>OY728150.1:326185311-328808233 GCA_963277665.1 Viscum album | reverse complement strand
GTGGGCTGAAATGAAGGTGGAAGGGGGCTGGTGTGGGCTGGATGTGGCTGGAGCAGGGCAAAATCACGGCGTGACCGTGGCGTGACCGCAGCGTGTTGGCCCGATCTAGCGACATCTGCAGGGCGGCATCTTCCGGCCAGGAGCGAAGGGAGTGGGAGGAGGCTGGAATGCGGGTGGAAGGGGGCTGGTTGCAGGTGTTGGGGGGATGGTGCGGGCTGATTCGAAGGTGGTGGTGGGGGGGGGGGTGTTGCGGGCTGGAATGCTGGTGGCAGCGGGCTGAAATGAAGGTGGAAGGGGGCTGGTGTGGGCTGGATGTGGCTGGAGCAGGGAATAATCACGGCGTGACCGAGGTGTGACCGCAGCGTGACCGCGGAGTGACCGCGGCGTGACCGCCGCGTGACCGCGGAGTGACTGCAGCGTGACCGCAACGTGTTGGCCCAATCCAGTGACATTCACGGGGCAACATCTTCAGACCAGGAGCGAAGGGAGCGGGAGGAGGCTGGAATGATGGTTGAAAGGGGCTGGTTGCAGGTGTTGGGGGATGGTGCGGGCTGATTTGAAGGCAGCAGAGTGGGTGTTGCGGGCAGGGGGGATGTTCAGACATAAATACACCGACCGAGATGCTCGGATAAACCAAGACTCCATTGCTCGGATAGAGGCGATCTAGCAATACTTCCTCATCCAGTAACTATCAGAAGGTTATAATCATAGATGAAATGGTTCAAGATAACCAGACACAGTATGAGAATTTTAATGTAAAACAACCAAATGAAGGGGTCGTGCAATGACACGAATGGGCAGAGTGAGAATATCGGATTGATCAACGGATGGAGTACACTGCAATCAGAGGAAAGAATATGCACTGTGAGAATACAATATGCAATGGAGGATCATCAGATGGTCCAATAAAATTGTACGCTAAGTAGACACCCTATGATCAGACGATTCAGGTATAACATACCCGATAGTAGAAAAGTTGAAAGACTATGATATGAATCTACATACACAAGAGTTGGAGCACCAAAAAAATGCAACTACTGATGATCATGTGATAATAATACAATCGAGCTGAGTAATAAATACAATAAAGCAACTAATAATCATATAACTCCCTTGAAAGTATAGAGAATAGTTGATGTTCAATGTATAAATAATGATATGTTAGATTTGGATGCATGGAGAAATTAAATTGCATAAGATAAAATTACATTTTTCATTAAGAGAATATTTTGAAAAGCACATTTACAATTTTGTAATTTGAATAAATAATTCAGAGTACATAAAACAAAAATCATGATGGAATAAGTTATTACATACCGTTAGGTACAATGATGACATTGATATAGTACATGAGTCAGTTGTTTGGGATCTTTCACCAGAAGAAGCACCCTATAATCAGATAAACGGTAATGTCAAATTGAATGACTACTCATATATTGAACATAGGTGGCTGAAATAATAAAAATGGAATAAACCATACCCAAATCTTGAACTCATTGTCTTCGATGGTGGTGGATAGAACCAATCTTATCATAAGAAACCACCTATAAGAAAATAGTGGGAAAAGAAATGAGATATAACAACTTCTTATATATATGTGATCAGTGTGTCAACTGTAGACAGAAAAAAGGACACATTTTACACGATTTAGGTAATTATACAAATTTTACAAAGATTAAATCATCTTAAAAAATGAAGAAAAATGGATTCTTGAAGCTACTAGATTGAACAACCTTCAATTACAGGACATACCTGACTATAGAGACTTTGAGAGAGCTTCCCAAGTAGGATTTTCAGCATGAAAAAATAATAGGGACCATCCTCAATCAGGATCATTCCTAAAACCGATGAAGAGTGTAGCCCTTAACTTCTACAATACCATAAACTAATTAATAACTAGACAATTCAAAACTAAATATTAGAATAATACATGAATGATTGAAGAAAGGGACAGAAAAAAAAAGCATAAACACTTACATAAAACTGTATGGTTCCAAGTGTAGAAGTAAAGAAAATAGATGACATGAGAACTCATCCAGCCATTCAGAAATTTGGATCATTGGCATGAATGATAAACCATCATTATCATCTTCCGGGCAGCTATATGTAACAATGCTCAAATGAAACAGAAGTTTTCTTCTCCATGTAAAGCACATATATCATGTTTTTTTTATGAAAGCTAGTTCTTACATTGGAAAATATGGAACCAATAAATTTCATGGTTGCCAATGTTTTAGGAGGATCATTGGCATCCATACCAAGCAAGGAATTGGATAATGAAATTGTCAAGAGATCAATGTATGCATCAGCAACAACAGAATCATCTAACTTTGCATAAGAATTAGACAAGGAAGAGAAGAAATATGATCTCCCAAAAAAGGCCACTCATGTTACATGAGTTTTCAACTAGTGATTGGTTGTAATATATGAGAAGCTACATGGCTACTATTTCCAATGTATGGTTTTAAAATAACATGCAAAACTCATTCAACTCTTAGATAATTGAATATGGAAGAAGTATTAGTTGGTGCTTATACATGGAAGTGACAGATTATTTATATATTAACTCTGAATGTGTGAATATATTATATAGGAGATCCAAACCTAGAAATATTGATTTAAATATTGACATCTCTAAAGATTTTGACACTCTTAGCTAGGATTTCACTTTTTAAGTACTTGACAGTTTTGGTTTCTCAACCATATTTATTAAGCTTATTCAATAACTTATCTACAAATCAAGACTCTCTTTCATTATTAATGGGTCTCACAAAAGATACTTCGGTCATACCTAATGGGTGAGATAGGGGGATCCTCCCTCAACTTTTTTTATTTGGAATTATCAACCCGTACTCAAACCGATGATACATAGAATTCTCATCACCTCCCAAGGTTAGAGAAAATTTCTGCAAATCCATGAACTAGGAAGAATATTATATAATTCATATGCTTACATACATAAAAACTTGCCTCGGCGTCGGAAGAGAGGAGTCGGGGAGGAGGCGTCGGGGAGGAGGCGTCTGGGAGGAGGGTCGCAGTGAGGAGGAGGGTCGCGGTGAGGAGCCGTTGGAAGAGCTGAGTCGAGGAGGAGGGTCGCTGCGAGGAGGCGTCGGGGGGGAGGGTCGCGTTGGGAAGGAGGGTCACGTCGAGGAGCCGTCAGGGAGGAGGGCGTGGCGAGGAGGGCGCGACGAGGAGGCATCTGGGAGAAGGAGGGCGCGGCGAGGAGTCGTCGGGAAGGAGGAGGGCGCAGCGAGGAGGTGTCGGGGAGGAGGAGGGCGTGGCGAGAGGTCAGAGGAGGCGCCCGATGATAATTGGGAGAAAAAAACGGGTTATGATTTAGCCACGGAGAGGGATATGAATCGTGGCGGTAGAGATATCATGAACCCTGGAAAAATCTCCCCAATCCACATTGCGGGGAGACATAAAGGAATGTTTGGTCTCTCTACTCAAAATCCAATGGCCTTTTCTATAGATATATATTATATTTCAACTTATTCTGGGATGTCTTCATGAACTCATGGATGAACTTGTACTTCTCTATCATTTCCTAGACAATATATGGCCCAACAAGAGATTTCTTTACGGTCTATTTGGGGAACAATGTTAGCCTGAAGGTACTTTCATAGATGGCCTCAAGATGATAAATAGTGATAGTAGAATGGAAGCTATTATTTAAAAAAAATTCTATCAGGGGAGTGCAATTTTCATAGCTGTAGATGAAGTCTACTACACAAGCCCTTAGCATATAATCAAGTACCTCTATAGTGAGCTCGGTGTTCCCATTTGTCTAGGGTTGGAATGTTGTACTCATATTTATCTAGCTCATAGTTATCACATATAGGCCCCTCCAAAGCCATAATGTGAACCATATATCAGGGTTTGATAGAATATATGAGGGTAACCCATAATGGAAAACAATCTACTATTTTACGACTTTCCCAAACACTCCTCTAGACATTACTCCAGGATATAAAGGAATTTCACGATCTCCAGAAGTTGGTTAATTATAAAATAGATGGGGTCATGGGCTCTTGATTTACATTAACACCATGTACTAATGTAAATGGAAATTCAATTCCATTTCCACTCTAGGATCACTAGGGGTTGTTAAAAATCAACTCGAACCTGGATCATAGTCTTCACCTACTGACATGTGAAGCATCAAGAGATGAAATCAGCCTTGTTTTGTGTCATAATAGCCCACAAAAATTTCCAATGAAGTATTATGTACATATTCCACACCTAAGGATGTATAGAAAATGGGTTGTGTAAAACTCTATAATCACATACTCTAACATCATTACTAGGACCACAGTCCATCCCTATAAATTTAAGATACCATTCCCTTATTCAAAAAATCTTTTGGGTGAATCTGCGAAGGATATCTAGTCACATAATAACTCATAGTAGGTGTAACCTAAAATGGAATATCTCACATTATGGATAATTAAAGGAGTCATCACCCTCAACTGAATAAAATATTCACCCACAATCCCAACAAGTGTTTATGTCATGGTAGAAAATCGCTCAAATGCCTCCTAAGTAAAATGAGCATGGGACTTCCTTCTAATGGAATCTAATACAATTTTTTAAATTCAATGAGTATATAATATCTCAAATTCATTGATCTATAATAATTACAACATGAAACAGTTCCTCATGTTCATGTCCCTATATGTGAATACATCCCCGGGACTCTGATGGTCTAATTAAATATCAATTTGATCACGCATAAGACAATTCTTCCAAATCATCTAAGTTAGGACTAATAATACTAGATCTAGATCACAATTCATGTTTTTCTACTCATGGGGTACTAATTTCCTTAACCCATATGTAATAAAATTATATATCTGCATCAACATCCAACCAATCACTTTTCTAAAGTCAGAACCATAAACTAAGTACTCCATGATCTCCTTAGATAGTCTAAAAATATGATCACTCATTAAGCTGAACTTCAATCCCTTGATGGATCTTTGGTACTGTTTAGTCTAGGAAAACTTCTTCCTATTCCACATATGGGAGGTCAAATGAATTACAATCCTTGCGATGTGTGCCAAAAATCACTTATAGTACCCTAGAAATCCATGAATACTATGTACCTTTTACATAATCTTGGCGGTGCTAAGAGGACTCGACCAGGAGGGGTCTGGTCACCGGAGGTGGACTGGCCAACAAGGAGGTGCGCTGGAGGCATGCGCGCAGGGAGGTGGGGCGCCGGAGGCGTGCGCGCAGGGAGGGGAGGCCGCGGCTGGCGAGGGAGCACAAGGGAGGGGAGGCCGTCCGCCATGGGGAATCGCCGGAGAGGTGATGCTGGTGAGGGTAGCGTCGGGAAGGAGGGTCACGGCGAGGATGTGTCGGGGAGGAGGGTGCGGCAAGAGGGCGCGACGAGGAGGCATTAGGGAGGAGGAGGGTGCAGTGTGGAGGCGTCGTGAAGGAGGAGGGCGCGGCGAGGAGGAGGACTCGGGGAGGAGGAAACGCGAGGCATGGAGGAAGCCCGAGGGATTGGAAAAAAAATAGAATCGTGCGATTTAGCCACAGATTGGAAAAAAATCCGTGGCAGTATGAAACCTATAGCCACGGACCTATAAAATCATGGCTATAGGTCCGTGGATATAGCCCAAATTTGTATAGAGATTTGTAGTTTTCTTGTATTAACAAGTTATTACCGACAATTTGTTAAAAACTTTGCACGGTTATCTTGCCCGCTAACTAAGTTAACACAAAAAGTGGTTAAATTTTCTTGGATAGAAGAATGTGATGTTTTTTTTCAGGAATTGAAGAAGAGATTGGTGAATGATCTAGTTTTGGCCTTGACTTATAGAAATGGTGAGTTTTTCATCTACAATGATGCTTTATTGAAGGTACTTGGTTGTGTTTTGATGCAGAATGATTAGGTAATTGCTTATGCTTCAAGAAAACTAAAACCTCATGAGTTTAATTATCCCACACATGATTTGGAATTAAAATATGTGTTTTTTTCTTTGAAAATTTAGAGGCACCATTTATATGGATCCAAATTTCAAATATATACTGACCATAAAAGTTTGAAGTATATATTCACTAAAAAAGAATTAAACATCAGGCAGAGAAGATGTCTTGAACTGATAAAGGATTATGATTGCACAATCAATTACCATCCAGAAAAATCAAACAAAGTGGTAGATTCCTTGAGTCAAAAACATCATGAAACATTAACCATGATACATTTGGAATGTGATCATTTGGTAAATGATTTGATAAACTTTGGCTTGGAAGTTGTTGCTATAGGAAATTTTTCTGTTTTGTTTTAGGTTTTAGTGCATTCCTTGTTATCAAACAGAATTAACCAAGCACAAAAGGAATACCATGAGCTACAAAAAAGGTATAATTGGTTAAAGTGGGTAAGTTTACAGAATTTAACCTTGATAAATATTTTGTTTGAAGATTTTGAAAAAAGTTATTTGTGCCTTGTGATTCCCAGTTGAAGAAAGAATTGTTGTGTGAAACTCATAGTTCTCCATTTTCAGTTTATCCTAGTTGTACTAAGATGTAAAGTGAATTTCAGGAGACAAGTCAACAGGTTAAAGCAGAGCAGAAGTTACTTAAGGGAATGCTTCGGTGTTTTCCAGTGCCAGATTGGAAATGGGAGAATATATCCATGGTCATAGTTGTGGGACTCCCGAATACATCTCGAGGTAACAAGAAAATTTGGGTTATTATTGACTGACTGACTAAATCTGTACATTTTCTTTATTTTTGAGATACAATGTCTTTGGATCATATTTCTCGACTATACATCAAAGATATTATCAAGTTAGATGGAGTGCCACTTTCCATTGTATCTGACCAGGATCCCAGGTTCACTTCTAATTTTTGGAAGTGCCTTCAGAAGTCATTGGGCACAGAATTAAGTTTCAGTACAACTTTTCATCCTCAATCAGATTTGCAGTCATAATGAATGATTCAAACTTTAGAGGATATGCTTCAAACTTTTTCAATGAACTACCAGGGAAGTTGGGATCAACATCTTTCTTTATTTTATTTTTCTTATAATAATAGTTTTCATTCCAATATACAGATGGAACCTTTCGAGGCATTGTATGGGAAGCAGTGTAGAACTCCATATTTTTGGGATGAAGTTGGGGAAAGGAAGTTGATAAGACTATAATTAGTAGAGGAAGTGGATAAAAAAGTGAATATTATCCATAAACACATGAGGATAGCTCAGAGTAGGAAAAATAGTTATGCATAAAACAGGAGGAAATACTTTTCTTTTGAGATAGGTGATCATGTTTTTCTTAGAATCTGACCATGGAAAAGTGTTATGAATTTTGGTAAGAAAGGGAAGCTGATTCCATGGTTCATTGGACCTTATGAAATCCTAGATAAAGTTAGACTGGTTTCCTACCGAGTAGAATTTCCTCTGAGTTTATCACAGGTATACAATGTTTTTCACATTTCAATGTTGAGAAAGTATGTGCCAAATTCATCTCTTGTCTTGAGCCTAGAAGAAATTCAGATGGAGGAGAACCTTTCTTATGAATAGAAACCTATTAAGATTCTTGATCATAGAGAGAAAGTACTACGGAATAAGGTAATCCACCAGGTAAAGATTTTGTGGAAAAACCACATGGTATAAGAAGAACATGGGAATCTGAAAATTCTACGAGGGAAAAGTACCCTCAATTGTTTAATAAGTAAATAAAATTGTGAGGATACAATTTTTAGAAGGTGAAAATAATGTAACACCCCAAGGTTTTAAAAATAAATTGAAATGAATGAAATTTTGTTTTAAGTAGATAGTTATAACTATCCTTTACACATAATTTTTTCTCTTATATGATTTGAATTTCAAAAAATGGTCATCTACAGTTGTGATCATTAAGTTTTGTGGAGTCTGATGGAACCCGCTTGATTTTTTGGTGAATAGCAACATACTTTTATAAATAGAAATATGAATAGTAATATGAACCTAATTAATAGTAAATTTTATTATTATTTTATTTTATTGAGTATTTAAGATAATGACATCTAGATTAATTTTTCAAGGTTATATAAAATGAGTTATAGTTTTAAATTTGTTAATTTTTGAATAAAATATAATTTTATTAAAAAAAATTAAATTACTAATATTTAGAAAATTATTTTCAAAAAATGGAGTTCATTTTTAATTCTATATGTTGAAAAATGGTTAGTGTGAATTTTTGGGATTTTTTCAAAATTCTTGAATTTTTTATGAATAATAAAATACGATAAATTATGATAAATGCTAAAAACTTGATTTAATGCCTCATAGGTGATGCAAGGATGATGTAATCACACTTGGTTCAAACTCACATTCACTTATTACTATTTGGGGTCACATGAATCAAGACTATTCATAGTCTTGAGAAAAAATAATAAAATAATGATTAAAATAATGTAAAACTCTTGCTCTCCTCCACTATAAATAACACCCACTCCCCCCTCTTCCTCCCAAACCTATCAAGCCTTGATCTCTACCCAAGTTCTACCCAATAATCCTCCCAAGAACCTTCCTCACATCCAATACCTTTTGGTCTCACCATGAGGCCAAAATCAAATGCCTTAAGCAGGATCTCAAGGAGAAGAGATCAAGAGGAAAACATCCTCTTTCATGTCCTTTCTTTTATTTTCATTTCCTTTCCTATTATTCTTATTTCCTCACCACCCCTTATCAAATAGGTGTAAATGATCCATAATATTTTATATATATTCTGAATTTTATCATGTTTATGGAAGATTTACCATCATACTTCTTCTACTCTCCCACTTATTCTAGAAATTAAAACACCATCCGAGATGTGTCGATTTACCGACATCATGGACGATGTGATTTCAATTTCTTTTACTTACTTCAAGACTGGTCATAAAACCATTTTTATTGTTGAAACAGATTATAATTTATGTATTATATCTTATATATAGTTATGTAATCATTTTTTACACATGTTTTTAATTTATAAAACAAAATGAGTTCATTATGATTGAAGAATCGCCAAAATGACCTAAACAAATATCAATAATGTTTTAACTTATGAATCATTATCATGTAAGAATTTAAAAATGATAAATGGTATAATTTATGGTTTTTTAAATATTTAAATAACATTCCACTCTAATTCTATAGTTTCACTTCCAAACAATAATAATATCCATCATGAACCGATCATGGAAACCATGTGAAGAACGCACCCAAAAACAATTTAAATAACAAAATATTACTAATAAATGTGTCAAATGATGTTGTAAAATGATTATATAATGTGTTATAAACATTAATATGTTTATTTAAGATATTAATAACACTCTTTTAACCATTATACTGGAGGTTTAAACACATTTTAATTAAGAAGAACCCGAGGTAAGGGAATTCTTAACCCAATTACCAATCTTTGGGTTAACCTTCTACTTTATCCATTATGTGGTATTAAGATTATTGGTGTGATGAATTTTTGTGTAGTTTATGTTCTATTATGTGTATTTACAGTGTATATACATATCCATTCCATTCTATTAATTCTAAATCCAATTATATTTTTAAGGGACTTTCCTTTTAAAATTCTTTTAAAAGTCTCTTTAATAAATTTCAAAAAGATTGTTTTTTTCTATATAAATATGGAATGAGTGATTTATCCTGATTTCATGGTACTTTATTACCATGATATTTTTCTTGGACATAGTTATGTTGGGTTGATCCCATTATAGCTCAATATATGTTGGTTTGAGTCTATTATAGCTCAAGATATGTTAGGTTGAGACCGTTATAGCTCAAGATATGATGGGTGAGCCCCATTATAGCTCTCTAATTCATTAGATACTCCGGAGGTGGAATTTGACTGAATTTTTATTTCATGTATAAGGGTGATTGTAAGAGTGATATGGTAAATATTTCCCAATGCAACTACATGATGTTTCCATGCATGTTAATGAGTTTTTATGAATTGGGTTTTATTGGTTTTTATGTTATCACTTGACTAACAATTTCTTTCCTTATATACCTTACTGAGAGTTTTGTGATCATACCATGTTTTTAAATGTTTTTAACATTTTATAAGGATGTGTAAGAGAAAAAAGGAAGACACTTTAATTTTTCTAAAGATTTTTCAAATGAATTATGTTTTATTTGAAAAGTTTTATATTTTAAAAAAATGGATGTTTTTTAATAGCATATACAAGGATGATTATGAGATGTTATCTATGTTTTATGTCCTAATTACCTAAAAATATAAACCTAAAAATATCCTCAATGTGTAAGAATGTATTTTCTTGAATAAAACTCAGGATTATGTAATGGTTTAAGGATATGTCCTTATATAAAATTTTTATGGTATGGAGTATCTTAAGAATGGATTATATATACTATAACTCGAAAACCCATTACTGAAAATAAATGGAAAAACCAAAAATCATGACTCTTATAACACCCGCCTATGGAACTTCATTTTTATTCCTGTAAATGAGAAGTGATTACACAATTTACATCAAGAAGGGTATTTATAATTGGTTCAATTAAAACCCTTGGTTGTATGTCATGCTTGTTTATAAGGGAAAATGACCAAATCTCCCATCTTTGGGAAGGGAGAAAGAGACACTGAATTACTAGAGTTAATTCATATTAACACATGTGGTCCATTTCTAGTAGAGACAAGGGGTGGATTTTTGTACTTCATTATTTTTACAAATGAGGCTATATCTACTTAATACGGTATAATTCATATTCCTTTCAGATGTTTAAGGAATACCAAAATACTTAGAAAACCATCTTGGTAAGAATATTAAGTCACTCCCCTCAGACAGAGGCAAAGAGCATCTTAACCAAGATTTCATTGATCTCTTAAATAAGTGTGGGATAGTATCCCAACACACTCCTCCTTATACACCACAGTGTAATGGTGTTAGTGAAATGAGAAATATGACCTTTATAGACATGGTAAGATCAATGATGAGTCATAAAACTCTTCCATTATCCTTTTTAGGATACACTTTGAAGATAACAACATATATATTTAATCAAGTACCCAATAAATCTATAGATGGTATTTTATATGAGTTATTGGGTGGAAATAAACCAAATCTATTTCACTTATGTGTATGGGGATGCAAGGATTTTTTCAAGTCTATACCAAGTGAAAAATTAGCATCCAGAAGCACAAAGTGCATCTTTATAGGTTATCCTAAAGAAACCAAAGGATATTACCTATATAACCCTTCAGATAAAAAAGTTATTGTGGAAATAAAATCCATATTTATAGAAAGGGAACAAATTTACAATGGAAATATTGGGAGAAATATTTAATTAAATGTAGTTAATGCTCCAGATGAAATGAGTTAGTATGGGAACAATATCAACAAGAGATAGTGGGAGATGAAGATGTTCCTGAGAGATAAGTATTGTGTAGGTCAAATCAAGAGTTAGAGAACCAAATCATTATGGTTTTCTTGTTACCAAGTCAAGTGAATCATTATTACTTGAGGATGATGAAACTATAACATATAAGGAAGTAGGATGAGATGAATATGGTACTAAATAGAATGGATCCATTCATTGTGATATGGAGTCTATGAACCAAAACGAAGTTTGGATTTTTATAGACCCTCCAACTGATATAAAACCCATTGGGTGAAAATGGGTATTCAAGAAAAATAGACATGGATGGTATGGTTAATACCTAAAAGGAAATACTGCTAGAGAAGGGTTTCAGACAACATCAAGGCATATACTATGATAAAACCTTATCACCAGTAACAATGCTGAAATCTATCATAATATTACATGAAATAGTAGCCTTTCATGATTATGATATTTGGAAAATGGATGTTAAAACTGATTTTCTAAATGGAAAGTTAGTTAAAGATGTCTATATGACATAACTTCAAGGGTTTTTTAGTTCAAAGAATTCCAACAAGATATGAAATTTATAGATACCTATTTATAGGTTGAAGTAGGAATCACAATCATGGAATGTGTATTTTGATGAGTCTCTAAGAGAATTTATTTTTTTCAATAACGAAAGTGATCCTTGTATCTATAAGAATGTTAATGGGTATGAAATCATTTTCCTAGTATTATACATTGATGAAATATTAATTATGATAAACTAAGTGTAATTATTACAATCAGTTAAGACTTGGTTAAATGAATGATTCTCCATGAAAGACTTAGGTGAATCAGCCTAAATTCTAGGTACCAATACATATTGAGATAGATATTAGAGGCTACTTGGGTTAAGTCAAAGTATATATATTTACAACGTACTCAAAAGGTAAAATATGGAATAATATAATAGTGGGATGTTACCTATGTCACATGGTATCAATCTCTCTAATAAAATGTGTCTACAAACATAGGATGAGATTGATAGAATTAGTAAATTCCCTTATGTCTCAGTAGTGGGATCTTTCATGTAAGACTTTCTATGTACTAGGTTTGATGTTGGATTTCCTTTAATCATGGTGGATAGATATGAAACTAATCCAGGAGAGATTCATTGGGAAGCTATTAAAATTATCCTAAATTACTTGTGGTGTACAAAGGATATGTTCCTAGTGTATAGTGGATATGAGGAACTAGTAGTGAGAGGATCCACTGATGTTAGTTTATAGAAAAATCATAATGATCTGAAATTTCTTTCAGGCTACATATTTTTCTGGAATTGTGGTGTAGTGAGCTAGAGAAACTCAAAAAAACACGTGTTCACTGATTCTAAAAAAGAATATGAGTATATAACATATTTTTATGTTGAAAAGAAATAATTATAGATGAAGATATTTTTCTAAGACGTGTAGACCTTGTTCTAGTTTATCATGATAACACTGTAGTAGTGGTGGTTTCCAAGGAGCCCAAGTCACACCCGAGGACAAAGCATATAATTTAGAAGTTTCACATATTGAGGGATCTTACTCAAAAAGGTGAAGTCATAGTTTATAGAGTGGCCATAGAGGAAAATGTGGCAGACCACCTGACTAAATCCATATCTCAGCAGAAGCATGATTATCATGTGAGAGCTAGTAGATTAAGACTTGTTAGTAGTTGGATCTAGTGCAAGTGGGATTGTTAAAAATGGGTTCCCTAGAACCAACATGTGATGTATTTCGATTACCACTACATGTATATAGTTTTTTATATATACACGTGTTTATCTTACCACAATAATGTCGATACTTTTGTGTCCACTATATTTATGGTAATGTCATTCGATTAAGTGTCGTATCAAAGGGTTATAGTAGATTCTAGGATATAATGATAACATATAGATATTATGACAGTAATATTAAAGTAATATCCTATGGTCTAGATACATTATACTAACATGACATAGATTTTGTGTGACTATTAGGTGTTGGGGGCTCATAACCATTGAGACTTCATCTCATGAAGTTTACACTTGGTGATATCTAGTAGTTGGGATCATGAGGAAATACTCGTCAATAGGAACACCACATGTTTCAGGTGTCATTGGTTATTTCTATCTATGGACATATTTATTGGTCTCTTGACTTGAGGTCAATATCAATGTGTTCCATTTGATCATGTAATTTGATGTAGGAAAAAAACCATGACAATGAGGGTGTGGTGAGGTTGTTTGTGTTGGGTGTATCATTGGTGGAATGAAATTGGTTGAATGATTAAGATAGGATTTGTCTCTTCAGAGCTGAAGAAGAAGTATCTATGGATAGGTTGATCTGGATGGTAGTACCTTTATAAATCTATGTCCATGGTAGTCAAAGGTAAATTCGTCCAAACATATATTAACAAATAATAAAGAAAGGACGACAACACAAGTGTGTTCCCTACTTTATGATATATCATACAACAAAGAGATTATATTATACAGTAAATGTTTGTGGGAAGGTTGTTGTTTATATGAATTTTCCTTATCTATTTAGGGACCTAGATGGATTTCTAGACTCCACTATTGTTTTGTGAATATTAGTCACTACTATTGAGATAAGGGTATAAACGGTCACACACAATATCACATTCAAGAATCACTACCACAAAATGGGCCAAGGCCAGCACCACCCTTTATCAGTGCTAATGAAAAAGCACTGATAAAGGGGTAACCTTTAGTGATGATAAAAGTACCCCTTTATCAGCGCTTCTTTTAGCACTGATAAAGGTACCCCCTTTAATAGTGCTTTTTTTGCACTGTTAAAGGGTACCCCTTTATCAACTCTTTTTTTAGTAGCGCTGATAAAGGGAGGTCTTTATCAGCGCTTTAAAAAAAAAACGATGATAAAGGGTCTACTTCCAAAAAAAATTCATTAAAAAATATATATTAATATATTAATATATATATAGTTATATTGATATAAATATAATTTTAAATATATTTTAGATAAGTATAAATATACAGTTACACTTAATATATAAGATATTTACTGAAAATGGATTATAAAAAAATTAAAAAAATATTTTTAATTAATAATTTGATAATTATTATGGAGAAATACCCATTTAATAATAATTTTAAGAATAAAAAAATTAAAAAAAGATCCAAAATATGTTGAAAACGCAACTCGAACTTCAAACAGCCATAACTTTTTATCCGGGTGTCCGTTTGTTCTCTACCATATATCAAATCAAAGCTTGTAATGATCTCTACACCCTTATAATTTTGGATAACCCTGGTCAAGGTTTTTTCGAGGCCAAAAAAGGCCCAGAAGGCCTCCAAAACTGAGTTTTTAGTTAGGATACCCCGATTTTTTAACATTTTGTGGATTTTCAGCCTCGTTTAAGGGGGTATTATTGGTTTTTTTGGTGGGAACTGAATTTATTACAAGGTATTACATTTATATTGATATTATGGCTTTAAAATTTTATCGTTTTTTATAATGAACTTCTATTTATAATCAAATATATAACAATATATACATATTTTTTATATATTCACACATAAAAATTTAATTATAAATATAAATAATAAAATATATTTACATATAAAATATATTAGCTTTATCTAAATAATAAATAATATCTATTTTATTTAAAATAAAAATATATGAATATTTATATAACTATATATTAATCTAACTATATATATATATTAATATAACTACATATATATATTAATATAACTATAAATATATATATTAATATCACTATAAATATATATATTAATATCACTATAAATATATATATTAATATAAATATATATATATTAATATAAATATATATTACTATAAGAATAAATATAACTATATATATATATATATGAATAGAGATATCATGGAATGGAAAAAAAATCAAAATAGAGGAGTGGTAAGGGCTTAGGCGTTCAGGGGGGAGGTCTCGAGTTCAAAACCTGGTAGAGGCAGGGGCATGCGTGCATGGGGGAATATGGGAGCTAACGATGATAATGGGTGGGGTATAGCGCTGATAAAGGGTGGAGGGGTGTGTGTGGGGGCGTTGTAGGTGCGGGAAGGCACTGATAAAGGGGGGGCTCAAGCACTGTAAAAAGCCCCCTGATATTGCCATGATTTTTTTAATTTTTTTTTAATTTTTTTAACTTTTATCAGTTCTAAAAAAAGCACTGATAAAAGAGGTCTTTTATCAGCGCTAAAAATAAAGCACTGATAAAGGACCCTTTAATCAACGCTTTGTTTTAGCGCTGATAAAAGACCCCTTTTATCAGCGTTTTTTAGCACTGATAAAAGGGGTCTTTATCAGTGCTTTTTGGAGCGCTGATAAAGGGGAGTCCCCTTTATTTATGCCAGCTTTAACAGTGCTTTTCTAGCGCTGTTAAAGGCCATTTTTAGCACTGATAAAAGGGGTATTTGTAGTAGTGAATCTTCCTTATTTAGGAGAATAAGAATATAAAACATGATGGGCCCCACCATGAGGTCTGAGTATTATCCAAGTTATATTGATCACTATTAAATTAATTATTATTCAAGTGAATACTAATTGGGTTGAATTTATTTATTACATGTATTTATAAGTGATTAATTAAATACAATGATTAATATTATATGAATAAATATTATTATAATATTCCAAGTTTGTTTAATATTATTAGGAGTAACAAGTCAAGTTAATGACTTGAGTTTATCATGTAATATATTTAATGTATTACATGTATGTGATAAGATATAAATAATAATAATAATTTATCTTATTTCTTCATAATTAATTGTTTATAACACTTAATTAGTGGTTGTTTATTGCACAAGGATTGGGGAACCCCAATTGAGTTTTATGAATATCCACTATATAAGTAGAGAGAAGCTCACCCCAATATACTATTAACATTATTAGAATTGAGATATTCTCTATCCTCATGATTCCTAGAGAGAGAATATCTCAATCCAAGTGACCAATCCAATTTTTTCTTCACATATCAAAGAAAGAGGATCACGGTGATCGTCATTGCATAGAATTGATCGTCAGAGCTCTGTGCTAGCACCCGAAATACAACGAACGGTGCATGTGAATATTAAATAAACATGTGTGGAAAATCTAGAGGGATTTGGTGTCAAATAATTTAACCAAAGGATGTTTTAAACTTGTGACGAATGTGCACACATCAAATCAGAACAATGTATTCATTTCTTTTAATTTACTGTGCTCCGATTAAACCACATGGGATCCTCAGACTGTACTAGCGCTAAATTGTCAGAGAAGACAATGTTTTATCCCTCCAGTGATGATTTTTTTAAACACCTTACCCAAAAGCTTCCATTTCACACCCCAATACCTTCATAATTAAAGGTAGAAGAAAAAGTGAAGGAAGAAGATGTTGATCAGACATGCAATGACCTCACTGGATTTTTAGAGACCAAAGAAGAATGGGGATCCCTCCTAAAATTTAAAGAGGATGGGGAAAAATTATGTTACATATCAATAAATAATTCCATAATTTGAACCTACTTAATAAAATTAAGAAGTTTTGGTGGAGAAAGTGAACTACAAAATCTGTTCAGACTTCAATTTCCTATTATTTTCCATAGGTATGCCCTCAATTTGCAGCCCACCACATGTACCAATAAAGAATATCTAATGGAAGAGAAAGAAAAGAACTAAAAAATATGTACAAAATATGTTTAATTGGATAAATATAGGATGTTTATCTTTATACCATGTTTCAATTAGCTAATGAAGGTAATGGCTGAGCTAAATGACCATAAAAAAGAGCAGTTACCGGGAGCCAACCCATATTTTACGATTGATTTCTAGGACATAGATTTACTTTTAGATTAGTTTAATAATTATAACCATGGTAAATATCTTGATATTTTTTTATCAAAATATTTTAAATTTTAAAAGGGATTTTACTTTCACTGTTTAATTTTATGTTTCAGGCCCATGGGAGCAAGTTGTGGGTGGAATGAAGATGATGTTGCATGAACTTTTCATGTCATAAAACACATTCATGTCATGAAAACAATTAAATAAACATTATAAAAATCCATTCACATCATGAAAATGGGTTATATAGAACCTAATAAACTCATTCAAAAGCATCAATGGAACGAGATTACTATTTTACATGTTTATATTTTTATATTCCTAGTTTTTTTATTCTGCCACATATTTTTGAAAAAAATTGAATTGTTGCATGAGATGAAATAAATTTGGTTCACCTAAAAATTCTTGATTTTTTTGTATTTTATTCACTAATCTACAAGACATCATCTATTAGGATAAGTATATTGAAATTTTGGGAAATTTGAATTATCATGCCCATAAATGAAAAATATATAAATGGACATTTTAAGAGTCACTTTATTACTTCAATTAAGAATTTCTTGAAAATTATTGTTGATACGATTGGATTTCTTGATTTTGATTCCAATAAGTATGCATTGAGTAAACTGGTTATTGATTTTCATTCCATGACCTGATTGAATTATATTTCATTCCCATCCCAAGAAGATTCTAGACCAAATATTTCCTATTTTTATATACATTTTTTTGGTGTGATACTTGGGTCATGTAAACCTACTAGAACTGGAATTGATATCTTATTGAAGATATGGCTAAACGAATCCCATTTTCATATGATTGATTCATTTTATTGATAATCCCATTTTTTCTAAGACCCACCTATACACTGATAATTATTATCCTGTAGAATCCATGGATGACATTGTTAGTATTGTGACACATGAAAATTCATTATTTTCCTAGATTTTCCAACCCAAATCTTTGTATTTTGCATGATATTAAATTTAATGAGTGGGGATTCATGGTGGATATGGGATGTTTTATCTTGAGATAATACTATATGATATTCCCATAGAATTGTTTGGGATGTTTCATATTTATATTCATTATAATTTTTTTATCTCTCTTGTTATAAAGAAAAGAAAAAATAATACAAATAAAAATGGTTTGTGACTTGGGATAATAAAAAATCACCATTAAGAGATTGATTATTTTTATCATTTGTGGTTAGGTGGTTTATGTGAGGTTCATCTCAAAAAAATAAAAAAGAAAAGAAAAATGGGTCATTTTTATGTCAAAAATCACCATTACCAAACCAATGATCTCCGAATCATAGGTGGCTAAGTGGTTGATGTGAGACTAATCATAGGTATAATTTTATAAAAACAGAAATAAAAAATAAATAAAATACACAGAAAGAGGGTATATTTGTTCATTATTATTACATAGTTCATGATCCTTTAATTTTCTATTTATGGGGTGTGTGAGATGACATTATATTTTGGTGATGCGAATTTCATTGAACTTGTATTTTAAATATCATGTATTATACTTTGGTTTTTAGACTCCTCCTTATGAATTAATTTATTTTAAACATTTATACCCACCTACCATGAGCCTAAAAAATATTTGATCCTAAATAAAAAAGACCTCATGATTAATTGTGATATTTTATTTATGAGGTGGAGAAAGTGGATCCAATGCATGACTATGGTTAGGAGCATGTACTTGAGCTATGAGCATAATTCCATAAAATTATTTCTGTGAGTGATGAGTGAAAAAATTAATGGTGAGGTAAATCATAATTGGCATGGGTTTTAATGAAAGATTGAAATATGTAAATGAAAAGGGGGAAATCACTTGAATTGGAAATTATAAATGAAGCATGATTTGTCAATTACTTATTGGGTATTTTTGTGATTTTATAATATTTAGTTATAAATTGTTTTTATGATAATAATAATTTGTTAATAAATTGGGCTTTGAAGTATTTTTAAAATAAATAGGGGCTCAAGACTCAAAGAAGGATATTCTATAAAAAAATAGACAATTCAACATTACATGATGTGAAACACAGATTCATGACATGTATTCCTCACACAAATTACCTGTGATCCAAAGTACAGCCTGTGAAACATTTAAAAGATGTGATTCTAAATTACATGATGTGAATATATTACATTATGTTAAATCTTTTAAATATTAAACTTGATGAAGATACATGTTGTGAAAAGTTTGAAACATGAAGCTTATCGAAGATAGAAATAGTGAAATCCACATGATCTAGGATCTTCAAAAATATCTATAGATCTAAAGTACATGGAATGAAAAACCACTTACATATCATGTAAATGTTAAGGAAGAAGTAACTTAATTAAATTTCATAATGTGAATTATTTACACGTCATGAAATTCTTAACTCTATATATATGCAGGCACCCATCCAATGGATGGAGATAGACTAAGATGTTAAACCTTTTTTTCTTTTTTTCCCTCCTGTTTTTTATTATAAACCTAGTTTTTGTTGATTTCCTTTTCTATTTTAATCATTACATTGTTCTTTATTAATGTTCCAAGACTCATTCATTTCATGATATTATTCTAATGTTCGAATCCAATTCCAATTGTTTTCAACTACATCTGTTGTTGTGTACTTCATTGTTCCTTTATTCAAGTTAGTATTTTATTTATTTTATATGGATTCAATTATCGATTGTGCTAATTTAAATTGTTTAATTATTTTGTTAAGAATGCTATCTATTTACCTACTTTTTATTAATATTTTCACGCACATATAATCTTATTTAGGTTTGGGGTTGAGAGTAAGGGTGTCTTTAAACATGATGAATCTCTAAATAGAAACTTGGTAACCCTATGGCTAGTAATTATGTTAAAAATAATTATTTATCATATTATTTTTCATAACCCTGGCCAGAAGAAGTGTAATCGGAGGACCCTAACCTAGTCTGAGTTGAGCAATCCAAGACCAATATCTTGTGATGATTTCTTCCCTTGAAGCTATTAATATTACATCTAGGTTGCTGAATATATCTATACCAAAGAGTAATTGAAGCTTAGGCAGATCAATTTTTTTGACCATGACCAATTAGTGACCTTTTCACTACTTCGTAGCCTAAGCCATAGGTCCATCACAAGCTATATTTAGAATTATATTTTGCCTATGACCTGAAATTAACCCTAATCCCTTCTTTTTCATATGAATTAAACCCCATATATGTAGTCTTAATTAAACCAAACCAACGTGAGTTTTTGAGGAATCCTACTTCAAGGTTATTATCGCTAGGTTTCTTACCTTCCAACTTATCCCTGTGTGTTCGACCCCACACTTATATTATGAAATTATTTTGTAGCTAAGTGTAGTTTGGGATTATAAATTCTAATCTAATCAAAACTCATGAAAAATCAATGACATCACGTGGTCCGGTCAAATTTTAGAACCATTTTTGGGGATCACTATTACTTAGGTACAATGAATTTTGGTACGAACATAGGATTTAATCACCCCAAACTTTTCTTTTTCTTATTTCTTTTAAAAAAATTCACATGGAATAGCACCTACATCCACTCTCCTCTCGGCTAGTTCATGCATTAGGGTCCTCTGACTCGCTCAAAGATCTATGATGCCCACGAACCTCTTTCTTTCGATATTAAGATCAAAAGATACCTGTCTGCATGCTGATGCTCAAATATGGTTGAACTGAATAACATTTCAATTCCTAACCCCCAAAACATCCAATATGTGCCACCTGAACATCAGGTAGAGCGACTAGCGCTGTAGGGGTGCACCATCATGGACTAAGTCTTTTTTGTTTACTAGTGGTGTTGTTTCTAGTATTACGTGACCTCATACCTAGGTGAATACATTTAAAATTAAACCTGGAATCTTCCACATGATCGTGAACATGGGGTAGTTAAGTGGAATTCAAAGTGAAGATCCCCATGAACATATATCAAAATTTTTAGAAGTCTATGATACCTTTTTAAATCAAGGTGTATCCTCTTACACCATCAGACTTCGAGTATTTCCTTTATCATTACATGAAAGAGCCAAGATTTGTTCAAAATCCAAGATCCCAAGTCCATAATGACTTGGGATGATTTATAAAATAAGTTATTAGACAAATTCTTCCCAGCAATATGAACTTGGATGATAAGGAAAAATATCCATAAATTCACCCAAGAAGATGGAGAATGAGCTTGTGAATCTTTGGATCTCTTTATAGATATCACTTGTATGTTTCCACATCATAGAACTAATGTGTGGATATAGTTGAAACATTTCTACCAAGGACTTCAATAAGATGCATAAACAGTTGTAGATTCCACCGCTGATGGAAGGATAATGACTAAGGCACCTGAAGTTAGTTTAGAAGTTTTAGATGAGATATCCCTCAATACTAGTGCATGGAAGAGAAATTGAATTTTTCCCAGACATGGAGTTCACCATGTGGATGAAAATAACCACCATGAAACCTGGGTTTATTCTCATACAAATAAACTAGAATATTTTCAACTACCTACTCCATAGATGCCACCTTCTTCTCCTGTTATGGAAATCCAAACTTGTTAAATGTGTGGAGGGCCGCACTTATATCAAGATTATAGAGAAGGAATAGAATATATTCAAAGTTAGGATGTTAATTATGTAAATTATAATCAATAAAATCAATAGTTTTAGAAACCCCAAAAATACTAGCTTAAATATTATCAATAGAGACTGGATTAGTAGCCACAATAAGCAAACCAAGGTTATTATCAATAGAAGAGTGGTCAATTGCCATAATGATATCAGGGACCACCTAGGTAACCACCTTAAAATCCATTTCCTTAAATGCACCAATAATTTCAACAAAAACCTTTTCCTATTAAAGTTCATCAATTTCCACCCGCTCAACAACATCAATTTCATCAAACTCTGCTAAGGCAGTAGCATCAAGCCCCACCTCTGTAATCAAATCATGAAAAATATTTCCACTACATTCATTCAAAAAGAAGAAAAGATGACGAATACATAAGAAAATGAAATTTAGAACCAAAGGGATTCCCTACACAACCTTGAGCACCATGTTGGACAAATCTTGAAGACCCTATTAGGAAGATTACCGGGTATGTTACCTGATAATTCCAAGACACATCTAATAGAGTAGGAAAAGCCTATGGTTCTTATGTAACACCTGACTATTTTTGTGAAATATTTTCTTTAAATATTTTTTATTCTTTAGTAGCTTGATTTTCATGAAATTGTGAGTTTAAATGAACCGCAAGATTCCCTTATTAAGAAATTATTTTTATATCCTAGTTGTTAGCTTAGCGGTAATAATTATAACTAACTTATGAAAATTCATTGTGAAATCATTGGCTATCCATTATTTATGAAAAATATAAATCAATTAGATATTTTTATTTTTGAGTGAATTACTTTTAGTAATGAAATTAATGTGATATATAGGTGTTATATACTTAATAAAATATTTTTTATATTCATTCAATGGATATTTTAGTCATAGGGTATAAATGAAACCCTATTTGATGTATACAAACCTATTTTTTTAAAAGTTTAATTTCACATCTTTGTGTGGAAAACCCCTTTTAAATTAATATTTCATCACATTAATAATTTTTATAGAAAACATGTTATTTTTAAGCGGGATATAAAAATTTACTTTGGATAAATTTCTGATATTTTTCTGATAACTTTCATGTTTTGATGAATAGTAAAAATATACTATATTTTAATTGAAAGTAACTTTTTTATTAAAACAATTTATATGGTACAATTATATTACTGAACGGTTTAAAAGTATAAATAAAATATATTTTTACCATTTAATATAATTTAGGTCATTGGAATTAATTTTACATTAAATTAATATATCAAAACATTTCAATATTTTGCAACCCATTTTCACATGTCAACAACGAGATTAATTTTAAATTAATTACTGCAAATTTTATTTTTTGAATTTCGAAAACTGGATTTCATATTTGGAATTATTAGGTCCAAATTATGTTAATAGTATACTTTTATTTTTGGGCACTATGAATAGTAACTCTGGTAATTATTTTTGTTACCATGGTTTAAGGTAAATCAGGTAATTAAAAGTAAAATTAATATTATAAAATCACCTTAACACCTATAAAAATCCTATTGGATGACTAAATTTGAACCTTATAATATATTTTTCGAAATGTAATAAATCAATGGCCATTTAACTATGAATATGATATGGATATAATAAAAACTAATGAATGTTACAAAATGTCACAATCTCATTTTATATAAGTATATTAATTTTAATATATGGGTAACTAGGATATAATATCAAATATAGATAGTATTTAGAAATATAAAAGAATTACCTAAATCATAGAAATTTATTTATATTTTTTAGAGATTAAATAATTACCATTAATGATGACACAATATTGATGTAGAAATTATTTTTTAATAGAAATATCAAAAATGGTTTTAAAAATATTAAAATAAATATCATATGAACTAATTAATGCGATCCATGAATTTTCTAGGTGATTATGACATGTTATGGGGGTATTAAATATATTTTTTTAATTTATCTTTTCTGTGGATTTTTATTTAAAGTCAAATAAATGAATAGTGTCAAAATTGATACTGTTGATATTTTATAAAAATAACATTTTATTAAATTATTTAAAAATAATAAAAATATTTAAAAATTACCAAGTGATAATTATAAGGTCTAAAATTTTATAAAATATCCATTTATGGTAAATTAACACCATATAAGTAAATATTTATAGCCATTAAATATTTATAATGTTATTACCATAATTAAAATTAAACAGAATAACTAAGTGTCAATTAAAAATATATGATTTAAATTGAAAAGATAACTTGTCCAAAATTTATTTGTTGATAATATTACAACCATATATCATTTAATATTCCATATTGGTAAATTTTAGAGGTTTTTGGGTAGGGTTTGATTTTGTTATAAATTATTATTTATAGAGTTTCTAAAAGCGTCCTCACCCCAATTATAAAAGGGAACCTCCTCCCTCACCTCTTCACTTAATTTTGATACTTCATGCTTGGACATACCTTGACCCGTTTACTTATAAACTTCCCTTTTTTCATTATATAGGTTCTTTTCATCTCCAAAGACTAACTCTTGTGCTCTAAAAAGAGATTTAGAGGAAGCACGCTAATGAAGAGGTAATCTCTTCTACAGATTCTTTCAAAATTATTTCCTCTTCTAATTCCTCTTCATTAGTTATTTCATTAAAAAGTAATTAAATAAGTATCAATAATATAATGATATTTTATTATAAATATGAAACAACCATATTTCACCTTCTATCCATCCTATGAAAAATAAAATCACTGCGCGTCCGTACGTACGACTTACTGTCTCCATGTTGTGGTGTAATCTATTTTCACCACCACCTTACTTGGATGGGTATAAGGATAGAAATAATAACTTTATATAATTATTATAAAATTTTAATAATTATGAAATATTATACACCATCCACTTCAATACCATTCAATAATTTTGGGAATGATATCATCGCTCGTGCATACATACGACCTACCGTCTCTACGATGCGATGCGATTCATTCGACGTGATATTCATTAAAACATTATTATATAAATTAATTTAATGAATAAATATGATATATATTATACTAATATTATTTTTAAATGATTTAACTATAACCTAAGAAGTGAAACATGAACTTATCTGACAAATCTTGTATAAGAACATAAAGCAGTTAATATCTGAATAACGAGTGATAATGAAATGTTACTAACAAAAATATGATAATATAATCATATATGATATAATAAAAATTATTATGATTCTGGAATAATTCAATAAAATTATTTAAATCATTATACAGGCGGTTAATAAACATTTGAAGGATATCAGACCTAAGGTAAGTGAAAATTTTACAATCTAATTTTAATCTGAGATTGATTATATGTAAGTATTTAGAGGGGTATATTTATCATCCACATACATGTTTCCTAATTATGTAATATTATTTCTATTATTATACAATTTTTTATAGTTAATTTTACCCATTGGAAAATTTTAATTAAACGGTATGAAAAGAATCTTTTTTCGTTAATCAATTTGTGGTACCTTTTGACTTTTCTAGAAAAAGTTTAAGGGGAATGTCTTTTTAACTTATATAAAATGAATGAAAATTTTAACATTTTATGAAATCTTATTTCCATGAAGATTCCTATCCAATATTTCAAAATTATTTTCAACTGAATTATGTTCTTTTAAAATTATGTATCATTTTGAGAAACGAAACATTTTTTAAAAAGAAAGGATATTTTCCTCAGGAATTAAGTGCAAGTGTTTTATAAAAATTATTTTCCATCTGAGATGACATAGGGTTATGTTTATATACCTATTATAACTATTATTTGATTTGTGTTTATGATGAAATTATATTTATGAACTCCATTTGTTTTATATGGATTATTATGAATTCATGTTTAAGAAACCCATTTTATTCAGTGGGTTATGCTATGATAAATGATTTATATTTTTTAGAACACATAATAATGGTTTCATTATAAGATGGGATGAACCTATATCTCCCTCCAATTAATTGGGTAAATATTTGTTTCTCATGATATATACATGAATATAACAATAAGTAAATCCAGTTTAGTAATACATGGCTGGAACTAGGAGTGAACTCAGTTCAGTAATGGACTTTGTCCGCTATAATGGTCTTGAAAATGAGCCTTGACTAATATAAAATGATTTTATATACTTATGTGTGTATTCCATGAAATTTAATGTCTTATTTTATGACTATTGGGATTACATTTCACTTTTATGATTTATCCCAAGACATGATATTATGATATTTTATATGTAGGATAAGATTTTCAAATGTTATGTTCTTATGATTATGATATGATTGATATTTCACTTGTTTACCATTAATGAGAATTTGAGATCACCCTTTCATATGTTTCTTTTCCCCAGGTTATGAAGAAGGGTATTAAGTAAGATATGTCAAAAAGGAGTATAGTTTTGAAGAAATAAGCGGCAGACAATGTAGATGTTTTATAGAAAAGGTATAGTTAACATCTGGAAAATAGGATGAGAGAACTTTAAATAATAACACTAAGGATATGTCTAAGTTTATTTTACAATCCTATCCTGGTGTTTTAGATATGTTCATGAATAACCTAGGATAAAACCTAAACTTTCTTAAATTGAAATTTAATTCTTGAATTATGCATTTTTCACATTATGATTAGTGCTTCTAACACTATGATTCTTGGTTTTAGTCAATGGATAGAACCTAAAGGAACCACGTTAATGCTGAATACGATGGGAAATGTAATGATTTTACCCCTGAGCAACCAAATGTTATGGGAGAAGGAATGCAAAATCTTTTAGCCATGCTCACACAAATTTATCAAGCTATGAATCATGTCAGACTTCCAAATGACCAAATGAGGGAGAAACATTCTATTGAATCCTTCATGAGGAAGCATCCGACTTCATTCTGTGGGTATTCTAATCCATTTGTGGTTGAAAAATGGATCAGTACCAAAGAAAAGATATTTTCAGTTCTAAAATTTTATGAACATGATAAAGTCATCTTAATAGTATATCTTTTGGATGGTGAAGCTGATCATTTGTGGAAACTTATCAATAATATGAGGCAAAGAGATGAAATTGGGTCTATGGAATGGGATGAATTCAAGAAATTATTTTTCAATTAGTACTTTCCTCATATTCTTCGAACAAAGAAGGAGAAGTAGTTCCTTGAACTTAAGAAAAAGGATAATGAATCTGTTGGTACCTACGAAGCAAATTTTACAATACTTTCAAGGTATGATTTTGGAATTATTATCCAACCTAAGAGTAAAATTGATCGATGCTTTAGTGTCTTAAAACAAAGTCTCTAAAGGGAATTAGAGATAAGGGACTTCAATAGCTACGATGAAATTTTTTGATGTGCTCTCAAGGTTGAGATGGATATTGGAGTAACCCATCAGTCATATGGGTTTGATAAGAAGAGAAAAATAGAATTTAAAGAAAAATATAAAGACCAAATTGAAAAGAATATGATTTTACCTTATTCTCAAAGTGTGGAGAGAAACATGGAGGGAATTTTCTTAAAGTGACTAGTAAATGGTTTAAGTGTGGAAAATAAGTTCATCGGGTAGTTGAATGCTGATGTGATGGGAAACATATTTATAATGATGCAAACAAATAAAAGGCTACATATAATTCACCTCTTACACATAAATGTTACAAGTTAAAGTAAATGGGGAATTATTCTAATCAATGACCTAATCCAAGGGTTATTAATGATGATCGACGTCAACAAACTCTTAAGGACAAAAATAAAGGAAAGTAACAAGAAATAACTATCGGTGACATGAAGTATGATATTGAAGTGCTTAAAGGTACACTTACCATCCAATCTAAAGTAGAAAATGTTTTATTTGATTTTTGATCCACCCACTCTTTTATTTCTGAAGAATTTTCTAAGGGTATCACTATATTACCTCAAAAATTTTATGTTGAGTTAGCTGTGACAAATCCTAATGGTACAATGATCACATAAAAAGTTTTTAATTCTTCTCTGGTTGAAGTTTGTGGGAAAGTGATTCCTACAAATCTTGTGATCCTTTCTATAGTGGAATTTGATGTGATTCTTGGCATAGATTGGCTTTCTTTATATGGAGCTCATATCAATTTTCATGGAAGGGAAGCCATATTTTATATTCCAGATCAATATATGATCATCTATCGATGCAAAGATGAATATAACCTTATAGTAGAAATTTATTCCATATTATGGGTCTTGATTCCTATAATTTAAGGTTATTTATCTCAAATGGTTGGGGATAAACTCATGATTAAGAATACACCCATTTTATGGGAGTTTGATGATGTCTTTATGTAGGAATTTCTCGGTATTCCACCAAACTATGAAGTTTAGTTTTTAATAGAACTCATACCGGGTGTTGTGCCTATTTCAAAGACACCTTATAGAATGGACCCAATTGAGTTGCTGGAAATGAAGAAGAAAATCCAAGAGAATCTTGATAAGTGATTCATATGACCTAGTGTGTCACCTTAGGGAGCACCTGTTCTGTTTCTTAAGAAGAAATATGGATCAATGAGACTCTGCATTGATTATCGAGAACTTAACAAGATCACTATCAAGAAAAAATATCATCTTACCTACATTGATTACTTATTTGACCAACTACACTAAGCTCAATAATTTTCCAAGATTTATCTTCATTCAGGATATCATCAATTAAGGGTAAAAAAGGAGGATATACCAAAGACGACATTCCTTACAAGGTATGGATACTATAAATTTATAGTGATTCCTTTTGGTCTTACTAATTCCACCGCTATCTTCATAGATCTAATTAATAGAATATTTATAGACCATCTTAATTAGTTTTTGGTAGTATTTATAGACAATATTATTACTTATTCAAAGATAAATGAAGAACATGAAGATCTCTTGAGAATTTTCCTGAAGACCCTGAGAAAGGAGGAGCTTTATGCCAAATTTACAAAGTGTGGATTTTGGCTTTAGAAAGTTTCATTTTTGGGTCACATAATCTCAAGAGAGGGGATATATGTGGATCCTGCAAAAATAGAGGTTATTGAAATATGGTCGAGACCAACAAAGGTAACTAAGATCCAAAGTTTTCTTGGTTTTTCAGGATATTATCGACGTTTTGTGAAATATTTTTCACGATTATCTAATCCACTGACCAAGTTGAATCAGAAATGAGTTATGTTCATATGGAGGGAGGAATGTGAAGAGAATTTCAAAGAACTAAAAAGATGGTTAGCCAGTGCACCTGTGGTCACACTACCTTGTACTGGAGAAAGGTTTTTGATCTTCATTGATGACTCCAAGAAGAGGATATGACGAGTTCTCATGAAAAATGATATGGTGAAAGTTTATGGCTCATGATAGTTTAAAATAAATGAGAAAAATTACCCAACTCATAATTTGGAGTTAGCTGCGGAAATCTTTGCATTAAAGAATGAAAGCATTATCTTTATGGTGAAAGGTGTGATATTTATACTAATTATAAAATTTTAAAGTATATTTTCACACAAAAGGATCTGAATATGCACAAAAAAATGGTTGGAGTTGATTAAATATTACGACTTCTCAATACATTACCACCCTGGGAAAGAAAATAAGGTGGAAGATGAATTAAGTCAACAAGACCATGATAGCCTATCCATGACGAGGATCACAAAAGATCCAATATTTATGGATTTAAAAAGGATGGATCTTGAAATTTTAAAGGAAGGGGGAAATATTATCTTTATAAAATGAATTTTCAACCATCAATACAAGTGAATATTAAGGAGGCGCAGAAGAAAGATGTAGATCTACAAAAGAAGGTGAGAAATGCTCCTAAATTCAACCTTGATTGTGATGAGATAATAAGGTTTAGGAACCAGGTTTTTATTCCTCCCATACCAAAATTAAAGAAGGAGCTATTAGATAAGGCTCATAGTTCTTCATTCTCTATTCACACAAGAAGCACAAAGATGCATAGAGACATGAAAGAGTATATCTTGTGGGATGACATGAAAAGAGATGTTGCCGAATATGTATCTCAATGCTTGGTTTTTCAGGAAGTTAAGGCTGAGAGATAGAAGTCTAAGGGGATTTTACAACCATTACACATACCAAAATGGAAATGGGAAAACATCACTATGGAATTTTTCATCAGACTTACCAAAACATCTAACGGAAATAATACTATCTAGGTTATAGTTGACCGCCTTAAAAATTCGACACACTTCATTGCTATTAGAGAGGGTTTCTCTCTTGATCAGCTTTTCGGGATATATGTAATGGAAGTGGTAAGATTTCATGGAGTACCACTTTCCATTATATCTGGTCAGGATCTAAGGTTTACCTCGAAGTTCTAGCAAAGTCTTCATCATGCTCTAGATACAGAGTTAAATTTCATCACTGCTTACCATCCTCAGATAGTTGATCAGTCAGATATAAAAATTCAAACTCTGGAAGACATGTTGAGATCTTTCTCTATGGATTTCAAAGGTGGTTGGGATCAACATATACTATTGGTGAAATTTTATTACATAAATATCTTTCACTCCAGGATTCAGATGGATCCTTATGAATCACTCTATGGAAATAAGTGAAGAAATCCAACTTGATGCCATGAAGTTAGGGAAATAAAGCTATTAAGATCTGATCTGGTTGACGAAATGGCAGAAAAGGTTAGATATATTCAACAACACATAAGAGCAGCTCAGATTCGACAAAAAAGTTACACCGAAAACTGAAGAAAATACCTAGAGTTTGAAGTGGGAGATAAGGTGTTCTTATGAATATATCCCTGGAATAGAGTAATGATATTTGAAAATAAGGTAAAGCTGAGCCCTATGTATATCAGTACTTTTGAAATTCTAGATTGTGTTGGAAAGGTAGCTTACCGATTGGTGCTTCCACCGAATCTCTCTCAAGTTCATGATGTGTTCCATGTATCTCTCATGAGAAAGTACATACTCGATCCTTCACATGTACTAATCTCAGAAGCCATACCGCTGGAGCAAGATCTTTCTTATAAAGAAAAACTGATAGAGATTATGGATCATAGCGAAAACGTTATACGAAACAAGACCACTCACTTGAATAAAGTTTTATGGAGGAACCACCAATTTGAAGAAGCTACATGGGAACTTGAGGATATGATGAGGGAGAGGTATCCTCATTTATTTGTTTCCTAGTGATGAATTTTAAGGGCTAAATTCAGTTTAAGGGGGGTAGAATGTAACACCTGGATGTTTTTATGAAATATTTTATTTAAATAATTTTTATTCTTAAGTAGCTTTCTTTGCACGCAATCATGAGTTTAAAAAAACTGTGATACTACCTTATTATAAAATTACCATTATAGCCTATCCATTAGGTTAGCAGTAATAATTATAACTAACTTATGAAAATATATTGTGAATTCATTGGTTATCCATTATTTATGAATAATATAAATCAATTAGATATTTTTATTTTTGAGTGAATTACTTTTGGTAATGAAATTAATGTGATATATAGGTTTTATATACTTAATAAAATATTCTTGATATTTATTCTATGGATATTTTAGTCATAGGGTATGAATAAAACCCTATTTGATGTATACAAACCTATTTTTTTAAAGTTTAATTTTACATCATTGAATGGAGAACCCATTTTAAATTAATATTTTGACACATTAATAATTTTTATAGACAACATAAACATGTTTTTTTGAAGTGGGATATAAAAATTTACTTTGGATGAATTTCTGATATTTTTCTGATAACTTTCATGTTTTGATGAATAGTAAAAATACGCTAAATTTTAATTGAAAATAAATTTTTTCATTGAAATAATTTATATGGTTAAATTATATTATTTAATGGTTTCAAAGTATAAATAGAATATATTTTTACCATTTAATATAATATATGTCGTTGTAATTAATGTTACATTAAATTCAGATGTAAACTCATTTCAATCTTTTGCAACACATTTTCTCATTTCAACAACGAGATTAATTTAAATTAATTAAGAAAAATTATGTATTTTGAATTTTGAAAAATGGATTCCATATTTAGAGTCAGTAGGTCTAAATTATGTTAATAGTATATTTTTAATTTTGGGCATTATGAATAGTAACTTTGGTAATTATTTTTATTACCATGGTTAAAGATAAATCGGGTAATTAAAGGTAAAAATAATATTAAAAATTACCTTAATACCTATAAAAATTCTATTGGATGACTAATTTTGACCCTTATAATCTATTTTTTTTAAATTTAATAACTTAACAACCATTTAACTATGAATATGACATGGATATAATAAAAACTAATGAATGTGAAAAAATTCCACGATCTCATTTTATATAAGTATAGTAATATAAATATATTGATAACTAAGAGATAATATTGACTACAGATAATATATGTAAATATAAATGAACTACCTACATCATAGAAATTTATTTATAATTTTTAGAGATTAAATAATTACCATTAATGATGACCCAATAGTGATGTAGAAATTATTTTATTAATTGAAATATCAACAAATGGTTTTAAAATTTTTAAAATAAATATCATATGTACTAATTAATTTTCTCCGAAAATTTTCTAGGTGACTATGACCTATTAGGGGTGTATTAAATACTTTTTTTCCAATTTATCTTCTTTGTGAATTTTTATTTAAATTCAAATAAATTTATAGTGTCAAAATTGAAAGTATTGATATTTTATAAAAATAAAATTTTATTAAATTATTTAAAAATCATAAAAATATTTAAAAATTACAAAGTGATAATTATAACGTCTAAAATTTCATAAAATATCCATTTATGGTCAATTAACACCATATAAGTAAATATTTATAACCATTAAATATTTATATTTTTATAACCACAATTAAAATTAAATAGAATAACTAAGTGTCAATTAAAAAGATATGGTTTAAATTGAAAAAATAACTTTTTAAAATTTATTGGTTGATTATATTAAAACCCTATATAATCTCATCTTTGAAATTGGGACATTTTTGAGGTTTCTGGGTAGGGATTTATTTTATTATAAATTTTTATTTATGGAGTTTCCAAAAGTGCCCCTCACCTCAATTATAAAAGAGCACCTCATTCCTCACCTATTAACTTAATTTTGAGCCTTCAAAGATGGACATACCTTGAAATTTTTCCTTATAAATTTTTTTATTTTCATTCTTGAGGTTCTGTTCATCTTCAAAGACCAACTCTAGTGCTCTAAGAAGAGATTTAGAGGAAGCACGTTGAGGAAGAGGTAATCTCTTCTACTGATTCTTTCAAACTTCTTTCTTCTTATAATTCCTTTTAATTAGTTTTTTCATTATAAATTTATAAAAATAGTATCAATAATATACTAAAATTTAATTATAAATATGAAATAATCATATTTCACCTTCTATCCATCCTATTAAAGATGAAATAACCGCACGTGTGTACGTACGACTTACTGTCTCCACGCTGTGGTGTAATATTTTTTTCACCACCACCTTACTTGTATGGGTATAATTATGGAAATGATAACTATATATAATTATTATAACATTTTACTAATTTTGAAATATTATACACCATCCACTTCAATACCATTCAACAATTTTGGGAATGATATCATCGCTCTTGCATACGTACGACCTACCGTCTCCATGATGCGATGCGATTCATTCTACATGATATTAATTAAAACATGATTATATACATGAATTTAACAAATAAATATGATATATATTACAATAATATCATTCTTTAAATTATTTAACTATAACCTAAAATTTGGAATATAAACTTATTCGAAAAATCTTGCACAAGAACATAAAGCAATTAATATTCAAATAACAAGTGACAATGAAATGTTACTAACATAAAGATGATAATATAATCATATATGATATCATAAAAATGGTTATGATTCTAGAATAAGTCAATAAAATTATTTAAATCATTATACAGGAGGTTCATATATATTCGAAGGATATTAGACCTAAGGTAAGGGAAAATTTTACAATCTCATTTTTATCCAAGATTGTTTATACCTAAGTATTTACTGGGGTATATTTATCATACACATCCATGTTTCCTATTTATGTAATATTATTTGTATTCTTATAAATTTTTTTAAAGTTAATTTTACCCATTAGTTAATTTTTATTAAATGGTATGAAAGGATGCTTTTTTCGTTAATCAATTTGAAGTAATTTTTTACTTTCCCAAAAAAAGTACAAGAAGAATGTTTTTTTAAATTATAAAACATGAATGGATTTTTTAAGGTTTCATGATACCTTATTTCCAAGAAGCTTACTCTACACGATTTCAAGATTATTTTCAACTAAATTCTGTTATTTTAAAATTGTATGGCATTTTTATAAAAGAAAACATTTTTGAAAAAGAAAGGATATTTTCCTCAGGAATTAAGTTCAAGTGTTTTATCAAAATTATTTTCCATCTAATATGACATAGGGTTATGTTTCTATCCCTATTATCATTATTATTTGAGTATTTTTTATGATGGAATGATATTTATGAACTTCATTTGTTTTATATGGATTATTATGAATTGATGTTTAAGAAACCTATTTTATTATGTGGGTTATGCTATGATAAATGATTTATGTATTTGTGGAACACAAAAGAACAGTTTCATTATTAGATGTATGGGACCAATATATTCCTATATTGTATTATGTAAAGATTTGTATCTTATGATATAGTCATGACTGGAATAACTAGTAAATTTGGTTCAGTAATATAGGGTTGGAACGAGGAGTGAACTAGGTTCTGTAATGGAATTTTTCCACTATGATGGTCTTAGAAATGAGCGTTGACTAATATGAAATGATTTTATATGATTATGTGTGTATGTCAATAAATTTCATGTATTATGTTTTGACTATTGGGATTACATTGCACTTTTATGATTTATCCCATGACATGATATTATGATCTTTTATATGCAGGATAATATTTTCAAATGTTATGTTCTTATGATTATGATATGATTGATATTTACCTTGTTTACCCTTACTGGGCATTTGAGCTCACCCTTACATATGTTTATTTTCCACAGGTCATGAAGAAGGGTATTAAGTAAGATATGTCAAAAAGGAGTCTAGTTTTAAAGAAATAAGAGGGATACAATATATATGTTTTATGAACCAGTTGTTTATGTTTCCCAGTTTCTAAAGACACTAAACCTATATGGTCCTAATGTGGTTTTTATTATGTTATGTAATAAATATTATTTAATGTTTAAGTAATATCTACATGTAAAGCATGGGCCCTTATATATTAGGATTGGGAAAATTATTAACTTTTAGTAACCATGCATAGGTGTCGAAAATCAGTTAAAAGAACCTGAAACACATGATTAAATCTTTAGTAAAGATAGAAATTATAGAAAAAATGAAGCTAGTTGGGAGAAAAATATATAATCGGAACCAATTAAAAAATATCCTATAAAATACAAGCTTGAAAATTAATATGTATATGTGAAATCACCACCCTAAACCCCCCTCTATCCTTTCAAGATAGGATGATAAAATGTAAGATCAAGTCTAAATATAAAAATTTTATAGATATGTTTAAACAATTACACATCAATATCCCCTTTGCAGAGGCCATCGCTCAGATGCCTACTTATAAAAATATTATGAAGGAGTTTCTCTTAAAAAATAGGAAAATGGAAGACCTAGAAGTTTTCCCCTTTAACGAATAACACTCCAAAATTGTTTATCAGTAGCTACTGCCAAATATGTGAGACCCCAAAATCTTATTGATTCCCTTTACTACAGGGACATGCAATTTTAAAAGAACCTTTTTGATCTTGGTTAAAGAATCAATATCACACCCATAAGTGTATTCAGAAAGCTAAATAATGAAGAATTGAAACAAAAAATAGTTTCAGTTCAACTAGATGACTACTCAGTCAAGTACCCTAGATAAATTCTCGAGGATGTCTTAATCAAGGTTGTTAAGTTCATCTTTCCTACTGATTTCAATATCCTTTAAATGGAGTAAAAGGGTGATATCCTCATCATTCTAGGGAGACAATTTCTCACCACTAGGAAGGAATTAATTATTGTTAACCAATTAAGGTTTATATTAATAGTTGGTAAAGAACAAGTTATTTTCAACTTAGTTAAAACTACTAAGCAATGCGGCAAGTCATTGGATTGTAAATCCATCTTTGTTACTAATGAGAAAGATGATTATATGACTAGTGAGGATGACAGAGAGACCCTCTCTACTAATGAATATTAATACAATGATCATGAGGATGTGAATTACACTAAACCTATGATGATGGATACCGTCATACCATTCATAACCTTAGTCTCCAAGTCTTCAATGCTGGAATTAAAACTTCTAAAAAGCACACTAAAGTAATAATTTTTAGAAAAATAATTTATACTACCAGTCATTATATATTTATAATTGACTCAAATACCTAAAGAAAAAATCAACAATGTCTTTAAAAGGAACAAAAATTTAATTTTTTGTGAGTGGATGATGTTAAAGAGATCATCCCCATGATATGAAACAACACATATTTTATTATAGGTAGGTGCTAAACCCAAATATCAATCCCAGAGGTGACTCACTCAACTGAGGAAATAAGTATTCAAAAAGGATGTTTAGAAACTTCTCGATGATGGGATGGAATTTTACATCTTTGAAAGTGAATGGTTGAGGAATTCCTAGATATTTTTATTGATGATTTCTCTATATACGGAAGGTCCTTCGAAGTTTGCCTAAATAATATAGAGTTAGTTATGCAACACTGTGAAGATAAGTACCTAGTAATAAATTGGGAAAAGTGTCACTTTATGGTCCATGTAGGCATAGCATTTAGACAAAAATATCAATGCATTGAATAGAGGTTGATCCAATAAAAATAAAATTGATTAAGGATTTACCTGATCCCATGATAGTTAAAGGTATCAGGAGTTTTCTAGGACATTTGGGATTTTATCACTGATTTTTTCAACACTTTTAAATAATATCCACCCACTGATGCATCTTTTATTAAAGTACACTTCTTTCAAGTTTAATGAATATTATCGATGGGCATTCAACACTCTAAATAATATATTGGTAGATGATCCTATCATAATATCTCCATATCTTTGAACTGATATGTAATGCCAATAATTTTACTATAGGCATTGTTTTAGGAAAGCATATCATACATATATTCTACCCTATTTATTATTATATTCATACACTGAATGAAGATCATTTCAATTATATGTACCTATAAAAATAACTACTGGAATTCGTATATGCTTTTGAAATTTTTTGATCATACCTTGTGCTATCTAAAGCTGTGGTCTATACAGATCTTACAACACTAAAATACCTACTCAGTAAAATGTATTCCAAACCGAGGGTGATACAGTGAATCCTACTACTATATGAATTTTAAATTGTTATTAAACACACAAAAGAGAGTGAGAATTTCATTGATGATCATTTGTCTTGACTCCCATTACCCAGCATTAAGGATGACTACAATTTGAGGATTGAGAAATACTTTCCTGATGAAACACTTTTTAATATAAATACACTAGAACAACCATGGTTTTCTAATATTTCCAACTATCTTACCACAAGATCACTTTACCCCCACTTATCCTACCAACAAAGGATGAAATTTTTGGTCGAGGTCTCACAATATTATTGGGATGAGCCGCTACTATTTAAGCATTATACTAATGGTTTGATGCGACATTACACCATTGATGATAAATTTAAAAGAATTATTGATATGTGTCATATGTCACCAGTTGCAGGAAATCATGGGACTAAATGTACTATGTATAAGATCCTACAAAGTGGGCTATTCTAGACCACACTCCATTGGTATGTGAGAAGTTTCATTCAAAGCTGTGATTGGTGACAGTGGACAGGGACCACTAGAAAAATAATAAAAAAGAACCCAAATCCCATTATAGAATTTTAAATATTTGACGTAGAGGGAATAAATATTATGGGCCCATTCCAAAATTCTCATGGAATATTTTGCATCATGTTCGGTGTGGACTACGTTTCAAAGTGGGTAGAAGTCGAGGCCACAACCCATGAAACAACTATGATGGTCATGAAATTATTAAGGAAAAATATTTTCTTGAGATTTATATTTCCCCAATTTCTCATTAGGGTTCGGGGAACTCACTTTGTAAATAATTTTGTTAAAGTATTTCTTGAAAAATATACAATCTGTTATAACAATGAAACTACCTACCACCTGGAAACTAGTGGGTAAGTTAAATTGTATGATAGGGAGGTTAAAATAAATTCTATAAAATATAGTATCTACAAGTAAAAAGGATTGGAGTCTCAAATTATATGACACACTTTAGGAATATCACATAGAATCTAAAATATCTATTGTCACTACATTATCCCGTCTTGTTTATGTAAATCCTTGTTACTTTCTAATTGAATTAGAGCATCTATCTTATTGGGAAATTAAAAAACTAAACCAAGATACTCAAAAATCTAGGGAAGTCATAATGATACAAATAGATGAGATAGAAAAGATTAGAATGGATGCTTATTAAAATGCCTGAATCTATAAAGAAAAAACAAAGAAATGGAAATAATAGAAAATTGCGTGACGAATCTTCACACCATGGGATAAAGTTATACATATTAATTCCCAATTGAAACTATATCTAGGAATCTAAAATTTCAATTGCAGGGCCGCTTTAAAGTTTTGAATGTGTTCCCTTATGGGTAAATCAAACTTCAACAAGGAGAATGGCCACCCTTTAAAGTCAATGGAGAAAGACTAAAAAATTATCAAGAACCATTTCATTAAAAGTGTGTCCTTTATTTAAAATTCAAATAATTATTTTATCTATCTATCTGGATGATGATGTTATTATTAGTGATTTATAATAGGTAACCCATTTTTCTATGTTTTCATTAAGTTTATTAGGACCTTTTTTATTTTCATCCACTTTCTGTTCTTTGGTCATCTAAAACTTCATTTTTGTCGATTCATGCATTTATCTAAGATTATTTTTCCTACTATTTACTGTGTTCCCCAACCTATTTTTTTACTTCCATATTGATTCTCCCCTGTTTACTAAGGGTCTATATAGTTCATGTATTTATTTTCTATCATTTTTGAAGTTAGCACAATTTCCCATCACCATCCACAAATTTCCCCCATGGCCTGACTTTCACTATAGGGAGCTCTAGATTCCCTATTTAAAATTCATAGTTTCCATTTCCAATATTTCTATGCCTCTATTGATATCTCTCCCATGTCACTTTCCATAACGGTGTGGAAACTATTTTATTTTTTGTGTCGGGGAGTCCTTATTGAGATTTATTGTCTGTACACTTGGATTTTTACTTGTTTTCATTATTCTAGGAGTCAATTTTCATTGTAATTATGCTTTAACATAAAATATCGTCACAACCATTTAAATAAAAGACAAATTTTGGCTGGATATTATTGAAATCTACTTTTATTCCTCTTTATAATTTTACCACGATTGTTGTGTTGAGTAATGTAATTATAATTCTAGATTCATGAAATTGATTTTGATTGAATTATTACTAGATACTATGACCTGGTTTAGTTCCATATATTTCATATACTCCCATTTCCTAGAAGAAATTGGAACTATGATTTTATATTCTTGTATGAGAATATTTCTAGAGAGATACCTAGGGCATGTAAGCATATCATAACTTGCATTGGAATCTTATCAAGGATATGACTAAATAAATACACTTTTAAAATGATTGAGGAAATATTTGTTGATCTATTTATCCCGAGAATTAATTTTATATCTATAATTATTTAGACCATATTATCCACCACTAGTACAAAAACTATTTTTAATGTATCCTTTTTTCATGTTGGTTTTTTAGAACCGACGTGAAAATATCTGAAAATTGATTTTTCACATCAGTTATTATATAACCAACCTAAAAATACATTTTTGCCGATTTTTCACATTGTTTATATAAGAAAAAACGTGAAAAATTAATTTTATCTGATTTTTCATGTCGGTTATATAATAATTAACATGAAAAATCTATTTTCATAATTTTTTCACATCGGTTATTTAATAACCGATGTCAAAGTTATTTTTCACATCAGTTGTTTAATAATATATGTGAAAAATGATTACAAACATATATTTCATTTCCTAATATTCTATTTGATAGGTCACAGAGCTCAAACAGAGTTGCAGATTAAAAGTTATGGCCTTCATAAGTTGTTCATCTCTAAAAAAAGTCTTAGGGAATTCCAACTTCTGAAGGTCATAACTTTTAATCCGTGGCTCCATTTGAGCTCCGTGACCTATCAAATAGAATCTTGGGAAATAAAATACATGTTTGTAATAAAATTTTATGTGAGTTATTAAATAACCAATATGAAAAATACCTTTTAATGTCGGTTATTAAATAACCGATGTAAAAAAATGATGAAAAATGATTTTTCATGCCAGTTATTTAATAACCGACGTGAAAAAGTGATTAAGGTTGAATTTTCACATCATTTTTATAAGAACTGACATGAAAAATAAGTTAAAATTTTAATATCTTTTCATGACGGTTATCATAAAACTGACGTGAAAGATAATCTTAATATCCCGCCAATGTGAAATTTCAATTTTTTACATCACGACATCGAAATTTCCAATTTCCACCTAAATTTTTTAAAACCATGTTTTCTTTTATCATCTCGATTATAAGTTTTCATTATACACATATCCTAATTTAATGATCATTTTTTCAACCATCATCATTCCCCCAACTAGACTCATTTGATCTTCAATGTGAATTAATTATTTCTTCTTTCTGTGATCTCGTCAAGGTATATTTAATCATTTATCCATGATTTATGGCTTTTATGATTTGTTTTCTTAATTGATATACCATTTAACGATCACTTTATTCAACCATAATCATTCCACCAACTCAATGTTTTTGATCTTCCACATGAATCCACTATTTATTCTTTCCACGATCTTTTCAAGGTATTTGTAATTATTTTTCCATGATTTATATTTTTTATGAGTAGTTTTCTTAATTGATATACCATTTAATGATTATTATTTTATTATAATTATGGATAATGATTTATATCATGGTAAAAATACAAATCCTCCTTCGGATTCTAAAATTTATTCTAAGATGAAGCTATGGTTGGCTCATTCGATCTTTCCTCGAAAAAAATATATCAAACCTCTGATGGTCATAACTTTTGATCTGTAACACCGTTTGAGCACTATGACCTGTAAAATCCAAGATTATAAAATTATCTACAAGATGGTAAATTTTTGTTGATTTTTATTTAAGACCCATTGTTAAAAATGACTTTTAACATCAGTTTTTAAATAACTGACGTAAAAAATGACTTTTAACATTGGTTTTAAAAAAAAACCAATGTAAAAATGGATTTTTAATGCCATTTCTAAAAGGTCTTTCACGTCAGTTTTTTAAAAAACAAGATTAAAAACCATAAAACCCCATTTTTAACAATTATTATTAAATAACCGATGTAAAAATAATATTTTTAATGTCTCTCTCAAAAATTTCACCTCAAAACCGACGTTAAAAAGCTAAAAAACCCGACGTTAAAAAATGTTTTTTTGTACTAGTGCATTAATACCCATGTTATGATGAAACCGTTTCAATCCTATCATCACTTACTTCCCTAATATTAGTGCTATGCATGATTTTATTTTGAATAAGTGTGGGGGATTTATCATCTCTACGAGACACAAGATGTTGATACTCAAGAGATATATGGTGGTACTTGCACTATATTGATATGACATGGATCATGATTACATTTTATAATTTCTACGCTTACCCTATTCCTTTGAAAAATAAATATTTATAAAAAATGTATTGTGTATTAGGAGGGTCAAAAATCACCATTTCTAGACCGATGATTCTCATGAAAGAACGTATGTGGTTAGGTGATGGTTGTGAGACCTATCCTAAGCGTGATTTTCGAAAAATAAATTAAAATAAAAAAAGGAACATGGAATTTTTATTATTATTTATTGACATATTCAAAGATCAATATTAATCTATTTGGAGAACAAATTCATTTCTTTTCCAGTAGGAGTTTCTTTACTACATTGTTCACGATTATCATGAATTATACTATAGAACTTAACATCTTGGTTGAGCTTGATTTTTACTACCTACCTACCCACCCTTAGTCTTAGAGTCATTTGTACCTTATTTCTTAATCCCTCATGATTAATTTTAGATTTTTATTTATGGAATGGATATGTTTGAACCAATGCAAGAATATGGTTAGGAACATGTATTCAAGGTATGAGTATAAATCCAATTATATTTTTCCATCAGTGATGAAATAAAATTAATGGTGAGGTAAATTTCAATATGGTTATAGATTCCAAGGAACAATTATGAAATTATAATTAAAGGAAGAAATAATATGAATAAATAACATAACTATGAGGTATTAATGATTTTCTCTACAGGAGTGATTCTGGAGGACTTATTTTTTCCTCTTTCATTTATTTTTACTTTCTTGTTTTTAATGAACATTTCTTGTTTAAAAATTGTTTGATTTGGGATCTATATTGAGATAATTTTTTATTGATGATAATAAATTTTTTAGGTGTGGGGGAATTTGATAATTTAAATTCATATATATATTTTGGATACATTTATTTTAAGAATTAATAATAATTTATTTGATAATAAATAGGGTTTGGATGTGTTTTTTCAAGAAACAGGGAATCAAGACTCAAAGGATGAGATTCTAGAAAAACATAAAATTCAATATTGCATGTCGTGAAACAATGATTTGTGACATGTATTCCTTGAGTAGATAACCTTCAAGACAAATTTAATCCCATGGAACCCTTACAAGATGTGAATCCAAATTACATGATGTGAATATATTACATGACATGAAATATTCAAAATTTGAAACTTGATGAAGATACACAACATAAAAAGTTTGAAACCTAAATCCCACCAAAGATACAAGCTATGAAATCTATGAGATCTATGACATTTTTATATATTTTAAGATATGAAGTACATGATGTGAAAACCACTTACACGTCATGTAAATCTAGATGCATAAGTCACTTAAAACACTTTCATGATATGAATTATTTACTCATCATGAAATGATCAACTCTATATATATGTGGGAACCCATTCAAAAGATGAAGAAGGACTCAGATGTTGAAACATTTTATTTTTATTCTTTATTTCCCTTATGTTTTCTTCTAAATCTAGTTTTATTTATTTCCTTTCCCATTTTAATAATTCCTTTGTTGTTTCTTACAGTTCCAAGACTCATTCAGTGTGTTTTTTTGTTCTAACATTTGAATCCAATTCCAATTATGGTTAACTTAATATGTTGTTGGGTTTTTAATTACTATTTTATTCAATATATAATTTTATTGATTTTATATGGTTTCAATTTTTTATTGAACTAAAATAAATTGTTTAATTTTTATGTCGATCATGATGTCAATTTCCTTATTTTTGACCAATACTATATTGCATGGCTAATCTGCTTAGGGTTAGGGGTCAAGAGTAAGGGTGGATTTAAACACAATGAATCTCTAAATATAAAACTGGAAACCCTATTTCTAGTAATTATGTTAAAAAATATCCCATTATTTTTCATAACCCAGATCATGGTAAGTGTAATTGAATGAGCCTGACCTAATTATAGTTGAGCAAGATAGGACTAATAACTTGTGATACTTTATTCCATTTAAGCTAAGAATACTACATCTAGAATATTGATAATATATAGACTAAATAGAAGTTACATATTATGTAGATCCAATTGGTTTGACCATGAACAATTGGTGTCCTTTTCACTGCTTCATAGCCTAATCCATAGGTCAATCTCAAGCTTAATTTAGAATTATCTTTTGCCTAAGCCCTAAAATTAACCCTAATCCCTTCTTTATAATATGAATTAAACCCAATTCACATATTCTTAATTGAAAAAAACTAAATATATTTCATGAGTAATCCTATTTCAAGGTTTATATGACTAGGTTTCCTTCCTACCATCTTTTCCTTATGGGTTCGACTCTGCACTACTAATGTGCTACACCTTTGTAGCTGAGTGTAATTTGGGATTATAAATTCTAATTTAATCAACACCCATGAGAAATAAAAGATTATTCATGGGATGATAAAATGAATTTAAATTTTCATTATATAATAATAAGAACATTCTTTAAAACATTTTTTGAAAACAAGGACATGGAAGACAAAGGATTTTCAGCCGAAGAGAGAAATCAAGTCAGTTTTCCTTAAAACATTTATTTTAGACTCTTGAGTACTTAAAGAGAATAGAATTTAAAATATAACATGTAATTTATATAAATAACCCTATTATAATAAAATATATTGGGTTTAATATATAAATATAAAATAATTCCTCCAATGGATACTTAAAAATAAACAATCCCAAATAATGATGTGATTGTGAAAAAACCATACCTCAGGTTTGATTTCCTTCATATATTACAAAACCTCAGGTATCATAAATATAGATGTATTATAAATATATTATAGAAACATAATCATATATATAATACCATATATTATTTACTTATAATCTTTTATCACCCATTTATTAACAATTCTTTATTAAAATCACTATTCTGGGTAATATTGCTTCATTTTTTCATGTATATTTTGGTTTGGTATTTTTAGTCCTTATAATTTCATTATGGTTCCATCATGTCCATATTTTTATCCAAGATATAAATGTATTATAAATTCATAATATATATACTTAATGTAATCCATAAAATTTATAGATATAAAAATGAATTACACCGTTCATGGAGATGATAGGTCGTATGTATGCATGAAAGCTATTTTCACTTTTCGATGGATGAAATGAAAGAAAATGGAATAATAATTAATATTTACAGAATAAATACTATAATATATATATATATATATATCATAGATATTCCTTAAATCTATCCTTATTACCATCCATGTAAATTATAAATGGAAAACGAATCACATTACTTCGTGGAGGTGGTAGTCCACACGTACACACGAGCGACGTTATCATTTTCCAGCTGATTTTAAGGTAAGAAATTATATATTATATTTTAATTATATAATAATATTTATGTTATAAACATCATATATATTTATTATTTCCATCTTCATAACCATCCATGTGAAAAGCTGATGAAAAATGAATGGCACAACTATGTGGAAATGATAAGTTGTATGTACGCATGAGTAATGTTTTTACTTTTTTTAGTAAAAAATAGAGATTTAATATGGTTTTACCATAATAATAATAATATATTATTATATTTATGATACTATATTTATTATCTTATTATGTTTACAACACATTAAGTGGAAGTAGAAGAAGAAATAAACTTGAAAAACTTGGTAAAGATGATTACCTCTTCTTCGGTATACTTACTTTATATCTATTACTAAGAGACTTAGAGTAAGTAATTTGGAATGAAAATAAAATAAAAAACTTATATAAGGATGTTTATAAGCATAATTGGTAGTTTTTAGTCGATCTAGATGGGGCTAAGTGGTATAAATAAGTGGAGGAAAGGGTGACCTTTTATAATTGAGGGGAGGGGAATTCTTAGAATTTCTTAAAGTGTTAAATTAATATAAATTCTATTTCATGTAAAAATGGATCCAAATTGATATAATATGAAAATCATATGATGATAAGTATAAATACTCTCATAAAATAAAATTTTGAATATTTTGATGTATGTTTTCATCCTTATATTTTTGTTTTAACCCTATGTTAACCCTTTTAACAATTATCATAATATTAATGTTTCCTACCATTTTAGGGTTAATTATGTTACTATAAAATGAAAAATTCAATATAACTTATTTTTCTAGGTATTTATCTCTTTTATTTTTTTTGACCTTGTTTTTTGGGTTTTCCTTCATCTTTGAACCTCGGCGGTCGGTCCCTTTTTTAGAATGGAGATAATTTTCTAGGGAAAATAACCTAAAGTTCTGGGATGTATGTTTGTTTAAGATAAAGGAAACTAGTTTTAGGTGTGTAAAATGTACTATGAGGGTTATGTATGATTTTTTAAGTATTTTTTGTTGTTTTGATATTTTCTTATAGAAATTGGGTTGAGAGCTGTCTGCTGGAAATTTACACACCGTGAACATGTTACATGATGTGAAACTATTGCCAAGATGATGTCTAATGATTGTTTAGGATGTAAAATGAATACAATCCATGAAAATAGTTCAAATCGTGTAATGTTAAATAAGGGTTATTTTAACTTGAGGTGACTTTTTTTAGCATAACTCGTAAATTAAAAATACATGATGTGAAAGGATTTCACATTGTAATTTTTTCAGGCTCACTAGTTTTAAACTATGATGTGAAAATGATTTTTTTTCATTTAATTTATGTTCATATCCTTCTATCCTACCCTATGGAAACTCCAATAGATTTTAGAAAAATATATTCCTTCCTAAATGTCTAAATTAAGCATTCAAATTCTAGTGGGTTTGTCTTCTTTGGTTTTCCCCTCAATTCTATTTATTCTTTGTTACCATAGTGTAAATTTTCGACCGCTAATGAATTAGGTGTTGATCTGGGTCTTGTGTGATCTAGGTTTATTCTTGTGATATTATTCTCATTATTTCTTTTTACAGTTACCTATTGGAATTTTTTTATCTCCTTATAAAGGTAGGTGGTCTAGAACCAAACCCTATGGTATGTTTCTAACTTTTTAAGTATGTGAAATATTGTGTGATTATGTTGATAAAAAGTGAGTGGTAATTAGAAGAATAAGGGTGATGATAAATCATATTTCTGATTAGTCCTTTGATTACTTTGTATCTAATAGTGTTGTGACCTGAATTGTGGATACCTATAGGGTGATCCTACCCTTCAAGAATAAATAATTTACTAATGGATGAAAATGTGTTTAACATGACATGAGACCTCAGGTGATTACTTGTGATAGATTAACCTGGGGAAATTTATTACCTATTTACTATAATGATTGGAAATGTTTGATATGATATGGTTGTGTGCTCTAGCATGATAATGGTTTAAGAAAAACTTGATAAATGAAATGGTTAATTGGAATACAAATGGTAATTTATAGAATTAACCATTTTGATTTATAATATGATGTTATGTTATGGAATTCTTATCATTATGACTTCTGTTGTTATTGATGCTGAAATGATTATATAAAGGGATTATTTCTGAAATGATTATATAAAGGGCTTGGTCTGGTTATGTTGTAATGATTATATGGATCAAAAAAATTATGTTGAAATGCTTATATAAAGGGTTTGGTATGGTTATGTTGTAATGATTATAAGGCTTAGCCCAGTTATGTTGAAATCATTATACAAAGGTATTTTACTAGTTATGTGATTATTCCATGGACTTATTGTTACGATTGTCATGGTAGTTTTATATGCTCATAGATATTTTGGAATGGTGTTGAAGAAGTTTGAATGTTATATTGTATCAATTGTTTAATTAATACACATGTTTATCGCTTTATTACAAGCAATTATTATCAGAATAGTTTTGTTTATACATGTTGGATTCAACCTACTATGTTTTACTCACACCCTTTTCATACCACTATTTGGTACCCGAGAAGATAACATGGATACAGGTTTGGACAAGGGTGAAGGACATTGTTGTTGATTGTTGCTTACTAGATGGGTTGGAACTTGGAGATGGGACCAACATGGATTTATATACTAGGTAAATTTAAGTTATTTGTGTTATAATTTTATTTTATCTGTATTACTTTCAGTTTGACAATTATATACATTCCATCCAAACATTACATGTTTTTTTATTTAATTTACTTGATTTATCTTTTACTATCTAGTTGTATGATGTATTATTTCCAAAATTTTACATTACTCTAATATATTTTTTATTTATGTAGTATTATAACTCTATACCAAGGGGTATAGTCTCCCCACTATATTCTCTAGACCCCCACTTCTAGTTTTTAACCTCTATCATAGTAGGAGGTGCGCTTGTGGTCCAGTAACCAACCTGATTTGGCCACTTTACAGAGTGATGGATCCGGGGAAGTTACAAAAAAAAACCCATAAATGGAACATGGTTGATTTTTAAAACCATATCCCACTCATTTGAAAAATATATAATATTTTTATGAATTTAAAATCATTTAATAACATATTATTTATGGTAAAATATCATTAATGTCATTTTTAACACAATTCATTTAACATGAATTTAAATACATCAAGAAAAAGGTTGAATTTGAATATAATAATTTAACACCTACCTAATATGTGATATAGATCTATAAAATTATTTGAATATATTAACTAAGTCAAATTATACCACTTTTAATATTTTTAAAATCATTTATTTTATTTTTTATTAGCTGAATAAATATTGTTTCAGAATTATGTAAATATTTTAAAAAATTATTTAATACCATAAAGTTATGAATAATTTACCATTCTGAAAATAATTATATTATGATCAAAATATCTATTGATACTCTTTCACCACTGGTTTTTCCCAACGTGGACAAATAAGAGATATTTAAAACTAAGAAAGTGACATTTGGTAACATTCTTTGATATAAATATTATATTGGAAATTTTCATGGAAAAGTGTCCATTAAACCAATACAATTATGGCCTAAGATGATAAGTTTCGAATTCCATTCATCCAATAAGAATTAATATGAAATATTATGACTTTATAACATAGTTTTAACCTAGATTTACCTGATTTACCCTTTACTAAGGTGATGAATTTTTCCAAGGTTACTATTCATATTGACAAAAAAGAAAAGAGGAATATTTAAAAAATTTGAACCTTTTGATTCAAAATATGGAATTTATTATATCAAATTAAATTTTTATAATTTTTATAAATTAATTTTAAAATAAACCCGCAAAATGTGATGAAAAATCATTTTTTAGAAAAATGCCTTTTAAGTATAAAAATATTTTTATATTAAATTCAATCATGAAATTGATTCAAATTAACTTACCTGGATAATTAATAATATAATATAACTAATTATTGTTTTATATCATTTTAAAATAAAATGTAACTGTAGAATTATTGAAAAAAAATACAATTTTAAATAAAAAATGGCATTTTCACTATTCACTAGAAAATCAATCTTTTCAGAAAAATGTCAAAATTTCACCCTAATATAATTTTAAGATTATAATTTCAAAAGTGGTATTATTTTTATAAAATAAAATTTATAGAAGTTCTAAAAATTAATTATAATATTTTCTGACAAAAAGAAATAAAATTATTTTTAAAGAAAACGTATTTATGAAGCATAAAATAACGTTACTAAAAATTGAGTACATATTCCCAAAGAAATAATCAATGAATTTGTATTGAGTTGGTACTTTATATATATTTCATAATTCAATTAATACTATTCATACACCTTAATTCAATGGATAGGTTAAATGGTCATATAATAATATTTCATGTATTATTTAAGTTTGGTGTTTCATGTTGTATATGCTATCAAACCTGATTTTCTTCTTTTAAAATATTAGTTTGTAAAATTCTATCTCATAAATCATATAAACATCAACAGATAATTGGGTGACCATCAGAGTAATCACCGAGATGTTTTAAAAATATATCTTGACAATCTTGGGGTCTTCATGGACCATTCTGTTATCTATGTTGTGGTGTGATTTATATCTAGGTTTTCTTCATATTTTCTCAATAAACTTCACACAATACATTTATGGGAGGATTTATTTATAATTTCAAACATAATACATAAAATTAGTTACCTCTGAGGCATCATCATCTTCAATAGGATAGGTTACCTCCTAGACCATCGTGTAGAGCCAGTAATAGTCATCATGGTGATATCTTTTGACCATAAAGACTGCCTTATAATTAGAGATGAGGAGGTGATAGGAATTCAGTTCATCATGGTGGAGGGTCTATAAATATACATCTTCATGTAGTAGTGGTGGAATAGATAGAGTTAACAAAGATAGTTATAGGTATGATTTTTATCTTTTCTACACTTACATCTTTTTTGTTTGATACTAAAGCTTCAATTTTTTTATTACCTATACCAATGTACATGGGTTAGAGATTTAAATAAAGAATATTTATAAGCCATTTTAATTGAAAACTACAGTTGGGGATCAATTATTGTAGGTATATCTTCAATTTTAACTGGTTTTAGGAAAGCATAGATTCTCTTTAAATCCAATTTTTTGTTGATGTTTCCATATTATGTCATTCTTAGCATGGATTAGTTATAAAATGTAAAAGATAACATGGATTGATATTAGTGGATGATTTTTTTCTCTAATATTTTAAGTGAACACAAAGCATTTATTAGATAAATAGGTGGTCATATGGGTCATTGATTTATTAATCCACAAGATATTATCTCTAAATTAGAAATGATGTTGCTTTGAGTATATGATATGGTAGAGGAATATCTTCCTAGAGTTTTATGGACATTATTATATGTTTTTCTAGAATAATTAATTAGTTTTCTTTTGTGGAATAAAATTGAGTTTGGGAAAGAGTTATATATATATGCCTCACTTATAGTAGCAATAACTTCTCAAATGGAACAAATAGAGTTAAAATAAATGGGGATTCAAATCGAAAAATCTTTATAGAAAGGATTTATATAGCTTATTATGTTTATGTGGAAAGATCCAATGTTATTTTATAATATGAAATATAGTATCTTGAGGTAATTTTAAGACAATCAATGGATGAACTTGTAAATGGTATAAAACCTTTATATGATACATTAGATTTAGGATATCTTTAAATAGTTTAAGGGTTAGAGTTAGTTCTTGCAGATTGATTTATTATTTCACTAACATATTATGGTTAAAGATAAGTACATTATGAAGATAGCTTTTCAGTTTCAATATAGACACTTTGAATTTTTCATGATGCCATTTAGAGTCATAAATGCTCCAAAAATATTTATGGGATTAATAAATTAAGCATTTTAACTATATTTGGACCATTTTTTAATGTGAATTCATTCATGAAATTATTACTTATTTTATAATAGAGGATGACTATGTGGATTAAATTAGTGTTTTTTAGATTTTTTGATAAGGAATCTATTTCATAAGAAATTATCAGAGTATCAATTTTGGACTCACAAATTTTATTTCTTGGGGAATGTTGTATTAGATGAAGGTAATGCAGTAAAAACATAAAATATCAAATATTGTGTTTCTTAAAGATAAAAAAATAATTATTTTAAGGTATAGAGTTTATTATTCTTCACTAGGTACTATAGGAGGTTCATAATCATGTTTTCTCATATAGAGACTCCTTTACTCTCTTTGATTAAGAAAGTATATTCATTTTTTTGTTATATAAATACTAATCATATTTGGAGTGTTTTAAGGATTAGTTTACTACTACTCTATATCTTAGACTACCTATGTAAGGAATTCCTTATGAGATAAATGACATATATCATAAAGAACTGAGATGGGTTTTAATGTAAGAAAGACTAATTATTTCAAATGGGTATAAACAATTATGTTTTTATGAGCATGACTATGATACTCATTATTTTGATCTTTTGATAGTATTTTTTACTATTAATTTATTGAGGCATTACCTTTTTGGAGAAAATTTTATGGCCTTTACATCAATAAAGTTTTAAATGTATCTTTTTCTAGAAATATTCAAAATCAAGGCAAAAAAATGGGTGTACTTTTATAGGATTATAATTTTTTTAATACTCTAGGAAAATAAAATTTTGTGGTGGATGATTTAATCATATGTTTCTATAGTGATGTTGTTCACAATTTGAGTGAGGAATATAATATGATAAAATAATTGACATCTATGCATCTTGGTTTGGAAAAATTGGGTGGTGAAGTTCACCTTTATCATATGATGACTCATTCCACTTTGATAGAGTGAGTTATAGAGTCTCGTCTTGGTGATAATAAGGATGAGGTTTGAAGGAATCTTATTAGTCATGATGATGTTCCTTATGGTTGACCTAAATGTGGGGACACACCATGTTATGTTTTTTGATCTCTTATTTATTCCTTAGAGCTTTTATGTGGATGGTTTTTTGTGATTATCATGGATCATGTGTGGTAGTGAATATTAGTATTGATAAGAAGTATTATACTTTAAATAGATATTTTTGGTTGTCTAGGAAGAATATATCAGTGGATGAGTTACTAGAAAGATGTATTACCTTTCAGTGGGTTAAGGTAGAGCTTTGTTTACCAGTTGATTTATTACAACCACAAAGAATTCTAGAGTGGAAATTGGAGGATATTTCCAAATATTATGTGACTAGTTTACCTCATGTTCCTAGAGATTATTATATGATTTCAGTTATTTTGGATCAGTTGACTAAGTCCAATAATTTATTTCAAATTATTAATTGTAGATTAGTGGAAATATTAACAAATATTTATGTGGAGGAAGTCATGAAGATGCATGGTTTCCTGAAAAAGTTCATATCACATTGTGATTTTAAATTTACTTATTGGGTTAATAGAGGGTTATAGTGTGATTTTAGAAACTAGATTTGTATTTTTATATTATTTCATCCTTGGATAGATGTTCAGTCTAAGATAATGATTCATATGGTGGATGATATGTTGGGATATTGTGTTATATAATTTAGAAATATTTGGATTGAACTTTTACCTTTTATAGAGTTCTCATAAAATAAAAAATATCATTATTTATAGTATTATATGTTCAACCTTATATGACAATATTATGTTAGGTTAACATTGATGAATCATCCATCATTCGACCATAATTTTTGTAGGATATAACCTATTGATTTTAAATGATTTAGGACCATATGAAAACTACTGAAAGTAGCAATCAAATCATATGAATATTAGAGGAGGAGAATATAGGATTTCTATATTGGTGATCACATGTCTCTAAGATTATCCAATCAATATTGGTAGTGTAGGTTTAGAAGTGTTAGTAAACATTAACCATAGTTTATTGAACCTTATTTGGTGTTAGAACATATTGGATAAGTTTCTTATAATTTATAGTCTTATACTTGGTTGAGCCAGATTCATGACATATTCCATGTGCCTTATCATTGGAAGTATGTTAAGGATTTGTCTCATATTTTTAAATAGGGAGATTTTAATTTTGAGGAAGATTCCACATTTGTAGAATATTCTATGGGGATTTATGGTTATTGAGACAAGGTTTTGTGTGGATGAATTATTCATTTGGTGTGGGTTTTTTAGAATAATGGTGGAATAGAAGAAAGTACTTAGGAAAGGGAATCTTATATGTGGATTTTGTGTCTTAAATTATTTTGAATTTTACTTGTTCTATTTTAATTCATATTTTTTTTCTAATAATTATGTTTGAAGTAATGAAACTACTTATGTAATTTTTTTCCACTTTTAGGGTTATGATTGAAGATTTTTAGGACAAAATTTTTTAAAGTAGAGGTAAATCTAGAAGATATTAGAATTTTACAAGCCTTTTGTGATATAAAATATCTCTAAATAGATTATCATAATCTTACCCATTTTTCCTAATCATATATGTCCCAATCAAGGTAAAACTTTCAAGAAAAATTTATAAGTTATCGAAACCTCCAATGATCATCAATGAAAATTAGTATAAGATTTATTTAAAATATTATATCTCACTAATTTTTTTAGAATAGTCCAAATATTATCCATAATATCCTATAAAATACTCAGTCCCAATAAATATTATTCACCAATATTAGTCCAATATAAAGGGGACCAACGTGGTCAACCATATAAATATTCAAAATGATTCATATTTATTAAATATTGATAAATATTATTATATGAAAAATCAACCAATAATAAACATTTCTCCCAATACCAATTAAAATAAAATTCACAATCATGGATTATATCCTCTAGATTTTATATTGACCTTTATATTTCACCATTGATTTGAGGGTGATATTTCAATTTAAAATTCAGTTGAGTTCCCTTGACCTCTTGAAGAACCTTTAAAAACTGAGATGTAAATTTGGGATCTATATTAGAGATAGTAATTGAAGGAACATAATGAAACTTCAAAATATTTTTCATGTGAAAATTTCAAAGATCTTAGACTTTAAATCATTCTTTCACCATGAGAAAATTAGATAATTTTATTAACCAATCGATTATCTCCCAAATCAAATTATTTTCATAAAGAGTTTGAGTCGGTCTAATAAAAATATCCATGGAAACGTATTCTCACTTCCAGGTGGGAATAGGTAAGGGATGAATAATTCCTAAAAGTTTCTAATTCTCCACCTTCACATGATCACAGGTGAGGCAATAACAAACATAATCACTGAAACCCATATTTATTCAAAACCACTAATGAAAATGTATTAATTAATGGCTCATCAAAGTAATCAAAATAATTCAAGACATATATAATAAAATGATAAATTAAATTTATCACCTTGAATTGAATGATTCAATACACCACATCATGGAGAAAAGAATATGAAACCCAATAAAGGTTTGACGGACACTGCTCAACCCTACACTTCCCTATTAACTTGATCCTTCACCATAAAGTGGGTGACCATGTCTGTTTATGATTTTATTCTAATTTTCTAATGATTATAATTTGACATACCACTGACTTATCTACCCTACCATGATCTAATTATATTTTATAATAAACCAACCCAGATTTTCCCTTTTTGATACTTGAGTCAGTTCTTCATAAGTCTTAAGGAACATTCCCAATCGCTATGTATTGGAAAAAGTACTTTAAAACCTTGAACTTTATTAATGTATGAACCCATTAAATGTTAATAAAAATCATTTATTTTTTATTATTATAAATTTTATAGGTGTTGGTAGTAATGGGATTTGGAATGTTTGGGATTATAGAATTTTTTTTGTTATAGTTCAATGGTTGAAGTGTAGCAGATGAGTGCCACAGATCGCCACTTAGAGTAGTGAGGCTTGAAACATAGGGATAAAATTTTATGCCACAATATTATATAAATAGATATATAGGACCTTTTCCTGGGTGAGGTCATGTTGCAACCCATAGGGGCCACTCTGTTATGTATCTTGGAAAAAGTATTACACTGTGAACCACAAATTTCGTGTCATGACCCATTCACTAGGAAATTTTTTAAATGGTGAAGAGTTATAATTTACACATTATCCTTATATTTTCCCATATTGATAATCTCCCTTGATCCCTACTCAACATTATACATAATTGGAACTCATCCTTGGAATTCCATGACCCTTCTCCATCTTTATTTTCCTATTAAAGGTGACATTCATTTCACTGATAATATTTTGATAAGTATGAGTCTGTGTAAGCCCTAAATACCTTATACTTACTTATTTTATTTTATTTTCATTATATAATTAATATTTTTGTGGATTATCTTAGCATTTCATAGGTTTTAATGAAATCAAGGTACATGGATTAGTGAGTGTTCTTCATCATGTTTAAGTTATGTGGTTCTTATGTTATTCTTAATTATGCTTATGTATCCATGTGAATATTATTTTGGTGATGATAAACTAATAGAATTTGACCTTATAATTAAAAAATGGTTTATATTTACTTTTCATATGAAAAATAAATTTCTTGATTTTTGATCGGTACATCAATGAGTTATTATTAAGAACCTTGGATTCCAAATGTGAAATGCCCAAAAATAGATAAGTTGGAGATAATTGGGAGGAAACCATAGGGGTTACCTAATAAAAAATTGATTTCCTATTATGTTACTTAGTATTTCTTAAGTGATTTATGTGGGTTGGGTAATGTTATCCTTAGGGGGCCAACTATAGAGACCCAGAATGGGTGAGTGGACCTCTTGAAAGGAAGATAAAATGTCTAGATAAAAAACCGATGTGTCTTTCTTTGTAAATGGAATATGAATCATATATAATTGTAGATATTAAAATTTTAATTAATTACATAAGTGATTTATGTTTATAGTGAATGGAGTATGTGTTCCACAGATTCCAAATTATGTGGACTATATTTCTTGGGTGGGGAGTTTGCGTTCCTCAGGTTCTAGATAATGTGTTTTGTGTTTCTTGGGTGGGAAGAGTGTGTGCCCCATGTTCCAAATGATGGGAATTTTGATTCCTGGGTAGGTATCATGTGTGCCTCAGGTTCCAGATCATGTGAATTTTTTTCCTTGGTGTGTAATGGGTGTGCCCTGAGTTTTAGATGAGTGTAATTATGTTTCCAAGGTAGGGAGTATGTATTTCCCCAGTTTCCTAATGATGGTATTCTATTTAGAGACATCCAACACTGTCTAAAACAAGTATGGTTAATCTCGAGTGTTACCTTGGAACCTGAGGGTCTGTGGGGATTTATTTATTATGTCACTATTTATTTTTTATGTAATATAAATAATCACTATATTTCAGATAGGATTGTTTAGAGATGTCATTGGTAATGGCCTACTAAATTGTACTCACACCCTAATCAGGTTTTTTTGAGTAACCAGGAAGGCTTCTTGGCTATAGGAAAGGATAATGGGAAAGGACATATGATAAAAGGATAATATTTAATGGATATAATGGATAATGTGGGATGGGACTAGATTAGAAATAAGTACTAGTTTTTGGGACTTCTATTAGTTTTTAACATCCCAGACTTGGATTCCACTGAAAGGTGCCCCGAGCCCAATTGGTTACATAGCCTCAAGCGCATTTTCCCAAATGTCAGAGGCTTATGATTAGAAGAGAGGGACAAGGGTGTGTCTATGGTGTGACTATTACCTCTTCTCTATAGTGTATTGCATCATAATAAAAACAACACATATGTAGCAGAGTAGGTAAATCAATCATACAATAGACAAATGGTAGGAGTAGATAAAAAAGTCCATAAGAAACATCATATAAAAATGATGATAAAACATTCCATGTATCTAAAAAATATACAAAATATGTATACATGGAAGGTGTATAATACATGTACCAAAATACTAAAAATACAAAAAAGTATTCAGCTAACATCATGATCCACAACTCAGTGATGTGCTCCCCTGCTCTTAAGTAGAAACCAGAAACCTATAGTAGGGACTTTCCCTTGTCCATACCTGCAATCATATAGTCTTTCTGGGTACCCATTGGTCACCCGAATAGGGTGTGAGATACAATACTTGTATGCAACCACCCAAAGGTTTAGTTTCATCCTATCAATGAATATATAATAATAATAGTGTGTAATAAGTAATAGAATATGTAAAGGAAGTACTGAAAGTAAAAAATACATCAAGGTTCGAGCTCTCATGGAAACCCATCCTCCGCTACCTGCTTTGACCTTAGCTGGAATGTCTCTGAATAAAAAGTTAGTCCTGTATCTATTTATAATCAAGTTTAATTTAATTAATCAACATTATTCAAAGGATAAGTCTCAAAAACTAGCACATAGCCTAGAATCCAGTGTAAAGATATGTAAACAAGAGATGCCTAACTAGGCCATCTATAAGGTACAAGACTCTGACTGAATCCAAGATTGTGCTTTGTCTTGGAAAAAACGTCATATAAATCATTCCATTAATAAAAAAATTATGTACCTGATCCCTTCCTTTTCATTCAATATTTTGAATCCATGTATCGCTATAGGTATATCATGAACCAACCACCCTATAAGCTTGTCCATATAGATCTTATCAGAACCCAATTATCATTATAGGTGTTGTATAACATCACCACTGCTTGAGCCTGTCCTCGGTGGTCCACTAAGGGACCCAAGTATCACCCATGGCGTATATAATAAACTACTATCTGAGTCTTTCCTTGGAAATCCATAATTAGTTAAAGTATCACTCAAGCATATAATAGAATCAAACCTCTAATTCTGTCCTTGGGAATCCAATAGGGAGTCCAAGTGTCACTCATGCGTAAGAAAACATTATCCAAATGAGTCTATCCATGGTGTTTTTATAAGAACCCATGTGTCACCCAAATCATATATATTAAACATTCAATCAATTCCATTCAACTTTTTCAAGGTCAAAACCATGATCATTTCAATTCAACCTCGCCTTAAAATGTGCCTAAAGGCATGGTCAAAGCTTAGAAGGCTTACCCTCTTAATTATCTCATGTGGTTATTTAATTTAAAAAGGAAACTCATGCTTAAACAAGAAATTACATGGAAAGACTAGGGCCATAGTCATACATACCCTACCTTTAATCAATTAAACTCACAATTCACATTACAATTTTAATTACAATTCAATTTATCATTTAAAATTGTATATAAAGGGTAAACCACACACCTCAAGGTAATCCTATTCAATATGCCACACATGGTGGTCTATTTAATTTAAACAACACACACAAGGGGTGGTTCAAATTCAAGGTTCTTAACCTTTAATCATTTATTAATGGGTCTCATCAATTACATAGGTCATACCTATCAATTCAAATCAAGGATTAAATTCCATTTCAAGGGCATTTCTTTGATAATTGGGTGTGTGGAACAACGTTATATATATATAAACACTTTGAATTTAAGGGGAAAGAATGAGACCACCTACCATAGGTTTATAGTGGAGTGATCATCTAGTATCAACTTCGATTTGACTCAGATCAGGAGAAAAACTTAGAATGGATAAAGAACCTAAAATTTGGGCAACTAGGTTGTGCCTAAATCACACAACTAATACCAAGAATAATGAGAAACAAAAAAAAGTAATGGAGATCTTACCAAGGAGAATCTGTTGCTTCTTATAGATCTTGATTTTGATCTTGAAATGAGAAGATCATTTGATTCATAATTTAGGCTTCAAGGATGGATCTCAATGTGATACACTAGTGTGTGGAGGAATAAAATTAGGTTTGAAATAATATATTAATAAGGGGAAGTCTCATAATTTCACCCAAATTACTAGGTTACATAGTTTGGCTACATGGTTTTCCAAACCATGCACTAAACGTACACCATTTTATATAGGAAGGGTTACTTTTCATGGTTAGTGCACACAATTTTACTAACCATGCAAAAACTATGAAAAAATCCTCTGTCAAAAGTCTATAGTTTTTCACACAACCATGCTCCCTAAAAAACATGTTGTATCAAACTATAAGACCTTTATCTTCAAACTCTCTAGCCTCACATGGTTTGAAGTAACCCCATGGACTGCCCTGCATGGTTTCTACTAACCATGCAGTAATCCCTTTTCTTTAAAAAATTTGGGTTTTGGGCTCCGAACAAGACCGAGACACCCCTAATACCTCCATGAACTCAACATGCATTCAAATTACGCCATATTTAAGCATTTAAACTGAAAATTTATGGAATGTAAATGATTTCATACCTCAAGAAAGAACTGGTTTCTTAAAAACTTTCCCCTTAAAGCAATTTTTCACTAAGTTTACCTCTCAAGGGTGGTTAATATTTTCTAAGAATAACTCTAGTCACTATGCTCGTACATTGATCTACCACTCCTAGGTCTCATCCTATACATGAATGTGCTTCTATAGCACCCATACTAGTGTAACTAACTAGCCTCAGGTAACTTTTGTTCTATGATCCATAGTATTAATAAGATGCTCCTCAAAGGATACATCTACCTGTAACTCAAACACCTCAGGCTAAAAAATGAGATAGGTTTGAATGATAATGGAATATTTATGATACATTGAAGACATCGTTTATGGCTTGGAACCTCTGAGGTAACTACAACCGACATGCTACCATCCTGAATCTCTCTATAATCTCAAATGAACTAACATATCATGGTGAAATTTCACTCTTCCTTCCGATCCTCCTACATCACAGCCTTGGTGATACACATAATAACACCTAATACCCAACCTTGAACTATATAGTTTATCTATAGTGATTGGTGTAAGATTTCTATCAAGACTTTGCAGTATCCATCTACTTCTGAATCAATCGAACATGCTCTATAGTCTCCTATACAAGACGAGTTACAAGAATAGATGCCTCTCCTACCTATAACTAGCACAAGGTTGATCATAATGGACTACCATACAAAGGCTCATAATGTTCCATCTAAATAGTATCTTGAAAGTTATTTTTGTAGTAGAATTAAACATGGGGTATACGATTCTAATAAGAGCCCCCAAAATATAAGATGCATGCCCACAACATGTCCTCAAGCACCTGTATCGTGCACTCTGACTGGCCATTAGTATGAGGGTGGTATGTTGTGCTCAAAATAACCTATGTACCCAGTTCCCTCTGTTAACTCTACCAGAAACAAGATGTAAACTAGGAATCCCTATCTAAAATGATTATGTGCAAGACCCTGTGAAGTTGTACTGTCTCATGGACATACAACCTCCCCATCTAATCTACTTAAAAGGTCTCCTTGATAGGTAGAAAATGAGAAATGTTTGTGAGTCTGTCAATAAAAACCCATATGGAATCATTACCTTGAGGTGACCTCAGTAAACCTATTACAAAATCCATCATTACATCTTCCCATTTCCACTCAGGAATGGGAAGCTGCTGTAAAACTTTGGATGGTCATTAGTGTTCCACCTTCACATGCTAAAAGGTAGAACACCTCATGAAAAAACATGATATATCTATTTTCAAACCTGAAGACCAGTATTTTTTATTTAAATCCTGATATATCTTGGCAACACTAAGATTCACTACCCACGATAAAGCATTAAAGTCTTTCATCAACCCTTCATGCATGTCTTCTAAAACTTATACATGACCATGTACACACAAAATTTCACCTTTAGCTATGGTCCAATTAGGAGGAGGTTCATCACCTTCCCTGCTCTCTCATAGTACTAGGCCCTCAGAATCCAATAGTTTCTTCATCCTCACTCTATCCAGTAGGGTAGAGGTCATATCTTAGGATGAAAGAAAAGTATTCCCCTGATCGTCTTTCACCGCTAAGTGCATCTTAGAGAACAAATCCATGAGCATCCACTCACTATTGGATTATTATACTACCTATATCTGATTCCTCCTACTCAGAGTACCATCCACTGTATTTACCTATCTAGGAATATAGGAAAGCTTTATGTTAAAATAATATAGGTATTTAACCCATATTCATTGCCTCAAATTTAGATCACACTATGTAAATATGTACTTGAGGATTTTGTAGTCCGTTCACACCACAAAATTCTCTCCAAGTAAGTAATGTATCAAATAGTGTAATGCATGAACAACTGCAACTAACTTGAGATCATGCATTGGGTAATTCCTATCATGTGGACTAAACTATTGAGACCCTTATTCCATGAATATATCCCATACATAAGAACTACTCCAAGCCTGATACCTGATTCATCACAGTAAATAGTGTAAATCCTACCTACCTCTAGAAAAATCAGTATCGGTGCTGAATTCAATCTCCCTATCATAAAGGCTGAATCATAGGAATATGACCATATAAACTTCACACATCTCTCATTAAAGACCATAAGAGGTGCTACTAAGCATGAAAAGTTCTATATAAAGTGCTTGTTATAACTAGCTGTACCTAAGAAACTTCATACCACAAAGACATTCTTGGGATGCTCTGAGGAAACTACAACTCTCACCTTCTTTGGTCCAACTGATACTCATTTCTCTAATATAATGTTGCCCATGAAGTGAATATAATCCATCCAAAAGTGGAAATTTCTAATATTATTATATAAATTATTCTCTATCAGGGTATCTAATACGATCTCAAGATGTTTGGCATGGTTGTGTCGAGTGTGAAAATACACCAAGATATCATCCATGAAACTATGAAAAATTAATCCAAATAAGGATGGAAAACTCAGTTCATTCGTTCCATAAAGACTATTAGAGCATTCATGAGACTGAAATGAATAACCAAATACTCATATAGACCATACCTACTACGAAAGGATGTGCAAGGTATGTCTAATGATCTAACATGCACCTGATGATATCCAGATCTTAAATAAATTTTTGAGAATAACCAAGCTCCTCAGAGGTATCCTAAGATACCATCTATCTATAGTTGAGGATACTAGTCTTAACCATTATCTGGTCCAAATTCCAATAATCCACACCTATCCTAAGGGTTCTATCCACATTTTTCACAAAAGTACCAGCGAACCCCATAGAGAAGTATTGGGTCAGATAAACCCCTTTGACTCTAAATTTTATATCTACCTCTTGAGCTCTTATATATCGGTAGTATCCATCCTGTAAGGAGGAATGGCTACCAATGTAGCTCTTATCACTAGCTTGATAGATAATTCTACCTCTCTCACTAGTGGTAATCCTAAGAAGTTATTTGGTAAAAATTACCAGAAAAGGTCAAACACTAGAGGGAAATCTATCTTATGTGTTCCCAGATCATCCAGATATATACTCATAGTCTAGGTTTTCATCTATACCAGCCCATGATTCTCGGGTCCATCTCAGATTTCCAATACATCCCATTCACCCATGTGAATAAACTATCTACCCTCTGGTGATGTGATGGTCACCCTACAGAAATAGAAATCAATGAAATCATGAAAGGGAACCAACTAGTAAATCTTCAGAATGATGCAAAAACCTGTCATATTGAAGAAAAAGAGGTTCCATACAAAGTTACACCCGCCAATATCAATGAGTCACTCCCTGTACTAAGGTACATCCTCTGTTAGAATCCACAACAAAGTATCAATCATAATAAAACCATCAGAAGTTTGAACACTAATCCCAAGTCTCTCTACAACGGGAACATATATAAAGCTATGATAAGTTCATGTAGTAAAAAGTGAAAATGCTAAAATATATACTACTAGAATAGTACCTTTAGTAGTAGAAGGTATGATATTATGATCCTTATGTGTTGTTTTCACTGCATATATCTGACCTGATCTATAGATCTATGATGTAGCTTGGATACCCTGAGCAGATCCATAGTAATGTCGCTGCAAATCTGGTGTCTGAGTACAATGGCCATGACCACCGCCTCATCTTGATCATACAACTATACTCTATCTCTCTACCTAATGAGAATCTATTGACCCCACTCATGCACATGGAGTCGGTGTACATTCTCTCTCACTTGCTGTTGGGGATAAGTTATACAAAAGTGTTATAGATGACCCATCTTTCCACAATATCATCACTCAACTGGGTTTCTCAAGTAATAAGGTCTCATATGTCCCGATCTACCCTACTAGTGTCACCTCACCTGGCTACCTGAGTTTGTAAAATGCCTTCTAATTTCATCTTGTGTAAGCTCCAGATAATTCTTCTTACTATCAGATGATGTAGCACCAAATCTAGATTCCAAACCACCCCGGATCACACCTCCAACCTATCACAGGTCATGTTCTGTAATAAGTTCCTAACTCACTATTCTAGAAATAGTAGTCAGCTAAAATAAATTCACCTATGATCAGATGTCATACCTGAGACCATCCTCAAATATCTTGGCTTTAGATAACTTGTCACCCATCAGAATATGCATGAAGTTCTAGATCTTAGTAAAATAGGTCAAATAATTCATAATTTATAAAATTTCCTTTATCCAAGTGCATGAACTCTAAGGCTCTATCGGCCCTCAATGTCTCAAGATAAAAGTAATCATAAAAGGCCATATAGAAATACCTCTAAGAGATCTCTCAATGATGATCTGTATGAGTAATGAAATCCCACCATCTCTTGGAATAATCATGCAAAATATAAGTAGTGAGTTTTACCCTCCTATTGGGAGGCGTCTCTAGATGCTGAAAGATAGGTATAATGGCCTCTATCCATGAATCTACATCCTATGGTCCCCCATTCCCTAAAAAATTGGCTAGATGATGCTATGAGAAATCACACGTCAACTCTTCCGTAGTCAGGGAAGGTCGCAGTGCTCCCCAAATGGTCTATATGAAACCCATAAATCTTTCATGGAATTGTGTATATGCACCTATGTCTAGTACAACTGTAGGTTCCTATGCTTTCACAATTGGAGGATCTACTTTTAGACCATGGACCACCACATTCGGAGCAAGATCACCGCCACACTCATGGTGTGTGATTGGAGGTCATCGTGGTGGCATGCCTCTACAATTTCAAACAAATTTCTCAGATCAATATCATTATCAAACTTCATAGCTCAAAGCACAAGTATTGAAATAGAATAGGTGCAAGCCTTCTTATATAATAAATAACCCCTCTATCTTCTCCTTGAGTTAGGTATAGGTGATGTAAAAATCATATAAAAGCAATATACACTACCCATTTCCCACTACTAGGGTCAGGTCAAGTAAAGTTCTATGATATAAACAATTTTAGTTTCCATTTCATTCACTTAAGTTCACATTCATTTCACATTATATTACAATTTATTTTAAAAGGTTGAACCAAATGGTTCTCCAAATTTCAATTCAGAAGGGACCATAATCCTCATGAAACAAAATATGGTACCCACCCAATCCACACCATAACACGTTATAGAATGTCTATCACAATGGTGGGTATATCTATCATGGAACCTATCACAAAATAATGAAACAAGTAATGCATCTTAAATGGCATGGAATAATACATGGCATGTGAGTCCTATAAAGTTCCTAAAGTGATGCATGAGATGGATTAACCTCATCTCATAAGATTTAAACAAAATAGAACAAAAAAAAAATATAAATAATAACATAACAATTAAAGTTCACCACCCAACGGTGGAATCAAATCAACTATAATAGCAAAATCTATAAAAAACAATTTTATTCGAGGAAATTCGAATTTTTCTTATACACGGGTTAGCTTCACCGAAACATAGATCATTACCAACCTTTTATTCCTTCTTATCCTTTTCTATTGTCTCAAAATAGTAAATAAAACTAGAAAATAATGCTCTCATAACACTTTGTAACATCCTGGACTTGGATTCCACTGAAATGTTCCCTGAGACCAGTTTTCCACATGGCCTCAAACGCATCTCCAAAAACGCTAGTGGCTACCGACTAGCAGAGAGGGCTAGGGTGTGTCTATGGGGACACTATTCCATTATCTTCAGAGTGTAGCACAATGAAATAACAATAATAGATAAGTAGAAGAAGATGTAAATCAATTAGACAATAGAAAAACAGGAGTAGATAAATAAGGCTAGAAGAAATATCATATACAAAAGATGATGACCCATGTCATGTGTATAAAAAATAGCCAAAATAGGTATACATGGTAGGTGTACAATACATGTAATAAAATACCAAAAAGACTTAAAATTATCTAGATAGCATCATGAGCCTCTGATATATCCTATGCTTCCCTACTCCTAAGCAGTAATTAGAAACATGTAGTAGGGTTCTTACCCTTGTCCATACCTACAATAATATAGTCTTTCTGGGCACCCATTGGTGGCCTGAACAGGGTGTGAGATACAATCCAAGTAGTCAACCACCCAAAATTCTAGTGTCATCCAGTCATTGAATATATAATAATAATACTATGTATGAATTAATAGAATATTTAAAGGAAGTAATTAATGTAAATAAATCATAAAATTCTAGGTTCTCATGGATACCCATTCTCTACTACTTTTTTGGCTTTATCTAGAATGTCTATAAATAAACAATCATCCCTGTATCAATTTATAATCATGTTTCATTTAATTAATCATTATTATTCAAAGGATAGGTCTTAGAACCTGGAATGTTTCCCAACATCCCTCATAAAGATATGTAATCAAGAGATGCCTAACCAAGCCATATAAAATGTATAAGACTCTGACAAAATCAAAGCTTGTTCTTTGTCTTCGTATATGATTCATATAAATCATTCCATTAATTAATTTAGAACCTGATCCCTTCCTTGGAATTTCTTATTTCGAATCTAGGTATCACTCTAGGTATATCATGAACCAAACACCCTACAAGACCATCTATGGTGATCCTCATCAAAACCCAGGTATATCTCTAGGTGTAGCATAACATCATCGCCACTTGAGCCCATCCTTAGAACTACACCAAGGGATCCCAAGTATCATCCATGATGTATATAATCAACTTCCCTTTGAGTCCATCCTTGGAAATACATAAGGAGTCCAAGTATCACTCTGACATATAATATAATCAACCCTCTCAGTCCATCTTTGGAAATCCAATAGGGAGTCCAAGTGTCACTCAGGAATAAGTAAGCATTATCCAAATGATTTTATACATGGAATTTGTATAAGAACCCACGTGTCACCCAAGGAATATATATTAAACATTTAGTCAATTCTATTCAACTTCTTTAAGGTCAACACCATGATCATTTCAATTCAACCTCACCTCAAATGGTGGCTAAAGGCATGGATAATCTTATAAGGATTACCCTCTTAATTATCTCATGTGGGAATTTCATTTAAAAAGAAAAATCATTATTAATCAAGAAATTACAAGGAAATACTATGGTCATGGTTATCCATCCCCTTACTTTAATCAATTCAACTCACAATTCATATTACAATTTCAAATTCAATTAAATTTATCATTTGAAATCCCATAGCAAGGGTAAACGACCCACCTACAGGTAATCCAATTCAATATGCCACCCATGGTGGTATATTTAATTTAAAAATCACATCCAAGGGATAGATCCAATCCAAGGTTCTTAACATTTATTCATATATTAACAAATCTCACCAATTACATAGGTCATACCTATCAATTCAAATTAAGTATTAAATTCCATTTCAAGGGAGATAATTCAATAATTGACATGAGGCATAATGACATATATATAAACAATTTGAATTTAAGGGAAAATCATGAGACCACTTACCATAGGTATTTAGTGGATTACTCATCTATTATCATCTCCTAATTTGACTCAAATCAGGAGAAAAATGAAGAACGAATGAAGAAACTAAAATTAGGCCATATTAGCTTGCACCTAAATAGCACAACCGATACTAAGTAGAATGAGGAATGACACAAAAGGAATGGATATCTTACTGAGATGGTTTCAGTGCTTCCAAAGGATCTTGATTCAAATATTTGATAGAGAAGATCCTTTGATTCCTAGATTAGGCTTCAAGGAGGGATCACAACGTGAGCCACTACTGTGCGGAGGAAGAAAATTAGGTTTGAAATAATTGATTGATTAGGGGAAATTTTGTAATTTCACCAAAATTACTGGGTCTCATGGTTTTTTCACATGGTTAGATAAATCATGTTCCAATAATATTCCATTTGTTACAGGTAGGAGAACCTCACATGGTCAGTGAAAATAGTTTTATTAACCATGAAAAAACCATGAAAAACTCCTCTATTAAAAGTATGCAGTTTTACACATGAGCATGCACCCTAAAATACATGGGGTATAAAACCATGTGGCTTGTATCTTAATATTTTCCAGACTCTCATGGTAATAATTAACCATATGGACTACCCCACATGGTTTCTATAAACAATGTGACAATCCTTTTTGTCCCCAAAAGTTGGGTTTTGGGCTCCAAACAGTCCCTATACACCCCTGATACCTCCAAGACCTCAATGGAAATTTACATTATACTATATTTAGAAATTTAAACTGAAAAATTTACTAAAATTAAAATATTATTTACCTCACTAAACAATTGGGTTCTTACATAGTTTAATTTAGTTCTTCTGGTATTTTTATGTAAACGATCTATCTATAAGGGATCTTCTTTGTATGTATGAGTTACATGAAATTTGTAGCATTAATTTTGATAAACCATGGGATATATATGTTTTTTATTATCATTTTCATGATTTTTTATCTTCTATTATTCTTAATTTATTGTTTTTATTTTCATTTTTATTTTTTACTTTGATATGAGGGTATATTTATCCCACTATTTTACTATAGACCCTCATTATAAGTTGGAAGCCTCTGGCATGTGAGGAGGCATTCCTGAGGTCATGTTATGTCCCAATAAAATAATTTATAATGGTCTCAACCCAATGGTTGTTATAAAGTGATATCAAAGAAACATTTTCCATTTTGTTATACTATTTAGGTAAGGTAATTATAAGATTGTATGTTGTCAAAAATTGGTATGAATCTTATGATGGGAGTAGCTAACCCACGTATGTGGGAATTCCAAGTTAATGGGGATCATATTATTATTCTTAGTTTCTATTTGTATATTTAAGTTACTTCACCTTGTGTGGTACACAATGGTTTTGGATTTTTGATTTAAGGGGTTATCACTCTTGATTAAAATGGAAATAGGGCAGGTGTTTATGAATCATATCTGGCACTTAGAATTCACATGTTATCTCTATGATTTCCTATGTTTTCTTACCTTGTTTATGATATTGGGGTTGGTTATTTAATGTGTTGACATAAAATTATATGGTGTCTTCCCATATAAACTGATGGTTAAATCTTATTTAGCTGATTCTTAGATGATTCATTATTATTATTGGTGATCAAATAACCTATTTTTGGATTTTATAAATTAAATAAAATTTTAATAGAAATTTATAAAGTTCTTTCCTTTATAAATTTTGGATGGTATTTTTTTTGACCAGACCAAATGTGATATCTTTTTTAAAAGTAAAATAAAAATTTAATCAATGGAAATAATGATGTGGACACTATATATATATGATGACCTAGGGTTTGAGTAGATAGGGTTGGGGAGAGAACCTAGGTCTTGATACTTTTGTTATATGGAATTTATATGATAGTGGGATGTTATTACTCTTATTATTTTTTACTAAACTATGATATTAATAACTATTAAATAAATGTGTTTGGAATTGTAGAGAAATTTCTACATGATTGTCCCTATTGAAGCACCAAGAGGGAGGCAATGAGCGTGACCCACTAGTGGTTGATCTAGAGGATCCTTTAGTGTTGAGGCCTGCTATGGATGATCATCTTGGTGAGATATTACTATGATTGATGCATTCCAGAGAGAGAGAGACACTATGAATTGCACCTATAATATTTGATCCTTATTGAGATTTTGAAATGTAATGTATGACATTGTTTACTAGTGAGGTCATTCCCCAAGAAGATGAGATATAAGTGGAGTCTATTAATATGATATTTGGATACCTTGAGATGCACTTGGATAGAAGGGTAAAATTGTTCATTTACATGCTTTGAGGCTTAGTAAAGTAAAGGTTGGATTTTTTTTTTCTAGGAAGGAAAACATGTGGGGTTTCATTGGAATTTTTTTCAAACCAAATTTTATAATCACTTTTTTATAGAGAGTTTGTGGGTAAATTAGGCCTAAGAGTTCAGGCATCCAATATAAAAAGGGATGTCGTTCTTAGATTATATCGTTTTATTTGTTGATTTATAGTCATTTTAACCAATGATGGATGGGAATGAAATATTCAAGGCTATGAATTTTTAAAATGGGATGAGGTATGAGATTTGGGTTCAGGTGAATTTTTTTCACCTTCTATCCTTTTATAAGGTCATGAATCATGCCCTTATTATAGAGAGGAACCTACGTGAGGGGAGGGGCATAGAAAAGATGGATTCTACTGGAGGGACCAATAGTGAGTCTTTAGGTAATAGATAACGATGTTTTGATGGTTCACACTAAGGTAGTAGTGAGAAAATCAGCCAGAATTAGGTATGTATCTTCCTCATCATAGAGGCTATTTTATGGAGTGCTACTAGTGTTTCATGGATATCCATACTCATCCACAATGTGAAAAATTTGTAATAGTGTGTAGAGCATTCCATAAGATGAGGCATCTATGGTGTTTTTCTTGAGTTCACTATGGTCATCCAGTAGTGGAGGATCCTGACAAGTATAGGGTATGGAAGTTGGATCTAGTACATCGTAGTACATGAATAGTTTTAGTTCAACTGTTCATTCAAGTAGAGGTGGGGGAGGTGGTTCCTAGAGGTTGGTTTAGCGGAGATAGACTTGGAGTATAGTCAATGGGTGTCAGTATAAAGTATATAGTGAAGGTTTAAGCTAGTTACATGAAATTGATCCTACACTTTCTAGTTGGGATGTCACATTATCTATTGTATGGGGTAAGATTTTGGTATCTTCAACTCTATAATACACATTGTTCAACATAGTATCATCAAATTCAGTTAGATCTACTTAATTAATTGATGTATTAGGGATGTGAATAGAGTATTTGTATGGATTGATGTGGACTGACATGTATTTGGGGATACATTCTAAGTAAAATCATTGATTTAGGGATTCTTCCCTAGTGGTTGGTGGCTATAGGTTCCTTTGGGGAATCTTCATGCTAGATATTACTATCTTCAATATGATACTTGGGATGGATTGGTCAGTGATGTATCAAGATCACATTGATTTTTATCATTTATGAAAGTCATTTACATATTTTGAGGGAGATAGTTATGTATATATCAGGGAGTGGGACATATAGGAAGTCCATGTAAGGCCTTTCCATCAACAGATGGGTGGGATCACATACTAGGTTACAAGTCCTATTTTGGATGATGAGGAGATGTACCAAGTGGTTTTTCCTCCAATATTTGATCAATTCCTAGACAATTTTCCTATGTATTTCTAGGGTTTTACACCCAATCAAGAGTTTGAGTTAACTATTAGGATCATTCTGGGTGTGAAGACCCTTTCTATTACTCCTTATAGGATAGCTCCTGTACAACTCTAAGGGTTTAAATATTAGCTATAGGACTTTTATGAAAAGGGGTTCATTAAACTGAGTGCATCCATAGGGGTTATTTGATACAATTTCCAAATAATTCAAATAGATATTTGATGTTATGTATATATTATTATAAATTAAACCAAATGATAGTCAATAATCCATACCCACTCCCATGTATCAATAATTATTTACATTGGATTAAAGGATCCATATTGTTCTATAATATTGAATTTAGATTAGGCTATCACTAGCTAAAGTTGAGGCCTTTTTATATGAATCACACTAACTTTAAGAGTAGATATGGTCTATATGAGTACCTAGTGATGTCGTTTGGTCTAATAAACACACCAATGTTTTTTATGCACTCGATAAACCAGGTTTTCCATCCATATATAAATTCTTTTTTAGTATTCTTTTTTGATGATACCCTTGAGTACTTTAGGTTTAGAGAAGTGTATGAAATATATTTATAGATTGTTTTGAGTACACATTATGAGAATCGACTATATTAAAAGCTCTAAAAGTTATTCTTTTAGTTCGCTAAAGTACACTTCTTGGGACATGTGATATTAGAGGTTAGATTATCAGTAAACCCCGATAAGCTTTTGGAAGTTGTTTCTTGGGAGCATCCTAAGAATTTTTTTGAGATACATATATTTTTGGTCTTGGATGGTTATTATAAAATATTCATTCAGGACTTCTCCAAATTGTAAGTGTTTATGAAAGGTCTAGATAAGAAGGGAGTGAATATTCTTTGATTGAATTCTTATGATAGTGCCTTTTAAATACTGAAAGGGAGATTGATGAAAGCACTAATCCTAAACTTATATGGTCCAAGTAAGGAGTATACATTTAACTATGATGCATTAAGAATAATTTTGGGAGTATTTTTTATATATGATGGTCATATGGGAACTTATGGGTCCAGGTAGCTGAGGCTACATGAATGGAACTTTGACAGCTCTAAACCCGCACTCCAGGATCTGATGCTAAAAATATAATATTTACATTTCTGGATTTGATATTGATAAATGTGGCCCAAATTTAACCTTTAAAAATATAAAACATCAAAATGAAATATTGTATTACTTATATACCAAAGGACCTTTTAGTTTTAGAGTTTTGGAGGATTAGGAAAACTAAATACATATCATAGTTTATACAAAATTCAATAAAATTTTATCTAGCTTAACTTGAGCTAGATTTTTAATTTATATCATTCATCATTGATCTTATACTCATTTCTATACCAGTGAAATTTATTTTAAAACATGGGGTGAGCAAAAAATTTCCCAGTGAGGGGTTTTAAAATAATAGGTGAAATCCTTTAACTTTTAAAATGATATAAAATATATTTTGGAAAAATTTCATTCTATATCAAATAATTTGAGATAAATAAAACATTTTATATAACATATAATTTTACTAAAATCCAATTTAGGGTTTCCAAAATCTATAATAAGGGATTATTTTCAAAACAAACATTAAAAATTCATAATATTTTTGAAACCCATTTTTATTTCTAAATATAATATCCTTTGAAATAAATTTAGATTTCTCCTTTGAAAACTTCAAAACATTGATTTTGAAAATAATATATCTTTATGGAATTTAATTATACTTCTAAAAATTTATGAAAATATTGTGGCCACTAGGAATATTGAATGTCTAAAAATTACTTTTAGGATAAATTCCCCTTGAGGTTTTGTATTCACTTCCCATTTCCCATTGTAATAATTAATAACCAAGTGCCAAATTTTTAAATAATTTTTTTAAATATTGAATTTATCATTATAAATCCATTAAAATAATATTTCAAAAAATTCACATTTATGTAATTTAATTTTAAAAGAGTAAAATAATTACATATTTAAAAATCCTAACAAAATTTACCCCAAAAGAAAATCCGCAACGTCATAAATATTATAAGTAATTAAAAAAATTCATAGACAACACTTACAAATGATTCATGGAAATTTAACCTAAGAAAATGATTTTCATAATATATATGTAGTGTTAATGGGAAATATAGTACATGGATATAAAATACATGTATTCATTAATGATATCTATGAAATTAGAAGATAATTTCATATATAAAATAATAGTTTTAACACTATAAAACCATATTTTATTAACAAATGACCCTTATATAAAATACAATTCTAATTATTGAGATAAGATTATGATATTATTATTTTACATAAAATATTCTATAAACTCCAAACATAGAGATTTCACGGTGGATGTGTCCTTACCAGCCTATAGAGAAAGCTGGAATCAATTACCATGTCATGTGGAAGGATAATGTTCTATAAGTGTAGTTGTTCATATTCATATTATGTTTCACTAATATTGTTCTTGTTTTTAGTTATGTAAACTGATAATAACATATTAAATATACACATATTCTTTGATTTTATCTAAATGTTTTACATTAGGAAGAATACAATGATGTGATAGGGTTAAATATGAGTGTAAACTTACTTTTATGTGGTTTTATGATTAACACATGACCCTTACCTAAGCCATTTTAAGTTGATTTTACACTTATGTTAGATAAGGTTATCCTTACATGGGACATTGTTTACCTTTACATATATTGGCACTCTTACACAGGTATGAATTTACCTTTAAATGAGATGGGGTTTCCCTTATGTAGGTATTGAAAAACCCAAGCTACCCTTACATGATCTAGGTACGACCTTTACAAAATATATAGAATAACCCAATTACCTTTTTCCAAGGTGAGGACTTACCTTAATCGAATAGAAATATCCTTGGTTTACCCTTATGAAACTATCAGATTACCCTTACATGGGTATAATAAATCATAGCTTACCTTTTGTAACATCTTGGTTCTGGAAGCTGCCCAGAGGCTCCCCGTACCCGGTTGGTCACATGGCCTCAAGAGCATTTCCCCAAATTCCAGAGGCTACTGACTAGTAGCAAGAGCCTTGGGTGTGATAGTGGGGAAACTATGCTCTCATTGGAAGAGTAACACATCAGAAGTGAAACACAAAGTAGCAGCGAAAGCAGTAATATTACCATACAAAAAGAAACATAAAAAGACTGAAGAAATAAACAGCTGGAGCCCACATATATATATTAATGATGCATGATACAAATGTATAGTAAACCATCCAAAAAAATCACAATGCTGGAAGAAAAACAATACTAAACCAAAGTATAAAATAAAACAGATAAACTCCTTAGCATCGCAAGCCTCAGCTTGGTCCGATGCTCTCCAACTCTAAAGCAATCAAGTGCCTGAAGTAGAAGGCCACTTTCCCCTATCTATACCTGCAACAATATAATATTTTTGGGCAAAAAAGCATGACCCAAATAGGTTGTGAGACTAAATCCTAGTAGGCAACCACCACAAGATCTATGCCTAATAGTCAGTGAATATATGGCAGGTAATAAGTAAATGAAAGTAGTAACAGGGAAGTACTCAGTAGTAAATAATCCACAGTTCAATGCATTCAATTACATATATCAAGTAAGAAGCTAATAAAAGTAGGTAACCCTTTGGCAAGTACTCTCATCCTAACCCCTCTGGTTCAACCAAAAAATACAAGTATCACAAGCAACCCTCTGGGCAATACTCATTGTCTATCCCCTCTGGTTTAGTTAAGCATAAACTCTCTGAGTAAGCACTCACCGTCAATTCCTCCTACAGTCTTATATCGGTAACTAAAGGTGCTCTAGGGAAGAACTTACATCACATTACCTCTATGGCTCACGTTGAGGAACTACAAACACTCTGAGGAAGCAATTACATCAATTCCCCCTATGGTCCTGCATCATAAGTAAAAATAGACACTCTGGAGAAGCCCTTACGTCCATTCTTCCTATGGTCGACTACACCAGGTTCTCACGGCCCTGTGTAAGTCAACAAGTACAAAAAATCATATTGGAAAAATTAAACCTCAATAACTACTTGGATAAATAGTCTACAATATATCATCATGTCAGAACAACAGTCACACCATCCTACAATACTAGGCATGGAAAAAACAAGGCAACCTAACAGGCTAAGAAGAACCAAACGATCATAAAAAAAACATGCATGGGAAACACTTCCAAAGCCTAGAAATTCACCCTATTCACAATTAATTAACCTGTACTCAAGCATACAAGCATAGCAAGAAAACGATAAGGCTAAAATAGTAAACATGCAATACCCCATTCATGAGTATTGGGAACTTTTGCACATAAACTCAAATCCATTCCATGGAAAGGCACAAACCATCTACCTCAGTGTTATAGGGTCGTTATACATGAACCTAAAGTCTTGAATCACCCAATAACACTCTATATCTACAAAAATTCTCAAAATTCTCAACTGAGGATAACTCTTGAAAGAGGAGGAATTAGGAAACGAAGCTCTAGCAGAAGGAAGAGCTTACCGAGGTGACCCCAAAGCAATCGATGATGGTTGATTCAGAGAATAGATGCTCGATTGGGATCTCGGGGAAAGATCACGACCGTACGGTCTCTCGCAAATGAACTAGGTCGTGAAGGAGGGCTTCTTGCCAATTAGACGCAACCCCGATCCGTTTAATGAAATAAAAAGAAAGTGCACATTGTGTACTTTAGAAGTACACGACGTGTACTTGCCCTTACCAGTCCCCGCATTAGGTGGTCTCCAGGTCACCGCACACGGTTGTGTGCTCGACCATTACACAGCCAACACACGGCTTTGAGTGGCAATAGAGTACACATCATGTACTTATAAAGTACACAATGTGTACTTCAAAAATTTCCTAAAACTCCTCTTTTTTCTCCAAAACACTAGAGAAAGAAAAACATACCTAAAAAGAAGATCTGGGTTCTTACACCTTTACATATAAATATATGACCCTTATGTGACATTTAATATTTTTGGTTAACCCTTACACATGTTAATAGAATCTAGACTTGTATTTATATAATAGAGGGCACCATGATCTTACCCTTATGAAAATTAAGATATTTTAGTATTACCATTATGAAAGATGTAATGACTTATCATAAATTTATGTAGGGTTTGAAAATCATAGCTTACCCTTACAAAAATCAAGGAAAACATCACCTACCCTTACACAGCCTTTAAAACTTCTACCTTAACCTTATATATATTCAATTTTTATGCAGAATAAAATTTTAAGTATTAAATTATATAATTATAATTATATTAAAACCCTTATAATCCATTAATATTAATATATATCATTTATTAATTATTAATATATTTCTTATGTATCATAAACATAATTTTAATTTATCAACATTAATATTTTTACATACGATATTATTTCATGATAGTAAATTTTTACTAAAATTTACGGTGACCATTTACTATAATTTATCATAGTATTTAAAAATAATTTATAATTAATATTATCATACTTCATTTTCATAATATAATTTAAAAAATATATTTATTTGTATATTATTATAATTATATTCACTTATCATTTTATTTATAATAATGTCTTATTTTCTTAATATATGTTATAATACTATTAAAATTTTAATATACTTGTATCAAATTAATATTTTACTAACAATGGTATTTATATTATTAAATAAATATCGTTTCACTAATATTAAATGTTTATATTCATCCTAAATATGTTGATTAAATTTATACCAATAATTTTTTTTAAAGTAAAAATATTTTACTTACTAAATCATAGGATGTTACAGGAACTACATAACCCATGATCTAGATCTTGCAATGATGGTGCATGCCTTGATGTGTTAGTAGCATTACCTTTTGTGTGATAGGTTAGTGGTATACACTATTCATAAGATTCTAATATACATTTTTTGAATAGTGGGATCTGAACCTTCAGTTGCGAAGATGAAATAATAGAAAAATAACATATATCCATGTTCGATGATTGTGACTATAGGATTCCTAATCACGAACTTATGCTATGGCCAGGGATAGGATGACCATGGTGGCTATTTCCATTGTAATAGACACCATGGATATAGCCTACATACATAACTACTATAAATTGGATATATGATTTTTTAAAAAATGATTTTTTCTGGGTTTAGAACCTTTGTCTCATGCACAGTCAGTCAATTAATTGTGGCTATAAGGGGGTATAGCCATGGTTATCCATGAAAGTGGCTATATGGATATTGTTTTAAGCTAAATTTCCACTACTATGGATCGAGTATCTTTATTCATTCGACTTAGAGTTGTCATATACCTCTGGAAAGGGTAACATCATCAAAAATTCACTATGTATAAAGACTCTGACTGAGGTGGTGTAGGATTCCAATAGTGAGTGGCAGGAGATGGCCTTATTTTATAAGATACAACTTTATATCTAAGATTACAAGGTTCAAGTGACCCTTATGTCTTTATCTACCACTTCTATAATACTTAGTTGGGTGAATAAGATTAAACTATTAGATTTGGACAATTTGGTCATCTGAGGCATCAAATATAGTGGAGAGGCATTGTGGGACTAGTATCTTGATGGAAACGAGTTTCTTTATATCTAATTTTTTGTAATGTTCCCTATGAGAATGCATGTAGATTTGATGACAAAGTCACATTCCTTGAGGTGGGTTTTACATATGGGTTTTACCAAGATGTACCTACATATATACACTGGAAACGTTTGTGGCCTAGGATGAATAGGTACATTACAAGATACATCACACATTGCTCCACTTTTCTGAAAGTAAAGGTTAAGCATCAATGGACCACTTTCCTTCTTTATTGGATTCCCATTCTTGAGTGGAAGTGGGGCGATGTGACTATAAAATTTTTGATAGGGTTTCTAAGGACACCCCTAGTTAATGATGTAGTGTGGGTGATTGTGTATCAGTTAACCAATGTAGCTCACTTATTACGGATCTGAGAGACTTTATTCATTGATGATCTAGGTGATCTCGACATCCATGAGATAGTATGATTTTATGGTATACCTCATAGTATCATATCAAATAGATATCTCCATTTTAAATATATGGACAGTCTAAGTGGGAAATTTTTATACTTTAGGGAATGATTTGGGTGTGTTTCCTAGATTTTAATGCTTTTTGGGAGAACCATATGATACTAGAAGAATTTTACAATAATTATAATGATAATGATTCGTTATAGATGAATTCATTTGAGGTACTATATATAATTCCATATTGATTGTTTTTATGTTGGATAGAGGTTTGGGAGTCGATAATTTTTAGTTTGAGTATCATGTAGTATACTTCAAAACACATCTGATTGATTAGGAAGTAGTTAAAAATAGATAAAATCTAGAAGAGGTTAGATGTTGGTTGAAGGTTTGAACCTATGGAGTTTGAGGTGGGTGATTGAGTATTCTAAAAGTTTTCACCATGATTAGGAAATAGTCATATATAGATTCATGGGAATCCAATACCCAAATATGTGGGGAAATTTGAGATCCTAGAGAGAATTTGTATAGTGGCACACGATTTTTATCTTTTATAGTGTTTTAGTACTATTAATGATATATCTCAAGTACCAAAACTTTGGGGGTATTATCTCAATCATTCTCATGTTATTAACATTGATCACATTGAGCTCGAGGTCGAAATTTCCTTTAAAGAGTTTCTAGTTCATATTTTAGATCAAAGATAGAAGAGTCTACATGAAAATATGGTTCCTATAGTTTGACTGGAAGTATAATATGTGGGTTTAATGGTTGGAGTTGTTCACTGATGAGTCTTAATTATGTTTGGTAATGCAAATTAGGGATGAGAAGCTATATTATGGGGAGGTTTTAAATCCCTATAATTTATTCATGTTTGAACCCATTTAATTTTTTTGAACCTCATGTATTTTCCTTGGTTATTATTTCTCTCAGAATGTGCGTTCTGGTTAAGAATCACTATTCATGAATAGTTTCCAATGGATTTGTTTATGGAATTGGAAACACCCAACGGTTCTATATCCAAAGGGACCTACTTTCCAAAGGCATGAACTCATTAATGATTTTGAACCACAATGATTTAGAACTCACATTGGTCAAGAGGATGGGAGGTCGAGCTCATCACACCGTTTTAAGGGAAATTATTTCCTTCTCCATGAATCTTTTATATATTTAAGATATGTTCGTGAATCCTTATTAATTTACCAAGCGTAAGGTAGGTTTCCCTGAAAATTTGCAATCAATTATTAGAATGTATAGAAATTAGAATCATCTATATGTATTCAAGGTTCTTCATTAATGAAGATATCTATATGTATTCGAGGTTCTACATCAATATTATCCTCTAATATAATACTTAAATATTCTTTGGTCATTATTAATATAATTCTAGTTTTTAAGCCACTCAGTGGGGTACTTTGAAATTTATCATCATCCAGGGAGACAAAATTTGTTTTAATGTTAGTATTGAACCCATAAATGAGCCTCCTACATATCCTTGTGAAATTAATATGAAACCAAGTAGTTTAGTTCCACTTAATGGGACACATCATACCTTTTAAGGTTGTGTAACATGGAACCAACCATACATTTTAATGTCACGTGGCAAGGACACCTAGGCGGAAGGTTCCTAGTCAAAACTTGATGCATGAATTATGTTAAAATAGCCCAAGGAACCTGGAAGAGATATGAGATTCCAAGTTAAATTAGACCATGTTGGGAATGTGGACCAGAGTGAACATGGTTGATTTGGGGGTATTGGGTTTGAACCTCACGGAGGCTTCCTATGTATCCCTTTTATATGGGAATCAAATCCCCCGTAGTTCACTATGTCTCATAGGGGAATATGTCCCTTTGAGATAAATAGGTTGGGGATTACTCTTAAATAGGATGCCCTTGTAATAGGGTCTATGATATATGTCTTAAATCATGGAGATTTAAGAGGGACATAATTTGGGGATTAATCCTAAGTAGGATGCTTGTATTAAGGGAATTAGGGTTGGATTCCTGAAGAGGATGTCTAGTGATCTCAAGTCCATGGTATAGTATTTCTACATATCCCAGTTATGGTGGGAATAAGAGTTTTTATAGTTCATTATATCAGTTGAATTGTGTATATGTCATGATAATTAGAAACCTCTAAGCCCACATGAGTCATGATCAGTGTGGGAAATGATAGAATTTGAAATATTCAAAAAACCACACACTTTCTCCTCTACTGATGGAAGAGGTCGGGCCTACAGCATGAGAGGTCATGCATATGGAACTTTCCCCTGTTCACTTTACATTGGAATAAAGTCCAAGGAAAATAAGGGGTGAAGTTGAAGGGTGTAGAGAGGAGAGAGACTATAACCTTATACATGAAAGACTAGGGGCTTACACCAGGATAGATGCCCTTTGAGATTTGGATGGGGATTACTTATAAGTAGGATTCCCATATGAGGATTAGTTGGGGAATACTTATAAAGTGGTTTCCCATTTTAGGTTTGGTTGAGGCTTAATCCTAAGGATAATTCTTATTTGAGGATTGGTTATGGATTATTCCTAAGTAGGATGACCATTTGAGGATTTGTTTGGGATTACTGCTAAGGAGGATTCCATTTGAGGTTTGGTAGGGGATTAATCCTAAGGAGGATACCCATTTGACTTTGGTTGGGGCTTACTCCTAAGGAGTATGCCCATTTAAGCTTTGGTTGGGGCTCACTCTTAAGTAGGATGCCCATTTGGGCTTTGGATATGGATTACTCATAAGTAGGATTCCCATTTGAGATTTGGTTGGGGCTTACTCTTAAGGAGGATGCCCATTTATCTTTGGTTGGAGATTACTCCTATGGAGGATGCCCATTTGAGCTTTTGTTGGGGATTAATCCTAAAGAGGATGCCCATTGAGCTTTGAGTGCGGATTAATCCTAAGGAGGATTTCCATTTGAGGTTTGGTTGTGGATTAATCCTAAGTAGGATTCCCATTTGAGGTTCGGTTGGGGATTAATCCTAAGGAGGATTCCCATTTGAGGTTTGGTTGGGGATTACTCCTAAGGAGAATGCCCATTTGAGGTTTGTATCTTAGCTTAGGTACTTGGATCAGGTGATTAGCGCAGGTGCACAACACAGGTCCACAACATAGGTCCACAGTGTAGGTCCACAGTGCAGGTCCACAACAAAGGTCCACAATATAGGTCCACATCACAGGTCCATAGTGTAGGTCCTTAGCACATGTCTTTTGATCAATTCCTTGGCTCAGGTTTCATGCTCTATACCTTGATGGGATTATGATCCAACTTTTCCCCTTTAATTATCTCATCCATCATGTTTTAGTGAGTTACTTGAGTGTTTTTTGAGGACTTGGGTGAAGGGGGGCTATGCAATGAGAGTTGTGGGGATTCTTTCAAATTTTCAACCTGTCAAATGGGTAGCCCAAGGGTCCTATTTATAGGTAAATAGGGAACCTTGGGTGGAGGAGTTACTTCACCTAGGTCCTCCATGTAGGTACTCCGCATAGTTCCTCTGTGTAGGTCTTCGATTAAGGTCTTCCATGTAGGTCCTATGTATAGGTCTTCAACATAGGTCCTCCACATAGGTCCTCTACATAGGTCCTCCACATAAGTCCTCCACACAGGTCTTATGTGTAGGTCCTTCGAATCCCTTTATAAAATTGTGCCATCTTTTGAGTTCCATAACTTTTGATTTTTAATCCCTTTGGGATCCATGAATAGTCAAATAGAAGTAATCATAGAGATATATACTTCTTGATATGGTGAATACACAAATTCTTCTTTAAAGAAACTCGGTAGTCGAATTATGATTCATCAACACCTTTTTATCATCGATATTGCAAATCCAAGGCCTACTCTTGGAGAGGGGGTCTTTCCGCTAATCCCTCATTATATAGCAATCTATTAGAAAATGATAATCCAAACATGAATTCTACGTCAAAGTGCATGAAACACATTTTGTGGTGTTAAACCCCCCCCCCCCTTAGAATTAGATTCATTCTATAAGAACCCATTTTTTCACTCAAGTATGGATCCTTTAATTTTCAGTCTAAATATTTAATTTGGACCAAATATGAATGCCTAATGACTTATTAAAGGATCTGAGGGTGTTTGGGGCTTGTTCGGAGCCTAGATCCCATCTTTTTGGAGAAAAAAACTCGGTACATGTTTTAGAGTAAACCGTGATGGATTTTCGCACGGTTTTCCAAACCATGTGGATGGTGTTTTTCCAAACAGAGCCACCTCGCATGGTTGGTGCACCACTATTTGGAATAACTATGTGAGTGGCCCTATTTCCAAAGTATACATGCATGATTTGCGCAAGGTTTTACAAAATGTGCAGACCAAATTGTACGGGTAAAGCCTCCCCACACAGTTTGTGCACAGTTTCATAAACTGTGCAGACAAACCGTGCATGGGCTAATTTTCTATACAAATTTCTTATTTTTCTCTAAATGATATAATTATGTCACCCCTTCTTCCCTAATCCGAGTTTATGCAAGATTGACCTATTTCTCTCTCAATTTGGGGGTTTTTAAGATCTAAAATTGGAATTAAGAGATCTTCTTCATCTCCCATCCATTCAAGCTTCCGTTTGTCACATTGGATGAGAAACAATAATTAATCGAGTCCTATTTAGCCATTCTTTTTCTCTTTCACTCTCAACCTAGATATAACCATGTGATCATTTTTCACCTTTTCTTAGATCTGCTCTGATCTGAGGAAAATCAAGGGCCAATACTGGAGGAGAAGAATTGAACAACCCTATTGTGGGTGGTCTATAACTTATCCCTAAATTTCATCATCTTTAGAATGTTCATGTGGGGCCCACTAGTTTCATTGAAAATAATTTCTTAAATTTACATTCCATAGTTTTACTTGTTATAATTTTATGCTTATGCGCTTTCCAAATATGTGATTAGTTGTTAGTGTTTACACCCACAACTCAATCCGCTTCATGTAGAAGGTTATGGCATAATTGAGTTTTTAGTGTTTTGACATATTTGATCCACCGTTCGGGTGTTCCTTTTCTTGAACTTCTTAAAGGTGATCCTTATTATAATAAATGGCTTGTTATTAATGAGAATTTCATGATGGCATGTACCATGTATGCTCACAACTTGACCCACCTAAGGCAAGTTATTCTAAATGATTTATTAAATGTGAAATGCGTAATAGAAAGTATACTAAGTATATATATTAGCCATAACAAATGAGTTGAATTAAGGTTACATGTTTTTAGCAACCCTTTCCATTTTAATGGAAGGTAATTGAGTCAAACTCTCTAATTGAATATGCCTTAATGGTTAATTAATACTTGATTAAATGGTTGCAACACTACATGGACTATCCTCACCAATGGAAGAAAAGGATTAGACCAATAAATAATGGTTTCAACTCTAATTTATCTATCCACACTAATGGATGGAAAGACTTGAACCAAATGAATTATTATATGATTACAATATCAAATAGGAATATACTGACTGGAGATCACCTTGGATTCTGAGAGGAGAATACCTTGGGCCTCGGGAACCCCATTCTAATTCAAGTATTTGGTTTTCTTAGGTTGATACCCACCTAGAATCTGGTTCTTGTCTATTCCTAGGATGTCCGGTATACTACCATATGGTCCTTTTCATTATTATAGGATACCTCATATACACTCCTTGGATCCATCATTGACTAGTAGGTGCCATGGTGAAAGCCCATAGAGCCCTATCCTTACTTAGCCCTGTTTTACCTTGGTCAACCACCTTGGACTTGGTAGGCATCTTATTATGGAATTCCTTGGATTACGCTCCTTGGATTACAATCTTACCCCTTAGCTAGTCTCATATACTACTAAGTTAGCATTCTATGAGATTTACATTACCTTGGTTATTACCTTGGAACTCCCTAGTTGGGTATCTTTGTCAGGTTGCCTTCTTACGTCTTGGGACCTTGACTTCTTATACTATCACAAGGTGATGTTAGTGCTGGCTATGATTCATGTGACCTATTAAAATTAAATGGCAATTACTTAATTAATGAACTGGTTACATGTTTTGACACCAGCTGAGGGATGAAGTACGTACTTGGGTATTTAGTCATATTGTACTGCTTGCTTTAATTTATATATATGTATGCCTACACATTGCGACAATCCATTACACGGGTCGTAGGTTATAGACACCGTTGGTGGTGGCCCATTGAGATTTATCTCACACCCTCTCCAGCCGTCGTTTGGTTCCTAGAGTAGATCACATGGTTGAAGGTATTGAAAAAGGGAAGCATACAGCTTCGAACACTTGATTGTGTGATGATAGGATGAAGCTTGATAGCAGATGACCAAGTAGGATCTCAGGATGCTTGGAGTAGCCTTTGTTTTCTTTTACTTTGTGGAACATGTTATGCCTGTTGTCTTGTATCTATTTTTTCCAGTTTTCTAGTGACATGAAATTACATCATCATTATTCTAGTTGATACAGTTATTATTATTCTTGTTGATCTATTACATCAGTTAGCTTCTGCTGTTTTTTACAATATTTATATTACTTTTGATGTTTACTATTCATTTACATTCATTCCTCTGTGATACACTCTGATAATGAGGGTATAGTCTTCCCACGGACACACCATAGGCCCTCTCTTACTAGTCGGTAGCCTCTAGCATTCGGGGTGATGCACTTGAGGCCATGTGGCCCACCGAGCTCACGACACCCATTTAGTGGCATCCAAGTCTGGGTCGTCACAAAGTGGTATCAGAGGTGGTTTTTTTTCTTGATTTAAAATTTGGAGACAATAGATTGGAGAATATAAGTGTTTGGGACTTGGTCATAATCCGTTCTTGGGCATCATGATACCATGTTTGGGGTAAACACCAAGTTTCCTAAATTATAATTATTATTCTACTTTTTCCTATTACAGTTGATATTATTTCACCATTGGGTGACACACATGTTGTGTGTTGTTGTTGATTATTACTCTGTTTGAGAATTCTATTCATCCTTGGCCCGATGACATGAGGGAAAGGAGAATTGTAACATGCATCATTATAAGCACCTATAATTCACATGTCATGCATATTTCCATGCCATATAGGTGCATTTCACTACTTTACATTATTTGATGTGCTTGTGATTATTGAGTGATGCTGTGATATTTGCTTGTACATGTATTAATTTTGCTTCTATTGAGTGATTTCCTATCTCAATTCATGAGGTGTATGAGACCTTATGGGTTGGGATGAGTAATTTACCAAGTTGATCCATTATGCTATTTTGAAATGGGTGTCGTTTTTGGTGATAGGTGTATGGGCACTGATTTATCAGAAATGGAAATCCATTATAAAGTGAATTATGAAAACTAAAATGAATTGGTTGCACGTCCTTATCCTGCCTTGTCGTGTTTATGAAAGGTAAATGAGTGAACCTAGAATGTAACTGAAAAATGAAATGAAACTTATACTTGAGAACTTACCAATACCTGGCCGTCTAAACAGGTAGTTTGGATAGTATTCCTTGGGTAGTGAGTTTTCCTATGTTATATTTTGTTAGTGATATTATCTTATGCTTCTACAATTGTTCTAATGCATGTGCTTGGAATTTGTAGACCAATGACGCCATGACGTCCTCATGTTGTTTTATAATATGGTGGTGACGACCATGCTCCAGACATGGTGGGCCCTGATCCACCAGTCATACTTCCAGGAGTGCCACTTGAGGCACTACCTATAGTACCTGATCCTATCACTAATTCTCAAGTCTGGGATAGTTTCTTACGTATGATGCAGTCCATGCAAGGTGCTCCATATCTTTCACCTATGATGGTTGATCAGACCCCGAGTTCCAGCAGCAACATCCTCCTACTTTTTTAGGGGATGAAGGTTCTCAGGCTGCTGAGTCTTGGATAGAGGCCATGTTGTCTATATTTGAGCATCTAGAAACACCTCTAGAGAGGAGAGTCAATATTTCTACATACATGCTTTGGGATTCGTCCAAGATTTGGTGGGATGTAGTTACCCAGGTCAATCATCATCTGGGAATGTTATGGGTTGACTTCCAGACTGCCTTCTATGATCAGTTATTTCCTCAGGCACTGAGGGCTGACAGAGCCAGAGAGTTCATGCATCTCGAGTAGGGTTCTATGTCAGTTATAGAGTATTCATCACTTTTCACTAATTTACAGTTCTTTGCAATGCTTTTAACTGATGATGATATTTTTCGTGTTAGACATTTTGAGGATGGGCTTCAGTACGACATCCAAACTTAGGTGAACGTCTTACTCCTTCCTAACTTTTCTGAAATAGTTGATCAAAACCTCATCATTGATCATAAAATGAGAGATTTCATAAGTATCAGGTTTAAAGGACCAGTGACGCATTAGGCTAGTAGTACATCCAAGGGTAGGAAACGTTCCTTTGGGGTCTCTTGTTAGGGTAGTGGTAGCCAGAGTATCTATTTTGATAGCTTTGTGGTGTTTCATAATTGTAGAAAACTGGGTCATAAAAATACCCAATGTTATAGAGACCATATGGTGTGTTGGACTTGTGGCTGTATGGGTCATATTCAACATTTATTCAGTATATTTCTACCATATTCTAGTGGAAAAGGACCAGCATATGCTCTACCTTCAGGAGTGAGTTCTTTTGCACCGTGTCAGACAGAGAGTTGGAATAACACTGGTAGGTTTGGTCGAGGAGGAGGTCGTGGCCATGGAAGTTAGACCCCTGATCACTAGCAGTGCCAGCAGAGTAGTCATGATCGTGGTAGTCCATCTGTTGCACAAGGTCGTGGATTAGGTCAGTTGCATTCTTTACAGCCGATACTTGAGGATTAGGCTATGTGACCATCTACAGTACGAGTTACTATTCTAGTATCCTATATTATTGTATCTTATTTTTTTTATACAGGTTCTTCAAACTCTTTTATTTCTATATTTATTGTGGAAAGTATTGGTCTAGAGATATAGTATCACTATGGTGTTACGACCTCGATACACCATTGGGAACAAGGAAGGAGGGAATACGCCAGTGTAAGGACTGTCCCCTTGAGGTAGGCAGTTACCCTTTCTTGTGAAATCTCTTTGTTCTTGATATGACGGTCTTAGATGAATTTTTTGAGATGGACTAGTTAGTCCACTTTCAGACCTTTGTAGACTACTATCATTGTAGGGTTTCTTTTACATAACTATAAGGCAGTATTTATCTTTCCAAAGGTGAGTGGGATGTCTAGGGTGGGATAGCTGGACCGAAGCATCATGGGCTAGGTTAAGTGACTGAACATATTACAAATATTTTCATGGTGGATCTGTGTTTGCTTCAAACTGATTTCCCTCTAGTAGTTGATCGTTTCAGGGAAGTCTTTCCTGATGATATTTCTAGCTTACCTCATAAGAGATAGGTAGATTTTACAATTGAGCTTGTTCTAGGAGCAGCTCCAGTGTTCATTCCTCCTTATAGGATGGCACCTACTGAGATTCAGGATCTCAATAAGTAGATAGAGGACTTAAAGGCCAAAGGTTTTATATGGACTAGTACATCCTCTTGGGGTTCAACTATGATTTTTACCAAGAATGTGGATGGAGACTTATGTCTATGCATGGATTACATAAGTTTTACCTGGTTTACCATCAATAACCGGTATCCACTTTCTCAAAAAGATGATCTATTTGATCAGGTCTGAGGAGAAATGGTGTTCTCTAAGATCTACCTGAGGTCAAGTTATCATCAGGTGCGAGTCAGACCATCAAAAATACCTCGTACAACTTTCTATATTAGGTATGGTCTATATAATTATCTTGTTATTCAATTCAGTCTTATGAATGCACCTTCCATTTTCATGGATTTGATGAATAGAGTTTTCCACCCCTATTTGGACTCTTTTTTCATGGTTTTTGTGGATGGAATATTTGTGTATTATCTCGCTCATAAAGACCATGTCGAACATATTAAGATAATTATGAGTACACTAAGAGAGCATTAGATTTATTCCAATCTTGATAAGTACGACTTTTGGATTGAAAAGGTCCACTTCTTAGGCCATATTATTTTGGAGTCAAGAGTTTCTGTTGACCCTGAAAAGGTTAGTGCTGTAGTTTCCTAGAAGAAACCCAAGAATGGGATTGATATATGATGTTTCTTGGGAATGTTTGGGTATTATAGGAATTTTATACATGAATTCTCATGTCTTGCATCATCTATTACCAGACTTACAAATATGGGTGTTAAGTTCCTATGGTCAGAAGCGTATAAGAAAGACTTTGAGGAGCTAAAAGGGAGGCTTGTATCAGCACCTATTATGATTCTTCCAGAACCAGGTAAAGGTTATATCATATAATGTGATGCATCATTCATTTTCCTAGGAGTATTGTTGATGAAGTAATACAAAGTTGTTACATACAAATCTCGACAGTTAAGGTCTCATGAGAGAAATTACCCGACACATGAACTTGAGCTATTAGCAGTTGTCCATGCATTACGTTTCTGGAGACGTTATCTGTTGGGTGAGCTCTTTGTGGTGTATACAGACCCCAAGAGCCTCAATTATATCTTTTCTCAGTGTGTCTTGAAACTCAAATAGCGGAGATGGGTCGAATATCTACAATCCTTTGATTTTGAGCTAGCCTATATGCCTAGAAAAGGGAAATGTGGTCCCTAATGCACTGAGTCAAAAAACTCAAACACAAGCCATACAATAAGACAGTGATGAATGGAAGTTAATGGCCCTCTTTTTTGAACTTCATCTAGAGTTTCATGATAGTCACGAGCAGTCTTACCTCTCAGCCTTAACATTTACCTCTTCCTTCTTTGAGAAGGTGAAGAGTAGGGAGTTTTCAGATCCTATAGGTTTGGTTCTCTATGAGAGTATATCAAAAGATAACCCACCTCTAAATTTCTCTATGGAGGGAGATGACGTCTTGCGTCCACATGGACATATCTGGGTTCCTGTAGATATGAGAGAGGAGTTGATGAAAAAGTCCCATGATTCTCAGTGGGTAGTTCATCTAGGAATCTCGAAGATGTATTGAGATATGCGGCAACAGTATTGGTGTCCTAGAATGAAATTTCATATTGAAGGCTTCATCACTAGGTGTTCCACCTATCAATAGGTGAAGGCAGAGCACCAAAGGCCTACATGCTTGTTATAACCACTTCCAGTCTCGGAATAGGTATGGGAAGATTTTGTTATGGACTTTGTAGTCGGCTTACCTAGGTCGTCGAGGGGTAGTGATGCTATCTAGGTAGTCATTGACCGACTAATGAAATTATCCCACTTAATTTATATATGGGAGACTTTATTTGTTGATTAATTGGGAAGTCTGTATGTTTGTGAGATCATACAACTACACGGGGTTCCACGTACTATCATTTCAGATAGGGATGATCGTTTCACTTCACGGTTGTAGCAAGGTTTGTAGAAATCTATGGGGACTCAAGTTCTTCTAAGTACATCTTTTCACCCTTAGAAAGATGGAAAATCAGAATGAACAGTATAGGTTATAGAGGATATGATCCGAGCATGTGTCCTTGATTTCAGTGGTTCTTGGGAGAAGCATATCCCTCTTTTCGAGTTCACTTATAATAACTATTTTCAGGCTATGATCCAGATGGATACTTTTGAGTAATTTTATAGTAGTATATGTAGTTCACCATTTTTCTAGCTAGAGGTAGGTGAGGAAGCCCTACTATGTCCTTGTCTCATTCAAGAGACTTCAGAACATGTTCAACTGATCAGAAAGTGTATGACTACTACTTAGTCTAGATAGAAATCTTATGTTTATTGCCATTGATGACCTCTTGAGTATGAGGTTGGGGATCATGTTTTCCTTTGGGTATCTCCCAAGCTAGGGAATATATGGTTACAGAAGTAGGGAAAGTTGTTTCCTTGTTACGTTGGGTTGTTTGAAATTATAGAGGGATTCGGGCAGGTAGCCTATCAGTTGCTACTACCTTAGAGGTACTGTGCCATGCATGATGTATTTCATGTCTCACAGCTTCTCTAATATCATCATGACCCATCTCATACATTTTATCCTGATGAAGTTTAATTATATGTCTATTCAACCTTTGAGTAGTATCCAATACACATTATTGACCAAAGCACTATGGATCTCCGATGAAAGTCTGTCCCTCTCGTACAGGTGCTATGAAAGCAAGACTGAGTATAGGATGAGACTTGGGAGAGGGAAGCCGATGTACGCGCTATGTGGATAGAATTTTTCTCATAAAATGTTTCTTTACCCTTGTAAGGATAACTCAAGGGTGAGTTCTTTTAAGGGGGGAAGACTATAAGAACCCTATTTTCACTCAAGTATGGATCCTTTAATTTTTTGTCTAAATCTTTACTTTGGACCAAATGTGGATGGATAATGAGTTAGTAATGGTTCTGAGGGTGTCTAAGTCTTGTCTAGAGCTCAGAAACCATCTTTTTTGAGAAAATAGACTTTGCACACAATTTAGAGGAAACCGTGCAGGATTTACACATGGTTTTACAAACCGATCAGATGGTGTTTTTTCAGATAGAGTCACCTCGCATGATTGGAGTATAGTCATGAATCCTAACTATACAAGTACCATTTTTTCCCAGGTATCTTTTCATGAGTTGCACATGGTTTGAAAAACTGTGTAGAGCAAACTGTTCAGGCAGTGCCATCCCACACTGTTTGCGCACGATTTCACAAAACGTGTGGACAAACTGTGTGTGGGATAATTTTCTATATAAATTTATATTTTTCCTTTGATGATATAATTAAGTCACCCCTTCTTCCCTAATCATATTTTATGTGGTATTTACCTATTTCTCTCTCAATTTGGGTTTCTTGAAGATCTAAACTTGGAATCAAGAGATATCTTTCGTTCGACATCTGATTGAGCTCCAGTTCATCACGTTGGATGCACAACAGTAAGTACTCAAGTCTTCTTTATCCTTTCTTCTTCTCTTTCACTTTCAACCTAGATATCACTATGTGAATGTTTTTCACCTTTTCTTAGATCTACTCTCATCCAAGGAAAATCGAGGGCTGATACCAGATGATAAGGATCGTACAACCCTACGGTGGGTGATCTATAACTTATCCCTAAAGTTTTTCATTTTTGGAATGTTCGTGTAGGCCCCACCGGTTTCGTTGGAAAAAATTTCTTAAATTTACATGCCATGGTTATAATTATCAGAACTGTATGGTTATGCTCTTTCCAAATATTTGATTAGTTATTAGAGGTTACAGCCACAACTCAATATTCTTTTTGTTTTAGGTTATGGAATAATTGGGTTTTTAGTGTTTTGACACATTTGAGCCACCGTTCGGGTGTGCCTTTTCTTGACCTTCCTAAAGGTGAGCCTTCTTATAATAAATGGACTTTTATTAATGAGAATCACATGATGTCATGTACCATGTATTCTCACCACTTGAACCGCCTAAGTTAAGTGCTTCCAAATGATTTATTAAATGTGAAATGTGAAATGGAAAGTATACTAAGTATATATCTTAGACATAAAAAATAAGTTGAATTATGGTTACATGTCTGTAGCACCCCTTTCCATGTTAATGGAAGGAAACTGAGTGAACCTCTCTAATTGAATATGCCTTAATAGTTAATTAAGACTTGATTATATGGTTTCAATGCTACTTGGACTATCCACTCTAATGGAAGACAAGGCTTGGACCAATAAATAATGGTTTCAACTCTCCTTAACCTATCCACACTAATGGAAGGAAAGACTTGAACCAAATAAATTATTACATGATTACAATATCAAATAAGAATGGGATGACTTGATCTCACCTTGGATTCTGAGAGGATAATGCCTTGGGTATCAGGAACCCCATTCCGATTCAAGGATTTGGTTTTCTTAGGTTGATACTCACCTAGACTCTAGTCCTTGTCTATTCCTCAGATTCTTAGTATACTATCGTAGGGTCCTTTTCATTATTATAGGATACCTCAGATACACTCCTTGGATCCAACATTGACTAGTAGGTTCCATGGTGAAAGCCCATAGGGCCTTATCCTTTCTTAGACCTGTTTTACCTTGGTCGATCACCTTGGAATCGGTAGGAATCTTATTATGGAATGCCTTGGATTATGATCTTTGGATTACAATCTTACCCCTTAGCTAGAATCAGATACTACTGAGTTAGAATTCCATGATATTTATGTTACCTTGGTTGTTACACTGAAACTCCCTCACTGGATATCTTTATCAGGTTTGCTTGTTACATCTTGGGATCTTCACTACTTATACTATCATGAGGTGATGTCAGTGCGGGCTATGCCTCATTTGACCTATTAAAATTAAATGGTAATTACTTAATTAATGAACTAGTTACATGTTCTGACACCAACCAAGGGCAGAAGTAGGTACTTGGGTATTTTTTCATATTGTACTGCTTGCTTTACTTTATATATATTCATGTCTGCACACTTCTATATTCCATTACATGGTCCAGAGGTTATACACACTGTTGGTGGTGGCCCACTGAGATTTATCTCATACCCTCTCTGGGAACCGTTTTCTACCCAGAGTAGATTACATGGTTGTAGGTATTAACAAAGGGAAGCATACAACTTCCAACACTTGATTGTGTGATAATAGGATGGAGCTTGATAGCAGATGACTGAGTAGGATCTCAGGATGCTGGGAGTAGCATTTTTTTTCTTTTACTTAGTGGAACATGTTATGCCTGCTATCTTGTATCCATGTTTTCTAGTTTTCTAGTGACATGACATTACATCATCATTGTTCTAGTTTATACAATTATTATTATTCTTGTTGATCTACTGCATCAGTTAGCTTCTACTATTTGTTTACAATATTTATATTGCTTCCACTATTTACTATTCATTTACATTCCTTCTATTGTGCTATGCTCTGCTAATGAGGGCATAGTCTTCCCATAGACACACCCTAGGACCTCTCTACTAGTTTGCATCCTTTAGCATTCAGGATGATGTACTTGAGTCCATGTGGCCCACCGGGCTCGGGGAACCTGTTAAGTGGCATCCGGGTCCGGGTCGTCACACATTAAGAATGAAAATAATCTGGTTTTAAGGTAACTTTAGGTCACTTTGACACATTACAACATAATTTGTTTATCTTTAGAGATACATCAAGTTTGGAATGATGGTCTAATGTTTTTATAATCCATGGGTCCTAGAGAACTTAATTTTACTATTGATAGGGTCATATGGACAACCCTGCCATCTTTGCATTTGTTGATTTTTTATTTCTTGATATTGCATGAACCATATAGAGTGTAGGTCTAGAAAGCTAAGAATCAACTTTTCTCTAGAATTCCCTTTTTGGGTTTTCAGCATGGTGAGTACTATGTCTATTTTTGTAGGCAGTTTAAAGTCATGAAAATTTTACTAATAATGCATGTGTTTTAGGTTGAACAACTTTAACCATGAATTTTGAGATTAAAACCCAAACAGGGCTTGATGACTAGAGAAGGTCCCAACATTCATTAGATACTTCCAAGGGGAATCTCGAGTCATGATTTTTATGGTTAAAAAATATAAAAATTGAAGTATATAAATAAAGGGAGTCACCTCCAAGAAATAAGTTACCGCTATATGACAAAACTGTTAGGGGGTGTATTTTACAGGGCCAACTAGGTAATGTACTGCATCACCAAATAGTGACATCTTTAGGATGACATGCCTATTATGCGGGAGACATTATGCAATGCCAAATGGGGGAATGTACTGCATAGTCAATTAAAGGATTTCCCAATAATTCTAACATTCTAATACTGATAAACAAAGGGTTTTAAGATTTGGATGTCTCAAGACCATAGTGGGTGGATTTTACAAGGAAAGTTATTTGAAAATAAAGGGGGATATCTATGCTGATATAGGCCATGAAGGAACCACTCCTACAAATATTTAGTGTATAAAGGAGGGTATATTTTCCAAAAATTATCTTTCTGATATTTTTCTATGTAGTTTAAAGTCATACAATAAGGAAATTATGTTATGCAGTTTCAAGTCTTATAACAAGGACATTAAGAGTTTTTTTAATATTCTATATAGTTTAAAGTCTACAAGAAAGGACATTGAGGGGATATGCAATTTAAATTCATAAAACAAGGATATTATAGGGCTATGTTGTTTAAAGTCATGAAGCAAGGACATTATGGGGCTATACAGTTTAAAGTCATGCATCAAGGACATTATGGGGTTGTGTAGTTTAAAGTCATGTATTAAGGACATTATGGGGATTTAATTTAAGGTCTTTAGCTTTCAACATTTATTTGATAGTTCTATAATTCTTGGTAATTATTCTAGAAATATGATACCATATTCAGGTATAGAAAGAAATAATTTTAAGCTGTGATTTGAGGATTTAGAAATTTAAAGAATGACATGGGAAAAAGTGCTAATAGAATTTAGAGGAGGTATCTTCAAAGAATGAAGTTACCGCCATTTAAAAACCCCATTATGAGGGCTATATTATGTAGTTCCAACTAAAGCATATACTGTGTAGCTAAACAGTAGCATCCTTTGGCTGACATACTCATTATGTAGGCGACTGATGTAAGGCCAACTGGGGGAATGTACTGTATAGTCAAGTAAAGGAGCTCTCAAGAATTATGACATTTTATTTCTATAATTTGATGAAAGTTTATAGAGATTCAGATATTCCCAAGAAAAAAGTTTAGTTTTATGGAAAAAGGTACTTAAATACAAGTGGGTTATTTCTAGTTTTGATTTCAAATTAATTAGAGAAATAAGATCTTTACGAAGTTCTGACCAAAACGTAGGAATTATGGTGACTATAGTTTTTGGTTATATGACTAAGACCATAATATTATGGAAAAAATGGAGAATTATGTGGTTGAATGTCCCAAGTTCATTTTAGTATTATTTGAACATATGGATATGAAAAATGTAAAACATGGTCTTGGATACTTTCAGGTCAGGAGAAAGGATATGAGACAAATACACAAAGGATGCCCACTTTAAATTGTGGGGTTCCGACATACCATCATTAAATCTTTAAAGGGTTTGAAGAGGATTCTCTCAAGAACATAGTTACCACTTTTTGAAAAACCCATTATAGGGGTTATACTATGCAGGACCAACTAGGGAATGTGTTGCATATCCAAATAGAGGCATCTTTAGGATGAAAAGCCCATTATGTAGGTGAATTTTATGCAAGGCTAACTGGGGTATATACTGCATAGTCAGGCCAAAGAGTTCCCAGGTATCATACATTTTTTCACTAGAAATTGAATAAAGATTATGAAGGTCTAAAAGTATTTCAATATTAAGAGTATGAATTGAGAAAGGGGTATTGTCCAATGCATAAAGAAATCATTTGTACCAATGATGGTCCTAAATTTAGAATCCCCTACATAGATCTAATTGATATGTATAAAAAGGGTACATTCTTACTTCATTTATGGGTTCGCTAAGGTGAGGGCCCAAAATAAAAGATCATGTATAGATTTTGATTATATGTAGGATAGAGGGAATTTTAATTTATCTCATGGCTTGGACTATGATCTAAGGCCTATTCTTCACTACATATCTCAACAGAATGAGAATCAAGACAAATGTAGTTCTCTAGGTAACATGTAGTTTAAAGTCATGTGGTAAGGACATTATGATGTGTAGTTTAGAGTCATGCAACAAGGAAATTTTGTTGTGCGATTTAGAGTCATGTAGCAAGGACATAAGGGGATTTGATATGTAGAGAAATTAAATATTGTTGCTAGACTAGGGTACAAGGAACAAGTGTTACTATGTATCTTTTCAAAGAAAGAATCAATCAACACACAGTTCTATCAGATACAATTTCAAGTGTAAGGTGAAAATTTGTACTAGATCTATTCATTTAGATCTGACTCGAACATGGGAGAAAAGAGACGTTTTCAAATCATGCTGCAGCTGGGCCTAGGATTGAATATTTGGACGCCACTACATATCACATATAAATGGAACTCAATCCACACATAGTTGTTTTTGGTACAAGCATATTATCATCATATGATGAGGACGTGAAGTGATTTCAATGTGAAAACGTAATATTGTTGTTGGAATAGGGGATATGACCCAGGTGTCATTGCGTATATTGTGGGGGAAATAATCAAGCCACATATAGTTTTAAAATAATGTTTAACCCACCCTAATTGAATTCAAAATTGGGGAATAATGGGGGTTTCTTGAATACGGGTTCATACATAAGATGAGAACTCATATTGATCTCCTTATGTAGATCTGACTTATATATGGGATAAAAGAGGCATCAATTCAATGATTTTGTGGCTGGGTCTAAGATTGAAAGTATGGATGTCACTATGTATCTCATATTAATGATAATAAATCCATATGTAGTTCTTGAAATGGTTTCACGTGTAGATATGATCCATATACAGGGAGTGGAGAATTTTTCTTAATTCTAGATGAACCCGAGATAGGAGATATGGGTGTCATGACCGCATTTTTGTGACACATAAAATTGATTATATTTTAAAGATTTATTTATAGTATAAGGAAGACCCTAGGTTATCTCTCAAGGAGATTTGGTAGCATATAGTGAGTATTTTTAATAAATATTACTAAAAGAGGGGGGTGATTTTGAAAACAATTTCAAGAAAATAACTTAACTTAAAGAGTTTAATAGTTAAAAAACCAAGTGGATTTTGAGAAATATGAGATAAAGGGTTCATTGTGATTTCACTGCACACATTTCAAGTTCATTATTCATAGATATTCATTTAGTTTTTGAGTAATTCTTTGGTTGAAATTAATTGGAATCCCGATTAATTCCTAAGATTTTATTTCAATGATTAAAGAACCAAACCTTGAAATAAAAAGCGTATTGTTAAAATCCAGAACTTATTCATGGAATAAGAGCTTCCAAATAAAATTTAAATCTCAAGAAGGTGGTTATGAAAATGATTCTTGTGTTGTCCAATCGGAACAATACAAGTCACGCACTCAAAACCTCACACCGATCGGTTAGAAATTAAGAGCATAACATTCACATGTATCAAAACAAGCATTAAAATATGAAATCATGTAAGGTAAATGGAATGAAATATTTAAACACCCAAATTACTCCAAAACAAAGAGACATTAGTAATAATGTATGGTCTGAAAAAGTGGTAACGAAGCTTATCAGGATGTAATTTCAGCCTTACATTGTATAGGAGGACCTTCATCCCAATTTGGAACTAATGATGAAGGATACGACGGTCATGGGAAGCCTTGGTTCACTCCTTATAAATCATGGAGTTCTCATATGCATCTCTTCTCATTTCCTCTAGCTCATGAATCTGCAATTTCCTTTGAGCACATGCGCCAGAAAGATTAGAATTGCATTGTTTGATGGACCCGTAGGCTCAATGCTCAATGTCAAATGGGAGGTGACAACTCTTTCCAAAAAAATCCTATAAGCTGACATTCCAATTGGGGTTTTAAAAGTAGTATGATAAGACCATAATTAATCATCAAGTCTAAGTCTCCAATCTTTTCTATTGGGTTGAACCATTTTTTCAAGAATTTTTTTTACCTCTTTATTTGACACATCGCCTTTACTATTGGTCTATGGGTGATATATAGTAGACACTCGATGACCGACCTCATAATGACGTAAAAGTGATTGCATTGTTTGTTTGCAGAAATGAGAACACTAGTCATTGATGATGAACCTAGGTAATCCAAACCTACAGAAGATTTGGGTTCTCAAAAATTCTACAACAGAATTCTAATAATCAGTCCTTGTAGCTCGTGCCTGTTCCCATTTTTACACATAATAAAATACTAGAAGAATGTACAAGTTGATAAAGGAATTGGGAAATGGACCCATAAATTCAATACCCCAAATATCAAAAATTTCATGAAAGAGAAATGGTTGTTGTGGAATTTAATTTCTTTTGGAGACATTAGCCATTATTTTACAATGAGGACAAGATTTACAAAAATCATGGGCATCCCAAAAACGTGTTGGCCAAAAGAGACCATAATCAAAGACTTTGAAAACAGTCTGTTGGGGACCAAAGCGGCCCCCACAAACAAGAGTGTGGAAGAATCTAAGTATAGACTAAAACTTTATATCAGGAACACAACACATAAGGACTTGATCGCTACATGTGCACCACAGTTAGGCGTCATCCCAAATGTACCAACAAGACTCATGTTTTAGATGTTTGTCTTGGTTTTTTTTGAAATCAAAAGGAATGAAAGATTCTACCAAATAATTTACAATTTCGGCATACCAAGGAATAACATATTTCACTCAATACAATTTCTTATCAGAAAACATATCATTTATAGGTATACAGGGGGATGAGTCAATGTCTGGGGATGGGGGAATCCTACTGATATGGTCACCCACCACATTCTATGCTATGTTTTTTCTCTAATTTCTAGATTGGATTCTTGAAGGAGGAGCATCCAGTGAATGAGATGTGGTTTGGCTTCCAGTTTCTTAAGGAGATACCAGAGGGATGCATGGTCTAAGAACAAAATGAATTTGTACCCTAAAAGATATAACCTAAATTTATCCAAGGTAAACATAATGGAAAGAAATTATTTTTTAGTTATGGTGTAGTTTTCTTGGGCAGGGTCCAAAGTATGTGAGTCATAGGCGGTGACATGTGGATCTCGATCGACCATTTATAATAAGACTACCCCAAATTCATAGTTAGATGCGTCACACATGATCTCAAATGGTAAATCCCACCAAGGTGGTTGGATTACCTGGGGTGATGTGAGACTCGATTTTAAATTATTAAAATCTTCTTCAAATTCTTTATCAAAAATAAATTCTTTTTCTTTTTGAAGTAATCTAGAGAGGGGGAGTGCAATTTTACAGAAGTCATGAATGAAACGATGGTAAAATTCATCATGACCTAGGAAATCCGCACATCCCGTACTTTTTTAGGGAATGATAAAGAATAAATGACATCAAATTTTGATTTATCCACTTGGATACCATCCCCATAAATGAAATTCCCCAAAACTATACCTTGTTGCGCCATCAAATGGAATTTCTCATAATTTAATATGAGATTATTTTCAATATAGTGATGTAGGACTAAACCTAAACTACTTAAACATTCATCAAAAGAGGATCCATACATAGTGAAATCATCTATGAAAACTTCCATGAAATTCTCTAGGTAATCTGAAAAAATACTAACCATGCATTGTTTGAAAGTATCCAGGGCATTGCACACCCAAAATGGAATCCTCCTATATGAAAATCTGGAAAAGGGGAAAGTGATGGTCTTCATATCTTGGTCCTTGAGGTCAATATGAATCTGAAATTATCCAGAATACCCATCAAGGAAACATTAGTGGGACTTACCAGCTAGCCTCTCTAGCATTTTCTCAATGAATGGTAATGGGAAATGGCCCTTCCCAGTGTGTTGGTTTAGTTGGTGATAGTCTATGTAGAAACGCCAACTATTTTTCACATGATTTATAAACAATTCATTATTTTTATTTTTGATTATTGTAAGGTTATTTTTTTAGGAACTACATGAATGGGACTAACCCATTGGATTTAAAAGATGGTGTAAATGATTCTAGTAACCAATAATTTTGTTACCTCCTTTTCACAACTTCTAGGAGGTTTGGGTTCAGTCGATGTTGTGCCTGCCTCATTGGTTTAACACCATCATTTAAAAAAAATATGATGTGTAAAAATTGATGGGATTATACCAGGAATGTCCGAAAGTGCCCATCCCAATGATTGTTTATACTCCCTCAAAATTTCAATCAATCACAATTCATGATCAGGAGGGAGTGAACTAGTAATGATGATGGGAAGATTGTTTCCATTATCAAGATATGAATATTTTAAATCTTGAGGCAGTTGTTTTAGTTTCAATTTAGGTGGATTTTGATTTTATGGGAGTGTGTATGAAAGTGAGAGGTCACTAATATCATCTATATGCTCAATGGTATCATCCAAAAATGAGGAATGACTTTTACAAGCTTAGTAGTATCATCAATGGTCAGTTGATCTTCAGTGTTCAAGAAATAATCAATTTATAAGAATGCATGACATTTTTCTAGAACACTACAACAATAAATGCATGATTCATTTCATATCATTTCAATCAATGATGAAAACTCAGAAAGGGTATTCAGGGAGATAAAATATGTTTGTTCTGGGTAAGGGAGTGCATCAATTGAATTAATAGAGAGAGATGAACATTCTTATGAGGGGTACTTCATGGAATCAAGGATATTGAAGTTGATAATGTCACCGCCAAAATCTATAGATAATGTACCATTAAGGACATTAATTATGTTTTTAGTGGTTTTCAAGAAGGCTCTCCCCAATATTATCGGGGCATGTCCATTCATCCCATCATCATCCATTTTAAGCACATAAAAATCAGCAGGAAAAATTAAAATTTTCACCCTCACAAGAACATACTCTAACACACCAGAAGGTTCTGATGTACTCTAATTTTCTATATGAATGACTATTACAATGGGATTCATTTCACCAACCTATAAGTAAGAGTAAATGGAGTGATTCATCACATTAATAGAGGCACCCAAACCAAGCACAACATTAGAAAAATAACACTCCCCTATGGTGCATGGAATTGAGAATGTTCTAGGATCATTAAACTTGGTGGGAAGTGATGGATCTATCAATACTGAGACATTACTCCCCAAGATCACCTTCTCATCACCTAGAATTCTCCTTCTGTGTGTACAAATCTTTTTTATAAACTTACTGTATCTTGGAATTTTCTTCATGGAATCAATCAAAGAAATGTTAACCTGTACTTTTTTAAAATTTTACAATATTTCTCTATCAAGTTTAGTTTACTTTTGTTTTCTTGGTTGGGGGGGGGGGCTTTGGGGAAATGGAAGAGGAATGGATGGGATAGGTGACTCATCAACAAACACACTCTTTCCTTTGGAAGGGCTTCTCTCAGGATAAGGATTTTATTCTCTTCGACTATTTTTAGCAGTTGGGATGGTGGTTTCTGTAGGAGGGGATGACTCTAAAGGAGGGTTTATTTTTATTTTAAGTTGTTTCCCACTCCTAAGGGTTATGGAAATAACATTTCCCTTATCCCTAGGGTTAAATACTAGTTAAAAGGGTAGTTTACCCGAACCATGAATTGGAATTTACCCCACCGAGTTAGCTAGTTGGCCTAATTGGGTTTTGAGGTCTTTTATGGATGCCTAAGTGGTTTGTTGGAATTTCATATCGTTGGCAGCCATTTGTTTCATCATATATTCTAGGTTAGGCTCAGGTTTTGGAGGGGTTTTTTGGAAAGTCCTTTGTTGTGGTTGAGTATTTTTGGGTGGTGGTGGATGACTACTCAGCCCTAGTTGGTTCCATTATTGTTGATGTTGTTTTGAATACCCCCTTGCCTATAGTCTTGGTTTTCTTTCCACCCAGGGTTGGATGGATAGTAATGTTCTTTCCTAAAGGGCTAGTTATATGGTCAACCTGGGAATATTTTCACACAAATCTCAGAAGTTTATCTTAATTGGGGGAATTGGTAAGAGTAGTGGGTGTAGGAAGAACATATACCACAATGGATGGGAGGAGGATATTGGGATTTACCTTGGGAAATAGCGAGTTGTCGAATAAGGGTACTTAAATATTCAAACATTGTGTCCACCTTCTTCTCAAATTCAGTACTTTTCACCTCATGGACACCTCGAATGGGTAAATTGGACCTAGAACCAAATTTTTGAGTGTATTATGCCATATTCTCAATTAGGTTCCTTGCATCGATTGGGTTTTTATCCACTAGTGCACCACCTACAACATTGTCAATCATGTTATGATCAATTGGAATTAAACCTTCATAAAAATACTATATTAAAAGTTTATCGCTTATTAGGTGGTGTGAAAAAATGGAACATAATATTTTAAATCTTTCTCAATATTGATGAAGTTTTTTCCCTTGAGTTTGTCTTATACCACATATTTATCTCTTTATTGTTGCGGTTCGAGAGGATGGGAAATATTTTTCAAGAAAAAGGTGTTTCATGCCTCCCAACCTTTTATTGGGGAATTAACATAATAAAACCAGTCTTTTGCAGTTTATTATAATGAAAAAGGAAATTCCATAAGCTTTACTTTTTCTTCATCTTTATTTTCAGGTTTTAATGTAGAACACACAGTATGAAATTCTTTAAAATTATTGTGTGGATCCTCTCTAGGAATTCCATGGAATCTTGGTAATATATGAATTTAACCAGATTGTAGTTCAAAATTAGGTGCCTCGCCTTATAATTTAATGTATGTGGGTTGGATATCAACATCAGGTGCAGTTAGTTCTTTTAGTGTTATACTATTTTTATCCATGTTATACAAGTTTATTTCACTTTTGATGTATGTTCCAAAAGAATGAGTAGAAGGATAAAGAAGAGTGTCGATGTTTTGTGTGTCCTCCTTCAAAGGGTTATTTTCTGTGTCTCAGTGTTGATAATGTAGGACCCTCTCTGGTTTGGTTTCGAAAGGAGGAAAAATTTCCAAGAGTAGAACGTGTCATGCACCAAAACCTACACAACAAATAGATTAGAAAACAAAGTGATTTAAAAGGTAAATAAATATTCACAAAACTTACCAAAATCTTATAAAAACTGCACTAAAAACTAAAAATCTCCCTAGAAATTAAGTCTTTTCATCCCATTGAAGGTACTAGAGCTCCCTATCCACATAAGGAAAGCTAAAATAAAGAAGGCAATTCACCCAAGCTTCCTCCTCCTCTTAATGTCGGGCTAAATGGTGGGTGTTCATTATGAGGGAGATACACACATGTCAAGGGAGTTCTAATGCTTATATTAGCTACTGTTTTGGATTAATTTGGGTGTTTAAAAATTCCATTACATGTACCTTACACGATTCCATATCTGAATGCTTGTTTTAATACATCTCAATGTTATGCTCTTAATTTCTAACTGATTGGTGTGAGGTTTTGAGTGAGTGACTTGTGTTGTTCCAATTGGACAAAAAAAGAATCCTTTTCATACCCACCTTCTTTAGATTTAAATTTGATTTGGAAGCTCTTATTCCATGCATAAGTTCTGAACCTTGACAATACAATTGTTAAATCAAGGTTTGGTTCTTTAAGCATTGAAATAAAATCTTAGGAATTAATCAGGATTATAATTAATTTCAACCAAATAATTACTCAAAACCTAAATGAATCTCTATGAAAAATGAACTTAAAATGTGTGTAGTGAAATCACAATGAAACCTTTGTCTCATATTTTTCCAAATCTACTTGAATTTTCAACTATTAAACTCTTTAAGTGAAGTTATTTTCTTAAAATTGTTTTCAAAATCACCCCCAATTTTAATAATCTTTATTAAAAATTCACACTACAAAGCTACCAATTCTCCTTAGGAGATGACCTAGGGTCTACCATATACTATAAATAAATATTAAAATCATAATAAATTTGACGTGTCATGAAAACGTGGTCAAAATTTGGTCTTTGGTTCCTTGAGAAGAGTTATAGCCCATGATGTTTTGGAGTGGACCACAAAGTTTCATCCTATTTGGATGCATGGAATTCTATTAATTCTCAAAATAGTGGATAAATGTACATGGGATGCCATGTAGTTTGGCTAATTTTCTTCTTAATCATCTATGGGGCCTCCAAATCACCTCCTCCTATAATGAATTCATCAAAACAAGTAACATTTCCATTTTTAACAGTGATAAAAAAAAATAAATTAATCAAACATGAAGAGAAATTTGTTATTATTTCTATAATTTTTAATACAAAACAAGTTTAGAACTGTGGTGTAAGGGTGAAAATGAAACGGTGAATTGCAGTGCGATCATGTCACTATGTATCTCAATAGAACAAGAATCAATCCACGTGTAGTTTTTGTACTTCCATGAAGCTTAACGTCATGTGATAAGGATGAAGGTAAACCAACGTGAAATGACTACATATCTAATGAAAACAAGAAGATCATACAGTTTATCATCATGTGATGAGGAAATATATTGTGTCTTTTAAGGTCTTACAACCAGGACCAATGATAACCCTAAACATGAATTGAGACACCTTATTTATGTAGAGAAGCTCTTTACCAAATTCCTAAGCCCACATGAGTTGTTCTTGATGTGAGAAACAAGGAGTGGTAAATGATTATTTTTCAACACAACGGTAAAGCAAGTGAAATATAAGGTTCAAATGATTAAATGGTCTTTGAGACAGGATATAGGGCCTGGACATCACTACATATCTTGTTAGGGGAAAGAATCAAGCCACACATAGTTCTTGAAAATTTTCCCCATATCATCAAGTTTTGACACGAGGAAGAGGGTTTTTTATTTTTTCTAGGATGATGGTTGGGCCTAAAGTAGGAAGTCTAGGCATTACCATGTATCTCATTATAATAATAATTAATCCAAAAGTCTTGGAAGATATCCCTACACAGATCTGACTCATGCATGGGGAAAAGGAAGGGGGTTTTCTATTCCAAAATCATGGCTAGGCCCAGGTTTGGTGATCTGGCCATCACTATGTATATTTCTAAGGAAATAATTAAGGCACACATATTTCTTGAAGGCACTCCCTATGTAGGCTATATACACACATGGGGGAAGGAAATTTTTCAATAATTGCAGCTGGACCCAAGATAGAAGATCTGGGTGCCACTATGTATCTTTCTAGGGGAAAGAATCTAGCCACACATAGTTATTGAAATGATCCATGAAATTTAACATACTGAGGTAAGGAAGAAGATGAATCGATGTAAAAAGAAATAAATATTGCAGCTAGACTAGAGTAAAAACCTAGGCATCACTACCTATCTTGTTGGAGAAAAAATCAATCCACACTTAGTTGTTGAAATGTTCCATACATTTTAATATGATTTGGTAAGGAAAAAGATGAATTAATGTGAAAAGATAGAAATATTACGGCTGGAACAAGGTTAAAACCCTTGCGTCACTACATATCTTGTTGGAGTAAGAATCATGCCACACTTAGTTCTTAAGACATTCCCTATGCAGGTTTGATTCATACAAACAAGGAATGGAAAGGTTTTTTAGTTATGTCTAGACTGAAGATTGGAGATCTGGGCATCATTATGTATCCCATTGGAATGAGAATAAAGCCACACATAGTTCTTGAAAATATCATTCCCCACACCAACTGAGTTTGATGTGAGAGATAGGGGCTTTTGACACATTCCATAATAATAGTTAAGCTCAAGATATAGGATGGTATGAGAATCAAACCATGTATTATAGAATGGTTCTCTCTATAGGTTTAGTTAATAAATAGAAAAAAGGGAAATGAATTTATTTATGGTTGTGTCTGAGCCCAAGATTGGAGATCTGAGCATAACTATGTATTTCATTGGAATGAGAATCAAGACACACATAATTCTTAAAGAACTGTGTAGTTTAACATCTTGTGGTGAGGATGTAAGTCACCTGACATGAAAGAAAAATTTCAGCTAGACCATGGAATAAGACCCAGGGGTCACTACATATCTTTCTAGGGGCAAGAATCAAGGAACATATAGTTCTTAAAAATGGGTACCTATACAGATCTAAATCAAACATAGGGAGAAAAGAAGCGCAAGTGCCACTAAGGAGGGGTAATTATGTGAGTAATGATTTATCATGGAAGGTACTCATCTTTTAAAGGACCACAAGGAATGAAAATTTATGGTATCCTGGGGAATTTATTATTATAAAATGAAGGAGATGATAATTACTCAATTTAATGTTGCGTTGCGAGGAAAAATGTTGTCGTGCAATTTAACATCATGGGAAAAGAACAAGGATCTGCACATTTTAATGTCGTACAACATGGACGTGTGTGGTTCTATAAAGTTTAACATTTTATGGCTATGACAATGGTGTCCATGTTGTTTAGAATCTTGAAACTAGGACATTCTATATGTGATTACACAAATTATTTCTTCAAGAACATTACATTGGTTGGAGTTGTAATGAGTTCTATTCCCATTGAGATTAAAGAATAAGCTTCATTAGAATGGACCTTATGTATGGAGTAAGGTCCTTCCCACTTTATCTCAAGCATGGAGGCTTCTTTTCTATTATCATTAGATTTATAAGGACTAATGCCAATTCTCATTAAAGGAATTAATGAAGGAAATATTTCTTATTGAAGGATCATTCTATTCTATTCTGATTGAATTCCAAGTGATGTAAGTTATAAAATTTCTTTTCATACTAGCACTCCATCTCATCTAGTCTCTTCCGAGACTACTTGTCTATAGATATCGGATCACACACAACAACTTAGAGTGAAAGAAATTGAACTTCAATGGGTAGAACTGCCTCTTTCCCATATACCAATGAGTATGGGGTTGACCATGTGGCAGTATGAGTAGTAGTCCTGCAAGACAATAAGGCATGCATGAGTTTGTCAAGGCTAGACTTTTTATCTTTATCCACCATATTCTAGAGTATTTTAGACAATGTTTTGTTGAAAGCTTCTATATGTCCATCTTCTGATGCATGATAGTGGGATAAATGGTTGGATTTGATATTGTATTCCTGATATAACTTCCCTACCCCATAAAAATAGAAATTGGTGCTATTTTCCATAAATATGGTATGAGGGACACTAAATCTAGTAATGATATTAGCTTTGACAAAGATAATAATGATTTTGGATCTGACTTCTTCAAGAGGTATTGCATCACCCCATTTAGGGAATAAATTGATAGTAGTAAGGATGTACTTGAATTGCTTGGTTATAGCTAAAGGATAAGGTACTACTACATCCACTCCCCATATAGAAAATGTCCAAGAGTATTTGGATTTATGTGAAAACTAAGAGGGTTGATGAATGAAGTTGGAATAAACCTGGAAGGGATGACACTTCTTAGTGAAATATTTTCAATCTTATGTCATCGAAGGACAAAAGTTTCCAAGACTTCGTAATTGATCAAAAAGCCTATGCCAAGATTGGTGGGAACCACATGCTCCTATGTGTACTTCTTTCATGACAGATATAGTCTCTTCTCCATCAATTCATCCAAGGAGTATTCCATTAAATCCTTATTTATAGAGGATCTTCTGGTGATCTGGGCTATCATAAAGAGTTAAATTGACCACTCATCACCAGACCTATTCTTTCCTAGATCTATCTAATGGACATACTCTATTTTGAAGATATTCTATGATAGGTGCCTTCCATTCCATGGTATGACCATATGGCTCGGAAATGAGACTAATTTCATTGATTTCATCTATCATGATATGAAAAAAAGGTGAAACCAGATGGATGTGGGAAAAACTGATGATTTTTTCATCCCAATTTGGATCTTCTAGGGTTGTGGCTGCATTTTCAAATGAATAATATTGGGAATTTTTTGATTTCGGGACGTAATACAATGTTGTATCTGAGGAAAATTCATCCATTAAACCTTAGAAATAATCAAACATGGGAATTTTCTGTTCTTTTCTGATAGTTTAATCTCTATTGATCTATTAGATTACCAATTCTGAATCACCTTTCACTTATAGGTGAATTATTGGTACTTGGAGTGCCAATTCCAAACCTACAATGAGAGCCTAATATTCTACCTCATTGTTAGTACCACATTATGATAGCTGAAAGGAATATGGAAACAATTCCTTCTCTAGGGAGATAGCCACAATTCCTAACCCAAATATTTTGAGTTTAGGGTCTTCCAATCTCTTCCCCATTAGACTTCTGGAAGCACCATCAAAGTACATTTCCCATATTCGGGGATTGTATTGAATATATAAGATTTATTCATATGGAAGTTTAGTATTCAATGATTTCTCTTCTATAGATGAGTGATCATCAAGGACGTCTGCTAAGGGTTGGCCTTTTACTGCTTTTTGAGGAACAAACTGTATATCAAACTAATGTAGAATAAATGCCCACCATGTCAAAAATCTTGTAAGCATAGGAAGAATGAGGATAAATTTGAGAAGGTTATTTTGAGATACCAATTTGACCTAATGATGATGTAGATGGCATCTCAATTTCTGAACTGTAAAGATTAATTCTAGGTAGCTTTTCTCAATATTGGTATATCGAGTCTCTGCATCGAGCATGGTTTGACTGAGATAGTAAGGATTTTTTTCATTTCCAACATCATTTTTCTATGAAAGGAAGGAACATAGTGATCACTCTAAGGATATCACATAAAGAATAATAAACTTTTGTTCAACATGTGGCATCAATACTAGTGGGATCAAGAGGTATTTATTAAGGGTATCAAATGCTTCTTGGCAGTCATTGGTCCATTGATATGTGAACCCCTTCTTCATCAATTTGGTGAAGGGAAAGCACTTTACTTCCAGAATTTCATTTGGATTTAACCAATAGATCGTCAACATAGAATTTAATGAATTTACCCAAGAAGGTTTTGAAGATGTGGTGCATTGCATATTGATATGTCACACCAACATTATTAAAGCTAAAGGGCATTACCCAAGGGAAAAATACACCTTTAGGGGATCTGAAGGATTTTGATTCCTCATCTTATGGGGATATCTATATTTGGTTATGCCCAAAGTAACCATCCATTAAGTATAGAGATTTATAGTTAGCTGTTGCATCAATAAAGAGTTATCTGATTGGAATTGGGAAGTCATCATTGGGACATTGCCGATTGAGATCTATGAAATCAATGTAGACTCTAATTTTACCATTCTTATTTATTACCTGGACAATATTAGCTAGCCACTTTTGATATTTCACCTCTTGGATGAAGTTGTATTTGATAATCTTGTATACTTAAGCCTCAATCATGTAGGTATGAGTTGGGTGTGTTATTCTTGCTACTTGTTTGTATCTATGATGATCTTCTAGTAAGACCAAATGATGGGTGGACACCTCGAGATCAAGACCTGGAATATCTGAGTAATTCCAAGCAAGCACATACCAATGTTTCTTTATAAATGAAGTATACACCTTATTATCTTCTTAAGTCATGTTCTCACTAATCAGAGTGGGGCATGGATCTTCTTTTGTAACCAGATTTATTTCTCTGAGTTCATCCACAGTGGTGGAGATGCCGTCCTCAAATGATGGAGGGGCATCAATGAGGTCTTCCTCTTATTCCTCTTCTTCTCGTGTTTCGTCTTCTCACTATGCTAGAAGGTTAGGTTATAAAGAAATAATTTTAGAACTAGGGGAGGAGTTGGAATTTGGAAATACTGAAGAGGAGGAAACCATCTTTGACCCAACTAATGATAAAGGGTCTTTTTGAAGGTATGAAGGGAAGATAATGGGATATGAATCAACATCCCTATATTTTTCCATGAGTGCGACAACTTATTATAGCTTGGCCAGTGAAGCATATATTTGATGAAGCTGAGTGGATGGAATGAAGAAATCTTAGTTTAGGCTTTCATCATTGTTTGGTGAATCAATGATTTCTTCTGTATTATGAAGCATAGTTTCCACAATTGACATTATGGAATCCAATGAATGAGTTCTTGGATTTGGGCCAAACATTTCAATTTTATTAATGGGTAACATGTAATCTACACTAAGAGGCTTGAATGGGTTAGATGTGATCTTTTATAGGTCATTCATAGCAATTATTCTAGTAACATCATTTTACGCGGACTATTTTCCCTTTTTGTGATAGAACTTTGCATCAATGTACTGATATTCACAAGTTTTTAACAGTGCCTTATCACCATGAAATGTACCAATTTGACCACTGACACAATATTTAAGACATTGATGATATGATAATGGAATAACTGCATGCTAATGTAGTTAAGTTACCCCCAACAGAATGTTGAAGTCCATGTCCTTCCAGAAAACCATGAAATCTGAATCAGGTACAAGATCCCCAAACTGAGTTCTGAGTGTAATCTCACCAAGATGTTCTTAATCATTCTTCTCATAACCATATAACATGAAAGAATATGGAGAAAAATAGGATTTAGTGAGGCCTAATCAGTGAGATTTTTGTATGGGAATGAGGTTGACCCATGATCCATTATCAATGAAGGCTCATTGGATGTCAATATCATTAATCTTTCTAGATATGTACAAGGGAAAGAGGTGTCCTTGTACAACAACATATTCATCCTGGTCCATGAAAGATATGATTGCATGGAATTCTGAAGGATCATTCTCTATACAATAGACCTCATCAGTAACACCCTAGGTTTCAAACTCTTGAGGAATTGATAAAGCCTCAATGAGTGCATCTCGGAGATCCTTTGACAAATTTAGAGCATCCATGATTGATAAATTGGTCGGTACTTGGGATAGTTTTTAAAAACATCGTATTTCTGGTCTAGAGGTCTGCACTTCCTCGCATAGAGATTCTATTTTGTAGATTCCTTAGGAGCTGATGTCCCTGATGTGGATGGACCATCCTTTGAAGTAGGAGTTAGAAGTAGTTCTACTCTTGGGGGATTAGGTCGGCTAGGCCTTCCCACCCGTTCATGAGATGGATAAATATCCTCTAACCGGTCTTCTAAGGTTATTATGTCAGGGAAAACTCTATAATGTGTGGGATAATTCCCCTATTCCTACTTATCCCACTGGAGGGCTCTCCCACAAGTTTCTACTGTATAAACGGTTCGAGCATAGGTGTAATTGAAATAGAGGCTTCTAGCATACCCATGTTTTTCCATGTATCCTCGACCTTGAAAACCTATTCATCTAGTTCCCAAATTAGATATGGGGAAATTAAGTTCATAATCAGAATTATCCTTTTCATAGGGATCTATTAAGTGAATATCATTAACAAAACTAAAAATCAACTCCTCTTCTGATGAAGATTCTTCATAAAAAATCAATTCTTATTGAGTAGTTTGGAAGGTTGGTTTTCGTGATTTTGAGATAGTAGGTATGAAATACTCCAAAGTCAAGGAAAAATTTGGCCTTTAAATAATCTTATATTCTTCTAACTTATCTTTATCCTTCTGAACATGTCTCTTCTTTGAGGATTGGCCTTTGGAGGACTGATCTTTTCATGAAGATGGATTGGATGTAGTGGAAGTGGCAGGAGGCACATTCTGTTATTTCAAATGTGTTTGTATAATGGAATGAGTTTGATTGATCATTTTCCTAACCATCTAGTAATCAAAATTATACACATTCTTGATTTTGACTTCCTTCCACTCGCATTCCTCCTCTGGATCGGTAGTAGTAACACATGCTTCCTAGATTGATGAACTTTTCATTTTCACTTTTCAAGATTCCACCATCTTTTGTAGGAGATATTTGAATACAAAACACTCCTAGATGGGGTGCCTCAACATTTTATGGAAGGGGTATTAGTTTGGAAGATCCTCATCTCTTTTTTTTGTCTTATTGGACCTTGGTAACTGAGCTGAATTTTTTTTCAAGGTTGAAATGAATTAGCCAAGAACTTCTTCATTCCGAAAAGAGTATACTTTTTTCTTTAACTCCTCAAACTATCACCACCTTTGATCTTTTTGATCATCTTGACGAGGTGTCCATTGTTGATGATGCTTAGAAGGTGGATTCCTACAACATGATGAGGGATTTGAAGTAGGAGCATGTATAAGGGCTTGCTTAAGTGTAATTGTATTAGCCTATATTTTTCCTTCTCTTCTTCCTAGAACCGGTGGGATTACTTGAGATTTTGGCTCTAGTCTATGTTATGGAATTTTTCACTTTTTGAGTAATAAAGGAAAAATCCTAAAACCCTCATATATATTTTATAGGGATTAAAGTTGTGTGAAACTCATCGTGGATGATGGATACAAAAATGGGTAATTGTTCTTCTTGAGGGAGGGGTATATTCAAGGAGTAAGTTAATCCTTTCCACCGAGCAATAAAATATTAAACTCTTTAATTCTCCCTTTGATTGTAGTTTTCAAGATAGAATATTTTTGTCTTATATAGTGTTGATATGAAAAAAAGGAAATTATGATGGACATCTTCCCATCCAGTAATCGATCGAGACTGTACGCTTGTATACTAGACAAAGGCTGTCTCCTGTAGTGATTGCACAAAACATCTTAGTTTCACTACCTCTTGTTGCTCATAGGTCACCATCATGGGATCATAATGAGATAAAAAATTAATTAATTGTTACTATGGATCTCCGGATACATTGAAGATTAGAAATGTGGGATTCCCAAAGTTTTGAAAAGGAGGGGTCAGATCCACCTATTTGGGATAAAGCTTCTTTTCTGGTTGTATTGGTGCATGACATCCTTCTATATCTTACAATCGAGTCGTACATGACTCAATGTTGTTCATGAGAATTAGAGTAATATCTAACTGATCCATGACTTGTACAGGTATAAAAACTAGAGCTTGAACTAGTGTAGTGACTGGAAAAGCCACTGGTAGTGGTGCTACTGGTATTTTCCTTAGATAACCCATGGGGATAGGCCTGTAAGGATATGCTTGAACATATTCTAGTTGTGTACCCAATGGAGGGAATTCATTATCTAAATCAGTAGCTTCAAAGAACCCTCTTTGCTGATGTTCTCCTACTAGAAGTGAAATATGAGGATCTGGTTGTGGAGCATGTCTGGAAGGAATGTTGCTTCGGAGTAACTCTGCATTGAGTCTCCCCAACTCCTTCATCTCCTCCTCTTGTTGAGAAAATATTTCTTCAAGTGAAAGGGATTGACCTTATACAAGGGTATTGAAACATTCTTTTTAATAAAGGAAGGACAAAATTTTATGATGAAAACTTTGAATATTTTAAAGAATTAAGTAAATTTAAAGGAAGCAAAGAAATCTGGTTAAAAGGGATCTACACAGCATACCTACGTGTAAGAAGGTCAGAGGAACTCATACTAGTACAAATCAAAGGCATAGCCCCTATGTAGAGGATCTACACCGGGGGACCTACACAACAGTTTATATTTTACACCCATTTGAGGGGGAACTACACCACAGTGCTACAACCATGACCTGCATAGAAAAACACCCTTCGATCAGGTCCCCTACTTGCCTATAAATAGGACCCTTAGGCTTCCCATTTGAAAAACAGAAAAAGTAAGAAGAACTCTCAAAGATCTCATTTCATAGATCCTTCACCTAGGTCCCCTGTATTTTCTCAGGTATCTCTCTAAAACATGAGAGAATATATAATTAAAAGGGATAAAAAAGATCAAAGTCCCTTCAGGGTCTAAAATACAAGATACTTATTTGAGTACCCTCCTTCCATAAGAAAAGTTCACCTATGCAAGGTATTTTCTTTAAGAAATGACATATACGGTATTCTTCCAAGGACATAAAGGGACACCTAAGGTGTTTAAGTTAAAAACGCATGCAAGTTTTTTTCCCAGTAGTCCATATCCCAAGGCATATCAAGCTTTCATGGGATTATCATTCCCATGTTCATCATTTTTCAGTTCTTCCTTAGATCTATGTGGCATACCTACATGGAATACCTGCGCAACATACCTGCATGGACCACCTATGTGATCTATCCTTTAAGTCATCTTTTAATCCACTCATGGAAGGGTTTGTCCTTCCCTGTCTCCCTTATATGAAAGGGGCCAAGTTGAAACTTCCACCAAGACCTCATGATTTATCAAACCTTTGGGAAAGGCATGCCAGCGTGTCTCCCATCTTAGTTTATATTTCTATGGTCAGAGGTTTCTCACATTTTTCTTATAATGGAGTCAGGATCCTTAGGATGTTTATAGGTTTATATATCTATGGTCACATGAAACTTAACCAAAGGAAGGTGTTGGTAAGTTCTCAATCTCTAATTCCGGGTATATGAATCAATCTTCCCCTCCTTGTCTTTAAGACCTGGAGCCTCCAGTCCCTAGTAAAAATAATGAGAATCACACTTGCTTTTCCCTTCCACAGGGAATGATATACTCCTCTCACTATGAGACACATTTTAGATAATCCCTCCAAGAATAATTCCCTATAATTTCAGTCCAAACCCAATGACCTTCACCTTCATTTCACATTGAAGGGTTCATTGCTCTGCACCCTCATCCACCATCACCCTAACTTATTTCACCATAGGCCCAGCCTCTTCCATCAATGAAGGAGAAAGTGTGGTTCATTGAATCTTTCACATCCCATTGTGGTTTATTGAAGAAGAAAGTGTGGTTTATATCAATCATGACTCACGTGGGCTTATAGATTTGTGATGATCACAACGTCCTCACAATCCACCTCATATCTTGAACTATGATAACTCTAATTCTTTCCATAACCAAGATATGTAGGATGCCTAAATAAGGCCTAAGCTCAAGGGACATTCTACTCAAATGATAGTCCCAATAAAAAACCCCAATTTATTAGGGAATTATTTTCAAGAGTAGGCCCAAACTTAACCCTCTCAATGGGCCTCCTCCTAGGTGTAATCCCCAAATTGAATGAACTATGAGAACTCTGATTCCCACCATAATTGGGATACATAGGAAGACTTATCAAGGGCCGAGATCCACATAATATCATACATTAAATGAGAAATCATGCCCCATCAAATGTACCTCCTCTTAGTTGTTATCCCCAAACAGAATGGACTTTGAGAACTCTGATTCCTTCAATAACCAGGATACGTAGGAAGCCTTAACTTAGAGCTAGAGCTCACTGGACATCATCCTCAAGAATCAACCCCTAGTTCCCTTAATCCAGGTATCCTTCTTAGTTGTAATCCCCGAATTAAGTCCCCCTTAAATCTCTATGAGTTAATACATCTCTCGTGGACCCTGTTATTAGGGAATCCTATTTAGGAGTGAGCCCCAACCTATTCCCCTCAAAGGGGAATACTTCCCTATGACACTTACCAAACTACGTGGGATTTGACTCCCATCCAAATGGGATATGTAGGAATCATCTATGAGGTTCAAACCCAATACCCAAAATCAACCTTATTATCTTTGGGCCACATTCCCATTAGGGACTAATTCATCTTGTAATTTCATATTCCTTCCAAATTCCTTGGGTTGTTTCAACATAATTACTACACCAAACTTTGAATAGGCACCTTCCACCTAGATTTCCTTTCCACATGATGTTAAACTATATTGTTGGGCCCTTATCACACTACCTTAAAAGGTATGAAGTGTTCCATAAAGTGGCACTAAACTATGTGGGTTCTAATTCCTTTCACAAGGATACTTAGTAAGCTCATTTATGAGTTTGATCCCAATATCAAAACAACTTCCATATCCCTGGATGATGATAAATTCTAGAGTACCCCACTAAGTGGATTAAAAACTAGAATTTTCATAATAATGACCAAAGAATAATGACCAAAGAATATATAAATAGTATATGAGAGGATACCATTGATGGAGAACCTCAAATACAAATAGATATATCCATTGATGAAGAACCTCAAATACATACAGATGATTCTGATTTCCATACATGATAATAACTGATTGAAAATTTCTAGGGAAACCTACATTATGATTGGTAGATTAATAAGGATTTATGAAGATATCTTAAATCTATAAGAGAGTACCAAAGTAGAAAATAATTCCCCTTAAAAGGGTGCGATGAGCCTTATCTACCATCCTCTCGACCAATGTGAGTTTTTAAGAATCAAGGGTCAAAATCCTTAACGAGTGCCTACCCTTGGAAATGAGGTCCCTTTGGATACATAACTATTGGGGGTTTCTGGTTCCATAAAAAATCCATTGGAAGCCTTTCAAAAATAGTGATTCCTAACCAGAACAAACATTCTAAGGAAAAAAATGGTGAACTTGATGTGAATCCTTAACCAAGGTGATGGGTTATCCCGATAAAAGAAACCCTCTATAAAAACAGGCGGTTGGTTATTATCTATTCAGGCCATTTTTTCACCCAAATACAAACAAAAAATTGTGAACCCGACATGAATCCTTAACCAAGTTAATGATGTTACCCATATGCTAGGACCCTTTCAATAAAAGAGGGTCGACAAGACAATCAATCACGCATGAATTAATCCAAAAAGATACTGATTTACCAGAGTTCATTATTGTATTTGTTATATATACATGAACTTTCTTCCAAGAACTCCCTGCATTCCAAATGGATTCCTTCAAGTTTTCACCCATGAATGCCCCGACTGATACTCAATTTGGATCCTTTTTTGCTTGAAGGATGCCATCACTGGATCAGAATATTCAAAGATGGGTCTCTCATGCACTAGTTTGAGAGTACCATCAACATGGTACCATTTCAACCTTGGAGGATTCTCGATATGCCCTCTAAATTAAGAATGACCCCAAATTGTCTATTCAGTGATGAAAAGTGGTCTAGAAGCAGATGGTTCCAACCACCATCTTCAACCATTTCAAGATATTATCCCTAGAATGAAATCGAAAATCCATACCATATTCTTGGGAGTTCGACCAAGAGGCCACCCCTGACCTCATCCCAAAGACACATGGGTCCTTCCCCAAGGCTCTTTCCAACAATCACTATTTCCAATGTTGTGTGGAAGAAAACCTTCAACATGCCGAGGGTGTTATCTTTAGTTATTCAGACCAGGTCCCTCAAACCCGAGAACACAAGATGAACAATTGGCTAAAAGGTAATAGGTTCCCACCTTTACCCCCTCCAGATATGTCCATCAACCCATTTTGGTGGAAAATAGAGACAGAGAACATACACCCGTTTGCCTTCATTCCATCGACCATTGGACTCGTCTGTTAGCACCCAACCAATACTTCAGTTCAAATCTAGTGGAGTAATGTGAGCAGGAACATAAACCTGCTTATAATCTATTAGCTAGTCATCATACTCGTCTGGCTGCATTCAAAGAAGCCCACTGACCAAATATGGTGGAAACTTGTAAGCAGAAACATACACCTTTCTGCACTCACCAACCCTTCTAGTAGTCTCATATGGAAGCACTTAAAGAAGTCCACTGACCATGCTTGGTGGAAAATAGATAGAAGGCACATACACCTACCAGTATCCATCAAGACTTCCAACAGTATCATTTGGAAGCATTCAGAGAAGTCAATCAGAAAGCTCTAATGACAAACTTGGGGCAGACTCAACTCTCTTCCCCCATACACGAGCACTTCCAGTATCTACTAATAGGAAAGGGAGGATATGAGTAGATACATACACTTACTCTGGATATAGAATGGACATATATTCCTATTTAGATCACTGAGGTCACCAAACACATTTTGGCAATGGTGATAGGGTAGGCACAAATTTTTACCCATATCCTATGAGCTTGTCAGAATATCATAATGGAAAATTCAACAGTACCAGAGGGAAAAACACATAATTCTCTCCCCATACCTAGGATGACTCATTATCATGCCATCCCAGAGTAGATACACACCTCTATTACAGTTCAAGATGGTTATGGGGCATACTCCCCCAAATCATACTGACAACCGGATCAGGAACATACACCCATTTTAATTGGAGATAATAGATATATTTTAATTTCCACTCCCAAGAAGGCACATACACATTCTCATGATAACCAATTCTCCCAGTGAGTGACCCCAACTATGTGTAATAAGGCATCTAATAAAAATTATCAACAAACATAGTTGGAAAATCAAGATTTGATCAACGATTTGGCTTCCCTTAATGCTAGAGTTCTTGAAGTGAACAAAAATTTATCAGTTTAAACTCAAGATACTACCCTCCCATTACCAAATTATAGTATTATTATCATTAATTTTGAAGTTCCTCAGTGGTAAATTCATCATGAAGACATGCTTCATGACAATTCGGTCAATCTCAAGAACCTATCTATGGATGAGAGCCCAAAAAACCCTCCATGTGTCCAAAATACCAAGGATAAATAGTATTTATCCCTTACTATAATCCACTATAGTGGTCCTCCCCATGATGACATTCACTGTAAAAGTTCTCTCTTCAGTAGTTTTTCGCATTGTCAATAGAATTCTCCAAGTGACAGTGTAGTGATGAGAAAACTCTATTATCTTAAAGAACATGAATATATAAGGCCAGTCATGTCTGATGCCTTGTTACTAGTAGGTGAAATACTTCCTCAACCATAAGATAGCCTAAGGTGAAGGTCATTCTCTAAACCTCCCTTGTACCGTTTTCCTTTTAATATAGTAGAGGAAACACCAATTGATCCTATTTGTTTTGGTAAATCAATTGGGAATCATCCACATGGTCAGACCAGGTTGAGAATCCTATATTAAAATATGATGAGGATTTGTTGAATATGAGGAAAAATTTGGCTAAGGGTGAAATACCCATCATGTTTTGGCCTTTGGAAACCTCTCAATACAAAATTCTAGATATGTTGGCTGAATATCTTATTCATGATATCCACATCCAAAAATGGAAGTATATTCATCATCTAAAAGAAAAATTATTACCGTATGATGAATATCAAAGTCATGTTAGGGTAATAGAAGGGTTGCAACATAAAATTGACTTTTCATCTGTCCAGGTTTCCCAACATGCAAAGATTGGGAAGCAATAGGGATCCCTTTAACGTGCATGCCTCAATGAATTAATGTGGTTGCAAAGACTCATCGATGATACCCCACCTAGTTTTCAAATCAGAGGATGGGGTCAATACAGAGCATTGCATTTAACTGTGCTCCAAATTCAAAAAAACTAAAAGTGGTCTCATGAAATATTATTTCCCCAGGATGGTTACAAAAAACAAATTATATTCATGAACAAAGTGATGCTTAGCAAGAACAATCCTTGACTAGATTCCACCAAAGACAGAATCAAAGAGAGAAAGATGTTGAGATACTTTTGCATTAAGATTCTGAGAATATTGAACATGCCTCCTGTTTAGAGGATGATAATATTAAGATCATGCATATGTCTGAAATAGCACAACAGACATAAAAAACAGGTGATTTATGTGGGTGTCAGATAATGAAACCAACCAACATTCAGACCACAATTCCTAAAATCAAAAGAGAGGATACGCTAATTCAACCATATCAGTTCAATAACCACCCCATCCTACAAGGTTGGGGGCTTTTTTAACCCCGCCCTCGAAGTCAACAAATAGATTTCAAAGGGTTGAGAATGAATAACAGGAACAACTCCTTCCTGTAGGTCTAAGAGATTTTTCACATTCACAATCCCCTCCTCAATGGAAATCAGTTTTCTCCTGATTAGGGAATAAATTGAAAAATGAATGCATAACTGAATTATCAAATAATTCTCTTTAGGTTACTATTACCGGGCAATTATCGAGAAACCAACAAGTAGGAGAACAAAGTCTCGAGGAGGGCATAGAAGAAAGCTATCTCACCAAGATACTAACAAAATTCCCTTAATAAATTATGCATCATTGAATTTCATTAATTCCATCACTGTAGATCCTATAGAGCATGAGTCCAGTTCAAGATAATCAGAAGAAAACATTCATGTTCTTGATACATTCCACACTGAAGAAAATGAAGAAGGTGTGCATTCTAGAAATTATAGGCTTGCCCTAAATCAAGGTTCCACATTAAATAATACACTTCTACCTTTTTTCAAGTCACCTACTAGGGAGAAAGGTAAAGGCCAGATCACATATCACCTTCCCTCTAGATAATTTCAATCCATTTATTTGGATGAAAGATTTGTATTGCAGGAAGAAGAAATGAAGGAGTTTGGAAGACTCAATGAAAAGTTACTCTAAAGTAGTCTTCATACCAGATATGATCCACAAGAAGATCCCCAATTAGAATTTCTAATTAGAGCTCGTCAATCAAAAGAGTTTTTCTCAATAACCAAGGAATATTAATAATTCCCTCCATTATAGTCACACCCTTACATGCCTATCCATATGGGTTATCCATGACAGATTCCAGTGGTATTACCAGTCGCTGCACCCATTCAAGCTTCATCCACCACACTTGTACAGGTCCCGGCTCAACCAGATGTTTTCTGAATTCTTATGAACACCATTGAGTCACTGACAACTCGATTAGAAGCTATAAAAGAATAGAATGCACCAATATAGCCATAAAAGAAGGTTTATCCCGAATGGGTGGATCCGACTCATCCTCAGCCAAATTTTGGGAATCCCACATTTCCAAAATTCAATGGATCAGGAGATCTAGATCAGAACTTAACACATTTCTTCTCTCATTTTGATGCTATGATGGTTACCCTCGAGAAACAATAAATATTGAAGCTCAAATGTTTTGTGCAATCACTGTAGGGGCCAAAATTTGTCTGGTATATAAGTTTGTAGTCTCGATAAATTAATGGATTGAAAGATATCTATTATAATTTTCTTTTCTAATTCATCTCAATGTTGTATAACAAAATAGTATTCGATCTTAGAAACTGTAAGCAAAGGTAGAATGAATGATTTTTAGATTTCATTACTCGGGGGAAAGGATTAACATACTCTTTGAATATACCACTCCCTTAGGAAGAGTTTCTTCCCATTTGTGTTTCAAATCTCCATGATGATTTGGGAACACCATTAATCCCTATGAAATAAACATGAGGGTTTAGAGATCTAGCTTCAATTTCTCAACAAGCAGAAAATCCATAATAGAGACTAGATCCAAATCTTGATTAATTCCACCAGCTCTGGGAAGAAGAGGAGGAAAACAAGATACTGCTACAATTAAACTTAACCAGGCCCCTATACTCGCCCCTAATTTAAATCCACCATCATACCATAGGGCTCCACCTCGTGAGAATCAACAATAATGACCACTTTGTCAGAATGATCAAAGATATCATATGAGGAAGAAATTTGAGGAATTGAAAAACAAAGTCTATTATTTTCAGAATGACCAAGTCCCCAGCTAATTTATCTCAGCTTTGGAAAACAACTTAGTTCAGTTTCAAAGGATGAAGAAACCTAACAAAGAATGAGACAAGGAACTCCCAAACTACTGCCCCTTACATCAAATGTTGGGGAACCCCATCCAAAAGTGTTTCGTTTTCAATGATCTCCTACAAAATATGGAGGACTTTGGACAAGTGAAACTGAAAAGTTCATCAACCTAGGTAGCACATGTTACCACTGTTGATCCAAAGGAGGAAGGTGAGTGGAAGGAAGTAAAAAAATTAATAATTCTTAGAAATTTGATGATTGGATGGTCATAAAACAATCAACTGAACTCATTCCATTCTATGAACACAGTTGAAACAAAAAACCGTGTCTCCTGCCATATCCACTATAGAAAAACCATCTTCATCAAAAGACCAATCCTCCAAAGGCCAATCCTCAAAGAAGTGATATGGTCAGAAGGATAAATAGAAGTCAAAATAAGATGATCTCATGTCAAGGAAAACTTTGTCCTTAACTTTGGAAGATTTCATTCTGACTGTCTCAAAATAACGGTCACCACCCCACCAAACAACACAACCTGAATCAACTTGTCTGGCAGAATCTTTATCAGATGAAGAGTTGATCTTCAACTGCTTTAATGTTCTTCACTTAACGGATCCCTATGAAAATAATGATTATTATTACAAACCTGATTTCACCATACTTGATTTAGAAATTGGGGGAATTATTTTTCAATTTTGATGATACAGGGGAAGAAGTGGGTATACTAGAAGCCACTATTTCAATTACACCCCTCCTCAAACCATTTATGTAGAAAAAACTCATGGGAGAGCCCTATAGTGGGCTTAAAAGGAACAAGGAAACTCCCCCACACATGAAAAACTCCACCCTAACATAATCACCCTGGAAGACCGATTAGAGGATACGTCTCCATCTCATCAGCAGGTGGGAAGGCCTAGCTGACCTGATCCACCAAGAGCAGAAGTACTTCTAGCTCCTACATCAAAGGAGGGTCCATCCACATCAGGTACATCAGATGCTATGTCATATGAAAAATAGAATCTTCATGTGGGAAATATCAGACATATAGAACAGAAGTATGATGTTTTGAAGAAACTAGCCCAATTAACGGCCAAGTTATCAACCCTGGATGCTCTAAATTTGTCAAAGGATCTCCAGGATTCACTTATTGAGGATTTTTTAAGTCCTAAAGAATTTGAAACTGAGGTTTCTGCTGCTAAGGTCTACCATATAGAGAATGATCCTGTAGAATTCCATTTTTTCATATCTTTCATGGACCAATATGAGGATGATGTCTTACATGGACACATCATGCCTTTATATTTATCTGGAAAGGTTAAAGATTCTGATATCCAATGATCCTTTATTGATAATGGATTTGGAGTCAACCTCATTCCCATCCACACACTTTGTCAGTTTGGTCTCACTGAATCTAACTTGTCTCCCTCCACTTTGATGTTTCAAGGTTATCGAAAGAATGAAAAATAACATCTCGATGAAATTACACTCAGAACTCAGTTTGGGGATCTTGTATTTAATTCATATTTCATGGTTTTCCAACAGGACATAACTTTCAAAATTCTATTGGGGAGTCCTTGGCTACATGAACATGCGACTATTCCTTCACCGTACCATCAATGTCTCAAATATTGTGTCATTGGTCAAATTGGTAAATTTCATGGCGATAAGGCCTCGTTCAAAACTTTTTAATCTCAGTACATTGATGTGGAGTTCTATCACACTAAGGAAAAATAGTCCATGGTGAATGATGTTACTAGAATTAATACTCTGAATAGTCTAGAAAATATCCCAACTAACCCATTCAAGCTTCTCAGTGAAGATTACATGCTACCTATCAATAAAATTGAAAGGATATACCGAAATGCAATAACTTGTTTAGTGGATTCCATAATTTCAGTTGTAGAAATTGAGCTTGACAGCACATGAGAAATCATTGATTCACTAAACAATGATGAAATCCTAAACGAAGATTTCTTCATCCCATATACTGAACTTCATCAAGTCTCTGCTTCATTAGATAATCTAGAAAAAGTTATGACACTCATAGAGAAAGGAAAGGATGTTGATTCCTATCCTATCAGTTTACCTTTAGAACTTAAAAAATACCCCTCATCATCAGTTGGTCCATAGATGGTTTCCTTTTATTCAGGATGTTCAAATACCGACTCCTCCCCTAGCTCTGAATGTCTCATTTCATTACCTTCCCTTAAATAAGAGGCAAAAGAAGCAACACATGAAGAATAGAAGAAGAGGAAGACCTTAGAGACACACCCCTCCAATATTTGAGGAAGGCGTCTCCACCACTGTGGATGAACTTAGAGAAATAAATCTAGATACAAAGGAAGATCCACACCTTACTCTGATTAGTGAGACCATAACTCAGGAAGATAAATAGGTGCATACTTATTTTCTAAAGCAATGATGGGATGATTTTTCTTAGAATTACATAGAAATGTTATGTCTTGACCCCAATGTGGTCACCCGTCATTTTGGATTACCAGAATATCACCAGGGATACAAACAAGAAACAAGAAGAACACACCCAACTTATGATTCCAAGATTGAGGCTGAAGTCGACAAACTTATCAAAGATGATTTCATTCGAGAAATGAAATATCCAAAGTGGTTTTCCAATATTTTCCATGTTAAAAATAATGACGGTAAAAGTATAATTTTAATTGATTTCGAAGATATAAACTGATATTGTCCCAAATATGACATCCCGATTCCAATCACAGAACTCTTGATTGATACAACAGCTGTATACAAATCTCTCTTCTTCATGGATGGATAATATGGGTATAACTAAATCCAGATAGCTCCATAAGATGAGTAATTTATAGCCTTCAGATCCCCTCAAGGTGTATTTTTGTATCGAGTGATGCCCTTTGGCTTGAAAAATGCTGGTGCTATATATCAACATGTAATTCACTACATATTCAATCCCTTTTTGGGGAAATTCATTGAATGCTATTTTGATGATTTAGAGGTAAAATCTAGAAAATGTTCTGATCACTTGACTGACTTGGATACCATATTTTTCAAGCTTCGACAACATAATTTGAAGATGAACCCCTTGAAATGTGCTTTCAGGGTAACATTGGGAAACTTTCTTAGTTTTGTTGTATTCCATCATGGAATCAAAGTCAATATCGAGAATACCGAAGATATACTTGGAATGTAAACTACTCAAAACTTAAAATAGTTGAGAGTACTTCAAGGAAATTTGGACTACATCCATTGATTCATAACCAATTTTCCAGGAAAGTGTTTTCCCTTCACCAAATTGATGAAGGGGGTCACATATTAATGGAGCAATGAATGCCAAGAATCATTTGATACCCTCAAGAAATATCTCTTGATACCACTAGTATTGATTCCAACTATTGAAGGAAATCTTATCATTATTTATGTGATAACATTGGAACTATCCCTGGGCTCTTTCCTTGCACAGAAGAATGATATTGGAAATGAAAAAAACCATTACTATCTTAGTCAAACCATGCTCGACATAAATACTCAATATTCAAATATTGAGGAAAGATTCCTGGAATTAATCTTTGCAGTTCAGAAACTAAGGCATTATCTACAGCATCATGAGGTCCACTTGGTATCTCACAATAACCCACTCAAATTTATCCTAAGTCATCCTATGCTTATAGGATGTCTGGCATGGTGGGCAGTTATTCTGCAGTAGTTTTATATACAGTTTGTTCTTCAAAAAGTAGTAAAAGTACAAGCCTCAGTATAATTATTTGCTGAACACCCATCTACATAAGAAACATCATTGAACACTTAACTTATTGGTGAAGAAATATTCTTTATTTAGGACACCCCTCATACATGGGAAATGTATTTTTATGGTGCTTCTATAAGTCCAACGGAGAAGAGAATGGAATACCCTAAACTCAAAAATGTTGGGTTAGTAATTGTGATTATCTCTCTAGAGAAGGCAATGTTTCCATATTTCATTTGGTTATCATAAGGTGGTACCAATAATGAGTAATAATATCAAGCTCTCATTGCAAGTTTGGAATTGGCTCTCCAAGTACCAATGAATCACCTAGATGTGACTGGTTATTCATAATTGATAATCAAGTAGATAAACGTGTATTACACCATTAAAAAAGAAGATTTAATCCCCCTATATGATTATGTCCTAGGGTTAATGGATGAATTTACCTTAGAGTTGACATTTTCTTACGTATTGTGGTCACAAAATGCTCAAGCTGATGCATTAGAAAATGAAGCTAAAACCTTAGAAGATCCAAATTGGGATGATACTATCATTAGAATTTCTCATCATTGTATGGTTTCATCTTTCATTCAAATCAGAATAGAGGAAATCAACGGAATTGGTCCCATTTATGAACCATATAGTCCTACCATGGGATGGATGGAACCCATCATAGAATATCTACAAAATAGGATACTTCCATTGGATAGAGTTGAAAAAAATATATCTGGCGATGAGAAATTAATTTCACTATATATGATGGCTCAGATCACAAGAATATCCTTTACAAATGAGGCTTTAAAGGAATTATTCTTAGATGCATTGATGAGGACAAAACCATGGATATCATGAAATAAGTACACGCATGATCCTGTGGTTCCCACTAGTCCGAGCATAGAATTTTTTATCAAATATGAAGGCTTGGATACTTTTGGCCTTTGATGACACAATATTTCATAGATTTCAATAAGAATTTTCATCCCTACCAAGTTCATTCCAACTTCATTCATCAACCACCAAAGTTTCTACATATAGCTAAATACTCCTAGCCATTTCTTGTATGGTGAATGTATATAGTGGGACCTTATCCTCTAGATATAGTTAAGCAGTTAAAGTACATTCTTATTGCAACTGATTTCTTCTCCAAATAGGCTGAGGTAGTACCTATTAAATAATTCAGGTCCAAAAGCATTGTTATATTCTCCAAATATAATATCATCACCATATTTTGTGTTCCTCATACCATATTGACGAACAATGACACCAATTTTTGTTTTTTTTGAGGTAGGGAAGTTATATCAGGAAAAAAATATCAAATACAACCATTAATCCCACTGTCATGGAGTGACCAATGGACAAATATAGGCTTTAAAAAATACCCTATCAAATATACTCCATAAGATGGTGGATAAAGATAAGAAATCTTGGCCTGATAAACTCTTTCATAATTTAAGGACTTATAGGACTACTACCCATACTGCCACACGAGAAACACCATACTCATTGGTATATAGAATAGAAACATTCCTGCCCATTGAAGTTCAATTGCCTTCACTCTGAGTTTCTGTCTGTGACTAGTTATCTATAGATGAGCAGTCCCAGAAGTGACTAGATGAGATAGATCTATTAGAAGAAAAGAGATTTCATACCTTACATCGCTTGGAAGTCTATCAGGACATATTAGAATGATCTTTTAATAAGAATGTTTTCCTATATTTATTTCTTCAAGGAGAATTGGTATTAGTTCTCAAGACTTTGATGATATTAGGAAATAAGCCTCTAAAGCATGAGCCAAAGTCGGAAGGACCTTACTCCATACATAGTCTCCACTTTAATAAAACTTATTCCCTAATATCAATGTATAGATCACTCATTAAAAATCCAACCAATTCAAGATTCTTGAAGAAATACTTTGTGTAATTACACATAGAATGTTTTAGTTTCATGATGTTAAACTACATAGCACCATACACATCCATGTTGCACAATGTTGAACTGCATAGTGCCTTCGTCCTTATCACGTGATGTTAAACTGTGAAACACCATTTTTCTTCGCTACATGACATTAAACTATACGATTAATATCTCCATAATTAAACGTTAATAAATCCCCCAAGATACCACAAATTGGAATTCCTTGTTGTCCTTTAAGAGATGGGTATATTCCATATGCAAGCATTACTTACATCATTTTCATTCCTTAGTGGAACTTGAACCCCATTTCTCCCTATGTCTGAATCATATCTACATAGGGACCCCTTTTTAAGAACTATGCGTGGCTTGATTCTTGCCCCAATAAGATACATAGTGATACCAGAGTCTTATTCCATGGTCCAACTGCAATGTTTCTTTCACATCAGGTGACTTACGTCCATACCACAAGATGTTAAACTGTACGATTCTCCAAGAACTATGTGTGGATTGATTTCATTCAAATGAGATACATAGTGATGCCCATATCTCCAATCTTGGTCCCATCTACAAAAAAATCCCCTTCATCCCCTATGTGTATGAATCAAACCTGCATAGGGAATGTTTCAAGAACTACATGTGGCTTGATTCTTGCCTCATCAAGATACATAGTGATGTTCGGATCTCTAATTCTGGGTTCAGCTGGAATTTTGAAAAAGTACCTTCACCCCTATGTGTATGAATTAAACTTTCATAGGGATCATCTTTAAGAACTACATGTGGCTTGATTTCTACCTCAACAAGATACATAGTGATTCCTGGATATCCAAACCTAGGCCCAACTGTGATTTTGTAAGAGAAACCCCCCTTCATTTTCCCCGTTCATTAGTCATATTTTCATAAGGACCTATTACAATATTTGTATGTTTATTATTAATTAAATGAGATACATGGTAATGCCTAGAATTCCTACTTTATGCCCAGCCATCAGCCTGGAAATTATAAAAAAGAAAAATCCATCTTCCCCATGTCAAAACCTAATGATGTGGGGAAAAATTTCAAGAACAAAGTGTGGCTTGATTCTTTCCCCTAGTAAGATACATAGTGATTCATGGGACCTATATCCTAACTCAGCCACCATTCAATCATTAGACCCTTATCTTTCACTTGTATTACCTTTGTGTTGAAAAATAATCTTTTACCACTCCTTTTTTCTCACACCGATCACATCTAACATGGGATTAGGAATTAGGTAAAGATATTCTCTACATAAATAAGGTATTTCAATTCATATTTGGAGCTATCAATGGTCTTGACTATAAGAACTTAAAAGACACAACATATTTCCTCATCACATGATGATAAATTGAACAATATTCTCATTTTCATGAGATATGAAATCATTTCATGTTAGTTCACCTTCATCCTCACTAATTAAATTAAACTTCATAGACCTACAAGAAATATGTGTGGCTTGATTCTTTCCATAGGATGATATGTAGTGACACCTGGGTCCTATACCCTAGTCCATCCGTAATATTAATTTTACATCAAAATCACTTCACGTTCTTACCGTATGATGTTAAAATACATAGACCTACAAGAAGTACATGTGGATTGATTCTCATCTATATGAGATACATAGTGATGTCCAGATTTTCAATCCTGGACCCAACTATAACATGGTATAAAAATACTCTTTTCTCCCATGTTCATGTCAGATCTACATAAAGAGATATGATACATTTTTTCATCATATACATTAATTTTTATATGATAAAACTGTGTGTGTCTTGATTCATTATTTGACAAGTTACATAGTGACACTTGGACCATAAAACCTAGTCTAGTCACAATATTAAATTTCTCTTCATATTAAATCCCCTAATGTCCTTGCTCCATGACTCTAAACTGCATATCATAATGTCTTGACCGCAGGAAATTAAAATGCATGTTACACAGAGAACTAAATATGGTTTGATTCTCATTCCATTGAGATAAATATTGAATACTAGGCCTTAGATCCTAGTCCCATCCATGAGATAAATGAAAATTCCCCCTCTCTTGTATGTGATCAAAATTTATACATGATCTTTTATTTGGGTCCTCTCCTCAGAGAACCCATAATGGAAATAATATATGTTCCATTTTTATAAATATGAGTCAGATCTATGTAAGGGATTCTAAATTCATGTCCAGCATCGATCCAAACACTTCCTTTATGCATTGGAAAATTCTCATTTTGCACGTAATACTCTTAATATTGAAATACTTTAAGATCCTCATAATATTTCTTTAGTTTTTGGTGATGGAATGTATTATACCCAAGAGATATTTTTCTTGACTATGTAGTATTTTCCCCAATTGGCCTTGTATAAAATTCACTTACATAACTGGCCTGTTAGCCTAAAGATTCCACTGTTTGGATATGAAACAAATTCCCTAGTTGGCCCAGAATAATACACTCCAATAATAGGTTTGTAAAATAGTGATAATTTAATTCTTAAGAGAAGCCTATTATTCCCCTTTAAGATTTAATGACAGTATGGAAGAGCCTTATGATTTAAAGAATTCATCCTTTATGTATTTGTCTCATATCCTTTCTCCTGACCTGAAAGTTTCCATGACCATGGTTTACTTTTTTTCCATATCCACATGTTCAAAGCATATTGGAATTACCTTGGGCTATTCAACCACATAATCCTATATTGTTTCCATAATATTATGATATTATTCATATGACCTAAAAATACAGACACCATACTTCCTACATTTGGGTCAGACCTTCATAGAGATTGTATTTCTCTGATTCTTTAGAAGTCACCACTGGTAATGACCCTTATGTATTCAAGTAATTTTCTTCATAACACCAAACTCTATACTTGATAATATACTAATTTCTATAAACTTTCATCATCTTTTAGCAAATAGAATGTCATGATTCTTGAGATCTCCTTTATTTGACTATGCAGTATGTTCCCTAATTGGAATTGCATAAAATTTAACTACATAATGGGGATTTCAGCATAAGGATTCCACTATTTGGTTATAAAACACATTCCCTAGTTGGACCTATATAATACAACCCACATAATGGGTTTTTAAAATAACGGTAACTTTGTTCTTGGAAGAGAACCCCTCTAAATTTAATTATCTCTTTTCCCATGCCATTCTTTAGATTTGAATATCCTCAAATCAAAGATTACAATTCTTCCTTTACTTACCTGAATATGGTAGCACATTTCCAGCTGAATTACCAAGAATTGGGGAACCGTCAAATCTTTGGTCAAAGATAAAGACCTTAAGTAAAATCCACAAATGTCCTTACTAAAAGAAATTAAACTGTACAATAAGATGTCCTTATTGCATGAATTTAAACTGAGCAACATAATGTACTTTCCAAAATACTTTAAACTATAGAACATAATTTCCATAGTGCATGAATTCAAACTACACAACATAATGTTCTTGCTACCTGACTTGAAACTGCATAGCATAATTTCCTTGTTTTATAACTTGAAACAATATAGAAAAATATCACAGAACACCTTTCTGGAAAATATACCTTCATCCAAACACCAAATTCGTGTAGGAGTGGTTTCCCCATTCATGTCCTATGTCAGTTCAAATGAACCCTTTATTATTAGATAATTTTATTTGGCAAAGCCACCCATTGTGATCTTGAGACATCCATATTTTGACCCCCTTTTTTCTATCAATATTTGAATGTCATAATTCCTTGGAAATCCTTTACTTGACTATGCAGTATGTTCCCAAGTTGGCCCTATATAAAATTTTCCTACATAACGGGCATGTCAGACTAAGGGTACCACTACTTGACTATGTAGTATGTGCCCTAGTTGTCCTTGCATAAAATAGACCCCATAACGGGTTTGTAAAATAGAAGAAACTTCATTCTTGGAAGATACCTCCTCTATCATCATAATTTAAATTTTAGATTTGGTGACCATAAAAATCATGACTCCAGATTCCCCTTGGAAGCATCTCAACTCTCTAGACCAACACTTTGCATGGTTTAGGCAATATTGAGCAATAAAAAGTCAAAATACACAAATTTTGTAGGGTTGTCCATATGACCTTAGAAACAGTCAAACTATGATTACTAAGCCTCTTGGATTAGGTAAAAATTAGAGTACCCCCATCAATTTCATTGTAATTATGACTTATCCGACATACAGATGCAATACTATGAAAATCAACTTTGATATTGCGATTACAGAAATAAATTAGGGATGTAGACATATATATGATTGGAGATAAACTCCTTTTTATTTATATAGTAAAATCAGAGAAAAATTCATAAAATGGAGTCTTTATATCATATATTACAAGAAACTTTTAGTATGAATCTTTATTTGTTGAACAGCCTCCCGAGCTCTATCAGTTGCTTACTGAAACTCATTCAGTTGAGCAGATTCCACCTCCTCAGCCTGATGAAGTTTATATTTGGTAGTTGAAACAATAGTTATCCCTTCTTATTGGAATTCTCCCAATTATTGGCTCAATTGATCAAACCTATTTTGAATAGCATCCATTTGTCGTTGAAGATACACCATTTCCCTCATTATCTCCTTAATTTTCTGATTGAATTCTATAAACATTTTTCTATGGATGGATTCTTCCTCATATATTGTTTTGAAAAAACCATCAATGTTGGTGAGCAGTTTGGTCTTTAGAATATTTTTCTGCATTTTTTGTTCTTTCTCCCACTAGAAAATGGTCTCTTACACCGCATTATAAATTGAGTGATAATCAAATCTAGAAACTACCACTACTCTAAAAAGGGCTGGAAGTAGGATAAAATGTGAGGGTAGCTCATCCAATGACTTATCATATATTATCTTCCAAATGGTTCGCCATGTCTCGGTATGCATGATACTGAGAGAAATCTGTAGCTCTAAGTCTAAATCAGAATCACTACTATGAGGTGGAACATATTCTCGAATCAAATCTCTCAAAGAGGTTCCTAGCTATGCTCCTTTCGAAGCAGCAAATGCTTAATCTTCTATTTCTGATTGATCCAACACAGAGGCTTCACCTTCGGACCTAACCATGGGAGATTATAGACCTAAATGATAAATTAGAATGATTTTTAGCTCCAAAATTGTATCAAGAACAAAGCATGATCAAGACAATTAATGAAATTTACCCAGTAATAAGTCAGCTACTTGAGTGGATTCCTCCCCAATATTCTTAGCTTCAGTAGTTTGATCAAGTACTTCTTGGGGAGGGTAATTATCCTAAGCTTTCCTAGTCACTGTAATAAGAGGCTATGGAGTATCTCCCAATGCTGGATCCCCATTCGGTACTTCTTCAAAGTCAATAGATGGGATGGATTGGAATGCCCCATTCTTGAAGGGCCTTTGCAACATTTGCTATAGAAAAGGCTGTATAAAGTGAGAATTGATGTGAAATATCAAATAAAAGAACATTTATGTATGGTAAATGAAAGAATGAGAACTTACATCCTTTAATATCCTCATTGAAGTCTCCAAAATCCTTGATGGAACCTAGAATATCCATGTCTGGATTAAGATCTTCCCTCATTTAAATGTATACGTATCTGTATATTATGTTAGCCTCACCATTTAAGGCATCCAACAAACATTTATTGATGCCCAAATTGGATTTGCTGACATTCTCTTTTGTCACCCCTTCAACTGGTTCAATTTCGTCAGACCTTGCAGAATCAGGATCAATACCAACACCTGCCTTAGAATTCCCAGGATCCTTACTCCTTAATTCTAGATAAACAAGAGTATCAACATCAATTGTCACAGAAGCCTTTGGCACAAACTACATATCTAAAATATTATGGAGTAAATAATGTTATAAACAACATGTGATTCCTAAAATATATGAATCTGACATTACTATGACCCTCCTATCTCTCTATAGAATTAGGACCAGACACAGCTGCATCCCTAGACACTTTATTTGTCAAAGTGATAGAATTTTCATCAAAAATTTGTACTTCCTCTAAGGTTTACTTTCCAATCTGTGAAGGACCAATACCTAATACCTTAAGTGAAGAAAGCAATACATATCCTGCAAAAATGTTAATATAGTTAGAAATTGTGTAAAAAAATTTGTAATTCTAGATGACAATGAAAATACTCACTTTGATATACTCACCAGACTAATTTCAATGCTCTCTTGCATTTTTTTCATAAGATAATGGAGCGATTGTACTATTTTTCTTGGGAAAATAAACCTGAGGTAATGGATGAGGATTTTTTTCACCATTACCTCCATCATGGTTCTCCCTCCTAGAGAAAGTTTTAGAGACCCAAGGGTTTCATCTAGTGTATCGATATGGGTTCCTGTAGTTCTATACTTTGGTGAATCATGCACCTTTCCTAGTGCTAATCCTTATATAATTTCAAGATGAAAAATAAGTTTCCATCAAGATTAGTGATGGTGGAATATGAAGTAGAAATGAAACAAAAGAAAAGGGAAATATATTCTCAGTATTAATAAAAATGTCCCATTCCTCCTTAGGGTGAACAATTACCCCTTTGTGTATTCCTCGGACTAGCATGTTGGATACTCATTTTGAGGCTGGGACCTGGTCATCAGTTTCATATATAAAAATATACAACTCTTTCATATACTCCTTTAACTCATTCAAATTACTATCTGGATAACAATTTTAGGGTGCTCTAAGGTCACCCAAATCTGGTATTCAAAGGCCAGATTTGAGGAATGCCCATGCATCCCTCAGATCACGGGTCATGCTTTCCCAATACTCAATTTTTAAAGGCCTCAAATAATTTTTCTTTGATGTGGTTGGCCATAGGGAAAACTCAAAGCCCCCAGGTTTGAAGGAATCTTCAAGCCTCCCTTCCTCTTTAGAAGAATCATCTGATGAAATGGTTACCTCTAATTCATGGCGGTGACTAGATCGCCATGATGATGGAGGTGTCATATCCATATCCTTGGTCTTATTGGTGGATTTTCTATGAGGAGGTTTAAAAGGTTCTGAATCCTTTGAATCGTCTACATCATCTTTGGTTTTTGATTTTTTTCACGATTTCTATGAACGACAGTTGTCGTGGCCTCTACCTGATGCATGAATTTTGTTAAATCCCAATGAGGGTATGAAGAAACCCAAGATTTAGCATATACAACCTCCAATACAATTGATGTATCTGATGGAGGTAGAGTTATCTAAATTTTGGATGTCTCTAAATCTACCAGAATCCATAATTGTCAGGCTACCATTGGGTGCTTCTTATGCCTAACATATGTGGGAGGAAAGGTCCTCGATTGTTGAAGAAATTTGAACTAGAGAGAACACCTATAAGGGTTATAACCCTCATATATTATTTTTCTATCAATCCTGGTTGATAATAAACAATCCCTTAATTCTATCATGTTTGACCTTAACTCCTAATTTTCTTCCTTACCATCATCAATAAATGTTCCAGTTGGTGGGTTACCTAAAGGAAAGAAGCTGAATTTTTCCGATACATTTAGTGTCCTCAACACCTCATCAAGCTTTAGGTTTAGAGGTTGAATCCCATAAATATTCTGCGGAAAAGGGGTAAAATGACCGTTGGGGACTCTAACTGAATTTAGCACTAAATATGAATAGAAATGTTCTTCAATCCAGCTCCATAACACATAAAATGGTCCTAAAAATATAAATGGAGACTTCAAATTATATAAATGCAATAGGTAGTGATAGATTCATGATAACACAGTGGTGGGAAACCCGATATATTTCCCCTCTACTAACTTGTATATAATAAAAATAGTCCTTATCCTTACACTTCCATAAGAATCACAGACTGAGAGAAAATAAATGCTTATCCACATATAAAGAAATCCGGGTAAGCATACATTTGCACCAGTCTTGGGATTATCCTTGAAACCCTAATTCTTGTAATCACCCCTATCCAATGTGGTCTAGAATGTGCCTGAAGCACCCCAATTATCCATAGTTGGTAAAATGGTAAGACATCCACAAGTAGGACCCTTCTATTTCATTCATTGTAAAAAATATTTCATCCACACTCTTGCATGAACATCAGACCTATGACGAGGATATTTCTTTTCTTTATATAAATTATTTTCTATTTTGAATAATTCATGGGATAATGGTGGCGTCCTATTTGCATCATCCCATGTTGTTGTTGGTGGAATGAATTAATCGTACTTCTCCCCAAGAATGGTAGCCCCAAATATTCAGTAGACATCCCACGAACTAATGTCGACCTCACCGTACAATAAATGGAAATAATTTGTTTGCAGACTCCATCAGCTCATTAATTCAGAAATGATGTCGTTTTTGTAAACATACGTATGTCCTAACCAGACAACTTCATAAATGTGAACACCATACATATCTTTCCTAAACCCAGCACAAGTCTGGCATAGCCAAAACGCCCATATCCATTCAGGTCTGACTCCTCCTCTAGAGCAAAGATCCTAGTCTTCTTTCCGGTCATTGGATTGATCTGTTTTTGATGCATGAAAGGTTGAATCATAGAAATGTGGCCTTGGTTATACGACACGATCCTTAATATTAGGAGTACATCCACTGTGATATAGGATGTATCCAATAGGGAGTGTTTCTTCATAAACAGGGACACCCCTCCTAGTGATTTAAAGTATTTGGACAAAAATTCTTATATGATGGAATGTGGGCATCTTGTAGAATCCCATGACTATATAGAGGAAAATAGTTTCTTCACGAATATTCGCATTGGTATGAAAGAAAGACCTTATCTAACTTAGGAAGGTTACTCTCAACAATTTCATAGTATTCTGGTCTAATAGATTTCATCATTTTGTTTTGGAAAATTTTAGCTTCCTCACTTGAAGTCATAAAGGGAGCCATTTATTACAATGAAATCACCAAATGTTTCTCATTAAGTTGGAATACTGATAAAACACTATTTTGTTGAATATTTTATTGATAATAAATGAAATAATTTCCTCAAATTGTGTTAAATATGTTTATTTATAAAATATTTGGGATTTGATCATTCATTTGAAAATTTGGTGAAAATTCCAGTTTTACCCTTAATAGTGCACTGTAGTATTTCGAAGATAAATATTTTTATATTTATTATTTGAATTTGAAATTTTGTAACAGTGTTCATAACCTAATTTTATACAACTTTCATTCAGGACACTAGAGCTAAAGAGTGCATCTGGATGGAGTAAATGGGATATTAATCCAATGGTGGTCTGGACTCGGCAAAATGGACATGAGTTCTGTATTTGGGCCATATATTCTTCATCAGGGCTTGGATTGAGCCCAAATTTTGAGAAAAGCTCGGGGAAATGATTTGAAACAAATCATCCTTCTGGAAGACCGATAAATTCACGCGTTTTAGAGGTCAAATGGGCGGTGAAAGGTGGAATAAAATATTTAGCCGAATTTCCACATTCACACTTGAAACCAATTGTAACCTCTCCTCCACTCCCCTCTATAAATTAGATTTTTTCTCATTTGGAGAGGTTGAGACGTGATATGTGAAGTTTAGGACAGAGGAGAAGTGGATCCACTCCAATTATCCATCCATTTTAATAAGGGTAGCTTTTGAAGCAAGGATCCCTTCGACAAAGCCTTCTTCTTCTCCTTCATGTTGTAATGATTTTGTTTGTGTAATAAACTTCTTTGTTATTATTTTATTTCTTATCTTTTTTTATGTTTTGTTTAAATTTATTATTCTCTTAATCTTCCTCTTTGGTCTATAATTCTTGAGTAGAAGCGTTATTGGGTTATACCCATTATAAACCTTTGCACATGCAAAACGCTTCTATGATGATTACGCCACCCATGAAAGAGTAGTATTTTAGTAATCGATCTATCTTCTACCCTATTTATTTAATTATTTTGAATCATTGAGATACTGTAATTCACTTAATATGATTCATGAATTGTGTTTTTAAATTTTAAGAAACTAAGCAAGCAATTGAACAATTAACACAAAAACACGTGAGGTTGTGATTTTGTGTAAATTGTGAGAGCGTAATCTTAATCGGTAATACAAGACCACACGAGATAAATTTTTAGAGTTCAAATATAACCCCTAAACACAATTCATCCTCATTTCCAGAATGGATATGTGCTCTAATTAACCACTGACCATAACCAATCCTTAGAACAACAATCAAAGCAGGGTGCTGCGATTGCGTGTTCCGAAGCTAGCCTAGGGTTTAAGTAATTTCATCTTTGTGGTTAAGTTAACTCTCATAGGGTTCGAGGGATAAAAAATTAGGGGATCATAATTAAGTGGATATTGATTTAAATGATAATGATTAATAAGTGAATGAATAGGTAGAGTTAGATCGATTATTCCTTTTAAATATTGTCTAAAAAACATCTTTTTGTTGTGTCATTTTAATCGAACTTCATTTCAAAACTAAAAACACAAAAAAAATAAAATCTTCTTCCAGAAAACTTTTTCTAGATTATTAAACTATAACCAACCCCCATCCTTTCAAGTAGTGTTTTTATTCTCTTTTATTTTATTTTTAGAATACCTTTAAAAAGTTGTTTTAAATCTACTTCCTCCTTTGAGAGACGACCTTGGTCAGCCACTCTGCTGCACCTAAGTACCCCAAAATCACATTAATCATTTGAGGGCGCCCACGACAGCGCTGTACCAAATTGGCGCCCTTTCCGGGGAGGCAAGTAATTATTTCAACCAATTAGAGGTATTTATTTTCTTTTACATTTTTATTCTCTTCCTCTCTTATTTCTTTCTTCTTTACCCAATCTGATTTTTCTTCTTCTTCTTTTATTTTCTTCTACTTCTTTTTGGACCATCAACTCAAGCTTCTCATTTTTATTTTACTATGGTCCACTTTATTTCTTTTCATTTTTATTTTATTTATGACATGAACTAATCCCGAAGAGCTCTTAGATCTTGACCCTGAGATTGAACGTAGCCTTAGGGCACAAATCAGACATTCTCAATCTACGGGAATTTTCAATATTCAACCAGTTGGTGAATTACTATCTTCTGGAAACATTGGAATTGGAAGTTATTCAAATTAAAACATAAAATAAGAACCAATGGCTGAAAAAAATGGAAATGAACTTAATATAACCATTCGAGAATTGGCTGCACCTAATATTAACTATCAACCAAAATGTATTGCATACCCAAATCTCGAATCTGACTTTGAACTGAAATCTGGGTTAATTCACTTACTTCCAAAGTTTCATGGCCTCTCTGGTGAGGATCCCAACAAACACATTAAGGGATTTAATGTGGTTTTCTCAACTTTAAAACCAATAAATGTTTCTGAAGATCAAATTAAATTAAGAGCATTCCCATTCTCACTTGATGGAGCTGCAAAAGATTGGATGTATTATTTGCAACCTGAATATGTAACATGTTGGAATGATTTGAAACGTCTTTTCTTGCAAAGATTTTTTCCAGCATCAAGGACAACATCCATTCGAAAGGAGATATCGGGGATCAAGCAAGCCTAAGGGGAGTCAATGTATGAGTACTGGGAGCGATTCAAGAAGTTGTGTGCAAGCTGCCCACATCGCAAAATCAGTGAACAATTACTCATCCAGTACTTCTACAAAGGACTCACACCCATGGAGAGGAGCATGGTTGATACTGCAGCTAGAAAAGCATTGGTGGAAAAGACACTAGCAGCCGCACGTGCATTGATCGACAAGATGGCCCAAAACTCCCAACAATTTGGTGATAGAGGTACACCACATGTCAGGGGAGTACATCAGGTAAGTCCTTCTTCTCTTGAAAGTCATTTGATTGATACTAAGTTGGAAGAATTGACCACTATGGTGAGGCAAATTTATTTGGCACAAAAGACATCTCTACCCCCTCCTTCAAGGCCTTGTGGTATTTGCACTGAGACAAGCCACCCAACTGACTGTTTCCCACAACTCCAAGAAACAGAAGATTGTGCAGTAGTGTTCCCTGGGAGACCATTTCAGCAGCAACAACAACAACCATATACCCAAAAGAAGTTTGATCCAGCATATAACCAAGGGTGGAAAGATCAGTTGGACATGAGGTATGACTCTGGACAACAACAAAGGCTACCCTTTCAACAAAACTTCCAGCAGCCTCCGATTTACCAACAGGGTTTCAAACAACCCCAAAGGAGATTTGAAGCTCAAACATCAACGAGTCTGCAACAAGGGAATCTCCAACACAAGGTAGACTCTAACACTGATGATCTTTTGAAACAAATTGTTCTTAATCAACAGAATGAGCTAAAGAGAAAGGTTCGGAGCTGAGGGAGTTAAAGATTCAAATGAGCCAGATTGCCACCGCCCTCCATGAACTTGTAAGTAAGAATTCCAGAAATCTACCTGCCCAACCCACTCCAAATCCAAAGGGTAATGTTAGTGCCATCACATTGAGAAGTGGAAAGAAAATGAACGATACATCTGCACATACCATTCCACCGGGATTCACCTCAACTCTAGAGAAGCTGAATTCCATAACAACTGATGAGCAATCCAAGGAGAAAGATAAAAGTAAGAAAAATATTGATGATGTTCCTCCTAAACCCCTTCTTTTTCAAAATAGGGCTGTTCAAACCAAGAAGATGGCTGAAGAAGCAACGCAAAAGGAGGTTTTGGACACATTCAAGCGTGTGGAGATCAACATTCCTCTACTTGAATCCATTAAGCAAATTCCAAGGTATGCCAAATTCTTAAAAGAACTCTGCACCAATCGAAGAGGGCTCAAGGGAAATGAGAGGATCAACCTTGGAAGGAATGTCTCAGCACTCATTACACCAACTCTAGCAATGCCAACAAAGTGCAAGGATCCTGGGACATTCACCATCCCATGTACCATAGGGTAGTTGCACTTCTTTGATGCTCTTTATGATTTAGGAGCTTCAATAAATGTGATTCCTCACTCTGTATTCTCTTCCTTGCAGGTTTGCGAGTTGAAGCCAACAAGATTAGTGGTGAAATTGGCGAATAGAGCTACGACATATCCAGCGGGATTCCTTGAGGATGTACTTGTCCGGGTAAGAGACATGATCTTTCCAGTAGACTTCTATGTGCTTAACATGGAGGATGATCAGGTAAGTTCTCATGCCCCCATTATCTTAGGTAGTCCCTTCCTCAAGACTGCAAAAACTATCATAAATGTCAATGAGGGTACACTTTCCATGGAGTTTGGAGATGAAGTTGTGATATTTAATGTTATGGATTCCATGAAGTACCCCTCAAAGGACCATTCTGCTTTTGTTATCTCCCATTTTGAACCACCAAATAAAAACTCCATAGAATTTCATTGTCCTATGATTAGGGAGATTATGAGTATTGTTTCGAGTTTGATGTCTAAGAGCACTTCCACACATGTTTCTGATACAGAATCCTTTCTTGGATTTGATTTTGATGTGGATTCATATTCTGATTTTGATCATGTTCACTCTGATTATGACATGGCTGTTGAGTATGCTGATGGATTTGATGATTTATTCTCTGATTTTGATGATGCCTATTCTGATACTGATGCTCTTTGTGCACATATTTGAGTTCCTTCAATGTCTCCATCCATACTACACCCTCCTTCATTAGAACTCAAGCCATTGCCACCAAATCTGAAATACTCATACTTGTTGAGTGGTGAGAGATTACCTGTTATCATTGCTAACAATCTCCCTTTTGAACATGAAGAAAATATTTTCAATATTTCGAGGGAGAAAATCAGGGCAATTGGGTGGACCTTGGCTGACATATCAGGTATTAGCCCCTCCATTTGCATGCATAGGATTCTCTTGGAGGATGGGGCTAAACCGGTGAGACAACCACAAAGGAGACTCAATCCCACCCTCCTGGAAGTTGTTAAAAAAGAAGTTGAGAAATTGCTCGAGTCAGGTATAATCTTTCCCATTTTATATTCTCAGTGGGTAAGTCCTATTCAGGTTGTGCCTAAGAAAAGTGGTGTTACTGTTGTTAAAAATGAGAAAGATGAGTTAGTTCCAATGAGGGTGCAAAACAGTTGGCGTGTGTGTATTGATTATAGGAAACTAAATCATTCCACTCGCAAGGACCATTTCCCCCTCCCATTTATTGATCAGATGCTTGAGAGACTAGCTGGGAAGACACACTATTGTTTCTTGGATGGATTTTCTGGATATTTTCAGGTTCCTATAGCTCTGAAGGACCAGGAGAAGATGACATTCACCTGCCCATTCGGTACCTTTGCTTACCGGAGGATGCCATTTGGACTTTGCAACACCCCAGGTACCTTCCAAAGATGCATGGTGAGTATTTTTTCTGATTTTATTGAGACATGAATGGAGGTATTTATGGACGATTTTACAGTGTATGGGTCTTCATTTGATGAATGTATAATTAGTTTGGGAAAGGTGTTGAATTGTTGTATTGAGAAGAATCTGGTCCTGGACTTTGAAAAGTGTCATTTTATGGTAGAGCATGGCATTGTCTTAGGGCATGCAGTGTCAAAACATGGGATAAAGGTTGATAGATCTAAGGTAGACATTATTTCATCCTTACCCTATCCTTCATGTGTGTGTGATGTTAGATCTTTCCTAGGGCATGCAGGATTTTATCGGCGCTTTATCAAAGATTTTAGTAAGATCGCTCTTCCTATGTCATGATTACTTCAAAAAGATTCTGATTTTGTGTTTGACGATTCTTGTAGGACTTCCTTTGATGAGCTAAAGAAGTGTCTGACCACTCCACCTATCATACAACCCCCATGATGGGAGATTCCTTTTGAGCTTATGTGTGACGCCTCCAACTTCGCGGTTGGAGCAGTCTTATCTCAGAGGGTGGAGGGACGTTCACATGTGATCTCCTATGCATCAAGGACACTGGATTCAGCCCAATCAAACTACACAACCATGGAAAAGGAGTTTCTTGTTGTCATATTTTCTTTAGATAAATTCCATTCATATTTATTGGGCTTTAAAGTAGTTGTTTTTTCTGACCATGCAGCTTTGAGGTACCTCCTGAAGAAGCCAGATGCAAAGGCAAGACTTATCCGTTGTATGCTCCTTCTTCAAGAGTTTGACCTTGAGATAAAGGAAAATAAGGGGTCAGAGAATTTGGTGTCGGACCACATGAGTAGGCTTACTCACACACTAGAGGATGACACCTTGGACTAGGTACCACTTCGGGACACTTTTCCTGATGAGAATCTTTATTCCATCTCAGGTATGAATCCTTGGTATTCTGATTTAGTGAACTACATTGTTGCCTCGGAAATCCCTACAAATTTAAAGAAACATCAAGTCCAAAAATTAAAAAGTGAGTCTAGGTTTTATGTGTGGGATGATCCTTACCTCTGGCACATGTGTAGTGACCAAGTCATTAGGAGGTGTGTTCCTGATCATGAATTTGAGTCTATTTTGCATTTATGTCATACACTTTCTTGTGGTGGACACTTTGGACCCCAACGGACAGCTAAGAAGGTTTTGGACTCTGGATTATATTGGCCTAGATTATTCCATGATGCCCATGTGTTTTGTAAGTCATGCTCTCATTGCCAACACACTGGGAACATTTCTAAGAAACATGAGATGCCCCAAAAACCCATATTATTCTGTGAGATTTTTGATGCATGGGGCATTGATTTTATGGGTCCTTTTCCTAGTTCATTTGGATTTTTGTATATTTTGGTTTCTGTTGATTATGTGAGTAAATGGGTGGAGGCCAAGGCCACTAGGACTGACGATTCTCATGTTGTTGTAGACTTTGTCAAAGCACAAATTTTTTGCAGGTTTGGAGTACCAAAGGTCATCATCAGTGACCAAGGGACACACTTTTTCAATAGGAATTTCTCTTCCCTCCTTCGAAAGTATGGGGTGACACACAAAACATCAACACCATACCACCCCCAAACAAATGGCCAGGCTGAGGTTTCAAATCGTGAGCTGAAACAAATATTAGAGAAAACCGTGCAGCCAAATTGGAAGGATTGGAGCAAGCGCTTGGATGATGCATTGTGGGCTTATAGGACATCATACAATACCCCCATTGGTATGTCCCCATTTCAGATTGTTTTTGGGAAAGCATGTCATCTCCCAGTGGAAGTCGAGCATCGGGCATATTGGGCTATAAAGAAATGCAACATGGATTTGGCCCAAGCTGGAATTCAAAGGAAGTTGCAAATTCAAGAGCTTGAGGAGATTCGACTGTCATCATATGAGAACTCAAGGCTCTACAAGGAAAGATCAAAATCAGCTCATGACAAAATGATCCAACAAAGGGAGTTTCATGTTGGAGAGAAAGTCCTTCTCTATAGTTCATGACTCAAGCTGATGCCTGGTAAGTTGCATTCCAGATGGTTAGGTCCTTATATTGTATCTAATGTTTTTGATTATGGTGCAGTGGAGATCACACAAGAGGACTCTGGAAGGAGCTTTACAGTCAATGGGCAACGTTTGAAGAGATACATTGAGGGACTTCCTACTGATGCAGTGGATTTTATCACACTGCATGACCCCATCATCACTTAATCACATCAGGCTGTTCCTAACCCTTTCACTTTTATATTATTTGTCCTATTTAAAAATTCTGCATTTCATGTGCATATATCATATCATGGGTTCACATTGAGGACAATGTAATATTTTAAGTGTGGGGGAGGGAACCTTTTAGTTTAGTAATTTCAATTGTTTTCCTTTAAAAAAACAAAAAAATGTGTTTTTTTTCAAATTTTGTGCATTTATTTTTTTCAATTTTCTTTGTGTTTTTGAAATTTTTGAGTTGAAATGATTCTCATCACAATTTTGAAATGCATATCAATGAGTGAAACAATTTATCCCTTGAAACTAAGCTTAAATGAATGCTGAAAATGACTTTGTTTCAAGTTCAAATATTTAGTAATTTCATGAAAATTACAATGAATTTTGAATCCCATGCCACATCTCACTGTCTTTATATTTGAAATCACTTTCCTATGAGGCTTCTGAACCATTATTTTCATATTATTTACATTCACCTCAATTATTGAGAGAACCAAACCATGCCTGATTTAACCAGAATTTGATCTGTTCCTGTCAAAACTTGAGGGTTTGAGGTACTTATGTTTAAATGATTGAGGCATTTGTTTGGTATTAAAGCCCCTATTTCAAATAATCCTTTTTTAAAATGGCCTAACTTGAATATTTAATCCTTTTATCCCTTAGAATCCATGCACAACCTGTTAGGTTAGCCACATTACAAGCCAATTTTCCCTATCCAACCAACTCTTGAAGTGAAATTGCATAATCTAGTTGAGCTTAAGTGTGGGGGAATCTATCTTGTGTTGTGCCACCACATTCTGTGATACTTTGGGTGGAAAATTAAATTCTTAAGAGATGTGTTTACTACTGAAGAAAATCATTATATTGAAAGCTGTGCCTTTTCTGGCGCTTTCATGACAAAGTGAAGTTGTGCCTTTTCTGGAGCTTCTAATTGAGGTGGAAAGCTGTGCCCATCTGGAGCTTTCAAAAAAATCATGTTTGAGAAGATTGAAATTTTTGATGCTGGAATGATGAATGGTGTAAAAATTTCACGACTTTTTATGATGATGGAGCTGAATTGATACTATGGGGATTCAGGAGAAGACCATATTTAAGTGAAAATTAGATTATTGCAATTTTGCTTCAAAAAGAGTCAAGCCCTCCTCATTCAGCCTCATAATTTTTCACATCTAAATCCTACCAACCGGAAGCCACAGACAAACCCTGAAAAGTCCTAATGATAAACATATGTCCTTGACTCACATCGGGTGGCGATGTAGGAATCTATCAAGCCTATGGTGACCCTTGTATGAGTTTGGATGAGAAAGACATTGCAAAAAAAAATTGATATTTGAGTGATGAGAGAAAATTCAAGCGAGGTAAGTGTTTTTGTGCATGGGAGGATAAATAAAGTGGAAATATATTGAATGATATAAATGAAGAACTTGAAATAATGGTTTTTTATGAGGCATGATATCTTTTGTTTCTTGGTGTGTAATTGTTTGATCTCAAAGATATGTGTTTTAAAATTGGTTTTGATTTGATATTGATGTTTACTTGATATGAGATTTTTCTCAGGAGTACAAAAGGGTAAGTGTGGGGGAGTTGATAAAACACTATTTTTTTGAATATTTTATTGATAATAAATGAAATAATTTCTTCACATTGTGTTAAATATGTTTATTTATAAAATATTTGGGATTTGATCATTCATTTCAAAATTTGGTGAAAATTCCAGTTTTACCCTTAATAGTGCACTGTAGTATTTCGAAGATACATATTTTTATATTTACTATTTGAATTTGAAATTTTGTAACAGTGTTCCTAACGTAATTTTCTACAACTTTCATTCAGGACACTAGAGCTAAAGAGTACATATGGATGGAGTAAATAGGCCATTAATCCAATGGTGGGATGGACTCGGCAGAATGGACATGAGTTCTGTATTTGGGCCATATATTCTTCATCAGGGCTTGGATTGAGCCTAGATTTTGAGGAAAGCTCTGGGACATGATTTTTCACAAATCAACCTTCTGGAAGTCCGGTCAATTCACGCGTTTTGGAGGTCAAATGGGTGGTGAACGTTTGAATAAAATATTTGGACGAATGTCCACATTCACACTTGAAACCACTTGTAACCTCTCCTCCCCTCCCCTCTATAAATTGGAGTTTTTCTCATTTTGAGGAGTTGGGACGTGCTTTGGGATGTTTAGGGCAGAGGAGAAGTGGATCCACTCCAATTTTCCAACCATTTCAATAAGGGTAACTCTTGAAGCAAGGATCCCTTCGACGAAGCCTTCTTCTTCTCCTTCATGTTGTAATGATTTTGTTTGTGTAATAAACTTATTTGTTCTTCTTTTATTTCTTCTCTTTTATTCTATTTTGTTTAAATTTTTTATTCTCTTAATCTTCCTCTTTGGTCTGGAATTCTTGAGTAGAAGCGTTATTGGGTTATACCCATTATAAACCTTTGCACATGCAAAATGCTTCTACGATGATTACGCCACCCATGGAAGAGTAGTCTTTTAGTAATCGATCTATCTTCTACCCTATTTATTTAATTATTTTGAATCATTGAGATACTTTAATTAACTTAATATGATTCATGAATTGTGTTTTTAAATTTTAATAAACTAAGCAAGCAATTGAACAATTAACACAAAAACACGCGAGGTTGGGATTTTGTGTAAATTGTGAGAGCGTAATCTTAATCGGTAATACAAGACCACATGAGATAAATTTGTAGAGTTCAAATATAATACCTAAACAAAATTCATCCTCATTTCCAGAATGGATATGTGCTCTAATTAACCACTGACCATAAGCTATCCTTAGAACAACAATCAAAGCAGGGTGCTGCGATTGCGTGTTCCGAAGCTAGCCTAGAGTTTAAGTAATTTCATCTTTGTGGTTAAGTTAACTCTCGTAGGGTTCGGGGGATAAAAAATTAGAGGATAATAATTAAGTGGATATTGATTTAAATGATAATGATTAATAAGTGAATGAAGAGGTATAGTTAGATCGATTACGCCTTTTAAATATTGTCTAAAAAAACATCTTTTTGTTGTGTCATTTTAATCGAACTTCATTTCAAAACTAAAAACACAAAAAAAAATACAATCTTCTTCCAGAAAACTTCTTTTAGATTAATAAACTATAACCAACCCCCATCCTTTCAAGTAGTGTTTTTATTCTCTTTTATTTTATTTTTAGAATACCATTAAAAAGTTGTTTTAAATCTACTTCCTCCTTTGAGAGACGACCTTGGTCAGCCACTTTGCTGCACCTAAGTACCCCAAAATCACATTAATCATTTGAGGGCGCCAACGACAACGCTCTACCAAATACTGACTTAAGAAAGTTCAAATTTGAACTTTAAGGAAATCAAGAATTTGGAAAAAGAAGATCCCCGTTTAGGTCCTTTGACGAGGTCACCCGTGTAGGTCCTTTGATGAGGTACCCAAAAAATGTCCTTTGAAGAGGTCCTAAAACTCCTCTAATAAAATAACTTCAGATAGATCCATTGATCAGGTGGCTATACCTTGATATATTTTCATAGGACCTTCATGAGAGCACAACGTAATGGTGATTGATGAACGAGCTATGCAATGAGAGCAGGAAAATTGAGAATGTGGGTGAAGCAAATGGAAAAGGAATGGGGGAATGTATAGGCATCACTAGCCTATGTCTCCATCCTCTGTTGAATGACCTATTCCTATTCCCTATACAACATATCTATGTAGAGGACATATGCAATCCAAAATTAATTTCCCATAATCTATTTTCCCATAATCTTACCTTAGGACTAGACCCACTTTTTAGTCGAATCCAATCCTAAGGGGGGGATTTTTTTGACACTCCCTTTTAAATAAAGGAAGGAAAAATGATTATGAAGAACACTTTGAATATCTTAAAGAATCAAGTAAATTTAAAGGAAGTAAATAAATATAGTTAAAGGGGACCTACATAGCATACCTATGCGCAAGAAGGTCAGTGCAACTCTTGCCAGTATAGCCTGAAGGTGTAGCCTCTATATAGAGGACCTTTGTAGAGGACCTATGCTGGGGGACCTACATGACAATTTATTTATTACACCCCTACATGGGGGACCTACACAGAAGCGCTACACCCATGACCTATGACAAAAACCTCCCTTCGACCATGTCCCCTCCTTTCCTATAAATAGGACCCTTGGTCTTCCCATTTGAACAACTGGGAAATTCAGAAGAAATATCAAACCTCTCATTGCATAGCTCCTTCACCCAGGTCCTCTGAATTTTCTTAGGTATCTCTATAAAACATTTGAAAAGATAGAATTAAAAGGGATAAACAATATCAAAGTTATTTTAGGGTCTAAAAGACAAGATGCTTGTTTGAGGACCCTCATTCCACAAGAAAAATTATCCTATGAAATGTCTTTTATTTAAGAAAAGATCTATGCAAGATTCTTCCAAGGACATCAAGGGACACCCAGGGTGCTTAATTTAAAACCTCACACAAGTTTTGTTTTCCTAGTAGTCCATTTTCCAAGGCATATCAAGATTTCACAGAATTATCCTTCTAGTGTTAAGTATTTTTTAGTTACTCCTAGGACCTGTGTAGTATTCCTATACGGCATACCGACATGACATACCTGCTTGACATACCTTCGTGGACAACCTATGCAATCTATCCTTTAATTATTATTTTAATCCACTCATGGTAGGGTTTCTCCTTCCTTTTCTCCCTTATCTAAAAGAGGCCAAGTTGAAACCTCCACCAAGACCTTTTGATTTATCAAACCTTTGGGAAAGTCACACCATCATGTCTCCCATATGGGTTTATATTTCTAGAGTCATAGGTCTCTCACATTTGTCTTATAAGAGATTCAGGATCCTTAGGACATCTATAGGTTTATATATCTACGGTCACATGGAACCTTAACCTAAGGACGGTGTCGGAGAGTTCCAAGTCTCGGATTCCAGAAACACGACTCTATCTTCCCATACTTGTATCTAAGGCCTAGTGCCTTTGTTCCCTAGTAATAAGAATGAGGATCACACTTTCTTTTCCCTTCCATAGACAATGATTTCATCCTCTCACTACATGACCCAATTTTAGGGAATCCCTCCTAGAATAAGCCCCTATCCTTTTAGGACATACCTAATTACCCTCTCCTTCCTTTCACATTGAAGGGTTCATTGCTTCGTGCCCTCATCCACCATCTCCCCAACGTCTTTCTTCGTAGGCCCAACCTCTTCTATCAATGTAGGAGAAAGTGTGGTTTGTCGAATCTTTCACATACCCTTGTTTCTCAAACCAAGAATGACTCGCATGATATTAGAGATTTGTGATGATAACAACATCCACACAATCCACCTCATATCTTGAACTAAGAGAACTCTGATTCTTACCATAATTAGAATATGTAGGATGCATACCTAAGACCTGATCTCAAGGGACATTATCCTCAAAATATAGTCCCAATAAAACCCCCAATTTATTCGGAAATTATTTTCAGGTGTAAGCCAAAACTTAACCCTCTCAATTGGCCTACTCCTAGGTGTAATCCCCAACATGAATGAACTATGATAACTATAATTCCCACAATAAATAAGATACATAGGAATATTTCTCAAGGCCCAAGATCCACATCATATCATCCATGAAATGAGAAATCAATCACCCTTAAATTGGACCCCTCCTTGGTGTAAGACCCAAATGGAATGAACTAAGAGAACTCTAATTCCCGCCATAACTAGGATATATAGAAAGCCTTCACTTAGGGTCCAAGCTCAATGGACATCCTCCTCAGGAATCCAACCCTAATTCCCTTAATCTGGGAATCATCCTTAGGAGTAATCCCTGAATTAAGTCCCCCTTAAATCAACATGAGTTAAGACATTTCTCGTAGACCCTATTATAAGGGCATCCTCTTTAGGAGTAATCCCTAACCTATTCCTCTCAAAGGGCCAGAATCTCTTGAGAGACTTACTGAACAACATAAGCATTAATTCCCATAAAAACGGGATAAATAGGAAACTTCCCTTAGGTTCAAACCCAACAACCCAAATCAACCTTGTTCTCTATGGGCCGCATTCCCATTAGGGTCTAATTATTCTTGGAATTTCATATTCCTTCCAAATTTCATGGGCTGTTTTGACATACGACCCATGATAAGATTTGAATTGGAACCTTCGACCGAGATTTCCTTACCACATGATGTTAAACTGTATGATTGGGTCCTTATCACATGACCTTAAAAGGTATGATGTGTCCCATTAAGCAGTACTGAACTACGTGGGTTCTAATTCCATTCACAAGGATGCATAGGAAGCTTATTTATGAGTTTGATACCAACATCAAGACAACTTATGTCTCCCAAGAGGAAGATAAATTTCTGAGTTCCCCACTGAGTGGCTTAAAAACCAGAATTGTCGTAATAACAACCCTGGAAAGGTGGAGAGCTAATTTCATGATGAAGATGATGGGGAGGAGCAGTTCCAAGTAGTTAGTCTGAGTTATATATAATGTTTGAAACCTATGGGCAATGAATTCCTCTAAGGCCTACGGGCCATGTAATACTTACTCCTACATGCCTTGTAAGGGTTCCATCTCACCACTTGCAAGGTAGATTATCAAAATAAATAAAAAATGAAGGCTTTCGGGCCATTGGTGGTTCATAATAACAACCAAATAATAATTACCAAAGAATCTATAAATATTATATAAGAGGATACCATTGATGGAGAAACTCGAATACAAATAAATATTTCCATTGATAAAGAACCTCGAATACATACAAATGATTCTAATTTTCATACATGCTAATAATTGATTACAAATTTCCTGGTAAACCTAAATTAATCTTGGTTAATTAATAAGTATTCATTGATATATCTTAAATATATAAGAGAGTCACAGAGTAGGTAATAATTCCCCTCAAAAAGGCGTGAGGAGTAGGAAATCCCATCCTCTTGACCAATGCGAGTTCTTAAGAATCATAGGTCAAAATCCTAAATGATCATATGCCTTTAGAAAGTTTGTCCTTTGGATATAAAACCATTGGGGTTTTTCAGTTCCATAAACAAATCCATTGGAAACCCATAAAAAATAGTGATTCCTAACTAGAACACACATTCTGAAGGAAACACAATGAAAGGTGATACATGGTCTTACCTTTACCTTTTCCTTTATTAGGTTCCTTTTTAATAGGTGGAAGTTGATTTTTTGAGGGAATACCTAAATTTTGGGTACGCCTATTATTTCAGGTATGCACACCAACTTCATTTGCTTCGGTGTGGACCACATTATGAATAATAACTTCATCCTATGACTAACCTAAACTGGACAAAGTTTTTTGAGGATATTCCATGATGGCATTAATGACATTTACCAATGCATAATGAATTAATGGAATTATGTTAGTTTATTTGTGAGATCTCCTTATTATGCACCCTCCATGATATTTTTTTCTCCTATTTGTTGGTTCCCTAGGAACTGTTTGACAGAAAATAACCTAAAGGGAATCCTCATATAGTTTAGTCTTGTGTTCATTTTGCGTCTTCTTCCCTAATAGGCAGAAAACCAAATTCTATTGAGGAGGGGATTGTGAATGTGAAAAATCCCCTTGCCCTGCGGGCTGGGGCTATTCATGTTCTTCTTTATTAACCCCTCCGGCTAGGTTTGTTGACTCTGAGGTTTGGGTTAAAAAATCCCCCAACCTTGTGGTCTAGGTTGGATCTTGAACTAGTATGGTTAATATTAGTGCAACCGCTCTTCTGATCTTACAAATTATGGTCTGAGAATTGGGGGGTGCATTATTTGACACCCACTTAAATTGCCTATTTTGGAAGACCAATTTTCTATTTCAGATTTTTTTTGCACTCTAATGGCTAATATCCTCTAAGCGGGAGGCGTGATCAATGTTTTCAGACACTTGATGCAAAAGTATCTCAATAGGTTATTCCCTTTGGGCCTGACTTTGGTGAAAGTCGATCAAAGCCTTTTCATGCTGAGAATTTCTTCATTCATGAATAGAATTTGATTGCTGTAGCCATCCTGGGGAAATAACATTGCATGAGACCACTTTTGGTGGGATTTTATGTTTTTAGAGCGTAGTGAAATGAAATGATCCATGTGCACCCCATCCTCTGATATGAACACCAGATGGTGTTTCAGTGATCAATTTTCACAACCTCTTTAATGTATCGAGGCATGCACGTTGAAGGGCCTCCTATTGCTTCTTGGTCTTTGGATATCAGGAAACATGGAGTGATACCAAATAGATAGTGAGATAAGGATTTAAGATAAGGATTTAATATAATTATTATATAATAACTTTTAGTTGAAATATCTTAACTTCCTAAAAAAAATTAACATTGATAGAAAATTTTTAGAATATCAGCACAAAAAAAAATTTAAAATAGAATAGAGAATCTTAAAAAAAACAACACACCATTTTAGGATGAATTTACAATTTCAATATTTTTAATTAAAAACTCACATTTAATTTTAACATTCAAAAAATTGCATGTTTCAACATTACCAAAGAACCATTTAATAAATAAAACCACTATTGAATCCAAAAACAAAATTCAAATATAGAGTATAGGAAAATTAATTCTCCAAATAAACCCAAAATATTATATCAATATGGATCCAGTTATTTACATTAGAGTTTAGATGAAATAAAGGATAAAAATTAATTTTTTTATTATAATTATTGTTATTTATTGTGGCCTTTATTATGTTATTTGGTATCAATTTTACATGACCTAAAAACCCATTACTATCATATATCATGGATATACTGATGAAATAATGGTTAATTGTCCTAATTCAAAGGGATCCAAAAGAGTTTATAGTTAGTATGTGAATTTTGAATTTAAAATTAGAGTTTGAAAAGGTAAATAATGGTTGTAAGTTGTGTGAAAGTGTGTGAACAATTATGAGTGATGAAGACTAAAATAATAAATAATATTTCTCTATAAGACTTAATAGGAATAAGAAATACATAAAAGTAATTTATTTATTCAATTTTCAATGTATGATGACTAAAACTAAATATTTAAGTATTATAAATAAGATTATGAAAATAAAAGTGATTTAGAAGTGTTATTTTTAGTATTTAATCCTTTTTTGAAGATAAACAAGTGTGGAGTGCTTCTATAAAAGTCAAAATTTCAGATAAGGTATAATTGTGTTGTTATTTTGAGAAAAAAACACTGATTTTTTATAACCCATGTTGTACATTGGTGAAATGTATGAATTTTTGAATAATAATGTCCTCATTTTTTATTATGTAGTTTTTTCATTATTGAGTAATATTATACTATTATTTGTTATTCAAAAATTATTTCAATAACATCTTCCTTGATATAATCTGTTAATTTAATGTTATTCATGAGTGGGGGAACTTATATATCAATTAGTAAGAATAAATCATTATAATATGACCTTAGGGATCACACCTTTCTTATTTGTATTTAATTTGTGATTACATTTATATGGATTATTTTAGGTTGTGTCAAAGATGTATTTATTCATATAAAATTTATAATACGATAAATTCTTATGTGTGAACTACATTATGTTTTGATAGCCATTGATTATATTTATAAATGAAAACAATATGGGTTATATTTATATCTTCAATAAATTAAGGGTGAATAAATGTTAATCATAATATTTTTATCATTTTGAAAATGAATCCAGTGTTTCCCCCCCACCCACTTTTGTATAATCATTTCTCACCTATATACCCCTTTAATTGATACTAATAAAATTATTGGTACTATTTCAAAGAGAAAATGATATTATTTCTTACTGGAATTTTCTAAAAAAGCTAGTTTGAATATTTAAAGAGCTACTAAAAATTTACAAGAAGCATATCATATAAATTTATTGTATATAAATGGTATCCAAACATTTTATTAGAAACAAATATGACATATACAAGGAATGATTTATGTAATATCATTTTTCAATTACTTTGGATTATCATAACATTGTGAATATTAGTTATATATTAATGGTGAAAAGATTTATAATGATTATTTTAAATAATAGTAATATGAAAATCATGGTTAATCTTAAAATAAAATGTTAGAATCACTTTCAAAAAATTATTTTACTAAATATATGAGAGTAAAGACTACTAAGGGTATATGGGACATGCTCAAGAATATCTATAAAGGTAATAAGAAAATAAAAGAAGAATATTTATAAATTTTGAGATTAATGTTAGAGGATATCCAAATATCAGATGAAGATAATGCAGATGAGTTTTTTAATCAGGTGAAAGATGTTATAATATCTATTAGTGGATTAATAAATAAGTTAGAAAACTCAAAAGTTGATAAGAAGATACTTTAAATTCTATTAGACGGGTTTGATGCAAATTTATCTACCTTATATAGAAGACTCTCTCTATATATATAATGAATATATACGATATTTATATCATGATTAAAATTTTTTATATAATGGAACCATTATCAAAGTAAAAGGACAAGAACTACCATACCAAAGTTCTCATGAAAAATGTAACGGTTAATAACCAAAAACAGTTATTTTAATAAGTCCTTATTAATAAATGGGTGCCTTAAATGGTATAAATGGATCATATATTATATTATAAGTATGTAAATTATTTTTTTATATAATTATAATAAATCTAAATTTATTATATTGGAGGTCAAAATCAAATATGAGGCATGTAAAACTTAAGGTAATGGATTTCTTTTACAATATCATTTTATTTCAGGATTGTTTATATTTTAATTTCCACTGAAAAATATTATATTATAATTATCTAATAAAACACTTTAATTTTCTTCTACTATGATTAATAATGTAATCATAAATTAATAGTACCATTTCCCTCTTATGGGTACTTAAAAAGAATAAGAAAATAATTTTCTAAGAAAAACAATCTTTATTTCTTCTTTGGTTTGGTTTATTTTTGTTCCATGTACATATTTTCTTTAAAATATTTTCAATAATGTTTTTAATATTCCCCTATGATTATTTAAATTAATTTTTACCTATAATTGAATTTCAATAAAAATTAAAGGTAATATTTTTTTTTATTTTCTAAACTAGGTACTTTTGAATTTTTACCAAAAATGTTAGATGAATCTTTGTTTTAACATACATGTCATGAATGAAATTTCATGTTGACATGACAAATTAATGATTTGAAGATTACATTAAAATAATTCATGGTTATTTTCAAAAAAAATATTTTTTATTTGAGAAATATCTAGATTTTAGTAAGTAATTTATAAGTGAAAAGGGTTTTTTCCACAAGAAATGTTCCAATGATATTTGAAAAGTATTTTCAACTATGAAAACGCCTATTGATGTTACCAGGGTTATGATTCGATGATAAAATCTTTATTATTTCTCTGGATGGTTTATGATTATTATTTATTGATGTTCTGTATTCTTGATTCAATATGGACAATTATTTACTTATAAGTAATTTTGAGAATGAATTGTATTGGTCGTTCAAAATATAAGGAATTTATAAAATGTAAAAGTGATGGGTGGGGCTCAGTTATAGATAGTACCTCAATGCATCTATAGGTATCGTGAGACAAAAAAATATGAAATCCATATTATATGGGCATATATCTTACATTTACCTATTTATGAATAATGATTTCTTCGTTGATAGGTCATGACAATAATATTCATGATATCTTGGTTGAGTGACCTTGATCATGAATGTCCAGAATTACACATTTCCTTTATTATTAATTCAATTTTATTTATCTATTTATTTTCTATGTTGATATTATCCATGTATACTCACTGAAATCAAGTTTATATTGAATGGAGTGTGTGTTTATTATCCACTATACTGTGTTTATTATGTCTTATTTACTCATGATAACTTTTATTATATATATCCCATACTGAGTATCTGAGCTCACCCTTTATTTGTTTTCCTTTCCCTATGACTTGAAAAAGGATATTATGAATGATATCAAGGATGATAGATTTTTTCCTATTATATTCTATATTTTTTATATTTTTAATATAATATGGGAATCATGTATGTATCTCGCTTTCCAAGACTATTAAACTAAACAATCCTGCACAGTGAGATTCCTTATATCTTATACCAACATAATAAAGTAAACACTGGCTTTGGGTTATGGGAGTTGGGGTTTCTATAATAACTATCATGAAAAATAAATCATATTTCTTGACTGCTTTTGAGTTCCTCTAATAAACACTTCATCAATATCAATTACTTAATTACTTTCATGATGGTTTCATACTCTACTTCCATTGTTGATAGTGCAACCACTGAATACAACCTTGATATATAGATTATGGTTGTACCTTTAAAGGAAAATAAAAAACAAGTGGTACTATTTCATGAATTCATATTTCCTCCAAATTCTTTATCAACATAATTAATTAATAGATCTACCACTCCAAAACACATGTCTATATCTTTTAAACCTTTGAGATATCATAGAATACACTTCATAGCTTTACAGTGTTATTTTCCCAAAATTTCCATAAATTAACTAAAAAGTTTGACTAAATGTAAAAAGTTAATCCTTGGACATACCATTTAATACATAAAAATTGCTACCACTAATGAAAATGGAACTTTTACCATGTACCTAGCCTCATCTTTCATTCTCAGTGCTTTATATTTGGATAATTTGAAGTGTCCGACCTATGGGTTTGACACTAGTTTACATACAGTCTTTCTAAATAATTTAATAACCTTCTATATATAATCCTTATAATAAAAAGCATATTTTTTTTTTCTCTATTTATTCACATCCCCAAAATTTTCTTGAATTTTCCAAGATCTTTCATCTCAAACCTTTCGGACTAGTAAATATTCACCTCCGGAATCTATTTAATTTCTAGACCCACCAAGATAATTTCATCCATGAACAAGAGAAGGGTGATAAAACTACCATAATTAAATGATTTTTGGTAGAAATAGTGAACTAAATTACTCTGATCAATCATCTTTTTAGTCATAAAGAAATAAAAATCTCAGTCTCATTTCCTTAGTGATTGATTCAAGCCAAAAAGACTTACTTTTAGATTACACACTAATATCTTGCTCTATTTATCCAAAAAAACCATTAGGTTTCTTCATATAGATATCCTCATAAAAATATCTATGAAATAATGTTGTCTTCATATCCATATATTATAGATGTTTACTTTCAGAAGAAAACTAAATCAACACAATATGGTGATGGAGATATTACTTAAATACTTATATGTATATGATATATATAAGCTATATTGTTTTGTATGAAAATTATAATTTTCATGCAATATAGGTATATTATTTCACACCGCCTATGGATTAAATCAATAATCCACATAATATATAAATTATTATCCCATTTTATGTGATGAAATATAAAGGGGATTTTTATTTATCCTTTATATGCATTGAGTTGGTTGTAAAACACTATGTCTATACAGGTTGGAAAATTCTGGAGGGAATTTGATTTTTTCATTTGGTAGAAAATTAATTTTTATGAATAGGGCTCAGAATGGTATTATGAGGGCGTGTAAAACCCCAAAGGGAGTTTTTATATGGGGTTGAAGGCTCGAGTGATAACTTAGGGCTTCAGGTGGTTGCTAGAGAACGAACATGAGGCTGAAGTGTAATAGAAGAGATATCTTAGGGGTTTTACACCGCGAATCTCATATTCATGGTGTGAATGTTCAAGATATGGGAAAAACTATACCTCAAAGAATCATATAATTAACCTTAGGTTCACACTATGAAACCCCATTTTATAGTTTTATGAGTGGGTTTAGCCCCCCTATTTTTCTTGGGTTGATGAGCGTGTATTAGCAGGCTGATTTGGATAGAACTCCCCTCTTATTACCTCTATTTGGTGTAATTATTGGTGAAATTAGATAATGTTTATGGGAAAGGTAGTCCTCCCCACTCACTATTACATTCTGTTAATCATTTCCACTGATTTTTTCATTTTTTGTTTAGTGAAAAAAATAATTATTTCCCCAAAGGATGGTGAAATCACATGTTTTTTACGGGGAATTAGTTCAAACTAGGTAGATGATGTCCCATGATTAAAACCCCTATCATCACCCATCATTTCATTAAATTTATTACACAACATTAATTTATATAAGTTTTCTATAAAATTTAATTTAATTTGCAATTATTTCACTATTGTGGGTTAGGAAGCTTGCCCGGTTTGGCATTGAGGATGTGTTGTGAGCCCTCTGAGCATGCTTGGTTGAGGTTATACTGATGTGGTAGTGCTCAGTGAGTTATTTGGTGATTATTATTATTTATTTCAAATTAAATAATTAATTATAAGGGTTTATAATTAATTATTTCTTGTGTGAATCTTGATATAGGAGCTTAGGTGGTGGTACGAGCTTGGTTGGGTCATGGATGAGCTTGGGAAGTGATTTTCCTAAATGAGGATTAAATAGGAAATATTCTTGAATGATGTATGTGGTCCTGGTACTATCCCCATGGATCATGCATGATCTTAATATGCATGTGGGCACATGGCATCTCTAGTAAAACAAAAGACAATTTAATTATTAAATAGTTAAATTAAATTGAGTTTTTAAATTTTAGAAGTATATGAAATAAAAGATACAAATTGTCAGGGCCACTGAGGATCTCAATCAATGGATTAGCACCTCGATCCCAGATGGTTGATACCTGGACTAAGAAGTTACTTGGATTCCAGAACACCTCTAAGAGGGGGCGTGGTGTGTTTAGAGATGGATGCCACTTGTAGGCCAAGTGAGGATCCTTGAGACATATGTAGCCTAAGTGGGTGGACATTAGGTAGATATTATATGGGTTGGGTAAGTTTACTAGTCAAGAGTGAATCATGACATTGAGATATTACTTGATACATCTCTTTATATTTTCGTCATTGTGTCATACCCCTGGGGCTCGTGAGGCTATGAGATAACTTTGGTGACATCAAGGGATGGGATCCACTTTGAGCACTAGGCATAGGCTTAAAATACTTGTTGTGATCAAGATTAATTAGGTATAATTATCTACTATAATTATGACATATAGGACCCTTGAGAGTACCCCTAAGAGATATTACCATGATCGAGTGTCTTGTTAATGGGTAGTGTCACACCCCAAGTTTTTATAAACCTTTTTTTCACAAATAAATAAAAATTTCATTGATATCATACATTAAACTAAGTCAAACACTATTTTCACATGGAACTGACTTGTTTTATATTATAAACAACATAAAATTAGTGTACGTTACATGTAACACTGACTTGGCGTACCAAACATGAAACACTGAGTTTCTACAAAACATCTTTTTTTGTTATAATTATTTAAATTAGATAATTATAACCTAGATGTTAAACTTAGTACTATGAATAGTAATAACTAATTTTTAAATATTATTTATAATGTTTATATATATAACATATTGATAATGAAATATATATTTTTTGTTGAAGTCCGTATATGTTTAAAAATACTATTTCTTCAAATGAACTACTTTTCATTTCCTTCTGTGAAAAAAATTAAAATTAATTATAGAAACATTTATAAATTTAATTTGATAAAATAAACTTCTATTTTGAATTTATAATTTCAAAATTATCTTAGGGATAATTTTTGGGATTAATCTGAGAAACTTAATTTTTGGATGAATAGTTAAAATATCGAATTTTATTTCAAAACTCCCTTTTGATATAATTTATTTATAAAGATAAATTGTATTTTAAATTGGTTTAAAAGTTTAATTACATCATATTGTTATAAATTAATCTAATTTAGTTCATTGTAATCAATTTCACTTTGAAATTGGGAATAAAAACTTAACAAACTTTTGGATATTTTTACTTTAAAACTCGCATTGTCGTCTCGTATGTGGGGTTAAATTTAAATTAATTTCTGACACCTCTATGATTGGAATTTATAAAAATAGATTCCATATTTTTAATCATAATAATTTATAATTTATATTAATATCAACTTATATTTTGACCAAAAATATTTGGGAAAGTTATTAAAATTAATTGCAACGATTAAGAGAAAAATTAGGTTAATAAAGTACTAAACCTTAAATTTAAGACCCAAAAGACCTATAAAATTGTCCAAGATCCATTTTATGGCCATATTTATACCCTATACTACCTTCTATATAATGTTTTACATTATTTGATCCACTTGACATGGGAAAAATGTGGGTGTAATTCATTTTCACAAAATTTACAAGAGTGTCACTCCTCTTCCACTATAAAAAGACCTCTTCTCCTCCCACTTCCACACACCTCTACCAAAATTTTTATTGATCAAGATCATTCCAAATATCTTTTCAGAACCCCTACCCTCAAAATATAATCCTAAAAATTTTAATAAATAAATCCAAGGAATCCCTTTGGTGAAAACCAAAATGAGTTACCCAAAGAAAAGGTAACATCCTTACTCAAGATCCTTTCTTTTATTTTCTTTCCCCACCCCCTCAAATCTCCTTATTCCATGATTATATAATAAATTTTTTGCCCAATATACTGAGATTTTATTATGGTAAGGGTTTCACATACATTTACACACACTTTCATTTAACGGGTAATGAACATACTATTTACGTGTACGGTGAACTACCGCCTCACGAAATAATGATTGTACATTTTTCATTTAACCTATTTAATTATTGAGAATTATTATGGTAAAACTATTTATATATGAAATATATTATATTTATTATGTATTTATTCTTCTATAATTATTTTATAATACATACCTTTACAATTTTCATTTTTGTATAAATATAATAATTTCGTTTAAGGAAGTGTGGACTACCGCCCCCTCAAAGTGATGTGATTCATTCACACACTACATGGAATGTATTAAGGATGTGTTTAGTGAAATTATACAATATATATGAAAAAATAATACTAATTTAATGATATTATTTACATATACACTTAAACTTTATTTTCTCTTTTTCTTTCAATACGATTATAAAATGGAAATGACGTTCATGCATACGTATGTACTACCGTCTCCATGGATGGTGTATTACATTTTATGATTCTTTATTATATGGATTATTATAGTAAAAATATAATGAATATAATTGATATTTATATCATGGTTTAAATTATTTAAATAATGATATATGTATAAGTATCAAATATATAACAAATTAAGACACATACGAAGAACAAAGAGGATATTACCATAAATGAAACCTTAACATAAAATTGTTAACAAGAGGGTAATATAAAGTCATAATAAAGTCATTTATAGAATTATATATAATAACATGGTTATGTAATATATTTATAATTAACTCATATTTATTATACATGAAGTTTGAACTAGTATAACGAGAGTCAAGAAAAAATGTAAGGGAATTTCACCTCACTTTTTATATCGTTGAAATACATTCCATGTTCCCCACTCTTTTCTTTTATGTGGTGTATATAATAACCATGCATTTATTCTATGATTAATATTTTCAAATTTATGGGTGTTTATAAATCTCTCCTATGATCTTCTTTTCAAGGGTTTTATGTTTCAAGAGTTACCAAATCGGTAAGAAAATTTTGTCTTAACTTACCTTCTTTGAGACACATGTTTTATTATGTACCTATATTCTTTTTTGAGCTGTATATACTTCCATTTGACATGTTATATCATGAATCTCTTTATTCTCATGATATTTTAATAATCATTTAGTTTTATTTTCTTACATGGAGTTTATTATTCCAATTTACCATGTGGTAAGAGTTTATTGAAATAATATCATTATTTATCAGGAATGTTTGTGATTTTGCTCCCTTTAATGAAATATTATGATCCATATCTAAAAAACAGACATTATTTTTCTTCTCATCTATTTATTAAATACATATTGATGTATTAGTACCATTTTTACACTCTTTGGTACTTAATATGATTAATAAATTATTTTTAATAAAACTCTGGTTATATTTTTTTCTTCGGTCAGAAATATGTTTTTTTTCAAAAACCATGTTTTAAAAAAAATCAATTTTTTTTTCAATGAAAAATTATTAGAAAAATGTTTTGTGTTTTTCAAAGATTCATTTAAAAATTTTCAAATCTATTTTTCATGAAAAATATATTCAAAATTTTCTTTTGTTTTAATTTTTTTTCAATACAGAAAGGATATTTTCCTCAAGAAATGTTTTTGTAAGATATTTCAAAATTATTTACCATCTAAGAAGACATATGTTGGTGTTAATCTTGAATTTATGGGTAGATTATTCAATGTTACTATACATATTCTTTCTCTAAATGGATTATATTTTGACAAGATTTTGTTTATGAAACTCATTTCTCATTCATGAGTTATATTCTTTTGAAACCCACTTGTTTTCACGGGTTATGCTTTTCAAATGATTATCAATCTTGTATCTTTTTTCATAGTTAATTATATGATGACATGTTTATGATACCCATTTTATTTCATGGGTTATTATATGATTATTTATGATTTTTTGTAACATGTATGTATGATTTCATTATGAGATGGGTGAGACCTATATCTCCCTTTAATTCATAGGGTATAGATTTATATCTCATGATATAGACTAATATGGTCTTTGGATTGAACCTTGAATACTAAGATGGCCATGGGAGTGAACCATGACTACCAATATCGTATGGGGAGTGAACTCATACTACTAAGATGGCCATGGGAGTGAACCATGACTACCATCATGGTTTGGGGAGTGAACCCATTATACTAAGTAGCCTTGGAAATGATTTCTTGACTACTATGGAAATTATTTTTATTTGATTATGTGTCTTCAAAAATTCCATGTCTTATTCCTCTATTATTCTTTCATGGATTATGTTCATTATTTCATTATGATTCTTGTATTATAAATTTCCAAGATTTATTCCTTTATTCATGTTTATAATCTTACAATATGCATGGTATGATCTTCTAATGTTATGATCATGCCCTCATACCCATATACTAATTTTTATTCTTACATATCTCCCTTATTTACCCTTAATGAGCATATAAGATCACCCATTTTTATGTTTCCTTTCCCATTTTATGAATATATGTATTAACTATGATGTGTCTAATAAGGGTTTTAGTCTTGAAGAACATAGTGGGAGAGAATTTAGTTCAATAATATACTTGTGTTTATATTTCCATGTTTCCATAGGCACTAGACTAATATGGTCTTTGGGCGTTTGTTTATTTAATATTTTAAGTATTCCACAAAATTTATGTGATGATAATGTATGAAAAGAGAGGGTATCTATAGTTGGTATCATAACAAAGGTTTAGTTAACATTTGGAAGCTAGGATGAGAAAACCAAAGTGAGAACCCTAAGTACATGTCTAAGGATATTTATAAGGATAAAGAAAAGTATAGGAACATTTATTAGAATTTTGGTAAAGTAGATAGTATGTGGTTTCCTGGTAATAAATCCCTATCAAGATACTAAAAGTGGATGCGAATATAGCAAAATGTACCTAGGAGTAACAACTTTGACAAGGTGTGTTAGTCCTGACTCGGTGTAACCTGATACATGACAACTGGTCTTGCTACACACCTGATTTGTCACTCTCAGAGGATATTCTTGGGGAACTCAAAAACTATTCATGAACCATAATGAAGGATTTAAATAGAAGTTGGATTTAAATAGCCTAGGATAAACCTATGGTTTAATATATTAAGGAAGGCATGATAATTTAGACATCCATAATTTTATTTTCATGATTATGTGGTTACTCATTATGATAATTATTTATTACTCTATGATTTTAGTTTTAGTCAATGGATGAAACCTAAAAGAACTATGTTACTATTGATTGTAATAGACAATGAAATTATTTTACCCCTAAGAAACCAAATGATATGGGTGTAAGAATGAAAAATATCATTGTTATGCTCACCAAAATATCTCAGACTATAAATCATGGTGGACTTCCAAATGAGAAAAAGGAGGGAACACCATTCTGTTGAGTCCTTCATCGGGAAACATCCACCTTCTTTCAGTGAGTATTATGATCCACTTGTTGCTAAAAAATAGATCAGTACTACTAAAAATATCTTCTATGTTATCCAGTGTTCAGATCATGAGAAATTAATTCTGTCTATTTATTGGTTAGAAGGAGAAGCATACTAGTGGTATATGATAATCAAGAATACGAGGCAACAAGATGAGATTGAATCCATGGATTGGGACGAGTTCAAGAACTTATTTTTCAATAATTACTTTCCTCAGGTTCTTCATACCAAGATACAGAAAGAGTTACTTGAGTTGTAGAAAAGGGACGATGAATCTGTTGGTACCTACGAGGCTAATTTTTCATGACTTGTGAGGTGTGATTTATGAATTATCATTTAACCCAAAATTAAAGTTGATAGGTTCTTCGGTGGCTTAAAGCCATGTCTTAAAAGGGAATTGGATATAAAATACTTTAGTATCTATAAAGAGATTTTGTGTTGTGAAATCATGGTTGAAATAAAGGTTGGAGTCACCTATAAATCTCACGGGTTTAACAAGAAAAGGAAGATGCAGTTTAAAGGAAAATATAAAAACCATAAAGAGGAAAAGATGAGATTTCCTTTATTCTCTATGTGAGGGAGGAATCTTGAAGAAAATTGGATTAAGGTGTCTAATAAATGTTTTATGTATGGAAGGAAATACCATTGGGAATTTTATTACTGAATTGATGGGAAGAAGTTAGGTAATGGTGTGAATGGATAAAAAGAGACATAATATGCACCTCCCAAGATTCACCGCAACAATTGTAAGGAAAATGAGCATTATGCTAACCACTACCCAAACCTAAGGGAAAATGATGATTAATTATGTAACTCCCCAACCCTAGTTACCCAGATTTGTGCATTATTACATAACATTGTCATGATCACAAAAGATCAAGTTTCGAAAGGCCGATTAGTTTAGTAGCCTTGGAATCACTAGATACATTCATAAAGTTTACATTACATCATAAAGTGAAAAACTACAACAACATCTTGTCTCCATAGACCACACTCATAACCCCTCATACTATCCCTACAGGTCATTCATAAAATACTTCTTCACATCCTGGGTAAAATAAAACATAGAAAGGGGTGAGCTCAGATGCTCAGTAAGGATAACAATATAGCAGAAACTTTTATAAATAAGCTTAAACATTTAAGGCAATGTATAAATAAAACAAAAGCCTTTTAAACTTGAACTTCAGAATAATATGGCATAAATAAAATTAAATAATTCAATTTACTTATTCACATGGATATTCTACTAGTCGAATAATCACATGCAATATCAATAACCACTTTCATAATGATTGAATTCATAATGATAGACTATCATAACCACATAGTCAAGGCCTTCTGCCAAGACTACAAATAATATTTTTTCAAGGCCTTGTGCCGAGATACTAGTTTGTCTCATGAGACCTACTGATGCATAGAGGAGCTATATCGGGCTCCACCTGTCACTTACTAAGTCCAATGCATTCTTCATATGAAAAGGTTTAAACATAACATAAACATTCGTATTGAAAATAGCATACGAAATGTCAAAAAATTTATCCATAAACCATGAATGGTATAAAAGTAACACATCCACAGTCAAACATATCACAAAACCATCAATACAACATGGAAGTTTTGTATCATAATAAATCAACTTCAAATAAACTTAAAATCCATCAAAGGATGTTGACATAGATGAAATCAAAACTATTTGAGAGAAATATCTCTTTTTTTGAAATCAATTAAAAGTCACAAAATTATAAAAGGAAACATTTACTTTGAAAATATTATTATAAGCTTGTAAGGGAAGCTTCGACGATTTTATAACGGTATAAAATAGCCGCACCCGCCGTATAAGTTAAAAAAAAGACATTCTTACCTTAATTCTGTCGAAAAGTTTAAAAGGAACTTGTTTGGAAAATAATAGAAAGATTACTTTATAAATATCTTATAAAATTCAAACAAGGGTATAAATGAATTTAAACCATAGTCTATAAAATAGTAAGAATTATTTTAAATACATTTTTAAGAAACATATATGTGGATGATAAAGAGGTCCCTGTAGATAATTATGTATAAACAACATCAGATAATGAAGAGATTGTGAAATAAACCCTTACCTTGTAATTTTACTTTGTCGAGGGTAGGTTAACATCCTGTATAATGGTGAAATAATTTTTATTAAATTATAAAATAATAATATACATTAATATGATATCATATATAATCTTTTTAACATTTCTTTGTTAATAATATCTTAGTATTATCATTGTTTCGGGTGTTAACTGATTCGTTTTCCTTTATATGATTCGTTACGTAAGTAGTGTTTATTATGGATAGGTTGTATATTATTCATATCCAGAATGATATCAAGTACTTAGAAATTACTTTTAATCATCAAATGAGAATTATTCTTTAATGGATACGATGGGGAATGCATCTCATTGCGTTCATGGAGACAGTAGTCCGTACGTACGCACGAGCGACAATATCATTATTTTGATATTAAAATCGTATATAATTGGATGGTATATCATATATAAAGAACCATTATAATGTTATATTTATTATTTACTTAAATTACACATCATTATCATACCCATCCAAATAATAAGGTTTTGAATAACAATTACACCACGACGTGGAGACGGTAAGCCGTACGTACGCACGTATGGTGACATGTCATTCAAAGGATGGATAAAATACTGAATATGGTTGTACCATATTTATAATAACATCATAGTATATATAATATACTAGAGTTATTATTTTAGAATGGAAATAACAAATAAAGAATAAGTGGAAGAAGAAAGGAACTTGAAAGAGGGTGGTGAAAACATTACCTCTTCTTTGGGTTCTTCCTTTTGATTTGATCAAAATGGATCCTTAGGTTGGCTTTATGACCAAAATAATGACTCTAGGTTGAATTTAGGGAAGTTGGGAGGATATTTGGGCAGTTTGTTTCCAAGACTAATTCCTTTTAAGGTGTGAATTAGAGAGAAGGGGGAGTGCCCTTTTATAAGAGGGGTGAGGGGCACCTTAGGAAAAGCTAGAAATATTATTTTATAATAAATTCATATTTGGTTTATAATGGCTCCAAAGTGGATTATTTAAAGTTTAAGGTGGGGATAGGTCCAAAACCACTCAACCAATAGGTTTTATACAGGTTTGTGTCACTATATTACCTTTATCTTTTTTATTTAACTCTTAGTTAAATAGTTTGACATTTACCATGTCTCTTTGTATTTTTATATTATATAGTTAATAAACTTAATATATACTTCCAAGAGACCCCCAAGTGGTCCATTAATGATACAACTATCATTATATAAGTCCTTTTGATGAAACTTATCTTTTTAGGAATATAATATCAATTAATAATATAATATTTGTTTTAAAAACTCCTTTATGTCAATTTTGACACTATTTAATAATTGATTTTTGTTAAAGTATTAAAACTTTATTAATTAGAATGAAATTAATTTAAGAAATAATAACATGTAATATTAACCAATAATTTTTTTGTATGTCATCAAGACTTTCAAATTATATTTATTTTAACATTTATAATACCAATTATTTGATTCTTTCATTAATAAAGAAAATACTGCATCATTATTGTGTCATAAATAGATTTCATTATTCAATGTCTAAAAATTATAAATAAAATACCATTATGTAGAAAATATGTTTATATTTATAATTAATATTTATAGTCAAAAATATAACATATATAACCCTATGTAAAAATTGTTTTTCTAAAAGATATATGCTTATGTCATTTTTGTATTTACTTTAACTTAATTAATATAAAGTGTCATTATCACTTACAAGTGGCTCCATAGGGTCCCAAAATCGACCCAAATATGACCATGGTCGGAAATGTATCAAACAATAGGGCTAGGACACGTTTTAGGGTAATTTAATATTATTATAATATTATTATTTTACCCTTATTTACCAGATTTACCCTTTAACCATGGTAAATAAAATATTTACTGAAGTAATTATTCAAAATGTCTAAAAATAAAAGTTACATATTTACACAATTTGGACCTCCTGATTCTAAATATGGAATCCATTTTTATAAATTCAAAACACATAAGTGGAAGAAATTAATTTAAAATTAATTCCCGTTGTCAAAACAAAAAGCTTGTTTTTATGAAATAATAACTATCAAAAGATTGACATTTGTTTATGTCGAATTTAAATGTGAAATTACTTATAATGACCTAAATTGTATTAAATGATAAAAATATAATCTAATTAAACTTCCAAACCATTCAAATTTATAATTTATCACTATTAATTATTTTGATTAAAAAAGTTGTTTTTAATTAAAATTTAGTAATTTTCACTATTCATCAAAAAATGAATGTTTTCAAAAAAATACCAAAAATTCACCCTAAGATAATTTTGATAATCCAATTCCAAAAATGAAGTCCATTTTTAAAGGTAAAATTTATAAAATTTCAAAAAGTGGGTATTACTATTCATAACAGCTAGTTTGATTGGTTGTGGTGTGTTAGAACTCAAAATTGCATACAACACACACTACTGTATTATTCAAAGAGAAGCGTGCCGTGGAAGCTTGGGGTGTTACATTCTACTGTCCATCAAATAATTTCATCCTTGAAATTTCTAGAATATTACTGTTTAAAAAGGCTTGGGTGGTTCTTCATCATAAGTTCCTCGGGTTCCCACGTTGCCTCTTCCATCTTATGGTTTCTCTATAGAACTTTGACTAGACGAGTAATCAGGTTTCTCAGAACTTGTTCTCGGGTATCAATAATCCTCACGGGATCTTCGCAATAATACAATTTGGGTTCCAGTTCTAATTCCTCATAAGTGAGTACATGCATTGGGTCAGGCATGTATTTTCTCAATAGTGATACGTGGAACACATCGTGAACTTTGGAGAGACTTGTTGGCCTTCACAAACGGTAAGCTATGACCCCAATTCGTTCTAGAATTTCAAGAGGTATGATGTACCTGGGACTCAATTTAACTTTCTTACCGAAACACATGACTCCCTTCCATAGAGATACCTTCAAGAAAACATGATCTCATACCTGAAATTCCAAATCTTTCCTTCAATTATCAGCACAACTCTTCTGCCTACTTTGAGCTGCTTTGATGTGGTTTTGGATTACCTTCACCTTTTCCATCGTTTCCTCCACCAGTTCTGGGCCTATGAGTTTTCTTTCACCAACATCATCCCAACAGGTTGGTGTGCGACATCTCTTTTCGTATAACGCTTCATGTGGTGCCATCCGAATACTTGAATGGAAGATATTGTTATAGGAGAATTCTACCAGAGGTAAATATTGATTCCACATACCTTGAAAGTCAAGTGAGCATGATCTCAACATTTCTTCTAAGGTTTGAATAGTCCATTCTGATTGTCCATTAGTTTGAGGGTGGTAGGCAGTGCTCAAACGAAGTTCAGTATCCAAGGCCTTCTCAAGACTCTTCCAAAATCTTAAAGTAAAACAGGGATCAAGATAAAAAACAATTGATAGGGGTACTCCATGAAGTCTCACAACATCATTAATATAAAGTCTTTCTAGATGTTCAAGTGGTAGATCTTCTCTTATAACAAGAAAATGTTCTGACTTGGTAAGACGATCAACAATAACCCATATTGTATCGTTCCTTCTAGGAGTCTTTGGTAGCCCCATGACAAAGTCAATCGTAATATTATCCCATTTCCACTTAGGTATGGGAAGGGGTTGCATGAATCCTCTAGGCTATTTACTTCTAGCTTTCACTTGTTGACAAACCATACATCTTGACACAAAATCAGCAATCTCCCTCTTCATGTTGTCACACAAAAAACGTTCCTTCAAATCTATATACATTTTGGTGCTCCCAGGGTGTATAGAGAAATTGAAACTATGAGCATCGTCCAACAATTCCCTTTTTAGATCAGGTATATCAGGAACACAAAGTCTCTTCCCAAATTTCAAAATTCCATCTTCATACACAAAGTCACTCAATATCCCATCATTCACAACTTTAATCTTCTTTTGAAATTCTTCATCATCGGTCTGAGAACTCTTAATCCTTTTTAGTAAAGATGGTTTGACAACCATTTGAAAAAGTATCGATGTTCCACCTTCCATTGTAATTCTCATATCCATCTTCACTAGATAAATGAAAATAGGATCCCTTTAAACTCTCATCTTTTTAAAAACTCCATCATCCTTTCTGCTCAAAGCATCTGCCACCTTATTTGCCTTACCCGGGTGGTAGTGTATTGTGGAATCATAATACTTGAGTATTTCAAGCCATCTCCTTTGCCTCATGTTGAGTTATTTTTGTGAGAAAATGTACTTAAAACTCTTGTGATCAGTATAAATATTACATTTTCACCATATATATAGTGTCTTCATATCTTCAAAGCAAAGATTACAGTAGCTAACTCAAGATCATGAGTAGGATAGTTTTGCTCGTGAATTTTCAGCTGTCATGATGCATAGGCAATAACTCTATCATTCTGCATAAGGACACAACCAAGTCCTTTCTTCGATGCATCACCATAAATAACGAACCCATCATTCCCCAATGGTAGAGTCAATATAGGATCATTGACTAATCTTATCTTCAGTTATTCAAAACATTCTTCACACTCTTTTGTCCAAACAAATTTAACCCCTTTACGCGTGAGCTTTGTTAATGGGTTAGCCAACCGAGCAAAATTCTGGATGAAACGTCGATAATAACCTACTAAACCAATAAAACTGCATACCTCAGTTATACTCATTGGTGCTTGCCATTCTTGGATTTCTCTTGTCTTAGAAGGATCAACGGAGATTCCATATTTGGAGATAATATGGCGAACAAAATAAATCTCCTGAAGCCAGAATTCACACTTGCTAAACTTCCCATATAATTCATGTCTTCTAAGAGTCTTTAGGATAATGCACAAGTGATTTTCATGATCTTCGTAACTTTTTAAGTATACCTAGATATCATCAATAAATACCACTACAAAATCATTGATTTATTCCTTGAAAACTCTTTTCATTAAATCAATGAATACAGAGGGTGCATTAGTCAATCCAAAAGGAATTACTGTAAACTCGTAATGCCCATACCTGGTTCGAAATTTTGTCTTCGGAATGTCTTCCTTCTTCACACACAACTGATGGTATCCAAATAGAAGGTCAATCTTTGAAAAGTATTTAGATCCATGTAGTTGGTCAAATAAATCATCAATGCGAGGTAGGGGATACTTGTTCTTTATTGTTATAGCATTGATTTCCCTATAGTCGATACATAACCTCATAGATCTATCTTTCTTCTTAACAAAAAGAACTGGGGCTCCCCATGGAGAAACACTAGGGAGAATAAATCCCTTATTACTAAATTCCTCTAGTTGTTTCTTTAGTTACACTAATTCCACAGTGGTCATTCTATAAGGGGTCTTCGATATGGGCCTTGATCTAGAAATTAAATCAATGGAAAACTCAATTCTCATTCTAGAGGATGTCCAAGTAAATCTTTCGGAAACACAACTACATATTCTTTCACAATAGTTACATCCTATATTTGAACATTTCTTTCCTCACCCACAGTTATTTTATTCTCTTCCTCCCCGATTATTGAATTTAGTTGAGCTACTGGGGTGGATATTGATAAGAATCAGGTGGTGACTATTCTACTCTAAATATAAGGTGTTCTTTATCATCATCATCATCAAAAATTGTAACCACTTTCTTCTTACAATAAATCTTCACATCATGGTCTAAAATCCAATCCATACCAAGGATTATATCAAATTCAATCATGGGTATGATGATGAGATCATCAGATAAAGAACATTTATATTCTCTAATGGGAACAGATTCGCAAAACTTCGTTGCGATGATACTTCCCTTAGGAGTTTTTACTGGAAACTCCCTTGTTAAATCAAATTGAAAATATCTAAATTTCTTAGCAAACTGGGAAGATATGAAGTAATGTGATGATCCAGAATCAAATAATGCATTTGCTAAACTTGAGGAAACCATTAGATTACCTGCCACCATATCTTTTAGAGCTTCAACCTTAGCAGTAGTGATATCATAAGCTTGTCCTTGATCCCTTGGCCTTTTATGAGGTAAGTTCCCATGACGGTTAGTAAATTCATTAGCATAATTTCCCATCTCCCTGCAATTGTATCATTGAACATTGGTAGCTTCTTTCTTCCCCTTGCAATCACGATCTTGGTGGACTTTTTCACCACACTTGTAACAAACTCCCATTCCTTTCAAGAAAGTACTGGGGTGTTTCTTACCACATTTACCACAGGATGGATAATCAACTTTTCCCTTATTCCCCTTATTTCTATTTCCAGAGTGATCAATAGATCCCTTCTTCTCTTGCTTTTTTTAAAGTTGTAAGACTTAGATAATTATTTTTCAGTCTTGATAGCACATGAGACAATATCTTCGTATGATGAGAAGGATTGTGAGACTAATGCTCAATGTATAAATGGTTTTAACCTATCCAAGAAATGATCAATCTTACTTCTTGGGTTATGTATATAATCTGCAGCATGACTCACTAACCTTGTAAAGTTAGCCTCATACTTTGTGACATTCTCATCCTCCTTTTTCCTCAGACTCAGAAATTGTCTTTCCATATCTGCTCGATGGTCACAAGGAAAGTATTTTTCTAAGAAAATGTCTTTAAAATCCCTCCATTCCATATTTGATACTTCATCATATTCCTTTGTATTTTGAATCAATGACCACCATTGATCATCATCTCCAGTGAGGCGATAGAATTCCATGATAACTTTTTCCCTTTCACTACTCCCCAAGGCATGGAATATTTTCTCTAAGGAATTTATCCATTGCTCAAATACTAATGGATTTTTACTCCCATTTAATGTTGGTGGTTGATGCCTCATGAAGTGATCTAACATTGATCCTCCACGCTGTGGATCTGGGTTCTCCATATGGGTAAGGTTGTTATTCATAACCTGAGTGAGTTGTCCCAGTATGGTGATAAGATGATCAACACCAGTTGTATTACCAGCTCCACTATAATTATTTTGAGCAGGAAGGAAATCCCTACATGGAGTGCGTGCATTGATATTATTTTCATTCCTTCCACTAGGCGCCAATTCTAAACAATGACATAAACTAGATTAGTTTATAAATCGAAATACATAAATCCAAACTTGTAAAACACTGAACAGGAATTGAACAGTTTATGGATATAATCCATAATCATAAAAATGTTTTCTTTGATGAATTATATACTTATAAACCCTTCATAATGGTTTGTAAATAAAATGAGAATTATCCTAAGCATATCCCCTGGGAGTGTCGTAACCAAGAGTGCAGCAAGGCCCATTGTCATGCACCAGTTCCCGTTCAAGTCTAGCTCAATGTGGTGTTTTCAGGTTTTACCCCTAGGTACATCTGTGCCAGAGCCGCCTCTACCTGCTCGTATCCAGACAGGGATGTATTGCTCAGAAAACTACCAAAATCTATACAATACAAAAATTCTAGGAAGTTCTTCTATACTAATCCTCAAAGTCCATATTATGTTTATGTGCTCTAATCAGAGTTTATCTAAATCTATCTCCCAAGGTTTGTACTAAACTTCCTCTGATACCAACTGTAACGCCCCGACCCATGTTACTCAGAGTCGGTGCATTATTACATAACATTGGCATGATCACAAAAGATCAAGTCTCGAAAGACTGATTAATTTAGTAGCCTTAGAATCACTAGATACATTCATAAAGTTTACATTACATCATAAAGTGAAAAACTACAAAAACATCTTGTCTCCATAGAACACACTCATATCCCCTCATACTATCCCTACAGGTCATTCATAAAATAATTCTTCACATCTTGGAAAAAATAAAACATAGAAAGGGGTGATCTCAAATTCTCAGTAAGGATAACAATATAGAATAAACTTTTATAAATAAGCTTAAACATTTAAGGCAATGTATAACTAAAACAAAAGCCTTTTAAACTTGAACGTCAGCATAATATGGCAGAAATAAAATGAAATAATTCCATTTACTTATTCACGTGGATATTCTACTAGTCGAATAATCACATGCAATATCAATAACCACTTTCATAATGATGGAATGCATAATTCCAGACTATCATAACCATATAGTCAAGGCCTTGTGCCAAGACTAAAAATAAGATTTTGTCAAGGCCTTGTGCCAAGACACTAGTTTTTCTCATGAGACCTACCAATGCATCGAGGAGCTCTAGCGGGCTCCACCCTTCACTTACTAAGTCCAATGCATTCCTCATATGAAAAGGTTTAAACATAACATAAACATTCATATTGAAACCAGCATATGAAATGTCAAAAATTTATATATAAAACATGAATGGTATAAAAATAACACATCCACAGTAAAACATATCAAAAAACCTTCAATACAATATGGAAGTTTTTTATCAAAATAAATCAACTTCAAATAAACTTAAAATCCATCAAAGGATGTTGACATAGATGAAATCAAAACTATTTGAGAGAAATATCTATTTTTTGAAATCATTTAAAAGTCAAAAAATTATAAAAGGAAAAATTTAATTTGAAAATATTATTATAATCTTGTAAGGGAATCTTTGACGATTTTATAATGGTGTAAAATAGCCGCACCCTCCGTATAAGTTAAAAAAATGACATTCTTACCTTAATTTTGTCGAAAAGGTTAAAAGGACCTTGTTTGGAAAATGAAGGAAAGATTCCTTTATAAATATATTATAAAAGTAAAACAAGGGTATAAATGACTTTAACCCATAGTCTATAAAATAGTAAGAATTATTTGAAATACATTTTTAAGAAACATGGATGTGGATGACAAAGAGGTCCTATTAGATAATTACGTATAAACAACCTCAGATAATGAAGAGATTGTGAAATAAACCCTTACCTTGTACTTTTCCTTTGTCGAGGGTAGGTTAAACTCTTGTATAATGGTGAAATAATTGTTATTAAATTATAAAAGAATAATATATATTAATATGATATCATATATGATCTTTTAACATTGCTTTGTTAATAATATCTTAGTATTATCGTTGTTTCGGGTGTTAACTGATTCGTTTTGATTTATATAATTTGTTACGTAAGTCATGTTTTTATGGATAGGTTATATATTATTAATATACATAATTATATCAAGTCCTTAAACATTACTTTTTAGCATAAAATGAGAATTAGTCTTGAATGGATACGATGGGGAATGTATCTCATCGCGTTCGTGGAGACGGTAGTCTGTACGTACGCAGGAGCGACAATATCGTTCTTTTGATATTAAAATAGTATATAATTGGATGGTATATCATATATACAGAATAATTATAATTTTATATTTATTATTTACTTAAATTACACATCATTATCATACCCATCCAAATAATAATGTTTTGAATAACAATTACACCACGACGTGGAGACGGTAAGTCGTATGTACGCACGCATGGTGACATGTAATTCAAAGGATAGATAGAATAATGAATATGGTTGTACCATATTTATAATAACATCACATTATATAGAAGATACTGGAGTTATTATTTTATAATATAAATAAAAATGAAAGAAAACGTGGAAGAAGAAAGGAACTCGAAAGTGGGTGGTGAAAACATTACCTCTTCTTCGGGTTCTTCCTTTTTATTTGATAAAAAAAGCTCCATATGTTGGATTTATAATAAAACTAAGGACTATATGTTTAATTTAGGGAATTTGGGATGATATTTGGGCAGGTTTTGGCTTAGGAAAATGGATTTGAAGGTGTGAATTAGAGAGAAGGGGGAGAGCCCTTTTATAAGAGTGGTGAGGGACACCTTAGGAAACACTAGAAATATTATTTTATAATAAATTCATATTCGGTTTTTAATGCCTCAAAAGTGGATTATTTAAAGGTTAAGGTGTGGATAGGTCATACACCACTCAAACAATAGGTTTTAGACAGGTTTGGGTCACTATATTAACTTTATCTTTTTGATTTAACTCTTAGTTAAATAGTTTGATATTTATCATGTCTCTTTGTATTTTTATATTATATAGTTAATAAACTTACTATATACTTACAAGATAACCCAAAGTGGTCCATTAATGATACAAATATCATTATATAAGTCCTTTTGCTGAACCTTAGATTTTTAGGAATAGAATATCAATTAATAATATAATATTTGTTTTAAAAACTCCTTTATGTCAATTTTGACACTATTTAATAATTGATTTTTTTTAAAGTATTAACAACTTTATTAATTTGAATAAAATTCATTTATGAAATCATAACACATCATATTAAACAATAAAATTCTTGTATGTCATCAAAACTTTCAAATTTTATTTATTTTAACATTTATAATACCAATTATTTGATTCTTTCATTAATAAGTAAAATACTGCATCATTATTTTGTCATAAATAAATTTAATTATTCAATGTATAAAAATTATAAATAAAATACCATTATGTAGGAAATAGTTTTATCTTTATAATTAATATTTATAGTCGAAAAGATAACATATATAACCCTATGTAAAAATTATTTTTCTAAAGGATATATGCTTATGTCAATTTTGTATTTACTTTAACTTAATTAATATAAAGTGTCATTATTACTTACAAGTGGCTCCACGTGGTACCAAAATCGACCCAAAGATGCCCATGGTCGTACATGTATCAAATAGGGGTAGGATACATTTTAGTGTAATTTAATATTATTATAATATTATTATTTTACCCTTATTTACCGGATTTACCCTTTAACCATGATAAATAAAATATTTACCGAAGTAATTATTCAAAATGTCTAAAAATAAAAGTTACCTATTTAAAAAATTTGTACCTCCTGATTCTAAATATGGAATCCATTTTTATAAATTCAATACACAGAAGTGGCAGAAATTAATTTAAAATTAATTCCCGTTGTCAAAACAAAAAGCGTGTTTTTATGAAATAATAACTATCAAAATATTGACACTTGTTTATGTCAAATTTAAATGTGAAATTACTTATAATTACCTACATTGTATTAAATGATAAAAATATATAATATAATTATACTTCCAAACCATTCAAATTCATAATTTATCACTATTAATTATTTCGATTAAAAAAGTTGTCTTTAATTAAAATTTAGTAATTTTCACTATTCATCAAAAACTGAATGTTTTCAGAAAAATACCAAAAATTCACCCTAAGCTAATTTTGATACTCAAAATCCAAAAATGAAGTCCATTTTTAAAGATAAAATTTATAAAATTTTAAAAAGTGGGTATTACTATTCATAACGGCTAGTTTTATTGGTTGTGGTGTGTTAGAACTCAAAATTGTGTACAACACACGCTACTGTATTATTCAAAGAGAAGCATACCATGTAAGTTTGGGGTGTTAAAAATGATTTCACAAACCACTTAATCCAAGGGATAAGGGGAAATCTCATTCAATCACTAAATCTGATGAGGGGTGCGATAATGATGTGGTGAAAGGTACACTTACCATCCACTCTAGAACTACTAATGTCTTATTTGATTCTGGATTTACCCACTCTTTTATATCTAAAGAATTTTATAAGGGTGTTAATATTCCACTAAAATTATTATATGTGGAATTATTAGTGCATAAATCGAATGGTATGATGATTACATCCCAATTCTATGATTTCTTTGTAGTTGATGTTTGTGGGAATGTTCTTCCTACAAATCATGTCATTATTCCTTTGGTTGGATTTTATTTCATCTTAGGCATGGATTGTAATTATTTGAATAAAACCCAATTAAATTATCAAGTAAAGAAGGTTATGTTTGATATTTGAAACCCTCCTTTTATCATCCATTAATGTGATGATATGAATAAAATTCCTATAAAAATTAGATCCAATGTGTGGGTCTTAATTCCTATTTAGAAGGGATGTTTATCTCAAAAGGTTGGGGAGAAAAGCAACATCGATGATATGACTATTGTTTGAGAATTCATTGATGTATTTACAAAAGAGTTTCCTAGACTTACACCAAAATGATAATTTGATTTCTCAATAGAACTCATACCTGGTTCCACACCAATTTCAAAGACTTCATATAGAATGGCCCAGATTGAGTTGGATGAATTGAAGAAGCAACTAAAAGAAAAACTTGATAAGGGATTAACTTGACTAAGTATGTCACCTTTGGGTGAACCTAATAATTCTTTTGAAAAATAAATATGGATTAATGTGAGTCTATGTTGATTATCAATAGTTGAACAAGATCACAATAAAGAACAAGTGTCCACTCCCCCATATTGATGACTTTTTTGATTAGCTATGTGAAGCTAAATAGTTTTCCGAGATTGAACATTAATCTTTGTATCATAAATTGAGGGGAAAGAAGGAGGATATGCCCAAGACAACATTCTTTATAAGGTATTTACACTATGATCATATAGTGATTCCTTTTGGTCTTACTAATGCCCCTTCTATATTCATGGATTTGATGAATAGAGTCTTGAGAGATCACCTCAAATAGTTTGTGGTAATCATTATAGATGATATTCTTATATATTAAAAGAGAAAGTAAGGGCATGAATATCACTTGATAATTATAATAAAGACACTAAAGAAGGATAAACTATATGTAAAATTTACCAAGTGTTAATTTTGGCTATAAAAGGTTTTATTTTTTGGTTCACATAATCTCAAGAGATGGTATATTAGTTGATCCATAAAAAATGGAGGCTATTGAATACTGACCTAGACCAACCACAATGACCGAGGTCCATGGATTTCTTGGTTTATCTGGATATTATCGATGGTTTTTGGAGAATTTCTAAATAATATCTAATCCTATGACCATGTTAACTCATAAGGGTTCCATGTTCCTCTAGATAAATGAATATGAGGAAAATTTCAAGAAACTAAAAAGAAGGTCAGTTAGTGCACCTATTCTTACATTACCCTATAGTGAAGAAGGGTTTGTAATCTATAGTGATTCATATAAGAATGGAATCAGATGTGTTATTATGTATAATAACATATTTATATCTTATGCATTGCGTAAGTTTAAGATTCATGAGAAAAATTACCTAACTCATGATTTGGAGTTAGCAGCAGTAATTTTTTCATTAAAAATACAGAGGCATTGTATTTATGGAGAAAAGTGTGATATATATACCGATCATAAAAGTATAAAATATATATTCAAATATAAGAAGTTAAACATGTTCTAGAGAAGGTGGTTAGAGTTGATAAAGTATTATGTTTTCTCAATACGTTACCACTATGGGAAAGTGAACAAGGAAGATAGTGCTTTAAGTCGAAAGGATCATGCTAGCTTATCCATGATGAGGATCACAAAAGATCCAATATTTCTGGATTTTTAAAGGATGGAGCTAGAAATACTAAAGGGGGGGATCTTATCTTTTTAAAATTTATGTTCAGACCTCTATCCAAGTAAAGATTAAAGAGGTGGATAAGGAAGATGTAGATCTATAAAATAATTCTATAAATGTTCTTGAGTCTAACCTTGATCAAGATGGAATGATATGGTTTCAAAACCATGTATGTGTTCCTTAAATTCTAGATTTGAAGAAGGAGATATTAGAGGAAGCTCATATTTCTTCATTCTCTATTCATCCTGGAAGTATAAATATTTATAGAGACTTGAAATAATACTTTTGGTCAGATAGAATGATGAGATATATCATAGAGTTTTTATCTCAGTGCTTGGTATTCCAACAAGTTAAGTATAAAAGACAAATGTATAAAGGGATGTTACATCTATTACCCACACCAGAATTGAAATGGGAGGATATCACTATATATTTTATCATTTGACTACCCAATGAATCTAAAGGGTTTAATTCGATATGGGTGGAATTAGATATACTTACTAAGTCAGCACACTTCATCACTGTTAGATAATATTTCTCTTTGGATCATCTTTCCAGGATATACATGAAGGATGTGGTAAGGTTGTATGGAGTACCACATTCTATTATATCAAATCAGGATCCAAGGGTTACCTCTAATATTTTCTAAAGTCTTCAAAAAGCACTTGATATAGAATTTATTTTCATGACTAGTTATCATCCTTAGTCAGATAGTCCATCTGAAATAATAATTCAAAGCTGGTTGGGATCAACACCTTCTTCTAGTTTAGTTTTCACAAAAAAATAGATTCCACTCAAGAATTAAGATGTCACCTTTTGAAGACCTACATGGGAATAAATTTAGAGCTCAAAAATTCTAATATGTGGTTAGATAAAGAAATATATTAGGACTTAAGATCACTAAAGAAATGGAAGACAAGGTTATAGTCATTCAGCAGCATATCAAGGCATCTCAATGTTGGTAGAAAATTTATGTCGATAATTGATGGTGTGATCTATAATTTAAATTTTGTGAGAAGTTATTTATATTTATCTATATATGGAATAAGTTTACGAGGTTTGGAAAGAAAGGGAACCAAATCCCTAGGTATATCAGTCCCTTTGAGATTCTTGATTATATCACGACGATATCCTATGTCTTGGAACTTCCTCAAAATCTCTCTCAAGTCCATGATATATTCTATATATCTCTCTTAATAAAGTACATACCGGACCCTTCACATGTATATAACTCATATTTGATACTATTTGATCATGATATTTCTTACATGGAACAACCATTTGAAATTATTGATCATACAAAGTAAGTTCTACGAAATAAGACCACTCAACTGGTCAATGTTTTGTGGATAAATCACCAGTTAGAGGAAGTTGCATGGGTACTTGTGGATATTATGAATCAAAATTAACCTCATTTTCTTTACCAAAATTATTAATTTATAGGGGGAAATTCATTTAAAAGGGGCTATAATGTAACACCCTGAGTTTTTATAGACCTTTTTTTCTCAAATAAATTAAATTTTCATTAATATCTTACATTGCACTAAGTGAAAAATTTATTTCACATGAAACTAAATTGGAATATGTTACACACAAAACTAACTTGTTGTAAATTACAAGTAACACCGAATTCACGCATGTTACATGTAATGCCGACTTAGCGTACGTTACACGCAACACCGAGTTTCTACGAAATATATTTATTGTTATAATTATTTAGATAAGATAATTATAACCTAGATATTAAGCATAGTAATATGAATAGTAATAAATATATTTAAAATATTTTTTATAATTTTTTTATATAAATAAAACATATTGATAATGAAAGATATAATTTTTGGTGAAGTCCTCATATGTTTAAAATACTATTTTCTCAAATGAACTGCTTTTCATGTCCACCGGTGAAAAACAATAAAATTAATTTTATACACATTTGGAAATTGAATTTGATAAAATAAAATTATTTTTAAATTTATAATTTCAAAATTATCTTAGGGTGAATTTTTATGAGTTTCCTAAGAAAATTCATTTTTAGATAAATAGTGAAAAATACCTAATTTTAATTCAAAACTACCTTTTCATCTAATCTATTTAAAAGGTTAAATTAAATTTTAAATTGGTTTAAAAATTTAATAAGATAACATTTTTATCAATTAATCAAATTTAGGACATTTTAATCAATTTATGTTTGAAATTGGGTATAAAAGAATAGAAAACATTTTGATGTTTTTACTTTAAAAACCCGCATTATCATCCCGTCTGTGGGCTAAAATTTAAATTAATTTCTGAAAATTCTATGATTTAAATTTAAAAAAATTGAATCTATATTTGGAATAATAATAATTTATGATTTCTATTAATATAAAATTATTTTTTGACTAAAAATATTAGTGAAGGTGATTAAAATTAATTACAACCATTAAGAGAAAAATTACGCTAACGAAGTACAAAACCTTAAATTTAAGACCCAAAAAAGACTAGAAACTTATCCAATAGACATTTTATAGATATATTTAGATCCTATACTCCCATATATTTAATTTTTTTCATTATTGGTTCCAATTGACAAGGGAAAACCATGGGTGGAATTCCTTTCCCAAAATTTACATGTGTTTGTCCTCCTCCATTATAAAAAGGCCTCCACTACTCCCACTTACACACACATCTCAAGAAACTTTGGATAAAACAAGTTCTACTAAAATAGATTCTCAAAATACCTTCCCTAAACCTATAATACTTTCCTTTGGAATAAATTAATCCAAGGAATTCCTTTGGTGAAAACCAAAAGGAGTTTCCCAAAAAAGAGGTAACATCCTTCTTTAGGATCCTTTCTTTTTATTTTCTTTCTCGACCCCCAAAACTCTCATTATTACATGATTATATAATAACACCAGTATTTTTAATATAATTGTATATTATTATATTAATATTTTTACACAAAATTACACACACTTCCATCTAATGGTTAATGAACATATTGTTTACGTGTATAAAGAACTACCGCCTCACGAAATGATGATTGATCATTTTTCTTTAACCCCATTTCATGGTTGGGAATTATGACGGGCGTACTATTTATATATGATATATAGGATATATATTATGTATTTATTCTTATGTAGTTATTTTATAATTCATACCTTTATGATTTCCATTTTTGTGTAAATATGATAATTTCATTTGATAAAGTGTGGACTACCACCCCCTCAAATTGACGTGATTCATTCACACACTACATGGAATGTAGTAAAGATGTGTTTAGTGAAATTATATGATATATATAACACAATATTTTAATTTTAATGATATAATATAAATATATAAATATATTTCATTTTATTTATTTATTTCAATATGACAATAAAACAGAAATGGCGTTCATGCATACATATGACCTACCATCTCCATGAATGTTGTATTCTATTTTATAAATATATTTTATATAGATTATTATAATACAAATATAATTAATATAATTGATATTTATATCATGTTTTAAATTCTATAAATATTTATATAATTATAAGGACCAAATATATAACAAATTAAGACACATGTGAAGAACAAAGCAGATATTACCCGAAGTAAAACCATAAAATAGAATTGTTAGCAAGAAAGTAATATAAAGTCATAATAAAAACATATATGATATTATATATAAGAATATGGTAATTTGATATATTTATAATAAACTTATATTTATTATACAATAATTTTGTATGAGTACGACGAGAGTCAAGACACAAGGTAAGGGAATTTCATTTCACTTTTTATATCTATGTGATACATGCCATGTTCACCACTCATTTATTTTGGATGGTGTATATAATACCATAAATATATTCTATTATTATTATTTCTAAATTAATGGGTGTTTACATATCCATTCTATGATATTTATTTCATATGGTTTATGTTTCAAGAGTTACCAAATCAGTAAGACAATTTTTTCTCAATTTTACTTCTTATGACACATGTTTTGTTATGAAACTACATTATTTTTCAAGGAATATATACTTCTATTTGACATGTTATATCATGAATCCCCTTATTCTCATGATATTTTAATATTTAGGTAATTTAATTTTCTTATGTTTAGTGTGTGATTCCAAGTTACCATGTGGTAAGTGTTTATTGAAAAAATATCATTGTTTATCACGATTGTTTGTGATTATGCTCCCATTGATTAAATATAATGATACATATATCTAGAACAATCATGAGTTTTCTTCTCCTATGGTTATTCATGATATATCCTTCTATTAGTACTGTTTTTTTCACTCTTTGGTACTTATGATGATTAAGAAAATAAATTAAGACAAAACTGACCGTATTTCTCTCTTCGATAGGAAATATGTTATTTTTAAAAATCCATGTTTTCAAAAAAAATCAAAAATATTTTTCAAGGAAATCATATTTTAAAAATGTTTTATATTTTTTTAAAGGTTCCTTTAAAAACATTTAAATCTTTTTTTCCATAAAAATATATTAAAAAATATATTTTTTTTAAAAAAAATTCAATGTAGAAAGGATATTTTCATAAAGAAATATTTTTAAAAGATATTTAAAAATTATTTCCCATATAAGATGACATCTGTTGGTGTTACTCACACCTTTCTGGATAAATGATTCAATTTTACCATTCATATTCTTTCTCTAAATGGATTATGTTTTGATGGAATGATGCTTATGAAACTCATTTTTCATTCACATGTTATATAATTTTGAAACCCACTTCTTTTCACGGGTTATGCTTTTGAAATGATTATGAAACATGTATCTTTTTCCACAGGTTATGATATGATTACATGTTTATGTTACCCATTTCATTTCATGGGTTATGATATTATTATTTATGATTTTTTTGTCACATGTATGTATGATTTCATTATGAGGTGAGTTTGACCTATATCTCCCTCCAATGCAATGGGTAAAGATTTATATCTCATGAGATTGACTAAGATAGTCTTGGGAGAGAACCTTGACAACTAAGATGGACATGGGAGTAAACCATGACTAAAAATATGGTATGAGGAGTGAACTTATACTACTAAGATGGTTATGGGAGTGAACTATGAATACCAACATGATATGTGTATATAACCCATACTACTAAGATGGCCTTGGCAGTGGTGCCTTGACTACTATGAAAATCATTTTTACATGATTCCATGTCTTATAAAATTCTATGTATTATTACTATGTTATTATTTCATGGATTATGTTCTTTATTACCTTATGATTCAAGTATTATGAACTACCAAACTTTATGACACAATTATTATTTATAATCTTTTAATATACAGGGCATGACCTTCTGATGTTATGATCACATCCTCATACCCCTATGTTCATGTTTATGCTTACATGTCTCCATTTTTTACCCTTGATGAGTATCTGATCTCACCCCTTTTTATAGTTCCTTTACCAGATTATGAAGATATGTATTACATATGATGTTTCTAAGAAGGGTGTTAGTCATGAATAACCTAGTGGGATATAATGTAGTTCACTTATGTACCCATGTTTTTGTTTCCATTTTTCCAAAGACTCTACAGTAATAAAATAATTGGGTATCTATTTTTATAATGTTTTAAGATTTTGACAAAAGTTATGTAATGTTAATTTATGAAACGCGAGGGTGGATATTGGTAGATATGGTAGTAGGTGTAACCTATAACTCATATTGTAAATGTTACCCTGATGGGGAAAAGATTATAGCGATGAGTGTGTATGTTCATCTAGACCTTGGTATGTTTTTATTTTATTATTTTATATAATATGAGATTACCCAGGATTCCTAGGAATTGGTCAATGGTCCTAACACTAATGTGATTTACTCATATTCTTGATAATCACCTGATGATATTGATAAGGCCCTGGGATTCTAAGAATATTTAGGATTGGTTATCTTGAAATATTTGGGGGAGGATTCCTAGATTGACTATCATCTTGATATTTGATTGATATGGGAGTGGATTCCTAGAGGTGGTACCTATGATCCAGTATCAGAGAGTGCATGATATCATATATAGGAATGCCTATAATGGTTGGGATTCCTATGATATTGTGATACCATTGTGAATTCATGAGTTCCCATATTTGAATGGAGATACCAATAGAACATTGGGAAGGCTAACTATACTTAGGATTATAATGGTGGTATGAGGTGTTGAGTGGGTGTATATCCCTATTCATGTGATGTTAGAAATCTTGAGGGTGACTATCAGATCCCCTTAATTGATGCATAGGATACTCTACTAGGATTGGGTGGATGCATAATTGATAGATCGGATGAGGAGCCACGAGATATTGGATTCCCATGAGATTGAACATGTTTTATAGGGAGGGTATTCCCTTTGATTGCTTGGGTCACCTAGAAATTAGCCACACCTAGATGTATAGGATTGTCTAGGGTCTCCCCCTCCTAGTAATCAGTCATCGGTCTGACAATGCTAATTACTCGATACTTCCATAGGGTTCATCCTAAGGTATTGAGGACAAGGAATGCCTAGTGATTCACTAGGGTATTCTACTCATTATTGGATGTGTGATAAAAAGATCCCAATAGCGAGGACAATGATTCCTTGAGGTGATTCTCATGCTCAGAGATGCTTCAGCCCTAGCCGAGGTAGGTATGGTCAGTCGAGGTTATATAATTAAGGATCAATTATGGGTATTGGGATTGGCTTAGTTATATGGACGATCCCTAGTGAGATTGATATATTATTTAGCATGGTTGTTGTGAATTTATCAGATACATTATAGAATTGGGTTGAAGTAGTTATCATGGTTCATTTTATTTATTTTATTCAGTAGTTTATTTATTTACTTGAAGCATTTCACATTCACATATAATTATGTTACTAGTATGGTATGGGACCACATTGGTGGTACCCTACTGAGTTATGTACTCACACCTAGAATGGGCCACCATGGAACTTGGGTACTCAAGAATAACTCACCTTTTGTAGTTTTAGGTTGGGTTAAGCCCTAATATTATGTATTTGAGCTGGAACAACTCGGATGGGATTGGATATTGGAGTGTGGTATGGACCGGTGATGTAGTAGATCATAGTTTTATTTTATTGATTTTTATTATTTTGTATATGTGACAGTCCTAGCGGGTGATCATTTTTTACTCTTGTATGTCAAAATTCTATTTATTATGGAATGATTATTTATTTATTTATTTTATGTATACAGAGATATATATGATGATTAGTAATTTATTTTATGATTTCACTCTCTAGAATAGGGGGTATAGTCTCCCCATAGTATCTCATAGAATCCCACTACTAGTCAATATCCATTGAAAAACTGGGAGGTGCACCTGGGTTCATGTGGAAAACTGACTAGGTTTCTGTTCAAAGTGAGTCAAGATAGATAATTACAATGGTTTTAGAATTTATTCATGCATTATAACACATAAATAAATGTAATAGAACCCAAGGAGATTCCCCAAGTGTTATATAAATAACTTCCATGCAATAGAAGTGGTAGTGTGTGATTGATTCATTCTTAGTTGAAAATCATCTTCACTTGATGCTTTCTTCATATTCCTCCTTTATGTGAGAGGCATTATCATGACACATAGAAATAATGAATCACATCCATGTAATGGATGATTCAACTTGACACAAGGATACGTCCATAGGTGGGATGAATTTTGGATACCACTTAGTGAACTTTATCAAGAACATTCAAAGTAGTTAGAAGGTTATGAAGATGATGCAAATTCTCTTTAGTGAACAATATTCATTTAAAAAAAATTCTTCATTTCCAACTTTTATCTAGATTTCATTATTTGTGCATGGTAGATCCTCAAAAAAGGATTTTGATCACTTTCACTTGATCTAATAATAGATATTAGACCCTAATGAATCATTCCAGTGGTATCAAACCCATCCAATTTTTATATTAATGAAATATTTCGATGAAATGATGAAGAACTAAAAAATTAGAGCACCATTTTTTGTTCTAGATGATTTGTTTAATACACATTTACCATTACATAGTTGGGTTGTATAAATTTATTCAAGGCATTACTTTTGTGTATTCAAGATATGTAAAGGCAAGAAAAGCATTTACTTTATACATCCGAGCAACATACAAGTAAGTGTAGCATTACCTTTATGTAGTCGGGTTGTGTAAAGGTAAATGAGGAGTTAATTTTACAAAATTGGGCTATGTAAGGGTAACTATGGTGTTACATTTACGTGGTTGTATTGTATAAATATAAGTGTTGTATTTCCATTATTTAGCATTCCTAAATAAGGGTGGTTGGTTTTGCCCTAGCGTAGTTAATCCCTAAAGCGTAAGGCTAACATAACATTTTCCAACTTTTATATTTTATTAAATTTTCTTATAATTTATAATTTTTTTATAAATTATAATTAAAGGTTTATTTGGGGAAATTAATTAATTAATTAATTAAAAAAATGTTTATAATTAATAAATAAATGGTCATGAAACATTTATTATTAAATATTATTTAAATATTAAATGTTACTGTTTAAAATAAATTTTAAACCAAACTATATGGCATATATTATGATCTATAAATAAAAAAATTATATAGAAATCATAAAAAATTAAAGTGTTCATAAATTACAAAATTAGGCCAGAATATAAAATTTTCATATTTAAAATTATAAATTATTCATAAATAATTTGAACTATTAAAATTAAAGGGTCCTTATTTATATATTATTTAAACCATATTAAAAGGGTTGTGATGAATGATTTGATCATTATTTAAATAATTTTAAGTATATGATATCTCAATTATATAAAATTTTTACATAATATAAATTGAATTATAAAATTATATATAATTCATAAAATAGCATTAATTTAAAATAAAATACCATATAATAAATAATATTAAAGAGTTAATATTGGAATAAATATAAAAAGAGTTGTGTTCAAAATTATGGTATGTCTATAATGTTAAATCTATGATTAAAATATATTTATAGTTAGTTTTAATTTATGAATTTTTCATAAATGGTCACCTTGTGTTTAAATATTTGAATTGTTCATTTATTTAAAGGTTATTTCCAGCTTCATTCATAGTTATAAATTTTTTATATTATAAATCATATTTAATTTAGTTTAAATTCTATACTATTTCTCAAAATTAAATCCATGCATGGAATGCTTGGTATGGAAATTATTTTTTTCCATCCGCCTTGAATTTAGTTTTTAATTAAACATATAAACTTGAATTTAGTTGTTGGAGATAGTTTATGCATATTAGGTTTTAAATTTATAATTAAATGTAGTCTCTCTTTAGTAAAGTATGCTTTAGTAGAGGGACTTGTGGTCAGACTAATTCCTAGCATGGAGACTTATTCCTTATTTAGAAAGGTGAATGAGGTTAGATATATTTTTCTCTAGTCTTACTCATGTGGATATTTTTAATTTAATATAACTCTATAACTTTACATGAAATATTCATATACCTAATTCCTATGACTCATTTTTATATTCGTAAATAAACATGAATTCTATTTTTAGTGAGTAAAACAAACTTATGGGTTGTATAAAGAGTCACACATCAATATGGTTTAAACATATTGGTTAGATGGAGGTAATAGTGTTCCAAATTAAAAATTACCAGAATCATGAATACAAGGGAATAAAATTAGATAATATGGTCATATTAAATCCCCCTAAAACAATAAGTGTTTGATTCATTTCAGAGAGGAACTTTTTAAGACCTAGATCATTTAATCATGCAGGTTCTTCCCTAACAGGGTGGACCTAAATTAACTTGTATAAGGAAAGAGAGTAATGGATAAAACTAGATCATCCATATGTAGGTTCTTTACTAATAGGGTGCCTCTGGATGATATTTTTTCATTAAGTTCTTGGCATTTACTTTGGGTTACACCTAGCTAGGAAACCATTGGTAAGAATACTGAAGGGATAGATTTGAGTGAATCTATATGATGGATTTGGATAAATATTTATCCATTCATCTATCCAAGAGTCACAACTATTATTATTATGAGGTTTCCCTACCTAATTAATTAAGTGATGGGATGAATTTCCTAGTATAATCAATGAAAATTTAAATATGGATCTTAGATCACTATTTGATATAATGTGTTTTAAAAGAATGTCATAATTGAATGGGGGCATATTTAATAAAATTACTTATTAAATGTTTAATTAAATATAATACTCATTTGATAAAAGATTATATTATAGATAATAGTAACATCATAAAACTAATCTTTGAGATTAAACACTATAAGGATAAAATTAATTTAAGATAATCCTAAGACTAGTTACTTAAGAAAATCCCTTAAGATAGATGGGTAAATTTAAAATTTCATTAAGTATAATAAATATTCTTTGTGTTAGAGGAATACTTATTCCTAACCAATGGAGTGTTGAAATTTTTCAACATTTGAATCTATATTCTTATGGAAACACAGAATGATTCTCATAAGGTTTCAAAATAATTAGATGAAAAGCTTCATAAGGAATCATAATATCCACTCTTGTAATCAATATGATTAGGCATGCCACTGATTTAAGGAATTTTATTCTTATATACTCAATATTATTGACTATTTTGAATTATATTCAATATGAATGAATATGTTAATCACTTAGTGAGACTAAAAAATTCCTTAAATATTTATTGGTTATATAATCCAGTTCTATTATTATAATAGATACATGATATCTACTATATTATTTACAAGTTTTGTAAATATATATATATGGTCAAAAATATAAGATAATTAAAGAATGGGGCTTTAAGTAATGGAGAAATGGATTTGTTGTGCTTATAACTTGGATTCATCAAGCTTGGATAAAATTTTCATAGGATGTTTATTATCTCATTTTTCTATTGATAAAAGTATGTAATTTTTTTTAATAAAATGATATGGGTTTTTTTTAATATGAATAATTGTTTATTTTTTAAATTATATAAAATTATTTAATGGGTATACTAAAATTGATTATAGTATCTAGGGAATTTATCCAATTATAATTTTTGTAAATTTTATGAAAATGTTAATGAATTCAATAAAATTTTAGTTGATATTCTCCAAGTGTTGATAATATATCAATCAGGCATATGATGTCTAGGTTTTAAGTGTTGTATGGCTAATACTAGTGGATAAAATTTCAAACTGAAAGTAGATTTTTTATGTGAAAAATTTAACAATGTTCCTTTAAGAATCTAGTCAGGGTTATTAAAACCCAGGGTTTTCTAGAAATATGAGTAATAGTTTTATATGTTTCATTGTATTGAATACCCAAAGGAGTTTAAGAAAATATATATAAGATCAATGTTATGTATAAGTGATACATAAATAAATTATTTAATTTTACAGGGTATGTGACATAGAATGTATAATTTACAAGTTCTTTAAATATATAAGAGTTAAAATTAAATAATAATTGATTGATCGTATATTTTATATTCATGTTATAAATCTAAGAGTTTCTACATCAAAAATTTGAACATAAAAGAATGTATCAAGCTCAAATGAATCTAAGTAAAGTATGTGTATCTTCATCCTTTTTATTATATGATAAACAAATTTGGTAGATGATAAAGGATCTTTATGAACAACATGATATGATAAAATTTATATCCGTGGTTTATGATTCATCAAATTTTATAACACTTTTTGAGAAGAATATATGGGTAAAAGTGTTTTTCAAGGATAATGTGTATATCTTGTTATTTTTAGAAGTATAACTTAATGTGATTCCACCACCCATCAATGAAATATTTTAATGATTTATCTTTTTCTTAAGAAAATTTCTTTGAACATATAGAATACTATATATGATGTAGAGAAAATATTTTTATTTGTTAAATAATTCTAATAACAGGAAATAATTTTATTTCCTAACACAAAAGTATTTTAATATCTTAGTAAGATAATCTAAAAGAATATATTGTTTAAGAATTTTTTGGGATTTTTTTAGATTTATATAAATTCAAAGTTAACAAATAAAGAATTATAACAGTATAAGATTAAATTGTTTTCACTTGAAATCATAAAGTGTTTCAGATATGTGATGATAAAGAAAAATATAAAGAGTTAGATTAAGATTTCATGAATAAGTGAACATCAATTTTTTCCTAAAGTATTACACTAGTTGAAGACTAATTTGTTTTTTAATTAATATCTTAAAATAGTTTTTGGATATGTGATTGTAAATAAAAATATAAAGTGTTACATTTAGTTACCCTGAGAAATTTAATATCACTATAAGGTTTATGATAGATAATATTATAAAGTGAATTACACTTGATATCCTAAAATATTTGAGAGTATTTCCATAAAAACATATATGAACAGTTATATTAGTTATCGTAACAAAATTCATATCACATTATCCTAAAATAGTTTAAGTATGTACTAGTAAGAAATAATGTAAGTAGTTACATTATTTCAAGGAGAAAGTTTGATGGAAAGAGTTTCAAGGATGATAACGATGCACTAAGTTCTAAGTATCCAATAGAAGTTAACTTCATAAAATTTGATGTTATAAACTAAAGAAGTTTTAATATGTTCAAAGATTTAAAAATTTTGGAATATAACTCCTAAATATAGAAATTATTAAAAATTTTATTAATTCATAGATGTTTCACCTTGAATATTTAGTGGGAGTTTTTTTCTTCAGAAATTCATATAGAGATGTAATAAAAATTACATATGATGCAATGAGTTAACAAAATCCCTAAAAGTGTATCATAAATAAGGATTATATGGTATTTTTTTATATATTATATGATAGATAGGAGCTTATGATGGGTTTGTTAAATATTCTTAAATTTTTTTAAAGATATAAAATTTATCATATTAGAGGAAATATCTACTTTATAATGATTTTACATTGGCTAAATAAATGTATATATAGATAAAAATTTCATGAAATATAATGATAATTAACCTCTTCAAGTAAAATTTTTAGTTATCCCTAACTGATGTTCATTATGGATTATTATAGGATATGAAAAAATGTTATGGTCAGCATGAGTAGGATTCTTGTATAGAGATATAAAATATGATCATGAGGTATAAAATAAAGGAAAATATATTTTTCTTTGGATAACCGACTAAGTATACCACATAGAGTATGATACATGTGTCATTTGTATACTAGGGGTTAATGGATCGTATTTGAGTCCTCATTACATGAGGTTTTTGAGATACCTAGCATGAGAGCCTTCAAACATTGATACACTACTTATGTATGTTTGAAAATAACTTATCTAATATAAGGATGGTTGGGTATGTTACTGATCATGTAATCGATTAGAGATCAATTAGATAGATGATTTTTCCTCTCATATAATGATTATGACATCTATTCCCTCAATTAGGATAGACTAAAAAAGCATGTGAGCACACCAAGAAATTATATATCTTTCTGGATAAGGGAAATGTAATGTTCTTGTCTATAAGTTTGAGTTACAAGTGATGTTTTTACCAAATATTTTATTTTATACTTTAATAATTGAGAGTGTATGGGTTGGATATTTGGTGTGGGAATGATCTATGTCCAATGGGAACTTGATGTCTTTGAAAAAGGTAAAATATGATAATTAATGATTTCACATTATTAAAACTAATGGACATGGGTATGGGAATTCATTTATTTGATGGAGATCATGTCATATCTCTTTGTGGATTCAATAGCATTGAAGATTTATTCTAGGAGACTCTTTGGTTACATTTATGGGTCTGGTGATTCATGTTTATTATCAAATATATAAAGGATTGTGGGGTAACACATTATATTAGTTTAATAGAGGTTTATTTTAACTTACAGAGATTCTATAAAAGTGTTTTAGAGTTAATCCAAAAGAGTTTTGGATGGTTATTCAAAAGGTATTACATATGATATTATATAATTTAAGGTTTATAATATCTTTTAAAAACTATTTTGGAAGATTTCAAAATGGAGTTTTGGATATGATTTCATGGGTTACTATTTATAATTCAATACAATGTGAAATGGCATGATGTCTTTTATGATTTAGTTCAAGTGGGAGATTAAAGGATATATTCCCTAAAGCCTTATATGTATATGATATATATAATTTATATTATTTTTTATGAATATTATGATTTTTAGGAAATATAGGTATATTGTTTCATGATCCCTATGTCTTAGATCATTCATCCACATAAGTTATTATTTATTATATTTTTTCACATGATGAAATATATAGGAGGATTTTCATTCATGCATAAGAAGCATGAAGTTGGTTGTATCATTTATTCATGAGTTATAATACATGAATAAATGAGAAATCACCAAAGAATAACCCTCAATTATTATATAAATCACTTATATATTATGGAAGTGGTAGTGTGTGATTTCTTTATTCTTGGATGAAACTCTCCTTCACTCTAATTGCTCTTCATATTCCTTCTTTGAATTAGTGGCACCTGCATTCCATAGAGGGGGGAGGAATCACATTTGTGTGAAATATGATTAATCTTGAACCATGTATGCCTCCATAGGTGGGATATATTTTGGTTTTCACTCATTTATATTTATTGAGAACATTTGAATGATTTTTAAAGTGTTTAAGATTATGTAGATTCTATTTAGTTAAATTTACGCATATATAACAGTTTCCTCAATTCTAGTTTGTTTTTATAGATTTCATATTTTGTACAAGGGATATCATACGAAAGGGATTTGGATCACTTCCTGTAGGATTAAAAAAAAATTATTTGACTCTATTCATCTATATGGTTTTATGTTTGAAAATGGGTGATAAAATTTCACAAGTATACTCATTCCTTATACTAAAACACCTTTACAACTTAATTTTTCCGTGCAACTCTTTCTATCATCTAATTCTTCTTTCAAATAGAAGTATCATTTATTCTGAAATTATTTCTTATCCTATGGTAGTCTTGTTAAATCCTAGGTTTCATTTTCATATAACAAATTCATTTCATCCTTCATGGTTAACTCTCAAATTCTGGAATCAATGAGACTGGTTGCTTCTTTTAGGATCTCAGGCACTCTTCCATCTACAAGGATCAAGTAATGTAAATCAATTTTGAACCTTGGAAACAATAATTATATTTTATAGAACTATATAATTAAACATATGCTCCTAATCTTAATATAACCACTATTTAAAAAACGTTAACACATGGGTATCTTCATTGAGCTTCCATGGTTCTCAAGCTCTCTGGCATATCTTTTGAACCTTTTATTTATTATAGAATTTCTATTATCCATAAAATTTCTGGAACTTGTATCCTTCTAGAACTTCTATTTATATTAAATTGGATATGTTTTTCTAATTATTTCTTATCAAATACTTCTTTTATCAAATTCATATCTTCACATAAGACATTCTCATTGAAGTGAAAATTCCAACTTCTAATGACCTTTCAATTATAGTTATCTTAAGGCCGAAAAATAAAGTTTTCATTTATATATCCCATAAATAAATTTGCTTGGGGGTTTACTTTGAGTTGATCAAAATCTTTAAAAATAACATGGGCATAGGAAAGACTTCCAAAAACATTAATGTGGGTAACTTACACTGGTTTTCTAAACCAAATATATTCTAGAATCTCTTACCCCATCGATATAGAAGGATTTATATTCACAAGGTAAATAAAAAAATATACTTATTTCACCCAAATTTCCTTATAAATTACAGAAAATATTCCCATGATCTGAGAATTATTAATAAATGTCAAATTCATATACACTATTATACCATTTATTCTGGGTTTTTAGCTATAGTCATCTCAAACTATATTTCTTTTCTCCATTAAAACTTTCAAAACTCTCTATTACCATATTCTCCACCATTATCAAACCTTAAGAATCTAATCTAATTTTTTGTTTATTTTTCAACTAGGTCCATCCATAAAATAAACACTATAAATATCAATAATTGTTTCTTAACGAATTGAACTCATTATCTCTTTATTTAATCATTAATTAATGTAAAAAAGTACAAAGACCCACCATGAGAATGGATTAATTATGCCCCCAAAACAATTTGTGTTCATGTGTTCTAAAGTTTGAGACTTGGGTATTATTCCATTTATATTAAATTAAAAATTACTCTAATTTTTAGTAAATAACTCTCAAAATATTTGAAATTCATGTAACTTAGAATTTGTATACCCTTAGATAACAACAATCACATGTTCTTATTGCTAATTTACCCATGATGGAAATTACACAACTTCGAACTTTCATAAGTTTTAATTCTAGGAATTTTTGATCCATTTGATCTTCACGTAATATATAATTTACTATTGTTTTCACATTTGGATATAATCATAGAACCTTGAGTAATATTCCATAATCAATTTATGAAGATTATTTTGAATTCTGGTTCATCTATCTAACCAATAGAAATTAAATTCTTCCATAATATCATATGTTCTAAAATCCATGTTACTCTAGGAAACTTTTATTATAATTTCATACTTTAACACATACCTCCCTATTATCTTGATAGATTTACCATTTTCTATATGAACCCATGTCAAACCTTTGGGATAAATTATTCACCATACACCCCCTCTTAGTTTTACAATGGAATAAATTCTTGGAATCAATAATCTACAATTATAATGAATATTAACACATAGAAATAAATTATTGTCACCTTCAACTATAGATTTTATGAAAATTCATCTTCTAAAATAACTAATTCAAAAATTTACCCTAAAATCCCCATTACTTTTCATCTAATGCCCCTTTTTTCCATAGTTCCAACATACAGGTCCTGACCCAACTGATTTACTTTATCTTTTTCCATTGATCTAACTTATAATTTCTTCTAACCATTCCCTTGAATGAAATGTCCTATACCTTCTATATTGAGTGTGGTTTCAATACATTGTTGCACTTCATTCTATCTAAGTTATACCTTTGGAATGATATCTAAAACATCCTCAAATTTGGGTCATACTTCTAATAATAATTGTTTATGTAATTCCACAACACATCCCATGAATCTATAAGGGATGATAACTATAAGAACCTAGATCTTCATTTTAGGTATGAATCTTTGTTTTGGGATTTTTTTAGGAAAAAGGAAAATTTTGGAAATTTTCTAAGTACACATCGTGTACTCTTGAGTACATTCCCTGTACCCGGTTGTCGTGGGTAGCCATGTAACGGCTGAGTACATGGCCATGTGGTGACATGGAAGACCACCTAAAGCAGGGGATGGTTGAGGCTTGTACACAATGTGTATATTAAATGAATATGTTGTGTGATTTTCATTTTATTTGATTAATTGGACCGGGGTCAGCTCTAATCTCCAGAAGCGTCTTCTTCCTCCCGTGTCTTGAACAGGAGAGTGAAGTACGACCGGAAATCTTCGAGCACCTAACATTCTTTCATATGAGCTCTGATTGAGACATCTCCAGGTGAATTGGATTCCCACGAGTGAGTTCTCTCTTTTACTAGAGCCCCTCTTCCTAATTTTTCATCCCTCGTATGTTATCCAAGGTTGAACGTTTTTGACCTTTTTGTAGATCTGCGATGTTTTAGGGAAATTAAAGGGCCGATGTTCTAGAGTGATCATTGTACGACATCGAAGTAGGTGGTTTGTGCCTTAATTTGATTTTATTTGGATTATATATGATAAAATTTCTGAATACCCTTACTTAGGTTATTATGTAATTTGGAAGTTAACCCTGTTTAAGACCTGTTATGGTGTGTTTTATGATAAAGGGTTGTTTGGTTATGCATAAGGTTTAAAACCTTTATTATGGACGTGTTTTCCCATGTTTGTTTGATATTGGTTGTTGGGTGAAGAATTTCCTGTTAGGATGATTTGTTTTCCATGCTTAGTGTTGTTAGGATGGAGTTCATATTTATACGAGATGCATGTGTTTCACATTGTGATTATTGAACAAAGGGAATTGATTGTGAGAGGTTTCCAATGTAGGGTCATTTATGTATAATTTTTGTTTTTTTTGACCAGAGGAAATGATTGAGAGAGCTTCTATGGGGTCATTGACCATAGGGGTTAAACCATGAGAGAAACCCATAGGGTTATTACTAAATGTATGTTAGACCATAGGGAATTGACTGTGAGAGCTTCCAGTGGTTCATTTACATTATTGTTTCTATACAAACCAAGGGGTATTGACCATGAGAGCTACCCAGGTGGTTATTTATAATTGATTGTTTCTATGTGGGACCAGAGTGTCTTTATTATTTATTGATTTGATGATATGTTGAACTAGAGGGAATTAGACTATGAGAACTTTCCCAGAGGGTTGCTTATGAATGATTATTTGATTGTGACGAACCTACCAAGCCAAATCACATTCTGGACTTAGTCTTACTTGATTGTTTAGATGGTCATTTGAGACGACTATTGTCATGGTTATGCAGGGGGATATAGATCTTAGCATATATCCAAAATTTACAATATTCAGCGGTTTGAATAATTAATAAATGTAAATATATGTAATTGAAAATTGAAAGATTGTTTACTTTTGAGTACTTCTTAGTTTATTTATTTATTTCTGTATATTACTTGCTATATATATTCATTGACAGTTAGGCACATATATTTTGGTGGTTTCCTACTGAAATTCATCTCACATCCTATTTGGGTCATGATTTTGGACCTCAACAGATTATATGGTTGTAGGTATAGATAAGGTAAATATCTCTTCTACATCAGGTACTTGATTACTGTTGGAGCTGGAGAGCATAGGACCATGTTGAGGCTTTCAATGCTATTGGAGTTTATTGTTTTCTATACTTTAGTTTCAGTATTTTATTTCCAACATTGGGTCTTGTTTGGATTCTTTCCTAGATACTTGTGACATGCATCATTATTTATATTTATATACTGCACTTTTTTATACTATCAGTTTTCCATTGTTTACATTATTGTATGGTATTACTTCTTAAACTACTTTTTTACTATTTTTTATGCTATGTTACTCTACCAATGACAGAATAGCTTACCCACTATCACACCCAAGGCCCTCACTATTAGTCAATATCCTTTGGCATTCAGGGAAATACGCTTGAGGCTTTGTGACCAACCGGGTACGGGGCACCATTGGGCGACACTCAAAATCAGGACGTTACAATAACAATAATAGATCTCACACATATTCTGTGAACTTCACCTTAACTAGTTTGAACTAACTCTATATCCTTTTAATATAATTAACATGATCAAATTTTATTTTTCCTTTTAATATACTCAGGTTTAATAACCTATGCATCATAAACACTTTGTTTATTATTTTTTTATTCTCATAAATTTTCACTAAATAATTCATTAGATCTATTATGGTCTTCATCTCCCATATATTATAGGAATCATTTTATGCCAATGACATATGAATCATCCTAAGTTCCTTTCTATTAATCCTTTCCTTTTCCACTTATTCTATTTATTTCAATTTATCTCCCTTAAAAGGAACCTCGAGGACCATATGAAATAAACAATACTGTATATATATCCTCTAGAAGTTGGAGTCTCTCCTACAGAATTTTTATTTCTGGGAAGTTCATTACGCTAATTTCATACTTTACCAAACAATTGGTTCCCACTGAATCAAAAAAAAATACGAGGACAATAATGTTTTCTAAAGAATACACTACCAAGAGTGCAGATCCTTGTCGAACCTCAAGATTGGATACCACTTACTGGGATTCAAAACCACCAATCCCCAAAAGCAGCAAACACTAGAAGCTTTAATCATGTAAAAAATATTTAGAACTTCCCAATCCAAAATAATCATATGAATATGATGTACCAAAACACAGAATTCAAGTTTCATCTAATCCATTTCACCATATTGATTCCATCACACACTCAAAAAAACATAGCTCATGGAAACATACATTTAACTGAAATTAATTTAGTAATAAATGATAATAAATATTTACATGGTTCTAACCTTTGTCCAATATTTATAGGAGAACTATATCACTTCATTTAATTTGATTTATGTTAAGAATATTATAATCACAATCGATAATTAATAACTAATATTGGATTATTTCATTATAGTTCGATGATGCAAGTACAAGTGGTCCTACACCACTAAATAGTGGGGAATAACCAAACAATTGGTTCCACCACCTTCTGAGGTTTTTAGGAGACTCATCATTTTCCTTATCCACCTTTTATTTCCCATAAATCACTCTACATAAATCTCTAACTTTTGGTGAAATAATAAATTCATTCTCACAAATCTAACTCATGAATCCTCACATATCTCTTTGTTGAACTATCAAGAACCCTTATGTAACCTTGTAATAAACAATAAGGAGCCCTTATTTATCAATAACATCAACCCTTATATAATTTAGAACTTACTCTCATCCTTAATCTCAACAATGACTATCAGTACTTCTAGTTCTAGATCATAACATTCAGACCAACCACCTCCTACTGAGGTTATGCTTCTACGAGTCTTTATCAAGCTAAGATACAAGTTACAAATTTTATTCTTTTGGACATAGTGAATCATAACATGAATGTATACTTCACATTTATATCATTATGGTTACATATCCTCCTATATTATGTTTCTTATTTAATTTTGTACATAATCAGATTAGTGGGATATCAGTTTTGATATATATACGTATGATAAGAATAGTTTATTTTGTCATAAAATGTTGATTTTTATATATTGTTGGTGGTTTTATATTACCTATAAATCATTTTGTATACTATTATTTTATACAATGTCATATATGATGTTTTTATTTTATTAATATTTTATATCATGATATTGAGAATATAATCTTTCCAACATTAGTTATAAACTATTTCCACTAGTCATCAGCCTCTGGTATATGGAGAGGCGTGCCTGAGGTCATGTGGAAACCCAAAAATTTTCACAATTTAAGAAAAATGGTTTAGGGAATTAAAAATTTGATCATGAAGGGCCAAACAATTAGAGGGAAAAAATTGGAAGATAAGTGTCTTGTTAAATGTTAGTATTAGGCAAGGTAAATACCATATGAGAGGAGGGAGTGAATCAGATTATGTTGATATTTCACAATCAAACCCTCTCTAATAATAATATTATTTCATTATTATGAACACTCCTCTATCTCACAAATAATATGAAGCGATAAATAAAGTAAATCATAGAGACACAATAAATTTTATATTATTAACCCAAACTAGGATAATTTAAGGATCATGAAACAACGATGTAAAATATACTTGAAACACTATGAAAAATACTTGTTGGTTATAAATTAGAGTTTCTTAACTAGACCTATATATTTAAAACCCTCACATAAATTAATAACTCACTCCTCTTACACACTCGAATAACTCATTTCTTCCACACGTGTTGTTTCCTACTCAAGAACAAAGGGTTGTTTTACACCAAATTTGTGTAGAAGTTATACTTCATAAACCTCCAATGAGAATACCTCCTCGATCTCCATCCTCTAAAATTATAGTAATTCTATAATTACTCTATTCTCATTAACTCTCTAATCTTCTTGATCCTTTTTTATCCTCTTGAAAAAGAAAGCTAATATTTTCTACCTTTAAAGAATCACCATGTTACCCTTAAGATAAACCATTAATCTATCTTCATTAAGTGGGGTAAATTCATCTAGATACCTTTATTCTAGATAAATTAATTAATTCTTGAGTATTCCCTCTAAAATAAAGAATATTTTATCCCGTGAGTCTTCTAACTTGACTCTACTACAACATGGTTATTACTAACATATCATGGAACCTCTCTCCATGGGAACCTCTATATTGGGTATCTTATACCTATTATAGAAACCATGACCCCAGTATCCCAAAACTGGGGTCTATTTTAATAAATTTCCATAAGATATAAGGAATTACATCCTGAAGGACCAAATAATTTAGTAGTACTGGTAAACTAGATACATACATGATTCACATATTACATATCAATACAAAAATTAAAGCATAATTTTTTTGAGAATAAAATTATTACCTCTAGATTATCCTTTCGTATAAATTATCATACACTTCATAGATTCTTAGGGTAAAGAGAACAAAATAAGGGTGAGTTCAGTAATGGTTAAGTATATTGATAGCTGTAATGAATAAATAAGCACAATCAACATGGAAAGGAAAATAACTAAATAGAAATAGAATTTAAATAACTTTACTATCATGATAAGATAATTATTAATCAATATGGAAAGGTGGATAAATGAAAACACATTCCATTTAATCAATAAAATAATAATGGAATGAATTCATAGATAATATCATTTTGAAAATATCATGGATAATAATAAATGAATTCCTAATAAATTAAATGATTAATCACTGGATGTCATGTTCTTAGAAACATGATACCTATACCATCAAGACCTTTGACAAGATAGATTAAAAAAATAGGTATAAATACATTTAATGATAGCTTACTAATTTGTCTTATGATATTATCGATGCATTGAGGGGATACATAATTCTGAGCCTCGCCTATCATTGCATGTCCAAAGCATTCCTTATATATCGAATAATCGATTTAATTCTTGAAAAATGTTCCTTATCATCAAATATCCATACCGAGTAAAGAATATAGATTTATCAATATTTCATAGTTAATCAAATAACTTTAAAAGTAAACACTATATGTAAAAATGGTATACATTTTATGAAATAATCATATCCATAATACAAAGAATATGTATATTTTAGATAAAAATTATATATAAAAATGATATATGGATTAAAAAATATTGCTATCCATGATAAAAATAATATGGATATTTAATATAAATTAATCGTATAATGATCAAAATATAGTGAATGTTTCAAATGAAAGTTAAGGACTATAAAAAATGAATAAAAAAAGTGAATTTCAATAATTTATTTGGTAAAAATGATCATAAACCACCCAATGAAATAATAAGGATAATATCAATACAACATATTCCTAGTGGATTATATTAAAATAAAGGTTTTATGTTTTTAATGAATATAAATACAATAAAAAATTACATTAAAAAAATTCTTGAGGAAAACAACCTTTTTAAATTGAAAATCATTTTAAAAATAAAAAGTTTAAAAAATATTTTAAAAATAAATTTATATGAAAATAACAATTGAACTTGATAAAATAACTTTTAAAACATTGAGTGGTCATGATGGTAGGAAATTATATACATGTTGAGTACGTTAAAAAAATATTCATTTTATATTTTGGTAAAATAAAAAGTAACTTATTTTGGAAACGAAATGAAGATTACTTTTTAAAAAGTAAAAATGGGTAATTTTTTTAATAAATTATTTATAAAAGGTTAAAAACATTTTTTAAAACATGGTTTTATATGAAAAATGATTTTCAATTGAAGAGAGAAATGAAGTCGTATTTTCTTAAATTTTGTTATCATTTTTAAGTAAAAAAGTGTGGAATTTTTCACTACTACAAGAAAATATAATTAATAATAGGATAAGGATAAAAATAAATGAGTTTATTATATAATGATCAAATAATAAGCAATCTTGATTAGAACGAGATTGAGAAATAAACACTTACAATAATCATAACGATAAAGTGAGAATTAATCAATGAATCGATTATGTTTATTAAATGTAAATCCCCATAAACAATTAGAAATAAGAAATTATATAATAAAAATCCATTACACACATAATATTAGAATAATAAAGATGATGAAGAATTAATATAACCCAATTAAAAGAAACTGAGTTATGAAATTATTTACCACTTGGTAACTTTTATTTCAAATACACATGGATGAAATAATTCAAATTGAAAAATAAAATATCATTAATTATTAAGAAATTGTGATATTATATGTTAAAGGGTCAATATTTACACCATATAAAATCAATTATGTGCACAATAATAAAATACGCCTCAATAAAGGGAAGTTGAGACGAAGTCCCTTACCTCATGCTTCCTTTTGGTTGAAAATTATTTAACCTCCTATATAAAGTCTTTAAGCATGTTATTAATTTATTCTAGAACAATATTAATATTTATAACATCATATATGACCCTCTTAAACCATCTTACCACCATTTTTATAATAATATTTCATTATTTTCATTTTTTCAGGTGTTAATTGCATTGTTTTCTCATGCGTGTTTTGTCACGAAATTTTCAATTATTGTAAATATTATATAGTTATATAATATAAAAAATTATATTAATTTTATAAATATAATTTTTCATTTGATACATTTTTATAATCATCATTTAAATTTGAATATGGAGAATGGATCACATCGCTTCGTGGAGAAGGTATGTCATACGTACACATAAGTGACAATATCATTAACTTAACAAGTGAAAGGGTAAAGAAGTGGGTGATATATTAATATTAAAGAATCAGTATCATATCATATATATCAAATATATTTATTATATTTATCATTATTACTTTCCATGTAAAATGAAAGTGAAAAAGTAATCAAATCGCTTTGTGAGGCAGTAGTTCACCGTACACAAGGGTGACATTGTCGTATTTTAAAAGAAATGGAAAGTAAGAAAAAGTATGTTATATTATAATTATAGAAGTATAATAATATCATAAATAAAATATAATTTTTAATACATAATTTTGTCTATACATTAAATGTGGTGATGGAAAACAAATTAAATCAGTTATTGAGGCAGTAGTCTGTCGTATACATGATCGATGATTTTGTTTCCCATTTGATGGAGGAGAAGATGGATCAATATTATGAAATAAGAATAATAATATCTAATTATATGGTATATTATTTTGTTATTATATTATAATTTTTAATACATGATTTAATTTTTAAAAATAAGAAACATAATGAAAGATCTTTGTTAAGACATTTACCTTCTCTTAGAGAAACCTCCTTTGCATCTCCTCTTAAAGACCTTGGGGTTGGTCTTTTGGGAAGAATAGAAGATAAAAAATGTGTTTAATAATTTTGGGGAGGGATTTTTTCAGGTATTGTTTTATCAAAAGGTATTTATGGTTGTGAATAATTTAGGGGACATAGTTCCCTTTTATAAGTGGGGAAAGGGAACCCTTTTGGAAATTACTTGGAAATTTCCTAAAATAATCCAAAACGATAAAGTCATTCACATGTAAAATGATTCAAAATGGAAATAGATTATATATTAGGAAGGAAAATATGTAAATATGTCCAAAAATAATATTTTGACAAATTGGTTGGTCATTTTAACTCTTATCTTCTTAGTTTAACCCCTAGGTAAACCAATTTTTACCTTAACCGTGGTAATTAAGTTTTACTATTTTCACCATTCATTTTGTTAAAAAATTAAATTAGAATTATTAAATAATATAAATTATTACTATTTTAAATATTTAATACATTTTTATAAATTCAATTCATATAATTGACATAATAAAATTTAAAATTATATTCGCACACATGATGAAGAAGCAGGTTTCCGAAGAGAAAATTCTCATAAGTATAAAATGTTTTAATATCAAAATTTAATATGAAATTAATTATAATGACCCAAATTAGATAAATTTTAATATAATTTAACTATTTTTACTTTAATACCAATTTAAAATATTATTTAACATTGTAAATTATTTAAACAAAAAGATAGTTTTCAATAAAAGAATCAGAATTTCTCATTATTCATCGAAAAATGAAACTTTTTAGAAAAATCCCAAAAATTCACCATAAGATAATTTTGATATGATTATTTAAAAAATAATGTTAATTTTATAAAATTAATTTTCTAAAATTTTTTAAAATTAATTTTATATTGTTTGTGTAAAGCACAACTAAACCATCTTTTAGAAAAAACATCGTTTTTCATAAAACATTTATTTTTCTTTTAAATGATTCTTATTTTATTTCTAATAAATATATAAACAATGAATTTTTTTACATGTGTAAACCATATAATTTTAGTAATTTATTTACTAATATTCATACCCTTTAATTTAATGGCTAGACTATAACTGTATACTCTATTACAGTTCATTTAGACTCAAGGTTGCATGTTCTGCAATCTATCAAAGACATTAAATTTAAAAGAATTATATTTCATGGGTTATTTTAGATAAATATTTAATATCTTATATTATACCTAATTAAATGTAATTATTTTATTATTTTTTCCTGTTACATTCTCCCCACCTTAAATAAATTGTGTTCTTGCAATTTGATCTTGTGCTCAGAAATCAGGGATTCGATATTTGAAAATTACTTAGTTGAAAAACCCAACTCATAAAAGGGTTAATAAAACAAACTATTTATAATAGAGAAAGGTAAATATAAAGGTAATATATAATAACAGAAAAATTGGTTTCTATATAGGATAACATTGGTGGAAAATTAAGATATGTACAGAGAAGAAAAACATAAATAATTACTGAGAATTATAGAGGTAATTGATCACAAGAAAGTTAATGATCAATAGAAAATTAAGGACCTCAAAACCATAAAAATTTTAATATTTAAAATACCATTTTATTCATCAAGTATAAAGTTAATAGGGTAAATTTTTTGTTTCAAGATCCATTTTTTAAAATTTAGGAAATATTTAACTATCTAAAAATATAAGAAAATATACATACTTAATACATTTCTATTTCATAAGAATAATATCATCATTTTGTTATGCTTATATCAATTTCCAATTCATAGATTACTTAGAGAAATGAATATCCAAATATGAATTTATTATTCCTAACGCACTAAAATTCACTTTTAACAAATTGTAAAATCCATAAAAGAGTGATAAGTCATTATGAATTTCTTCAAATATTTTCTAAAACCAAAATGATTAGCACAAGTTATCTAATATAATATATTAATTTCTAAACCTAAATAGAAACCCCACTAGTTCATCATTAATTTTTATTTGTCAAACCATTTAACTAAAATCAATGACATATTAATCAAAACATCACTTAGGCTAGGGGTATGTGCTCAACCTTATCATCCATCGATTGTGGGTTCAAGCCCTGTGGCCTTTACTGAATGAAACATGATTTTATTTTTCTAAAACTATATTAATACAATTCCTATAACATTATAAAATTTTGATGACCTGTAATCACTTCAATGTCAAGATAAGATAAAACCTAAAGGTTATCGATACCTTTAAAATCATTCCCAAAAAATGTAAGTTCATTATTCATTAAATAAATTTTAACTAAAACATACAATAAACCAATGGATTGTACTTTATTAAATGTTTTTCATGAATATACTTAATCATGTTATATTCAAACCACGCAATTTTAAAATGGGTTTTAATACTTTTAACTTATGTTATACCTTAAACTCATAATCCTATGATGATATCAATAACTCTTAAGTTAATAAAGACATATATGCTTCTAAAATTTAACACAATACATATATATTTCATAATTATTATCACCAAAATACCATTAGTACAAATATTTATATAATTTAATTCTTGAATCTTAATACATAAAGATTTCCTATATTTTATTTCAAAATAAGTCCATCCTTTGTCTAGGGATTAACCTTTACAAGAGTTCATTGACTCAGATAGTTCCTAGGTTCCCCACATTTACAACAAACTATAAATGGATCCCTATGATAACATTTATTTCCTTTCATCGTACTCTTCATTTTTATTTAGGAATCCATTGATTTATTCCCTTATTTTCCACACATAAAATTTTTCTTATTCCTTTCAGACACTTTCCTAGGAGTATCTTTCCACACTTCTGATATTAAGGAAATTGATCCGTCTTTACTCCATGGTCTCCACCACTCAATCTCTTAGAAAACTCCATACTTCTCTTATTTTGTGAGTCTGAGAGTTGTGTAATCTATATGTTGTTAATCAAATTTTGGGATAACTGATTAGGCATAATCATGATATCATTCAGTCCTATAATCATCTCATTCTTTTCTTATATTCACTACATTTTCCTTTCCTTTTTTATGTTAACATGATTCTATTAGGTTCTATCCATTGACTAAAACCAAAAATCATAGTGTGAGTAACAATAATCATATTGGGAAACCCATATAATAATATATAACATGTATAAATCATTAAACATTAGTTTTAATATTGGAAAAATTAGGTTTAACCTAGGTCTTACATTTTAAATATCTATTCTAATCCTTCATAATGGTTTTTAAAGAAAATGTGAATTATCCAAATAATATCCCCTCAGAGTGAGAAACTAGATACGCAATAAGGCATGTTTTCATCCATCAGGTAATGATCACGTCAATCCCAATGCACCCTTTTTAGAGTTATTAACCACAAGTAAAACTATGCCAGAACTATATCTACTTGTATTATCTAGATAGATATGTATTTCTAAAAAAACCCACATATTCTCTTTCTTAATAAAATTTTAAGATATTCTTCTATACTTATCCTCAAATTTTATCATAGAGTTATATTCCCCAATCTATGTTTTCCTAAATCTATTTCACAAGTTTTCTACTAAACTTTCTCTAATACCAACTAAATAGAATATGACCCTAATAACATAGAGTTAGTATCTACTTTATTACATTTTCATAAGATATAATGAATTGTATCTCAAAGTAATGAATATTTTAGTTGTCTTAGTAAACTAGATACATACATTATTCCCATATTACATTTGAATAGACAAATTAAATCATAATTATTTTCATGAATAACATTATTCCCTTTATAATATCCTTGAATATCATTCATAGTACACATTAAGGATTCCAATGGAAATGAATAAAAATAAGGGTGTGTTGAAATGCTCAGTAAGGGTTAAGTATAGTAGAAACTATCATGAATAAATAAGAATAATAAACATATAATGGTAAATAACTGAACACTCATGACATTTAAATAATATGAATATCATGATAATATAATTCATAATCAATATGGTAAGGTAAAAACCTTAAAAACATGTCATTTAATTAACAAACTGATAATGAAATTCATCTAGAGATAATATAATTGTGAAAATATCATGGATAATAATAACTAAACTCTTAATGGAGGAAATGATCAATTATTTAACAACATGTTCTCAGACACATGATACCTCTAACATCAAAACCATTCAAAATGTGGTTTAAAATTGTAGTTAGAAACCCATTTAATGTTATCTTACAAATTCGTGTCACGAGGCTACAAATGCATCAAGGGGATATATAATTATGGGCCCCACCCATCACCGAATATCTAAATAAATCCTCATATATTGAATAATAAATTTAATTCTTGAACAATGTTCTTTATCAAAAAATATCAATATTGAGTAAAGAATAAATATTAATCAATATTTCCTCATTAATCAAGTAAATTTCAAAGTACACGTCGTATATAAAAAATGGTATATGGTTTATGAAATAATTATATCCATGATACCAAGAATATAGATATTTATGTGAAAAAACATATGTAAAAGTCATATATATTTTATGAAATAATTCTATCCACAATACAAATAATATGGATATTTAAGAGAAATTAATTGTATAATGATCACAAGAGAGTAAATGTTTCAAATGAAAGCTAGTGACTAAAAAAATGAATCACGAAAGAGAATTTAAATAATTTATTTTGTCAAAATGATCATAAAACATACAATGAATGAATAAGGATGATATCAATACAACATATCCCAAATGGATCGTAAGTACAATAAAGGGTTGATGTTTTTATGGATATAAATAACATATAAATGATATTAAAAACATTATTGAGGAAAAAACCATTTTACTTTGAAAATAATTTTAAAACTAAGAGGTCAAAAAATTAAAAATAATTTTATTTGAAAATAAAATTTGAAAATTATAAATCAGGTTTTAAAACATTGAGTGGTAATGATGGTAGGAAATTCCTTACATGAAGAGTATATTAAAACAAATATTCCTTTCACAATTTCAATAAAATGCAAACATGCCTTGTTTTGAAAAATACATGAAGATCCATTTAAAAAAAATCAAAATTAAAAAATCAAAATTGGCAAAGTTGTATTAAATAAATCATTTGTAAAAGGTTAAATACATTATATAAAAAAATAGAAAAAATTATTTTGGAAGAAAAATGATTTCCGACAAAAAAGAGAAATGATGTTAGATTTTCTTAAAAACATTTTACCAATTAGTTTAAGTACCAAAGAGTGGAAAATGGTAATATTATATAAAAATATCATGAATAACTGGAGTAGTAAAAAATTAAATGGGTTTATTAAACAATTATAAAAAAATAAACAATCTCGATTAGAATGAGATTGTTAAATAAACCCCTACAATGATCATAACGATGAAGTGATAATTAATCAATGAATTGATTATGTTTAAAAACTTTAAATCCATGTAGAAAAATTGAATATAAAACATGAAATAATCAAAAGTCATTACATGCATAATCTTAGAATATAAAAGATAATGAAGAAATAATATAACCTAATGAAAATAATTTGAGCTATGAATTTTTTTACCACTTGGTAACATTTAATTCAAATCTCCTAGGATGAAATAATTTAAATTGAAACATAAACTACCATGAATTAGTAAGTAATCATGATATTAAATATCAAAGGGGTACTATATACACCATATAATTAAATAAGGTTCACAAAAATGAAATATGCTTAAATGAATAGAAATTTAGACGAGGTCCCTTAACTCATGATTCTGTTTGGTTGAACACACTTTAACCTCCTGTATAAAGGTTTTAATCATGTTACTATTATAGACACAATTTTTTCTTTGTAAGACTTTGAAATATTTCTAAATATATTTAAAGAGCTATGTGCTGAGACGAAGTCTAATTCTGAGGCCCGGTGTTCTTGGAATTAATTTTATAAAAATATTAAATATATTTTATATTGTGTGTTCTTAACTTCTTAAAGATAATGGGATAAATCTTAAAAGGTTTATTGGATCATAAATCTGAGACCATGGTTGAGTTTTGGAACATGGTGTTTTCCCTTAGAAAAACATAAAATGAGTCGGTGTTCTATGTTCGGACCCCTCGTCCATTGGCGGTATGATCAATGAAATAATTGATTATTAAATTAGTTAGTTAAATCAATTTAACCTAGATTAAAAGTCTATAAATTCATTGTTATAGAGACCATTCCAGGGTTGGCATCATAATCTTGAAATATCTTGTCAGATCTATCTGTTTCCTCTATTGGTGGATCTCGAAGATTGATGACAGAACTCCAGATCAGATCATATCAGGATGCAGTGAATGTATAAACTCCTCTCAAATTGTTGTAAAATGCGTTATTTATCAACGAACAATCCATAATTTAGGTAGGAATTTTTATATGTGGTTTTATACCTATATGATTAAATTTATTGAGTATATAATCCTTTATTCTTTGATATGCACCCTATTGGGGCCTTTTTATGAGCCTATGTACTGAATTTAATTTTTTTAAACAACATTCTAACCCTAGCAAGCTTGTTCATATTCATTGGACAAGAGATATTGGACAATGATGTTTAAACCTTGGTTTTTGGTGCTTTTATCCCTTATTTTATAGCGTTCTTCATTGATTGGATCCCTTTGGTCATGGTTTGACTTTTCTGGTAGGTACCGAGCTTGATTAGACCCCAGATTCATGGTGGGTCAACAAAATTAGAATTGATCGACAAGCTAAGCATAGATCTAGGATCTTTGCGAGGAAAGGATGGACTGTCTATTGATTTAAGAACATGAAATCAATCATTGGAGGTGTGGTGTCATGCAGAGAGAATAGAAAAACTACCTAAGATTAATCGGATCCATTTTTGGGAAAGCAATGACTGAGATCTGTAATCTACAGCTAGATCCAAAGTTTTTAGATAGATTCAAGGAAAAAACCAAAGTGGTTGGAAAAATTAAATGCACAAGATCATATCTATATTTTCTTTCAAAATCTCGACTACAATCTATGTCCCAAAATAAACACATGGCTTGTATTCTTTTAGAAGAGGCGTCTAGGGTTTTGGAAACCCATAAAGATGGAACGGTGTTTCAATATCCAACACGTCGTGTACTAATTTCCCATGTGAGTAATACATGTAACAGATCACACTGCCACACACACACCAAGTGTAGAGTACATGACATAGGAAGCTCACATGGGAAGCATCACATGTGGATCGATACATCATGTGCCAAAGTAAATAGACATAGGGTCCTGTACATAGACATAATGAGGATGATATTCCCCCATTCCCGATTAGCTAGGACACACCATGTATTCCACCTACATGGAATGTAATACTACATGGGATGGAGTCGTGTTCTAGGAAGGGACACTACCAGGTGGTGGAGCGAGACCACATTCTTTATGAGTCCCCTAACATGTCATGTACCCCTTGATCTCTTCTGAGCGAACTTCAAAAATCTGTATCTCCTTCGTTTGAACTCAAATTTTGTCCTACGAGTATCATATCCTGAGCTTTTTTACCATAGAATGAGATGGTTCCCTCCGTTGTGTCTTGAAATATGTGATGTGTAATTTTCTAGGCACAAAACCTATTTAGGATATTCTTGGTTACATTCATGATCTGGCATGATCACCAGAGGTTAATTTCAGAGTATAACCCTTCTGCAAGGTAGGGCATGGGTCCACGATGACTTATAGTGAAACCCTCTAGTCGGGATGAGCATGGGTCCTAAAATATCCAAGTGGAACCCTTCTGTAGGGTGGGGAATGGGTCAAAGATGACCAAGAGAAAAACCCTCCAACTGATATGGGCATGGGTCCTCAAATTTCTGAGTGGAACCCTCCTACAGGATAGGGCATGGGTCCTCAAAGACCAATATTGGAACCCTCCAGCCAAGATGGGAATGGTTCCTTGACCTTTATAGTGGAACCCTCCTATCATACTAGGTCATGGGTCCTCTACCTAGAAATTGTGGACCCTCGACTATGAAGCATGGTGATGAGACATGGTTTGACGTATCTTTGGACTCATAAAGAAGAGGGATTCTTTCCACAATGAGACACACTTTTGATATGCAACAAAAAACTGTGTGAGAGAGATAGTGTTTCCCAAAGTGGATAGTTTTGAGGTTTGGTGAATGAGTTCCTTAGACTTGTGTGTTCATGGAATATGAATGAGATGTTGGGAATCATTGTTATAATTTTGGAACTGTTGGACACTCTTCTTCCGAGGATGAGTTGTGAGACGGAGATCCCATTAATCTCTAATTTGGGCTTCTTTGACTGAGCATATATATAGAAATATATCTTTCTTTTGTATCAAATCCTTGGATTTTGTTACTCTTATTCCATGAGAGGAAAAGATATGTGGGGTATTCCACGTTCTTTTCATGTTTAGCTTCTCATGGTTGGATGAGTCGACTCTCCTAATATAGGTGGTGAAGACTTGATGGGTATTTCATATACCCACCATTTTTAGACCATGGGCCTCATAATCTTGAAATCATCAATGATATCTCTCTTCCACCTCCATTGGTGGATCTCAAGGAACGAAGATGGAACTATAGATAGGATTATATTAGGACGTAGTGAGCGTAACAACACCTCCCAAATCATTTGAGAATGCGTTCTTCATAAACAAACAATCCATAATCAATTCAGGACTCATAATATGTGGTTTTCCACCCTTATAATTAATTTTTTTTGAGTAAATCATTTTTTTTCATCAAAATTTTCCCCATTGTGGCCTTTTTATGAGCCTATGTACTAGATTTAAATTTTGTTTAAAGAATGTTCTAACCCCAATATGCCAGTTCTTGATTGTTGGCCAAGAACACTTGTCCAATGACGTTTAAACATCAGTTTTTTGTGATTTTATCACTCATTGCTTGACTTTATTCACTAATTAGGCCCCTATGTTCTCGTTTTGACTTTCCTGGCAGGTACCAAGCTCGATCGGACCCCCCGAATTCATGGTGAATTGAAAAACGTGAACTAATTTAAGAGTCAAGCACAGATCTAGGAACACTGAGATGTGAGGATGACTGATCTGTTGATTTAATATCATGAAATCAATCATCATAGGTGTGGTGGTGTGTGAAGAAAATGTTAAAACCACAAAATCTTTGTCAGATCTATTTTTTGGTGAGATATGACTAAGATCCACACTATACGGTTAGATCCAAAATTTTCAAATAGATTCAAGGTGAAAATAAAATTGGTTTGGATAGATTCAACGAATGAGATCAAATATGAACTTTCTATCAAAATACAGACTATACGCTGTGTTCCAAGATGAATATAAGGAATGTAGCCTTTCAGTGGTGGATGCTAGGATTTTGGAAAATCATAAGGATGGAACAATGTGACAATGTCCAATACAATGTGTACCACCTACCCATGTGAGTAAGCCATGTGATGGATCAAATGACCAAGTACATGACATGTGTTGAGTACACGACATGGGAAGATCATAGGGTGGCATCTCATGAGGATCAACATGTCATGTACCAAAGTACTCAAATGTGGGGTCTTGTACAAGAACACGATGAGGAGTACACATCCCCAATTATCTCGTACATGACATATCGTCCACCTACAAGACATATACTACTACATGGGATATATTTATGTGTTAGTTAGTATAAGGCCCCGGCCTTAAACCTTACTTAATCTTGAGTTAATACAAGATTACACATTGAGGATCTTTTCAGGTTTAGAGTTTTAGAGAATTAGATCATAAAACTTGAATCACATTCCACATTTAAAAAAGTGGTTACATAAAGATAGTATTCATTTTTTCCCATCAATAGAAACATATTTAAAATAAAGCATGGATTATTTCTTGACACTTCCTTGACACTATCATCATATCATGTACCTTTCCCTTGACCTGTGAAAAACATTTCAAAAAACTTGGGATGAGCATAAAAAGATCAGTAAGGGATATAAAAATATGGAAAGGAAACATGAGTTCATATATACATAAGAATGAAATAATACTTTACCCATAAAACATAGTCACTTTAACATACCTCATTAAATCATGAATAAATCATAGAAATCATAAGACATAAAACGTAACTTGAGGCATTCATAACATTCTTACGTAGGGAGTAACCCTCTTGGTTACGTTTGGAATACCCACCATAGTATATTCCCTAAATCTCTTCGTAGAAACCTTAACGTTTCACTCCTTCGTGTTACCCAATGCATTGGAGAGCTATATCGGGCTCACCCGCCCTAAGTTTATCACGGAACCACCCATTTTCATAACAATTCCCAATAACCATAACATAAACGTATCATGTAAAACATGCATAAAGGAAACATAACATTTCCACATTTCAATCACAATATAACATTTTAGTATATTGAAATAATGAATCCATTCAAAAAGAAACCATTTCCAAAACCATTTAAAACATTTAATAAAGATATTTTTGAATCAAAATGTCCCATACCACATTGAAGATTTTAATATTTTAAACCATTAATATCAATATAAATAAATCCTTGAAACCATTTTGAAAAACATGGATATTAATAAGAACAAATAATTAGAACATTTAAAGTGATATTTTGGTTAAAGGGGTTCTACCAAAATTAGAGACACTTGAATACAATAATTGAGGAATAACATTTAGTCAGAACTTTATAATATCATGAGAATAAATGGATTCATGATATAATATTCCAAAGGACAGTATATACACCATATAAGAGTGAATTGGTGCATAACAACAATGAAGTCTCAATAGAAATGTCAAATGTGATGAATTCCCTTATAAAGAAGGTATCATTAAATTAAGGATAATTCAATCTCAAAATTATGTGTGACAAATATAAATACACCCAATATAAGTGGATATTAAGTGTAAAACAATAAAAGTTCATTCACACATATTCAAAACATGACATATTCAACAACTACATGTTGAACCCAAAGAAATCGAAATTGGGTTAAAAAGTTCCCCTGGTAAAATTCGACAGCCTAACGGCATCACTTCAAAATTCAGAAAATGAGTTGATGAGAGATAAAAAGGGCATCTCATCACTTGGAAATAAAATTTACATCAATAATGATGTAAAAGAACATATCCCAATATAATAGTATGTGAATTAAAAGACATAACAAAAGAAGTCTTTTAAAAAGAGGAGGGTGAAAGGTCCCCTTACCGAGTTGGGTAACTTTCAAAACATACACCCCATGGAAGAAGGTTCATACAATGAAGATGTGAATAACCATAAATGAAATTATACTACACAAAGTGTATAATAATGGTATGTACATAAACCACTCAAGGGAAGTTGTGGCAAATGAAGCATAAACCTCACGAGAATAAAAGTGAGATAAAAAATCCGTTACGAAAACTCGGCAGCCTAACGGCGCCACTTAAAACTTCCAAAATGGATTGATGAGAGGAAATAGGGTCTCTCATCATATGAACATAAAAATTACAGTATGATTAATATAAAATAATATCCCAACAACAAGAAATATGAGCTTAAAAGGAATGACATAAAAGGGTGTACTTAAAAAGAAAGAAAGGAGTAGGATCCCTTACCTCAAGTCCATCTTGTCTTGTTCGTTTCTTTATATTCCAGAATAATAAACTTTGGTCAATTTATAATTGCCTAAGGAACTCCTTTAAAAATTATTATTCAGTTAATATCACATATTATAATGTTATAATATTTTTTTAATAATGTTAGTTCATATCAGACATTTTTGCCGATGTTTGGTACATGAGTCAAAAATGAACTTGTTTGAAAAATGATTGTCCATGTAGTTATAAGTAAATAATTTCCAGAATAGTATTAATGATTAAAATATCATATATATCCAGTAAATATTCATTTTATACCATTCCATATCATTTTGAGATAAAAAATGAAAAGCACCGTTCATGGAGATGGTAGGCCCTACGTACGCTTGAACACTACTTTCATTTTTTCTTTGTCACATTAACGGAATTAAAAATAAATGATATATATATATATTATAATTCCATTATAATATATATGTTATATAGGTCACATATGTTCATTAATTTCATTATTTATACACTCCATGTATTTCATGTACGAGTCACATCACTTGAGGGGGCGGTAGTCCGCACTTCCTCGTATGAAATTATCGCATTTACACAACATGAAAAGAATAAAGGTATGTTTTAAATATAAAATACAGAAGCATATAGTAAACATAAATACCATATATATCATATATAAAATACAGTGACATCATAATGGCTACCTTTAAAGGTGTTAAAAGAATATTGAACAATCATCGTTTCGTGAGGCAGAAAATCGCCAACCACAGAAACAGTATGTTCTTTAACCATTAGACGAAGGTGTGTGTAAGTTTATCTCGAATAATTCTTATAAAAACATCCTAGTATATTTAATATACTGTATTTGTTACAAAAGAAATGAATAAAAAGAGTTTATGGGGTTGGAGAAGCAAAATAAAACAAAAGGACACAAGTGAAGACATTACCTTAAAATCGGGTAACTCCCATTGGTTTGATCTCAAAGGCTTCCTTGGGAAGACTTATGCCCAAATTGAGGCTTCAAGGAGTTATAAAGGGATGTGGAGAGACAAAATGGGTAGGGTTTGGCCGAGCCAAAGGCTTTGGAAGTGTGGGTAAGGAGGTAGAGGTGGGGGCCTTTTATAGGAGGAGAGGAGGGGCACTCTTGGAAAGTAAAGAAATGTTACTTTATTTTAGAATGAGTTTCAGATTTTAATGGTCCCAAATTGATTTTTTTAGAGGATAAGGTGATAAGGGTTCTAAATACACCCATCCAATAGGTTTTTGACATGTTTAGGTCTTAGATATTACATTATCTTTCCATTTTATTTAAATCGTTGAATAATGAGGTCATCGCTGCATCATCATAATGTCATAAATAATTTAATTTATTTAATGTCTAAAAATTATAAAAAAAATACTATGATGTAGTAAATCTTTTTATCTTTCCAATTAGTATTTATATTCAAAATTATGACTTGTATAACCCCATGTAAAAATTGTTTTTGTAAAACATTTCATGTTTGTCTCATATTTACTTTAACATTAAATAAAAAGGTATTTATGTCATTTTCCAAACAAAGTGGCTCCATGGGGTCCCCATGTTGACACATGGATTGTTTTGGTCGGACATGACACATACAAGGAGGGTAGGACATGTGTCTAGGTCATTTACTTTTATTAAAACATTATTCTTACCTTAAACTACACTAATTACCTCTAATCGCGATTAAAAACTTAATAAGTTACTATTCACCAAAAAATTATTTTAATCCCATTGAACCACATTTTACTTATTAATTACAACCATGTATGTTGGATTTTTGAAATTCAAAACACAAAGATGGCAAAATTTCATTTAAACGGAAAAATCAGTTTTTATAAGTACCACTTAGTGGTTTCACTATTCATCAAAAATTGAAGTTTTTCAGAAAATTACCAAAAGTTCACCCTAAGCTATATTTGATATTCCGAATTCAAAAATGATGTCTATTTTAAAAAATTCAAAACATATAATTTGCATTAATTAATTTAATAATTAATTCCCGCTGTCAAAACAAATAGCGTGTTTTTATGAAACAAAATGTATCAAAAGATTGACACTAGTTTAAGTCCGATTTCAAAGTAAAATTAATTACAACGAACACTATTGGATTAAATGGTAAAAATATATTCTAATTTAACTTTAAAACCAATTCAAAATATAATCTAATCATATAAATAAATTATATTAAAAGAGGTTTTGAATTAAAATACAACATTTTTCACTGTTCATTAAAAATTGAACTTTTTTGGAAAAATACCAAAAATTTACACAAAGTAAATTTTGATGTCCCGATTATAAAGAATAATTTTATTTTGTCAAATATAACACATAAAATTTTCAAAAAGTGGATTTAAAAGAGGTTCTCCATCAAAGGCGGTTAATCAACCTTTTAAAGAATATTAGAATGTTTACGCTTAAAATTGGATTCATTTGCATTTTTAATCCTCTAACATTTATTGTAAAAAGTAAAAATATTTGAAAAACATATATAATCATTTTCTAGTTAGTTATGTTTATTACCGCCATTACAACGACTAGGTGTTAACTACTATTTAAAATAATATTATTTTATTATTAGAGTGCAACATAAGATTCCCAAGAAACTCGTTGTTGTGTGTTGGGTACGCCATCGAGCGTAGCATCCCCTTTAAAGTAATGTTAATATTTTATTCAAAAATATGGATAAATATAAAAATGTCATATTATTTATTTACCTGGGGTGTTACATCCTTCCCCCCTTTTGGGAATTGCGTCCTCGCAATTTTGAAATTGAGCTTGGAAACATCCTTGAAAGTCCCACATCGGAACAAGAGTCGGTAAGATAATCACTTTAAAATAAAGAAAGATAAGCACAGAGGTCACCCGAGTTAACCCATACTAGGATTCCATGTAGGAAAACATGGACATGGAGGAGAAAACATAGGGTCATGTTCTGATGGAGAGTGATAGAAAACATGTTTAGGATAAAGTTAACCACAAGAAAATCACAAACTTGTTATGGGTTAAATGGTATTCGATTCCCCAGTAGGAAAAGTTAATAGACAACATTTTGGTTTTAAGTTACTTTTTATTGAGGAATTTCTTCATAAGGAAACATAATCACTTATCATGTTGACTTTCAACTTTTATTAGATTCCTTACACAAACTCATATTTTCTCCAAAAGATGAGTATTTAGGAAGACTTATTCACATTAAGAGTACTATAATAAACTTCTAGAGAATCACCTAATCCACAAAAGATAACTATATACTTCTCATGTGTTTAGACTTTAACCAAAACTGAAACCAAAAAGGTTAGTACAAGATCAGATAATCCAGAAAAGGATAACCCTTTATAAAAAGAAAATCGATTCTTAATCTCTAAAATTTTGTCTAACAAAACCCAAAGTTCAACGAGGACCATCCGATAAACAATTTGTCTATAAAATTCTTCAAAGTAAACCAAACTAAGATTGAAACCCAAATATTTGAAGGATTTATTCACATAGTCTTCCAAGTTAAATCATAACATTTATCTCCAAACAACATCAGTTGCTCTTAATGTCTCGTATTGAAAAGTAATTAACCTAATCACATATCCTTCATGATAGGTTAATAAATTTCCATAGATAACCCAAAATAAAATTACTCTTAATTCATAAAATCATCTAACTAAAAAGAATCAGTCAAACTAACCAGGGACTTCACATAGTCTAGTGGTAGGCGATAAATACCAATCGCACTTTGGTTGTGGGTTCGATTCCCGCAGCTTTGTCCGACGCGATGGGTTGTCACACGGTCTGCGTGTTGTCCTTTTTATAAAACTCCAAAAATAACCCTAACATGTTTTAACCTCAATAGTTTCCTTATACCTCTCATTTTCATCCAAATTCATTACGATCTCAACATCTTAATTCTTTAAGTCTTATTTCACCACCATAAGATAAAATAAAACGATTCCCAAAATGAATAACATCATACCTTGATCATGGCGTCCACTCGGTTTCATCGTCATCTTGCTCACGTAGGTAGAAGTCCCATGCATTACAAAAATGATTTATAGATCCTTCAAAATCATTTGCTTCCTCCATCCAAATACACCTTGTGCAACATGGGTCATATGGGTGTTCACAGAAAAACAGTTTTGGAAAATAATCATGTATGACATACAATTCCAAAACATCTGATAAAACATGATTTCTATAAAATAGTCGGACAGAATTTGAGTTGAAACTTTCTATTATTGGTCCTTTTAAAATACCATAAGTATGTGCTGAGATACTATATTTTAAAATCAAATATAAATAGGTTGCGCAAGGGTCTCCTTCCTCAGCACCATTTTTAAAATCATAATATGCTTCAAATTCTTGTGATAAGGTAAAATATTTGAAAATACCTTGATAATATTTACCTTTCTTGAAAATATGAGAATATTGTGAAAATAGTATTTTTCTAAAAACAACCCATGATCCACGATGATAACTAGGTATAGTGGAGGTGTTTTATATCTCAAACAACTGCTTGCAAGTGAGTTGTATGCTAGAAAAGGTTTCACAATCATCCGAACATGACTTTGCAATAATTATTGCAAGCAGGTCATTAGGAAGAGATAAGAATGTCGTTTGAGATCCTTCTCCTTCCATTCGTAACCGACTTTACTTGACCTGAAAAAAAAGTTATAAAACAAGGATTTAACTGAAATAATAGATATAGGGAATAATCATGTGTCTAATAAAAACTCATAATCCCTAAAGTTGTCTAAACCGACCTTTGATACCAACTATAAGGCCCCAGCCTTAAACCTTACTTAATCTTGAGTTAATACAAGATTACACATTGAGGATATTTTCAGGTTTAGAGTTTTAGAGAATTAGATCATAAAAATTGCATCACATTCCACATTTAAACAAAGTGGTTACATAAAGATAGTATTCATTTTTTTCCCATCAACAGAAACATATTTAAAATAAAACATGGATTCTTTCTTGACACTTCCTTGACACAATCATCATATCATGTACCTTTCCCTTGACCTGTGAAAAACATTTCAAAAAACTTGGGATGAGCATAAAAAGCTCAATAAGGGATATAAAAATATGTAAAGGAAACATGAGTTCATATATACATAAGAATGAAATCATACTTTACCCATAAAACATAGGCACTTTAACATACCTCATCAAATCATGAATAAATCATAGAAATCATAAGACATAAAAGGTAACTTGAGGCATTCATAACATTCTTACGTAGGGAGTAACCCTCTTGGTTACGTTTGGAATACCCACCACAGTATATTCCCTAAATCTATTTGGAGAAACCTTAACGTTTCACTCCTTCGCGTTACCCAATGCATTGGAGAGCTATATCGGGCTCACCCGCCCTTAGTTTATCACGAAACCAACCGTTTTCATAACAATTCCCAAGAACCATAACATAAACGTATCACGTAAAACATGAATAAAGGAAACATAACATTTCCACATTTCAATCACAATATAACATTTTAGTATATTGAAATAATGAATCCATTCAAAAAGAAACCATTTCCAAAACCATTTAAAACATTTAATAAAGATATTTTTGAATCAAAATGTCCCATACCACCTTGAAGCTTTTAATATTTTAAACCATTAGTATCCATATAAATAAATCCTTAAAACCATTTTGAAAAACATGGATATTAATAAGAACAAATAATTAAAACACTTAAAGCGATATTTTGGTTAAAGGGGTTCTACCAAAATTAGAGACACTTGAATACAATAATTGAGGAATAACATTTAGTCAGAACTTTATAATATCATGAGAATAAATGGATTCATGATATAATATTCCAAAGGACAGTATATACACCATATAATAGTGAATTAGTGCATAACAACATTGAAGTCTCAATAGAAATGTCAAATGTGATGAATTCCCTTATAAAGAAGGTATCCTTAAATTAAGGATAATTCAATCTCAAAATTATGTGTGACAAATATAAATAAACCCAATATAAGTGGATATTAAGTGTAAAACAATAAAAGTTCATTCACACATATTCAAAACATGACATATTCAACAACTACATGTTGAACCCAAAGAAATCGAAATTGGGTTAAAAAGTTCCCTTGGTAAAATTCGACAGCCTAATGGCATCACTTCAAAATTCAGAAAATGAGTTGATGAGAGTTAAAAAGGGCATCTCATCACTTGGACATAAAATTTACATCAATAATGATATAAAAGAATATATCCCAACATAATAGTATGTGAATTAAAATACATAACAAAAGAAGTCTTTTAAAAAGAGGAGGGTGAAAGGTCCCCTTACCGAGTTTGGTAACTTTCGAAACGTACACCCCATGGAAGAAGGGTCATACAATGAAGATGTGAATAAACATAAATGAAATTATACTACACAAATTGTATAATAATGGGCAGTACATACACCACTCAAAGGAAGTTGTGGCAAACGTAGCATAAAACTCACGAGAATAAAAGTGAGATGAAAAATCCCTTACGAAAACTCGGCAGCCTAACGACGCCACTTAAAACTTCCAAAATGGATTGATGAGAGGAAATAGGGTCTCTCATAATATGAACATAAAAATTAAAGTAAGAGTAATATAAAAGAACATCCCAATCACAAGAACTATGAGCTTAAAATGAATGACATAAAAGGGTGTACTTAAAAAGAAAGAGAGGAGTAGGATCCCTTACCTCAAGTCCAACTTGTCTTGTTCGTTTCTTTATATTCCTGAATAATAAACTTTGGTCAATTTATAATTGACTAAGGACGTAATTTAAAGATTATTATTCAGTTCATATCACATATTATAATGTTATAATAATTTTTTAATAATGTTAGTTTATATCAGACATTTTTGCCGATATTTGGTACATGAGTCAAAAATGAACTTGTTTGAAAAATGATTGTCCATGTATTTATAAGTAAATAATTTCCAGAATAGTATTAATGATTAAAATATCATATATATCCAGTAAATATTCATTTTATACCATTCCATATCATTTGGAGATAAAAAACTAAAAGCACCGTTCATGGAGACGGTAGACCGTACGTACGCATGAACGCTACTTTCATTTTTTCTTTGTCATATTAACAGAATTAAAAATAAATTATATATATATATTATAATTCCAGTATAATATATATTTTATATAGGTCACATATGTTCATTAATTTCATTCTTTATACATTCCATGTATTGCATATACGAGTCACATCACTTGAGGGGGCGGTAATCCGCACTTTCTCATATGAAATTATCGCGTTTACACAACCTGAAAAGAATAAAGGTATGTTTTAAATATAAAATACAGAAGCATATAGTAAACATAAATAACATATATATCATATATAAAATACAGTGACATCATAATGGACACCTTTAAAGGTGTTAAAATAATATTGAACAATCATCGTTTCGTGAGGCAGAAAATCACCAACCACAGAAACAATATGTTCTTTAACCATTAGACGAAGGTGTGTGTAAGTGTATCTCGAATAATTATTATAAAAACATCCTAGTATATTTAAGATACTGTAGTTGTTACAAAAGAAATGAATAAAAATATTTTAGTGGGTTGGAGAAGCAAAATAAAACAAAAGGACACAAGTGAAGACATTACCTTAAAATCGGGTAACTCCCTTTGGTTTGAGCTCAAAGGCTTCCTTGGGAAGACTTCTGCCCAAAGTGAGGCTTCAAGGAGTTATAGAGGGATGTGGAGAGACAAAATGGGCAGGGGTTGGCCGATCCAAAGGCTTTGGAAGTGTGGGTAAGTAGGTAGAGGTGGGGGCCTTTTATAAGAGGAGAGGAGGGGCACTCTTGGAAAGTAAAGAAATGTTACTTTATTTTAGAATGCGTTTCAGATTTTAATGGTCCCAAATTGATGTTTTTAGAGGTTAAGGTGATAAGGGTTCTAAATATACCCATAAAATAGGTTTTTTACATGTTTAAGGCTTAGATTTTACATTATCTTTCCATTTTATTTAAATCGTTGAATAATGAGGTCATCGCTGCATCATCATAATGTCATAAATAAATTAATTTATTTAATGTCTAAAAATTATAAACAAAATACTATGATGTAGGAAATATCTTTATATTTCCAATGAATATTTATAGTCAAAATTCTGACTTGTGTAACCCCATGTAAAAATTGTTTTAGTAAAACATTTCATGTTTGTCTCATATTTACTTTAACATTAAATAAAAAGGTATTTATGTCATTTTCCAACCAAAGTGGCTCTATGGGGTCCCCAATTTGACCCATGTATTGTCTTTGTCGGTCATGACACATAAAATGAGGGTAGGACATGTGCCTAGGTCATTTCAGTTTATTAAAACATTATTCTTACCTTAAACTACACTAATTACCTCTAATCGCGATTAAAAACTTAATAAGTTACTATTCCCCAAAAAATTATTTTAATCCCATTGAACCACATTTTACTTCTTAATGACAACCATGTATGTAGTATTTTTGAATGTCAAAATACAATGATGGAAAAATTTCATTTAAACGGAAAAATCAGTTTTTATAAGTACCACTTAGTGGTTTCACTATTCATCAAAAATTGATGTTTTTCAGAAAATTACCAAAAGTTCAACCTAAGATATATTTGATATTCCGAATTCAAAAATAATGTATATTTTAAAAAATTCAAAACATATAAGTTGCATTAATTAATTTAATATTTAATTCCCGCTATCAAAACAAATAGTGTGTTTTTATGAAACAAAATGTATCAAAAGATTGACACTAGTTTAAGTCCGATTTCAAAGTGAAATTAATTCCAACGACCACTATTGGATTAAATAGTAAAAATATATTCTAATTTCACTTTAAAACCAATTCAAAAGATAATCTAATCATATAAATAAATTAGATTAAAAGAGTTTTTGAATTAAAATACAACATTTTTCACTATTCATTAAAAATTGAACTTTTTTGGAAAAATACCAAAAATTTACACAAAGTAAATTTTGATGTCCCGATTCTAAAGAAGAATTTTCTTTTGTCAAATATAACACATAAAATTGTCAAAAAGTGGATTTAAAAGAGGTTCTCCATCAAAAGGCGGTTAATCGACCCTTTAAAGAATATTAGAATGTTTACGCTTTAAATTGGATCCATTTGCATTTTTAATCCTCTAACATTTATTGTAAAAAGTAAAAATATTTGACAAACATATATAATAATTTTGTAGTTAGTTCTGTTCATTCCCACCATTACAACGGCTAGGCGTTAACTACTATTTAAAATAATATTATTTTATTATTAGAGTGCAACATAAGATTCCCACGAAACTCGTTGTTGCGTGTTGGGTACGCCATCGAGCTTAGCATCCACTTTAAAGTAATATTAATATTTTATTCACAAATATGGATAAATATAAAAATGTAATATTCTTTATTTACCTGGGGTGTTACTGTTAGGGACACATCCATATGGTGGAGTGGGACCACACATCATGTGGGTACCCTCACGCGTCGTGTACCCCTTGAGCTCTTCCGAGCGAACTTCGAATGTTTATATCTCCTTCATATAAACTTTTATTTTGGCATGTGAGTATCCTATCCTAATTTATTTTACATATAGAATGATAGGGTTACCTCAGTTGTGGATTTTGAGATACTATATGGAATGTTTTGGGAATGAAACCTTTTTAGGAAATGATCAATGCTGATTGTGATCAGGAGAGTTCACTAGAAGTTACATTCCAAGTGGAACCCTCCTATGGGGTAGGGCATGGGTCCTAGATTTCCTAGAGTGGAACCCTTCAACCGAGATTGTCATGGGTACTTGAATTTCTAAGTAGAACTATATTGATAGGTAGGTAATGGGTCCTAGATGACCTAGAGTGGAACCCTCCAGCCAGACTGGGAATGGGTCCTCAAATTTCTGAGTGGAACCATCCTGTGGGGTAGGGAATGGGTCCTCGATGACCTTGAGTGGACCTCTCAGCCGGTCTGGGCATGGTTCCTCAACCTTCAGAGTGGAACCCTACTATCGTACTAGGGAATGGTTCCTCTACCTAGAAATCATGTCCCCTCGATTATGTGACATAGTGATGAGATGTGTTTTGATGTAGATTTGGACTCATGAGGAAGAGGGAAAATTTCCCTTATGAGACATGTTTTTGAGATGTGGGAAAAAACTATGTGGTAAAGTCAGTGCCACCGAAAGAAAATAGTGTCGAGATGTGGTGAATTAGTTCCTTATACATGTGTGTTCAGGGAAGATGTGTGAGATACTGGGCATCATTGTTGGACTTTTAGAATTGTTGGACACCCTTTTTTCTGGGCAGTTATGTGAGATGGATATCCCATTACTCTCTCATTTGGGTTTCTTTAACTAATCATATATATATATATATGTGTGTATATATATATATATTCTTCTGATTACACTACTTAGATTTGGTTACTCTTCTTCCAATAGAGGTGAATACTCCTGGAGTATGACATCGTGCTTTCAGTGTTTAGCTTCTCACAGTTGGATGAGTTGAATCTCCAACTATAGGTGGTGAATACTCAATAGGTAGTTTATCTACTCACTGTGTTTATCCCCTTGTTCCTGGATGAGTTTACTTTCACTCTTTGTGGGGTTGATTTGTACTATTTCATTGAACCCTATTCTATCTACTAATTTACTCTTCTATTGTATATATTACTTATCCCCTTTCAATTTTCGAGGTGTCCTACTGGGTATGTTTATACTCACCTGTACATAGGGTTTTCCTTCACATGTTGTGATTTATGAAAACGACATATAGGTGGACCGTGACTATAGAGAAGCTTAGGTATACCGGGTTCTTAGGCAACATATGGTGGTCATATCTTCAGATTCAAGAGATGGGATCTCTCAGCTATTTACTCTTTCCAATTTTATGTCAGGTTGGGACACATTTATGGAAGGGTGTGTATTTTTCCCCTTTACTTTTTAGTATACACTACCTTGCTTTTGTGTTGTCTATAGGTTCATTCATACTTAGTTTAATTTAAAGTATTGTTACATATTTTCTTATCTTCCTATTAACTTTTACATCAATATGGCTATGTGTGTGTGGGGGGGAACTTAGGAAATGGCCTCCTAGAGTTGGTTATGCCTTCGACGCTTGTATCTACCCCTAGCCTATAGAGGATGGATTAAGTTAGTTGCGGATTGATCCCCATATTGGGTCGGGTTGTGGTATTATTAATTTATTAGATAACCACATTCATATTTATAATATCATATATTATCCTGGTATGAAATTTTACCACCAATTTTCTAACAATATTTCATTATTTTCATTTTTTCGGGTGTTAATTGCCTTGTATTCTCATGTGTGTTTTTTCATGAAATTTATGGCTATTAAGAATATTATATAGTTCCATCATCTAAAAAATTTTATTTATGTCATAAATATAATTTTTATTGATTATATTTTTTTTAATCATTATTTAAATTTGAACATGAAGAATGGATCACATCGCTTCATGGAGACGGTAAGTCGTACATACGTACGAGCGATGATATCATTGCCTTAAAGAGTGAAAGGGTAAGAAAGTGGGTCATATATTAATATTATGGAATAAATATAATCTCATATATATCAAATATACTTATTAAATTTATCCATATTTATTTCCATGTGAATCATAAGTGAAAAATGAATCACATCACTTCGTGAGCCGGTAGTCAGTCGTACACACGAGCGACATTATCTTATTCTAAAAAAATGTAAAGTAAGAAGGTATATGTGTTATTGTAATTAAATATGTTTAATACTATAATAAATATAATATAAATGTGTTAAATCTATCACTATATCCATCCTTTAAAGGTGGTTGTGGAAAACGAATTAAATCGGTTCGCAGGGACGTAGTTCACTGTACACACAATCGATGATTTCGTTTCCAATTTGATGGAGGAGGAGATGAGTAAATATTATCAAATAAACATAATAACACCACATTATTTTGGATATATTAGTGTTATTATATTTTAATCTTTAATAAACACTTTAATTTTTAAAAAATGATATAAAATGAAAGGGAATTGTTAATACAATTACATTCTTTAAGAGAAACTTCCTTTGGATCTCCTCTTAAGGACCCCGGGGTTGGTCGTTTAAGAATACCAAAGAATCTAAAATGTGTATGGGGATGGTGGGTAGCAATTTTTTTAATGTTTTATCAATAAAAATGGCTTTAGGTGTGTAAATAAGTGTGGGGATGGAGTAACCTTTTATAAGTAGAGAAAGGGAAACATCTTGGAAATTACATGGAAATTTCACAAAAGAATCCAAAATGGTAAATTAATTCAGATGAAAAATGATTAAAAATATAAATAAATTATAAATTTAGAAGTTTACGATGGAAATATGTCCAGAAAATAATATTTTGATAATTTGGTAGGTCATTTTAAGTATTGTCTTCTTAGTTTAACTCCTAGTAAACTCATTTTCACCTTAACCACGATAATTAATTTTTACTATTTTTAGGATTCATTTTAGTAACAAATTAAGTTAACGTTATTATATTATATAAATAATTATGATTAAAATATGTAATCTATTTTCCAAATTCAATTTACATAAGTGGCAGAGTCCAATTTAAAATTATACCCACAGACACGATGAAAATGTGGGTTTCCAAAGAGAAAATTCTTACAAGTATAAAATGTTTTAATATAAAAATTTAATATAAAATTTATTAAAATGATTTAAATTAGTTAAATAGTAATATAATTGATCGAAAAATTAAAATATTCATAAAAATATAAATAAAACCCTAATATTTTTTATTATAAAATGATAAAAAAATGAAGTTAAATTTATAAAATAAATTTTATAAAATTAGTAAAATTTAATTTTAAATTATTCTCATAAAGCGTGACTAAACCCTCTTTTAGAAAAAAAAATACAGTTTTTCGGAAAAACATTTCTTTTTAATTTAAATCATTTTTATTTTATTTTTAATTTATAGATAACCATTGATTTTTTTACATTTTTAAAACATATAATTTCCATAATTGATCTCGTAATATTCATACTCACCAATTTAATGTCTAGGTTATAATGATATACTATATTACAGTTCATTTAGACTTAGGGTTTCATGTTTCACAAGCTATCAAAGAGATTAAATTTAAAGAAATATATTTTGTGGGTTATGTTAAGATTAGTGTTTTGTGTAGCATTATCTATTGAATAAAATTTTCTTCTTTTATAATTTTGGGTTGTAACATCTATCACTTGTACCCACAATACATGTCATGTAGATTACTTCAGAATACACAACTAATCTTCTCATTATAATATAACACAGTAAAAACTATGAAATGTACCTTTTCTAATAAAAACACCCAACACTATACTCACCTTTTTTTCTTATTTTTCATTATAATTCTGATACTCAACATTAATTGGACCACAACTCAAGGTTCCTCCAATATCTTACTTCAACTAGGCACTCATGAGTCTCCAAAGATGACCAAAACACCTGTTATGAGCCTCTATGTTTTCGATGGGGAATTTAAAATTATACCATGGTGTTCAACATGATGTTTTCTCGAAACAATTCTCATTTTAGTTGTCCATATTATATATAAACCATCCCTTTACCATTTTTTTATTCAATATCCTTGACCATGGATTACAAAAATGCTTTAAGTACTACTCCATATTTTATATAGTTAAACATTGAATCCAAAACTCCATACACCACATTATTTTTTAAAACTACTCTGTATTTTTTATAGGTAATTTTAAAAATAAAAAATATATATACTACAATGTGGCCCCAATCTGATCACTATTTTGTAATGAATATGGAATGGTTGTCTATTTCAAAGTGTGAATGATCCTTTATTAATCTTCTTGTCACATCTGACACTTATCCAATCATTCCAATGATCTTGTAAACTCCTTTAGTAGTATTGAAACCTTATTTTCAATATCTTTGTCAACAATACAACCCAAAAAATAGTTTGAGATATTTTCCTAACAATATCCCCCTTTGGATTTTTTGAAAACCCATCTAAAATACCAAAGAAAATTCCTTATCTTCGTATTTAAGTACTTCATAACTAAATTGATTCAAGGATTTAAACCTTCTTCCTTTAGATAGTTCATAAATAATTCACTAACCAAAAAATAAATCCCCCATGAGATAAGGTCACCCTAATAAATAATAATTAAATGATAAGTTCCTCACAAAAACTCTTTTATGATATCCTCTCCCTTCAACAATTCTATACAAATATTATCCCCTTAAAAACATTTAATCACTCTACAACTTTCTAAAACATAAGATAAGTATTAAACCCCATTGGAAATAGGAAATAACACTCTTATCATTTATATCTTATTATATAAAAAATATACCATGTAACTCATAGATAAATTCTCCCTATTTTTCAACAAAACCAATGATCACTTATCTAAAATTCCACAAAATATAGTTATAATTCCATAAAATCAAATTCAAGAGAGTTTTACCACACTTTTCTATAAATATAAAATCCCATAGTTGTGGGGGTCCCTTCTAAAAACCATATAGTACAATGGATATTGTTAGAATAAATGAGACAACTTGTTCTTATAAAACTCATCTTTACGTAGTCCCTTTGTTGTAATATCTATAATCTAAACGAATTTTAATACATAATCTAACTATACTAAAAACAATTTAACCTTATCTTTGATAAAATGATATTTTATCTCAATGATATTTACCCTTTAATCATGAAAATGATTTTTTCTACTCAACTTATCACATCTAATTACAATAGAATATTTCACATTAACTATAACATCTGCAACATTTTGTTTCATCCATATTAGTTTAGTATAGAATTGGGTAGATACTATGTATTAAGCATCTATAATGCTAAGAGAGATGAGTTTATAATTCTTACTTAACCAAGAAATGTATAAACATATAAGATAGATAGAACCTACTAATGTAAACTTGTGATTATCTACTGAACTAACCCAATCCACATCTGAATGTCCCAATAAATCTTACTATGTTCTTCTGTGATAAAAAAATCCCACAATCTGCCACTTTATTTATGTACTGAATAATTATATTCATTGTTATCATGTTTATTTATTTGATAAAACTTATATAATATGTATTTTAACATGTGGAAAACACAATTTCAGGTCGTGTCACTATTGGTATAATAAGATAACGATGATTTTCCTATATTTTGTTACACTAACCCAATTTTCATCATAATCCCCTAAAAAATTCATCTAGTTAGCTACTATAGTTGTTAATAGTTAAAAATCCTAGATTAAAAATATATTGAGGACTTCAATGGAAAATTTGTATTGATAAAAAAAATTTATATCCCTTCCTTGAGTTATTTTTAAACTAAGAAAAAACATTAACTCCACAATCATACACATTTCAAACTTTCACCTCAAGTATTTTGAAAAAATCTTGCATTATAATTTATCTGATCCTCTAAATATTATATAATCTACATAGATAAGAACCAAAATACATTTAATATTTTCATTCTTGATATAGAGGTTGCAATCAACTCCTCCTCGTTAGAACATAAGATTTATCAAGTATTGATAAATCATAGAGTACCAAACTCTCAATTCTTACTTAGTCCCACATAAAGTCTTCTTCAACAATAATTTTTTTTCTTATATTAAGATATAATAAATTAAATCAAGTTTCTCAATGAACACTTTCTCCTTGAGGTTTTTATTGTTTAATTCTAATTTGAAATCTATTTGATACACTTTGAATCCTCTTTATACTAATATATCTAATAAAAATTTTCCAACTAATAAACAAGTGAAAAATGTCTTATCAACATAAATTACCTCGATTGGGTAATATCCTTTTAACACCATTTAAGATTTGTTTCAATCCATATTTTCATCTTTATTAAGTGTTTTATGAAATTCACACTTGGTTATGATGATTTTTTTCTTATATTATTAAGATAATTATCATGTTTAGTTCTTCTCAATTTGTTAAAGTTATTTATGAATTGATTTGAATCAATTTACATCCCTAGAATACTCTTCAAAAAAATTATTCTTTACCTGAGATAATAGATTTGGACTCCATAGATTCTCTATCCTTCATGTTTACACTAGAGTTTTCTGGTCACCAATAATATTTCCTTCATTGATTTCAAACTTGCTAACTCCTATCTTCATTTTTGTTGAATCACCTATAATTTCACCATCATATGTGTTTTCTTAGGAGTCTTATATATTCCCACATGAACCCCCTTGTATTCTCACTTCATCATCACCCTCCTCTGAGTGTTTCTCACAATTTTTGTTTATGAAAAATGTACACTAGATTTTTAAATTTTACCATCTTTAATAACTATTACCTATGTACAATAAAATTTTCCAAGGAATTTTGTTGTAACATTTATACACCTTTAAAGTTCATAATAAACTTGTTTTTAATGACCTCTACCATCACTTCTATGAAATAATAGTCCACTAATAACCTTATTTTGATACTACTTTTTGGTAATGGGAAAGGTAAATACCCTGAGATAGGGGGAATGAATTAATGTATGTAAATATTTCATTAATAAACCATAACCATTTATCTTGTTATGTCATTAACAGGAATAGATTTCTTCCTTATAATTTATTTAAAGTGATAAAAGTAAAATAGAGGAACATGAGTAATTTTACTTATTTTACCCAAAAATGGATAATTTAAGGAGCATGAAACGACAATGTGTTTTCCACCAGAGACACTAAATGAACTTATTATTGGTTAAAATTGAGAGATTCCTTAATGAAACTCTAGGTTTATAACACATAGGAAAAGTAAGAACTCACTGCTCTCACTCCCTCGAATAGATCACCACTTATATGAGTGGTGTTGTCTCAATATTCATGAATAAAGAGTAAGTTTACATAAGAGTTTTGTAAAAATTCTTATCCATGAACGTATAATGAGAAAACTTATGAGATCTACTTCCAATAACATTTCATCAATTCTATAATTTCTCTACTATCTTTAACTCTCTAAACTCATCAATCCTTCTACTTCTTTGTGAAAAAATGATCCATCTTTTCTATACTCAAATAATCACCATGTTACCCTTAAAATAAGCTGTTAATTTTCCTTAATCAAGTGGGGTAAATTCATTTAGATATATTCAATAATTTCATGTCGATATCACTCATTTAATTCCTAAGTATTCCTCCAGATAGATAGTAAATTAATGCCTATGAGTCTACTGGTTCAACTCCTCCATGGCATGGTTATTACCACCATGACATGAAACCTACCTCTATGGGAACTTCCACAACATGTATCCTATATCTATCACTCATACTTATAAAAAATATCATGTCAATTACTTCATAATACACTACTTATCTTCTTACCATGGAATAACATAATGATAACCATGGAATAAAACTTATTGAGGGAAAATATATTTCAAAATTCCCATCACCACATTTATCTTTTCATTTCCTTCTTCGACATTAGAATTCTAATATTCAAAATACCTTAGACCATGAAATAAGGTTACACCAATATCTTACTTAAACTATCGACTCGCGAGTCCGTCATAGTGACCTGAGCACACATAGAAATAATTTTTAATTCTGACAAGGATTCTAAAAATCCACCACAACATTCACCATGGCATGGTCTCCACTATATTCCTATTTTACTTAACCTTTTCCTTTGGAAAACATCCATTTTCCATTTTTTCTATTCAACACCTTTGACCATGACTTCTATGATACATAGACTACTAATACATGTTCTACATAGGGAAATATCAATTGTAAAAATATATTCACCACGATGTGGTGTATAACTACTCCCCATTTTTCATAGGTACTTTGTAAAAACAAAATGTAATATTCCATAGTGTGGAACTATTCTTGTAAAAACCCCGACCCTAGTATCCCATATTTGGTGGTTGTTTTATTACAATGGAATAGATATAAGAGATCACATCACCAAGTATCGATCAGTTTACTATTATTGAAGAACTATATACATTCATGGTACCCTTATTACATTAATAATTAAACATATAACATAAAAAAGGGAAATAAATTTCTTCCTTGACACTTATTCAAAGATCTTATCTTCTTAACTTGGGGAAGGAAAAAAAGTAAAAGGGTGAGCTCAAATACTCAGTAAGGGTTACAAACAGCAGAAAAATGAACCAATAATAAGTGAAGCATAAAAAATAAATCATAAAAAACATTAAAAGACAGATAACTAAAAACACATATCATTTAATCAATAAAATTATAATAAAAATGCATCCACAGATTTTTTCATAGTGAGAATATAATGGATAATGATAACTAATACTGAATAAAGTAAATGATTAATTATTAGAAATAATATATCTGGAACATGAACCACTACCATAAAGACCTTTCACAATATGGTTTAATTTTGTGTGTAGAAACCCACCTGATTCTTCTTGGAAATAGATGCAATGGGTTTGTTACCAACTGTTTTGTCTCATAATACATGTCGATGCATCGAGGGGATATATAATGTTAAGGCCTAGCCTTCACTATAATTCAAAATAATTATTCATGAATATATTTAATTAATGAAAAATATTCCTTATCAAAATACCCATATTGAGTATATGTTAGAAATTTACCAATATTTCCCCAGTTAAAACAAAATTCAAAGTAAACTATGTATTTAAAAACAGTAAACAAATTAGACAATAATCATATCCATGATACAAGACATATTGATATTTAAGAGAAAAATAATGTCCATAAAAAATGGTCTATATGTGGTAGTAGATACACCACATAAAAATGATTTGTTTCATAATAATAAATAAGTCTTGATGAAATGGAAATTAAGATGAAGTCCCCTACCTTTATTTCTGCTTAATTTTTTCGTGTTTTCACTTTCTAAATAATAAAATTATATTTATAAAAAAATTAATCCAGAAGTTAATTATAGTCATTTATACAACTATATATAAATTATAATAAATTATAATATTTTTTAATTTCTGCTGATGAAATTGAAGTGGTTTGATATGATGTTTTACTTAAAAAATTCTCATTTTCAACATTTTCTCTATTTATTAAACATAATTTTTGAATTTGTACAATTAATTATAGAAGAATAAAATTTATATAATTAAATTTAAATTTTTTATATATAGTTTATAATAACCACCCTTGATTATGGTTATATGTTTTGACATAGAAATGTATTTGTAGGTGGTCAACCGACCTTTGGAGGGACATTGTTGAGAGAGCGAGAAGAATAAGTTTAAAATTATATATATATATATAGTAGGATACTTATAGTAGGTTAAAATTATTAATATAATGTTAAATTAATTCGTTTAAATTTTTTTTTGTGAAAGGGATGTTGAAAAAAATATAAGAGGAAGAATAATTAAAAAGAAAGAGAAGTGGTTCAGAACATACTTAATCCTCGGTGTTTCTTCTCTTGTAAGAAACTATAAATCCTTGGTTATTGGAGTTTTATTTATACAGAATGTATCTATAGGTTCTAAGAGTCTTAAGAAATAATATTTTAGTAGAAATTTTTCTTCTTAATGGGTTTTAGGAGTGGATTTCCAAGGTAAGGGAGATGGGTTATTTATACTTGAGAAGAGGGATATTTTTAGAATAAAATAATATATCAAAGGTAAAACTTATAATAGTGATTTTTAAAAAATATAAATCATATATTGATATAATATAATGTGTTTAAGACTTTAAATAACATTTATAATTTTAATTAATTAATTTATTAAAAAGGAAAGTGGAATGAAAGAAAAAATTTTATTTTAAGGAATCACTTTTGACTTTAGGTTTTGGACGATTCTTTTTAGGTTTGGAAATTGTTTTTATTGTATTTTAATGAACCATTTATTAAATTAAATATACCATGAACAAAACAAAAAATATATAAAGTATTATTTCATTATTTCATCATGAATTATGTAATTTGAGTTACATCAGTTCTGTGAAAAACTATATTTTTACAATTCACCTAAAAATTGATGTATTTTAGAAAATTTCCAAATCAATAACCCTTGGATAATTTTTACTCTCTGATATCAAAAATGGACTCCATTTTATGGAAATAAATTTCTAAATATGAGAAATTTAATTTTTAATTAAAATCATCATATCATTGAAAAATACTGATTTTTAATATTATAACAGATTTTATGACACATTCAAATATTAATTATCGTCTCAAAAAATTATATTATAATTATAATAAAAAATACCAATTTATGAATCTATTTAATAAAAATAATATTTCTTCTAAATCATTACATTAATTATAGAATTGCAGATAAACATTTACATTTTTAAAAAAAATACCAATACATAATTTATAATTTTTAAAACATTTATTTATTTATTCCATGATACAAATTTATTATATTTTCATTCATAAGATGCCTAAGTATTTTATACTTATATAGGCGAGGTTACTATTATATTGGATGGTTTACTATTCTTAATGGTCACATTACTATTGCAATGGTCATGTTAATATTTAATAGTGTATCAAGGTTTTATTTTGCAATGTAAATTATCAAATAAAGTGAATTTATATAAGAAGATACATAATGTAAAATATTTGGGGTGTGCTACATTATTATATCCTTTGAAAATTTCATCCTCAAAATCTTCATGAGTATTTCCTTCTAAATAGATGATGGTGGTTCTTTTTTATAACATCCTTATGTCCCCATGTTGCTTCTTCCCTTTTATGGTTTCTCCAAAGAACTTTTACCAGTTGAGTCATCTGATTTCTCAATACTTTCTCTCTAGTGTTAAGAATATTGATAGGGTCTTCACAGTAAGACAAATCAAGTTGCAGTACTATTTCTTCATAGGTGAGTATATGTGTTGGGTCTAGCATGTACTTCTTTAATAATGATATGTTGAACACATCATGAACTTTGGAGAGACTTAGCGACATTGATAATTGATTAGTTAAATTTCCAGTTATTTCTAGAATTTCAAATGGTATGATGTACCTGGGGATTATTTTCCCTTTCTTACCAAACATTAATACACACTTCTATAGAGATACTTTCCAGAAGACATTATCTCCCACTTGAAATTGAAAATCCTTTCTTAACTTATCATTATAACTCTTCTTCCTACTTTGAGATGCCTTAATATAATCCTGAATAATATTTACCAATATCATTTTTTCTTCAATAAATCTTGTTCCCATATGTTTTCTCTCACCAACTTCATCCCAAAAAGTTGAAGTATAGAATTTATTTATTTATAATGCTTCATACAACACCATTTGAATACTTGAATGGAAACTATCATTATAGGAAAAATCAACTAAAGGTAAATACTGGTCCCATATACCTTGAAAGTCAATTGAGAATTATCTCAACATGACTTTCAATGTTTGAATAGTCCTTTCAGACTAAACGTCAGTTTTATGGTGATAAGCAATACTCAAATGAAACTCAGTATCCAAATCCTTCTAAAGACTCTTCAATAATTTTTATGAAAAATGAGAATCTCGATCATAGACAATCAATAGAGGTGCACTATGAAGTCTTAAAAATCATTAATATATATTCTTTCCAAGCAGTCAAGAGGTAAATATTCTCTTATAATATTATAATGGGCTGATTTTTTAAGGCGGTTAATATAACCCATATCGTATAATTCTTTTTGAGGGTATTTGGTAATAAAGGGATTACATCCATAGTAATGTCATCCAACATCTACTAGGACAACTATAGGTTTCATGAATTATCTAAGATGTTGTATCCTGGCCTTCACTTATTGACAAACTATACATATCAACACATCGTTTTCTATTTCCCACTTCATATTATGCCACAAAAACGTTCTTTCAGATCTCTATACATCATGGTACTACTAGGGTGTATAGATAAATTTATTCTCTGAGAATCATCCAATAGTTCCATTTTTAGATCAAGTATTGATGGAACACATAAACTCTTTCCAAATTTTAGAATTCCATCTTCATAAACGAAGTCTTCCAATATTATATTCTTAATGACTTTAATTTTATTTTGAAAATTCTCATCATCAGATTGAGAGATTTTTATCTTTTCTAATAAATATGGTTTTATAATTATTTTAAAAGGGAGTGATATTTCCCCTTCCATAAAAATTATTATATCCATATTTACTAAATCCATGAAAATAGGATCACTCTCGATCCTAATTTGGGTGATAACTCCATGATCCTTCCTCATTAATGCATATGATTCCTTATTTTATTTTCCTGGGTGGTAGTGTACTGAAAATTCATAATCTTTGAGTAACTTGAGTCAACATCTTTAACTCATGTTGTGTTATTTTTGAGTAAATATGTATTTAAAACTTTTGTGACCTGTATACATCTGACATATTTCATCATAGAGATAGTGTATCTATATCATTAGAGAAAATATTATGGATACTAACTCAAGACAATGAGTTGGATAATTTTGTTCATGAATCTTAAAATTCCTTGATTCATATGCAATAGCTTTATAATTTTTCATAAGGACACAATCATGTAATTTATTTAATTAATCATTGTATATCACAAATCCCTCATTTTCTGTTGGTAGAGTCAAAATCAGAGCATTGACTAATCTTCTCTTAAATTATTCAAAGCATTCTACCCATTATTTTTTCCATATGAACTTAACCCCTTTACATGTGAGCTTGGTTAACGAGTAAGCCAATCAAGAAAAATTATGAAGAAAACACTAATAGTAACCTTATAAACCAATGAAACTATGTACCTCAGTTATGTTCATTGGTGTAGTTCATTTTTGGATTGTAATTTTTATAGGATCAACTGAGATTCCATCCTTAGAGATAAAATTTCCAAGAAAAGAAATTTTCTGAATCTATAGTTCACAATTGATAAATTTACCACATAAATCTTTCTTTATGAGAGTCTCAAGGATAATACATAAGTGATTCTCATGGTATTCATAGTTTTTAGAATACACAATAATATCATCAATGAATATAGAAACAAAACATTAAATATATTACTTGAATAATATATTTATTAGATCCTTGAAAATCAAGGGTGCATTAGTCAATCCCAAAGGCATTACTATAAACTCATAATGTCCATACCTATTCTGAAAAGATATCTTTTGAGTATCTACCTGTTTTGGTTGCAATTTATGGTACCCAGAACGAAGGATAATATTTGAAAAATATTGGGCTCTCTAAAGTTGATAAAATAAATAAACAATGTAAGGTATAGAATAATTGTTCTATATTATAATATCATTGATTTATCTATATTCAATTCACATACTCATGGATCTATATTTATTTTTAACAAAGAGAACAGGGGATCCCCATTTAGAAACACTAAAGTGAGTAATTATATTATTACACAACTCCTTTAGTTGTTTCTTCATCTCCACTAATTCCATAGTGGTCATTCTATAAGGATTCTTTGATATTAGTCTTCAATCGGGGATTAAATCAATGGTAAACTCAACTTCATGCTCTAGGTTGTTTCCAATTAATTCCTCAGGAAATAAATCAATATATTCTTGTGTAATTAGTATATCTTTAATTTGAAAATTGATTTCCTCACCCCTAGATGTTTTTTTATCTTCCTCTCCAAGAACTTCCTTCAGTATAGATACTAGGGGTGGATCTAGATAAAAATTAAATGATAAAGTTTCTTCTCTAAAGATAATGGATTCTATATCTTCCTCATGAATCAAAATCTTCTTCTTTTTTCAATAAATATTTGCATCATATTTTAAAATTCATTTCATACCGAGGATTATATAAAAGTAAACCATAGATATTATGATTAGGTCAGAAAATAAAAAATGTTTATATTCTATAATAGGGACTACGTGAAATATCTTTGCTGCAATGAGACTTCCCTTGGGATTTTTTACTGACAACTCCCTTATTAAATCAAAATGGAAATATATAATTTTCTTGGAAAACTGGGTAGATAAAAAAGAGTGCGATGATCCATAATCAGATAAATCATTGGATTAATTTTAATATATGATTAATGTACCACCTACCACATTATTGAGTACTTATAAACTAGTTTCATTTATCTCATAAGCTTGGTCATCTCCCCTTGGTCTCTTATGTGGTAGATTCCCCTGATGCTTGGGACATTGGTTTGAATAATTTCCCATTTCATTAAATTTAAAGCATTAAACATCATGATTTTTTTCTTCCCCTTCTATTAATTATCTCGATACCCTTTTATCCACAGTTATAAAAAACTCTCATGCCTTTCAATCATTTTCTAGGATGAATCTTCCCAAAATTTTCACATAATGGGAATTGCTTCATTCCCCTCTTATTTTTTGACACTTCACCTTTTTCATGGTTATCATAAGACCTATTATTCTCTGGGTTTCTCTTGAATATATAGGATCTGGAAAATTTATTATCCATTTTTTATGGAACTTAATACTATTTCATTATATGATGAAAATGTATGAGAATCCAATTCCCTTCGGAGACTTGGACTAAGACCTTCAAATAAATGATCAATCTTATTTTACAAATCATTTATGTAATCTATAGTATAACTGTATAGTCTTGTGAAGGAAACCTCATACTTCTCAACAAACTTATTCTTTTTTCTTTAAGATAATGAATTTTCTATTCATTTTAGTTCATTTCTCATGATGGAAATATTTGTTGAAGAATGTTTATCTAAAATCTTTCCATTCCATTTCTTCTATTTCATCTTCCTACTTAGTATTTTGGATCAAAGACCATCATTGATCAACATATACCTTGAGGAAATATACCTCTAGCACTACCTATTCCCTTTTATCACATCCCAATTCCAGAAATATCTTTTTGAGGGACTTGATCGATTTCCTATCTACCGATGAATTTTTAGTCCCACTAAAATATTATGGATTCTTCCAAATGAAATGATTCAACATAAGTGTAATATGGTTGTTAATCATAACATGAGTAAGATTTACTAATATGGTGATGATATTATCATCTCCAGCACTAAATGTAATGAATTTTTCAGTGGGAAAATCCCAAAATTTTCTATTAGTATTGATTCTATTTTTTCCATTATGTGCCATCACTAAATAATGGAAAACACAGAGTTAGATCATAATAATAATGAGTATTGAGGTAAAAATTCATTATAAGTCATTATCATAATTATCATGTTTATTTATTTTCTAGTTCCCAAGGTTTCTACTAAACCTTCTCTAATACCAACTATAATAACCTCAACCCTAGTAGCCTAAATTTGGTGGTTATTTTATTATAACATAATAAATATAAGAGATCACATCACCAAGGATAAATATTTTTTGTAGTATTGAAGAGATAGATACATAAATGATACCCTTATTACATTGTTAATTAAACATATAACATAACAAAGTAAAATAAACTACTTCCTTGATACTTATTTAAATATTTCATCTTTATAGCTTGGGGAATGAGAAAAAGTAAAAGGTTGAGCTCAAATTCTTAGTAAGGGTTAAAAATAGATAAAACATGAACCAATAATAAGTGAAGTATAAATAATAAGTAATAATCAACATTTAAATTTAAATAATAAACAAAAAACACATTTTATTTAATCAATAAACTGAGAATGAAAATGCATCTATAGATTTTGTCATAGTGAAAATATCATGGATAGGAATAACAAAAGGTGAATAAAGTAAATGATTAATTATTGGACTTAATATATCTAGAACAAGAAACACTACTGTAAAGTCCTTTAAAATATGATTTATGTCTATGGGTACAAACTCATATAATTATTTATGGAAACAATCATGAAGGGTTTATCGCAAACTATTTTGTCTCATGAGACCTATCGATGCATCGAGGGGTTGTATATTGTTGGGCCCCACCCATAAATGAAATTATAATTAATTATTCATAAATATATTAAATTAATTAAAAATTTTCCTTATCAAAATATTTGTATTGATTAGAGGATACAGATTTATCAATATTTCCCCACCTAAAACAACATTTAAAGTAAAAATTGTATGTAAAAATGGTATATAACTTAAAAAATAATCATATCCATGATATAATAAATGTGGATAATTAATATAAATATAATTTTAAATGAAAAATGATCTAAAAAGGGTTTTAGATAAACCACATAAAAATGATTAGGTTCACAATACCAAGTAAATCTCAATGAAATGGAAATTAAGATGAAGACCCTTACCTTAATTCCTACTTAATTTTTTCATGTTCGAGCCTCCTGAATAATAAAATTATATTTATTAAAAAATTTATTAATAAGTTAATTATAATCACTAATACAACTATTTATCAATTATAATAATTTTATTATATATCTTAATTTTCTTTTATGAAATTGAAGTGTTTTGATATCACGTTTTACTAAAAACATTTCCTGTTTTGGAATGCCTGAATGGCCCAAAGGCCTTCATTTTTTATTGATTTTTGATAAACCACCTTTCAAGGGATGAGGGGGAACCCTTACAAGGAACATAGTATTATATATTACATGGCTCGTAGGCTTAGGATATTACATGACCCGAAGGTCTTAGGGAATTCAACCAGACTATAAATACAAGGAACTGCCCCTCCCCAGCATCTGCATCGTGATGATAACTCCCCAACTTCGCATGGATTGGCTTCCGATGAAAGAACATGCTAGTTTTGATGGCGTATCCATACCCTCCCATTCTTCCAAATCCATTTGGTTCTAATCTGGTGAGTGAACTTGCTCTGAATCCTCCTCTGGGGTTACTCCTTTTTAGTAGAGTCTGTCTGGGGAAACTGCACTGATCATGTGGCCCGAAGGCCATGAGGTGGACTAAAGGCCTTAAAGGTAGCCTTAAAGCCTTACTAACTCGATTACCTAGGTGTATCAAAGGCCTTAATTACTAAAATCCCAAACCGGTGACCCAAGGTGAATAGTTATGACCGCTACAGTACCGAACAATACCTACTACAATAGCTGCAACAATAGCTGCTATAGTACCTGAACAATACTGCTATTGTACCTTCTACAGTACTTGATACAGTACTGCTATAATACCAGATTCATGCCTCTTCATGGTTTCGAACCTGGGTCTCGTGGATGCACTTAAGGATTCTTCACCCACTCGGTTGAGGCTCATGTGCCCCGTTTTGCAATGATTCTGCTATTTTATTAAATGTAATTTAGACATTAGTATAATTAATTATATATGAATATAATGAATATAATTAAATTTTTATATGTCATATATAGTTTATAATATCATCTTTTTATTATGGTTATATTTTTTGGCATGTAAATGTCTCCATAGGTGGTTAACCAACCTTTAACAGGACATTGTTGGGAGAGTGGGGAGATGAAGTTTAAAATTATATATATATATATATATATATAGTAGTATGATACTTGAAACAGGTTAACATAATTAATATAATTTTAACTTAACTCTTAATTAATTACTTTAAATTTGGTTGTGAATGGGTTGGTGTAAAAAATAGAGAAGAGGAAGAATGGTTAAAAAGAGAGAGAAGTGGATCGGAACTTACTTAATCCTCGGTGTAGCTTCTCTTGTATGACAATATAAATCCTAGGATATTGGAGTTTTATTGATCCATAACATACCTATGGGTTATAATAGGCTTAATTGGGAATATTTTGGCAAATATTAAGCTTTATAATTGGTGGAAGGAGTGGTTTTCCAAGGGAAGTGAGGGGTTATTTCTAATTATAGAGAGGGGTATTTTAAAATAAAATATTGAATAAAATAATATATCAAAGGTAAAACTTTTAATAGTGTTTTTTAATGAAAATAATATATTAATGTAATATAAATATTTTTATACTTTAAATCCCCTTTATAATTCTAATTCATTAGTTTATTAAAATGCAATGTGGAAAGAAAGAAAATTTGTTATTTTAAGGAATCACTTTTTATTTTCGGTTTTGGATAGTTCTTTTTAGGTTTGAAAATTGAGTTTATTGTATTTTAATGAAACATTTATGAAATTAAATACACAATGGATAAACCTAATGTTCTATAAATTATTATTTCATTATAACATAATGAATGATGTAATTTGAGTTACACAAGTTATGTGAAAACTGTATTTTTACTATTCACCTAAAAATTGATTTATTTTAGAAAATTTACAAAATAATAACCCATGGATAATTTCAATGTGATGATTTAAAAATTGGAATCCATTTTTTGAAATAATTTTCTAAATATTATAAATTTTATTTTTAATTAAAATCATCATTTCTTCAAAAAATATCGATTTTAATATTATAATTGATTTTATGACACATTGCAAATTTCATTATGGTATCATAAAATTATATTATAATTATAATACTTAAAAATAATAAGTTATAAAGATATTTTATTAAAATAAATTTTCTTTTAAATCATCACATTAATTATAAAATTATAAATAAACATTTTCGTTTCATAAAAAACCAATACATAATTTATCATTTTAAAAAAAATTACTTATTCTAAAATAAAAATATATTATCTTTCCATTAATAAGATACATAAATTTTATTTATACTTTTATATGTGAGGTTACTATTCTATTTTCTAGTATACTATTTCTAATGGTCACATTATTATTCCAATGGTCGTGTTAATATTTAATTGTATATCACAATTTGTTTGTGCAATGTAAACTATCGAATAAATTGAATTTATTTAAGAAGGTACCTAACATAAAATATTGGGGTATTATTAATCTTCTTATTTTTTCTTACCATTATGGCATGATTGTCATATCTATGAGGTGGTTGATTCTCTAGCATTCCCTCTACTACCTCCAACACTTCTTTGGCCTTTATCATGACCTTGTAACTCCTTTAGAATTCTTTCAACCTCATTGTCCACAAACACAGCCCTAAAAATGATTAAAGGGATTTTTTATGACACTATATGATTTAAATTAATATTTTTTTGATCTTGAAGTTGATATCACCTAATTGAAACATGATATTTAGGAAAAAATTATTACTTATAAAAATTTTAATATTATTATAGCTTTAAAGATAAAATTTTAAGAATAATATAATTTAATTGATGAAGTTGGTGCTTTTATTAAATAATGGTGAAATATGATTAGGTATCTTGGGGAATAGGTGGAAACGTTAATGAATAACTTTGAAGTTAAATTAAAATATATAGAAATAGACAACAAAATGAAGTTTAAAATATTTAATATTTATATGGATAAGGATAAATCTAATAAATCCTCAATATATCTTAATGAATGTCTGAATATGTAAAGACCCATTTTTATAGTCAAGAGTGGAATTAGTTATCAATGTAAAACATATAAATCTCAGACAATTGAATAAACAAAGTCCTATAGTAAGAGGAATGAAAAGGATTGATAAATACTCTCAATCAAAATTTGGGTGAGTATTCCAAAAAACTAGAAGTTATTCGAATACAATGGTGTAATATGAGTAAGAATAATTTTCTATTAATAATGTGTTGATTTTGTGGCTACTTGGGTCATAATATGACTATTTTAAGTTGGTGATAAGCTAATTATAATAGGTAAATCTATTTGGGGTAAGAAATGGAAAACAAGAACATATTTTACACAATGAAGGATAAATTATTTCATGGGGTATTATTTTTATTACTCTAAATATGATTGTAAAGTATTTGACTATAGGATAAATAGAGTATTAATTAAATCTAAAAAAATCAAGGTTTAACTAAATACTATTAATAAAAGTTTATTTAAGAAAAAATATATTTATGTGAAAAAAAGTAGATGAAATTTATAAAAATGTAGTGATAAATGATATTATATAGAAAAAAAATATCTCAAATTCTCAAGTAATATCATGGAAGAAAAAGATGATGAAAAAAATTTGATCTTGGATAAATATATATTAAAGGCATTCAAAAAAAACAACATTTCGATCTGTGATTGCGGGTATTTATCCCAAATGAAGGGAAATAAAAGATCATTTAAAACATTTGAAAACATGTAGATGGAATGGTATGATTTTTAAAGATTGGAGAATTAAATATCAAGGGTGGTGATAAGATAAGGATATCCCAAGAAGAGTTTAATAATATATGTTTACTATTTATGGATGGACTTTATCATGACCTCTTAAGTGTTAGTCAATTGTGTGACTTTGGACATGAAGTTTCATTCAATAAAAGGGGATACTTGATCAAAGGTAAGAATGGTGATGATTTTATCTAGGTGATAATAATAAATAACAATATTTATCAAGTGTATAATAAGTAAAAAACTTATTTTATTTCTATTAAAGAGAAAAATAGCTTGTGGAATTGACAGTTTAGGCACATAAATCAAAAAAGTATGGAAAATATCTCAAATATTAAGGAGGAAATTGATATTAATAATATTAAAACCTAATAGGAGAAGATGTATGACACAATTCTAGAATAGAATATGGTTTTAAATAACTATGATTAAAATAATAATAAATCCTCACACTTTCTTGAATTAGTACACATCATCATTTATAGTCTTGTAACACAAAAGGGGAAAAATGTGAAAGGTTTTACAATTTTTTAATAAGTATTATGAAAAAATTTCTTACATCATGGTTATATAGTCAAAGATAGTGGTGAAGGATATAAGAACCCGGGTTTTCAGAACGGGTCAAAATCCCGACCCTGTTTGAATTTTTTGACTGGTTTATGAGGAAATTGGAGAAAATAGGAAGTTTCTGGAAATTTGCAGACTACACGCCGTGTATATGTCAAGTGAGTGGCGGCTATGTACTCACCACGTACATGTCGTGTGGTGACCGTGTAAAATTTTCTTACTACACGGTGTGTAGTTTTAAACACGTCGTGTAACCCGGCCGTGTGGTGGCCATACATGGCGTGTAGGCCGTTGGCCGGGTAGAACGAAGGACACACCGTGTTCCCTTTGGACACATCATGTAGTCTAGCCATGTATGAGGGATATACATGTCGTGTGTATATGTCGGTGAGGAAGAGAAGAGAAACCCGGTACACGCCGTGTACTCATGTTGGTAGGTCCAGAAAGTAAGTCGGTGGAATCCTACCGTCTTATGAACAGTTAAATGAAATATACACGGCATGTAGTCTTAAAGTACATGCCGTGTACTTTTTTTTTGCGTTAAAACAGGCAGTATCCTCGTATTGAGGCAGAACCTCAATATCTCACCCGATTTCACGAACTAAGTCAGCCGGACCTCTTTCCTTCTCCCGATCGTCTGTCCAAGACCCAATTCGAACTCTGATTAGTGCGTTGGAACCCCCTCAGTACGGACTTGATTCCTCTTTGGCCGTTATGTTTGATTTTCATTATAGAATGCATTATAGGCATTTGAATGGTATTGAATCTTTTGTAGATTTACCGCATTTTAGACCGAATTGGCGGCTGTTACCGGAGGAGTAGCATCGTACGAGTCTTAGGTAGGTGGTGCTTACCTCATTTTGTGTTTTCGTGGTTGTTTGAGTGACGCGGCCTTCGACGCGTTTTTGGGTATTTTGAGCGGGACCCGTTTTATCTGTTATTTCATTATAAATTGTTTATTTGAAGTATGGGATGCCTTTGGGTATGCCCGGTGACCAGTTTGCGTGAGTGGGCTGGGTGAGGGGTCATGGCTCATCAGGGAATTTTGGCTGGGTTACACCAAAATGGTTTTAATTGAAATATTAAAGTGTTAAACTATTTAGTTTAATTTATTTAAGCCCGTTATAATTGTTAGATGCATTTAATACATCAGTGCTGGTATGGGATAACACCTTTCATAGTGCAATTCAACTGTTTAGTTGTTTTTCCTGGTTATGTTTTCTGTTTGAATATGTTATATATGCAATTGTTGAATTGTATCTGCTGGACCCTTTTAGGTTGTGTTGGTCTTGGCCAGTTATGCTTGAGTGATGCTGATCACAGGTTGGGGATTTTCCTAGGTTACTTTGGGTGGTTTTGACTATGGGATTGGGCGTCATGGACGTCGGCTTGAGGCAGTACGACTGTCAGGTTGGGCATGACCCGGGTTACTAGGATGGCGATGCCATCAGACTTGAGCGACATGGTCGCAGGGACACAAGGTGTTAGATGTGTGGGTGGCTTAGGTACTATTTGGTGATTACCGCTCACCCAGGACTTTGAGTAGTGTGCACACATAGATACTCCATGATGAGGTGGTTTTGACCACTTTTGTGGGTAAAGGCCCCCGTAGTTGTGGTTAGGTATTCTGGTTGGGGGTGCTTATCGTAGGAAGCCACGTGGGAGGTGAGGAGCCTTCAGGGGATTGGCGTGCCTTCGGGACGTCGGGACTTGAGACACAAGGTGTCATGAGGCACATGGTGCCGAGTTACTATTTTTGGCGTGCCTTCGGGACATCGGTACTTGAAGCACGAGGTGTCAGGAGGGATATGGAGCCGGGTTACTATTTTGGGTGTGCCTTCGGGACTTTGGTACTTGAGACATGAGGTGTCAGGTGGAATATGGTTCCAGGGTACACGATAGAGATTCCAGCATTGGCTGAAGTAGGTGACACTCCTTGGTGGTTGTTGAGCACCAGTGGAGTTTGTGTTTATTTGTGAATTGTACTGATTAGTGCATTCTTTAGAAATGCATAACTACCTAAACACATATATTTGGTATGCACCGTTGGGTGGTATCCTACTGAGATTTTTCTTACACCCTGCACGGGCCCTTCGGGACGCGTGCAGTCATACCTAGTCGGGGTTTACTTTGTTATATTTTCTTTTCTGTGTCGACATGCTTACTTGTTGTAGCCACTGTTGGTTAGTTATTGGCGCCCTTTTTATTTTCAGTTGTGCATGACCATCTTTGGATGCATGTTTTACTGTTCTGTAGTTGTTACATGTTATCAGCATGTTGTTGTGTTTATTTCCGTTGTTGTAGTTATATTCACTACTTTCATTGTTCATCTATATTGACTATGCTTCCGCTCTGCGGGTCTGGTTCGAGTCTACTGAGTCTTTTAATTACGCTGCATCTTTACAGTTATACTTGGACCAGTACCCTTACTATGATCCTCCGAGAGGGTATAGCCTCCCCACTATACCTATCAGACCCTCACTGCTAGTCGGCAGCCTTTGGCGTTCAGGGGAGGTGCCCCTAATGTAGTAACACCCGGCCTGTTTGGCACTGTTCGAGTGGCTGGCCGGGTCCGGGTCATTACAAAGTGGTATCAAAGGGAGTTCTTGACAAGGATTTAGTAGTAGTTTTTTTCTGGATACTAATGAGATTGATAATTCTCTTTTATTTATGATGGTTTTACTATTTGGGATATGGTAGACTGGAGATAAGTTGTTGTTACTAGAACTGGGTTCCCAGCTTGTGCTTGGGTGCCTGTAGCCCCAGGTACGAGGGATGGACCAAGTTTTCATTGGTGGGAATTGCTATTTTCTTTTTCTCAGATTACGGTTTGTAAGGACCCAGTTGGAGCAATGAACCACTGAGAGGGGGTGTTGAATCAGTGGTACCCCTTTTTCATTATAAGTTCCCTTAATATTGAGAATAACCTTTGTCTCCTGTTAAAGATATAATTCCCTACTGAGAAAAAAAACAAGAACACATCCAAAGGAACACATCAATTTATAAGGTTCACTATTCAATAAGAATAGCTACGTCCTTGGTATGGTTGGAAAAAATATAGAACCATACAATCTAGTAAGAAAACAATCCTTGGATTACAACGAGTAGGATATACCCTTACACTCATGAAGCACTGTGAAACAATCACTCCAGTGCGTGTGCACCCTCTTATCACAATAGGGAAATGCCTCTTTTCTTGTAACAACCTATGTTACCTACACTTCCTTTCAAATACAAAAGTGTAAGAAAGTTCAGCACAAATCTTCACTTACTTACCCAGAAGAATGGCAAGGACTCCTGGGACTTGAGATAGGTTAATTACAGTTCGAACTTCCCATTCCGAATCTCCACTCTGAAATTTTCCCAATTCGATTATTCAATCAGAATCTTCCTCAGTCTGAGAAACTCAATACTGTGATAGCTAGTACTGATTCCCCATTCCGAATCTCCACTCCGAATTATTCATCACTACGAATTTTCTCAATCTGAGAAACTCGATACGGTGTCAACTAGTATCAAATTCTCGTTTCAATTGAGACTGCAATGAAACTCTGTCGGCCAAACCATTCTTTCTCTCTCTGGATTATCATAGATTCTCTCTCTACTTTCTCATCATACATTACTTTGTACTGTGATCTCCTTTTATAGGTACTTCAAAGTGTGCTTAGGCGGGAAACTAAAATATTTTCCCGCACACTTAAATTCACCCAAATCTTAATTTCTTCTGAAATCTTGGAGTAATTAAGATTTGGTCAACGCTTCTATAATCTTTTTGAATATTCTTATAATTCTCTTGATTTAGAACTTTGGCCTTTTTCGGCTCCGACCTTCTGGATTCTCGGCATGACATTCTCGAATCCAGTCATCTGTCTTCTCGTCATCATATTCTCGGATCCACCCTTCCAGATTCTCGACATCACTTTCTAAGATCCATCCTTCTTGAGTCTTAATCGTCACTTCAATTCTTGGCATAACTCTTCACTGCTTCTTTGGCATGACACCATTTCAAATCTCGGTATGTCTCCTCATCACTTCTCGGTATGGATTTTAATTGCTTCCTCGCTATGAAAAATTCTTCATTCTCGGTATGACTCCTCTGGATCTCGATACGACTTCACCAGTTCTTGGTACGACTTCAGATTCTTGGAACTACTTCTGGTTCTCCGAACATCTTCACCAATTCTCGGCATGACTCCGCACTTCTGGCTATGAACATCAGGTTTAGGAAGTCGACTCTGAACTTCGTCACTCCGAACTTCTGACTCAGTAAGTCGACTCTGAACTTCCCGCTACGAACTTATGACACAGGAAGTCGACTCCAAACTTCTTGCTAGAAACTTCTTACTCAGGAAGTCGACTCTGAAATTATCTCTATGAACTTATTCTTCACCAGGTCGACTCCGAACTTCCCGCTACGAACTTATGACTCAGGAATTTGACTCCGCAAATTCTGTTCAGGAAGTAGACTCCAAACTTCTGGTTCTCAGAGTGACTTCACAGATTCTCGGTACGACTTCTCGAAACAAATTTTGCTTGTATCGTGAGTACTTACATATACTCACAAACTTAGAGTTACAAAACAGCAAAGCATCGTCACAATTAAATTTCCTGGTTCCAAACTTCTCAACTTCCAGACTCCGAATTCCAGATTCCGAATTTCAGACTCCGAATTCTAGACTCCGAATTCTTCAAGCACCAGGTTCTGAATGTTCAATGTTCTTGGTTCTGAATCTTCAAACTTCCAGCTTCCGAATTCTTAGAAAATTAAGAAGACTTTCCTTTATGAAAACTTCCTCAAGATCAACAAAATACAATCCTTGAAAACCATCTCTTCCTTCAGCTTTGTCCTAACAATATCCCCCTTTGGATTTTTTTTTTCAACCAAGTTTTCATAAATCACTAAACTTTGTAACCTCAAGAAATGGATTACCTATCAATAATTTTAATCCTACGTGAGGTAACTCATTGTAGGAAACAAGAATCATTGACAGAAAAAACATGTTGTTCATAAGTAGTGAAAATGACATATTCAACTTCATACATCTTCAGCTTCATACATATTCAGCTTCATACATCTTATAAACAACTTCAAGTTCTTTACTACAACCACTCCAACAAACAGCTAGAATAGTTCACATACACAAGCAGTGCTGAGTTCACAGCTTACCCACAACTCTCTCTTTGAACAATAAATTTATGATACAAACAAATTCTCCCCCTTGACAAAACAATCCAAAGGTAAGAAAAGAGAGGGGACAGATCAACATACTTTAGCCTTGAAGAGAAAGAGGTTGGACATCCATGTTCAAAATCAATCTTGAGAATGATTAATTTGGCAAGGGTTTCGTGAAAATATCAACAACTTGTTCAGCAGATGAAACATATTCATGTTTCAGTTCATTCTTTTCCACATGCTCTTTGATGAAATGATATTTGATGTCAATATGCTTTGATCGAGAATGTTGGACTGGATTTTTGGTAAGATTAATTGTGTTTTGATTATCACATCCCAAGAGCAAGGGAAACTTCACTTCAACTAACAAATCATCCAACTGTGTTTTCATCCAGATAAGTTGAGTAGAAGCCATGGTTGCAGCAACATATTCAGCTTCATCTGTACTGAGTGTTACAGAATTCTGCTCCTTCAAGTACCAGCCAACACAACTTTTTCCCATAAAGAATACTCCACCAGATGTGGATCTTCTATCATCAAAATTTCCTACCCAATCTGCATCCGAATAGCCAAAAAAATCATTTTTATTTGAACCACTATAATTAATTCCAAATTCTGTTATGCCTTTTATGTATCTGAGAATTCTTTTTCCAGTAACAAGATGTGATTCTTTAGGAGCACTCTGGAATCTTGCACATAAGGTAACAACAAAAACAATATCTGGCCTTGATGCAGTCAAGTATAATAAACTTCCAAACAGCTTTCGATATTCTTTTCGATCAACTTCTTTTCCTTCATCATCTTTTCTTAGATTCGTTCCCACTGAGATAGGAGTTGATACAGGTTTTGAGTTTTCCATCCCAAACTTCTTAAGAAGTTCTTTAGCATAATTTTCTTGGGAGAGAAAAATGAATTCTTTTTTTTTTGCAAAATCTTTAACCCAAGAAAGTATCTCATTTCACCCAACATGGACATCTCAAAGACATTGTTCATTTCTTCAGAAAACCTTTCAAAGATCCTTTCATCATTTCCAGCAAAAATAATGTCATCAACATACACAATCACAATGAGAGAAAGATGTTAGCTTTCCTTGATGTACAGATTGCTATCAACTCTTCGTTTCTAGAAGTTCAACTCTTTTAAACAAGTATTTAGTTTGGAGTACCATGCTCTTGTAGCTTTCTTTATCCCATACAAGGCTTTCGTCAACCTGCACACATAACTTTCATTCTTCCAAAAAAAGCCACATGGTTTCTAAATATAAACTTCTTCTTTTAGATCACCATTAAGAAATGCAGATTTAACATCCATTTGAAATATTTTGTTGCCTCATTGTGTAGCAATAGCAAGAAAGATTCTGATAGTTTCTAATCTGGCCACCAGAGCAAAAGTTTCTTCAAAGTCAATTCCTTTAATCTGAGAGTAGCCTTTGCAAATCAATCTTGCTTTATTTCTGATAACTTCACTTTCTTCATTTAGCTTGTTTCGGAAGACCCACTTTGTGACAATAATGTTCTTATTTTCAGGCTTGGGTATGAGTTCCCATGTATCATTATTTTCAATCTGATCCAATTCTTTGTTCATGGATTAAACCCATTCCAAATGCTCAAAGGCTTCTTTAACATCATTTGGTTCCACTTTGGAATACAAGGAAGTATGTGATATGGAATTTATTTTTTGAACCGTGTGATGTTGATCACCAATTATGTTCTGATCTTGCACTTGTTTCATCAACCTTGGATAAGTTTTTCATGTTCCATCCTCATCACTTGATATGGCTGAATCTGATTCTTCATCTTGATTAGGATTACAATTCATTGCATCCTTATCAGAATCATTAACGTCATCTTCCTCATCTCCCTTGTCTGTCTGGACATTCTTATCTTTTCCTGGAGTTTCAATGAATTTTACATCAACTGCATCCACAATTCCTCATGTTTCTTTGTTAAAGCATCTATAACCTCTTCCTTCTGGTGCATATCTAAGAAAAATTGCATCTTATCCTTTCTGATCGAATTTTCCACTGCTTCCACCTTTCTTCTTTATAATGCATGGGCTCCCAAAAACTTTAGCATGCTTCATACTTGGACTAATTCCACAAAAAAGTTCATATGGAGTCTTGCTTGATTTAGACCTATAGAAACATCGATTTTGAATATAAACAGATGTACTTGTATCTTGCCTCTAAAAGTAATGAGTAAGGCCATGTTCAAGCAACATGGTTCTTCCCATTTCCACCAAGCTTCTGTTCTTCCTTTCAGCAACCCCATTTTGTTGAGGTGTATATGGAGCACTATATTCATGCTGAATCTCATTCTTCTCAATATAGTATTCAAATTCTTCACTTATATACTCACCACCATAATCTGTTCTCAACTTCTTCACAGAGTACTCACATTCTTTCTCAGCTTTCCTTCTGAAGATTTTAAACATTTTCAGGGTGTCTGACTTGTACTTCATAAACATAACACACGTAATGTGAGTAAAATCATCAATGAAAGTGATAAAGTACTTATCTCCATTTTTTTATTGTTTTCTCATCGGACCACATATATAAGAATGTATTAGTTCAAGCGGTTGTTTAGAACAAATGTCAATCTTCTTATGCACAACACTTGTAATCTTTCCTTTCTGATAGGTAGTAAAACACCAATCTCTTCTTCTTGGCAAATCTGGAATATCTCAAACACTGTCCCTTTGAGATAAATTTCTCATATTTCTTTGACACATGTGTCCAAGTCTTCTGTGCCACAACTGATTTTCTTCCACTATGCTCATGTAACAAGAGTTTTGTGAATTTCCAACCAGAAATAGATTTCCTTTAGTTCATTGTCCTCTTGTAACAATCTCCCCATCTTCTTCACTTTTCACAACAAATCCATCTTTCTTGAAGATAACTTTGTTACCCTCATCACACAATTGTGATACACTCAGCAAGTTGTGCTTCAGTCCATCAACATACAAAGTTTTCTTGGACTTCAATTTTTCCTTCCCAATGATGGCTGATCCAACACCTTTGATTTTTAAAGATTCGTCATTGCCAAATTTCACAGTTCCTTCTTTAAAACTTTTCAAATTCTTTAGCAATTTCAAGTCTCCTTTTATATGTGAAGAACACCCACTATCAAGTATCCAAGGTCATTATTCCTTTGTAACTTTTAGTGCAGTTTCAACAACAAGAGATTTTTATTCTTTCAGTTCTTTCTTCTACTTCAACTTCTGAGAATTAAGAACTTTTTTTGAGCTCGTAGCAGCACAAGACATCCTTTTGCAAGATGTCCAAGTTGTTCAAACCTTTCACAAATGGTCTCCATAGGCTGGAACCTATTTTCTGTCTTGACTTTATTATTCTCAAATTTCTTCAAGAAAACCTTCTCACTCTTCTTCCATTGAGGAGATTGACTCCCCCTCAATCTCTTCCTTTCATAACTCGTGGGGTGATGGTAATAATGTTGATTGAACCAAAACATTTTTGATGTCTGCCCGAATCCACCACAATACCAACAGTACCCATAGAAGGAGTACCTTACTCTAAAGCTTTTGTTCTGATACTTCTTTGTTTCTCTTTCTTCAGCCCCACCAACCATTCTTTTGTTAGAAAGATTGCTATGTTGGAATTCTATCTTCTCTGATTTTTCTTGTTTTTCACTAGTGTTAGACTTAGGTTTCCTTGAAACTTAGACTTCCCAGTAACGCTGGTCTTGGCCACATAAGTAACTTTCTCAAATTTATTCTTCACAGAAACCACCTTATTCTTCTGTTGAATTTTCTTAGAATGTTCTTGTTGAGAGACTTCACTAACATCAGTAGTTGAGTTTTGAAAACCAATGTTTTTTTATTCAACTTCAGAGAGCTTCTTTTGAACGAGTTCCAATTCTTCCTCTTTTGCCTTCAGTTCAACTCTCATGTGCTCATTTTGATTTTTCTCATCTTCAAGAGACTTCTTCAAGTCATCAAGATCTTTCTCAAGTTCTTATTTATCATTGGATTGATTGGATGCTGAGAAACATTCATCTTCCAACTTTTTGTTAAGCTTCTCTAGCCTTCTGATCTTTCTTAAACATTCCTTCAATTCTTCTTTCAGATGCCTCTCTAGATAAGTTTCTTCTTCTTCTGAGATGCAGCTTCCGAAATACTCAGCATTCACTGTTGCAATGAAAGTATTCTCAACACCATGCTCAACTGATTTTTCAGATTCAGCATCACTTTCTTCATCTTCTTCATTTATGGATAGGAAGCTTTTTCTCTTGGATTTGAAAAACTTCTTTTCTTTCCCCAACTTTCCATTACCACCCTGCTTCTTCCATAACATTCTTGGATTTATTTCTTCTTCATCACTATCTACTTAATTTTCCCTTCGAGGACAGTTATCCGCAAAGTGACCAATGCCTCCACATTCAAAACACTTCAAGGGAAGTTTTCCCTTATATTTCTCTGTGCCTCTTTTAACATTTTCTGAAAACAAGGATAAAATATCGTTAAGATTTTTAAATACCTCACTTTCAGAGTCAGAGTCACCACCATCTTCTTCAGTAAATATCTTCTTAGAATTCTCCTTCTTCATGGCTTTGAAAGATAATTCTCTATCAACCTTTGTCTAGGTCCACATAGACTTTTCCTTTCTCATCTCATAAGTAATGAGCGTGCTATGCAAATCATAAAGAGATAGAGTCTCTGAGTCTCTGTCTTCTAATGAAGATACCTTCACATCAAATTTATCAAGAAGAATCCACAAGATTTTTCCACCACAATAGAGTCTTTCAGCCCTTCACCAAGACATCTAATGGTAATAAAAATATCATTTACCCTGGTGAAGAAATCCCCAACAGATTCATGCTCTCCGGTCTTCAAGTCTTCATACTTAAATCTCCAGATTTGAAGTTTTGCCTTCTTGAATTTTTTATTGCCTTCATATATGTTTTTCATTTTTTCCAATATACCTTTGGTTGTGGCCACTCCTTTTACTCTTATAAATTCACTTTCAGAAAGTGAAGACAATATAGCATTATTGGCTCTTCCATTATTCTCAAGAAACTTCTTGTCAACAGGTGTAAGTGGAACATTATATTCAATGGGAGGAAACCCAACTGTTGCAGCTTCAAGAACTTCATATCTAATAGACATTTGATACAATATCATTCTATCCTTCCATATGTGATAGTTCTTCCCATCGAATACCAGAATTCCTTTACTGTTCACACAATTCAGATTCTCCATAAGCAAGGAAAAACAAAGACAACCTGGCTCTGATACCACTTGTAAGGACCCAGTTGGAGAAATGAACCACAGAGGGGGGGGGGGGGGGGTGGGGGTGAATCAATGGTACCCCTTTTTCATTATAATTTCCCTTAATATTGAGAAAAACCTTTGTCTCCTGTTAAAGATACAATTCCCTGTTGAGAAAACAAACAAGCACACATCCAAAGGAACACAACAATTTACAAGGTTCAATATTCAATAAGAATAGCTACGTCCTTGGAATGGTTGTAAACAATCCATCACTATACAATCCACTAAGAAAACAATCCTTGGATTACAACGAGTAGGATATACCATTACACTCGTAAAGCACTGTGAAACAATCACTCCAGTGCGTGTGCACCCTCTTATCACAATTGGGAAATGTATTTTTTCTTGTAACAACTTATGTTACCTGCACTTCCTTTCAAATACACAAGTGTAAGCAAGTTCAACACAAATCTTGACTTCCTTACCCAGAAGAAAGGCAAGGACTCCTGGGACTTGAGATAGATCAATTACAGTCCGAACATCCCTTTCTGAATCTCCACTCTGAAATTTTCCCAATCTGATTCTTAAATCCGAATCTTCCTCAGTCTGAGAAACTCAATACGGTGACAGCCAATACTAATTCCCCATTCCGAATCTCCACTCCGAATTCTCCACTCTGAATTCTTCTTCACTCCGAATTTTCTCAATATGAGAATCTCGATACGGTGTCAACCAATATCAAATTCTCCTTTCAAATGAGACTACAATGAAACTCTGTCAGCCAAACACTTCTTTCTCTCTCTGGATTATCAGAGCTTCTCTCTCTAATTCTTCATCATACCTTACTTTGCACTCTAATATCCTTTTATATGTGCTCCAAAGTGTGCTTAGGCGGGAAACCAAAATATTTTCCCGATCACTTAAATTCACCCAAATTTTAATTTCTCATGAAATCTCGGAGTAATTAAGACTTTGTCAACACTTCAAGAATCTTCTCAAATCTTCTTCTACTTCTCCTGATTTATAACATTGGCCTTTTTCGGCTCTGACCTTCTGGCTTCTTCACATTACATTCTTGGATCCAATCTTCTGTCTTCTCGTCATCATATTCACGGATCCACCCTTCATGATTCTCAGCATCACTTTCTCGGATCCATCATTCTTGAGTCTTCAGCATCACTTCAATTCTCGGCATAAATCTTAACCACTTCTTCGGTATGACACCATTTCAAATCTTGATATGTCTCTTCATCACATCTCGGTATGGATTTTCATTGCTTCCTCAGTATGACAAATTCTTCATTCTCGGTATGACTCCTCTAGATCTCGATACGACTTCACCAATTATCGGTACGACTTCAGATTCTCAGAATGACTTCTGGTTCTCAGAACGAAGTCACCAATTCTCAGAATGACTCTGCACTTCTGGCTACGAACTTCAGGTTCAGGAAGTCGACTCCGAGCTTCGTCACTCCGAACTTCTGACTCAGCAAGTCGACTCTGAACTTCCCGCTATGAACTTATGACACAGGAAGTCAAATCTGAACTTCTTGCTATGAACTTCTGACTCAGGAAGTCAAATCCAAACTTCTCTCTACAAACTTCTTCTTCAGTAGGTCGATTCTGAACTTCCTGCTACGAACTTCTGACTCAAGAAGTCGACTCCGCAAACTCTGTTCAGGAAGTAGACTCCAAAATTTTGGTTCTCGGAGCGACTTCACCGATTCTCGGTACGACTTCTCTCGAAACAACTTTTTCTTTCATCATGAGTACTTGCATATACTCACAAACTTAGATTTACAAAATAGAAAAGCATCGTCACAATTAAATTTCCCGGTTACGAACTTCTCAACTTCCAGACTCCGAATTCTAGATTCTGAATTTCAGACTCCGAATTCCAGACTCCGAATTCTTTGAACACCAGGTTCCAAATGTTCAATGTTCTTGGTTCCGAATCTTCAAACTTCCAGCTTCCAAATTCTTAGAAAATCAAGAAGACTTTCCTTTATGAAAACTTCCTCAAGATAAACAAAATAAAATCTATACAAACCATATCTTCTTTTAACTTGGTCCTAACACGGTTTATATGATTTCCACCTCAGTGGCTCACTTGGTGTGTGATGTTATTGATTGTGATATGTAAGCCTTAACCCAGTGCGGTAAGGGATAATTGGACCTTGGACTGGTATGGAAAGGATACTTTCTTTGGATTTTCATAGGCACATTTTTAGGGTATTTCAATTCCATAATTGCACGTATGATTTTTGAAGTGATAATTCCATGTGAATAAAAATCAATTTCCATGCTTTATATTATTTGAAATGTGAGTTGGTGAAATTCCTGATAGAATTTATAGTTGTGAAAATGTGTATCCCATGCTGTATATTTTTGTAGAATTTCATGTTGTAGGATAATTGGGTCTGAATCTTATGAGAGAAGGCTGGTACGATGACCGAGGCAGTGTAACTGTCAGGATTGGGTGACTCGATCGTCTGTTTGAGGGAACGTGAGTTGTCGGTATGGGCATGGCCCGAGGTACTTGTGATACTTTTCTCTGTTGAGGGAGGGTAAGGAGGCCATGAGGCCTAGATGCTATGGGGCATGGGTTGCGGTGAGGGGGAGTAAGGGCAGTTTTAATGCATTGCCTATTACTGCTTTCCTTATATGCATAGAGTATATTGTTGTATATGTATATGGGATCTCTGACCATTTATGTTATTCAACGAGTTACTCCTTCATGACTCGATGGAGCGTCAGGCAGGAGATGATATAGTGCCGCAGGATTAGGGTCAAAATTCGGTGCAGGCAGAGCATGAGCTGCAGGTACAGGCCCATGGATAGGATCAGGTTCAAGATCCAGTGCAGGCAGTACAACAACTGGTTTTGGCATCATTCGGGCCATGGCTCGATGAGCAGCTCTGGGCGAGCCTGGCACACATCTTGGAGAGGATTGACAGAGGCACACAGGGTACAGACCCTTCTATGGCATATCTGACGCGGGAGTTCCAGTTGCAGCACCCACCGCTTTTTCAGGGTGAGGGTATTCTGCAGGCGACAGAGAACTGGATAGAGAGTATGCAGATGATCTTCGAGAAGATTGAGATGCCTCCAGGGTGAAGGGTCAAGATGGAGACTTACATGCTGATAGGACTGGCGAAGCGTTGGTGGGATGTACAGGTTCACGCTCGTAGGCATGTGGGACTGGCGTGGTATGACTTCGAGGACAGGTTCTTTGAGCACTTCTACCCGGAGACACTACGGGAAGAGAGAGCTCATGAGTTCTTGAGTCTTTAACAGGGAGATATGTTCGACATGGAATACACAGATACTTTCACAGAGTTGTCTTGCTTTACACCTGGTATGGTGAGAGATGATGCGGCTAGGGTGAGGCGCTTCGTGGATGGATTACGACACGCCATTCGGGTCAAGGTGAACATCTTCAGACTGGGTTCCTTCTCCGAGGTAATGAATTAGGCACTCATAGCTGAGGGAAATGAGAGAGAGAAATCTCTCCTGGTCAGGGTGACAGCTTCAGGTGATGGCTCGGACAGCAAAAAATGAGGACGGGACGAGTTCTAGCAGGGTAGTCAGACTAGGGATTCAGCTAGACCACCTCGTGGGAGTTCTTCGGTGATTTGCTTTCAGTGTGGACAACTAGGGAATATTCGGGCACAGTGTGATAGGTCTCCGAAGGAGTGTCGGGCATATGGACAGGACGGGCATCTGGAGAGGTTTTGCAGGAAGCCTTCTCAGATAGTCGGCAGGCAGGGACCAGGACAGACTTTAGCATCTAGAGTTGGTTCAGGTTCGGTACCTGGAGAGGGTAGTCGAGGTTCAGCTATGCGTGGAAGTCATGATAGAGACGGTGGGACTCAGCTGAGGGGTCAGTGGCCGGTGACGGAAGCAGCATCCTAGGGAGGTCAGACGTCAGACAACCATGTTTCAGGCCAGGTGCACGCCGTGGAGCTTCCAGAGGCTGAGCAGGCTGGTGAGCCGATGACAGTTAGAGGTACACCGTGGTGTGACCGTGATCTCCATGTTTCCTTTTTGGCATGACCTATAGAGGCATGTCTATTTTGAGTGCACGTGGTACACAAGATCTATGTGGACTGACTAGATTCTAGTTAGTGGGTTTGGCACCATATCGGGTGCGTGATATATGTATGAGGTGCCTTGGGCATCGGGGCATTGAGGATGCAGGTTACTTGAGGTGCCAGGCACCAGGACCTCATGGAGGCAGACACCGATGCGGTGCGGGATACATTGGGTGTTGGGAGTGACACATGATCACCAATGAGGTGAAGGGGTGACAATGCGTCATGATTGGACTATGCGTCCGGAAAATAGGTTAGTAAACCCTGTTTTGTTTGATTTTTGTTGGGTTGAGACTGGGTTAGGCGATTCCTAAGGTGGGGATCCCCTTGAGGAGTTTAGCCAGGACATTTGAGATCGAGGAAGTCCGTGTTACTTTGAACGAAGTGGTATGTTTGGTGCCATCTTTGGGTTTTGGTTGATAGATCAAGGATGAGCTATGTTAAGTTGGGGACTTTGTAAGAACCCGGGTTTTCAGAACGGGTCAAAATCCCGACCCTGTTTGAATTTTTTGACTGGTTTCTGAGGAAACTGGAGAAAACGGGAAGTTTTTAGAAATTTGCAGACTACATGCCATGTACTTTTAAGTACACGCCGTGTATATGTTAAGTGAGTGGCGGCCGTGTACTCACCAAGTACATGTCGTATGGTGACTGTGTAAAATTTTCTTACTACACGGCGTGTAGTTTTAAACACGTCGTGTAACCCGACCGTGTGGTGGCCATACATGGCATGTAGGTCATTGGCCGGTTAGAACCAAGGACACGTCGTGCTCCCTTTGGACACGCCGTGTAGTCTAGCCATGTATGAGGGATATACATGTCATGTGGGTATGTTGGTTAGGAAGATAAGAGAAACCTGGTACACACCGTGTACCCATCGGTACACGCTGTGTACTCATGTCGGTAGGTTCGGAAAGTAAGTTGGTGGAATCCTGACATCTTATGGACAGTTAAATGAAATATACACGGCGTGTAGTCCTAAAGTACACTCCTTGTACTTTCTTTTTTCTTTTTGCGTTAAAATGTGAAGTAGACTCATATTGAGGTAGAACCTCAATATCTCGCCCGGTTTCGCGAACCAAGTCGGCCGAACCTCTTTCCTTCTCCTAATCATCTGTCCGAGACCCGATTCGAACTCCGATTAGTGCGTTGGAACCCCCTCGATAAGGCCTCGATTCCACTTTGGCCGTTTTGTTTGATTTTCGTTCTAGAATAAGTTATAGGCGTTTGAACGGTATTTAATCTTTTGTAGATTTACTGTGTTTTAGACCAAATTCGCGGCTGTTACTGGAGGATTAGCGTCGTAAGAGTCTCAGGTAGGTGGTGCATACCTCATTTTGTGTTTTTGTGGTTGTTTGGGTGGCGCGGCCATCGACACATTTTTAGGTATTTTGAGAGGGACCCGTTTTATCTGTTATTTCATTCTGAATTGTTTATTTGACCTATGGGATGCCTTTGGGTATGACCTGTGACCAGTTTGCATGAGCGGGCCGGGTGAGGGGTCGTGGCTCATCGGGGCATTTTGGCCGGGGAACACCAAAATGGTTTTAATTGAAATATTAAAGTGGTAAACTGTTTAGTTTAATTTATTTAAGCCTGTTATAATTGTTAGAGGCATTTAAGACCTCAGTGCTGGTATGAGACAACACCTTGCATAGTGCAATTCAACTGTTTAGTTGTTTTTCCTGGTTATGTTTTCTATTTGAATATGTTATACATGAAATTGCTTAATTGCATCTGCTGGACCCTTTTGGGCTATATTGGGCTTGGCCGGTTATGCTTGAGTGATGCCGATCATAGGTTGGGGCTTTTCCCGAGTTACTTTGGGTGGTTTTGACCACGGGATTGGGCGTCATGGACGTCGGCTTGAGGCAGTACGACTTTCAGGTTGGGCATGACCCGGGTTACTAGGATGGATATGTCATCAGACTTGAGCGGCATGGTCGTAGGGACATGAGGTGTCAGGTGTGGTGGTGGCTTAGGTACTATTTGGTGATTACCGCTCACCCAAGACTTTAAGTAGTGTGCAAATAGAGATACTCCGTGATGAGGTGGTTTTGACCACTCGTGTGGGTAGAGGCCCACGTAGTTGCGGTTAGGTATTCTGGTTGGGGGTGCTTGACGTAGGAAGCCACGTGGGAGGTGAGGAGCCTTCAGGACGTCGGGACTTGAGACACAAGGTGTCATGTGGCACATGGTTCCGGTTAACTATTTTTAGCACACCTTTGGGACATCAGTATTGGAGGCACAAGGTTTCAGGAGGAACATGGTGCTGGGTTACTATTTTGGGCATGCATTTGGGACGTTGGTACTTGATACACGAGGTGTCAGGTGGCACATGGTGTCGGGTTACCCGACAGAGATTCCGGAATTGGCTGAAGAAGGTGACACTCCATGGTTGCTGTTGAGCACCAGTGGAGTTTGTGTTTATTTGTGAATTGTACTGATTACTACTTTCCTTATAAATGCATAACTGCATAAACACATATATTTGGTACGCACCGTTGGGTTTTATCCTACTGAGATTTGTCTCACACCCTGCACGGGCCCTTTGGTTTGCATGCAGACTTTATGGATTTACGTGGAGGAAAGAGGCCAGCTTCAGGAGATGTGCTACGTTAGTTGTTGCATGGAGATGGTACGGACCTTGAGGTCATACCTAGCTGGGGTTTACTTTGTTCTGTTTTCTTTTCTGTATTGGCATGATTACTTGCTGTAGCCACTATTGGTTAGCCATTGGTGCCCTTTTTATTTTCAGTTGTGTATGACCTGCTTTGGATGCATGTTTTACTATTCAGTAGTAGTTACATGTTATTTGCATGCTTTGGTGTTTATTTCTGCTGCTGTAGTTATATTCACTACTTCCACTGTTTATCTATATTGACTAGGCTTCCGCTCTGCGAGTCTGGTTTGAGTCTGCCGAGTCTTTTAATTCTACTGCATCTTTACTGTTATACTTGGACCAGTACCCTTACTATGATCCTCCGAGAAGGTATAGCCTCCCCACTATACCTATCAAACCCTCGCTTCTAGTCAACAAACTTTGGCGTTTAGGGGAGGTGCGCCTAAGGTAGTAACACCCGACCCGTTTGGCACTGTTCGGGTGGCTGGCCGGGTCTGGGTCGTTACAAAGGACTGCATCAAGAGATATCAAAAGCATTTAAAAAATTTAATTGAAATGTTTATTAAATTATTATGATCAAATAATGGAAAAAACTTCACTCAGTTGAAGTAGAAAACTACTTAGAGAGACACATCGTAAAATATGAGGTATCATTGGGAAGAAATTAAAAGCACGGATGGGTTTGAAGGATAAATCACAATGTAATCAACATGGAAAATAAATTACTCACTGAGAGTAGTCTTTCAATTTTAAGGAAGTAGTACAAGTGGTAATCTATTTACAAAAAAAGGATTTACATAGTCTAAGAGAGAAGGCGATTCCATGTGATATGTGGTGAAAGTAAACTAACACTAAAATATGTTAAAGTTTTTGGAATCAAATTATTTTTCAAAAACAAAGAAGGTTTACAAGGAAAATATGGAGATTCGATATATCATGTAATATTCCTTATTTAATTAACCAAATTTTGGGTATTCAAGTTCATTAACAAGAGATTCAATAAAATCATTGAGAGAATAATGTTAATGTAAACAAAGAAAAATCTAGAATCTCTATAAGTGGATCAAATCTAGAAGAAATTCATGGAGGAGAGGATAGTAATGAATATTTCCTTAAATAAATTAATTTTACATTATATGAGGAGGATTATGAGAATGAATTGGAAGAATATAATGGTTTTTTAGGTGATACATTTACCAACTCAAATAAGAAGGTAAATAAGAAGGGATGAAGATTATGATTCAAACATTCTATGTGTCAAAGAAGCACTAGAAAAATATATATGGATGAAGAACCATGAGTAGAAAAAATATTTTTCGTGATTGGATCCTAGATATTTGAATGAATAATTGAATAATAAATCATAGGTCAATTCCATGAACAAAGAGTTGGATAAAATTGAAAAGAAAAAGACATGTGGATTTTTAAAGTGTCTAAATAATTACAATGTTATTAGATCAAAATGGGAATTAAAAAAAAATCAATGACCATAAAAACATGATTATAAAATGGTTTGGATTTTTTTGAAAAATATACAACCAGATTGATTATATTGATATGGAAGATAATTTCACACTATTGGTGGGGATTGAGTGGATATGAATGATAAATTCAAGAATGAAGTTCTTAAGGAAGAGGTATTCATCAAATAAATGGTCATATTTCAACTTGTGATAATGAAGACAATGTATTTCGTTCAAATAATACTTTGTATGGGGTTAAAGAAGCACTGTTATCTTGGTATTCTCAATTATATACTTACTCAAAGAAGTTAATATTCAAGAGAGGTAGTTTTGGCCACAAACATTATGTAAAGTACTTAAATGTATTACAATTTATGGTTCTGTTATATATTTATGATATTATATTGGACAGAATTGAGGTGAAATCATTTGAAAAGTTCAAAGGTTTTATGAGATAATAATTTGAAATCCTAATGATCTAGGGACTTGTATACTTTTTCAAGCCACAAATAAATTAAAATGGTGAGTACACATTTATCTTTCAAGTGTAATATATATATAACTACTTAAAAATTATGAAATATATTATGTTAAGCTAGTTTTAATACTCATCATGGTTAGAGATGAACTTGGATAGTATGAGAATAGAAAAATTATTGACCTAACACATTTCGGATAATGATTAGAAGTTTACATTATTGAAGTGTGACAAGCCTAGATATGGTATGCGTAACTTTTTTTTAGATCGATTTTAAAATAATCCAAAAAAGGAATATCTAATGGAAAAAATAGAATCACAAGGTACATTAAAATAATTATTAGATAATCATAAATATATTAAGTAGAGAAGAAGAAAAATACTTGATAGATTATAGTGATGCATATCGTTAAGGGATATTGTGGATAGAAAATTCATAAGTGTGGAAGAATTATACATTGAAACCAAATGTATATGATGGATAAAAAAAGTAATATTGTATAAACCAATACTTTACTATATAAAATTTTCTATTTTAACATATTTTTCAATAATATTTAGATATATTATCTTTATCAATGTAAAAGGCATAGTATAAATAAATCACATACACCACAAAAAAATGAAAACAATTTTATTTCTTCAATATAGAACATCAATGATGAAGTATAAATACATTTAATCAAATTAAATCTAGTATAATGGGACAATAAACACAAATAAATTACAGAACTAGAATTTCAAAATCTGAGGGGCCATGGACTCCAATAAATACCATCATCATGAACACCATTGTAATAAGAAATAAAAAGATTAAAAATAAGGTAGACATTTATAAAACAATATATAAAACATTTATTGAAAACTAATTTAATGAAATATATAGTATTTAAGGGGTATATATGTGATAGTAAATGGAAATATTATTATTGTAATTTGTAAGGTAGTTCTTGAAAACATTATAATTAAAATAGTAATCTAATCATTGAAATAGTGAAATAGCCAATATGGGTAATTTTGTAAACAATTTCTTAATGAAATAAGTACAAATATATGAATATTAAAATACCATAAATGATTATTTAAATAAAGATATAATTATTTAATTAATTTAAATCAAATAAAGTAATTATTTTTTGTAATATGTTTATTTAATATTATTATCTTGAATTTAATTTAAATATTTAATTTATAAAATCTATGAATTATTTTGATAAAATATATTTAAAATTTTGAATCATAACATAAATATTATTCAAGAGTGAATTTTTTGTAATTTTATAAAATAGATTAATTTTCATGTGAATCATAAAATATGCTATAATATATAAAAAACTATTTTTATAAAAATAACATATAATTGATCATTTAAATAAATTATTTTCAAATGAGAAATTTTATTTCTAAAACTAATAAAGTAATTCTATAAGTCAAAAAAATATTTTTTAAAATGTTAGAAAATATTTTACACATAAAAACCATTATTTTTTATATATTAGGAGATTTAAAAAAACATAAACTTCTCATAGTTTAAAATTTATTTTCTAAAATAGATTTTTTATTTTGAATTAGAACAAAAAAAATTAATTACGATAATTTTTTTTTATTTTCATAAAAAATAATAAAATACATAAATATATGGTTGAATTATGATACAATAATGATATGATTATGACATCATCCTGAAAAAATATAATTAATGATCTAGTTGATATCTTGGTTCATCCAAAAGTGTATTGAATGTTATTATTTTTCATATTTAAGAAAATTATTTCAATAATTGACTATTAATTAAATTTATATTCATTATTTAAACTCAAATTTCCGCTCACCACCAAGTATAAATATCACTCTCTCACACTCGTTGGAAAACCACTTCCAAAAACTCTCCCATAGCCTCAATTATGCTCGTACTCCCTCTATAAATCCTTCTTATTTAATTGAGAATTTCTCGTATCAAAATATCCCAAGTATCTAAGTAGTTATGCATTTATCAAAGGAATACAAAATAAGCGATAATAATCTTTTTTGTTTAATTCATTTTTCTCTTCATCTTATTTAAATTCTATTTTTTAAAAAAATATTTCTAAAAATTATTAATAAATATATAAATAAAATATTAATTTTATTATAATTCTAGAATATTTACATTAAATAACTATTTTATATGTATATCCAATCTCTCTCCCTCCTTATACACATCCTTATATGGTCAATTCAACAACCTTTAAGGGTGATAACTTTTCTTTATTTATTTCTACTTCCACGGCTAGTTAGTGTTGCATATATACTATGTGTGTATGTTTGCGGGAGAAAGTGAACATGTGTGGATATAATTTTATTTATTTTTAATATTATATACATGATGTAACTAAAATAAGGAATTAAAAAATAAATACTATAATATTGAAACAACCATTTAATGATTCAATATATATTTCTTGCTGAATTTTACCTATATGGAAAAGTAAATGAATAATTACTAATATAAATAAATGGTCAATATATGTTAAATAAATTTAAATTATTTCTAGAATGATTTTTTAATAAATATAATTTTTTTGTACAATATGTTAAAGTGTTATAAGGAAACATGGTACCTAAGGTAAAGGGTTTTCTATACCTATTATCACCTTGTATAGATTTAATTTCCCCCTTCTTTTTTGTATTCAATCATTTCTTTTATTCTATTCTATAGAAAATGTTACTTAGTTTTCCTTTTATTTTGGGATATGTATTATTTTTACATATTTAATTTTTATTAACTATAAAAATGTACAAAACTTCTCTCTCTTCTCTTTTAAACCCCCTCTTTTTTATTTTTTTATTTCTAAATTATTTTATATAATTTCTACCCAATTATTATTTTCATTTATCATTATTTCTTAATATTGATATACATGTCCTAATATTAATTTCAACTTCATTTATTCATACTATAAATATAATAATACATTTTAAAGGGAATTTTTAAAGGGTTTTGGAGGATTTTTAAATGATCAAAGTAGTATAATAAACCCATAAAAGTGCCTAATCTATCATCAGTAAATCAATATACAATATGAAGAAAATAAAATGTAAACTTTATTACAAGTAATGTTGTAAGCTTTATATCTATAGAACTCATAGGAGGTTTTTTATAAATATCATAAAGTGATAAATAATATATTCTCACCTCCATAAGGATGATATCAGTCATTAGAATCCGCATTTATAATGAGAGGACCCTTGAACACCAAAGGTTTGCTACAACCCTCTCCATGAAATTTAATGGTGAACCAGTATGAAGATATATCTTGTTATGGTGTGATAATATAATGTTACCTCAACAAGGGTATCCCATACCTTTATATAGATTCCCTATATTCAATGAAGGGGTTCAAGGGCCAATCTACATCGCATGGTAGCTAGAGTGTGTTTCCCGTAATGCATTTCTGTTAAGAATATTATTGTTTGAACATTTCAAATTATTTTTCACTCTATAAATGAATCAGCCCATTGATACATAACTAAAGGAAATTATGTGGAATACATAGAATTATACAATCTCTCATATATTAATCCTATAATTTGCTATGATAGAGGTATCTCATACCTTCTATAATATCAAGATACCATATCTGATATATGAATCACATGCATATCAAAATAAATAACTCAATTTATATCGTAAAATATGATAAACATATTTTTGTTCACCTAACTCCACTAAAATACTATAAGTACTTTTTGTAAAAATTAAAAAATCATTATGAATACCTTGAAAATATTTTTGATACAGTTTATCAAACTATCCTCATTTTTGGAATAAACATTGTCCAAAATTTAATACTTATTCTAAGGCTTAAATGTGTAACCTTATTGACCTTTATAATGTTTCAAACAAATATTAAGTCCTTATTTAATAGATGTAATCAAAGATAGGATTATAGAAGAACATCAATGCTACTCAAGATACATAGGGGCCTGGTGTGATCTTGATCAAACATAATCATATATATATATGAAAATATACAAAAAAATATATATCATATTCATCTTATATATACCTATATAATCCCTTTTTCTATTACATCGAGTGATCACTAGACATGAAACATGTAAATCTCATATATGCCATCTCATACATTCATTATTCTCTAAAATAAACTGACCAAGTTGATGAATACATCACATGTTATTCATCAACCAGATGAGCACATCACATGTGCCTCATACAATTAGTTGAGCACATCACATGTCACTAAACTAAGCATGAAAATGAATTTTTTTAGTCTAATTCAATCAAGGACCCTGATGACTATAACTCATCATACAAGTTGAAAAATCTTATCTTGTTTAAGCTCTAACCGATGACTTAAACAAAAACATACTCAACCACCCCTTGATTATCCAATCCTCAAGTATTATGCAATAAATGTGTCAAATTATAGAGGTTATCATGCTATTTATATTTAAAACCTTAGGTAATGGGGATTCATAATAATAATACACCCTTGTTTATGTCAATGACCATATAATATTCCATTTGATATACCTTGTTGGGTCAGTCTAGATAATAAGTCTCAGCTTATTATCTCATGATTCTTTTATTTTTTATATCAAATACAACTCCTGGTTTTGATTATAAGATTCTATTAATCTTAATCATAATATATCATCACAACCCATAATACTCTATGATGATCATCAATTAGGGACAACACGAATTCATACTTTGAGGGGGGGATTATCATTTCACTTTATAAAAAATATAAATCTGACATAAAATAATGATAAAGTGGATATTTACTTTTATACAATATGGTATATTTAATATTCTTAAAATAATTTTATAATACTAAAAAAACCATATATAAGCACCTTCTTAATATATAATATATAATATACCACCAAATTGGCCATATATTTTTTTTTACTTTTTTGGGATTTATTAAAAAAATCATATATATGTATTTCCTACCACAAATTTATGTAACCACCTAATAAACCCCCCCCCCACTAAACACTTTTAGTGAGTAACATCTATAAAGAAAAATAGTTTGAATAATGGTGGGATTTTGGAATCATATTACTAAAGTTCAATCATTTGAATATATTAAAACTCTTTAAGTCCACAACATCAAACTTTATGATTTTAATTACATATTTTTCCTATTTATAACTCTTTCTAAGTTCATCATCATCTTTATCAGAACCCTTTCCATCAAAATTTTCCTTGAAATATTTTTTCGTAACAAGTGTAACTATTTACATTAATCTTATACCAACATACTTAAAACATTTTAGTATGTTAATGGATGTTTAATTTTTATTTTAAATTGTATAATATTTTATTTATTAAATTTTAACTTCTCTTAGTCCAAACATAATTCCACTAGCCTCTTAGACACATATACTCTTCATAATTTCATGTTAAGATACACAGACTCCTTTATTTTTATTAAATAACTCATATTTCCTTTTAGTGGAAATATTTTACAACATAACTATTACATAAATATAATATATGGTATTCCATATACTTGGATCATTTTCACGAATATAATATTATTCCTTAAAATATTCCATTGATGATAGTGGAATCTCAATTCTTCATATTTTAACAAACATCTAGATAAACTCTTTAATCTTGGATATAAAATTTTTATCCTTGTAATATTTTAAAAATATTTTATAGAATTAAATAAATTATAAACCATGTTTATTTAATCCCATATCTAAAATTATTCATAACAACACTTTTCAAACAAAGAACTTCTCTTATCATATAATATAAATGATATGAATATACATATCCTTTACTGATATCTAACTGAGCTCGATATATTCCTTTATATTTAAATATTTTATTTAGTAACTCTTTAATTCATATATTTAATTAAAACTAAAATTTATATTAATTATTACCTTGTTTTTTAACTCATGTATTCTAACAACATTTTTAAATTACATCTTTGGTATTGCATAATATTCAAAATTAAAGAATTAATTTTTATAACACTGAAACTTGATATGGAAATTCCATGGATCATCCTAAACCCATTTAAGTATTTCAAACAATTACATACAAAACAATAACAACCCTTTTTCCTGATAACTCTAGGTTTCAAAAACCTTAACTCGTATCTAGAATAATGACTGTTGGAATTTCCAAATATCTTTTCCTCTTTTGGTTTTACTTTTACCTACTTGTACTATTATCACAACAACAAAACCTAGACATCTCATTCCTAGTTTAGTTATTATCAACACTTTGAGAATATTAGGTAAACATTTCATGAACTCGTTCACATTATTGAAACTTTATCATTGATTAAAACATAATGAATTACATATACCTAAAAAGATTTCAGGATACATAAAGTCTCTCCTAGTCACTAGAATACTCAATCATATTGAGTATATGAGTAGAGAATAAAGTTACTTATTAAATTTATTATATAATCACTTTTAAACCTTAGTTGAATACATTAATTCTGATCATAATATTCTTGATTTCTATGTTCAATATCATCAATAGTTTGGTTACTTGGTACATTTTTATTCTAACACATAGAACTTATCTTACTTAATAATTTTTCTTTATTTATTAGTCTTAGGATTTTATTACACTAATATTCTCATTATCAAGGTTTAATCTCAAGAATAATCTTGACGATTATGATTTTATTCATCTATAATGGAATATTTTTTCAGATGAGTATAATGTTTTATAAACATTTAATAAGTAATTTTATTACATGTACTCCCACTAAAATGATAACCCATTTTAAACTCCATCATAATCATTAATGGGAAAATATTAATATTTTGATAATTAATGATTCTATTATGGATTTTATTTCACCATTTAGTTATTTAGGTAGTGAATCATCCACATAATATCAAATATTACTCTTGGATAGTTGAGTGGACAACCCTTATCCCAAATAAATCATAATGATGTACTTAAATTTATTCCTTTAATAACAAAATTTGATTAGGATCTTCGAGCTATTGTAATCCAAATTAAATTTCATGAAAACAAACATAATCCTATTAGGGTCACCCATTACTTTCTTTGCTTACATAAGATAATCTAGGGGCACCTAGTTATGACATAACCTACTCAGTAGGACGATTGATCTCTTGATAAGTTCTTCTTTGGAAGGATATAACATTTAATATTATAAGGGGATGTTACCTCACCATATTATATCATGTTATTCCCTTTATATTTATTCATTCTTCTAGTGATTTAGTTTGGAATGTTACTCCTTCCACAAACTAATATGTTAAAAATATATTTATTTATTACTCTTTATAAAACTCATGGTTTTTGTTAAATTAAGTACTTAAACTCTATTCCATGGAAACTGTTTATTGAGATCAACTCTGGTAGAATTAAATTTTTCTTCAACGTTTCCATCATCTCTTTTTGTGGTTGAATTCTTGGTTTATCACTTTTTCCTGAAAAGTGTATGAAATAATAAAATTTTAATTTTTAGTCAGTGGGAAGTCAAAACTAAAGTCCCTATACCTATGGATACTTTACTCAAGGGAGATCTTAATTCAATTATAATTATGAAAAATAATATGAGTAAATAATAATTAAGTACTTAATTTAATCACATAATTCAATATAATTAAAATTCGAGGTAGAAATAAACTAAATTAATTATCATAACTAACACGTAACTCCTTATATGCATGTATGATAATTTATAGAAGTAGTTTAGTGAATATAAACTAATTCATACATAAATATTGATAATATAAAAATTATATCAATGAATAAACAAGGGGATGACATTAAATAAATTAATAATCTACATATTTAAAAATGAGATAAGCATTTATGAACAATTCATAAATAAAGATAAAAATGAACACTTTATAATGTAAGCTAATCCTTATGAAAATTTCATAATTTTTAATATAAGGAATTTATATTCATTTCCTAATATAAACTCTTTCGTATTATTCATTATATAGTATTTAATTTAAATATATAATATTACATGAAACATAAACAATTTGTATTTCAATTTCTATTATGTAAACTATTTACATGATCTAAATGTCATAAATTAATTATTATTTAAATATTGATCAAACCAATCATCAAAACTCTTTTTGATGTATATTAAATAATTTCTTCAAATAAGAACATTATTTTAAATAATTAAAATTAATAATTATGTATAATTCATAATTTTAAATATAAATACATTTTATATTTGGCCTTATTTTTTATAATTTATAAACAATTTATAAATCACATTTATTATATCATTATCAAGAATTTATATCTAAATTATAATTCATGAAATATAATATTCATCAATTTAATGTACAACTTATGAATATTAAATCTATAATTAATACATCCCATTAAATATTTATTGCCTCAGGTTTTATTACTCTATTCATGCTTACCAATCTATACGTATTAACTTATCTATTATATTATGCCATACATAATATTAAAATTAAATAAAAAATGATATATATTAGTATCTAAAAGTGATAAATAAATAAACAAACATTTTATTTATTTTATAACCATGAGATATAAATATTGACATTTCATATTTAATTTAGACATGAAAATAACTTATTTTTGATGCATGACATTTATCGTTTATAAAAAAATTATAAACAATAATCATTTTTTAACAAATTATTAATTTTCTTCATTTTTATCTTAAATTTTATTTGATGATACAAAATAGGTATTTTCTATCACAAGATGTGATTGTAATTAACCCTTTTAATAAGTGTTATCATGAAAAGGAAAAAATGTTACGTATAGAGTGATCCATACGTATCACTGTATATTCACTTATATGAAAAAGGGAAATATCTTACATATTGGAATGTTTCTTACATATGGGAAAGTGTCTTACAAATGGAATACTCTCTTATGTATGGCCCAATCATAATTAGTGATATATGATAAATCACCATTATGATTTTATAGTCTATTTTCATGCAATCTGGTTATAACTCGTAGCCTATGACATCACATGTCATAGTTTACAAAACAAAATAAAATAATGGGTTTTAATTGTATCATAACTTATAGTACAAAACATTCATACCTTGTGACTAATAAAAAATAGAATTAGGATACGCTATATCATAAAGCTAAGTGATCGAGCAACTGACATTCATCCATAATATATATTATATGCTTTGATATGGCCTCAAGCATATTACTATATGAAATTTCTTTATGAATAAAGTAAAATATTATGTTGATATATTAATGAACATGGATATGATACCACCGATTAGTTTTCAAGGATCATCGCATGATCAAATAAATATAAGAAACTCATAAAAGTTCCTGATTTATCATAAAAAAGAAACATGTAGTATGAAGAACATGAGATTAAACTGGCATACGTATAATGTTGTATACTTAATCTCTATTTAACTCATTGAATATTTATTTATTGGGATCATTAAGTAACAACTAACAGACTCTCACCTTTTTAGGGATAACAAAATCCACTAGAATTCTCATTCATAATGAGAGTACCCCCAAACAGTAAAGGTGTGTTAGAACCTTTTCTGTGAAGATGAATTGCAAACTGATCTAAAGAGATATTTTAATATGGATTTTTTATATCTTGTTACCTCAATAGAGGGACCCTATCTATTTATATGGACTCTTTTTTTTAAATTAAGGGAGTCTGGGGTCATTTTCCATCACATGGTGGCTGACGTGCATTATCCATAATGCATGTTTGATGAGAATATTATCATTTTAACTTTTCAAATGATTTTTCATGCCATAAATGAATCAAACTATAGATTAATAACCAAACAAATCCATGTATAAGGTGTGGTAGTATCCATACACCCATATCATAGTTCTATATTATACTATAATAGATTCATATCATGCCTTATATGGTATAAGGATATTATAATTTTTCATATGAATCACATGCATATCACAAGTTATAACTTAGGATATATCACACAATGTGATATACAAATTTGAGTTTGTATATAATAATTTTCCCAAGTATCCCCTTAATTTACTCTCACTTCATCTTTTGAAATGTTTTATTTTATTTATGGACAAAGTATTATTTATTTTATGAAAATAGAAAACCCTTAATATGATCTGTTACATTCATGGTTATCTACCTATATTTATAAGTTTTATTCCCATATTTATGCTATGATAATATTTGTTAAATTATTATGAAACATGTTTATTTTTATTTCATATTATATATGTTATTCTTATTAATTCATGTATGATCATTTAATTATTTATTTTATATATGGCATAGAATTTATTGAGAAAATTATATTATGACAAGTAGGGCTAGAATTATAAATACATTTAATTCACTATTTAAAGTTTTTATCTCATGAGTTGTTACAATAGAATATGGGTAGAGATCCATGACCAAATATGTTATGTCGTCTTATTAGTAACCCTATAATTAATCATATGATGTTTCATTATTATGAATTCTCCACATTTAATTTCTATTTACTAATATTTCTATATTCTTATAGTCATGATTTCATAATTATTATGTGATAATGACCATTATGATCATTCATGCATTCATACTAATTTATGTCTCCATTTCTTTCCTTTTATGTATCTCTTTATTATGAATTTTAGCTCACCCTTTCTTTGATATATGACCTCAGGATATCGTATGTGTTAATAAGATTATTAATGTTTACTAGAGGACTATGATGAAGGCTTCAAATAATATTTATCTTCACCTATAATAAAGATATAAAATGAACCTAATTTTTCAAGACACTAAATATATTGATTTTATAATAGGTAATATTATGTATGTTTGTCTAGGAATAATTTTATAAACATGTATGTGATGTATACATACCTATAGTTGGTATTATATCAAGTTTTAATTAATTTCTATAATTATGTGAGATAGTAAAGATAATCTGTGTTAAACTAATGAATTTTATAACTTAAGGTAAATTAGACCAATAAATTAATATATAAGCTATTTATCAATGATTTATTGAATTTGGTATTTATTTTCTCATGAACCTTAATTATTTTAGAAAATATTTGGAACTAATAGGAACTAAGTCAACAACCAACGTAATGGAAAATGTGAATATTGATTGAACAACATTCCTAATGTATTGGGATATGGAGTTCAGAACATTGTAGTAGTAATTAAACACTTGTCTTGGGTTATGAATAATAACCCAAACCACATATATCATTAAACTTCCCCAAATAAAGTGAAATTATATTTTTATTCCTCCATACGTCAACAAATACTTTTATTTACTAAATTATTGAACTGATTTATTATAGAAAAATGATTATATACAATAGAAATGTTTTTTCTTTTATTATTTTAAGTAATATAAGGTCATCATAACTTTTTATTTTTGTTCTTTCCTAGAGGTTTTATATTATATTTTTTTACAATTCCTAAAGGTTTTATTTTATAAATGTTATAATTAATCATAGAAGGTATTTTGGAAATATAGAATTTAGAAGTTCTGAGAGGGTTTTTGGACATTAAGAAGATGGTTGGAGTTGATAGAGATGTGATATAAGTTTTCTAGAAAGTGTAGGAAGGTTTAAAGGAGTTAAAAATACTTTGAGGTGGATGGAGATATATTTTTAAGGTTTCAAAATTATGGGAACAAAACATGATGTGAACACAAGGATAAATCCATTAATAATAATTTGAAAAAAATCAACATATCCTTGTATATGTAAGAGTAGTTTTATAAGAAGAGTGGAATTTTTAAATTGGAAAACTCTAATTAGAATACGTAAGGGAAACTAAATGGAAAGGTATCATATGTAAAAGTAATCATGATGATATATGAAGCTAACTAGTTTCAAGAATTCATAAAAAGTCCCATATATAAGGGTACTCATGGGAACCTATATAAGGTTCAATCTGAATTTTAAATATAGATAAGGAAAAAATTCATTTTGATAGGTTAAATTAATAATTCCTAAGAATATTTTCGAAATTTGATAAAGCCCCATATGTAACGGTAACCGAGATCCAATACCTAAAAAAAATCCAAATATTGAAATTTTGTAATGTGATGAATATAACTAAGATAGGTAAAGGTAACTTGGTCAATGCATAAAAGAAACCAAGATAATATATAAAGGTTACCAACAAACATTTGATAAAGTGACAATATGTAAAGGTTAATAAATTAATATATAATGGTAATTTTTTCAACAAAGGTTAAATATATAAGGTTCATTTCTATGAAAAATGGGTGATATGTAAGAGTCATTTTTGTGATAAAGGGGTAATACATAAGGTCAATTTATATAATAAAGGGATATAGGTAAGGGTTATTTAATTTTTTGTTTTATATGAAGAGTCAATGATAAGGCAATGTATAATATATTTTTTCGTTATTAATCGTAAAATTTGATTGATAATGTGATGAGTTATAGATTACAACATGAATTATCAACTATAAAATATGATTAATAATGAAATCTGTCATGGATGTTGATTCACAACAATGAAATTTCCACCCCATGATTAAAGATTATGTTCAAATTAAAAGTGGAGTTTGTAAATGTTGTTTCGTTTTGAATAAAATGAAGTGTGACAATTAAGGAAGGTCATAAGGAAGAAACTATTGAGAATCATGGAGAGTTATTGAGGATTGAATGAGTTAGAGATCATGGGGGATACATTCACATGATTCCATTAATAAGTTGATATGGATATAATAATGGTGCCTAATATTAAAGAAATAATTTCATTCAGGTTATATGAATTTATATATAGAGTTTTTAAAGGAAAGATAAAGTAGAAAAACCAAATATATTGATATATAAGATTCAGTGAATAAGAAGGAAAGAGATCCATAGAGGATTTACATTGACATATCTGGTTCTGTTTAAGAGAGAAGGATCAAATAATAAGAATAAGTTACATAACCATATATGTCTATTGAAGAAGAATAAAAAAAGATAATTATAGCATGGGGTTATTTTCATCTAGAAGAGTAAGTTACTACTAATTTTATTTTGTGGAAGACATATAATCAAACCTCTCTTCATGGATTTGATCTCATCCAACTTTGAAGAAATAGGGAAAAATAAAGTAGTGATTAATAGATAATCTATATATAGATAATGATGCTAGTTATTTTTCAAACCTATTTATATCTATAAGAGACTTTCATGTTAAAAAAATATTTAATATAACCTCACATATATATATGAGCCAAGTTTTCTATGAAAAATGTGTAAAGGAAAAGAAGAGTGAGTGTCCCTGGGATTGATAAATGGTACTTCCTTATGATTTTGAACAACAGTGTTGTTTTATAATATGTTGATATGATGTCAGTGTAAACTCCTTAATTATCCATTTTTAGTGAGACAAGTAAAATCTTTGTTCCCTATGCATGATTTACATTTCTTAAATCATTCTTGAGATTTAGTGAGATTATATAAAAAGTTAATTAGTTAACAGGTTGATCACAAGTTCCTATTAACATGTGAACAATATATAATAAAGATACAAACAATTAAAATAAAAACATGACTTGTGAAACACCTTGATTAACCCCCCTCATGATATCACTTGAGTTACAAAAAGAGTTATTAGACTCAAACGTTTTTGTTCTTTAGAGTTTAACCGTTAAGATTTGTTTTTGAATTTATGTGGCGCCAATATCTAGAAATGATTGGATGATTTTTCAATATAAGATATAATCAGATGGATTTATTGATATTTAAATATATATTATAGGTTTTATTTAATAATTGGATATTTAATGAATGAAAAACTATAAGACTATAAGGATTTTTAAAGATTCATATGAGTTTGTTGGAAAACATGAGGTATAACTGGATTGAATTAAACAAGTAATCAAAGGTCAAGATGAAATTCATGAATAATTATAAATTGGTATTATTTGAATCAAAATGTATAATATCAAGTCAAAATTATAATTGGAAATATGGGTTCTTATGTTGAAGAATGAAATGAGATAATTTAGTATCTTAAGGAAGAATTTTTTTTGTTTAAAATGAATAATTTTGAGGATCCTTAAAATTTAATTTATTTAAAATAATTTTTTGAAGGATTTAGTGAAGAAAATTAGTCACATATATATGATAAGAGTACTAATGAATCGTATTTTATCAAGTTTTCAATGAAGTTTGGTGAGGAATAGATTCAAAAAAATCATTAGATTAGCTATTGAAAGGGGTTAAAGATGTTATAACAAGGATCTCTAAGGATCTCATTTAGAAAATAGTTCAAGGAATATATCTTCTTAATTAGTTAATGGTTAAGAATAATTGATTTATAGATATATACATTATTAATACTCTATAATAAAATTAAAAGTAGTGGTTGGAGCATTAAATTTAGGTATAGTATCCATGAATACTCAATTAGATGTAAAGGTAAAAAAAGATTTAAGATCTTCAAAGTTATTTAGTATATTTTCAATGATTAAATAAAGATCAAGTGAAGCTTCTCAAAAGAGAATATGAAGATAAAATAAAATATTTTTTAGATGAAATATATAATCTCACCTTTAAATGTTTTTATATGGAGGTTAATTTGAATTTTTTTAAGAATCAGTAATAAAAAAAAAAATAAATTCAGTATATATTTGCTGAGTCATCAAGAAAACCTATGGAGTTTATTTTATACCCAAGATCAACTATTATTAGAAATCCAAGTTTTAGGTTTTATACATCATCATCTAAATAAATCAAGAGACTAATAGTAAATTGAAAAGGGGAGATAAGAGGAGTTTATAAGGGCAAATCAAGGAAAGAAAGTCGGAAAATAAAAAAAGTGTCTTAATTAAACAAGTGGATTCAAAAAGATAATTATGTAAACTTTTGTTTTTATTTTGGGGTTCCTAGTTATATAGTATGTTTTTTTGAATATTCTATTGGGTTAATTTTAGATTTTGAAAGGAAAGAAATATCAAATTCATCCATTCCACAAGAGAGTGGGTATAAGTCTTATAATTCTAATTATAATTCTTCTAATTATGGTTTTAGTAACATGAAAAATATATACAAATTTGGATGAAAGGATATTCTAAGAAAAATGTATTCAAACTACACCTTTGTAGGAACTTTTTTATTATGGACAACAAATTCATTTGATGAATAAGCTTAGAATGGAATTTGTAGCATATAATTCATATATGAAAAGAATAAATAGTAATCATTATAGAAGAAAATGCTATGAATGTGGATAAAAATAAAACATGGAAAGGTATTATAATATGAGAAGAAAAGGACTTATAAGGAAAAATATCACTCCTGTGACTGGTGTAAATAAATATGTTATGAAAAGAAAATTTATTTCATTTATGAAAATTTTCACATTCTTGAAAAAATAAGATACATGTTATTAAAGGGAAGTTTATCAGACACCAAAGGTTATTATAGTATATCGTCCTTCATGGAAGGAAAATTGTCAATTATGGAAAATTAATAATATATATGTTTTTTTTCCAAAAAAGAAGATGTAAATGGAAAGTAGTATTTTAGCACTGGTGGAGGATTTATTATTATGAAAAGGAAGAAAAATTTCACAATTGTAATCAATGAAAATATTTCCACAAAATAAATGTATATGAAGTAAAAGGAGAAGAAGAGTGATAAATCAAAAAATTATGAGGAATAATGAATTAGTGGTATCATTGAAAACAATTACACTAAGAATAGTTTCAAGAAATATGGAATAAAAAGGTTGGTTCAACAAGTCCAACCACATTCCTCTACTTCAGAATGAACAAGGATACCCCTCCCCCTATAAACTTAATTTTTATAATTGATGATTAAATTTATATAATATTAAGGGGGATATATCATCCATGGGTTGTATTCATTAAAATTAGGTTAATTCATGGTAATATAGTGAATTATTTGATATGGATTGGTTATATTTAGAATATATAATATGCGACAAGTGGTAGTGGAAGCATCCTAAATGGATGTCAAAGAAAAATTTAATATGATGAATGGTTTAAGAGAGATTGGAAGTTGAATCATTATAAATATAGAGATATATGTGATTATGAAAAAATTAAATTGGTTTTAAGACAAATATGATCAAAAAGTATTATAAATCATCTACCATGAAAAATGAAAGTTGGATCTATTTGTACATGATGAGATGATGAAGTACAGGTGTTATAGAGCCTAATTTGGAGTGAAATAGGTGTCCAAACCATATTTGAGTTTTAAAAAATTTATAAATTAAATATTGTAATTCAAAATATGGTATCAGGCTTTTATCTAGTGGTTTCATACTCTAAATAAGAATGTATAATGATTGATGGAATAGAAGATACATTTATGTGGGAATACATGTTCTATTTTTTTGAACTATCAATGTGGTATCCTCTAGTTACCTTCCAATATACTAAAATACACTAAGAAAAAATTATTATGACAAAAAAATGGTTTCCCTATGATTAATAATATCATAATATTTAGTGTTTAAAACTAAATAAATTAAGAGGAGTTAGTGAAGTAAATTCAAATACTAATTAGCCTCATCCGAGAATAGAGAATCTTTGTGAAGAGTATAAGATCATGGATATAAAATTACGTCACTAGTTTATCATAAACAAGTGGTATCAATTGGTTCAACATGTTTTATGACCCGTTCTTGTTTTGATTTATTACAACCAAGTAAATTTTAGTGAAACGTTAGATTCTACATGGAAGGCCTCGACATCAGATTCTATATGGAAGGCCTCGACATATCATGTTGTTCCACTAAGAGAATTCCAGAAGAACCTTCTTTATGGGGGAAATATATATATTTTAATTAACTCCCTATGATATTGTTTTTTAATAGTAGTAAGACTTTTCTTCTAAGTAGTTAACAGATTTTATGACAATTCAAACAATATATAGATTTGATAAATATTACCATATGGTTTTACCCAAAGATGAAATGGATACTGATGGGATAACTAATATAGTTCAAAAGAAGGTTATAGATCATGTCTTAGTGCTAGATTCTACCCAACCTTCAATGATAGTAGTTAATATTGATAAAAAATTAGAATTAAAAAAATTAATAAGTATAATCATGTGTGGAATTTATAGGAACCAGTTTTTTATTCTTCTTAGATATAGACCTCGTCTGAAAGGAAGTCTCCTAATTTTAGTCCCACAAATATTATGTTAAATAATAAAATGTTTCAAAAGTATTCAAACATTGATGGTTTTGGTAACAAAACAAAGGGTAAACACAAGGGTGTGGTAGGAATACCTATAGGGAATAAGGACAATACTATGATAGATATCATAAATAAGTTTATATATTAGAATTTTAAGTAGTCACTATGAAAGTTAAGTGTGGGCATCACCTTGATACATGTCATTTTATGTAAAATAAAATATTATAGAAACCACCTTTTGGAAATGTGAAAGTTTGATTCCCATTACAGGATTTTAACCAGCCTATTACTGGTTCGTAATCCAAATATAAGGGTTCACTCTAACCAATTTAGTGGGTTTTGGTATTTTTTTCAATTTAGGGAATTTGGGGATGTGTTGGTTGTGTGGGTTTACACTTAAACTATAAATGTGTTTTCGAAAATAAAAAATATATATTTGGATGGATGGATACATCACAAAAATTTTGATATTAAAGGAACTTAATTGTTCAATCTACAAGTGTTTATGAAAATAAGTAAGTGACATGGACAATATTGAAGTTATTAACTCAGAATCTTGTTTCCTACACAAGGTTTCAATTTAGTAGGATTAGAAGATTTCTTGATGACTTTTTTCCAATATTTAAATCCACTCACTGGTATTTATTTAAAATAATTTAGTTAAAAATGAAATCTCAAAAAAATTAAAGTTACAATGGAGGATAGTTGAATGAAGATCAATATTCTATTGATATTCAATAAGTGGTTGAATGATCCTAATTTTTTGAAGTTGTAAGAAATTTTATGTAATATATGAATGTATGGGTTACCAAAGGGGATATATTTTAACTCACTAAATATAAATTTTCTATTCGATTAGTAAAAGGATCTTCGGGTTTGTTGATGTGAAATATTATTAAATTTTAAGTGAATATAAATGGGAAGCACAGTATCCCAAAATCTAGATGTTTTTTCTGTAATAATGAGATAATGATATATCTCGTGAATCTAGAATAAGAAGAATATTAAAAAAGGTGGAGTGAAGTTAATGAAAATACCATGGTACCTTATATGAACAAAAGAGTAAGAATAAATGACGTATATGGTAAAGTTGGACCTTCTGTATTTTATTAAAAAAGGGAGAGGAAAGAAGTCCATAAAATACATATGCTTATAGGATATATGATTAAAATATAAATGGGGAGAGATTATATACATCTCTTGATGATTCATGTATTTTATGGAATCATTTCCAATAAAATTTATATGGGGGGTTGTTGTAATCAAGAGGTTATATATTAGATTTGTTGATAATAACTGAAGGTTGTATGTTCCAAAAGTTAAAAGTAATCATAGAAGGACCTTTTAAAATCAAAAAGTAAGAAGTTATGAGAATATTTTTGGAATTCCAAATGAAGAATATATTTTCTATATTTTTTATAGAAATTGTTATGAAAGTGTGATAACGTTTGAAAGAGTTTGAAATAAGTTAAGATGTATTGAGATATATTCTGAAGGTTTTGAAGTTGCAAGAATAAGTCATGGAGTAAACACATGGATCATGAAATTACTAAGAATTTGAAAAGGTGTTAAATAACTAAATGTAAACATAATATTATATTCATAAGAAGAATTAAATTTGGAAAAGGTAAAACTCTCTCTACAATATATAAGGTTATCTAAATTAAAAATTATCATGCATAAAAGTAATCAGGATGATACGTGAAGGTAACTGGTTGAAAAAATTTAGAAAATTTGAATATGTAAGTGTACTTATGAGAGAATACATAAATGTTGATCTAAAAATGAAATATAAAAAGTAAAAACATTCTCTATGATACATAAAAGTAACCAATGCTGAGTAGATTTCATAAATTTGAAAACGTACCATATGTAAAGCATACCAGGATCCAATATATAAAATTAATCCAAAGGTGAAAATTTAGAAAAGTGTTTAATGGAACTGAGATATATAAAAAACCATGATAATATTTAAAAATAAATATTCCAATATATATAAGGTTTCCATGAAGAATTTTTCAAAGTATCAATATGTAAAGGTTACCAAGAAAATATTTAAGGGTAATTTCCATGATAAAGGAGAAATATGTAAGGATTATTTCTATGAAAGTGGGTTTATATCTAAGAATAATTCTCGCGATAAAGGGAAAAGACATAAGGTTTATTTCTCATATAAAAGGATAACATGTAAGGGTTAATTCCTTTATTGTTTGAGGTGAATTTTTGACACTAAGGAAATATTTAAGATAATTTTACATTATTAATCCTAAAATATGATATAATTTATGATAATTTATTGATTAGAATATAAATTATAAATCATAAAATACAATTAATAATACAATATTTCATTTATGTTTACATGTTTCAATAAAAAGCCCACATGGTGATTAAAGATCATGCTCATGTTGAAAGAGAAGTTTTTGGATGTTGAGGTATTTATAAGAAAAGAAACCACAATAATTGAAGAATATTATAAGGAAGAAATGGAAGAGGATTTGTTTAGAATTAAAGGATTCATGAATCATGGGAGATAGATTCACATGATTTGGTTTAAAGGTTAATATGGAGATAATCTTGGTTACAAATATTTTGTAAGTAATCTTCATATGATCTTATGAATTTATATAAAGAGTGGAAGAAGGGAAATATAAGTATAAGGTCTCAAAATATTGAGTTACCTAATTCAATGAAGAATATGGGAAAATATACATAGAGGATTTACATTTAAATATCTGGTTTAGTTCAAGAGATAAATATTTATTAAGTAGGAGTTATATCTCCATATATGACCGTTGATGAAGAATTGAAACAAGATAATTCTAGTGTGGAATTATTTTCATCTGGAAAAGGAATATTTTAATAATGTGATTTTGTAGAATACATAGAATCAATCCGCACATTTGGGATTTGATCTCATCTAGTATTAAATTAGTATAGTGTAGAAAATAAGAGTTTAATGTATCATCTATCAAGAGAAAAGGATGTAAGGTTTTTCAGAAACTTATGTTTCTCTAAAAAAGACCTTCACATCTATAAACTATCTAAGAGAACCACATGTATATAAAATGACAAAGACTTCCCCAAAGTAGTGTGTAGAGTAGAATAATAGGGAGTGGCTAGAGGATCAACAGTGTGACTTTCTTGAACCTTTGTAACAATTTCATTGAGTAGTGTTATCTCCTAGTATACAAACACACTATCGAATTATGCTCTTTGGATTATCCCTTTATAGTGAACTAAGTTAAATCCCCATGTCATGTGAATTATTTAAATTTATATATTTATTCTAGATATTAGGTAAAATGGTGTGAGAAAGAAACTAATAAATATGTTGAACACTAATTTAATTGAGTGAAAGAAAATTTTGTGTTTGACAACACCCCAATTCACCCCCCAACCCCCCCCCCCCCCTCAGGGTGACTCTTGAGTTATAATAATTTCTTTTAATATGTAGTGGTTATTAAGGTAAACAAATTAAAACATAGATACCTTTATGTTGATATATCTATTAAAACACCTAGTGGTACAATTATAGCATTCCAAATGTATGAATCTTACCCCATTAATATTTATAGCAAGATCCTCTAGTAATTTTTTTAATTATTCATTGGTTGAAATATATATATTATATAAATCATTTATTAGATCTACATATATGAATATTAGATCAAATATCAATAAAAGTAAATCTCATTAGATATCCCAAACCTTCCTATTATTTTATTTAAATTCAAAGAGTTCTAGGAATCTTCTTTAGAAACTCCAACACAATTATGGATCTTGATACCCAATGGAGAAGCATATTTTGATCAAATGGTTAGAAAAAGGAAAATATAATCCTCTCTCCCATGGTAATGAGGTAGAGTTATTAATTGAAATTATACTTGGTGTGATACCTATATCAAATAGACCTTATAGAATATCCAAATAGAACTTAAGTAATCAAAGAATTAGATGAAAAATCATTTAAATAGAGGTCTTATACACCCTATTCCATAACCTTGAGTTGAATTTATGATCTCTTCAAGAAGAAGAATTTTTTATTAAGGCTTTACATAGACTACCAAGAAATCTACATGATCACAATAAAGAAAAATTTCCCTTTACCTTAGATCAATGACTTCTTTATCAACTTTATAGAGATAAATACTTCCAAAAAATTGTATTTTAGTTATAAATACTATAAAAATAAGGTGAAGAGGGAATATATTCAAAGGATATATTTTCACATAAGATATTAACACTATGAGTTTATGATAATTTCATTTGGACTAAAAAATACCCTAGTTATTGTTATGGAATTAATTAATAGAGTCTTTATACGTTACCTTGATAAATTTGTGGTGGTATTTATTAAGGATATGTTCATATACACTAAGATAAAAGAAAAATATAAATAACATATAAGGATTTTTATGAATAATTTATTAAAGGGTTGTTCATAAAATTTAGTAATTGTGACTTTTGGATGAAGTAAGTTACATTCTTAGGAAATGTTATAAAAAGGGAATTTATATGGATAATTAAAAGATAAAGGAAATTAATGAATGGTTTAGACTATCAATTCTAATAAGGATCTATAGTTTTCTTGGATTAGTTGGGTACTATCAATGCTTTGTGATAAATTTCTCATGATTTCCTGGAACATAATTTATGTTAACAAGAATTAAATTAGAGTATGTTTGGATAAAATAATGTTAATAAAGCCTCAAACAGCTCATGAAGTGAATAATCACTACACTTGAACTCACATTACCCTTATTAGATAAGATTTTATAATATAGTGGGATGCTTAGAATAAGGATTTTTGTTGTGCTGTCATATAAAATGATAAATTGATAGCCTATTTCCCAAAACAATTGAATATCCATGAGCAAAATTACCTTATGCATGACTTGGAATTAGTATAATAAATATTTTTATAGAAGATTTAAAAGAATTATATATATTGATATAAGTATGATATATATATAATAATAGGAGTATAATGTATATATTCATATAGAATAAGTTAAAAATACTTCAATGAATATGGTTGGAGTGTATTAAGGTCTATGTTAACTCAATACACTGTCGCCCTATGAACATGAATAAGGAAGTTTATTCTCTTAGTATAAATTAACTCTCTACCTTATCCATGATTCATGTTGATAAAGATTTAATATTTATAGATATTCAAATAAAATATTCAGAAATTATAAAAGTGGGAAATACATTTCATCATTACCAAATGATTACCCAGCCATCCAATAAAGAGAGAATCTATGATTCATGAAGGAATGGTTTGGATCTATGAAATAAATTGAGATCAACTAAGAAAGGTAAGATTCATGAATTAAACATTGATAAATATGGATTCATTTGGTTTAGAACTTGATTATGTGTGTCGTCACACTAAATATAAAAAATGAGATATTAGATGATTCTCATATCTCATTTGTGTCCATCGACCTGAGAAGTATCAAGATATATTAAGATCTTCAAGACAATTTTTATAGGAAAAAATGATGTGGAAGATTTAAGAATATATCTCAAGATGCTTGGTATGATAATAAGTTAATACCAAATGTCAAAAGTTCAAGGAGATGATGAAACCACTTCCCATACCAACATAGAAATAACATAAAATAACCATCTTTTTTCCCATGGGTCTTCCAAATATATTTTAAAGAAACACTAACAAGTGTTTTTAGTTGATTAAATTATAAATACTACTCAATTAATTTTAATTTGTAAAAATTTCCCACTTAAGTAACTTACCAAGATATATATCAAGGAAGTGATGGGGTTAAATGGGGAATCACTCTTGATAATATCCTATCAAGATCAAAGGTTTATCTCAAAGCTTTGGAGAAGTCCTTAACATTAATTGAACATAAATTTGATGTTTCTTATGGTAAAACATCTTTAGATTAATGGTAAATTTAAATAACCACTCAGACCTCGAAAGAAATTTCGATAAATTTCTCTATGAAAATTAAAGGAATATAAGATTAAAAAAATATAATATTTAAGTTCACATATAACAGTAGTTTGGGTCAAGTATATATATGGATTGTAACACCCCGGCCATAGAGTCCCAAATCCAGTTCATTGCATTATTAAATTGGCATGATTACAAGGAATTAAATCTAAAAGTATGGACCAGTTTAGTAGTTTTGGAAATCTATATTATATAAATGGAATCTATTTTATATTGGGAATAAAGAAACATAATACATAACAAAATAAAATTCTTACCATCCTTGAAACTCATTCCAAAAATTCATCTTCATACCCTGAGGAAATGAAACAAAATAAGGGTGTGCTCAAATTATAAGTAAGGGTAAATTATAATGGAAACTATCATGAATTAGTGAATAATAATAAATTTGTAAGGAATAAAATATGACCGAATACTATATTTCAAATAATCACACGAGCTTAAAACATGACCATGGATATTCTAACTAATCAAATAATCCCATTGAATAACAATTATAATGGAATACATAATGTTTGACGTTTACATTATTAATATATATCCTAAAGATAGTTACTATCAAGATCTATTCTCAATATGTTTTAATTATGTGGCTGTAAACCAGTCTAATTTTTGTAAATATTATTCTATTGGAAGTTTAAAACTGCTTGGAAATAAATGTTAATGGTTTATCACTAATTGATTGTGTCCCATAATACTACTGATTCATTGAGGGGATTTAATTAAATGGTCCCCAACCTGTATACTTTTTGTCCAAAATAATCCTCATTTATTGAAAAATCAATTTAAATCATAAATAATGTTCCTTATCTAATATTCTTATTGAGCGAAGGATACACATTTATTAACATTTCCCCAATAAATCATATAACTTTCAAAGTGAACAACAGATGTGAAAATTTTATACCATATAGGAAATAATAATATCCATCATAAAAGAATATATACATTAAAGGAAATATAATTTCCAATGAAAAATTATTACAATAAAGTGATTGTTTCAAGAGAAAGTTAACAATCACAAAAGAAAGTGATATTTCATATATAACTTTTACCACTTGAAAATTTTCAAATAAAACCCCTTGGATAAGATAATTAAAATTTTAACTTATAATATCATGGAATATTATTTAATCATGATATTAAATTTAAAAGGGTTGTAACATTAACCACACAAAATAAATAAATGGTGAAAATGGTGTATACCTTAGGGAAGAAAAAGCAAGACAAGAATCTCTTACCTTGAGTTAGACTTGTCACACATGTCTTTATATTCCTGAATAATAAAATTATGTTAATTTTTTTACTTTATTGATAAACTTTTTTAAGTTTATTATTAATTTTAATTCACTTATTACAATTTTGTATACAACTACTTAAACAATTAAGTTTATGTCGGGTGTTTTGACCAAATTCGGTTCATATATCAAAAATGACTTTGGTAGGTCGACCATAGTCAAAGGGTTCATTATATAAACATACAAAGAATAATAATAATTACATAATTAAAATAATTATAAATCAATTATAATTTTAAAACAAATTATGAAATATGGTTATGAAAAATGAACCAATGTTACAATCATAGAGATGGTAGGTCATATGTATGCATGAGTAATATTCACATTTTTTAATGATCATTATGGAAATAAGGTAAGTAAAATTTAAACTTTACAGAAAGATAATTATATCATAAATAATATTTTATTTAATCATATATACTTATATATACAATTATTTTTGATTTCAAAGGAATCACATCACGTTGAGAAGGTGGTAGTCCACATGTCCACGAATGACATTATCACTTGTTAGTGTGTGAAAAGGATAATAAAGAAAATGATATATAATATTTCTAGAAATTAATTATTTCATGAATATAATAAATATTTATTTTATGTTACATATTTTTAATTAAAATCACCCTTAATGCATTCCATGTAATGTGTGAGTGCATCAAATCACTTTGAGGAGGCGACAGTCCACATGTCCACAAATGATGTTATAATATTTATACAAAATGGAAAGAACGAAGGTATATGTTATGTAAAAATAAAATAAGTATTAAGGAATAATAAATATAACATATATCATATAAAATTTGTGTTTCCATCATAATTCCCAACTATTATAAGTGGTAAAGGAAAAATGAATGACATTTTTTCTCGAGGTGGTAGTTTTCCATACACATGAACGGTAAATTCGTTACCCATTTTATGGAAGTGTGTGTAGGTATAGGTAGAAACATTAACATAAAAAATATTAGTGTATTTATAATGTTTATTTTATTAAATAAAAATGGAATAAAAATAATTTAATGGTTTAAGAAAGAAATAAAACAAAAGTGATTGCTGAAGAATATTACCACTTTTTTGGGTAACTACTTTTTCTTTTCACTAAAGGACTATCTTGGATTTATTTATTCTCAAACTGAGTATTATAGGTTTATGGGAAGGAATTCTGGAGATTATTTTTGTAGGTTTTTGATGAGTCAAAGTTGCTTGAGAGGTGTGAGTAATGGGAAGAGTGAATTCCTTTTTATAGTGGAGGAGGAGTGGCATTATTTTAAATACCAAATAGTAAACACTATAGAGAGGTCTAACTTACCTAATGTTCTTAAAAAATGGACATATAATAGATTAAATTTAATTTATGGTTGATTCAAACTCACACCACACAAAAATAAGTGATTTTTTATCATTTTTTTCCTTAGTCTTTAAGTTTCCTTATTATTTTATTTTTAGTGTTTATTAAAGTAACTAGATTTCAATACTAATTTATTTAAACATTAATAATAAATAAAAGTTATATTTACGAGAAACTATAGACCCAATTAATTATAAATATTAAATATAATTTATAATATAAATATCTTATTTTTTTTGGAAATTAATTTTAAAACAAGCGCATGTAACGTGTAAAAACATTATTTTAACCTGAACCGTGTTAACAATGTTTTTACTATTTAAGGGTAAATATGTTAATTATAAAAGAAAAATTCACCCATTAATAGATAATATTTAAAATTTATTAACATTTACAAAAACAGTTAAAGAATATAGTATTTTTAGTATTTTTTAATTCGTTTAATAACATATCATTTATTATAAAATAACATTAATGTCAATTTTTTACATTATTAACATAATTTAAATTAAAAAATATCAGAAAAATGATGGAATTAAAATATATTAAGTTCATAGATATGTAACATGACCTCTTAATATAAAAAATAAGGTAAAACAATAATTTATTCAATTTAATTCACTGTTAATAGTTTTAGTATCATTTATTTTATTTTATTATTAACTAAATAATCATTGCATTCACATTTCTTAAGAATTTTAAGTAACTAATTCATCTCAAAATATTAATTATAAAAAATTATAATAAAAATAACTCCTTTATATTTCAAAATGATATGTATAACCGAAAATATGTTGTTTTTCCACATATCAAGGCTTTGTAAATGTTAAAGGTAAGGAGGGTTCATTTTTTGTCTTTTCTTCTTACGTAACTTATTATATAGGTCATTTCCCCCCTTAAGATTAAAGTTTTACTACTAAGTAAACTAATTTTTACTTTAATCATTGTAATAAATTTTAATTGATTTCACTAATATTTTTTGTCAAAAATTAATTTGATGTAGCACCCAAATATTTTATAATATGTCTCTTTCTAAATTTAATCCCCTCAATAGCATATGTTTCATGTAACGCCGAGTTCGAGCGCACCATGATCTATCAAACTAGCCATTTAAAATTAATTTTTGAATATTATTAACCACATTATGAAGTTTATAAAATTTAATTTTCAAAATATAAATAATTTTTTAATATGAAATATCAAAATTATCTTAGTGTGAATTTTTGGTATTTTTCTAAAAAGTTTTAATTTTTGATGAATACAGAAAATACTCCATTGTTGTTAAAAAATGATTTTTCATTTAAATAATTATTTTAATATAAATTTATTTTAATTTCAACATAGATAAATAATATATATATTAATCCAATTTATGTCATTGTAACCATGTTTTATAATATAATTAGATATAAATAATTATCAAACTTTTGAACGTCTCTTTTACCCGCTTTCTCTTCATATCTGTGGGATTATCGTTAAACTAAATTTTCCTATTTTTGTGAATTAAATTTTGAAAAACATATATATATGGTTATAATTAGTATTAAATTTTTGGTCTTATAGGAACAACTTTTTTTGAATAGTAACATTAGTATTTTTTACCATGCTTAAGGGTAAATCGGGTAATTAAGGGTAAAAATAACACTAAAAGCATTATAAAATTACCCTAACACTTGTTTTAATTTAATTGAATTGGTGTTTTTCGGCCGAAATAATAATTGGGTCAATTTTGGGACCACTTGGATCCACTTATATGACTTTAATATATTTATGATATTATATTTAAAGAAAATCCAATTTTGTTATACTTTTGTTTTTCAAAAGTAAAATAATTTTAATATAAGGTTATATAAGTGATATGGTCTAATATAAATATTATTTAGAAATAATTTTTTTTATATATGTCATTATAACTTATTTATAATTTTAGAAAATAAATTACTAAATTAAATAGTGACACAATGATGATGCATTAATTGATTTATTAAAGGAAGAATCAATTAAATGATATTAATAATATTAAAATACATATAATTTTAATTATTTTATTTAATAAAATAATTATTTTGATGAATTATATATTTTTTGGGGTGATTTAATTATTTTTTTTATAAGGAATAAATTTTTTATGATGTTTTAAAAAGTCAAGTAATAAATAACGTCAAATTTTACATAAATGATACTTTAAAATAAATAATATTTTATAAAATGATAAAAATTCATAAAAAAATATATTTTGTCCAAATAGCTATTAAAATGTTAAATATGTGATAAATTATACAATTGGGTTTCTTTTGGCATTTTATAGTAACTTTATTAACCTTGTAGTGTAAAAAGACAAGTTGTCACGGTAAGAGTTAAATTGTTAACTAAGGGTTAAATCCATAATATAATGTTAATTTTGTGGCAAAAACATGTCTAAAATTCTTGGTTTAAAAGATTTATACCCATACACATTATATTTTAAATAAATCATTTTTTAGCTATTTGAAATCAAAAATCAATTTATATTAAATTAGTATTTTATGAGTTTCCTAAAGTGACCCTCCCCTCTCTTATAAAAGAACACCTATAATTCTCTTTTATTAACACCTATAAATCCCTTTGACTTAGAAAAAATCTTCCCATTTATCCTCCAGTTTTACTTCACTTCATCCTAGAGTCCATACTTTGGGAATAAATCTCACCTAAGTAGTCTTTTTGTGAAAATCAAAAGGAGATACTCAAAGAAGAGGTAATTATTTTACCAACTCTTTCAAAGTTCTTTTCTTATTCTACTTCCTCTTCTTGTGTTGTTTCTATAATAAAGTAATAAATAATTTATCATCTATATTATGAGGTGGTATTATTATTATGGTACAATCATATTCCTCATTTTATCCATCCTACGAAAAGCAATATCCCCATGTGTGCAGACGTACAACTTATCATCTCCACGTTGTGGTGTAATTTGTTTTTTCATCACTACTTATTTTGATATTTATAATGACGAATATAATGGATATAAATAATCAATATTACATGATATTTATTATTTATAATTATCATGCCATCCCATTTCTTACCACTTTACCATTAAGGGAATGATATCGTCGTTCGGGCGTATGTACGGTCTACCGTCTCCACGATGCGATAAGATTCATTATCCACTTTAACCATTCAAGAATGATTATAAAAATATATATAATTAATAAGTATGAAATATATGACATAATAATTATAATCTAATAATTTATAAATATATATATATGTATATATATATATATATGTCATTTATTTTCTTCCATTCAATACAATAAGAAAAATGAAAATTATGTTCATATGTACGTATGAACCATCGTCTCCATGAACGGTGTATTACATTCCATATATTATATATATATTTATATAATGAATATATATGATATATAAATCATGTTTTATATTATGGAATAAATTAAATCATGATATAAGTAATATAACAAGTCAAAACATGTACGATTAACAAAGAAGTTATTACCCAAAACGTTGCTTTAACTTGGAATTGTTAATAAAAGCATAATATGAATTCATAAATGAATAATATATGATATCATAAATATTATTATGATTTTGTTACAAGTTAATAATATTTTTAAACAAATTTAAAGGAGTTTTGGACACGTACATAGAGAAATCGATCTACAATAAGGGTTAATTTCACAATCTAATTATTATCTCAGATTGTTTATACGTAAATACTTACTAGGACTTTTTTATCATCCATGCCCATGTTTCTTAAAAATGTTTTCAAAAGGAGTCTTTTTAAGTTTTTATTTAATATATTATTTTACAAAAACATCATTTTAAATGTTTCTAAGATTTATTCTTCTAAATCTTTCACATTCATGTCTATGTTTTGAAAATGGGTTTTATGCATTTATTTTTAAGGACATGAATATTTTTAATTTTTAATTTCTAAATTTTCTCTCAAATTTTTATAATTAGTATAGTACACTTTGATTCAAAAATTTATTTTTTTAAATGTCTTCTTTTATAAATGTGTGGCATTTAAATAAATGATTTTAAAGAAAATGGGTATTTTTATTAGATATTTCTAAATATTTTTATAGAGTTTTTTAATCTATGTCAACATAATTTATAGAATATTATGTTTAATTAAGGTTGATCTCTTAAGACATCATTTACCATATTCCATTAAATGGTTAGTTTTATTTTGGACATGCTATTTTGATATCATTCATAACTTACGGTTTAAGTATTGACATCTCATATGCTAGTTTTAATATGAATATTTATGTTTGTTATGTTTTACATATTTCATAAGAGAAATACATTGGACTTTTAAGTGTCGAGAGGGCCCCACTTTATCCCCTCGAAGCATCGTTAGGTTTCATGAGACAAATAAGTTTGGATTTTGGATAATGTATTACCCAATTATGTATGGTTTCTTGGCCGAAGCCTTGACGGTATGTTTGTGATGTCCCACATAATTAATTCTCTCTTTAAGAGATTAGTTATTGATATTAAATGTGATTATTCAACTAGTAGAATATCCATGTATATGTTTATATGGAAATATTTTATTTATTCTTTCTATATTATGTTCAAGATTTTTTTAAAAGGAATGTGTTTTTATTATACACCTTGACTTAAAATTTTATGCTTATTTAAGATAGCTTCTGCAATACAGTTTACCCTTAATGAGTATCTGATCTCACTAATTTCTTATGTTTTACTTTCCCAAGATTCTAATATGTGTATTATGACTGATATGTAGGGTTAATATAGGAGAATAATGGTGCACTCAAAGGATTGTATATGTCTTATTTTATGTTTTTAATTTTAATGTAAAGTTCATATATGTAATCCATTTTCTTAATACTGTTAAATTGATCAGTACTTTGGGATTTGATTCCTTACAATCATGCCAATGTATTAAAATAATGCAATGGCTCTAGGATTCTGGGTTCAGGGGGTTACAATTTCTATTAGAGTAATTTTAGCAATAACCTTGGAAATTATATTTATAAAACATAGATTAGGAAACATAACCCTAATATAGAATTTAAATATTAGTATAGAAGAAAGTAATAGAAATTTGGTAAGGTAGAGGTTATATGTTTATTCCTAGAAATACATTCCATTATAAATACTACAAGTGGAAGTGGTTATGGCATAGATGTACCTAAGAGTAATAACTCTAACAAGGTGTTCTGAACCTGACTCGAGGTAACCTAGTACATGACAACAAGCCTTACCACGCACCTGGTTTGACACTGTTGGGGGATATGCTTAAGATAATTACCATTTTATTTATAAACCATTATTATGGATTTAAAAGTAAATATGTCCCCAAAGAAACAATGTTTATGATTATGAGATTAGGAATGAATAAAATTTTCAATTTATGTTATGTATTTTGAAATTACATATTAGGATTCATAACTTAATCTAGTGAATTTTGTTGTTTATAAATGGAACCTAGTGGAAGAAATAGAAATCATATCAATACACACAATCCATGTAAAGATTTACCTCCTATAGAAGATAATTATTTTGGATCCAAATTTGCTACTAGTGTCGAGAAACTTATAACTATAATTGGATATTTGACTTGTGTTATAATCAATAACCCTACCTATATGAACATACTGATCCATAATGTGGAGGAACAATTTTAGACCTCTTCATGAGAAAAAAATCATCCAACATTAAATGAGACTAAAAACCCATTTATAGTTGAGAAATGGATAAATTACTTAGAGAAAATATTTATTATTTTGGGAAGAAATGAAAGGTAGAGGGTTGTCATGTAGTTTATCATCTCTCAAGAGATACAGATAAATAATGGTCAATGATTCAAAATGTGAAAGTGGAGGAAGAAATTTAAATTATGGAATGGAAGGATTTAAAAAAAATCTTGTAAAGGTATTTCCCTCATGAATAAAGATCTGATATGGAGAGACAATTTTTGAATATGAGACAAAAGGATGATGATAATGTTGTTAAATTTTATTACAACTTCATAATATTAGAAAAGAATGTTTCAGACTACATACGTAATCTAGAGAGTAAGATTGATCATTTATTTGATGGGTTAAATACATTTTTCTTAAAGGAACTTGTCTCTTAAACTTTCTCATCATATGAAGATATAGTCTCATGTGCTATCAAAATAGAGAAATAATTTTCTAAGTATTATGAATTTAAGATAAAACAATAGAAGAAGAGAAAGGTGGAGTAAGAGATAGATAAAGGGAAAAAGGAAAAGAAGGATTTTCACATATGTTATAATTGTGGGAAGAAACACACCGGTTCTTGCCTATAAGGAATGTGAGATTTTTACAAGTGTGCAGAGAAAGGTCACAAGGCTAGGGATAGTAAGGGAAATAAATAAGCAGTAAATGTAAAATTATATAATTGTAAATATATGGTACATTATGAAAATTATTGTCCAGAGAGTCAAGGAAATATTTCTTAGAATAATCAAAGGGATCAAGGTCAATATTATGATGTTGCTACATTCAAAGTGGAATAATTTACTTATTGTGTTTTTCGATTCAAGAATTATGTTTTTATATTCTATTTATAAGAATCATGAGATATATAAGGCTTGTATTACAGTAATTTTTATTTTAGAATTTGGAGGCATGAGCTTTTTCCTTATGTTTTTATAGTGATCAAATATTTCATATATTTCAATTAGAGTTACACTATTTTGTTTGGGGAATCTAATGTTACGATTGATTTTGGAAATTTAGATACCTTTTTAGACTGCTAATTTTGAAAGAAGTATTTTAGAAAAGAATTAATGTTGGAATGGAGCATGTTGAACAATGTATATTATTTTTTGAGGTTAATGTATGATTTATTGGATACTTTGAGCTATCCTCTTTGGTTTTAGTAAACATTTATAGCATAAAGGAAATACTTGTGGGACTTATGATTTGTCAAATGTTCTTTAGGGTGAAAAATTCATTTTGAACTTTCATTTCTAGGTGTATGGGATGAAGTGAAAATAGATCAAAGCACAACCAAGTTATAAGATTAAGCTTATAACATGGAATTAAATCAAGTAATTATTTATCTGAATAGTAAAATAATTCTTCAACACTACATAAAGGATCATGAAACCAAAAATAATATCCTAGTACTTCTTTTAATGAATCAAATGCTCCCTTAGATCATCGTATATTTATAGCATTGTGATTGTTAACTTTATCCTAACCATGTTACCTATCACTCTCCATTGGAACTTGATAGTTACATTTTCCTTTCATGTCTATGTTTTCTTACATGGAACACTTTTATGTGTTATCTCTGGTAACCTTCGTACTTCTCTTTCTTTATTTTAAAGTGGAATTTTTATTGACCCTTATTCTGATGTAGGATTTCAAAAAAGGAATTTTGAATAGTCAAACCTTAGTTACCAAACCCGAATTTGAAAATTTCAAAGACATGTTTTTTTAAAGGAGAGGATAATGTAGCACTGCAAGATTTTATATTATGCCTCTTTTCAAATTTAATCTCTTTGATTTATTGTGTTGCACGGAACACTGAGTTCGAGCACACCATGATCTATCAAACTAGCCATTTAAAAAGTGGTTATGAATATTATTAACCATATTATAAAATTTATAAAATTTATTTTTTAAAAATATAATTCATTTTAGAATTTTGAATATCAAAATTAGATTAGAGTTTTTTTTTTCTGAAAAGTTTCAATTTTTTATGAATTGGGGAAAATAATGAATTATTATTAAAAACAAATTTTCCATTTAAGTAGTTATTTAAATTTAAATTTATTTTAATGTTAAAATATATAAATAATACATATATTAATCCAATTTATGTAATTAGAACCATTTTTTATAATATAATTAGATATATAAATTTATTGAACTTTTGAACATATATTTTTCCCACTTTCCCACCACATCTACAGGATTAGCGTTAAACTTAATTTTCTCATTTATGTAAATATAATTTAAATAAATATACATATATGGTTGTAATTAGTATAAATTTTTTGTTCTAATAGGAACAACTTAATTTTTTTGGTGAATAGTAACTTTAGAAATTTTTTACCACTTTTAAGGGTAAATCGGGTAATTAAGGTTAAAAATAATATTATAAGAATTATAAAATTACCCTAAAACATTTTATTATTTAATTATATGAGTTTCTTTCACCAAAATAATCCTTATGTCTATTTTGGGACCACTAGGAGTCACTTGGATGACTTTGATATATTTATGATATTATTTTTAAAGAAAATCCAATTTTGCTATACTTTTGTTTTTAACATGTAAAATATTTTTAATATGAGGTTATATAAGTGACATGGTAAACTATAAATTGTATTTGGAAAAATAAAAATTTTATCTACATCATGGTAATTTATTTGTAATATTATAAAATAAAAAATTAAATTAAATGGTGACACAATGATGAAGTTGTAATTGATTTATTAAAGGAAGAATCAATTAAATGATATTAATAATATTAAAATCAATCTAATTTGAAATATTTGATTCCATACACGGATTTTTTGGACTAATTTTACATGTTAGGTATGATTTATTGTAGTTTTTTCAAATGAATAATTTTTTTATGATGTTTTAAAAAGTTTAGTAAAAAACAGTGTCAAATTAATATAAATGATACTTAAAAAAATATTACTTTATTAAATGATAAAAAATTCATAAAAATATATATTTTAGAAAAATAAATATTTTCATGTTAAATATGTCATAAATTATCCAATTGGGGTTATTTTTACATTTTATATTAAGTATATTAACCCTATAGTGTAAAAATACAAGTTGTTGTGGTAAGAGTTAAATTGTTTAACTAAGGGTTAATACCAAAAGATAAGGTTACTTTCATGAAATAAACATGTATAAAATTCCTTGGTTGAAATTATTTAGTCCCATAATCCTCTTATATTATAAATAAATCACTTTGGAGCTATTTTAAATCTAAAATAAATTTATATTAAATTAATAGTTTTAGTGTTTCTTAAAGTGCCCCCTCCCCTCTCTTATAAAAGGGAACCCTCTCATTCTATTGTAGTCATACCTATAACTCCATTTGGATTGGAAAAAAACTACCCATTTATCCTAAATAATTCCTTCAATTAATCCTAGAGGCCATAATTTGGGCATAAATCCCACTTAAGAAGTCCTTTTTTGTAAATAAAAAGGAGATACTCGAAGAAGAGGTAATTGTTTTACCAACTCTTTCAATGTTCTTTTCTTTTCATACATCCTCTTATAGTTTTGTTTCCATAATAAAATAATAACTCTTGTATAAACTATATTATGAGGATTTATTATTATTATAGGAAATCCATATTCCTCTTTTTATCCATCCTACGAAAAAATATCATCGTACGTGCGTGCGTACAGATTATCGTCTCCATGCTATGGTGTAATTTCTTTTTTCACAACCACTTATTTAGATGGATATAATGATGAATATAGTGGATATAGATATTGAATATTACATGATATTGATTCTTTATAATTAACATGTTATCCCTTTTTGTACCACTTTACAATTAAGGGAATGATATCATCGCTCGGGCGTATGAACGGACTACCATCTCCACGATGCGATGAGATTCATTCTACATGTTAACCTTTAATGAATGATTATAAAAATATATATAATGAATAAGTATGAAATACATGACATAATAATTCTACTATAATTATGTGTGTGTGTGTGTGTCATTTCTTCCATTCAATACGATAAGAAAACGAAAATATTATTCATGCGTATGTACGGCCTACCATCTTCATGAATGGTGTATTCCATTCCTTATTATATATATAATTAATATATATGATATATAAATAATGTTTTATATTATGGAAGTAATTAAATCATGATCTAAGTAATATAACAAGTCAAAACGCGTACGATTAACAAAGCGATTATTACTAAAAACGTTGCTTTAATATGAAATTATTAATAAATAGGTAATATAAAGACATAAATGAATCATATATGATATCAGAATTATTATAATGATTCTTTTACAAGTGAATTATATAATTAAAACCTATATTCAGTAGTTTCGAACATGTATAGAGAGAATTTGACCTATGGTAAGGGTTAATTTCACAATCTTGTAATTATCTGTGATTGTTTATATGTAAGTACTTACTAGGACATTTTTTAATCCATGTCTATGTTTCTTAAGAAACTTAAAAAGGAGTATTTTTATGGTTTTATATAATGGAATGTTTAACTAAAACATCATTTTAAATGTTTCTAATATTTATTATTCTAAATCTTTTTCATTCATATCCACGTTTTGAAAATGGGTTTTATGGATTTATTTATAAGGACATGAATATTTTAAAATGTTAATTTTAAAATTTTTTCTAAAATATTTTAAAGTGGTATGGGACACTTTTATTCAAAAAATTATTTTTTAAAATGTCTTCTTTTATAAATGCATTGATTTTAAAAAAATTATTTCAAAGAAAATGGTATTTTCATAAAGATATTTCTAACAATTTTTCTAGAGTATTTTCATTTATGTCAACATCATTTTTTGAATATTATATTTAATTGAGGTTGATCTCTTATGATATCATTTATCATAATACCTTAAATGGTTTATGATTTAGTTTGACTGTGGATGTAATTTTTTATACCATTCATAACTTATGGTTTAAGTATTGACATTTTCCATGCTAGTTTTAATACGAATATTATATTTGTTATGTTTTACCCCTTACATAAGAGGAATGCATTAGACTTTTTAAGTGTTGGGTGAGGCCCTCTATAGCCCCTCAATGCATTGGTAGGTCTCATAAGATAAATAAGTTTAGGTTTTGGATAACGTCTTACCCGATTATGTATGGTTTCTTCGCTGAAGCCTTGACGGTATGTTTAAGATGTCCCACATTATGAATTCACTCTTTATGAGATTAGTTATTGATATTACATGTGATTAATCGACTAGTATAATATTTATGTGTATGTTTATAGGAAATTTTTGATTTATGAATTCTATATTATGCTCAAGATTTTTTTAAAGTATTGTGTTTTTATTATACACCTTCCCGTAAAAGTTTATACTTATTTATTATAGCTTCCTCTATATTTATTATCCTTACTGAGCATATGAGCTCACCCCTTTATTATGTTTTACATTCCCAGGATGCCAAGATGTGTGTTATAAATGATATGCATGGTTAATCTAGTATAATAATGGCATACTCAAAGGATTTTCTATGTTTTATTTTATGTTTTTAATTATAATGTAAATTTTATATATGCACTCTATTTTCCAAGACTACTTAACTAATCAAACCATTCGGGTTTGATTCCTTATAATCATGCCAATGTATTAAAATAATGCACCAACTCTGGGCTTATGGGTTTGGGTCATTACATTTTATCTTATTATACTATAAATATTGTACTTATTCCAACTATTTATTTCAATTTTTTCAAATTAAATTCACATAAGTGGAAAAATTAATTATAAAGATAATCCACAGATGTGGAAAGAAAGTGGGTTTTTAAAGTGAAAATGTTCAAAAGTTCATTAAGATTTTATATCTAAATTAATTATAAAAATTATTCAAATGTCCTAAATTGGATTAATATTTGTATAATTGATCTATTATGAATTTAAAACTACTTTAAAATATAATCTAACATTAATAATTATATAAATGAAAAAGAAATTTTCAACTAAAATGTAGTATTTTCAGTATTTATTAAAAAATAAAATGTGTCAAAAAAATACCAAAAATTTACCCCATGATAATTTATACATTGAAAATTAAAAAATAAAGTTTATTTTGAAAAATAAAATTTATAAAAGTGTAAAATTTTAGTTTAAAAATAGGTGTTCCATTAAAAGGTGGTAAAAATCAGTCTTGCATGTAATGCAAGGTAACTCAGTGTTTTTAGTAGTGTAAGCTTAACTTGGTGTTGAATATATAAAAAATCTAAAAAAGTTAAATTTATTATAAAATGAAAATATTTTAAAGTCTTATGTTGTTACATTCTCCCAACCTTAATTAGATATCATCATCACAATTTAAACTTAATCTCTATAATCAAGGGTTTGATATTTGAAAAACTATTTTTGAAAAAACCACATCGTAAATAGGGTTAATAACACATCTTCTTAATAAGAGGAAAATTAAAATTCAAAGCTCTCCACAAAACTAGTATGTCAAATATGAGAATTTTAGTGAAAACATAGATGTGGAAGAAAACTCTAACTATCAAGTTCTAATGGAGAGTGATAGAGAAAATGTTCATGATAAAGGTTTTGACCACAAAGTGATAAACCAAAAGTGGGAAAAGGGTCATTGATGTCATAAAAAATGATGATAATAGGAAAAAAATTGTTTTAATGATTTTTTCCAAGATTTGATAAATTATTTCACTCTCTGTGAATATAAGTAAATATACTTAATTGATACATTACTCTTTTAGAAACACAATATTATCCTTTGGTTATTCCTTGAACTATTTATAATTATTCTCTTAGAAGAAGTTGAATCATATGGTGAAGTAATAAATTAACTTATAAAACCTCATTCAAAGATCATCTTAAACCATTTAATAAATGGTCAACTTTTCTAAATGATTTTGATCCAACACTTTTATAAATAAGGTTTCTAAACTTCTAAAATGAAATTATTATTAATCTAAACAATATGAAGTGGGTCTTAATTGTCAAATTCCAAAAATGTGAATGCCTTCATCGTGTATTCTCTTGAAATATGGTAATAACATTAATTACTATAAAACCTTGTTGAAAATGTTCTTGATTCTTTATTCCTTATGTTAAAAAGTATATTAGATATATTAAGTAAATCCAAAAATGTTATAGACTCCATCAATGACAGCATAACCACTTTTCCAATAAATCATTAATTAGTTACAAGGTAATTCTCAATATAAAATTTAATTTATCTATAATGAACCTTTCTTTCCAATAATTAACATTACTTATCTTTTTTTGAATACTTAAAACATAATACAACTAGATTCCCAAAGACTGTATTAGTTTAGTGTCACGAACAAGCCTGAGTCGACCCTAAACCGGTAATCGAGGCCAGCCTACGACAAGTCCCGAGAGGCATTCCTAATCATCTTGGGATGGTGACAAGCACCGAGGGAAGAAATATGTCACACAAGGGAACGATTTCTCCCAAATATAAACAGTCAAATAAACAGTGGAAAGAAATGAACGACCAAAAAAAATTTATATAAAAATTGAACTAGACATTATTTTTACAAGAAACTAAAAGCATAACTAAACCAACAACTCAACTGACCAAACCTGATAACCAACTAACTCCATGTGACCCCTCTGGTCACTCTCCAACACAATGATCACATGTCGCCCAAGGTGATCAAACTCAAGTTGAAACCTGAACAAGGGCTAAAAAAAGAAGAATACTATAGGCGTAAGTGTTAAAACTCATAAGGTTAGTCTGATATTATATTCCCAATGCACTTTCATTAAAATAAAACAAACATAAATTTCATGTTTTAAATAAAATATATAAAAGTATTTTTTAAAAATGAGGTTCCATGCTATAAAAATTACCAAACAAAAACCTTTAACTTTTATAAATAAGAATGATTGTAACAATTTTAAAAGAGGTGAAACTTTAAAATCAAAATAGCTTTCAGGAGGGATTATTTAAAGAATGTAAACATTTAAATAAAATACACACCCATCTAAATTTAACAACCACACACACTGTATGTCAATGATGAGTACAAAATAGCCAACGAGCACAAGTCACAGGAACACCCCTAGGAACTAGTTAGTTGTGAGCCCTAGGTACCTCATATCTCAGTGAAGGTAACCATAATAAACATCTGTTCTCGTACACACGAGCTACAAGTAGGGAGAATAACCATAACCTAGTGGTCCTCCAAAAATATCACCATCATGTTTTAGTTAGTGTTGTTATCATCAAACTTTTTATGTGAAACATGGGCTAAACCCCACAGGGTCACTAGCATACAAGTACATGTCCGCCCACCTAGATAACTGAGATTCCCTTTATTGCTCAATCAAGTTACACATATTATCAAAAACGCTTTCCATATGAAAATTCAATTCTAAAACCATAAACGCACAAATATCCCACAAGCATGCTTCACATTTCTTTCACAGATCAATAAACCACATACAATTTTCATAAAACAATTTCATTGAGTGTAATGAGGCTTTTCACATAAAAATCATTCAAAAACACTCTTTTAAGGATAAAATCACTACAAAAACATACCCAACCATATTTTTAATCCCTTAAAACATTTAATAAAATCATTTCATGGACCATAAAAAAATCCCAATTGACGCACCATGGTATATACATGTAAAACACTCATTCTTCAATTTTTTAGGAAAGGCCAAACGGGCCTTTAAGCATTTTTAACAAACTAACATTTTTCAAAGCCACAAATACCACATTTAATAAGTATGTGAGAACCCACCATTTTAAGATTCATAAAATTGATAAACCCCTTGAAAATATTCATATTTCTTTTCCATTACACACCCCTTTTTATAAAAGTGCCAAACGGGCCTTCCATTAGCAACACATGTCAAAATACCTTAAAACCAATACACCTTCTTTCTAAAAACTAAAACCCACTGTAAATCCACATAAGGAACTGAAAAACATTTCTTTTACTTCTTAAAATATTAATATAAATCCAAACTATTCATTTTAAACCACATTCAACACATAAAAGCCAACTGGGAAACTTTTCAAACACATGGCATGCATTTTTTTAACAAAACAATTCATTACGAGAAATCTAAAAAGAAATAAAAAATAAATTTAATGACATAAATTTATTCAAGCTACTAAACCATGTTCAAAATACCAAAAACCAGGTTGGTAATTTAATAAATTATTTGAGCAAACATGGGGTGTGCGCCATTTTAACAAAACTACACAACTTTACAAAAAACAAGGTTTTAACCGCTACTTGGCACACCAAAAAAATTATCCAAAGCATAAATTAAAATTTTAAGAGTATTAGGAAGATTAAGACAACATGAAATATATATATCTTAAATAAAAATGTCAAGTTCAATGGGAAAACTACCTCAAATCCTTGGAAGAATGGAAATGAACAGCCGAAATCACCCGCTATGGGTTTATAAACCCTAAAACTATATAGAACATCCCTAAATTAATATAAACACATAAAAATCATTCCAAAACATAACCCTAGGTTTTTCATGACCATGGGAGAATAAATAACCATGAAATAAAGTAAGGAGGAGGAAGAGGGAGGATAAAGGAGAAGGAATCTCACCTTGGAAACTAGAAAACCCTTCGTATTCCTTTGTATCCACACTGTTCGAGGATAGGGAATGGATTTAAACTCATTGGAGGGTCTCCTTAGGTCTGTAATAACTAGAGAATTTTTTTTGGGGAAAATAGTAATAAATGAATGATTTATGGAGGAAACAATTTACCTTCCCAAATCTGGATGATTTGAGGAACCCTTATAACTTTCACCCTAATATGCGATGAAAATGAGCTCCAAAGAGGACAAATCGGTAAAGGGGGTGAGTCTAGGGATTTTGTATTAGATTGGGATGTAAAATCACTGAAAATTATTAAACATTGAATAAGATATAAAATAAACAATTTTTTTTAAACTGGAAATGGGCCCATGGGCTAGCCCAATACCTAAATAAGTAACCCAAATTCACCATGCTTATGAATTATTAAGGGGTAAAAAAGGATACGGTGGTTTGAATATGTCATGGGACGAAATTTAGAAATAATAATGGGTGAAATTTTTTGAAAAAAAAGGATTTATAAAAAACAAAATTTGTTTTTAAATCTGGAAATGGGCTCATGGTTTGGCCCAAATCATGAAGTAACCACCATTTCTCCAAAAAAATCTCAAACAAGAAATAGAGAACCCAAATTAGGGTGGTTAGAATTAGATTAAACTTCAAAACTCAACATTAATCTCACCCAAGACCCAAGAAAAGTATTGTTATTTCCAAAAAAATAGATCAAAACAAAGAAATGAAAAACTGAGTGTCACAATTCTCCCCACCATTAAAGTTTTGCGCCCCCAGAATGCCACAACACAGTCCATCTGATTGATCAACACCTAAGGATTCCTTATCAATATGGTCCAGCCTCTGAATACAATGATACACCATCCACCATTAATGTAATTTAATACACTTACCTCAACCAAAACACCAACTCTCAACCACTTCTTGAGAATCAACCGAATGATCAAGTCACTGCCTCCACAACCAAACCAAGAACCCAATTATTGGGCCTTTTCCCAATAAACCCAAAAATCACCCAAACCAAAGAGAACTCATGAAAACCCAAGATTCTCGATGATTATGGAATGTATTCCCCAACATTAAGAAACAAATAGCACTATACAAGTTCTTAGGATGAAAAATCAACGAGACCCGTGGTGGGGCTCCCCACCATTAGAACCCAACTAGCAACGAACAAACAAGAATTAAACATTAACTAGAATTGGGAGTCACTTGAATAAGTCCACAAAAACACTACCAAAACAACCTAACTACCCAAGTTAATAGGGTTATAACATGAACATTTAAACCACCCACTCCCGTACAGAGGGTACAAGAACTGGGCCAACACTTTCGGCACAGATCAAACCCCCCACCACTCGGGGAGGGGAGGGGAGGGGACCCAATTATTGGGCCACTGAAACCACCAAAAAATAGAGTAACCACCAAAAACCCTCCATCTACAAATAGGTAATACCAAGACCACACCAGATTAACATTGGCGGTCCACACAGGGACATTGATCAGAAACCTGCATCTAAGAATTCATAACCATAGACACTACGTGAGGGGTAATTCCACCATGCTCATTCTGACAAGAGAAAATTAATAGTGAAGAGGAACGACAATAGAGATATAGAAACTACCTTACCACAACAATAAAGGATCCTATTCGAGCTCCCCACACCTCTGGCGATTTCCTAACTATGTTAAAAGCTTCACTCTGAGGCCTCTGTATGGATTCATGATTCTTGAAGCATCTATTGAACCACAATCAGGTGCTAAGGATCACAACACCCCACAAAACTCACTTTCTGAACAACACAACTTCATATAAATAGGAACTCATAGATACATAACATCATTATCTCTCACTTGGAACAAGGAGCAGAATGGCCAAGGAATACGGTGAAACACACCAATATCACTGAACAAAACTATTATGTCCAAAAGAATTATCCTGACCTGTAATCACTTTAAATCAATCCCAAAAAGATCTTTATTCTAAAAAATGGGTCAAGGAATCATCTGAAGAGGTGGATTTAATATTTGAAATGAATCCTTAGGTTGATCAATAGGAAAAATTTCATACGGAGAACTATCCATGGCCACATCACAACATCAAACACATCTTTAGAAACCCACTGAACATTACTCCAAAACTGAGACACCAAAAAGATCTCATCTCAAGACACAACAAGAGTATGACTTCCAGATCACAAGGAAGAATACTAAATAAAAAAAGCTTCTAAGACAAAGAAAAAACTAGCCACATAACCATCAGTTTATAAACAAATTCCAGAATTTTTTAGCTCGAAACACTTGAAAAACAAACTAACTTGGTGGGTTTCCACCTTCACAAAAGGTGTTTCATCAAGTCTCACTCACATGCACATTTTCATGCCACCCCAGGCACCCAACCACCATTCCATATAGGAAATCCTTAATGATGTCAATAAAACCATGCATGTGAGCACCCATGAAAACACCAAAGGTTAAAACAAAATAACATCATTCCAAAAATCATGTACCTTCCAAAGGAGCACCAACCACCATGAAAAAAACCATTTTTATATTTATAAAAAATAAACCACACTTCATCATGAACTATTTTCTTAAAAACCTACCCATTTTTATTTTTAACATCTTCCAAAACAACCAAGATACTCCAAACAAACCCTTCCCATTTTTTAAAATTCATCAAGGTATATTTTCAAAATTCAGTGGCCATTGAGACCAATACCCTTTATAGGAAAACACCAACCACTAAAAACCAATTTCCAAAACCAATTTATCATATTCAAAAACTTTTCAACATCCCAAAACACCCCATTTAAAACAAATATTCAGAATCACCTTAAAATTATTCACACTTTCAAAGAATTTTATTTCAACAAACCACAAGTTTAGATTTGGGAAAATCCAATCCCGTTAAATCATTTCCACTTTCTCCCCAAAATTTGTTTTAAAAAAACACAACCTTCCAAAACCATTCTTTTATTTAATTTTTAAAAACCCCTTTTTACACTTTTAAAAATCCAACCCTTATATTAAAACTCATTTCCACAATTCTCAGACAAGGATTTTCAAAACATAAATTCAGAATAAAAAAACGTCTAAGATACCTCCAAAAGGGAACTAGTGTCGGTGGGTGACTTGACCATATGGTTGGCGGCCATATGTCAAACACAACACCAACACAGAGAGACTTATTAGGAACATGCCCCAGTTCGACATGGCTTTCCAAGCTCACAAAGGCCATTAGTCAGACTCCCCTGGTCATATCCCAACACCAAATAATAACAAGAATAAAAGACACTAATAAAATTAGACTTCCCGTGGAAACTCGAGGATCAAAACAAGCAAGAGTTCGCGAAGCTCTTCACGCACTTACCCCTAAATTCCAAACAATTCTACACTATCTACCTTGACATCCCCCAAATAATAAATGAGCTCTAAAAAATCAAGGTCCACTAAGATATGACCTCCTATGATAACATTTAGTCATGAACCAGCCTGATTCGACACTGAACCGGTCACCCAATCTGGCCCACGAAAAGTCCCGAGAGGCGTTCTTGATCCTCCTAAGATGGAAACAAGCACTGATGGAATCAATAGAGTACACAAGGTAAATATTTATCCCAAATATAAATAATCAAAGAAACAGTTGAAAGAAATGGAAAACCCGAAATACATTTACATAAAAATTGAACTGAACATTATTTGTACAAGAAAATGAAAGTAAAACAAAACCTAAAACTCAACTGATAAAACCTGATAACCAACTAACTCCATGTGATCCTTATGGTCACTCTTCAACACAATGATCACATGTCTCCGAAGGCAATATAACTCAAGCTGAAACCTGCACAAGGGATACAAATAAAAGAAGACTATAGGTGTGAGTATTAAATCTCAGTAGGTTAGTCCGATATACTATTCCCAATGAACTTTCATTAAAATAAATGAAAAATAAATTTCATGTTTTAAATAAAATATATAAAATTATGTTTTCCAAATTAGGTCTCATGATATAAAAATTACCAAACAAAAACTTTCATATTTTATAAATAATAATACTAGTAACAATTTTCAAAGAGGCGCAACTTCAAAATGAAAATAGTTTTCAAGAGAGATTATTTAAAGAATGTAAACTTTAAAATAAAATACACATGTTGATGAATTTACCAACCAAGAACACCGTATTCTAACTGTGAGTGCAATATATCCAATGAGCATAAGTCACAGGAACACCCCTAAGCACTAGTTAGTTGTGAGCCCCAGGTACCTCGTATCTCGACAAAGGTAACCACAATAAATATTTGTTCTCATGCACACAATCCACTAGTAGGTATCATACCCATAACCTAGTTTTCCTCCAATAACATCATCATTACAGTTTAGTTAGTGTTTTCATCATCAAACTTGCTACGTGAAATAGGGGCCAAACCCCACGAGATCACTAGCATACTAGTACACGCTCGCCCACCTAGATACCTGGGATTCCCTTTAGTGCTCAATAAAGTTACACATATTATAAAATACAATTTCCACATGAAAATTCAATTCCAAAACCATAAACACAAAAACATCCCACAAACATGCTTCACATTTCTTTCATGGATCAATAAACCACTTAAAATTTTCATAAAACAATTTCAAAGAGTGTAATGAAGCTTTGCACATAAAACTCATTCAAAAAACTCTTTTAAGGATAAAATCACAACAAAAACATACCCAGCCATATTTGGAATCCCTAAAAACATATAATAAAATCATTTCATGGACTATAAAACAATACTAATTGATGCAACATGGTATTCACATGTAAAACAACCATTCTTCATTATTTAGGAAAGGCCAAACAGGCCTTTAAACATTTTTACCAAACTAAATTTTTTCAATGCCACAAATACCAAATTTAATAAGGATGTTAGAACCCAACATTTTAAGATTCAAAACATTGGTAACCACCTTGAAAATATTCATATTTCTTTTCCATTACACAACCCTTTTTATAAAAGTTCCAAACGGGCCTTCCATTAGCAACACATGTCAAAATACCTTAAAATCATTACACCTTCATTATAAAAACCAAAACCTTCTTGGAATCCACATAAGGAACCCAAAAAATTATTTTCTTGCTTCAAATATGATTATAAAGCCAAAACAATCATTTTAAACCACACTCGACACATAACATCCAACTCGGAAACTTACCGAACACATGGCATGCATTTTTTAAACAAAACAATTCATTTTAAGAACTCAAAAAGAAATAAAACATCAATTTCATGCCATAAATTTATTCAATATACTGAACCATGTTAAAAATATCAAAAACTATGTGATGAAGATAAGAAATAATTTGAACAAACACGTGGTGTGCACCATGTTAACAAAACTACACCACTTTACCAAAAACAAGGGTTTAACCACTACTTGACACACCAAAATAATTATACAATAAATAAATTAAAATTTTCAGAGTATGAGGTAGATGAAAAAATAATTAAATATATGGATCTTAAATAAAATTTCCAAGTGAAATGGGAAACTAACCTCAAATCCTTGGCAGAATGGAAACGCACAACCGAAATCACCCGCTGCGGGTTTATAAACCCTAAAACTATGAAGAACATCCTTAAATGAATATGAACCCCTAAAAAATAATTAAAAAACATAAACCTAGGTATTTAATCACTAGGGGAGAATAAATAACCATAACATAATGGAAATAAGAGGAATGGGGAGGACAAAGGAGAAGGAATCTCACATTGGAAACTAGAAAACTCTTCTTCTTCCCTTGGACACACACACTTAGAGGAGAGGGAATGGCTTGAAACTAGGTGGAGGGTCTCTATATTTCTGGAAGAACTTGGGAAAACAAATTTAGGGGGAAAATATTAAGAAATTAATGATTTATGGATAAAACAATTTACCTTCTCAAATTTGGACCATTTGAGGAACTCTGATAACTTTTTCCCTAATATGCGATGAAAATATTCTCCAAAGTGGAAAAATAGATAATTGGGGTGAGTATATGGACTTTGGATTTGATTGTGAGGTGTAATAACCAAGTGTTATTAAAAATTTAATAATATGTAAATGAAACAAATTATTTTTTTAAAACTAGAAATGGGCCCACAGGCTAGGCCAATATCTAAATAAGTAACACAACTTCACTATGATTATGAATTATTAAGGGATCCAAAATAATATGGTGGTTTGAATATGTCATGGGAGTAAATTTAATAAGTTTAATGGGTGAAAAATTTTGAAAACAAAGGAGTTATAAAAAAACAAAATTGGTTTTTAAATCTGGAAATGGGCTCATGGTTTGGCCAAAATCAGGAAGTAACCACCATTTCTCCAAAAAAAACTCTCAAAAAAGAAATGTGGAACCCAGAGTAGGGTGATTATACAGAGTTGAAACTTAAAAACTCAAGATTAATCTCACCCAATACCCAATAAAATGATCAGTATTTTATAAAAACCAGATAAAAAAATACATGAAAAATTGGGTGTGATATTTAGTGTCTTTGTAAACTTGGAAAGATAAGAATTGGTGCATAAGTGAACTACATTATCCCCCATTAGGTTCTTCATGACTATCACCCTTCTTATACACATCATACTTAATATATATCTTAATAACTAGGTAAAGGAAGCATAAAAAGTGGTGAGCTCAGATGATCAGTAAGGGTAAAAAAATAGAGACATGTAAGCATAATCATGAGCATAGGGGTATGAGAACATGGTCATAACATTAGATGATCATACCTTGTATATCATAAGATTATAAAAATGAATAATAATAGAAATATTAATAGTTTATAATAAATTACTGACTGTAAATTAAATTTTTATTTCAAAAGCACTTTTGAGGAAAAAGTGGGAAACTAGAATGACATCATAAACATAAGACATAACCATGACTCCATGGCCAAGATCATTAAGACCAAATACAATCCAATTCAAAAGAAAGTAAAATCTCCACACAAAAAACAAAAACAATACGATCAGTGTCCACCTTTCCATCACTGCTCGGGTAGTTGTCTCGTGCAAGGATGCAGGAGCCTAGTACCGATGAAAAGAGCCATACCCTCTCAAAACTTCCAAGTTCGGATAGCGATGACGAAGAGAACACTCCCTGATCTGAACATCTTTTGGAACAGTCCCTTGCAAATAAACTGGATGCATAGTCTCGTATGACAAGATTGTAGTGCTATAAGTGATCACACAAAATTCAACCACAAACCCTTCAAAATGCACAGAAACATAAACCAAATCAACACCTTAAAACCAAATCAAAATCAACATCCTCTATCAACACCTTGATTGTATAATCCCTAATAACCATGGCAACCCAAGACCAAATACAATCACTTCCAGTATAACACCAACGTCCTCCTTCCATCTGAACATAATCAACCAAAAAAACAAACAACACCAAAGCTTCCAACCCATGAGATTTTCGAAAACCTTCACAGAGAAACAGCCTCGCGAAAAGCCGAATTACCAGGAAACGTAGTTCACAGATTCAGCAAAGAAAAAACCAAAAGCAATGTGTAGCTTCAACAAAAGAACAAGTAAAACCCGAACTAAAAAACTGATGGAGATTGCAGCATCAAAACAATGCCTTTGTCAGCTGGAGGAAATCGAGAAAATCCTCATATAGGGTTATATTAGTTGAAAAAATCCTTTACTAAACTGGGTTTACACCCTACTCCAACCCTATATTATTGAATCAATTTCACTCTTCATTCTAGCCTTGTAATATTAAACTGAGTTCATTTCTCATTCTATGCCTATAATACTGAATAAAGTTAATTTCTCATTTAATCCATGTCTATCTCATGAGATATAAATCTTTACCCAATTCATTTTAGGGAGATATATTTCCTACCCATCTCATAATGAAATCATACATACATGTGCTACAAGATCATTAAAAATAATATCATAACCCATGAAATGAAATGGGTATCATAAACATGTAATCATATCATAACCTGTGGAAACATATTTAGGTTTCATAATCATTTCATCAAAACAATAACCCGTGAAAAGAAGTAGGTTTCAAAATCATATAACCTGTGGAAGAGAAACGGGTTCCATAAGCATCATTCAATCAAAACATAAACCATTAAAGAAACAAATATGAATGGAAACTTTAGATCATTTTTTATAAGGGCATGAGTGACATCAAGAGATGCCATCTTAGATATAAAATAACATATAAATATATTTTGAAAACATTTATTGATGGAAATATCCTTTCTTAATGAAAAATGATTTTTTTTAAAACATAAAACCTTTTGAAGACGATTTTCCTCAAAAAATTATAAAAGAATATTGAAAATGTTTTTAAAACTATTTCTTTGAAAATACTTTGAAAACATATAAAGAAATATTGAAAATGTTTTGAAAACTATTTCATTGAAAATAATTTTAAAACATATAAATAAATCTTGACAATGTTTTGAAAAAAGTTTACTTGGAAACTTATGAAAGAATATTGAAAATTTTATGAAAACTATTTTCTTTTAAAATACTTTGAAAACTTATAAATAAAGCTTTAAATTTTTTTGAAAACTATTTCTATAAAAATAATTTAAAAACTTATAAATAATGCTCTAAAACATTTCAAAAACTATTCCTTTGAAAATAAATTGAAAACTTATAAATAAATATTTAAAATGTTTAAAATACTTTTTTAAAACCTAAAACATTTTTAAAACCTTTTTCTTTAATAATATATTTGAAAACTTTTAAATGAATCATTGATAACCATAAAACATTTTTAAAAAACCATTTTAATTGAAAACCAATTAAAAAATAATGAATATCTATAATATTTGGAAAACATTTTCTTTTAAAAAAAGAATAAATTTTTAATCTTTTAAATTAAGCTTCAATGGAATTTCAGTCATGATGGCAGGTGAATCCATACATTCCATATAGGGTAAGAAGAACATTATGTTTTTTCCTAGTAAAAGGATAGAAAAATACATTATTTGTAATGTGACAAGAATAATCATTTGAAAAAACTGGTAAAATAAAAAAATGGAAAATTTGTTTTAAATATTATAATAGAATAGTGGAATGTTCTTGTAAAACCTTTTTATAAAACTTTGGTTTGAAGTAACATAGATTTCTGGTTGAAGAGAGGGTAAAGTCGGGATTTCTTAAAAACACTTTCTTAATTATATTATATAGAAAAGAGTATAAAATGGTACCAATACAAGAATATATTATGATTATCTATAGGATAATAAAATCCATTAATGTTATTTAGATATGGATCATAAGATTACATCAAATGAATCATAAATATAAACAATCTTGAAAAGCGATGAGATTGTTTCAATAAACTCTTACCGCTTGGAAACTTTAAACCATAATCCCTGTGTAAGAAAAATGACATTAAATTAAGCTTAAAATATCAAGAAAATAAGTTGATTCACGATATAATAATTCAAAGTTAGTATATACACCTCATGGAAAATAGAGGTGCATAACCTGGCATGTGTCTCAAAGAAGCAAAATTAAGGCAAAATTACTTTAATGATTTGGTAACTTTTGAAAAATAAACCCCATGAAAGAAAGATCATATAATGGACATTAAAATACCCTTAAATTTAATAATAATAATCATTTGATAAATTATTGGGTATTATATACACCACAAAAAATAAGAGTGGTTTCTAAGGCATGTTTCTCATAGAAATAAAATGGTGAGATGAAATTTCAATTACCATGTATCTTGACTCTCTTCATACTAGTAAAATTGTCCTATATAATTAATTTTAGTTTATTAAAAATATTTTACAGAAGAATATTATTATATATAATACCATACATGGTTTTATTATGACTTTATATTACCCTCTTTTTAACAATTCTATGCTAAGGTTTCACTTCGGGAAATATCCGCTTTGTTTTTCACATGTGTATTAATTTGTTATATATTTGCTCCTTATACTTATATCATTATTTAAATAATATAAAACATGATATAAATATATTTTATATTAATTATATGTGTATTATAATAATCTATAGGGTATAGAAGTGCGAAATAGAATACACCATTCATAGAGACGGTAGGTCGTACATACGCATGAACGTTATTTTTGTTTTATTGTCATATTGAAAGAAAGAGATTAAATGGAATATATGTATATATATAATTATTCTATTATAATTATCATAACATATATATCATATAATTTCACTAAACACATCCTTAGTACATTCCATGAAGTGATTGAATGAATCACATCACTTTGAGGGGGTGATAGTCCACAATTCCTCAAATGAAATTATTATATTTAAAAAATAGAAAGTATAAAGATATGTTTTTAAAATAATTACATAATCTTAAATAAATAATAAATATAATATATAAAATATATCAACATATTTTCCATCATAATTTCCACCATGAAAGGCGGTAAAGGAAAAAATGAACAATCATCGTTTCGTGAGGCGGTAGTTTTCCGTACACATAAACAGTATGTTTGTTACCCATTAGATGAAAGTGTGTGTAAATGTAGGTATAAACCTTAGAATAAAAACATAATAGTATATTTGGGATACTTTTTTTGTTACACATTCATGTAATAATAATATTTTAGTGGGTGGATAAAGGAAATAACATAAAATAACACGAGGAAGAATGTTGCTTCTTATTTGGGTAAATCCTTTTGATTTGCACCGAAGTGATTCCTCGGACTGCTTTATTACAAAGGGGAGTCTTCTAGGATTAGGGTATGGATTTTGAGGAGATATTTTGGAAGATCTTGGTTGATACAAAGTGTCTTGAGAGGTGTGAGGAAGTGGTAGAGTGTTTACCTTTTTATAGTGGAAGGGGAGTGGAACTCTTGTAAATACCAAAAGGTATTCAATAATGGGAGGTATACCTTAACTAATGTGACTGAAAAATAGAAAAATAATTCATTAAAGGTTAATAATGGTCTATAAAAACATCCACCACACAAAAATATGTTCATTTTAATAATTTGGTTCTTAACTTCTAAGTTTCCCCGATTTTATCATTTTGGTTTTTATTAAAGACACTAATTTTCTAACCTATGTAGTTTAACAATTAATACTAGATTAAAGTGATATTTTTTTGAAAATATATATAAACTTAATTATAAATATGTTACATATTTTACAAAATAAAAATATAATGTATTTTGGAAATTAATTTTAAAACAAGCGCATGTGAAGTGTAAAAACACTACTTAAACCCAAACTATGCTAAAAATGATTTTAAAATCTATGCGACAATATGTTAATTATAAAAGATAAATTTATTAATTAATATACCATGTTTATTATTTATTAAAACATAAAAATCACTTGTAGTAATATAGGTTTTTTATTAATTATAAATCATTTAATAAAATATCATTTATTGTAAAATAACATTAATGTCAATTTTGACATTAATTATTTAATTTTATTTTTAAAATATAAAAACAATATTTAAATTCAAATATATTAAGTTAACATTTTTTTAAAATGATATATTCATCTAAAAAATAATTAAAAACTAAAATTCAATCACTTTACATCACTTTTAATATTTATAGTATCATTCATTTTAGTTAATTATTAACTAAATAATCACTATATAGGTGTTTCTTAAAAAATTTAGGTAACTAAATCATCTATAAAAATTAATGATAAATTATTTTGATAAAAAAATCATTTTTAAAGGATATATATAACCAAAAATATGATTTTTTGTACAAATTAAAAAGTTTTATAAATGTTAAAGGTAAGTAAAATTCCCTTTTTCTCGTTTCCCACTACTGGAAAGTAGACTTTTCCCAACACTTGTATACCAATGGTTCTGGAGAACTGTTGGTATAAGAGTTTTTTACCAACGGTTTTTACAAACAGTTGGTAAATCTTGGTTTTGGGGACCTTTACCAACGGTTTGCTATAAACCGTTGGTAAAGGCCATTTTTTCCCAACGGTTTTTACAAACCGTTGGGAAAAGTCATGGTTTTTACAAACCGTTAGGAAATATCTCCTCAAATATCCATATTGCTAGTAGCCCCCCCCCCCCCCCCGCAGCATAGCAGAAATCGATTCCCCCAATTTCCAGAAGCCCCAGCACGGAGGTGAACCCTAACCCACCCCGAGTTCTTCCATCCAATCGGATACAACTCCCCCATCCAGGTTAGAATCTTTAAACTTCTTCCCAAATAAAAACATAGAATCCCTCTTCCTCCCATTTCTACATTTATTTCAATATCTAGCAATATCATGTCATTTTTTCCTATTTTACGGATTATGGAAAATTTTATGATTCACACTATTTGATATTGAATCAATGAATAATACATGATTGGTAGATGCCTATGACTAGGGTTGACTTTGGTTTCATATATCATTTGTAACTAAACATACGACATTCAACCACTAATATGGTGATTCCACCTAAGAATGGTGGAATTTTCCTAGGATCATGGGGTTTCCTCTTCTTTTGTTCTATAGAGTTTGTAGTGTTGGTTTTTAATGTATTTTATTTTATTATGGATTTATAGTGATTATGTATTGGGTTCCTTTTGTCATGAATTTCATGTGAGTTATTCTTAACTTCCTCTTAGAGATCATTGTATTCATAAAGTGTGCCTAATTTTTTTATAGGTGGTGTCGACTCACTGAGTGACTATTCAGTTATTTTTTTATGATTCCAATGTTCGATTTTTTTAATAATGAAACCTATTTATATTTTAATGATATAAATGAGTTGTTTTAAAATATGTGTTTATAAAATAGGTAAAATGTTTTCTATGTGGTTTATTTGGAACTGTACAAAGACAGATCCCATTTTTATTGTATTCTAAAATCTCATTAAACATATTTATACTTAGTGAATCCTTTATAAGTTTGGATCCATGTTTGAGCATTACCACTAATATCCCATAGATTAATACCATTTTTAGATTGTGTACATCTCATTAGATTTTTTAATGAGTTCACTTATTCCTTTATTAATGTATTCCAAGGATGTCTTAGAAATCTAATAGCCACTTGAATGTTTTTCCTTGCTTAAATAATGTAATGTATTCCTGGAATAGTTAATTAATATTTACATTCTATTAAACCATGTTGATAACCGTCATGATTATATGATCTCATAGGTGGGTGTGGTGAATACAGATATAATTTTAAACATATGTATTGAATTTTGTTTTTATCTTCCAGGGTTTCAAATTCTGCAATTGGGTTTTTTTAAAGCGATATATAGAAGCATTTTAAACCCCTTCTATATATGCCTAATGGTTGTTTAGTAGTGGTTTAAACCACCACTATTTAAGGTCAATATTTTTTTACTATTTTTTGTTTCAGCAGTTGTTTTCCATGACAAAAAATAGTGAGGATATAATGGCGGTTCAAACCACTCCTATATCCTTTCCATTTTTTGGCAGGTGAAACTGTTTCTAAAACCAAAAAACACCACTAAAAAACATTATGTGACAATTCCCCGAAGCTACCGCTAAATTTATAGAACTAACATGAGTTGGATGCTGATGCCAATTTTAGCAGTGCTTTTTGGAAACCATTGTAGAACCATATAGAAGCAATTTAAACTACTATAAACTCAAAAAGAAAAAGTAACTGCTATCAATCAATTTTTTTGTATTGTCCAATGCATGATTTGTAATTAGTTATAGTACCCCCCTGGATAGCCCTACCCACCCCCTGGACACCTCGTCCCCCCGTGGACTACCCCCCACCCCTAGGGACAGCCCACCCACCCCGTTGGACACCCTGCACCCCCTGGAAAGCCCTGCCACCCCCGCCACCCCCGCCACCCCCCTAGACACCCCACCCACCCACTGGACACCTCGTAACCCCTGGACAACCCCCCAACCCCTAGAAATCCCCCCCCCCCCACCCCCTGGACACCCCAACCCCTGTGGATAGCCCCGCCACCCCCGTGGATAGCTTGCCCACCCCCCTGGACAGCCCGTGCCCCCCTGGACAGCCCCCCCCCCACCCTTGTTGACTGCCCTCCCACCCCACCCCCAGACACCTGCCCAGCCCCCATCCCCCGGACACCCCCACCCCTGGAAATCCCCCCCCCCACCCACCCCTTGACACTCCCGACCCCACTGGACAACACCACCACCCCCGTGGACAGCCCGACCACCCCCCGTGGATAGCCCGCCCACCCCCTAGACAGCCCTCCCACCCCTGGACACCTGAGACCCCCTGGACAGCCCCTCCACCCCATGGGCAGCCCTCCCACCCCCTGGACACCCCGCTCACCTCCTTGGACAGCCCGCCCACCCCCTGGACTCCCCCTACCCCCCCCCCCCCCTGGACAGCCTGACCACCCCCATGGACAGCCCGCCCACCTGGACACCCCGACCCCCCTAGACATCCCCCAACCCGTGGACACCTCGCACTCTTTCCACCGATGAACCATATGTATTGGCATCAATGGTGAAATAAGTTTTTTCTGTCAAAGATCATCATCATCCTAAATTCGGTGTAATTAATGAAGTATATCCCAGACATGTTTTTTATGGTGGTGATGATGAAGTTGACACTATCCCTACTACAATTGGAATCAATCCATTTATTACTTATGATGACTCCAATAGCTCAATTTCCAGAGTTGATTGTGAACCTGAAGTTGTGGTGGGAAATATATAGAATCATATAGTCGTGTTCTCACCTACATCATTCAGAGTGTGTATCCTAGTACTTACCTTCAAACCAACATAAATCTTCTATTTCTTTATGTTTTTTTAGAATGGTTTTTATATATTTTGTTATTTGGGTTACACATTAGTTATCTATTTCTAATTACTTCCATATTTGTTTTCATTCGAGGAAATGACACCCATTTAAGAGAGGCGGTGGAAAAAGATGACAAAAAATAATCGTCGCATGACACTGATGGGCATTCCTCCACTCATCCCTGTTGTGAGTATTTTATTTCAAATATATATTTTATAATATCATGTGTTCACTTTTGTGTTAAACTTTTTTTCAGGATCCACCCCTAGACCAGAGATATCTGACGGGGAGCCTGATATTGCTCCCAGTACAGAGGCTGGTGGTAGGAGGGGGGTGGTGTCAGAGTTAGACGACCATCTGGTGGTCCCGGTACTGAGGCCGGTGGTATGAGAGCTCATGGTGAGAGAGTTAGACAATCCACTGGTCATAATAGATTGGATTATTCCCCTACCATAGGCGTATCTTCTACGCCCCATTTTGATCCTGGTGTGTCTTTAGGGACCCACATGATATTTAGGCCTCCTATGTTTACACTACCAGTTGTCCAGACGTCTGTGGCATCATCATTTGCTTCTGGTTCATTGTCTTCGGGCTATTATATTCCACCTTCTTCGACTCCTACTCTGACATAGCATGTGGTTGAGGAGCATACACTGAGGGACACTCTACCTGTATAGGATATTCCTTTAGCTTCTGCACATCCAGTGATGCCCATTGATCCGACTACCACATGTATATTTATATAACTCTAACAAATTTTTATACCAAAATTTATTTTTATTATAACTTGTACTAATATTTTTTTCTTTAATAACATATTCATCTACTGATGGGAGGTGGGGGAGGGGGCGTACTCTCTTTCGTGTGGTATGGAACCGCCAGACACAGTTGATGGTTGAATACAATGATGATGGACAGATGATCGATAAATCTGGGCAGGAATGTCGAGGTTTTTTGGCGATGATAGCCAAATACTCCGACATCAATCCGGTCATCCCTCTCTCTTGGATACATCTTCCACACTAAGTCAAAGATAATGTGTGGGCACAAATATGGGTAAAAAATCTATTGGATTTAATGTATTATTTTTTTTATTTATATGAATTAATCTATTGGGTGTCATCTTCCGTATAACTTCCCTGATGGCGAAGGTGCATGACCGGTGCCTTTAAAGGTGCTAGGAGAGCTTTGGAGAGATTATAAGCATGAGATGTATGTTGGTGATAGAGTGGGCACAGAGTTTGGAGACATTACCTATCGTGGAGGACTGCCCGATAGAGCAATATCGCCAAATGATTACCCATTGGGCGACTGCCAAATTTAAATTCTTAATCCCATTTTAGGTATTTAAATGACAATTTTCATATTTTTCATTAATATTATCTAATTTATTATTAAACATTATTTAGGAATATTCTGAAAAAAACAAAAAAACATTGATTCAAAATAATAACTCTACACTTTGGGGCGCACGACTATGTCAGATCATGAGAGGCAGCTGGTACGATATAGTTGTTTATAATTTTTCCTTAGGACTTGCCATTTTTATTGTTTCCTACTTAAATTATGTGATTTATTGAATATTGAATATATGATTATACTTTCAATTTATATTTTTTCATGTCAATATAGAAGAACAAATTTAACATTGAAGGACATATCCCTCGAGAATTTTTTTTTTGCTCGAGTAGAAGGAAAAAAGATGGAACTACGGTTAATGAACCGACACAAGAAAAGATTGTTAGTTTTAATTTGTTTATTTCAATGTTTAATATCTATTTTGAAATTTGATAATCTATTAATATTTTTAACAGGCTGCTTTAGATGCCCTTGATGCCCAGGAGCCTGACAATTTAGGGCCACACGATCATTTATATCGGGTTTTGGGAGAGGAGCACTCTGGTCGAGTACGATGCCGACCTGGTAAGAATATAGTCCCGATGAGGTATTGGTCCTCTCCAGGTATCCATTCTAGTACCACCGAGTTGGAAAAGGTCAAGGAGCATGAAATACATCCTGATAAAAGGGTCACAGAGTTGGAAGTACAAGTTCAAACTAGGGACAAAGAATTTATGAGACTGATGAAAGCTTTATCTTCATCACTTCCACCAAAGGTCAGTACGGCTTGTCAAACATTTATGTCGTCGAAGGGTGCATTATCCAATGAACCAGGCGTCAGTTCTAGTGGCGGTTGAGATGATGACGTTCTTGGTGATGATGAGGATGTTGAAGAGGACGAGGGGGAGGATGAGGATGAGGATGAGGGCGAGGATGGGGCCGAGGGTGAGGATGGGGTCGAGGGAGGGGATGAGGCCAACGATGAGCATGGGGACGATGATGAGGATGACGATGAGGATAGAGATGGCGGTGAGGATGAGGTCGATGATGAAAGTGGTGATGGTGATGGTGATCATGGGCAGATTGATCCATTACATTTTTGAATTCTGTATAACTCTTTATTTTTGAACATGGTTTTTCACTCTGGTATGGATATTTTTGAATACAGTATAACTCTTTATTTTCAATCAAATATAGAAGCCTCTTTAATTTAAGAATGATTTAAATTAAAGTTATCTTCTTTCTTAATTCTTCTTAATTATATTGAATTTCATATCTTGAATAAGTTTTCTTTAATATAATTGTTTCATTCGATAAATAAAGTGATGTTTTTATAATAAAACCCCTCCAACGGAAGTGCGCTGTCTGCGAAAACTCACGGTGATAGTTTAGGGTGTGATAATTTGACTCTCAATTAGTAGTTTCAACTACCTAGTACCACTTTTAAAAACAAAAAATATAAAAAATATATCTTTATCATACCACAATCCTGAATAAAGAGTTTTTTATAACATAAGATCAGTTTCTATAATGTGAAGGACAACTACATAGGATTTATTCAGAATCATGGTTGGAAGATACTACCCCGCAGATGTCACTGGGCTGGGCCAACACGTCGCAGTCACGCCGTGGTCAAACTGCGGTAATTCCATGATTTTCCCTTACTCCAGGACGACAACCTGTGGCGGTTTGCAGTCCTGTCGGAATTGGAAATATGATACCTATATAGAGTTTTAGATACATTACCCACCCTCCTTTCCGGACAACCCCCCACCCGCCTCAATCCGAGGCACAGTGTGGCCGGTACCACTCAAAGTGTCTTTATTTTGTTTAAAATGGATACTCTTTTAAGTAAAAACAACTGGCATATGGATAAATGACCAAACGCATGCAGATTATGTTGATACTTTAAGAAAACGATCCATGTGTCATTTTTGACATGTACGAGTCAACCTTGCCTCAAACCGAGGCACGGTGTTGCCGACACCACTCAAAGTGTCTCACTTTTATTTGAAATGGACAAAATTTTAAGTGAAAACAATAATTGGCATATGGAAAACCGACCAAACACATTCAGATTGTTTTTATACTTCCACACAAAGATCCATGGGTGAATTGTGAAATGGACGGCCAGACGGCATGTCAATCGGAGCTGTCGTGTGAATGTGCTGGCCGAAAACGCACTTTTCATGTCGTAAATGGCCAAAACATGGGTTTTGCAGTCAAATGCATGCCGAACGACATCAGAATGACTTGAAATCACATGAAAACACCCTAATTATTATTTTTTAGGTGTGCAAGGAGACGACACTTCATTTGGACTCATGGTTTGCACGACACGACTGAATATGTGTTTTTTAGGTGTTTAGCGCGCTTGAAAATCATGAGTGGGGTGGTCGAAATCGGATGAACGACCTTGAAATGCCATGAAATAGGACGACAACAAAGTGTGGGTGAATTTTGAAATGGTCAGCCAGACGGCACGTCCATCGGAGGTGTCGTGTGACCGCGATGGCCGAAAACGCACTCTGCATGTCGTAAATGGCCAAAACATGCGTTTAACAGTCAAATGCATGGTGAACGACATCAGAATGACTTTAAATCACAAGAAAACACCCTAATTATTATTCTTGAGGTGTACGAGGAGATGATATGTCATTTGGACACGCTGTTTGCACGGCATGGCTGAATATGTGTTTTTAAGGTGTTTGGCGCGCTTGAAAAGCGAACGTCGGGTGGTCGAAACCGGCCGAACGAACTCGGAATGCCATGAAATCAGAAAAAAAACAAAGGGTGGGTGAATTTTGAAATAGTCGGCTATACAGAACGTCAATCGGAGGTGTCATGTGACCACGTTGGACAAAAACGCACTCCGCGTGTCGTAAATGGCCAAAACAAGCCTTTAATGGTCAAATGCATGTCGAATGACATCGGAATGAATTTAAATCACCCGAAAACACCCTAATTATTATTCTGGGGCTGTACGAGGAGACGATAAGTCATTCAGACACTTGGTTTGTGTGGCACGACCGAATATGTGTTTCTTAGGTGTTTGGCGCGCTTGAAAAGCATGTGTGGGGTGGTCGAAACCGGCCGAACGACCTCGGAATTCCATGAAATTGAACGAAAACAAAGGGTGGGTAAATTGTAAAATGGTCGACCAGAAGTCACATCAACCGGAGGTGGCGTGTGACCGCGCTCACCGAAAACGAACTTCGCGTGTCATAAATGGACAAAACAAGCATTTAACGGTCAAATGCATTCCGAACGACATCATAATTACTTTAAATATTATTAAAACACCCTAATTATTATTCGTGAGGTGTACGAGGAGACGGAACGTCATTCGGACGCGCGGTTTGCATGGCACGACTGAATATGTGTTTTCTAGGTGTTTGGTGCGCCTGAAAAGCGCGCGTGGGGTGGTCGAAACCCGCCGAACGACCTCGGAATGCCATGAAATTGGATGACAACAAAGGGTGGGTGAATTGTGAAATGTTTGGCTAGACAGAACGTCAATCAGAGGTTTCGTGTGACCGCGCTGGCCGAAAACTCACTCCGCATGTCGTAAATGGACAAAACATGCGTTTAACGGTCAAATGCATTCCGAACGACATCAGAATGACTTGAAATCACTCAAAAATACCCTAATTATTATCCATGAGGTGTACGAGGAGACGACACGTCATTCAGATCCGCGGTTTGCATATCCCGGCTTAATATGTGTTTTTTAGGTGGTTGGCGCGCTTGAAAAGCGTTCGTGGGGTGGTCAAAACATGCCGAACGACCTCAGAATTCCATGAAATCAGACGACAACAAAGGGTGGGTGAATTTTGAAATTTTCATCCAGACAGAATGTCAATCGGAGGTGTCGTGTGACCGCGTTGGCTGAAAATGCACTTCGCATGTCGTAAATGGCCAAAACATGCGTTTAACGGTCAAATGCATGCCGAACGACATCAGAATGACTTGAAATCACACAAAAACACCGTAATTATTATTTATGAGGTGTATGAGGAGACAACACTTTATTCGGATGCGCGGTTTTCACGGCACGACTGAATATGTGTTTTTTAGGTGTTTGGCACGCTTGAAAAGCGCATGTGGGGTGGTCGAAACCAGCCGAACGACCTCAGAATTCCATGAAATTGGACAAAAAAGGGTGGGTGAAATGGGAAATAGTCGGCTAGACGGAACATCAATCAGAGGTGTCGTGTGACCGCACTGGCTGAAAACACACTCCGCATGTCGTAAATGGCCAGAACAAGCGTTTAACGGTCAAATACATGCCGAACGACATCGGAATGACATGAAATCACACTAAAAAAACCCTAATTAATATTAATGAGGTTTAAGTGGAGACAACGCGTCATTCAGACACACGGTTTGCATGGCACAACTGAATATGTGTTTTTTAGGTGTTTGGCGTGCTTGAAAAGCATGCGTGGGGTGGTCGAAACCAGAAGAACACATTCGGATTGTGTTTATACTTTAATAAAATGATCCATGGGTCATTTTTGATGTGTACGAGTCAACCCTGCCTCAATATGAGGTGTTGTGTGGCCGAAACCACTCAAAGTGTCTCTCTTTTGTTTCAAAAGGACATCATTTTAAGTGAATACAACAACTGACATACGGAAAACCAACCAAATGCATTTATATTCTCTTGAAACTTTAGTAAAATTATCCATGGGTCATATGTGACGTGTAAGAGTCAACCCCACCTCAATCCGAGGGCCAGTGTGCCCGACACCACTCAAAGTGTTTCTCTTTTATTTTAAATGGACAAGATTTTAAGTGGAAACAACAATTGGAATACTTAAAACGGACCAAACGCATTCAGATTGTGTTGATATTTTAGGACAATGATACATGGGTCATTTGTGACGTGTACAAGTCAACCCCGCCTCAATCCAAGGCACGGTGTGGCCGCCACCACTCAAAATGTCTCTCTTTTGTTTAAAATGGACATGATTTTATGTGAAAACAACAACTCACATACAGAAAACTGACCGAATGCATTAGGTTCTGTTGAAACTTTATAACAACAATCCATGGGTCATTTTTGACGTGTAAAAGTCAACCTCATCTCAATCTAAGGCGCGATGTGGTCGGCACCACTCAAAGTGTCTCACGTTTCTTTGAAATGGACAACATTTTAAGTGGAAACAACAACTGACATCCCGAAAATGGACTAAACGCATTCGAATTCTGTTCATACTTTAGGAAAACGTTCCATGGGTCATTTTTGACATGTACGAGTCAACCCCGCCTCAATATGAGGCACGGTGTGGCCAGTACCACTCAAAGTGTCTTTCTTTTGTTTAAAATGGATACGCTTTTAAGTAAAAACAATTGTCATACAAAAAACTAACCAAACACATTCGGATTGTGTTGATACTTTAGGAAAATGATCCATGGGTCATTTGTGACATGTATGAGTCAACCATGCCTCAATAAAAGGCACGGTGTGGCCACAACCACTCAAAGTGTCTCTCATTTGTTTCAAAAGGACATCATTTTAAGTGAATAAAACAACTGAAATTGACACTCATCAACGATAGTCGCAAAATCTTTTTCATGAGTTGGGTAATTTCACTCATGGGGTCATAAGTGAAGAGCCTCCTAAGAAAATACTTTTTCACCATATATTATAAAAAATACAAGTTCAATGCAAAATGCATCACAAATCATTACATACCTAAATCTAGGATTAGAAAAAAAAATGGGATTTGAGCCAATTTCAAACTCTTATTCAACTCTAATAATTATTTATCAGACTATTCTGCCTGTTAGAATTTGATGGGGACGTGGGGGGCTGTGCTGGTTGGGGGGTGTGCAGGGGTGAGGTGAATTACTACTGGAATAGTGGTTGTAATTTTAAGATAGAAATGGGTGTAAATAATGTTTGAGTTATTGAAACTATTATTAACTCTATTGGATGATTGTTGTCATATGAATATTGAAATAGGGAATTGTAGTGCATGATATGGTTGGAAGAATTTTATGGTTTTATGTGTTTTTTTTGTTTTTTAGGTGTTTTCATGTTTTTTAAGTCTGTATGTGGTTTTTGTGATATTTTGTATGCAGGTGTATACTGGAGGGGCTATTGGAGGGCTGTTGTGCAACAGTTCTGGAAAAACACATTACCAACAGTTTAAAACCATTGGTATAATAGTTCTGGAAATAGAAATTTAAAAACTATACCAACTGTTTAGAACCATTGGTATAGTGTTTAGTATACAATATATACCAACGGTTTCTGGAAACCGTTGGTAAAAACATTTACACTGCTAGTATTGCCAACGGTTTGTAAAACCGTTGGCAATACTCCAATTACACGGCTTTCCCAACAGTTATACAAAAACCATTGTTAATGAGATACTACCATGCCTTACTTTCCAATGGTTTTCCAAACCATTGGTATACTATATACCAACGGTTTGGCAGCCTTTACCAACGGTTTGAAACTTTTGGTAAAGTCTTAATTTCCAGTGGTGTCCATACATAAACTTTTATATTCATAACTTACCTTTTATAATATCACAATTTCCCATAAAATTAGAATTAAAAGGATATATGGTCTAATTATTATCAACAAATTTCCTTTTTTAAAGTTTTTAGGTCATTTTTTTCCTTAATATTAAGTTTTAGTCACTTATTAAGCTTAATTTTACCTTAATCTCCGTAATTAATTTTAATCACTTTCACTAATATTTTTGGTCAAAAATTAACTTGATATTATTAGACCAAAAATATTATACTGATTAAAAACTTGTATGTGTGTTTTTAAAAATTCAAATCACATGAGTGGAAATATTAAGTTTAACTCTAATCCCCAAACATGGCGAGAATGCATGGTTTTAAAGTAAAAAAGTTCAAAAGTTTAATAAGTGTTTATATATAATTTCAATATAAAAATGATTAAAATGACAAAAATTGGATTAATATATGTATAATTGATCTATTTTGACTCTAGAAAACATTTTAAAATATAATATAACATTAATAATTATTTAATCAAAAAGGTGTTTTTTAACTAAAATACGGTATTTTTTTACTATTCATAAAAAATGAAGTTTCTCATAAAAATCCAAAAAATAACCATAATATAATTTCAACATTATGAATTCAAAATTTATGTTTATTTTTAAAAATAAAATTCATAAAAGAGTCAAAATTTAGTTTTAAAATAGTTTCACCATTAAAATTTTGCAAAACTCTGTCTTCCTTGTAACGCAAGATAACATACTGTTTCATGTACCACAAGAAAATCTAAGTGTTGTGTGTAGTACAAGATCAAATTCATTTTGAATATAAAACAAGAAAAACTTATTTCTATTTTATTTATATAAATAAAATACAATATAATGTGTTGTATGAAATATAATGTATCCAAAAGATTAATTTAATTCAAAAAAAATCACAAAATCATTGGGTGTTGCACTCTACCCCCCTAAAAATGAATTTCACCCTCAAAATTCTTCTGGATTATCAAAGTTTTAATACATGATATTTCCTTTCACAGAAACCCACATCATAAAAATGAACACTAAAACTTCCTTTAAAAAATATGGAACCATAACAGTTACCATAACTAGCTTCTCAAATAGAAGAAAATAAGTGGGAAGTAAAAAAATGGACATGAAAGAGAAATCTAAGCCTTAAGTTCTGATGTATAGTGATAGAAAATAAGGTCAGGAGAAAGTTAACAATAAAAAAATCTACAAATCTATGATGACCTAAAAGACCTTTTGATTTATCGAAAATAAAGGTACTGGGATAACATTTTTTGTTTCAAGATTTATCTTCCTAAAGTTAAAGAATTTTCATAAAAAGATATACTTTCATGATTTTAGGAAAACTCACCCTTTTTTATGCCTTGATCAACTTACACTTAATCTCTCATTCCAAGAAATAGAGGTGAATTTTTAATTCATAAATAATTAACACATCATGAGATCCATGATAAATCGTCACATCTATCTTCAGCTGCCATCAACCCAAAGTGGTTAGAACAGGTTATCCAATATACATGAACCCTCATGTGGTGAGATAGTACTTTAATCTCACAAACATCATCTGAATTTTAACTTAACCTTTCTATAAATGGTTTACCTTATAACCCTTCCTAAATAAGAAAATACAAAACTTTATAAATAAGGTCACAAAATTAGCTTGACATTGATTTACCATATATCACAAAGTATCTTCTGGTTTTCACATTCCAAAAATGTGAATACCCTCATGGTAAATTATCTTGTAACATAGTAACAACATAAATTAACATAAATCCTTTTGGAAAACATGTATGATTCATTATTCAATAGATTAATGGATATATTCCATAAATCCAATAATTTTTAAACTTTATCCATGATAGCATGAACTACTTGTAAACAAGTCCTTAATTTTTTCCAAGGTAATCAGTACAATCTAATTTACATATTCATATCCACCATATCTTTATCCAAACAACATTGTCTTAACATAAGTAACATATTAGGGGTTATCTTCGCTGATTCAAAATATTGCCTTGTAATTAATTCAATTTTCTAGTCCATCAAAAACATTAAACATAATCTTTTAAATCCTTAGAAAAAAACATAAACTGCACAATCCTTGTTTATTTCACCTTTCACATAACATAATTCTTAAATCCCAAATACATAAATTTTTTGATTATTCCACTTCATCCATAATCTATAACAAGAATACCTCATCCCATTACTTAATACCTCTTTCTTTTCAAATTTCATCTATAGTATCCTTATCAACAACAATATAACCCTTACTTGCACCACCTTAATGATACTCTTCAGGATCGTTCCTCTGGGGAGATTGAGTTGCATAATAGCTATTTATTACACACTTAAAACACTTAACCTTCAATAATTCCTTAGATATTCCAATATTCTCATCCATTTCATTAGCCTAACTTTTCATTTTCCCCTTGCAGTCACTTTATTTATGTCCCTCTTTTCCTCATTCAAATAATATTCTTCTTCCTCTAAGACCTTCAATTAGGTGATTCTTTCAACATTTTTGAAAAAAAAGAAACTGAATCTTATTTCCCTCTGGTCTCCACTACCCGAACGCTCAATGAAATCCTTTCTTGTTTTCCTTGGTGACTCCGAGAGTTGGTTAAGGTACACATTGTTAATCATGTTCTTTGAAAACTGATTAGGAATCCTTCACTCTAGTGATCATCCCACTTAACTGATCATTAGAAAATCATCCAGCACATTCAATGTTAATCTAGTTCCTTTTGATTCCCTCCATTGGATAAAACCAGAAGCATAGTGTGAGCATTACATATCATTGTAGAAAACCACATATTCATGAAAATAATTACTTATAGGATGTATAAATCATGACACATTTCTTAATCTATGACACCCTAGGTTCATCCTAGTTTATTAATATCTAACTTATATTTAAATCTGTCATGATGGTTCGTGAAGATTTTATGAATTTATAAAGAATATCCCCCAGTAGTGTCAGACCAGGTGTGCAGTAAGGCCCATAGTCATGTACCAAATTACCCCAAGTTAGGCCTGAAACATCTTGTCAGAGTTATTAATCCTAGGTACATCTATTCCTGAGCCACATCCACTTGTAGTATCCAGACAGAGATGTATTGATAAGAAATAACTTACTATATCCTTTACAAAAATTCAAGGACATTTTCCAAAATTTTAACTCGTCCTTATAATTATCCTTAGATACACACATAGACATATCCTTAGAAATATACCTTGGTATCTCACTGAATTTTTCTAATCATAGTTTCTAATGGTTAACTAAGACTTCACTATTATACCAACTATAGGAACCCTCACTCTTCATGCATTAACATTACATATCATTAGTGGAATACTTATAACATAATACAATTAGATACCCAAATCCATATTAGTTTAGAGCCTTTGGAAACATGGTAAGATAAACACGGGTATATAATTGAAATACATTATCTCAAGTTAGGTTCTTCATGAATATCACCCTTCTTAGGCACATAATACTTATTGCATATCTTCATAACTTGGGAAAGGAAACATAAAAAGGGGTGATATCAGATGCTCAGTTAGGGTAAACAAGGGAGACCTGTAATCATAAACATGAGAATAAGGGTATCATAATGTGATCATAACATTGGATAATCATAGCCGATATATCATAAGATTCTAAATATGAATCGTGGCATAAATCTTGACAGTTCATAAGAAATGAATCTTAAGAAAATAAAAGAACACAATACATGAAAGCATAATATAGGAATAAAACATGGAATTGTGGAAGACACATAAGTATATATAACTATTTTTATAGTAGTCAAGGCATTGCTGCCAAGCCCATATTAGTGGAAAACATCCTTTACAGAACCAGGTTTACACTCGGTTCCAACCCTGTAATACTGAATCGAGTTCATTTCTTATTTCATCCCTATAATAATGAACTGATTTCATTTCTCATTCTATCAATGTCTATCTCATGAGATATAAATCTTTACCCAATTCATTTGAGGGAGATATAGGTCACACCTATCTCATAATGAAATCATACATACATATGTAACAATATCATTAAAAATCATATCCTAAACCATGAAATTAAATGGGTATCATAAATATGTAATCATATCATAACCGATAGAAAGATATACAGGTTTCATAATAATTTCATCAAAATCATGACCCATGAAAAAGAAGTAGGTTTAAAAAGCATATAACTTTTATAAAAGAAATGTGTTTCATAAGAATCATTCCATCAAAACATAAACCATTCATGAAAAAAATATGAATGGAACCTTTGGATCATTTCCTATAAGGGTATGAGTAAAATCAACAGATTTCGTCTTAGATAGAAAATAACTTGGAAAAATATTTTAAAAACATTTCTGGGGGAAAATATCCTTTCTTCATGAAACAATACTTTTAAAAAACATAAAAACTTTTTAAAACCATTTTCATTAAAAACTTATAAAGGAATATTGAAAATGTTTTGAAAACTATTTCATTGAAAATACTTTTAAAACTTATAAAGAAATCTTAAAAACATTTTGAAAAAATTTTACTTGTAAAATACTTTGAAAACATATAAATAATTCTTGAAAATGTTTGGAAACCCTTTTACTTGGAAAATTATGAAATAATCTTGAAAAAAAAATTAAAACAATTTTCATTGAAAATACTCTAAATACTTATGAATAAATATTTAAAACATTTTGAAAACTATTTCTTTTTAAAATACATAGAAAACTTATAAAAAAGATTTAAAAAATTTTGAAAAAAATCTTTAAAAATACTTTAAAAACTTATAAAGAAATATTTATATCATTTAAAATACTTTCTTAAAACATAATACATTTTTGAAAACCTTTTTCATTAATAATATATTTGAAAACTTTTAAAGGAAGCATTGATAACCAAAAAATATTTTTGAAAAACCTTTTCATTAAAAACCACTATAAAAATAATGAATATCCAAAATATTATGAAAACATTTTCTTTCAAAAAAATAATAAATTTTTAATCTTTTAAAGTAATCTTTAAGGGAATTTCGGTTGTGAAGGCAGGTAAATCGGTACATGTCATACGAGGTAAGAAGAACATTGGTATTTTTTCATGGTAAAAGGATAGAAAAATGTCATGTTCAAAAATTGAAAATAATATTACTTTGAAAAAATTGGAAAAATAAAAAAGGAAGTCTTTTTAATATTATAGTAGAATAGTGGAATATTCTAGAAACCCTTTTTAGAAAACATGGTTTTGAAGGAACAAATATTTTCTACTAAAGAGAGTGTAAAGTTAATATATATTAAAAAAACTTTATTAACTATATTTTGTACCAATGAGTAGAAAAATATTACCAATACATGAATATGTCATGAATAACTATAAGAGAATAAAATTCATTAATGTTCTTGAGATATAGATCATATGATTTCATTAAATGAAGCATAAATATAAATAATCTAAAAAAATAGTGAGATTGTTTCAATAAAATTTTACCACTTGGTTACTTTGAACCATAATCCCTATGTATGAAAAATAAAATTACATGAAGCTTAAAATATCATGAAAATAAGGATATTATTTATATAATATTTTAATGGTTGTACATACACCTCATGGAAAATATAGGTGCATAACATGACATGTATCTCAAAGAAAGAAAATTGAGATAAAATTACTTTACTGATTTGGTAAAATTTGAAACATAAACCGCATGAAATAAATATTATATAATATTTATGAAAATAACCTTAAATTTATTAATAATAATCAATGAATACATTAACGTGCAATATATAAACAAAAAAAAAGAGTGGTGTCTAAGGTATGTATCTCACAAAAATAAAAAGTGAGATGAAATTTCTCTTATCTTTTGTATTAAATCTCATTGTACTTATAAAATATTACTGTAAAATAAATGTATGATTATTGTAAATATTTTACATAATAATGTTCTTATATTTAAAACATTACATGGTTTTATTATGACTTTATATTACCCTCTTATTAACAATTCTATGTTAAGGTTTCACTTCGGGTAATATCCACTTTTTTCGCATGTGTCTCAATTTGTTATATCCTTGGTCCTTATAATTAAATCATGATTTAAATAATTTAAACCATGATATAAATATCATTTATATTCATTATATTTTTATTATAATAATCTATATAATATATATGTATGAAATTGAATACACTGATTATGGAGATGGGAGGTCGTACGTTCACATGGACGATGTTTCTATTTTATTGTCATATTGAAAGAATGAGATTAAATGGAATATAAGTATATATTTATATATAATTATTAAATTATAATTATAATATCATATATATCTTATAATTTCACTAAACACATCATTAATACATTCCTTTTAGTGTGTGAACGGATCGCATCACTTTGAGGGGGCGATAGTCCACACTTCCTCAAACGAAATTATTATATTTACACAAAATGGAAAGTATAAAGATATGCTTTTAAAATAATTATAGAATATTAAATAAATATTAAATATAATATATAACATATATAAATATATTTTCTATCATAATATCCACTGTGATAGGTGGTAAATTGAAAATGAACAATCATCGTTTCATGAGGCGGTAGTTCGCCATACATGTAAATAGTATGTTTGTTACCCATTAGATAGAAGTGTGTGTAGGTGTAGGTAAAATAGTTAGCTTAAAAACATAATAGTATATTTAGGATACTATTATTGTTACACATTCATAAAATAGGAAGATTTTAGGGGGTGGAGATTGGAAATAATATAAAAGAACTCAAGGAATAATGTTACCTCTTACTTGGGTAAATACTTTCTATTTTCACCAAATGGATTCCTTGGATTTATTTATTTACAATGGTAAGATTATATGATTATGGGAGGTATTTTTAGGAGATATTTGGGAAGATATTGGTTGATCTAAAGTATCTCTAGAGGTGTGAGTAAGTGGGAGAGTGCTTTCCTTTTTATAGTAGAAGGGGAGTTCTACTCTTATAAATACCAAAAGGTATTCATTAATGGGAGCTATACCTTACCTAATGTTACTCCAAAATGGAAATATAATGGATTAAATGGGATGAATAGTCGATTAAAACTTTCACCACACAAAAAATATCTGCATTTTAATAATTTGGTTCCTTAACTTCTATGTTTCCTTAATTTTTTCCTTTTGGTTTTTTATTAAAGACAAAAGCTTTCTAAAATATGTAGTTTATCCATTAAGAATAGATTAAAGTGATATTTTTTAAATATATATATATCCAATTAATTATAAATATGATACATATTTTACAAAATAAAAATCTCTTGTAGTTTGGAAATTAATTTTAAAATAAGCGCATGTGACGCGTTAAAACACTGCTTAAACCCAAACTGTACTAAAACTGATTTTACAATCTGTGGGTCGATCTGTTAATTGTAAAATATTAATTAGTCCATTAATAGAAAATATTTAAAATTTATTAACACTTACAAATCACTTGGTCGAATATAGGTTTTTATAAATTTTAAATCATTTAATAAAATATCATTTTCAGCAAAATAACATTAATGTCAATTTTGACATTATTTATTTAATTTTAATTTTAAAATATCAAAAAAATGTTTGAATTAAAATATATTTAGTTAACATCTGTTTAAAATGATATATTCATTTACAAAAATAATTAGATACAAAAATTAAATCAATTTACTTCACTTTTAATATTTATAGTATCATTTATTTTACTAAATTATTAACTAAATAATCACTTCATTGGAATTTATTAAGCATTTTTGGTAAATAAATCATCTCTAAAAGTTAATGCAAAATTATTATGCTAAAAATAACCCATTTATATTTCAAAAGGATATGTATAACTAAAAATAGTTTTTTTACATATCTCAAAGTCATATAAATGTTAATGGTAAGGAAAGTTCCCTTTTTCCTTTTTCCTTAATTAACCTTTTATATAAGGAACTTTCCTTTTATAATATCACAATTACCCATTACATTTGATCTTGTGTATAACACAAGCTAACCCAGTGCTGCATATACAGAAATCTAATCTAAGTGTTGTTTGTAGTGAAAGATCTAATTTTTTTCTCATATAACAAAAGATAAACTTATTTCTATTATATTTATATAAATAAAAATACTATATAAAGTGTTGTGTGAAATGAAATATATCATAAAGTTTAATTTAATTCAAAAAAATATCGGGGTGTTACATTATCCATATCTCTTTATCCAATTATCTCAACAATAGGAACATATTAAGGGTTGTATTTCCCTCAATAATGTGTTTTCCAAGAAGATAAATATTCCACTGAATCGTTTTTCTTATTCAGTAGTACCATTCATTACATGCTTTCAAATCCTTAACGAAGAAGTATTGAAGTACAATCCTTATATATTTCATAATTATCATGATTAGAAACTTACTCAAATTACAGAATTCTTGAATAAAAATATAGATATATTAATCATTCCTCTTCATCTATGGTAGTATCCAAAGATTTACCATGATCCATTACCTCTTTTGGGGTATATTCCTTTAACACTTTAGAAAATTATTTGGGTAGTATCTCGTCTCTTTGTAGTTGAAGAATTGTACATTAGAAACCTATTTCTTATCCATGAAATCATAATAATGGTGTCATTTATCTCCACACTTTTTGTAAACACTCATTCATTTTAAGTAAGTACCAGGGTGATTATTTCCACAATTATTACACATGGGAAAATACGTCTTTCCCTTCTCCCCTTTATCCGCCTTTTCCCTAGTTATCCTATTCATCTCGTGCTTCCCTCCAAAGACATAATACATAGATAATTATTTCTATTTCTCCTTAGAACATGATATTAAGTCCTCATACGATGAGAATTATTGGGATACTAGTTCCCTTCAAAATATTGGCTTAAGATCATAAAATAAATAATCATTCATACTCTTTGGATCATGTGAATTGGTGAGGTTTTAATTCCTTCTTCTATTCTCCATTTTAAAATGGAAACATATATTCAATTATATATTATCATGTATAATACCAAAACTAGTGAAATACATAACATAAATTGAAAAAATTGTGGATAACTAATATCATAATCATAAAAATGGTTTCTTTGGGATGTTATTCTATGCTTATCATCAAATTATATCACAGGCTTATGTTATCTAATCTATGTTTTCCTAAATCTATTTTTTGAGGTTTCTACTAGACTTCCACTAATACCAACTGCAACACCCTAAACCTAGATGCCCAGAGCTGGTTCCTTACTTTATTACATTGGCATGATTTAAGGAATCAAATCTTAAATGAATGGTCTGTTTAGAAATTTTGGAAAACTCTATTATATACATGGAACACATTTTACATTGGGAATAAATAACATAATACATAAAAAAATAAAATGATCATAATTCTTGAAACTCGTTCCAAGAATTCATCTTCATACCCTGGGAAAAGGGAAAAAATAAGAGTTAGCTCAAATTCTTAGTAAGGGTAAATTATAGTAGAAGCGATCATGAATTAATAATTAATAATCAATATGTAAATAATATAAGATGATATAATAATTCCATAAAAATAATCATATGAGCATTAAACATGACCATGGATAATCTAACTAATCAAATAATCTTACGGAATAATAATAATGATGGAATTCATGATGTTGGATATCTATGATATCAATATTGATCCTCAATATAGTTACTTAAAGATTTATCCTCAAGATATTTTATGTTTTTGGGTAAAAACCCGTCTGATTTGTGTCAATATCTACCTCCTAGCGATGAAAAAATTCTTAGAAACAAACACAAATGGCTTATCACCAACTGATTTCATCCCATGAGCCTACCGATGCATCGATGGTCTTACATTAAGATGTCCCAAACCCATATAATTTATGTCCAAAACATTACTCCTATATTGAAAAATAAATATAAATCATAAAGCATGTGCCTTATCAAATATCTGTATTGAGTAAAGCATACAGATTTATCAACATATCCCAAATAAATCATATAATTTTCAAAGTGAAAATAAAAGTTAAAAATGGTATATTTTTTAGGAAATAATTATATCCATCATAAAATAATATTTATATTAAAATAAAAATAATTTCCAATGAAAAAGGATTACAAGAAACTGATTATTTCAAGATAAAGTTAACAATCACAAAAGAAAGTGAGATTTAAAGGAAAACTTTTACCACTTGGAAATATTAAAATCAAACCACTTGGATAATATAATAAAATTTTGAACTTATAATACCATTAAATATTAGTGATTCATGATATTAAATTAAAAATGTTCAGAATATACACCACAAAAAATAAATAAGTGCTGAAAATGGTGTATGTCGCACGGAAGAAAAAGTGAGACAAGAATCCCTTACCTTGAGTATGACTTGTCATGTGTATAAATATATTACTGAATAATAAAATTATATTAATTTTTTAATTTTTTGATAACCTTTTCAATTTTATTATTACTTTTAGTTCACTTATTATAAGTTTTTATACAACTACTTAAACAATTAAGTTTACGTCGGGTGTTTTCACCAAATTCAGTTCATGTGTCAAAAAGGAATGGTATGCCGACTATGGTCAAAGGGTTAATTATATAAACATATAAAGAATAATTATTATGAAATAATTATCATAATTATAAATCAATTATACTTTTAAAATAAATCATTAAATATGTTTATGAAAAATGAACGAGTGTTACAATCATAGAGACAGTAAGTTGTATGTACACATGAGTAACGTTCCCATTTCTCAATGATCGTTGTGGAAAGAAGTTAAGTAACATTTTATATTTAAATAATTATAATTATATCATAAATACTATGTTATTTAATCATATATACTTATATATAATTTGTTTTATGTAAAATGAATCACATTACGTTGAGGAGGCAGTAGTCCACACGTCCATGGACAATGTTTTCACCTTTTTAGTGTGTGAAAATAGTAATAAGGAAAATGATATATTATATTTATAGAAAGGTAATTATGTCATGAATATAATATAGATTTATTTTATGTCACATATGTTTAATTAAACTAATCCTTAATACATTCCATGTAATGTGTGAACGTATCACATTGCTTTGAGGAGGCGGTAGTACATACGTCCATAAATGATGTTATCAGATTTTCACAAAATGGGATGCATGAAGGTATATGTAATATAACAATTAAATAAGTATTAGGAAAAAATATATATCACATATATCATATAAAACTATTTTTTCCATCATAATTCCCAACCATGATAGATGGTAAAGGAACAATGAACGATATCATTTCGCAAGGTGGTAGTCTTACATACACATGAACGGTAAATTCATTAACCATGGAAGTGTGTGTTGTTATAGGTATAAACCTTAAAATAAAAAAATATAAGTATATTTAGGATAATTATGTTATTATATAATTATGTAATAAGAATAATCTAATGGTTTGATATAGAAATAAAACAAAATTAATCGTTGAAGAATGTTACCTCTTTTTCGATTAACTTTTTTTCAGTTTTCACAAAAGGACTTCCTTGGATTTCTCTCTAAAAACATTTAGTCTTATAGGTTGAGGGGAGGTATTTTTTGAGATTATTTGGTTAGGTTTTGGATGTGACAAAGTGGTTTTAGAGGTGTGAGTAATGGTAAAAGTGATTTCGTTTTTATAGTAGAGTAAGAGTGGTATTCTTGTAAATACCAAAAGGTAAACACTATTGGGAGGTCTACCATACCTCATGTGATTTAAAAATGGAAAAATAATGTATAAAATTGGAATTATGTATGATAAAAACTCACAAAACACAAAAATAAAATAATTTTAATCATTTTGTTCCTTAGTCTTCAAGTTTTCTTATTTTTTCATTTTAGTTTTTATTAAACTAGTTTTCTATCCTAAGATATTTGATAATTAAGACTAAATGAAAGTGATATTTATTAAAACATTTATAGAAATATAATTCTTAATATTATATATAATTTACAAGATAAAAATCCAATGTGTTTTGGAAATTAATTTTAAAACAAACGCGTGTAAAATGTAAAAACAGTACTTTAACCCGAACACTACTAACAATATTTTTACTATTTAGGGGTCAATATGTTTGTTATAAAAATAAATTAGTGAATTAATATACCATATATTATATTTATTAACATTTAAAAATAAATTTACATAATATATGATTTTTAGTATTTTTAATTTTTTTAATAAAATATCATTTATTATAAAATTACATTAATGCAAATTTTGACATTATTAACTTAATTTAAATTTAAAAAGGTCAGGAAAATTATGGAATTAAAATATATTATTTTCATAGCTTTTTAAAATAAACTATTCATATAAAAATAATAATTAAACACCATAATTCATTCAATTTCCTTCACTTTTAATATTTTTAGTATCATTTATTTTATTTTATTATTAACTAAATAATCACTACATTGGTGTTTCTTAAGAATTTTAAGTAACTAATTATTCTCCAAAAATTAATGATTATTTATTAGGACAAGAATAACTCATTTATCTTTTAAAAGGATATGTATAACAGAAAATGTGATGTTTCTTCCAAATATCAAGGATTTATAAATGTTAAAGGTAAGAAAGGTTCCTTTTTTGTCTTTTTTCTTACTTAAATTATTATATAGGTCATTTTCATCGAATAATATCCCAAAAACCAATATAATTAGAACCAAGATGGTATATGGTCTAAATATGGTCATAAAATGTATTTTGGATAAGTATCTAGGTCATTTTTTCATCTTAAGATTAAAGTTTAACCACTAAGTAAACTAACTTTTATCTTAATCAGTGTAATTAATTTTAGTTAATTTCAGAAGATGTTTTGGTAAAAATTTAATTTTATCTTATTAGAATCTAAATATTATACTTATTCCAAATTTATATTTCTATTTTCCAAATTCAATTCACATAAGTGTAAAAATTAAATTTAAAGTTAATCCATGGATGTGATGAGAAAGAGGGTTTTTTAAGTGAATTATTCAAAAGCTCATTTAGATTTCATATCTAAATTTAATATAAAAAAGATTACAATGTTATAAATTGTATTAATATATGTATGACTGGTATATTTTAACATTAAAAACAATTTAAAATATAATTTAATATTAATAATTATTTAAATGAAAATGAATTTTTCAACTAAAATGAAATACTTTCCATTATTCATCAAAAAATGAAACTTCTCATAAAAATACAAAAAACTCACCCTAAGATATTTTTGAGATCCCAAATTAAAAATTTAAGTTTAATTTTACGAATAAATTTTATAAGGGTCAAGTTTTATTTTTAAAATAAGTGTTTCACTAAAAGGCAGTAAAACTCGGTCTTGCATGTAACGCAAGCTAACTCAGTGTTGTGTTTAGCGTAAACTTAATATGGTGTTGTGTAAATAAATCTAAAAAAATTAAATTTATTCTAAAATGAAATTGTTTTAAAGTCTTGAGGTGTTACATGGACCAATATAAAGCTCTATATTAGAGGAAATGTAGAACACCAATGTGTTGTAATGAAGTTAGAGAATAAAAGATATTGGGACCTAAACTTTTAAAGTAAACGATATAAAATATATAATCCATTTAAAAATTAATTGTAGTATTAAAAATTAGATGGAAGAGTTATGATTATAATCATCAATGAGACCTAGAATTTTAATTTAAGGATAAATTATTCCTTTGATATCTTCTTTGAAGAGAGTTGTGAGATTTAGAAATAAGGGAAAGTTAAGTCATAGGTTCATTGTCCCCTAGATATTCTTGACCGTGTAGGAGTCGTGTCCTATCAAATATAACTTTCAAAAAACCCAAATCAAGTTCATAATGTCTTCCATTTATATCTATTGAGAAAGTGCATATCAAATCTGTTACATGTATTCGATTCATAGGTGGTACACCGAAGGCATGAACTCTCCTATGGGGAATAACTAGTGAAGATCTTGGATTGTAGAGATAAACATTTAGGAAATAAGAAAACAAACTTGTCAATATACTATTGTAAAACCATAAGTACAAATAAAAAACTTGTTAACCATAAGATGTAATAAAGAAAAAGTACCCCCATATATTATCAACTCAGAATATGAATTATAATTTCATAGAAAAAAATTATTAATTTGTAATAATGTAGCGACATATACTTTTCTAGATGAAATTTTATTTCTTAAAATAAATTTGTGTTTCATATTTAACAATATTTTTTGTATAAATCATAATATAATTTATAATATAAATAAATCACTTGAATTGCATAAAAAATATATACTATTTTATTTTTTCATTATATAATATTTCAGACGAAGGGTAAATACATTCCACAAAATTAAAAAAAATTATATTGGAACATTAAACATAAGTAAATAACATAACTATAATTTGAAAATAAGATGGTTCATGATCTCCAATAAATAAAACAACCACAAACACCACTATAATAGAAATAAATACAATATAAACAAGGTATGCATTTTATAAAAATATATAAACCCTTGAGATAAAACTAATTAAATGAAATGTATAATATTTAAGTGGGATATATAAGATACTAAAATTCAATATGACTGTTGTAATGAGTAAGGTATTCATTAGAAATATGGATGTTTAAATAGTAAAATAATTATAGGAATGGTAAAATAACCAATGTGGGTAATATGAAAATAACCATGTAATTAAATAATACCAATATATGAATATAAAAATTCCATAAATGAGTCTATATGTAATAAATATAATGACTTAATAAATATAACTCAAATAAAGTAATTATTTATTACCACATGTTTATCTAATATTCGTATTTTTAATTTAATTTCAATATTTTATTTACCTAATTTTGAAAATTATGTTAATAAAACAGATTAAAATGTGGAATAATCACATCAAAATTAGTCGTGAATAAAGTTTTGGTAATTTTATAAAATAGTTGAAATTTTGGATGAATAGTAAAATATGTTATCCAGTATATGCAATAATATTTTCTAAAAATTATAATATGATTTATTGGTTAAATAAATTATTTGAAAATGTTAAATTTTATTTTTAAAACCTATAATTAATTTATAAAAATTGGAATAATATTTTTTAAAATGTTAAGAAATGTGATACATAAGAAAAACTTGTTTTTAACATATTAAATGATTTTTTTAAAACTGATTTTCTCATATTAAGAAATTTATTTTCATAAAATAAGTTTTATATTTGTAATCCATATATCAAAATTTTTTATGGTAAAATTTTGGTATTTTTCATAAAAATTAATGAAATAAATAAACAATTCATTGAATTATGATACAATAATGATGTAACAGTGTAATCATTATGAATAAACACCATGCATAGTGTAATAGGAATATTTTTTAGCCAAAACGATTTTTAATACCATTATTTTTCTTATAAAATACCATTATAATAATTTTTGGTCATTAAATTATTTTATATTAGTTGTTTTCTCTTAAAATAAACCTTTCCTCCAAGTACAAATACCTACACTCTCTCTCATTTGAAACCCAATTTAAAAAAATATCTCATAGTATAAGTTTTTTACATATTACCTAACTAAAGGATTCTTATTTTATTGGAGACATTGTGGTCTCAATACAACCCTTTGTGCCTAAGTAGTTAGTCTTTTATATAAAGATGAGTCCAAAAGAAGAGGGAATATCTTTATTTCCTGGATTCATTTTTCTCTCCCTCTTATTCCATTCCTATTTTTTAACAAATAATTTTCAAATTAATTAATAAATATTTAAACATGATAATAATGTAATTATACTTCTATAAAGTTAATAAAAACCAACTATAGTACGTTTATATCTTATATTTCTCCCTCCTTTGATGCGCCATTACATAGTAGGTATTATCACCTATAAGGACAATGTATTTTCTTTATTAAACACTTACTTCATGTATGGTTATTGTTTCATACATACATACATGCATATATATATATATATATATATAATTTTATTTATTTATAATCTTATGGATATAATGTAACTCATGGATAGATAAAAATAATAATAATGTAATATCACAACAACCATGGAATGATTTGAAAAAACATGTCTTGATGAACATTGTCTATAAAGTAAATGAATAATTACTAATGGAAATAAATGATAAAAATAATTCAAATAAATTAAAAATATTTATATAATAATGTTTTAATAAATATAATTTGGTTATACAATATTTTTAATCATGATGAAGCAACATAAGACCTGGGACAAGGGGTTTTAACCCCTGATTGTCTCCTTGATTAGATTCAATTTTTCCCTTCTTATCCATCTCTGATTATTTCTTTCACTCTATTCTATAAACACTTATACTTCAATTAAATTTTATTTTATGATATATAATCTTTTTTATATATTCCCCTTTTTATTGACAGTGACATTGTAAAGAACTTCTCTCTCCTCTCTTTAAAACCCCATCTTTTTCTTTATTTTCTTTCAGAATGTCTATATTTAATTTATATTCCAATTTACATTTTGTTTTATCATTATTATTTTATATGGATATACATTCTATTCTATTAATTTCACCTTGATTTATTCTTAATCTAAGTATTAAATAATTTTTAGAGGATCTTATCTCAATTCTTCCTCAGTGTTCATACACTTCATCTTTTAACTCACTTTATTTTATTTATAGTAAAAATATTATTTGTTTTATGAAAATGGAATACCCTTAAACCTATCCCCTTTCTTTTATGGTTATTTACTTGTATTTATTACTTTCACTCCTTGATTTATGTTGTGATAAGATGTGTGAAACTATTATGCAACTCATTTCTTTTTTATCATGGGTTATCTGTGTAATGATTATTAACTCATTTATGATCATTATACTCTTTTTATGTATGTAACACATGATTTTGATATAATTATGACATGAAATGTGAGACTAGAATTATATATTCCTCCAATTAATTGGGTAAATCTCTTATCACATGAGATACTATGTAAGTATAATAGAAAATTAATATAACCCAATTACATTATTTTTTACATGTAGTAAGCCTTGAATTATGATCATGATGTTTCATTATTTTGTATGTGACACATTAAATGTCTCATTACCATGATTTCCATATTATTATGATCATAATTATATACTTATGATATGATAATGACTATTATAATCATTTATGCATTAATTTTGATTCATCTTTTCTTTTCATTAACCCTCGCTCCTACTAGGATTTTTAGCTTACCTTTTCTTTGTTGTATATCACTAGGTGATCTATAACATCCCGATATAGGTTCCATAGACTGGTGACTTGAGCTGGTTTCTTACATGACCTCAGTCACACCTCCCCATACGCCAGAGGCTATTGACTAGTAGTGAGGTTCCAATATCGATCATAGAGAGACTATACTATTTTTATCAAAGTAGCACAAAAAAAGAAACAAACAATAAGCAAGAGAGATAACCATAGCCTGAATAATACCAATATCACATGATTAATAAAATAGGAAATACAATATCCAAAGCTACATAGTTGATATTTCATGCCAATACATGTCAAGATTCAATATGAAAAATCAAAAATAAACAAATACATTGACAAATCCCAAGTACGTCTGAGACCACATCTGACCCCCTTATCCATTCTCCAACCTGAATCAACCATCTAACATAGGTCCCTTTCCCTTAAACTTTCTTACAACCATAAATTTTATTTAGGTACATATTAGGTATCCCGAGTAGGGTGTGAGTACAACTTAGTAGGCCACCACTAATAGCGTCTAAAACAATATCCAATTAAAACTGTGTATGCAGTTGTATAAAGAATAAATAAAATCAATAAAGTTAACAATATACTTTCATTAAATTACTCATTATTTAACCACATAACCCCCAAGTTCTTGAGGACACCCAAACTGTCAATACCAGCTTAGTCCCATTCTAGAGTCTGACCCATATCACATAATCAATTCACAATTCAATATAACACATGGTCTTCCATTTTCCATCTCATTTCAATTCATAATACGAGCAATTGGAAACATAGTCCAATGGAAATATCATGGGTGTATAATTTAATGTATAGCAAGTAGTGGGTATTTGGATCATTCGTCTCAATGCCACACCTCAGGGGTATTTTGAGCATTAATCCGTGTCCTACAAAAATATTGACATGCATACATTTGGGCCTAGAATGTTATGGATAAGACCCCTCTGGGTATTTGGAGTGTCAGTCCATACCCCACACCCCATTTCTCAATCAAAAAAATATATCACATATATCACATCATTCAAGGTTAATCAATATTAACCATCTTAACACTTTCCTCAGTCAAACAATTGGCTAATTAATTCAATAATTAGTTAATCCATTTCAATAAATTGCATAATCACAACATTTCTCATTAATTAACTCAAAAACTAATTAATATAATTTAACAATATAAATATCCCAATAATTAATTTGACAATTAATTATTCCAATTAAACAATTTCAATAACCCAATAATTAATTCAAAAATTAATTTTTTCAATTCAAAAATTTTAATATCCTAATAATTAATTCAAAAATTAATTATTCTAATTCAACAATTTAAATATTCCAAATAATTAATTCAACAACTAATTATTCCAATTTAACAAATATAAATTTCCCATAATTCCCCATTCACACAATCCAAATTCATTATTACATAAATTAATTAATAAATTAATTTATTCAATTCAAGATTCAATTGTCATATGTGCTAATCGAATTCTAACAATACACACATGAAATTTTAAAAAAAATATGGAAAATTGAATTATATCACATACCTTAGGTTTGATGATGAACAATCACCAATGGATATACCTAATTTGAAACGGATAGTTCAAACCCATGATGAAGAAAATGATATAGATCCAAAACATATATACAAGATCAGAAAAATCAAGATCTTAAAAACCTAGATCAAGATATATACCAACATTGGATAAAAATCACTCTTTTATCTGGGATGTGGAGTGGGAGAGAGATATATATATAAACAGTAAGAAAATACATACCCTAAGTGGTAAAGATCTGCCAATATGGCCTTTGAATCGCAAAGAATGGAGGTTGAGAGGGTTTAGAATCCATCAATAAGCCTATGAAATTCGTAGGAATGAGTTTAAGTTTAAGTATGGGTGATTAGGGATTAATACTGGGGGGTTTGGAATTTTAAAACTAATTTTTAGGGGATTTAATTTCCACACACACGGTTTCCTGTACGGGGCGCATGGTTTCTCATAACTGTGCACCCTAATTGTGTGCCTCACCTAGGGGTGTTTCAAAGTTTCTCCTAAGAGGGCACACAATTTATCAAACCATGCACCAACCATGCAAACCCCATTTTCTCGGGGGTGCATGGTTTTTTGGGTTGGGCACACAGTTAGGAAAAACAATGTTCCAACTGTGCACTGCCCCATTTCCCTCCAAAAACTTCCAATTTTCACCTGAACACACCCAACATAAAACCCAAATAATATATATTTAGAACAAGGAAAAAAGTATACCTAAAAACAAGCTTGAGACATCACCAGAAAATGTTGGGTTCTTACAATCAACCCACCTTATAATAGACCATACTCAAGTTGTACTCCCAAGTATATCTATGATTCTGAGTCAAAAATATTGGGATACTGAGCTCGCATATCTGTTAATTTCTCCCATGTTTCCTCCTACACACGCCAATGTTTCCATAACACGCAAACTAAAAAGCATGATCTTTCCCTACAACAATTGCTCACTATGATCCAACACACGTATCAGATGATCCTCCAAAGATGCATATATCTCAACATCAACATCATCCACATCGATCACATGATATGGTTTTGGGTGATACCACTGAATTTGTGACACATGAAAAATTTCATGCATATCACTGTACCTCTATGGAAGAGTTAATCAGTATGCCACCGGTCTGATATTCTCTACAACCTCAAATGGTCCAATAAACATGGGCAGCAGCCCTGTCTCTATATCCTACAGTGAATGAATCTAGTTGATACACGAAGGAATACATAGTCACCCTCTACAAACTATAGGGGTCATCAATTTATATCAACATACAAATTCCATCTACTCTAAGTCGTATCCATACATTTCTAAATCAACTAAACCTACTTCGATGTCTCCAACATAATAATCGGTCCCAATAAATCTGACTCACTTTCCTCAATCCAACATAGAGGTGATCTACATAGACTTCCATAAAGAGCCTCATATGGTTCCAAATGTATATTTTATTGATAAATGTTTTTATTGGTGAACTCCACTAAATATCGGTGCTTCTCCCAAGAACCACCAAAGTCTAGGACACACACTCAAAGCATATCCTCAAGCACCTGTATCTTACGCTCTGACTTCCCTCCTGTCAGTGGGTGGAAATTCATACTCAGTAAAACATGTGTACTAAGTTCCTTATGCAATACATTCCAGATGTGAAAATTAAAATGTGATTCACAGTCTGAAACTATAGTTTGTGGCACCTCTTGGAGATATAGTATCACTTGAACGTACAAGTATCCCAACTGCTTATAACAACCCTGCTCTTTATTACATATTTAAACATAATTTATTACAAAAAAAAATCACTTGATACAACATAGAATATCTAGAGTTCTAGTGTCTTTGGGGATTATGAACATTACATAACAATTTAAAACATGAAATACACATCTTTATTGAAAACTTCTTTTACATGACCACACACATTCCTTCGAACTTAACATTGCATGGGATAACCTGAGGACATGCATAAGAAAAGGGTGAGCTATAAATACCATTATAGGAGTAAAAAGGCATAACATGAAGAATAAATTACATTTTAGGCAATAGACATATCAATGGAGTATAAGAGAAACATGAACATAAAGGCATAATATAGCATGATTATCATAACATTGAAATGTGGAAAAATATTTAACATGATATTATCATGATCCGAGTCTCATTGCACATGGAGAATTATTAAACCCTCATTGAACTTAAATTATCATGATTAAACCCTCATTTAACATGATTTATCATGATAATAATCTCTACCCAGCGCATTTGAGCACCATCAGGGCACACCCTTCTTAATCATTTCATTTCATAAATAAGTGTGTCACGTGGATCATATAACATGGATTCATTAAACATCATAATTTATTCCATGATAAAGGAATGTGGAATTCATACATGAGACACTATAATCAATATATATGTCACGACCCGTCCTCGGGGCCTGTGTCGTGACTACCCCAAGCCCGCCTTCCATAGGCCAGGGGCTGGCGACTAGCACCAAGGCGTAAATCCCAACAAAAAGGGAAGGCATTGCCTTTGAAAAGTAAACAAGCACCACAGAGTAAGCAAGCGTAAAATTAAACACTAAGTAAAAACGGTACAAGCTGTGCTGAAAGTAAAAGGGGCCGGAAATACAAGCCCAACTGTAAAGTACAACTGAAAGGAAAAACAGCAACTGAAAGGAAATCCGCAGCGTCGAGCCGTCCTCTAGAAGTCCCACCTGAAGGGTGGGTACAGATAGTCTCCACTGCTCCTCGGGTCCACCTGACCGCTCCGAGTACGTCCCGCCCAGTGGTCCACCTCCAGGTACCGTCCTGCTCCGCACGCCTCCACCACAATCAGCGTTGTCCGTCGTCTGCAACCAACACAACGTAGTGCGGGCATAGCCCGTGCAGGGGTGAGTATAAGATACTCAGTAGGGACCCTGAGACCCTCAAGGTCTCACTAAAACCAACAAGGATAACCACAAGAAGATCTCAACAGATAACCTCTACTTAGATATATGCCCATACATATACCTAAGTTATCAAGTAATCCATCTCAATCATGAGGAAACACAAGGATTGTGAAATCAACGGATAATCACTACTCAGGTATATGCCCATACATATACCTAAGTTATCAAGTGACCCATCTCAATCATGAGGTAAACACAAAGGTCAAAAGTCTCAGCTCAAACCAGGATTTTCATTATCGAAACCATAACTGCTGAAGAGCTCCGTCTCTGGAGTGTACAGTGGTCTTGTTACGACTCCGAGGTACTGCTCACTAACCTAAGACTGCTGTAGTACCCACCTATCGAGTACCGCGGGCCAGATGCTACAACCAAGTGCTTCCATGTGCCGCTACAACCAAGCGCACCTCTGCCATGGGTCTGTCGCTACAACCAAGCGCTCCCATGTGCCGCTACAACCAAGCGCACCTCTGTCGTGGGTCTGCTGCTACAACCAAGCGCTCCCATGTGCTGCTACAACCAAGCACACCTCTGTCGTGGGTCTGTCGCTACAACCAAGCGCTCCCCTATGCCGCTACAACCAAGCGCACCTCTATAACACACCGAGTCGTTCGATCAGCAGTCGTCGGGTCTCAGTCGGCTACACGGTCTCCGCACTCCGCACGCTCGTCTCTGGGAGGGTCCGCTCCACGGGCTACTGGTTGATACTCCAAGTATCTCAAAGTCCCACGAAGAAGAATCTCAAGGACCTTTTCTCAACGAGATCACCAATGCCGCTGACGTTTCGTCAAACGGACGTTCTGTCAGAAAGGTATCAGCTCTTCCGTTCCAGGGGCCCGGTTGGATTTCGGTGCGATCCAACCCGGCCACTATACATCTGCATCCAAAACTCAGACGGAGGATTCCAAAAGTTCCATCTCATCAAGAGGAAAGCAACGAGACAGACGGTGCGTCAATCGGACGCCCGGTCTGTGAGTTATTGGCTTTTTCGTTCCAGGCGCCCGGTTGGTTTCGTGAGCGAACCAACCCGACCGCACTCCGACGGCATCCAAACCTTGAGCGGAGTGAGCCAAAAGATCCGTCTCACTAAGAGGAACTCAACAAAGCTAACGGCACGTCAATAGGACGTACGTAGCTCAAGATATGAGTGTTTCCGCTCCGAGGGCCCGGTTGGCTTCATGTACGAACCAACCCGGCCGAACTCAAAATATTCCGAAACTTTGAGTGCGATATACCAAATCGACCGTCTCGATCCAAGGATCACATCGCCACTGACGGTTCGGCAAACGGAGGTCCGTAGCTCAAGTTATGGGCAAAAGACCAAAGTCAATTCGAAAAAGGGGGGTCCGGGTCCGGGCCGACCCGGCCCGACCCCCCCTGGGTCGGCCCGAACCAGGTCCGACCCGAACCGGGTCCGACCCGGCCCGGACGGCGGTGCGGCCGGGGCGCCGCTCGGGTGCCACGCGCGGGGGGCAAGGCCCCCGCCCTTCCTGCTGGCGGCGCGGCTGGATGTCACGCCTTGGATCAAACGGCCCCCCTCGTGGGGGCCTGCCTTTGAGAAAAACGGGGGGGCGCTGCCCTCCCTTTGTGAAACCGGCCCCCCTCCATTATGGGGGGATAATTTAACCACCCGGGGGAATTTAATTCCCCCGGTTTTGCACCGTCCCGGCCGGCCCGACCTGGCTGGCCGGCTTCTTCTCAACTGGACCAGCATGGGCCGGTCCTCTTCCATTTTCCGGCACCGGCGGCCCAGCTGGCCGCCGGTCATCACATCCCGCCGCGGCCCGGAACCGGCCGCGGCCTTCGTCGTCCGGCACGGTGCGACGACACCGTGCCCTTCCGCCGCGGCCCCGCTCCGGCCGCGGCGCCTTCGGTTTCCTTCGACGTGGCGCGAAAGCGTCGCGTTCATGATGAATCTTTCCACAGCATGGCGCGACGGCGCCGAGCAATAATTGTCGAATGATTCCCGCGTGGTGCGACGGCACCACGCCATCTCGTTTCATCCACAAGGAAAATAATAATCAAGAACAAAGGAGGGGGAAATTCGGCCGTGTTTGTGCGGTCCGACCCCCCTCTCGTTAGATGATAACACTTAAACATTTATCCTCATGATTGTCATGCTAGAACCAAGAACGAGAATAAATAAATAATCAACAACAAACCCCTACCTCGGTTTCAAGAACGATGATCGTCAACGACCCGCGGAAGACGAGCGTCGCGGTGGTCGGCGTCGCGGAAAAAGGACGTCGATGTCGTGAAGCGAGGATTCGAAGCTCTTTAACGGAGATTTCGTCACGGGAAACCGTTGTGGAAGAGATGATGCAGAAGGAGACGTCGTCGGTGTCGCGGGTATGGCGTCGCGGAAGACGGTTCCCGAGAACGTGGCATTCTTCGTCGATGTCCGAATGTTCTTCACGTTCTTCATCAAAGTTTGAAGAAGATGGAGAGAATTCTTCAAACCTCTCAAGGTGGATAGAGGATTCTAACCCAAATAAAATAAGCTAAGGACTTATTTTATTTACACAACCAAACCATTTTGAAATTCAAAGGTTTGGAATTAAACAACTCAACCCATTTAATAACCCAAGTTGTTAAGTCCATTAAAAGAGGAGTTTAAGGGAGTTTAAAAAAAAAGAAGGTGAAAAGTTATGCTTCGTGTGGGACCCACCACACTTAATACTCCCAAGGGAGGTTAAGTGGATGTGGGTCCCACCTCTAACTCTCTTTGGGAGAAAATAACCAACAAGTTAAAATAAAATTTGTATTCCACAAATTTATTTAACTTATTTTAAATTCCCAAAAACTAACTCCCAACCCACAACAAACGCAACATCGGAAAAGGTCTCCTTAAGCGAATATCGGCGCTGCGATTTCATTGGTGTCCTCAGATTTCAATTCCGAGTACCGGATCAAAAGTTAGAAATTCCCGCTCGTTCGTTCACTGAACGTACCCGAGCCAAACTTCGGAAATTGATTCCCGGCACTCCGGGCCTCGGAATCAGGTGCCGTCAGAAACCGCGTTCTTGTAAAATTCCAAAGAAAATTAAGAAAAAATTTCCCTTGAATTTTACGGGTCTTTACATTACTCCCACCTCAGGGCTTTACGTCCCCGTAAAGCTTCAACACAAACTAGGGATACAAAGGTGGTAGAGCTAGGCGGTAAGCCACCTCGCCAAAACTCCGCAAACTACGTCGAGGTGAGACACGCAAGAAGACATGGTCGTCATCCTCGAACTCTAGTGGCCTCCGCCTCCTATCAGCATATGACTTCTGCCGGCTCTGAGCTGTCCTCATCCGCTCCTGGATGACCTGGACCTTTTCTGTCGTGGCCCGGACCACCTCTGGTCCCTCAAGAGCTGCTATTATTTCTTCCTTGCCGATAAGGGAAATCCGGTCTCATCCCCTGTATGAACCACATTCTTCGCCTAATACTGTCAATCCTGACATGGATGATACTAACCCATACCAAGGATGACGTCGTAAGGCCTCGACGCTACTACAAGAGATCCAACCGTTACTCTCGCCTCCAAGGGTTGAGTCACACTGTCGGCATCAGTGTGTGGTAACTGGGTCTCCTCCAGTAGGTACTTCTCAAGTGAGGGTCAAGTCAACGGTCTAAACCAGAACCTCTTAGTAACAACACAAGAGAGGACAGGGAAGTAAATTCCACAAGAAAATGTGTCTTTTATTACTACAGCTCAAGTACAAAGACACAAGGCATCTACAAACATACATCAACAATAGTCTCTAGGTCTGGAGCTAGTCCCGCTCCTGTCCATCTGCTCCCGGAGGTCCATGATCGTAGGCCTCAGCTGCCTGAAGCTGAGCTCCCCCATATCCTCCTATCCCCTGTGGTCGGGGTGGACCTCCTGGTGGTGGTGGTGGCAACACCCCAAAGCGTCGTCCACCTCCAGCTGCACGGCCAGCTCCCCTGCCATGGCCGCCTTCTCCTTGCGGCCTGCCCTGATCGAACCTCTGCCTCTGCCTGGGGGGTCCTTCGTTCGTCTGCTGGTCATTCGTAAGGCGGGTCGGACAGTCACGAGCCATGTGACCAACCCTGCCGCAGGAGTAACACTGCCCTCTCATGGAAAGTCGTTGCCCACCCCGAGTGCCTCGCACAAACGATCCAGAGTCATGCTGTCGACCACCTGTAGGTCCAGTCCTCTTGGACCCCTGCGTCATCCGTCTACTGCCCGCTGCAGAAGACTCTTCCGCATGCCGGTAAGTGGTGGGTCCTACTGCTGGAGACTGCTCATCAAGGAAACTCTCCACTAAGAGGGCTCGCTCCAACACCCCTGCCTGATTCGGAATGTTGAGGGAGATCATCGAAGCCCTGATCTCATGCCTCAGTCCCTGCTCGAAGGTCCGGGCCCGGAAGAACGGGTCCCGTACCATATCTGTGGAGTAGCGCGAGAGATCAGTAAATCTCGCCGAGTACTGGGCCACTGTCATGTTGCCCTGCCACAGCTGTAGTAGCTCCTGGATGCGCACCGCTCGGAGGGTGGCTGGGACGAACTCGGAGCGGAAGATTCTCTCAAAGTCCATCCAGAGGAGAGACGCCTCGTCGTGCACCTGGAGCATCAAGCTCCACCATCTGCCTGCTGCCGCGTGCAGGAGGCTCGCTGCGAGGATCACCATGAGGTCTGTTGGTGTCCTCACTAATCTAAAAACCCGCACAACTGCCACCAGCCTATCCTCAACGGCCTAAGGGTCCGTCTCCCCACGGAACCTGGGCGGTCGCTGGCGCTGGAAGTCATGCAGTGCACTAAGGTGACGTGCATCGTCAGCGGCTGGCTCAGCGGGTATAGGTACCGCCGGTGCCACTGCTGAGAAAGGGCCCTGCACCGAGGCCTCGTCGCTCAGTGGGCTGTCGTCACGCTCGACTCTCGGAACCCTAACTGGCTGCCATTGTGGGGCCATCCTGAAAAGGAAACAGGTGCGCCACGGTCAGAACAGAATACCCGGTGAGCTGATATAAAGTAATCACAAAGAAAACTTTGAAACACACACGCAATCAATGTTTTCATGCATTAAGTCGGAAATCAGTAGTCAGGGTCCTGGTGTAAAGATACATCGGCCGCCGCACCAACACTGGACTCCCTGGACTGATAACCACACTCAATACGCTAAACATTATTGCTTCACATAGAAAAGATCAGAGTTCTCGGTAGAACCGAACTCCTCTGATACCAATTTGTCACGACCCGTCCTCGGGGCCCGTGCCGTGACTACCCCAAGCCCGTCTTCCATAGGCCAGGGGCTGGCGACTAGCACCAAGGCGTAAATCCCAACAAAAAGGGAAGGCATTGCCTTTGAAAAGTAAACAAGCACCACAGAGTAAGCAAGCGGAAAATTAAACACTAAGTAAAAACGGTACAAGCTGTGCTGAAAGTAAAAGGGGCCAGAAATACAAGCCCAACTGTAAAGTACAACTGAAAGGAAAAACATCAACTGAAAGGAAAAGCCGCAGCGTCGAGCCGTCCTCTAGAATTCCCACCTGAAGGGTGGGTACAGATAGCCTCCACTACTCCTCGGGTCCACCTGACCGCTCCGAGTACGTCCCGCCCAGTGGTCCACCTCCAGGTACCATCCTGCTCCGCACGCCTCCACCACGATCAGCACTGTCCGTCGTCTGCAACCAACACAACGTAGTGCGGGAATAGCCCGTGCAGGGGTGAGTATAAGCTACTCAGTAGGGGCCCTGAGACCCTCAAGGTCTCACTAAAACCAACAAGGATAACAACAATAAGATCTCAACAGATAACCTCTACTTAGATATATGCCCATACATATACCTAAGTTATCAAGTAATCCATCTCAATCATGAGGAAACACAAGGATTGTGAAATCAACGGATAATCACTACTCAGGTATATGCCCATACATATACCTAAGTTATCAAGTGACCCATCTCAATCATGAGGTAAACAAAAAGGTCAAAAGTCTCAGCTCAAACCCGGATTTTCATTATCGAAACCATAACTGCTAATGATCTCCGTCTCTGGAGTGTACAGTGGTCCTATCACGACTCGGAGGTACTGCTCACTATCCTAAGACTGCTGTAGTACCCACCTATCGAGTACCGCGGGCCAGCTACTACAACCAAGTGCTTCCATGTGCCACTACAACCAAGCGCACCTCTGTCGTGGGTCTGCCGCTACAACCAAGCGCTCCCATGTGCCGCTACAACCAAGCGCACCTCTGTCGTGGGTCTTCCGCTACAACCAAGAGCTCCCATGTGCCGCTACAACCAAGCGCACTTCTGTCGTGGGTCTGTCGCTACAACCAAGCACTCCCCTGTGCCGCTACAACCAAGCGCACCTCTATAACACACCGATTCGTTTGATTAGCAGTCGTCGGGTCTCAGCCGACTACACGGTCTCCGCACTCCGTACGCTCGTCTCTGGGAGGGTCCGCTCCATGAGCTACTGGTTGATACTCCAAGTATCTCAAAGTCCCACGAAGAATAATCTCAAGGACCGTTTCTCAATGAGATCACCACTTCCGCTGACGGTTCGTCAAACGGACGTTCTGTCAGAAAGGTATCAGCTCTTCCGTTCAAGGGGCCCGGTTGGATTTCGGTGCGATCCAACCCAGACACTATACATCTGAATCCAAAACTCGGACGGAGGATGCCAAAAGTTCCGTCTCGTCAAGAGGAAAGCAACGAGACAGACGGCGCGTCAATCGGACGCCCGGTCTGTGAGTTATTGGCTTTTTCGTTCTAGGAAGCCGGTTGGTTTCGTGAGCGAACCAACCTGACCGCACTCCGACGGCATCCAAACCTCGAGCGGAGTGATCCAAAAGATCCGTCTCACTAAGAGGAACTCAACAAAGCTGACAACACATTAATCGGACGTCCGTAGCTCAAGATATGAGCGTTTCCGCTCCGAGGGCCCGGTTGGTTTCGTGTACGAACCAACCTGGCTGAACTCAAAGTATTCCGAAACTTTGAGTGCAATATACCGAATCGACTGTCTCGATCCAAAGATCGCATCGCCGCTGACGGTTCTTCAAATGGAGGTCTGTAGCTCATGTTATGGGCAAAAGACTGAAGTCGATTCGAAAACGGGGGGTCCGGGTCCGGGCCGACCCGGCCCGACCCCCCCCCTGGGCCGGCCCGAACCGGGTCGACCCGACCCGAGTCCGACCCGGGTCCAACCCGGCCCGGCCGGCGGCGCGGTCCGGCGTGGCCCGGCACGGCGGCGCGGTCCGGCGCGGCCGGGGCGCCGCTCGGGTGCCACGCGCGGGGGGCAAGGCCCCCGCCCTTCCTGCTGGCGGCGCGGCTGGATGCCGCGCCTTGGATCAAACGGCCCCCCTCGTGGGGGCCTGCCTTTGAGAAAAATGGGGGGGGGGGGGGCGCTACCCCCCCTTTGTGAAACCGGCCCCCCTCCATTATGGGGGGCCAATTTAACCGCCTGGGGGAATTTAATTCCCCCGGTTTTGCACCATCCCGGCCGGCCCGACCTGGCCGGCCAGCTTCTTCTCAACAGGACCGGCATGGGCCGGTCGTCTTCCATTTTCCGGCACCGGCGGCCCGGCTGGCCGCCGGTCATCACGTCCCGCCGCGGCCCGAAACCGGCTGTGGCCTTCGTCGTCCGGCACGGTGCGACGGCACCGTGCCCTTCCGTCGCGGCCCCGCTCCGGCCGCGGCGCCTTTGGTTTCCTTCGACGTGGCACGACGGCGTCGCGTTCATGATGAATCTTACCACGGCGCGACACGATGGTGCTGCGCCATAATTGTCGAATGATTCCCACGTGGTGCGACGGCACCACGCCATCTCGTTTCATCCGCAAGGAAAATAATAATCAAGAATAAAGGAGGGGGAAATTCGGCTGTGTTTGTGCGGTCCGGCCCCCCTCTCGTTAGATGATATCACTTAAACATTTATCCTCAAGATTGTCATTCTAGAACCAAGAACGAGAATAAATAAATAATCAACAACAAACCCCTACCTCGGTTTCAAGAACGATGATCGTCAACGACCCACGGAAGACGAGCCTCGCGGTGGTCGGTGTCGCGGAAAAAGGACGTCGATGTCGTGAAGAGAGGATTTGAAGCTCTTTAACGGCGATTTTGTCACGGGAAACCGTCGCGGAAGAGATGACGCGGAAGGAGACGTCGTCGGTGTCGCGGGTATGGCATCGCGGAAGACGGTTCTCGAGAACGTGGCATTCTTTGTCGATGTCTGAATGTTCTTCGCGTTCTTCGTCAAAGTTTGAAGAAGATGGAGAGAATTATTCAAACCTCTCAAGGTGGCTAGAGGATTCTAACCCAAATAAAATAAGCTAAGGACTTATTTTATTTGAACAACCGAACCATTTTGAAATTCAAAGGTTTGAAATTAAACAACTCAACCCATTTAATAACCCAAGTTGTCAAGTCCATTAAAAGAGGAGTTTAAGGGAGTTTTTAAAAAAAAGAAGGTGAAAAGTTATGCTTCTTGTGGGCCCCACCACACTTAATCCTCCCAAGTGAGGTTAAGTGGATGTGGGTCCCACCTCTAACTCCCTTTGAGAGAAAATAACCAACAAGTTAAAATAAAATTTGTATTCCACAAATTTATTTAACTTATTCTAAATTCCCAAAAACTAACTCCCAACCCCCAATAAACGCAACCTCAGAAAAGGTCTCCTTAAGAGAATATCGGTGCTGAGAGTTCATCGGTGTCCTCAGATTTCAATTTCGAGTACCGGATCAAAAGTTAGAAATTCCCGCTCGTTCGTTCACTGAACGTACCCGAGCCAAACTTTGGAAATTGATTCTGGGCACTCCGGGCCTCGGAATCAGGTGCCGTTAGAAACCGCGTTCTTGTAAAATTCCAAAGAAAATTAAGAAAAAATTTCCCTTGAATTTTACGGGTCTTTACAATGTAAGTGTTTGTAAATGTGAATACCCTTTATAGAGAAAATGGCATGGTATTCACTACACAATAACTTTGTCTTGGAAAATCGCAGTGCAATTTCGGCAACATAACGGTGTGACATAAGAATTCATAGAAATTATTGATGATATAGAAAGAGGTATCTCATAATATTTATATTAAATGGATATTAAGGGATTCATATAGATACATGTTCCAATATATGCAGTGGAATTTTTATTCATAATGTAAAATAATTGATTGAATGTAAATGAAAAGAGAGAAATTCCTTACAGAATTTTGACATAGTAACAGGTGTACATGGGAGGAATTAATGAAAGAGAAATGGGTATATAATCATTAAAAAATAAGGATGTAATTATAGGGGAGGTGAAAAATAATACCCTAACATTTTTAATTGAAAATAAAAGGGCATAACAACATATAAAAATATGGACAAAAATGAGAAAGGAAGAAATCCCTTAATTGGAAGTGTGATCCCAAAGGCTTGTGAGAGGCCTGAGAGAGAATTATTGGGAGATTGGGGTGACATTGGAGGATAATATATATAAGAGGGAAGAGTATGGATGTGATCCAAGTGTTTTCAGTGCAGATAAGTGGGAGCATGGGTGAGTTTATATAGGAAAAGAGAGGGAATTCTTTATTATTTTGGTTTTGGACACCACACATTAAACTAATCAAAACCAAAAACCAACCCATGGTTTTTGCCCATGTTTTTTTCCAAATGGGATTGGAAAAAATTATTTTATAATTTCAATGGACTAACTTATTAAAATATTTGTCTTGGTTATCTGGAGGTGAGTCACACTCTCAAGGAAATCAATTTAAAAAGTTAAAATGTTTTATATGTCTTTGAGGGTCTACTAAGGCACCATAAATTTAATCAAAAAAAATTTAAAATCACAATATTTTAAAGATAAAACATATATTTTCTGAAAATATTAATTATAGTATTTTATTACATCACTATTGGGTCATTATGATGTCATAAAACACATTATATATTTAAATGAAATTTAATTTTTACCCAAAAATTTGATTGTCTCATAAAATTATGAAAAATTCACTATTGAATAATTTTTACATCCTAATTCCAAAAATAATATTCATTTTATCTAAATAATTTTCTAAATATGTAAAAATTTTACGTTTAAAATTAAAAACCAACATTTATCGAAAATTCACGGGTTTTGACAAAAATAGATTTCAAACCTTAATAAAAATTACAATTTTATTCATAAAAATTATATGATAATTTATATTTAATAAAAATTAATTTAGTAATGTTATTTTATTAAAATATTATTTAATTCAAAAATCCATTAATTCATAAAATAGATTTCTTGATTGAATATTAACTAAAAATATTATTTGTGCCTTAAAAACTATTTACAAAGTAACAATAATAAAATGAATGTATATTCTTGACAAAAAAATAATTTTCATAATCATAATGTTAGGGTCTTGTTACATAACCCATTATAACACCCGCATATGACCTAAGGGTAAGGTGTGTGATGGTGACAAACTCTTGGGGTGGCTCGGATAACATCGCTCAAGTGGTAATCTATATCAACTTCCACTTCTCCCATAGGCGGTTCCATTCAAGATTAACGTGTTGAATATTGGCTTGGGCTTGGTCAAGAGAAAATCCTAGTGTTGATACCTCCTTTACGAACTTTGAAAAATGGACTTCGTATGGAGCAATTCTACTGGATGAGGTCATACCTTCCTTTTTCTAAGTAAATTGGATTTTTTAAAGCCCGATATTTATATTAATCATGTGATCACTGTTCAACAGCTATATTATCAATGGTAACAATTCTTAATGGTATTTTGAAATCTGAAATCATAAAACCAAAGAAGTTTTTATGTTATATAACCATTTTACACAATAATACATTTAATTAGATCAAGAGGAATTTTCATTGATAAAAGTCTCAGTCATTACAATCTTCCCACTTTAAGAAAATTTTCCCTCAAAATTTCTTTTTCCCACACTAAAATAGATGAGGGTAACTCAACTTCATCACTTCATCTGATTCCCACATTGATTCTTCAAACTTTTGGTTTCATCACAACACCTTGACGAGTGGCATTGTCTTGTTTCATAAAACTTTTTCCCTATAATCTAAGATCTTCACCGGCTTCTCTTCATAGGAGAGTTCATTCTCCAATGGTATCACCTTGGGATTGAGTACATGCGATGGTTCAGGTATATACTTCCTCAAAAGTGATACGTGGAATACATCATGGACTTGAGATAGGTTCAGTGAGAATTCTATTCGATAGGCCACTACTCCAATGCGATCAAGGATCTCAAAAGGGACAATTTACCAGGGAATAATATTTACCTTCTTCGAAAATCTCATAACTCTCTTCCACAGTGATATGCAGAGGAATACTATGTCTCTGGAATCAAACTCTAGGTCTCTTTGACATTTATCAACATAGCTCTTTTGTCGACTCTGGGTAGTTTTAATGTGTTGTTGGATGGTCTTAACATTATCCACCATTTCTTCAACCATTTATGGACCTAAGAGTTTTCACTTCCGAACTTCATCCAAACATGTCAGTGTTCTGCACCTCTTCCCATAAAGGGATTCATGAGGAGCTATTTGGATTCTTGAGTGGAAACTGTTATTGTAAGAGAACTCAACCAAAGGAATATGTTGATCTCATCCTACTTTTAAGTCCATTGAGCATGATCTCAACATGTCCTCAAGTGTTTGTATAGTCTGCTCAGATTGGAAATCAGTTTGAGGATGATAAGCCATACTAAAGTTCAGCTCAGTATTCAGAGCATATTTAAGACTCTTACAGAACTTAGAGGTGAATCTTGGATCTTGATCGGATACAATAGATAGTGGTACTCCATGAAACCTTATAACTTCTCTGATATATATTTGTTCCAGTTTATCCAATGAGATATCCTCTCGAATTAAAATGAAGTGTGTTATCTTTATAAGATGATCCACAACAACCCAGATAGAATTATTTCCTTTAGATGCCTTTGGAAGTCTGGTGACAAAGTCCATGGTGATGTTCTCCCATTTCCATGCTGGTATGGGTAATGTTTTCACCATCCCCTTATACTGATATCTCTCAACCTTTACTTGCTAACATATCAGGAACTTTGATGCATACTCAGTGATCTTCTTCTTCATGTTATCCCACCAGTAATGATATTTTAGATATCGATAAATATTTGTGTGTTCTGGGTGAATAGAGAAATTCAAACTATGTGCAACATCAAGAATTTATTTCTTTAACTCCAGATTTGATGGAACACATAGTCTTGTCCCAAATCTCACAATTTCATCTGCATTAACATTGAACTCAGAGGGTTTCCCTTTTCTGATAGTTTCTACTTTCTTCTAAATTCTCACATTATCCTTTTGATCATCCTTTAATCTTTCTAAAAGAATGGTTGAGCAATAATTTGTGAAAGGATTGATTATGTTCCCTTCTTTATGATTCCCATGTCCATCTTCATCAAATGTAAGAATATTGGATCCTTTTCAATTCTCGTCAATGATAGAATCACTGGGTCCTTTCTGCTTAGGGCATCTTCCACCTTGTTCGCTTTCCCAGGGTGGTAATGGATTTAGCAGTCATAGTCTTTGATCAGCTTTAACCATCTTCATTAGTGCTTTTTCAACTCTTTCTATGTGAATATATACTTGAGGATTTTGTGATCTATATATATTTCACACTTCTCTCCAAAGAGGTAATGCCACCAAATTTTTAAAGTGAATATTATTGTATCCAACTCAAAATCATGTGTTGGATAGTTTTGATTATTAAATTTCAATTGCCTTGAATCATAGGAAATTACGTTGTCATTCTGCATCAACACACAACACAGGCCCTTCTTCAAAGCATCACTGAATACCAAAAAAAGTTCTCTACTTGTGGGTAGTGTGAAAACAGGTGCAGTGATAATCCTCCTTTTCAACTCCTTGAATATATCTTCACATTCATCACTCCAAGAAAACTTTACTCCCTTCCAATTTAACGTGGTAATAGGGTTGGAAAATTGTGATAAATTTCTCACAAATCGGCAATAATATCCAAATAACCCCAAGAAGCTACGGATATCTGTTACCAATGTGGGCCTCATCCATCCCTCAATTACAGCTGTCCTAGATGGATCCATAGATATATCATTGCTTGAGATTATATGACCCAAGAATGAGACCTACTTCATAGAGATTCTCTTTCACAAGGTCTCTAGTACATTGATTAGATTCTATTCATACTCCTTCTTGGTTTTGAAGTATATAAGAATATCATCTATAAATACTACCACAAATTTTTTGAGGTAATATCTAAAGACTCTATTCATCAAGTCCATGAATATTTCTAGAGAATTAGTGAGTCTAAAGGGAATTAGTATGATTTCATAGTGCTTTTATCTTGTATGAAAAGCAGTCTTGTGGATATCCTCCTTCTTCACCCTTACTTGGTTATATCCCAACCGCAAATCCACCTTGGATAAGTATTGTCCTCCATGTAGCTGATCGAAAAAATCATCAATTCGGGGTAGAGGATACTTGTTCTTTATCATGATTTTTTTTGAACTCATGATAATCAATGCAAAGGTGCATTGACCCATCCTTGTTCTTGATGAAGAGGACTAGTGAACCCCATGGTGAAGAACTTGGGCGTATAAACCCTTTATCTAGATTCTCCTGTATTTTTTCCTTAGATCCTTAAGCTCTACAACAACCATTCTATACGGAGTCTTGGATATTGGAAACTCACCAAGAATAAGATTAATTTCAAATTCAACATCTCTTCTAGGAGGAATACTAGGAAATTATTCTGGAAACACTTCAGCGAATTCCCTCACAATAGCCATGTCTTCGAGAATGTTTTCTTCCTTAGACTCAATCATCTGAGTAAGTTACGCATTCTCATAAGACAATAATATCCATGCATGAGATGATGGTTCTAAAGAAGATCCATCCTCCTCCTTTCAATTGTATAGAATCGGGGTTGATTCTCCATATGGAGAGTGATTTCCCTCTCGCGGTAATTTATATTGGCTCTGTATAAGGAAATCCAATCCATTCCAATAATTGCATCAAATTCTACCAAAGGGGATATGAATAGGTTTTCTGGAAATTTCAAACCACAAATTGTGATAGGGGAGGAGTTATATTCATGGGTTGCAATGATTGCCCCATTTTCTATTCTCACCAACATCTTTACTTCCATGATTTGTGGTGGTGTTGTAATTGTTCTACTAAAATTTTGGGTTATAAAAGAATGTGTAGAACTAGAATCAAAAAGTATGTTCACTATTATTTAATGAATAACTAGTGTACCTATCACCACATCGTTGTCGGGTTTCACTTTGTTGGTAGTGATGGAAAAATACCACCCTTTCTACATTGGAGGTTTTTTGTTGCCTCTGAAAACCCTTAGATTAGGGCACTGGTTTGAAAAGTGAATTGGTTCTTTACAGTTGAAGAAATGAAGAATGAGTTGTGGGTTTAATGGAGAATTCCTCTCCTCTGTCGCAGATACTGATTTTTCTTGTCAGTAGTTAATGTCCAGGTTCCCTTGTCGTCGACACCTAAAGCATTTCCTCACCCCCTTCAGGCAATTTCCCTAGTGCTTTTTTCCATACCTTTGGTAAGTGGGGTTCTTTATTTTCTTAGAACCATTGGATTTATCAATCAGACATCCATAATTGAAGTCTACCTTACATTTCTTATCCCCATGATACCCCTGAGATTCGTCGATCTCCTTTTTGACTTTGAGGGCACATTGTACAATTTCCTCATAGCTCTCGAAGTCACGGATCACAAGGTCTTTCTGTAGGCTAGGTTTCAGCCCGCCAAAGAAGTGTTAAACCTTTAATTTGGGGGTAAAAACAAATATGGAGTCATATTGTGCAATACTTGTGAAGTTTTCCTCATATTCTCTGATGGATTCATCGTCTTTTTTCTTGATGGAAAGGAAGTCCCTTTATATCTTAATTTTGATGGTGCGAGGAAAATATTTATCATTTTTTTCTATAAATCCTTCCATTCCAACGTCTTTATCTCCTCCTTAGGCTTTGTATTTTTGATCAATTTCCACCATTGATTAGCTTCACCCTCTATAAAATAAGCATCTAGAAGAACCTTCCCTTTTCAGAACATTTTAGGATGGAGAAGATCTTTTCAATGGAGTTGATCCATTGTTCAGAAATTGAGGGATTGTATGATCCATTAAAATTAGAAGGCCTTTGTCTCATGAAGATCTATATTTTGACTTTTTATTTCTTAGGGTGGGTTGAAAATTCCTCTTGATCCATGTTTTTATTCAAAACTTGAGTTAAATGAGAGAGTATCATGAAAATGTTCATGATTTCTGCTCCCATCGGATTGGGCATCTCATTAGAATAGTCGTCACATTGATCTTCACATCATTTGTCAGCCCGAGTCCTCCCATTACTAGGAATTGGATGAAATAAAAGGAATGTTAATGGAAACACATAAAGAGTAATCCAAAGATAAAAAAAATGACTTATAAATTACTTTTATTTCCTTAACTTATGAATTTATAGGCTTCAATCTATGTTATCCATGATCTACTTCCCTACATATTCTCTTAGGGAATTTTTTCCCCTTAATAATGGTTCATACTAATATTATGAATTTAACAAAGCATATCCCCGGGAGGGTCTTAACCAAGAGTGAATCAAGGCTCGTTGTTGTGCACCAGTTCTCGTTCGAGTCTATCTCAAAGCGGTGTTTTTGGGTTTTTACCCCTAGATAAATCTATGCCATAGCCTCATCTACCTTCTTGTATCCAGACAGGGATGTATTTTCATGAAAAACCACTTACTCAATACTCACCAAAATTTAGGTATGTTTTTATTATACTTAGTCTTATCCCTAAGGCTTTCACTAGGGTTTTCTAATCTTAATCCCAAAAATAACTAAACATATCCTCTGATACTAACTATAACAACCCTGCTCTTTATTACACACTTAAACATAACATATTATATAAAATATTCACTTTATAAAATATAGAAGATCAATAGGTCTAGTTTATTTAGGGATTGGTAACATTACATAACAACTTAAAACATGAAATACATATCTTATTGAAAAATTCGTTTACATGACCACACATATTCTTTCATACTTAGCATTGCATGGTATAACCTGAGGAAATGCATAAGAAAAGGGTGAGATATAAATCCCAGTAAGGGAGTAAAATAGGAATAACATAAAGAATATAGTGCATGTTAGGAAATAGGCATATCAATGGATAATAATACAAATATGAACATAAAGGCATGATATAGCATGATTATCAAAACATGGAAATGTGGAAATAACATTTAACAAGATATTAGCATGAGCCAAGGCTCATTGCACATGGAGCATGAGTAAACCCTCATTTAAATTTAATTATCATGATTAAACCCTAATTTCACTTGAAATTTCATGATACTGATCTTTACCCAATGCATTGGAGTGATATTAGGGCACACCCTTCTTAATCATTTAATTTCATGCATAAGTGTGCCACGTGGATCATATAACATGGATTCATTAAACATCATCATTTATTACATGATAAAGCAGTTTGGAATTCATACATGAAGCTCTATAATAAATAAGTAAATTTTCTTAAATGTGAATTCCCTTGATAGATTAATTATCATGGTATTCACTACACAATGACATTGGCTTGTAAAATCATAGTGCAATTTTGGCAGCATAACGGTGTGACATAAGAAATCGTAAAAAATTTTGATGAGAGAGAAAGGGGTATCTCATCATAATTATATGAAATGGATAGTAATTGGGTCATATAGATACATTTCCCAACATATTTAGTGCAATTTATATGCATAATGTAAAAGAATTGATTGAATGTAAATGAGGAGAGAGAAATGCCTTACGAAATTCCAGCATAGTAATGGGTGTACATGGGAGGCATTGATGAGAGAGAAATGGGTCTCTCATCATTAAAAAATAATGATAAATTTATATAGGAGGTGATAAATCATACCCCAACATTTTTAATTGAAAATAAAAGGGTATAATAGCATAAAGAAATATAGACAAAAATGAGAAAAGAAGAAATCCCTTACTTGGAAGTGTGAACCCAAAGACTTGGGAGATGCTTAAGAGAGGCTTCTTGGGAGATTGGAGTGCCTTGGGAGGATACTAGATAGAGGATGGAAGAGTAGGGACGTGATAAAATGGTTTTTAGTGAATATAAGTGGGAGGTTGGGTGGGTTTATATAGGAAAAGAGAGGGAATTATTTATTATTTATGTTTTGGACACCACACATTAAACTAATCAAAACCACAAACCAACCCATGGTTTTTTCCCATGGTTTTTTTTCAAATGGTAGTGAAAAATATTATTTTATAAGTACAATTTCCAAACTTATTAAAATATTTGGACTTTTTTTGGGAAGGTGTGTCACACTCTCAAGGAAATTAATTTAAAAAGTTAAAATGTTTTATAAATCTTGGAGGGTCCACTAAGGCACAATAAAATTAATCAAAAATATATATAATCACATTATTTTAAAGATAAAACATATATTGAAATAAAATATCATTCATAGTATTTTATTACATCACTATTTGGTCATTACGATGTCATAAAACACGTTATATATTTAAACAGTATTGAATTTTTACCCAAAAATTCTGATGTTTTAGAAAATTATGAAAAATTCACTATTGGATAATATCGACGTCCTGATTCCAAAAATAATATTAATTTTATCTAAATAATTTTATAAATATGTAAATTTTTTACTTTTAAAATTAAAAACTGACATTTATTTAAAATTCATGGGTTTTGTCAAAAACGGCTTTCAACCATTAATAAAAATTACAATTGTATTCATAAAAATTATATGATCATTTATTTTAAAATAAAATTAATTTAGTAATAATATTTTATTAAAATAATATTTAATTCAAAAATCCGTTAATTCATCAAAATATATTTCTTAATTTAATTTTAACTAAAAATATTATTTGTGCTTTAAAAACTATTTACAAAGTAACAATAATAAAATGAGTGTATATTCTCTGTAAAAAATAATTCACATGATCATAGTGCTAGGGTATTGTTACATAACCCCTTATAACACCCTCATATAACCTCAGGGTAAGGTGTGCGATGGTGACAGACTCTTGGGGTGGATCAGATAACATCTTCAGGGTGGAAATCTCTATCAACTTCCACTTCTCCTATAGGTGGTTCCGTTCAAGCTTAACATGTTGATGTTCAGCATGGGTTTGGTCAAGAGAGAATTCCAGTGACACTACCTCCTTTCTGAGATCCGACAAATGGGCTTCCTATGGAGTAATTCTATTAGATGAGTCCATCACTTCCTTTTTTTGAGTAAATTGGATTTGTTAAAGCCCTATTTTATACTAATCATGTGATCATTGTTCAACGACTATATTATAAATAGTAACAATTATTAAAGGTATTTTGAAATCCAAAATAATAAAACCAAAGAAGTGCATATGTTATATAACAATTTTACAAAATAATCCATTTAATTAGATCAAGATGAATTTTCCTTGGTAAAAGTTTGGGTTGTTGCCCTTATGCACTTAGAATGTCTTTTTTATAGGTAAGAAATGTACTACTTTTGAAAATCAGTCAATGGACACCCAAATAGCATCACGCTTACATGTTTTCCTTGGGAGACCCACCACAAAGTCCATGGTAACATTTTCCCACTTCCATTCTGGAATGGGAAAAGGATATAGTAAACCTCTATGTCATTGATGCTTGACCTTCACATATTGAGAAGTGTAGCATCATTTCATGAACCCTATAATATTATTTTTCATGCCTGACCACCAAAATTGTCATCGTAGGTCATGATACATTTTGGTTAGACTTGAATTCACCACCCACTTCGAGGCATGAAATTCTTGTATCAACTCCTCCTGCATACTCATAGTCACAAAAAATATATTACTACCATAGATGATATCATCCTCATATATGTTGCAGTCTAAAGGTGTCTCCCCCCTTCAAGGATTTCCCTCAAGGCAAAAAATTCCATATCCTCATACTTCTTATCCCTGATCCGACTCAAAATTGTATACTCTACTGAAACTGATATGAGATTCATCTACTTCTAACTCTTCTAAACCACTACATGCATCTTGGCCATCAAATTCATCATCTTTCACTCAGTTCTAGACTCCTGAACTATCTGAGTTTTAATTTTCCTACTTAAAGCGGCAGCCACACTTTTTTCATTCCTGTGTGTATATGATAGCTTGAAATCAAATGACTTCATATAATAAACCCATATTCTCTTCTAGAGATTCAAATATCACTGTAAAAAGATATACATAAATATATTTTGATTCATATACATAGTAAACTTCTCACTCAATAGATAATGCCACCAACACTTCAAATCATAACCCACTACAACAAAATCAAGGTTGTTCATAGGGTATTTCCATTCATGTGGTCTCAACTTTTGAGACCCGTACGCCAAAACTAAATCTCCCTACATTAATAATACTCCATTCCTAATCCCAGAAACATCACAAAACATAATATACTCCTCACCTAACTTGGGTAGGATCAAGATTAGTGCTGATTTCAAGAACTTCTTCAACTCCTGGATGGCATTCTCATATGTTCCAAACCATTCAAACTTTACCCCCTTCTTAGTCAAGCCTGAAAGTAGTGCTACCAATAAGAAAAATTCATGGATGAACCAATGATAATATCCCACCAACCCTAGCATACTACAGATATCAAAAACATTATTAGGCCACTCCCAAGATAAAACTACTTGTACCTTCTCTATTTCAACTAACACACCTTCCTATGATATAATGTGACCAAGTAAGTGTACCGAATAAATCCAAAACTGACACTTAGATAGATTGGTGTATATCTTATGATCTCTCACTGTACTCAGGATAATGTCAATATGTTGGGAATGATCATCATGGGTCTTGGAGTACACCAAGATGTCATCCACAAACACCACCACAAATTGATCTAGACACGAGTGGAAGATTCTGTTCATCAAGGCCATAAACACTACTGGTTCATTCGTCAACCCAAACAGCATCATGAAAAACTCATAAATTCTATACCTTCTCCTAAAAGTAGTCTTTAATATATCAGAAGGTCTAACTCTCAACTGATGATACCCTGATCTCAATTAAGTCTTTTAGAAGACACAAGATCCCCTAAACTGGTCAAATATATCATCAATACATGGAAGAGGATATCAGTTCTTGATATTCATATGGTTTAACCTATGTAAATAAACACATAGGCTTATAGTCCCATAAGAAATCTTAGAAAAAAAGACTAAATAACCCTAAGGTTATGTACTCAGTCAGATAAACCCCTTCTACATCAACTCTTCCAGCTAAGTCTTGAGATCTTGAAGCTCCATAGATTCTATTATATATGGTGGAATATAAACTAGCTCATCCCCCAACATGAGTGCAATTGTAAATTCTACATCTCTATCAGGTGACGACCCTAATAATTCTTTAGGAAACACATCCATAAATCTATCCACAATAGGTGAAAAGACCTTGTTCTTTGCACCTTCATCATCTAGAAAAATACTAGAAACTAGGGTAGTTATTTCCCCCAGTTTTTGATGAAATATCCCCATATGGCCTTCCTAGATATCCCACTCTTCACGGTGAATATATTTTTCACCCTTAGGAGACGTAAAATCCACTCTCCTATGATAACGATCAATGTGGGATCAGTATGATACTAAATATTCCATACCCATAATTAAGTCAAAGCCTAAAATGTTAAGGATATATAGATCTCGTGGAAACTAATACTCCCTAACCTCGAGAGAACACCTATTGCATAGGCAGATGTCCCTCGACCATACTCCCAAAGGTGTATCTATCATCAACACCCCACTCATGAACACCACCTCCAGGCTCAAACCATTCACAAGTTGTGTAAAAATAAAATAATGAGAGGTAAAAGTATCAAATAAGGCACTAGAAATCATAGATGCTACAAGAACAGTACCTCTTACTATCGACGGTCTAGTATCGTTATCCAAAAGAGTAGGTTGAATGGCATGTAATTTCCCTTATCCTATTCCCTATGATATAGTCTGAGTCCCCTGAGCTGCACCACTCTACTGATTTGGGTTCTCTTGTCCAAAAGTTCCATGCCCATTGCCTCTACCATCACGGCTTGAAGAACTCCAACTTCCTAACTAATGAGGGGTCGAAGGTCCCCTTTCTACACGTTGTCCCTTCCTAGCTACTCCATCACTACCCGTTCTCTAATCAGGTTCTCTATATGACCTTAGGTATGCCTACTTGTATGCCAGAGGCTACCGAATAGCAATGAGGGCCCAATATCAATCATAGGGAGACTATACCCTCTTTATCAAAGTATCACAATAGTGGAAAGAAATAAATAGAAACCAAAAGAGACAAGCATAACCAAAATATTACCAATATCACATGATGACCAGAACAGGAAGTACAATATCCAAAACTAAATAGTTGATATGTCATGCCAATACATGTCAAGTGTCAATATGAAAAAACCTCAAAATAAAATAAAAGACACTAATAGCTCCCAAGATGATCCTGAACCATGTATGGTTCCCTCATCCATGATACAACCTGAATCAGCCATCTAATATAGGGCCATTTCCCTTAACATGTCCTGCAACCATGAAATCTATTTGGGTACCGATCGGGATTCTGAAGTATGGTGTGATTACAACTCAGTAGGCCACCACCAATGGCGTCTAAAACAATATCCATTCAAAATAGTGTATGTATTTTTTAAAGAATAAATAAAAGGAATAAAGTAAATAGTTTACATTCATTCAATTACTATTTATTTAACCACATAATCCTTAGGTTCCTGAGGAAACCCAAACTATCAATGCCTGGTTCAGCCCATGTCAGAGTCTGAACTATATCACATAATTAATTTGCAATTCATTATAACACATGGGATTCCATTATCCATTTAATTACAATTCATAATACAGACAATTGAAACCATAGTCCAATGACAATCTCATGGGAGTAGAATATTGTGTCTTGAACCCCATGAATATTTGGAGCATCAGTCTATGTACCACACCTCATCCGTAATTGGAGCATCAGTCCCTATCCCATAAAAATATTCACAAGCATGCATTTGGGCCTAGAATATGATATCTTGGACCCCTAAGGGTATTTGGAGTGTCAATTTGTGTCTTACACCCCATTTCTCAATCAAACACATATATCACATCATTAAATTTTAATCAACATTAACCTTCTTATCACATTCCTCAATCAAAACATTTATTAATTAATTCAAAAATTAATTACTCAATTTCAATCAATTCAATAATCACAATAATACTCATTAATTAATTGAACAATAAATTGATCATATTTAACAATATCAATATCCCAATAATTAATTTAACAATTAATTATTACAATTCAATAATTTCAATAACCCAATAATTAATTCAACAATTAATTATTTCAATAAAACAATTTCAATACCCAAATAATTATTTCAATAATTAATTATTCGAAGTCAACAATTTTAGTATTCCAAATAATTAATTCAAAAACTAATTATTCTAACTTAACAAATCTCAATTTCCCATCAATTCCTCATTCACAGAATCCAATAATTAATTCAACAATTAATCAATCCAAATTCAAGATTCCATAAATTCATTAATCAATTAATTTATTCAATTCAAGATTCAATTTCTAAACATGCTAATAGAATTATAAAAATTCTTACTTGCAATTGGAATCAAGATTATGGGAAATTTAAATTATACAACCCACCTCGGTTTTTATGAAAAACGGTTGCCAATGGATCCACCCAATTTGAAATAGATAGGTCAAACCCAAAAAATAATAACACTATCTATATCTGAAATCGACATCCAAGATCAGACGAATAAATATCTAACAAACCTAGATCTAGATCTCTAACCAAAAATGGATAAACATCCCTATTTTATTTGGGAAGAGGATAAAGAGAGAGAGAGAGATCTAAACGGGAAGAAAATACACACTCAAAGAGGTACAGATCTAAAAATCTAGCCTTCTAATCGCAAAGAATGGTGGTCAGGAGGGTTTTGAATCTATCTTAAAGCCTTTAAAATTCATAATAAATATTTTAGGTTTGAGTATGGATGATTAGGGATTAATACTGGGGATTTTGGTATTTTAAAACTAATTTTTTGATGATTTAATTTTCATGTGCATGGTTTCCCCTAACGGTGCGCCTTGGTTAGGGGTGTCACATGTTTTCTCATAATATTGGTCACGTTTTATCAAATCGTGCATCAACCATACAAATTACACCATCTCAAGGGTGCATGGTTTTCTAGGTTGGGTGAACATTTTGGGAAAACTGTGCACCAACCATTCACTATGCCATTGTACTCCAAAAAAAATCAATTTTCACCTGAATAAAGCCAAGATAAAACACAAACAAAATATACTCAGCACAAGGAAAAATAATACCAAAAAACAAGATCAAGACATATCTAGAAAATGTTATGTTATTACATTATCATATATGTTAATATGATTATGAAGGTATATAAGAGGATTATAATTAAGGCTCTAGATAATTGATATGGTCATATGTAATAAAGTTATAAAATGAACCTAATTTTTCAAGACATTAAACATATTGATTTTGGGATGTGTAATATTATGTATATTTTTCTAAGAATAATTTTATAATCATTTATGTGATTAATGGATCTCTATAAATATAGTACATATCTTATCATGGTTGAATCAGAGTACATTTCAATGGTAAAATCATATGCCTAACTGATTTGGATGAAGAAACGCTTTAAAAATTATGTCGAAGAAGTGAAGATTACAAAGTCAATTTAATGTGAAAACAAAAGAGTGATTGATCTTATGAAGAACCCATTACAACACTCTCATAAAAAATATTGAAATTTGGAACTACTTTATCAAATAAAAAGTGAATCAAGATATTTTTAAAGTGTAGAACATTGTTATGAATGAGAAATTTGTGTATATTTTTCAATAAACTCTCAATACACTGATATTTGAGAAGCATAAATAGAATATCAGAGCTAAACGACCAACCTATACTTAATAATGTTTTAAAATTCTCTTATATCCATGTATATCATGTATTATCTAGTTTTTCATATATATATATATATATATTTATGGAGTATATAAATTTGTGGGTTTCGCTTTGGGTTTGTTTTCAAAGTGTAAGAAAAATATTGAACCCTTTTAAAAGATTCATACTATTTAAAATTGTCCAAACATGGAGGCGTGTAAATATAATAGATATGATTCATGTGAGAATTATTTTTTGGCTCAATGAAAAAATTCATTGGCAATAATTGTAATGAATAGTTGATGACATCAGGATGTATATATAATACATGATGAGAAATTAAATGTGTGGTATAATATTTTTAATAAAATATCATCCAATAATTTGTATCATCAAAAGGTGTGGTATGATTTCTTAACAATTGGTATGGTCCATTGAATGTTTTTTTATATAAAAAGGTGGTATAATTTAGAATCTTTCTAATCACTCATATTTTCTATATTGAATATAACTTAAGTAGGCTTAAAGTTAATGGAAAATATATCCTTAGTTATTTGAAATTATTGGATAAATATAGATGATTTATATGAAAAAAAATTGCTAAAAATAAGTGAATTTATAAAAAATATGAATTTACAACAAACTAAAATGGGGGGTGTTGGAAGAATATGAAATAAAAGAGATAATATTAGAACCTCTATAGAAAATAGTATAGAATTTTGGAAGGATTTTATTTCCTAAATTATGATATATTTGGTGTTTTTTTATTAGAAATTCATTTCTATGTTAAGAGAATTAATATGTCTCCAGTTATTTTGAAGTGGAAGGACTAAATTTGTAAGATAATGTAGAGTTAAAACAAGGGAAAACTACAAAGAAATTACAAATCATTACATAGTCTATGGATGTCATGACTCGTACCCCAAGGGCACGTGTCGTGACTACCCCAAGCTCGCCTTCTATAGGCCAGGGGCTGGAGAAAAGCACCGGAAAGGCATATCCCTAAAACTAAGAAGGCATTTCCTTTAAACCTATACACTCACACAAAACAAGCACACAACAAGATACAAGCACAAAGTAAACTATAAAGTAAAAAAGTGTGTGTACAGTAAGTAAAGCGGCCATAACACAAGACCAAATGGAAAGTAAAAGTCAAACTGGAAAGTACAAGTAAAACTGAAACAGCTCATGTGAACACCCACCAAGGATCCTACCTGAAGGCTAGGTACAGCTCTCGAACAATCATCTCTATGGTACTCCTCGTCTAAGGTCCACCTATGAACAACCTCCAGACCCAGTACCCTCATCCTCGATCAATGTTGTCTGTCATCTCCACAAGACACAGAAAGGTGGGGGTGTAGCCTGTGCAGGGGTGAGTATAACGATACTCAGTAGGGACCCCGATACCCTCCCTAAGGTCTCTTAAAGTTCCAAAAAGGAAAAACCACAAAACACGAAGAAATAGACATCAAATCTACTTAGGTATATGCCCATACATATACCTAAGTTATCAAGATATACTCATATCACACAAAAGAAAAGAATACCACAAAGGTAACACCATGAAGGTAGAAGTACCACACAGGTAACACCACGAAGGTAGAAGTACCACACAGGTAACACCACGAAGGTAACAGACTCATCTCACACTAGGTATAACTTAAGTTCATAAGTACAAATGATTAATCGTAAGACTATATCGTCTTATTCTGTTAGGTAGTACTACTTTTAACCCACACAGGATTGATAGGTAACTAACCCCTGCTGACCCACATAGAATCGAAAGTTAAATAACCCTCGTTGACCCACACAAGATCGATAGGTATCTAACCTCCGCTGACCCACATAGGATCGATAGGTAACTAACCCCCGCTGACCCACACATGATCGATAGGTAACTAACCTCCGATGACCCACATAGGATCGATAGGTATCTAACCCCCACTGAACCTCACTGGATCGATAGGTAACCAACCCCCTCTGAACCACACAGGATCGATAGGTAACTAACCTTGGTGGACCCACACTGGATCTGACCCACACATGATCGGTATGCGCTGACCCATACTAGATCGCTGAGTGTTGACCTACACAGGATCTGACCCACAAAGGATCAGTATGCGCTGACCCACACAGGATCACTGAGTGCTGACCCACACATGATTGGTATGTGATGACCCACATAGGATCGTTGAGAACTGGCCCACACAGGATCTATGTTCTTCCTTCATGTTACATCCAACCACTGGGTTCCCGCACAAAGCATGCTTGATTCCGAGAGGTTCTGATCCCCAAGACATTTCTCGATACTTTAACTGCCACAAAGTCCAATGAATAAGTATCCAAAAGGTCCGTCACGTCATAAAGGACCCAACACAATAGATGGTGAGTCAAAAAGATGCATGGTCTGTAAGTTATTAGTGTTTCTGCTTCAAAGTCCCGGTTGGATTCGGGTTCAATCCAACCTGGACATACTCCAACTTTATCCAAAACTTAATTAGAGTATACCAAAAGGACCGCCTCGATCCAAGGATCCCAACGCTATAGACGGTTCATCAAACAATCATTTGTTTCTCAAGATATTTCCACAAAGGTGTATCTGGGTCCAGTCCGACCCGGTCAGACCGACCTGGCCCATCCCGACCCTGTTCGGGTCACCCTGACCCAGTCTGGGTCTGGCCCAGATAGTCTGGGCCATGACGGCTCGGCCTGCTGGGCACGGTCTGGCCAGGACCGCGAAGGGGGCGGCCCACTCGGCTGGGTGGTCCACTGTGTCGGGTTCCGCCCTAGCCGACACCCGAGGGGGAGGCACCCCCCAGTATCTCAAATGGTCCCATGGACCGTTCAGTTGGGTGTAGTGCTAGGTTGGCATGCAGGACCTGCTGGAGCAGTCCCGTAGGGCCATGACATGGCTGGATGGATTCCCGACCGGTCCTCCTCCCAGCGGCGTGTTGGCGCCGCTGACCTCCCATGGATGGCCGGTTGTCGGCCACTATGGTGCACCGCTGCGACCTTCGGGTCGCGGTCTCCTCCTTTACCAGTGGCACGGACACATGCAACCCCACCTTCACGCAGTCGTCTGGTTGTCGGCCGCCACTATCCTCCACCGCGGCCGATGGGCCGCGACCTCCCTCGCTACCGATGGCGCGATCACGTGCCACCCCGGTTCCATGAGTCCAGCCGGGTTCCAGCCGCCACCTTCCTCTTCCATGGCCATCGTGCAGCAGCCTCCTTCGACGACATGGTTTCACTATCACTATCATCGCGGTTTCCCTCTATGTCAGTCGCTACCCACAATGAACACGCCAATAAAGAAGGATTGCAGAGGGATTGGGCCGTGTTTGTTCGGCCCACACCCTCTGTGTTAAGTTGGTAAAAAGAGGTTCAAGAGAATTAAATAAATGAAGAACCATGGAGAAATTATAAATAATTCCCTACTTTGACGTTTGTTGGTGGCGGCATGAGGAGATAATGAAGTCGATGAAAGGGACACCGGCGTTCGTCGCTCCTACAACACGTTTCTAATCTGGGCTCGTGCATTGTCCTCGTTCTTCATTGGGGGTGGTTCTTCATTGGAGGATCTTCTTTTGTTGGTGGATCTTCCTTCAAAGGACTCCTCTCCCTATCTCCAATGGATAAACAACCCTCAATTCTCTCAAGAAGAGTTAATAAAAATAACTCTTAATTAACAAGTTATTTCATTAATTTAGATTTAAAGAACCCTATTAATTAAAGATAGTTGTGGTGACATAATTTTTGTAACCGGGCATTTAATGCCCAGCCTTAATTACCCAACCACCCTCGTGTGGTCCCCACCTTCATAATTCAAAAAGTAGGTTTTAAAAAGAAAATTAAATAAAATTTGTTGTTTAATTTTATTTTCTTTTTGAAACCTCCTTTTTGAATTGTGGAGGTGGGGACCACACGAGGGTGTTCGGGCAATTAAGGCTGGGAATTAAATGTGTGGTTACACAAATTATGTAACCAAAACTCTCTTTAATTAATAGGGTTCATTAAATCTAAATTAATGAAACAAAATTTTTATTAATAGTTATTTTTATTAACTCTTCTTGAGAAAATTGAGGGTTGATTCTCCATTGGTGAAAGGTAGAGGAGGCCTTTGAAGGAAGATCCTCCAACAAAAGAAGATCCTCTAAAGAAGAACCACCCCCAACAAAGAATAAGGACACCGCACGAGCCCGGATCAAAAACATGTTGCGGGAGCGATGAATGTCGGCGAACCCTTCATCTACTTTATTCTCTCCTCACACCACCACCAACGAACGTCAAGGTAAGTAATTATTTATAATTTCTCCATGGTTCTTCATTGATTTAATTTTCTTGAAACTATTTTTACCAACTTAGCGTGGAGGGTGTGGCCCGAAAAAACGTGGCCCAATCCCTCTGCAATCCTTCTTTATTGGTGTGTTCATTATGGGCGAAAGATGGCACACCGGCTGGCCGCGATGACGGCGACAGCTCAACCGTGCTGCCGAAAGAGGCCGCGGCCCGACGGCCGCATCGGAGAAAGGTGGCGGCCGACACCCGGGCTGCTGTGTGGAATTGGGGTGGTGCACATTCGTGCCACCGGTAGAGGAAGAGGCTACGGCCCAAAAGATACAGTGGTACACTATGGCTGTTGACAACCGGCCGACCGCGGGAGGTCAGCGGCGCTGACGCGTCGCTGGGAGGAGGACCGGCCGGCTGTATCACGACCTAGAAGGACCGCTCTGTCAGGTCCTGAGTTCCAACCCAGCACCACACCTAGCCGAATGTTCCATGGGACTATTCGAGATACCAAGGGCACCTCCCCCCCCCCCCCCCCCGGTGTCGGCTAGGGCAGAACCCGCCACGGCAGACTACTCAGCCAAGCAGGTCGCGCCCAGCGGGCCGCCCCCTTCATGGGCCGGGCAAGACAGTGGCCCAGAGGGCTGGTCCGCTGTGGCCCAGCCCATCCGGTATGGACTCGGATAAAGTCGGGTTGACCCAAACCGGGTCGGATCGGCCTTGGATGGGTCGGTCCGACAGGGTTGGAACAGACCCGGGCCCATCTGGACCCAAATACACCTTTGAGGACATATCTTGAGAACATGACGTCTATTTGATGAACCATTTGTGGAATTGGGATCCTTGGATTGAGGTGGTCCTTTTGGTATACTTCACTTGAGTTTTGGATAAAGTTAGAGTATGGCCAGGTTGGATCGAACCCGAATCCAACCGGGCCCTCGAAGCAAAAATGATAATAACTTACAGACCGAGCATCTGATTGACGTGTCGTCTGTTGCGTTGGGTTCTTTATGACATGACAGAAATTTAGGATACTTCTTTGTGAGACTTCATGGTAGTTGAAGTATCAATCGTCGGGTTGTGGAGAGGAAGCTCCCGGAATCAAGCATGCTTAGTGCGGGAACCCAGTGGCTGGCTGTAACATGAAGGAAGAACATAGATACTGTGTGGGTCAACACTCAGCGATCCTATGTTGGTCAGCGCATACTAATCCTGTGTGGGTTAGAGCCCAGAAATCCTATGTGAGACAGTGCATACCGATCCTGTGTGTGTCAGATCCTGTGTGGGTCAGATTCTATGTGGGTCAACGCTCAGCGATGTTGTGTGGGTCAGCGCATACTGATCCTGTGTGGGTCGGATCCTGTGTGGGTAAGAGCTCAACGATCCTGTGGGGGTCAGCGTATACCGATCATGTGTGGGTCAGATCCTGGGTGGGTCATCACTCAACGATCATGTGTGGGTCAGCTCATACAGATCCTGTGTGGGTCAGATCTTGTGTGGGTCAGCGGGGGTTAGTTATCTATCGATCCTGTGTGGGTCAGTGGGGTTTAGTTACCTATCGATCTTGTGTGGGTCAGTGGGGTTTAGATACTTATCGATAATGTGTGGGTCAGTAGGGGTTAGTTACTTATTGAACCTGTTTGGGCCAGCAGAGGTTAGTTACCTATCGATCCAATGTGGTTCATTGGGGGTTAGATACCTATTGATCTTGTGTGGGTCAGTGGGGGTTAGTTACCTATCGATCATGTGTGGGTCAGTAGGGGTTAGTAACCTATCTATCTTTTGTGGGTTGGAAGAAGTGTTACCTAATAGAATAAGATGATCTAGTCTTACGACTAATCATACGTACTTCTGTACTTAAGTTATACCTGGTGTGTGCTGAGTCTGTTACCTTCTTAGTGTTACTTGTGTGGTACTTCTACCTTTGTGGTGTTACCTGTGTGGTACTTCTACCTTCATGGTGTTACCTTTGTGGCATTATTACCTCTTGTGTGAGATGAGTATATCTTGATAACTTTGCTATATGTATGGGCATATACCTAAGTAGATTTGATGTCTATTGATTCATGTTTTTTGGTTTTTCCTTTGTGTAACTTTAGGATACCTTAGGAGGGGTCTCGGGGTCCCTACTGAGTATCGTTATACTCACTCCTGCATGGGCTATGCCCTCACCTTACTATGTCTTGTGAAGACGACGGAAAACGTTGATTAAGGATGAGGGTGCCAGGTATGGTTGTTGTTCGGAGGTGGACCATAGATGAGGCGTACTATATAGACGACCATTCGATAGTTTCACTTACCCTTCAGGTAGTATCCTTGGCAGGTGTTCATAGTAGTTTTTTGAGTTTTACTTGTACTTTCCAGTTTTACTGGTACTTTTCAGTTGGGCTTGTATTATGGCCTCTTTACTTACTATACACTCTCTTTTTACTTTATAGTTTACTTTGTGCTCATATCTTACTGTATGCTTGGTTTGTGTGAGTCTACAGGTTTAAAGGCAATGCCTTCCAGGTTTTAGGGACATGCCTTTCTGGTGCTAGTCGCCAGCCCTTGGCCTATGGAAGGCAGGCTTCGGGTAGTCATGGCACGAGCTCTCGGGGGACGGGTTGTGACAATGGAGTTTCATAATTTTTGTTTGAAGCATGATATCAATTGTAAAATGGGAATACACCGTCTAAAATGGTTTTGAAGAACATGCATGGTCTATGTAATGATGTTGGGGAGAAATAAATAATATCATGGATCCAAGAATCTTGATAAAATTGTTTTGAAAAATCCTTATCCAAAATAGATTAATAAGGAAAAAATTTCATTTTTAAAGGTATTTCCAAAATTATTTCATGACGCGTTACCTATTCAGAATGACATGTATTGGAGAACCTTGTCATTTTTCATAGAATTTTAAAGTGGAGAGTCCTTATATGAAATAGAAAGTATATGAATCATGTATTAGTGGTGTTGGTGTTTACCTAGAGTAGAATAATAGTTATTTGATTTGGGAAAACCACATCATGTCTAACTCATATCACATGTTATGAGCAATTATGATGAAATCTTGGAAACTGTAAATGAACTAAATTTCTATATGTGAACTAAGGATTAAACATTTTGAGAGGAAAATCATGTTCATTGTGGAATTGAAACATTCAATGGTTATAAAAATATTGACAAAAATTAAATATGTTTATTATAGAAGATTTTGGAAATATAATAGATACATATAAAAGATATTCCATGACTTAATCTGACACGTTTGACTATCCTTTAGTGGGTATGAATCAAGGAAAAATTAAGGAAAAATGTTATCTTGTCTTGGTAATGTTAAAGGAGAATAAGTTTAATATTTATAATTTAGAATGGTGAAAAAAATGATGAACATATGCAGAGATAGAATAATGAGTGTGTTTTTATGCAATTGATTATGCTATGTTGTATTAATGATCGAGATAACAATTTTATTCTAGAAGCCTCCGATTCAGAAGATATCCTCTGGAACCCTCAAATACAAAAAAAGGATCAAAACCTTATAAATAGATTACGCGTAGTATTAACAACTAAACTCTAAAACAATGATCTAGAATCTATGTACCAAATCACCTCATAGATAGACAAGAACTTATGAAAACAAATGAAAAAAATAAAAAAGAAAGAAATGAAATAATAATAATACACAGAATTGATGTGGTTTGGGAATTAACCAACTCCATGGGAGGAAATACTGCAACCATTAGATTTAGATAGAAAAACCAACGAGTTATAAGATCCATAAATACCTAAAATCTACTCATAAAATAGAAAAGGAGAAATAATAAGTCCAAGATATTGTATAAGTGACCCCACATACCCTTTTTTAAATGAGTCCATCTAGTTCCACCACCATTCAATCATTAAAGATAACCACTAATTGATCAAGGTAACTATCAGTCGCCTGCGATTTACACCGACTCAGCTTACATCTTCCAGTGAATAGTTCATGATTTATACATCATCTTTTAGCTTCTTTTAAAATTTTTAAAATTACTAATGTTTTCATTCTAGATACCCTGGTTTTGTTTCACCCTACCATTATCTAGTTCCAAAAAAAATTTGGAATGACTCCTTTCAACATATTCTAACACTTAGCAACAAAAATATGTTCTTCACAACCAAACCTAATAATCTCCCACTTGAATACTATTTTTAGGATTCACTAAGTCCTCTGGATCACTTCTTTCAATTTATTTTTCTCATTTCTATAATTTCATCATGGTACTCCACCATACTTTTGGTCATTAAAGTACCACTAAGAAATATTAAAATCCTTGAATTTCTTAGACTACAACCTTCATTAATATGTTCAATGGATTCTAACATCCATCAACTTTCCATATCTCCAGAAATACATCCTCCAATAACTTCTAGATTAAGTGATACTTTAACTAAATATGATTTTCCCTAGATTGAATCATTATATTATTCATAAGATGAATCACACATTTGTTTTCTTAGTAAAATGTTCCATTTTCCTACCTTCTTCGAAGATCTTCCAATCAACCCTTCATCTAGATGAACTCCTTCATAGTTTTATTTATTTACACATACTATACTTATTTTATGGATAACAAAACTACTAATTTAATTGTAGACATCAAACTCATAGTTATTTATTTGAAATTAAATACTTGGACATTGGTATTTATCTATATATTATCATCTCCTCTAAAGTTTCAATCTACACATCCCTACAAAGGATCATCCATTTCGAAATAGAGAGATATATCTATTGAACCTTTTAGATATCAGAGTATCAATTTCACCACCTCCCAGTACTCCTTTCTCAGATTCACCATGAACACACTAATTACTCCCACTAGATAAGTAATTTTTTACCACAAACAAACCATGTAATGCATTAATTTTTCGACCACTAATGCATATAGAAATGTTCCATATAAAAATCATATTATTTTTTCTCGGTTCCTTCTCTTTAGTTAAATTAAAAAAATATAAGGGATTGATTATAAGTTTTTAATCACTCATTTAAAATATTTCTACCTATAATATGACATATCTATAAGAGTTATGAAATTCCATGGGAATCCGAATTTCAGATGTGGTGTATGTTTTTTATGAGAATCATAAATCAGACTAGGATTTAAAGTGTTTGAACATCCCAAAGTGGTTTTTTGGACATGGTTTGAGATTCAGTGGATGTCTCGAGGTTTTTTGGTGAATGTTGAAGGAGTGTACAACATAATATACCCCTGATAGGCGCATCTAAAAGCCACTCAAGGTGTGAATGGATCATTTATGTCCTTAATGGCTTTCATGGGGTGATTCAATGAATCAAAGAGGGTTGGTTGAGGAGTTGAGGAGCATTACCAAAAAATTAATGGCATGAAACCTATATTCACACCTTGAAAATTTCCCATCTACTTTTTAAATATTAAAATTGGGATCATCCCCCCTTTATTCTTAAAATGGACATAGAATATGGGCAGGTTCTAGGCCGAACCTCCCCCTCTCTCATTTACCCTCTATTTGATGAGATTCCAGATGTGATTAGATAGAATTTTTGAGTAAGATGTTTCACCCCTCTCCCTCTTTTATTTATTCCATTTTTGGTTGTTTATTTCTTCTAATTTTTTTAGGGTTTTGGTGCTGATTCCACTGGAACATGGTAGAATTGGTTGTTTTTTTATGAGGATTTCATATAGCCAAGTGACAGGGAATCCCAAGAAGATGTCTACACACTTTTTCACTCTTTTTTATTGTAGTTACATCGCCATATAATTTTTCCATGTTTTTTTTGTAAATTTTGAAGTCATTCATTGAATTAGGGATATAAATTGTGGATTTTTCGTGGCATAAGTTCAGGTTCAATCCATGAGTGTATTGTACCTTGTTTCTCATGTTTTCAGCAATAAAATTTCACCTGGTAGTTTTAGGCCTTTATAAATATTTTAATTAAATATTTTAATTAATTATAAATTATTATAATTAAATATTTTGGATTCTTTGTCTAGAGATAAGTCTTTTTAGGGGTGAGCGATGATTGGATAGACTTGGATGAGCTCAGGTAAGAGTTTTTGGGTGAAAAAAAAATCAAAAATGAAATGGCTAAAAAATGAGGTAAGTTGTTCAAGTACTTTACCTATGGATTTATGCATAGTATTTATATACATTTGTGTGTGGGGTTCCAGAACTAAGGTGGTGAACCCTTATATTTGTAACGACCTGTGATTTTGGAATGGATGAAAATCCAAAGAAATTTGAACTTTGTGTTCAATGGATGGGATATTTTTTAAATCAAGATTTAGAATGGAATTCCAAGAGTTGGAAGACTTTAAAGTGTTGTTTTAAGACTTGGTTAAAGTCCTAAGAGGTTTCCCAGGTGTCTCATAGAGTTTTGGAGCAATACGTCCCGAAAATATAAGGTTTGGTTTCTCTGTATAGGGCACACAGTTTGTCTGAAACTGTGCGTGTAACACCCCAAACCCAGGATCCCAAAGTTGATTCATTATTTTATTACATTGGTATGATTATAGGGAGTCAAATTCTAAAGCAATGGATAGTTTAGTAGTTTTGGAAAACTAGATACATACATAAGTTCAACATTAAAATATGAAATAAAAGAAAAATATATCATTTCCATTGGAAACATCCATTGCTCCTATATTATCACTACAATTCATTCATAATATTCATCTTCTTAACCTTTGGCAAATAAAACATAAGAAAGGGGTGAGCTTGGATTCTTAGTAAGGGTAAGTAATATAGTGGAATTAATAATAAACATAAACACTAGACATGTTGAGAAGATAAAAACACACTCCTTTAAACATATACTTGAGCATAATATGGAAGGAATAAAAGCTGAATAAATAAGTCCATAATAAAACATAACCATAGATATTCTACTAGTCGAATAATCACATAGATTATCAATTACTAGTTTTATAATGAGGGAAATGCATAACGATGGATATTAAAAACATACCTACATGGATTAATTCCAAGAATATATCAAGTATTCATGCTAGAATCTATTATTATCATGGATACATGCCAAGAATATATTATTTTCAAGGCTTCATGCCAAAAATCTATTAAATGGGTAAGGCCTCATCCAAAAATATATCTAGTTTGTCTCATGAGGCCTACTGATTCACCAAGGGGCTATAGAGGGTCTCACCTATCGCATAATAAGTTCAATAAATACTTCATGTGAATGGGGATAAACATAAACAACATATACACTCATATTGAAACTTACATATGAAATGTAATTAACTTTCCCCGATCATTAAATATAAATACTAACCATTTGGTGTAATATGGTGAATTGTATAAATATAGAACATCCACAGTCAAACTAATAATATACAATTAATTAAAATATGGTAGATGATATCATAAAATATTAATCCTAATTATACATAATGATCAACAAGAGTGTTTAAATAGATGGAAATACTCATATAAAATCATTGAGTAATACTTGTGATAAAAACTCTTTTACTTTGAAAAGAAGAGTTATTTTGGAAAAATATTTGCATAAAATCAGAAGTGAATTAATGTAGTTTTTTCATAATAAAATTACTGATTTTATAAAAATAATGGTGGATAAAAAATATTATATATTTCAGTTTAAAATATGTAAGAATTAGTTCCTTTGAAACGGGCTTGTTTATCAAGATGAATTTTTCAAAGATCCTTTTAACACATGTAAATCCCCATAAAGTAAAGAAGTGTTCTGATTGGTACACATATATATGATATTAAAATATAATTTATGAATAGTACATAAGAATAAATAAAAATTTCATTGAGGTAAGTATAGAATAAGAGTAACCCGAATGAAAGTGGAGGTTCTAGTAGAAAAATCATACCTCTTTGTAATCAATCGAATCATATGCCTCAACATTAATAATCATAATATGATACATTAATTAATATTAAAATAATTATATTTTTTATATTATTCATAAATGGTCAGTATACATACACAAGAAATCATGGTGAGTAAGGCATATTTCATGGAAATGAAAGTGAGTTGAGAAAACCCTTACCTTATATTTGAATTTATTCTACACTTGACCTTAAGTTCCTAGAATATGAAATTAGACCCTTTAATAATTTAATTCATAACATATTATACATTTATATAATTTATTACAATTTTATTAAGTTAATTTATGGCCTTTTGATAAGTTATAAAATTGAATTTTAACATTCTGGGGTGTTCGTTTCTTGATATTCATGATCGGTTTGCTTGATTATAAGTATGGAAGTTCATGTGGAATGGATATAATTTTCCAAGATTGAATTTATATATTATTAATGAAAATAAATAATTTTTAATGGTAATATATATAATTTGGTTACATGTTATGAGGATGAATCATTAGATAATTCATTTAGTGATACTCATTTAGATTTTTACAGCGGTTTTTAGATCACAATGAGCTAGTATTGTTCTATTATTTAGTGTCATGTAAAAATGATGGTTCTAGAATCATTAAATAAGATATAATACATATTTTATAATCTGGTTAAACCATAAAAATTGTTTTATAACCATCCGTGAATGATAAAATAAATATCAAAGGTTCGTCATCCACAAAGGTTGTAAATTGGCACCTCCTGGAAGATGATTTCATTTTTAAAATAAAAGAGAGAGAGAGTAAATATATTGATGATGTATATTCAATTAAAATTATATAATTCTAGTAAATATATAATACTGAAGTTATCATGATCATTTTTATATAGGATATGAGGAGATAATAATAAATAAAGAAGGAACTTGAAAAGAAAATAAAAGGAAGAGGAAGAGGATTTTACCTCTTGGATACTCCTCCTTTAGAATCTCCTTAAGGGGATTGATTTTGGTATTTTGTAAATAAAAAAGAGAGCCTAGACATTGGGAGAGGAATTGGAATATTATTTGGGAAGAAATTTGACAATATTCAAGGCTTATAGAAGTGAGGAGAAGAGGGAGTGAGAGGTGGTGTTTATAGTAGAGGAGGGGTGATTTTTTAATTTCTTATTCATTATTTTATTAATTTTCTCAAGAAAAGTAGGGGATATTGATTCTTATGACCTAAAATAGTAATATGTGCATGTGAGTTTGATCTAATGGTTGTTTAAATCATCCATGATTCAATGAATAGATAATTTATCTTATAATGTATTTATCCCGTAAATTACTGTATTTTACTATTCACTAAAATTAAGTATTTCAGAAAAAAAAAATTACGTAAATATTTTTCAACATGTAGAATCCAAAAGTGGAATCCATTTTATCAAAATAATTTTTTAAATATGAGAAATTTAATTTTTAATTAAAATCATCATTTACTCAAAAAATACAGTTTTTAAAATTAAAAATATTTTTATAACACCATGAAAAATTAACTAAGATCTTATTAAATTATCCTAAAATCAGAGGAAAAAAATATAGATTTTGGAATAAGTTTTATGAAATGAATTTTCTTTTAAATAAATTTATTAGTTATAAAATTTTAATTAAATATTTATTACTCCCAAAAATACCAACACTTAATTATTAATTTTGAAAATATTATATTTCATTTATAATGTGCCTAAATTTTATTTATACTTTCATGAGTGATGTTGTTATTCCTAAGTGTTGTAATATTATTCACAAGGATACATTAATATTCATAAGGGTAATATTACTATTCATAAGGGTAAGTTACTATTCACCAAAAAAATAAGTTGATCCTATTGGACTCTTAATATCTTAATGAATGCAACCATGTATATCTGTTTTTAAAAATTCAATCCCCAGAGGTGGAAAATTTTAGTTTAATGGCTACGTTATAACTATATATCTTAGATAATAATAATAAAGTGTTGTTTCAAAAAGACTCAGTGTTGTGTGTACATAATCTATCTAATGAATTGAAAATATTTATGAAGAAACATACCATAAAATCCTCAGGCGTTGTGTTAATAGTGAAAATATTCATAACATGTTTTAGTATTTATCAAAAATAATTATAATAATCAATATATACATTTTATTAAAAAAATTAATTAAATAATCTTTTGATAAAAATAATTTTGTAATAAAAATAATCAAATGCATATAGTTATATTAAAATATTCTTTTACACAAAATAATACTGTAAAATAGTATTTGTTTTTAGAACAATAATTTAAAGTTAATTTGAAAGATATAAACTTGAAAGATAATTATTTATAAGTGTTATTATTAATTAAAAAAATTAATTTTAAATTATTATTTTTCATAACTTAATGTATTTAGAAATATAAAACAAATTACCAGGGTGTTATAGTGCAGCCTCTCAGTAGCAAACGGTGTGGCTGCAACATATGAATAGAAATTCCCCTCCATAGGTTCCTCATGGTTTACCCAAACTATTTTCCCCTCTTGCATAGGTAGTGCCACTTAGGAAGTACCCTCACACAATTAACCACATATTTAGTGAACTATTAGGTTAATCATGTGGTATAAACCATGCGAGGTGATTTCTTAAGAAATGGGTGGTGCACGGTTGGTGCACGGTTTTGCTAAACCATGTGACCAAATCATGTAGCCCATTTTTTAGGTTAAAATTATGTTTCTTACCTTAATGAAACTTTAAGTTTCTTTCTCACTTTTTTTTATTCCTCCAATGTTCAAAACCCTCCCCTCTTCCTCTATGGGTTTGTTCAATGCCTATTCTAGCCTTCAAGATATCTCCTCCTCCAATTGTATGATTCATTTCTTGTTGGTCTCTATGGATCTACATAGGTAAGCTCTCAAGTCCTTTTCGATTTTTCATAGTTTAATATCCTCTTGGATGTTCTATTTAGGTGTGAGATAATTTTTTCTATTTTTAGGGTGAATTTATGTTTCTTAAATCTATTCCAAACCAGATCTAATTAGTCCTCGATATTGGATGAGTGATACTTCCTAATAATAAGGTAGGTGTTCTGTGACTTTTTCCTCATTTTTTCTATCATTTTATGAATAGTATCATTGTGTTACATGCTGGCCTTTATTGATCATTGATTTATAATGGGTTCCTTCATATTAAATTGACCCTTTCACCTTATTACTCACCTATTGAACATTTTTTAGGAATTTAGGGGATGGTTTCACCATTTAGGGACACCCCTTGGGTGTTCCAAGAAAAACTTCCCCTTTTAAGTAAATTAGTAAAATCCCAGAACATCGTCTAAGCATTCGTCTTAGTTTAATAATAAATTTTTCTCTTATAAGATCTGCCCTAAATGATAATGGAACCCCTTGAATTCCATGGTGGCCTTTAATAAATTTAATTTCCATATTTGGTATTTTTTTTAAAATGCCTCTTTTATGATTTGAGTTATGATATTAGAATTGTATTTTATTTATGAAAAACGAATTGTTTATAAGCAATGTCATGTTTTTATAATAAAACCCCTCCGATGAGGTGTAATGTCTTCAAAAACACAAAGTTATGATTAGTGTTTTGAAACATTCTTGGCCTTATTGCTTTAGTTCTTCTTCTATGCTTTGATTTCATAGTTTGGTATATAGTATTTTGGGACATGGCTCTATTTGAAGTTATAAAATTAATTTTAACTCTTATATAAATGAATAATATACCAAGCTCCTTCTAAGGTCTTGGCTTGCTAAATAAATGGATTTTCCCATGTAGGCAATTTCCCTCTTGTCCATGGTACCTTATAAGTACCTCTTTGATCCTTGTAAAGTGAATTTCCATGTTTTTCTTAACTCAATGGATGATCTCAAGGTGAATAGATTATTCATGATGGATTTTTTTCTTTGGTTGTTTTAAAATGTTATGTATTTATTATATTAAATTTCATTCCTTGGTTGTATTCAATTGATTTAATTGAAATAGAATTTAATTGGGTGGTATGACCACGTAATTTATTGCATGCTTATATGAATTATTATAAATGTGATACCCTTGATTATGATGAGTTATTAAAATGAAAAGCATGAGAGGTATTACCTCATGTCTTGCATTATAAATATGATGATTCATTTATATGGGCCTAATAAATTAAAGGCATGATAGGTATTTCCTCATGGACAGTTATGATAAATACGATTATGCCCTATACATAAGTTGTGTACGATGGTAAGGGGTGTTGATCCAGGAGTTAAATCACACTCCCATACATCATGTGTTGAATTCATGGCATCTCACACCAATGATACTATATGGACAATGGGATTTGTATGCTATGTTCCATGATCAGATTGTTTCTATGATGGTTCACTCACCATCCTGAGTGATGTAGTATGATATCTCTCACTCTATTGGGATATAGGACATATACCCTATTTCATGATATTTTAGTCTCGTTATACAAGATATGGATTTCTGAGTTATGGCTCAGTCCAATCCAAATCTAGAATTATAGGTATATGGCCATTATTCATCCACACACACTCAGTTCATATAGGTGGATACAATATAGAACTAAACTATATATATATTATGAATATTTATATATGTGTATAGTGACATTATTAGACATATTTAGGTAGTGATCCGGAGAAAGTAGAGCCTCCGGGTGTCCTTTAGAAACTTGAGTGGGATGGTTGCTATCTATTTTTGTTCTGTTTATTATTTTTTATTACTTGCACACTGCCTTTATTTGCATTACAGATTGTTTTCAATCATAGACACCATGGGTGGGAACCTATTGGGATTATTATCTCACACCCTGCTCATGATTCCATTTCATTGGGGTACCCAAGTAGAACTTATATTTGTAGTACCTTGGTTGATTTATTAAGTTGGCTAGCTAGTACCTAGGAGTTAGAAGCATAAGACTGATATGGGGCTTGGGATGCTTATAGATATTTCTCTTGGGGAATTATTTTTCTTTTTTTCCCTGTATTGTATTGTATCATGTAGAATGTTTCTTGTATACTATTTTAGTTTATGACTCATCTTGATGACATATATTCATATGTTGTATATTAAAAATAGCCACTTTTATTTAGTTATTGTGTTATTCATTCGTTGTTATGTCATTCTTTTATAACTGCTTATACTGTTTTCTGTTATTTTTTATCTGATAAACCATTGTGATACTTTTATATAAGGGTATAGTCTCCCTAATATCACCATCTTATACCCTCACTGCTAGTCAGAAGCCTCTGGAATATGGGGTGGCGTGCTTGAGGCCATGTGATCCACCGATCTGTCTAATGTATGAGTGGTCAGTTAGGTCGGCATGTTACAAAGTGGTATCAGACCTGATTCATTTCATTTTTTCATACTTTTTTGGGCTGGTATATAGGATATTGGTAATGTGTCGATGTTTGGTAAATAGTCATGTCTAGGGATGATCACCCCACCCATGGGAAAAATTCCAAGTTTCTAGGGATGGGATTGATCTTAATGCTGTTTAGTGATACAGTTGAATGTGATTTCACCTTGAGTGATTGGAGTAATTTTCAAATCTTATTTATTTTTTAGATTTATTTTATTTTTCCTCATCTTGGTATGGAAAGTATAAGTCATTGTATGCATCATTATAGGCACATAATAAATTCACATTCCATGCATATGCTATGCTATGTAGTTGCATTAGAAGATTCCCTTTGGAGTATGATTGTGTGCCTTGGGTGTAATATCATTATTTTTATTTTCTTTAACATTCCTATTTGTATAACATGATTAAGTAATTAAATACCACACTACTTATTTAGTTATCATGTTAGTATACTATCTAACTTTTTATCATGCTTTGTAAATATTCCATGCTTCTATGCTTATTATCATGCTTTCTATGTTTACTACTTATAATAACATTCTTTTCTTTGTTGTTTTGAAATTGGATGCATGGGATAAATTTATTTGTTTTGATTAAAAAGGAGCTAGTTATCAATTATAAGGTGAATGGGAACCTTATAATTAGGAAAAGGTTACCTGTATACTCAAACTTGCATTGAGCTTTAGTCATGTTTAGAAACTGTTGTTTAAATGAAAAGCTTCTAAAGTAAAAAATGTAAAGTGAATTGGTTTTATTAATGGGAGCCAAATTCCAAGCTGTAAAGTGTATTGGTGATTTATGGATTGGAAGATGGCCACCCACATGACTGAACCATTATATATATGATCATGTGTAATTTTAAATGAGATTGTTTCTGATTAAATGGGAGCTAGACTTTGTTCTATAAATTGTATGGGTTCTTTATAGATTGGTTTAGTGGAAACCCATGTAATTAAACCATTGTATACGATCATAGTATATATTTTCGAATGGTTGGAATGTAATATTTAGATAATTTTAATCTAAAATAGGTTGGTAAACTTATGAAATGAACAACTAGACCCAAGTAGGTTAGTTGGGGCATGTGTCTTATGAGATTACCCATTTTGGTGTTTGTAATTTCAAAAATTAATCAACTTCTATTGGGTTGAAGTATGATGAACCCATGTTGTCTTAATAGGACCTTTGTAAGTCACCTTATCTATTATAACATAAAATAAATTTATATGATAAATTTTCTAACTTATGAAGGGATATCAATGAATGGTTAATGTTTAAAAGGGAAGTTTAATAAGACTAGACTATTTTACCTTGGGATGTTAGTTAAATACAGTTCCTAGTGCTTTTGTTTTAAAATGGGTACTGGATGTTTTGTTTTAAATCTCTTAAATGTTTAAAAGGGTAAATTTGAATCAATGTAATGGCCTTAAAATAGAAGCCTAAGTGGTGTCCTTTGTTTAAAACCCTCATGTAAGGTTAGTGTAAGATTCTCCTTGTGTAGCCTTAGGATGGACCCATGAGCATTTTCTGTAGGCCCTTCTCCTTTTTAGTAATGGATTAAATGATGGGATCTTGAGCCTAGTGACTTTCTGTTTGGTGTGACCTGGTGATAAGGTAGACACTTATGCTTTTTAATGGGATATATCATGGTATGTATCACCCTTATCACTTAATGTTTTTTCTAAATCCTATAAACTTTATGATTCTTGGTTTCATTCAGGTGTTGTTGTCCCTAGTAGGACTTTTTGTTTCTAAATGACACCCTTGTTTGGATGGGTGTTTCTATTTTTCTTGGCCTTTTTGTGGGAATGTGAATCAATTAGTGCTTGGTTTTAGTAGTTCAGATATGCCTCAAGAATGGTCAGTTTCTTTGTCAGTTGCTTGACCCTTTTTCACTCAATGATGGATGACTTGGTGTGTCGTCTTCCATGTTAATGGTCATATGAGGCAATACGGATCTGGGTAAAATTTTATGTGTGGGAAATATGATTCTTGAATGCATATGGAAGACATACTATGGGTAGTATCTAGGATGTTTCATTTTATTATGAATCTCAGGGTATTATGTGTTGATATATGTTGTACCCATGGAGTTGTTGAATGTTTTAATGAATTGGTTGAGTTAGGTGAAATCATTGAGCTTGTGTTGTTGTGTACATTCTCAGGTTGTCTCTGTAGTAGAGTGACTTGCGAGTTTAAAGTAATCAAATTGTCCAAATTCTCGGGATTAATTCCTTGTGGCTCTGGTGTTTTGACACACTAGTCAGTTTGGTTTTAGTTTTTATGTCAAATGTTCAGTAACAGTGGTGTGGTGATCATGACTTGGAGGAGTGACATGCATGCATTTAAAATGAATCTGGATCTAGTGCACTTGTGAGTAGAAAGTTTGACTCTATTATTTTTAAATCTAAGATACTCCTAAATGTGGGTAGAATCATGTTGGCAGCATTATGTTGAAGTGGTTGGTTTTGTATGAAACCTCTAGAGAAACATTGTTGGACTTGGTTGGACTTAGGTGGTAAAGATTGAAAGATCATGGAATGAATTGTGTGGTAAGGGAATTGTGATCTATTAATAGTGATGTGTCAGTAGGTGAATCTAGTATTATTTCAATAGAATTCAATTAGTAGTGGTTTTAATGTTCTTATTTCATTGTTTTAGGTTTGTTAGATACATTTTAAATCCTCTTAGTTTACTCTTCTAAAAGATACGATCATGTCCCCTATCTTAACATCATCCTTGATGCACTAAGAGAGAATCGGTCTTACGTTGTGATAAAGTTTTAAATCTGTTGGTCTTGAGATGTGATCTCTATATGGTTTCATGTTGGAATTGTTTTTTTCTTTGAGGTATGGTCAGTTTGGAGTGACACCTAGTTTCCCATGTAGGAATGCCATGGATAGGATCTTGTACACCAATCATCCTCTTTGACCTGACTATTAGGATGATTCTACTTTGTGATTATTCAATTATTTAATATGGATGTACTATATTTGTACTAATGTATATTTTTAAATTAGGATTATGGGATACCCTGGGTTAGTTCCCAAGACTCCAGTTTAATGAATCTGAGGTTACATCAGACTTGTAGTCTGGATCGGAGTTGATACTTGAAGGGTGATGAGTTCTAGTGGACTAGACCTAGGTTAACCCTTCTGTTTGTGTTGAGTCATAACAATTTAAATGGTCAGGTGATGTTTTGATCATGAAACATCACTGGAAGTCAATTATAAGCTTTGTTGTGCATGTCTAAGAAAAATGTAGGATGCCTTGGAAGAAGGAATTATTGTTCTGTTAGAATGCACCAGCTGTATAATCCAGGAATCTTCAAGATAAGTCGGTTGGAGTGTCCTGACTCGTGATCCTTCATGTTTAATGGGTATGGTGGGATTAATTCATTTTAATCAAATCTCCAGGTTAAGGAAAGTGTGGTTTTAAGGTTGGTTTTTCTTTTCGTGGAATTCATACACGACCAGTTTTGGTTTGGTTGATCGGGATTTAAGTTTTTCTTTTCAATGAGGTCCCTGTTATGATATCAATAGTAATTTTATTCACCCATTTGAACAAAAACACATTAGTAACATAGTTATAACACTTATAACATTCTTTGTAGGGAAATTTAGATGGTTGAAAGTGTCGTGGTTCACAATTGTCCCCTTCTTGATGCTAAAACCTAAGGTGGGGAGCATCTTCAGTTAAATGTTTAATAATATTATGACGTGATCATGTATCTATATAAACAAGCTCGAGTAAGTGTCATATTGATGTTTTAATTGGAAAACTATTATTGGGTTGAGTTTTTTGATAGCTTAAGTTTCATGTGTTTAAATTAATTATTAGAGGTGCGTTGGGAATTTGGAAACACAATGAGATTGTTTGAATGAAGATTCATGAGACTTGTAGGTTGGGTGATGTTTAATTTGTTCCTTAATGATTCTCAAGGTTGAGAATTTCTATGTTGGCGAGGTTTTAATGACCTGTATTTTTAGAATATACAAAAATATAAAGGAATTTCAACTTTTTTTACTGGATTGGATGTTTTTAAAACCAATATTCAGAATGTAATTATGAGAGTTGGAACACTTAAAAGTGTTGTTTAAAGAATTGGGTAAAGTATAGAGAGGTTTATCGAGTGTCTCTTCAAGTTTTGGGAGCATCAGGTCCCAAAAATATAAGGTTTGGGTGATTTGTTTAGGGCACAGGGTTTGTCTGAAACTGTGCGGCCCCTCAGCAGAAAATCGTATAGTAGTAGCATCAGAGCAGAAACACCCCACACAGGTTGTTCACAGTTTACCCAAACCATGCACCCTTCTAACATGGGTAGTGACACTTAGTCAGTACTCTCACACTATTCACCGTACAATTGGCATGTGGTTAGGGTAACCATATAGCACAAATCGTGTGAGGTGATTTCTTAAGAAATGGGTGGTGCATGGTTAGCACACGGTTTGGTCAAACCATGCAACCAAACTGTGTGGCCCATTTTTAGGGTAAAATTACTTTTTTCACTTAATGAAACTTTAATTTTATTTCTTCATTTTTATTTCTCCTCCATCATGCACAAACCTTCCCTCTTTCTCTATGGTTTCCTTCATCAATGCCTAAGCTGGGTTTCAAGTGATTACCTCCTCTGGTTGTCTGATTCGGTCACTGTCAGTCTCTATGGATCCATATTGGTAAGATATAGAGTCTTTTTGAATATTATATACTTTAATATCATCTCTAAAGTTCTATTAAGGTGTGAGATCATTTTCCCGGTTTTTAGGGAAAAGGTTTGTTTCTTATATTTATTCCAACCTGGGTCGAATCAGACCTTGATATTGGATGAGTGATAAGTCCTAATAATAAGGTAGGTGGTCTATGATTTTTTCCTCATTTCCCCATCATTTTATGAGTTGTGTCATTGTGCCGCATGTCAGCCTTTGCATAGTGTTTCTTTATAATGGGTTCCTTTATATTTAATTGACCCTTACACCTTGTTATTCACCTATTGAACCTTGTTTAGGAATTTAGAGTATGGTTGCACCATTTATGGAAACCCCTTGGGTGTGCCACAAAAAAACTGCCCCTTTTTAATTAAATGAGTAAAATCTTGGAACACCATCTAATCATTTGGATTTGTTTAATAATTAATTTTCCCCTTATAAGGTCTATCCTAAATGATAATGGCACCCCTAGAATGACATGTTGAACTTTTATATATTGAATTTCTATATTTGGTAGTTTTTGTAAAATTCCTATGATGATTTGAGTTATGATATTAGAATTTTATTTTATTTATGAAACAAGATTTTTTTATAAATAATTTCATGTTTTTATAATAAAACCCCTCAAATGAGATGTGTTGTCTTTTAAAACACAAATTGGTTATTATTGTTTTGAAACATGATTGGACTTATTGTTTTGGTTCTTCTTCTATGCTTTAGTATCATGGTTTGGTATATGGAATGTTTATATATAGCCCTATTTAAATTTATAAAATTATTTTAACCTCTTATATAAATGACTAATGGACCAAGCTCCTTCTAGTGGATTGGATTGCAAAATAAATGGGTTTTCCCACATAGGAAATTTCCCTCATAACCATGGTACCTTATAAGTACCTCTTTGAGCCATGTAAAGTGAATTGACATGTTTTTCTTAACTCAATGTCAAGTTCTGAGTTTAAGGGATTATTCATGATGGATTCTTTCCCTTATTTTTTTTAATGGTATGTCTTGATTATATTGAATTTCATGCGTTGGTTGTATTCAATTATTTTAATGGAATTAGAATTGAATTTGGTGGTACGACCATGTAGTTTATTTAATTCTTATATAAATTATTATAAATGTGATTACCTTTATTATGATGGGTTATTAAAATGAAAATCATGAGAGGTATTGCTTCATGGATTTCTTTATAAATACAATGATGCCTTTATATGGGCTTGATAAATGTAAGGCATGAGAGGTATTACCTCATGGCCGATAATGATAAATATGATTATAATTTATACAGAGGATACGTACAATGGTAAGGGGTGTTGAGCCAGGAGTGAAATCACACCCCCTTACATCGGGTGTTGAGTTTATGTCATCTCACACTAGTGATACTATATGGATGATAGGCTTTATGCACCAGATTCCATGATCAGAGTGTTTCCATGGTGGTTCACCTGCCATCCCAAGTGATGTAGTATGGCATATCTCACTTTATTGGGATGTAGGGCATATACCCTATTTCATGATCTTTTAGGATTGTTAGATTAGATATGGATGTCTGAGTTGCACCATGATCCAATCCAACACTAGTATTTAAGGTATATGGTCATTAGGTATCCTCACGCACTTGGTTTATATAGGTGGATGAAATATATAAATAATATATATATATATAGTGACATGATCATACACGTTCCAATAGTGATCCAAAACAGGTAGAGTCATCAGGTGTCTATTGGGAACTTGAGTGGGCTGGTTGTTATTTATTTTTGTTCTGCTTATTATTCTTATTACCTATACACAGTCTTACTTTACATTATAGACTAGTTTCAGATGTAGACACCCTGGGTGGGAACCTACTAGGATTATTATCTCACACCCTGATCGGATCTCCATCGAATTAGGGTACCTGAGTAGACCTTATATTTTTGGGACCTTGGTTGATTTCTTGAGGTGTTTAACAAGTACCTGGGTGTTAGGAGCACATGATCGAGTCATGTCTTAGGATTCTTATAACAACCCTGCTTTTATTACAAACGTAAACATGATTTATTATATAAACTCTTAACTTGATACAACATGGAATATAGATTGTTCTAGTTTATTTGGGGCTTAGGATCATTACATAACAACTTAAAACATGAAATAAAACATCTTTATTGAAAACTTTCTTTACATGACCACTACAATCCCTCGTACTTAGCATTGCATGGGATAACCTGAGGACATGCATAAGAAAAGGGCGAGTTATAAAGCCCAGTAAGGGAATAAACATGGAATAAAATTGAGAATATAATACATGTTAGACAATAGGAATATCAATGGATCACAAGAGAAACATGAACATAAAGGCATGATAAAGCATGATCATCATAACATGGAAATGTGGCAACAACACTTAACATGGAATTAGCATGAGCCAAGGTTCATTGCACATAGAGCATGAGTAAACCCTCATTGAACATGAAGCACGAGTAAACCCTTGTTTCACTTTAATTATCATGAGTAAACACTCATTACACATGACTTATCATGATACTATACTTTACCCAATGCATTGGAGCGCTATCAGGGCGCACCCTTCTTAAACATTTCATTTCATGCGTAAGTGTGCCACATGGATCATATAACATGGAATCAATCAACATCAGCAGTTTTCCACGATTAAGTAATTTGGAATAAATACATGAATGTAAAAATTCAATATGTATATGTGAATAAAGTTGAATACCCTTGATAGAGACATGGGTATGGTATTCACTACACAATGATCTTGGCTTGGAAAACGTGGTGCAATTTCGGTAGCATAACGGCGTGACATAAGGATTCATGAAAACGGTTGATGAGAGAGAAAAGGGTGTATCATAATATGTACATAAAATGGATAGTAAGGGTTTTATATAGATACATGTCCCAACAAAAGTAATGGAATTTGGATTCTAAATACAAAAAAATTACTTGGATGTAAAATAGGAGAGAGAAATCCCTCACGGAATTTTGGCATGGTAACAGGTGTACATGGGAGGCATTAATGAGAGAGAAAGGGGTATCCCATCATAAAAACATAAATAGGTCAGTATGGGGAAGGTTTTAAATCATACCCCAACATTTTTAATTGAAAATAAAAGGGGATAACAATATTAAGAAACTTGGATAAAAAGAAAAAGGTAGGAATACCTTACTTGGAAGTGTGATCCCAAAATCTTGAAAGAGGCTTGAGAGAGGATTCTTGGGAGATTGGGGCACCTTGGGAGGATTCTAGATAGAGGATTTTAGGGGTTGGATGAACTCCAAAGGCTTTTAGTGAAGAGGAAGTGGGAGCATGGGTGGGTTTATATAGGAAAGGAGAGGCAATTATTTATTATTTCGGTTTGGGACACCTCACATTAAACTAATCAAAACCATAATCCATCCCATGGTTTTTGCCCATGGTTTTTTTCAAAGGGGAGTGTAAAAAAATATTTTATAAGTCCAATGGACAAAATTCTTAAAATAATAGGGTTGTTTATGTGGATGTGAGTCACACACAAGGAAAACAATTTAAAAATACAAAATGTTTTATAATCCTTGAAGGGTCCACTAAAACTTTTTAAAATAAACCAAAAAATCCAAAATCACATTATTTTAATGGTATAACATATATTGTCTAAAAATAATGTTTATAGTATTTTATTACATCACTATTGGATCATTATGATGTCATAAAACTCATTATATATTTAAACGGTATTTAATTTTTACCCAAAAATTATACTGTCCCAGAAAATTATGAAAAATTCATTGTTGGATAATTTTGACATCCTGATTCTAAAAATAATATTCATTTTATCTAAATAATTTTCTAAATATGTGAATTTTTACTTTTAAAATAAAAATTGACATTTATCAAAAATTCATGGGTTTTAACAAAAATATCCTTCAAATCTTAATAAAAATTACAATTGCGTTCATAAAATTATATGATCAATTATATTTAATAAAAATTAATTTAATAATAATAATATTTTATTAAAATATTTTTTAATTCAAAAATTCATTAATTCATCAAAATATATTTCTTAGTTGAATATTAACTAAAAATACTATTTTTTCTTTAAAAACTATTTACAAAGTAACAATAATAAAATGAATGCATATTCTTTTTTTTATCTCAATATTATTTTTTTTATAAAAGGAAAAGAAAACATCAAGAAATTCAAAACCAACGTGGAACAAGGGGAAACAAAATCTTGGGGGTCAGAAATAATGTAAGCCAAGGGAATCCCCTCTCACAAGTTCCTCTCCCTCACCCTTGAGAGTGATCCTGCCATCTAGACCCAAAAAGACCGAATTGTGTGACACAATGGAGGCTAGATGATCTGCCACTTTGTTACCCTCGCGCCAAGTGTGAGCTACTTTTATATTTCTTGTCAGGAGACCTTTTTCATTTTCTGATAGCATATGAGATAGACCAGGGGGTATTATCTGTACCTTGCAGAGCATTGAAGAGGACCATACAATCTGTCTCTCCTTTAATGATGAGAATATTATATTGGAAGCACAACATGAGACTAGATAGCATAGCCAAAGCCTCAGCCTGGAGATAGTGGTTTCACCCATACTGTGTTGTAAATAACAGGATGACAAATCCCCTGGAGTCGCGAGCCACCCCTCCACCCCACATGGTGCCCTTCTGGGAGGAACCATCAGTGTTCAGCTTGATACCTGTGGAAGGAGGTCTCCAGCATACCCAACGACCTGCATTAGCGTTGAGAGAACCAGGGACACCCATTAAGTTCGGATGAAGAGTACTAAGTTTGGGAGTATGTCACAAATGGATGTTCGACCTGAGGAGGTCAATGAGAAAACTTTGGGTTCTGATAATGATAGACCTCCTAGATAGGCGAGCTCCTTCGTGTCTGGCTCTATTCAGTGCATGCTAGATGCACCAAAACCCGGCGATTAAAACTGAAGCCCGAGCCTTTCTTTCTGAGCTCTGCTCCAGCGATCCCTGGAACCACTGATCCATGAAGGTATCCTCAGATTTTGTCTTCCCATTATAAGAAGTAATACCTCCAAAGAAGCTCCACACCGCATGTTCCCATGCCCCTTCAAATAAAAGGTGGAAAGAACACTCCTCCTTTGCATGGCAACACATTCATCTGGACACAGTGGGGATGCAAAAAAATTTGATATTTTCATCAGTCAGTACTGCACAGTTCCGGATACGCCAGGAGAGGAAATTATACTTGGAGGGAATTTTCCTACACTACATGATCTCATGCCATGGGTCTGGACTGTCGTGAGAGTACTGGGTTTTCCAAAACTCTTTGGTGGAAAATATTCCTGAAGATGAAGGAGTGAAAATGCACTAGTCAGGCACTATATTCAACTCAATGATCTAATAGATTGCCTGCTGGTCTTGGTTAAACACATCCTGGATAATGTTCGGAAACCTGCTTGCCTCCCTAAAAGAAATCAGAGGGGTTAGGCATCCAGGAAAACCAAGCCTTGAGCCCGCCCAATTATGGTTCCAAAACAGGATATGCACTCTACCAATGACCCAGCGTGACAGGGGTAGGAGGGAGGTAAGGAAAGCAGCAATCATGGACCATAGGGGAGAGCTGTAATGATACCCAGGAGCAGGAGCATCACTGCATCGAGGGCACATCACCCTTCCCCACAAGGACCTACCCTCTAAAGCCTCCCAATCCAGTTTTGCATGCATGCACTGAATGGTGTCAAAAAGGTTTCTGACATCAATACCTCTATCCTGGATTGGTTGTGCCATTCTCCTCCAACATACCCAGTGACATTTCCCTTCAGAGAGGGCATCCCAGAGAAAACCAGAAAGTATCCTATCAATGGAGGTAATTACTCCCTTAGGAACTCTAATGGATGCCATCGTGTGAACAGGAATAGAAGACAATACGCTATTGATAAGAGTGATCCTGCCTCCAAATGATAGAAATCTGTTCTTCCAATTTAGTATTCTGTCTGTGATTTTCTGCACAATGTGATCAAAGTCATGGATGTGGAGTCTTTGAGGGGATATAGGTGCACCAAGGTAATCAAGAGGAAAGTTTCCCCTTTGCATGTCTAGACTGTTCTCTAAAGCGACCACACGCCTTTCCTCACACTTATTAGATATGAAAAAGTTTCTCTTTGAGTGGTTGATGAGTTGACTGCTCCAATGGAAATATTCCTCCATCGCCTTATTGAAACTTCGGACTGATATTATGCTTCCATTCAAGAAAACCAAGGTTTCATCAGCAAACATGAGGTGAGTCATGCTGGAGCGGAGTGTACGACTCCAATATGGAAGAATCTGCACTTGTTTCCTACTCCTATTAAGTAAAAAACTAAGCACATCCTGGGAAATAATGAAGATGGTAGGGGACAGAGGGTCCCCCTTCCTAAGACCTCGGGTGGCCTTGGAAAAACCATGAGTCTTCCCCATAAATAAGATAGCTAGGCACGAAGAGTTGAAACATCTAATGATAATGTCAGTGGCCCGGGGAGAAAAACCCATACCTTTGAACACTTTATTAATGAAACTCCATTCAATTATATCATAGGCCTTTCTCATGTCCAATTTTATGGCCAAATTCGAACCAAGGGATTTGGTGTTAATGTCTGAGATCAACTCATGGGCCAGAGCTATAGCCCCTTGGATAGACCTGCCTTTCACGAAGCCATGCTGCTCCAAGGAAATCCATTGGGGAATAAAGAGAGACAGCCTTTTGTTGATGATAAAAGAGAGGATATTATATGGGAAGTTTCACATGCTGGTAGGCCTATAATGGTTCAGGGAACATGGGTCTTTAATCTTAAGAATAAGCACCAGCGTAGTTGCACTGGCCACACGAGGAAGGATGCCACCTCGAAAGAAATCTTGGATGGCTAGAACAACATCATGCTGAAAAATAGACCAGGACTCCCTGTAGAAAGACCCCGGGAATCCATCTGGCCCCAGAGAACTCTCAGGGTTAAGACTCATCATGGCCTCATAGATCTCCTTCTCATTCGGGATTGCTTCAAAGGAAACATTATCTTGGCTGGAGACTTTATTGGGGATCACATCGATTAAAGGAACCCTACCACTTGGATATCCCTAAGGCATACCAAGGTTAATGCCTGCAAGAAAATCCTTAAAATAGGAGAAGGCCAACCCACCAACCATATCCCTGTCATCAGTGTACGATCCATCCTCCAGTCTCAGGTTGAGTTTGAGATGATGACGCTTCTCCTTAATGCAAGCATGGAAATAGGAAGTGTTTTTATCCCCCTCTCGAAGCCATTGGATCCTTGATTGCTCACGGGCAAGGCGCTCTTGTGTCATGAGAGCTTCCACCAAGCTGTCTTTCTTCCTAGAAAGATCTTCAAACACCTGGTCATTCCAACAATTTTCAAGGTTATCTTCAAGTTGTTCAACCTCTTTCAAGAGCCCATCTGTATCCTTGTCGGATGGGGAACCTGTTTAAACCAGACCAAGATGTCTTTCCTTAGGCATCTTAGTTTGTTGTGCAGCCCGATCCATAGGTGGCCTAATTCATGAGACCCCCACGAGCTTTTAACCACTTGATTATAGCCTTCCATGTGAGTCCAGAGGTGAGAGAATATAAAGGATTTGTTGATCTCTTGTCTTAAGGACAGGGATAACAGCAGGGGAGAGTGACCAGAAACACTACGAGTAAGATGTGTTACCTGACCATTGGGGTAGGCGGATATGGCATGAATATTGGCCAAGCACCTATCCAGTCAGCTCCAAGATCTTCATCCTCCTCTTTGGTTGTTGCACCACGTGAAGCGGTCCCCAGATTAACCCATTTCAGAGAGACCCTTGCTGGCCATGATTTGCACAAACTCCAAGCTCCCCTTCCGAGGAAAGGGACCTCTCCCCCTCTTCTCATCTGAAACAGCAATGATATTAAAATCTCCACCAAAAACCAAGGAGAGGTACCTGGGTCAAAAGAGTGGAGCCCCTACCATAATGAGCCCCTTTTGTGGGCATCACAACTCCCATATATGAATGAGGAAAAAAGGAAGTTATTTCCAATTTCCACTTTGGTCATGATGGATTGATCATCAGTAGTAAGAAAGTTAATTGAGATGTACTTTTTCCAGAAAATCCAAATGTGTGTGTTAGTTGTATTCGCATGCATAAAGTCATGCATCCTGATTTTACAGGAAAACTCCCCAATTTTGGAATGGTCCTGCTTGTGCTCCAGTATCACAACAATAGAGGCCCTGGATTTCTTTAACTCCATAAAAATGTAGTCAATTTTAACCCAGGCCCCTAGGCCATGGGAGTTTCAGATGAGGATGCACGTCACTGAAATAGGGGGCGCCTGGCTTTGGCCCCAGGCGAACGTAGCACACACGGAGGAGGCGATGGGGAAGCTGAAAAGCCTCTGAGTTTAGATCTCGTGCACATACCAGAAGGAGATGGCAAGGGAAGGTGTCCCTATGGAGAAGAGAAAACCAGCTGGATGGGGACAGGTTCCTCATCTCTACAAATCTTTCCTTGAGGAGAAACATCCTGAACAACTGGAAGGGGGGAACCTGCGACCCTATTCTCCTCACAAGTGGGAGGACCCAAGGTCAGCTTCTTGGAACCATTAGAGGACTGGGGTAGGAGTGAAAGTAACTTCCCCTCAGTAGAAAAGGAGAGGGAGAAATTGGCTGCACGAGAGGAGGCACTTCTAAAAAATAGACCTCCCATGAGGTTCTCACGGAGCCAGATGGCTCTAAAAAACGGTTCCAGAGGAGGCTGGAATGACACCAAGCCTAGATGAACCTCCTACATATATGGGACTAGAGGAAGGCAAGATGAGGAATACTCATAAAGGTGAGGGCCCGCCGATGATGATCCTTGGAAAACAACTCGTGGAGCAGCTAGGCCAATATCAGAAACAGCACTTTGAGTGGACTTCTGGAAGGCCACTGATCGGGGGCCGAGAGGAGAGAAAAGGGGCTCAGACCCCGTATAAAATCTCGACGGACGATGAGGTTTAGGATCATGGGCGAAAGGGCGCCGATTTCTACACCGTCCTTCAGAATTTTCTTGAAGGCAACAGACAGGGCAGTACCTTGGGAACACATAAAGGATGTCCTGCTTCCAAACCAAAAAGTCATGCACCTGCAGGAAAAGGATTTCCAGAGGAGGAAGGTAAAGGTTCATATCCACGTAGATGCATGTGACCAAGGAATCCTCTTACCTTTCCGCGAATCAGAGTAAACCCCCAAGCGAATCACCAATGATTTTGAGGAAAGCCCCATTCTAAAAAGGGAGTGGGAGACAGGTTAAACTGAGCCACACCACCGCACAGGGACCCTCTTTCCTTGTGTGAATCTCCATCGACCAGCGCACCAGGTTGAAGCGCCAGCACCCTGCCATCTATGGATCTTTTCACTAAGCCTACATAAAATCCCATTCAGAGGCTAGAACCACACAGAAGGAGTTGTGGTGGATTCGCGAGATCCGAGCAGGCGAGGAAAGACCCCACAAATCCACGAGGCCCCGGAAGACCACCAGAGAAGGTAGTGTACCGCCAAACCTAGCCAAAAGAGTCCACTTCGAGCAACCCACCGCCTCCTCAGAGGTCACAGTAGGGACATAAAGTGTAACTCGGGGTCTATCCCAAAAGGAGAAATCCAGCCAATTTCCGGATATAAAGGGAGCGAGATAGCCAGGGAAGGACCACAGAGGGAATCCTTGAAGGAGCGAGGAGGGGCCCCATCCTGTGGGACAGTGAAGGGGGGAGGAAAGACCCGTGGGGAGTACTCCCGGCGGGATAGACCAGGGTCAAAGACCACTTGAGATGGGCAACACAGCGGAGAGGGAGTGGGGGCCAGCTTGCAAACGGATGAAAAAATTTGAAATTCAGGAGGCATGTGAGGCGCGTTCTGGGAGGGGGAATCCATCTGTCCCAATGAATGAACATTCTTTATACACAAATAATGTATATAGTCATAGTGATAGGGTCTTGTTACATAACCCCTTATAACACCCACATAAGACCAAAGGGTAAGTTGTGTGATGGTGATAGACTCTTGGGGTGGCTCGAATAACATCGCTCGGGTGGTAATCTCTATTAACTTTCAATTATCCCATAGTCGGTTCCGCTCAAACTTAATGTGTTCAAGCTCCACTTGGGATTGGTCAAGAGTGAAGCCCAATGGTGCCACCTCCATTCCGAGCTCCAACAAATGGGATTCTTATAGGGAAAGTCTACCGGATGAGGCTAATGCTTCCTTTGTCTGAGTAAATTGGATTTGTTAAAGCCCTATATTTATACTAATAATGTGATAACTATTCAACGACTATATTAGAAACGATCACAATTCATAATGATATTTTAAAATCTAGAAACATAAAATCAATGAAGTTAACATTTTATATAACCATAATAAGACATTTAATTAGATCAAGAGTAATTTTCATTAATGAATGTTTGGGTCGTTACAATCTTCCTTAAAAAAATTACATCCTCACAATTTGATTACATACAAAAAGAACTCTGAAATTTAAACACGGCTTCAGGGTTTCTTACCCACCACCATTAATCATTCCCCAACCCTCATTATCATGTCGATCACAGAGAAAGAGGTTCCACCTAGTGAAACAATATGTCAATTCACTTTCAAGGTGTTCCACTTCCTTAGTCCAGACACAGTCCATGCAACATGGATTGTACTGATGGAAAATATGATGCACTTTTTGAAAATAATTTTTTCTAATGTACATTTTCAAAACATCACCATGTACCAGGTTTTTGTAAAATAGTCTAACAAATTCAGATTTTAAATTTTCAAAATATGGTTCTTCTAATATATAGCCTAAGTTTTCAAAAGGACCGAGAGCCAATACCATATATAGATAGGCTGCTCGGAGGTCTCCCTCTTCGGTAGATATCCTAAAATCAAATAGTGCATCATACTCTCTAAACAGGGTGAAGTATTTGAAAATACCCTTATAGTACCTCCCTTTTTGAGATAGGTCAGAGAGTTGGGATCTTATGATTTGATCACAAGTGATCCATGATCCTTGATGATTCTACGATATGGAGGAGGTGTTTGATATGTCGTAGAGTGTCTTCTAAGAAATTTGGACATTGGAAAATATTTTGATACTATGAGAGCTTGAATTCACAATAATTATAGCTAGTAAGTCCTTAGGAGGGGACAAGAGTGTTGTATGAGGTTCTTCCCCTTCCATCTTGAAACTATCCTTTATCCTACTAACGAAACATATCAAATTTTGAGTTACCCTCTAGACATGATAAAATTGTGATATTAAAAAACTTGAAGTCTAACTATTTATTATTCCTTAATGAAAGGAAAATTAGGGGTAACACATAAAGGGTAATCCATAGACAAAAACAGATGACTTATAAATTAATTTTATTCCTTGACTTATGAATCTATAGGCTTCAATCTATGTTATTCATGATCTACTTTCTAACATATATTCTTATGGGAATTTCTTTTAATTCCCTAAATAAGGGTTCATATTAAGCTTGTGAACTCACCAAAGCACATCCCCTAGGAGTTTCATAACCAAGAGTGCAGAAAGGCCTATTGTCGTGCACCGGTTCTCGTTCGAGTCTAGCTCAAAGCGGTGTTTTCAGGTTTTACCCCTTGGAAACATCGGTTCCAGAGCCGCCTCTACATGCCCGTATCCAGAAAGGGGTGTATTTTCTTGATAAACCACTTACTCAATACTCACCAATACTTAGGGATGTTTTTATTATACTTATTCTTGTATCTAAGTCTTTACTAGGGTTTTCTAATCCTAATCCCAAAAATAACTAAACCTGTCCTCTAATACCAACTATAACAACCCTTCTTTTATTACAAACTTAAACATGATTTATTACATAAACTCTCCACTTGATACAACATAGAAGATCGATAGGTATAGTGTCTTTGGTGCTTATGATTATTACATAACAACTTAAAACATGAAATACAACATCTTTATTGAAAACTTTCTTTACATGACCACTATAATCCCTCGTACTTGTCATTGCATGGGATAACCTGAGGACATGCATTAGAAAAGGGTAAGATATAAAGCCCAGTAAGGTAATAAAAATGGAATAACATGAGGAATAAAATACATGTTAGATAATAGTAATATAAATGGAGCACAAGAGAAACATGAACATAAAGTCATGATAAAGCATGATAATCATAACATGGAAATGTGGCAACAACACTTAACATGGAATCATCATGAGCCAAGGCTCATTGCACATGGAGAATGAGTAAACCCTAATTGCACATGAAGAATGAGTAAACACTATTTGAAATTGAATTAGCATGAGTCAACACTCATTGCACATGACATATCATGATACTATACTTTACCCAATGCATTGGAGCACTATCGGGGCACACCCTTTTTAAACATTTCATTTCATGCATAAGTGTGCCACATGGATCATATAACATGGAATCAATCAACATCATAAGTTATTCCACGATTAAGTAATGTGGAATAAATACATGAATGTACCATTAAATATGTATATTTACATAAAGGTGAATACCCTAGATAGATACATGGGTATGGTATTCAGTATACAATGATCTTGGATTAGAAAAACGCGGTGCAATTTCGGCAGCATAACGGCGTGAAATAAGGATTCATGAAAATGGTTCATGAGAGATAAAAGGGTTTATAATAATATGTACATGAAATTTACAGTAAGGGGTCATATATATACATGTCCCAACAAACGTAATGTAATTTAGATGCATAATACAAAAGAATTACTTGGATGTAAAAGAGGTGAGAGAAATCCCTCATGAAATTCCGGCATGGTAACGAGTGTACATGGTAGGCATTAATGAGAGAGAAATGGGTCTCCCATAATCCAAACATAAAGAGTTAAGTATGGGGAAGGTGTTAATCTATACCCCCAACATTTTTAATTGAAAATAAAAGGGCATTAAAATATGAAGAAATTTGGATAAAAATAGAAAGGTAGAAATCCCTTACTTGGAAGTGTGATCCCAAAAGCTTGGGATAGGATTGAGAGAGGATTATTGGGAGATTTGGGCACCTTGAGAGGATTATATATATAGGAGGGAAGGGTTTGGACTAACTCCAAAGGCTTTGAGTGAAGATGAAGCGTGAGCTTGGGTGGGTTTATATAGGAAAAGAGAGGGAATTTTTTATTATTTAGGTTTGGGACTCCTCACATTAAACTAATCAAAACCACAAACCATCACATGGTTTTTGCCCATGGTTTTTTCTAAAGGGGAGTGGAAAATAATATTTTATAAGTATAATGGCTTAACTTATTAAAATAATAGGGTTGCTTATGTGGAGGTGAGTCACACTCTCAAGGAAAACAATTTAAAAAGACAAAATGTTTTATAAGCCTTGAAGGGTCCACTAAAGCTTTGTAAAATAAATAAAACCAGCCAAAAATAACATTATTTTAATGGTAAAAAATATATTGTCCGAAAATAATGTTTATATTATTTTATTACATCACCATTAGGTCATTATGATGTCATAAAACACATTATATATTTAAACGGTATTTAATTTTTACCAAAAAATTCGACTATCTCAGAAAATTATGAAAAATTCACCGTTGGATAATTTAGACATACTGATTTCAAAAATAATATTCATTTTATATGAATAATTTTTGAAATATGTGAATTTTTACTTTTAAAATAAAAACTGACATTTATCGAAAATTCATGGCTTTTGACAAAAACAGATTTCAAGCCTTAATAAAAATTACAATTACATTCATAAAATTATTTGATCATTTATATTTAATAAAAATTAATTTAATAATAATAATAATTTATTAAAATATTATTTAATTCAAAAATCCATTAATTCATCAAAATATATTTCTTAGTTGAATATTAACTAAAAATACTATTTGTGCTTTAAAAGCTATTTACAAAGTAACAATAATAAAATGAATGCACATTCTTTATACAAAAATAATGTATATAGTCATAGTTCTAGGGTATTGTTACATAACCCCTTATAACACCCACATAAGACTGAAGGGTAAGGTGTGCGATGGTGACAGACTCTTGGGGTGGCTCGGATAACATCGCTCGGGTGGTAATCTCTATTAACTTCCACTTCTCCCATAGTCAGTTCTGCTCAAGATTAACGTGTTCAAGATCTGCTTGGGCTTGGTCAAGATCAAAGCCCAATGACGCCACCTCCTTTTTGATCTTTGACAAATGGGCTTCATACGGGGCATGTCTACAGGATGAGGCCAGTGCTTCCATTGTCTTAGTAAATTGGATTTGTTAAAGCCCTATATTTATACTAATCATGTGATCACTGTTCAACAACTATATTAGCAACGGTCAAAATTCATAACGGTATTTTAAAATCCAGAAACATAAAACCAATGAAGTTCACATTTTATATAAGCATAAAAATACATTAAATTAGATCAAGAGGAATTTACATTAATGAAGGTTTGGTTCGTTACAATGCTCGGGAATATTTACCTTAGGGATTTATTTTACTTTTCTTCCTTGTATTGTACTATATCATGAAGCATGTTTCTTGTCTACTGTTTTATTTTATGTATCATCTTGAGTAAATACATTCATCTTTTATATATTAGAATTAGCCACTTTTATTTAGTTATTGTATTATTCTTCTGCTACCGTGTCATTATTTTATTATTACTTCCAATGTTATTTGTTATTTATTATCTTATAAACCTCTATTCTACTATGATATGAGGGTACAGTCTCTCCACTATCACCACCTTACACCATTGGTGATACTCTACAGCCTCTAGCATATGGGTAGGTGCACATGATTCCATGTGACCCACCAGTTCAGCTACCATATGAGTGGTCAGGCGGTCTAATACGTTACAATATTAATGTAATTTTTAAATTAAAATTAAATTATTAAACTTTATGAGAAACTAAAAATAAAAAGGGAAAAGGTGCCTACGGAACCATGAGCCAAGTAAACTCACTTGATGTTATGATTTTCGATGGTCGAGGCTTGGATTATTAGTATGACTTAACACTTAGACCCCTTAAGGGGTATCAGCCAAATCAATTGAAATAGATAAGACTTATTGGGCCTTGATTAAGTTAAATTGATGTTGGTTGTACTTATTAAGTTGTACCATGACTCTTATGACACCTTGAATTATTTTAGTGTAATGATATGAGTATGGGGTGAGTGATTCTTCCCCTTGGTTATTTTTTTATACAAGGTGAATAGACATAGGGTTGGATGATCTTGGATGGGTGAGTGGACCACCCTAGAATAACTAACAAGATTGGGATGGTCCAATATCCATCCCTTTATTTTATATTTCCACGTGGATTTCCATACTGTTCATGTTGAGATAATGGATATTATAAATAAATTAAGGGATGTGCACCCCTGGAATGATGGTTTTTAAATTTTTTCTGAGTTGTTCAAAAGGGGATCCCAAGTGGGGTGTCTCTTATGTGTGATGAACTAGGGGACCCCAGTAGGCACCTTAGTGATAGACCGACCCTGAGCAGGTGTGTTTAGTTGTGGGTAGAGATGGTAACTAGTGTCACCTTATAAATCATACCATGTGTATGAGTCGATGGATTATGGATAGTGATAATGGGTTATGAAATCAACCAACCCTTATCATTCTTTTATGTATCCTTTTTTTCTTGTGTATATGTGATGCATTTAGAAATTCCCAGATGTGCTTCCTTGGATCTCTCTTATGAGTTTGGTTGTGATAATATATAGTGTCAGGTTCTAGAGAATTATGTATCTCTGGGTAATAAGGGAATGATAACTGCATATATCCTAGTAATGGACATGATATTACCAATATTCCTTGGACATGATACTTGGTTCCATGGATAGGGAACACCCCCCCCCCCCACACACACACACATTGATATTTGATATTATTCGGATGTATCTGACATGATCCTTGGATCCATGCATGGCATATATACCCCACATACACTAAGAATTGATTATTGGGATTCCTTTGACATCTGCCTTAGGTCCGTAAGTAGGGAACTAACCTCCCACACATTAAGGATTGATCATACTAGGATTTCATTAATGTGTACCATGGGTTTTTGGGTAGAGAACATACCCCTGCATTGTCGGTATGTACAAGACCGCATTGGTGGTGCCTTACTGAGTTTTGTACTCACACCTTGGTCAGGCCGCCATTGTACTTGGGTACCCAAGTATAATATCACTTAGTTATAGGTGTAGGTTAGGTCGATGCCTAGGATATGGTCATTAAGCAGGATAGCTCAGAGTATGGAGCTTGGGAATTGGTGAGGATTTAAGTTAGGAGTAGGTACTCATTTGTATCTTTTGTATTATGTTCTTTCTATATATGTGATTGGCCCAGTGGGATACCAAGTCTGTATGACTATATGTATTCTTCCACTCCTCGTGATATTATTATTTGGATGTTTTATTTATCTAAATACTATGATGGTTATAAATGTTGCATGATGTTTGGTTATTTTATATATTATTTTTCACTCTAATACAAGAGGTGTAGTCTCCCCATAGTACCACCCTAGACCCTTATTTCTAGTCATCAGTCTCTAGTGTATGAGGAGGAACACATGAGGTACAGTTTCAACCATCATTCTAGGCACCAATTAGTTATCTAGGGCATAGGGACATTAAAAATTGGTATCAAATATATTTTTATTTATCTTACTATTTGGGGATGATAGCCTAGAGATATAGGACTGTGTTGGAGTCTATGATGGATATCATGATGGTGTATCATAAACACCTATTCTAGTATGAATTCTAGGTTACCATGGGTGGTATTGTTGTTCTTGGTATATATTATTCTGATTGATAATATTTTGAACTTGTGCAGGGCATATGGTGTTTTATATTGATGAATAATTGATGGAATTTAGCTCTTGGACTGTTAAAAATAAGCTACCTATTAGATTTTTTCACTTGTCCATAGTTTCAAGAGGCATATGATGAATCATTATTAGGAACAAAAGATTCACATGGCATGTATGATTGATTTTGTGTGGTTATCACTGAAAAGAGAAGACCAACTATTTAAAGTGTCAAAAAAACTCATATGATGTTTTCCCATAAATGTTCTTGGTGGAAGTACACTCACTTGGACCACCTTGTATATTTATTATTTTATTTGATGGAAGTTCACGTGAGTCTATAGTGAGACACTTGATGATGAGGATAATGATGTTGTCCCATGTTTATGGAGGTGCAGTGACCCAAGTTGGTTGACACAAGAATTTTATGCCTTAATGATGAACCCCTTAGGGGTGTTTGTCTTCTTCTTTTGGTTATTTAAAGTATCCGTAACAAACTATATGGTGTTTTCCCATGTATTTTTCAATGAAATTATATTTAACCAAACCCTATAGCTATGGTTTTTTAGATATGAGTCATCATGGGATGATATCGATTGTATACATGTATTCTTGTGTGATTCTTGAGGGGGGTAGTCCCTTGTGTGGATGCTCATGAGAATCAGTTCCCCTTATAGGCTATTGGTTTTGGCATGTGGGTCCTAAGAAGAGTATATGAGACCCTAGACTGGGTGTATGCACATTATATGTCATGATATTTGAGATGAGAGTGTATAGGACATTACTTGTGTGTTGTAGCCTATGATTTTTAGGCTAGGCGAGGGACTCTAGTGACCCTTTAGATACTACTTAGGATATTAATATTTGGTGGGATTTTTTATGAAAGGGTGCCCCCCTAGGTTTTTAATTCCCTTAAGAATCAAAAGCATGGGTAAATTATTATATTGAGATCGATGCACATGAGGTTCTACTAGGTATATGGTATAAGAATGGTGATTCCTTGGAAGTTTGGTGATGACCGGCATTGTGGGTGATGATGATTTTGTGTATTGAAGTAGTAATTCAAGGGTAGGACCAGTTTATTGCCTGACTTTTTTATTTTGGAATACACTTTTGAGCATGGTGAGAACACTTGTAGAATCTTTTGGTTTTAATATTGTGTCAGGTGGCAGTTGATAATGTGGTTAGGATTGGCATAGGAGCTAATCCCAATTTTGAATCAGAGTGCCATGGGTGATCCTGATTGGATTGATAGTTTTCATGATATGCTTATGGGCATGGTAGATATAGATCAAGATGAGAATGAGAGGTGTCGCCTCTATGATGACCGATGGTATCATAAGTGGTAAGGCATCAGTTTTGGTAGGGAAATGAGTGTGTCTCAGGAGGAGAGACATATTTGTTAGACAATAAAGGCCTGTTGAGGTTGTTCTTAGGGAGCGATATAAGAAAAACCATTTAGTTGAGAGTGCACCATTGGTTATTTGAGGGTGTGACTCTCATTACTGATGTAATTCATCATTTTTTGGAGGTGATGTTCTATTAAGTCAAGAATGGGTGGATATTGATTTTTTTTTATTCTTGTGTGTGAGTGGGATGGTCACATATAGTCATTACATGTAGTAATAATCTGATTATGAGCCATGGAGATAAAACCCCATGTTGGTAGGGCCATGGATGCTTGGGACTAGTCATAGGATGATCGATACAGTGCATGGACACTAGTGAGTTATGAATATGATTATATTTGGTTCCATTTAAATACTAGATTTGAGAATTTGGATATGACTTTGGATGAGTAGGTGTATTTTCATCAGGCTTGGGATGATTCTATCATGATCTGAAGGTGATTTAGGAAGTGAATCGTGATTTTTTTTTTTTTGGGTTTAGGGGGTGAACTATATTTTCTTGACATGGTTTAGGGGGTGAACCCATTTTATCCCATGATTCAAGGGTGAATCATGTGGAAAACATAATAATGGATTATTTTTAGGAAAAAACATTAGGAAAGAGGGGGAATATAGTACCATGATTTGGGTATATCGTATTTGGTATGATGGTTGTATTCCAAGGTTTAGTCGAGACTTTTCAGGGGAAAGTCAGCGTATGTGGGCCCTATGTATGGGTGGTGGATACTCATCCAATTCAAATCAAAATCAAGGATGAGAGGCATTATTGGATTTAACTTGTTCTTTTATATGTGTTTGGGCATAGTGAGATAAAAACTACATCGAGTGTATCTTTTGACCCCTAGAGGATGCGTTATGGTAAGTGGTTATGATGGTAGGGAGCATTGTGGATTGAGATTGGTTGTTATGAGCTAAGTCTTATGCTGGGGTTCCCCATAAGTCAAATGATGAGTTGACCATTGAAACAGCAGTTTCATAGGATAAAGAAATTATATTTTTGTATAGATTTTTTGGTGGTGGTTGTGAGAAATGGATCAATTTTTGATTTGATGCACCTCATGCTTAGAGTAATGCAATGGAAGACCATCTAGAATTCCTCGGTAGAGAACTGAAAATTGAGCATGGTTTGGTGACCTAAGTAGGTCAGGTGTGTTTATTAAATTATTGAAGAGACTTCTCGAGGATGATAAATTTTAGAGTGGGGAGATTATAATACCCCATGCTTGGAAGGCTTATGAAATTACGAAGGAATTAAAATTTTAGATGTTGTGGATGGATAATTTTCTAAGAATCAAAAAAACCGACGTTTAGCGGCAGTTTTTTTGGCATTTCGTGGTGGTTTAAACCATCACGACATGGTTTGGTGATGGTTTACAAAAACCTCCGCCTATAATGGTGTCGGAAATCTTTTCGCGGCAGTTTTTTTCGTTTGGCAGCGGTTTCAGGAAAGCGTCGTAGCTGCCTCATTTAGTGGCGATTTTCCTGAATTTAGCGGCAATTTTTACGATCCCGGGATATCAATTTATTCGCGGAGGTTATAACAGCCGTGAATAAACTCAAAATCAGCGGCCATAAATGTAAAGACCTGTAAATTTCAAGGGAATTTTTTTTCTTAATTTTCTTTGGGATTTTACAAGAACGCAGTTTCTGACAACACCTAATTCTGAGGCCTGGTGTGCCCGGAATCTTTTTCCAAAGTTTGGCTTGGGTACGTTCAGTGAAGGAATGAGGAAGTTTTCCTAACTTTTGAACTGGTTCTCGGAATCGAATTCTGAGAGGACCGATGGAATCGCAGCACCGGTAATTGCTTAAGAACGCCTTTTCCGGAGTTTTGTATGCTCGGGTGAGGTTTTTAAATTTTTGGGTTAACTAAAGAATAAAATAAAATAATGTTCAACAGATTTTATTTTTTATTCTAAGCAGTGTTAATCTAGGCATGGCGGTTGGAGTGGGACCCACTGATATCCTAACTCCTAGGTAGGATATTAGTGAGGTGGGCCCCACATAATCCCCACCCCTTTATTTCCTTTTACCTTCCATGTGCATTAAATGTGGTAACTCACCTGCACCCCCCTTCTTAAATGCCAAGTCAACTCTCATGTTTAATAGAATTACTAAACGCCTCATTAATTGGGAAATGCTCGATAATTAAAGCGTGGTCTGTTTTTGAATTTCAAAAACAGTTGGCGTGGGAAATAAAATAAGGCAAGGCCTTATTTTATTATAGTTGTTGTATCGTGCGAGATATTTTGGGGAGGAATTACTCAAGCCTTGAATCTTCACCTTCTTCGTTGAAGAACGTGAAGAACACACCGTCGCCGACAAAGAACGCTGGCCTCCAACAAAGGGAGACAAAGAACACCGAACCCTCGGAGATCGATGATGCGATGCCGTGTACCGCGACGCCGACGATCGTCCTTCCGCGACGCCGACGATCCTCCTTCTGCGATGCTGATGATCCTCCTTCCGTGATGCCGACGATCCTCCTTCCGCGACGCTTCTTCCGCGACGTTCCTTCTCCCGTGAAAATCTTCAATCTTCAACCACTTGAGGTAGGGGGTTTGGTTTAATTAAATCTATGTGAATTATATCATCGACATGTGTTTAATTGTCGAAAGTCATTTGAACCGCTAACGCGGTGGGTGCGGACCAACGAACAAGTCTGAACCCGCCGTTTCTTTGTTCTTGGTGTGTGGATCGATGGGCGGCGACGTAGTAGGCCAGAAAGGCGTTTTGAGGTCTTCGCAGTGAAGAGTCGGTCCCGAGAGGAGCGCTGGCGAAGACGGCAGGCAAAACGGACCACCGGAGCGCGTCCGGTGGTCCGCGGAAGACCCCACTGGCACGCCATGTCGGCACGGCCGGCCGCCAGGAGGCGGCGGTGCCCGACGCGCCGCCGAGAAGGGCCTCCGCGGCTGAAGCCACGCGGGACCATGGGCGACGCGGTGTCGGGCCGCGTCCGCTAGAAAGAACCGGCCCCCATGCGGGGGCCGCGACTCCAATCAAGGCGGCAGCGCCCCCTTTGTGCGGCCGCTCGGCCATTGCCGAGTCGACCCCGCTCGGCCAGCACCGAGCCGCCCCGGCCGGGCCCCGGTTCGGGTCGCCCCAGTTCAGGCCGACCCGGGGGGGTTGGGTCGGGTCGTTCCAGTCCTAGACCCCCCATTTACAGACCACTTCCGGTCTTTTGCCCAAAACTTGGGCTAAGGACCTCTGATCGATGCACTGTCAGTTGCGTAGTGATCCTTGGATCGATATTGTAGTTTTAGTATATTAAACTTAAGATTTTAGAGAACTTTGGGTACAGCCGGGTTGGTTCGAACACGAAACCAATCGGGCCCTTGGAGTGGAAACACTTATAACTTGAGCTCCGGACGTCCGATTGACGTGTCGTCGACTTTGTTGGATTCCTCTTAGTGAGACAGACCCTTTGGCTTACTCCGCTCGAGGTTTGGACACAGTTGGAGTGTGGTCGGGTTGGTTTTGACTTAAAAACCAACTGGGCCCCGGGAACGAAAAAGCCAATAACTCTCATACCGGGTGTCTGATTGAGGCGGCGTCTGTCTCGTTGAGTTCCTCTTGTCGAGAAAGAACTTTGAGATACATCAACTCCAGACTACGTGTCAGTTGATGTATCGACCCCCTTGGATCGTGGATCAGACCCTCCCGGAACGAGCATGCAGTGCGCGGGAACCCTAGATCAGGCTGCGACTGTGAAGACCGTACTGAAATCCTATGTGGGTTCGACGGGGATGAAGACTACACTGAAATCCTATGTGGGTCCGGCAGCGATGAAGACCGTACTGAAATCCTATGTGGTTTCGACGGGGATGAAGACTGCACTGAAATCCTATGTGGGTTCGGCAGCGATGAAGACCATTCAGAAATCCTATGTGGGTTCGACAGGGATGAAGACTGCACTGAAATCCTATGTGGGTTCGGCAGCAATGAAGACCGTACTGAAATCCTATGTGGGTTCGACGGGGATGAAGACTGCACTGAAATCCTATGTGGGTTCGGCAGTGATGAAGACCGTACTAAAATCCTATGTGGGTTCGACGGGGATGAAGACTGCACTGAAATCCTATGTGGGTTCGGCAGCGACGAAGACCGTACTGAAATCCTATGTGGGTTCGACGGGGAAGAAGACTGCACTGAAATCCTATGTGGGTTCGGCAGCGATGAAGACCGTATTGAAATCCTATGTGGGTTCGACGACACTGACTACTATTCTTGTATCCTATGTGGGTCTGGCAGTGTCTGACTCTGTTCTTGCTATCCTATGTGGGTCTGGCAGAGTAGCTAGTTTAGTATCCTACGTGGGTCCCAGCTTAGATGAATCAGTGGCTATATCTGATCATCTCTATCACCGAAGAAGTATACCTGTGTGAGCTGAGTCTTGACTTCCAATCATTATCTTCGATATGATTGACTTGCTTTCCTATGTGGATTGTGTTGTGTATCCTGTGTGGACGTGATTGAACTTGGGCTCGGATGTTGGAGCCAAACTGGAATTGATGACTTAGGTATATGTATGGGCATATACCTAAGTAGTGTTGGATGTTACTTCATGATTGTATATTTCCTTTATGGATTACCCTTTGTGGATTATGGGAGACCTTCGGGGGTCTCTTAGTCCCTACTGAGTAGCGTATACTCACCCCTGCATAGGCTATGCCCGCACTACGTTGTGTTGGATGCAGACGATGGACAACGCTAATCGTGGTAGAGACTAGTGGAGCAGTCGGTACCTGGAGGTGGACCACTGGGCGGGACGTACCCGGAGGGGACGGCTGGACCCGAGGAGCTGAGGTGGCTATATGTACCCACCCTTCAGGTGGGACTTCTAGTGGACAGCTCGACGTTGCTTCTTTATTTTCAGTTGTTGTACTTTCTTTCCAGTTGTACTTTACTTTTAGTTTGGGTTTGTATTCTGGCCCATTTACTTTCCGCACTTACTTTTTGTACCCAGTTTTACTTAGTGTTTACTTCTGCTTGCTTACTTTGTGGTGTTTGTTTACTTTATAAAGGCAATGCCTTCCCCTTTTTGTTGGGATTTATGCCTTAGTGCTAGTCGCCAGCCCCTGGCCTATGGGAGGCAGGTTTGGGGTAGTCACGGCACGAGTCCCGAGGACGGGTCGTGACACATTGGTATCAGAGGAGTTTGGTTCTACCGTAGAACTCTGGACTCTAATATTTCTTCTATGTGAAGCAATAATGTTAAGGGTATTGAGTGTGGTTATCAGTCTAGGGAGTCCAGTGTTGGTGTGGCGGCCGACGTATCCGTACACTAGGACCCTGACTTCTGATTTCCAACTCAATGGATGAAAACATTGATTGCATGTGTGTTTCAAAAGTTTTCTTTGTGATTACATTCTGTCAGCTCACTGGATATACTGTTTTGACCATGGAACACCTGTTTCTTTTCAGGATGGCCCCACGACGGCAGCCAGCTAGGGTTCCGAGCGTTGTGAGAGACGACAGCCCACCGAGCGACAAGGCCTCGGTGTAGGGCCCTTTGACAGCAGAGGCACCGACGGTACCTCTACCCACCGAGCCACTGATGCTACCAGCCCCGGCCACTGATAGTGCACATAACCTTAGTGCACTACACGAGTTTCAGCGTTAGAGACCGCCCAGGTTCCGTGGGGAGATGGACCCTCAGGCAGCCGAGGATTGGCTGGAGATGGTTGTTCATGTTTTTAGGTTAGTGGGGACACCAACTGACCTCATGGTGATCCTCGCAGTGGTCCTCCTTCACACGGCAGAAGGCAGATGGTGGAGCATGATGCTCCGGGTTCACGACGAGGCATCTCTCCTTTGGACGGACTTTGAGAGCCTCTTCCACTCGGAGTTTGTCCCAGCCACCCTCCGTGTGGCGCACATCCAGGAGCTTCTACAACTGCGGTAGGGCAGCATGACGGTCGCCCAGTACTCGGTGAGATTTACTGATCTCTTGAGCTATTCGACAGGCATGGTACGGGACCCATTCTTTCGGGCCCGGACCTTCGAGAAGGGACTGAGGCCTGAGATCAGGGCATCGATGATCTCCCTCAACATTCTGACACAGGCAGGATTATTGGAGCGAGCTCTTCTCAAATAGAGATTTCTTGTCGAGCCTACGCCAGCAGTGATACCTACCACAGGGCGGCACGTAGCAGAGTCGTCTGCAGCTGGCAGTCGACGGATGTCACAGGGGTCCAGGAAGACTGGACCATCAGGCAGATGAACTCAGGACACTGTCTCAGAGGTACGGGGCACAAGGCGCAGAGCCAGCCTTCCGAGTAGCAGACAGTGCTACGCATGCGTCGGGCAGGGCCACATGGCTTGGGACTTCCCGACCCGCCGTGCAGAGGAGTAGCAGACGGTTGAGGGGCCACCCAGGAAGAGGTAGAGGGTCGACCGTGGTGGTCCGCCGAGAGCAGGCAGACGAGGCAGGCAAGCTGGCCGAGCAGCAGGTGGTGGGCGTCGCTTTGAGGCTTTTTCATCACCACCACCAGGAGGTCCACCCCGACCACAGGGATCTGGCGGGCAGAGACAGGCTCAGCTTCAGGCAGCGGAGGCCTACGACCACGGCGCGCCAGAGATGATTCGAGGTATGATCTGTGTCTACTCCACCCTTGATACAGTTCTTATAGACATAGGAGTGAGTCATTCATTTATTGTTGTTGCCCTTGTTCGGAGCTCGTAGATTCCGACAGAGCTGTTGGCTCGATCCTTACGGCTAGTGACTCTTATGGGAGAAGACTCGATGATTACGCACTGGTGCCGGCAGTGTGAGCTTACTCTAGGAGGCGAGAGCTTCGGCTATGATCTTCTTGTAGCGGCGTCGTGGCCTTATGACGTCATCTTGGGCATGGATTGGTTATCCACAGTCCATGCTCAGATCGACTGTATTAGGCGCAAGGTGTGGTGTGTACGCACCGACGGGAGCAGGTTCACCTTCACCGGCAAGAAGGGAGCCTTTTCAGCACAGGATAGACTCACGCAGAGGAGAGGACAACCCATCACTCATCAGTTGGCTAGCCTCATCCTAGGAGAAGTTGATGTGCGGAGTCCTAGTTTTCCTACAGTGGTGGATCAGTATGCGGACGTTTTCAATGATGATGTCTCAGGGCTACCTCCTCGCAGAGAGGTAGACTTATATATTGAAATGTACCCCGAGAAAACCCCGATATCCACTCCAGCATATCGGATGGCCCCCGCTGAGCTTCAAGAGCTACGGGTACAGTTGGAGGACTTGTAGGGTAAGAGATTCATCTGACCCAGTGTTTCACCCTGGGCTTCCACGGTTTTGTTCGCCAAGAAGGCGGACGGGAGCTTGTGACTTTGTGTCGACTATCGTCGCCTGAACCAGGTGACCATGAGAAACAAGTACCCGCTACTGAGGATTGACGACCTCTTCAGTCAGCTCAAGGGAGCACAGTGGTTCTCGAAGATAGACCTTAGATCAAGCTATCATCAGCTCAGAGTTCGAGATGAGGACGTGCAGAAGATGGCCTTTAGATGTTGGTATGGACACTATGAGTTCTTGGTTATGCCTTTCAGCGTAACCAATGATCCAGTAGTGTTCAAGAGTCTCATGAACATGATCTTTCAGCCATACCTTGATCGATTTGCCGTGGTCTTCATCGACTACATTTTGATATACTTGACCACTAAGGAGGAGAACGCCTACCACTTGCGGGTTGTACTAGACACACTCCGAGAGAACCGGCTTTATGGAAAGCTCTTGAAGTGTCAGTTCTGGTTACATGAGGTCCACTTCTTGGGACATGTCATCTCTGAGGCGGGAGTTGTGGTGGATCCTGCGAAGATTGAGGCAGTGCTAGCTTGGGAGCCACCCAGGAGCGTGACGGAGGTGCGGAGTTTCTTGGGGCTAGCTGGGTACTACCAGAGATTTGTGCTAGACCTTTCCAGAGTTGCGGCACCACTCTCAGCTTTTAAAAAGAAGGTGAAACCCTTCGTGTGGTCAGACAGATGTCAGCAGAGCTTCCAGGAGCTGAGACAGAGATTGACCAGCGCGCCTATCTTAAGGCTACCGGAGGAGGGATTGGGGTACGTAGTCTACTGTGATGCATCAAGGACCGGACTCAGATGTGTCCTGATGCAGGAGTGGGTCGTGATCGCCTATGGATCACATCAGTTGAGGCATCATGAGAAGAACTACGCTACCCATGACCTGGAGTTAGCAGCAGTGGTATTTGCTCTGAAGATGTGGAAACACTATCTGATGGGAGAGCGCTTTACAGTCTACTCTGGCCACCAGAGTCTCAGGTACATCTCCTCGCAGAAGGACCTGAATCTAAGACAGCGATGATGGCTCGATTTCTTCCAGGACTATGACTTTGAGATAGTCTATACTCCTGGGAAGGGGAACATAGTAGTCGATGCTCTCAGCAGGAGGACGGGCATCCATCTACTCGGGAGGTGACAGAGCAGCTAGCCACTTTGCATATATCCTTCATGGATAGAGATGGAGCAGCCTTTCTTCAGTCACTCATAGTCACTCCTCCACTACTGCAGCGGGTCAGAGAGGCACAGCGTGGGGATGCTGACTATGAGACGTGGCGTGCACAGATATCCTCAGGACAGGCACCTAATGGATTCTCTTTAGGAGGAGAGCAAGATGTCCTTTTCAAAGGACGTACCTTGGTACTAGTTGCTTTACAGGAGGATTTGTTGAGAGAGTTTCACACTTCCCCTTTGGCGGTACATCCTAGAGTGGTGAAGATGTACCAGGATCTCATACGATAGCACTGGTGGCTGGGTATGAAGAAGGATGTGGCAGAGTTCGTTTCTCGATGCCTCGCCTGCCAGTAGGTGACAGCAAAGCATCAGGTACCAGCAGGCTTGGTATAGCCTTTGGAGGTCCCGGAGTGGGAGTAGGATGGGATATCTATGTATTTCATGACTGGACTTCCACGTAATTCCAGAGGTCGCAACTCCATCCGGGTGATTGTCGACCGACTCACCAAGTCGGCCCACTTCTTACCCATTAGAGAGCAGGGCTCAGTAGAGAGCTTGGGATGTCTCTACGTTCAGGAGATTGTACGGCTTCATGGTGTGCCATCATCTATCATCTCCGATCGAGATGATCGTTTTACTTCCCAGCTTTGGAAGGGGTTTCAGGAGGCATTTGGGACACAGCTACGTCTGAGCACCGCCTTTCACCCTCAGACGGATGGTCAGACGGAGAGGACCATTCAGACTCTTGAGGACATGCTCCATGCATGTGTCCTCGACTTTGGTCGCAGTTAGGAGGACCATATACCCTTGTTGGAGTTCATGTACAAAAACAGCTACCACTCCACCATTGGGATGGCACCATATGAGGCGTTGTACGGTCAACCTTACAGATCGCCTTTGTGCTAGACAGACCTTGGGGAGTTAGCACTTGTGGGACCGGAGATGGTCCAGGCCACGACAGAGAAAGTCCAGGTCATCCAGGAGCGAATGAGGACAGCTCAGAGCCGGTATAATTCTTATGCTGACAGGAGGTAGAGGCCACTGGAGTTCAAGGATGGCGACCACGTCTTCTTGCAGCTCTCACCTCAACGTGGATTACAGAGATTTGGCTGAGGCGGCAAGTTATCTCCATGCTTCATCGGACCATTCTAGGTCCTCAGCAGGATAGGCGATTTGGCTTATCGCCTGGCTCTACCACCTAAGTTGCACCGGGTGCACGACGTCTTCCACGTATCTCAGCTGAGGAGATACGTGCATGACCCAACGCATATCATCGACCATGGGGAGCTAGACCTTGACGATGGGGCGACCTTTGTGGAGGTCCCAGTGGACATCGAGGATCGACAGGAGCGGGTCCTATGTGGATGGTCGATACCTCTAGTGCACATCAGATGGTAGCACGAGAACCTTCAGGAGAGCACTTGGGAGTGGGAGGCTCAGATGCGTGCTCGGTACCCACATTTGTTCCCCTAGTTTCGGATGTATCTTTACGGGGACGTAAAGCCCTGATGTGGGAGTAATGTAAATACCTGTAAATTTCAAAGAAATTTTTTTTCTGAATTTTCTTTGGGATTTTAAAAGAACTCAGTTTCTGACAGCACCTAATTCCGAGGCCTGGTGTGCTCGAAATCATTTTCCGAAGTTTGGCTCGGGTACGTTCAGTGAACGAACGAGTGGGTTTTCCTAACTTTTGGACTGGTGCTCGGAATTGAATTCTGAGGGCACCGATGGAATCACAGCACCGGTAATTGCTTAAGAATGCCTTTTCTGGAGTTGTGTATGCTTAGGGTGAGGTTTTTAAATTATTTGGTTAACTAAAGAATAAAATAAAATAATGTGCAACAGATTTTATTTTTTATTCTAAGCAGTGTTAATCTAGGCATGGCGGCTGGAGTGGGACCCACTGATATCCTAACTCCTAGGTAGGATATTAGTGAGGTGGGGCCCACATGATCCCCACCCCTTTATTTCCTTTTACCTTCCACGTGCATTAAATGTGGTAACTCACCCGCACCCCCCTCTTAAATGTAAAGTCAACTCTCATGTTTAATAGAATTATTAAACGCCTCATTAATTGGGAAACACTCGATAATTAAAGCGTGGTCTGTTTTTGAATTTCAAAAACAGTTGGTGTGGGAAATAAAATAAGGCAAGGCCTTATTTTATTATAGTTGTTGTGTCATGCGAGAGATTTGGGGGAGGAATTACTCAAGCTTTGAATCTTCACCTTCTTCCTTGAAGAATGTGAATAACGTGAAGAACGCACCATCGCTAACAAATAATGCTGGCCTCCGACGAAGGGCGACGAAGAACGTCAAACCCTCGGAGATCGACGACGCGACGCCGTGTACCGCGACGCCGACGATCCTCCTTCCGTGACGCCGACGATCCTCCTTCCGCGACACTTCTTCTGCGACGTTCCTTCTCCCACGATAATCTTCAATCATCAACCGCTTGAGGTAGGGGGTTTGGTTTAATTAAATCTATGTGAATTATATCATCGACATGTGTTTAATTGTCGGAAGTCGTTTGAACTGCTAACGCGGTGGGTGCGGACCAACGAACAAGTCCGAACCCATTGTTTCTTTGTTCTTGGTGTGCGGATTGACGGGCGGTGACGTAGCAGGCCATAAAGGCATTTTGAGGTCTTTGCAGTGAAGAGCTGGTCCCGGGAGGACTGCTGGCGAAGACAGCAGGCAAAACGGACCACTGGAGTGCGTCTGGCGGTCCGCGGAAGACACCGCCGGCCGCGTGGGACCGTGGGCGACGCAGCGCCAGGCCGCATCCGCTGGCAAGGAGTGGCCCCCACATGGGGGTCGCGACTCCAACCAAGGGGGCAACGCCCCCTTTGCGCGGCCGCTCAGCCAGCGTCGAGCCGACCCCGCTCGGCCAGCGCCGAGCCGCCCCGGGCCAGACCGGCCGCACCGGGCCGGTCCGCCCTAGCCAGGCCGGGCCGCGCCCACCAGGCTGGGCCACGCCCTAATGGGCTGGACCTGGACCCGATTCGGGCCGACCCAGGGGGGTTGGGCTGGGTCGGTCCGGGCCCAGACCCCCCATTTTCAGACCACTTCCGGTCTTTCTCCCATAACTTGGTCTACGGACCTCTGATCGATGTACTGTCAATTGCGTAGTGATCCTTGAATCGAGACGGTCGTTTCGGTATATTACACTCAAGCTTTCGGAAAACTTTGGGTACGGCCGGGTTGGTTCGAACACGAAACCAACCAGGCCCTCGGAGCGGAAACGCTTATAACTTGAGCACCGGACGTTCGATTGACGTTCTGTCGACTTTGTTGGATTCCTCTTAGTGAGACGGAACCTTTGGCTTACTCTAATCAAGGTTTGGATGTAGTTGGAGTGCGGTCGGGTTGGTTTTGACTTAAAAACCAACCGGGCCCCTGGAACGAAAGAGCCAATAACTCTCAGACCGGGCGTCCGATTGACGCGCCGTCTTTCTCGTTGAGTTCCTCTTGTCGAGACAGAACTTTGAGACACATAAACTCCAGACTACGTGTTAGTTGATGTATCGACCCCCTTGGTTCGTGGAGCGGACCCTCCCGGAACGAGCATGCTGTGTGCGAGAACCCTAGAGCTGGCTACGACTGTGAAGACCGTACTGAAATCCTATGTGGGTTCGACGGGGATGAAGACTACACTGAAATCCTATGTGGGTTCGACAGCGATGAAGACCGTACTGAAATCCTATGTGGGTTCAACGGGGATGAAGACTGCACTGAAATCCTATGTGGGTTCAGCAGCGATGAAGACTTTACTGAAATCCTATGTGGGTTCAACGGGGATGAAGACTGCACTGAAATCCTATGTGGGTTCGGCAGCGATGAAGACCGTACTGAAATCCTATGTGGGTTCGACGGGGATGAAGACAACACTGAAATCCTATGTGGGTTCGGCAGCGATGAAGACCGTACTGAAATCCTATGTGGGTTCGACGGGGATGAAGACTACACTAAAATCCTATGTGGGTTTGGCAGGGATGAAGACAGCACTGAAGTCCTATGTGGGTTCGGCAGCGATGAAGACCGTACTGAAATCCTATGTGGTTTCGACGGGGATGAATACTACACTGAAATCCTATGTGGGTTCGGCAGCGATGAAGACCGTACTTAAATCCTGTGTGGGTTCGACGGCACTGACTACTGTTCTTGTATCTTATGTGGGTCTGGCAGTGTCTGACTCTGTTCTTGCTATACTATGTGGGTCTGGCAGAGTAGCTGGTTTAGTATCCTACGTGGGTCCCAGATTAGATGAATCACTGGCTATATCTGATCATCTCTATTACCGAAGAAGTATACATGTGTGAGCTGAGTCTTGACTTCCAATCATTATCTTCGATATGATTGACTTTCTTTCCTATGTGGATTGTGTCGTGTATCCTGTGTGGACATGATCGAACTTGGGCTTGGATGTTGGAGCCAAACTGGAATTGATGACTTTGGTATATGTATGGGAATATACCTAAGTAGTGTTGGATGTTACTTCGTGATTGTATCTTTCCTTTGTGGATTACCCTTTGTGGATTCTGGGAGACCTTCGGGGGTCTCGGGGTCCCTACTAAGTAGCGTATACTCACCCCTGCACAGGCTATGCCCGCACTACGTTGTGTTGGATGCAGACGACGGACAGTGCTAATCGTGGTAGAGGCTAGTGGAGGAGTCGGTACCTGGAGGTAGACCACTGGGCGGGACGTACACGGAGCGGACGGCTGGACCTGAGGAGCTGAGGTGGCTATCTGTACCCACCCTTCAGGTGGGACTTCCAATGGACGACTCGACATGCTTCTTTATTTTCAGTTGTTGTACTTTCTTTCCAGTTGTACTTTACTTTCAGTTTGGGTTTGTATTATGGCCCATTTACTTTCCGCACTTACTTTTTGTACCCAGTTTTACTTAGTGTTTACTTCTGCTTGCTTACTCTGTGGTGTTTGTTTACATTATAAAGGCAATTCCTTCCCCTTTTTGTCGGGATTTACGTCTTGGTGCTAGTCGCCAGCCCCTGGCCTATGGGAGGCGGGCTTGGGGTAGTCACAGCACGGGTCCCGAGGATGGGTCGTGATAGTAAAATCGCCGCCGAAGTCACGGGAACTGACGCGGAACGAGGCAGCAATGAATCAGCTATGTCGCAGAGGTTAAAACCGCCGCTAAACGTAAGAAAAAATTTACGTTTAGCAGCGATTTTCACAGTTTAGCGGCGGTTTAAACTGTCGCCCCTATAAATGTCGCAGCGGTTTAAACCGCCGCTAAAAGCTGTCCAGAAAAAAAAATCTGCTTCCGCTGCACCACTGCCCTGAAAAACAAATCAAACCAGAAATATAAACCAACTGAGATACATTATAGCCCTCCTACCATGAATAACCCACATCATGTATCATCATCCTAGCCCTCCTCCTTCACTACATCACATTCCCACAATCACTTCCTCAATATCAAAAATAACAACATGACAATCACACACCAAAAGTTGGGTCAAGGTCAAGTTCCTTGGTTGGAATACCTTGGATCATGATTTTGTAGAAGCCATAGACTTTACTCCCATGGAACATGTTTGTGGTAGTTGATGCCTTGATCTTGTTTTCTACTTTGGTCTTGATTCTATAGGATGATTTGGGCCTTGATACCCATTGTATATGGATTTATTGGGCTTGAACTGGACATGGCTCATTGACATGCTCCTTGGACCCCACCCATGTTACTAAGTTTCCATCGAGATGCCCCTATGACTCAATGTGGATTCCTTGGACTTATATACCTTATATCTAAACCTTTATGGTCTAACACTTATGATTACACAAAATGACCATTGTAGATGTGATACACACTTGATTATCTGGTGTGGCTGTGATGGGTATTATTCACTAGATAACATTGTGTGGCTATGGTATTTTTTTACACTAGATCATATGGTGTGGTTTTGACAGATGTTTTCTTGTACAATACAGATAGCCTCATTGTGGTTTTTTTCCTACAGTGGGTAGACATGATAGTGTTATTCTGGTTTATTTCTATTTATAGATTCACCAATATATATTATCGTGACTATTTATTATAGGTATCCTTGTCTGTATGGATAGTATCACTTATGCCTTGTGAAATTTTTGTTCAGTACATTAATATGTGTGATATATTGAACACATATTTTGTTTATATCACACAAATTGGCATTTTTATAGATGCCATTTGTTAGGTCCAACTGAGTGTTATGTCACACCATTTTTGGGTCATTGGGTACCTATATATACTTCTTGGATGCATGTAGGGACATTTTAAAGTTTCAACAATACAATTCATGACATTCTTATTTTGTAGGAGCAGGAGAGAACGTGATCATGCAGGGTCTTGATGCTAGGTGGGATAGTACATTTTGGTATTTTGGGTATTTTCAAACATGTACTGTACTAGAATTTTGTATACCTATTATCTTACATTATAGAGGCATGAAATGACATATCATTTTTGTATGATATTTCCTTATATACTATTTATTTATTACTATCTTTTATGTTTTACCTCTATTTGGATGATCAAATGCTTCCACTATTGACGACATTGTTTATTAATACTATTGTACACTCTAAGATGATGGAATAGTCTCTGCACAAAGTCACCATAGTTCCTCAATTCTAGTCGGTAGCCTCTGGGATATGGGGAGGTGTGCCTAAGGCCATGCGACCCAGCAGATCGGGCACCACATAGTGGAATCCAAGTTTGGATGTTATAACATGGCATCATAGAATTCATTTTATTATTTTATTACTATTGTGAGACAAATATTTAGGTATTTGTAAGGTAATTAAATAAGGTAATAGGTGGTAACTAGGATTATCAATCCCACAAACTAGACAAATCAAAATTTCTTGGAATGAAACATGTTCCCCTAGATGTTTCCTATTAAAATTGATTTGATTCCACAGTTTGGTGATTTAGTTATATCTTGATGTTCCTTTCTATTATGGATTTCATGAATTCACAATGGAATAATGAGTCATGGACCATTGGTCGCATGAAATAGAACGTGTTATGGTATGGATTAATTGGATTCCATATTTCAGTCCATGAGGTGAATGGGACCATATGGGTAAGAATTTATGACCCATTTGGTTCAACCATTCAAATATAATTATGATATAAATATGCAATTAAATGATATTTAAATTGGGAATTAGAGAACTTGACCTTGACCCAGATTTTGAGTGGATAGTAGGCAGTGTCTCTTGTGATTTTTATGACTATTTTTATTTACTATGTTCTAGATTTTGGAGTAGGTAGAGGGGTGATTGAAGACCATGAGAAAACTAAACTATGTGCTAGGGAACAAATAGAAGATTGTGTACTGGCATGATTCCTCGGTCTCTAAAGGATGAGGCATTGAACTTAGAGATCTCAAGTGACTTCCATACCCCTTCATTAGGGGGGGACCTTTTGAGATGTCTTTTCCCTAGAGGATGAGCCTTGTATACCTTTTTATGGAGGTGTTTTGTGACATAAGATGACCATCCAATGTGGGATAGTTAAGACCCTTGAGACACCTCCAACTATTAAGTAATTTTTGAATTAGAAACCATGGCCTATCTAGTATGGAATGTGCCTTGGGTATACCTCCAATTCTACACATGCATTCATAATCTGGGGTTTATATTGATAACATACAAGTAGATGGTGCTTTATAGCTTTGTAGGGATTATGATAGGTGTGGGTGGACAATTGGAGCATCCATCGGGTCGATAACCCTCCTGGTAGCATAATGTATACAAGGAATGAGTCCTCTATTTATTTTTTGGATTACGTTACCCAATCATAGTGATAGGACATGGGTCCTCCATTCATAGAGTTGGTAACCCTCTCAGTTGATGCACACAATGCACATTGAGGCATAGATCATTCATTGCATCTAGTAAACCTCTTGAATAACACAGTATTTAGTGTTTAATGAGTCCATTATTACTTCTACTATTGAGGGAGGATGTAGAAGTGATTTATGTGTGATAGTATGGGCAAAAGTTAGGACATGAAAATGTGTGGTGGCAACTACCAATTCAAACACAGACCTAAATGAAATGATGTATACCACACTCGAGAAATAAAGACATAAAAAAACATCAGAAATCAATAAAATGCATAAAAAGAAACATGAGAAATCAAGGAAATTATAGGACATAAAAATGTGTGGTGGAAACTATGTGCCACAAATGTTACATCTACAAACCAATGGTTCCCATATTTGTTCAACATATCAATAATACAACTACTCAGGGTCCAATGATGCATCGTCACCCTCTCCACCTTCATCTCCACTTTCTGCTGTCACCTATAAGAACATTATATTGAAAATTAAATACAGTTGCATATTTATATTAAAACTTAAAACCAATGAAAGTTAGAAAACTAAATGAATTTGATTTTTTGTGATTTACCTGCATACCACCAGTCGATACACTACCACCGGGGGCATATCTGCTCATCTGTCGCAGAACTAGATGAAATAGTGTACCTCTTCCTCCTTAGAATTCCTGTCATTTAATCAAATAAAATTAAGTTCAAAATATATATTTCAAAAAAATTATGCAGAAAAAAAATTAAAAATGATAATAGATTCATAGTACTAATAGAAAAAATATATATAACAATGATAATGAATGACTGCAGAAATAAAACAAGTGGTTGCTGAATAAATAAATAATTGTACATAAAATCATTTTCCCCTTAAATCATGTCAGTTTCCTGCTCCATTGCTTCATCCACTTCATTCAACCTTGCTAGACTAATATTTTCAATATCATGATGGACAAATAATCCTGCTTCCTATTGCGGATTAACTTCAATTTCAGAGGTCAAATTTTCCACTTCATCACCCATATCATACAAATCTCTTTGTATTACATGAGCAACTACACTCCACCCTTCATCGGCAACATCATTTACATAATATACCATTTTTTCTTGCGATGCTAAGATATATGGATCATGCAGTTCAAAATCACCAACATCCATCAAGCGAGAGAAGTTCACAGAAGTAAATTGCAAGGAATCTCTTTTAACACCTCTGATAAAATCCACCCATTTTAATTTGAACAAAACAACCGAAAAATGTCTATGGTAGTTTAATCAAATAATATCATGCAGATTTCTATAGTATTCCACTTCATCAAATATAAATATACCACTATTCTGTGTTTTCAAACCCACTTCTCGATCGACAGTACGAAATCTAAATCCATTCACATTATAAGTATCGAACTTTCTAACTTGTTTTAGAGGACCTATAGCAAGAAACTTCAGATCTTATGACACCTCTGCTCGAGTATCAGTATTCATGATCTGAAAAAAGAAATGTACTTTATTAGATTTACAAAATGTTTGTGTCAAACTAATATTCGTATTTATTGCAATATTTATGAACTTAAACGTCGTGAAAACCATTCTACAAGCTCTTTATTAATAGCTTTTGTTATATCTTTCTCATTTCGTGTTCGGCCTCTCATTCGTCTCTTTGTTTGTATCCTCAACTCTTCAATAAATGGATCTACAATTTCACTATTCAGCAGCACATATCTATGTGCTTGTAATAATTCCAATTCAGTCAATGTTACATTTGAGGTCCTCCCAACTGATCGGCCAATAGCATGAAATATTTTGGATTTCTGATGTATTTGTGATTGAGTCGATGTGTCGTCAACACATCCAACTCGATTAAATTTTATCTCAATATCATCCAAGTATCGAGAACAAAAGGTCAGACACTCCTCAGCCAAATATCCTTTAGCAATAGAGCCTTCTGGTTGAGCTTTATTTCTCACGTATGATTTCAAATGCCCAAGATATCTGTGAGATAAAATAAATATAATTATGAATTTAATTAAGTACCAAAAATTGTTTACTTAACTAGAAAACATATAAATAAAGTACCTCTCAATTGGATACATCCATCGATAATGAACGGGGCCTCCTAATTTAGCTTCCTCAACCAAATGCACAATTAAATGCATCATTACAGTAAAAAATGACGGAGGAGAGATCATCTCCATTGCCCAAAGAGTCAACACAAATCTCTCCTGGAGGTTGTCAAGATGAAATGGATGTAGAGATTTCTCACATAGTTGTCTGAAAAATGTGCAGAACTGGAGTACAACAGTAGTAATTTTTTTAGGTAATAATGTACTCAATGCCAATGGTAGTAACTGCTGTAACAAAATATGTGAATCGTGACTTTTCAATCCATGTAACTTACGATTCTTCAAGTCAAAACACCTCGAGATGTTACTTGAATACCCATCAGATACCTTAACATTATTTAACATTAGAAGGAATGTATCTTTATCCCTATTTTTCATTACAAAAATTTCGGGAGGATACTTTTCATTCTCATCTGGCCAGAGATCACATTTTATGTCCATTGCTTGTAAGTCTTTGCGAGCATTGAGATGATCCTTCGACTTTCCATGATCATTAAGCAATGTGAATATCAAATTTTCATAGACATTCTTCTCAATATGCATCACATCAAGATTATGCCACAACAAATTAAATTCCCAATACGGAATTTTGAAGAATATACTTTTTTTCTTCCATTGTTGTGTTCCGGTTTCGCTTGACGATGCACTTCAGACCCGTTTTATGCTCTCATTTAAATGATGAACCTTCCCAAATTCTGTTTCAACATTTTCAAGCTGTGTTAATATTTCAGAACCAGTTAACAAATTTGGAGGTGGTCTATGATCAATGGAACCATTAAATTTTAATCTGTTCAGCTGAAATCTATGAGATGCATCGAGAAATCTTCGATGACACAAGAAGCACCATTTTCTACTGTGAGGTAGCCATTTGGGCTCAAAATCAAAGTTACAAATGGGACAAGTCAAACCCGTGTAATTGTTCCAACCAGATAAATTCCCAAGCCCAGGGAAGTCACTAATGGTCCACATTAAAGTAGCATGCATTTTGAACATTGTTTTAGAAGAAACATCAAATATCTCAACATCGTTGCTCTATAACTCCTGCAATTCGTCAATCAATGGCTTCAAGTATACATCAATATCATTTCCAGGCATTTTTTTTCCAGGAATAATCATCTAAAGGATAAAAGATGTTTGTTTCATACACATCCAAGGAGGAAGATTATAAGGTATCAAAACAACTGGCCAAATGCTATAACTGGTACTCAAAGTCCCAAATGGGTTGAATCCATCGGCAGCCAATCCTAATCTAACATTCCTAGGATCAGATGAGAAATCGATATGTAATGAATCAAATGTATTCCATGATTGAGAATCTCATGGATGTCTCATTAACCCATCATTGTTATTATCTACAGAATGTCACTTCACGTATTCAGCAGTTTTCAATGACATGAATAATCTTTGCAATTGAGGCTTTAAAAGAAAGTAACGCAAAACCTTTGCAGGTGTGTTCCTTTTATTCTTCTCCATGAAATTATGTTTATTCAGACTTCCAACATCACCCTTTTCCTGCCATATAGAAGAAGAATGTTTCTTGAAATTCTGTCTACTTGAATCCTCTCCCCAATAAAGCATACAATCATTGGGACACGCATGTATTTTTGTATAATTCAGACCAATCTTGTTAACAACTTTTTTCATATCATAAAAATATTCTAAGATTTTTGCTTCAGGAAATGCATCACGAATAAATTCCAATATCATGGACATTGCCTTATTTGTAATTCCACATAGACATTTGATATGGTACAACTTCAGTAGAAATGAAAGCTTTGAATATTTTAAACACCCACTATACAACTCTTGATTTCCATCATCAACTAAATCATGAAACACATTTTCCTCAGTGAAGTTTTCTCTTACATTTGGCTCCACAGAATCAATAGGAGGATCCAATGATATGCTACAATCTTGATCTGCCTGTGTTACAGTCTCAAAAACATCACTTGTCATGTTGCAATTTGTAGCACCCTATTCTGGTTGTTATGATATGTTTTGATGCTGATAGAGGTGTCTTGCAGTGCTGAATGCATCATTTATGAGGTTTTTCATTTCATTTTCCATTTTCGATGAACTTGGGACCTCATTCTGCGGATTAGCATTAGTGCTCAATCTTTCTGTAACATTCGATTCTCCATGCCAAATCCAACACAAATATTGATCAGGGAATTGATTCAGTATTAAATGTTCATAAACCTTATCTATCTTCAACCATATTCTAAATTTTCATTGAGGACATGTACATTTTATTCTCCCTTCAACGGATTGATTAGAAATTGCAAAATCTAAAAACTCATTCAAACCCTTAACATACTGAGGTGTGTTCCTCGGTAATGTGATCGAGCTTTTATCCATGTATATCACAATGTGCCTACACAATAATAAAAATAATTAAAACACATAGTTACTACTACATAGAGAAAGAGATTCATATATACGATAGTGTAACATTACAGAAACATAATATAATAAAGATGATCCCCTGAGTTATATATGAACCCTCTAGTGTTTGGGATAGGGGAAGTTTCTTTGGTAAAGAGAAATAGTGTGCTAACAATGTGGTAGCTACTTTATCATGAAAACCAAAGCATATTGTTAATTTGGAATAACCCCAACCTAATTTCTCTATAGAGTCTTCATATAAAAATCTAATATCGAATAAATCTATTATAAATAATGTTTAGGAAAAACCTTACGATGCTTACAAAATTTGTGAGGAGGAGTAGAGGAAGTGATCCAATGGAGGTAGTTAATTATCAATAAATTAATTTTAAATACGGTTCACCTTGAATGGAGTGACTGTGGATGAACATTTATAATATACAAAATTTATTGAATAATTTTAGAATCTGGTATGACTAACACATCATCAATGAATGACATATGGACTATCCCTTAGTGTTGAAACAATTAAAATTTTTGGGTTCCATTTTACATATACATTCTTATGTTTAGTAAATGTTTGTTCCTTTATATAGGTTTAATGTGTTTCAAGAAATTTGGTGATAAGATCTATTAACCAAAAATAATTATTTGATGCCCTGATTAACCCCACCCATCTCAAGGAAGCCTATGGTATAGAAAAAAATGTTTTTGAATAATCATCCTTCCCATAAACAATTAAATGAAACTTATAATAATGGGGGTTTCTTATTATAATTATTCTCCTTAAATATTATGTTTTCTCTATTGATGGCACAATCAGACACTTCTATTCGAGCCATGAAGATTTTTATCACACCCTACTATTGAATTACAATATATTTTGGTGAATTTATTTCTTTCGCAATCTCACTAGAACATGTTTTTCTACTCGGAGAAGTGTGATATTTCCTTTATTTAATATATTTCAATTCATTTTCCTTCCCTTTCCTTGGTTATCACACACTTCCCAAAAGATCTTATTCAATTCCCTTTTAGTGGAAGGATGTGATGATTACATTAGGGGTGATCAATGTTCTTTGATCACATATTTTTTTAAGTGTATAGAGTGAGGTGATCATTGCATATGTTTGTTTGAATCAAAAGTGCTAAGTGAGGGTAATAAGTTGTGGTTGTAGAAAATTAGTGAGAGAACATGAGTGTTATAATTGAGTGAATTATGATTCAGAATGTTAGGACGGGGAATATCCAATGTGAGAGAATTGTTCTATCATTATATATTAAACTCTAATTTACATACACTAACACACTTGGTTCTCTATTTTAACCTACCACACAACCCCCCCCCCCCCCACACACACACACACACAAAAGCACATAGAATTATCTTTGTGATAAATAGTGATTCACACTACTAATTAAATTTATCTCTGGTTTATATTTGTATATCTTGACACATTAATGGTAGCTGCATAAAGAATTTTCCAATATTGAGGGTAGTCAATCCATATTCATTATTTTATTTTTATTTTATTTATTTTAAATGGTTCCATTGAATGACTATATCTAGTTCTAGTAACCCTTTTGGTTTTGATCCAATGGTTCATAAAACTATCTTGGAATGTTCTAGACTGCTAAGGATCATCGATAATTTTGGATATAGATCATATTACTATTAATTTAATAGCCTTAATAACTATATAATTATTCTATAGATTCATTAAATATTCATAATATAGAGGAGAATCATGTACAATTAATTAGAATACATAGATATTTTTCTGCACTAAATTTTAACTATCAGAATAATTGACCATTGTTTCTAAATAATCAACTAGAATTTTAGTTAGAGCGTAGAACAATTCAACATTTTCCAATGTTTCATGGTTTGTATGGTGATGAACCCAATAATAATTTTATGAATTTTTGTATTATATGTATTACCTTTAATACTAGAGGTGTTTCATGAGCTCAAATCATGTGGAAGGAATCAACATTGTCTCTAGAGGGATCATAAAAGGAATATATATATATACACAACCTATAACTTGGAGGGGTAAAAAACATGGATGATCTCTAAAGAGACATTCTTCATAACTTTATCCCCACTTCAAATAAAACACATCTAAAAATAGGATTTATAGAATAAATAAATATATTAGAGAAACTATTTATGAGTACTAGAAAAGGTTAAAGAAGTTGATTGTTATTTTCTATAGCAACCCATTAAAGATCATTATTTATTGCTTTTTTAGTAAGGCCTTGTGGATAGTGAATGGAACATGCTAGATACTTCTTAACATGTGTCAATCATCACTGTCACATCATCATATTAGCTAGAAAATAGGTAATCCCAACTCTCAACCTATGTCAATCATCTCATCATCATCACACCAGCATAAAAAGAAATTCCAACTCTCAACCAGTGTTAACCATCCCAACATCCACTAAATTTCCACATCATTACCTGACACATGTTATAACCTCGAGCCATCACAACCAAAAACATGACATAGCCTTAAAGCCATCACAACCTAATGAAATGTGTACATGTTATATCTTAATCCACTATAACCCATAATATAAGTATGTATTGTAACCATGAGCCATCACAACCCATGAGTGTAGTATCAAAAAACCAAAAACAATCAAGCAGATAGAAAAACAATCACTTCAGAATAAAAACTAACAAACACATATAAAAAATCACATGCAATAAGTAGAAAAACAAATAATCATAAACAAAAACATCTGCATACAATATAATAAATACAACATTACAATTTATTATAAGAAACAATAATAATAAAGAAATAAATAATATCAAAACAACAAAAAAATTATAAATCAAACCCTAGGGTTCGTATAGGTCGTTGGGGAAGCAGGGTCGTCGGGGTCACGGGGTCGCCGGGGTCGCAGGGGGCCGGGGTCGCCGAGGTCGCGGGGTCGTCGAGGCTGCGGGGTCACTGGGGTCACCGGGGTCGCCGGGGTCGTGGGGGGCCGGGGTTGCAGGGGAAGCGTGGGGCCGGGTGAATTGGGGGCGCTGGGTGAGAAGGGTCGGGGTGGGGGGGAAGGTTCGGGGCTGTGAAAAAAAAGGTTTCTCGACAGTTTATTATAAACCACCGGGAAACCTTTTGTAAAAAGGATTTAGCGGTGGTTCCTAGAACCGCCGCTATAAAACCGCCACTAAACGGCAGTTTTGTTGTAGTGATATGGGGTTCAGGGAATTTTAACATCCTAAAATAGTGATTTTGGACATGGTTTGAGGTTCTGTTGACATCTTGAGGGTTCAAATGAATGCTAGAGGAATGGTCGGAAACTTGGGATGCTGAAAAGTGAAGTTGCAGGAGATGAATGGTGTGAATGGGTCAGTCATGCCATGAATATCTTTCATGGGGTGATTTAGGGTTTGAATGAGGGATAACCAAAGGGTCTGGGAAAATTTCTTAAAAATTCATGGCATGAAACCTATGGTCACATTGTGACAGTTTCCCATCTATTTTTTTAAAAAATACTAAAAAGAGGTTCAGCCCTGCTTTCTTCTTTGGAAAAACATGCTGCTCAGGGTGGGTCTCAGTTAGACTTATCCCTCTCCCATCTTCGCTCTATTTAAATCAATTCTAGGAGTGGTTAGATGACATTTTAAGGTATTATATTCCACTCACTCTCTCTATTCTACTTCCATAGTTGGTCACTGATTTATTCCATTTTTATTTAAGATTTTGGTGTTTATTCCACTAGAACATGGTGTAATCAACCCTTTTTATGATTCTTTCAAACATCCAAGTGAGAGGATATCCTAAGATGAAGTCTTCACATCATGGCACTCTATTTTAGTGAAGGTGTTTCTTATTATGTTTTTTTCAAGGGTTTTTGGTGATTTTGGGTAAAAATATTTGTTGAATTAGTGATATAAATTGGGTCTCTTGGGTGGTGTGGGTTCAGATGCATGTCGGGAGTGGACCTCACCCCTTTGCTCAATGTTTTGGAAAGAGAGTTTCATTTGGTGAGTTTTAGGCAATTATTCCTATTTAAATTAATTAGTTTAATTGATTATAGATTTTTATAATTAATTTTTTTGGATTCCTTGTCTTGAGATAGGGATTCACGGTGGTGAACGATGACTAGATGGACTTGAACAAGCTTAGGAAAGAGTTATTGACCGATGAAACTAAAAAGGAAATGGTTGCATAAATGAGGTAGTAGATTTTAGTACTTTATCTCTTTCTTTATACATGATGTTTATGTGCATGTGTATGTGTGGTTATACCACTAAGGAGACATACCCTTCTGTTAATGGAATTGTTCTATTTAAATTAAATTTTTAATTTAAATTAAATTTTTAAACTTTATGATAACCTAAAAAATCAAAAGGGACCAAGTGTTGAGGCCAACATGGACCTAATGAAATGGCTTGATGTTGAGGTCACCAATGGACAAGACTTGGACCATTAGTATGCCTTGAAACATGAACTCCTTGAGGGTTTTCACCCAAATAAATTGAAATAGATAAGGCTTAGTGGCTCTTTCTTAGGCGGACCTGATGTTGGTTATCCTTAGTAAGTTATACCATGACTATTATAGCACCTTGGAGCCATTATGCTCAATGAGATTGGGTTGAGTGATCCTTCCTCTTAGAGATGTGTTTAGTCTAGGTGGATGGACCTAGGGTTGGATGAGCTGGGCTGGGTGAGTAGATATTTGTAGAATAACTAATGAGATTGAGATAGGCCAGAGTCATCTATCTAGTTTCCTATTAGCCTCTTGGGTCATGGAAGGGTACCATGCGTCCATGGGTATGTCACAAACCACACCACACATGGGTACTTGGACATACTTGGGTTCGAAGATAGGGAATCCTCATCTTGCTTCATCCCTTTCACTAATCCTAACCTCCTCTCAGATTTTCCACACATCATGGTCAGCCCAAAGGTTTTCAGTCTCCTCGAAGGTCTCCCGAAAGTGTCAATATCACCTCTCAAATTCACTGAAACCACATCGATGCTTGATCCCAATCTGGTTCTGAGTTTTTTTCATTTTAAGCTTCTAATTGATGCATTTTCTATGTTTTTAAATGAATAATGGTGGATCCATAAGTGCATAGTCATCGGGATCCTTGATCCCCAACATTATAATTCAATTTCAAGGTAAAGATGAACTGATTAAGGCCTAGGTTAATCCTCTGGAATTCTTTAAATTGAATCATTCCTTCATGATCATATGGACCTTCAATTTCCATCTGGATAGAGATTACAATTGTGTTGTGATTTTGTTTAAACTACCAGTTCTCTCCCTTCCCTTCAACAATCATTCAATCCTTAGGTTGATTGGGTATTCATTTTTCTATTGTCTTTGCCCAAATCATCGCACCTAAACTTTATACCACCCAATTTCCCCACACATTTTCATGGAATTCGAGGTCAAAATACTAATTCTTGGATTCATATGACTGGACATAGAGGGTGATTACATACTCATTAAAAAGTTTATTATTGATTCTTGGATAGATTTTGGATTGAATTTCTATTGACGGGGCTATATGATTGAATCATGTCATCAAAGATAGAGATATGTGGAAGTCAATGTTATTGATAATCCTTCAGTGCCTCTAGAACCCGCTAATCATTTGGCTCCTAAAATAGAGCATAAATCCATTGAGGAAGGTGGTATAAACTCATCCATTTGAGAATACTTACATGTGAATCCTCTTGTTTGTAGGAGAATGGGGTAATGGCGTATAGGTAGGGTGTGTTCATGGGGATCCAGTCCCAAGCTTGATCCAAGTCTGAAGGTTCAGTGGCTATAGAGAAAAACATTACAATAGAACAAGTTCTCACTCTTGGGATATGCTTTGAATGGTTTTGGTGAGTTAGAGGAGTGGACAAGGGAATCATCTAAGATGAAAATTAAATAATAATGGGTGGTCCTCTATGAGGTTGGGAAAGAGAAAAACTATCTTGAAATGGGACCAAATGAGCCTTTGGATGGATCTAAAGGTTCTGATGTCCAATTATAGGATATCTCTCACTACATAGTTCATATATAGATTGAAGTTTTTTATCAGTCGGGATACAATAATGAGAATAAATGAAGGCATGACACTAAGGATTACTTTTTCAACAAAAAGAAATTGAAGATAATGCAAGGACTATTCCAAGGTTCCTAGAACCATGATGAACAGATCAGTGGGTGAGAACATTGACTTCAAGGGGTTTTACAGAAACTCTAGGAGCTAATATCAACTAGTGGGAGGAGGAGTGGCTGATTCAAAGGAAACATATGGCCATGCCTCTCATCTATTGGATAATATTAGAGTGCCCAATATTGAGGACAACCAAGGTCCCTTGGTTAAGGCCACAACTTCCTTAAATTATGATGTTTTTAAGGATTGGATAATCCTTTAGGGATGTACACTCACTCATAGAATAGCCTATCTAGATGAGGAGTTATCACAGGGACTACATGGGATAATGTTGTGGATAATAAATATAATGTTGCAATACTAGTTGAGGTCATTGATCTGGAAATCATCCCTATAAAGATAGATATCAATTCCTCTCAAATTGAAAATTGAGGGACAATAGAAACAATAAAGTAATTTACTGATGTCAAAGAACCCATTGTGATCCTCCTTATACATTACAAGTAAAATATATTTGAAATTCCCTAACCCCAGAAGCCCGGAGCAGGTGCATTATTTTAATACATTGGCATGATTACAAGGAATCAAGTTTCAAAGGACCGATCAGTTTACCAGTCTTGGAAAATAGATTACATACATGAACATTACATTACACATTCAAACATAAAAGACAGCATAAATAATCCTTTGAGAATGTCATTATTCCCCTATCTTAAACCATCATATCAATCATAATACACTTCTTGGAATCCTGGGAAAACAAAACATAAGAAAAGGGTGAGCTCAGATGCTCAGTAAGGGTAAATAATTTAGCAGAAGCTACAAAATTTTAAGGAAAAATTGTAATAAAAACAACAGCCTTTTAAACATAAAATTGAACATAATATGGAAATAATAAATCAAGAATTACCATATAATCATGCACATGGATATTCTACTATTCAAATAATCACATGTAACAACTAATTTCATAATGAGGGAATATATAATGCCAAACATCATAACAACATAGTCAAGGCCTCGTGCTAAGACTACAAATAAAATTTTTTTCAAGGCCTTGTGCCAAGACACTAGTTTGTCTCATGAGACCTACTAATGCATCAAGGAGCTATATCGGGCTCCACCCATCACTTACTAAGTCCAATTAATTCCTCATATGAAAAGGGTGAAACATAACATAAACATTCATATTAAAACTAGCATACGAAATGTCAATACTTTAACCATAAACCATGAATGGTATAAAACAACACATCCATAGTCAAACATATCATAACTCATTCAATAAAATATATAACATTGTATCATAATAAATAAACCTCAATCATGAATAATATTCAGTAAAGGATGTTGACAAAGTTGAAAATGACCAGTAAAACTATTTGAGAGAAATATCTCTTTTTTATGAAATCATTTAAAATTCAATCAATTTAGAAAGGAAGAAATTTAAATTAAATTTTTTGAATCAATGTTTTCTATACCACTTTGAAACTTTTTGAAAGGAATTTACATTTTAAAAAATTCATGTCTATATAAATAAATCCTTAAAACCATTTTGAAAACATGGACATTAATGAGAATGATTTAGAAGAATAAATATTTAAAACATTTAAAATGATGTTTTAGTTACAGATTCCCTTAAAAATAATCCATTTGAAAACACTTTTATGAAACATATACATGGATAATAAACATTTCCCAGTATAAATTTACACATAAATAATCTTGGATAATAATGAGATTGAGGAATTAACCCTTACCTTGTACTTTCCGTTGGTCGAGGGTACATTTAACCACCTGTATAATGACCATAGTATGTTATTAAATTATACCAGAACTATATTAATATTCATGATATCATACTTCATTTATTTATGGTTTTATACTACCCATTTAATAATTATTTCTTTTCTAAAATAACATTTCGGGTAATAATCACTTTCTTTATCGTACACGTTTTAAGTTGTTATTCTTGATCGTATCAGTTATATCATGATTTAATTGCTTCAAGAATATAAAAAATTATTTATGTATCACATATATTCAGAATATAAATTTGTATAATAGATAGATATATGAAATGGAAAACACAGTTTATAGAGACGGTAGGCTATACGTACACATAAACGTCGTTTTCGTTTTCATATCGTATTTAATGGAAGTAAGTGAATGAGGTATATGTAAATACATACATATATATATATATATCAATTATCATTATTATTTCATATATTACATATTTATTAATAATATATTTATTTTTATAATCATCGTTGAATGGTGAATGTGGAAATGAATCTCATCGCGTCGTGGAGACAATAATTTGTACGTATGCACGAGTGAAAATATCATTCTATTGATAGTGAAATAATATGTAATTGGATATTATATCTTATATAACGAATAATTAACATGTTATATTTATTATTTACATCTGTTATACTCATTATTATACCCATCCAAATAATGAAGTGTTGAATAACAAACTACACCACGATGTGGAGACGGTATGTCGTACGTACCCACATATTGTGACTTGTAATTCATAGTATGGATAGAATAATGAATATGGTTGTACCATATTTATAATAACTTAAAATTATTTATAAGGTACTTTATTTATTATTTTGATATTGAAACAACAAATAAAGAGGATGTGGAAGAAGAAAAGAACTTTGAAAGAGGTGGTGAAATTATTACCTCTTCTTCAGGTGCTTCCTTTTGATTTGATCAAAAGGGCTCTATAGGTTGGATTTATGATCAAAGTAAGGCCTATAGGATTAAGTTAGGTTAGTTGGGGGATATTTGAATAGGTTTTAATTGATAAAAATGTCTTTTTAGGTGTGATTTTGAGCAAATGAAAAGTACCATTTTATAAGAGAGGTGAGGGTCACTTTAGGAAAAGCATGAAATATTATATTATTATAAAATCATTTTCGGTTTATAATGGAAAAAAATGGATTTATTTAGAGGATAAGGTGGGTATGAGTATAAATCATCTCAACCAATAGGTTTTAGACAAGTTTAGGTCACCATATTAACCTTATCTTTTAGATTTAACTCTTAGTTAAATGGTTTAACTTTTAACATGTATTCTTTTATTATTATAATAAATTGTTAATAAACTTACTATAAAAAGACAAGAGAAACCCAAGTGGATCATTATTTACATATCTAACCTTATCTAAGTCTTTTTTCCCAAACATAGATTTTTTGGAATAGTATATCAATTAATATTATAGTATTTGTTTTAAAAACTCGTTTATGTCAATTTTGACACTATTTAGTATTTGGTTTTTGTGAAAGTAAACAAAACTTGATTACTTATAAAAAAATAAATTAAATCATTCCTAACATGTCATATTTACCTATAAAATTATTGGAATGCATCAAAGTTCTTAATTTACATTTATTTGGATGTTTATAATAACAATTATTTTAATTTTTCATTAATAAGGTAATTACTGCATCATCATTGTGTCATGAATAAATTTAATTATTTAATGCCTAAAAATTATAAATAAAATACTATTGTGTAGGAAATATTTTTATATTTCTAATGAATATTTATAGTCGAATTTATCTAATGTATAACCCTATATTCAAAATGGTTTAGTTATTAAACATTGAATTTAACACTTTTAACTCTTCTTCAAATAAAATAATAATAAATGTCCTAATCTAATCCAAGTGAATCAAAGAGGATCATATTTTATTCCTAAGGTTTATTTTGTTTGAAAAAAACTTATCCAATAAAATTAGGACATGTGTTATGGAAATTATAATATCATTTTACCTTTAATTACCCTATTTACTTTTAACTATGGTAAATAAAATTCAAAAGTTACTATTCACCAAAAATTATTTTCATTCTATTGAACCACATTTTACTTACTGATATCAACCGTGTCTCTCAGATTTTTAAAATTCAATTCACAGAAGCGGTAAAATTACGCTTTATGTAAATTTTCAAATGTGCCTAGAAGGTGGGTAAAAGATGTTAAAAAGTTCAATAAAATTTTATATATCAAATTTTATTATAAAATAACTCCAATTAATTACATTGAACTTATATAGGAATTATGTATCTATTTTGACTTTAAATAAATTTAAATAAAATAAATAATTATTTAAATAAAAAGTCAGTTTTAAGTAATAACGTAGTTTTTTTTCACTATTCATAAAAAATTGAATGTTTTCAGAGAAATAGCAAAAATTCACCCTAAGTTAATTTTGATATTCCAAATTCAAAAATTATGTCTATTTTACCAAATTAAAAACATAGAAGTTTCATTAATTAATTTAAAATTAATTCACATTGTCAAAACTGGAAAACGGGTTTTTGAGAAGTAAAAACTATCAAAAGATTGATATGTGTTTATGTACAATTTAAATGTAAAATTACTTCTAATGACTAACATTAGATTAAATTATAAAAATATAATCTAATTACACTTCAAAACCATTCAAATGTATAATTTAACACTATAAATTATTTTGATTAAAAAAATTCAATTAAAATTTAGTATATTTCACAATTCATCAAAATATGAATGTTATAAAAAAAACACCAAAAAATTATTGAAACTAAATTTTTATAACCAAATTCTAAAGAAGAAGTTTATTTTGTAAAATTGAATATATAAAAGTGTCAAATATTAGATTTAAACAGGTTTCTCCATTAAAAGGTGGTAAAATTTAATTTTTTGTGTTCTTATATTATGTCTAAGAAACACATAATATAGATGTTAAAATTATATGGAGTATGTAGTTAATACTATTCATAAACGCTTTTTGGATAGCTAGTTTGGTAAGTCATGGTGTGCTTGAACTCAGAGTTGTGTGTAGCGCAAACTATTGAATTACTTTAAAGAGATAAAGTGCTATGAAATCCTAGGGTGTTACATTCTCCCCTCCTTCAATAAATTTCATCCTCGCAATTTGAAATTATTCTTTAAAAATAAAAGGTTAAAATTAGGAAATACCTTTGTGGAAAACCCACATCAGAAATAGGGTTAATAAAATTTAGTCTTAATAAGAGGGAAAGGGAAATAAAAAAGTCACCACCAAATTATGATCTCGAATAGAAGAACATTGGTGGAAATTAGAGACACATAATTGGAAGTAAAATGTAAATATTTATAGGGAGTGATTGAGGTCATCAATCACAAAAAAGTGAACAGTAAATGGAAAATTGAGGGCCTCAAAGCTATAAAAATATAATCGGTTTAACAAAACCTAAGGTATTAGGATAACACATTTTTGGTTTTGAGATCATTTACCTACTGTTTAAGAATTAATTTCTTCATAGAATAATAAAAAATAATAATAATTGAAAAGTAGAGTTGCATCCATTAACTAATTTCTACTATGAACTCGTCTTTCTCTCCAAAAGATAACAGAATTCAAAAATATTCTATTAAACCAAATTGTATAGGGTTTCAAAACAATTAATTTAAAATTCATTTATAATACCATTTTAAAAAGACTACATTATACAAACTAGGATATCACATAGGCCAGTGGTAGGTTATGCACCCATGTCACCCTTCGGTTGCAGGTTTAAGTCTCACAGCTTTGCCGGACGCGACGGGTTGTCGCCCGACCTCCAGGTTGAACTTTTTATAACAATACAAAAATAATCTTAAGAAATGTTTTAACCTTAAACAATAGTATCAAATGTACAACTTAATTCATTCCAACCTTTAGGCTTATCCAAAATACTTTTTTCCAAACTCACAGTCCAAAATTTATAAGGAAGGTAAACATAATGAAGATCTCTTTTTCTATGTAATAACATGTGAATACCTTCATCATGTATTCTCTTAAAATATGGTAACCCCATGAATTACCATAAAACCTTATTTATTACATTAATGCTACCTTATTCCTTATAGAATACTGGATATACTCCTTATATCTAAAAATGATGTAAAATCCAACAATGGTGGAATAAAAAAACAATTAATTAGTTTCATGGTAGTCAAGAATATCGAATATAATTTATCTAAATCAATCATATCTTATTCCAAAATCATTATATCAGTTCCAAAAACATATTAAGGGTTTTATTTCTCCAAACCATATATTTTCCAAAATGTTTAACTTGAATCTGTGTCACTTTATTGGTACCATACAATCTCAAATCCTTAATGAAATAGTACTGCAGTACAATCCTTATTTATTTCTATAATTCATATAACCAGTACATCATTGATACAACACTGAAATGACATAATTCTTTAATAAAAACATAAGAACACTAATCATTCCTCTTCATCTGTGGTAGTATCATAACTTTATTATTATCCAATAGCATCATTTATGGTATACTCTGATGATTGAAACATTGATTCACGTAGTAACCCAACTCCTCACAGATGAAGCATTGTACATTTGAAACCTTTTTCTTAACCTTGAAATCACATACTTGGTGTCCTTTTTCTCCACACTTATAAAAATTTCTCATTCCATTCAAAAATTTACCAAGGTGATTCTTTCCACAGTTATCACATATGAGAAAATCATTCTTTCCCTTCTTACATTTATCCATCTTTGTCTCTACCATCCTTTTCTTCTCTGGATTCTCTTCAAAGCCATAGGACTTAGAGAATTATTTACTTATCTTATTAATAAATGATACTATTTCACTATATGATGAGAATACGTGGTAGACTATTTCCATTATAAATGTTGGCTTAAGACCATGAAAGATATGATATTCATACTCTTTGGATCATGCGTATTTTTGGAGTTCTCATTCCTTCTACTGGGCACCATTTCAAAACAATGGCATACACTAGGTTAGTTTATGAATCGCAATGCATAATTCAAAACTTGTAAAATAACTAACGTAAATTGAAAAGTTTATGCATATAATCCATAATCATAAAAATGTTTTTTAGGAAGTATTTACTCATAAATCCTTCATATTGGTTTGTAAAGAAAATGTGAACTAACCTAAGCATATCCCTCGAGAGTGTTGTAACCAAGAGTGAATTAATGTCCATTGTCATGTAATAGGATGCCCCAGGTCAAGCCTGAAACTCCTTGTCGGAGTTTTCACTCCTAGGTACATCTGTGCCAGAGCCGCCTCTACCTTCTCGTATCTAGATAGGGATGTATTGATTGGAAAATTTAAAAAATCTCTACAATACCAAAATTCTATGAAGTTCTTCTATACTAATCCTCCAAGTTTATCTTAGGGTAGTGTTCTCTAATCAGAGTTTTTCTAAATCTAGATTCCAAGGTTTTTTAAAAAACATCCTATAATACCAACTGTAAATCCCCGACCCCAGAAGCCCGGAGTTGATGCTTTGTTTTAATACATTGGCATGATTACAAGGAATCAAGTCCTGAAGGATTGATTAGTTTATCAATCTTGGAAAATAGATTACATACATGAACCTTACATTACACATTCAAACATAAAACGCAACATAAATAATCCTTTGTGAATGCCATTATTCCTCTATATTAAACCTGCATATCAATCATAATACACCTCTTGGAATCTTGGAAAAAAAACATAAAAAAGGGGCGAGCTTAGATGCTCAGTAAGGGTACATAATTTATCAAAAGCTATAAACTTTTAAGGAATTTTTTTTAATAAAAACAACATCCTTTTAAGCATAAAATTGAACATAATATGGAAAAAATAAATCAAACATTACCATATAAACATGAACATGGATATTCTACTAGTCAAATAATCACATGTAATAACTAATTTCATAATGAGGGAATACATAATGCTGGACATCATACCACATAGTCAAGGCCTCGTTCCAAGACTAAAAAAAAATTGTCAAGGCCTTGTGCCAAGACACTATTTTTTCTCATGAGACCTACCGATGCATCGAGGAGCTATAGCGGGATCCACCCATCACTTACTAAGTCCAATGTATTCCTCGTATAAAAAAGGTAAAACAAAACATAAACATTCATATTAAAACTAGCATACAAAATGTAAATATTTTAACCATAAACCATGAATGGTATAAAAACAACACATACATAGTCAAACATATCATAACTCATTCAATACAATATAAAAAATTGTATTATAATAAATAAAACTCAATCATGAATAATATCTAGTAAAGGATGTTGACAAAGTTGAAAATGATCAGCAAGACTCTTTGAGAGAAATATCTCTTTATTTATGAAATCATTTAAAAGTCAAACAATTTAGAAAAGAAGACATTTAACAGATATTTTTGAATCAAAGTGTCCCATACCACTTTGAAACTTTTTTAAATAAATTAACATTTTAAAACATTCATGTCCATATAAATAAATCCTTAAACCATTTTGAAAACATGGATATTAATGAGAATGATTTAGAAGAATAAATATTTAAACAATTCAAAATGATGTTTTAGTTAAATATTACCTTAAAAATAATCCTTTTTAAAACACTTTTATGAAACATGAACATGGATAATAAATATTTACCAGTAAAAACTTACACATAAACAATCTCGGATAATAATGAGATTGAGGAATTAACCCTTACCTTGTACATTTTTTTGTTCAAGGGTGCGTTTAACCTCTTGTATAATGACCATAGTATGTTATTAAATTATACCAGAACCATATTCATATTAATGATATCATACTTGATTAATTTATGGTTTTATACTACCCATTTAATAATAATTTCTATGTTAAAATAACATTTCAGGTAATAATCACTTTCTTTATCGTACGTGTTTTAACTTCTTATTCTTGATCGTATCACTTATATCATGATTTAATTGCTTCTAGAATATAAAACATTAATTATGTATCATATATATTCACAACATAAATATGTATAATAGATAGATATATGAATTTGAAAACACCATTTTTGGAGATGGTAGGTCGTATGTACGTATAAATGTCGTTTCCGTTTTCATTTCACGTTGAATGGAAGTAATTGAATGAGGTATATGTAAATACATACATATATATATATATACATATATATATATATATATATATTTCCAGTATAATTATTATGTCATATATTACATACTTGTTAATAATATATATACTTTTATAATCATCATTGAATGGTGAATGTAGAAATAAATCTCATCACGTTGTGAAGATAGTAATCCGTACATACGCACGAGCGACAATATCATTGTATTAATGGTTAAATAGTATATAATTGGATAGTATATCATATATACCAAATAATTAACATATTATATTTATTATTTACATCAGTTATACTCATTATTATACCCATACAAATAATTAAGTGTTGAATAACAAACTACACCACGATGTGGAGAAGGTATGTCGTACGTACGCACATATAGTGACTTGTTATTCATAGTATAGATAGAATAATGAATATGGTTGTACCATATTTATAATAACTTCACAGTATTTATAAGGTACTGTAGTTATTATTTTGGTATTGAAAAAACAAATAAAGAGGAAGTGGAAGAAGAAAATAACTTTGAAAGAGGTGGTGAAATTATTACCTCTTCTTCAGGTGCTTCCTTTTGATTTGATCAAAAGGGATCCATAGGTTGGATTTATGATCAAAGTAAGGCCTCTAGTATTAATTTATGGTAGGTTGGGGATTTGTGAACAGGATTTTATTGAGAAAAATTTCTTTGGAGGTGTGATTTTGAGATAAGGGGAAGTACCCTTTTATAAGAGAGGTGAGGGTCACTTTAGGAAAAGCATGAAATATTATTTTATTATAAAATAATTTTTGGTTTATAATGGATAAAAATGGATTTATTTAAAGGATAAGGTGGGGATTATTAGAAATAATCTCAACCAATAGGTTTTAGACAAGTTTAGGTCACCGTATTAACCTTATCTTTTAGATTTAACTCTTAGTTAAATGGTTTAACTTTTACCATGTATTCTTGTATTATTATACTAAATAGTTAATAAACATACTATAAAAAGCCAAGATAATTCCAAGTGGTTCATTATTGACATATATAACCTTATATAAGTTCTTTGTATTAACCTTATATTTTTATGAATATTATATCAATTAATATTATAGTATTTGTTTTAAAAACTCATTTATGTCAATTTTGACACTATTTAGTATTTGGTTTTTGTGAAAGCCAAAAAAACTTTATTACTTCAAAAAAAATTAAATCATGAATAACATGTCATATTAACCTAGAAAATTAGTTTAATTCGTAAAAGGTATTAATTTAAATTTATTTGGATATTTATAATATCAATTATTTTAATATTTCATTAATAGGGTAATTACTGCATCATCATTGTGTCGTGAATAAATTTAATTATTTAATGTCTAAAAATTATAAATAAAGTAAAATTATGTAGGAAATTCTTTCATATTTCTAATAAATATTTATAGTTGAATTTATCTTATGTATAACCCTATATTAAAAATGGTTTAGTTATTAAACTTTGAATTTAACACTTTTAACTCTTCTTCAAATAAAATAATAATAAATGTCCTAATCTAATTCAAGTGGATAAAAGAGGGTCATATTTTATTCCTAAGGTTTTTTTTGGTCAAAAAACACTTATCCATTAGAATTAGGACATGTGTTATGATAATTATAATATCATTTTTACCTTTAATTACCCTATTTACTTTTAATCGTGGTAAATAAAATTCAAAAGTTACTATTTACCAAAAAATATTTTCATGATATTGAATCACGTTTTACTTACTGATGTCAAATTTGTCCATAGAATTTTTGAAATTCAATTCACAGAAGCGGTAAAATTACGTTTTATGCAAATTTGCAAATGTGCCTAGAAGGTGGGTAAAATACGTTAAAAAGTACAATAAAATTTTATATATCTAATTTTATGATAAAATTACTCCAATAAATTACATTGAACTTATATAGGTATTATGTAACTATTTTTACTTAAAATAAATTTAAATAAAATAAGTAATTATAAAATAAAAAGTCGGTTTTAAATAATAACGAAGTGTTTTTCACTATTCATAAAAAATTGAATGTTTTCAGAAAAATACCAAAAAATCACCCTAAGATAATTTTGATATTACAAATTCAAAAATGATGTCTATTTTACCAAATTCAAAACATATAATTTTCATTAATTAATTTAAAATTAATTCCCATTGTCAAAACTAGAAAGTGGGTTTTTGAGAAGTAAAAACTCTCAAAAGATTTATATGTGTTTTTGTCCAATTTAAATGTAAAATTACTTACAATAACTAACATTGAATTAAATAATAAAAATATAATCTAATGACACTTTAAAACCATTGAAATTTATAATTTATCACTATAAATTATTTTTATTAAAAATTTGTTTTCAATTAAAATTTAGTAATATTCACTATCCATCAAAATATGAAAGTTATCAGAAAAATACCAAAAATTTATCAAAACTAAATTTTTATGTATAGCTTCTAAAGAATAAGTTTATTTTGTTAGATTGAATATATTAAAATTTCAAATATTGGATTTAAAAAGGTTTCATCATTAAAAGGTGGTAAAATTTTATTTTTTGAAAAATATTTCCTTTATCTGAAAAAATGAATTTTTTCTTATATTATGTCTTATAAACACATAATATATATGTTAATATTATATGGAGAATATAAAATTCAAAATGTAGTTAATAATATTCATAACTACTTTTTGAACGGCTAGTTTGGTAAGTTGTGGTGTGCTAGAACTCGGTGTTGTGTGTAGCGAAATCTATTGAATTACTTTAAAGAGATAATGAGATATGAAATCTTGGGGTGTTAAAATATTGGAAGAGGATTTTACAATCAAATAATAAAAGGAAAAAAATAGAATGAATGATAGAATCCTGAAAGTTTTCACCAATTAGCAAGAGGTATGGATTAATACTCAGGCATGTATCTTGCTTTGAGGTTTTAATGAAATGAATATCAATATGGGGGAGTTAATCAAGAGTTGGGAAAGGATGGAATCTTTATTTGAGGATCTGATCATGAGGAGCCTAAGTGGCGTAAATTTATCATCATTTGGAATCTTCATTGGATTCAAGATTCTAATAATTTAATATTTTACTAGAATGGAACAGTGTTCCCCATTGTATTTTAATCTTGTGATTTTTTAGGTTATCAATCCTCCTTAAAAGTGGTTTTATTGGAAATGAATAAAAATATAATTTTCATGTGAAGTAAGGATGGTTTTCTCATTGTATTCTAACCAAAAATCATTCCATAAGCAGAAAAATCATTTATTATCCATAATAAATCTACATTAAATATAAATTACTTCTTTGTAAATGTATCATACACAATCTCCTTCAACTCATATATTAATTGTTATAGGTATATTTAAATATCATTTCCCAGATCATTGGGACCATATATCAATATTCTCATGATATTAAATGGCCTCTTCATACACATCCATGGCAGAAAGTTGTAAATTTGAATAAAAATAAGCCAAGTACTATGTGGAGTATACATCTGGAAAAATTGATTGAAACCATCACATGATAATATAAATATAACATTTCATGTGTTAGCTAAAAATTAAATATTAATCCTATCAAATTTCTTTTACGGAAACTCTTCTACAAGATACATTATTTCATCATTATCCTTATTTATTTCATCTTCATTCCATCTCATATTTCTTACTATTTTTTTACATAATTTTTTTGAAGTATAATAATAAAAGGAAGGTGTAACATCACTTTCTCTAGTATGTAGTATTGAGTTCCATTTTTATTAGTCTTTTATATTGATGTACCACACTGTTTGAACTGACTAGGCTCTCTATTTTCATTCTAGAGCATACAACAATATTTAGGGAATGCATAAATAATAGTAGATAAAAATCTAAATTTTTTAACCAACTTTGATGTTATGTAATCATTTTCTAGTAGTATTTATATGTAAATATATTCTTTTGGTAGTATATTATGTATATATATGGATTGAAACCCAAAATACTAAGACTGATGATTCAAGAGTTGTTATATAATTTCTCATATCACAAATTTTTTGTTGGTTTGGAATACCTTGAGTAATCATTAGTGATCATAAAACACACTTCTATAATCATATTGTGGAAGCACTTATGAAATATTATATAATGAAGAAAAAAAATTCTATTTCCTACCAACCATAGATAAATGGGAATGTTGAGGTATCTAATAGTAAAGTAAATAGAATCCTTGAAAAGGCAATACATTACAACCAAAAGGACTGGAATAAGAATCTGGAGGATGCACCATGGGCCAATCGAACTACCTTTAAGACTCCCTTAGCATGTCTCAGTAAAAAATAGTTTATGGTAAGAGTTGCCACTTCTCTATTGAGTTGAATCACAAATACTACTAGGTTGTTAATAAAGTGAACCCGGAATTAAGAAAAGATGGTTAACAGAGGAACTTTCAAATGATGGAGCTTAATGAGTTGAGAGAAACGTATATGAATTATTTATTGTATAAATAAAGTATTAGATCTGTTCATGGTATACTCATTAGGATAAAACTTCCAAGTTAGTGATAAAGTGCTACTATTCTCCTCCTCGATGAAACTCATTCCAGTTCAGATCAAAGTAGTTGAAACATAATATCCCTTCAAGGTAAATGGGAAGAAGTTGAATAATTTTTGTGAGTATATGATCCTTTATATTATATATGATTAAATTCCACCAGGTTTCCTCCTTCTTCACTACATATTTTAGACACTTACATCTTATGTCTACTTTTCATTAACAATTTCATGATGAAATTCATTGAAGGTAAGGTTTAAGATAAGTGCGAGGAAGAAGAAATTTTAACTTTTGTTGTAAATAGTTTTCTTTGGTTTTTTTGTTTTAGTTTTTTTGTGGAATTGGGATAAAAATGAAAATCTAATTTTAAATTTCACTTTTCCCACATTGGAGAATAAAAAAATACTACTAAAACGACAGATACTTTTGTTTTAAAACTGTGGGAAGGTTTGTTAATGGAAAATAATTAAATGGAATCAAAATTATAACTAGAGGAAAATGTATTTTTGAACCCTTAGGTTTGTTGTATGTGCACTAAAATATACACGCATATGATGCATGTACATTGAATACATGTATATAATACATTTAATATCAGTATATATGCATATATATATATCATGTTAGTATACAATATATGATATTGTATATTTATATGTGGAGCACATATAAGACATGCATATGATGAATGTAGATTACATGCATATGATACATGTAAATAAACCTTAGGATACATGTAATACATGCATAAAATGCACATGCATATGATGCATATACACTCTTGATGCATGAAAGATATATCATGATAAAACATGTGCATTTCGTTCCCATATTCTATTTATATTGTGCAGTTTACATTGTTTTAATCCATTAATAATGTATTAAATACTTTTCATTATGATTGTTTGACTTATTGATATAAGAGGGTGTCATTTGATGATTTATACGAGATCCTGTCATGGGGTTCTCATCAAACAGGATTAAAAAACCTAGAATGAAACCTAGTGGATAATTAGGTTCCTCTCTCAAGGAGATAAGCCTAGTGGACTCACTTTCCTAGCACTTATTATTGTTTTTTCTCTTGATTTTAAAAATAAGAATAAATATGGGGTGATTTTATGCATGAAAAAAGATGAAGAAAAATTCAAATGAATAACAAAATTAAATGCAAGAAAAGAGACACTCATGGATTCAACTATAGTGATCCTTAATTATCTCATATATTTGGATCTCTATCCTAATATCTCTATGCTCAAACCAGCTACACACATCCTCACTGCATGAATGGTGTGAATGGGTGTCACAATTAAGTAAATATACCCAAGGCATATGTCTATCACTCTCTCAAATAGGCTACAATCATGATTTTAACCACTATTCAAACTATTTATCCCATTATGAATCAATAGTATGAAAAATTACAGTGAAAAGGATTTTTGAAATGTGAACGAAAATAGCGGTGGGAGAAACATGAGGTACAATCATTTCCTCATCCCCTAAAACATCTAAATTCCCATAATAAAATAGAGAATGAAAACCAAGGTTTATAGAATTTGGTTCACTAGTTTTCTTACAATGGGTGGTTCTTGAGCTATAATGTCACCACTGATGAGAGCTTGAGAATCACCATGACTTCACAGTGATAGAAACATGAATAAAATGAGGGAGAATATAATACCACAATGCATAAATAAACAAAAATGAATAAAAAATGAAAATGGGGAAATATAGTAAAATCCTAAACTAATCAAGTTGAGGCCAAAGTTCAAGTTTCAATTACTTTACAAAATATGGAGAAGTATATATTCATAGGAATCACACCATATTCTTCCCACTCCCCCGTGAGTTTTAGTATTGAGCAACTAATTCCTATGAGCCTTGGATTGTCTTCCACATGCACAGCTCGAGGGTCGCAATGGCTTTCATTTGGAATATAGAATATTCCATCTTTCTCAACATTCTCCCATGATATCCACCTTGTAATTCATTTGGATGACCTATTCACTAATCAATTATTAGATCTCTTTGGGATTTGGTTGAACAACGGAAATGGGATTTTTCTGTTATCCATTTTGGGTCATTCATATTTTATCCTTGCAGTTGTACCCTTACACAACTCTATAGATTAACATTATGTGAGTTTTACATGGGGTTACCTTTACACAGGTTGCAGTGTACCTTGAAATAGTATATGGTATGCAGAGGTACCTTTATGTAGCTTTGATATCATGGAATTTATCTTGATTTAGCAGTTGGCGTACTAGATCTACCCTTATGTAGCACCTGTGTAACCTTGATGTAACTTGTGAAATATATGGAGGTACCTTGATGTAGTGCTCACCTATAGAGGTTACCTTAACACATGGGGTCTATAAACTTTATGTGGGACCATAGTGATACCCTTATGTAGTGTATTGATTTCCCTGATGTAGCTTGACAATAACCTTTATGCAATGGCTCTGGTTACCTTAACACAACACTTTCTACACAAATGAACCTTATGCAAGTGAATCAAACCACATGGATAGCCTTACACCGTGGAAATGAGGACTCTTGACCTAAATTCATATGATGTTGCTTATTCATCATATGATGGGAAAGTTGAATTCATATAATCCTCCTTTTCTATTTTTAGATGTGAAATGGTGAAAATAAAAACTTCCAATTTAGGATTTATTTAAGTTGAAATCATAATGATTAAAAATAATGAAAACTATATTAAAGCACCCTTTAAAATGTAATTACCAAATATAAAATTAAATTGTGTATTTTTATTTAAATACTAATATATTTAAAACCACTAAAAATCATGTTTAAATTCATTCATCATTCAATGTAAATATTTCCAAAAAATTGTCAAAAAGAAATTAATTACCAAGGTTTTATCTAGATTAGGGGGTTAATTATCATTGAAAAAAATTAAAAAAAATTGATAAATATTGGATATTATCACTCCCACGTTCTTACATTATATCACACTAGGGAAATAAAAAAATTCAACATATTAAAAATATTTTTCTATCTAGGTTCAAATACACAATTAGAAAAGGGAAAAAAATATTTATCCATTATTTGAAACTTCTATCCTTGTATATGTATCTAGTATATTATCTCGCTTCAATATAATTCAAATATCTAGTTCCAAGAGTGAAAAAAAAAACTATATTTTAGTGGAATTAAATTTTTAACAAATGGAAATTTAAATTATCACTCTCACTTAAGTTCTTTGTACCCAAGTTTCATGTTTCACTTTCTTAATACAACTCAAATGATATTATTATAAGTCAATTTCCCCTTATTCATTTGTGTTCAATATTCCCCTTACCTGAATCCATTCATTTTTTATGATAAGGTGCTTATTTTAATTTTTCTCATCCATGTGTTGTTAAAAGAACTTATTGGATGTATAATGACATTTATTACTCACACACCTAGTGCATAACTATCTCAAAACATCATTGTGGGATCCCAATTACCCATTTTACTCTAATTTCAAAGAACTTATATGTTGAAATTATTGAGTTTCCTCTATGAGGTTTACTTTTTCAAAAATTACTAGTTACCTTGGTATGGGTTCAAAAAAGTAGTTTCCTTATGCTATAATTCCAATTATACCTCATCCTTTTCAATCAAACTCATTTTACTAGTTATAAAATATAATTTTTCATGAAAATAGTGGACATATTCTCTCATAAATCATGAAATTATAGTAATTTCAAAATCCATTAAATCCTCAAAACTATCATTAATTCATCCACTGGAAAGGAAAACAACTAAATCTCAACTTTACTAACCTAAAAACACACTAAAAGGAAAAAATAAAAAATAAAAACAAAAATTAGAATTTTATTTATATGTTTTAACGATAGTTACTAAAAATATTTTAAACTTATCCTAAAGTAGGTTTGAATCCTCCCCCACACTTATCCAACACTTCCCATTACAACTTAGTAAAAATTCATAGAATAATCATAGTCAGATAAGTGAAAAAATATAGAAACAACCTGGTTATTTTTTATCAGAAGGTTTGAGTTAATCTTTCCCTTGAATGCTTTGTATATAGCTTTGAGATAACCTCCTAGGGTCTCCATGAATTAGTAAATATATATACAACAAGATTAAACATAAGAAATTTTAATAAAAATAAAGAAAGATAATAAACTTGTTTTAACCCCCAAGTAGGTACTAGATTTTTACTACCTCCAATGGGTAGTTTCGGTTATTAACCCTTGTCTGGTGGTGGGCTTGGTTTATTTAAAATAAACTAACATGTTTTATTTTTACCAATTTCTATGATTGTAATTTAGTTTTGGAGTACCCCATAAATAAAGTAAAATATTCCCATCCTAAAAATATAGACATAGGAATGTAAAGTGGGTGGAGATAAGATATAAGGGGTCTCCTTGTTTGATGTTATCTCTCCCTCTATATGGTAGTTTTGTGTAGAGAGAGTAGTGAATTATCCAGAGGTATTGAAGATTATTCTTCTTATTTTTTCACTTATTGAGTGGACTTATATTTTTTTTAATTTGAAGAATACTTTAGTTGATTATAATGATAAAATCAGGAGTGTTTTTGGAAGTTCTTCTCTATATTGAAGTTCTGTCATCAACATTATTTTCCTTCAGAATTCTTGAATGAGTTTTATAAAAGGGAGGTAGTTTAGAAATAGTTCTTACAATGGGATCAAAGGAAACTGATATGGTTCCATAAGTTTTAGATTTCACTTCCAGAAGTGGGTGAGTGTTTAATTATATTTTTTTTTTCTAGTTTATCAAAATTGGAAGACACACTAAGGATTTCTATAAGAGATCAGCAGTGGGGATAGTAAAATGGATGGACTCCCATATTTTTTGGAGTTTGGTATAACTGAATGACTATATGTTATTCTCTATATAAGGAGGGTGGGATACATGTGATGTGTATGGTATGTGTTGAACATATTGAGATTACTTTTAATTTATTTATAGAGAAATGAAATGATATAATGTTTCCCCCTGGATGTAGGACCTTATTTATGAACCATATAAAATCAAATTTTTCATTTTTTTACTTTATTAATTTAAATATACATTTCAAGAATGTTGTTTCTGTTGAAGTGAATAGGGATGAGGTGATTATTTCAACTTAGTGTAGTAGTTTTTGTGAACTTTGTTTTTACCAAGTTCTAGAACAATAAGTTAGGAGAGTTCCTTCCAGAATATTATTCTTATAAGTAACTTATAAATGACTTCTTCTGATTATTTTTCAGAAGGAAATATTGGTTTAAGGGATTCTCAACAATTATTATCAATGTAATGTTCTTAAGAGGCTCGGCATTCTTCTTGTAAGATCAGGTAACATTCGTTTTCATAGATGTTTTTCAAATTTCATTGGGATTCATTATTTTTCAGAAGGATGGTTCTAGAAGAAGTAGAGGTTTGGATTTAAAAGTTTAATGATATAGATTTCAGTTTCTAGAAGATGAAGATAGAATATTATCTCATTTAGAAATATCTGGAGCTTCTGTTAAAGGGGTTAAAAATGAAAGCAATTGAAAATTTTGAATGAGAAATGATCAATTAGAAGGAACTTGGATTGATATGAATGTCCTTAGAATGAAAAATGGCTTTAAAATTTTGGGATAATAATAATTTAGCAGATTTGATGGAAGCCCTTTAGGATATATATAATAAACCTATAACACTGAATAAGTTTTTCTTGATGCAAAGGTTATTTAGTAGGAGGTTATCTGAAGGAAGATCTGTATCATATTTTTTGAGTGATTTCAAATTAATTTGAAGCCAGTTGGATTCTATGAAGGTTACTTTTACAGATTATGTATGTGTGATTTTTTCATTATTATCATTACCATAATATTATGAGTCCATGGTTACAATTGAAAGTAGTTCACGTGGAAATAATATCTTAGTATTCATTGGTGTTTGGAACTTGAATCTCAATGAGGAACTCTGAAGGAAAGAGAGTACAATATCTTTTAGTGATTTATTAAATATGGGAGTAAGGGGTTGCTCACCTCATCAAAAGAATATGAAGCAGTCATAGAGTAATTTGAGGGAGAAGACCCGATGGAAGTCATCTAGAAGTGAAAATATTTGTTGGGACTATAGAAATAGAGGTCACCTCAAGAAATATTTTCATGATAGGAATACAACTTCTGAAAGGACTTATTTTTGGGTACTGATTGTAGCAAAAGATAGTAGTAAAAATCTACTTGAAAATGTTTCTACACAAATAGAATCATGGGTCATTGATTTTGGAGCTTCATTTTCTTCTATGGGAGAAAGGGGGGAATGAAAATTTATTTATTTATAAATTTTGGTTGTGTGCATATTAATGATGATAAAGATCTTAACATTGTGGGAAAGGGAGAAGTGAAGGTTCAGTTGAAGAATGGAATTTTTCTTATACTAAAGTAAGTTCGGCATGTTCTAGGACTTTAGAATAACCTGATTTCAATGGGTTAGCTGGATAAAGTGTGTTTCAGAATGATCATTATGAAAGGAGTATGGAAGATTACTCAAGGTTATCCTATCATAGATAGAGGTATAAAAATGGGTTATTGTATCTAACTAGAAGGATGGTATGAGATTTACTCACCATAATGACATCTTATGGAAGTTCATAACTTTGGAATAATAATTTTGGGTGCCTCAGTGAGAAAGGTATGAAGATTATAGAAAATATAGGCATATTGAAACTAGATCAATTAGACTTTGGAAGGTGTGAGATTTTTATACTAAATAAGAAATTAAAGGTGTTTTTTAATATTTTTTTAAGAAGAAATAAATATCGGAAGGTAGAGTTAGTTCATAGGATGTTTGGGGACCTACCCTTGTTCATTATTATAGAAAGGACAGGTAAATTGTTACCGTCATTTAGGATTTTGAAAAAAAGTATGGATTTACTTTTAGAAACATAAAAGTGAGGTGTTTGGAATATTTGTTCAATGGAAGACTATTTTGGAAAGAAAAACTAACACAAATATAAAGTGTTTGAGATAAGAAAATGGTGGGGAGTTTACCAGAATAATGTTTTGGAACTATAATAGGAAAATATGAATCTCATATAAGAAGAATATTCTAGGAACACTGTAACAAAATGTTGTATTAGATATAATAAATCATACATTAATGTAAATGATAAGAAAAATGTTGCTACATTTTGGAATGCCTAAGTATTTTTGGGAATAAATAGTTGGAACAACAACTTAATTAATCAATAGAAGTCCTTTAGAACCATTTGGAAAATGGTTACTAGAATAATTATGGTCCGGAAAATTTTTGAAAGTGTATAATCTTTGAGTTTTTGGAATTTTATCCTACATGCATTTTGATGAAAAAGATAGAGATGAGATGGAAGAAAAATTGTAGGAATGTTCCTTATTAGGATATGAAGATGAAAAATTTGGTTTTTTGTTTTTGGATAATGAAAATAAGAAAATTTTGAGATGTTGAAATTCTCTCTTCAATGAGTAAATATTATGGAAAGATCCGAAATTGAATGGAAAGGAAGTTGTGAATAATGATTCAACTTCATTTTATGTTGATGTGAATGGTGGTTCTCATGTATCAAAAGCTTCATAATGTTTATAAGTTTTTAAATCTAATGGAAGGACTCGTATTAAAAAAGGAAGTTCAAAGGGTAGAGAAGAAATATTGGAAGTTCATGAAATAGAAGATATATCATAAAGCTCAAGAACTAGGAATTATTTTTCAAGAGTTTCAAGAGGAGAAGTTATGAAAGGAGGGGTTTTGGAAGGATAAGTTTTGGATGTTATAGATCTTGAATAATCTAAATCATAGTTTAATGTGTGAAGGTATTCAAGGATCAAATAGAGAGTGCATAGTTATGGAGGTGATCTAATTTTTTTACTTTTAAAGGATGTGAAAGAACTAGATAGTCTAAAAGAATCAATTACTCTAAGTGATTCCAAAAGGTGGGGGTTAGAAATATAAGAGTAGTTTGATTCACTACTCGTGAATAAAATTTGGGAGATAATAAAACTACCAATAGGGAATAAATAACTTGAGAACAAATGGGTATTCTGGTTAAAATAAGTGTGTGATGAAAGGAATATATATAAAGTAAGTCTGGTTATGAAGGGGTTCCAACAAAAAGAATGGATGGACTTCTCAAAGATATTCTATCAGGAATTAGAACATACTACCATCCAAACTCTATTAAGTTTGGTTTCTTTTAAAAGTTTTTACCACAAAAAAATGGATGTAAATATGACTTTTCTTCATGGGTATTTGGAGTAAGAAATTTATATAAAGTAACCTATTGGTTTCATGTCGGGTCTTGGTGTACAAACTAATAAGGAGTCTCTATGGTTTGAAATAAGAACCAAGATGTTAGAACTGGAAGTTTGATTACTTCATGGAAAATAAAGGTATTATATTAATTAATTATGATCACAATTTTCATTAGAATGAATGAAAAGGAAATGGATTCATAATATTACTCTTATATGTGTATGATATGTTATTGATAGGTCTGAATATTTAGCTGATTCAGAAGTTGAAGGGATACATGTTAGGAAAGTTTGAAATGAAATATATTAGTGAATATTAGAAGATCCTGGACATAGGGATTAAACATTATAAGAAAACTGGAAGCTTGGTTTTATCATGAAAGGATTAAATCCAAAAGATCATTGAGAGATTTAGAATTATAGGATGTAATCCAAATTCAACTCCTCTCATCGGTCACTTTAAACTTTTGAAGAAACAATCACCACAAATGGAAGAAGAAAAGAATTACATGACTAAAGTTTTATATGATTAAATATTAGGAAGTTTGATATATTCTATAGTGTGTGCACATTCGTACATTACTCATGCAGTGGGATTGGTCAACCAATTTATGGAAAATCTAGGTAAGGTTCATTAGGAGACGATTAAATGGATTATCTGATTTCTCAAAGAAACAGAAGGAATAAATATTTGTTTCAAAGATTATAATATATTACTTGTGTCTATTAATTATAACTATGGTGGTAATTTTTATTATCAAAAGTGAATAATCAGATATGCTTACACTTTTAGAGGAACCATGGTAAGTTGGACTTTTAGTCTAAAACTAGTGATTTCATATTCTACAACAAAAGCAGAGTATATAGTTGTAACATAATAAAGTAAGGAGATAGTATGGTTAAGATGTATAGTTGAAGAAATTATTTGTGTTTAGGGGAAAGTATCGTTATTCTATGATATTTAGAGTGTAATTAATTAGGTTAAGAATCATGTGTTTCATTCAATAACAAAACACATTTTTAGAAGTACCATTACATATGAAAGATATTGTAAGATGGTGAGTTGGAGTAAACGAGGATGGATAGAAATAAAAATTCAATGGATATGTTTACCAAGATTTTAGTTCCAGAAGCACTAAGGTAACATAAAGCGTCAGTAGTTCTTGGAATAATATAAGAAGATAGATTAAAATGTATGCAGCAGAAGTTTAATGTTATATTGAGGTTTTATCTAAAGAATTATTCAACTGAGGGATTTTTGAGAATGTGAAGCCTACTTTAGTTGATCAAAAGTATATGAAAAAAAAATGAGTAGTTAGAAAAGTTATTCACTTCATTAAAGTTGTGGAAGTAGTAGCAGTTTCCTTCTGTATTTTGGAATGAGGTTTCTGAAAAGAGGATAGTTTGGAAGGAGTTCTTACGATGGGCTTAGAGCAAGGCATTTTGGTTTATAAATTTTTGGCTTGTACATCTGAAAGTGTTTGAGTGTTCAATTATATTGTGTTTTATAGTTTACCAAAGGTTATGGACACACTAAGGATTGTTAAACGATATTAGTGGTGGGAATAGTGGAAATGTTGAACTCCCACACTTGTCATAGGTTGGTGAAACTAGATGACTAAATGGTAATCTCTATATAAGGAGGGTGGGACCCTTTGATGTGTATGATGTGTGTTGAACATATTATTATTACTTGTCTCTAGAAATCCTGATTGACTCTTAAGTCACTAAATTGCAAAGTTTTCTTTTCAGAGAAATGAAATGCTATAATATTTCTCTCATGGATGTAAAACCTTCATTCCAAACCATATAAATTCAATTTTTTTTACTTTCCTACTTTTACTTTAAATTACATGAATGTTGTATTTATGGGAGTGAATAGGGTTTAAGTGAGTATTTCAACTAAATGTGGTGATTTGGGTTTAATTATTTTATGTGATGTTCCTGAACATTAATTTGGGAGAGTTCCTTCTCAAATCGGATTCTTCCAAGTGATGACGGAATGACTACTTTCGATTGTTTTTCAGAAGGAAAATTTAGTTAAAGGGATTCTCAATAGTGTTTACTATACAAGGCCGGTTGTATACATTTTTCTTCAAAATTTTGAGGATATAGTTTTTTTCCATATTTTCCATCCACTAGGGTAACTTCTTCTTTAAATTATTCCAGAGCATATTTGAGTAGATTTCCAAAGTACTCCCCATCAAACTCTTCTTCTTAAAATTGGGTATCATTTTCTTCTATTTTAATATTATTATATATTTAGTGGTGGTTTCCTCGAGTTATTCTCTATTATCTATGCATGTTTACAACTAATTTCGTCCTAAATATTCAATATAAAGGGAAATTGATTATAGTTTATGTAGTGAATGGTCAAATTAAAGTTAGTCCATATAAAAGTATACTCCTTTCAGTGGCTCATCCATGATCTTCTGCTTCTAAATAAATTCCTTTGAAATGGTTTCCATATGATAGGGTATTGGATATATTAGGTTTTTTTCAAATCTCATCAACTCCACCTCCTCTTTTTCTAAGGAATACTCTAATAGCGTTGAAGTAGTATTTTCAAATAAAAAGGGATCATTTTTTAAATAAATTTCATAAAATATAAAGACAAAATAATACAAATTTTGGTCATATCTTTTTAATGGATCATCCAGTATTAGTCATTTCTCTATGAGTGACTTAGGAAGGTACTCAGAAATGTGAGGGAGATAAGGTTCTTCAAGTAGTTATTCCATCTTTTAAATTGAGTAGATAATATGTTATTTCACTTTTTCTTCTTGGTTTTTATTCCCTTAATCCATGAGTGATTGGAGGGTGGTGGACATTATTGCTATAATTCCCTTCAACTCTCCCATTTCACTTTTTTATTCTTTAATTTCTTGGTTTAGTAGAAAATAGTTGTATATGTATTCTTAAATATCATACAATGTTGGTTCTTATTCAATCGGATAGTGTGGAGGGCATATGTTGATGTTGGTTATCTTCATGGTAGTAGTAGTGTTCATCCTCTAACCCATTGGTGTGTACCAAAGGTCTCTTCTATTGGTGTTCTTTTTTTTCCTTGATCTCCTTTGGGAAGATATATTGATTAGTTTCAAATAATTGGGCCGAGTGTGGTTCCATGACCTCAATAATGATTCTATCATTATCTTTTATTTGAGAATAAAATTGGTGATCCAATATAGATGAATAATCACTCTGTCATAATTTTATTTGTTAGATAAAATAAATAAAAAAATAAAAAAATAGATGAAAAATAAAGTTAAACACTAATTAAAAATGTGAATTAATTGTGAGAAACTCATATTAACTCCTCAGAAATGATGCCAAGTTGATCTGAGTTCTTGTTGAAGGGCTATTATTATGCAAAATTTAACAACATATAATGAAGTTTATTTTCTAACCAAGGTCATATTTAAATGATATATTCCTATATGACTCACTATCATAGAACTTATTATTGTTTTTTTATTTTGAAATTAGGAAGAAAGATAGTGGTGGTTTGATGTAAGAAAAAAATAAAGAAAAATGTGAATATTGGAAAAAAATAAAATGAAATAAATGATACACCCCTAGATTCAATCATATAAATATTTCATTATATCATAGATTTGACTCTCTATCCTACTATATGTGTGTTACAACTATCTACACACATCCTCACTACATGAATGGTGTGAATGGGAATCACACTTAAGGAAATATCCCCAAGTGATTTACCAATCACTCTGTCAAATGGGCCACAACCTTTAATGCATTAACTATTCAGACTACAGATCCCATCATACATCAGAAATAATAAATTTGGAAGAGAAAATCATTTATTAGTGTTAATGAAAATGGAGGGGGATAAATATTTGGTATAATCATTTCCTCATCCCCTCAAACACCCAAATTCTAAGAATAAAATAAAAAAATTCACATCTTGGTGTGTGGACTATGGTTCACTAGTTTTATTCTAGTGGATAGTAATTAGGTTACCCTTTCAATAATAATTAGATATTAATAATCACTATGAATTCACATTTGGAGAAACACAAATAAAATGGGGGAGAAGAGAACAACACAACACATGAATGAATAGAAAATGAATTAAAATTGAAAATTCATAAATACAGTAAAATCTTAAACTAATCAAGTCAAGGAAGAAGTAAAAGGTTAGAATACTATATAAAATGGACACAAGGATACATTTATAAAAATCTTAGAATATTATTACTCTTCTTCCTTAATTTTAATCATGAATGGTGAACTCCCACAAGCCTTGGACTATCTTCTATGTGCACAGCTTGAGTTTCATGATGGCTTTAGCAGGGAATCTTAAATATTCCAGCTTTCTTGATATTCTCCCATGATCTCCACCTACTTATTAATTTGTATGATAATCATGTAAATTATCTATTAGATCTCTACTCGGTTTGGTTGAATTATAGAAATAGGGTTTTTTATTTTTTTCCATTCTTAGTAATTCAAATTTTATAATCATTATTGTACCCTTATGAAACTTCATAGATTAACCTTGTGTGAGTTTTTCATGGGGTGACCATTACATAGTTTTTAGAATACCTTAATGTAAAGCCTAGTATGAAGAGGTGTCCTTACACTATTTTGATTTCAGGGTATTCATCTTGATGTAGCATTTGGTGCTGTCACGAACCGGATCTGGTTGCCACCATTAACGGCACCAAACCTGGCCCATGGCAAGGCCCTAAGGGTGTTCCCTATCCCCACGGGCTGGCACAAGTGCCCGGGTATCAAACAAATCTGGTTTGGGAACGATTTACCCGAGTATGACAGCATAAATCATAAAAAAAACAATCAATTATTAACATCTGAAATTTTCATGCTAAACAATTCTCAACAAAACCAGATCTGAATACATAAGTTTAAAGACACTAAAAGTGGTCTAAAAACAAATAATGACAACATAAATACATCCCCATGGACTCCACAAGACAAGGGGATCATCACACGCAAGCCATCCCCGCAACTCCGCCCCAATGATGGGTACTAACATCCCAAATCGCCATCACCCTTAGCCTTCCCTTTACCTGAGTCAAGCATAAGATGGTCTACTTACACCCAAGGGGTGTAATTAGGGGGTGAGCCTAAGCCCAATAGGATACCACCAGTTGATTCCAAAGAGTATTCAATACAATGTGAACAAAACAAGCAATTTTAATACACAAGGTGAAACAGTGTTAAAATTCAAAGAAATGCAACTTTCAAATGAAAACCGTTTTCAATCCGAGAATTTCAGAATGTTAGAACATTAAATAGACATGTGAGCTACTGTAATGTACTGTCAAAAACAACCCACAACAAGGGTAAACACCAAAAATTCTATGAGCATCAAAATCAGGAACACCCCTAAGCACTAGGTTGTCTCGGGCCCTATGTACCTCGTACCTCGGTGTAGAGTAACCATAGAAAAATCCGTTCTCGTGCACGAGCCACTAGTAGTGAACATACCCATAACCTAGTGGTCCCCAATCATCATCCAAATAGTTTAGTTAGAGTTGTCGTTATCCAGATGCTAAGTGGAACAGGGACAAAACCCATCCGATCCACTAGTCGTACTAGTACAAATCCGCCCCACCTAAGTACCCGGGCTTCCCCTTTTGTGCTCAAACAATTTCAGCAAACAACACACATCCATTTTCATATAAAATATCACTACTGGTCACAAACAAATTGTACAGTAGCTACACACATTTTATATCATTTAAAACACACAATAAAATAATTTTATTTCCAATAAAACAACCTCTCAAAACGACACATTGTTTTTCACCCAAAGCTCTTTAAGATATCCACCTTTCACACTATGATAACACTTGTAAGATATAAAAACCAAATTTCAGTTCATAACCCTTTAATGAAACCAAAAATTCAGTTATGGGGCATCCCAAAATGAACCAATAAAAGATTTGAATGGAAAACCCTCAATTTCACCAAAAATTGGAACTTAAAATTCATTTGCATTATAAATGCAACTAAAACAAATTTTTACAGAAACATTCAAGTGAAATAAACATTAGAGTACCATGCAAAACAGCAAGCGAATTCACAAAAATTGCACACACAATGGAATCACCTACCAAATTAACAAAACCCCTTGAATCTCCGTGCGAAATCAAATCGCACCCCCGCCGCACCAAGAGAGAACTAGATCAAACCTAAAACCACACAAATAGGCCAAGAAATCCCAAAGTTAAACCCTAGGTTCGAAATCCTAGTTTCTGGACATTATTAAACTCAATTATAACCGAAGAAACCCTAAGAACAATGAGTTAAACCCAAAGTAATTTGAAAGAGGAAAGAAAAGGGCTCATTTACTTGAAGTATCTTGAAGTAATCACTAAAAAACTCCAGTATCTGAAATTTAAAAGAGCCCAAATTTAGGGTACATTCGAACAAGATGTATAATCGCATTTAGGAACTGGAATGGAGGAAAAAGACTGAGAATTGAGAGATTTATGAAAGAAATACTTTACCTCTTCAAATCTGGGCGATTTGAGGAACCCTATGAAGATCGGCACAAAATAGCGATTCTACAGAGCTCCAAATGGGTGGGAGAGAGTTCAGACGCGCGACTGGGTTACGTGGGCTTGAGTGAGACTTGGAATCACCGAAAAAGCCCAAATATTGAATAAGTTATAACAAAATCAAATTTTATTTTTAAAACAGGAATTGGGCTTTCGGGCAGGCCCAACCCCTTAGACAAAAACCCAAATAACCCCTGGTTATGGATTTCTAAAAGCTCCAAATTACCTTGGTGGTGTTAATAGGTTAGGGAAGGTCAATTAGGAATTTTAATGGATGAAAAATGTTGAAAAATGAAAAAGTTATAAAAGATACAAATTTGTTTTTTTTTAATCTGGAATTGGGCTCACGGTTTGGCCCAATTCATGAATACTCATCTATTCCTCCCTAAAACCTAGGGAAACCCCCAAAACAAAGAAAGGATGTAAATTAAATGAAAAATACCTTTAAAATATGTCTTGTATGTGACAATTCTCCCCACCATGAAGGACTTTCCGCCCCGGAAAGTCAACATGAATCTCGGTTGCAAAATAAGAATGGGTACTCTTCCTTGACCCATGACTTTCGCTCCCATGTCTCATGTGTATCATTCCCATGCTGCCATAAAACCCGGACTAAAGGAATAGAATTTCCTCGAAGTATCTTCTCCTGGGAGTCCACTATTTTCACCGGCCTCTCAACGATAGACAAGTCAGGCTCTATCTCTAGTTCTTCCCAACTCAACACATGGGATGGATCTGGATTGTATTTCTTCAACTGGGAGACGTGGAAGACATCATGGATAGATGTCAACTGAGAAGGTAAGGCCAACCTGTATGCCACCTTACCAATATGCTCGGTGATCTCAAAGGGTCCGACATACCGTGGCATCAACTTACCTTGCTTCCCCAATCGACGATGGCCCAGACGAGGGGCCACTTTTAAGAATACCCTGTCACCCACAGAAAACTCTAGGTCTCGACGCCTCCTGTCAGCATAAGATTTATGACGACTCTGAGCTGTCAATAAGCGCTGCCTGATCAACTTGACCTTCTCAGAAGTCTCCTTCACAAGGCTCGGCCCCAACAGTGAAGTCTCTCCTACCTCAGCCCAACATAGGGGGGACCGACAAGGCCGACCATAGAGCGCCTCAAAAGGGGTCATTCAAATCGTGGATTGGTAACTATTATTATAAGCAAACTCTACCAATCCCAAATGGCTATCCCAAGAACCTCCAAATTCCAGGACACATGCACGAAGCATGTCCTCCAATATCTGATTCACCCGCTCTGTCTGACCATCCGTCTGTGGGTGGTATGCCGTGCTCATCTTAATTTGAGACCCCAAGGACTTCTGAAGGCCTTCCCCAAATCGAGAAGTGAAGCGGGGGTCTCTATCCGAGACAACAGCTGATGGTACACCATGGAGTCTCACCACTTCCTGTAGATACAAGTGGCCCAACTCATCTACTTTAGTTGTATCTTTTATCAGAATGAAGTGGGCTGATTTGGTCAGATGATCAATCACCACCCAAATAGAATTATTACCTCGAGGTGTACGAGGTAATCCAACAATGAAGTCCATGGAAACCTCGTCCCACTTCCAGGTAGGAATGGGTAGTGGTTGGAGCAAACCGGATGGCCTTTGGTGCTCTGCTTTCACCTGCTGACATGTGTAGCATCTCGAAACAAAGTCTGCTATGTCCCGTCTCATACCAGGCTACCAAAACTGCCAAAGAACATCATAATACATCTTAGTGGCACCCGGATGGACAGCCCACAGAGACTGGTGGCTATCTTGCATCACCACCTTCCGCAGAGATAATGGAACTACTGAACGGCCCTTAAAGCACAATATGCCCTCGGGAGATGACGACCAATCAGAGGATGTCTCCCCACCATGAAGGAACTTCTTAGACCGCTGACAAAGATCATCACTGGGCTGTTCCTGCTGAATCAACTCTAATAGAGAAGGAGTCAACTGGACACTCGCCAAGAATGCCCCTCCACTGTGTTCCCTAGCCTCCACATGCATTTGAGAAAAGAGCCCCATCAATGTCCACTCATCACTAGACTTCCTCAAAGCCTGCACTGGAACTCTTCTGCTCAAAGCGTCGGCCACCACATTACCCTTGCCTGGGGTATAGACAATGTCAAAGTCGAACCCCTGCAAGTACTCGATCCAGCGACGTTGCCTCAAGTTGAGGTCCTTCTGCGAGAAGATATAAGCCAAGCTTTTGTGATCAGAGTAGACCACAAACTTCTCGCCAAAGAGGTAGTGACGCCATGTCTTCAAAGCATGCATCACCGCTGCCAACTCCAAGTCATGGGTAGGGTAGTTCTTTTCATGTGGTCGGAGTTGGCAAGAGCCATAAGCCACCACGTGATCATCCTGCATAAGCACGCACCCAAGACCCATACCTGAAGCATCACAATAAACCACATAACCCTTCCCGGCCTCAGGCAAAATCAGCACAGGGGCGGTAGTCAACCGTCTCTTCAGCTCCTCAAATGATGCTTGACATTCTGGACCCCATACAAACTTCACCCCTTTCCGGGTGAGCGCAGTCATTGGTGATGCAAGTTGAGAGAAATCCCGAACGAATCACCTGTAGTAACCAGCCAGGCCAAGGAAACTCCTGATCTCGAACACATTCTTCGGCTGCTCCCATGACATAACCACACTAATTTTCTCAGGGTCCACTGAAACTCCGTGCTCTGAGATCACATGCCCTAGAAATCTCACCTCTCTGATCCAGAAGGTGCACTTTGACAACTTTGCATAGAGGCGGTGATCCCGTAATGTACCTAAAACGATCCTCAAGTGATGTTCGTGTTCCTCCTCAGAGCTAGAGTATACCAGAATATCATCCACGAACACCACAATAAAGGAATCGAGATACTGATGAAACACCCTATTCATGAGTGCCATAAAGACTGCTGGAGCATTGGTCAATCCGAAGGTCATGACCAAATACTCAAAGTGGCCGTACCTGCACCGAAAGGCTGTCTTTGGGATATCTGACTCCTTCACCCTGAGTTGATGATACCCTGAACGCAGGTCTATCTTTGAGAACCACTTTGCTCCCTTCAACTGGTCAAACAAATCATCTATTCTGGGCAAAGGGTATTTGTTTTTAATTGTTACCTTATTCAGCTTCCGGTAATCAATGCACAACCGGAGGGATCCATCAGCCTTTTTTGCAAACAACACAGGAGCGGCCCAAGGAGAGACGCTCGGGCGAATGAATCCTTTGGATTCTAAGTCGTCCAGCTGCATCTTTAATTCCCTCAACTCGGTGGGGGTCATGCGATAAGATGGAAGAGATATCGGTTGTGTTCCCGGCGCCAGATTAATCGAAAACTCCACATCCCGCTCTGGGGGCAAACCCGAAAAATCATCCGGTAATACCTCTGGAAACTCATTCACTACATGAGGTAGTGAACCATTAGAAGAAATACCATCTTCTAGCATGAGAGAAGATAACTGAAAGATAATACTTCCCAACTCTGGGAGTGGAGGCCCTGCGCGACCTGACCGAGGATCCCATTCACCATGAAAAACCTGACGACTCCCATCAGGTGATGTGAAACTCACCCGCTGTCTGTAGCAATCTATGTGTGCCTGGAAGTTTACTAGCAAATCCATCCCGAGTATAACATCAAAAAGGTCCATATCTAAGACCAAGAGGTCCCACTCCATCTCGACCCCTGACACAGAAAGTTCACACGAGGGGCACCTCAGGCCCTACTCCTTCTTCTTTCCCAATGGTGTCACCAACTCCATCGCAAAAGACATCAACTCAGTTGGCAAATTCAGAATGTCCACAAAACGTCCAGAAATGAATGAAATAGAGGCACCAGTATCAAAAAGAGCAGTAGCTATAGAAGATGCGATCAGAACGGTACCTCGAACTGTCGACGGTCCCGCCTCTGATCCTACCGGTGACTGATCAACTGCATGGAGATGTCCAGTATCTACCTGAGGACGACCGCTAGTCTGTGGTTGTGCCCTGAACTGGCTCTGCCCAGAAGATGATCCAGCCCTACCACCACGACCACCAAATCGAGATCCCCCAGTCCTTGACGGCTCGGACTGTGTTGGCACTCCTCTTGAAGCCACTGACCCTGCCCCACTTGGGAGTGGACGTGCCACACCGCAGAAGCGCTGCAAATGCCCTATACCTCCACACTGGTAACAAGGCTTCGGAGGAAGAGGACATGCTGGTCGGATATTCCCAGGCCTCCCACATTGGTGGCACACGACCGATCTCGCATCAGAAGCTGCAGAAGAAAACTGCCTGGAAGAGTGGCCTGAACTGCCCCCTCCTTTCTTCACATGATCCTCCCGCTTCCTTTTCTTCTCTGAGGAGCTTCCACTTCCCACTGCTGATACAGAACCATAGAAACCAGCCCTGCCTTTTCTATCAATCTCCACCATGCACGCCCGATCAACGACCTCAGCATAGGTCCTCAGCTTAAACAAGAACACCTGGGAGTATATCTCTGGTCGCAAGCCTTTCTCAAACCTTTGGGCCTTCGCTTGCTCATTAGAGACAATTTCCGGAGCATACCGAACCAATTCAGTGAAACGGTTGGCATACTCCATCACAGATAGATTCCCATGAACAAGTTCCATGAACTCTCTAGACCTGGCATAAGCCAACACCTCAGGGCAATACTGTTCATTGAAGACAGCCTTGAAATCTCCCCAGCGCATCTGCTCATTCTTCCCAGACTGAAGCACCGACTCCCACCATTTACGGCTGGGACCCTCCAACAGAAAGGAGGCACACTTCACCCTGAGCTCCTCGGGTGTTTCCAGGAACTCAAACATACGCTCGATCTTCTCGAGCCATTCTTCTACTTCCTGGGGTTCTGAGCTTCCTCGGAAGGTTGGAGGATTATTTTTCAGGAACTCCTGGGCCTTGTCCTTTCTAGGACCAGTATAATCCTCTCTAACAGGAGCTGGAGCTGGAGCTGGTCCATATCCTAGAGCCTGGACAGCCCGGACCACGGCCTCGACTAGCCTCTGATCAATCGGCGTGGGAGAACTCTCTCCAGCTTCCTCCTGTGGGTGCGTGGGAGCTTTCCGGGGAGGCATGTTGCTACAAAATGCAACAGTCACAAAACAAATAGTCAATACCACAATTCTGAAAATTGTAATCAAATACATCAAATATAAACAAACTAAACACATTCTTGTAATAAAAGAAACAACTACTCCACATCTGCCTGATGTCCACATGTGGTCTGCAGCCCACACGTCTCACCTGGAAGTGAAGTAAATCAGTAAATTCCAACATCCTCTGGTGACTCAAGGTCTGCCATGAGAGATGCGGGCCAGGCACCCTACTCACAACCAATACCCCGAGCCCCGATAGTCCTAGCTCCTGTCTATCCCGACTCATCTCAAAATAACAATATAACCCAAAAACATTAACCTCCTCTGATACCATTTTGTCACGAACCGGATCTGGTCTCCACCATTAACAGCACCAAACCTGGCCCATGGAAAGGCCCGAAGGGCATTCCCTATCCCCACGGGCTGGCACAAGTGCCCGGGTATCAAACAAATCTGGTTTGGGAACGATTTACCCGAGTATGACAGCATAAATCATAAAAAAAACAATCAATTATTAAAATCTGAAATTTTCATGCTAAACAATTCTCAACAAAACCAGATCTGAATACATAAGTTTAAAGACACTAAAAGTGGTCTAAAAACAAATAATGACAACATAAATACATCCCCATGGACTCCACAAGACAAGGGGATCATCACACGCAAGCCATCCCCGCAACTCCGCCCCAATGATGGGTACTAACATCCCGAATCGCCATCACCCTTAGCCTTCCCTTTACCTGAGTCAAGCATAAGATGGTCTACTTACACCCAAGGGGTGTAAGTAGGGTGTGAGCCTAAGCCCAATAGGATACCACCAGTTGATTCCAAAGAGTATGCAATACAATGTGAACAAAACAAGCAATTTTAATACACAAGGTGAAACAGTGTTAAAATTCAAAGAAATGCAACTTTCAAATGAAAACCGTTTTCAATCCGAGAATTTCAGAATGTTAGAACATTAAATAGACATGTGAGCTACTGTAATGTACTGCCAAAAACAACCCACAACAAGGGTAAACACCACAAATTCTATGAGCATCAAAATCAGGAACACCCCTAAGCACTAGGTTGTCTCGGGCCCTATGTACCTCGTACCTCGGTGTAGAGTAACCATAGAAAAATCCATTCTCGTGCACGAGCCACTAGTAGGGAACATACCCATAACCTAGTGGTCCCCAATAATCATCCAAATAGTTTAGTTAGAGTTGTCGTTATCCAGATGCTAAGTGGAACAGGGACAAAACTCATCCGATCCACTAGCCGTACTAGTACAAATCCGCCCCACCTAAGTACCCGGGCTTCCCCTTTTGTGCTCAAACAATTTCAGCAAACAACACACATCCATTTTCATATAAAATATCACTACTGGTCACAAACAAATTGTACAGTAGCTACACACATTTTATACCATTTAAAACACACAATAAAATAATTTTATTTCCAATAAAACAACCTCTCAAAACATCACATTGTTTTTCACCCAAAGCTCTTTAAGATATCCACCTTTCACACTATGATAACACTTGTAAGATATTAAAACCAAATTGCAGTTCATAACCCTTTAATGAAACCAAAAATTCAGTTATGGGGCATCCCAAAATGAACCAATAAAAGATTTGAATGGAAAACCCTCAATTTCACCAAAAATTGGAACTTAAAATTCATTTGCATTATAAATGCAACTAAAACAAATTTTTACAGAAACATTCAAGTGAAATAAACATTAGAGTACCATGCAAAACAGCAAGAGAATTCACAAAAATTGCACACACAATGGAATCACCTACCAAATTAACAAAACCCCTTGAATCTCCGTGCGAAATCAAATCGCACCCCCGCCGCACCAAGAGAGAACTAGATCAAACCTAAAACCACACAAATAGGCCAAGAAATCCCAAAGTTAAACCCTAGGTTCGAAATCCTAGTTTCTGGACATTAGTAAACTCAATTATAACCGAAGAAACCCTAAGAACAATGAGTTAAACCCAAAGTAATTTGAAAGAGGAAAGAAAAGGGCTCATTTAATTGAAGTATCTTGAAGTAATCACTAAAAAACTCCAGTATCTGAAATTTAAAAGAGCCCAAATTTAGGTTACATTCGAACAAGATGTATAATCGCATTTAGGAACTGGAATGGAGGAATAATACTGAGAATTGAGAGATTTATGAAAGAAATACTTTACCTCTTCAAATCTGGGCGATTTGAGGAACCCTATGAATATCGGCACAAAATCGCGATTCTACAGAGCTCCAAATGGGTGGGAGAGAGTTCAGACGCGCGGCTGGGTTACTTGGGCTTTAGTGAGACTTGGAATCACAGAACAATCCCAAATATTGAATAAGTTATAACAAAATCAAATTTTATTTTTAAAACAGGAATTGGGCTTTCGGGCAGGCCCAACCCCTTAGACAAAAACCCAAATAACCCCTGGTTATGGATTTCTAAAAGCTCCAAATTACCTTGGTGGTGTTAATAGGTTAGGGAAGGTCAATTAGGAATTTGAATGGATGAAAAATGTTGAAAAATGAAAAAGTTATAAAAGATACAAATTTGTTTTTTTTAATCTGGAATTGGGCTCACGGTTTGGCCCAATTCATGAATACTCATCTATTCCTCCCTAAAACCTAGGGAAACCCCCAAAACAAAGAAAGGATGTAAATTAAATGAAAAATACCTTTAAAATATGTCTTGTATGTGACAGGTGCACTAGATCTACCCTTCATCAACACATGTGTGACTTTAATGTAGTTTATGAAATATGCAGAGGTACCATGATGTATTTCTCATATATAGAGGTTACCATAATTCATAGAATATATGAAATTTATGCATTAGAGGGTCTATTGTTATACCTTTACATATTCTATTGATTACCCTGGTGTATCTTGAGCAATACCTTTACACAATGGCTCCAGTTACCTTAACTCAACACTTTCCAAACAAATAACCCTTAAATGAGTGAAGTTGGATGCAAGGATACCTTTACACCATGTAAATTAGGAGTATCGGGATAAATTCATATGATTATTCGTATCCAAATTCATATGATGGTAAATCTGAATTCATACGATGGAATTCATACAATCTACATTTTTTACCTTCAGACATGAAACTAAAAAAATTAAAACATTTTATATAAGATTTATTTAAGTTAAAATCAGAATGATTTAAAATAATTAAAATCAATTTAAAGATCCCTTAAATAATTTAATTCCAAAATTTAGAATCAAGGTATGAATTTTCAATTAAATCCAAGACTATATAAAACCATAAAAATCATGTTTAAATCCATTCATCATTTAAAGTTCAGATTTTACAAAATTTTCAAAAATAAATAAATTAATAATTTTTATCAAGATTAGAGGATTAATTATCATTTAAAAATAGTAAAAAAAATTAAAATATTGACTCTCATAAATTATTCCTATAATTCCCGACACATTCCTCATTCATTTAGGAACATCAAGACATAACCAAGAAAAGGAGAAGTGGTTCTCCTCATTTTTGTGTGGCTTGATCTCATTTGTTTGATACTTCTAATTATCATTAGTTTCATACAAAATTATATAATATCTCTTAATTCTTGATCGTTGTCTATCACTCCTATGAAGGTACTATCACCCCATCAATAGCTCTAATGTTTTGTGGTAAATAGTGCCCAAGTTTGTGGGTCCCACATTATACTTTCACTAGAGAGAGGTAATGGATTATTAACCTAGACGCACTACAGGTACTTTGATTAAGTATTTTGTCACCTCGTATGGTGATTCCTTGCTCCACCCCACATAATGACTCCCTTCTCTACCACACTCTATCATCATGTTGCCTTTTACACTGACATACACTTACTCGCACACCCTCTACCGCCTATAGTTTTCCTATCCTTGCAGTTGTCATATGCTCTGATGGGGTAGCCCATGGTTGGACCTATTTTTGGATAAATAAAATAAAATAAATATATTTATATATGTATATATTTAAATAAGTTGTTTTTTTATATAAAATATATATATTAGGATTATAATTTTATAATTTAATTACAAAATTATAAGTGATAGGATTTATAAAATTTGTTTTACAAGACTATGTTAAATATGAAATTTTTCATATTTGTTTCTCGTAACAAATAAAATATTTATTTATTACTTAAGAAAATTCAAATAAGATTTGAATTATATTATTTATAATTTTTTCTATATATTATTTATAACATATTTATGAAATTTTCATCTATTTAGAAGTTTTTCATTTTTGATTCATGTATATAAATTTCTTATAGAATGTGAATAATGTGTATGATTTATTTTTTTAATAAATTTATTTTGGGGGATATATCCTTTCATTACATGCTAGGTGTGACTCCATAAAATTTAGTTTTTTATCTACCTTAACCTTGTTTTTTTATTTGAGTTATAAGATTTAGAATAGTTTTTGAATCTAGTTTGTTTATATTAGGTGTTAGAGATATCATGTGTTGATTTATTTCTTGATTAAATTCTCCTCAAGGAGAGGGACTTGGGGTCAGACTACCCACTGGATAGAGGCTTATGCCTTGTTATAGAAAGGTTAGGGGTTGGTTATCCATCACCTGAGGCTTAAAAATGTAGATATCATCTGTATGATTTAACTCTATGCCTTTACATTAAAAGTTCATGTATCTTATGCATAATATGAATTTATATATCTATAAATATACTTGGATATTATTTTTAGGTGATTAACACAAACTATGGGTTGTTTAAATAGTTTCCCATTAATGTGGTGTGAACACATTAATTTAGTGAATATAATGGGTATTCCAAAACTAAATCATTATAATCGTGAATTCATAAAGGAATAAAATTGAGAAAATAAATATTTCATAAGATGAAATAGTTATTAGTTTAATATACATGTAAGGTATATTAAATTGGTGAGACTAATAAAATCCCTTGAACACTAAGTGTTAGATTCCTTCCAATGTACCACTTTTCAAGACCTCAATCATCCAACTGAGTAGGTCAATATCAATCGAGTACCCATGTATTATCTTGTGCAAGGAAATAAAGATATAAGTGGCTCTAAATTATCTTTTTGGGTGGGTTAAGATCAGTCGAGCACCCCTTGATTATCCTTTTGAGCTTATTTTGGATGTTTTCTTTTGGTTACACTTATCTTGGAAACCCAAAGGTTTGTCATACTAGAGGAATATGGTTTAATATTATCCATATGATGGATATAGATAAAGAATTATCCACTCAGTTATCTAAGAATCATAATTTTTATTATTGGGATGATTCCCTGCCTAAATAATCATGGATTATTTACATGCTCAAAGTAGTGTAATTGATGATGAAATATGGATCTTGTATCACTAAATAGATATGATGTCCTGGTTCATCAATTTTAGTGGGAGAAATTTCATTTAAAGTCCTTGATGAAAAGATGAAAAACATGATACTCAACTAATAAAGGCTTCTATTATAGATAAATAACATCATCATCATCAAACTTATCTTTGAAATGATAAAGGGTAATTTTAATGTAAGAAAATCATGGGACATTTAGATTAAGAAAAATCATCAAGTAAATGAGATTCTTTGTTTTAAATAAAAACCTTCCTGAGTAACCAAACTATTGAATATGTTCAATAGGTGAATCTAATATACTTATGTGAAGCATATAATGGTTCTCTTGAGGTATATTTAGTGATTTTTATATTTAAGGAATTTATCTTGTTGATTTTTATGATACAGAACAATTCAAGAAAATTTTACCTGATGTTATAAATTATTGAGGATAGATGAATTTGGCATGTGATGTCTAGGTTCTAGTGTTATATATATAGTATAAATGGGTAGAAGTTTAAAATGGGGAGAGAAAATTCGATTAGAGATTCGAACAATTTTTCTTCTAATAGCCAAGATCATTGAAACCTATAGTTATTGGGAAATGATAGAAATGATTCAATGATATGGAATTGTTTGAGATACTTGAAGGAGTTTTCATAACTCCTTGGAATGTTCATATCAGATATTGGTATTATATAAAAAAATCATTTTTTTAAGGGTAAGGGATGCCAAATGTATAATTTAAAAGTGTTTTAACTATATAGAGGTTAAAAATCAATGAAATAATTGAGTGATATTTTATATTACATTCAAGTGATAAGAAAAATAGTTTCTAATTCAATTATTTGCATATAAAGGAGTATACCAAGATTATATGGATATTAAAATGATGTGTATCTTTATCTTATTTATCATATATTATAAGAGAATTTTTCTTAACAGAAATTTTTTATAAACAATTTGAGATAATTTATTTAATACACATGGTTTATGATACATCAGATTCTATCACATGTTTTGAAAAGAAGAGAAGGATTAAAATTCTTTATCCTAGATAAAATCCTTATCTTGTCATTTGTTAAAATATTATGGAATTTGTTCCTAGCACTCAAAGATGGAATATTTTATAGAATAAACATCATTTAAATAAATTTATTTAAACTCATAGAATATCATATATGATATGTAATCAATAAATTATTTGTTAAATATTCCTACTAATAAGAAATAAGTTTTATTTCCTAACACAGATGATTTTTTGAATCCTACTTGATATTCTCAAAATAATATAATGTGTAAGAGTATATTGGGGGTATGTTTGGACTTAGATAATTTTAAATCTAATAAATAAATGATTATACTAGACTAAGATGAAAGTGAATTATCACTTAATATCTTAACATGTTTAGGATTTGTAATAGAAAATAAAAACATAAATATTTACATTTAGTTATTATATTAATGTAAATTTCACTTTATCCTAAATACATTTAGGATGTGTTGGTGAGTAAATAGTTACATTGATTTCAAAAAAAGTTAGATGGTACAAGTTCTAAGTTTGATGATGATGGTAATATTAAAAAGAGTTTTAAATTGAAAATGGAAGTTAACAAAATATAATTTTATATTATGAATTTAAGGATTTTGAATATGTTCAAAGAGTTGAACATTAGGAATATGATTACTAAGTATCACCATTATTCAAACTATCTTACTTCATAGATGTCACTTGCTAATTTTTTATTGGGATTATTTAATTAGGTGGTCACATAGAGATGTGATGGGAATTCCATATAGATGAAATGAGTTAATAAAACCCAGAAAATATAGTAAACATAAATATAAACTGATATTTTATCATATATGATATCATAAACAAGCATTAACGTAATATTTTTTTAAATATTCTTAAAAAAATTAAGAAAATAATATGTATCATGGTTTTATAATAAAGAAAATCTTCATTTATTATTAATCCATGAGTACAGTAACTTTACAAGAATAGTTGAATGATAAATACCCCCTCAAAATACATCTTTGAGTTATCCCTAATCTATGATCATCATCGAGTATAATGGGTTATGATGATATGTTGAGATTATCATGAATAGAATCTTTTACTTTTTACAAAGGGGTGTATATGTGATATGAAGAATTGATTCATGAGATAATAAGTAGAGACTTATTACTTGGACTGACCTAGCAAAATATATCTTTTGGAATGTCATAAATTATTCAATATACTTATGGGTGTATACTTATTATAAATCCTCATTACATGATGTTAGAGAGATACCTAGAATTAGAACTTTCATACTTTGATACCATACTTATGCAAGTTAAAAGTGAATAGCTAGTTAGGGGTGATTGGGGATGTTTTTAATCATGTCATCAGTTGGTGTTCAACCAAGATAGGATTTTTACACTAGTACAATGATTCAAAATATTTGTTCCTTCATTCAATTAGACTGAGTAAATTCATAGAAATGCTTAGTTGAGTTACATATGATGTGTTCGGCTATTTGGATGAGTGTAATGTGATGTACTCATCCACTATATGAATGAAATATGTTGTATCCATTGACTTGGTCAATATTTTTTGAAGAATCAAGAAAATATTAGTTGAACTATACTATATTAACATGTTCCATGTCTAGTGTTCACTATTTGTCATGGAAAAATGTATTTTATATAGTGTACATATTTTGTATATGATACATGTTATGGTGGACATGTTCATATATAGATATGTTTATGTTTAATGGAGATCAAACCAGACCCCTTAGTAGCTTATGTATCATGGATACTTTTTTAGAGGCTAGTCTTTTCTTACATATATGAAATATAGATTCTATATTTGTTTTCAACATTGATAAGGCCCATAGGGTCATGTGATTAGGTTCTAATATAAGGATAAATTTTTGGATAAAGTGTTTGTTATAAAATAAATAGAGATTTATAAAACCATATCCAAAAGATTTTGGATGGATTCACAAAGATTTGTGAAGTTTTTCATGAATTTATGATGATATTTTAGTGAAAGTGAGAGATTGTTGGATGTGCACTAAAATATACGTGCATATGATGCATGAACATTGAATGCATGTATTTTATACATGTATTATTAGTGTATTTACATACATATATATATATATGTGTGAATGTAACTCATATATATAACATGTTTATATATAGTATATGATATTGTATATATATATATATAGTGTACATGATTATGCATGTAGTTACATGCACATGATTCATATAAAGAAACCTTGGGATGCATGTACACCCATTTTTCATGTAGGATATATCATGATGCAACCTTTGAATTGTTTTCATTTATGTAATTTCTCCCACACAGTTTCCATTGTTTAAATCCATTAAGAATGAGTTAAATAATCTTCATTATAATCATTGAACACATTGATTTATGAGGGTGTAATTGGATGATGCCCATAATTCCTAACACTTTCCTCATTCATGGAGGAACGTCGGTACATTACCTATAAAATTAAAAGTGGTTATCCTTGTTTGTGTTTTTCTTGATCAAGTAATTTCAATGCTTATGATGATAATCAATTTCATGAAAAGTTTCATAAGCTCTCTTCCTTATTGAGTTTCATTTATTACTCCTATGAAGGCGCTAGCACACCTTAAATATCTTAGACGTCCTTAAATAGAGATATGGGATCCAATGATTGGTGTATACTTATCATATATAGTAGGTTATATCAACTTCTCCTCATTATAATCAATATCCATGTAGTAAGGAAGAAGAACGCTTCTCCAACTACAAATCGGGTATGATCTTTTTTTAGTTTTTTTCATTTATCTTGCATGTTGCTTCATTCAAGGGTATATTAAACCTTTTTTGGGTTTTATTTGGATTATAAGGATCATATGATGTTCCTAAAATTATAATCAAGGTAACATGTGAACTTTTAATTATTAATAACTCAGGGAGCCTCCCTAAATAAAATTTATATAGCTCATATGAATTTCAGTAAAACCAGTGGATAGAAACTAATATAAAAAACTTCCTAAGTCAAAAAATCACATGTGTGTGTGATTTTAAAATTAAATATGAGTTAGAGAGACCTAAGAGATTTATTCAGAAGAATTTATTTCATTCCATTACTATTAAACTTAATATTAGGGGATTTCTTCTGTATTGGGATGGTTAAGTTCTGGGTTTAGTTACACTCATCTAATGTGTTCTTTTCACAAAACATTGCTGGAAAAAAACTGATAAGTTCTAGTCAATAAAAGGGATAGAAAGTATTTCAGAATTATAAACATATATGAAGAAAGTTAAATGTTATATCTGAATGCCATATAGGAATTATCAAATAAGTTTGAAGGGGATTAGTTTAACAAATAGCTTGGGGAATAAGAACTGTGGAAGGTTCCCCTTGTTAAATTTTTAATCCCACTAAATTATATTATATTTACAATCTTAAAATAATTAATTTTGATTGAGAATAAGTGTAACTCTTATTAACTTGAGGAAAAATTATTATTTAAGTGTGTGGGTGTGATTAATCCATAATTTTTTTATTTTTTTAATATTTTATATAATTTTCATTTTTAATTTTCTATAATTCTAAGATATAGTGTTAACTTGAACTTATGATGATATTTGGATTTTATTTAAAATAGGCTTGATGTTTTTTATTTTCTATTGATTGTATCAATTTGAAAATAATTAGGCTAAATCCTACACTGGTTTCTTTATTTTCCACAATTTTTAGAAGCAACGAATGTTATAGAAATTGACAGATTTGGAAATTTAGTAACTCAAGAGATAAATAAAGTAGCTAGTTTTGGATTTTGGATGATTCCAGAAGTTTATACATTTGGAAGTTAGTTTATGAAAATGGAATATTAATTTGATACATGATATTCATTTACTCTCAAGAAAGAGTCATTCAAATTTTAGTTGAAGAAATTTGGAAAATAATTTCCATACATAAAATTAACCCTAAGAACATAAAAATTCTTGACTTAGCCACTGAATAAGTCTAGAATATGAGTTTTGGAATTTATATAAGTGTATAATTTTTCAAAGTAAAAGTCTCATGTGTGAATACACAAGATTAATTTTTATGTTTTGTAAGAGTCATTTGCAATAATCATTGAGAAAAAATTAAAATAAAATATTCTTACGTTGGATACGTAAGAGTCATTTTTTTAATATAAGAGTAATTTAGAAGCCACAAGTTTAAATTTGGATAATAAAAAAGGTTCACAAAAATAAAAAAAATTGGGTGTAAGAGAAAATTCATGCAACATCTGTGATACATAAGGGTCATAACCTCTGCCACAGGGATGAAATTTATGATGCATAAAATTCAATTACAGGTATGTAAGTGTAAACTTTTAGGCATTACTTGATATTTAAGGGATCTACCTTTTTTAGTAAAAGAGTACTCAAGAAGGATGATATGTACAAGTAAGGTACTTGGAGAATTACTACTCAATTGAACCTGGAGGAATCCTAGAGAACCATAATCATGGATATCATCTCTAGTACACATGGAACCCATCTGAGGTATAATTAGGTTAAATAAATAATTCATTTCATTTCTTGGACAAAATTGGGAAAAATGGACTATAAACTAACAAGTGGAACATTATTTGATAAGTGGAAGAAGGAATTAGATGGAATTAAGGGAACACAACATTCATGTTGTGCTCAAATTTCTTAATTGCATTTATTATCATTTTTAAAATATGTGTTTGGTTATATAAAGTGGTGATTCTTGGAGGATTTTTATGGTTTACATACTCAACAAGATATCAGATGATTTATGGTGAACTATTATCAACACTTAAATATATGTGTTAATTTTGTTCGGTAACACATTGTTTAAGACAATGAATAAGTGAAACAGTTAAAGAGTTGTAGAGTTTGAATAAAAAGGTAATTATAATTTTGATAATGCCACGAAAAAATATTATTATTACATGAATAGTTTTTATAATGCTTTCTATTTAGAATTTGTATTTTTTCATATTAATATTAGTATTTTACTAAGTGTTTGTCAGAAAAATAAGACAATTCAGAACCAGCCACCCAAGAAACCTAAGACAATCCATGGCCAAGATTAATGAAAGCCTAGTCCTAGTTGGCTGAGGAGGAGCATAGAGGTGGCATATCCAACGCATAGGCAAGAAAAAATTGCACACATAAGTGTAAACACATAGGATGTATAGTTTATGTAACATTCCCACCCAATTCACTCTATGAAAAGTAACCATGAAAATGGTTCCACATGGCCTCTAGAACACCTCCCTGAATGTCAAAGGCTGTTGACTAGTAGAGGGGGTCTAAGAAGGTATCATAGGTAGGATATTCCCCATTTATCAGTGTTTTAAATAGAATATAAAATAATTAAAACATCATCTATCACAATAAACTAAAAACATAATCAATAATATATAAAAGGATAATAAGTAATATATGCAATATTTTCTATCCCATAAGTCTAATCACCCACTTTACAAAAGTAAAATAAATAAAAATATGGAGGCTCTAAAGCTACTCTGATACATACCTCATCCCAATCTGTATATAATCATTTAATCTATATTGCTCCATCATGTTAAACCTGATCCTGGGCCCCATTCCTACTTGGGCCTGTAAAAAGTGTAGATCTTCTCAGGTACCCAAGTGTCATGGTGACCCGAGCAGGGTGTGAGTTCAACTAAGTAGGCTACCACCAATGGAATCCCTAAAATAACAAGTTTAAATAGAGTGCATATAGAATTTATCAAAATAATAGTTATAATACAACTATTTAAAACATTTAAAACTAAATGCATAAAAAATGATAAAGTTGGGGTCAGATTCACCTCGGGAATGGAAAATACCATCTTCGGCCAATGTCAGGGTTTCTTTGAGAATTTCATGATGATTATGTCATCCATCACCCTTTTGGAGTAATATAACCATCCCCATCTAAAAAAATGACACCTAGGTATAATACCCATTCATGGGGGCCCAACGTCTACCTAGGGGTCGTGTTCACCCTAGGCTTAATCATCGGTCTCAGCATTCACTTTGAGGTCGTGTTAACTCTAGGTTTAACCAATAGTCTCATCATCTACCCAAGGTTTATGCTGACCTTAGAATTAACCATCAGTCTCAACATACACCCAGGGTATTGTTTACCCTGGGTTTAACCATCAACCTTAGTGTCCACCCAGGGGTCATGTTCACCCTAGGTTTATCTACCAATCTCAGGCATCCACCTAGGGGGTGTTAACCTCAGTTTTAACCATCAATACTAAGAATACACTCAAGGGCCACCTTCCCATTGGGTTTAACCATCATAACCAAAAAATCCATATACTTTAAAATCAGAATGTAAACATAACTTCATTTAAATAACACAACATAAAAAACAAGGCATAATGAATCACTTACCATTCCCATCCCAGAAAAACTCTAAATTCCATTGCCAAAAACCATTTCAAAAACTATTTACAAGATCTTGGGTAATTTAACCTTTCCAATCTCATTCCATAATAATTTTTCAAATAACATTTTAAAATACCATTTTCCCAATACCAATTTTCTGAATAAACCCATCACATTTCATCAATACCATTTCATGTTTACATTTTAAAAACAAATCCAAATTACCTTTTCCAAAATACCATTTCAATGTTCCGTTTCTAAAAATATTGTTTCCCATTTAAGACACCATTTTTTCAAGAAATTAAATTTCTAAGAAAACACCATTTAATCAACCAATCCCCATGGTTCAAATTAGTACCAAGGTGTTTCACTATTAACCACCTACCAATAGGGTTCAATAATGCTAAAGGTGATAACTAAAACCAATTACAATTTAAAACACTTAATTAATTCCTATGTTCATCACTTAGTAAACTAGTGAACCACTATCACATGCACTTAGAAAATAAATCAAGGCCATGGGAAAATGTAGTTATCACCTACCTCAATTTTGATGTTTTAAAAACATTTTACATGGGATGGTAGTTACTTCCAAAGCCCATCCAAGATCTATCCAAGCCAAGTCCCATCTCAAATAACCATTTGAGTTCTACAATCATGCCTATAATCTCAAAAACATTAATTATATTGAATATAATTTATTATAAAATTTAATTAAAACCAGGTATATTTGGTGAAAACTCACCAAGTTGCTACGTCGCACCAAAACCAAATCCAAACACCTGTGGAAGTCCAACAGTAGACCCATAGTTCTAATCTGGACCCAATCCCTAAGAATCAAATCCATCTATACAATTAATTAAATTAAATTTAAACATAAACCCTAAATAAATATACAACATGAAGTATCTTTGATGAAATAATGAAATGTGATAGGTGCACATTGGCTTAAGACATCCTCTTCCTATGTTGTATGAAGGTTCTAAAGAAATCAGTTATCACCATTCTCTGATTAAATATATATTTTTAACCTAAATAAAACATCCCCAAAAATATAAATAATGAGAGGATAATTAAATGGGATGGGGAGAGGAAGAAACTACCTTTTGATTCCATTGAATCGCACCCAAAAATTCCATGAATTGTGAAGAGAGGATGGATGGAGGCATCGATCATCGGCCCTCTGTGCACAGCTCTGTATCAGCCAAAAGAGAAAGGGGGTTGACCCCCCCCCCCTTAATTAAATTAAAACCACATGGGGAAGTGTTATGGTGTGAAACATGTGTTTATTTCATGATTTTTTGGGTTATTACCCTGAACCCCTTAGTTGTATTTTTATTATAGCTTGAGTACACCCCATGAACCTTTCATGGTGTGAATACCACTTTCATGTTGTGAATTGGATATTTCTATAGTTTTTAGCATCCTTGAAAGATCTTTACTTCTCTATTGCTCTCCAAAACCCCATATCCTTCCATTAAAGCTTAAACCACATCAAAATACTCTATTTTGGGACATTCAAACTCTCAAAACCTCAAAATGAATTCTGGTTCTCAAAATGACCCATCCTGTAATTTAAAAATTCAAATTACTTATGGAATTATCACACCCTAATAGATATGATTATTTAAAAACTCCTCAAAATAACATTTTTCATCCTTAAGATGTCTCATCAACCATTAAATCCATATACCCAACCAACTCAGGTCACTCATCCACACTTAGTTTGATGCATTCTACTCTGGAATGCTGAATGAGATTTGGTTGTGCAACTCCAAACATGAGGTGTACCATTCACAAAAACTTGATTCAATACTCATAAACACGACTAAAATATTTTTATGGTGCTCCACAACACCTTTCCATTATGAGATACCCGTGTATTATCTTCCTCACCATTAGGTTCATGGTGCTCCCCCACCATAGGCCTTAACTTACAAAAGGCCAATTTTAACCCAAAGTGCTTACATCATCGAATTTTCCTATCAATACACATTCCCAATAGTCCAATGAATCACTTAGATAAATTACCATCTCACCACACCCCAACACGTATAAAAATACCCTCTAGAAGTTGGCACTACCTCTTATATCTACTCCAGTACCAAATCAGATGAGTATCAACCCTTGATATATGGAACCTACATATGTCAGCCCCTCTTTTAAAGGTCCCAATTATACCTCAGAATACTTGCATCATATCAAACATTTTGTTCCTAAATCATGGTACCATATTCCATTTATATTCAAAAAAAAATCATCTCAACAATCACCTTTACTATATTTCATCACATGATTCACCCCTTAAAACACATGAAGAATTGTGTTCACCCCCTAAACCATGTCACGAATCACTAGTTTACCCCTTAAACTGTATGATGAAATAGTTTTTCCCCCTGAACCATTTCATGAAATCATTTAACCCCTGAAACACATCATGAAATTTTTTCATCCCCCCAAAACATGTCACAAATCACTGGTTTATCTCAGAACTATGTGACAGAATAGGTTTACCCCCTGAACCATGTCACAAAATTGGGTTTTAGCTCATTAAAGACCTTAATATCATATCAAAATCATCTATATACTAAATCCCACACCCATAATCCTCTTGATACCATATCATAATTTGTACCTAATATTAAAAAAGGATTTTGGAAGTACTTGAGTCCATTTATTCACTAGCATATGAATTCCAAAATGATTGTCCAACAATCGATCCATCCATGCCAATGAACCTTCCAAAATGAGGGTTGTGGATTTAAAAATCATAATTTATCCATTACCATATATAATGGTTGGACATTATTTCCTTTCCCATACCTGAGTACTGACAAGAAACATCAATTAGCATTGTTCCCATATCATGGAAATGTTATCCCAGGAAGCCAACAAATTTCCAACCATAATGAGGGTCACACCCTTAAGTATCCAATGGTTCACTACACACCATATGGATTACCTTATAATGTTCCTCAATCATAAATCAATAGGTTCCATTTCCAAAAATGAGTGTGTCTCCCCTATACACACGCTCATTCCATCCGAGACAACACTAGTCATTAACCCAAACCTGGATCGATTGTGTCACTGCACCCAATCCATTTATTATGTATCCTCATCCATAGATAAAAATCTATCACTGTAATCAAAACTCATGCACATAATCCTACCATCATCACATCAATTTCATTTATCTTGGGTTCACAAATAATCTCTCACCAGTCCATAATTCTACAGAACCATGTGTAACCAGCACATGCCACGTGATCTCATCAAAAAGAAATGGATGTATGCTCCCATACCACCTAGTCACTAAACCTAACTCACAATATCATGATTTTTATCTCATTATAATGATGTTGACAATGCTATGTGACATCTCAACCCTATGCAACTAGAGAACCCTAGGTACTCCAATTTAAAATCAGGCACTTCAACTATGCTAGGTATCATCACACGACCACTCATTTATCAGTGGCATTCTAAATCATGAGTTCCTCCCCATTCTCTTACCATGCTCCTAAGGTTCAACCCAAAAAACTGGTTTAGTCTTTTAAATGGTCATACCCTCTCAAAAAATCACCTTAATACCAAAGCACTCTAGGTGCCTTATATTCCAAACATTAGTATTCAAGGTTCTTTTTTCATTCTTGATCCATTAATACATCACTATTATTGTATCATATAATTTTCCACACCTCATGTGCCCTGGTCTCAAACAAAAACACCAACATTCACTTCTCATTATTGAGAAAGAAAATACATCCCAAGTTAACCCCTCCCTCGTGTTACCCTAAAATATCACTAAACACTAACCCACTAAGGTATGATCCAAACTAAGAATTCATAGGTCTCCCATATTGACCAAAATAAACAAAACTTGTAAAATTTCATAGCTCATAAGATTTCATCTATTCTACCATCTTATAAATTCTATAGAAACACATATTCTAAACCATCTTCCCATAAGAAATTGATTCTCAGGAGGATACCCACATGGACTACCCCTAGAGAATCAAAACTTGATAGTAAACACTTCCATTACCAACGAAATCATTCTAAATGATACATACCAAGGGAAACACAACACATGGTTTGGTTAAGTATAATTTCATTCCAATCTATACAAAAAAACATCATACAGGTTGTTACTGGAACTTTAAATAACTGAACCTGAATATTGACAACCCACAAGGGGTTTGTAATAAATGAATAAAATTCACACATTGGCCTACTAGGTTCCCTTCATGTCCCACACATAAAGGGACTATGTCATCATCATAATAATTTCACCACAGATCCATATGACCTTTCACCAGAATAAAATACAAGCATACAAGTTAGTCTGACTAAGTACAATACCACTTAGTACTTATACAGGAAAATGTTGTATGAGTTTTTGCTGACAGTTTAAACATATGAACCTCAATTGACAGTGAAATTAGTTATCATTTGAATCCTATGTTCCAGGTATAATACATGAGATGCATCTTACCTCTATAGGATAAGATTTAAAATCCAAAAATAGATTATTTCTAATGTTCAAGAGATAAAATAAACAATAAATCATCAATATAAAACATCATGTTCAACATGAAAGGTGAAAATCATAATAATTGTAACAACATAAGATAGTATCATAAATCCCATACCCATGAGATGCATCTTACCTCTATAGAGCCGCACTGTTTTTATTTATTTTACTTCTATATTGTATATGTGATCACTTTTTGAACAGTAACCAAACCAATGGTGCCACATGACCTTAGGCACATATCCTTGAATGCTAGTGGCTTTCAACTAGTGATGAGAGTATAAGGAGGTATTGTGGGGAGGTTATACCCCCTAAATCAAATCTCACAATAGAATATAAAATAACTAAAACATCATTTATCATAATAAAATAAAAACAAAATCAATAATAAAACCAATATGAATAAGTAAGATATGCAATATAAGCTATCACACAAGACCGATCACCCATTGGTCTGATCACATATACAATATAGAAGTAAAATAAATAAAAACAGTGTGGCTCTATAGTTTCTTTGATTCACACCCCATCCTAAACACCATGTACTCATCTGAGTCATCTCCCTCAATCAAGCTAAAACTGATACCGTGCATCATCCCTACCGGTTCCTGCAACAAGTGTAGATTTTCTCATGTACCCAAGTTCTATGGCAGCCTGAGTAGGGTGTGAGTACAACATAGTAGGCCACCACCAATGTAATCTCTAAAATAACTGGTCTAAACAAAGTTCTTACAGAAGTGATTGAACAAACATTTACAATACAACCATTTAAAATTTTTAAAACTAAATGTACAAAATAAATTCCAAATTTGGGGGTTGGGTTTACCTCGTGAATGGTACATACCTACTTCATCTAGTGTTGGGGTGTCTCTAAGAATGTTCTAATGATCATTCCAACCATATCTCACTATAGAAATCTATACCTTTTACACATGTTATTACATGATTTTAAAAATAAATTTACATTAAATAAAAACCAAGGATCAATAATCCTAGTGTCTTTAGAAGACAAGGTACATAAACAAAAAACATGAAACTAAAATAAAACTTATTTATTTTAAACTTCATAATGATCTCATAACTTTCTTTGAACTCCTAAAACAACATAGGATAACATGGAGAATACATAGAAAAAAGGGGTGAGCTAAAAAAAACCTATAATGGAATAAACATAGAAATGAAGCAAAACATATGAGTCATAAATAATAAAATGATAACATAAAAGGTATATCTCGTAAAACATTTATAGAGGCATGTAGAACATGGAATAATAAGATCATGGAAACATATGAATGTGGTAGAAACATATGACATGACACAAACATGAGTCAAGGCTAACTATCAAGATGATATCACATGGTGGATATATCCCCATAATGGATTAGGTTTACTCATTAATCTCATACATGATGTCTCATCAGACTAAAACATTACCCAACACATTAGAGTGCTATCTAGGAACACCCATAATAACATTTTAATGAATATGTGTTCCATATAAATATATCAAATATAAAGAATAAATATAAGGGTTACCCATGGAAAAATGGGTTTCATAATCATGTCATTAGGCATAACCAGAGGGCATATCATAATGGTATCCATGAAAGAAGGTATTAAATAATTATTTTATATTCATAAAAGAAATATAATCATATATCATGATAAATTATGTTTATGTTAATCGAAAACATGAAAATAGTGGTTCTGAAACTTTATAAATGTGCCCCTTAAGAGCAGTTTTAGGGAAAAGAATAAAGAGTATTTAAAGAGGATAAATGCATAATTAGTTCCATAAACTATAAATGAACTAAAAACTTTTTCAAAATAAAATGAGTGATTTTAGAAAATATGGGTGGCTTAAATCATTGTATGGAGTGTACTTTAAAAGGAGTAAGAAACAGAGAAGTTATCTTTAATTAGGTTTACATATCGAGAGGAATTGAGAAGTTAACCTTTTAAAACATGTTTTTACGCATAATATAAAGATTTATTAAGATAGATATATATTTTTGGGACATATATAAATAATATAGTATAATTTAATAAGAAAAATGGAGTGATAAAGTGAGGTAAGATAGATAAAGCGTAACCCCAATGGAGTAGTGAGGTTTAGAAAGATCATTTGCCTTATGTACCAGAATCGTTATGCACTTGAACTTAATGTCCTAAATAACAAAATTTGATTCATTAATTACTTAATTAATAACATCTTAAATATATATTTGAATTATTATAATTTTATTAAGTTTATTTATGGCCATTTCGATGGGTTATAAAGTTCAATTTCATTGTTCCGAGAGCGTTCATTTCATGGTTCCAAAGTCGTATCACTTGGGGTTATTTATTTATGTTATTTAAAATTTGACTAAAACACAAAATTTTAAATGAAATTTTATTCATTAAATTATATAAATTGAAATTTTCTCAAATACCCTCATGTGTTCTGATATAGGGATGGTTGTTTGAGTAAAAACATTAACGTTGTGTGGTTAATTCATTTAGGCGGTTTACCGACCATCATGAACTAGTTTCATTTTACTTAGTATTATGTATATATATTAATTAAATAACATGAAATATATTATAATATAATTATTATAATCATATTTAACCATAATCATAGTTTTTTGACCAACCTTGAAGGCAGTATTGGAAAACAAAAACTCATTATCCACGGAGGCGGTGAACTAACATAATATGGATAATGGTTTTGTTTCTTTGAATAAGAGGAGAAAGAAAAGTATGGATGATATAAATTTCATTATAACTATAAAATTATATTATATATATGATACTAGATTTATTATTCCATTTTTGATGAGGAAGTTGAGGAGAAGGTAGGAGAATAAGAGAATTTAAAAGAGGTTGTTTGAGAATGTTACCTCTTAAATATAGCCTCCTAGAAGGACCCCTTAAGGATATTGGAATTGGTATTTTTCTGATACAAGAAGAACTAGGATGTGAGGGAGAGTGTGTAGGATAGGGTTTTGAAAATATTTGGAAAGCTTCAAGGCTTATAAGGTGTGAGGATAAGGGGCGGTGATGGGTGGTATTTATAAGCGGGGAGAGGCGTTTTTTTAATATTATATTCACTAGCTTATTGTTTTGGATCAATACTATCAATATTATTGATTATTGTTACTATATATAGTAAACAGTGCATCTAAGTGTGAGATAATGTGTTCTTAAATCATCCATGACTCAAAAATTCATGTATTTGGCTTATAATGTTAAATACTGTAAATTATCATATTTCATTATTCACTAAAAATTCACCCTAACCATTTTTATACATTTAAATTTTAAAAATGGAATAAATTTTATTAAAATAATTTTATAAATATGATAAATTTATTTTTTAAACAAATTCCTCATTTATTCAAAAAAATATTGATTTTAATATTATAATCAATTTTATGACCCTTTGAAAAAATATTTATGGTATTATAAAATTATCTTATCAATATAATAAAACTTAATATTAATTTATAAATCCATTTTATGTTAATAAACTTTATTTTAAATCATAATATTTATTATAAAAGTGCAATTAAAACATTTGTGTTCTCTGAAAATACAAACACTTAATTTATCATTTTTTAAAACATTTATTTACTTGTACCATGGTTTAAATATATCATATATTCATTTTATAAGATACCTAAATATTATTTTACACTTCCATAGGTGAGTTTAATATTCGAATAGTCATATTACTATTTTTAATGGTCATATTACTATTCCAATGATCATATCTGTAATGGTCATATGGGCTCCCTACTTCCTATAAATACCTCATATTCCATTAATTCTTTATTCACTTCTATTTTCTCTCAAGGTTATATATATTTTCATATTCAAAATAAATATTTTATTATTAACATTATTTTTTATTTCTACTTCTTTTTTCATGAGTGTGGTCATTCTATTGGATTGAGTAGATCTAAATTTTTATATATTACTTATCTTATTTTCTATTTTTTATCCCATTGTAATATTTGGAATTCTTATTGGTTTAGTTGATAAATAATGTACCATTATTAATTTATGAGAATAATGTTTTATTGGTTTGTTTATGTGATTAATGTAATTTATAATACATGACATAATTATAAGAATGTAAATTACATTGATAAAATTCAGGTTCATTACATTCACCTCCTTCAGAAACTTCACCCTCAAATTTTTTTTTACATACTAAGGTTAAAAAAGCTAAGGGTACTTATCATTAATTTATTCCTCTAGTTCAAGTGTAGTCTCCTCGTACTTATGGTTTTATCATAGTAATTTGACTAAGTGAGTTTTTTTACATAGAACCTTGTCTCTATGGTATAAGATTTTCACCGGTTGATCCTCATAAGAGAGATCATTTTCCAACTATACAACCGATAAGCTGGGATTATATATACATGTTGGATACATTTATTTAAAAATTATTCATGATTTTTTCGATAATGCACTGGGTTATAGTTTGTTTTCATAGGAATTAATAATTATGGACTCAAAGGAATAAATGCTTAAAATTCAAAAAACAGGCTTTACATGTCATGTACATCATACATGACATGTATATCTCATTCACAAAAAACATGCAGAGCCTCAAACCAACCTATGAAGCTTTTACATGGCATGAATCTAGTACACAATGTGTACATGCATTACATAAAATTTAAATTTCATAGATCAGAATCCCATTAAAATTGAATCATATACATGACGTTTTGAGTTTGCATGAAGTATAGAGATTGCACGAAGTGAAAATTTAGAAGGCTCACCTGATCAAAGATATGAGCTGATTTTTTGGAAAAAATTATGGAACTCACATACTCAAAATTCAGACAACTTAAAAAATGTGCATATTTCAGGACAGAAGTCACTTAATCCATTATATTATGTTCATGACTTATAATCGTGTACTTTTCTAGCCTATTAATACTTGAGCACTCCTCCGCATACAGGAGGTGACGCACACTTTCTTTTTCTCTCATTTTATTTTCGTAGTTTTCTCCCATTTTCATATATTTTCATTAAAAACCAATTTTAATTCATTCCATTAATTTTTTTAAATCTATTTTAGTTTTTGGTTGATCTATATTAGTTTTACAGTTATTCTATATCTGTTGTGATTCTACTACCATTCAATGTTTTTTTTCAACACCGGTTGTTTTTCATCATCAATGCTTGTAACATTATTAATTTTTTATTTGTGCATCATGATTTTTTTTAGGATTTAAATTTATTTCAATTGTTTCATCTTGATTCTTAATTTTTTTAGTCTTGTATTGTTTCTTTCTCAACTATTTCATGATTATGCATAGCTTTTTTAGTATTTACTTTCTTTTAATCATCACCTACATGCATGGAAAATCCACTTAAGGTTAGGGGTTGAGAGTAGGGGTGTTTTTTAGCCTAATTAATCTTTAAATTGAACCTTATAAAACCTATGGATAGTAATTAGGTTAATAATAATTGTTCATCACATTATTTTTCACAACCTTGACCATGGGAAGTGGAATTGAACGAACCTAGCCTAATTGAAGTTGAGAAATACTATGACCATTAGCCTTTGATTATTTCTTTATAAAAGATAAGTGTAATAAACCTAGGTTTTCATTTATACCCTGGTCATGGGATAGTTACTACATGGGTAGATCCAATTGGTTTGACCAAAAATAATTGTTGAATCTTACATTGTTTCATAGCCTAATATATAGGACTATCCCAATCTAAATCTAGGATTATCTTCTATAAATAGCCCTAAAATTGAGCTTGATCCCTTAATTTATTATCTAAATTAAAACCAAAATAGTTTAATTTATTAAAAACCAAACCTGAAGAGTGAACGGGGAATCCTTTCCAAGGGTTGTGTTTTATTAACTAATGACCTGGCAATGATCCTCATTGGTTTGACCATGCACTACTGCTTTACTATGCCCTAGTAGTAATTGTATTTTGGGACTATAAATTTCTAATTAGATCTCTGACCGTACAAATTCAAAAACATGTGTGGGTGTATCAAAATTTGGAATTGTTTTTGGGGATTACTGTTGCTCAGGCATAGTGACCTTTGGACGAACCTTGGATTACCTCACCCCTCCACCTTTATTTTCTTTCTTTCCCATTTTCCTTCTATATTTCTCTCTTTAAATCACACCTATGTCCTCTCTCTCCCTCTCTCCTTCTCTCTCGTGACTAATGTACGCACTAGGAACCCTTGACTCATTCAAGAAGCCTGGACACATAAGAATAACTTATTTTCAATCCCAAGATCAATCGATCAATAGTTTCACAATACTATTTTAAAATGGATGATCATAACAATCATGCACTACCACACCCCCAAAATATGAAATGTGTTTGACCTGATAATCAGGGTGAGTGACTAACACTATAGGAGTGCACCATAATGGATTATAGATTTCCATCCATTAGCGGTGTTTCACATGGAATTTTTTTCCCACAAATTTAGGCACAAACTTTTAAAATTAAGCATGAACTCATTCATATGATCCATAACATGGGGTAGTTTAGTGGAATAAAAATTGAAGACCTCCATGAATATATCTCTAATTTATTAGAAGTTTTTTATACCTTTCACAATAATGTATTATCATCAGATGCCATAAGACTCTGTGTATTCTCGTACTCATTGCATGATAGATCCAATCATTGGCTAAAGAGCCAAGATACTAAGTAAATCATGACTTGGGATGAATTAGAAATTAAATTTTTAGACAAATAATTACCACAAATCTAAACCTAGAAGCTCTAAAATGATATTCAAAACCTCTCCTTGGTGGACAAAGAATTATATTGGGAGGCATGGGATAGATTCAAGGAGCTAACCTGAAAATTCCCACATCACAAAATAGATGTGTGGCTTCAATTTTAGACATTATACTAAGGTCTTAAACCTATTACTCGTACTGTGGTAGATGCTTCTACTGACGGTAGAGTCATGCTAAGATTTTAGAAGTTAGTTGATCCATTCATGATGAAGTATTCCACAATTGTAGTCTATGGTAAAGTGATAGAGGACCATATCAGTGCAGAATCCATCAGGTGTAGGAAAGAACTTGATTGGAAGATCAAGTTGATTCTCTTACCAAAAACATTTCACATTTCCAATTATCTACTACACCACCACCCCTTCCTGATCTTGTAATGTAAATTCAATCCTATGATATTTGAAGAGGTCCACAATAGTAACAAGACTATAGGGAAGTCATAGAGGAACCTCAAATCAATGATTGTAATTATGTTCATTATAATTAAAAGGCTAGTAGTTTCAATATCCCCAATAATTTAAACAACAAAACTATCAATAGAGGTCACATTAGTAGCCACAGTAGTAAAACCAAGGTTACTTTCGGTAGAGGAGTGGACATATGCCACCAAGGAATCAAGAACCACTATGGTACCCACAATAAGATTCATCTCATCAACCTCAGTAGAAATTCCAACAACTTTTTCATAGAGTTCAAAAGTTTCCACCTACATAGAAGCAATAGTATCAATAAGATCCACTAAGACCATTGCAACAAGCCCAACCTCTCCAGAACAATCTTGAAAACTTGCTCATTGCCTTCGTACAGGAAGTAGATTAAAGGATGGAAACCCAAGAAACTAAAATGAAAAACCACAAGGATGAACTACACAACTTGGAGCATATAATAAGGAAGATCACTATTACCTTATCTAATTGGATACTGAGTAATTTTCCCAGTAATACTGAAGCTCGTATGAGTTATAAGGATAAATTTATTATTGTTAGAAGTGTAAAGGTGATGGATTTTCAACCAACATACAGAGATGATAAAAATCAGTTAAAAGAATCTAATAAAGATGATCAGTGGAAAACTCAAGAGGTAGAATCAACTGAGAAAGATCTAACAAAAGAATGGATTGATAAGGAAGAAATTTACGAGGATCCCTATCATACAATACACCCCTACCCTTTCTTTTATGAATGAAACAAGTTAAAAAGGATATGACATATAAAAAAAATTGGACATGTTTCGGCAATTACACATCAAATTTCCCTTTTTGGAGGAAATTTCTCAAGTAACAACTCATGTAAGATTATTTAAATAATTATTTTCTAGTAAAAAAATATATATGATTTAGGAAAAGGGATTATGTTCCAGATTTAATCCTCTCTGTATTCAAAAATCATTCTACAAAGGGTATCAACTCAAATTTGACGTCTTTTTCTGCAAAAAAATTCTAGCACTAGATACTAAATAAATTGATAACTATGAGTTAACCTAGATTAGGTTCAATAGGATAGAATATGATAGTTTAGTATTTAAGGAGGTTTAGATCTTCTGGAAGCTTGTTTAGAGGACCTGTCCCAAAAGGTCATAAAATGAAAAATACATAATGTGTAAGGAATACACAACATGTAAAATTTGAGTGACTGAAAAATTAACAAATTAAATATATTTCATGTCATGTATGAAATAAAATACCAATAAATATTGAGTAAGATTTCAAATCCTATGAACCTAGAGGTCACAAAAAATACCCCCTCTCCCTCGATACTCCTTCTGCACGACCCCCCCCCCATCCCATGATATCCTTCACCCAACACCACACAACCTTCATAATTTTCTTATCATCAGCAACCTAACCTCTTTCTACCCTCCCCTCCATCCATCATGGCCTGAACAAAGACGGTCCACACCTCACCCTCTGAATTCATGCCCAAGAATGAAGGCACACCTCCACCACTCAAATGACGGAAGGAATCTCATATTCCATACCCACTGATCCCTCCACCACATATTCTGATTCTATATATGGATATTTTTTCACTTCTAGGGACTCATAATCATCCTTAGTAGTGTTAAAAGTCCCTTATTATCCTCATTGTCATCCCTGTATCCACTTTTCCGACTCTTAGCATCATATTTTGTTGTTCCATCTCCAATCCAAGCCGATACGGACCGAAAAAATGTTGGACCAAGAATTACTCACGAGAATCCACATTCATCAGAAGGTCATTGACCTCATAGATCATCTTCACCAAAACCTGATCACCCAGGTTCATGAGGATACTTTCAGGGATCTCTTCCTTTATTTCTTAGACACCTTTGAGTTGTCCATTGATTCAGTCCACCTCAGACTTGTACGTAGGCCTTGGTAGATCACCCTCAGTGAGTTTGGCACTGGTCTTAGAATCTAATCCATTAAATTTTTCAATTCTATAATCTTGCCAACATTAAAGATCAAGCCTAACAAGGCCAATGATGCATGACTTTGGTCCAAAATTTCCAAATACCATCAGAGAATTTATGATCCTCATACCATGAAGAGCACCCAACTTTATGGTGATACCCTTCGGATACTTCATGGGAACCTTGATCATGTTTGGTTGGTCTGTGATGATGCTCGTAAGGGGTTGAGACATATTTTGTTCATCATTGTTTCATAATCCATGGGCAGCCCAGCTGTCAAATTGGTTAGGTAGTTTGGTGAGTTCTACCAAACCTTAGTGAGGAGGAATAGAGGTAAATTAATGGGACACTCTTTCATTACCCATCTGGTTAGAAATCTTGGTACCTTTTATGCCTCCTAGATAGACACCTCACTTGGACCTATGGAGGGTGTCATCCTACTACTTCTCTAGAAGATAGGGCTACTCATGAAAGATGATAGTGTTTATCTATGGGAACCAACGTATATAGAGAATACTGATGAGGCCACTGCTTAGTGTGTAGTTGACCCAACTCCATCATCCTCCCTTGCCCAGTCCCCTACTCCCACCCCATCCTCTACCACAACCTCATACCCTAATCCTTCCACCTCACACCACCCCTCCACCAGCCTTCCCCAACCCATTCCCATACCCATACTTACCCCTTCCACCACCCATATCACTTCTAAATCCACTAATATCTTTCCCTTTTAACCACCCCAACACCTCTATTAGCATTCTATCCACTTACCACTATAGACCCTCCATTAGCCTCATTCCTTACCACCTCCAAAACACCAGCCGACCTACCCTCATAGATCACTGACCCTAAAGACTAGTGAGATTTTGTTTCAAAGTATACCCATAGGGGAAAGGGCCTAGCCATCCCACCCTCTACCAAGGTGTTGTTCATCAAACCTACTTCCAGAAACATGACCACTATTAGGATTGGACCCCCCCCCCATCCACTATCTATTGAGATTGCTACCAGTACCACACAAACTTTAATTTTCATCTATGATCATATGACCATATCTATAGAGGACATAGATATGGAGGGACACATCGAGAGACCCAATATTTAAGAGGCTACCATAGATGCAGTGGTCGGTGAGTTTTCACCTGAGTCTTAGCTTCCCCTTGTACCCCTCCTTTATTATAATCTATCTAAGTATAATTTTTTTATATTGTATCCATGATTCCCCATCATAATCTATTTTACACATTTATGGATGAGATTCACTCTTTTTAGTCCCATACATGATTTACATTTCTCTTATTTATTTACAAATTTTTATAGCCATGTATAGTTATTCTTCCTCATCTATAGTCATTGAAGTACCTATCTCACAACCATGTTCCATCCTACCTTGTATGTATCAGCATCTTGATGACATTTATTTCCAACTTTATGATCTCTCACTTGAAATTTGTGCTCAGAAGGGATCCCTAGTATGATGATCACATATGCTTTTCTTACCCCACAATATTCATGCTCAGTATGCTCCTAATGTGGTTAATCCTGCCAAGTGTCCACACGAGCTCGATGAAAAAGCCAATAGTTCCTATAAGAGGTAGTAGAGTTATGAGCCTATGGAAAACACTCCCTGATCCCTTTTTCTATCTATATGGATAACAACATCTTGTTCGAAATTTATGGGAGGAAAGATATTTTTTCACTCTTGTGCTTAGGATTTTTTTAGTATTATTCTTGTTCATAGGTCATTCCTAAAATTCACTGTACTCACATTACAACATTTATTTGAGTTGATTTCTCCTGGTTTTGACTATATACACCAACTCAATTTTTTAGCTTCTAAATTGGTTAACCATGTGTACTAATGTTTTATCTAGTGCTGGTTTATTCTTTTTAACAAATTTTGTTGGTCACACAAACTCCACTCAAAATCCAATAAATTTCCCCATGGAATGACATTCACTATATGGAGCTCTCAATTCAATAAATTTCAATTTGAATTTCCATTTCATTTTTTTATTCTGTTATTGACATCACTCCCATGATTATTTCCAAGACAGTGCATAAACTATCTCATTTTAAGTGTGGGGGAGTCTTTATTGATCTTCATTATCGATAGAATTAGATAATTTCATGTTTTCACTTATCTAGGAAACATTTTTAACTAAAATAATTCCTTAAACTTGAAAAAACATTACACCCATTTAAATAAAAGATAAATCCAGGTTATAAATTGTTGAAATCTATGTTTTACTCATAGTTAGATTATTAGAATGATTTCTAATTTTATTACTTTAATTCTAATTCTAGATTCTTGCAATTTATTTTGATTGACTTATTACTGGATTTTATACTCTAAGTGATTGCTAGTTATTTTTGTATACTCCCATTCTTGGGAGGATTCTAGACCCACACTTTCATATTATTTTCTATGAATATTTCTTGAGAGATACATGCGTTATGTAAACCTATTAGAACTTACATTGAGATCTTATTGAGGCTATGATTGAACAAATACATTTTCAATATCATTAAGGCAATATTTTTTTATCCAAATTTTCTTGAGACCCACCTGTACATATTTCCTTCTTTATCCCGTATTCTCCATTAATAACCTTGTTAGGAAGGAGTCATTTAAAACTAATTATCCCTTTCTACCTTGATCTTAGTATGATTCACGATTGTACTTTGAACAAGTGTGGGGGAATTTTCACTGCTGATGGAAATGGGATTTTGTTATTGATGAGATGTATTTTGGAACATTCATCAGACTGATATGATATGGTCCATGATTAATATTGGAATTTTATACACCTACCATGTTCCTTTGAAAAATATATATAAATAAAAAAAATATTGGGTTGTGTGTTACGAATGACAAAAATCACTATTAGCAGACTGATGAATCCTACGATGGATTATATGGGGTTAGGGGAAGAAAGTGAGACCTGTCCTAGACATGATTTTCAAAAAATAAATAAAAATAAAGGATCATGATACATTTTTGACACTTACTTGATATACTCATTGACCCACCTTGAATTGTTAGAGCATGGAAACCATTTGATATTAGAGGAGTTACTTTATTACATTTTTTATGTTTATTATGTATTATACTATAGATATTACCCTCCTTTTGAGATTGATTTTTTACTTTCTACCTACCCTCCCTCATCCTCAGAGTCATTTGAACCTTATTGTTAAAGCCCTCATGATTGATTTTGTATTTTTCTTTATAAAGTGGAGATGTTAGAACCAATAAAATCTTATAGTTAGGAACATGAATTTAGGGTATGATCATAACTCTAATTTCATTTTTACCATGAGTGATGAGAGAAAATTTATTATGAGGTAAATTGAAAAATGGGTATATAATTTAAGGGATAGTTATGAAATTGTAAATAAAATAATAAATAATATAGATAAATAATAGAACTATGATTCATGACTAATTTTATCCACAATATTAATTCTAGAGGACTAACCTTTTCTTCTTACACTTAGTTTTATTCTTATAGTTCTAATGAATTTTTCCTGTTTTAAAAATTTTTTCTTTTTTAATCCATGTTGAGATTCTTTTTTCTTGAGGACAAGTAATTGTGCGTGGTGTAATTTCATAATATGAAATTATATATACATATTGGATATATTTATTTAAGGTTTATTCGTGATTTATTCTATAATACATTGGGTTCTAGTTTTTTTTCATAGGAATAAGGAATTTTAAAATCAAAGGAATAAATACTGAAAAATGAAGAATAAAAAACAGGCTTTACACATCGTGTATGTCATACACGACGTATATACCTCATTCACAACATTCTTGTAGAACCATAGACCAACCCCTGGAGCCTTTACATGACTTAAATTTAATACACTATGTGTATATTCACTACATTATGTGAATATTTAAAATATCAAAATCCCAATAAAAGTGAATCATATTCGTGATGTGCATAGATTTCACAACGTGAAAAGTTCTAAGGCTCACCCCATAAATGATATGAGATGATTCTTTAGTGGAAACTATGGATATCACATGCAGACAACTTACATAATGTGTAGATGTCAGGAAAATTCACTTAATCCAGTATATAACCATCATGACTTACATGTCATGTACTTTCATATCCTATTAATATTTGAGCGTTCCTCTGTATACATAGGGTGATTCACAATTTCTTTTTCTCTTATTTTCTTCTATAGTTTTCTCCTATTTTCATATATTTTCATTCCAAACCCATTTTAATTTATTATTCTAATTTTTTTCAACCACTTTTTAGTGTTTAGTTGATCTAATTGTGTTTTATACCCATTCTATATCTTTTTTTATTCTACTTCCATTCGATATTTGTTTTCAACACAGATTTCTATTCATCATCAATGATTGCAAGGTTCTTAATTGTTTCTTTGTGTGTATTGAGTTTTTGATTGGATTTATATTTCTTTCAATTGTTTGATCTTTATTATTAATTATTTTAATCTTTTATTTATTCTTTCTCAACTGTTTCATGATTATGTATGGCATGTTTTGTATTTCCTTGATTTTGATCATCACTTTAATGCATGAATAATCCACTTAGGGTTGGGGGTTGAGAGTATGGGTGGTTTTGAGCCTAATGAATCTTTATATTGAACCTTGGTAACCCTATGTCAATTAATTATGTTAATAATAATTATTCATCACATTATATTTCACAACCTTAACCATGGAAAGTGAAATTGAACGAACCTAAGCTAATTGGAGTTGAGAATTGTTGGACCCACCTATTTTGATAATCCCAAATCATGTTTTGATAATCCCAAATCATGTTTTGATAATCCCAAATCGTGTTTTGATAATCCCAAATCATGTTTTATTTGTGTGATAATTATGTTTCTCTTACAAGATAATCATTTATATGAAAATCATTCTTATATCAAAGTGATAACTATGTACGTTTAGTCTCACTGCTCTCTTATTTAAAGCTCACAGTGAAAAATTTCTCTAAGTAAAAAGGTCACTGATGAAAAGGTCATCAATGCAAAGGTCACTGATGCAAAGGTCACGGATGCAAAGGTCACCGATGCAAAGGTCACCGATGCAAAGGTCAACGATGCAAAGTTCACCGATGCAAAGGTCACCAATGCAAAGGTCACCGATGCAATGGTCACCGATTCAAAGGTCACCGATGCAAAGGTCCCTGATGCAAAGGTCATCGATGCAAAGGTCACTGATTCAAGGTCACCGATGCAAGGTCACTAATGCAAAGGTCACCGATTCAATGTTATTGATGCAAGTTCAAAGGTCACTGATTCAAGGTCACCGATGCAAGGTTACTGATGCAAAGGTCACCAATGCAAGGTCACCGATGCAAGGTCACCGATGAAAGGTCACCGATGCAAGGCTACTATTGGGAAGGTTACCAATGGAGAGTTATCGATGAAAGGTTACCAATGGAAGGTTACCGATGGAGATTTATCGATGGAAGGTTACCATTGGAAAGGTTACCAATGAATGCTATCGATGTGCACTTATTGTTGAAGCCTACCATTGTAAAGGCTACCGTTACCAATCTACCATACTCTTCTACTCCATACTTTTTCAAATTATTAAGATTATTCTAACAGTCATATTTTCTAACTTTAATTCTTCTGACATTAATTAATGATGATTATAGACATATAGAGAGACCGTATCTGGGGACAGTACGAGGTATGAGAAAGATCACATGTAATGTACTTATTACTATTATGGGACCTCGAGTATAAATAAAATACCAAAGAAGAAGAGAGAATTATTATGAGAATGAGAAGTGTGTCTAAGAATATGAAGAAACTTACTCGCTAGATCAAAGACGAACCATCCAACACTTACACTGTGAACCCACAAGCATCACGAAGATCATTTGGGACAAATTCACTTCTTCCTTTTGTGCTTCATCAACTCTCGATCAACACTATAAGCAGAACACTCAATTCATAAAATCTAGAACCTGGAGTTGTGACACTCTATTTTGGAGACAAATTTTAAAGAAAGACTCGAACATCAAATTATTCACTTCAAGGAGCCAAGAGCTGAACTACAAACACATAGATCCTTCTAAACTCAATCTCATCATGTTTTCTCTATTGTGTTCTTTTATTGTACATTTTTGAGAAGTGTATATTTGTTTCATACACACTTTCTCCTATGCTTGAACTGGAGGATACAAAAATCCTCACATAAAACTTTTATTACACCTTGTTTTCACATATATAACTATAGAAGAGACCATGTGTGGTCTATGTTGTTTATCATTCCCACGAAGAACTGTGGTAGAGGGTGTGAACCCTGGACAGTTTGTGAAAACTATGGTAAAGCCCGATACAGGATGTGTATCATGTTTATTGTTAATATAAACTGCTTGGTGGCAGGTGATCACCAAGTGGAGAGGATTAAGTCTCAGCTTGAGACTGAAACTCTTGTTTAACTTTTATGTGCACTATATTTTGGTATACTATGTTTTATCTATTTTCCACTACTTATAATTGCTAAAACATTAAATTGTTTTGCATTCACTTTGATAGTTAGTTTTGGTTAGTGTGTGTATATGTTTAATTTAGTAAACTTGTTTTAAAAGTTTAAGAAGTGTTTCACACTAATTCAACTGAGGCTTAAATTTTCTCATGTGCTTGAACTGGAGGATACAAAAATCCTCACATCAAACTTCTATTACACCTTGTGTTCCCATGTATAACTTTGTAAGAGACCGTGTGTGGTATGTGTTGTATATCATTCCCATGAAGAACTGTGGTAGAGGGTGTGAACACTGGATAGTTTGTGAAAACTATTATAAATCTCGATATAGGTTGTGTATCAAGTTTATTGTAAATATAAACTGCTTGGTGGTAGGTTATCACCAAGTAGATAGGATTAAGTCTCGACTTGAGACTAAACCTCTTGTTTAAATTTTATGTGCACTATATTTTGTTATACATTGTTTTATCTATTTTCTGCTGCTTATAATTGCTAAACAATTAAACTATTTTTCATTCACTTTGATAGTAAGTTTTGGTTAGTGTGTGTATATGTTTAATTTAGTAAACTTGTTTAAAAATTTGAAGAAGTTTTTCACACTAATTTAACTAAGTCCTAATCACCCTTTGAGAAACCTGTTGACCAACTAGACATTTACATCTCTACTTCCTTAGTTAAGTAGGTCGTTTCAGATTTTGGGGGAGCTTTATAATAAATTTTTTAATATAAATTTTAAGTAGGAACTCAATTCACCCCCCTCTTGAGATTCCACTCAGACCAACAAGAATGACTATGGCCATTAGCCTATGATGATTTCATCATAGACTCTAAGCATAATACACCAATGTTGTCACCTATACTCTGTCCAACGGATAGTTTTATCATGGGTAGATACAATTGGTTTGACCAAAACCAATTGGTGAATCTTTTACCACTTCACAACCTAAGATGTAATACTATACCAAGATAAATCTAGGATTACCTTTTTTCAAGAGATCTGAAATTAACCCTGATCCATTCCTTTATTATCTGAATTAAATAAAAACTACTTAGATTTAGTAAAAAACCAAACCTGAAGAGGTAACGTGATGAATCCTTTATAAGGGTTTTGTTCAATTGACTAATGACCTACTAGTGATCCTCATGGGTTCGACGCCACACTGCCACTTTACTATTCCCTAGTAGTTAGTGTAGTTTGAGGCTATAAATTTTTAATCTGATCGCCACCCACATGAATTCAATTATGTGTGTGGGAACATCAACAAACACTAAATTTAGTACATGTGATGGATTTATTATGTAATTTTTGAATAAATATACATATAATAAATCATATAGTTGTGACATGTTCGGTGTAAGTGTTAATTGATAGGTTATAGATCTGACATGATTAAGAATCATAAAGGGACTAATGTAGTTAGGACTTAGAACTCCCTTATTCCCAAATCTCATGGATCTCATCCATAAAGTAATTTAGAGGAATTCCTTATCACCAATGTCAAAATCCTAGTCCCATCGACGATTTTCAGCACAGCTCTTCTTTCATATCTGAGAAGCCTTGATGTGTTGCTGAATGGTTTTGACCTTTTATAACATTTCCTCATCCATTTAAGGTACCAACAGATTTTATTCACCAAATTTATCCCATAAAGAATGTGTTCTATATATATTACCATAAAGGGATTAATATATATCCATTTTTATACCTGATTGGAAACTATTATTGTAAGATAACATGGTCAGAGGAAGATGTTGGTCATATCCTCCTTTGAAGTCCATTCAGTGTGCTCTCAACATGTATTCTAATGTCTAAATAGTCTGATCAGATGGACATCAGTTTGGGGGTGATAATCCATATTGAAGTTCAACTTAGTGTTTAGAGTATGTTGGATACTCTTCCATAACTTATAGTTAAATCTTGGATCTTGATCAGATACAATTGATAATGGTACTCTATGAAGCCTCTCCACTTATTTGATGTATATTCATGCAATTTGATTGAGTGATAAGTACTATAGAATTGTAATGAAGTGAGTAGTCTTTATAAGATGATCCAATATAACCCATATAGCATTATTTTCTCAAGATGTATTCATAAGACAATTGATAAAGTATATGGTGATTTTTTCTTATTTATATGTAGGTATGGGTAATGATTGCATCATCCTCTTAGACTTTTTCCTTTCATTCTCCACTTAGTGACATAGAAATCAATTTGATATATATTTTATGATCTCCTTTATATTTTCCCACCAATAGTGCTCTCAAATATCTCGATGCATCTTTGTGCTCCCTGGGTGGATGGAGAAGCTCAGGATATGTGCATCATTCAAAAGCTCCTTATTTATCTCAGGATTTAATGGTACACATAGTCATGACCCAAATATTATAATTCATTCCACATAAAATTTTAACTCCATGTATTTCCCATTTCTGATAGATTCCACCTTCTTCTAAATTTCCACATAATCTCTTGAGAATCCTTTATCATTTCTATAAGGGATGGTTAAGAAAACATTATATAAAGAAAATATGGCATTCCATGCTTTATGATTCCCATGTCTCTCCTTTTCAAGTCAAAGAATATTGGATTCATATCAATTCTAGTCATTTATAAGTTCTTAGGATCCTTTATACTCAAATTATCTTCCAATTTATTCACTTTCCCAGGATGTTAGTGGATTTAGCAGTCATAATCCTTGATCAACTCTAACAATCTTCATTGATGTATATTAAGATCCTTTTGTGTGAATATATATTTAAGGATCAAATAATCCGTATATATCTCACACTTCTCTCCATAGAAATAATGCCACCATATTTTCAATGCAAAATTATGGAATCCAAATTCAGATCATGTGTTGGATAATTCTACTCATTAACATTCAACTGAATTGAGGTATAGTATATTACTTTATCATTTTGCATCAGTACACATCCTAATCCCTTCTTTAAAGCATCTTTTTATACCACAAAGATTTTCCCACTTGTGGCCAATGTAAGTATTGGTGACGTAATAAGTCTCTTTTTTAAATCCTTGAATCTCTCTTCACATTTATTGGTCCATAAAAAATTTACTCCCTTTTGAGTAATCTTGGTTAGTGGGTTTAACAATCATAATAATTTTTTCACAAATCATCGATGCTACCCAGCTAGTCCAAGGAAACTATGGATCTCTATTATAAATTTTGGTCTGTGTCACTCCTTAATTTCATTTGTTCTATAAGGGTCTATAGATATACCTTTGTTGGTGATAAAATACTACAATAATGATACTTTGTCCATCTAGAACTCACATTTACTATACTTTTCATATAGCTTCTCCTTTCATAAAGTCTTTAGCACCATATTCAAATGCTCCTCATAATCCTCCTTACTTTTGGAGTATATCAATATATCATCTATAAATACAACCAAACAAATTCTATGTAATCTCTAAATACTCTATTCATCGTGTCCATAAAGATTGTTGGAGCATTGGTGATTCTGAAAGGTATTACTATGAACTCGTAGTATCCATACCTTGTTCTAAAGGTAGTTTTAAGAATATCTTCCTTCCTCACATTTAATTGGTGATATCCTGACTAAAAGAACACCTTAGAGAAATTATGGGGCCCACTTATTTGATCAAACAATTCATTTATCCATGGTAGGGGATACTTATCATATATCATGATTTTTTTGAAATCATGACAATCAATGTAGAGGAATATTAGCCAATCCTTCTTCTTGAAAAAAAAACGATCAACGCACTCCACAGTTAAGCACTCGGATGTATAAAGCCCTTTTCCATATTCTCTTGTAAATGTTTAATTAGTTTTTTTTTGATAAAAGACAGATATCATTAATGAAAAATATCAGCAGACGTACAAATGAAAATCCACGAAGGGAAATTATCTAGCCAGAGCTGGTTGGAATCGAAGGGGCCTGATGCCGCCAGCTGGTGGACCGTATTTTTTCCTTCCCTTTTGTTAAAGTAGAATGTGCAGAATGAAAAGTATTGGCAGAGCGAGAGAATTCTTCTGATGATGAGGTCAAATGACTAGAGTCCGCCGTCATTGTGGTGAATGACATCGATCACAGTGAGGCAGTCAGACTCAATATTGATATCAACCCATCCACATTTCAAAGCCAGCATCATACCTACCAGGATGGCATTAGCCTTAGCTACAGTAGGTTCCCAAAAGTCATGATGTGGTTCATACTTTGTAGTGATGATTTTCCCCAGATGATTTTGGGCCAGGAGACCGAGGGAGACAAGTCCATCCTTGGGGAGAGACGCGTCCATGTTGATCTTAAGAATCCCTTCCATTGGGTGGGTTCAATGAGGGGGACAGGAGTGTGGAACTTCTGGCATTTTATGTCCATTGTGTTGTTTCCAACCCTCAATCCATGAAGTGGACCATTTAGTCCAGAATTCAGGGGGTTTATGCATGTGATGGAAGACAACATCGTTACAGTAACAACCCGATATTTTATGATAAGTGTTCTTTTTAATTTCTTTGATGTCATGTGTTTTATGCTAAAACAAGATTATCTTGTGCTATACGCAACACTGTATTAGCTTGCAGTATACGCAACACTATTCTTAGATTGTGTTACACACAATTTCAAGTTCGTTTGATAATAGTCATTCTACAAAAAATTGAGTATATATATATATATATTCAATGTATAAATGAAATATGGTTGGATTTTGTTAAACGCAACAACAAAGGAGTCTTGCATAGCACGCAACCCTGACTTGGATTAAATTACACGCAATCGTGACTTTCCTCGATAGCGTGTGTTGTACGCAATATCAGGTTTCACTAAACAATGATATATGGTTATAATATTATTATGAACTAGCCGTTATGAATAGTATTAACTACATTTTTAATTTTATAACATTATTATTCATCTTACACATTTTCTAAAACATGGTATGAGAACAAAATAATTTTTTCGGGTAAAATAAGTATTTTTTAAAAAATACAGTTTTGACGCCTTTTGATGGCGCACCCACATTAAATCTAGTTTTTGACATGTTTATAAGTTAAATTTTAAAAAATAAACTTCTTATTTTGAATCAGGATATAAAAAATTACATTGGATAAAGTTTTGATATTTTTTTGATAACTTTCATATTTTAATGAATAGTTAAAACACGCTATATTTTAATTAAAAACAACTTTTTTCATCGTAATAATTTATATGGTTAAATTATAAAATTGAATGGTTTTAAAGTATAAATAGAATATATTTTTACCATTTAATATAATTTATGTCATTAGCATTGATTTTACCTTGAATTCGTAGGTTAAATCAATTCAATCTTTTGCAATGCTTTAAACAAAAACTCGTTTTCTTTCGACAACGGGATTAATTTTAATTTAATTTCTGCAACTTTTTTGTATTGAATTTGGAAAAATGGATATCATATTTGGAATCAGTGGGTATAAATTATGTTAATAAGCAACTTTTTATTTTTTGGCATTATGAATAGTAACTACGTTAAATTTTATTTACCATAGTTAAAGGTAAATCGGGTAATTAAGGGTAAATATAAGATTATAAAATTACCCTAACACCTTCCAAAATCATATTGGATGACTAAAAGTCGACCCATATCACCTAAGGGTCGGATTAGATTCATTTAATGGACTTTTTTCCATGAAAATAATTTAATTATTATTAAAACCAAAGAAAGTGACAACATGTCACTTTCTTAAATCTTATAAGTATAATAATTTTAATTTAGAGATAAACTTAATGAAACTTCGGATATAAATATTCTCCAGAAATATAATAAAATTATCTACATCATATGAATTTATTTAGAATTTTTAGGGATTAAAAAAGTATCATTAAAGGTGACATAATAGTGATGTTGAAATTATTTTATTAAGAGAAATATCAAATAAATGGTTTTAAAAATATTAAAATAAATATTATATGAACTATTTAATGTGATCCACTAATTTTATAGATAAATATGACATGTTATGAATCTATTAAATCTTTTAGTTCGAATATATATTCTGTATATTGTTTATTTAAGTTCAAATAAATGAATAGTGTCAAAATTGACACTATTGTTATTTTATAAAAATAACATATTATAAAATTGTTTAAAAATCACAAAAAATATTTAAAAATTATATATTTAAATTTATATGGTCTAAAATGTCATAAAGTGTCAAATTATGAAAAATTCACAACACATATGTAATTATTTATAATAATTTAAAATTTAGAATACTATTACCCCAAATAAAATTAAATTGATAAATAAGGATAAATCAAGTTGATAATGTTTAAAATAAATTTCTAAAATGTCTAAATTTTATTGGTTGATGAGATTACAACTATATATCATCTAATATTTGGATATGAGTCATTTTGGAAGTTTTTAACTGGGTTTGGGATTTAATATAAACTAATATTTCTTATATTTCCAAAGGTGCCCCTCTCCTCCCTTATAAAAGGGAACCTCCTCCCTCTCTTCCTCACACCACTTTGAGCATTCAAGCTCGGCCTACCCCTAAAAAATTCTCTTCTACACTTCCCTAGAAACATCCTATAGGTCCTGGTATTCTTCAAAGATCAATTTTAGTGCCCAAAGAGGAGGTCTCAAAGAGGCGCTTCAAAGAAGAGGTAATGTCCGTTACCGATTCTTTCAACTTTATTTCTTCTTCCACTTATTCTTTTTTAGTTGTTTAATTATGAGGTAATAAAATAAGTATCACTAATATAATGATATATTATTATAAGTATTAAACAACCATATCTCACCATCTATCCATCCTATGGAAAATGAAATCACCGCGCGTGCATACGTACGAAATACCATCTCCACGCCGTGGTGTAATCTATTTTGCACCACCACCTTACTTGGATGGGTATAATGGTGAAATTAATGAATATATATGATTATTGTAAAGTGATATTGATTCTGTAATATTATACATACACTTTAATACAATTCCACGATCTTGGGAATGATATCATTGCTCATGCGTAAGTACGGACTACCGTCTCCACGACGCGATGAGATTCACTCTCCGTGTTAACCATTCAAGAATGATTATAAAGTATATATAATAAGTAATCATGAAATATATGACATAATAATGATACTGGATTTATGTATATATATATATATATATATATATTTATATCATCTACTTAATTCCATTCAATTCAATAAGGAAACGAAAACAGCGTTCATGCGTACGTACGGCCTACCGTCTCCATGAACGGTGTATTTCTTTCCATTTATCGATATATTATATATATGTATATTCTGAATATATATTATATATAAATCATGTTTTACATTCTGTATTTAAGTAATCATGATCTAAGTAATCATATGAATAATTACAAGTTAAAACACGAACGACAAATGAAACGATTTTACCCAAAACGCTACTTTAACATGAATTTACAAAAGAACGAGTAATATAAAGTCATAATTGAACCATATATTATATAATAACAATGAATATGATTCTGTAATAAGTCAATGACATTATTTAAATCATTATACAGGATTTTTGGATACGTACGAAGCATATCGGACCTAAGGTAAGGGATAATTTTGCAAATCTAATTTTTATCCGAGATTGCTTATTCGTAAGTATTTATTGGGGTTATTGCTATCATCCATGTCCATGTTTTATAAAAGTGTTTTCATGTATGTTTAAAGTCCTTTTTACCCATTTTTTACTTTTACTACATGGTATGTAAGGAATCTTTCTTTTGTTTACGTTACGAGGTACTTTTTTGACTTTTCCGGCAAAAGTACGAGAAGAATGTTTTTTTTACTTATACGGCATGAAAGGATTTTTACGGTTTTATAATGTCTTCTTTTCATGAAGCTTTCTCTAAAATATTTCATTACTATTTTCAAAAAAAATCTCTTTCTTTTAAAATTTCATGACTTTTTGTGAAAAGAAATTTATTTTGAAGAATAAAGGATATTTTCCTCAAGAATTCATTTCAAGTATTTTATCAAAACCCTTTTTCATCCAAGATGACATTATTTCATATGTGTATGTTTAAAGTATCATGTCTCTATAATTTACATGGTTTCACTTTTCTTATTATGAAATGATATCCATTTCTTTTATATGGATTATGTGATGATGGGATGATGTTTATGAAACCCATTTTATTTATTGGGTTATTATGAATGATGTATGTTTATTTTGTGGAACAAGTAAGAATGATTTCATTATGAGATGGGTGGGACCTATATCTACCTCCAATGCATTGGGTAAATATTTATATCTCATGAGATAGACATGGCTGGAACGGTAAGTTAATCTGGTTCAATATTACAGGACTGGAATGAGGAGTGAACTTGATTCATAAAGGGACTTTGTCCACTAAGATGGTCTTGGCAGCAATGACTTGGCTACTATGCAAATCATTACATGTGCTTAATGGATGTCACAATTACATGCTTTATTCCTATGCTTTTTTTTTATGATTGATTATACATTATGATCTATTCCTTACGTACTGCCATGTTTTATGTCATTGCTCAAGATTTTGATGTTTAAATATTATGTTCATGTTTTTAAGTTCAAATGTATATGGTTTGTTTTATTTTCTCCATGCTTACCCTTACTGAGCATTTGAGCTCACCCTTTTTATGTTTTATTTTCCCCCAGGATTAAAAGAAAGGTTTTAGGTAAGGAAACAAAAAGGGTAGGATCGTTATGGGAGATGTTGAAGATCTTTCAACATGATTAGATGTTTATATTCCAAGTTTCCAAGGACACTAAACTATTACGGTCCTTGTGTGTCTGTTTTTTTTTATGTATTAGATATTCTTCAAAAGTAATGTAATGTCCATGTATGTCAAGCTTCAGGTCTCTACAGTTGGTATCAGAGGCAAAGGAGGTAGGAATGTATCCGATCCTTGGGAACTCTCACATGTGAGCGTTGGATGAAGCGTGGCTCTCCGCCCAAGGGCTTCATGAGGAAATGGCTGCCACTGGGGATAGTGGTGTGTCCCGCCCAGGGGGTGTAGCCGCCCATGGAGTTCCCTGATAGGTATCAATTATAGTCCACTGGAAGTAATTCCAGACCATTATAGTTGGTATCAGAGGAAAGGTTTAGTCAACCATTGGAAACTAGGATGCGAGAACTTTAGTGAGATCCCTAGAGATATTTCTATGGTATGTCTAGGGATGTCCCTAAGGTTAAGTATAAGTATAGGTTATAGTCCAAGAATTACTGTAACGATCTTAGAATTAAACCTAAGATGTTAGATATTGAAGGTACTCCCCATTTATTATATTATTTTCCCTAGCATGATTTTTTCCTCTCACACTATTCTTTTTGGGTTTTAGACGATGGATGGAACCCGAAGGAACCGTGTTGATCAATGCAATGGAAATGCAATGATTGTCCTCCTGAACAAACAAATGTTATGGGAGATGGAGTGAAAAATATTATTTCTATTCTTACACAAGCTATGAATCATTCTGGACTTCCAAATGAACAGAGAAGGGAACAATATTCTATTGAGTCCTTCATGAGGCAACATCCACATTCTTTCAGTGGGTCTTCTGATCCACTTATTGATGAACAATGGATCGGTACCACTGAAAAGATATTTTCAGTTCTTCAATGTTCTGAACATGATAAAGTCATCTTAGCATTATATCATTTGGAAGGTGAAGCTGATCAATGGTAAAATCTTATCAAGAATACGAGTCCAAGAGATGAAATTGAGTACATGGAATGGGACGAGTTCAAGAACTTATTTTTCAATAAGTACTTCCCTCGTATTCTATGAAAAAATATGGAGAAGGAGTTTCTTGAACTAAAGTAAAAGGATGATGAATCTGTTGGTGTATACGAAGCGAATTTTACAAGGCTTGCGAGGTATGCATCTGGCTTTATCATCCAACCTGAAAGTAAAGTTGATCGATTCTTCAGTGGCTTAAAACCAAATCTTTAAAGGGCATTATCTATAAGAGACTTCGGTAGCTATGAAGAAATTGTGTGTTGTGCTATCAAGGTAGAAATGGAATTTGGTGTTACTTATCCATCTCATGGTTTTGACAAGAAACGAAAGATGGAGTTCAAGGAGAAATCTCAGAATAATGGTGAAAAGAATATGAATGTTTCCTTATGCTCAAAGTGTGGAAAGAAGCATGGTGGAGATTGTCTTAAAGGGACTAGAAAATGTTTTAAGTGTGGAAAAGAAGTTCATCGAGAATCTGAGTGTCGAAGTAATGGAAAAAGGGTTTCTAATGATGTGAATAAAGAAAAGACTGCAGAGAACGCACCACCAACACTTCAATGCTTCAAGTGCAAGGAAATGGGGAATTATGCTAATAAATGCCCTAATCCAAGGGTTAGTGATGATCGACATGAGCAACCACTTAAGGAAAAGGACAAAGGGAAGTCACATGAGATCACTATTGACGATGTTGAATATGACAACGATGTGGTGGAATGACTAAGTGTTTATGTAATGGGATTCCAAAATAATGTTGTATATAGTATCGTGGAATATTAGAATATTTATGTATTGGTCTATTGTGGTTTTTAATAATTTTATGGTACTGGTAACCAGGGAAAGTGATTGAGATATTTTTGGAAAAAATATGATATCCACATAATAAAGGGATAAGGATAAAATGAAATGTTTGACAGTATTCATGAGCTCATGACTGATATAAAGAAATAGTTATATCATGGTTTGAGTATATAGAATTTTGGGGTTTTGGTATGTGGAAAGAGTTAACTTTTGACAGCACTCATGTTTTCACTAAGATTCAATGGGTATTCATTTTTCAAGAGAATACATGATTAAGGCCTTAGAATGTTTGGAATGTGACCAACAAGACATATCTTATGATATATGGGGATCAACGATGGTATTAACATGCTTGTTATATGAAATCTCTGGTAATCGTTTTCACTATAATATGATAGTGGACTACAGTATTATGGATAAGACTAAATATTGGAATGGATTATGTTGGACATAAGTTAGTATTGTTTAAGGATAGAAGTTTTTTTCGATATTAATGATGAGATGTTATAGTAATGTAGTTTTAGAAAAAGGAAAACCTGCAGGATGGGCAACAGCCCATCGCGTCGGACAAGGCTGTGGGAATCGAACCCACAACCGAAGTGCGACTGGCATTTATCGCCTACCACTGGCCTACAGGAAGTCCCTGGTTATTAGAAACTAGTTTTATTTTATTAAGCGGTATGATATATGAAGTATAAGTTCATTTTTGGAATCGTATATGATTAACCACACCATAGATGGACTTATATATATTTGATAACTTTTTCTAACCTTTTGTTTAAAATAGATAGAATGAACCATCATTCTATCACATGATCTGTTATCACTTCACGAATAACAAATTCAACTTTATTTCCTTAAGAGATGAAGTGGAAATTGTTCAAAGTACGAACAACAGTGAGATTGTACCAAAATCAAGCAAGTATTTCTTCTAATTCAAAATTTTCAACTTTAGGGAAATGATATTGAAAACTAAAAATGTTGTCCTAGTGCTCTTATATCCGATGAATTAGATGGTACCTTAGATCATCACAAATTTATGGCTTTGTGATTGATGTCTTTTTCATATCCATGTTATCTACCACTCTCCATCATAACTTGATGGTTATATTTTTCTTCCATATCCATATTTTCACCTATGTTCTCCTACGTGGAAACCCAGTGATGAGTTAATTTGAATAACCATTACATTTCATACTTTATTTTTTAAATCCAAGTTTTGGTATTCCTTTTTATGATGTGGGTTTATATTAAAGAAACTTTCGAGTAGTAAACCATTTATAACCCCGACGAATTTTGAGGGAGAAATTCATTTTAAGGGGGGTAGAATGTAACAACATGATATTTTATGATAAGCATTCTTTTTAATTTATTTTATGTCATGTGTTTTATGCTACAACAAGATTATCTTGTGCTATACGCAACACCGTATTAGCTTGCAATATACGCAACTCTATTCTTAGATTGTGTTACACACAATTTCAAGTTCGTTTGATAATAGTCATTCTACACAACATTGAGTATATATATATATATATATATATATTCAATGTATAAATGAAATATGGTTGGATTTTGTTAAACTCAACAACAAAGGAGTCTTGCACAACACGCAACCCTGACTTGGCTTGAATTACACGCAATCGTGACTTTCCTCGATAGCATGTGTTGTACGCAATATCAGGTTTCACTAAACAATGATATATGGTTATAATATTATTATGAACTAGCCGTTATGAATAGTATTAACAACATTTTGAATTTTATAACAATATTATTCATCTTACACATTTTCTAAAACATGGTATGAGAACAAAATAATTTTTTCGGGTAAAATAAGTATTTTCAAAAAATACAGTTTTTCCGCCTTTTGATGGAGCACCCACATTAAATCTAGTTTTTGACATGTTTATAAGTTCAATTTTACAAAATAAACTTCTTATTTTGAATCAGGATATAAAAAATTACATTGGATAATGTTTTGATATTTTTTTGATAACTTTCATATTTTAATGAATAGTAAAAACACGCTATATTTTAATTAAAAACAAATTTTTTCATCGTAATAATTTATATGGTTAAATTATAATATTGAATGGTTTTAAAGTATAAATAGAATATATTTTTACCGTTTAATATAATTTATGTCATTATCATTGATTTTACCTTGAATTCGTAGGTTAAATCAATTCAATCTTTTGCAATGTTTTAAACAAAAACCCGTTTTATTTCGACAATGGGATTAATTTTAATTTAATTTCTGCAAATTTTTTGTATTGAATTTGGAAAAATGGATTCCATATTTGTAATCAGTGGGTCCAAATTATGTTAATAAGCTACTTTTTATTTTTGGGCATTATGAATAGTAACTACGTTAAATTTTATTTACCATAGTTAAAGGTAAATCGGGTAATTAAGGGTAAATATAAGATTATAAAATTACCCTAACACCTGCCAAAATCCTATTGGATGACTAAAAGTCGACCCATATCACCTAAGGGTCAGATTAGATTCATTTAATGGACTTTTTTCCATGAAAATAATTTAATTATTATTAAAACCAAAGAAAGTGACAACATGTCACTTTCTTAAATCTTATAAGTATAATAATTTTAATTTAGTGATAAACTTAATGAAACTTCGAATATTAATAGTCTCCAGAAATATAATAAAATTATATACATCATATGAATTTATTTAGAATTTTTATGGATTAAATAAGTATCATTAAAGGTGACATAATAGTGATGTTGAAATTATTTTATTAAGAGAAATATCAAATAAATGGTTTTAAAAATATTAAAATAAATATTATATGAACTATTTAATGTTCTCCACTAATTTTCTAGATAAATATGACATGTTATTAATCTATTAAATCTTTTATTTCGAACATATATTCTGTATATTGTTTATTTAAATTCAAATAAATGAATAGTGTCAAAATTTACACTATTGTTATTTTATAAAAATAACATATTATAAAATTGTTTAAAAATCACAAAAATATTTAAAAATTATAAATTTATATTTATATGGTCGAAAATGTCATAAAGTTTAAAATTATGAAAAATTCACAACACATATGTAATTATTTATAATAATTTAAAATTTAGAATATTATTACCACAAATAAAATAAAATTGATAAATAAGGATAAATCAAGTTGATAATGTTTAAAATAAATTCCTAACATGTCTAAATTTTATTGGTTGATGATATTACAACCCTATCTCATCTAATATTCGGATATGAGTTATTTTGGAAGTTTTTAAGTGGGGTTGGGATTTAATATAAACTAATATTTCTTATATTTCCAAAGGTGCCCCTCTCCTCCCTTATAAAAGGGCACCTCCTCCCTCTCTTCCTCACACCACTTTGAGAATTCAAGCTTGGACAACCCCTGAAATATTCTCTTCTCCACTTCCCTAGAAACATCCTAGAGGTCCTGGTCTTCTTTAAAGACCAATTTTAGTGCCCAAAGAGGAGGTCTCAAAGAGGCGCTTCAAAGAAGAGGTAATGTCCGTTACCGATTCTTTCAACCTTATTTCTTCTTCAACTTATTCTTTTTTAGTTCTTTCATTATGAGGTAATAACATCAGTATCACTCATATACTGATATGTTATTATAAGTATGAAACAACCATATTTCACCATCTATCCATCCTACGGAAAACAAAATCACCGCGCGTGCGTGCGTACAAAATACCGTCTCCACGTCGTCGTGTAATCTATTTTCCACCACCACCTTACTTGGATGGAAATAATGGTGAAAGTAATGAATATATATGATTATTGTAAAGTGATATTGATTCTGTAATATTATACATACACTTTAATACAATTACATGATCTTGGGAATGATATCATCGCTCGTGCGTACGTACGGACTACCGTCTCCACGACGCGATGAGATTCACTCTCCATGTTAACCATTCAAGAATGATTATAATGTATATATAATAAGTAATCATGAAATATATGAAATAATAATGCTACTGGATTTATGTATATATATATATATATATATCATCTACTTAATTCCATTCAATTCAATAAGGAAACGAAAACAGCGTTCATGCGTACGTACAGCCTACCGTCTCCATGAACGGTGTATTTCTTTCCATTTATCGATCTATTATATATATGTATATTCTGAATATATATTATATATAAATCATGTTTTACATTCTGGATGTAAGTAATCATGATCTAAGTAATCATATGAATAATTACAAGTTAAAACACGAACGACAAATGAAACGATTTTACCCAAAACGCTACTTTAACATGAATTTACAAAAGAACGGGTAATATAAAGTCATAAGTGAACCATATATTATATAATAATAGTGAATATGATTCTGTAATAAGTCAATGACATTATTTAAATCATTATACAGGAGGTTTGGATATGTACGAAGCATTTCGGACTTAAGGTAAGGGATAATTTTGCAAATCTCATTTTTATCCGAGATTGCTTATTCGTAAGTATTTACTGGGGTTATTGCTATCATTCATATCCATGTTTTATAAAAGTGTTTTCATGTATGTTTAAAGTCCTTTTTACCCATTTTTTACTTTTACTACATGGTATTTAAGGAATCTTTCTTTTGTTTACGTTACGAGGTACTTTTTTGACTTTTCCAGCAAAAGTACGAGAAGAATGTTTTTTTTAACTTATACGACATGAAAGGATTTTTACGGTTTTATAATGCCTTATTTTCATGAAGGTTTCTCCAAAAGATTTCATGAATATTTTCAACAAAATCTCTTTCTTTTAAAATTTCATGACGTTTTGTGAAAATAAATTGATTTTGAAGAAGAAAGGATATTTTCCTCAAGAATTCATTTCAAATATTTTATAAAAACCATTTTTCATCTAAGATGACATTATTTCATATGTGTATGTTTCAAGTATCATGTCTCTATAATTTACATGGTTTCACTTTTCTTATTATGAAATGATATCCATTTCTTTTATATGGATTATGTGATGATGGGATGATGTTTATGAAACCCATTTTATTTATTGGGTTATTATGAATGATGTATGTTTATTTTGTGGCACAAGTAAGAATGATTTCATTATGAGATGGGTGGGACCTATATCTCCCTCCAATGAATTGGGTAAAGATTTATATCTCATGAGATAGACATGGATGGAACAGTAAGTTAATCCGGTTCAGTATTACAGGACTGGAATGAGGAGTGAACTCGATTCATAAAGGGACTTTGTCCACTAAGACGGTCTTGGCAGCAATGCCTTGGCTACTATGGAAATCATTAAATGTGCTTAATGGATTCCACAATTACATGCTTTATTCATATGCTATTTTATCATGATTGATGATCCATTATGATCTATGCCTTACGTACTGCCATGTTTTATGTCATTGCTCAAGATTTTGATGTTTAAATATTATGTTCATGTTTTTAAGTTCAAATGTATATGGTTTGTTTTATTTTCTCCATGCTTACCCTTACTGAGCATTTGAGATCACCCTTTTTATGTTTTCTTTTCCCCCAGGATTAAAAGAAAGGTTTTAGGTAAGGAAACAAAAAGGGGAGGATCATTATGGGAGATGTTGAAGATCTTTCAACATGATTAGAAGTTTATATTCCAAGTTTCCAAAGACACTAAACTATTACGGTCCTTGTGTGTCTGTTTTTGTTATGTATTAGATATTCCTCAAAAGTAATGTAATGTCCATGTATGTCAAGATTCGGGTCTCTACAGTTGGTATCAGAGGCAAAGGAGGTAGGAATGTATCTGATCCTTGGGAACTCTCACATGTGAGCGTTGGACGAAGCATGGCTCTCCACCCAAGGGCTTCATGAGGAAATGGATGCCACTGGGGATGGTGGTGTATCCCGCCCAGGGGGTGTAGCCGCCCATGGAGTGCCCTGATAGGTATCAATTATAGTCCACTGGAAGTAATTCTAGACCGTTATAGTTACGCCGGACCCAGATGATCTAGGACAGGGTGTAGAGTGAACCTACATTAGCCTATGAGAGAGAGGAGCACCAGCGCATCAGGAGAGTGGGGAGGTCAGAAGCCATGGCCAGTGATGCATCTGGAGTTGGGCCTCATTTATTCCAAATTTCCTTAGCTCCTGGGCAGTGAATGATGGCGTGCAAAGGGGTCTCTGAGATATTCGGGAAGAAAGGGCATAAAACAGCAGTGGACATATGTCGGTAAACGAGAAGGCTCATGGTGGGGAGGGTGCCCATGCATACCTGCCACCAAAAGTGGCGTATTTTTGGGGGGATTTTGAGCTTCCAAAGCGATTTCCATGGTCCCTCATTCCGGCCGACTGAGTGGTTTCCAAGAGCAAGTCTGTATCCAGATCTCACCGTATATTCGCCCAACATGTCATTGCTCTATAAGAGATGGTCGGGGCCTACATCTAGGACCCAGGGGATGCTTAGGATAATTCTTTGATATCTTTCATTAAACCATTCATGAATATTATCCAAACACCACCCCGTCCCTTGGTTGGAAAGGAGGAATCTGACAGTGGCGTCTTCAAAGCCTGGTTGGGCGTGGGATGTAGCCCGTATACCTTCTGTATCGATCAACCAGGGATCGGTCCAGATTTTGACATATGAGTCATCCCCAATCCTCCAGCCCAGTCCTTTTTCAAAGAGCTTTAGGGGACCCCAAATGCTTCTCCAAAGGAAGATAGGATGAAGGCCAAGAGAGGAAACATGGAAGTCTGTGTGGGGAAAGTACTTAGCTCGTAGAACCCGGGTACAGAGACATGATGGATGGTTAATAAGGCACCATACTTGCTTGGCCAATAGTGCATCATTGAAGAGAAGAAGATTATGGAATCCCATCCCTCCCTCCGACTTGGGTATGCAAAGTTTCTCCTAGGCCATACAGTGGGGTCTATTCCTTCCATCATTTTTTCCCCACTAGAAGTTAGCAGTACGTGTATAGATCTGGTTGATGATGGCTGTTGGGAGCTTAAACAGGGACATAAAATAGCTGGGGATAGACTGGATGACTGATTTAATGAGGGTCCCTTTGCCTACTTTTGAGATTCTTTTTGGGGTCCATCCTTGAATTTTCTTCTCAATCCTGTCCACCAGAGATGAAAATATTTCTTTTTTGGAATGGCCAATCACTGTGGGAATCCCAAGATAATTTTGGTGTTTTTCAACCATATGTATGCCTACTGCTGTGTAGATTTCATCTCTCTTGGTTCGAGGCACCCCTGCACTGAAGGAAATTTCTGATTTTCCGTGATTGATTGATTGGCCAGACGCCCTCTTGTACTGGTGGATCACTTGGCTGATCACCCGGCATTCATTAATAGTTGCTCTGGAAAATATGAGGTAGTCATCGATGAAGAAGAGATGTGACACTAGTGGACTTATGCGGCAGACCTTTTCCCCATGAATAGATTTAGTGGATGCAGCCCTGGAAATAAGGTTAGAAAAAACATCAGCCACCAAGATGAAGAGAAAAGGGGAGAGGGGATCTTCCTGGTGTAGGCCTCAGGATGGAACAAATCCTCGAGTAAGCTCCCCATTGACCCAGATTCTAAAGGAGACAGTCGAGATGCATTGCATGGCCATATCTTTCCACTTAGTTCAGAAACCCATTTTCAGCATCATGACATTGAGGAAGTGCCATTCCACTTTATCGTAGACCTTGATCATATCCAGTTTCAAGGACATGGTTTCTCTTTTCACAGTGGAGTGTGTTTTTATAGAGTGAAACGCTTCATGGGACACAATTGTGTTATCAGTGATCAGCCTCTTGGCCACGAAGGCACTCTAGTTTTCTGAGATAATATCAGAAAACCACGGTCGCAGCCGATTTACAAGGATCTTTGAGAAAATCTTGTCAGAGACATTGCAGAGGCTGATAGGCCTAAAGTCAGGGACCGCCTGGGGTTTCTTAATTTTGGGGATGAGGACGAGGACAGTTTCATTGATGGTAGAAATGCTTGTCCTTCCAGCCAATATATTCCTTATCATTTTTAAGATGTCGGGACCGATGATGTTCCAGTATTACTTAAAAAATAGGGCGTGGAACCCGTCTGGTCTCGAGGCCTTAGTGGGGTGAATATTTTTCAGATCCAGTCATATCTCTTCATCTGTCACATCTTTGGTAAGCTGTCGATTGATCCCATCAGTGATCACTGGTCTAATACATTCTTCCACTTCAGCCGAAATGAAAGGGGTTCCTATATTGAAGAGGTTCTGGAAGTAACATGTCAATGTTTCATGAATTCCATTAGTGTCAGAGACTTTGATCCCATCTAGTTGTGAGATGCAATTGATAAAAAAAATTTGGCGCCTAGCAGATGTTTTCTGGTTAAAATACCGGGTATTGGCATCCCCTTCTATAATGTGGGTATCCCGCTACCACATAGCCCAGAAGCTTTCCTTCACACGCAGGGTCGCATCCAACTCTCTTTGAGTGGAACCAATCATGGAAAGATTTCAATTGGATGGGGGTTGATTTAGTAGGTTGTGTAGTTTCTTTTCAAGGAAACCACAATGCCTCTCAGGATGAAGGAATTTCATATTACTCCAGGATCTCAGATCGGATGAGACCTGTTGGATATTGAGGCCAACATCTTCATGAGTACTGTTCCAGCTTGAGCGGACAACATCTTCTCATTCCCGGTCCTTTGACCAAAAGCTTTAAAATCTGAAGGGTCTAATGGGTTGTTTGTTGCATTCACCTTGAGTGAATTCAATGAAAATTGGGCAGTAGTCTGAACAGTTGAGTGCCATGTGGCCGATATGGAACATGATGAAGAGATTTATCTAATCAGTTGAGCCCAGAAATCTGTCAAGTTTCTCGGTGATGCGTGTTCCATCCGTATTACCTCGGAACCATGTGAAGGGATTACCTATGTATCCCAAATCAACCAGGTCCACCCTAGTGACCGCGTCCTTAAAATTTAACATCGATGCAGAGTGTCGAACATTTCCACCTCTTTTTTCCCTAGGGAACATAATCTCATTGAAGTCCCCTCCAAATATAATAGGGCTTGGAAGCTCGTGATGAAGCTTTCGGAGAAGATCCCAATATTTCCCCTTCTTATTATGGGATGACCAATCATAGAATCCCACAAAGGTCCATGATGGGGTGTGGTCCATCTGAATAGTCGTAGCCACATGGTGCGAGGAGAAGGACAATATCTTGACGTTGAGATGATCCTTCCATAGGAGATAGAGTCCCCCATAGTGGCCTTGTCTGGAGACCGGGAGACAGCCTTGGAAGCCGCATTTCAGAGCAATGCTAGTGGTGTCCTTGTTTTCCAGTATGGTTTCGGACAGGAAAACCATATCGAGGTGACTTAGGGTGCAATTACACTGGATCATGTGAACCGTTTGTGGATTTTCAAGCCCACGACAGTTCCAGCATAAGACAATCATTGATCTAGGCGGGGCTGGGTCTCACCTGCCTCCGCCTTTGAGTTATCGGAACTTGTTATTCCACCCATCATTTTCCCTCTCTTTGGGGAGTTCCCCCATTGACTAGCATGTTTCAATTCATCTTTTTAGATCCCCAGGTTTAGGGCCCTCCAGTTTACTATCACTTAATTCACGTTTCACCCTTTTCCGGGTTCGACGGGTGCTTGGGCTGGGTGGTGAAGTTCCTATATTTCCCTCTTTATCCTGTAAGAGGATGTCTACCATGGTCATTTCTAGGTCAGGGTCGGGATATGGTGGTTCAGTGTGCATCTGCTTTGGCCTCAAGCTTTGTTCTACAAGATCTTTTGGTGTATTCACAGACTCTGTAAGTGTTGAGGCGGTGTCCTTCAGGGGGGAGGGATAAATGCTATTTTTCCTCTAAGTGGTTGAGATCTCTTTAGGGAACTTTAGCGGTCCAAGCCTGATGATCTTTCCCTGTTCGGTTCCCGCCTGTCTTGTGTGGGCCACCGTGAGACATTCATGATCCTTTTGTTTTTCTGCCTCAGGGATGAAGGCATATCTAGTTATTTTGGCCCGGAGCCATGGTCCATATTGTAGAATGATATTACCTGCTCCATTCTCTTACTTTGAGACACACGCTCTTTCCAAATGGCTGAGACATCCACAAAAGAAGCATAAAATTGGGAGTTTATCAAATTCAAATGAAATCCAGTTGTCTGCGTCGTCGATTTTCAAAAACATGCCCCTCATCAGCAGCTCCGACACTTTATTTATGGCTCTAATCTGAACCTCGGGTCCCCATTGGATAGGGTCCGAGCAGTACCATTCAATGAATTGGCCAATGTTGTCCCCAATTTCTCTCACAACACGTTCCCTTCGTGCGTGAAGTGGAATTCCTTTGATGTGTATCCATAAATGGGATCGGGTTAGCTTAATGTTCTGGATATCATCCCCCCCTCTGAATTCTTCCATGAGGAGGAGTTGATTATCAAAGGACCACGGCCTGCCTCTAAGGATTTTATCTCTATCTCTTTCGTTGAAGAACTCGAAGACAATGTGATTGTTCCCCACTTCATGAATGGACACACCAGCTTACAATTTCCAAAGATTCTGGAGAGTGTTTTTAAGTTCCCCCTGGTTGACTGAAATATTTTCCACAAACTTTCCAACAATCAGTAGGGACATGCATTTTTCTAAGAGTGTATCTTCATTTCTCTGATCCTCGATAGTCGCTTTCTCTTTATCCATCAGGGACATCCTCTTCCAAAGGTTCACAATATCTACCTCCATTTTTCAGTGCACGTGGGATGGGGAAGAGCTCCAAACAAGGTATGGAAATCCGCACTCCTTGGGTCAACACGCGGTAGTCTGTTGCCCCCAAAAAACCAGGCATGGCACCCCACTCCGCGGCCTCCTTCTGTGAAGAGGCAACGCGGGCAGGCCTTGGCGGAAAGGCCTCTGTAAAGAGGCTCCACAGATAGGGCTCTGTGAACCCCTCACACTCCTCACAAGCACTCCACGAAGCAAAACATCCTTCGCGGAGTGGTTCACCATGGCGGGATCTCGCAATCTCGATTTGCGTGACAATCTCGACCCTTTCCGAATGAAACACCTTTGTTCCCAGAGCCGCCGCGAACTCAGTTTTCTTCACACCACTCTACGTGAAGCACTTTGGCCACCGTGGGGTGGCTCAGCTGGTGGAATATTCACATCCTCCCTTCACGGCTGGGTTTTCGTGATTTGGTCACCACGCTCGTCGAGGGAAATGCCTTCGACCACAGGATCTCCATGAACCAGAAAAACTTCACACCGATCCCTGCTCTGAATTCAACCACCTTTCTTCGTGAAGCAGAAATGAAATTGTGGTCAAAGCCTTCGAGATCTGAGATTCCAAACGATCGATTGAATCCAGAACTGTAGGAAGTTATGAGAACATAATTCACCCCAACAAAAACCTGTTCTGGAATCCGAGTAGGAAGACGGCAACGGACAGGTATTCGTGACACCGAGTGAGAGCAGAAGGTGTTGAATTTGAGAGCCAGAAAAGGCAGCCCCGATCCCTCTGGCAAGCCCCTATCCCACAAGAAAGGCAAGGCCCACCTAAAAAAGACGAAGGGTTCAGGAATCCCCCCGCCGTCGTGGGCAGATCGGGATGGAGGAGACTCAACCCTAGGAGGAAACGCTCTCAAGCGGAGAGACTCTGAACATTAATTAGTTATTATAAATCAATAGTGTATATTCTATAGGGAGTACTCACTACCACAAAAACAGTTTTTCTCAGTGCCAACCTTTATCAGCGCTAACGAAAAAGTGCTGATAAAGGGACCCCCTTTATCAGTGCTTTTTTTAGTAGCGCTGAAAAAGGGGGGCCTTTATCAGCGCTTTTTTTAAAAGCGCTGATAAAGGGTCGACTTCAAAGAAAATTAATTAAAAATAATCTATTAATATATAAATATATAAATATAGTTATATTGATATAAATATAATATATAATTTTTAAATATATTTTAGATAAGTATAAATATAAATTTGCACTTAATATATAAGATATTTAGTGAAAATGGCTTATAAAAAAATTAAAAAATATTTTTAATTAATAATTTTCTAATTATTATGGAGTAATAGTCATTTAATAACAATTTTAAGACTAAAAAAATTAAAAAAATTAAAAAAAGATCCAAAATATGTTGAAAACGCAACTTGAACTTCAAACGGCCATAACTTTTGATCCGGGTGTCTGTTTGAGCTCTACCACATATCAAATCAAAGCCTGCGATGAGCTCTACACCACTATAATAAGGGGAACCCTGGTCAAGGTTTTTTCGAGGCCCAAAATGCCTCCAAAACTAAGTTTTTAGTCAGGGTACCCTGATTTTTTAACATTTTGTGGATTTTCAACCTCATTTAAGGGGGTATTATTGGATTTTTTGGTGGGGGATGAATTTATTCCAAGGCTTTACATTCATATTGATATTATGTATTTGAAATTTTATCATTTTTTATAATGCACTGCTATTTATAATAAAATAAATAACAATATATACATATTTTTTATATATTCACACATAAAAATTTAATTATAAATATAAATAATAAAATATATTTACATATAAAATATATTAGCTTTATCTAAATAATAACTAATATCCATTTTATTTAAAATACAAATATATGAATATTTATATACCTATATATTAATCTAACTATATATATATATTAATCTAACTATATATATATATTAATATAACTACATATATATATTAGTATTACTATAAATATATATATTAATATAACTATAAATATATATATTAATATAACTATATATATATTAATATAAATATATATTACTATACGAATAAATATAACTAAATATATATATATATATGTTAATATAACTATATATATATATTAATATAATTATATATATATATTAATATAACTATATATATATTAATATAACTATATATATATTAATATAAATATATATTACTATACGAATAAATATAACTAAATATATATATATATAAATAGATATATCATGAAATGGAAAACAAATCAAAATAGAGGAGTGGTAAAGGCTTAGGCGCGCAGGGGGGAGGTCTCGAGTTCAAAACCTGGTGGAGGCAGGGGCGCATGCGCATGGAGAAATTATGGGATCTAGCAATGATGAAGGGTGGAGGGGTGTGTGCGATCACTGGAGGGGGGTAGGAAATCATTGTAAAAGGGGGGATCAAGTGCTATAAACCCCCCCCCCCGATTGACAGGATTTTTTTTAATTTTTTTTATTTTATTTTTTATTTTTTAACTTTTATCAACGCTTTTAAAAAAGTGTTGATAAAAGTGGTCCTTTATCAGCGCTAAAAAGAAAGCACGGATAAAGGACCCTTTTATCAACGCTTTTTTTAGCACTGATAAAAGACCCCTTTTATCAGTGCTTTTTTAGCACTGATAAAAGGGATCTTTATCATCTCTTTTTGGAGCGTTGATAAAGGGGACCCCTCCTTTATCTTCATCGGATTTAACAATTATTTTTTAGCACTGATAAAGGACATTTTTAGCACTGATAAAAGGATTTTTTGTCGTAGTGTTGAATATTGGTAGAGATCTAGGTATAATTTCAAGTGAGAACTCAACCTCTCAATCAGGAGGAAGATCGGGAAATTCTTTAGGGAACACATAAGTGTAGTCCCTCTCAATAGGAATGTCTTTAAGAATGATCATATCCTTTGTCTCGATAATCTAATCTAGATATTCTTTCTCATATGGAAATAATATACAAACTTGAGATGATTAATCCAAAAGAGATTTATCCTCCTCCTTCCACTTGTACAAAATCATAGGATGATTCGGGATGTGAAGAGTGAGCTCCCTCTCTCAAAGGTTAATGTTGGATTTATATAAGGATATCCAATATATTATCAATATAGCATCAAACTTTACTAAAGGAATTAAGAATATATTTTATGGTAGTTTCAATCCATATACATTGACTGGGAAGGAGTTATATACTTGAGATGAAATAATTTCCCCATTTTTTGTTCTCAAAGATAACTCAACCTCTATATTTTGAAGTGGTGTTTGAATAGTTCTACTAAACTTTAAAAATATGAATTAATGAATATAAACATAATAAAATAGTATGTTTGGATTTCTTGATTGAATATCTAGTGTAACTGTCACCATATCATTTTCAGGATTCACCTCAGTGGTAGTGATAGAATATTCCATTACTTTCTCTCTAGGCCTTAGATTTTATTGTTATTGATTTTCTTTGGCAACCCATGGCTTAGGTAATTGGATCTCATAATACTTTTGTTCCTTGTAATTTAAATTTTTATACCACTGATTGAGAGTTGATATTACCTTTCTTTTCTTCCTCTACATTATTGGGTTTCTTCATATCCCTTCAGTAATGATTAGCCTAATGCCCATATTTTACACATTTAAACTATCTCTCCATTCCCGTTGAGACAATTTCTAAGATATTTCTTACCACATTTTTTAACACATGGGATGTTGGGTTTTCTTTCCTCCATGGGATTTATCTATTTATCCTATTGTATTAAACTTAATTTTACACTTTTTATCTTCGGGCCCATGAGACCATTGAGAGTCACCAATCTCCATCTCAACCTTAAGGTCGCAATGAACAATATTCTTATAGATCTAAAAGTATTGAATCACCAATTATTTTCATATAATTGAATTTAATATGTTAAAGAATTGATCTATATTGATTTTAGTGTTCATGAAAATTCCATAGGTGTATCATGAAAGCATTGTAAATGTTTCATCATACGCCCTGATAGAATCATCTTCCTTTTTCTTTAGTCTAAGGAACTCCCTATCTATTTTAAGATGGATAATTTAGAGAGAATATTTATTGAAAAATATTTTATTTAATACTTTTCATTTCATGTAATCAATTTACTCTTTGGATTTCATGTTCTTGGTTAGTTCTCACCACTGATTAGCTTCCCCATCAAAATGATAGACCACTAGCATGACTTTCTATTCTTCTGAGCATTAGAGGATAGATAATATCTTCTCAATAGAGTTAATCCATTATTCTGTGATGAGGGGATCAGAAGATCCACTAAAGGTGTAAGGACTTTTTTTGTATAAAGGATTCAATCACAATTTGATCTTTATTAATATTTATAACTTTATCTAGTGATCCAGAGTTATCATAAAGTTCTAATATCTTTCTCTCATCAGGTTAGGCATCCCATTAGGGAAATCATCACATTTTCTATCACATTAGTTTTTGACACTCATTCACTTATTTCCCACCATTAACTAAAAATGAAAAATAAAATTATGGGTTTGAATAATTATCTAATGAGAATATAAAAAGAAAACTATGAACTTAGAATGAATAACTTATAAATGAAAAGTATATACTAACTTATGAGTCTCTAAGTTTCAATCTAGGTTATCCATGGAAATTTTTTCATATACATAGACTTATTCCCAGGGTTCTCACTAAATATTTCTAGTCCTAATCCCCCAAAAAATAGATCATCCTTTGATACCAACCATAGTGACCAAAGACTTTTACACATATTATTACATGATTTTATACATAAATTTCCATTAAATATAAACCATGGATTAAAAATCCTAATGTCTTTGGAAGACTAGGTATGTAAATAACAACATGAAACTAAAATAAAACTTCTTTATTTTAAACTCCATAATGAGCTCATAACTTCATTTTAACTCCTAAAAATTCATAAGATAACCTGGGTAATACGTAGACAAAAGGAGTGAGCTAAAAAATCCAAGTAATGGAATAAACATGGAAATGAAGAATAATATATGAGTTGAAAAGCATAGCATGATAGTGTAAAAGGAATATCTTGTGAAAAAACATATATAGGCATAACATATAAAATATGGAATCATAATATCATAGAAAACTAGAAATGTGGTAGAAATATAAAACATGATATAAACATGAGTCAGGGATAACTACTGAGATGATATCACATGGTGGACATATTCCCATAATGGATTAGGTTTCTCCCTAATCCCATACAAAACATCTCATGAGACTAAAACATTATCCAACGTAGTGGAGTGATATCTAGAAACACTAAACATAACATGTACATTCATATGTGTTCCACATAAATAAATAAAATATAAGGAATAGACATAAGGGTTACCCATGAAAAAAATGGGTTTCATAATCATGTCATAAGGCATAACTAAATGGTATATCATAATGGTATCCTTGAAAGAAGTTATTAAATAATTATTTGAAATTAATAAAGTAAAAATAAGAACATATCATGATAAATTATGTCCAGATTATGTGAAAACATAAAAATAGTGCTTAGGTAACTTTAGAAATGTTCCCCTTAAGAGTGGTTTTAGGGGAAAAATAAAGAATCTTTAAAGATGATAAAGGCATAATTAGTTACATAAAACTAGAAATGAAATAAAATAGTTTTTCAAGATAAAATGAGTGATTTTATAAAATATTGGTTGATTAAAACATTTTATGGAGTGTACTTTTAAATGGGTAAGAAACAAAGAAGTTCCCTTTAATCATATTTTCTTATAGAGAATAATTGATAAGGGAACCTATAAACATGTATTTCCCCATCAAAAAAATATGAATTGATATGTGTGTGTGTGTGTGTTTGTGTGTGTGTGTTTTCATTTGTAAATATTATATATAATATTTTAGAATTTATTAAGAAAATTATAGTGATAAAGTTAGGTAAGAGAGATAAAGTGTGACCCCAAAGGAATAGGGAGGTTCAGAAAGATCCCTTACCTTATGTTAGAGAATCATTTTTCACTTGAACATAATGTCCTAAATAACCATATTATATTCATTGATTACTTAATTCATAACATATTAAATATTTATTTTATTTATTATTATTTTATTAAGTTCTTTTATGTCCACTTTTATGAGTTATAAAGTTCGATTTCATTGTTCTGAGAGCGTTTGTTTCATGGTTCCAAAGTTGGATCACTTGGAATTATTTATTGATGTTCTTTTAAAATGGAACTACAAACTCATAAGTGAAATAAAATTGTATTAATTACCTTCCATAAATTTAAATGTTCCCAAATACCCACATTTTTTCCAACATAGTTATGGTTCTTTGATTAAAAAATTTTAATGTTGTGTGGTTAGTTCATTTAGGCGATATTACCAACCATCACGAACTAGTTTCATTTTATTTAGTATTATGTATATATATTAATTAAAAAACATGAAATATGTTATAATATATTTATTATCATTTTATTTATCCATAATAAAAGTTTTGTGACTATCCTTGAAGGTGTTAATGGAAAATGAAAACTCATTATCCATAGAGGTGGTGAACTAACATAATATGAACAATGGTTTTGTTTCTTTGGATAAGAGGAGAAAATAAAATTATGGATAGTATATATTCCATTATAAAATTAAAATTATAATATATATATATATATATATTATATTAGAGTTATTATTCCATTTTGGATGAGGGTTTTGAGGAGAAGGTATTAGAAGAAAATAATTTAAAAGAGGTTTTTTGAAACTGTTACCTCTTAAATATCACCTCCTTGAAAGACCCCTTAAGGAACATAGAATTGTTATTTTGGTGAGACCAGCATCACTATAACGTAGAGGAGTGGTGAGGAGAGGGTTTGGAAGATATTTTTCAAGCTTCAAGTATTATAAGGTTTGAGAAGAAGGGGTGGTGAGGGGTGGTATTTATAATAGGAGGAGAGGGGTGTTTTTGAATATTATATTCATTAGTTTATTATGTTGCTGAAGTCTATAAATATTATTGATTCTTATTACTATACATAGTAAATTTTTCATTTCATTTTTTTCTAAGGTGTGATCATATCATCCATGACTCAAAAATTCATGAATTTTTATTATAATGTTAAATACCATAAATTATCGTATTTCACTATTCACCAAAAATTCAAATATTTTAGAAAAATTAAAAAAATACCCTAACCATTTTTTTATGTTTATATTTCAAGAATAGAATCCATTTTATGAAAATAATTTTCTAAATATGAGAAAATAAAATAAAATCCTCATTTATTCAAAAAATACAGATTTTAATATTATAATTGATTTTATAACCCTTTTAAAAATTACTTATGGTCTCATAAAATTATATTATCAATATAATAAAACATAATATTAATTTATATATCCATTTTATTTAAATAAAATTTATTTTAAATAATTATATTTATTATAAAAGTGTGATTGAAACATTTATGTTTTATAAAAATACAAACACTTAATTTATTATTTTTTAAAACTTTTATTTACTTGAAAAATGTTTTAAATATATCATATATTCATTTTATAAGATACCTAAATATTATTTTACACTTTCATAGGTGAGGTTACTATTCTAATGGTCAGATTATAATTCCTAATGGATAGTGTTGGGTAAAAATCTCTCAAGGTAATATTGCAGTATTTTTGGGTTAATTGTGTTTGTTGAAAAATGGGTTTCCAAGGTATGTTGTGGATATCCAGATATATTTTTGACTAGGAATGTTGACAAAGATCCAAGATAGAGGAATGGATTCCATGGAAGCGGTGCATAAAATTACATACACAAGGTGACGTTGTTTCCCAGTATTTTCCAAATCTTTTGGGTCTAAAATTTGGAGTTTGGATAGCATCAAAAAAAGTGGATTTCCTTGAAGGCCTTATAAAAATATGGAAAAGTCGTGAGTTTCATGAAGATTGGATACACAAAGGGTGTTTCAAAAAGTATCAAAAGAAATATTAGAATGATCTACACAATAGTGACGAGCATCGTGAATGACACAGGTCAGGAGCATCAAGAGTGGAGCATTGTGGTGGCGTAAAGGTTTTGATGGAAGCTCCACGATTACAACAAGCATCACAAATGGGAAATTTACATGGAGCTTCATGAAAAAGTTATAATCGCGGTAGAGAAGTGGGAGTATCTTGAAATGGAAATTATCTATCTAGAAGGTTTTGGAATCAGTGGAAATTCCTATAAATAGGCCCTTACCCCCTTCAAAAAAGTAGCAATAATTAATGAAAATCTAAAGGCTCCGGATTCATGAAGGGTGTTTCATGAAGGGTGGTTTGCGAAGGTGACATGCGAAGAAGTTCATGGAGGATGTAAAATCCAACTAAATGTTCTGAGCATCATGAAAGGAGTTTCATGCAAATAATTTCATGAAGGATAAATCCAACTGAATGTTTTGAGCATCCTGAAAGTAAAGGAATTCATGAATTCTAAGTAAGAATCGCGAAATAAAGGATCTTTGCAAAGGATAGTTGAGCTTCATGAAAGTGGTGTGCTTCGTGAAGGCTAAGTGAGCTTCAGGAAAAGGTAGGAGCTGCGTGGAGGATATTTGAGCTTCAAAAAAGAGGAGCTTCATGAAGGCAATGAGCATCACAAAAGTTGTTTAGAATACATTTCCCAGTGGATCTGTGGTAAATTGGTATTCATAAGTTAGATGAAAGTGTAACTTCAATAGATAATCTATCTATAACTGTGGATGTATTCATTAGAGATAATGAAGGGACCTTCAAGTCCATAAACTGTGGTTAGATCTCTTCTAAGTGCAGTGAGTTAAGGAAGAGGAATATGGTGATCTTTTCCACTGGTAGTGAGCTAGAGAAAGAGACATAAGGTGGGGCCATTGGGAAACTAGTGAGAAGACCCTAAACCTTGTAAAGGTAGTGATCCTGGGTATAGATGAGATGTATCCTAGACCACAATTCTTGGTAGTGAGCCTTAATGGATTTGGTACAATCAGAATATTGTTGTTGTATTCTCCTTGAATGTAGTCTAGTGAGGGTGAACCAAGTAAAAATTATTATGTCTCATTCATGATTTACTTTCCTCTCATACATTGCTATGGGAAAGAGAGAGAATAGTGTTTTGTTAAATGAAAAAAACAAGATCTGAAGGGGAATTAGTTTGTATCTATTGTAACCAGATTCACCCTCCCCCCCCCACTTTGGGTATTTAACTAAGTTGGGATAACATATAGATTACTATTCCAATGGTTAGGTTACTATTCTAATGATCAGATTTGTAACAGTTGTATGGGTTCTCTTCTGTTGGGTTAGTCCAGCACCTCCTTATTTTAATGATCCCAAATCATGTTTGTTATGTTTTTAATAAGTTTAATGTTTTATGATAGTAAATCATGTTCTATCCAAATTTGTGAAATTTAACTAAGTGTTGATCTACCATTAGTTGAAAAGATCCACCATTGGTTATATTGATCTACCATAAGGATGTACTACCATTGAGTGCAGCTACCATCGACTATCAAATGGTTCAACCATAAAACGATCCTACCAAAAGTATTTTCTACCATCACTTGATGTTACCATTAAGGAAAAGATACCTCTACCAATAATGTACCACCAGGTCATGCTACTACCAGGTTGTTCCACTACAACATTGCTACCATCAAATCATCGACCACTTGAGATGCTACCCATAGTAATCTACCACTAAAGGCTACTACTTTCAGTTTAATATGCTATCATCAAGGAATCTACCACCAATGGATCTACCATGTCTATCCATAATTAATTTCAAAATTAATTCTCTAATGGATAGTTTATAGAAATAAATTTTTTATAAAAATTTTGAATTTAAGTATGGTTATTCTTAAACAACTCCATAAAATACTTAAACACAAAGTCAATATTTTCAGATTTTCTACTCAATACGAGGATCTATATTACTTTATTATTATTTTTCAATGGATAATTATATATTTGGGAATGATATATATTTAGAAGATATCCCTCATTAATGAAGAATAAGTGGTGTGTAGGCATGGTGAATATGTGAAAGAGTGAAAAAATACAGTGATAGAATAACTAAAAAAGAACTAAAGATATACTAGAATAGTTATGATACTCTGTTTTACTACACTTTATATGAAAACCTTGTGGAAGCTTCTCTCAAAGATTTTAAGAGACTCTTGAGAAACTAAACCCATTAAAAATTATTTGCTCTACATTTTCTATTCTCTAATATTTTTATATTTCTATTTATTATTTACTTTCGGGATGTGTTTTTCATTACTTTATATATTCATAAAACATAGTCTCATGTGCTAAAATGGAGATTTCACTGCACTCTCTCTCAATTTTCTTTATTTATATTCTCATGAACAATTGTAGAAGAGGTCATGTGTGACTTTTACTTGTTTTACCCCACATATAACTATGGAAGAGGAATTTTTTCCTGGAAATCCTTGTGTGATTTTGTTTATAAAACATGATCCAGTTTGTGGATCAGTTTATTTTATAATAAACTACTTGGAAATAGGTGATTTCCAAGTGAAGTGGATTATTTATTAGCTTGAGACCAAACCCCTTGTTTAATTTCTATTATGTAATTTATATTCTTTGTTTTCATTATTTATCTCAAAGAGTGTTTCTATTATTTATTTATGAAAACAAATTTTTTTCTCATAGTTAATATTAATTTGTGTTTTATGTATAGTTTTTGGTTAAGTAAATTATTTTCAAAATTTGAATTATTTTTAACCCTATTTTAACTGATCCTTGATCTCACTTTTGAGAATCTATTTGAAAAATAAAATAATATATTTCTATAGTTTTGATTAACTGGGTGATTTAATTAAATTGGGAATTTAATTTTTAAATTGTTTTTAAATATAAATTTTATTGGAAACTCAATCCCCCCCTCTTGAGATTTCCATTGGGAACAACATTTGGTATCAGATATATTTTCTAAAATCATTTTACTATAATCTAGTTTAGTTTAAAGATCCTAATTTATGTTATTTATAAATTTAATTTTTTTAGGAATAATAATAGATAAGAAGGAACTACCATAAATTATCCTCTTTATTTTAATAGAAATAATTATACTCAATGTAAGATTAAAATGAAAATCCATTTAGAAAGCATGGGATTTGATATTTGGACTGTTATCAAGGATAAATATGAAATACCTAAATCTCCTAGAAGAGATTAGAGTGATGCCACTAAGACTTTATATGATTTTAATTATAAATATATGAATTATTTATATTGTTCCTTAGGAGATAAAGTGTCACAACCCACCTGCCTCAGGATGAGGGAAGGGACAGCAAAGTGGCACACCCTTCCTTCTTCAAGATGAAGGAGAGATAATGACCCCCTAAGTCCCACATTCATAGGCCCTAGGGTGGCAACTAGAACCAAGGGTATAGAATCTCACACAAGATGGAATGCATTACCCTTTTTAATGAAAATAGGATCAGGAGATAATATGGTGAAAAATCCCAACAACACCAAACATTTTTATAAAGTAAAACAAGATCCAACCCATGAATGATTTAAATATAAACTGTGACAAAATTACAATTGAAGTACTAAAGAAAGTACCAAAAGAAAGATCCTAAGTATAAGCATAGTAAATATCCCAATGCCTGAGCTAATAAAGTCTAGAACGGTCGTCAAAGTCCTCTTGGAAACCTAAAAATAGTTTTAAAAACGTAGGGTGAGTATACAAGTATACCCAGTAAAAAAACTAAATCCACCTATGTAAAAGTGGGGAAAACGTACTAATGACCCTGTGAGAAAATAGTAAAACTAAAAAGAACCTACCAAGAAGTACTAACCATCCCAGCCTCACTAAGGCACACTCTCCAAATAACGCAAGTCAAGTAAAGCAGTAGTATAAGCACATCAACATTTGGGTACCCCCCACCACTTTCCTACTGGTTAACTGATCATTCCTAACAGCTAACGTCTTGATGCTACCACTCTTCCAAAACATAGTCTCACTACCACAACTTTCCCGCACACACCTAGGCCTCAAACTACACACCAACCCTTCCCACATACACATGGTCCACAACAACCACACATCTCGCCCAAAGACACATGGGCCTCATCCCAAAGACACTTGGGAAAAAATCCTACATCGCAAACCCCTAGGCCCCTTGTCCACAAAAAACCTGCTCAAAGAACCTTGAAATATGGTAAGCCTAAATCCATTAAAGCCTTCCCAGATATTCTCAAGTGGTAAGAACTTGAAATATGGTGTGAGGAATAAAGTCAGTAACCAGCTATCTATCCTCCCACCAGGACGTTGGGAAATACACCCTCCCCCATGAAATGGGGGTGTTCGGAACATCGTGCTCAACAAGGGTGGGGTGAATATAGAAAATCACAAGGAACTAAAATTTATACATATAGGTAAGAAAAAACTCATTCCAACCTATGGGTTTCCAAACAAGCAACAATCCCACACAAACCACCTTTTCTGCTACATGCACAACCACACAAACATCCACTTCCAAAGCGTAAACCCAACCCCTTTTTCCTTCAACCATTTTCCATTAATTAATTTAGGGGTTCACTTTAATTTTTTCTAGAACTACCTAGGGAAACTACCAAGAACAACATCTGTAAATGCCTCAGAAGGTGAAGATCCTAATTAAATAAACACACAGAAACCAACCCACCTCATTCTTAGGTACTTTCATCATTGAACAAGGGAAGAGAGAACAAGGTAAAAAAATTCCATTTTAACACCCATTCATAAAAACAACAAAAAAAAACCAACCTGAAGTCCCACTATACATCCCCATTTTTTCCTAGACACTCGTTAAACCACTGTCAACTGTCATACTTCAAAGTTATACCACACAATCATGCCCATGCAACCAGACCCGGAATCCCTTCTTCACAACAACACCGCACCTGGCACACCTATTTACATAAATTCACGACACAACCCAAACTTACATCCCCATTGCCTCCAAAAAATTATCAAATGTAGTCTCACTGCATAAAAATTCCATAACCACATTTCAGTCCAACTCCCCAATGTCTCTTGATGTCCACAACACAAAAAAATTCGGTCCCAATGCCTATAAGTCCATCCATTCCACAATCAATTGGTATCTCAACTTAATATTTGAACACACCACTCGTACCACCCCACACACCAATCCCAAAGAAACTACCATTAAACCATATCCCCATTGCACACACATATCACACCCTTCTCACATAACCAACTCCCCTTCCAACCCATGTACCCATAACTATGCTCCAAACAGCAGCACCACACAACCCACACAAGGTCACAAAACCCAACAGAACACTACACTCATACATACCTATCAAACAATATGGATTCAAATTTGGTAAACATTGTTCTTTAATCCACTTTGATAAACAATGGTGATCAAAAAGGGGTTTCATCCTAGGGAATCCATTTCATTTAAATAGGTATACATGGTGAGTCATATTAGTATTTACACCAATTTTTTATAAGGAAACATCAATAGTTATAAAGCTTCACCCATGCATAGAAAAATACCACCAATGTCCATGATTTTTAGAATGATTTATAGACACAATATATCACATCATCAACAAGTATTACAAATAAAACAAGTGATCAACATCAATCCCCTCCCAACCTGTTATTTCATTGACCCCGTTATCTTTTGATCATATCCCCTTCCCCTCATTTATTACTTGTTAAGAAAATGATTTATCCATTCTTCAAAAATAAAAATTTGTACACCCACCTCACATGATACACAAAAAGGTAGAGGTATAAGAATCCCTACTTGAAACAATAGGCAACCAAAACTCCTCTTTGCATCAAGAACAGGGGATCGCGTGAGCAATAGGAAACTCAAAGAAAAATGAGAATGAGAGGGATCTAGCACAAGAACACGACTCATCTAGAAAGGAAGGATCTCGGCACACCAAGAGGGAATAGAAAACACACTAGGAAAGAAATATCCCAGTTTTGAAGAGCCAGATCCTATATTAAAGGAAGAACAGTTTCAAAAGTCATTAACGTGAGATCGTGATCAGGATCATGCGTTTTGAGTATCTCAAAGTCCCCAGAGCATTAGTATATTAAATATATAGTCAATATCCTTTTAAAAGCCCTTTAAAATGCCTAAAAAATGATTTAAACTCAGTTTATGTCAAATAAGATGTAAGAGGGGAGGAACTGGAAAAACTAGAAAACCTGGAAATGAGTCATCGATGGGTGAGTCATTGACGCTGAGCCACTGATGGGTGAGATACTTACGTAACCTACTGATGTTGATCCAATGATGCTCTAACTCATTGACTCCCTGACACCAATGCCCTAGCACTGACACCCTAGCATCGACACCCTGACTCATCGATTCCAACGCCCTCGACTCACTGACACTGACGCCCCCGACTCACCAACACAGACGCCCCCAACTCACTAACACTGATGCCCTAGACTCGCTGACACCAACACCCATGAATCACTGACCATGATGCCCATGACTCACCGATTTCAATTCCCCTGACTCATCAATGTCGGCGCCCCTGACTCACCGATAGAAAAACTAGAAATTTGACACACTCTTGAAATGAGCTACTATTGCCTCCCAAAACACCCTTAACACTGGATTTTCACAATGGAATGGCCTATGGAAATCTGGGTCATTACATCAAATACCACTCAATCTATTCTCATCCCTAATAATTTAAACCAAACCTAGGAAAAGAGAGTTCCGAACAACCATCCCTTAAAATAACTCTCAGGAATAAACCACCCTTGTGTTATTCGAAAGCTGGAGTGAAAACCCAGACATCCAAGATTGGTTCCTTGACATCTATCTCCTAAACAACTGTAGAAATACTATGTCCCCACTACCCAAAAAACCACGAAAACACAAAATTCACACCATCCAGACACATGGATTAGGGAGCTCCTTTCTCTATGTCAAGATACTATCCACTTTGGGAGGCACTGACTCACCCACATGGGTTTAATCACATCTGCATTAATGCATCTTGATTAGGAATCAGGTCCTCCCCTCCCCAAAGTCGGGACTTTTCACACACATTCAAATAATAAAGAAACAATGTGTTTAATAATGAAGAGGTTCAAGCATTACATTGTAAAATGAAGCACAAGGTAAAACAAATAAACAAAACTCAGAATAGCTCTGGGTACTGAGCACGCATCAGTGCCTCCCACTCCCAAGTACCCTCCTCGAGGCCACCATGCCTCCATAACACACAAAACAAAGGAATGGTCCATCTACTTAGCACATTCTCTTCACGATCCTTGATTCTTAATGGTCTCACCATGAACGTCGTGTCATCCTTGATATCCAACTCTCCCTAGTCAATGATGTGGGAGTCGTCATGTATATACCGACAAAGATGAGAGACATGGAAGACATTGTGGATCCTCTCCAACCATGGTGGAAATGCCAGCCGAGATTCTATTTTTCTAACTTGTACCAACACCTATAAAGGTCCGATGAACCTAGGAGAAATCTTGCTCCCTCTGCCAAACCTCTACTGCCCACGTCGAGGGGAAAACATCAAGAAGACATGGTCCCCAACCTAGAACTTCAAAGGAATCCTCCTATGATCGGAATATGACTTCTATCATTCTTATGGTTCTTTCATCCTCTTTCGGACAAGTTTCACCTTCTCTGTCATACTCTACACCATTTTTGGACCAAGAATAGTTGTCTCCCCAACTTTCATCCAGCACAAGGGTTAACAACATGACCTCCCATATAGAACATCAAACAGATCCATACCAATGGAAGAGTGATAGCTATTGTTGTAAGAAAACTCTACCAAGGGAAAATATCACACCCAAGACCCACTAAATTCCACAACACATGCTCGTAACATGTCCTCCAATGTCTGGATGGTCCTCTCTATCTGCCCATCTGTCTGAGGGTGGAAAGTAGTGTTGAGGCATAACTAGCTTCTAAAGGCATGCTATAATCTCCTCCAGACTCGTGACATAAAATTTGTATCTTGGTCCAAGAAAATAGATCTTAGAAATCCATGAAGCTATACCACCTCGTCCATATACCTCTATGCTAAGGCATCCACTAAGCCTGACTCCTTGATTTTCAAGAAGTGAGCCGACTTCGTCAATCGTTCCACTACTACCCAAAGGGAATCGCATCCTCCCTGAGTCCTGGGTAATACTGTGACAAAATCCATTGATATGTCATCCCACTTCCACTCGGGAATGTCTAAGGGCTACAACAGACCACCAAGAACACGATGCTCAGTCTTCACCAACTGAAACACTAGGCACCTTTCCACAAACACCTCCACTTCCCTCTTCACCTCGAGCCACCAAAACTATTCCCTCAAGCCTCGGTACATCTTAGAGACTCTAGGATGCACCTCTAGGGGTGAGATATGGAACTCACGGAGAACACTCTCAAGCATTTCCACTGAGAAAAACATCTTCCAATGGAACAACATCTGATTCTGACTATCCTCTGACCATCCCCCTAGAGCATCACCCAGGATAGCACAATCACGTATCACTTCAATCTCTGAGTCTCCCCACTGAGACTCCTCCACCTGCCGCATTAAGTAAGAATGAATGGTCATCTGAAATAGAAATCTTCTATCATCATCTACTCTCCTATCTAGATGTAAAGAAGCCAACTCCTCCATTGCCTTCCAAGCATCCGTGGATTCCCGAACTACCTCCTTCTGTGACTTTATTCTTAATGAATCAGCCACCACATTCCCCTTTCCTGAGATGTAATAGATCTCAAATCTATAGTCTTGGATAAACTCCACCCACCTTTGTTGTCACATGTTCAGGTCTCCCTGGGAGAAGATATACATCAAACTCTTGTGATCTATGAATACCAAAAAGTGCTCCCCGATGAGGTAATGTCACCATAAATTCATCATGAACACAACCGCTGTAATCTCTAGATAATGGGTGGAATAGTTACATTAATGTGGACGTAACTGCCTAGACCCATAAGAGATCACTCTCTACTGCTGCATCATCACACATCCCAAGCATAGATCGGAAGCATCACAGAACACCTCGAACATCACCCATTCCTATGGAAACCTAATCACTGGGGCACTAACCAGCTTCCCCTTCAGGTATCTAAAAGATTCTTGACACTACCCACTCCACAAAAAGGCCTAGTCTTTTCTAGTCAAATCCATAAATAGATCCGCAACTCGAGATAAGTCATGTACCAACCTCCTGTAATAGACTTCTAGACCCAGGAAGCTAGGAACCTCTGCCACGTTCTTGGGTTCTTCCCAAGAAAAAACCACCTAGACCTTTTATGGGTCCACTATTATCCCTTGTTGATACACCACATGTCCAAGGAAGTGCACCTCTCATAATAAGAACTTACAATTAGCCAAATTCCCATAAAGTTGGTGGTTCCAGAGGACCTCCAAGACTGTCCTAAGGTGCTCAGCATACTCCTCCTATAACTTTTAGTAGATTAGGATTTATTCAATGAACATGATGATGAAATGGTCTAGAAACTTGTGGAAGATAGATTTCATGATCCCCAAGAACATGAATGGTGCATTCGTTATGCCGAAGGGAATGACCACGAATATGAAGTTCTCATACCAGTATCTGAAAGTAGTATTTAGGATTGAACCCTCATTCACCCTAAACTGGTGATATCCAAACTGTAGATTGATCTTAGATAACCAACCTACCCCCTTCAGCTAGTCAAAAAGATCGCTTATCCTTGGAAGGGGGTAACAGTTCTTGACCATTACCTGGTCCAGTCTCTGGTAGCCTATGCATAGCCTCAAACCACCATCTTCCTTCTTTGAGAAAAAGATCATAGCACCCCACGATGACACACTTGGAAAAATAAAATCCTTATTCATCAGGTCTTCAACCATAATTCGCAACTCTTGAAACTTAGAAGGCACTATATAATAGGGATCCATCGAAATCCGATGGGCATCGGATTGTAAGTCTATTCCGAACTCAACATCATGCCAAGGGGGTAGGGTCACAACCTCCTCTAGAAAGACATCCAGGAACTCTCTAACAACCCCTAGAACCTCCACCATCTTTGTGTATGTTGATCCCATTTATATCTTGACCGTCAATGAGAGAATAGGATCCACATACCGACTACCCACCTAACATCCCCACTCACCAATGAAAACTACACGTTGGTCATCTACACCTAAAAACATGACTCTTATTTGGAAGCAGTCGATAACAGAATGCATAGAAAATAACCAATCAATTCTTAGGATGACATCGTACAACTGCATCTGCAGTAGAAGAAGATCCCCACTAGACTAATGTGTCCCCAACATCAGTCTACATCCCCAGCAAACATCAAACAAACTACTCTGACCTCCAACTATCATACTCAACACCAGGGGTATAGGAAGCCTCTTGACGTCTAGTCACAGAGTATGGGATAGACAGGGTGCAACAAAGAAGTATGACACACCTAAATCAAACAAAGTGCAAACAAAAGTGCTAAATAGACTGATCGTACCTCGAACAACCTTTAGCCCCACTAGAATTATTGTCTCGGTGGTGTGTAACTACCCAAACCCAGATCCTCTACCCCTATGATTTTTACGGCCTCATCGACCACACCCTGGTTGAGGTGTAGAGAATCACCCTAAGGTCATCCTCCTCTATCACTTTCTACCCTCGGTGAAACGAGATATCATTTCCCCTACTGATGAAAAGGCCTGACCGACAACTATTGTTGTTGGGATAGGCGCTGGACCTACACACCCCCACCATACTGAGCTCGAACTGGGAACTGGTTCCAAATATTTCCATTGCCTCCACAGACAAAGAACCTCATTCACAGGCCCATGGGGAAATGTTGAGGACCAGGAGATCAGAATTAGAACTGCTTAGGCCTACTCCTCACAGGATGAAACCTGGAAGGTCCTAACACCGGAGACCTACTGTTGACTGCCTTCCCCTTCAATGAACTCGGTTGGATTACCTCTCATGGTACACCTCCCTGTGATTGAATCCTATCCACTACTTCGGCCTTCTTCTAAACTTCTAAGTATGTTGGTAGGTTAAATGTAGTGACAGCATACTGAGGAGAAGGTCGGAGTACCTCCTCCAAGCGTCTTTCCCGTGACTCCTAATCCAAAAGGAGTTCTAGAGAAAAGAATAGGAGATACTTGAACTTGATCCCATGTTCCCTCACTAACATACTCCCCTAGAGGGAGATTAGTTACTACCTATTCTCGGTCTTCATCGTCAAAGAAAGAAACTCTTCTCAAAACTCTTTCTCAAATTCATCCCATGAAACATCGGTCTCCTTCTTCCCCCGAGGTAAAGCGTACACCATTGATGCACCGCTCCTTGCATTTGGCTCACTACCAGATGAACCCAGTACTCCTTCGAAGCATGGATCAAGGTAAAGGTGATTGCCAGATCCTCGATCTATCCCTTCAACTTTGGGTCTGAAACGCTTCCGTCATACTTCCCCAGGGTCTTCCACTTGAAAGTACAAAGGGTCTTTTTCCACAAGTAATATTCCTCCTCTCGATTTTCCCTCTACTGATAAACCAAGTCATCCTATTGGGCCTCAAATTCTCATACCACACATAGGAGACGTCCCAATTCCATAGCTAAAAATGGTAAACAAGGAAGTCCTAAGCCCGGGTAGTATGGAAACTTCCTTTAAAAGATTTATTTAAACTCTTTATTTAAATTAAATTCCAAATATTCCCAAGACACACAAGAACACAAGTCATTATGATGCATGTACCTTTCCTAGGGTCTCTACCCTGTAATCATTATAGCCTCACTTGGTCATTCAGTAGGTCTAGATTCCTTACATCAGATCAGGGAGGCCCTAAAATACCATGTCATAGTCAGTCTTCCCTATCCTATTTCACACACCAAGATTTCCTAACACCATTGACCTACCATCCCATTCAATCCTTGTTATGCCTAACTTAGAACTCCATCCTATCTCTCAAACTTCTCTCTAATACCATTCTATCACGACCCACCTTTCTCAAGATAAGGGAAGGGACAGAAAAGTGTCACACCCTTCCTTCTTCAAGATGAAGGAGAGATAATGACCCCTGAGTCCCTCCTTCATAGGCCCCAGTGTGGCCACTAGCACCAAGGGTATAGAATCTCACACAAGATGGAAGTAATTGCCTTTTTTAATGAAAACAAGATCAAGATATAAGATAGTAAAAATCCCAACAACACTAAACATTTATATAAAGGATTCCAAGATCCAACCCATGCATGATTTAAATGTTAACTACAACAAAAGTACTACCAAAGTACTAAAGAAAGTACCAAAAGAAAGAGAATAAGTATCAGCACAGCAACTATCCCAAGGATCAAGCTAGTAAAGTCTAGCACGATACTCAAAGTCCCCCTGGAAACCTGAAAATAGTTTTACAGATGTAGGGTGAGTATACAAGTATACCCAGTAGGAAAACTAAAGGCACTCATGCACAAGTGGGAGAAACATACTAATACCCATGTGAGAAAATAGTAGAACCACAAAGCTCCGACCAAGGAGTACAAACCAGCCCAGCCTCACCAATTCACACTCACCAAATAATGAAAGTCAAGTAAAGCAGTATTATAAGCACATCGACATTTGGGTACCTCGTACAACTTTTCCACTAGTTAACTACTCATTCCTAATAGCTAAAGTCTTAACCCTACCACTATTCTAGAATACAGTCCCACTGCCACAACCTACCCACACACACCTGGGCCTCAAACAATACTCTAACCCCACCCACAGATAGGCCACAACAACCATGCCTCTTTCCTGAAGACACCTAGGCCTCACCCAGAAGACACTTGGGAAAAAAATCCTGGCTCACAAACACCAAGGCCCCTCATCCACAAAGAACCTACCCAAAGGATCTTGGAATATGGTAATTCTCAATCCATTATAACTTTCCTGGATATGCTTGAGTATTAAGAACTCAAAAGAGGGTGCGAGGAAGAAAATCAGCAACCAGCCATCCATCCTCCCATTGGGATGCTAGGAAAGACACCCTCCCCCGTGAAATGGGGGTGTTTTGCACATGGTCCTCAATAAGGGTGGGTTGCGTATATAAAATCACAAAGAACTACACTTTATACATATAGGTAAGCAAACACTCAGTCTAACGTATGAGTTTCCAAACAAGCAACCATCCCACACAAACCACCTTTGTAGCTACCCCTACATGCACAACTACACAAACAACCACTGCTAAAGCGTAAACCCAACCCCTTTTTCATTCAATAATTTTCCAATCATTAATTTAGGGGTTCACTTTAATTTATTCCAACACTACCTAGGGAAAATACCAAAAAAACATTTATAACTGCCTCATAAGGTGAAGATCTTGATTAACTAAACACACAAAAACCAAACCACCTTGTTCTTAGGTACTTCCAATATTGAACAAGGGAAGAGGGGCCAAGGTAAAACATTCCCATTTAAACACCCGTTCATAAAAACAACCAAGAAAAACAAAACTACAGTCCCACTATACATCCCCCCTTTTCCCTAAACACCCATTAAACCACTACCAACTATCATTATTCAAATTTATACCACACAAACATTCCCTTGCAACCAAACCTGGAAACCCTACTGCACAACAACACCACACTTAGAACACATATTTATATAAAGTCATGAAACAACCCAATCCTGCAGCCCCACTACCCCAAATAATTCCTAGATGCAGTCCCGCTGCATAACAAGTCCATAACAACATTGAAATCTCACTTCCAAACATCACTTGATGGCCACAAAACAAACAAAGGCAGTTACACTGCCTACAATCCCATACATTCCACAATCAATCAGTCTCTCAACCTAAGATTCCAATACACCACCTGTACCACCCCACACACCAAGCCCACAACAAATACCATTAAACCACAAACCCACTGCATACACATACCACACCCTTCTCATAGAGCCAACTCCCCTTCCCACCCTTGTACACATAACTTTTCTCCAAACAGCAGCACCACACAACCCACACAGGGTCACAAAACCCAACAGAACACAGAACCCATCCACACCTATCAAATAGGATGGATTCAAATTTGGTAAATGCTTTTATTTAATACAATTTGTTAAACAAGGGTGATCAAAAATAGGTTTTCATCCTAAGTCATCCATTTCATTTAAATAGGTATACGTGATTAGTCATATTAGTATTTACACCAATTTTTTATAAGGAAATTACAACAATTATAAAGTGTCACCCATGCACAGACAAAGACCACCAATGGACATGATTTTCAGAAGGCTTTACAGCCACAAAAAATCACATCATTAATAAGGATAACAAATAAAATAGTCAATCAACATCAATCCACTCTCAGCCTGTTATTTCATTAACCTTGTTATAATTTGATCATATTCCCTTCCCCTCATTAATTACTTGTTAAGAAAAGGATTCATACGTTCTTCATGAAGAACCATTTTTACACCCACCTCACATGATACACAAATAGAACAAGGTAGATTAATCCCTAATTCAAATAACATGAAACCAGAACTCCTCTTTGTGCCAAGAACAGGGTATCACACGAGGAGAAGGAAACTCCAAGAAAACTGAGCAGGAGAGGGCTCTAGCATGGGAACAAGACTTGTCCATAGAGGAAGGCTCTAGGTGCGCTAAGAGGGAATAGAAATCACACTGGGAAGGAATTATCTTGGTTTAGAAGATCCAAATCCTATATTAAATAATGAATGGTTTCAAAAGTCATTAACTTGAGATCATGGTCAATATCACACGGTTTGAGTATCTCAAAGTCCCTGAAGCATTGGGATATTGAAGATATACTTAATATCCTTTTAAACTCCTTGAAAAACTCCCAAACAATGCTTTAAACTCGGTTTACGTAAAATAATACGTAAGAGGGGTGGAATTGTAAAAATTGGGAAAAACTAGAAAAATTGGAAATAAGTCACCGATGGGTGAGTCACCAACGTTGAGCCACCAACGGGTGATCTTCCGACACGACCTACCGACATTAATCCATTGGTGCTCTGACTCACCGACACCCTAACACTGGTTCCCTAGAACTGATGCCCTAGCACAGATGCCCTGGCACTAATGCCCTGACTCATCAATGCCGACATCCTCGACTCACCAACAATGATGCCCCTGACTCACTGACACTGACGCCCCTGAATCACTGACACTGACACCCCTAACTCACCGACACTGACACCCCTGACTCGCTGATGTGGATGCCCCTAACTCACTGATTCCAATTCCCCTAACTCACCAATGTCGATGCCCATTACTCACTGATGTCGATGCCCCTGACTCACTAATGTCAACACCCCTGACTCACTGATAGAAAAATTGTAAATTTAACAAACTCTTGAAACGAGCTACTATTGCCTCCAAGAACACCCTAAACACTGAATTTTCACAAAGGAATGGCCCAAGGAAATATGGGTCATTACATAAAGAATTCAATAGAATATATACTTCTAATACTACTTTAAAAATTTATGATAGACTAGTTGTTTCTCATGAAGGAACTACCAATGTTAAATAAAAGTGATTAAATAATTACACTATTAAATATGATACATTTAAGATTAAACCTAATGAGACTTTTTGATATGTATCTCATGTTAAAAGAGATTGTAAGCACAATTAATTCTCTTGAAAATACCATTGATAGGAAAGATCAAGTTATGAGACTTCTCATATATTTACTAGATGGATGGAGAGGAACCTAGATTTCAATAAGGGAATCATGTGACATATGTAAGTTACTATTGAAAGAGATTATTGAAAATCTCATGAGTATGATGAGGAAACCAAAGTGGAAAAAGAAGAATATGATGAACAAAAGAAAATTTCAATAGCCTTCAAGTCTCCTGACTCAAATCAAAAAAGAAAAGAATAAGGTTTAAAGTTCTAGGGATGATGAAACATTACATAGTGATGAAAAAATGGAATATTTACCTAGAAATTTCAAGAAGTTTTATAAGAAGAAAAATTTATTATAGAAATAAAAATATATATGAAAATATGACAACATATGTAATTGGATAAAATATTTGAGAAAGGATGATTCAGTCAATGAAGTAATCTACTATTAATTCAAGATAAAAGGACACAATAAAGAAAATTTTCCCAAGATAAAATATAAGAAAATGTTTGAGGAAAATACAAGAAATATATGAAAGATTGTTAAAGATACCTGGAGTGACTTAGAGGATACCTCAATTGATTCAAACTCAATTAGGATAGACAAAAATGATAGAGCCAATATGTGTTTTATGAAAAACATATCCGAGGAACTAAATTTTTTTCTTGAATCTCCTGTACATACTTATATTCATTCTAAAAATGAAAATGATACAGAAAATATGTACACTTATGAATTATTTGAATATTTTAACATTCAAGAAGACATATTTAAGGAATTAAAAGATATATACATATATAATTGTATAGAAGCAAAATGATTTTTTTTCTCATTTTAAAACTGATATTACAATAGAGAAGGATAAGAATGATAAACTGCTTAAAGAAAATAATGAGCTGAAATTATAAAATGATAAATTGAAGAAATATCTAGATAGGTTCACTAATGAAAGGAAAAAATTAACCTGGATTCTTGGAAAACAAATTTCATTAAAGTATACCACTAAAATTGGATATCAATATGGGAAAAAGAAGAATTTTTAAAAAAAATATCCCATGTTCATATTCTACTAATTCAGTTGGAAATTATTATTAAATGGGTCCTAATAAGGTTTTAATTTTTGAAATTCTTATTTATTATTATAGAAAACTAGATAAACCATTATGGATTTCTAAATCTCTTACTAATAACCTTTTTGGACCCAAGAAAACAAGGGTACTAAATTCATTTTTGGTTTACATATTTTTTATAGGAACCCTGCTTGAAATGTTCCAATTAGAACATATGGTATATGGATATTAGATGCTCTAGAAATATGACTGGGGAATACTAAATCTTTAAAAATCTGATCAGAGATGATAGTGGACATGTCACCTTTGGTGACAAGTCCAAATGGAAGATAATTAGCCTCGGTCAAATTGGTAACTCTAATACTATTTTAATTTCTAAATTAATATTTATATATGGATTAAAATATAATATTCATGGAATATTTTATTTATGTGATGATGATTTTCATGTTAAGTTTTAACATAATTATTAAAAAAAATTGATGCCAAACATGATTTAGTTTTTACTGATTTGTGAAATGATAGTGTTATGTTGTAGATTTAAATTCCGTATCTTCTCAAAATGTTTTTTGTTTAAGTAACTTTCATAAAGAATATTGGATTTGGAATAGATCACTAGGCCATTGAAATATTCACTCACTTATAAATATAAATAGGAAAGGTTTATTTAAGCATCTAACCAAACTAGAAATCCCAACAGACAAATTATGTAATCCCTGTCAAAAGGGAAATAAAAATAAAATATCTTTCATACCAAAGAAAGAAATGTCAACTTATAAACCTTTAGAGTTGGTTTATATATATTTTTTTGGACATTCTATATTTTCTAGTTTAGAAGGAAAACATTATTACTTTGTTATAGTGGATGATTATTCAAGATATACATGGGTATTTTTCTATGCTCATAAAAGTTAAACTCTTTCCTTTTTTTCCAAATATGTTAAATCTGTAGAAAATATTTGTGGTCTTAGAATTAGGAAATTTATAAGTGGTCACTGTCATGAGTTTAAAAATAATGGTTTTGAATCATTATGCTCACAATAAGCCTGTATTCATAACATTTTTTCTCTTAGGACCACACAAAAGAATGGTGTTGTAGAGAGAAGAAATAGAACCCTTCAAGAAATTTCCTGAACTATAATCAATGAGTATTATTTACATATTTATTTTTGTGTAGAATATATTAATACAACATTATATATAATTTATAGAGTTTTAATTAGACCACTTTGAAAGAAAATCCCATATGAATTATGGAATGGTAGAAAATCAAAGATTAATTACATTAGATTTTTTGGGTGTAAATACTTTATACTCAACAAAAAAGGTAATTTAGACAAGTTTGATTCTAAAAGTGATAAAGGAATTTTCCTTGGATGTTTAAAATATAGTAAATTATATAGGGTGTTTAATAAAATGACTAAAATTTTGGAAGAATCTATACATGTCAAATTTTATGAGATAGATCCACATGAACCTAAAACCTCTTTATAAAAACTAGAGGATGACATTTCTAGTCTGGACATAAATAATAAACCTATTGAAAACTCTTCCATACCTTCTATAAAGAACTATCCTAGTTCTATTGAACAGACAGAACCAGAACCTATAGATGAAAATAAGGATTTAAACACTTCAATTCCTAGATATGTTGTTATTCATAGATATCATCACTTAGATTTGGTTGTAAGTGATCTAAATAAAGGAACTCAAATAAGATAATCTCTTAGAAACCAAGTAGAACATCAAGATTTCCAATCACAGTTAGAACCTAAGAATATCATAGAATAAACTAATGATGAATTCTGGGTAATGGAAATTCAATATGAACTTAATATGTAATATCCTAAAATTTTGAGAATGAAGCACTATGTTTGATAGTGCACATGATACGCCACATCGAGCAAAAACAAACAACTAAATATTATTATTTAAATTTTACAATTATAAACTAGCCATTAGAATGGTGAATATGAAAATGATTAACTGAATTATGAAAATATGGTTTACACATGTATATATATTGAATTATTTGGTTTCCAATTAATTATAAATGAAAATAAAACCCTTTAGAAAATAAAAGGAAATATTTTTCTAAAAAAACTATTTAAATACGCACAATTGTGTTTAATAAAATTAAAATAAAAAAATTAATATTATTGGATTATATTAATTAAATATATATATAATATATTCAATCTAATTTTTAACATTTATCTTATTTTTTCTAGACATGATATAAAAATAAATCCAATTTTATGAACAAAAGATGTATTTTTCAAAAGGTGGTTTTGTTGCCTTTTGATGGTCCACTTGTTTTAAAAATAAATGTTGAAACTTTTATAAATTTTATTTGAAAAAATAAACTTAGTTTTTTTAATAGTAATTTAAAAATTATCTTAGGGTGAATTTTTTATATTTTTCTCATAAGTTTCATTTTTTGATTAATAGTGAAAAATACTAAATTTTAATTGAAAAATAACTTTTCATCTAAATAATTTATAATGTTAAATTATATTTTAAATTGGTTTTAAATTAAAATTATATAAATTATAAATCTATTAGTCCAATTTATTTCATTTTAATAATTTTCATTTTTAATTTGGATATAAAAACATTTCAAACTTTTGAACATTTTCATTTTAAAAACTTGTTTTCTCATTACGTCTGTGGGACTAAGTTTAAATTAAATTATATCAATTATGAAAATTTAATTTGAAAAAATGGATTCAATATTTGTAAGCATAAGTTCCAAATTTAATAAATATGTACCTTTTATTTTTTTCCAATATGAATAGTTACCTTGGTAATTTTTGTTACTATAATAAAGGGTAAATTTGGTAATTTAGGTTACAAATGATAAGGAATGGAAAATGAACCTTACAATTGGCCTAATTTTATTAGATGATTATTTTTCATCTATAATCAATACATATTCAAATATATGTCATTTTGTTTCTATTTTTAAGAGATTATGATTTTTTATTTAAAGAAAAGTCAAAAATTTCATACTCGTGTTTTGTAATAACTGTAACATTTCTAATATATAGTTATTAATAAGATATATTCAACTAAAAATAGTAATTTTAAATAGAAAATATTTATATTAATTATGAAAATTTATTTTTAATTTCTGTGAATAAATAGTTACCTTAAATTCTTACACAATGTTGATACAGTAATTATTTTATTAATGGAAAATCAAATAAATGATATTAAAGATATTAAAATAAATATAATTTGTGATAATTAATGTCATCCATAAATTTTATATATTAGCTTGACATATTGGGGATGTATTAAAATATTTATTTCAAATATATATTATTGTATTGATTTTTTGTAAAGGTCAAGGTAATGAATAGTATTAAAATTGACATTGGTGATATTTTAAAATAAATAATATTTTATTAAATGATATAAAATTTAAAAAAAAATTAGTTTGTATAAATGATTGGTATAAGGTTTAAAATATAATCCATGATCCATTTATGGTCTTTTTTAATTTTATAGTATCTATATTACCCCTCAAAAGGTAAAAATTCATGTTGTCGCGGTATGAGTTAAAGGGGTTAAATAAGGGTTAAAACAAAAAGATAAGGATTAAATAAATAGTCAAAACTTCTATAATTTTTCATTATATGAATTAATTTTTACCCTTACTCATCCTATATTTTAAATAAATCAGTTTGGATCCATTTTAAATAGAAAATTAATTTATATCAATTTAATAATTTGAGAAATTCCAAGAGTGCCCCTCCCATCTCTTATAAAAGGGTGCCCCTTCTTATCATTTTAAAACACTTAAAAACATTTTTTTGTAAATAAATTCACAAATAACTTATTATAATATCTTCCCACATTCTATAGGTCTTGGTTTAGGAATAACACAACCTTTATTGGTCTTAAGGTGTTAAGAAAATGAGAGGTATAGTTTTCAACTGCACGTTTTAGTTTTGTTTCTTCTTCCACCTCATTAAAATATTCTTACACCATGATTAAATAATAAATATATTATCCTAAATATACTTATATGTTATTAATTTAATTTAATGATCCATATCCATCTCATCTTCCATCAAATGGGAAAATAATTAATCGTTTATGTGTGTGGTAGACTACCGCCTCACGAACTGATGTAATTTGTTTTCCATCACCATATCTCAAGACTAGTTATAATGATGGAATTAATTTTTATATGCGATATTTATTAAATATGTATCATTTTTAAAATATAATATATCATTTACATTCTTACCTTTCCATGCACATAAAATTGATAGCGTCGTTCATGCGGACGTGTAAATTATCAACTCCAAGAAGCGATGTGATCCGTTTTTCATCACTACATCACATTAATGATATATATAAGTATATTTAAATGATTAATATGATATGAATTATATTATTATTATTATTTAAAGATAAAATAACACTTTCCATAATGATCATTGAAAAATGAAAATGTTACTCATGCATACATACGGCCTACAGTCTCTATGATTATAATATAGTTCATTTTTCATAACCATATTTAATAGTTTAATTTAAAAGTATAATTTATGTATAAAAATGATAATTATTTCATAAATATTATTCTGTATGTGATGTAATTATGAACTCTTTGACCATAGTTTACTTACTGAATCCATTTTGGACTTAGGTACTGAATATCATCAAAACGTCTTAAATAAACTTAAATGAATAAGTAATTGTATATAACATATAAATGAGTGATATAAAAAGAATAATAAACATGAAAAAGGTTATAAAACAAGTATAAATTGACCTAATTTTATTATTCATGAAAATAAATAACATATGTGATGAGTCAGACTCAAGGTAAGAGACTCTTTAACAAAAACATTGTTTAAAATGTTTTAAATATTTACTCTTATAAATATTTATCTTTTATGTAAATTTTTTCAAAATGGTTTTATGAATGTATTTATATGGAAAATAATGTTTTAAAATTTTAATTTTAGAATTTCTCTCAAAAAAATTCAAAAAGGGATCTTTTTCAAGTTTTATGTAAGGGACTTTCTTTTAAAACCCCTCTTTTAAAGTTAATATTTCAACTATTTTTACAAAAGTAAAAAGGAACGTTTTTTTACATATATTGAATAAATATATTTTATTGATTTAATGTATCCTTAATATTTTGAAGCTTAATTTAAAATTTTATATTGTTATTTTAAAATAAAATTTTTTCCATTGTATGTGTGCAGTTTTTTAAAATGAGTGATTTCAAAATGGAAAGTTTATTTTCTTAAAAGAGTGTTTTTTAGGAAATTTTTCATGTTTTATTTTTATGTTATGGTTCTTGGGAATTCTTTATAATGTTTGGTGGTTATGTGATAAACCAATGATCTATGGTTACATGATAAACCAAAAATGGTTGGTTATGTGATAAACTAATGATGGGTGGCTTCATGATAAACCAAGAACATGTGGTTATGTTATAACCTCTAATGCATTTGGTACTCTGGAGTTGGAGGCTTACCATTTTGGTTACTCCAATTGTATGAGTGATATGGAAAATTATGTCCCATGTTACCTACTTATATCTTATATTCTTTCCTCTGTGTTTTTATAAAAAACATTTGATTTTCAAAAGGTAATATAATGATCTTTTTTAAAAGATGATTCCTTTTCGGGGTAAAAATTTAGGTTTTAAGAAAAAAAAATTATGGGTGTTCACTAGACTAACATTTTCCTTTCATTTATGTCCCATACTAATCTTTTTATGCTCATCTGAAGATTTAAAATATTTTCCATAGGTCCTAAATATTGGTAAAGATAAAGAATATTTCATGATGAAATTATTTAATATGTTTCATGAAAATAAATCATGTTTTATTTTTAAAGGGTTTCTTTTGGTAGAAAAAAAGGATACTAAGTATAAATGTCCATTTGTAATGTATGGGTTTACTATGAAAATGTTTTCCTGGTTCTCTAAAACTCTCAAGTTAAAATATATTTGGGAAAGTAAAGTGATTTATATTTTTTAAATAACAACAATTTGTATTGTTTAAGGTTAGGTCCTTACATAATCAGCTTGAAAGAAATAGAGTCTGGAACTAGTTGAAAGACCCAAATACATTCTGACTATTAGCACTAAGTGGTTTTTAAAAAACTATTTTGATGAGTTAGGAATAATAATTAGAAATAAAGTTAGATTGGTTACACAAGTATATAGTCAAGTGGAAGGTATTGATTATGAGAAAACCTTTGAACCAAAATATATACTTAAATCCATCAAGATTTGTGTTGCCTATGCAGAAGAATTGAATTTCAAACTATATCAAATGGATTTCAAGAGTGATTTATTAAATGGTTATATAATTGAGGATGTTAATTCTAAACAACCCCTTGAATTTCAAAACCCTCACTTTATAAATCATGTTTTAAAATTAATGAAAGCCTTATATGATTTGAAAAATCTCCACAGGGTTGGTATGATGCGCCCAACTGATTTTTAATTTTATAAGGTTTTTCAAAAGTTATATCTCACCCTAATTTATTTATAGAAATAATTTCCAAATATTTTTTATTAGTAAAAATTTATGTTGATGATATTATATTTGGATATTCAAAAATTATTTGTGTATCGAGTCTTCAAAAATTATGCAAAGTGAATTTAAAATGATTTTGATGAGAGAAATTAAATTATTTATTGGTTTTCATATTTTAAAAAATAAATATAGAATTGTTTAAAATCAAATAAAGTACACTAAAGATATTTTAAAACTTTTTATATGGATATTAATAAAGTTAGTGATACTCCCATGATTACTAGTTATAAGATGGATCTTTCTAAAACTGGGAAATTGGTTGATCAAACTACTTATAAAGGTCTGATTAGAAGTTTATTATACTTAAATATTATCCATCCAAATATAATATTTAGTGTGTGTATGTGTGATCATTTTCAATAAAATAAAAAATAGACACATTTACTTATTATAAAAATAATTTTCAAATACCTCAAAGGTACAAGCAATTTAGGATTGTTTTATCTTGGAGGATAAGCATTTTATTTAGTGATTTATTCATATGCATATTTTGGTGGTTTTAAGTTAGATAGAAAAATCATCTATGGAACATGTCACTTTTTTGTAAAGTCTCTATTTTCATGGTGTGGTAAGAAAAAGAACTCTATGTCATTATCCACTACTGAGGATGAGTACATATATAATGGAATGGACCTCTCTAGTCCATTACTTTGTAGAAATCTGGTGTTTGAGGTGTTTTGGGAGATCAAAGTGACTCATTTAATCACTTTGAAAAAAAAATTCCCCAATTTTACAAGTTTTCCAATGGTGAACCACCCTTGAGGTGGCTCACCCTGGTGATGGATTGCTGGCAGTAGCTCACTGGCAGTGGCTTGCCAGCAGTGGCTCGTTGGCGGTCACTCACTGGTGGTGGTTCCATGGTGGTCGCTCGTCTAGTGATGCCTCGTATAGCGGTGTCTCACCTCATGGTGACTCACTAATGGTGGCAGGTATTTTATATGAAGTTCATTCAACTAGTGGTGTCTCACTTAATGTTGACTTGCGATCGATCACTCGACCAGTGGTGTCTCACCTAACGATGGCTCGCGAGTGGTGTCTCGTCGAGTGGTGCCTCATAATGGCGCCTTGTGTATAGTTTTTTCAGCTTCTTCTAGTTTTTCCCTTTTAACATCCTTCCTTGATGTAAAAAACTTTTAATAGCTTATTTGAAAGGATTTGAAGCCTATTAAAAGGAATTAAATTGTTTCTTTAAATTTCTAAGAGTACAGGGGATTTTATTTGGTCCAAATGAATTATCTTGACCAGATCTTCCTTTAATGGAAAATCAAATACATATCTAAAACCCGTGACTCTATTTTCATCTTAAAAAAGCTAAGATACCCTTCCCTTCTATTTATTACTTCTTTCTTTATCTGGATACAAGACACCTAGAGTTATTTTTCCTAAAGCATTCATGCAGTCAGGTTGCAGATTTTGGTTTTTGTTTCCTTGGAGTTTTCTCTGATACATGCACACCCTTGTTTAGGTGCAACTAGGAAGTTCTAATCACCTTTTCTTCCAAGTAGGTTTCTCCTTCATCTTTATTAATTATGCATCATGTGGTATGGTTATATAGATGATTTCCAATGTTAAGATAGGTGATTCCATATTAATAAAAAAAATTGAACTGATTTAAGATTAATATATACAGGGGGCTGGGAAAGGTGGTGCATGATCTTGTTTTGTTATATGTTTTTGGTTGATATTGTGATTTGTATAGGTTAACTACCCTTTGAAAATTGTGGTCGTTGGGGTCCTTATTTTCATACTGAATGATTTATATAATGCATATTGTTTGTTTCTCGTTGAGCACTTATTTGTGAAAAAAAATTAACCACATATATTCAGTTAATAAATGGATTCCTCGTGATCTTTGAGTTTCTATGATAACCCCTGAATTAAAAAGTGAAATTAAATCAGGGAAGCTTTATTAAATATAAAAATATTTTTTTCTTTGGTTGGTGTGGTGATGTGGTTGTGGGGATGGTTTTTCACAGGGGGTTGGTTTTGTTGGTATGGTAATATTGGCATGGTATGATTATGTAGCAGGGTTACAAAACTATTTGTGTTGTGATGTGTTGTTGGATGTGGTTATTAGTTGTGGGTTTCTTTGGTTGTTATGATAGATTGGGAAGGATGACTTTGAAGAAGGATAATAGTGATTGGTATGGGTGTTTCTCCATTGATAACATACAGAAAGCTTTACCCCATATCTAGAGGTTGTGGTATGATGTGTCTTTAATGTGAAGTGCATTAATTTGAAAGGATTTTTACTATGTTTCTTAGTTTCCTAGGCAGTGGTGGAATGAATAAATAATTGTTTGATAAAGTTTGGAGTGACTTGGGTTGGTTTGGTTAATAATATGGAAGTGTTTAATTAAGTATTAAAACAGTGTTTGTGTGATTAAACATGGTTGATTCTAGATAATGAAATGACTGGGTGTTGAACATAGGGGTAATGTGAAGCTGTATTTGTTTATCAGGGTCTTCACCTTCTAAAATGATGGTTGTAGATCCTAATAACTTCATTTAGGGGTGGCAGTAGATGTGGAAGTGCTGTGAGTGGGTTTTTTTCTTGAGATCCCATAGGTTGGGTTGGAATGTTTGATATTATACATATACTTGTATATTCTTTTGGTTTCTATATGAACCCCACCCATGTTGATCACTATGTGTTGAACACCCACATTGTCATGCGGGGGGGGGGGGTTTCCCAACATCCGATGTGGAGTACGGATTGTTGGGTACCCGCTCTTTTCCTCTCTCCCATCTAGGAAATATAGGTATGGAATAGGATGTGATCTATGGAGGTCTTTTAGTGTCTTATATAGTGGTTGTGATAGCCCAGGTGTCTTCGGGCGAGATTTAATGGACGGGGTGTTTTTGGGTGAGGTGTTTTGTACTTTCTTAGGTGTCTTCAGGATGAGATGTGATGTGCTTCACCATGTGTCTTTGGGATGATATGTGGTGTGTTGTGAGGCCCGGGTGTGGGTGGGTGGGATGTGATGTGGTATACAGAATGGATATGAGTTCTAGGACGTACAAAATTTGGAGAGAGTGGAATACTAGTGTAAAAGTGGTGTGGGGTAACCTATCATTGATGCGATTTATATTATATTAATTAACTTTCATTATTTGATGAGTGTTCCTTGGCGAGGTTGGGGTGGTTGGTATACCTTCTTAGGTGTTGTTTGATTTTACTTTTTTTCACAGGTGCATTAGTATGCTTATTTCACATGTGTAAGAGAGACTTTGGTTTTCCTACTGAGTATACTTGTATGCTCACCCTACATATATAAACTATTTTCATGTTTCCAAGAGGATTTTTTGGACTATGTTGGACCTTACTAGCTCAGATCTCGACAGTTTTTGTGTCTCTGTTTAACTTTACTTTTGGAATTTTCTTTGAAGACTTTTTTTATAATGGTTCTATTTTACACATTCATGTGGGATGGTCTTGGATTTGTTTTATATTGTTTCATGAGGTTTCATTGTGGATGATTCATCTTATCTCTAGATATTGTTTTTCTAAAAAGTGTAATGCCTCTAATATTGTGAGACTTGTAAACCCTTAGTACTAGTCGCCAACCTGGGGCCTACTGGAGGCAGGACTCGGGGGTTATTATCTCCCTTTCTTCATTGATATCCTAGGAGGGGTATATTTTGAGGGACTTTTTCATGACAGAGTGGTATTAGAGGCAAATAGTTGATATATAGGATGGAATTTGGAGTTAGTAACAATGAGGATTTCATGGTATGGTATGGAAATTGTTCTAGTTGACCTTGGTACATGACATAGGTTATGGAGACTATCTAGGACATGGGATTTTATGGCCTCCCATGATCTAGTGCACAGACTCTAATCTTATTGAACGTCCATGTAAAACAGATCTATTTGTTGGGTAGAGACCTAGGAAAGGTACATCCATCATAATGACTTGTGTTTGTGTTTTAATTGGGTTGTTTTGGTAAGGTTAAAATTAATAAATGTGAGATTTAAAATAAACATTAATAAAATTCCATACTACTCAGGATTATGAAATCTTTGTTTACCTTTTATCTATGGCTCGTGGTCATCATTTGCATGTGGCTCAGGCATTGTGGATTCAGTAGGCTGATTCAGTTGATCATTGTAAGGTTGATCCAGTTAATTAGGTTGATCAATGGAAGAGGATATTGTGTGATTTCTAGCAGCAGGTTTTGGGAAAGTACAAGGGTAACATATCTGATGTGGTGATAGAAGGTTGGATAGAGTATTTGTAGATTTCCTTCAGTTTAATCTGGGCCCCGATAAAGTATAGGGTCCCTTTAGTAGTTATTAAAATGTGTGGTGTTGTTCATTAGTGGTGGATTCTATATTTGGGGGATAAGAAGGAGGAAAATATTTTGTGGGTCGACTTCTAGAAGTAGTTTTGAGAATAGTTCCTTTCTTCGGCTATGAAGGATGAGAAGATGCAGGAGTTAATCTCTCTTCAGTAAGGGAGTATGTCAGTGCGGGAGATTGGGATCAAGTTTAAGTATCTTCTTCATTTTTTCCCAGATATCTTTCCACATGAGGAGTCTCATGTGATACTTATTAAGGAGTCACTCTATCCTTCTATTCAGTATGGTGTTACTCCTTTTACATTGCCAATGTATTTGAAGGTTCAGAAGAAGGTGGAGGTGATCGAGTGGATTCACTCATGAGGAGGTCTACCACAAGAGAGAATTCAGAAGAGTTATTCTAGAGGAAGAGTTGCCAATGGAAGATCCCAGGCACCAAGGCCTTCGAGGTTTTGACCGGTATGGAGTCAACCTTGGAAACTTCCTTTCTATCCTTCTAGTTCTAGTGGTTTTCATGACTTTTCTGGGCACTTCGTGCTAGTGTGTTTTTGTTTTGGGGTTCATGGTCATCACTAGATCTAGTTCCCAGTAGTTTCAGGGCTTAGTTTGGTGTAGGTGGACAGGTTCAACGACAGCCTTAGCAGCATTTTCTAGTGAGGTTGTTTCAGCAGTATGGGAAGTAGGAATTCACTCTTTTGAGGGGATATGGAGCAGGTAAAGGCCGACCTCAGTATATTCCCTATGTTTAGGGATTGTGACCTAAGCATGGTCATGGAGGTGGTCATAAAAAGATAGGTAGAGGATCTGGGTGTGGTTAGTTGCACACAGTGGAGGCATCAGTTCCAGAGGGGATAGATATCATTATAGGTATGATCAATTTTTTTAGCACATTTTTTGTTCCTTTTTTTGATTTAGGAGCTTCACACTCCTTTTTTTTACCCACTCTATACCATGCTCTAGGACTAGACATATAGAGGCTTCTCGCGCCCCTAGTGTTGAGTATGCCAGTTAGAGGCCAGACTAGCTTGTTTGATGTGTTCTCTGGGTGTAGATTGCTGATGGTACCGCATAAGTCCCGTGTGGAACTCTTATTACTAAAGATACATCAATACAATTTCATCCTTGGCATCGACTGGTTGTATTCCATATGTGGATAGCCTGTGTGTGGTTTTCATTGGTGAGCATAGTTTCCAAGTGGTCAGCTGGTGTTTAGATCCCATTATTTCCTTATTGGATGAGTTCTTGGTGGAATCAATGTAATCTTATATGGTAGAGGTTCCCATAATCATTGGATAATTCTTGTATGTTTGTTCCAAGGAGGTTGTGATGCTACCCCATCGATGTGATATTGAGTTTGGGATATACTTGCATCCCGATGATTCTCTGATTTCGATGGATCCTTATTGAATGAAACATTCTGAGTCGTGGGAGTTTAGGATTCAGATAGATGGTCTAATGTAGAATGGTTTTATCCATCCCATTATGTCACTATGGGGTGCTCCATTGTTGTTCTCCAAGAAGGTGGATAGTATTATGAGGTTGTGAATAGACTACTAGAGATTAAATCGGGTGAAAGTCAATAATTTTTACCCTCTTCTAAGGGTAGAAAATCTTTTCGACCATTTGAAAGGGGTGAGTTGGTTTTATAATATCAATTTGCAATCTAGATATCACCAGTAGAGGGTGAAGTAGGGAGATATCCTGGAGACTGCCTTCAGATGCAGGTATGGGCACTTTGAGTTTGTATTCATGCCATTCAATGTAACAAATTCACCAGTTATGTTAATGGGGATTACAAACTTTGTGTTTTGTAATTTCCTAGATTAGTTCATCATTGTATTCATAGATGACATATTAATCTACTCAAATTCATAGGAGGAGTATTTCAAGCATCTCAAAATTGTCTTGCAGGTTCTTCGATGCCACCAGCTCTATGGAAATTTATCCAAGTGTAAGTTCTCGATGCAATATGTGAATTTTCACAAGAATGTGATGTCTTAGTAGGGTGTGGAAGTAAACCTGTTGAAGGTAAAATCATTTTTTCTTGGGCAGCACCTAAGAATGTGGCTAAGGTTCACAGTTTACTTGGTCTCTCAGGCTATTATTGGAGGTTCGTACCTGATTTCTCTTAAGCTTCAGCCTCATTGACAGCTCTGACTAAGAAGGGCCAGGATTTCATGTGGAGTGATTGGTATCAGTAAATTTTCAGTTACCTAAAGGGAAAGATGTTTAGTGCTCTAGTGCTCTAGTTTCCATAGGAATGGGTGATATTCAAGGTGTTTTGTGGTGCTTTCTATCTAGTTTTGTGATGCGTGTTAATGTAGTAGCGAATAGTGATCTCTTATGGGTCTATGTAGTTTCGACCCCATGAGCATAACTATGCCACCCATGATATGGAGTTAGAAATGGTTTTTTTGTGATGAAATTGTGGAGGCATTACCTCATTGGGGAGTGTTTTGTGGTCTTCACAAATCACAAGATCTTGAGGTATGTATTTTCCCAGCGTGACCAAAATCAAAGATAGTGGATATGGATGGATTTTCTTCAAGACTATTATTTTTCTATCTCCTACACCTCAGGGAAGGTAAATTTTGTGGACGAAACTTTAAGTTTTAAGTCGTATATGGATTTTGTTCAAGAGCCTGAGGATGCTTGGAGAGTGATGGAGGAGTTGGAATCCTTTCACTTAGATTCAAGGGTGGATGGTGGTAGAGGCTATTTGTTTCATATGACGATACAGTCTTATCTAATTCATTGGGTGGAGGAGTCTTAGTGGGGAGACTCAGAGGTAGAGTTGATGTGCGATCGTGTTGGCTATGGTGATGCTCCGGAGGGATGGATGGGGGATGGTCAAAACCAAATATTGTTTCATGGAAATTTATTCATTATGGTAGAGATGTGTGAGGTATTTCTTTGTAAGTTTCATAACTCTCCTTTGGAAGTACACCCTAGAGTTTCCAAGATGTATTGTAGCTTAAGGATATAGTTTTGGTGGCCCGGGATGAAACGGTTAGTGGTAGGGTTTTTGGTGAAGTGTTTGGTTTTCCAGTAGGTAAAGGTCAAACATTGTGTCTATGGTGGTTTTTTGTATCCATTTTATGTTCCTGAGTGGAAATGGGATGAAATATCAATTGATTTTTTTACAAGGTTACCTAGAGCTTAGGGAGGTTTCTGATTTCATCTGGGTGATCGTAGATCGATTGAAAAAATTAGTTCACTTCTTAACGATAAAGGAGTCAAGTGAAGTGGATGATTTGGTTAATAAGTATGTGGATGAGGTGGTGTAGTTTCATAGATTTATGAGTTCCATTGTCTTGGATCAAGATGCACAGTTTACCTCTTGAGTCTAGATAGGATTGCAACATGCTTTTGGAACTTAGTTACACCTCAGCACTACTTTCCACACTCAGACAGATGGGTAGACATAACAGACTATCTAGACTTTGGATGATATATTGCAATTTTTTCACCTGGAATTTGGTGGATTTTGGGTATGACACCTTCCCTTGGTGGAGTTTTCTTATAATAATATCTATCACTCTTCTATTCTCATGGATCCATTCGATGCATTGTATGGAATATCGTGCCATAATATATTGTGTTGGACAGAGGTTGGTGAAACAGTTGTTCTTGGTCCCGATCAGGTGTAGAGCATGACCAAGAATGTTCAACTTGTTCATGAGAGGATGAAAGCAACACAGGACTGGAAAAAGTCTTAATTCGATCATAGGAGGTGGCCCTTGGAGTTCAAGGTTTGGGACTATGTGTTCTTAAAGGATTCTCCTCGATGTGGGAAAAAGAGGTTTGGTAGAGGGATTAAGCTTTATCCTAGGTTAATTGGGACCTTTGAGGTGTTGGGGTGAGTTGGTGTGGTGGAATACCAGTTGGTTTTTCCATGGAATTTAGATAGGAACCACGATGTCTCTCAGCTTTGTCGGTATCTTCGTGATGACTCCCATGTCATCAAATGGGGATAGTTAGATATCAAGGATGAAGCAACGTTTTTGGAGCATCTAGTAGAGATCTAGGATCACCAAGAGAACGTGTTACATGGCCTGATCATTCCTTTGGTTCTTGTGTTGAGGAGGCATGGTGTCTAAGAGGATAGTACTTGGGAGTGATAGACGCAGATGTGTTCTCAATACCTAGATTTTTTTTAAGTTTTTCCATATTTTGTTTTTCTTTGTAATGTGATGTTTGAACCTTATTTTATATTAGATGAGATATTTTCCATTGGTTGTGATGTGTGTGGTGTGATGTGTGATAATGTCCTGACATATGTAAAGGGGAGGACCTGATTCCAAATCAAGACACATTAACTGTGATGTGATTAAACCAGTGTGGGTGAGTTAGTGCTGCCCAAAATGGATAGTATCTTTACATGGAGGAAGGTATTTCCTAATTCATGTGTTCGATATGGTTTGGTTGTTGTGCTTGTGTGGTGTGTTTTGTGGTCATTTGGGTTAATGTGATGAGGCACGGATTGCAGGTGTTGAAGGAGGTGTTCTTGGATGTGAGGTTTCCACCCCATATTTCAAACAGAATAGGGTGGTTTATCATTAAACATTGATGTGTTTAGTATTTAGCATTATTATGAGTATAGCAAGTTCCTTGAGAGGTATCTTGAGGATGTTTGTGCAGGCCCTTCCTCTCTTTTCCTTTTGGGTTGATTTTTAATTTTCAAGGGTAAGAATAGTTTGAGAGGTATTTGATGTAATGTCATGGATATCTTAGATCCATTACTTTGAGTAAATCTAGTGTTTGAGTCGTTTTTTGAGATCAAGGTGACTCATTTAAACACTTTTCAAATTTTTCATCAGTATTCCAATTTTTCCAATGGTGGATCACCCTGGCGGTGGCTATACCTGGTGGTGGATCGCTAGTAGTGGCTCATTGGTGGTTTCTTACTGGTGTTCGCTCCCTTGAGGTCCCTCACTGGTAGTTGCTCGCTGGCAGTGGCTCGCTGGAGGTGCTTCGCTAGAGGTCGCTCATCCAGTGGTGCCTCATCCAACAGTGTCTTGCCTTACGGTGACTCACTAACAGTGGCAGCCATTTCATCTGACGGTCACTCAGTAAGCGGTGCCTCACCTAATAGTGGCTCATGAGTGGGCACTCAACCAGCAGTGTGTCACCTAATGGTGGATCATGAGTGTTTTCTCATCGAGCGGTGCCTCATAACGGTGCCTTGTGAATATTGTTTCTAGCTTCTTCCATTTTTTCCCTTTTAACATATTTCCTTGATGTAAAATGATTTTAATACCTTATTTGAAAGGATTTGAGGTCGATTCAAAGGCATTAAATAATATCTTTAAATTTCTAAGATTTTGAGGGATTTTATTTGGTCAAACTGTGTTATCTTGACAAGATCTACCTTTAATGGAAAATCAAAAACATATCTCAAACCAGTGACTCCATTTTCATCTTCCCAAATCTGAGATACCCTTACCCCCTTGTTCTTCCTTCTTGATTTCTATTGATATGGGACACCTAGAGTTCTTCTTACCATAGGATTCATGTGTTTAGGCTATAGCTTTTGGTTCATGTCTCCCTGGATTTTTTCCTACTACATGTGTAACCCTATTTAGGTGCAACCCAGAAGTTCTAATCACCTTTTCTTCCAGGTAGGTTTCTCTTTCATCTTTCTTAATTTTTAATCATGTGGGATGGGTATATGTATGTTTTTCTTTGTGAAGATAGTTGATTCCATATTAATAAAGATAATTGAACCAGTTTAAGATTAATATATACAGGGGTTGGAAAAATTTGTGCATGGCAGAATGCATGGCCTATTATTTCCTATCGACCATTCAAAGTTATGATGCTCAACTAATGTGTATAACAGCACTCGGGTCGAATCCTCGGCAATGATACTTTTTAATAGTCGATTGTTTTTTAATTTATTGTATTTTGATTGGGGGTTTGTTTGTAGAGATTAAATGAAGTGATTAATGATTGGTGTTTGATTTAACAATTTTATAAAGATTGGGGTGAGTTCATTTTTAGGTAGTTAAGCTTGTGATATCCTTGAGATTTTCTTTATATTGCATTTAAATTAACACGCATTTCACAAGATAACATTGATTGGAATTCATAAGTGTTAAGGCTTTAATCCAAGACTTAACTTAACTTAGGGTTCTAATATCAATCAGAGATTATTGATGGTAGTGTATTTATGGTTCCAATAATCCATGGAAACCACACGTTAAACAACCAAGTCATTAATCTATGACATGTTAAGTCCAACATACACAATGTTAAATTAAAGAATACTCATCAAGGAAAAGCACTAAATCGCTTAACATATTTAAATAATGACTCACCCCAATGGTAGATTTACTCATCCATTAAGATGGTTATTAATATGGTAATATATGATTATGGTGATGAATTATAAATAGAACAAAAATAATGGGATAAGAAAAGAGTATTTCATCGAATACACATGATCATTGAGGAGAGTTAAAAAAAACTTTCGACTGGATGAGGAAGAAAAAGAAGGGAAAGGGTTTTAACTTGATTTAAACTATTTTAAGAACATTAATATTAAACTACAGAAGGTGGATGATAATAATAGATATTTAAGAAGAAACTTTCATTAAAACAGAATTACAAAGACAAACACTTGTAAAATTACAAACGAAGAAAACTAAAAAAGTAAATTAGAAAAAAGAGAGAGGAGGAGGAAAGGTCTCTCAAGTGAAAACTTTAGTATGGAAGGTCCTCCCAAGACTTTGTAAAAGCTTTGTTCATGCCAATGTGTTCTCCTCTCTTCTGAAATTCCAACCAAATGCAAGGAGAAGAGGGGGTTGTATTTATAGCCCAAGGAGGTGGATAGTTTGCATTCGAAATCTTTTTTTTTCACTTGAATTTCCAATTTGGTCATTTATACACCTACATTTAGAGCTAAAATCTTCCTAAAAGATTTAGATATTAATTCTACTATCATCTATCAAAATTTGGCGGCCATTGGAATTTTGGAGCCAATGATATGGCTATTTTAATAAATAGGTTGAACCTGTCCATTTTTATCAACACTTTTTTGAAGGCTGAAATGTGGATGGGTTTTTGAATAGGAAGATGACCTCAAATAAAAATAATTTATTCTAAAAAGTCGGCCGATCATATATTATATTTCATGCTGAAAATTCCCAACCTTATTTGATGATTAAATCAGGATAAAATTCAGGAATATTGTCCTAATTTTAATTCTCGGCTAGAATGGTGGGATGGACTTTAAAGATTCATTTGGGCCTCTTGTTTTTTGGATTTGGGCCTTGAAATTTTTATTCATGACTCCTTGAATTGTTATCTGAATGATTGAGTTGAATTGATGAATTTTAATTTTTGGATTGATCCCAGTTATTCAATATTCATGGATGGTCCAGTTTCTTCATAGATTATGTGGGCCTTCTTGTGTGGTCCATATGACCTTTCAAATGGCATAATTGGCCAATGATTCCTTATAATGATATGTGGGAAATTGAATAAGGAATCATAAAAAACAAGAACCACACAATTTGGATAAGTAGGGTGATAGTTATTATTAAACTAGTAAATTGACTTTAATCTGGATGAATTAAAATAATGCTCAAAAATTATAATTAATATTTAAACATTAATATTTCACACAAATTATGCACATTTCATATAAAATCAATAAAGGGGTTATATAAAAAGTTATGAACATATTAATAACATCAAATCCCTCACACTTAGTCTTGTTCATTTCCTCATGTAGAAAAAATATAAAACCATGAAAAAAATCATTTTCACTCACCAACAAATATTAAAGTTTCATTTTCCCAAAATTTCATTTTTCATGCTCAAATTTATAAATAGAAAATGGTGGCACACAAAACTTACACCAATCAAGATGATAAAATTCATTTTTGTAGGTCACTCTTTCACCAACCAAAACTTAAAAATCTTAGAGTTTTAAAGAGCTATCAGCTTCCATTCCCTATCCTAAAGTGAAAAAATAATCAAGAGGTATTCTTAAGGGGGTTTTCTGTGGCTATGGGACGGTGTGAATTTAGTATTCAAAAGAGTAGAAAGAGGGCTAAAACACCAATATGGAAAAAGAAATGCACAATATTTTTTTGAAATGAAACATGTAAAGAAATGGAAACACATATTTACAAGGGAATAATTGTGTGAATAAAGACAGAAAAGTGAAAGAAAATTTTAAGGGAATGAGAAGATGGAATATTTACAAAACACGAAACTACTCCCAATGACATAAGGGTTCATTTTTTTTCTTTTTTTCTTTTTTTTATATTTTTTTCAAAAGTTGAACTTGAAACAAATCTCAAAATCATATCCCAAACCATTATTTGTCTTTTCATGACATTAATTGTAATGGTTATAACAAGATCAAAGGCTGAGAAAAAGTGATTTTTGACCCACCCAAGGCACAACCAATTTTTTTTTCTTGTTTTTTTTATTTGATTTTTTTTATTTTTTTCATTTTTTTGAACACTTGTCAATAAAATTTAAAAAAATACATAAATTAAAGTACATTTCATTCCCTCTAACTCTCACTGAATGACAACCTCTTCTTTGTGTTTTTTTCAATTTTTTTTAAATTTTGTTTTTTCTTGTTTTCTTATAATAACCAGAAACTAACAAATAGTTAATTTCACCATCCTTGGAAATGGAACCATTTTATCTTCACTTGAGTTGTGACTAAATTTTCATGTTCATTTGTCATAATAATTATCCCACCCTTCTATGGTACAACTTTTGGATCCAAAGATATGGCTATTTTACTAAACAGTTTGAACCTAACCATTTTTATCAACACTTTTTCGAAGGTTGAAATGTGAATGGGTTTTTGAACAAGAAGATGAACTAAAATAAAAATAATTTATTATAAAAATTTAGCCACCCATATATTGGATTTCACACTGAAAAATCCCAACCTGATTTGATGATTAAATCAGGAGAAAATTCGGGAATAGTGTCCTGATTTTAGTTCTCGTCTAAAATGGTGTGCTGGACTTCAAAGCTTCATTTGGGCCTCTTGTTTTTAGATTTGGGCCTTGAAATTTTTATTCATGACTCCTTAGATTTTTATACGAATTCTTGAGGAGAATTAATGAATTTTCAAATCTATATTGAGCCCAATAATTCAATCTTCATGGATGGTCCAGTTTCTTCACAGATTTTGTGGGCCTTCTTATGTGGTCCATATGACTCTTAAAATGGAATAATTGGCCAATGATTACTTCTAATGATATATGGTAAATTGAATAAGGAATCCTAAAAAACAAAAACCACACAATTTGGATCAGTAAGGTGATATTTATTATTAACTAGTAAACTGACATGAATCTGGATGAATTCAAATAGTGCTCAAAAATTATAATTAATATTTAAACATTAATATTTCACACAAATTATGCACATTTCATATAAAATTAGTAAAGGGAGTATATAAACATTTATGAAAATATTAATGACATCAAATCCTCCACACTTAGTCTTGTGCATTTCCTCATGTACAATAAATATAAAACCATGACAAAAATCATTTTCACTCACCAAAAAATATTAAAATTTAGTTTTCCCCAACTAGGGGAGGTTTAGAAAATTTCACTCATCCATATTGAATTCAACCACAAGTTATTACAGAAACAATGTTCCAAAAATAATTCATTTTTTCATGTTCAAATTTATAAATGGAAAATGGTAGCACACAAAACTTACACCTTTTAAGATAATAAAATTCATTTATGGAGTTCAATATTTCACCAACCAAAAGTGAAAATATTAGAGTTTAAAAGAGATCTAAGCTTCCATTACCTATCCTAAAGTGCACAAAAATCAAGAGTTATTTTTAAGGGGTTTTTCTGTGGCTATGGGATGGTGGGAATTCAGTATTCAAAAGAGTAGAAAGAGGGCTAAAATACCAATATAGAAAAAGGAATGCACAATATTTTTTTGAAATAAAACATGGAAATAAATGGAAACACATATTTACAAGGGAACAATTGTGTGAATCAAGACACAAAAGTGGAAGAAAATTTGAAGGGAATGAGAAGATGTAATATTTACAAAACATGAAACTCTTCCCAATGACATAAGTGTTCATTTTTTTTCTTTTTTTTTCTTTTTTTTAAATTTTTTCAAAATTTGAACTTGAAACATATCTCACACTCATATCCCAACCCCTGATTTATCTCCTCACAACACTAATTGTAATAGTTATAATAAGATCAAAGTCTGAGAAAAAGTGTTTTTTTACCCACCTAAGAAACAACCCTTTTTTGTTCTTGTTTTTTTTATTTGATTTTTTTAAAAAAAAAATTGAACACTTTTCAATAACATTTAAAATATTAAATAAATGAAAGTACATTACATTCCACCCAAAAATCACTGAATTAAAACCTCTCCCACACACTAAAATGGATTTTTTCCTTCAAGCATATGATAACTCGTTGAAAATCAATAAAAGGGCACCCAAAAAATGAAATCCATTCCCCCCCACACTTAAATTTCAAAAAAATATGCAATGAAAATCCATATTGATATTGGGTGGGATAAGGTATTGGTCTTGTAATGTGGATATCAAAGAAATGGTTTTCATAGGCTCAAAGGGGATTTCAAAAGGAAGATTAATGTAAGGGAAATGAGAGGCTATTTGGCTATTGTGATTCTTATGTGGTTCAGAAAATGCCTCTATCATTTTAATGCACACCAAAGTAGGAAATTCATATTGAAGGTCCACAAACTCAAGACTCGCAAATGGGGGTGAAAAACACACATTTTGAAAAGATATTCATAGGTGGCCTTGGCATGAATGAAAATGTTGTTCCTCATGGGTGGGGAAAATAATTTTCTAAATAAAAAATTGAGCATTAAATTTTTTTTGGTTTTGAAACAATATTATTTATTCAAATATATGATGAAAACAAAAAAAAAATTAGATAAAACCATGTCTTTTGACTCCCCAAAATGGTTGGAAAAATTTTTAAAAATGGAAGGTGAGTAAGTATAACTCTTGATTTATCATATATATATTTTAAATGATTTTTTTTTGTTTTTTTTTTTGTTTTTTTAGTGTTTTTATAATACACACCCACAAAAAAGAGAAAGAGAAAAGAAAGGGTTTGATAAAGAAAGTGGTTAATAAAATGAAAGATAGAGGAAGAAGAAAAAAGAGGTAGAGAGAGAAAGAGGAAGAAGAGAGAAAGAGGGAGTTAAAGGGAAAGAAGTGCCCCTTGGTTTGGATTTGGTGGGTCATCGTCCCCATTCGTTGGTGGGTCAGTGGAAGTTGATGTTCCTCATATGGGATTTTACCTGAAAAAAGAGAAATCATTATTCATCTAATAAAAAACTAAAAAGAAATTAAAATTTCATAGAAGTAAAAGAAAACATGGGTTTCCTCCCAAGAAGCGCGGCATTTATTTTGTCTACAGTTGGAAAATTTCATTAGACTGCCCATATTATGATGGTGGCCACAGTATTTTCTCAACTCGAGTATGCTTTTAGAAAAAATTATCCCCTGGGATGCCTGATTTTTCATTGGATAATTTCTTCCCATCCTTGTTGATGTGTTTTCAATTCAATGGGGCTGTAAAGAAAATATTTCTATCCTCACTTTGGTCTTCAATTTGAAAAATGATGTTATCCACTAAGTGATGGTTTTCTATGCTTAAAAATTCAAGAAGATGTCTCAATTCTGATGGTTCATTTATATAAGGTTCAGATAACACGAAACCAGAGTTTGAGATCCCAATTGTTTTTGACTCATTTATTTCATCACTTACTAATGTAGAGTAATAAGGATCATTAGATTCATAAGACTGAATAAAATTTTAAATATCCTTAATATCAGTGTTGTTTTCCAAAGAGTGGTCAATTTCAACATCACAAATGATCACTTTATTAATTAGGGAACAAATATCACAAACATCACTACCATCGAGATAATATAAACACATTGTTTTAGGGTTCACCTAACATATAACATAATTTTCAAAATCATGGATATGAAATGATGAATGTTGGATAATATGATCTAAATAAATAAATGATAATTTTAGTTCATTTCCCTCATTATCATCCAAATTGGAGCAGTGGAGGCCAAAGGTGATTTGGGATTCCAAAGAGTTTTCAAGATCCTTTAGATCAATGGATTTTTCATTTGTAATTTCAGCATCAATATCTCCATTTATGACTTGGTTAATGAGGATGAAATATTCACAAACTCCTCTATCAGTAGAACAGGAAGAACGTGATGGATTGAGATTCAATACACTCTCAGAGAGACTTTTAGAATCATGGATAGAGAATACAGAGTGATTCTCTGATGGTTATCGCATGGATTGAAAAATATTGAACTTGACCAGTTGGTCACCAAATTCCATAGATAAGATGCCAGCATGGACATAAATTTTTGTTTTAGATGTCATAAGGAAATGTATTCCTAGAATTATAGGAGATTGGAAAGAAGTTATCTCACCTTCCATGTCAAGGACATAGAAGTCAGCTAGGAAGATAAGATCATTGACTCAGACAAGGACATCCTCAATTATTCCCTCAGGACTGGTAGTGCTTCGATTGGATAACTGGATGAAAATACTCATTGGATGTAATGGACCTAGACCAAGGTTGGAGAAGGTGGATTTGGGTATGACATTAATTGAGGATCCTGGGTCTATGAGTGTATCATCGAATTTGGAACTTCCAATTTGGCATGGAACCGTAAAGGTCCCTATATCTTTTCACTTTATGGGTATAGACTACTAGGTGGAAACATTTTTGAAGGTCCTAAGTTTCCTCTTGTGGGTGCACAATTCCTTAAGAAACTTGGCATACTTTGGGATTTTTTTATGGAATATAAGAGGGGAATGTTGACTTCAACACATCTAAATATGTCAAGCATTTTAGGATCAGGTTCAAAGGAATTCTTTGGATTACAAATGTCTTGAGGAAAAGTAATTGGGTTCCTAAGTGGAATGGAAGAAGGTGAGGGAATTTATTCAGGTTCCTTTTCAAGTTTCTTTTTCATTTCATTTTCTAGGTCAACATTTAAAGGGTAGTGGGAGGTCTCATCATGAGGCATATAAATTTTCTTTCCTGATCTAAGTGTATTTTCACTTACATTACCCTTGGGGTTGGGTAATGGTTGAGCTGGGAGTTGGGAATAATTTTATTGTTGTTGCTGGCTCAAGTGGGATGCAAGTTAACCAATTTGTGTTTCAATGTTCTTGAGGCTAGAATGGGTGAAGGATGAAAGATCTTCTACAGCGCTTTCTCATGGTTGGTTGGAAGAAGAGGCTTATCTCGGATTGGGATTACCTTGATTTTGGTTATTGAGAAAGTGATTGTATTGGTTTGGGATTTGAGAAGGCTCACTAGGACAGTGGAAACCTAGAGGAGCAGGAGGGGGATTTATCCTTTGTTGTTGAGGAACAAATGGATAAGGTTGTTGGAAGTTACCAAGACCTTGAACATATTGTAAAGGGTTTGGGTTTTGAGGATGGAATTGTGGGATGGGGTTTCCATACCTTAAGCCTTGGTTATAAAAAGAAGAGAAGGGCTCAAAGTGAGGTTAGTTGGAGGTTCTAATGAACTGACCTGATAGTTGAGGGTTGGTGTTTTGCTAAGCATAGGCTGCATTGAGCTCCATTGGTCCAGATGAATCGGATGGATCATCTTGAAGTTATGGGTATGTGTCTGTTGGATGAGATGGGGAGTTTTAGATTCCATAGTTCTTGATAGGTCCAGGGAACAAAGATTGTGGAGAATATGAGGTTGGGGCTTTAGAAGCCACAGCTAGTTGTCGTACAGGACCTGTAAGTTCACTCATGCACTCTGTCATCTTGTTCGGCTCTATTGATTTACTATATTGGGATTCTTTGACTTGATCATGTTCTATAGTATGGAATTTTTGTGTGTTTTTATCCATGTTACTTATAAGATCTCTTGCATTTGCAGGAGTTTTATCAACAAGAGAACCACCACTTACTGCATCAATGAGAGTTCTCTCCATAGCCAATAACCCCTTATAGAAGTATTAGATCAAGATTTTATTAGGGATTTGGTGGTGTGGGTAGGTTGAAACAAGATTTTTGAACCTCTCCGAGTACTCATGGAGTTATTCATTTGGGAATTGACGAATACAACTTATTTCCTTTCGGATAGAAGCAGTAAGAGAAGCAAGAAAGAATTTTTCTTAAAAAAAGTCGCTTCATGTCATTCCATGTGGTTATGGAACCAGGAGGGAGGTAGTAGAGCCATGACTTGGAAGTGTCAGCTTGGGAGAAAGGGAATTCTTGGAGTTTTATTTGTTCCATAGAAACCCCTTGAGGCTTCATGGTAGAGCACACCACTTGGAACTCTTTAAGGTGGAGATGTGGATCCTCACCAGCTAGCCTGTGGAAATGAGGAAGAAGATAAATCAAACCCGATTTGAGTTTAAAGTCAACCTATATGTTTGGATATTGAATACCAAGAGTTTGGTAATTCATATCATGGGAAGAAATTTTTTTTAGTGTTTGTTCCCTGTGATTGGCCATATCTAATTCAATTGGTTAGACAAGGACTGGTTCTTGAATTATTTGATTATCTCTTATGTTCCTCCTAAGTTGGCGAAGTGTTCGCTCAATTTCAGGGTCAAACAAATCAGATGGATTGTTTGGGAGGATATGGGGCATTCATAGAGACTTTGTAAGAAAAAGGAATATGGGTTTTTGTTTTTGTTTTTTTTTCATTTATGATTTTTATGAGAAGGTGGGTTTTTCTTTGTGTTTTTTTTTCAGTTTTTTTTTTTAATTTTTTTTTTGTTTTTTTACAATTACCAGAAACTAAAGACTATTTAATTGCACCATCCCCAATAATGGTGCCATTTGAACATGAGGTTGATTATCACCTATCAACCGTTCAAAGTTCTAATTCTATGCTAATGTGTATAGCAGCACTCGGATCGAATCCTCGATGATGATACTTTTTAATAGTCGATTATTTTTTAGTTGATTGTATTTTGATTGGGGGGTTTGTTTGTAGAGATTAAATAAAGTGATTAATGATTGGTGTTTGATTTAAAAATTTGATAAAGATTTGGGTGAGTTAATTTTTATGGAGTTAAGCCTGTGATATCCTTGAGTTTTTCTTTATATTGCATTTAAATTAACACCCACTTCACAAGATAATGTTGATTGGAATTCCTAAATGTTAAGGATTTAATCCAAGTATTAAATTAACTTAGGGTTATAATATCAATCAAATATTGTTTATGGTAGTGTATTTATGGTTTCAATAATCCATGGAAACCACAGGTTAAACAAAACAAGTCATTAATCCATGATATGTTAAGTCCAATATACACAATGCTAAATTATAGAATACTCATCGAGAAAAAGCTCTCAATCACTTAACATATATAAATAATTACTTACCCCAATGGTAGATTTAATCATCCTTTAATACTTTTATTAATATATTAATATATGATTATGGTGATAAATTATAAATAGAACAAAAATAATGGGATAAGAAAAGAGTAGTGTGTCGAACAAACACGATCGTTGAAGAGAGTTAAGAAAAAGACTTTCGATTGAATGAGGAAGAAAAATAAGGGAAAGGGTTTTAACTTGATTTAAACTATTTTAATAACATTAATATTAAACTAAAAAATTTGGATGAGAATAAGAGATATTTAAGAATAAACTTGCATTAAAATAGAATTACAAAGATAAACACTTGTGAAATTACAAACGAAGAAAACTGCAAAAGTAAATTAAAACAAAGAGAGGAGGAAAGGTCTATAAAGTGAAAACTTGAGTATGTAAGGTCCTCCCAAGACTTTCGAAAAGATTTTTTCATTCCAATTTGTACTCCTATCTTCTGAAATTCCAACCAAATGCAAGGAGAAGAGGGGGTTGTATTTATAGCCCAAGTAGGTGGACAATTTTCATTCCAAATATTCTCCTCCACTTGCATCACCAATTTTTTCATTCATACAGCTGAATCTAAAGATGATATCTTCTTCCAAGTTTTAGATATTTATGTTTAATGTAATAAATAAAAAAATTTCACCCATTGGACTTTTTGATCCAAAGATATGGCTATTTTACTAAATATTTTGAATCTGTCCATTTTTATCAATAGTTTTTCAAAGGCAGAAATGTGAATGGGTTTTTGAACAGGAATATGCCATAAAATAAAAATAATTTATTCTAAAAAGTTATCCTAACATATCTTATATTTCAAAATGAAAAAACCAGCCTGATTTAATTATTAAATCAGAAGAAAATTCAGGAATAGTGTCATGATTTTAATTCTCGTCCAGAATGGGGGTCTGGACTTCAAAGCTTCATTTGGGCCCATTTTTATTGGATTTGGGCCATGAAATTTTTATTCAGGACTCCTTGAATTTTTATCATAATTTTGGAGGAGAATTAATGAATTTTAACTTCTGGATTGAGCTCAGTAATTCAATATTCATGGATGGTCCAGTTTCTTCATAGATTCTGTGTGCCTTCTTTTGTGGTCCATATGACCCTTCAAATGGCAGAATTGGCCAATGATTTCTTATTATGATATGTGGTAAATTGAATGAGGAATCCTATAAAATAATAACAAAACAATTTATATCAGTAGGTTTATAGTTATTATTAAACTAGTAAACTGACTTGAATCTAGATGAATTCAAATAGTGCTCAAAAATTATAATTAATATTTAAACATTAATATTTGACACAAATTATGCACATTTCATATAAAATTAGTAAAGGGAGTATATAAAAAGTTATTAAAATATTAATAACATCAATGACCTTATTTTTTTTGTTGATATTGTGATTTTTATGGGTTAACTATCCAATAAAAATCATGGATGTTGAGGGTCCTTTTTGTACACTAAATCATTTATGGAATTCATGTTGTTTTTCCCCCATTGAACACTTGTTTATGAAAACAATTTAACCACATATATTCAACTAATAAATGGATTCCATAGGATCTTTGAGTTTCTATGATAAACCCTAAATTAACAAGTGGAATTAAATAATGGATGTCTTATTAAATATGAAAATATGTTTCGCTTTGGTTGGTGTGGTGATGTGGTTGCAGACATGCTTGTGCACAGGGGGTTGATTTTGTTGATATGGTAATCTGGGCATGGTATGATGACACAGTAGGGCTGTGGAACTGTTTTTTTTTTGTGATATGTTGCTGGATTTAGTTGTGAGTTGGGGTTTTCTTTGGTTGGTATGATGGATTTTGAAGGATGGACTTTAATAAGTACATTAGTGATTGGTATAGGTGATTCACCATTGATAACATGCAGAAAACTTCACCCTATATCTATAGTTAGTGGTATGATGTGTCTTTAATGTGAAGTGTGTTAATTTACCATGATTGTTAGTGTGTTCCCTAGTTTCTCGGGTGGTGATGGAATGAATAAATAATTGTTCGATAAAGTTTGGAGTAACTTTTTTTGGTTTGGTTAATAATATGGAGGTGGTTAATAAAGTATTAAAATTGTGTTTGTGTGATTAAACATGGTTGATAATAGATAATTAAATGAATAGGTGTTGAACATAGGTGTAATGTGAAGCCTCGTTTGTTTATCAGGCTCTTCACCTTTTGAAATGATGGGCGTAGATCCTAATAATTTCATTTAGGGGTGGTAGTAAAGGTGATAGTGTTGTGAGTTGGTTATTTTCTTGAGAAACCATTGGTTGGGATGGAGTGTTTGATATTATACATTTACTTGTATATTCTTGTGATTTCTATATTCACCCCACCCATGTTGATCACTATGTTCTGAATACCAACATTGTCACGCGGGGGTTTTGTTTCCAACATCTGGTGAGGAATACGGATGGCTGGGTACCCTCTCTTTTCTTCTCTCTCTTCTAAGAAAGGTAGGTATGACATAGGCTATGATGGTTGGAGGTCTATTAGTGTCTTAGATGGTGATTATGATATCCCATGTGTCTTTAGGTAAGATGTGATGGCTCATGTGTTTTTGGGTGAGGTGGTTTGTGATTTCCCAGGTGTCTTTGGGGTGATATGTAATTTTCTTTCCCATGTGTCTTCGGGATGATATGTGATGTGTTGTGAGTCCCATGTGTGTATGGGTGGGATGTGATGTGGTGTATGGAAGGGATGGTAGTTCTAGGATGTATGACATTGGGTGATAGTGGCATACCAGAGGGAAAGTGATTCGGGGTACCCTATCATCAATGTACTTTATATTGTATTACTTGGCTTGAATTATTTGGTGAGTGTGTCTTGGTGAGGTTGGGATGGTTAGTATACTTGATTAAGTGTTATTTAGTTCTGCCATTTTTTCATGGTTGAATTAGTATGCCTCTTTCACATGTGCATGAGAGACTTAAGTTATCCTACTAAGTATACTTGTATGATCACCCTACTTATATAAACTATTTTCAGGTTTCCATGAGGATTTCACATACCGTGTTGGACCTTAATAGCTTGGATGTTGATAGTTTTCATGTTGCTGCTTATCTTTACTTTTGGTATTTACTTTGGAGACTTTTGTTTTGTAACAGTTATATTTTACACGAGCATGTGGGATGATCTTGGATTTATTTTTTTATTGTTTCTTAGAGTTTCATTGTGGATTATTCATCCTATCTCTAGATATTATTTTTTTAAGGGTAATGTCTCCCATTTTGTGAGACTTGTACACCCTTGGTGCTATTATCTAACCTGGGGTCTTCTGGTAGCAGGACTTGAGGGCCATTATCTCCCTTTCTTCATTTCCATCCCAGGAGGTGTATCTTTTGAGGGAGGGGTCATGAAAACATAGATACAAGTAATTTTTGTGCAGAAATTCTATGGATGAAACACACTTTACTAGACTACGGATATCAATTTTTACATGTCACTATAAATTTTGATAACAAAAGTGTGATAAATATCTCCAAGAACCATGTGTCTCATTCTAGAAAAAAACAAATTGATATAAGACATCACTTTTTGAGATATAAATTTCAAAGGGGGATATAACTCTTGAATTCACAGGTACTAATCATCAACTTACTAACAAATTCACTAAGCCTTTAAACTTTGAGAGAATAATCTATATCAGACATGAACTTAGAATGATAATATTTTGTTAATCTTTTATTGTTAAAGCTATGTTTCTTATGGTAGAAAATTCTCTAGATTGGTAGTATTGTAGATGATCTTCCATTATTATCAACAATCATTTGATCCACTATTATCCTTATACCATTAGCTATGATACTGTTGGATCTTCTACCATTAGATGTGTACCATTAGCTGTGATATCATGAATCTCACTACCATAAGGATATACCATTGACATTTGACTATTAGTATCTATTATTTCATAATACTATGATCTCTACCATTGGGATTTACCATCCCACGATCTACCATTCCTTTTTCCTACTATTACCAACTTTGAATTAAAATTATTATTTTTGTCAAATTTTATTATAGATATTATATATGAAACATGTTTTAAATTTTGTAATCCCTAAAAGATAAATCTACCTAAAATCTAAGTCTAGGATCTCCTTTTAATGTGAACCTCCTTTGAAATATCTCCCTTTCTCTCTTGACCTTATATGCATTCAATCAACAACCCTTGAAACCTCTCGAAAATGGTTTGAGTGAAACATCTAACTGTTTCACCTGATGATTTGTGACCATTGAAGAAATCAATAGTAGAATCTAATTTTACAATAAATTTGAGGAATATAAAGATTTTTTTGTGGGTTTTCATTGATAAAATGAAATATATGTTGAATGGTTAATCTCAAGTAACTATATTATGCTGAAAGTGGTCCAAGGCCAAGTATGGATCGAATGGTTCTCAGGGAACAACTGACCATTATATCCTAGGTTGGTTCACTAGTTCTATCTATTTGCGGAGTATGTGTTAAAAGAAAATAAAGAAATTATTAAGATAGTTATATATGGAAGAGATCTTGTTTTTTTGTCCAAGAAATTTTCCATATGCTTAAACATTCCTCGTTGAGGTATATATGAGTATTATCAAGGTTAATTTCCCATTCATGAAGATTTGTGATTAAGTATGTCCTTATGGATATTATTGGGAATACAATGATGTGAAAACCTGTTGTAGTGTATTTAGATGGGGAATGTTTCTTGTTATATGAGTTTATCCAATATATGATTTATTACGGGAAGGGGTACTTTAGAATTATGAGGTATCAAGATATATTTTTCTTATTTCTTATTAAAAAGGGAATTATATTAACCGATGTAGATATCTCATAGTGTATATGATGGATATTTACAGACCATCCTCTTGATCAAATTTCTTTTCCTATCCTAAGATGATATCTACCTTGTTATAATCCAAAGGTCTTATTCCATAAGCTGAAGATAAGATAACCAGTGGTGGTGGTTTTTTCTTAAGTCAAGAAACCTAAAAAAGAATGACAGTTAACAGGAACCCTTGTTTAAGGAAATGGGTGTAGGATAATGAAAAATTGTATAAAATATTCAACCCTTATGATTATCCTTCTAGACCAAAACATGTAGTTGACCCTGCCTTAGATCCAGATAAAGTGGTGGTGTATTCTTTTGATGAGAGATTTGAGGATGTTGATACTAAGTAATTTGATGATGTTGAAGAGGAGTCTTCTCCTATTTTGGTAAAAGAAGAAAGTGACCCTGATGTGGTAAAAATTAAAAACGTATCTTATGGATCAAAAATCCCTCCTCATTATCTTCACAGTAGAGAAATCCTACTTAAAGAATGTAATGAATCTAAAGAAACTACAGTTTCAAATGAATCTTAGTAGGAGAATCCTTCTTTTGAGTCTCCAAAATAAGTACTTAAGGTGTCTGATGGAAATAATGATGGTCATAATGATGGAGATAAGAAATAATATCCCAAACCTTCTTAGAATGGATTTGAACTAAGTGAGTATACTAGAGAAGTAAGGATCAGTTATACTCGGTATGTATTAGCCACCCAATAACCTGGTCATAGGGTTGAACCAATTATTTCAGAAAAACATGAATATAAGGTATCAAATAATGAGAAGAAATATCTAGTCTCTAATCTACTAGGTAATCCTTACCCTAATTCCAATAGAGATGATGGAATTAGTAATGATGACAATAATATTGGTGAATATGAGGTAAGTCCACTTAAGCATGGTGGACTTTCCATCTTTATTGTTAATAAAGATCCTTGGGTATTATTGATTGAAAGGATTGATCTGACAGAAAGGTTTTATGTTACTCCTCCAAGTGACTATAGTGAAGAGATTGGACATGAGGAGTCTACCTTGCCAAACCTTGAAAGGATTTCATATCATCCTACTTATCTTACACCTCCTCCCAGTTATGTGACTAAAGAAGATTTGGATTATTTTAATGCAAGTTTATTGTTAGATCTCAATGGGATTCTCATATATACACCTCCTCGGTAAACTAAACTCAATAAAGATAATACCTAGTGGTTATTCTCAATGGTAATTTCTCACATATAGCCTAATATGGATATAAAAATGAAACAAATGGAAATTTAGAACATTATTTTAGATGATAATATAGATGAAGTTCAATCTATCATGTACGAAATGATAGGAATATTTAATAAGATACATCTATATATTTTGGAAAGATTAGATTCACTACCTACAATTGGTGCTTCCTATTCTTGTGCTCCAACTCTCGTTCTATCATTGGTTGACACTAACTTGATAATAACCATTATAAGAGAGGATCTACATGCTACAATGGGTTCTTCTAATTCTTCTTATTAAGAATAAATTCATCAAATAAAATCACATAGAGGGAATATTTATAAATTAGTTAGAGAATGCTTAAATGATGCTAGGGGTGATAGATAAACTATCACTAAAGCTATTAAATATTATCTTTCAAGGATTTATAGAAAGCATGTAATAAATTCTCACTTTATGTTCCTTGTTTAAAATCCAAGAATTCCCACTGTGACCAATCCCTTCAAGGATAAAGTGAATCATTTAAAAGTTTTGGCCCCTTTTCTCAAGTTGTTTATGGAAGAGAAAGTGGATTTATTTAAGGAAATGGATCATGGTGATCGGTTTATCACCAATTTTGGGATCTCTTGAAGAATTTTAAATAGACTTCAAGGACTAAAATTATAGATCCTATATCCCTTCTAGTGTAATATTCTCTTTCTGCCCCTTTTCATACCCCTACCATGGTAGTTCGTCCTTTTGGTATTAATCCTTTTGAAGTAGTCAAACATATCATGCTAATTATCATCAAGGACACTCCTCCCTCTTCTGGTCTTATATCACCTGCCTCCTCCTCTATTCCTCTTATTTCTAGCTAAGGAAAGGATCCATTGGACCCTAACTCTCTTCATGAGAATGAACCCTCCTCAAATTCTAACTAGGATTTTATAGGGAATGACTTTTTTGTTTTCCCTTCTTATTTTATACAATGTACCCCTTTCAATGGTAAATTTAAAGACTCCCTATTTATTCATTCTTTTTTTTTATGTTTTCAATTTTCCTAATTCTTTTTATCTATTTTATAATACCAAAAGGGGGATTACTTTAATGGAATTTCATATCAGTAATAATAAAATGGAATATCACCCAATTACTTGCATGACTTAAATGGATATCTATGCATTACATGGATTTATTGAGCTAAGAATACTATATTCTATTCATATTTTTTATCTATTAAAGTTGTATATATGTTTTTTAAATTCCATGATTTTTTATCATCAAAAATGGGGATATTGTTGGGTTAGTTTAGAACATACTTATTTTAATGATCCCAAATCATGTTTGTTATATTTCTAGTAAGTTTAATGTTTTATGATAGTAAATAATATTCTAGCAAAAGTTGTGAAATTTATATAAGTATTGATCAACTATTAGTTGAAAAGATATGCCACCAGTTATACTGAGCTAACATCAGGACACGCTACCATTTAGTGGAGCTACCACTAACTATCAGACAGCGCTACCATTAAACACTCCTACCACCAGTATCTACTATTATTGCTTGATTCTACAATCAAGGAAAAGCTACCACTACTAATATAGTTGAATGTTATTACCATCATGATGATCTACCATCAGGTTATTCTACCTCCAGGTTGTGCTGCCGCTATCACCACAACATTACTACCATCAAATCATCTACCGATTGAGATGTTACCACTAGTAATATATCACTAAAGTCTACTATTGTCAGATAAAGATTCTATCATTAGGTAATCTACCAATAGTGGAGCTACCATGGATATCTATAATTAATTTTAAAATTAATTCTCAAATGGAAAGTTTATAGAATTAAATGTTTTGTAGAAGAATTTGGATTTAAGAAGAATTATTCTTAAACAAATCCATGGAAGGATTAAAGATAAAGTCGGTATTTCTAGATTTTATTCTCAATACAAGGATCCAAATTACTTTACTATTACTTTGAAATAGATAATTAGATCTTCAGGAATGTTATGTGTTCAAAACATCCCCCTCATGCATGAAGAATAAGTGGTGTGCAGGCATATTGAATATGTGAAAGAATGAAAAATATATTTTGACAGAAGAACTTAAAAAGAATTAAGGATATTTCATAACATCTATGATCGTCTGTTTTACTAAACTTTCTATGAAAACCTTAGGAAGCTTCTCTCAAAAAAATTAGAGACTCTTGAGAAACTAAACCCATTTGAATTGAGTTGAACTATATTTTATCTTATATAATCATTTTGTATTTAATTTTATGATTTAATTTTGAGTTTTGTTTAGTATTACTCTATAAATTTGTAAAATACAATCTACTATACTAAAATAGATAGTGTTCAACAATCTCTCTCAATTTTCTTCATTTTTATTCCCACAAACAATTGTGGAAGAGTTCGTGTGTGAGATGTACTTTTTTTATCCCATGTATAACTTTGGAAGAGGGTTTTGTGGATAGATAACCTTGTGTGATATTGTTTGTAAAATCCAATCCAGATTTTGGATCGGTTTATTTTATAACAAACTTCTTGGCAGTAGGTGATTTCCAAGTGGACGGGACTAAGTCTCGTCTTGAGACTGAAGCCCTTATTAAATTTTCATTATGTGATTTATATGATTTTTTTCATTATTTATCTCAAATACTATTTCTATTAGTTGTTTATGAAAACAAAATTTTACTCTGATAGTCAATCTTAATTTGTGTTTTATATATTGTGTTTGGTTAAATAAATTAGTTTCAAAATTTAAAGTACTTTTAAATTTATTTTAACTGGTCCTTGGTCCCACTTTTAAGAAGATATTTAAAAAATTAAATTATATATTTCTATAGTTTTTATTAAATGGGTGGTTTAATTACATTGAGAGATTTAATTTTTAAATTGTTTCTTAAACATATATTTTACTAGAAACTCAATTCACCCCCACTCTTGAGTTGTCCATAGGGACCAACACCTACTTCCTTTAAAAAACTATTATTCCATTCATTCATCATTGAATTCTATTCTCTCTCAAAGTTATATATACTTTTATATTCAAAATGAATATTGTATTATTAACATTATGTTTTATTTCTACAACTTTTTTTGTGAGTGCGGTCATTTTGGTGGATCAAGTAGATCCAAATTTTTATATATTACTTATTTTATTTTTTATTTATTATCCCATTGTAATATTTGGAATTCTTATTGGTTTAGTTAGTGACTAAGTTTCCATTATTCATTTATGAGAATAATGTTTTGTTGGTTTCTCTATGTTATTTATGTTCCTTATACTACATGACATATTATAAGAAGAGAAATTCTATTGAAAACATTTTGGGTTCATTACACCACTGGAGTTAATATACCTATCCCTGACAAAAAAAATAGAACTCGTAGATAATACATATCCTTGAGTCCCCATAATGAACCAATGTGTCATGTTCACCTTGGGTTTAACCATCAATCTTGGTGTGTACCTGAGGGCTATGTTCACCTTAGGTTTTACCATTAGTCTCCATGTACACCTGGGAGCCGTGTTCACCTCAGGTTTAACCGTATGTCTCAGCATCCACCTGGGGGTCATGTTTACCCTGAGTTTAACCATCAATCCCAAGTTTCCACCCAGGTCTATTCACCACAAGTTTAACTATCAATACCAAGAATCCACTCGGGGGATGCGTTCACCCAGAGTTCAACCATCATAACAAAATAATCCATATACTTTAAAAGCGGAACATAAACATAAAATCATTTTCATAACACCAAATAAATCAATCAATCTATAATGAATAATTTACCATTCCTATTATGGAATAATTCCAATTCCCATTACACAAAACCTTTCAAAAAACCATTTCCAAGATCTAGTCCAATTAACTATTTCTAATGCAATCCAAAAATATTATTTCTAATGACATTTCAAAATACCTTTTTCCATATACCAATTTTCAAAAGAAATTCATCACATGACATCAATACAATTTCATTTTTCCATTTTAAAAACCAAACCAAATTAGCTTTTCTAAAATACTATTTCAATGTGTCATTTCCAAAAATAACATTTCTCATTTAAAACACCATTTTCCCAAAAAAACATTTATAATAAAACATCATTTAATTAGCCAATTCCCAAGGTTTAAATTAGCACTAAAATGTTCCACTATAAACCACCTCCCCATAGGGTTTAATCCTTCCAAAAGTGATAAATAAAACCAATTCCAATTTAAAACACTTACTTAATTCCTATGGTCATCACTCCGAAAATCAGATAACCATGATATCATACACATAAAAAATAAATAAAGACTATGGAAAATTTTAGGGACCACCTGTGAGATAATAATAGTATTCAATGTAATACAAGAGTGGTGAATCTTAGTTTATAAAAATTTAAACTTATAATTTTACCAACACCTTATTTTTAATAAATTTTATCAGCCAAAGGTTTGTTCTTATATACTTTATAAACTTAGAGTAAAAAATCCATAATACATAGTATGAACTTTATATAAAATTCAAAGTGGGAATAAGAAACTTTTAGAAATAAAAATAAAAAAGTATAAGAATCTTTTATAAATAACATAACAAAAAAAACTTACAAACCCTTCCCTAAGAAAGGTATTCACTTTAACCAAAGTGATAAGGAAGCCTATGAACCTGACTTAAGGTACCTCCGATTATAAACCTATTATAAGTTCAATCTCCCAACACCTTGGAAGACCTCTATCAGCCCGATCAGACATAGCTTTGTCTACCTATCCCCAGGATCCCTCGATCAACCAGATCAAATACACTTTATATCTCCCTATCCCTAAGATACCTCAATCACATGATTAGACAAATAATGATTACAATGGAAAAAACTTAAAATATTTATAATGAAATCCTTACAAATGTATAATTTAATAAAAATATTTTAATATTAAAATCGAAGCGCACTCAGCAATAAGATCTTTCAAAACATCAACAATAACTTTAGATCATAGATTATCATCCTACTTAAAATTATTATTCTCCTCAGGGTTGCATTATTATTTATAGATGATCTTATGACACTAATATTCTACAATTATTAGTATTAGTTTCAATGGAATTGTAAAAAACATTCTCTTCTCAATGAGTTCAACATAATATCATTCTATATGATGTATGTTAGGTATAGCACCATTACAATTCCTTTAAAAGTTATATCTGGTAGAAATGATATATCTACATCCAGTTTAATTTATATGTATCTATTTATTAGACTTATTAAAAATTCATCTAGTAGACTTTTTAGTTCTATGTCTGATGGGATTTGTCTAATGGACATCATAGAACTTTGTCTGATGGAATTTCTTGAACTCTATCTAATGGAATTTATAATCCCTCCATTTGATAGACTTTATATAGGTATATCTGATGTATTTTTATATTTCATTATGATTTAATTGGAATGAATTTGGCTGATGTACTTATTAATCATCTGTCTGAAATACTTGATATATGTTCACCTAATATAATTGGAGTTCTTTGTTTGGTAAAATTGATTACCTTCCTATAAATAACTTTATAACTTTGGAAAAGGTGAAGATTAAAAATATGAAAACATTTAAAGATTTAAATTTTATTTTCAAAAGTAATGTTATAAAAAATCATTTCAAATAAAAATCCCCCCCCCCCTTGAAAATTACAATGCACAAAACTTGAGGGAAATTTTTAAGGTACATATTTAAAAAAACATACCCCCTGCTTACAAAACTTTTGAGTGCTCTACCTTATCCCCCTTTTTTATTTTCAAAAATAATTTAAAATGAAACAAACTTAGTATAATGGTTTCCTTGAAATTTTGGAGATAAGTAAAAAAAAAGTGGAATAAGGAGACTTTTAAAGTTTCTTATAAAAATATTCGATTTTTTTTGTAAAAAAAATAGAAACAAAAAATAAAATCAAGATTAAAAAAATCATAGCCCTATTTTAAGTATTTTTTCATTATAAGGAGATGATTAAACCAAAAAATGGATAATAATAATTTAATGTTGATCATATCAAACTTTTTTTAATAAATTAAAATATATTATAATGTATGGGTTTTGTAAAAAGTTTGGAAAGTTGATATTATGTTCCAATAAATTGTAAAATAATATCACTTTTTTATACGTGATTCCAAAGGAAATGATATCTTATATATATATATGTGTGTGTGTGTGTGTGTGTGTGTGTCTGTGTGTGTGTATGTATATGTACATATATATATGATTTGATTTTGAGTGATTTTTTGGATTCTTGGACAAAGCTATGGATCTTGAGTTACCACAAAAAAATAGATTTTTACTAAAACTCATACCAAAATAAGTGAGAGTGTGTTTCATCCATGACACCTGAGCACAATAACTCTGGACTGCTGCATATTCAGATTCAACAGTGGAAAGTGATATTGGGTATTTTTTCTTGAAAGAAAAATATACTAAAACCTATCCTAACAAATTACATGTTTCAAATGTACTTTTCTTATCCATTTTACATCCACCAAAGTTAGCCTGTGAAAAAAATAGTTCAAAATCATTTCCAAAAGAATAAAATATTCTAACTTTTGAAGTTCATTTAAGATAATGAAAGATTAATTTCAAACCTTTAATATAGTATTATTTTTTATTTTATTAAAATCTCACTAACAATAATAAATAAAAAATTAATTCTAGTCGACTTGTTATAAGATATAGTAAACTTACAATCATCCATCAAAAAAATTAATCAACTTGTTTCCTAGATTCATCAAGATCAATAGTTTTTTAGGTTTTGATAGGATTAATTATAATTATTTTCATTTTCAAAACCAAATATATTGAGTAAATATTTTTAAAAAAAAATTTGAGATAAGATGGTTCTAGTTTTTGATAAATTTGAAAAGCAAAGAAAAAAGTTAATTCATCCATTATGATCATTTCAAACTCAGATTTTATAATTTCTAAAAAAAAATCAGAAAGATATTTTTTATTTGAACCAAATATAATTTCATCGAGATAAATTTGAATAATGATGATATATTTAAAAACTTACTTGATAAAAAGAGTTGGATCATCATCTCTCTTAACAAAATTATTTTGAAGTACAAAATTTAAGTAAGTCTATCATAGTGGGAACTTGGAGCTTGTTTAAGTCCATAAAGTGACTTAGTAAGTTTAAAAACATGATATAGAGATTTTTTATTTTCAAAACTAGGTGGTTTTTCTATATAAAATATATTCTATACATATTCATTTAAAAAAGAACACTTCACATGCATTTGATAAAGAGTAAAATTTAAAAATGCTGTAAAGGCTAAAATTATATGAATAGATTAAATTATTGATACTAGAGAAAAAAAAATTCTTTATAATTTATGCCTTACTGTTGATTATAACCCTTAGAAACAATCCTTCTATTATTTATTATAATAATTCCATTTTTATCACATTTTTATGGAAACCTCATTTTATGCCAACCATTGGAATATCTTTAGGTCATTCTAACAAAGGCCAAACTTTATTCCTTTAAAATTTATTGAGCTCATCCTACATTTCAATTATCCAATCTTCATCACCTAAATCCTCATCAAGTTTTTTAAGTTTGAACTAAGATAATAATGCACAGTGTTCATATTCATTTCTTAAGGAACTGTGAGTTTTGACTAGTTTATTTATATCACCAATGATATTATCAGTGGGATGATTCATTAAGATCAACTAATTTTATAGATATAAAAAAAATAGGTTGAATTTATTCTAAAGGTATAACTTCTATAATTATTTTTTATTTTTTTTATTATCTGAATAATTTTCTAACATTGGTTAAAAACTAGTATTAAAAACATCATATGAAGATATAGCTTTAGGTTGTTTAAAAACAAAAGTATCGGTTTCATCAAACTTAACAAGAACTGTTTTCTCAATAGGGTTTTTTCATTTTTTTAAAACATGATAATCCTTACTTGTAATAGAATAACTAAGAAATATTCCTTTTTCAAATTTTGGATCAAATTTATGTAAATTATATTTAGTATTTGGAATGAACACTTTTCATCCAAAGACTCTAAAGTAAGAAAGTTTTTGATTTCTTCCTATCTACAACTCATAAGTATTTTTATTAAGAAAAGTTATAAGTAAGACTCAATTTATAGTATAGTAAGAAGTATTAACAGCTTCATCCAAAAAATGTTTTTCAATTAAGTATTCACTCAACATGGTTCTAGTAATCATCTGACTAATTCTATTTCATTTTTAGACTACATCATTTCACTGAGGAGTTATATGAGCTAAAAAATTGTGTGTAATTCCTTTCTTACTAAAAAAAAGTTTCAAAATAAAAACATTCAAACTCACCACCATGGTCACTATGAATAGTAACCAAAGGTATTTTTTCTCATTTTTAACATGGTAAACAAAAAAAATGAAAAGGTGATTTTGAATTTTTCATTAAAAAATATACCTATGTGTATCTAGTGTAGTCATTAACAAAGACATATACATAGTATTTGCCTCAAATACTACTAGTTTATGTTGGAAAAAATAAAACCATGTTCACTAACTATAAAGCTTCATAAGATGATACTTAAATAATATATTTAAATCATTACTTATGTTTCTTTCTATATTGACAAGGGTCATAGACTTTAAAATAATTAAACTTAAGCTCCAGTAGATCTCTAACAAGTGAATTCCTAAAAAGTTTATCTAAATTTCTTACATTATAGTGTCCTAACCTTCTATACCACAAACAATTTTGGTATTCCATTTCACTAAAATAGGGTAGATATTGATTTAAAAGGTATTATAAGATTAAATTGTAAGAATTCTCATGACTATCAATAGAAATAATGAATTTACCTTCGGAACATTGAATGGTACATTTATCATTCCAGAAGTTCAAAAGATAATATTTATAACATAATTAAATTATATTTATTATATTGTTCTTAATTCCTACAAATTTCTTAACATTATAAATTAAAATTTTTATAAGTAATTCAATATCACTGATTCTATAGATTTATCCTTGAGCATTGTCACAAAAAGTCACTTTTCCACCCTTCATATTAATAATATTTTGAAATAAATTTTCATTTTCAGTCATATGCCTTGAATAATCGTTATCAGTGTACCATATGTTTTAGATTTTGGTACCCATAATTTATCCTGTAAATAAAAGCATCAATATTTTTGTACCAAGACTTGCTTGGGTCTAGAACTATTAGCAAACAAAACATTCATATTCCACATCTGTCTAGTTTTCTTATGTTTAACAAATTAAAATTCTTTAGTGATCTAAGATTTATGAAAAAATGACTAAACTTTATTTAAAGAAATTTTATTACAATGTAAACCTCATTTAAATTTAATAAAAAAGGTTCCACTTTTTGAAACAAAATAGTTAGACTCATAATGATGTTTTTCTGAAGTAAAACCTATTCCAAAAGTAATTCTATGAGGTCTCAACTGTCTTTATAGATTATCAAAATTTTAGTTCATGAAAGTAAAATATTATAAAAGTTCCTTTAGACTAGTTATTTTAGAATTGAGTTTCACAACCAAATTATTATCATTATAATTTGATCTAGAATTATATTTTTTATCTAACTTCAAAGTGAGTTTAAAAATTTCTGAAGTAAGTTTAGAAATTATAGTTTTGGATTTAGTAAGTTCTTCTTTAGTAAAATCATAGTATTTCATAACTTTAGTATTATTTTTCTCTAATAAAGTTTCATATATAAACATTTTTTCAAAACTAGTCATACTATACTGATGAAGTGTTGTCGTGTGCACTCTCAAAAATATTTATACTAAGTGTAGTACAGTGGCTGACCTAGGTCGATATCTTGAGGAGCTTTTACAGTCAATCACTCACTACTTATAATTAAATTTATATATATATATATAAAATAAAATTACCATAAATGATATTTTAGAAACAAGAATGAAATACTAAAATTTAATATGCAGATGCAATGCAAACACAATGAATGCAAACAGAATGATGTTAGAAGAAAGGAGACATTACCGAGAGCATCGCCCAGAGTGAACCTTCATCGTCTCATTATTAGTTTCTAATTTAATTAATGAACACACTCCATTGTATGTGTGAGAATACTCCTCTAAATATGGTTGTGAATATATGGTACTCTAAAAGATCACTGAGAGACCACACATCCACCTCCTTGATCGAGGGAAAATATTGTAGAAGTGAAAGCTAAACCTCGGGTGGAAAGTGGAGACACAAAGGAACCTTGCCCACTAATATCCCCATAGGTCTAACTATAAGGAAATAAGAAACATTAAGAATTAATGTTAAAATACTTGGGTTCATCACTGGATTAATCCCCCTGGAACTTCCTCGAATTATCTATTCATGATCATGAGCATAAGAGTTCATAGTGATGAAGAGAACGGGGGAAGAAAATAAAAGAGAGAATTAAATGGAGAGAAAGAAGAAAACTTAAATTAAAATATGTAATGAAATTACTAAAAGAAATTAAAATAAAATAAAACACTTAAATACATAAAATGTCCAAAAAAAGTTATTCCTATGTTGCCAACATTTTGAAATGAAAAGGGAAACTCTTTTATAGGGAGAGGGAATGAAAATTTGGATCCAAACATATTCCTACGAAAGTATTCGTGTGTATGGACTCCTTAATGACATAATTTTGAAACTATTCCTCCTTTAAAGTTGTTCCCCTTCATCTCCTATGTCTACTAACTAAATTTCAACTTCATTGTCTGGGAAATTATGGAGTTATGGCCGATTTACTTCAGAGATTTAATTCTGCCAAAGAGACTATTCGTATTCCAATACACCAAGTTACAACGCATTCATGGCCTTGATAATGAAAGAATAAGATGAATTCATATTAATGAAAGTTCTTCCTCAGGATTTCTTCTATATTAATGTAAAATATCATCTCAAACGGTTTGTCCATTTATGCGATATGGGCCAAAAAATAAATTTCTCCAGTTCTGTGCACAGTTTTCGAGGCTTGACTTGTGATCTGAATTTGAGCTCCCAAATAATGGATTGAGCTTTTGGTCCATAAGTATAAAATGAATACCATCGAACATATAAACCTAAAAAAGAATAATTTTTCAATTTTGATCAGTTAAGCTTAAAAATACTCCTAAAACATAAAATGTGACAATTTCCCTTTAAATAACACATTGGTGGGATTAAAAACATTGAAATTTAGAATTAAATAATTGAAAATATTTTTTCTATAAATTCCCTCACACTTAAACATTACACTCCTGGATAATAATCTTATACCAAGGTTAAAAAAAATTCTCAAAGCATAAATTACAACACAACTCAATTATCATATCAGAGAAAATATCATGCCTTCTACATGGATAAAATTTTAAGAACTCCTCAAAAATCATATGAATCCATTAAATATCATGTTAATCTTCACAAGCATATCGTACCTACCTCCCTAGAAAAATATTTCTCTCTTTACTCAAGGATATTTAATGTGGAGTTTTTCTCATTCTCAAAACTTGTGTGATCTCCATAGGCTTGATATCCTCCTAGTATCTCCACTTAAAAGAGTCAAATTGTGTCAATAATGAGTTCTTTTTCGTGGTTTTTTCTGAGTCTTAGGGTTGGTACGTTTTAAATGTAAAAACATATGAGGCAGAATGATGAGGGTTAAGCTCTAAAGTGAAGTAAATTCATGAAAACAGTTTTTCCCAAGAATGGTGTACTCCCAAATCAGGTCAAAAAATTAATCACCACCAAACACCTCTTCCTTTGGGAAGTTCACACATGTAATTTTATCATAATTGAATTTCATCACTATTTTCCCCAATTGTAGCATTGTTTCAGCTTGAATGCAGATTTGGATTTCTCTTCAGAATCATGTTTTGGAGGAAAAGAGAGGTAGGTTTTGATCTTTAAATATTGGTGAACACCGAGCCCATATTTGTAATGATATTTTGGGCCACCCATACATCTTCCTATAATTACATTTCTTCCACCCAATTATCAATAAATATGGCACAACATTCAATTCAGCTCAAAAATATTCTTCAGGAAAGCAAAACACAACCCATCTTCTCCCTCCCCCACACTTGAGTTCAACAATAATCATGAATTTAACATCTAGATCAGGTTATAAAGGGATAAATGGATTGTAATGTGGCTTCCTAACAATTTGTTTCATGGATACTAGGGGATTAATGAAGTTTTTATGAAAAGGTAGTCCAAAATTAGAGTGGAATGAAAAAAAGGGATTTCAAAATGATGCCTCAATCATACTTGACACATTCTATAAACTCTAACAGCTTTGAAAATGATAAAAAATAGCAAGTTATGGATCACACAACATGCCTCCAGACTGTCAATAAAAAGAGAAATGTAAGAAGAGGTAAAATATTTTTAGAAACCTCTTGGGTTGGGCAATATTTTCAATTTGGACAGTACTGGTGTACATGAGTTTCACAATCAACCAACTTCATCAAATGAGAAGATTGGAAATCAAGAAACAAAATCCATTCAGCAATTATTTACATCCTAAAATACTAAAATCAAGAAATGTTAAAAAAATACGAAGATGGTTTTAATTTTCCAAAGTATTCAATTCAGCTCAAGATTTTTAAAAACACACTAAAAATGAAAAAGGAAAACAAGAGAATTTTAAAAAAAACAAGAAAAATAAAATGAAATCACACACAAAATTCCTAAAAAACAAGTTGAAATCCCTCTGCTACAATTATTCCATTTACTACCCCATTTTAGCTCAAATCAAATCAAGAAACATTTTTTCACAGAATTTATATTGGGTAGTAAATAAAATAAAGAAAAGGAAAGACACAACCTGATTTATTTTTCAGTAGAAGCCTTGAGTTAAGCACCTAACTGCTACCACTTTAAAACTACAAGAAATAAATGTCAAGACAAAATATAAATAAATAAATAAATAATAGGAAGGGGATAAAAAAGGGATAATTCTTGGTTTGACCCCCCAAGAGGGTGTTGGGTTTTTACTGCCCCTAGTCATGTAGTTGCAGTGGATTATCCCCAATCAGATAGTGGGTGTGGTTTCTTTGAGATAAACCACCACATGTGAATTTTCCCAGTGTCCATTAGTAAACACCAACAATAGAGAAACCCATATAAAATAAGAAATTTCCTAACCCCCAATAAAGAAGAAAGATATAATTTGACATCCAGGATGGGAGGGAAAAGAAAATAAGGGTGCTCCCTGTTAACTTTAGTGGTGTCCTCCTCCATATAGTATCCAATTTGTTGCCGAGGAGGTAGTCACACCACATGATTATCCAGATACTCTTCTTCAATTTCCACAACTTGTTTATTCTCTTCTTTATCATCCAAGGTATGCTCCATTTTTGTTGTATCAGAAATCTTAGGAAAGAAGAAGTTAGAAAAAAATTCAGTTTGAATAAGATTAAAATATGACGAATCAATCAAGAAATATTCCATTTCAAGTAAGTCATCTTGGAAATTGATCTCTTTAGGAAAGACCATTGGAAACTCCATATCAGTAGGTGTATCTTATTCATTGTCTTCTAAATAAAGATATAGGTCAAAAGGTTCTGATTGTTCGATATCAATTATGGGAAGATCAAGTTTCGGGTTATCTTCAACAAAGATATTCCAGGATTCTTCCAAAAATTGTTGATCTCCCATAAGTTCATTAGCTGGCATGTAAACTTCATGGACCTCCTCAAGAAATGGTTCTGTATGGGATGATATTATTAATTCCTTAATAATCTCCTTCTCACCCTCCTCAGGTTCTTTAACGTAAAAAATGATTGGTGAAATCTCTTTCACCACTCATTCTGGCTCATGTTTTGGTTTAGGATTAGGTTCAGGTTGCTCTTAAAATGCATGTATGTATTCATCTATCAACCCTATTTGGATCTCCAAATTTTCTAATAAATCTCTAATCCTTTTATACTTAGCATAAATATCATTTAAAACTTCTTATAGCAACTGAGATTCATCAGTCCATGCATAAAAATTTGAATTTAAAAACATCATGAACAAAGAGTTTTTTTTTTGTTTTTGAAATTTATGTTTTTTTTGTGATTTTTGAAATGAAACTAAAATTATTTAAAAAATGTGAATAAAAATATTGATTTAATACCACTTGGATCCCCATAAATGGCACCAATTTTATGAATCATTGTCATACGTGCTCTCAAAAATATTTATACTAAGTGCAGTACAGTGGCTGACCTAGGTCGATCTCTTAAAAAGATTTCGCAGTCAATCACTCACTACTTATAATTCACTTTATATATATATGAAATAAAATTACCATAAATGAGATTTTAGAAACAATAATGAAATACTAAAATTTAATATGCAGATGCAATTCAAACAAAATGAATGCAAACAGAATGATGTTAGAGGAAAGGAGACATTCCCAAGAGCATCGCCCAGAGTGAACCTTCATCATATCATTATTAGTTTCTAATTTACTTAGTGAACACACTCCATCGTATGTGTGAGAATCATCCTCTTAATATGGTTTTGAATATATGGTACTCTCAACGATTGTTGAGAGACCACACATCCACCTCCTCAGTTGAGGGAAAATATTGCAAAAGTGAAAGCTAAACCTCGGGTGGAAAGAGGAGACACAAAGGTGCCTTACCCACTAAGATCTCCCTTGTTCTAACTCTAATAAAATAAAAAACATTAAGAATGAATGTTCAAAGAATTGGGTTCATCACTGGATTACTCCCCTAGGAACACACACAAATTAACTACTCATGATCATGAGCATAAGAGTTCACAGTGATGAAGAAAATAGGGGAAGAAAACAAAAAAGATAATGAAATGGAGAGAAAGGAGAACACTTAAATTAAAATATTTAATGCAATTAAAAAATGAAATTAAAATAAAATACAACAAAAAACTACATAAAATGGCCAAAAAAGGATATTTATATGTTTCTAACACTTTGAAATGAAAGGGGAAACTCTTTTATAGGGAGAGGGAATGAAAATTTGGATCCAAAAATCTTTCTCTGAAAGTATGCATGTGTGTGGCCTCCTTAATGAAAACATTTGGAAACTATTCATTCTTTAAAGTTATTCCACTACATATCCTATTTATAACCATGATATTTCATCTTCATTGGCCAATAACTGAAGGATTTATGGCCAATTTACTCCGAAGATTTAATTCTTCCAAACAGACTTTTCGTATTCCAATACACTGAGCTCCAATGCATTTACGGCCATGATAATGAAAGAATAAGATGTGTCCATATTAATTAAAGTTCTTAAATAGGATGTATTCTAGCTTCATGTAAAATATAATCTCAAATGGTTCTTCCATTTATGAGATATGAGCCCAGTAATAAATTTCTCTAGTTCTGTGCACAGTTTTCGCGGCCTGACTTGTGATCTGAATTTGAGCTTCCAAATGATGGATTGAGCTTTGGGTCCAAAAGGATAAAATGAATCCCAGCGAACATAGAAATCTATAAAAGAAGAATTTTTCAATTTAAATTAATTAATAAAATGTTATGTCTGAAACATTAATATAAATTAAAACTGTTTAAATCCAAAATAATTTATTTTTTCAATTAAGCTCAAAAATACTCCTAAAACATAAAATGTGACAATTTCCCTTTAAATAAAACATTGGTGGGATTAAAATCATTTAAATTCAGAATAAAATAATTGAAAATATTTGTTCTATATTTAATTTAAATTTATAAATTTTTGAAGTAAGTTTAGAAATTCTAGTGTTGGATTTAGTAAGTTCTTCTTTAGTACAATCATAGTATTTCATAACTTTAGTATTATTTTTATCTAATAAAGTTACATATATAGATATTTTTTCAAAACTAGAAATACTATACTCATCCTATCATGTAACAATATTTTGTTTCTCTGAATAAGTGTAACTATATTAATCATCAAAATAGGGGTAATTAGCATTTAAAGTTGAGTTTGTAAGAGATACAGTTGATACCTTCACTATGTAGCATTAGTTTTTCTTTGTAATTCTAACATAAAATCCTATAAATTTATGACTATCACTTTTTTCATCTAAAAAATATTCTGAAGATGAGTATCTAACACTAACACTCCAAGTATCTGTAGCTTTTAATATTTTATTCCCTTTACCATTATAAAACTTATTTAAGCCTTTTTTATTTCTTATTTAACCATTTATAATTAGGTATTATATGTTTTGGTTTCTTACACTCATAAAAAATAATCTTAGAAGTATATTTTTTCTCCCATATATCATTTTGATTCTTCTTATGCTTATAGTGAAAATATTTATTTCTAATTATCTTGTTTATTCTCTTAGCTAGCTGAGAAAGATCATTTTCACTTTATTCTGAAGAACTATAATATAATTTAACCTTCAATTTATTCCTAGAATTAGAATATTTAGAAAAAAAACATTGTCCTTGAATTTATTAACTATGGTTGTATATTTTGGCGTAAAAGAAACATCACTCTTCTTCTTCTCTTTCTCAACATATCTTTTTATCCCACACTTATACTGTATGAGAGTTCCAATTAAATCATCTAAACTCAACTTGGTTAGATACTTAGTATAATCTATTTCTATTATATTTGAATATCATTCCTTGGGTATAATATCAATAATATTTTCTATAATATTTTCATCTAATAACTCTTTCTCACCAAGAGATTGAAAACTATTCACAATAGTCCTAAATCGTTGATTCATCTAAGTGACTAATCCACACCATAAGAAATCATAACCTTAATAGTCTACAAAAATCATAATCTTATTAATTTAAAAACCTTGGAATATCCAAAATAAGAAAATATAAGCTTTTTCTAAATATTATTGTTTTTTTTTTCAAGAAGATATCTGGTCGTAAATGTTCCTTATCATAGAACACAACAAAGTATTGCGAACTCTGTAGTTCATCTAATAATATAAATTTTGTTATCTAGAAAAAGAAACAACTTCTTTACCAGTAATTTTTTAATTTTTTGTCATCATGAAAAAATTATCAACACCAGTGTTAATAACAAAGGCCTTTATTTGATCTCTCCATTATTCATAGTCAGCACCATCAAAAATTGGTGGTCTATTAGGATTAAGATTTTCTAGAGTTCCAATAGACAAACCTACCATCACAACATAAAAATACTCTTCTATAAAATATTGTTAAAGTAATATATTTAGAGACCTTATATAATAAAAAATGTGATATTGTAAGAGTATTCAAAGTAATACAAGAGGGAGGGTGAATTGTAGGCTATAAAAATTTAAACTTACAATTTTTCCAACACCTTATTTTAAGAAAGTATATCATAAAAAGAGTTGTTTTGATATAATTTATAAACTTCAAAGTAAGAAAGTTATAATACATAGTATGAAATTTATATAATGTTTTATAATATAAATAAGAAACTTTTAGAAACAATTATAATAAAGTAAAGCACACTTTTATAAAATATGTAACAAAACATATAGAACTTATCCTAGAAAGGTTGATAATTTCACTAAAAGTGTTAAGGAAGTCAGTGAACCTAACTTAAGTTATCCATGGTTATAAAACTATCATAAGGTTTTTCATTAAAACCTTGGAATCCCTCAATTAAATATATTTAATGAACTATATCTCCCTATCACTAGAATCCCTCGATCACACGACCGAACAAACCTTCTGTTAGAGTTAGTACCCTAGAACCAAATTTCTTAACAATTGATTATATGTTTTTCATTATTAATGAAGTTTATTATCTCATAATGATTGTTAATTTTCATTAATATTGTGTGTGATAATGTCATAAGAATATATGTTGCACTAAAAGGTTATAGAAGTTCTCTACTATGATGAGAACCTAGAGGTGTCATGGTAGTATTCTTGAATATATGTTCTATGGATGGATGATATTACTTGAAGGGACACATACAATACAAGATATTAGGGGTAAAATCCTCATAAGACATTGATACACCTTCTCATGATGTTCACCATTAGTAATCTCTAATATAGAAGGTTATGAGAATAGACTCATTAACAGGAAATCCACATTTTCATGTGTCATTGGATGTTCCTATATACAGACTTGCGTATCAATCCTTAAACTTTAAGATTATAATTAATCGATATCATGAATTTTACACTTTGATATATGAAAGAAAACCATGATGACATATGCTCACAGTAAGTTAGGATATGTTGGGTTTTTCAAGAGTGATATTACATTAATGGATAGTGTGAGAAAGAGTTTATCCCTTATGTACCTTAATCGAAGTTGATATCTCTGGCCCTTTTATAACATGGTGTTTCATGGATAAATCCATTTCCATGGTGTTTAGTGGGTGATTTCATTTCCAAAAACTCAATGAAAGATACATTGATCATATGGGTTGATGGCGCTGGCATGAAACCTGCTTGATTTGATTTATCATGATAAAGGTATTAAATTAAACAGTAATAATTCATAGTAGGTTAGATATTGTTTTGATGTTAACATCTTTCTATATGGGATATTTGTAATATTTATAGATTTTAACCTTGTACTTTATGTGGTTATTCCTAATTCCACTGAGAAAGAGGCCTAGAGGCTCACATACTAAGTGTATCCATAATCTTATTTTAATTTAAGTATTAAATTTAATAAGTTACAATAAATAATATTTATTCGAGTTTGGTTGATCTCCATAATTTAATCACAAGTTATTCAAAATAATAATTGAGTTAAAAAATAATAATAAATATATATTTTCAAGTTAGTTAAATGTAATATTTATTATACTTATCATAGAATAATGTACTGACAATTATTTATTAAATAGTCATACTTTGAGGATCAGTAAATATTGAAAAAGGAAAGAGGAATGAGCTTAATGGTTGATTGAAATGGTATAAATGATATTTATTTATATTCTTAATGTGTTTCACATGTCTAGTTATTAATATTATTTTTATTTTTATTATTGGACATGGGGTCAACTAAGAATAATTAAGTTAGTAAGGAGATTTTTATGATTTTTCAACCCTAAAAATACTATAATAAATATCAAATTATAACACTTTACATAATCACTTTTGGTATGAACAATGGATAGAGAGAGAGAGACTTTATCAATGCCTAGAGAGAGATCTAGAGATCTAGGAAACACTCTCTACTCCTACTCTCTAAATCCTTTGAGAGAACACTAAGAGTTCTATATCCTTCTTGAAGAATTATGATATGATCAACCACAAACAATACAAGTGATCAGGATCCGTTATGCTGGAACCTAGTGATTCTATGGTGATGTTTAGATATTTTAGTGCATGTGTGGATCACTACTAGAGTGATTAATTACTTTATCCTATAGAAAAACTATGGTATGATGATATCTAGTCAACTGGTTCATCAATTAAATTTGAATTACAAGTTAAGGTAATTCTATATGTGCTCATAAATTAATTATAAATTACATGTGAAGATCATCCTCTTCTGGTTCCAGTATTTTAATCTAGTTAATTAATCTATAGTTTTCATTGGAAATGATGTTTTGATCATGTATGTAAAAAATTATATATAAATTAATACAAAAATTTGAGTTTTCCATACCATCCAAGGTCATTCCACTACACCTAAAAGCTAAAAGTGGTGTCAGAGAAGTCATATGTTTAATTTATAATTATTTCTTATTCATTGATTATTTTCATGTGTTTTCATTTTATTTTACTTTTCTCAATTCATTTTAATATCTAAACATTTTTGTATCTCCCTTTCTTTATTCTTTATAACATAACCAGTAATTAATTGAGGTTTAAAAATGAATAAACGTCACAAGAACATCATATAGAGGTTCTCTCCCTAGATAAAACTAGAGAACACTGCATGTAATTCCTATATACACACAGTGTACTATTGTTTTTGCATCCAAATATCACAATAAAGTTAGATAGATCCAATTAAATAAGATATAAGATCTGATTAAATTGGATCTAAGATCCAAAAAAAGTGTATTGTCATGTAGATATGGATATATTGGAACGTGACTTGAAGAACTACATATTGTGTAACCACTTTACATGAAGTGTAGTGTCTAGTTTCTCACAATCGAGAAAAAGAGGTGTCCCAGTGTGTCGTGTATTGGATACATGACATGGGGACTAACAAGTTGTAAAAAGATAAGGATGCAATTCATGTATTATAAGTACATGTCATGTACCTTGAACACATCCATGACAAGAAACATAGCCAGTCCCTAGGCATATGTTGCATACATAGAAAGAAGACAGTACACGTTGTGTACTATAGTACATGTTGTGTAGTCTGGTTTAGATAGTGTACCTAATTTTTCATGGATAAAAAATTAAATATATAATCAAACTTGTTCACATGCATTCCATGTGTCATTTATTTTACAAAGTACACACCATGTCTTGAGATAGATAATTATATATTAAATTTATTTCTATGTTAAAATTTTCACGAACACACATAGTTTCCTCCAAGTAGACTTTTGTACTACATTAATTTTAAATGAAATTATTTTTTAAAATAATAGATGATGGTGAGTTTAAGATTATTGGATGGAATTAAGATAAATTGAATTAATTATGGTACATTATATTAATTAAAGAATAAATCAAATCAATTTATTACAAGATTGAAAATGTATATGTCACAACCCGACCCTACCCAGGCTCGAGCCGCAACTACCCCAAGCCCGCCTCCATAGGCTAGGGGCTGGCGACCAGCGCCGAAGGCACAACAACTTGGGGAGGCCTTTGCCTAAGTACCTATACACACACTCAATGAAAAAGTGCAGAGTAAAAATAAATAACAACTGATATATATAAACCACAGAGTGCATCGACCTCTACAAGTACAAAGTACAAACTGAAAAGAAAAGGGGAAAAACACGCGCCCAACCAAAAAGTGCCACAACCTGGAAACAGGTAACCAAAAAGAAACAGTTGATGGGTCACCCACCTGGAACCCGGCCATGACCATCGCACACGGTCTAAGCTCCTAAGCTCCTACGCTCCACTGAAGCCACGCTCCACCTTTCCGTCCTCTGCAAAGGCACCCCAAGTGCGGGCAAAGCCCAAGCAGGGGTGAGTATAAAAATACTCAATAGGATACCCCGAAGGCTCGAGGGAGCAACAAAGGAGGTACCGAAGGGGTGAGCAGTAGATCGAACAGAGAAAAGTAGATAAGTACGACCGAGAGTGCAGTAAAGAGAATAGTAAGAGTCCAGCTCAACCCAACAAGAGAAAGAAGATAGACTCGTCCAGACACAAGGAGCTGGAAACGGTGAGAAGATGAACTTCCTATTGAGTATTCACTACCTATATCAGGAGAGTATACTCATCCAACCACGAGAAGCTAGACACGGAAAGCACGTGACATACCCCGCGCGTCTTCGCCTCTCCCGGAAGGAGAGTAACCAAAACCCAAGGAGTGGGTACTCGAACAAGGTATACACATATACATATATATGCTCTGCCAAGAAGTCTGAACAAGCTCGTAAGGGGATCTCCGTCCCGTAGCTCAGCCCAAGAAAAAGTAACCAACAGTCCCAGAAACAAACACCATCGATGCCCAGCATCCTGCACGTCTGCCCTGGACTGCAAGCCAAGGGGCTCAATCACCGCACCTTGACACTATCTGCTTTGGGCGGCACTGACTCGCTTGCATGGTTTTAGATCGCGTCACAAGAACGCGTCTCGGTGGGGGAAAGTGCCCCTCGTACTTGAGAGTTCTAGGGAAATTCAAACCACACCTCGTCACTTCCTTGCAGTCGAGAGGTCTCCTCAAATTCAAGGTCGTCACAACACTGACCCGTAACCAGGGGTCCCACTCTGGTAATCACGGAGGTAAGCCACAGACTAGCCTAGTAAAAAGGGATGAGCCTGGAATGCCAACAGGTATCCCACTGCCTAGCCCTGCTGGAGGGTAATTCATAATATGATATCGGGTGACCCACTGCCTAGCCCTGCTGGAGGGTAAACCATAATACATCGTCAGGCGACCCACTGCCCAGCCCCGCTGGAGGGTAAACCATAATAAGATATCGGGTGACCCACTGCCAAGCCCTGCTGGAGGGTAAACCATAATACATCATCAGGAGACCCAATGCCCAACCCCGCTAGAGGGTAAAACATAATACATCATCAGGCGATCCACTGCCCAGCCCCGCTGGAGGGTAGACCTGGAATAAGTCGACAGGCGACCCACTGCCCAGCCTTGCTGGAGGGTAGACCTGGAATAAGTCGACAGGCGACCCACTGCCCAGCCTTGCTGGAGGGTAGACCTGGAACTAGACGACGGGCAACCCACTGCCCAGCCCTGCTGGAGGGTATACCCTAAGAGGTCGTCGGGTGACCCACTGCCCAGTCTCTACTGGAGGGTAAACCCTAGAAGTCAGTGAGAAACCCACTTCCCAGCCCTGCTGGAGGGTAAACCCGAAGAGCCAATGAGTAACCCATTGCCCAGCCCCGCTGGAGGGTAAAACTCAAAACTGCTCTGGCCATCTCTACTGGAGGGTACAACACTGGCCAATCGAACGCGGAGTGGGTATCGCGCAACCACCCAACTCCAGAACAACTCTCCCAAAAGAGTTTCAGCGCCTGTTCCATCATTGGGTGTCACTAACACCGCTACCGGCCGATCCATCGAGAACGAAACCAAGGGGAGACCACTCAACCCTTCTGGTCAACCAACGAGCACAGAGCCAGGGGAAAACTTCACCCTGCTGGTCAAACAAACACACAGAGGTACCCTCTACGCCGCGAGAGGTCCAAGTATGCAAAGCAGATCACGGCACGCACATGGGGCCCACACGACGTGTGGCCCCATCTCAGCCCCAACCAAGCGCACAAACATTCTTAGGTACAAACAACCACATGTACCTCCAAGCGCTCCCGTATACTCCCAGAGTATACCTCGTTCCAGCCCATAGGCTATCGTGCACACGGCACACAATGTCAACACAGAGGCGTGACGTAACAACTCCAACCTACCACCTCATCGGTTGAGGCACAGCCAACCACATCTCATGAACCATTTATATCACTCTCCCAAGAGTGCGCAATCACAAGCCAAGGGTCTGCTACAAACAAAGTAGGGCAAACCACCACTGGAGCACCTTCTATGCTTCCACATTTAACAAGATCGTGCAAGAGGCTCTGTATAGCCAAACGGATCACATCGTTGCAATCCTTGCGCAAAACACGTGAGTTAGACTACTCACTCGCCCGAAACGGTCAACAGGTGAAAAGGGTACTATTCACCGTGACCAAACCCATGTAGGGCCCACCCCAAGATCCCGAAACTGAACCAACAGATCACGCCACTGCGATCCCCTCAGAAAAACACATGGGATCGAGTAATCAATCACCCAAAATGAACACCCGGTGAAAAAGGTATTATTCACCGTAGACAGGTCGGGTGGGTCCCACACCACATCCCCGAAAAAGGTCGGGCGGACTGCGCCATCGCAAAGCTCTCGGAAAAGCACGTCAAATTGACTGCTTACTTGCGTGGAACGGGTACCCGGAGAAAAAGATGTGTTCCGGCACACCGCCCACGAGCGGCGCCACGTGGGACCCGCATCCCGGTCCCGAAACTCAACAAACGGATCGCACCGTTGCGATCCTCTCAAAAAAGTACACAAGATGGACTATTCACTTGTCCAAAATGGTCGTCCGGTGATTAAGATAGAAAAATCACCATCGACGCCGAAACGGCCCTCGTGGGCCCCGACCATCGTGCTAAATTTGAGCAGGCGGATTGCACCATTGCAATCCCCTCGGAAAAACATCCAGAAACGACTGCTCGCACGCCCCGAACGGACGTCCGATGGAAAAGTCGTGAAACGCTGCACGCAGCTCAAGAGACGGCTCGTGGGGCCCATGCCTCAACTCCGGTTTCAACACCTGAAACCGCCCTGGAAACCTCTGCCTCATTGTCAGGGCCCCAACGCCGCTAACGGCGCTCAAAACGGACGTCGGACGCGTCCGCGCCGTCCAAGACAAGTTCCCCCGGAAAACAACAAACCACTTAAAGACGCGACGCACCGCTGCGGCCCCTCTTTTCAGGAATTAAAAATTCCCAAAACCATCTCAAAAGATCCGACTCTGCGATACAGCCCCACAGCCGCAAACAGCGTAAAAATTGGACACCCTTATTGAGAATTACAGGCGTCCGAAGGGGGGGGGGAACCCCTTGGGCTGGACCGGCCTGGACCGACCGGTCCGCCCGACCTAGCCCGGCCCACGGCTTAGCCGCGCGGAACGGTGCCGGTTCGCGGCCCGCCTACCGACCGGCCACGAGGGCCGGTCGCCTCGCCGCGCGAAGACCCGCCAGGCGTGGGTCTCTGCCTCCTCCGCGGGGTCGCGGCGTGCGACCCCGGTCTCCCGGGTCAACTGGCCGGCACAGCCGGCCGGTCCTTCCGCTCTGCGCCGCGCGAAGCCGCCGCGGACGGAGCTCGCTGCCGCGCCGAAGAGCGCCGCCGCCAGGGAGGGAAGCCGCCGCCATCGAAGCCCGCTGGATCGCCGTACCGCCACCGCCTGGAGATCGCCGGACCACCGTGCCGGCCAGAAAACCCCAAAAACCCGCAGATCTTCGCCGAGCCGCTGCGGAGGCCTCAGAGGTCGGATTTCGAATCCGAAACAAGCGTTGAAAAGCTCGGATAACGTACTACGCGATCATGGGAATCGATCGACGATCGGATAACAGTTCGACGCTATAAATGGGGCTCAAAGATTGCGGGAAAATAAAAATGAAAACGATAACCCCTACCTCGATGGGCGTAGCCCGACGCTTCGTCGTCAACCCGCCGGGGTGGTCGCGCCTCACTGGAGCTGACTCGCCGGAGCTTCCTCGCCGGAGGTGAAGGGGAGGGGAGGGTTGTGAGGAAGAGGGAGAAGAAGAAGAAGGGGGTGGGGGTGTTTAAGTATAAATCACTTAAACGCCCGCACGACAGCCCCGAACCCGAACTCCCGACAGGGTCGGGATTTAGCCTCCCCTAGGCTAAGAACCATGCTCTGAGCGCAACGGCGGTCTCGGAATTTTAATCCAATGCCCCATTCAAAAGTTATAAAATTTAACGTCTGAAGCCGCTAAATTACAAAAACGCCCCTGGGGCCATTTTTCACAAACGGCCCGCGCCCCCAAAACTTATACCCCTCCTAGGGTAAACGGCACGCTCCGAACTCAATGGTGCTCTCGGTTTTCCGATCTGAGCCACTGTTTAAGAGATACTAGCATTTCGCCATTAAACAAATTAATTAATTCATTTAATCCGTTTAACGTTCCAGAAGCGGGCGAGGGGTCCAAACATCCCGCGCCGACAAGTTTTATGTTGTTCCTAGGGTAAACACACCATTACGGACCCATCCGTACACTCGGATATCTGATCTGGAACTCTGTTTAGGAGTTATCTCATTTATTTTTTGTTTCCAGTGTGAACGCACTGAAAATTTAATTTCGGCCACTCCGGGGCTTGGAATCGCACGCCGTCTGAAGGTGCTGCTCGGGAATATCATCAAGAATATTCCAAAGTCTTTCACAGCAAAAATCAGGTTCTTAAACCATTCCCTCCTTCAAGATTTTCATCCCCGAAAAGAAAAACTAGGGAGCAACCCAGGGTACTAGGCCCACACCTGGCTTTCCCATACCCAGAAGAACCCACGCACAGCTCTGCGTCATCACACATGGACCAAAGGATTGATCCGTTCATGCGAGGTCAGCCCTTGCCGACATTGTGCACCCACTCCAGACTTTGGGGTTTGGGCAAGGCAGTAGGGTACCTCGTCATCCCTTTTCACGGTCTCAAACGGCCCGAAGGCCCTCGGGGGTAGCTCACCTCCCCGGTCCAACCTCTACGTCGCACGCCGCAACATGAATCGCCACTTGGGCATGGGGCAAGGCCCGGTGATTCCCTCCTTCAGAATATCCATATGGTGAAGCACCCAAGGATATCTGGTCACATAAGATTTCACAGCCGATGTTTCTCAACCAAAACTCTCTTACACGCTCGGAAGCGAAGGAGTCACACCATCGACTAAAGGAAAAGGTCTCACGCATTTTTCCTTAACAACACAGGGTTACACCCGATGCCCTGCGTCACCCTGGTAACACCTCAAACAAGGAGAAGGGAGAAAATCCTTTCACACGCAGAGCCTAACAATTCTACTGCAAGAAGTAGAAGAGTCGCAAGGGGTACCGCTCACCATCCCATGCTCTGCAGGATCGTAGACAACCAAATCTCGTGGTCGGAGCCTGACATGGACCACCTAGTGGTGATGGGGAGATCTTGTAACATTGTCCCCCACCTCCAGATCCTCCCGCTCCTCTGCTAGCACCACCTCTTTGGCTACTACTCCGATCACGGCGCTGCCTCTGCCGTGGTGGTGGGCCTGCTGCCTGCCCGAAGCTCTCAGCAACTCGGGTCAGGCAGTCTCGTGCCAAGTGACCTCGCCCATCACAAGCATAGCATCGGCGCTCTCTGGGCTGCCCTAGTGCCCTCCGGCGCCACTGTGGTGTACGACCACGGCCCGGGATCCACTCACGGAAGGGCATACTCAGCTGAGGCCCTGCGCCTTTTCGCCACAGTGGTATACAACCACGTCTCCGAAACCGGCAGTGAGAAGTCCACCTGCATCGAGGTTCTGTCCTCCGGCGCCTGCTAGCTATGGAAGACGTCCCGGCTCCGTCGCGCCCACTGCCACTACCAACCGCAAAATATGACAGGAAGCCCTCTGTCACCAGTGCCTGCTCTAGCACCCCAAAATACGTGGAAATGTCCAAGGGAACTATGACAGCATGAATATCTCAGCGGAGACCCTGCTCAAACTTCCGCGCTCAGATGTTGTCGTCATGGACCAAGTCCGGGTAAAAGCGTGCACGGTCTGCAAAACCAGCCGCGTAATCGGCCACCGTCATCCCTCCCTGCTGAAACTGCAGGAGCTCCTGAATCCGAACGGAGCGCAAGCAGGAGGGGAAAAACTCCTCATGGAACAACAACCGAAAGTCGCCCCACGAAAGCGATGACTCGTCTTGAAACCGAGTTACCATACTCCACCAACGCCAAGCTGATCCACAAAAAGGGGGTGGCTTCCAAAGACGATCTCTGATCTGTCGGCATCCGCACAAGACTGAAAAGGCGAACCACTGCCTCGAGCCAAACATCTGCTGCCCGAGGGTCTGGCTCACCACTGAACCTCAGCGGTCTCTACTGCTGGAACTAACGGAGCGCGCTCAACCTGCGCTCAAGCTTAGCCTGCTCTGCTGAAACTTCCTGCTGCTCAACAGGTGGGGGTACTGCTACCGGTCCACCCAGAGAAAGGGGCTCACATGATGGGTCCTGGACTGTGGTCTCATAGCTCACAGGGTCGTCGTCACGAACCAAAGCTGGTATCCTGGCTGGCTGTCCTCGTGGAGACATCCTGATAATTATCAAGGAGTGTCGCGGTCAGATGAGCATATATGTATATACCAATAGCAATGATGGGGAGCTGACTCAAGAAGGACAGTCAAAGACTCAATCCTATGTGATGCACAAACCAAATTTTCCCTGCAACAAGTTTCTCAGCATTCCGAGTCGACAAGCGGGTTATCAAGGTCCTGGTGAATGGATATGTCGGCCGTCGCACCATCACTGGACTCCCTGGCCTGAGAGCCGCTCTCGAGACACGTCAACACCATTTCCCTAAATCCCAACCAATTCCTCTTTTACAGACGTCCGCACAACGTCCCAAGAAATGAACCTCCTTTGATACCACTTTGTCACGACCCGACCCTACCCGGGCTCGAGCCGCAACTACCCCAACCTCACCTCCATAGGCCAGGGGCTGGCGACCAGTGCCGAAGGCACAACAACTCGGGGAGGCCTTTTCCTAAGTACCTATACACACACACGCAGCACACTCAATGCAAAAGTGCAGAGTAAAAAGAAAGAACAACTACTATATATAAACCACAGAGTGCATCAACCTCTACAAATACAAAGTACAAACTGAAAAGAAAAGGGGAAAAACACACGCCCAACCAAAAAAGTGCCACAACCCGGCAACAGGTAAACAAAAAGAAACAGCTGACGGGTCTCCCACCTAGAACCCGGCCACGACCACCACACGCGGTCCAAGCTCCCAAGCTCCTACGCTCCACTGAAGCCACGCTCCACCTCTCCGTCGTCTTCAAAGGCACACCAAGTGTGGGCAAAGCCCAAGCAGGGGTGAGTATAAAAATACTCAGTAGGATACCCCAAAGGCTCGAGGGAGAAACAAAGGAGGTACCGAAGGGGTGAGCAGTAGAGAGAATAGAGAAAAGTGGAGAAGTACGACCGAGAGTGCAGTAAAGAGAACAATAAGAGTCCAGCTCAACCCAACAAGAGAAAGGAGATAGACTCATCCAGACACAAGGAGCTGGAAACAGTGAGAAGATGAACTTCCCGTCGAGTCTTCTCTACCTATAGCAGGAGAGTATACTCATCCAACCACGAGAAGCTAGACACAGAAAGAACATGTCATACCTCGCGCGTCTTCGCCTCTCCGGGAAGGAGAGTAGCCAAAACCCAAGGAGTGCATTCTCGAACAAGGTATACACATATAAATATATATGCTCTGCCAAGAATCCCGAACAAGATCGTAAGGGGATCTCTGTCCCATAGCTCAGCCCAAGAAAAAGTAACCAACAGTCCCAGAAGCAAACACCATCAATGCCCAGCATCCCGCACGTCTTCCCTGAACCACAAGACAAGGGGCTCAATCACCGCACCTTGACACTATCTGCTTTGGGCGGCACTGACTCGCCCGCACGGTTTTAGATCGCATCACAAGAATGTGTCTCGGTGGGGGAAAGTGCCCCTCGTACTTGAGAGCTCTAGGTAAAGTCAAACCACACCTTGTCACTGCCTTGCAGTCGAGAGGTCTCCTCAAAGTCAAGGTCGTCACAACACTGACCCGTAACCAGGGGTCCAGCTCTGGTAATCACTGTGGTAAGCCACAGACTAGCCTAGTAAAAAGGACTGAGCTTGGAATGCCAACAGGTGTCCCACTGCCCAGCCCTGCTGGAGGGTAATTCATAATATGATATCGGGTGACCCACTGCCCAGCCCTGCTGGAGGGTAAACCATAATACATCGTCAGGCGACCCACTGCCCAACCCCGCTGGAGGGTAAACCATAATAAGATATCGGGTGACCCACTGCCCAGCCCTGCTGGAGGGTAAACCATAATACATCATCATGCAACCCACTGCCCAGCCCCGCTGGAGGGTAAACCATAATACATCATCAGGCGACCCACTGCCCAGCCCCGCTGGAGGGTAGACCTGGAATAAGTCGACAGGCGACCCACTGTCCAGCCTTGCTGGAGGGTAGACCTGGAATAAGTCGACAGGCGACCCACTGCCCAGCCTTGCTGGAGGGTAGACCTAGAACTAGACGACGGGCGACCCACTTCCCAGCCCTGCTGGAGGGTAGACCCTAAGAGGTCTTCGGGTGACCCACTGCCCAGTCTCTGCTGGAGGGTAAACCATAAGTGTGTCGGGTGACCCATTGTCCAGTCTCTGCTAGAGGGTAAACCCTAGAAGTCAGTGAGAAACCCATTGCCCAGCCCTGCTGGAGGGTAAACCCAAAGAGCCGATGAGTAACCCACTGCCCAGCCCCGCTGGAGGGTAAAACTCAGAACTGCTCTGGCCATCTCTACTGGAGGGTACAACACTGGCCAATCGAACACGAAGTGGGTATCGCGCAACCACCCAACTCCAGAACAACTCTCCCAAAAGAGTTTCAGCACCTGTTCCATCACTAGGTGTCACTAACACCGCTACCGGCCGATCCATCGAGAACGAAACCAGGGGGAGACCACTCAACCCTGCTGGTCAACCAACGAGCACAGAGCCAGGGGAAAACTCCACCCTGCTGGTCAAACAAACAGACAGAGGGACACTTTACACCGCGAGAGATCCAAGTACGCAAAGCAGATCACGGCACGCACGTGGGGCCCACATGACGTGTGGCCCCATCTCAGCCCCAACCAAGCGCAAAAACATTCTTAGGTAAAAACAACCACACGTACCTCCAAGCGCTCTCGTATACTCCCAAAGTATACCTCATTTCAGCCCATAGGCTATCGTGCACACGGCACCCAACGTCAACGCGAAGGCGTGACGTAACAACTCCAACCTACCACCTCATCGGTTGAGGCACAACCAACCACATCTCATGAACCATTTATATCACTCTCCCAAGAGTGCGCGATCACACGCCAAGGGTCCGCTACAAACAAAGTAGGGCAAACCACCATTGGAGCACCTTCCATGCTTCCACATTTAACAAGATCGCGCAAGAGGCTTCGTACAGCCAAACGGATCACACCGTTGCAATCCTTGCGCAAAACACGCGAGTTAGACTACTCACTCGCCCGAAACGGTCAACAGGTGAAAAAGGTACTATTCACCGTGACCAAACCCATGTAGGGCCCACCCTAAGATCCCAAAACTGAACCAACAGATCATGCCACTACGATCCCCTCGGAAAAACACACGGTATCAAGTAATCAATCGCCCAAAATGAACACCCGGTGAAAAAGTTACTATTCACCGCAGCCAGGTCAGGTGGGTCCCACACCACGTCCCCGAAAAAGGTCGGGCGGACTGCGCCATCGCAAAGCTCTCGGAAAAGCACGTCAAATTGACTGCTTACTTGCGTGGAACGGGTACCCGGAGAAAAAGATGTGTTCCGGCACACCGCCCACGAGTGGCGCCACGTGGGACCCGCATCCCGTTCCGGAAACTCAACGAATGGATCTCACCGTTGCGATCCTCTCAAAAAATTACACAAGATGGACTATTCACTTGTCCAAAACGGTCGCCCGGTGATTAAGATAGAAAAATCACCGTCGATGCTGAAACGGCCCTCGTGGACCCCGCACCATCATGCCGAATTTGAGCGGGCGGATTACACCATTGCAATCCCCTCAGAAAAACATCCAGAAACGACTGCTCACATGCCCTGAACGGACGTCCGATGGAAAAGCAGTGAAACGCTGCACGCAGATCAAGAGACGTCTTGTGGGGCCCACACCTCAACTCCGGCTTCAATGCCTGAAACCGCCCTGGAAACCTCCGCCTCAGTGTCAGGGCCCCAACGCCGCTGACGGCGCTCAAAACGGACGTCGGACGCGTCCGCGCCGTCCAAGACAAGTTTCCTCAGAAAACGAAAAACCACTTAAAGACGTGACGCGCCGCCGCAGCCCCTCGTTTCGGGAATTAAAAATTCCCGAAACCATCTCAAAAGATCTGCCTCTGCGATACGGCCCCACAGCCGCAAACAGCATACAAATCAGACACCCGTATTGAGAATTATGGGCGTCCGAAGGGGGGGAACGCCTTGGGCTGGACCGGCCGGTCCGCCCGACCTGGCCCGGCCCGCGGCTTAGCCGCGCGGACCGGTACCGGTTCGCGGCCCACCTGCAGACCGGCCACGAGGGCCGGTCGCCTCGCCGCGCGAAGACCCGCCAGGCGCGGGTCTCTGCCTCCTCCGCGGGGTCGCGGCGTGCGACCCCGGTCTCCCGGGTCAACCGGCCGGCACAGCCGGCCGGAGCTCGCTACCGCGCCGAAGAGCGCCGCCGCCAGGGAGGGAATACGCCGCCATCGAAGCCCGCCGGACCGCCGTACCACCACCGCCTGGAGATCGCCGGACCACCGTGCTGGCCAGAAAACCCCAAAAACCCGCAGATCTTTGTCGAGCCGCTGCGGAGGCCTCGGAGGTCGGATTTCGAATCTGAAACAAGCGTTGGAAAGCTTGGATAACATACTACGCGATCATGGGCATCGATTGATGATTGGATAACAGTTCGACTCTATAAACTGGGCTCAAAGATTTCGGGAAAATAAAAACGAAAACGATAACCCCTACCTCGATGGGCGTAGCCCGATGCTTCGTCGTCAACCCGCCGGGCTGGTTGCGCCTCGCCGGAGCTGCCTCGCCGGAGCTTCCTCACCAGAGGTGAAGGGAAGGGGAGGGTTGTGAGGAAGATTAAGAAGAATAAGTAGGGGGGTGGGGGTGTTTAAGTACAAATCACTTAAACTCCCGCCCGACAGCCCCGAACCCGAATTCCCGACAGGGTCAGGATTTAGCCTCCCCTAGGCTAAGAACCACGCTCTGAGCACAACGGTGGTCTTGGAATTTTAATCCGAGGCCCCATTCAAAATTTATAAAATTTAACGTCCGAAGCCGCTAAATTACGAAAACGCCCCTGGGGCCATTTTTCACAAACGGCCCGCGCCCGCGAAACTTATACCCCTCCTAGGGTAAACGGCACGCTCCGAACTCAACGGTGCTCTCGGTTTTCCGATCTGAGCAACCGTTTAAGAGATACTAGTGTTTCTCCATTAAACGAATTAATTAATTCATTTAATCCGTTTAACGTTCCAAAAGCGGGCGAGGGGTCCAGACATCCCGCGCCGACAAGTTTTATGTCGTTCCTAGGGTAAACACCCCATTCCGGACCCATCCGTACACTCAGATCTCTGATCCGGAACTCCGTTTATGAGTTATCTCATTTATTTGGCGTTTCCAGTGTGAACGCACTGAAAATTTAATTCCGGCCACTCCGGGGCTCGGAATCGCACGCCATCTGAAGGCCCTGCTCGGGAATATCATCAAGAATATTCCAAAGTCTTTCACAGAAAAAACCAGGTTCTTACATATACTCATTTAATATTATGTGGATGATCTTGAGATTGGAATATCCCCCATGTATATGATTGGTTCCTTTTTAATTCATTATTATTAAATTAAAATTTATGTCTAGCATGTCATCCCATACTACTTATTATGTAAGGTATTTCATGATAATGGTTTATTTCATGTAAACATACCTTAATCCAATCCATTAGATCTCATCACCTACATGTGAGTAAAATATTATATAAATATGGATCTCCTGGGTGATAGGATGCGGTTTGAGTTGGGGATCTAAGGTGAAACCAATCAAGGTGATACATAAGTATCCAAGTTGGAATGTTTCAACGTGAACCAAAATATGGTTCAAGGTGTTTTATCCTAAGTTTTAGGGTTATTTAATCATCCACTTGATAAATTATCCATTAGATAATATCATGACCATACCTCTTATATTTTATTTCTTCTTGTTTCCTAGTTAATTATTTATGTATATTGATGTTGTGTGATCACCTAATAAACTAATTAACAAGCATGAAATATGGATAAAATATAACTATATTATTCATGAATAAGGTCAATTTATCAGATTTAGGTGGTGAATATCTTAACCAAGACTTTATCAACATTCTACAGGAGTTTGAGATTCTATCTTAACTCAATCTGTCTTATACACGGCATTGGAATGGTGTTCGTGAAAGGAGGAATTGTACACTAATAGACATGGTAAGGTCATTTATGAGTCATGTGACCCTTCCATTATCCTTTTAGGGATATTGATTACAGACATCATTATACTTACTCAATTGAGTATGAACAATAGTGTAAAATGGTATTCCCTTTGAGTTATAGAGTGGAAAGAAACCTGTTTTTTCATATGTTCAGACATGGGGTTATAAGGAGTTTGTTAAGGCTAGCTCAAGTAAAAAATTAGTACCCTAAGGCACCAAGTGTATCTTTATAGGATATCCTAAGGAAACTAGAATATATTATCTATACAACCCTTTAAACAAGAAAGTGACTATTATAGGACAGGATTTATTTTTTGACAGGGAGAACATACTTAAGGAGGATAGTGGGAGAAATATTTAATTTGATGAATTTGATGCTCAAGATACACAAGAGTTGGTATTGGAAAAGATTCCACAAATCCTCATGGATTAAGTTGTTCCTAAAACACAAGTACTACATAGAAGCACTAAATAGTTAATAGAACCATAGAGATATGTTTTTTTGGTCACCAGTGATGGTGACTAATTATTGGTTAACAATAATGATCCTATATCATATAAGGATGCAGTAGAGAGCTCAGAATCTACAAGATGGAAGAATCCACAAATTATGAGATGGATTCCATGTATCAAAACCATGTTTGGGTTTCTATTGATCTGTCAGTTGATATAAATAATGTTGGGTGTAAATGGGTATTTAAAATAAATATGGACATGTAAGGTAAAGTAAATACCTATAAAACATGGCTAGTAGATAAAGGGTTTAGAAAATTTCAAGGCATTGACTATGATGAAACCTTTTCTCTAGTTTCCATGTTTAAATCCATCATAATTTTTATTTCCATAGCAGGTTACCATGACTATGAGATTTGGAAAATGAATTCCAAAACTACTTTTCTTAAAGGGAACCCTTAAGAGGATGTGTATATGACACAACTAGAAGATTTTGTGACTCCATGAAATTTAAAAAAGGTATTAAAGTTGTATAGATCCATTTATATATTAAATAAATCATCTAAGTCATGGAACATTCAATTTGATGAAGCCATAAGGAATTTAGTTTCATTAAGAACGAATGTGAGTCATGTGTTTACAAATAGTTTAGTAGGAGTACATTTTTTCATAAAAGTATATATTGATGACATGTTACTAATTGGAAATGATATAACAGCCTTACAAGAGGTTAATATATAAATTATAAATTGTTTCTCCATGAAGGAGTTAGGTTAAGCAGCCTGCATTCAATGGATCAAGATCATGTGTCATATATTCAAGAGGTTTCTTAGACTAAAAAAAGGTACATACATTGACCAGATACTAAAGTGGTTTAGTATGGATAAATTCAAGAGTGGATTGGTTCCAAAGTTACATGGTATATATCTTTCTAAGAAAATGTTTCCTGAAACACAATAGGAAAGAGAGAGAATGAGTAAGATCTAATAAGATTATATGATAGGATCCATTATGTATTTAATGTTACGTATGAGTCGTGATGTTTCATATGTTTTGAGCATGGTAAGAATATATCAAGTAGATCCAGGTGAAAAACATTGGATTTTTTTAAGGTTATCCTTGAGTATATAAGGTGAACTAAGGTATCTTCCTGGTTTATGGATAAGATGAATATATAGTCATCATGGGTTATATATATTCTAGATTTTAGACATACTAGAGTGATCTAAGGTTACAGTCTAGATAGATCTTTTGTATCAGTAGAGGAGCTATGAGCTAGAAGAGTTCAAATAATTTATCTTTCACCAATTATACAATGGAGTACATGTATATTGTGGCTTCTAATATATCCAAGGGAACAGTTTGTATTCAAAACTTTTTCTAAGAGTGTGGTTTGGTTCCTAAAATTAAACACCCTATCATAGTTTATTATGATAACACTATAGAAATGACTCCCTCTAAAGAGATGAGGCCACATTAATAGAAAAAAGCACATACATATAAATTTTAATCTATTGAGTGATTTTTTTCAATGATGTGAGCAAGGATTTATCTTATTAGAGTCATGATTATCATGTGAGATTTAGTGGATAGAAAGTTATTGTCAGTTAACTCTAGTTGAAATGGGAGTCTATTGGAATTGGTTCTCTAGAACCAACTTTATTATTACATGATTACATGTTTTTCATTATTAATTAATTTTCTTATCACATCATGATTTTTCCTTTTCATGACTCTTATATGCGATTATGCCTTAAGAATATGTGTTTCACTGAAAGGTCATAGTAGTTCCCCACTATGAAGAGAAACTAGAGGTTCTATGATAGTGTTCTTGAATATATGTTCTGTCACACCCCGCTCCATCTTTTATTTTAATTATATAATTTTCTTTGACTTTTTAAAATTTTGTTGGGGTTCGGGTTGAGTCCCAGATGAATTTTTTTTTTTTTTTGAATTATGTTAAAAGGTGCGCGCTTTTCAGCTGACGTCGCTGAACGCATGGGCGGAGCGCATGTTGGAAACCTCACGCGACCCCGCTTAGGCATTGACACGATTTTCCTGCCTCCGGTAAATTAAAATGAGTAAAGATTGTGATTTATTATGTTATTTAAATTTTTTTTAGCATTGTTAATAATTTTATAATTATTATTAAAGATGAAATGATAAATATTATTAATATTATTATGATAATTACTTTTATTATAGGCCAGTGCGCGGGCACCACACGGCTAGCTGAAGTTGTGCGGTCAGCCCGGATACCGCGCGATTACGGTATTTTAATTGGCCAAATAAATATTAATTGAATGAGTGAAAAAAAATTGAATAAATAAAATTCTGTAATAATAGTGTTTCTCTTTATGAATAATAATATTATATTATTATTAGAGAATTGTTGTTGTTAGAATTGTAATTTTGTATCATTTATATGTGGTTGCTAAATTTGTTGATTATTATTATTATTATTACTATTATTATTATTTTTACTCTTATTTTTATTATTATTTTATGTGCATTATTTTAGTTTTATTTTCTTTTTAATTATTTTTTTTATCTTTTATTTTTTCCCGTATTTTTTTTCTTTCATTATATTCCTTACCCTTCTAACCCTAGCCGCCACCCTTATTTCCCCCCTTATCTCATTTCCTCTCCCCTTATCACCACGCGAGCCGCCACCTCCACCCTTATCTCCCTCTTGTGCCTCTACCTTGCAGCGCCCCTCCCTGCACAACCTGCCTCCCCTGCTGGCCATCCCACGCCCCTACCATGCTTGATCTGCCGCATAATGCCTCACCTCCCTCGGACCTGCCTTGCACCGCCGAACCCCCTCCTATATGATTCGGCGACCCCACACCCTGGTCTGCCTCCTAACTGCAGCCGCCGATCTCCACCGTGCTCCAGCGGAAGCGCCCCCCTCCTGGCATGTGTGCCATCTCCCCGACATGCTCGACCTCCATCTGTGGCCTCCCTTGCAGTCCAGCAGCACCGCACCTCCATGTTTGGTGTCCCTTCTTCCTCCTTGCAACGCCCTGCCCCTCCAACGTCGCGCCCAGCTGTTGCACCTCCTGCGCACTCCACGCCGCCCTCATGTTTCTTTCCCAACTCCCCTGCACGCAGCCCCTCTGCTCCGCACAACCATTGTGCGACCCCTCGTCCGAGAACGTCCTCCTCACTGCTCGGAACCCTCCTATTCCTAGAAGCAATCCTGCTTTGGCCCTGCCTCTCTACCGGTTCCCCTCTACCTGCACCGCACCCCAGATGCGCTAGACCTCCTCTCGGTTGCACCGGTAGTGCGCCCTCTTTTCCTGACCAACCACCTGGCCACCCATTTTCCCTATTCCGGCCGACCAGCAGTGGTGCATCCCCCCTACGTCGTCTGGCCAGTGGCGGCGCGACACCCAACACCCTCCCCCTTCACCGCAACAGCCACAGGCTCCTCCCTTCAGCACCCACCAGCCATATCAGCAGCAATCACCCCCCATCCGGACTCCTTTTTGACCACCAAAAGCATCCCCAGCCCAACGCACCTCCAACTCGACGGTGTGTCGCCCCGTGGACCTTATGTCATGCCGTGCAGTCTCTGCGCGACCCCTTTGCCGTTCCTCGAACGTTGCGCGGTGCCCTGCGCCCCCCATGTCACACTGGACGATAACTGCCACGCACCCCTTGCTAAGTCGCTGACGCCGTTCTCCCCTTTATTGCTCCGTCTAGCTAGCGACAATCCTTGCTAGTGTGCGCCGCCCCTTTCCGACGATCGTCAAACACCACTCGTCGAGCGCGTCTCCACGCCAAAGTAAGGTTGGCGCTGTTTTTGTTTGAGTAGTAAATGATTATTTTATCATGTGTTGTGTTTATTTATATTGGTGCAAATTTATTTTTAAAATAATTGAGTTTTGGGTGTGTAAATGTATGAGTTCATTTTTTTTGAATATTATTTCACAAATCTTAAAGTGGTATGGTAATAATGCAGGTGATGAGAACTATGTTTTGAAACATGTAGAGATATTTATTTTTGCGTCTTTGTTTTGTTTGGATTGTTTTAAATCCATGTTCATGTATTTTTAGTTATCTTTTCGGTTTCAGCACGTTGGCAAGGCATTTCTGTGATAATGCGGTCGTCAGTTTGCACGTGGATGTGCGCCCGCGTGAGGCGTGTCGCGTCGTCACGTTTGGTTTGCGAGCCGAGGTAGGTCCCCCACTGCACTTACCTTTAGATTTAGAATTTATTAATTTCTTGATGTTTTATTAATTTTAATAAATTGGAAATAATATAATATAATTAATTTTTATACAATTATTTGGTGTGAAAAGAGCCATTTATTTTATACCGAAAACTTGAAACATTTTCTTGACGAGCGGACACCCAGTATTGAAAGAATGTCCATTTGGCCTTTAAACATAATTCACGTAATTTCAAATGTACATTTAGTTTTAAATATAAATTATTTCTTCTGAATAAGTGTTTTGGGCTTTCTCGAAAAATTAGGTTTTGCTTTAAAATTTGTGAAGGCCCATTTGGAACTTTAATAAAATAAATTATTTTGGAAAACCCATTCAGGGGTGATCTTTGGTATGCTTTGATTGCGTGAGCTTTATGTGATGTTTGTGCATTGTGACTGATTGATTGGCATTGTTGACTCACCCCTTTTTTATTGTATGTGTTGACATGGGAACCTGGCATAGTGAGTGAATCTTCCGAGAACGATTGATGCACTAGTTTAGATTACGCACTGGCTAGTGGCCCCATAGAAGGGGAATACTAAGTTATTGCTACTATGGGGATTGGGACCCTCAGTTAGGCCATACATGGCTATGCCGAGCATTAGGGCGTTATGATGTCATCGAGTTAGAGCATGCCTTCAGGATGAGTCACATGTATAGTATGTTCTGGTTTGTTCATGATCTCCTAGGTTTGACCCATGTTTCTTTTAGTGTTTATTTGTATGTGGCGGACGATTGAGAGGTTGAGTTCAGTTGCTGACCCATGTGTGCCACTTTTACCATTGCCCTTCGTGTGTGTTGTGTATGATTTTCCTTTTGACTAACAACTAAAGTTTGGATTTCTAAATTGTTCGCAAAAATGTTTTAAAAATGTAATGCACCTATTTCTTTCAACATTAAACTTGTTCTAAATTAAAAAGGACAATGGACTCTTACTTGTTTTAGAAATGAAAGTGTGTTTGGAAACTAATATTTTATATAATTTAGTTCAAACCTGAAATTGATAAATTATTTATTTAAAGGTTGTGCATTGGGAATAGTTTTTTGGGCACGCCTACTGAGTTTTAATACTCACGCCTATAGTGTTTTCCTATTTTTAGTTTTTGTTGCAGGTTGACTCGAGCTCGCTCGTTGTGGGTGAGATTTGGTTGTGGGCTGGTGAGCGCCTCTCAAAGTTGACAGGAATTTTTTTTTGTCGTGGTCAGGTTAGTTGTTGTTGTTGTTGTTTGTTCTTTCTTTCCATGTTGTTTATTTACTTTGTGTTGTTCTATTTTCTTTCCACTGATCTATTTATTTTCTTTGGTCGAAATCGTTCCCTCTTTTTCTCTTTGATGCCCTGGTGCTTGTCGCCAGCCCGGGAGGATCGGGAACACCTCTCGGGCCATGCCACGGACCGGCTCGGGTGACCGATTCAGGGTCGACTCGGGTTGGTTCGTGAAATTTTCTATGGTTGGATGAAATTGTCTAACGAGACATGGAAAATACAAGATATAAGGGGTAAGAGGATCATAATACATTGATATTAATTATCATGGTGTTTTACCTTGGTAATCTCTAAGATAAAAGGTTATGAGAACAGACTCGTTAATAGGAAATCCACATTTCTTTGTGTCATTGGATGTTCCTATATATATAAATGCGTGTTGATCCTTAGAATTTAATATTATCATTGATATATATCAGGAATTTCACACTTTTATGTATTAATTAAAATGTGATGATATATGCTCATAAAAAGGTAGGATACATTGAGTGTGTCATGAGTGATATTGCATTAATAGATAATGTGAGAAAGGATTTATCCCTTCTGTCCATTTATGGAAGTTTATATCTCTATCCCTTTTATGGAATGGAACTACCTACATAAATCCATGTCCATGGTGTTTGGTGGGTGATTTAATTTCCATAAATTTGAAGAAATATATGTTGATCGTATAGGTTGATGGAACTATTATACAACCTACTTGATTTGAGATATCATAATAAAGGGATTATATTACATATTAAGTGTTCATAGGAGGTTAGATGTCATTGTGATATTGACTTCTTTCTCTATGTGAGGTTTAGCATGTTACTAGACACTAACCATGGACTTTAGGTGGTTATACCTAATACCACTGAGAAAGAGGCCTAGAGGGTCACACAATAAGTGTATCTAAAATCTCATTTAAATTCAAGTATTGAATTTAATGTGCTAGAATAAATAATATTTATTTAGTTTTGGTTGATCTCCATAATTTAATCACAAGTTATTTGAAATAATGAGCGAGTTAAATAATAATATATATTTATTTTCAATTTTTATGAATATAATATTTATTACATTTATCATAGAATAATGCAGTGACATTTATTTATTAAAAATTCATTATTCAAGGATCGATAAATATCAACAAAGGAAAGTGAACTGAGCTTAATGGTCCTATTGGAAATGGTATAAATGATATTTATTTATATTTTTAATATTTTTAACATTTCAAGTGATTAATAATAATAGTATTGTTACTATTATTATTGTACATGGGGTTAACTAAGAATAATGAAGTTGGTAAGGGGATTGTGTGCAATTTTTTAACCCTAAAACTACCATAATAAATATCAAATAATAACAATTTCTATAATCAATTTTGTTATACACAATGGATAGAGAGATACTATATTAAGACTTAGAGAGGGATCTATAGATATAGAGTGCACTATCTTTTTCTCCTCTAACAAACCTTTGAGAGAACACAAAGTGTTCTTCCTCCTTCATGAAGAATTCTGCTGTGATCAACCATGAACAATGAAAGTGATCAGGATCAGTCATTCCAACACCTAGTGATTCTATGAAAATGTTTAGATATTTTGGTACATGTTAAGATCACTCCTAGAGGGATTTTCTGCTTGGATATTATGGCACAATGATGCTGCAATGATATCTAGTCAATCAGTTCATCAATGAAATCTTAATTATAGGTTAAGGTGATTCTATATCTGCACATAAATTAATTATAAATTACATGTGAAAATACTCCTATTCTAGTTATAGTATTTTAATCTAGTCAATTAATCTATGGTTTTCATTGTACATGATGTGTGTATCATGTTCAGAAACAATTACTCGTAAATTAAGACTAAGATTTGAGTCGATCAAACCATCCAAGGCACTTCCTCTACACCTAAAACCTGTACCTTCTATCTATTTATCTCTAAGAACCTCAATCACACTATCATATAAACAGCAATTACAACAGAAAAACCTTGAATCATTTATAATGAAATCCTCACAAACATATTCTTTAAGGAAACTCTCTAAAGATTATAATTAAAGCATTCTTAGTAATAAGATGTTAAAAAACTTCAACATTAACTTTAGATCATATATTGTCAAAAACACTTAAAATGCTAAAACTCTACTTCTCCTCGAGAATATAGTCCAATTTACAGACAATCTTCCAATAATCAGATTCCACACTTATCAAGATCATTTGAAACAATATCTGCCAAACATCTTCTTATTATTCTTCTTTTAGCACAGCATCACTCAGTCTGATGTTCATTATGTATATCACCATTATAGTGATTTAGAATATTTTTTCTGATAAAAATAATATATCTTTATCCGCTATAATTTATACATATTTTCCCAGTAGTCTTAGTAAATCTTTGTTCGGTAGACTTTGTATATCTCCTTCTAATGGACTTTTTTCGATAGACATTATAGAACTATGTATTATGGACTTTATAAGTATTTAATTTGATATAATTCGTATACATCCATCTGATTTACTTTGTACACATCTATCCAATGTGTTGGGTACTCTTCTGTCTGATATAATTGATATATTTTTATCCAATATAATTGGATTTACCCATCCTAAAAAATTGATTACCTTCCTATTGAAACTTTATAACTTTGGGAAAGATAAATATTATAAATATAAATATTTAAGAGTGGATTGTGATTTTTAAAATTAAGGATAGAAAGAGATCTTTTGACTAAACACTAGCTACCTCAATTTTAGATCTTTCTAAACATCAAGGGCTGACAACTATTTATGAGGCCCATCCAAGATTTTTCCAAGCCCTATCCCAGCTTCTATGACCAACTAAGTTCCAAACTAACACCTATAATCTCAAAATAATTAGTTATATCGAATATAATTAATTAAAAAAATTTAATTAAAATTAGAAATATTCAAAAAAAACTCACCATGTCACTATGTCACACTAGAACTAAATCCAACTAATCGTGGAAGGCCTGTAAAAACCACTGATTCCAGTTTAGTCCCAATCCCTAACACCAAATCCATATCCACAATTAATTTAATTTAATTTAAATAAAACCCCTAAATAAATTTGTGGTGTGACATACCTTCAATAAAACAATGAATGATGATAGGTAGATGTCATCTCAGAATGTCCTCTTCCTAGGCTACAAAAATAATCTAAAGAAAGGAAGTGATTTCACCATTCTCCAGTGAAATTTTAATTTTTGAATTAAATCAAACATCCCCTAAATCAATGACAATGTGAGGAGATATTAATGAGAGGATAAGAGGAGGGAGAACCTACCTGGTGATGTTGTCAAATTTTACCCAAAATCACCATGAAATGTGAAGATAGAAGGGAGGGAGGAAATAGTCTCCGACCCTTCATGGGATTCTCTCAATAATCTAAAATAGAAATGCTTCCAAACCCCTCCCTTTTAATTAAAATAAAACCACATGGGTATGTATCATGATTTGACACACATCGTCACGGCATGACCATTCAAGATATAACCCTAAACCCCTTGTATATCCTTCTTTCATGACATGAGTTCACTTCATGAACCTTTCATGGTGGTAATACTACTTTCACATCATGAATTAGGTCCTCATAAAGATTTTAGTATTATTAAATTCTTGTTCCCCCTTTGGTACATTCTTGAACCCATAGACCTTCCACTGATGCTTAAACCACATCCAAAAACACCATTTTGGGGCATTAAAACTCTCAAAACCTCTGATAAAATTCCAGTTCTCAAAACTACACATCCTATAATTTTAAAATTAAAATTACCTCTAGAATTATCACACTCTAATGGACTTGGATCTTTAAAATTCATGTGGGGTGGCACACATAGTGGGTAGTGTGTGTGAGTGTATCCAAAACTAACCCGAGTTTCATGGTCAAGTGGTCTACAATGTATCAAGACTTATTAAGTTGTGCCTAGAAAAATCAAATTTTGATATGGGATTTATGTTAATTCAAGACATTATTCCTCTTGAATATCCTTTAGTGTGATTTTATAAAGATTTTTTTATTTTTTTCAACATTTTTTTGAGAATATTTTTGTGTTTCAAGAAAAAATTAGCTACTGAAGAGGTTTGAGTTACTTTTCTTATAAAGTCATATGATGATTTTTTTATCCTAAATGTTCCTAACATCATGATTACTAAAAGGTTCTCATAATTCATTCTTATAAAGTTTCTATAAAGTTACATTTTTTAAAGTTAAATTTATAAAATGATGAAGTCATAAAATGTATAAGATTGAAGATATAAATTCATTAATTTTTCTATTATATGAAGGTTGTCGGATTGATTCCATCAGACCAAGAATGATCGAATAGAGTCTTTATAACTCTAGTAGAAAAAGAAAAATCTGAAGGTTATTAGGAGGGTAGAAATAAAGTTTTACTAAATGGATTGATATGATGTCTACTGGTCAAAGTGAATTTTTGATAAATTCACTAGAATGAGTTTAATAATTCAAGATGATAAAAAATAGATGACCAGATAGAGATATCTAGTGATCAATGAAGTTTCAATACACATAAATTTACAAATCCCATTAGATAAACATTTACAATCTTGTACATGGTAGAGAATTATGTGAATACTACTAGATGAATAAAGAAAAATATGATTGGATGGAGAATAATACATTGGGTTGAGTTTAGAAGACCGAGCTATGAATAGATTTTGATCAGACAAAGATGTGTCAACAAATTAGACTGGTCAATCCAAATGATCTTTTGTGAATAAAATGGACATAGGAAACATGAAAAGAGAACTAGATGGAGGAATCCTGATTTTATCAGACTGAGCTAATTGGAAAAACAAGATCATACATAGGGTAACTGGTCTAAGTAGAACTAGATGAAAACTTATTAGGTAGAGGCTTCCTTATGAAATCATTAGAAAGAGCCTTGAGAATATTTATATAAACTTTGTAAATCCATTAACTATAGTAATGCTAAGTTTTTATTTCAACATTTATAAATACAGATGATATTTAAGTATTTTTTGAGAAGATCAATAACATCCAGATTTGAAAAAATTCAATGAATAAATTTGAATCTGGTTTCTTAGAAAGTATTAAAGGAGTCCATATGAAAGTTTGAGTTGAGCACGAAAATTCAAATTGGTCCTCATGCTTTCCCCTTGATTTTTAGAGAAATTTTTCCTATATAAATGGGGTCAAGGATCATTGAGTAGTTCTACTTCTTTTTTTAAAAGAGCATCTGAAGTGTTGGAGTTTTTTTGATAGAGCAGTGTAAGGTACCAACCAAGAATCTATTTAGTTAAAGAATAATAGGTGCATCGGATAGAGGTCTAGTGGACATGAGTGCATTGGATAGAGGTGTATCGTACATATTCTTACTAGACTGAATCATTTCAAATGAATGTGTATCAGATGGACACATAATGGATAGAGAGGTACCAGATAGAGATTTTGAATAGATTTTTTGTGAGTTACTTTAAAAGTTCTTATTTTATTTTTGATCGAAAGGATAATAAAACTTTATAATTGGTGGGAGCCGATATAATTACCTATTGGAAGAAAAAAATAACTTGATTGGATTTGTCTTGATTATATTAAATTTATTATATAGTGTATTTTCATATATTAATGGTACTTGACACAACAAGGATGTATTCACCCATATTGGGAGTGAACCTTGTAAAATATTGTGTATCTTACTTTATTTTCTTATCTTCTCATATGGACGAGTTTGAGTTATAAATTTGAGAGGAAAAATACTCTAAAAAGTTTTAGAGGTTAATTTTAGGAAAAATAATTATAAAATATCACTACTGATTCACTCCCCCCAGTGGTCTACACAAGACTAGGAAATTCAAGTGGTATCAGAGCATTTAAGTTCCCTCTGTAAGATCCCTATATTTATTATAATGGGTAATCTTAGCTTAGTTAATAGTAGAGGTATTCCTAACTTTGATCAAAAAAATCATAATGGATGGAAAAATAGAATGATACCATATCTTCTGTTTTTTTTTCCTTAAAGTGATTGATGTAACTACTATAGGGTTTCCACCCATTGAGAAAGATTCTACTATGAAATTTGTGAATAAAAGGAATATTGAGGTTGATGGAAAATATCATAATGATATTCTTATGTCCTTTTCAAAAAAAATATATGAAGGTGCTGAGTCTTAATATAGAAAAGAAAACTTGGTACAAACTCGAAAACATCTTTGGGAGAAATGTAAAAGTAAAGGAAGAAAAAATTTAAATCCAGAAAAGCAAGTTTGAAGATATCCATATAGTTGATGATAGAACTATTGATGGCTACTTCACTAGAGTAAATTAAAGTGTCCAAAACATAATAGAATTTGGGAATTTCTTGAATTATTTGAACATTTTTTAAAATATGATGTGGAACATTCCAGATATATTTGATATTAAATTCTCTACTTAACAAAAAAAGATGATTAATCCCTTGATAAATTAAATAACATGTTTGTTTCGTATGAAATGAGTAAATATCCTACATTCAAAAGGAGGATTAAGGAGTAGATATATTTTGAAGTTATAAATAATATAAAAAATAAAATAACCTAAATATGACATAGTGGTCCTTAATGAATCAAAATATAACAAAAATGATAATAAATTGAATGATAAGATTATGTCCCTTATCTCTATAAATTATTGAAAAGGTGGAGACAAGTATAACGGAAAACCCTCACTTAAATGTTTTGGGTGAGTAGGAATTGGAAATTTTTCTATGAACTATCCAAAGAATAAATATGAATAATATAATGATGATGATTCTGAAGAAAAACCTTACAGGAAGAAGTGGAGAAAAACTTCCAAGGAAGATAAGTAGTCAAAAAAAGTAATAAAAGGTTCACCAAAATAAATAAAAGAAGTATGTTGAGTATTAAGGTTGAGTAATACTCTATTGATAATAGTTCTTCAAAATATGAAGCGTCAAAAAATCAGAACGATCATATCTCATATTGAAATAAAGGAATATACTTCAAATAATCAAGAATAAGAAGATAAAGAAACTTATATAGAATATTATCTTAGATAAAAAAGTGTGTCATATCTTAAGAAAAAAACATAACATATTAAATAATATATAATATTAAATAATTTAAGTTAGAAGAATAATGAAGGAAAATAAAAATTTATTTAAAAGGAATATGTGTACATAGAAGAAATTCATAATCTCAAGCTAAAATTTGTATAACAGGGAAAGATGGTGAAAGATATTTATGAAAAACATAATGATAAGGAAGATGAGTTATTTAAGATGCAATCAAGATGTCTTGAGGTTGAAAATACATTGAGTAATATGAGTTATAATTTCAATAAATCTTTATAGGTAAAGGATAAAACATCTAAATCTTTTGGAAGAACTCATCCCAAGAATCAGGCTAAATCTACACCCACTAAACATAAAAGTTCATCTGGTAATACTAACCATGTTGTTGTAAGAATCAAAAATAGGAAATCTTAGGTTGATAAAGGATATGAGAAACACATCGCATCAATGGAAGTTAAAAATAACTTGTAGAATAATGGTTCCTCATGAAAAGGGGAATCATATGCTCAAAGGTATGTTGAATCCAACAAACATATCATGATGAAAAACCATAATTATATAGAATATCAAGGTTCAATGGATATTGTTAGTGTTGTGGGATATAAAATAACAAGGTGTATAATTTCTAGTAAAATATGTATCTCCATGAAAGTATGCAAGAACTGAGGGGGAGAAATAGTGGAAGAAAAGAATGAAACTAAGTTGCAGGACAAAACAAAAACAAAGTCATCAGAAGTTAAAAAGATCTCAAGGAAAAACTAATTTGTTTTCTTAGAGGAAATTTTCATAAGGTGTTACTAGCTAGGTCACCATACTGAATATCATATTAAAACACTTCTAGTAAAATTTCCATATACTATGAAAGAAAAGGAATCTAGGAAAATGAAAATTGAAAATAAATATTTTGTTTTTATAATGATCTAAAAGATAGAAAAAGGAATAAACTATGGATTCTTGATAATGATTATTCCTCATATATGATAGGTGATATGAAAATATTGAAAAATATTAAAGAACATAAGGGAGGAGCAGTCACTTCTAAAAATTATATTTCCTTAAAAATAAGAGGAATTGGTTCAGCTAAGATTGAAGCTCGAAAGATAAAGTCAAAGGACATTTTTTTATGGGCCTAAACACAACTTACCAAGTGTTATAAAACTCTATGATTATTGTAAGGAAGTTATATTTATAAAATATTCATGTATCATCTGATTTTTGAAAAATTTAAAAGTTATTACTAAGGGAGAAAAGACTAGAGACAATTTATTCCAGATTAAAGATATTAGTAACTCTTGTTATTTGAGTTATGAGGATAAAAAAATATGGAATAAAAGACTTAATAATCTTATCCATAATAGTATGATCATAATTTCAAAGGAATATATTATAAAAGATCTAACAAAATTGAAGAGTAAAGATGATTTTAATTTTGAAACTTTCCAAAAATAAATGATGGTTAGTGGAAGACATAAGAAGGTTAAAATTCAATCCACCATGCCTATTGAGATCATACACTTTGATATATGTGGTCAGATGAGACATAAATTAATAAAGGGTGATTTTTACTTTATTACTTTCATTGAACTTGGATTACCAATATAATGTTGATGAAACATAAGTTAGAGGTTGTAGAGTTATTCATAAGTTTCAAAAGGGAAGTTAAGAAGGAACTGGGTGTATATATATTGAATTTGGGAATATAGAATGAAAATAAGTACACAAGTGACTCTTTTGAGTGTTACCTAAAGAAACACGAAATTAAACACTAATATAGTTCTCTCTACACTCCTCAACAAAATAGAGTCATGAAAAAAAATAGAATTTTGGTTGAAATGGGAAGAAGTATGCTTTTTGAATTTAAATTTTTCAAATTATTTTGGAGATAAGATGTAAATATAGCTGTACATGTAAAAAATACATGTTTTCTTTGATTAAAATTAAAATTTAATCCCTATGATATGTGGTATAATAAAAATTCTATAGTGAAATACTTTAAGGTTTTTGGGAGTCTGTTCTTAATAAAGATCAAAAAAATAAGATTTAGGAAAGTTTGATAAGAAAGAGGAAGAAGGTTTTTTCATGGGATATTAATTCAATGAAAAAATTTACAAGTGTTGGAATAAGTGACAATATAATTTGGTTCATTCATTTGATGTAAAAGTTATTGAATACCAGTACACCTTAATAATATTTTTTTAAGTTGATGAAGATGGTGTAACAAAAGATGGAATGAGGACTTATAGAGAAGTTAATGATAAGAAAGATGATTATGAGCCTAATATTATATAGGTTAATTATAATTAATCCTCTGATAAGGAAAGTAAGATCAGAAGAAAACCCAAAAAAATATAGTTTGAAAAAAATAAGTTGAATATGATAATATCATTGAAAATCAAGAAGCACAAGTTCAGACCAAACTAAAGTTGAGGATGGAAAATCAAACATCACTTATCTCACAGGTGTAACCACAATCCACTATATAAGCAGTTGAACATAAAAAATGGATAAATTCAATTAATGAGGAGTTGTATAAAATTGAGAGAAATGAATCATAGGATCTTGTTCCTAGACTAAAAAGAAAGAATCTTATAGAAAAAATGGGTGTTTAGAAATAAACTCAATGAATGGGGATAAATTTCAAGAAATAAAGCATGGCTATCTTACAAAGGCTATTCACAGGTGAAATGTGTTGATTTTGAAGAAACTTTTTCTTTTATTATAAGTCTCAAAACTATTAGAATGTTTTTAGATATTGTTTCTCATTGAAATCATAAAGTCTATAAAATTGATGTTAAGTCATAATTATTAAATAGAGAAATTGAAGTAGAAGTTTATATTGAGAAACCTAGTATATTCATAACTGATAATGATGGAACCATGGTGTGTAAACAAAAGAAATTTTTGTATAAAATTTGTAAAAAATACATTTAATTTGTCATATTTTCCACATCTATTACTTATAACTAATGTTATAAGCTATTTTTCATATTTTTTATAAAATAAATGATGTGAAAAACACATGGATTTTCTTTTTAACATTGGTTATTAGATAACTGATGTTGAAAACAAGGTTTTTCACATCTATTATTTAATAACCAGCATGAAAAATTATTTTTCACATCAGTTATTAAATAAATGATGTGAAAAACCTTTAAAATTATAATGAAATTTTGGTTTGACTCATTTTTTTCATTTTTTCTCATGAATGTCATCTGTTTTCTCTCATGTGGGAAACCCTAGCCCTTCGTTCTTCGATCCAGTGGCCTCAAATCTCATTCAAGTGGAATTAACCACTGTTTTCCACCCTTATATTTAATTTTTCATCTCTTAAACTCTCTCTATGTTATATTTTCATTTTCATTTACTTCTTATGCATTACCCTTATGGTATATATTTTCCTTTTGTGTTTATGTTTTCAATTTTTTGCGTATCCAAGGTATGTTTTAATTGATGAATGTTATTATGGGCTTGTTTTCTTGAATTATCTCTATCGCTGCTAATATTTGTGAACTCTTTAATAATTGTATTTTTTATAATATTATTCATGAATCTAAGGTATTTTTTAATTTATGAATTATTTTTTGAGATTAAGGTTTGATTAAATGATTATTTTGGAATTGGTGTTATAAATAATTTTATTTTACTAATTAATTTGTGTGTCTAAGGTATGTTTTTTTATGCATTATGAATAGTTATTTTTAAGGTATGGTGGATTATGGAGTTTGAATATAGAGTATTGATAATTTATATTTAGATTATAATAATTATTTCATGATATTTTTATATTTTTATTAAATAATGATAATTAAATATGTTCAAAATGATACTTTTGTTTATCAAATATGTTTTTTTTTATTTTATTTTGAAATATTTTTTATTATTTTTTATTTTTATTTATGAAATTAAATTTGAAATTAAACATCAAAATATAAAAACTCATTTTTAATTCTTGATATTTTTTATAGATAATAATGAGTGGAAGTTGGTTTATTTTACTATGAACAAGTGATGAATATGAGGAAGGTGTTGATGTTTTTTTTTTGAATTTTCTAAACAAAAGTTTCCAAATAATGAGCTATTTTTCTATCCATAATTGAAATGTTTAAATAATAATAAGTTGAAAATAATAAAAATCAAAGATCATTTAATTTTCCATGGATTTAATCTGAGTTACAACCCTTGGATTCGGCATGGTGAAACTGAGTATAATTCAAGATCAATTGATGATAATGATTTTCAACATGAAAAATATAATCAAATTGAATAAATGATTTTTGATATTGAAGTGGAAGAAATTGGGAAAGAATTTATAATTGAGAGTTTGTATGGTGATGCTAAAAAACACTATATCCAAATTTTATATAATTTATGGTTTTATCAATGGTGTTAAAATTAATTAACTTAAAGATAAAAAATGGATGGAGTGAAAAAAAATTACAAAGTTGTTACAACTGTTGAAAGTCATACTTCCTAAAGACAATGATCTTTCAAATTCACATTATAATTCAAAGAAAATGTTATTCTAGATGGGTTTGGGGTACAAGAAGATACATGTCTACTTGAATGACTATTTTCTATGTGGTAAGGAATATAAAGGTCAGTCAAAGTATCCTAAATGTGGCACATCATGGTATAATTTGAAAGAAAAATCATAGGTTGACTTAACAGTTATAAAGACTCATGATAATGTAATTTGGTATCTTCTTATAATTACTCATTTTAAATGTTTATTTTTAAATTAAAATAATGAAAATAGGTTAATATGGCATGTAGATGAACATATATCTGGTGGAAATTTATTTCATCCAGCTGATTGTCCATAGTGGAAGAAAATTGACCAATGGTTTCCAACAGTCAGAAATGAAGTTAGGATTCTGATACTTGGACTGTGAACATATAGAATGAATCCATATTGAAGCCTTAGTATAAAACATAGTTTATGGCCTATTTTATTGCTAATTTAAAACTTATCTCATAATTTTTTTATGAAGGTTAAATATATCATGTTGAGTTTAATGATTTCTGGACCAAAACAACTTGGAAATTATATTGATGTTTTCTTATCACCATTAATTTATGACTTGAAATTTTTATGGTATGAAGGTATTAGAATGTATGATTCTTATAAAATATAACATTTTCAAATTCATGTAATGATTATGTTCACTATAAATTAATTCTCAGTATATGGAAATTGTTCTAGATATAGTGTTAATGGGTATACAACTTGTCCAATTTTTGAATGAAAAACTTCATATTATCAACTACAACATGGGAGAGAACAGTATACAGGGGTCATCATAGATTTTTGTATATGGATCACTCTTATATAATATTAAAAGGGAATTCAATGGCTCATAAGAATTTGATATTTCTCTACAACCTTTTCTCCACTAATCAGTATTTTGAGAGGGTGAAAAAAAATTGATGTCGCATTTGGGAAGACATAAAAATATGGTAATGATATAAATATTTGGAATAAACGATCAATAATTTTTGAGCATCTATATTGGAGTATCATGAGGTGAAACATGACATTGATTTAATACATGTGGATAAGAATATATGTGATAGTTTGATTAGAACATTGTTAAATATTATAGGAAAGACTAGAGATTGGTAAGATACAAGATTGGACTTACTCTCAATGGGAATATGTTTGGAGTTATATCCCACACCTAATGGAAGATAAATATACCTACCTCTTACTTTCCATATATTATCCAAGAGAAATAAAATTAGTTTTTTAGTGTATCCATGGTATCAAAGTGCCTCAAGGTTATTCTTATAATGTAAAAAATTGTTTCATTAAAATATTTAAAGTTAACAGGCATAAAATATCATGATTTTCACATCATGATGCAATAACTCCTACAAGTTACATTGAATATAATATTTCCCATACATGTCAAAATGACTACCATGAAGGTGGTTTATTTTCTCAATTCTATTTGTAACAAATTGATTGATCTTAATTCATTGAAATTTTTGGAGAATGATGTAGTTTCTATACTTTGTCAACTGGAAATGTATTTTCCTCTATATTTTTACGATATCATGGTTCATTTGGTGTGATAAATAAAGATTTATGAGCCTGTATATATATGTTTTGTGTATCATTTTAAAATGTATATAAATATATTCAAGGGATATGTTAAGAATCCATATCAATATAAAAACCCCCATTTTGAGAAGTACATTTTTTAAGTGGTTGTAGAGTTATGTACAAGCTATATGTTTATAGTGGAGTGCATCTGTTTTCCTACATATTTCCATGAACAAGTCAATTATGGGGGATAGGGGATCTGTGGATTTAAAGTACAATAATTGAAATGTGAATAGATAAAGTATCTGCCTTTATACATATTGAATAACAAGGATGATACTCATCCATATATAACATTACATATTAATGTGTTAAAATAATGTTATCCAAAAGAAGAAAGATATGTGTATTTTGAATGAGCATAAAAAAACTTTTTTTCCATGGTTTAAATAGACCATGCGTGGTAGATTAGATGCATCAAAAACATTGAGATGGTTAGTGGGTAGGCCAAGTTTAAATTTGATAACATGGTCTAGGTATTAAATTAATGGCTATACATTTTATACAAAAAAAATAAGAGTATCAAAGTGCTATTTGGAATAGTAGTGTATTGGTGTTCATAGAAGCAGTGCATTTTTCAAGTTCTAAAGAAAAAAAATCTCAATCTTCATATCAAGTGAATATTATGGAGTCATTGAAGAAATATGGGAGGTTTATTACATTAAATTTCATGTTTTAGTGTTTAAGAGTAAATGATTTATCAGTAAAAATAGTGTCAGACACAATGAATTTAGTATAATACTAGTTAATTTGAATAGATTATAATGTGCATTTGATCCTTTTATCATGGAAACAAATGAAAAAGAATCTATATTCTTGATCCATAAAATTTATAGTGTTCTATCATTTTATAAGGAAAAAAATATTATATTGGTAATGAAAAAATTGACAATGATGCTAATTTTTGTGACATCCCTACTTTCATGTAAAGATTAACAAAGAATATTGATGAGAACATTATAGACATCATTTGTGCCATATGAAATGATAATGAGGAAAGAATATGGTAAAAAAATCCTTTAATTGATTTCCTAATATTATAGGTAATATATATTTATTTATTGTTTAATTTTTAAAATTTTATAAAATGTTAGATATATTAGTTTTATTTTTTTAGTTAAAACAAATATTATAACTAATATGTTAAAAAAAATTATATTAATTTATTTTTGTTTGTTTCATTTTTCAATTATTCTAATTTATATGAAACTGGTGTTTTTTTATTAATTTTTTACTTAAACATCGTTTTAATTTATTTATTATTGTTTTTTTTTTGTTTTTATATTTTTAAAATTGTTATTCAAATTTTCATTTAACCCACATATCATTAATTTTGTTAGAATTTTATTTAAATACTTTAATAAATATGAATAAAAATGTGTTTATTTTAGTTTACTTTTTATTGGATCATTTTTCTTTTTTTATTTAAATTTGTATCTAATAGTTTCATTTGTATATTTGTGTACTAAGTTTTTGTTAATTTTATTTTTAGGATAATATTAATTCAATAATCTAAGTCACCTTGAGATTCTAGGTAGAACCATACACATACTTCTATTGAGGAACTTGTTTATCCTTTTACACAAGAGCCATCTACTTTCATAGGGTAATAGAAAACTCCCATAGTTGGTAAATGTGGCTACACACATTTACCAAAATTATCAGTTGTACATAGCTAGGACCAAAAAATATTAGTTGATTTTTATGATAATGATATTCCTAGGTTCTAAATTCAAAAAAAAATTAAGACTTTTGTTTCAATTCAAGATCGATCAAAAGTTAGTATTTTGATTTTTGATTGGAAAAATTTCAATTAAGCAACAATATCTCAATTATGGGAGACATTTTTGGTAATATCATTTGTTATTATTTTACTTATCATGAAATTTTTTTACTAATATAAGTTTGTGTTCCCTTACTATTATATTACATATGATATACCTGACATAAGAGAAGTCAAGAAGAAATGTTTATATTTTGATACTAAGAGATGTAGGGATATAAAACCAACCATCCTAAGAGATTTCATTTTTAGATAAATAAAAAATAAAAAACCATGTGATATATATCTTTATCTAGATGAAGATAAATGAAAATAGTTTGTTAAAATTAGATGATAATAATCATTTTTTGTAAGTGAAATGTTAGATTTGGGAAGTTTTTTTATATTAATGATTATATTAATGATTTTTTTATTCTTAATTTTCAAATGATGGGGATATATCATCAGGAGATTTAATCCAAAAACATATAACTTCATACTTTATTTCATGGAGGGTATACATTATGGGAAGAAAAAATTCTAGCCAAAAAAAATATGAAACTAAGAGCTAAGTCTTTAGAATCCATAGAGGTTAACCCTCCTTCCCTTACATCTAAGAATAAAAAATATAAGAGTTTCTAAATAAGAAAAAAGGGCCAATATCTTTTAGTAGAGTTGAGGGATATAGCTTAGAGAATTGTAAGAATTTATTTAATTTATTTAAGTTAATTCAAATATTTATATATTGTGATTCACTATTGAAATTTTTAAATATTCTATACAATAATCCCTTGAGGAGAATAGAACACATGTAACCTTCATACCTAAGGTTAGGAAGGATATGCATTGGTTAATCCCAAACACTCTAGTCGTGTACGAGGATATGTGACATGTGTGTTGATAAAAAAAAGTGTTTGGTCATTCTAGAGATTCTTCAAATGAGGATGTATATACAAGGAAAATAAAATATGCAGAATCTAAATTTCGTGAGATGGGTGAGATAATAGAGGGTGGGATAAGATCTTTAGTATGGTCGATGTTTGTAGACATGCAAAAATAGTTTTAGGATGTATACTCTAATCCTCCACCTTAGCCTGAATATCCCACTCCTCCACATCTAACTATAGATCCCACTCCTCCACCTCCTCCTGCTTATCCAACTCCTACACCTCCTCCTTCAAAACTTCCCATTTATAATGAGTTATATAGTAAGGATCCCAAACATCACATTTTAGTATATGGGATTATTTATTATATTGGGGATATATTTCATCATAAACAGATAGATATGGAGCATATTAGGTTCATTATATAGGGTATTTTTAGTAGATCAGCTAGAATATAATTTCTTATAGATGAGGTCACTGCATTTGGACAAAGTACCGGACATTTTTCAGTTTCTCTATCTAGAATTTCCTCAAACATTACCATTGAGGTATGTATAGATTATAAAATTTATTTCATATTAGCATTAAATTTGTTTTTAAATTTTAAAATTTATATATTTATCTATTTTTTGTAGGAATACTTTAAAGGTAAATACATATTTTAGATACAAAAACAAGTACATGCTACTATGAATTAAAATACTACTACTTTTATACTTGATAGGTTATCAACATATTCATATTTTTTATTGAATATTTATAAGATTCTAATGAATTATAACATTTTTAGGAGTGAATTGAAAGTAATGATTTTAAATATTGATATCATGGAGCTTAGAACTAGATATTTATTCGGTATCAACATGATGAAATATTTTTCCATGTAATACAATTATCATATATCTTTTAGTTATTTTAATTTATTAAAACTTAATACTTACGTTTTTTTATATTAGGTGTCTTTATACACTTTGTATTTAGTGTGATGCGACATTTGTATATAGATTTTTGGACCCACAATGTATTTCGCCAATAGTGAAGACAACGAAATATGAAGAAAGAACAGTATATATTTCTAAAATATTTCAAAATAATGCAATTAAATATTGGATTCTTCCTTATCTTGAAGGGTATAAAACATATATTTATTGTAGTCTTATTTATCTTAACTAGTTAATCACTCACAATATATTGTTTTTATATTAGAGGCCATTGGATATTTTGTGTTTTTTGTCCCAGAGATAAGACAACTTACTGGTTATTCTCTATACATAGTGAAGTGGGAGAAAATTTTCGCAATGTATTTAATAATTAGGTTTGATTATTTGAATATTTTAATATTATAATGAATTTTAGTTTTATTTAATAAATATTATTTTCAAAAAGGGAATGGGTTTATTTTATAGAGACGATAATAAATAGGAGCACAAAGATAAAATATATAAAAGAAAATGTGACTTCTCATTTATAATTACAACATTTTGGCTACAAGTATTCAAAATATTATTTTTTAATTGAAAAGTTCTTTTGAAATAGAACTATAATAATCAAAGAGTGAAGGAATGTGGATATTATATTCTAATATTTATGTTTAAAATAATTTCAACCAGGACAGTTATAAAATTCAACAATGTTATATTTTATTATAAACTTTCCTTTAATTTATCTTATAATTATATTGAGAATACATGTTAAGTGATTTATTTTTAAAATGTATATTTTCATAATGATCTCCCTTATATTGAAAAAGATATAAATCACTTACAAATAGAGTAGGAGGAATATTTCACAGGATTGTTTGATTTTTAGTTCATTTATAATATATATTGTAAAGTTTAACTTTAAAATGGAAAAGTATATTGTTTTCTAGTTCTGGGGTCGTGCTTCTATATTTATTTTGGTTCTACTACTATACTATTGGGCTTAATATAATTTATTGAATTTAAAAAATATATTTTTCACATCATTAATTTTATAACCAATGTGAAAAATTTAAGAAAATTTATTTTTTCATGTTAGTTATTTTAAATAACCGACATAGAAAAACATTTTTCACATTGGTTTTCATATAACTAACATAAAAAATGCTTTGAGTTCTATAGTTTTAGTGTCTTTTCTATGTTTTTTTTAAACTCATGTGAGAAACCTATTTACTATGTTTATCATAATAATTTTTCAATCAAACTAACATTAAAAACCTAAAAAACAGCATGGAAAAACCTTTTTTCACTAGTGTAGGTTAGAACAGGACCCTCATTCTTAGTATTAAAAACTTGAAAATTTCCTAAAGAAATTGAACTTTTATAAAGGAAAATTTGATAAAAACATGTATGTAAAGGATATATGTACAGGTACCCTGATTTTCATTGTTTACAATGACGATATAATTTTTGCAAGTGGTAGGGATAAATCTTGTGAAGAATTTTCTAAACAAATGAAAAAGGAAATTTGAGATGTAAATGCGAATAGAGTTAAATTTATTTCTAGGATTTAAAGTTCTACAAAAATGAAGATATATCTTCCTATAATAGGAAAATTATTCCAAGGAGTTGTTACAAAATTTTGGCATAGTATATTAAAATGAAGTTTCTAAACCTATTTTTATTGGAATGTGACTAAGTAAATATGAATCTAGGAAAAGTTTGAATTGGAAGTACTTATAAAAGTTTATTATAAGTTTAATCTATCTTACCACTTCAAGACCATACATTACATATTTTGTAAATTTTTGTGTAATATATATAATAAATCCAAAATAATACCACATGCTAGCATCAAATATAATACTTAGGCATAATAAAGGAATATCTAATTATAGTTTTATGTATAGATGAAGTAATGAGATGAATTTTATTGGGTTCATTGATTATGATTAGGCTAGATATTATAATGATTGAAAATCAATATCATGAGGAAATTTCTTCTTGATAAGAAGTTATGTGAGATGGAATAGTAATAAAAAAAATTATGTTACATTAAGTGTAGTGTTAAGTGTAGTTGAAGTAGAATATGTTTCCACCACACAAAAATATACACAAATGATGTGGAGTTTAGTTTGAAGATTTTAGGGTGAATATTGGAAAACCATTGAATATTCTTTATGATAACCAAATCACTATTGGTCTCTCCAAAAATCTAGTGCAACATTTCAGATCAAAGCACATTGACATTCAATATCATTTCATTAAAGGGAATGTTATTAGTGGAGATGTAATGCTTGAGTATATATCTATGAAATATAAAATTATATATGTTTTCACCAAAGTTATTACAAAGGATTTAAATAATTGAGGCTAAAACTAAATGTTTAGCCTCCACCACTTACTTAATAATGATCTTAAGGATACCCCCATATTTATTTAGAATCTATTGTCAAATGGGTGAAAATAAATATAAATATGTACTCTATCTTTTGTGAATTTAAATCTAGTGTTATCATAAAAAAGTGGAGTTGATAAAAGGTCTTAAAGTTAAAATTATAGAAGTTTTAGATTATTTAGGGTGAGTTTATCAATATCATGACCATGATATTGCTTATCATCTAATGATAGAATTACTTCAAAAACATTGATTAAACCTTCAGTACGGTGTTAGGAAAATCTCTATGAGAAGGGATATGGTTTAATGGAATTTTTAAAAGATTTATTGAGAATATTACTAAAAAATCCAAAGGATAATAATCATATAGAGTCTTTGTAACTCTAGTAGAAGAAAAAAAACACTTATGGTTATCTAACATACTAGTACAAATTTTTACTAGAAGAATAGATATTATGTCTACTGGTCAGAGTTAAGTTTTGAGAAAGTACCCAAACTAAGTTTAACAATTTAATTTGATTGAACAAATGTGACCAAACAGAGAGATATGGTGATCAAAAAATTTCCAATGGATACACATTTTCAAACTCCATTAGATAAACATTTAAAATTGTGTACCAGGAAGAGAATTATGTGAAGTCTACTAGATGAAGAAATCTGAAAATGATCAGATGAAGAAGAATACACAAGACTATGTTTAGTGTACCAAGATTTGAATGAAGTTTTATTGGACACATGATGATCGAAAATAGAGGTTCCAACCCATTGGATAGATCTGTATGGTGGAATCCCAAGTCTACAGTACTAATATGTTTAGACAAACAAGATTGGATAGATGGAAACCTCTCTAAGAAGAACCAGATAAAGACTTATCATATAGATGATTTCTTATAAAGTCATTGAACATAGCCTTGAAAATATTTACATTAACTTTTTAAAGTTAATAACTATGGATATGTTGAGTTGTTCTTTCAATGGTTATAAATATAGTTGAGATTTAAGGAAGTTTCAAGAAGATTGTTGGCATGAATAGTTGAGTAAACATCAATTAATAAAGTTGAATATGATTTATTAGGAATTATTAAAAGTGGTTATATGAAATTTTGAGTTAAGCAGTGAAATTTAAATTGGAGCTGACACTTTCCCCTTGATTTTGGGAGAAAGTTTTCCTATATAAATTTGTGGTGAAGGCTCATTGAGTAGTGTTGTTACTTATACTAAAGAATGATTCTAAGTTATAAAGTTTTTTTGAGAGATAAATGTGAGTTACCAACCAATAATCCACTTGTTTGAAGAAGAATAGGTGTAGTAGATAGAGGTCCAATGGATAGAGGTGTAGTAGAAAATGGTGCATCAGATGAATTACATTAGATAGAGGTGTACCTGATAGATGTTTACCAGACTAAGTCACGTCAAAAAAGGTGTACCATATTGAGACATACCAGATGGAGAGGTACTAGATATAGTTTTTGGGAGCTACTTTTATATTTATTTTTTTCTCAAAAGGATAAGTAAACATTATAATTGGTAGGAGCTAGTATAATTACTTATTTGGATATATAATGAGATTTATGGGAGTTATATCATTTGTATTCACTTCATTATATAGTGTATTTATGTGGACTAGTGGGAGTTGTCATAGAAAGGACATAGTCACCCACATTGGGGTCGAACCTTGTAAAATCTTGTGTTCTATGATTTATTTTCTTATGTTTCATATGAGTGATATTGACTTACAAATTTAATAGGATCAATACTATAATAAGTTACATAGGTTAATTTTAGGATAAAATAAATTATGAAAGACCACCACTGATTCAACCCCCCCACCCCACCCACTCACCCCCCTTATTAGTGGTTTACACATTCTTAGTAACTTTATGTCCATTAAAATTATACATACATAAGTCATACTGAATGGAATCATTCCATGTGTCTTGTAATCTACCTCTAAACTTAATGGGTTTTGTATGTTGGGATTATCAAGATGATAATTTCTATGATCAAACACATGAGTTTTCCAGTGTGATCACTAGATCTACCACATGAAGAACTTAGACTAAACACAGGTGTGTTCGACCGCATGTCATGAACTGACCATATAAAGAAATCACAGTCGACCATGATTACATCAACTATACCAAGACCTACCATGAATACATCGACCATTCAGTGTGAGTTGTATAGATCATGAAGTAAAATGAGTTCCACATGAATAACATTTAACCCGTTGTGGGAAAGACCTACTGTATGATGAATAGAGTGATCGTGCGGACCTAAAATAAGTTCTAAGTGATCATGATCCTTGAAGTGGGTCAAACCACCATGGTGTACCTATGATAAGTTGTAATATGGATCGATTATGGGATTCACATAGTCAAATGACATATTACAAACTCTAATGATCAACTGTATGATATGTCGATCAACTGTATTGAAAATCTATCAAGTTAAGCCTTAAAAATAAAACTTTCATAAAAATAAAGTATCTAGAATGAGTTCATACATGACATGGATAAGATCCCATGATGAACTGTCATATGTGATCTTGCAGGCCCACCGAGGATTTCTATACGAATATTAGTGTGGTGATTAATGCCACTATAGAGATGATGATTTTCCATGAAATCCACAAACATGTTATAACCTGAAATAAACATGATAAATACATCATTCATGCAACTAAATTGCATGAATTAAGTATCCCGATCTATGTTTTGAAACCACAAAATATAAATTTCATTTAAAGGTTTGTGTTGAGGAAAAATAATGAGGAGTGAAAGATGTACACTCATTATACCTGAGAGAAACACATTTAATGTGATATTCATGCAATCGACCATGAATGAACTTGATTAAAATATGCATGAAATATACATGTTGTGATGCTATGGAAGATAGTTGATAGGTATCATGAGGAGTTCCAGCTACATATATAAAATCTATAGCATAAAAATATCATGAAAACAACATACTATAAATTAATGGATCAAGGTTCATGTTTCCTTGCATGTGAGGTATTCAAAATAAAAAATGAATGTTGTGATATTTTTTTATATCTTAATATTAGGATATTATTGAGAATATAAATTCCAAATCATGTAGAATTTAAATAAATATTCAATATTTAAATACTGCATGGAAAGTTTTAAGATTTAGCCTTTAGGAGGAGGTTTAAATGACAAGTCTGGCTAAATTTAAATGTTTTTTAAATGAGAATTAAAAATGGATAAATTTCCTCCAGTTTTGAATATGAATATTACCTACTAGTGAGATTCAAGGAACTTCCATATTTAAGATATGAAAAATATCATTCAAGATATATTTTTTATGAGTATAAATATGTGATGCAGGTATCAAAGAAAATGTAATAAAGTTTTTATAAGCCTTAAGTAATATTATTAGAGCTCGATAACTTTCATTATTTAAGAGAGAGAAGATTTTGAAGTCAGGATACTATTCACTATAGAAAAAGAAAAACTTCTTGGGTATTCAAGAGGAGGATGAAGACTTAGATAATTCAAAATATGAGTGAGTTTAGAGACCATAAATATTAATTACTATTGTTTTTTATGATTTTATTGAAGGTTGTATGTATCCATAACTATTGATTCATCTACTTATAGATGAGGAGTTTCATCAATAGGTGCAATTGTTTATTGGATGGATCTTGGTTTTTGAATAAGTATGAAGTGTCTTTTAGTAGATTTTGGAAGTTGTGGGAATATAGTGGATTATGTGTTGGGGGGAAATTGTTGAAGTCAACATAGTGGAATCTGTGTTGATAGGATTGGAATATCATTGGTTGTAAAAAAAATTGAAGATAGTGTAGAATCTATATTGGGTAGTATAACCAACATGGAAAGGAGTGGTCCTTTCATCCAAGCCTTGTAAATACCATGTACTAATATATTTTATTTTATTAATGCACACAAGGTGATGCTGTGAGAAATCATTAAGTGGATCAAGAACTTTAATTGGTTCAAGAATTTGAATTTAAAAGGATAAAAATTCATAAATATAAGACCCTTGATTCACTGGTTTAGTGGTCCATCTAGACTAGGGCACTTTAAGGGGTGTGAGAGCCAAGGTTCCCTTTAAATATCCAAATATGTTTTCTTTTAGAGAATATCAATTTGGTGGAAAACCAAGGAGTTACTATATTTAATGGTATGAATTATCATATTTAGAGGAATAATATGTTACTCAGTCTCCTTTCACTTGGTTTAGAAGTTATAGAGGCTGCTACAATAATATCTTCACCTATTATTGAATTTTCTCTTCTAAACCATTCTGGAAAGAGATATATGGTGATGGATGATAAAACCCAAAATTATATTTTAATATCTCTATTAGAAAAAATATATACAAAGTTAAATGTTCTTGTATTTTCCAAATAAATTTGGGGAAAATTGAGAAGCAACTATGAGGGAAATATCAAAGTCAAGGAAGCCAACTTATAGGTTTGGAGGAGCAGTTTTGAAGACATAAAAATGGATGATGATGAAAATATAGATGATTATTTCACTAGGGTATAAGAAATATTTGTAAACATTAAAATATTTAGTGAGAATATGGAGGATTCTATCATTATGAAGAAGCTTATGAGACCTTGACAGATTTGATCCCAAGGTTTTGACTTTAGAGTATATGGAAGATGTGACCTTAGATGAACTTCATAAAATCCTCATAGCCTATGAAATAAGGAAGGCTTTATATTTCAAAAAGAAATCCAAAGATTAAATGGCCTTTGAATATGTGAGAAATGGTAAAGTTAAAGAATAATAACTTGTCAAATCAAGTAATTCATATGATGAGGAAGATGATGAAAATATCAATCAAATTATATAACTTTTATCAAAGAGAAATAAGAATGTAAAATGGAAATTAAATGGTAATAAATTTATGAGATGTTTTAATTATGATGGTATTTTTCATATTTTAAAAAAAAATCCAAAGAAACGGGTTGAATAATATAAATCAGCTAAGGATAATGAGAAAGAACAAAAACAAAATAAGGGTAAAAATAAGAATCATTTTCTTATAAAAATAATGAATTTAATGGGAAATAAATAACAATACAACTTAATTTTTTATAAGATTATGAGGTAAAATTATTTACTCAAGCTAAGAAAATACTTGATTCATCAATCATAAAAGGTGATGGAGAGAAAAAAAATAGACTGAGATTGAGTGGGAGCTAAAAGAGAAGATACAATATAGTCTTGACTAGATTACACAACTTAAGAAATAAAATAATAAATTGGTGAAAGAAAAAAGATATAGTGGATGAAGAAAATGAGGATTTGATCAAGAAGAAAGCGGTATATGTTGATGAGGTCAATAAGTATAAGCTTAAATAAGTTTAATAAGAAAATATTATCATTTCCCTTGAGGAGAAGTTGATTTCAAAAGAAAAATAACCAGGAGAGAAACAAACAATAAGTCTTATTTTTCAAAGGGAGATGAACAAAGGTAGATAAGATTTCAATAATCCTAATGAGTTTAAAGGTGAATATTCCTAAGTCTGTGAGAATGAGGGTTCCTACTGAAAAGAAAATATACACTGAATCTGCCTCATGTTAAATATTTTATCTTTAATAGTGCAGGAAAAAAATGAGGAAATTTTATTTTAACCATGAAGAATCATGAGATATACTATTCCCCATCAATGAAATAAATGAGTCAAATAAATTCACTTCCCTCTATTAAAAAGGAGGCGTTTTTTTCAACAGAATAGTAACAGAAGTCTTCTACAAAATTAATTATCAAAAAGGAAGATACAAGTTCAAAGGATATTTCTATTTTTATGGATGGTATGGACACAAATCTTATTCTTATTAGTATAATATTTTATTACCAATAATGAGAGATAATTCACAAAGTAAACTAGTTATGATAATAAATTCCTGAAATCTATCTACTCATAACGTATTTGAAAATTTGGAATAGGTGTGTGAAGGGTGTATAAAAGGTGGTTATAAAGATGAGGTATACATGAATAGAATTCCTATAGAGGTTACATATAATGAAAAAAAGGAAGTCATGTACTGTTAATTCAATCAAAAGGGAAAGTGAAAATCCTAAGAACACTGAGAATATCAAGGAAAAGTACTTCATTGTTTGGTCTGAACAACTAACAAAGGAAAGACAAATGGAGAAAGCACAAATGAATGTTGAGGATAAGGGAAATAAAGTGGTGGATGAAGAAAAGGTTGAAGTTATTATTAATTCATATATTAAGGGTGATTTAAAATTTTAGAATATGTGTAAAATATGTGATCATGTCGGGCATGGTATAGAGGATTGTGTGAAAATTCCACTAGCCTAAGAAGAGATCATGAAAAATATGATGCAATCAAAAATAGATGAGGTAAAATTGGTAACTGAAGTGGATAAATCAAATCCACATAAAGAATAATTTCAAAGGAAGAAATAAGACAATAAAAAATTGAGGCTAAAAATAATAAAAGTACAAATAATTATACCCATGCTGAGTTTAGAAGAAAATAAAAGTATATGGTGAGAGGAAACTCTCTACCCAAGTTTTTCTACTGAGGAACAAATAAGGTCCCTCCTTATTCTCTATTATTCTTAATTATATGTGCTAACCTATATGGAATTTAAGGATCTGTAATTGAGGTTTCCAATACTGGACAACATGAAGTAGTTTATCTTTATAGAGTATTAAAACCCCATGAAGAAGGAGTCATTGAATTTCTTAGGGGGTAAAATAGAGATGGATCTGTCAATATATCACAAGCTGGGTGAATATAAAAATATATGAAAATTTAGATGACCCCATGAAATCTATAGTTTAAGGTATGAAAATCACACTTAAAACCCTTGGTAATAATTATATTAAATTCACTTATAAGGGGAGTGTTGGTTGAAAAAATGATTTAAAAGGGGTTTATTTAACTTTCACATGAACAATTTTGATGGCTTATTGATATGTGTGTAGGTTATATATTTCTATTAATAAATATGTTTATAACAACCCCTAAAATGGGATTTTGAGTATGGTATCACATATATGAGTTGTATGGAAAACATGGAAAACCTTGATTGTATCTCTCTTATTTTATACATTGGGTTTGCCTATGTATACTTAGAGTGGAATAATTAAAGTCTATTTTCTAATAAGAACATGTGATTTCATCCCTCTTTCGAGAGGAAAATATTGTTATTCAAATTTTAAAATGGATAATCGTATATTATTTGAAAGAAGCAAGATGAGATGAAAAGACCCCTCATAGTCCCTTTACATTTTATTTTCAATAAGGGGGAGAAATAAATGTGAAAAAATATTTAATTTGATGATGTAAGATGATATTGATAACAATTAAAAAGGGAGATATTATTGTGCCCAAATTTCTTGATTTATTTTTTTTCAATATATCAATATGTGTTTAGTTATAAAAACTGGTGATGCTTGGAGTATTGTTATGGATTACATCCTCAAGAAGATATATGATAATTAATGGTGAATTGTTATTAATGCATAAATACATGTGTTAATTGTGTTTGGTGGTACATTTTATACAATAATAAAGAAATTAAAAATTTGAAGAGTTGTTTAGTTGGAATAAAAATTTATTGAGAATGTTGAGAAGACCATGAAAAATATTATTATTACATGAATAATTTTTGAGAAAAATGAATATTTAGAAGAGGGATTATTGTATATTACACTTATTATTTTACTAATTGTTTATAAAAAATGGGCTAAGATAGAACCGATCTCCCTAGAATCCCAAAACAAGCTTGGTCCAAGCTTGAGGGTAGCCTGATCACTAGTGAAGAAAATAGGATTCCCTATCAAAATTTTAACATATGTTTTTACAAAATAGACAACACAATACACGTGGAGTGAATTTTAACATCAGTTTTAAATAAAACAATGTTAAAAACCTTCATTATATACCTTTGATGTTAGTTTTTTATAAAAATCAACATCAATTTTTTTCTAAATTAATATTTAGTGTCATTTTTTTAGTAAAAATGATGGTAAATATTTTTTTCAACTTTTGGCATCAATTTTCATAAAAACTGACGTCAAAGCTATTTTATTAAAAAAATTCACATCATTTTTTATCAAAAATGAAATTAAAATCATTTTAAAACATGTGTGATGGGTTTACCCTCATTCATTCATCGGTTTTTTAAGAAACACGCATAGGTGCGACACACAACTCTTGACCTCACTTCTTCGGCTATAATATTCATTGTTTGATTTATTTATTTTACTTCATTTTTTCATGTTTATTCTCTATTACATCCTCCTTTATTTCCATTTGCTTTATTTTTCCCACCAATCTCTATTATGTTCATCTTGTTTAAGTTTCACTCTGGTTGGATTTCATCTCTATTTTGAGTCGTATTATTTAATTGTTTGCAATCTGAAGTTCATCAATCACCATTTTGGATCTCTTTGTCCTAATTTTATAGTATTAATCTCTATATTTTGTAATTATATTTTTTATTTTATTTTTTTAGAATATTTATTTAGTATATATTAATTTTAAATTATATTAATTGTTTTATTTTTTAAATATATACATCTTTCTCAATTATAAATTATAATAGTTATAATTACTTTCAGAGTATAAATTTAATTGTGATTATAATTTATTTTTTATTATGATATAAATTTTTTTTAATTGGAATTATTTATATTTATAATTGTTTTTATTTATAAATTTTTTATTATTATTTTTTTATGGTTAATCTTATTGAAAATTAGATAATGAATTATAGATATTTTAAGATTGATTTGGATATTTTGATATCAAGGATCTATAAATCATCTTGATATGAGATATTTCTATAATGATGAATAGATATTTTTAGATTAAGTTGGATGTTTTGATATTAGATATTGGTGGATTATCTTAATTGCTAAGATCATTTTTTTATCATTCCTTTGAATTTAATAAACATATCTAAGGTGGGTGTTCTAAAATTTTCTATTATTTTTTGTAATTATTTGTTTTTATTAAATATTTATCAATAAATGGTTAATTAGTTTTTTTATTATATGTTTTTATGCTTTAAATTTGTCTATTTATATATTTTTTTAAATTTTTATAGGTTTTAATATATTCACCTTTTATATTTTGATCTTAGGTAAATAATGGATCATAATTTGATAAATGTATGAAGAACCGCTAATGAATATGAAAACAGAGTTGATGGTTTCTTGGAATTTTCTAAAAGAAACCTTGAAAATAAAGATCTAATTTTCAATTCGTGTGTGAAGTGTTTGAATATGAGAAATTTAAATTCCAAATAAATAAAAAGACCATATGATTTTCTATGGTTTTAATAATAATTATACATTTTGGATTAGGCATGGTGAAATAAAAGAAAAGTCAACATTTAATATTGATGAAGATATTCAATATGAGATAAGGGGTCATATTGAAGAATTAATTCATGATTTAGGCATTGAAACCATTGAAAACACTACAACTATTGAATAATTGTATAGATATTCTGAGAAATAACTATTATCAGGTTGCACTAAATTTACATTATTATCATTAGTGTTGAGATTAGTTAACTTAAAAGTAAGAAATGGTTAGATTTCTAAAATTTTCACTAAATTTCATGAATTTTTAAAAGACCTATTTCAAGAAGGCAAGAGGCTTCTATATTCTAATTATGATGCCAAGAAAATATTATGCCCAATAGGATTGGGGTATAAAAAGATACATTCTTTAACCAATGATTTTGTATTGTATAGGAGAGAATATGAATGTTTATCAAAATGTCATAAATTTGGAAATCATGATATAAGATGAATGGAAAATTCAACTATGATTTATTCTCAAGTACAAGCCCCAAACCTCCTGCTAAAGCAATTTGGTATTTTCTAATAATTACTTATTTGAAACATATATTTGTAAATTCAAATGATAAAAAGTGGTTAATATGACATACAAATGAGCGTATCTCTAATGGAAACTTATGTTAACCTTATAATTCTCTAGTGGAAGAGATTTGATAAAAATTTCTGATTTTGGATATAAATCTATAAATATTAGAATGGGACTATGCACAGATGAAATGAATCCATATCAAAGCCTCAATAGAAAACATAGTTCATGGCCTATTATGTTAGTATTTTATGACTTTTCCCCATGGATATGTATGAAGAAAAAATATTTTATTCTAAGCTTGATGATTTCTAGACCAAAATAGCTAAGAAATTACATTTATGTGTATATATCACCATTGATTGATGATTTGAAATTTCTATGGGAGATAGGCTTTATAACTTTTTATGTATACAATAAAGGATATTTTCTTTTGCATGATATGATAATGTTCACTGTAAGTGACTTTCCTACATATGGAAACTTATCAAGATATCATGTTAAGGGACATAAATCTTGCCCAATTTTTGAAGAAGAGACTTCATATTATCAATTGAAGAATGAGAGAAAGACATTGTACATGGTACATCGAATATTTTTGTGAATAGATCATCCTTATTGAAGATTGAAAAAGGAATTTTATGATTTAAAAGATTATAATCTCCCCCCATAACCTTTTTTAGATGAATAATATTATGAAAAGAGGAAAAATATTGATTTCCCATTTGGAAAGAAAGGAAGTTCTGATCATCAAAAAATACCTGGAAGAAATGGTCTATCTTATTTTAGATTTCTTATTATATATTTTTAGATATAAAACCTAACATTTATGTTATGAATGTTAAGAAAAGAATATTTTATAGTTTAAATTAAAACTTTGTTATACATAATAGGAAAGAAAGAAAAAACATGGATTGCATGCAGGATTGGACTTAATATACATGGGAATATGTTTAGAGTTAGCTCCCACTATTAAATTAAGTAGAACATATTTACCTATGCCTTGTCAAACATTAAGAAATAGTGAAAAAAATGGATTTCTTTCAATGTATTTGAGGTATTAAAGTACCCAATAGATATTATTTAAATATAAATAATTTGGTGTCACTAAAGGATTTAAAATTAATAGGTATGAAATATTATTATTTTTATGTATTAATGTAACAAATATTATTGGTCATACTATGTGTTATATTACTGGTACCTGTCATAAATTCTATCATTAGGTTATTTTACTTTTTCAAATCCATTTGTATTAAAGGATTTGATCCAAATTTGTTAGATGTGTTGGAGAATAAAGCTTCCCTCATACTTTTTCAACTAGAAATGTATTTATCACCAATATTTTTTGATATAATGTTTTATCTAGTGATTCATTTTGTGTATGAGATAATAATATGTGTGAATTTTTATTTACATTGGATTTATCCTTTTGAAATATATATGAAAATTTTAAAGGGATATGTTAAAAATACTCATCGACTGGGGGCCTCTATTGTTTAAAATATATATCGGAAGTGGTGATTGAGTTTTGTACTGATTATTTATATGAAGTGGACTACATTATTCTCCCTATATCTCAATATTTCACAGTTGATAGTGAAGGTAGAGGTATTCATGTCTTAAAGTAAAGCTTAATTCCACATGATGAAGTGATTTAGACACATTTATACATTTTGAATAACACATATGAGATTCAACCATATATATCATCACATATTGTTGGATTAAAGGTATGATATCTAAAAATAATTGAAAATTGGTTGATGGTTGAGCATAAAAAGACATTTATTTCATGGTTTAAAGAGAAATTATAATATATTTATTTTTATAAAAAACATTTAAATGGTTAGCAGGGGGACCATGTCCTAATGTGATCATATGGTCTTGTTTTTATATTAATGGTAACACATTTTATATAGAAAATCAGGATGAAAAGAGTACCATTCAAAATAATGGGGTAATGGTCATCACTGAAGCACTACATTTTTTTAGTGTAAAAGTTAAAAATCCAATTTTTGTATCGACATATTTTGGAGTTGTTGAGGATATATGGGAAATTGAATATACTAAATTTCAATTAATAGTGTTTAAGTGTAATCAGGTTGATAGTAACAGTGGTGTGAAACATGATGATTATGGATTTACACTCATTGATTTGAAAAGTTTTAGTTTCAATTAGGAACCATTTATAATGGAGACACATGTGAAGAAGATATTTTATATTACTGACCCATTGAATGATCAATGGTCCATCTTTTTGCAAGGGAAAATAATTCATTTGGGTGATGAGGACGATGATGATGTTATAGATTTATATGGGGTTTCTTCATATATTATATGATTTCCTGATGATAACAATTACTATAATGTAGACATAGTCCATGCTATATGAAATTATCCTATTGAAGGAATATAGACAAACACTAAGTTAATCTCATAATTATTCAGGTAAATATTTATATTTTATTTCTTGTTTGAAATTTACACATGTAAAATCTCTATTTTTTTAATTTGGTTGTTTAAATCTATATATATTGATTATTTCAGTGATTTTTTTATTAAATTTTATATTCAATAGTTTTATTTAAACATTTTTTGATTGAAAAATAGACGTACATCATTAGGTTTTAGTTAAATTTATGCATATAAAACACTTTTTTTGTAATTTTGGTATTTATATTTATAAATTTTGATCATTTTTATCATTTTTTTAATTAATAATTATATTTATTAGTTTAATTTACATATTTTTTGGTTAAGAATAATGTCATAATTATTTTTTTATATATCCTGAATGGAAGTTTGTTGACAATATGACCAAAGAGTGGTTGTGGGATTATTTAATGTTAAAATATCTCAATTGATTTATTTTTATCTCATTCTTCTAATATTAAATATTTTATATGACTAATATTTAATTTATTCAATTAAAAATAACATTTGACTTTTAAGAAATGAAAGAAATTAAGAAAATTTGTCTATCTTTAGTGTTGGTTTTATAGAGGGATTTTAAAATAAAATTTAAAAATATTTAAGTTTTTGGGAAATTACATAATGAAAATCCATGCCTCAAGTATGGGTTTTTTTTATGTAGATACATGGAATAATTTTTTTTGAAACCAACATGATGAAGCATTTATATGGTATTTGAATTATTTCATATTGTAAAAAAATATTACATGGTTATTTATTCATTTATTTTTATGTAATAGGTCTCTAGAAGATTTTACCAAGAGAACCATCTTCAGAATGTATACCCTCATACTTTATCATGTATAGGATATCATTTACTATAAGAGAAAATGATTATAAAAAAAATTATTCATTAAGATCTAAATCTACTAGTGTCTCAGATGAGGATTGGTTTGATCTTACATCTTCCCCCACTCTCCATGAAAAATAGAAAAAGAGTGAGAATAAGAAAAAATGAAAATTTTCTTACTGGTCAATCTAAATAAGTGGGTAACAAAATTTTAAGAATTTTTTTTTTATTTTTCACGAATGTTTGTATTTTTTAAATTTATAGCACTAATATACCATTTTAATATATCATTTTAGTATGGCCTTCAAAAGAAAGCAGTGCAGAGGACTATTATCCCTAAGGGTAAGATAAAAATTCTAGCTTCTTATTTAAAAAATCCATAACACCCCATCCACATAAGAATATATGAGGGAATTTTCGGTATTAGGAATGTTTTTGGTCATCCAAGTAAGAAATTTAGGGACACTAAAATAGATTCCTTAAAATCTAAGGTGGAAGACCTAAAACATTCAATGGGTGATCTAATTAACTTAGTTGTGCAAGCTATGTTTAAAAAAATATGAGATAGTCATAGCCTATGTATCTTACCTACTAAGATCCTCCACCTCCTCATTCAAACCCATCCTTATACTGTGAGTTGTATACTGGGGATCCCCATGTACATATTATAGCATACAGAGTAGTTTATATTTTGGGATATTTTTTACATCACTATTCTATGCAGTTGGGTCAAGTAAGAGTAATGGTACATGATATTATTCATCCAAATGCTCTAGTGTTATTGCCGATAAAGGATTTTACTGAATTTGGAGATTGTGTGAGTCATTTTTTACTCTGTTCAACTAGCCTTATCCAACACTTGACATACAAGGTATGTGTTTTTTTAAATATTATTTACATTTTATTGAAATTTATATATAATGTTTTATTATATTTAATTTATATAGTACTATCAAAAATCAAAATAATTAGTATAAAAGAAATAAAAGGTTTAGGAACCAATGACTTTGAATACTTCTAATGTTTCTGATGGGCTAAAAAGATTGTCCCAAATTTATTTTTTCTTGGAACCTATTTATGATTTCTCAATGACATCTAGTATAGGTGGAAGAGATGATATATTGATAGTATTCAAAAAATATATCATTTATATTGTTATTTTTTATCATCTCACCAAACATGTGTTGTAGTTCTTTTCCATGTAGGTAATTTTAAATTTCATTTTATCTTTCTTTAAATAAATTTTACTTGAAGTGACTTAATTTAATACTTATTTAATTAGGTATCTCAACATTATTTATATTCAAAATTATAGAATTATCATTTTTAGATTTATGGATCCAAAATAAATTTCATTCAGTTGTGTTATATTTGAGTGATGATTCTAGAGTTATATATATGTGTGAAAGATTAGAAAATACTGATATTGGGTGTTGATTTTTTCATTCCATGATGGGTAATAAGATTAATATGATTATTAACTAATATTCATTATAATTTCATTAATTTTAAACTTTTTATATTGTAGTGGTCATTGAATGTTGGTTGTATTCTACCCACATGAATGCATGATATATTGTTTTTTATCTTTATTAGGTGGAGTTCATAAAAAAATTTGAAAATTGTTAAAAAAGTAAGTTTTATTCTTTTTTATAAGTTCTTTAATCACAAATATTCTTGTTATACATGTTTTCTTAGTTTATATATAAAAATAAAAGTCATAGAAAAAGTTTAATGATGATAACTTTTTGACATAGAAGAAAAATAAAATTAAATGCATGAAAATACAGGTAAACAAATTTTATATTAGATAATATATTTTTTATCTTATATGTGTGTGTGTGTGTGTTGGTTTTTATTTTAAAGTTAATGTTTCATAATCATAGTGTCATAATTGAAAAGGAAATTTGGAATGTTTTAATATTCATGTTTGAGGTCATCACAACTAGGATGATGAATGAATTTAATAAGGTTAGTTTTATTATGAATTTTAGGTTTTATGTCAAAATATTATATTCTTTAATCTTATAACATTCATTATTATTGTAGGTTTTTAGTAATTTTTCATTTAAAGACACTTTCCACATCAATTTTTTAATATAACTGACATTGAAAGATAACATAATTTTTTTTTGAATCTTTTCATGTTAGTTTTATGGTAAAATTGAAATGGAAAGATAGAAAATTCAGTTTTTATGGCTTACCACATTAGTTATATGGTAAAATTGATACATAAAGCCTCTTTTAATGTCAGTTTTTTAAAACAATCAACATTGAAAGTTCACTGAAATTTAATTTTTTATTTGAATTTTCAACTTCAGTTTTTAAAAAACCAACATTGAAACTATTATTTTTAACACTTTATACATCAACATCAGTTAAAAAATTATGTTAAAAATTAAAAAAAACTGACGTCGAAATATTGTTTTCCACTAGTGGATCCCAGTTGGCTGAGGAGGAGCATATAGGTTTCATAGTATGTGCATAACAAAGCATGGTATCATGCATAGGGGTGCACTTAGAGGTTTCATAGTGCATGTGGGGCAGTGCGTATAGTGGGAAGTGTGTGTGAGTGTAGCCATATCTTACTCGAGTGTCATATTCGAGCGGTTTATAATGCTCCAAGTCTTATTCAGATGCTCCCCAGCCAAACCAAATTTTGATGTGGGATTCCCACTTATGTGGTACATTATTACTCTAAAAATTATATAAACATATGCCAAACTGAATGGAATCATGCCACGTGTGTTGTCTTCGACCTCCATACTTCATGGGTTCTATGTGTTGGTATTCTTATATTGATAATTTTTGTGATCGACCGCATGAGTTTTCTAGTGTGGTCTCTAGATCAATTTTATGGACAAATTATATCGACCACATGTGTTCAACTATATGTGATGAAATAACCACATTAAGAAAACACAGTCATTCGTGATTACACTGACTGCACCAGGACCTACCATGAATGCATTGCCCATGCGGTGTGAGTTGTATCAACCATGAAGTAAAATGAGTGATCGCATGAAGAACATTGCACCTAAAATGTGAAATACCCATCTCATAATTAATAGAGTGACTATTCAGACCTACTATAAGTCCCAAGTACCTATAATACTTCATGGTAGATCAACCTATAGTGGTATACCTACAATGAGTTTTAAGTTGGATTGAAGATAAAATTCGCATAGTTGGATGACAGAATTCAAACTTTGATGATCAACCGTATAATATTTTGATAGACCATATTAATAAGTTAACAAGATGATATTTTTAAATGATACTTTCATGAAAAACAGAGTATCTAAAATGAGTCTATTCATGGCATGGATAAGATCCCAAGATGAACTAGCACACATGATCTTGTATACACATTGAGGAGTTCTATATAGACATCAGTGTGATGATTAATGCCACTTCCAAGCTGATGATTTTCCATAAAAACCACACACATGTTATACCCTAAAATAAATGTTATACATGTATCATTCGTGAAACTTTATTTCATGAATTTAGGATCCTGAGCAGTGTTCTAAACACACCAAATATCAATTTCATGTATGGGTTTTTATTGAGGAAAATAATAAGGAGTGAAAGACACACACTCATTACAGTTGAGTGAAACACATTGCATGTGATATTCATGAAATTAACCATGCATGAACTTGATGAGTATGTACATGAAATATGCATGTTGTTTTGTTGTGGAAGATAGTTAAGAGGTAGCATGAGAAATTCCATCCACATTCAGAAAATTTTTTGCATGAAAATATCATGTATACCGCATACTAAAAATTAATGGAGTAAGGTTCATGTCACCATGCATGTGAGGTATTCAAAATAAAATATGAATTATGTGAGATTTTTTATTGAGATCATAATATTCATAAATTATTACGAACATAAATTCTGAATCTTATAGAATTTAAATGAAGATACGGTATTTAAATACAGCATGGAAAGGTTGAAAATTGAGACTTCGGGAGGAGGTTTAAATGAGAGGTATAATTGAGTTTAAATAAGTTTTAAATGAGAACTTCAAATGGAAAAATATACTCTATTTTTTAATATGAATATTATTTTTCATCAATATTCGAGGAACTTCTCTATTTCAGATATAAAAAGTATCATTCAATATATATTTTTCTATGAGTATAAATATGTAATGTGGGTATTAAATAAAATTCTATAGGGTTTTCTAAGCCTTGATAAATATTCTAAGATCTTGATAACTTCCATTATTGAAGAGAGATAAGATTCTAAAACTGATAAATCATTCACTGTAAAATAAAATTTGATGTACGAGTATTTATAAGAAGGAGGTGGACTCGGATCATTCAAGATCTGAGTGTGTTTTGAGACCAATAGTGTTAATCACTATTATTTTTTGTTGATGATCTAAACTTTTATACATGTGAAGAACTTCTAATCCATATGCTCATGTATGAGGACTATCATCAAGAGGTGAAAGTATTTATTGGTTGGATCTTTGTTTTTGAAGAAGTGAAGTTTCTTCCAATGGATTTTGGAAGACATGAAAACATGGTGAATTCTATGTTGGGAGGAAATTTTTGAAGGGAACATAGTGGACTTTGTGTTTATGGGAATTAATTTTCCTTATTTTTAAAAAATTATTGAATATAGTGGAGAATCCATTTTGGGGTTTATAACCAACATGGAAAGGAGTATGCATTTCAACTAAACCTTGTAAATATTGTGTGTCGATATCTTTCATTTTATTACTACACATGATGTAAGTATATGAGAAATCATTGATTGGATCAAGAACTTTAACCAGTTCAATAGGTTGAATTTAAAAATATAATAATTCATAAAAACAATTCCATTGATTCACCCCCCCCCCCCGGTCTAGTGGTCCCTTCGGATTGGGGCAGTTCAATTCATTCAAGTATTCAAAGGGGGTTTGTGCTAGGAGATAGAGCCAACTAGAGTATGAAAAACCCATCCTCACTTCATAGATTTGTAAGTATTCATATTACCCTTATTAAAGGTTATGAAACTCATTGTATATATTTTTGGTTTTGAGTTTAGTGGAAGCATTCAGTGGTGGGATATATATTAAAATTTATTTTAATTCTCCTTTCTCAAAACCATGAGAGAGGATCTTGCACATAATATTTATAATTTATTTATTTAATATCTAAAGAAATGAATACATGGTATTAGGAACTCTCTTCATTTATGAATTTTCATCAATTAAAAATAAACTTTTGGATTTCCTTTGTTGCACTGTGAGGATCCAAAGATAGAATCTCTCTAGTGGTGATCCACACATTCACTTATGATATCTAAAAAAACCACTCGATCTCTGGGTGATAACATGGTGAATCTAATGGTTTTTATTGTTAGTTCTTCAGTATTGAAGAAATCTTTCTTGAGTTTCTCGTTCTTGATAGGGAGAGAGAAGGAGGAGTCGAGAGAGAAATTTTTATAGGCAACAATTCTCTATTTATATTGCACTAATCGATTATCTACACAATAGACATAATCTTTAATTTATAGAGCTAGGGTTAAGGTTGAAATAGTTATTTAATTATATTATATCCATTAAATAATATAATAACTTTCAATAAACCCCATCCCACATAATAATATTATTATTATTTTATGGTGTCCTCTAATTTGTGCAATAACAAGTATTATTTAACCAACTTGTTAGTTAATATTTTTCACCAGACTCGAACTTGGTTCATTAGAACTCCTATATAATTTATTGAATACCCAAATAAAATATTTTATTCTCTTAAATAAATATTTTATTCACAAATCGATAAATAAATATTTATTAAATATCCAATAAAATAAATATTTTTTTTATTCACAATATGATGAATAAATATTTAATTAATTTGTGCGATCAATAAAACTTCAATAAAATTATTCCTCTATCTTGAGAATAATATTTATTAAATTAATTAAATTCAAATAGAATTTAATAAAGATCAACATAAATACTTAATGTGTGACCCTATAGGATTATTTCTCATTGGAATTAAGTGGGATTACATAAAGTCCAAGATTAATGTCTAGAAATGGGTCAAGGAACCCAATAGAAATAAATTAATATCACAATGATGAAGACCACATACGAACACTCATTATGTGATATAATCCCTTTATCACAATATCTCATCAAGTAGGTTACACATCTATGTCACTAACCTATATTCTCAATAAATATTTCTTTAATGGTTTGAAATAAACATCATTACATTGCGACCATGGAATTTAATGTGATGGTTCTATTCTAATCAAAGGGCTGAGATATCAAATTCCATAAAGATGGAAGGGAAAATCCTTCTTCAACTTATTCATTAATGAAATTTCAATCATGATGCCCCCAACATACCCTACTTCCCACCAACATATTGCATAATGGTTTTGGTCAGTAAATCTAAGTGTGTGAGTCATGACATGCATCAATGATAATTTTAAAGTCTAAATACCATTACACACGCTCACAGATAAGAATATATGATGAAACTAAAACATGTGGAATTCCTATTGACGGGTCTATTATCATAATTTCCCACTTTGGAGATTACCAAGAATTAACTTCATGAGAAGAAGCCTCATATTCTTATAAGTACTGACACCCAACGGTCTACATACCACGTGTCCTATCATAGTACATTATCCAACCATAGAACTATATTTAAGAGATATCGCCATAGCATCTCAAGTTTTTCATCATAGTAGGGAACTGATATGACCTTATCAATGTGATAGATACTCTAGGACATTATCCCATCAATTTTATGAATAATAAAAATCAATATGTGATATGCTATTTATATTGATATTCACTTATTTTAATATACAAGTAACCTAAAGTAAACAAATTATTTGGTTCTAGGGAAACAACTCTAACAAACTCCCACTTTCACTAAAGGAAACTGTTAATGACAGGTTATTCCTCACATGTTTAAATATTATTTTGTTGAGTATGGCTATAGTTTTTAGGCCTACCATGTTTTCATGGATAGGGTTGTTTAAGCCACATGTATGTGTAGCGGATCTATTTACTGAAATATAACTATCTTGAGAAAATCCATCAAGTATTAATTTAACTGAGTATCCACCTATTATCCCCATGTCAAAATCCTAAAATCCAAACTAAATCTATAGAAATAGTTTATCATAATATGATAAACCTATTTCCTTTTTGTATAACCCAAAATTAGAATAGGACATTTCTAAACCACTTCTTAAATTGTATCAAAATCTACAACATACTCAAATATTGTAGATATGGAAACCACTAGTTGTAATAAGTTTATATTGAATGTTACTATACCCTTATCATTGATACTAGATCAAATTGAGAAAAATAAATATAAGTGTTCAATTCCACTAATCACTAGTATGATCACTTCTCTAGACACCAGAAACTCATCTAGTTTTACTTTTCAAAGTATTTTTGGATAGTTCTAATTGAAAGTATATGAAATTATATTGGATTTATTTTATATTCACTTATTATTCTTTATTCATTGGTAATATTAAAATTCAGTACATATCATGACAATGAGATGAATTCATAGCACTTAATCTTGTGAAATTATTTTAATCTCCATAATCACTTACAATTCCCGTGTATGTTATAATGGAAGGATTATATGCTAATAAAAATTAGATCTTTAATTATTTCAACTTTTATTTTTCAATAATTTATTAATATATACAATATGACTATATTTATCGAACTCAAAGATCTATTTTTATAGATCTTTTTTCCTATAACACGGTTGCTACTTTAATTAAATCTTAGATAAATTTCATTCCTTAGTCTTAAAAAAGTTGTAAGACATAATAAATTTTTCCATATGTTATTAACATATTTATCTTGAAAACTTATAGTGCTCCCACTAGCCAGTCCAATACACATGTCATTAATTCATTTCCAAATGAATATCATATGATCACTATGCATGATTTATTCATAAATGAATTAATGTATTCTATATATCTTATTTTTATTTATTGATGTCACTAACCCTTTCAATTATTCCTAGTAGACATATACCATAGGTTCTCCTTTGGGTCGCATCTTATAGACATATTCTGTAAGTATTCCTTTAAATGAGGTTTCATTGAAAATCTACATCCCAATATGATGATCATATAAATATTCTTTGACAAGTAGAATTCAAAAAGGATTTTAGTCGTGATGATTGGTGAATAAGTTTTTTCATAGAATAAACCTTTCAATAATCAATCATAATTTATTGGTACCATCTTGTACCATCCATTCCTAGTTTCTCTTAAATTCTCACCAACAGTATCAAGTCTTAGAAACATTCAAAATAAGGAGTCCCTAATCTTTATATGTGGAGTCAATTACTTTAATTTATATATACTTTTCAACCTTATCATATTACCATTTACTTCTTCTTTATAGGAATCATTATTCAAAAATAATAATATATGTATCACCCACCACGATGAACATAAACCACCACTTTAGTTATGAATTCATATGTTGTAAGTGTCTCTGAAACTACTCCTCCCACTAAGCTCAGTGGAGTCCAGTATTCTTATACCAACTAATGTGAATTCAGATCCTTAACCTATAGAAGTTAAGTCTACTCCCACTATCTTAAAATATATTGGATTCCTTTATGGAAATATAGTTGATATTGAATAGATTTTAATATCCTTAGTGGATATGTGATCATTAACATAGATTCACCTTAGTGTTTTAATGTTTGTTTATAGCTAAGACCAAATTTTAGCAAACATTTTTTCACAAAAACTTATATTAGTGTCCTAATAGATTCTTATCATATCTCAGCTGATATGATATCTATTAGACAATATAGTTGTCATATGGTTAGTTATTGAACTTCTATTTGAAAAAACATTTCTTGGATGGTATAATGGAAGATTTACAATATATATAAGACTCATCATTAATCTTCCTTTTAATATTATCAATTAATTAATGTATATAAGGAAATTTTAGTTTGGAATAACCTTTACTCTACATCTCTGATCAATGATTACTTGGATAATATGTTCTCAGACAATCCATCTTATAAATTTCATCTATCTTTACCAAGTGTACTTGTTTACTTCACTGATAATTTCTAAAATTTCTTAAAGGAATCTCATTTAGTGTATGAAGTTATCTTCATATTTATAATATTTCACATGGCCATGTTGAACCAATTTTAAAATATTTGTGATGTACCTTTATGTATAAAGGTTTCTTTATCTAAAACATGATAAGTAGTTTGTTTATATATCAATCACCCTAGCTCAATTGAGACTAGAATACTTTAAAGGGGATAAAAAAGTCAACTACATTCATTTTTATTTAAAAAATAATTATCTTTTCATGATGAGGTAAGAGTATTATATTTTATATTCATCATGTATTGAAATTTATTCATATGATTCAAGAGTTACTAAACTAATAGTTTTGTATTTAAAGTACCATAGAAACATTTATTCCAAAAAGAAATAATGTCTCATTGTGTCTAGATAGAAATTGAGATAAATGTTTTTGGTAACACTCATTAAAAACTTGAATCGATCCAAACTAGTAATGAAAAATAATGAGTGCCCCTTGGCTGACTTAAGAATCACCCTTTCTTATCTCCTTTTGAGTTCACTCTACAATCATTATATTCTTGCTCGTTTCCTATATTTAAATACATTAATGCTATAATCATATTGTATTTAATACACAATAAGTGAATAGAAACTTGATGAATATACCTAACGTAGATGCAACTGCTTGCTTATTCAATTCATTGCAATTTATTTTTCCAATTTCCAAGATTTACACATAAGAATAAAATAGCCTCCTATTCATTCTTTTGTCTTTGAATATTTTGTCTCTTTAAAGGACGTCATAAAGGATCTTATGGGTTTAGGTTATCCATGGGATCTTCATCCTTGTATTTCAAAATTTTCACCATAAGGGGTGTAGAAATAGGTTTCACCCAGCCCTTATTAACTTGGTGAAGTATGGATAAAATTTTCTTAAGAGACTTATCCATTTTGTTTATACTGTCTTGGAAAAATAAGGATAATCATAGTGGTAAGGATGATAAAATAAGATTAATGGATAATTTATTATCTAAGTGGAAGCCCAATTTTGATAATTGATCAATATACCCCAGTAATTTTAATGTGTGATTAGTAGCTATATTGTCTTTTGTTACATCCCAACCAGGATGCCACTGAATGGTGCCCCAAGCTAGTGGTCCACATGGCCTCAAGCGTGCCTCCCCATATGCCAGAGGCTACCAACTAGTAGTGAGGGTCCAAGGTGGTATAGTAGGGAGACTATACCCTCATGATTAGATTATCACAGTAGTGTAATAAATAGATAAATAGAAGAAACATAATAAATAACTAATAGTGGAAGTTAAAGAATCAAAAGTAATAAATATCCAACCATAGTAATATCCATTATCATATACAGAATAATGTAATGTCATGAGTCTATCAAAAATAAACTGAAAGACATGGCAATAGGCATGCAATAAAATACATGTATTAAAATAAAAAAAAGACCAAAAATTATATCTCTAATAGAATCATGAGCCACAAATCAGTCCTATGCTTCCTTATTCCCATGATATAAACAAATAAAGTATAAAAAATTGGGCGTTTTCCCCTATCCCTACCTGCATCCATATAATCTTCCTGGGTACCGTCAGTATCCTGGATAGGGTGTGAGATAAACTCAGTAGGCCACCACCAATGGTGTCTATAAATATCCAGTTAGTGCATGTACTATGAAAGTGTGCAAGTAATAATGGAAAGTAGTAATAAAAGTTATAAAGGGTCATCTCTGGTTCCTAAAGGACATCGGGATGACACTACCTAATTTATCCTAAGATGGATAATCTTTGAAAAAGTAACTTTACGTATACACATATATAGTATGTATATGTAGTGATGTCTATATCCATATATATGGATATGGATACTAACTTGAGATTGAGGTGTAACTCAGGCGTCCATGGGTTGTATCATGAGTTTCACAAGTGTAAAGGGACACCATGCCCAGTATCACAAAATAAGGGATGCCATGCCTAGTAACATAGCAGAATGGGTCATCATGCTCTTATATCATAAAAAATAGTTTCAACATGATTGAATCATAATAATAGGGTCTCTATGATTGAATCATAATAGTAAGGGTCACCATGCCCATATATCATATTTATAAGTGTCTCCATACACAAATCATATCAACAGGGTCTCCATGACTGTATCATAATTATAGGTTCATCATGCCTGTAACATAATTATAGGGATTTCGTTCCTGGATTATGTCAGTAGGATCACCTTGACCATGTATCATAATTAATAAGAGTCACCATGCCCATTCATTATAACTCATATGGGTCATTAGGCCCATATATCATAATCAAAAAATGGATTTTATGACCATATATACTAACATAAGGGGGACACCTTGCCCATATACAACAACTATAAAAGCGATGCCATGCCTGTATATAATGAATCATAGGGTTATTCATGCCCATTTATCATAACAATGATAATTAGTCAAATTATTCAATATGATCCAATTGATAATTCATAATTCAATAAAATTTCTCTTTAATAAGGGAGTAAACATTGTTCTATTTAATCAAGTGACATGGTTATACCACTCACTTCCATTCCATTTATTATAAATTGATAAGTGTGGTATCCATGCTACACCACAACAATTATCTATTTCATTTATGATATCAAAATTTATAATTCAAACCCAAACTGTATAAAAGATGGTTTTCCCATTTAGATATTTATAATAATAATGAAAATTTCATCATCACGACTCATGGGGTGGTAATAATTGAAGGGGACTTAATAAAATCATTAGGTTCTAAATTAATTTTACCAATTGAAATAAGATTTGATTTATGGGAAACACACGGTGAAACCAATGTGTGGAAAATAACACATAATATAAAGCATCAAGACTTTGATGGATAAATACTAGACCACCTACCTTATTTTTATAGAGGATCACTCATCTAGTATCGGCCACTATTTTTTTCAAGATCGGAAGAAAATGTAAGAATGGAAGAATTACCTAAAATAGGGTATATGATCCTTCACCTATATAATTCCATCGAGAGAAAGATAAATGATAAAAGGCCTAAGATGAATAGATTTCTCACTGGTGGCTATCCAAAAAGACGATCAGAATTTGAATCGGTGTTTGGATGGATGAATTATCTACAAACATAGCTCGAGAGGAGGAGAATCTAAAATGGGAGAGAAAAGAACACCCTATCCACTGGAATGAATGAAATAAGTGGTGGGTTGAGTTAAAATATAATTAGGGGAAAATTGTAATTTTACCCATAAATTAGGGGTCTCATGTTTTGGCCACATGGTTGTAAAAACTATGTGCTAACTGTGATCCCTTCATTTCCCAAAGAGGTAACTCACATGGTTCATGCACATGGTTTGGTAAACCATGTGCAAACTGTGATTTTCAACTCTATTAAACATTTCAGGTGGCCTGCATGGGCATACAGCTCAGGTCGCACGGTTAGGGAAAACCATGTGCCCACTACTGCCTACTAAAATTCCCTACGCAGTTAGGAGAAACTATGTGAACTAGGATATACAGTTTATACTAACCATGTGGCTCGGTTCTTTCTTACACCGGCTCGGGTTCTAAGCTCCGAACAAGCTTCGGACACCCTCTTTTCCTCTATAGCCTCACTAGGATTTTATATTAGGTCAAAAATAAAGATTTAAACTATAAATTAAAGGATTTGTACCTCATATAAAAAATGGGTTCTTACAGACTTCCCCCTTAAAAGAACTCATACACAAGTTTTGATTCCAAGGGTGGTAAAATGTTTTCTGAGAAAAACTCCATCCACTGAGCATATACGTCAACCTCCCACTCTCAAGTCTCATCTAGTACATAGCCATGCTTCTATATCCCCTACACTAAATGGATAAACTTTCCTAAGAGATCCTTCATTCTCTAATCAATGATGCATATGAGATACTTCTTAGAAGAAGCATCAACATCTAACTCAACATCTTCATGATCAAAAGTATGAGATGGTTTTTCATGATAACGGCTTTGTGAAACATGGAAGATGTTGTGCAGGGCATGGTACCTCTAAGGTAAAATAATCTAATAGGCTACCATCCTAACTCTCTCCAAGATCTCAAATGGCCCGACATAATGAGGTGATATATTCCCTTTAATTTGTATCCATTTATTCCCAAGTCTAGGTGATTCCCGAAAGAAGACACAATCCCTGACCTCAAACTCTAGAGGCCATCGATGGTGATCAGTGTAAGATTTTTGTCTACACTAAGTAGTATACACTTACTTACAGATAAGTTGTACCTACTTTGAAGTCTCCTAGATGAGACAAGCACCTATTAGCATTGCCTCTCCTGTCTCTAACTAGTATAGGGGTGAACGACACAACCTACCATGTAAGGCCACATACGGAGTCTTCTGAATCATCACCTGATAGATATTATTGAAGGAAAACTCAATGAGAGGGATATTGTTCTCCTAATAAACATTGAAATCAATAAGGTGTGTTAAAATCATGTCCTCCAACACCTGTATAGTCTATTCCAATTTTCTATCAGTTTGAGTGTGAAAATCTATGCTCAGAAGCACCTGTGTACCCAAATCTCTATGTGACCCCTAACAAAACCTAGATGTAAAATAAGTGTCCCTATCTGAAATGATAGTATGAGGGATCCCATGTTTTCATATGATCTCATATATGTACAGTCTTCCCATATCATCAACTAAGAAAGTCTCTCAGATAGGAAGAAAGTAGACTACATTTTCTAGTCGGTCCATGGCTACCCAAAGTGCGTCTCTACCTCAAGAAAACATTGGTAATACAACCAAAAAATCCATCACAATATCCTCCCATTTACATTATAAGACTATAAATGGATGTAACAATCCATCATTCCACTAGTGTTCCACCTTCACCTATTGATTGGTGGAACACCTAGTGATAAAATTTGTTATCTGGTGATTTATCTCTAGCCACCAATACTGTTGGAACATATCACGATACATCTTGTAGATACCTAGGTGCACTGCCCATTGAAAAGAATGTAACTCTTGTATCAACTCCTCTATCATGTCTTTAAAAACCTAGATATTCCCATGTATATACAGGATTTCATCACCATTGATAAACCAATTCAGATGTGGGTCCTCATTAGAAATACTTTCCCATAGGACCAAGCCTTCATGATCATAAAACTGCATCATCTTCACTCTCTCTAGAAGTGAATAGGTCACTAATAGCAATGCAAGTATAGAATGTCTATGATGGTCCTACACCTCTATGTGCATCTCATAAAATATCTCCATAATCTTCCACTCACTATTGGCCTCCTAAACTTCCTATGTCTGAGTCCTTCTGCTCAAATCATTGACAATAGCATTTTCCTTCCCAGGCATATAGGCTAGCTCAAATTCAAAGTAATATAAGTACTCAACTCACCTTCATTTCCTAATATTCAATTCACATTGTGTAAAGATATACCTAAGGATTTTTTAGTCCGTAAATGCCACAAAACACTCTCCCAATAGGTAATTATTCCAATAATGTAAGGCATGAACAATAACTTCCAAATCAGTATCTTGCGTCGGGTAATTCCGATCATGAGTCCTCAACTGTAGTGACCCGTATAAAACAACTCAGTCTTCGTATATCAAAACTTCTCCTGAACTAATACATGATGCATCACAATACATTGTATAGCTTCTACCCAACTCTGGTAGAATCAAGATCAGTGTTGAAGTCAACCTCCCTTTCAACTCATGAAAGGTTGTCTCACAGGCTTCTGACCATATAAACTTCACACCCTTCTTGGTCAAGCTCATATGAGGTGTTTATAAGAATGTGAAGTCCTATATAAAATTCCTATAGTAACCATCTAGACCTAAGAAACTTTGTATGTCAAATAAGTTCTTAGGATTCTCTTAGGTAACTACATCACTCACTTTCTCTATGCCAACTACTACTCCAACCTCTGAGATAATATGGCCCAAGAAGTGAACCTTGTCAATCCATAAGTGGAACTTACTGATATTATCATGCATATGGTTCTCTCTCAATGTATTCATAATGATCTCAATATGAGTAGCATGGTCGCTTCGAGTATGAGAATACACCAAGATTTCATCTACGAATACCACCATGAATGATTCCAAGTAGTGGTGGAAAACCCTATTCATCAATGCTATGAAAATGGAAAACGGTTTTGTGAGATCAAACAGTATAACTATATACTCATATAAATCATACCAAATATAGAAAGTCATACATGGAATGTATAAAGGTCTGACTTGCACATGATGATATCGCAATCTTAGTTAGATCTTCGATAACACTCTATCTCCTTGGAGCTGGTTGAAAATATCATCTATACGAGGTAAGGGATATTAGTTCTTAACTATAATATGATTCAAGTTCCAGTAATCAACATAAATTCTGAGGGTTTTGTCTACCTTCTTGGAGAAAATAATCAGTGAACTCCAGGGAGAAGTACTTAGATAGATAAAACCCTTAGATTTTAAATCCTCTAACTGCCTCTTGCGATCTTGCAGCTCAGTATTAGTCATCCTATAAGGAGGAATGGATACTAGTTCATCTTTAGGCACTATATCAATAGTAAATTATACCACTCTCTCAGGAGTTAGTCCAGAAAAGTCGTTGGAGAAAACATATCTATATTGATCGACTATATGAGGAAATTCAACCTGATATAATCCATGATCATCCATATAAAGTATAGCAATATGGTTGGTCACTATATGGTATATCTCTTTTTTCTTGTGCATCCTATTTGCCCTTGTGGAGATATACCCCCCCCCCCCCTCTAGTGATATAAATGACACCCTCCAGTGATAATAATCCACATAGGCATGGTAGGGAACCAACATCCCAAGAATGACACCAAATCCTATCATCTCAAGGAAGAAGACGTCCTATAAGAAATTATGGTTTCCTAACTCAATGGGTCATTCCTTACACTAGCATGCACTCTCTGATCTAAAACCCAAAGGGGTGTTAAGTTCCATAATGCCACATGAGTACTCAACATCAAGACCAATGATTTCCACAATGGCCACATATATGAAAGAATGTGAATAAACCATGTAAAATAAATCACACACAATAGTAGAGGTTACTATAATAGTACCTCAAACTATAAATGGCATGGCACCCTCCTCTAGTAGAGACTGTAATAAATAAATCTGGTCTAATTTGAAGCCCTATGTTGTGACCTGACTTCCCATAGTGGGTCCAATCTATTGGAACTATGTATATGAAGCCTGGATACCTCATCCATGACCTCTTCCTCTATATGTATTCTCAGTATTAATCCAACTACTTTCCTGGATATGTGCTCCTGATCTTGATCTTGAAGGTGGAGCTGATATGGATCCTCTCCCACTCGGTATTGATGGTAAGCTCCTGGAAAAATGTTGAAGATTCACCAAACTATTATAACCTCGACACTCAATGGGGTATCTGGGACACTAGGTCTTCTTATGCTCAGGATTCCCACACTGGTGAAAAAACCATGTAACTATCAATGGGTATCACCTGGTTGTCGCTACTCACGCATGCACTCTAAAATCATCACTTCCAACCACTAGTTGAACCACTAATCTGACTCAGTTTTGAACCACCCTAGACCCCACCATCTACCTCTATTAGGTTCTTCTCAGTGATGATATCTTGGTTCACTATATCAAACATGGTAGTAAACTGAAAAACATTCACCTAATAATGAATAAGATGCCTAAGACTATCCTCAAATCGTCTCACTTTCAATGGTTTATCAATAGTATAGATAGGCGCAAAGCACTGAAGCTTTGTAAAATGAGTTGATGTAGGTTCTAAGAGTAGTAAAAGTGTGTGATGGGTCATGATAAACATTTATTTTTTTCATGATCGATGATCAATCCAAGATTTACACAATGATAAACATCGTGATATACCGAATTAAATCAAATAATGTTGATAGGGGATAGAACATCAGAACCAGAGAGAGGATCATCACATATTATTTATAATAAATTTAATTAATTATGAATTACCTTGTTAGAATTATTTCTTGTTGATGGATTTGAAAACATATCTGCATTGTACCATCGTTGTGTTATATGAATAAATAGAATATTCCCCTTAGTGGTCATCCACATATGTTCCACAAATCTATGAACATTGTCATAGGAATCTCCCGATGCTAGCATGGAAAATCCTATCACTTGTGTTATCCGCCTTTGATCTCCTTGAGAACCTCTTCCAAAGCATTATCCTTGATCTCTCTTGACTTGAGTGTGGGAGGTGGAATAAGATCATTCTCCATTCTTGAGAGTGTTCTAAGAGAAGGGAGCTCTTTATGTCTTGAGAATATTCTACAAATCTATTATTCACAACCAAACAAATGAATTAGATCTCTTAAAAAATAATATAATTGGGTTTACTTTCAAGTAATTGATTTTTCTCTCATGGTCAGTTGGGGTGGTATCGGTGGGTTGGGGTTTGGGGTGTTGTTGCGAGGTCAAGTCCCTGAGCTAGCAGATTTCCTAGTAGTTTCTTTATAGCATGCATGAGATGTCATTGGAAATTGTACCTAATTGTAATATAATATAATTGGGTTTATATATTATTTGGGTTAAAATAAAATAATTACACAAGTTCCCTTTATTATTTATTTAATCCCTACAGAACCCCATGTTAAATAATAATATTATTATTATTATTATTTCTCAACATGTGATTAACTTGAGAATTAAATTAAATATTATTTATTCAAATAATATTCAATATTTATTATTTCTCACCGGACCATTAAAATCGGTTCTCCATTCCTCTACAATATCTATCGAGCCTTGAATAATGACTATTTATTTATTAAATAAATATCACTGCATTATTTGCTAATAAATAAATAAATATTATATTCACTAAATAGAAAATAAATATTTATTAAATATTTTTCACATATTTTATTCTCTCGAATAACTGGTGATGGAATAAATGTGCTCAATTAAACATTAATAATTATTATACCACATGTAGGAATACTATTTATTCAACTTGTTAAATAATAAATATTATTATTATTATTTAACTTAGATTCTATATACACTTAGTGTATGATCCTCTAGGACTCTTTATTAGTGGCATTAGGTGAATCAGCCTAAAGTCCAAGGTTAGCGTCTAGAAACGCATAAAGGCATACATATAGAAAGAAATTAATACCACAATGCTATAATACCTCATATGGATGCTTACTCTATAATATAATCCCTTTATCATGATATCTCTACTCATGCGGGTTTCATGTCGGTGTCATCAACCTATATACTCGATATCTCTTTCTTTGGCTTCCTAGAAAATGAATTTTCCTATAGAATACCATGGTCATGGATTTATTTAGGCTATATCATTTCAATCAAAGGGACTAAGATATCAAATTCCATTAAATAACATAAGGTAAAAATCATTTCTCACATTATTCATTAATGCAATATTATTAATGACGCACCAAATGTATCATATATCACCATGAACATATGTCATCATAATTTTCATCAATTCATCAAAGTACATGGCTCATAATACTCATCAATAGTAATATTAAAGTCTAAGGATTAATACACATATACATAGATAGGAACATCCAATGACACGTATAAATGTGGATTTACTACTAGTGGGTCTTGTTCTCATAATATCCTATAATGGATATTACCAGGGGCGCACACCATGAGAAGGTGACTCAAAGTCATATAAGTCTCCACCCCTGATATCTTGTATCACGTGTGTCCCTAAAATTATATCATCTACCTATATATCATGTATTTAAGAATAGTTTTGTAGAACTTCTGAGTTCTCATCATAATGGGGAACTTCTATGACCTTTTAGCATGATAACTACTCTTAGAAAATTATCACATACTATATTACATAGAAGAATAATCATGATGTGATAAGTAGTTTATTAATATTAAAAACTATGAATAAAGATCATAATAAAGTACATAGAAGTTGGTTCTAGGGTACCAAATCCAACAGACTCTCACTTTCACTAGAGCCAATTTCTAACAACCTTCAGTTCGCTAGCTCTCACACGATACTCATGTTTATGCTGAGATAGGTATTTAGCCAATAAGTCTTCCACATTCTCTTCTATGGGTACTATAATTACTACAACTTCACCCATCTGATAAAAATACCTTAATAGGTGATACTTCTAGATTATATTCTTTGTCTTTTGGTGTGACCTTGGCTCTTTTGCAATAGCCACTGCTGTAGTATTATCACAATACAATGTGATAGTTTCTTTAATGCTAGGTACCATGTCAAGATCCTAGAAATTTTTTTATATCCAAATGGATTCCTTGGTTACATCATAAGCCTATATATACTTGGACTCTGCTATAGAGTCAATGAAAATTAGCTTCTTTGATCTCTTCCAGCTCAATACTCCTTTGTTGAGACAGAAAACATGTCCTGACTACGAATTTAGTTTATTTTGATCTATCTAAAAACTGGAATCATTATATCCCTTGATGACCATATCCTCATCTCTTCCATACACGAGGAACATATCCTTAGTTATTCTCAAATACTTAAGGATATCCTTAATAGTAGACCAATGTTGTTCTCATGGATCTACTTGATATCTTCCTTCCATGCTCAATGCATAGGCAATATCAAGTATAGTACATAATATGGCATACATGATTGATCTTATTTCTAAAGTGTATGGGATCTTACTCATCCACTCTTTCTCTTATTGTGTTTGAGGACACATTTTCTTAGAAATATGTAAACCATGTGACATTGGAACTAATCCCCTTTTATATTTCTCCATACTAAATCTCTTTATTATCTAGTCAACATATGTACTTTTACTTAGTCCAAAAAGCCTCTTGTATCTATCATGAATGATCTTGATCCCCATAATATAGGTTGTTTCTCCTAATTCCTTCATGGAGAAACACTTTTTTAATATGTCCTTAATAGACTGTAAGACTGGTATTTCATTTCTAATAAGTAATATTCCATCAATATATACTACTAGGATAATAACTGCATTTCCACTCAACCAATTATAAACACATGGATCACATTCATTCTTAATGAATCCAAATTATTCTATAGCTTAATCTCATTGAATGTTTCATGACCCTGATTCTTTCTTCAATCGGTAAATGGATCTCTAGAACTTGAAAATACTTTTGGCATCACCTAGAGCCACAAACCCTTCTATTTGTGTCATATATACATCTTCCTAAAGGTTCCCATTAAAAAATGTAGTTTTGTAATCCATCTTCCAAATCTCATAGTCATGATAAGCTGCTATATCAAGTAGAATTATGATGTATTTAAACATGGAAATTGGTGAAAAGGTTTCATCATAGTCAATTCATGGACATTTTTTAAAACCTTTATCTTATAGACTTTCTTTATAGGTATTTATTTACCTTTAATGTCTAGTTTTCTCTTGAATACCCATTTCCACCCAACATGATTTACATCAATTGGAGAATCAAATAAAACCCAAACTTGGTTCTGATACATGGAATCCATTTAAAAATTCATATCTTATTTCCATCTTGCTGCTTCTGAGCTCTTTACTATCTATTTTTAGTAGATAGGTACATCACTGTCAACCAATAATGAGTCACCATCTTCAGTGACTAGAAAACCATATCTCTCTGGTTCTCTTACCTCTCTTTCACTCCTATGTAGTACTTGTGTTTTAGAAACTAGTTTTTACATGGGAACCTATGGAAACTATTCTTCTACCATATCTTGTATCTTGGGAATAAAATTTATCAATTTCAATCATGCTCCCACTATCCTTTTTGAGGATGTTCTCCCTCTCAAGAAATTTTTCTTGTCTAGCAACAGTCACTTTCTTATCTGAGGGGTTATATAGGTAGTATCCCTTTGTTTCATTGAGATACCCTATAAAGATACACTTTGTTCCTTGGGGTTTTAGTTTTTTTCCTAATAAGGCCTTAAAAAACTCCTCACAACCCCATACATGTGTATGCAACAAAATGGGTTTCCTTCCACTCCATAACTCAAAGGGGATTCCATTTTCTACTTTAGTTGGTACTCGGTTTAATTTGTATGTCCAATTTGTAATGTATATCCCCAAAAGAATATTGGAAGATCTTTATGACTCATTATCGGCCTTACCATTTCTAACATGGTACGGTTACTCCTTTCACTAAAACCATTACACTATGGTGTATAAGGTGGAGTGAGTTGAGATAGAATCCAAAATTCCCATAATAAGTCAATTAACCCTTGGTTAATATGTTTACCACCTCGGTCCGATTGAAGCTTCTTTATATTTTTACCAATTTGATTCTCTACTTCATTCATGAATTCCTTGAATTTCTCAAAAGACTTAGACTTATACCTCATAAATTATACATATCTATATATACTCGAGTCATCAGTAAAAGTTATAAAGTAATAATATCTACCTCTAGATTCTACTAGAAATGGTCCACAAACATCAGTGTGTAATAGTCCTAGAAGCTTATGGCTCTTTCACCCATCTACCAAATGGTGGTTTGGTCATTTTTTATTATAAAAAAGTATGACATCCTTCAAGTGGTTTAGCTCACAAGAGTCTAAATAACCATCTTTATAGAGCTTGTCAAACGCTTCTCGTTTACATGACTAAGATGGCGATGCCACAGTTGGGTGTTATATGAGTCATGTGAACATGATTCATTATCAATTTCTAATACTTAGTTTTCTTATTCTAATACGTAAGGACCATTATTTAAATGTTTCATACCATAACATATGTTTTCATTGTAAAAGAAACAAGTTTTATTTCTAAACTTGAAAATAATCCCATATTCATCTAAGAATGATATAGAAATTGTGTTCTTGGTAACTATAGGTACATAATAAAAATATTTTAAAACCAAAATCATTCCCATTGAAAATGAAAGGTGGTAGTCACAAATGGCTAGAGCAACTATACTTTCCCCATTAGCATATCACAGATCCACCTCTCCTCTAGAAATCTTTTGAAATATACTTAGTTCATGCATTTGGATATATATGTGAGAACCAAAAGTTGTATCTAATACCAAATTTGTATATATTGAAATATTACACTCGATAACGAACTCACCTTTATATTTCCCTTACTTTTGGGTGCAGTTCTTCTTCCACTATCCTGGATTACCACGTACAGAACATACCACCTCCTTTTCCTTTCCCTACCTCTGGATCTTCCTTTTCTTAGAAGGATGGTGCTTGGTAGTTTTAGACTTATTATGAGTCTTAGGCCCCTTTTCCTTGTTCTTAATTTTCTTGTTCACCATAAGGACTATAGGTTTATCATGCCCCATGTCCTTATCCACTTGGAGAATAAAAGTAATAAGTTTCAAATGACTCTTCTCATTATTTATTATATTATAATTAACAATAAAACTAGAAAAGATCTTGGGAAGTGATGAAATTATGAGATTTGTATGCAACTCATCTAGGAATTTAATACCTAAGATGTTTAAGAGTTCAATGTAGCCAATAATATTGAATACATGAGGCCCAGCTGGCACAGACTCTATAAGCTTAGTTTTAAACAAATAATTGGAGATCTCATACCTTTCTTGTCTCACCTTCTCTTGATAGAGATCCTAAAGGTGAGACATCATGTTATACGCATCCATGTACTTATGTTGCATCAAAATATCATTAGACATGGATGATAGCATGAAGCATTAAATATATGTGGAATCACTCAAATGTTTCTCATAGAGTGATAACTCTTCATCACTTTCCTCATTACCAGGCACATCAAGAATAGGTTCTTCTAGAACATTTAATTTCCTGTCATGGTGAAGGATAACGTGTAAGCACATTTTCTAGTCTTGGAAATTTGTTCCAGTGAGAAGGTTATCCTTCTCAATTATGGATCAAAATGATGTGTTTGAATTCATTTTAATGTTGTTTCTACAAAATATGATGAACAGAATTTTAGTACTTTATCTGATAAAATTTAGACAAATGAATAAATATTTTATTTATTAATCTCCCATTATTTTATTGAAACCCAATTCCCCTCACCATTGGCTTTAAAATATATTGTTTATTATACATTCTAATGGCAAGGATCCATATTCCCCTTCTCATTACCCCAACTTTGGTTGGTCAGAAAACTAGAATGGTTTTAGGTAGGTATTTCAAATTCCAAGTGCATTAACACATAGTTCCTTGATCTATTAAGTGGACTCCCCAATCCTAAAATCCTTAAATTTTATTTCCTCAACATTTGCCTCTCATTTACACCAAGTCCTACTTTGGAATTCAACCCTTGATGTGAACTAAGTTAATTCAACCCAAAATATTAAGTTAGAATTCCCTAATAATTGAAATCACCCCAACTTTGGCTAGTCAAGCACTTTGAACTATGGTTCAATTTTAACTAAAGTAGTGGAAGGATATACTAACTTAATATATATAATTGAGGGATTTTATCCTTTTATGCATAAATTTCCAATTATTATCTTTATTACATGGTTTTTAATATTAAGATTATTTACTTAAGTTATTAACCATGTATTAGATAATATTTATGCATAATCCAATTTATTTTAGTTCTATCTTGCATACTCATTAATTTCATTAATTCATGTGATCATGAAAAAACATTCATAATGAAATAACCATGAAACTTGACAATAATAAAATAATAAAGTAGTATTATCATAATATTTTTCTATTGGTTAGTTTATCTAGAGGTTGATAAAATAACCACTAACCTAGGGGGAAACCATGAACCAATTAAGGTTCATGTTACAGCTTTCCACCTATCCACCTATGTATCTTTCTTGGATTGATTTTGCCTTGGCTCCAAACTTGAACTACCTCCACTGTCTTGGGAGCTTCATCCATTACATATGCTTTTACTCATGCGTAGGTAAAGGAAACAATGGATTTACATAAAAGAAACCATGGTTACACAAATCCTTATATAAGAATAAGAGAGAAATAATGTAGGCCAACAATTTAATTTAATAATAAATTAACTGAAACCAATATCATACAAAGGTTTTTTCTATGCTCATGATCATCTACATGCCTAAAAATAATTACGCATTTAATAAAACTATCATTAAATTCTTAATCACTCTTGTTTAAGATAAATCGCACTCGAATCAAATAATTATTCTTTAATTAAATAATTATTTTATCTTGATTCTCATCTAAATTTCCATGAGATTCTCATCCATCATAATTTTAAACAAATTAAATAAATTTATTTAAAATTAACTGTGTACATAAATTTACCTTAGAGGAAACATGGTGAATACTCATCCGAATCTACCCAACATGTATTATACTCATATATTGTTTACTCTTGTGAAATATGGAATACATGACTTATCATGTACTTTCATGAAATTTAATATCAACTTAATTATTACATGAATTACATGATTTTTCAGTCACGTGTTATGCTTCAATACATATAGAGTAACAATTGTAATATGACTCATACATGATATGTAGATCTGAACATTACGTATATATTAATTTTATACATATATTAAAACCTATCATATGGCATGTCCTATCAACTTAATGACCACATGCTATCACATGTTGATAAGGTTTACACATTATAATAAATAAATTTTAAATCTACATAATTTGGTATAACTAGATGGTGTGTACATGGAGCTACACGGTGTGTGTGTGTGTGTGTGTCTCACCGTCTATCTAAGGCACACACCTAGGGACTTGGAATATAAATTGTGCCTCAAAACATGGTGTGTATAAGTGACTATATGGTGTGTGGTCTATGAGTTACATGGTCACCAGTCAGGTAGTCCATGTATGGTAATACATGGTCCATCTGTGACTCAAAGGGACTACATGCCATGTATGTGGGATACATGGTGTGTACTCTGGTTGATCATGTGCCAGGCTGGCTTGGTCAATACGTGGAGTGAGAAATAAATGCACCATATTTCATCATTACACATGGTTTGAATTAATTTTCTAATTAATTATTGATGCATTGAACACAAGTACACGACATGTAACTCTAGTTACACAACGTGTACACCTGTGTTATTTGTCCAGAATCCTTGGAACCTCTGGATAAGATCTTTGATTTTATTTCATTCATAAAATTAATCATTTTGATTAGATCTATGAGAAATGAAGGAGGAATAAACAGATCTCACAATTCATATTAAAATAACGAGTAAACTTGAATTGAAAATTAAATGACAAATGCATAAATCATTAATGATCTTTAAATAATTATAAATAATTATGTGACTGCTCTAATACCACTTGTAGGTTCTAGGCGTAGCAGAAGAATGTGATGGCTCATGCCCATTTTTTCTTTTTGTCATGATCAATGATTAATCCAAGATTTACAAAATGATAAATGTCATGATATATGGAATTTAATCAAAGAATATAGACAAGGGATAGAACACATGAACTAGAGAGAGGATCATCACATATTATTTATAATAAATTTAATTAATTAAGAATTACCTTATTGGAATTCTTTCTTCATTGATGGATCTAACAACATATTTGTGTTGTACTATCATTTTATAGTATGAATCAAGAGAAGATTCCCTCTAGCGGTGATCCACATGTGTTCCAAAAATCTCTAAACATCATCGTAGGAATCTATGGGTTCTAGCATAGCATATGATATCACTTTCATTTTCCACCTTTGATCTCCTCGAGAACCACTTCCAAATCATTTTCCTTAATCTCTCTTAACTTGAGAGTGGTAGGTGGAGGAATATTGCTCTCCATTATTGGGAGCATTATTAGAGAAGGGGGCTCTCTGGGGCTTGAGAGGATTCTATAAATCCGTTGTGCTCAACCAAACAAATGAATTTTATCTCTTATAAAATAATATAATTAGTTTTATATACTGCTAGTTTTAAAATAAAATAATTGCATAAGTTCCATTTATTATTTATTTAATCATTGAAGAACCCCATGTCAAATAATAATAATATTATTATTATTATTATTTATCGACATAGGCTTAACTTGAGAATTAAATTAAATATTATTTAATCAAATAATATTTAGTATTTATTATTTCTCACCGAACCATTAAACTTGGTCTGTCATTGCTCCACGATATTTATTAAACCTTGAATAATGACTATTTAATTATTAAATAAATATCACTTCATTATTTTCTAATAAATAAATAAATATTATATTCATTAAATAACAAATAAATATTTAGTAAATATTCCACACACATTATATTCTATCGAATAACTTGTGACGGAATATATGCGATCAATTAAATATGAATAATTATTAAACCATGTGCAGGAATAATATTTATTCAAATTGTTAAATAATAAATATTACTATTATTATTATTATTATTTAACTCATATTCTGGATACACTTAGTGTGTGACCCTCTATGCCTCTTTCTTAGTGGCATTAGGAGAAGCAGCCCAAAGTCCAAGGTTAGAATCTAGCAACATGCCAAGGAACCCATAGAGAAATAATTTAATGTTGAAATCAAATAATATCTCATACAGATAGTTAATGTGTAATATAATCTATTTATCATGATATCTCTAATCAAGCAGGTTTCATGTCGGTGTCATCAACCTATGTTCTTGATGTCTCTTTCTTTGACTTCCTAGAAAAAAAGCTTACCTATAGAACACGATGTCCATGGATTTATTTAGGCTATATCATTTACATAAAAGGTAATGATATATCAATTTTAGTTAAAGAACATAAGGGGAAAATTCTTTCTCGGATTATTCATTAATGCAATATTACTTGTGACGCACCCAACGTATCCTACCTCTCCACGAACATATGTCATCATGGTTTTCATCAATAAATCAAAGTGCGTGAATCATAATTATCATTAATAATATTATTAAAGTCTAAGGATCAATACATATATTCATAGATAGGAACATCCAATGACACATATAAATGCAGATTTCCTACAGACAGGTCTTGTTCTCACAATATCCTACACTAAATATTACCAAGGGAGTACACCATGAGAAAGTGTCTCAAAGTCATATGAGTCTCCACCCCTGATAGCCTATATCACCTGTGTCCCACAAATGATATCATCCAGCTATATAACATATGTTCAAGAATATTATCGTAGCACTTTAGGGATCTCATCGTAGCGGGGAACTGTTATGACCTTTTAGCGCTATAACTGCTCTTAGGACATTATCACATACTATGTCATGCAGAATAATAATCATGATGTGATTAGTAGTTTATTAATATTCAAAACTATGAATACAGGTCATCATAAAGTACACAAAAGTTGGTTCTGGGGCACCAACTCCAATAGTTGAGTAGTACATAATTGTAATAGAACCTTGTTGCAGGTTCATAAACTTCCTAGAATGATCATCCCTCAGGGTATCAAGGAATAAATAGTAATAGAAGCTCAATTGGAAATCTCTCTAAATCACTTCTCGATACTGATCTTCCTAGTTCGTAATATCCCACCAACGTGTAGCATATCCAAAAAGTATATAAGTAGCGAGTTTCACTCTCCTCTCCAGAGGTGTCTCTGGGTTCTCAAAGATAGATATGAATTTCTCAATCCATAACTCAATAGACTAGGGTCCACCATCCCCTAAAAAAGTAGGTGGATGATGCTGATGAAACTCCCATGTCAACTCTCCCATAGAAGGGATAGGTCATAGAGCTCCCTGAATAGTCTGTATAAGTCGCAAAAACTCCCCTAAAAATAAAAAATCATTACATGCATCAAGTATAATAGGTGGTTCCATAGGTGGAACTACTAGAGGTATCACTGGTGGCTCAGGGCCCACAACCTATAGAGCATGGTTGTTACCACCCTCCTAAAAAATGATTAGAGGACGTCATGGTGGAATATCTCTACAAATGTCAAATGTATGCCTCAGATAGGACTGATATTGGTAAAGATCATGGATATATGAATAAGATAGGTACAAGTATTCCTATGTAAGAATTGAAACCCTCTTCCTGCCCTTAGATCCAGGTATGGGTGATAGTAACAATTAGATAAAACACAAGAGATGCTACCTACCACCCACTACTAAAGTCAGTTCTAGTTCAAGCTATGTGTTATAAATCCAAGGTCTTAGTATATAGAGTGTCAGTTATAATTTAAATAGGAAAGAACCTTTTAAATGAAAATTAGAATCCCTATTTAACAGTGACCATTTCATTTTAGATTTCAATTTCATTTAATTTATTTCTCATTTATATAGCAATTTTTCTTTAAAAGGTTGAACTATATGGTTCATTGCTTCCAATTTACAAGGGTCCATACACCTTATAAATTGAAATATGGTGTCTATTTAATCAAAACCACTCACTTATCAAGTCTCTGCGAGAAATGTTAGCACAATTCATGGACATAGCAATAAATCACCAAAACATGAGGTAGGCAATGCATGCAGTAAGTAAATGTGGCATGGCATAATGCATAACATATAAATCCTATAGGGTTCCTAATAATGATTCATGATCAATGCCTCTATATCGTATCAAGATAAGGATAAAATTTAATCCTCAATAATAACAATAACCATCATGCATCATGTGCATCACCCAATGGTGGAATCAAATCTACTATAACAAACAAAATATAGAACATCATGTCCCATCCTAGGTAATTTGGCCTTTCCTTGTATGTGGGTTAGCTACTCCCAAAAACATCTCATTACCAAATCCCAAAACATTTCTAATATCCTTTTTAGTATATCCAAATGATAAGACAAAAGAAAATAAAATGCATTGACACTACTTTGTGACGTCCCAACCCAGATGCCACTAAACGGTGCCCCGATCAGGTGGGACACATGGCCTCAAGCATGCCTCCCTGTACACCAGAGGCTACCGAATAGCAGTGAGGGCCCAAGATGGTACAATGGGTAGACTATACCCTCATTATCATAGTATCATAGCAGTGTAATAAATAGATAAATATTGAAAGCATAATAAATAACTGATAGTAGAAGGTAAAGCATCGCTACCACAAAGCAGGTCTTTAACAGCGCTGGCCTTTATCAGAGCTAGAAAAAAGTGGTGATAAAGGTTCCCTTTATTAACACTTTATTTTTAACACTAATAAAGGACGTCAATTATCATCACTTTATGTTTAGTTCTAATAAAAGGTAACCTTTATCAACGCTTTATTTTTAGCACCCATAAAGGAATCCTTCATCAGCACTTTTTTAGTATTGATAAAAGTCCAAATAAAAATGAAATAATGAAATAAATAAAAAATAAAAATGATTTTATTCAAAAATAATTAAATAATTATCGATAAAAATGAATAAATTGATTATACTATATATAAATTATAAATACTAAAAAATAGTATATATTAAATATATAGATATATTTAAAATGAAAATTAAACCAATAAAAATTAAAAATAAGTAAATTATGAAAAATATTAAACATTTTATTAATTAAATAATTATTGATAATGTTAATAAATAGTATATAATAAATATATAGATATATATGAATGTATATAAATGTGATTTATATAATAAAAAATATTTATGCTTTACATTAATTAATAATAATATATTTAATGAATAGTGGTTTATAATTAAAAATTAATATGAATTAAAAATACTGACTAATTGTATCAAGTAATGGATATAATTAAATGTCATTTGATTTTTCAATTTAACATAGATCAAATGTATTATATCGATTTCACATATACATAATTAATATATTTTTATATATAACGCACGCACACAAATATTTTTTTGGGAATTTAATGAATTTTTATTATTTATTTTATATATATTTATTTACTATGTTTTAATATTTTCAATATATATTCATATTTATATTTAATTAATCAAACTTATCCAATTTTTCAATATTGTTAAAGTGTACTCATTATTAATTATTCAATTTTACTCATTTTTTACATGCATGCACTTAAGATTAAATATTCATTAATAAGGTTAAAAATATATTTATAAAAAAAATTATAAATAAATATATTTATAAATGTATATTTACTATTTTTATACATTTATAATTATAAATGAATAATTATATATATTTAAATAATTATAGAATTATAATAAATTTATTTAAATAATGAATATATTTACTATATTTATATTTATATTTATTTATTAAATATATATATAATTATATAATTATATAAATATTATTATTTTTTAAAAGTATTTATATAATTATAAATAGGTAATTATATATTCAAAGAATTATAAAATTGTTATTTTATAAAAAGTATCATTATAAGTATTATAATTATGTATATTAATTGTACTTTTTTAAGTATTATTTTTTAAAAAAGGTATTATAAGTATTTATCAACGCTTTTCTAGCGCTGATAAAGAGAGAGATTTATCAGTGCTAAAAAATCACTGATAAAATCATTCTTTATCAGCGCTAACATTTTAGAATTAATAAAGTTTCCTTTTATCAGCACTTATTAACTTAGCACTGATAAAAGGTATTTTTATCAGTGATTTTTTGGAAGCTCTGATAAAAGTGTCCCAGTCTATTTTAAGAGCCCTAACCATCACGAACCAGTTCATGATATCTGAAACTCTCTGCATAAAACACCTATTATTTACACTCCTCATTGTCGAATCCAAGCTCAAACCTAGGCTAGAATCAAGCCTCCAACTATTCCAAGGATTATATCCAAGTCTCGAGCGATTCAAGGGTCGAACGAAACCTAGGATCAAACAAAATCCAGGTTTTTTTATATAACTAATTTTCCTCGGTTATCCACTAAACCTTCTCATCCCATATCCGTGTATCCCAACAACTCCAGTTTCACTATCCTATAATAAAACAACCAAAAATTCATTGTTTTTTAGATATATTGAAGTTTCATCTTCCCCAATAGCATGTGGATCTCCTTGGGACAACATTGGTATTGTGCAACTTGAAATATATCAAACCCAATGTTGGGTCATGTTTTTTGAGGTATAATAGGCTCCTGATACCTATTTTCTAGGACCTCTACCTCTTTACGATCATCAAATTTTGAAAAATTCATCTATATAGCAGTCAGTGTTGTCACTGGTTTGGAATATTCCATTACAAATCACTTGGGAACAACTTTTTCATATTTTTATTGAGAAATTAATGTGCTATGATTTCCTTGATTTGCCTATAAACCAAGGAAAATGTTTCACCAATCATAGACATCTCGATATCATACCTCATAAGATCCACACACAAAATTGCATTTCACTTTTTCCAATCCTAAAATATTATGTTTTCAACATATATGAGTACCAACATCATTTGATCATTATCCTTCTTGATGTAGAGGTTTTGATCAACTTTACCTCACAAAAAAAAACCAATATTAATTAAGTATTAATCCAACCTTAAATAACAGGTCCTCATTGATTTACTTATCTTATAAAAATAATTCTTTAACTGGTACACCTTTATCCCAATTTCATCCATAAAAAACCCATATAGGTTCTCAATTTATACTCCCCCTTAATAAATCCATTGAGGAACATAGATTTGATATCCATTTGGTATAATTTTAACTATATTTTCATTGAAATAGCCAAGAAAATTCAAATAGTTTCCAATTGGGCTATGGGAGTAAATTTATCATAAATATAAATTCTTTTGATCTAGGAGTTCCCCTTGCACACTATCCATTCTTTATTTTGAGACACTTTTCCATAGTCAGTGAGTTTATTACTAAAATCCCACTTGGTTTTGATAGCATTTTTGTATTCCAGACTTGGAACAATTTCTCATGTCACATTTTTCTTATTCAGATTAAGCTCCTCATGCATATAATTGATCCAATTATCATCCTTGTCAGACTCTCCAAATGATTTAGGCTCTACTTGGGAAAAATGAGTTTTATTGTAAAGTCTTACTCCTTCAAGTTTTCACCAAAACTGTCTGATAACCAATGACATTTTATTCATTGATTTCATCCTTTCTTGTTGCATTTAATAATCCATCTTCATTTTCCTCACCATCGATGTCTTATTTTGAGTCTACCTCAGCCTTGTGTGCTCCCCATATTCTACTCAATTCAAAATTAATTTCCTCTAATTTTTCATCCTTATTTTAATTATTAACAATATCCCCATTCTAATTAGTAAACAATATCTATCAATTTTATCTTTTCATCATAAAAACATATCAACCCACCCTTTTTAAGTCATTATTTAATTGTATCGTTATCTAATATGATCAATTTTTCACTACCAAAAATCAATTTCCTCTTTCAAAAACAATTACCTTAAATTTTATCAACCCCAAATCAAAAAATGGTTCGGATAGTTTTCTATACCTTTGTAAAAATATAACCATCTTTGAAATGATAACCCTCTCATTAATACTTTTTAAAAATCACTTCATTTCTTTCATCAGACATATAATAAACACTATGTATGTTTTACTTTAATCCATCTAAAAAAATATCATTATTTATCATTAACTTTTGGTTCCACACTTAGGAATTTCTGATTACCATCCATGTAATTCACACAAATGAGATGTATTACCCCTTTTAGAGAACATAATGGATTACAACTGTCATCCTCAGCAGTTTCATATCCCGAACAGTTATTATTTAAATTTGTTTCTTGGGACTTATCCCCCATATATTTTATGTTTCTTGTACTACTCTGAGAAGTAGTCATTATATAGATGACTAATACTTTTAGTATTTAAAGCAACATAGGTGCATGTCTACAAGAGATGTAGGGTGAGTTCTAAATAATAAAATACAATAATAATTGTTCGAAAAATGAGATTATGAGGATGATAATTATCTATAACTTTCACCTTTGGATGAATTCAGAGGATAACACCTACCATAGTGGAGTAATTATTTTCTTAAATTCAATTAACCATTTTCTTCAAATCATACTAAAATTCTTTGATTCAATCAAATGTTGAGTTTCCCTTATTAGAATTATCTATAACTTTCACCTTTGAAAATGAGTATCTTATGTGTATTTATTCATTTATTATAAAAAATGAATATTTTATGAACCCAATAGGATATATTTACTTTCTATCAGATGATTTAAAGCTTCAATCTAAGGTATCTTATTTTCTCTTCATCCTCCTTGTTGATTGATTGTTTGATGAGATCTATTTGCATTTTTTTATCATCATTATTGATTTACCATCTGTATATCCATATGGTCAACAATGTTTTCATAGTAAAATAATTATCTATATAATTAATTTATTGTTTCATATTTATGTTTAGTTTATTTATTTTTAGTATTATTCATATAATAATTGTTTTCTTGTATAGGTGGATTCTTTTGTTCAAGTTGGGGTGTTATGTTTGAAGCTGCTCATGCTCATGAGAGATTTGACTTTGATCCTATAACTGAGATAATGAAAATAGGGAAATGCGTCAAGAATGCATAAAAATTTTAGGAAAAGGTGAATTCCTACTACTTATTTAATTCATTTTGTCATCATTTTATCTATTATTTGTAAATTAATTTCCTTATCATTTTTATCTAATAATTATTTAGTTTTTTTCATAGATCTTTTGGGAAGTAATATTTTTATTTCAACTATCTCTAACAAGCCACGAAAGAGATAAAATAATTCTTTTTGAAAATATTACCATGTTTTCCATTTTCATTGTCTTTCTTTGTCGAACTGTCAACATTGCATATTGATTCGATGTTGTTAGCCGAAAAAGATTTTTTGTTGCTGAAATACAAAATATTCTAGGAAGATAATGTTCCCATTGTGGTTAATTCTTGTGATATAATGGGAACATGAGCTTCCTCTACTCTTTTGACTTTCAACAACAAGAAAGGTTTTTCAGCTAAGAACATCGAGTCAATATGCAGTGTTGGAAGTTCAATATATAAAGATAATAGAAACATGGTAACATTGGAATTTAGGATTTTTTTGATAATCTATGATGTGTAGGAATAAGTATCACCTCATTCCAACACATGGTGTGACCAGTATGACCCCAAGTTCTTCTTTTTATTTAAAATTGACATTAATTTTAGTAAAAGGGACTACTAACATACTTAAAACCAAGAAAACGTGTTCTTATTGTTTTGATAATTTAGGAAAATGATCAATAATTCATTTTGGATGTGTAGGAATCAGTTTCACCTCAATTTGACACATGATGTGACCGCTATGACTCAATGTGTCTGTTATCATTTTAAAATTGACAATTTAGTTCAAAAAAATGTCACTCACTAAAAATAGAGAAAATGCACTTTAATTTTATTGATAATTTAGGATATCGGTTCATAAGTCATTTTTTATGTGTAGGAATCAGTCTCATGTCAAACTGATACATGATGTGATCATTATGAGTCAAAGTGTGTGTTTCCGGTTTAAAATGACATTTTAGTAAAAAAACAAGTGGCATACCCACAACCAATGAAACATGTTATGATTATTTTGATACATTATTAAAATGATTCATAAGTCATTTGAGATGTGTATGAATCATCCTCATCTCAATATGACACATGATGTGACCGATATGACTCCAAGTGTGTCTTTTTATTTAAAATTGACATCAATTTTAGTAAAAAGGACAACTGACCTACTCAAAACCAAGAAAACACATTCATATTATTTTGATACTTTAGGGAAATGGTACATAAGCCATTTTTGACATGTAAGAATCATATATTCCTTAATACGATACATGATGTTCCCGGTATGACTAAATGTGTCTGTTATCAGTTTAAAATCAACAGTTTAGTTCAAAAAATGTCACTCGCTAAAAACTAAGAAAATGTGCTCAGAATTTCAAGATAATTTAGGAAATTGATTCATAAGTAATTTTTGATGTGTAGGAATCAATATCACATCAAACCAATACACGATGTGCTTTTTATGATTCAAAGTGTGTGTTTCCAGTTTAAAATGACATTTTAGTAAAAAAGACAAGTGACATACTCAAAATTGAATAAACACATTCGAATTATTTTTATACTTTATAAAAATTATACATAATCCATTTGGAATGTTTAGTAATTAGTCGCACCTAAATTTGGCACATGGTGTGACCGATATGACTCCAAGTGCATATTTTTATTTAAAATTGACATCAATTTTAGTAAAAAGGAAAACTAACCTATTCAAAACCAAGAAAACACATTTATATTGTTTTGATGCTTTAGAAAAATGATACATAAGTCATTTTTAACATGTAGTAATCAACTGTACCTAAATACAATGCGCAGTGTGACCAATATGACTCCAAGTACATCTTTTTATTTAAAATTGACATCAATTTTAGTAAAAAGGACAAGTGACATACTCAAAATTGAGAAAACACATTCTGATTATTTTGATATTTTAAAAAAACAATCCATAAGTCATTTTTGACATATAGGAATCATTCACACCTCAATATGATACATGATGTTCTCATTATGACTCAATGTGTTATTTATCAGTTTAAAATCGACACTTTAGTTCAAAAAGTGTCACTTAGTGAAAACTAAGAAAACACAATAGAATTATATTTATAATTTAGGAAAATAATTCATAAGTCATTTTTTATGTGTTGGAATGGGTATCACATCAAACCGACACTCTATGTGACTAGTATGAGTCAAAGTGCATGGTTCAAGTTTAAAATGACATTTTAATAAAAAAGAAAAGTGACTTACTCAAAAATGATAAAAACACATTCGAATTTTTTGTATACTTTAGTAAAATAATCCATATATCATTTGAGATCAGAAGGAATCATCTACACCTTAATATGACACATGGTTTGACCAGTATGACTCTAATTGTGTCTTTTCAATATATATAAGTTTCATTTTAATTTAAAACATGCATCACATCATCAAAACCGAGAAAACGAGCCTAGATTGTTTTCTCATCATTCTATCTTCTATTACTTGATTATTTTCTTTATAATTTTTATCTTATACTTATTTAGTTAATTTTCACATAGATAATTCTTAAAGACAAAAAATAAATGGTGTGATATGCAAGAATCAAGTGCAACTCAATATGATACACAGTGTTCCTGGTATGACTCAAAGTTTATTTTAAAATTAACACTTTCTGTTAATTTATTTATTTATATTATTACTAACATAAGAATTTTTTTTCTTATAGAGGTGTATTTTTTTTCTTGATTAGGGGTTGGGATCAAAAGACGAAGGAAGATTATTGTTTTTTAATGTATGTAATAATTTATAATTATGTAATTGTATAAACCAATGTTTGAAATGTCTAAAATATAGTGTTTTTTCTTATATTTGTATTGTAAATTTTATTTCATTTAAATTCTATATTCATACTTGATTTTTCTGATTTTGTGGTGTTGTCGTGTTGCGGTGTGTTGTTACAGCACACTGCACTGGTGCTACAGTGTGTTGTTGTAGCATACCACAGTATGCCCCTTTATCAGCACTTCTATAAGTGCTGATAAAAGACTAGGTCTTTTAATCTTGATCTAGTGGTCAATGCTTCTCTAGTGCTGGTAAAGGCCATTTTTATCACTATTAAAGACCTATTTTGTATTAATGCATCAAAATTAATAAATATCCAACCATGGAAATATCCAGTATCATATACAGAATGATTTCATGTCATGTGTCTATCAAAAGTAAATAGGTAGACAAGGCGGTAGGCATGAAATATAATACATGTATCAAAAGAACTAAAATACCAAAAAGTCTATCTCCAATAACATCATGAGACATAGCTTAGTCCTGTGATTTCTTGCTCCCATTCTATAAACAAATAAAGTATCAATAACTAAACCCTTGCCTGTGTCCTTGCCTGCATCCATATAATCTGCTCGGGTACCATCAGCGGCCCGGATAGGGTGTGAGATAAATTCAGTAGGCTACCACCAATGGTGTCTATAAATTTTCAGACAATGAATATAATATGACAGTGTGAATGTAATAATGTAAAGTAGTAATAAAAGGTGTAAAGGGTCGGCTCTAGTTCCTATAGGACACTAGGATGACACTACCTGCTTTGGCCTAAGCCGGATAATCTTTGAATAAGTAACCACACATATACACATATATGGTCTATATATATAGTGATGTCTACAACCATATATATGGATACTGCTACTGGTCTAGATCCAAGGTGTAACTCAAACATCTATGGGTTGTAGCATTGGTCTCACAAGTTTCAAGGGACTCTATGCCCAGTATCACAAAATAAGGGACACCATGCCCAGTATCATAACAGTATGGGTTTTCATTCCCATATATCATAACAATAAGGTCACCATGCCTAAATCATAACAATAGGTTCACCATATCTGAATCATAATAGTAAGGGTCGTTATGCCAGTATATCATATTCATAAGGGTCACCATGCCCAAATCATATCAATAGAGTCACCATACCTGTATCATAATTATAGGGTCACCATGCCTGTATCATAATTATAGGGACTTCATGCCCAAATCATATCAGTAGGGTTGCCTTTCCCATGTATCATAATTAATAAGGGTTTCCAAGCCCATTCATTATAACTCATAAGGGTCACCATGCCCATATATTATAATTAAAAAAGGGACGACATGCCTGTATATACTAACAGAAGAGGGGACTCCATGCCCATATATAACAACTATAAAAGGGATGTCATGCCCGTATATAATGAAGCATAGGAGTATTCATTCCCATTTATGATAATAGTGATAATTAGTCAAATTATTTAATAAGATCCAACAAATAAATCATAATTTAATAGCATTTCTCTTTAATAAGGGCATACCATTGTCTTGTTTGTGTGTGTTTTTATGTTTTTATGTTTTTATATATATTTTTATAAATATATGTGTGTGTGTGTGTTTATATACATCTATTTATTTTTATATATATTAATATAAATATATATATATATATAACGTCGCTAATTTAGCGACAATTTTCAGGAAGCGTCGCTAATTTAGCGATGCTTTTCAGGAAATGTCCACAGATAATAAAAACGCAATAAAATATAAAAATAGATAAAAACATAAACATAAAAACATAAAAACAAACACATATAATAAAAACACAATAAAATATAAAAACAGATAAAAAATAGATAAAAACATAAACATATAAACATAAAAACATAAATATAACATAAAAAACAGACACAGATAATACATATAAAAATAAAAAACATATAATACATATATAGCACACACACATATATATGTAACACACATAGATAGAAACATAATACATATAACAAAACATAAAAACAGATAAAAAACAGATAAATAAAAATACACATAGAAAAACATATAATACATAAAAACAGATAAAACATAAAAGTATAAAAATAAAAACAAATATAAAAACATAAAAAAAATAGATAAAAACATATATATATATATATATATATATACAGATAAAAACATACAAAAACATATAATACATATAACACACACAGATAAAAACATAATATAAAAAATATAAAAAAAACATATAAAAATATAAAAAATAGATATAAACAGATTATATATATATATAAACATATAATACATATATAACACATAGAGATATATAAAAACAGATAAAAAATATATAAAATTATAAAATTATAAAATATAAACATATAAATATAACATAATATAAAAAACACACATATATATATAAGCATAATAAATATATAACATAAAAATACAATATAACATATATAAAATATAAACATATATATAAACATATAAAATATAAACATATAATTTATATAAAACATTTATATACATAAACATATATATATATATAATATAAACAATTTATAAACATATATAGATATAAACATAATATAAACATATATATAAATATAACATAATATAAACATATATAGACATATATAGACATAAAATATAAAATAAAACATATATATTATTAAATTTTAAATATTGAAATGTATTTTTATATATATAACATAATACAATTAATATAAACATATAATATATATAAAATCTAACCATATATATTAATATATATATATATATAACAAAACACAATTATATATCAATAGTTCAAAGGGGTGAGTTGGTAGAGTCAATTCATCGAAGATGGAAAGTCGCTAGTTCTATTTCTATGGGTATCCATTATTCTAGGTGGGAGACTGGTGGTACAGTATGGGTGAGGAAGCAAGAGCTTGATCGGGGATGGGAATAGAACAGGAGGGATGCTGGCGCAGGGGGCGAGTGTGTGGGAGGGGCGGGGGTGCGAGGGGACAGGACCGGGGAGGGGAACAGGATGGGAGGGATGTTGGGGTGGGGCGAGTGTGTGAGGGGATAGGACAGGAGGGTGGTTTTTATTATTATAAAAAATACATATTTGAAAAAAAATATACATTTTTATACATTTCAAAAAAAATACCGACATTTCTATAAAATGTCAGTAAATGACATGCAATTTATCAACGTATATTTACCGATGTTTCTAGAAAACGTCGGCAAATGAGGTTTCTCTAATTAGATACACCTTAAAACATCACTATTTTAGTGACATTCTTTTACCTACATTTCTATAAAATGTCAGAAAATGAGGTGTCGCTAATTAGAAACACCTTAAAACATCACTATTTTAAAGACATTTTAAAGAGTCGCTAATTGATGACATTTTAAAGCATCTCAAATTGGTGACATTTTAAAACATCACTAAATTAGTGACACCTCATTTATGGAAGTTTTATAGAAATGTCGGTAAATTAATTGGCGATGTTTTAAAATGTCATTAATGAAAAAAAAACATCTCTAATTAGTGTTTTTTTGTAGTGTAGGGTGGAAACAATTGAAGGGGAGATAAGAGAGTCATTAGGTTCTAAATTAAGACAACCAATTGAAATCAAATTCAATTTAGGGGAAACGCAAAGTGAAACCGGCATGCGACACATAACACATAATATAAAGCATCATGACTTTCAGGGATAAATACTAAACCACCTACCTTATTCCTATAGAGGCGTACTATCCAGTATCGGCCTCTGGTTTGGTCCAAATTGAAAGAAAATGGAAGAATAGATGAATGCCCTGAAAACAGGGCATATGAGCCTTCACCTGAATAACTTCATTGAGAGGAAGAAAATTGATGAAAGGCATAATATGAATATAGTACTCACTGTTGGCTATCCAACGAAATTATCATAAGTTGAATTAGAGTTTGGAAGTATGAATTATCCAAGGACATAGATCAAGAGGTGGATGAGCTCAAATGGGAGAGAAAAGAACCCCCTGCCTACTAGAATGAAGGAAATAAGAGGAGGGTTGAGTTAAAATAGAATTAAGGGTGGAATTGTTATTTTACCCATAAATTAGTGGTAACATGATTGGACAAACCATGCACCATCCATGGGCTCTTCATTTCCCAAAGAGGGATCTCACACGGTTCATGCACATGATTTGGGAAACCATGAGAAAACCATGGTTTTTGCCTCTACTAAAAATTATAGGTAGCCTGCACAGGCGTGTGGTCTAAGTGGAATGGTTAGGGAAAATTTTGTATCCCACTACTGCCCACTAAAACACCCCACATGGTTAGGATAAATTGTGTAGATTGGGCTACATGGTTTCAAAACCGTGCAGGCTGGGTGGCACGGTTTCAAAATTGTGCGGCCCGGTGCTTTCTACCACCAACTAGGGTTATGAGCTCCAAAAAAAACCCAAAATCCCCTTTTTTCTCCATAGCCTCACTAGGAATTAATATTGGGTCAAAATCAAAGATTTAAACCAAAAATTAATGTATATGTGCCTCATATAAAAAATGGGTTCTTGCAGAAACCCTGCGGCCTGATGCTTTCTTCCACCGGTCGGGGTTCCGAGCTCCAAACAAGCCACAAAAACCCATGATTCCTCCATAGCATCATTAGTATTTTATATTAGGTCAAAACTGAAGATTTAAACTGGAAATTAAAGGATCCATACCTCATATAAAAAATGGGTTATTGCACCTTCATCTAGTTTACACTGATATAGTGCATTGACAATCTTATTTATTTCAAGTCTTTCCTTATCTTTCTCAAGAGAATGGAGATGTGTTATTATTGTGTAGTCATACATGTCTTTATGTTGTATCATCAAATCTCTAGTAATAGTTGATAATATAATACAACAGATATAAAAAGCATCCTCAACATATCTCTGGCAGGCTTCCTTTTCACTTTCGCTCACCCATTGGGTTAGCAGAACAGGAATAGGGGATTCCAACACATAATAAAAAATTTCTAATAATAGTGCATTGCATAAATGATTGTACCACATATGAAAATTTATATTTGTAAGGACATTCCCTGATTTTATGAATGATTTCACTGCTTTTTTACTTTTGGTTTCCATTTTCTATAATAATTAAAATAGATGATTAGTACTTTACTTGATTACAACACTACTAAAAATCTTCCCTTTAACAATGGTAAAAAAGGGTTTTATTAGTGCTAAAGAAGCATTGATAATGTGATTGATATTAAAGGGCAGGATTTATCAACACTCACAAAAAATGCTAATAAATCCCCCTTTATCAGTTCTTTTTTAAGTGCTGATAAAGGGGGGAAATTGTTATTTTTATGGACCTCTCTAAGCCCCCCCCCCCCCCCATAAGTGCTCCCCCCCCCCCCACTTTATCATCACTTTTCACCCACTCTTCAACCACCCCTTTATCAGTGCTTCCCCACCCCCTTTATCAGCGCTTTGCAAAATTCCAGCCTCCTATTGCGCTTGGATTTGATCTTTGTACATCTCCTTTGTAACTCGAATGCCTTTACAACTTCACTAAGATGTTTTATTGTATATTTGATGATATTTTTGTTTATATTTATATATATATATATTATTCATATATTTATATAGTTATTTTTAAATGCATCTATAAAATATATGTTTGTGTGTGTGTGTGATATATATACTAATATTTATTTAAATATATTATATTCATTTACATATACTAGAATATAATATAAATATATATATTCTTTTATTAATACACACATATATGTATATATAAACATTATATATATATTTGTATAAGTATATATATATATATATTCATATATTTTTATACTGTAAAAATGGTTAGATATTTTTTAAAATACATTTTTAGAATATGTCTATATATTTAGATATAAATTTTATACATTACATATATATTTATATGTCTATATATTTACATATTCGCATATAATTGTATATTTACATATAAATTGTTTATAATGTATTTATAAATATTTACTGTAAAATACATTTATATATTATATTTAATGATGATGATAATTATTTATTTATAAAACTACATTTATGTATGATGTATATAAACTACTACACATATACCCTTTAACAGTGTGCAAAATGGATTTTAACAGCGCTAAAAAAGCACTGTTAATCGTAACATTGATAAAGGACCCCCTTTATCAGTGCTTTTTTTAGCGCCAATAAAGGCCTTGTTGGTTGTAATGTGTTGTTAATATAACAGCACACCCAGTAAAAACCTACAAAAACCTGTAATCTAAAACAATGCTACATACATTTAATGTGACCCTAAGAATACAAAAATGTTCACCCATGGTATATACAAAAAGACACTGCTATATACATTTCAAACAATGTTTTATATAACTACATATAAAATTATCCAACAAACATTTAAAAATAATAATGTTTTATCTTTTGACGCTCGTGATTCCCTCTCAAAAAATTTCATCCATGGTATCAGTTTCCAAAAAATCATCTCAACTCGAGAAAAAGATTTTTCCTATATAAGAAAACAAATACTATGTTAGTAATACTATAAAAAAATAAATTAAACATTAATATGAAATAATACTTTAATAAAATGTCAATATTTAATAAAAAAGACACATTTGGAGTTATACCGGTCACACAGTGTGTTCTATTGATGTGGGGTTGATTTCTATATGTCACAAATGATTTATGGATCATTGTCCTAAAATATAAAAACAATATGAATGTGTTTTCTCAATTTTGATTATGTCACTCGTTCTTTTACTAAAATTAATGTCAATTTTAAATAATGACGTAGTTGGAGTTATATCGGCCACATTGTGTGTCTTATTGAGGTGAGGCTGATTTCTACATGCTAAAAATGACTTATAGATCATTGTACTAGAGTATCAAAATAATCTGAATGTGTTTTCTCATTTTTTAGTATGCCAATTGTGTTTTTTTACTAAAATGTCATTTTAAACAAGAAACACATATTAAGAGTCATACCGGATGCATAGTGAATTGTTTTGATGTGATATTGCTTCATACACATCAAAAAATACTTATGAATCATTTTAAAAAATTATCAAGACAATCGGAGCACGTTTTCTTGGTTTTCAGTGAGTGACATGTTTTGAACTAAAATGTCGATTTTAAACTGATAACGGACACTTTTAGTCATACTGATCACACCATGCATCAGATTGAGGTGTGCTTGATTACTACATATTACAAATGACTCATGGATAATTTTCCTAAATTTTCAAAACAATCTGAATTTGTTTGCTCAGTTTTCAGTATGTCACTTGTTGTTTTTACTTAAATTAATGTCAATTTTGAATAAAAAGTGACACTTTGAGTGATACCAGTCACACCATGCATTTTATTGAGATGAGGATGATTAATAAACATCAAAAATGACTTATAAATCATTTTACTAAAATATAAAAACAATAAAAATGTGTTTTCTCAGTTTTTAGTATGTCACTTGTTGTTTTTACTTAAATTAATATCAATTTTAAATAAAAAGAGACACTTTGAGTTATACCGGCCACATCGTGTGTCTTGTTGAGGTGAGGCTAATTCATACACATCAAAAATAACTTATATATCATTTTCATAAATTATAAAATCAATCTGAATTCATTTTATTGGTTTTCACTATGCTAATTGTGTTGTTTTACTAAAATGTCATTTCAAACTAGAAACATGAATTAAGAGTCATATCGGTTGCATCGTGCATAGGTTTGATGTGATAATACTTCATAAAAATCAAAAATGACTTATTAATCACTTTCCTACATTATTAAGATAATTGGAGTGTGTTTTCTTGGTTTTCAGTGAATGACACATTTTGAACTAAAATGTCAATTTTAAACTGATAACGGACACTTTTAGTCATACCGGTCACACCATGCATCGGATTAAGGTGTGGTTGGTTTTTAAAGGTCATAAATGACTCATGTATAATTTTAATAAATTGTCAAAACAATAATAATGTGTTTACTCAGTTTTCATTATGTCACTTGTTCTTTTTACTTAAATTAATATCAATTTTAAATAAAAAGACACACTTGGAGTCATGCCAGTCACACCGTGCATCTTATTTATGTTTGGTTGACTCCTACATGTCAAAAATGACTCATGTATCATTTTTATAAAATATAAAAACAATAAGAATGTGTTTTCTTAGTTTTCAGTATGTCACTTGTTGTTTTTACTTAAATTGATGTCAATTTTAAATAAAAGGAGGTGTTTTGATTTATACCGGCCACATCATGCGTTATATTGAGGTACATATGATTCATACATGTCAAAAACTAATTATAGATCATTTTAATAAATTATCGAAATAATATGAATGTGTTTGCTCGATTTTCAGTATGCTAATTATGTTTTCTACTAAAATATCATTTCAAACTGAAAACACGCATTATAGGTCATATCAGTTGCATCATGTGTAATTTTTATATGATACTACTTCATAAATGTAACAATTTATTTTTTAATCGCTTTCCAAAATTATCAAGATAATCAGAGTGTGTTTGATTGGTTTTTAGTGAGTAACACATTTTGAACTAAAATATTGATTTTAAACTGATAACAGACACTTTTAGTCATACCAGTCACACCGTGCATTGGATTGAGGTGTGGTTGATTCTTAAATGTCAAAAATGAATCATGTATTTTTTTTCTAAAGTATCAAAACAATCTAAAATAATTTTCTCAGTATTCATTATGTCACTTGTTCTTTTTATTTAAATTAATGTCGATTTTAAATAAAAAGATACACTTTGAGTAATAATATTCATATTATGCTTCATATTGCGGTTAGGTTGACTCCTACACATAAAAAATGACTCATGGATCATTATCCTAAAATATCAAAACAATCTGAATGTGTTTTATAAGTTTTTAGTATATCACTTTTGTTTTTACTTAATGCCAATTTTAAATAAAAAGAGACACTTTGAGTTATATTGGTCACATCGTGCATCATATTGAGGTGTTTTTTATTTTTACACATCAAAAATGACTTATATATAGTTTTACTAAAGTATCAAAACAATCCGAATGTGTTTTCTTAGTTTTTAGTAGGCCAGTTGTGTTTTTTACTAAAATGTAATTTCAAAATGGAAACACGTTGAGTCATACCGATCGCATCATGCATAAGTTTGATGTGAGACTACTTTATACATGTCAAAAATTAATTATTAATCTCTATTATAAATTATGAATACAATCGGAGTATGTTTTCTTGGTTTTCATTCAGTGACATTTTTTGAACTAAAATGTTAATTTTAAACTGATAACGGACACTTTTAGTCATACCAGTCACACCGTTCATTATATTGAGGTGTGGTTGATTCCTACACATCAAAAATTAATCATGTATTGTTTTCCCAAAGTATCAAAACAATATAAATTCGTTTGCTCAATTTTCAGTATGCCAGTTGTTCTTTTTGCTAAATTTAATGTTAATTTAATATAAAAATACACACTTAAAGTCATATCGGGAATATTATGTGTTACCATTATTTCCATTTTATTTATTTTTTGAAATTTTAACACTTCATTATCAACATTTATCACTTTCTTTCAATCACCTTCCACTTTATTTGAAGGAAAGTGAAAAATGTCGACAATGTAGGGGTGACAAGGTTTTGAGGGAGAATAAGTCTATAGAAGACATTGTTTGCATGAGTAGTCAAACATTTAATTTCTATTATATTAATATAGTATAGAACATATAATATTATGAGGAAAAAATATTATATTAAAAAAACTTTACCTTCTCATTGAATTCTAAGTTACATCCTCGAAGTCCAATCTCCCACAAGCATGAGCATATTTGAACAAATCGCCCTGACTCAAATAAAGGAATCCACCTGTATAAGAAAACAATTATTATGTGAGTAATACTAAAAATAATTAAATTAAACATAAATATGAAACAATACAATACTTCTATGGAAGTCACATCTTCATGCTATTTGTGTACATTCTTCCATCAGGTATGTTGTCCCTTCATTTCTGAGCACATATATATCATCTTGTGAATATGAGTCTTTTCAATGGTCATAGTAGTACTATAAAAATATAAATAAACAAATGATTAATAAATATTTTAAATTAAATAGTAATTATCTTCAAAAATACCTCTTTAGGGATGCTAGTTTTTTCATGGAATATGTTCTCTCTCATAAATTTACAAACATAATAACCACAATCTTTTCCAACGGTTTGTTTCGAACACTATAGAAACATTGAGGAGAATAAGTAATTTGTTTTTATATGTGTTTGGATAGTGAAATATTATTATATATACCCTGATACTTTTCTAGTCATAGAACTTGTCTTCTTTCTCATGTTTATCCCCTGGCAATATTCCTTGTTTTTCATGATATTGATGCACCACCCTATCATAATAGAATCCTATTTAAAAGATAATATAAATTATATAATTTTATGTTTAGTTATAAAATTTTGGATGTAGTGTATTACTTATTGAAAAATTCCATCATGCGTGGGTGGTTTCTTGGATATCCATGCATTGAATCCAGGAAATAAATCTTTGGAGTATCCAAATTTACCTCAATAAGAATCCAATACTACCTAAAAACAAAAAAAAAGTAATAAGTAATGAAATAAATGAAAATATATTTTATATTATTAAATTGCATATTTTTACCCCTACATCATTGTTATTAAATATATTCTATCATCCAAAAGTTTGCTTTCAAACGATTTGATCAGGCCTGTCACTATTTCTTCTTCTTTTTGTATCTATTTTTGGTTGTTCTGTAGAGGAGATGTGAGGACTAACGAGTCCAAATTTTCTTTCATGGGAAAATCCCTTCAATTGTTTTTAAAATATATTCCTACCAAAAATATGAAATGTATTTAGTCATAATTAACACAATATGTCGCTTTTAGAAAATCAAATCATGAAAACATACATTTATACCTGAGTCGCCTAGCCAATCATAATCAAGGATTTCACTTACACTATAAACACCAATGAAGTCTTGATCTTTATCTTCATACATATTTTCTTCAAAATCAACTATGTGATTATGACCATATTTTAACTTTGTATCCACATGAACCTTCAATGTTAGTAAATGTGGATATAGAACGGGTAAGGTAATGGTGCTTTCGGTAGATCTTTATTATCAGTTGGTTGATACTTTAGATGGTTTTGATTCAGCCTTTCATTTCATCCCCTTCCCTTTGTCTGTCTGTAATAACATTGATCAGTTCAGTCCTTTTTCATTAATTGTTAAAGGTTTATCTTGAAAAATAAATTGGAAATTAATACCTTCTTATCGATATGTTTTTTTACAAGATGTGATGATCATGTGATAAATGTTCCAACAACATTTTCGATCGTAGGAATATCTTCCTCGTAAATTAGAATAGGTAGCTTAGGGATCGGATCATGGGATACGCTAATCGACACTTGCACATGACCTGTTGGAAGTGGTCTACTATGTAGCATGTGATTTTGGATATTTAACATCTTATCCCTCGTTACAAGGAAATGGGTGGGTGTTGATAGATATAAATCACAGTTTTTATCACCCTGTAGAATATCAATACAGGAAAGGTATCAGTGTCTGTCTAATTTACATTTCATAGAAACATTTATTATAAAATTGCTCATATAATACATCTCTTTGATGGGAATGGCTCACCTCATAGTTGGTGGGGGTGGGGTGGGATCTCTATGTGGTGGATATTCTTGAGTTGTTTCTTCTCTTTTCCTTCCCCCATAAAAGTTTTCATCATCTCTCTTTGTCATTGGAATTTTTCTTTAAGGGTATATATTCTTTCTCTCATCTGTTTTATTAATTCACTTTGACCCTACTATTGTTTTTTTCTCAAAATATGTTTGAGGTGTCACCCCAAAACCCACACCTCTAACGTAGCCATACTGTTCCAGCCTCTTCAAGGCCACCGATAGATGTGTTCATCTGGTATAGGTGTTACTGATTCTTATGACTATGTCAAATAGAAAATATAGAAAAATAAGTGATCATTTTTATGTAATAGTGATTTAAAGAAAAAAATATTATGTAATAATTACACATGTTTCCCACACTTTTTGTATGTTTCCATCTATTAGTATCCCGCCTTTATTTACATGTGACTCCTTCCATAGCACATGGCATGGGGTGGAATTGGATTTTGATTTGGATTCATCAATCTACATATAAATAGAAAAACATAATTATGGTGTTGTTTCATGTTGCATAAAAATATTATGAAAGGTTTAAAATACATACCATTTTTTCAAGTGGAGCATACCCCATCCTTGCTTTGTGGTAGGGGTACGTAGGTTTTGATGCTCGTTCCTTATTCCCAACACTTAGATGTTTTTTCATAAATAAAAAAAATCAATCAAAGTGATGAATACATGTATTTTTAAACAATGTATTATTATCCACAATGTACCTGAAAATACATGTTTTCATGATGGCCAGTAAATGCATCCCACACTTCTTGGGTTATCAGGTGTGCATAGATAAGTGGTGGGTGCGGGTTTATTTTCCCTTCAGCATATTTAAGATGATTTCTTGTTAGAATTGTGAAAAATCCTATGTGAATCCTTCCAGAAATAATTAATACATATTTCTTGTGGGATCCATCTACTATAAATGCACTCTAAAATGGATGTTAAAGAGTAAGTTAATGTTTCGTTATTTTATTTTTTACTAAAATAAAAAAATGATATCATAATGTTATAGTAATATCTTCTCACATCAGTGTATTAATCTCAGACACAACATGGTGCCACGAATATAAATCAATCATCACGTGTTTCCGAGTAACAATTATAATGTAACTACCAAACATTACCTTGTTGGGGTTAACATGTTGGCTCCACACATTCCATCTGACCTCGTATTTGATACCTTTGACTTTATCCTTAATTATTTTTTCTAACACCGTCAAACTATAGCAGTCCTATTTTTTATGCATCATTAGTCCTTCATCACCTACCATTTCCTCATATTCAACATAGTCAATATATTCCTCTGGAGCGATAACATCGGCATGTGTATATGGTCATTGTACCTTTGCACAGGGAGCAACAGCAGGTTGAGAAACCTGTTGTTCCTCAGTAATAGGAGAACCATCACGTGTAGAAGGTTGTTCCTTTTCACTGAAAGTAGTAGAAAGTTGAGATTCCTATTGTTCCTTAGGATTGGGAGTACTAGCACATGTAGAAGGTCATTGTTTCTCTACATTGCGAGTAGCAACAGGTTGAGATACCTGTTGTTCCTCAGGATTGGGAGCATCAGCATGTACAGAAGTCATTATCTACATAAGTGGTTTAACATTTAATTTGGAGTACATAAATGTAGTAGTAAATGGATAATAACATGAGGCAACATGATTTATATTACAAAAAATATATTAATTGATTATTGAACACTCTTTTTTTAAGGTTGAAGTGATTTTACACCTCTATCGACTATCCAAATCCCTTTATTATGGTCTCCTCTGACATAAAAATTTCCATATACATTGGTACTACTATGAAATGATTACGATGTCCCAATGAAAGGTTTATCCTCAGTTGAATTTTAATCTGACCCTTCAGTGGGTTTAGTCAATAACAAAATAATTGACCACTTTCAGTTTGTAGGATATTGAACATAAAATACTTGTACCGCATGTGATTCCATTATAAGTGGTTCATCTTTGTACCCTTCCTTACTAAAATCAACTTTCACAAATCCTAATTCATTTATTTTAATATCACTCCTCTTATAAACCCACTTGCATTGAAAAATTGGCACTTGGAATGTTGTATAATCCAACTCCCATATTTTTTTGATGATGAAAAGGTATAAAATATTCACATAAATTGGATTTATTTCCTTAGTACCAGAAACATGCATCGATTTAGCCACAAGTGTAACTCCACTATTTTTCATAGTAATATATTTATCATGATCATTTTTATAGAACATATAACCATTAAATACATAACCATTGTAAGATAATATATACACACTTGGTCGTCTAGCTAGCCATTGAAGTCGTTCTGAAATTGAATCCATATTTTCATCTGACACCTTAAAAATATTGTTCTGAAACCATCCTATAAACTTTAATTATGTGTATTTTATATCCATATTTCACCCCTTGATGGATTCAAATTCCTAATAATTTATTTATGGGTTTCAACATATGGGGAAACCTCCAAACTGTTATGCAAAATGTAAAGGTGGGCCTACTCCCAATCTGTAATATTGATATTACAACATCTCTTCCATAAATTCCTTCAGCTGCAAGTTGTCCAATGTGATGATATTTTGGTAGAACAATGTTTTCCGCACCAAATAGGTATTCAGTATAGAATTAAATGGCTTCCTCAATAATATATTTCTCTATAATACAACCCTATGACCAACTACGATTTTTGACATACCCTTTCAAAATCTTCATATACCATTCAATGGGGTACATCCATATATAATGTACAGGACCACATAGTCGAATCTCTCTCACTAATTGAACCATAAAATTAACCATCATATCAAAGAATGTTGATGGGAAGAACATTTCCAATTCACATAATATGACGGCAATTTTTCTTTCTATAGTTGGAAATTTCACTAGTTCTGTAACTTTGTTGCATATATCTTTGAAGAAGAAAAAGATCATGATTAATGTATGATGGGAATTCTTGGGAAAATGAAACGTAAAGCTATAGGCATTAGATCATTCATCAAAACATGGTAGTCATGTGATTTTAGACCCTTTAACTTTAAATCGGTCATTGACACAATGTTCTTGATATTCGAAAAATACCACTCTAGAACCTTTACATAATTCAAGAAGTTTTAAAACTGATATATCTCTTATATGGAAAGAGTGTAAGCATCTGGAGGAAGAAAAGTTCATTTTTCACCCTTCATTGGTGCCAACACTTCTCATATTCTCATTTCAACCATGTCAAACCTAGCCTTAATTCCATCCTTTGTTTTGCTGGGTGCATTTAGCAATGTGTCGATTACATTATCACATACATTTTTTCAACATGAATAACATTAATAAAATATAGGACGTACAGACAATTCCAATATGGTAATTTAAAAAAAACTAATCTCTTTTTCCAACTGGTTTTCATAAGGTTTTTTGAAAATGGTTTACCAAAAGCAGTGGCCACATATTTTACTTTTTCAAACAGTTGATCACCTGTTAGTGGATACGGTGTTGTAGATTCTTCTAAACTTCCATCGAATGATGTCATCCAAGATCGGTACTTATACCATTGGGGTAGAAATCTATGATGTCCTAGAAACATAGTTTTCGATGAATATTTCAACCTAATTGACTATGTACCTTGTTCTCAAATGGGACACCCTTGAGTTCATTTAATGTTATATCCTAAAAAATTTCCATAAGAAGGAAAGTCATTTATTTTCCCATACAACATGGCTCTCAACTTGAAATCTTCATTTCTGTAAGCATCATACAATGTAACACCTGAATCCCATAATAATTTCAAATCATCGATCAATGGATCCAAATAAACATAAATATCATCACCTGGTTGTTTTGGTCCTAATATAAGCATAGATAATATGATTTATTTTCATTTCATGAATAACCACAGTGGAAAGTTATAATTTACCAACATAACTATCCATGTACTGTGAGTGCTTCTTTGAAAACCAAAAGGATTCACTCCATCGATAAATAACGCAAGACGAAGGTTTCTCAGCTCATTTCCAAATTCAGGATACTCATGGTCAATTATCTACCACTAAGGAGATTCTTTAGGGTGACATAGTTTCCCATATTTAATTCTTGTATATCCATTCCATGTCAATTACTCTGTAGTCTCCTCACTTTCATATTGGTGTCTAAACCTTGGAATGATTGGAAAGTACCATAAAACTTTCATAGGACCAGATTCATCTTTATTGTATTGATAATCTCCACACATTGGGAATTCTATAAGTGATTTTTAGTCCTTATGAAACAATATACAATCATTCTTTTAGGTGTGTATTATTTCAAAGATCATACCCATTGAGTGTAGCATTCGTTTGGCATCGTATGTTCAGCTCGAGAGCTCATTATCTTCTGGGATCATGTCATTAAAGAGAGAAATTAGTTATGTAAAACTGGTGTTACTCCATATGTTGCCTACTTTAAAATTATAGAGCTTCGGTACAGCTGACAATGATGTATATTTAGTGCAACCAGCATACAATGGTGTCTTTTCACAACTCTTTAACTTCTCAAATAATTTTGGGTAATCATGCAGTTCATCTTCAACTGTCCTTATCATTTCCTCAATATGTCTTCATCATCATTCACATCTATAATCACATCCTTGATATGGTCTTCTTCATTATCCATACTTTTAATCATATTAGATGATCCATAAAATGTAGTATTATCCCAGCCACTAGCTACATTCACTTTTTCACTATTTTTATTCCAAAATTTATAAATTTGATCTATTCCATGACAGATCAAGTGTTCTTATAACTCCTCTAGACTAATTTTTCTTGAATAAAAATAGTGTAAACATGGACAAAGGATTTGAGAAGGGTCATATGAATGATCTTTTACAAACTTGATGAACTCTTTCACTCCATCTTCATGCTCTTTTTTCAGACGATTGGAATCCATCCATTATTTATTCATATCCATCCTATTTGATTTGGTAATATTAATATTTAACAAAATAAATACACAAAACATTGATATAAAAATTAACCAAGGCTAAAAAATTTATAGACTTTAAGTATCTTTCAATATTTATCCCCAATATCCACTTTCCAGAACCAAGGTCCTTCATTTGGGATCTTCTAGATAAATCAATCTTCAGCTCTTACAACCTTTCCTTCATTGGTCCAACTAAGATAAATTCATCCACATAAAGAAGAAAAATGACAAATCTCCCTTCATGATACACCTTCATATAGTATCAATTATTTATATTACACTGTATAAACATTAGTTCTACCATGAAAGCATTGAAATTCCAGTTACACTATCTTGGTACCTACTTAAACCCACAAAAACTCCATTTGAGACTAGAACTAAACCTTCTATTCCATTTAATATGAAACCTTCTAGTTGATCTATGTATATATCTTCCTCCGAATCTCCATAGAGTAATATAATCGTGATATCCATTTTTTCTAGAAATAAACCATCAATGGAAACCAATTCGAGAACCATTTGAATTATTATATTCTTTACAATAGGAGAGAAAATCTAACTGAAATCTAATCCTTTTATTATTGAAATAAATTTACAACTAGATACACCTTTCACTATTTCCTATCATCCAATTTATCATTTAGATTATAAATATAATTGTTCTATTGATCCCTCTTTCCCGGTTCCAATTCTATTATCTACAATGTTTCAAAATCATAGATGGAATTAAATTATTCATTTATTTTTTACTCATACTACAATGAGGCCAATAGTCAGCCTATGTTGAATCCTAAAAAATAGAAAATCCACCTGACTTACCCACACATTTCTCATTAGGGACACTCCTATAGACTAAGCAAACCATACAACTAGGGGAAATTAGTTAGTGCGTGAGCTAACTAGTGTAGTATACATCTGGACTTATTTTTTAATTCATAGGGTTCCCATACAGCCAAACAAGTGTAAGTGAGAAACAACAAGTCAATGGTCATCACATGAATAAATATAATATAAGTAGAAAATCACATGTCAACTCTAACAACCTCATAAGAAAGAGACCATTTTCGCATCCATGAATAAGCATAAATCATTTCATATTAATAATCAATCATTGCATCCCTATGAGGGAAAATGCCTAAATAGACATATCAAATAAGGGTCCCCCTAATTTAAACCATTCAAGTGATTTTGGATGTAAAGTAGGATTAAGTTTTTCAATGGGGTTAAACATTAATTCACCTTTTGTGGGAGTAAGGTTGTGATGGATATCCTATGGGTTGGATTGAGTTAGTGACATGCCCTTGTTGTAGTTTTATTATCAATATACTTGTCTTCTCTATATAATGTATTGGTTTTCCTAATTCTATAAAAATATAAACTTAAAATATTATGGAAAAACTACATTTCAGATGTCCTTTGAAAACTATTTATAAAATCACATTTGAAATCCAATTAAAAAAACCAACCATTTACACAAATTCCTCTTTAAAATAACATATCCTTTATAAAATAAACCAATCAATTCCAATCACTCTTTCACAAAACCACAATTCCTTTTTTAAGCATTTAAGGAAACTTCATGGACCAATAGTCTTAATCATTTAAAATGAATGACAAACCTCTATATGTTATAAATTTTCATTTAAAACTTCACACACCCTTTGTTAAAATGAAACCAACATTAAATACACGTTCAAAACATTCACATCCCTTTATGAAAGCCAGTCGGGTGAGTTGACAAATAGTTGGCATGCAACCTAAGTCCATTCCAAGTGTTTAAATCATTTTAAAGTTATTTAAAATGAAAAAAGTGAATGTTGAACGCATATAATTTTTTAGGAAACATTTCAAAACACTTGAATCATTTTAAAAGAGGTTCTTAGGCATTTTCACAAAGACATAGATCCCAAGATAGGAACTTTATAAAAGATACATGAATCAAAAATAACCAATATTTTATAAAATATAAAGCTATAAGACAAACAAAAAAATCTAGTTTTAGGGAAAATAAACATTTTTTCATATAGTAATATCAAATGACACATAAAACATATAGAGTTACTATTAGTGGGTATTTCCTTGGGACCATTCTTCTTAGAGATCACCAACTGTGAAGTTCATGAGAAGATGTATCGATTTCATATGAGACTCTATCGCCTGATAGTCAACCATCATCTATGTCATGTAAGATAGATGTATCTTGACTATATGATATATTGATTTAAGAATATCTTTATGGGATATCTATGTTCTAATTATAGTGGGAAACTATTATAACCAATTGATGTGAATTATATTCCAAGGACATCAAAAAATTATTGTTAAACAAAATAATAATCACTATGTGATATAAATATATATATATATATATTGGAAATTTAAAGTACAATTTTAGTTATATATATAGATAAGCATGTAAGCTATTATCTATATGATTCTTTTGAGAAAAACCCCAAATAATCAATATTAATTTATGGGATTCAGAAATTTATGTTGTGAAATGACATTACTCCCAGTTACATTGAACTGGTATTTAATCTTTAATGGGGATCAAATCCCCTTAGAATTCCATATCAATGTATAGGTCATTAAGATGACATAGTGGAGTCCTGGGTGCTTGAAACACAATTATGTTGGGTATCAACATTTATTTTGTAATTATGCATTGATCGATTGATCATACATCATGGGTTACGGGGAAAAGATTTAGTTTTCTTATTCTTATTTAATTTATTGGGAAGCTAAGGGTGAATATCTACAATATATTCATGAAGGATAATGTTTTGGGTGATTTGACTAACTGAACAATCTGATTATGAGGAGAATACGGGTCCAATAGAGGAGAAACACAAGAGGGTGGGACCTAATGAACATGGTTAGTATAATTATATATGTAAATGTAGGAATTAGATTACTACTATAAAAAAGATAAGTATCAAATGAAATTTGGCTAAATCAAGGGAAAAAGATCCTAATAATAGGGGAATTATAGTTTAATAAGAGAATATAGATCCAAGAGGGAAGAAGGACATGACTCAATGATGTTGAGAATTAAAGGTGAGTCCAAATCATGATCCACATAGATTATGACCACTATATTGTGCTAAATCTAGATAGTTGATTGTTCAGCATATAGAAAAAATCCAAACGCATTCCAAATTGATTAGACAATGGAAGGATTCTATTACGGGTGAGGGAGCTTAGAAAGATGATGTCTTAATTCTTATAGAGATGAATATTTACCTTGTTAAGAATATAAGGTCCCTCGGAGAAGGATAAATCTATTACAACTAAAACTATGACCATCCTAATAAAGATCCGGATGAAACATATCTCTAAGAAAAGATGTTTGAAAAATGATTTCTTGTTTATGATTGAAGTTGTGTCCATACCATAGAGGTTAAACGATTTTATTATAATGGATAATCTCTTTAATGAATTATGATCATACCCAAACATCAAAATCAAAGATGAACATTGAATGTGAGAAGACTATAAATTTTAACCCTCCATAATAGATAGGGATGGGGATCACTAATCAAATAGTTCAAGAATATAGTAAAATAATAGTTAGATAACATCAATAAATATTCATTGTATCAACTTCTCCCACTGAGTTTCCATTCTCACACCCTAATGTCAAATGTCTCATGCTCCCATTCATTCCATGACATCTCATCACCACATATCAAGCCATCTCTAATGTGGGTCGAGACATATACCTATCTACCCTAGCCTCCTGCATGTCCTAGATTCCCATGATGACAAAAGTTTCATCATACACATCTCTCATGCCACTATCGCATCTACCTCTGATGTGGTTTAGGGTGCATCCTTACCTACCCCATCCTACCACAGGCCCCAACATCTCATGTTGGAATTAGTCATCATCCACATCACAACCACATCACACCCTAAGGTAGTAGGGTATCATTAATATGAAATAAATAAACCACATACCCTCCTCCTACCACACATGACCCCCACTACATAACATACCCTCATCGTCATAGGTAATCTCTAAAATTAGCCAACATCATCACTAATAGGGAAGAAATATTGAGGAATATGGGGTAATCAACCATATATTCCTTGTTATATGGATGTTAGGGAAAACACCCCTATAATATCTAGGTGTCGGTATATGGTACTCAAGGAGGATGGGGTGCACATAGAAATAACATGAAATTAAAAGCATATATATATAGTTACACATCATACAAACCTAGCCTAAAGGGTTTATATTAATATCTTATCACCTCCACCTTAACATAAACACCATACCAACTTTTTCATTTTCTATCATCAACTAGATGAAACCCATAAACAAAACAACCACACATACCCCATATTTTCATTTCCTTAAAAAACAGGTTTACACACATTTATAGATTATTGAATTAATAGCCTTGTTTCATAATTACTCAATTAATCGATTCATTCCCCACACAAGAATTTTCAGGTCACATTTATTAAATTCCACCATTAATAGTTTTATTCCACTACTACCAGGACACATTTATTAGGAATTCATAATAATGTGGAAAAAATGGCATACCCACGGCAGTAGTAGGGTCCAGCAACAGGGGACTTGGGGTAAGTAGCGGTGGGTGAGGCCATAGAGAAGTTTGCGGTGGAGGTGGGTTCACGGTGGAGGTGGGGTTCAGTGTGTGGCGGAGGTGGGTTCGCGGTAGAAATGGGTTTGTGGCAGAGGTGGGTTTGCGTCGGGGTGGGTTCGTAGGGGTCACAGCGAAGGTGGGTTCGCGGTAGAGGAGGGTTCATGGTGGAGGAGTGTTCGCGATGGAGGAGGGTTCGTGGTGAAGGAGGGATCAACAACAGCAGAGGAGAGGTTGAGGCAGAAGAGGGGTCGGCGGTACAGAGGTCGGCTTCTGAAAGAGCTTGAGGTGTGCGAGAGAAAGAGGGGACTATTAGGGTTCATTTATAAAATCGGGTGAAGTTTTTATCGGTGATAGTTAAAAAGCACTGATAAAGGTATGTCTTAACAGTGCTAAAATAGAAAGCGTTGATAAAACATGCCTTTATCAGGGCTAAAAAAGCACTGATAAAGATATAATGTTAATAATTTATTTATATTATTATATATATTTATAGAATTATATATATGATAACTTTATAAGTATAATAAATATATTTATTATAATTTTATAATTATTTACATATATATATAATTATAATTATAACTATAAATAAATATATTTATAAATATATTTTTATATAATTATAAATATATTTATATAAATATTATAAAATTATAATAGATGTATTTATTGTAATTTCATAATTATTTAAATATATATATAACTGTAATTATAATTACAAAAAAATAATTAAAAAGTATTTATATATGATTAAATTTTTATAATTATAAATATATTTATTATTTAAATATATTTATTATAATTTTATAAGTATTTTTGAGAATATAATAGGTTCATGGGTATAGCATGAAGGAATAATATACCTAGTAAAGTGTAGATAATAAAAAATGAGTCATCACGTATGGACAACATGAATAATAAGAAGGGTGTGATGTGTAAATGAAAATTTATGATGAATACATAACATATATGCACGTCAATCATACTCACGCATCAATATATTTATTGACCAAATTCATTGGAAACATGTATTTATTTATTTATAATTATAATTATAAATATATATATTTAAAAATTATTTATAAATCTAATAAATCTAATAAATCTAATAAATGTATTTATTATTTAATGAAATTTATTGTAATCATATAATTATTTAAATATATATTTATTTAATTATAATCTTAGAAATACTTTTTAAAATATTATATATATATATATATATATATATTTGAATTATTAAAAAATATATATTAATTATAAACATGCATTTTTTATTTAATGTAAACAAATAAACATTATTTTTAAATATAAATATAATATTTTTATATAATTTAATAATATTTTTTATTAAAAACTTTTATCAGTGTTTTTAGCTAACACTGATAAAGGCCCCCTTTTATCAGCGCTTTCTATTTAGCATTGATAAAAGATGACACATCCCTTGCCCGAATCTATGGTAGTGATATATAATATTGATACACACACACAAGTATGCATTTATATTTCTCACATATGAGTACAAATATTTACATAATATGTATTTATTTTTATTTTTTTCAAAAGAGAAACCACAAACTTAGATATCAGCCAAAGCCAAAGTACATAATTCTGAAGGAAAAGATGAAATCCAACAATTAGACCCCCGATGATTCCCAAAGGCATCCATAAAGTGAGCCACACAATTTCCCACTCTCCTAAAAAAGGAAAAGTAACAGGAAGAGAACAAAGACACCAATGATCTGATGATGTCGATGATGGACTCATAGGCTTGGTGGCCACCTTCATCCCCCTTCAGTGCATTGATAATAACTTGATAATCAGATTCGACCACAACATCCTTCCAGCCAAGAGATGAGATGAACTACATACCCTTCCAAATAGTCATAGCCTCTTCCATAGAAGGAGACTAACCAACAATTTTTTAGGAATGATAAGCCGCAATAATAGATCCAATATGATCTTATAGTACTACCCCTAATTCAATAGAACCATCCCTAGGAGTTGTTGTGTCAGTATTAAGTTTGAGAACGCCCAAAGGGGAGGAGTCATATGATAGGAGGGGAATAAACAGGTGGAGTTGGATGATCCCCCTCAGCATCAAGCCATTAAGAGCCCCAATTATGAATTCTGGAAATCCATACCCTGAAATCTTTAATAATGCTCTCGAAAATGAAGGCGTTATGGTGGAACCAAATAATCCAGGCTCAGATGCATAGTCCTGCAATAGTCTAAACAAATAAATATTTGAACCACTCCCCTAAAATGCGAATCACATCCCCATTATTCCTCCAACGAATGAGATCTTGTGTCACACACGTAGACCAAATCCCAGTGACCCAAGGGCAGAAAAAAATGGCATGAAAATATGTCTCTATCGTACTCCCACAGAGTGAGAATAGGCTGTTATCAGAGAGGTTCCTATCGGCCAAGCGAGCATATGTGGGGAGGATACCCCTACACATTTTATAATAGAAAAGATTTGCCTTTGATGGAGCATTAAGATTCCAAATATGTTTCTAAAGTGGTGCTAAGTACCTTCATCACCCATAACACACACCCTATAACCCGAATGAATGGTATAGCATCCAAATGAATCAAGATGCCAACATAGATTGTCTGGACCAGCATTGTGGACCACTAGAACTGCCAGGATAGCCTTACAATCAGACTCAGTGAACCAATGATCTATCCTCTGAAGATCCCAGCTGGAAAGGTCATCAACTAGGAGATATTTGACAACTGCATGCTCATGGTTGGGAGCAGGCTAAGAAGTGGGAATCAATCACTCCAAACTAGGTAGCCAGGGATCGTTCCAGATATTAATTGAATCATCTTTGTAAATTCTCTAAAAAATATTCTGGTTCAAGATGATCTTTGATCCCCAAACACTCTTCTAGAAATATCCCGGTCGAGGACCCAAACTAGAAGACAAAAAATAATCATGGGTAAAGTACTTAGCTTTGATGACTCTAGCGCTCAAGCTATTAGGGTTCTGTAAAAGGCATCAGCCTTGCTTGTCTAGGATGGCATTGTGAAAAACTTTCAAATCACGAAAGTCCATGTCGTCACAAGCCTTAGGAGCACACAACTTCTCCCAAGAGATCCAATGTAAATGATTTTCCCATTTTCCCAGCCCCACCAAAAATTAGAAAAGGCTGAATGAAGTTGATGGGTAAACAATTCTAGGAGCTTGAAAAGGGACATCACGTAAGATGGAACAGTTTGGGCCACATCTTTAATAAGAACCTCTTTACCTGCCCTGGAAAGATTTTTTCCGAACCATCCCTGGATTTTCCTATGGACTTTATCAAGGGTGAAGGATAATACCTCTCTTTTGGAATATCCAAAGACCATCGAGATCCCTATATATTTTTTTGTGTTTCTCAACAACTTCAATCCCACACAAACCAGAAATAATATCTCTTGTCTCATCTTTCACACCTCAACTAAAAGACATATCAGACTTGAAAAAATTGACCCATTGTCCTGAAGCATTTGTGAAAGAATCAATGATATTGAGAATCTCTTGGCACTCCTGATAAGTTGCTCTTGAGAAAAAAGAGGAAGTCATGGGTGAAGAAAAGGTGAATAATGGGGATACTTCACCGACAAACCTTGGACCCATGGATAAGACCATCCAAATCTACTTGAGATAAAAGATGAGAGAAAACAACAGTAAAAAGCCGAAACAAGTAAGGGGAAAGAGGGTCGCCCCGTTGAAGGCCTCTAGAAGGTTTTAAATTTTTTGTGAGGAAGTTATTTACTTTTATGCTATAAGAAACAATTTTAACACAACTCATGATCACTCTCACCCATTTTGGGCAAATCCCAGTTTGCTCATAACCTCTTCCAAAAAGGCCCATTCCACCCTACCATGCGCCTTTTACATATCTAACTTCATAGACAAAATCCCCCTATTTGAGGTTGAATGAGTTTTAATTGAATGAAAGATTTTATGGGTCACGATAGCATTATCTATAATGATACTCTTGGGGAAAAAAGCATTATGGTTCTCAGAAATAATAGAGGGAAGGATTATACCCATGCGGTGGGAGAGGACTTTGGAGAAAATCTTGTAAGCCACATTTCACAAGTTGATAGGCCTGAAATCAGAAATTTTAACTGGGCCAGGGATTTTTGGGATCAATACAATAAGAGTTTTGTTAATATAGTTCATACTTATAGAACCATCCCATAACCCCTAAATAAAAGAAATAATATTGGGTCCCACAATATGCCATAACCTTTTTTAGAAAAGGGAATATAACCCATTAGGACTGGACGCCTTAAAAGAGTGAATTCTCTTCAGGGCCACCACAAATTCTTCTTCTGATATTTTAAGGGTTAGTGTCTTGAGAACCAATTGTTTTGTACTTTGATTACATGAATGTTCACTTATTATATATTATTCATTGTTCTGCATGACTATAATATAATAATGTCCTGTAATATTTGTTGCATTAATAAGGTCATGGAAGATCCCCGCTATGATGAGAACCTTGAAATGCTATAACAATATTATTAAAATAAAGTTCTGTGGTTGGATGACATACTATGATAGGACACATAGTATACAGATCGTCATGTGTGAGTACTCGTAAGAAGACGAGACTCTCTCTCATGGAGTTCGCACTTGGTAATCTCCAAGATGGGAGATTATGAGAACAGACCCACCAATAGCAATTCATCATGTCTTGGTGTCATCGGACATTGCTATCTATGAGCGTGTGTAATGGTCCTTAGACTGGAAGATTACCATTAACTCATGTCATGACTCGCGCACTTAGATTTACTGACGAAAACCATCACGCAGACAGTTAGCGGGAAGTAGGGTACGTTGGGTGTGTCACGAGTGACATGTTGTTAATGGATAAGTCGAGGAAGGATTTTTCCCTTCCATTTATGGAAGTTGATATCTCGGCCCTTTGATTGAAATAGAACTGTTGCATGAAATTCCATGGTCATGGTGTAAACGAAGAGTTTATTTCAGGTAGTCAAAGAACGACGGATCAAGAATATAGGTTTATGACACTACCATGAGACCTGATTGATGAGATATTGAGAAAAAGGGATTAAATTACACGGTAAGTGTTCGTATGAGGTGATACGTCAATGCGGTGTAAACTTCTTTCTCTTGGGTGCCTTGACCTGTTGCTAGATAGTAATCTTGGACTTTAGGCAAGTCCGCCTAATGCCAATGAGAAAGGGGGATAGAGGGTCACACACTAAGTGTATTCAAGTATCTCAAGTAGAATAAAGATTATTCTCGTACGTGGTTTAATAATTATTCAAGGAATCCTAAATCATTTTAATGATGGAAGAAGAATAAAATAAAACAAGTACATGCCATGTATCAATGATTACACACCGTGTAGTTTTATTTTGAAAACAAGTACACGCCGTGTATTATTAAATGTACACGCCGTGTAGTTTTCATTTTTTGAAAGGAAATGAATAAATGAAAACAAGATCTACACGCCGTGTACATTTAATGTACACACCGTGTAATTATAATTACACGCCGTGTAGTTTTTCCAGTTGGGATTTTGAGGAAATATTGTTTTATTAAATGATATTTATTATAATCATTGTGGGCGCATGTCAAGGAATTAATGACTCGACATGGGGTTTTCAAAAGATTTAATGAAATAAATAAAATGCGTAATGCGTTTATTTATTGTCATAACTCTAAAACCTCAAACCCGATTATAAATATCCTCACAACCCCAACTCTTTTCCTAATACAAGAGAATCATTGTGCACAACAATTCTGGAGAATTCTTTCAAGACCGAAAGAACCTATTCCTCCAAGAACGCTCTCAAGACCGAGAGAGATCCTCTTCCATCGGATCAAGATGATCTAAGGCGGACAACGCAAGCAAAGGTTTCTCCATGCTAGCACCTGGAGACTCCTTTAGTGACGTCCATAGATACGTGGTGCACGTGTGGATCACCACTAGAGGAATTCTACACTTGGCTTCTACGACGCAACGACGAATCACATTGGAACGTGATCAAGAACATCAATGAAGAAAGAACACCCAAAAAGGTACTTCTTGTTAATTAATTAAATTAATTATAATCAACCTGTAACGATCCTACTTTGTGGTTCTGGGACTTTCTATTTCTTTTGTATATTTCTATGATTCGGTCCGTGGAGACTGGCGTTTATCGTCATATTGATCCCGGATTGATCATTGCTAGTGACAAAAATCCAAGTGGCCACATCCACCCATGCGCTTCCGCTGCGCCCGAAACCTTCAAATGGTATCAAATGGAGGTTACAACGTTGATTATAGTTATTTAATTTTATTTGGTAATTTACACATTTATATTTAATTTAATTCGAAATAAATTGTTCTATAAATCTGAATAAACGAGATTTTTTCTTCCTCCTTCGTTTCTCGATTCATATCACAGAAAAGGGCTTTTAATTTTAATTTTTGATTAAAATAAAACCGAGGAACTCATCTGTAGGAGCCTCTCTTTTTGTCTGTACAACACGGCAATACACGACGTGTAATGAAAACTACACGCTGTGTACTTAGGTTCAACGAACCAGTACTGGTCTGCCAAACCACACCGTGTGAATTGATTACACCTAAGCATTTAACACCCTGTGTTGGCCAGAAATGAATGGCGCATGGGAACATGAATACACGGCATGTATGTTGGAGCAACACGCCGTGTATTCTGATCTGGCCCAAGTGAAACTGTGTACAAAGGAGAAGCCACGTACCGCGTACATGGTATTGCCAGGCCGGTTACCACGTAATAAGGAAGTACACGCCGTGTATGATTTATCTACACACCATGTACTCCAAAATTTCCAAAGTACAAAAAACACGCCAAAGCCCCCGGCGTGTACTTTGGATAAAGGGTGAAAGGAAATACACACCGTGTAAATATAAACTACACGCCGTGTACTTTCCAGAAATTTCACCAGGTTTCCTCCAAAATTACAAAGACCTGTACAAGGAATATGGATGAGAATAATCTCAAGTAAATTCATAAAGGAATTTAAGATAAAGAATTGATTAATTATAAGATCATAATTAATTGAATTCAAGCACGACTTATCTTAAATGAAAGAACGATTAAAAGAATTTGAATTCTAAATATTCATAAATGTCATTGAATGTTATGGATGATCATGAGCTAGACCAAAGACCCTTTGTATGTGTGTATGGTTTCATTTAAATTTTTTTAATTTAAATTCGTTGGCATGTGAGCCTTCTTCCAGTAAAATGTAGGGCATGGGTGATCATGGTTTCTTTAATGTAAACCCCATGTAATGGAGGATCTCCCAAGCCATAGGAGACGGTTCGAAATACGAAGTTGAGGCGAAATCAACCCAAGAAGATACAAAGGTGGACAGGTGGGAGCTGCAAAACACGAACCATCAGGTTCAAGGTGTTTTCACTAGGTCAGGGTTATCTTATCAAAACCACTAGATAAGCTAACCAATAGAAGCTCATGATCATGCCATCTTATTTTATTTCTGTCTGATTGCATGGTTTATTTATTATTTATGTGTTTTCATGATCACATAATTAATGAAATAAACAAGCATGCAAAGATGGAATAAAATAAAAACCAGAATATGCGTAAAGATTATCAAAACATGGTTAATCACTTAAGAAAGTATCACTTAATATTAACAAGCATGTGATAATGCAAAACTACGCATAAAGAATAAAATCCCTCAAATACCATATTAAGTTAGACCAAGCCTTCTGTTACTTGATTAAGGGAAAGACTCAATAAAACTATGTGTTTGACCAACCCTTGTTGGGACACTTACTTTTATAAAGGAATCCCTTATTAAAGGTTTCAGTTTGACTTAACCATATTACATCAAGAGGAGTAGCCCTTACTAGACTTGATGTAATATTGGAGGCAAGAGTTGAGGAAATCCAAGTCACGATTTTAGGATTGGGGAGTCCACTCAACAAATCAAGGAACTGTAAGCTCACAGTTGGCAAAGACCTGCCTACCTAAATACCTTCAAATAGCTTAACCAACCCTTGTTGGGGTTATGTGAAGAGGAATATGGATCCTTGAAACTAGAATGTCAAAGCAACTGGGCATTCCAAGTTCAATGGTGAGGGTCATTGGGACTTGATAAAATAGTGGGAGACTTGATAAAATTTATTATTTTTCATAAAATGTAATCAAGAAAGTACTGTTAAATCTGCTCTTTTAAATTGTAGAATCAATATGACAAGCTTGTCAACCACATTTTATCTGCGATCAATTCTGGATAAATACAATATCCTCAGCGGCAGTAACTTTCAGGAATGGTTTAGGCGCCTTCGGGTTATTCTGTACCATGAACGAAGGTTTTACGTGCTGGAGTCCTCACTTCCTGATCCGCCTGCCCAAGGGGCGAGTGATGAAGATTTCCTGGTCTATCATCAACATTTGAGTGATGAACTCGAAATTCAATGTTTGATGTTGTCATCAATGTCTAGTGAGCTCATGAAGTCTCATGAAGACATGGATGCCTATAGAATGCTCGAGAACCTCCGTGTTCTATACCAGGAGAGAGCAAGATAGGAAAGGTTTGAGATCTCCAAGGCTCTATTTCAGAGCAAGCTTGGAGAGGGTTCCCCAGTCGGGCCTCATGTAGTCAAGATCATTGGCTATATTGAGCGCTTGGAGGTTATAGGGTTTAAACTCCCCGAAGAACTGGGTACCAATCTCATTCTTGCATCACTCCCCCAGAGCTTCTTAAACTTTGTTGTGAACTTCAACATAAACAACATTGAGAAATCTTTGTCTGATCTTCTTATCCTCATTCGCCAGGTGGACAATGACATGAATTGTGAAAATCCTTCTATCCTCGTGGTGAATAAAAGGAAAGGGAAGGCGAAGAGCTTTAAACCCAAAGAATCTTCAAGGTCTTCCAAGAAAAGGAAGATCAAAGGGGAGGCAAGGGATCCGGATGATGTTTGTTTCGCATGTGGCAAGAAGGGCCACTGGAAGAAAAACTGCACCCAGCCAAGAAAGCAAGGGGAAGCTTCAGGTGTATTTTTTATCAAATGCAATCTATCTATTTCTACAAATTGGGTATTAGATACTGCTTGTGGTGCTCACATCTGTATCCAAATACAGGAACCAAGTAGATTCAGAAAGATTGATCGAGGTGAGGTAGATCTACGAACATCCAACGGAGCCAGACTTGTTGTTGTTATTGTCGGGTACTACCACCACACATTGCCAACTGAAATGATCTTGGTGTTAAAGGGTTGTTATTATGTGCCTTCTGTTACTAAAAACATTATTTCAGTATCTAGATTAGATACTGATGGATTCATGTTCAAGTTTGGAAATGAATGTTGCTACTTTTATAAAGATAGCATTTGTTTTGGTAGGGCACATTTATATAACGGCCTTTATGTGTTAGACTACACAAACCAAGTAATGGAAATCAATGAAAAATTCAATTCACATGACTCATACCACACCCAACTTTGGCATCACCGGCTAGGTCATGTCAATGAGAAACGTTTGATAAAATTACATCAAGATGGGTATTTAGATTATTTTGAACTAAAACCACTTGGTGTATGTCATGCGTGTCTACAAGACAAAATGACCAAAGCCCAATTTGGTGGGAAAGGTGAAAGGGATAAAGAGCTTCTATAATTAGTTCACACAGATGTGTGTGGACCATTTCCAATTGAAGCAAGGGGTGGGTTCTCGTACTTCATAACTTTTACTGATGATTTTAGTAGATATGGATATATTTACTTAATGAGGTATAAGTCAGATTCTTTTGATCGGTTCAAAGAATACAAGAATGAAGTTGAGAACCAGCTTGGTAAGAAGATTAAGAAACTCCACTCAGACAGAGGAGGAGAATATCTTAATTAGGACTTCATTGATTTCTTACGGGAGTTTGGGATTCTATCTCAACTCACTCCTCCTTACACACCTCAGTGGAATGGTGTAAGTGAAAGGAGGAACCGCACCATGTTGGACATGGTGAGATCAATGATGAGTCATGCGAGTCTTCCATTATCCTTTTGGGGATATGCATTACAAACAGCAGCACACATACTAAACTAAGTACCAACTAAATCGATAAATGGTATTTTATACAAGTTATGGAGTGGATGCAAATCCATGTTATCGAATTTACATGTGTGGGGTAGAGAAGAATTTGTTAAGGCCTCTTCAGGTAACAAACTTGCACCTCGAGGCACAAAGTGTATCTTTATAGGATATCCCAAGGAAACAAGGGGATATTACCTATACAAACCCTCCGACAAAAAGGTTAGTGGAAATACACACCATATTCCTTGAGAGGGATCACATCTCCAAAAGAGATAGTGGGAGCAAGATAGACTTTGATGAAGTCGAGGCTCAAGATACACAGGATTTGGTACAAGAACAGATTCCACAAAGCCCCATGGAAGAACAATCTGTTCCAGAGACACAAGAACTGCGTAGGAGCACGAGAGAGGTGAGAGAATCAGAACGATATGGTTTCTTGTCACCGAGGATGGTGACTTATTATTGGTTGACAATGATGATCCTCTTACCTACAAGGAAGCAGTTGAAGGCACAGATGTTTCCAAGTGCCAAGAATCCATGAATTCTGAAATGGATTCCATGTACCAAAATCAAGTCTGGATTTTGGTAGACCCTCCAGTTGATGTAAAGCCTATTGGTAATAAATGGGTATTCAAGAAGAAATTGGACATGGAAGGGAAAGTCAGCACCTATAAGGCATGACTGGTTGCAAAAGGTTTTAGATGGCGTCAAGGAATTGACTATGATGAAACCTTTTCACTGTTTGCGATACTGAAATCCATCAGAATCCTATTGGCCATTGCCACTTACCATGACTATGAAATTTTGAAAATGGATGTCAAAACAGCTTTCCTTAATTGGAACCTCCAGGAAGATGTCTACATGACACAACATGAAGGTTTTGTGACTTCAAAGGATGCCAACAAGGTATGCAAGTTGCAGAAATCCATTTATGGATTAAAGTAAGCATCAGGGTCATGGAACATTCGTTTTGATGAAGCTATAAAGGAATTTGGATTTGTTAAGAACGAATGTGAACCTTGTGTCTACAAAAGGTTTAGTGGAAGTGCAGTCATTTTCCTAATTGTATATGTTGATGACATATTACTGATTGGAAACGAAGTACCTGTCTTACAGTCAGTTAAGGCATGGTTGCATAAATGCTTCTCCATGAAAGAATTGGATGAGGCAGCATATATTCTAGGGATCAAGATCCGTCGTGATAGATCCAAGAGAATGTTAGGCCTGAGTCAAAGTACATACATTGACAAGATACTGAAGAGATTCAGTATGGAACAGTCCAAGAGGGGATTGTTTCCAGTGTCACATGGCATTCATCTTTCCAAGAAAATGTGTCCTCAGACACATGAGGAAAGAAAGAGAATGCCAAGGATCACTTACGCATCCACGATTGGGTCAGTCATGTATGCTATGCTATGTACGAGGCTAGATGTTTCTTACGCATTAAGTGTGGTAGGCAGATATCAAGCTGATCCAGGAGACCGCCATTGGATGGCAATAAAGACTATCCTTAAGTATCTGAGGCGTACTAAGGATATGTTCCTGGTTTATGGAGGAGATGAGGAACTAGTCATCAGAGGACATGTATATGCTAGTTTCCAGACTGATCAGGATGACATGAAGTCACAGACTGGATACATCTTCAGTTTGAATGGAGGTGCAGTGAGCTGGAAGATCTCAAAGCAAAGTGTGGTGGCAGATTCTACAGCGGAGTCCGAGTATATCGCAGCTTCTGAGATAGCTAAAGAAGCTGTATGGATGTGAAGATTCATCCAAGAGATGGATGTAGTACCAAGAAGTAAAGATGCTATCACACTCTATTGCAATAATACTGCAGTGGTGGAACTTGCAAAAGAGCCAAGGTCACATCAGCGGACAAAGCACATACTTCGGAAGTATAATATCTTGAGGGATTTTTCTCAGAGAGGTGAATTTGTAGTGAGCAATATTTCCACAGAAGACAACGTGGTGGACCCCTTGACTAAATCCTTGACTCAGTAGAAACATGATCATCATGTGAGGTCTAGAAAACTAAAAGTCATAGGCAGTTGACTCTAGTCCAAGTGGGAGTTTGTTAAAGTTGGTGTCCTGAGAACCAACTGTTTATACTTTGATTACATGAATGTACACGTATTATATATTGTTCATTGTTCTTCATGACTATAATATAATAATGTCCTGGAATATTTGTTGCATTAATAAGGTCATGGCAGATCCCCGCTATGATGAGAACCTTGAAATGCTATAACAATATTCTTAAAATAAAGTTCTGCGGTTGGATGACATACTATGATAGGACACATAGTATACAGACCGTCATGTGCGAGTACTCGTAAGAAGACGAGACTCTCTCTCATGGAGTTTGCACTTGGTAATCTCCAAGATGGGAGATTATGAGAATAGACCCACCAGTAGCAATTCTGCATGTCTTGGTGTCATCATAAATTGCTATCTACAAGCTTGTGTAATGGTCCTTAGACTGGAAGATCGTCATTAACTCATGTCATGACTCGCGCACTTAGATTTACTGACGAAAACCATCACGCAGACAGTTGGCGGGAAGTAGGGTACGTTGGGTGCGTCACGAGTGAAATGTTGTTAATGGATAAGTCAAGGAAGGATTTGTCCCTTCCATTTATGGAAGTTGATATCTTGGCCCTTTGATTGAAATAGAATTGTCGCATGAAATTCCATGGACATGGTGTAAATGACGAGTTTATTTCAGGTAGTCAAAGAACGACGGATCAAGCATATAGGTTTACGACACTGCCATGAAACCTGCTTGATGAGATATTGAGACAAAGGGATTAAATTACACAGTAAGCATTCGTATGAGGTGATACGTCAATGCGACGTCAACTTCTTTCTCTTGGGTGTCTTGACCCGTTGCTAGACAGTAATCTTGGACTTTAGGCAAGCCCGCCTAATGCCAATGAGAAGGGGGCCTAGAGGGTCACACACTAAGTGTATTCAAGTATCTCGAGTAGAATAAAGATTATTCTCATGCATGGTTTAATAATTATTCAAGGAAGCCTAAATCGTTTTAATGATGGAGGAAGAATAAAATAAAACAAATACACGTCATGTATCAATGATTACACGCCGTGTAGTTTTATTTTGAAAACAAGTACATGCCGTGTATTATTAAATGTACACGCTGTGTAGTTTTCATTTTTGGAAAATGAAAACAAGATATACATGACGTGTACATTGAATGTACATTCCGTTTAGTTTTCAATGAAAAACAAGTACACGCTGTGTAATTATAATTACATGTTGTGTAGTTTTTCCTGTCGGGATTTTGAGGAAATATCGTTTTATTAAATGATATTTATTATAATCAGTGTGGGCGCATGTCAAGGAATTAATGACTCGACATGGGGTTTTCAAAAGAGTTAATGAAATAAATAAAACGCGTAACGCATTTATTTATTGTCATAACTCTACAAACTCAAACCCGATTATAAAATATCCTCACAACCCCAACTCTTTTCCTAAGACAAGAGAATCATTGTGCACAACAATTCTAGAGAATTCTTTCAAGACCGAAAGAACCTCTTCCTCCAAGAACGCTCTCAAGACCGAGAGAGATCCTCTTCTATCGGATCAAGACGATCTAAGGCGGACAACACAAGCAAAGGTTTCTCTACGCTAGCACCCAGAGACTCCTTTGGCGGCGTCTAGAGATATGTGGTGCACCTGTGGATCACCGCTAGAGGAAGTCTACACTTGGCTTCTGCGACGCAACGATGAATCACATCGGAACGTGATCGAGGAAATCAACGAAGAAAGAACACCCAAAAAGGTACTTATTGTCAATTAATTAAATTAATTATGATCAACCTGTAACGATCCTACTTTGTGGTTCTAGGACTTTCTATTTCTTTTGTCTATTTCTGTGATTCGATCAGTGGAGACTGGCATTTATCGTCGTATTGATCCCGGATTGATCATTGCTAATGACAAAAATCCAAGTGGGCACATCCACCCACGCGCTTCCGCTGCACTCGGAACCTTTAGAGATATCAGCCTCAAGATTCGCGGCCATTACTTTAGTCACCTTAGGCTCATCACAGCTCAAAATATCCCCTTAGGAGGTTCCTCCCTTAGAGAAAAACAAATTTTTAAATAAAGCATCAATCATCTCCCGAATCGCCACCTCATCGGAAGTAATGATTCTGTTCTCATCCTCTAACTTAGAAATAAGGTTCTTCCTTCTTCTGACGAAGGCCTTTTGATGAAAGAATTTAATATTTTGATAACCTTTGTTGATGAAGGCCTCCCTTGACATAGAAAACCAATAACTTTCTTTGTATCTCAAGGCCTCATCCAGATTCTTTTCCAAAGACACAACCTCCTATAGAGAAAAACCAGAATAATAATTTTCATAACATCTAGAAAGAGCATTCTCAAGCCAAAAAATTCTATGATAAAAGTAACTAAAGTGATGGAGACTCTATTTTTGTAATTGAGAAGCCACATACTTAGTTTTATCCTAAATATTATCATGATAGGAGGACCAAGAAGCTTTGAAAACATCACTACAACCATCATTGTGGAGCCAAATGCATTCGAAATGAAAGCTCCACCTTTTATACAATCCCCTGGGCACAACCTATGGTTGAAGAAAAATGGGATAGTGGTCAGAAGAGACTGGAGGTAAGTGTAAAACCTCATACCTCAGGAATGACTACATCCAATCGCAAGAGACCACAAACCTATCCAGCCTTTCTGAAATTTTGGAAGCATGATCATGTCTATGAAACCAAGTAAATGGGCTCCCTGAGAAACCAAGATCTGAGATACTGGCTTGAAGAAAACAGTCCCAAAAAGATTCATGGATGAAACACTCCAGTTAGCGCCTCCAAGCTTCTCATGGTGGTACATGATCTCATTGAAATTCCCACAAAACAAAATGGGACCCTGAAGCATATTTCTGATAGAATTGACCAACTCCCAAGATCTCTATTTATCGCTCTCTCCCAACCAGCCATAAAAACCCACAAAGTGCCACACTGGTTCCTAGAACTAGTGGATTAAGACAGAAATGTGATGATCAGATAATTTAACCACTGAAGCATTGAAATCCTCTTCCCACATGAAACAGAGTCCTCCTATATGGCCTGACCGTTCGACTGAGAAAAAATTATGAAAACCAGCATTCGAAGCAATTCCTTTCATGTCCTTACTTTACAGCATGGTCTCAGACAAAAATACCATGTCAGAGCTGAACTTAGAGATCCATTGGTGGAGCATACGAACTAACCATGGGTTGCTAAGCCCATAACTATTCTAGCATAAGATTTTCATTACAAAAGGCAGGGCTGGTACATGCCATCCTCTGCCCCTGCAACTTCGATAAGAGAACCATCATCTATCACTCTCCATATTTTTGAGAGATAAACTCAAACAGCAAGGCCTCGGAACCCCACTTGGAGACACAAGAAACCGGATCATGGAAAATAGATCCCAGATCCCATATGTAAAATCTCTTCCAATTTTGAGGAATTTTTGCACCTAACTCCAATACACCATGAGGATTGATTCCTTCCATGGATAAGGGTAAAGAAAGATAAGTAGATGGGGAGAGGCCAGGGTTCGGAGTGTCGGAGAAAATTTGGTACGGCTCGTAAGGGGGCTTTGATACATCCATAGACCTTAATCTTGTCCCCGATAGCAACTCTGAACGGGAAAAATCCACTCCAATAGGACTCAAATCAAAGGCACTGGAAGTGTGTTGGGGGCTGTCATCAAAGACTAAGTTGAAAAGCCATGGTGAATGGTTGGAGATGCGTGAGGAGGATGACCTTCCAGGTCTGTAGAAACAGGTAGCGGGGGGAAGGGGACTATCGCCCTCACCTCTCCCGACCTAGATGAACATGATCCACCCACCCCCATAGATGATAGTATGTTATCAATAGAGGGGACCTTCGTAGCCTCTTGAATATCCAATGAAGGGCAATTGAACTGATGAATATGAGAATATTCTAAAATCTAGTGTGCATTAGCAACAAATGCATTCTTCCTAATAGAAGGTTGTCCATGCGTCATCAAATTAACATTCCCGGCAGAAGATACCTCAATATCTCTAGAGTCTTTATCAACTATCCCCTACACAGAAAGTCCAAGATCTGAGGGGCAGGGAGCCACCGAATGAGGAGAGGGTGGGCTATTTGGGGTACTGGGGAAATAAGGAGGACCCAATGGGAAAACCACCTCCTTAGAAATCGAAGGGCTTTGAACCACCTTCCTACTTATTATAACTCTAGCCTTATATTTTTTGGCCTCATAAGTGGATATTCACTCCAAGGGTTTATCCCTCGACCATGGGTCATATTGTAACATCAATCGACCCTCTGAATCTGGTTTCTTCATTCCACAATATTTAACTTTGTGGTCAATGGTGCCACAGAAAAAAAAATGAAGGGAGTTTTTTGAATTCAAGAGACACCTAGATCTTGTCATCTGAGAGTTTCAAAAACATACCTCGCATAAGAGGTTGAGAGATATCCACCATAACCCTAATCCTCACATAGGTACCCCACTAGATTGGATCTGAATCATCCCATTCCATGAATTCTTCAATATAATTTCCAATCCTGAGAATTACTTGATCATTTCTATCTGTAAAGGGAATTCCTTTAACCCATATCCAGAAGGGTGAATGGGAGAAATTCATCTCACTAATATTAAATTTATTTTCAAAGTCGTTGGGCACAATCAGTTGATTATCAAAAGACCATGGATGACCATTCAGAACTCTGATCTTATCATACACCCTGTAGAATTAGAAGATATTCGTCATGGCTTCGATCTTCTTGATAGCAACTTCCAATCTCTATAATGGTTGCATCATGTTTTTATGGGCGTTCAGGTTATAAGACCTGTTGGACATATGATTTTGGAGATTAGTGTCCTCTGTAGTACATACTTACAAAGACACTTTTTCCGGATCATTAATTGAAAACTTCTCCTAAAGGTTAAGCAGATCGACCTCCATTACTACAGAGGGAAAAAGGGTCGAGGAAGAGATGAGGATACATCCATAGACCATGCCTCAACCTATGAGAATATGGTGCTTTGATCACCTATGTAAAATCCAAAAATAACGGATCTGAAGATCACAGGTCGAATATCAAAACTGTCACAGATCGCTGAACTCCGTTGTAAGCTGTCATAGAGCCCCAATGTGAAACATCACAAAATTCTGATCGAAACTAGAGAACAAAAATCAGAACCACTTCGGATCGCCGGTCCAAAGCCATAGGAATCGAAAAAACAAGATCACAAAATGAAATCATCGCAAAACACTGAAACAGATATTGACTCCTTGAGACCGATGCAGATCCGTCACAGATCTATTAACAGATCTTCAGCCTCAAAAAATGTGATAGGAGTTTCCTCACTCACCATGGCATAGATATCTTCACAAGATTTGATTTGATATGTGGTAGAGCCTAAACGGACACCCGGATCAAAAGTTATGGTTATTTAAAGTTCAAGTCATTTTTTCAACTTATCTTAGACTGTTCATTAATTCATTTAATTTTTATATCATCCAATTGTTATTAAATGACTATTACTCGGTTATAATTAGAAAATTATTAATTAATAATATTTTTAAATTATTTTATAAGTAATTTTCACTAAATATATTATATATTAAGTTTAAATGTGTGTCAAGCCTTATCTAAATGATATTTTAAAAAATATATTATATTTATATCAATATAAATATATTTATATATTAATATATTATTTTTAATAAAATATATCATTTATCAGTGTTTTTTTATTAGCACTGATAAAGGGCCCCCTTTATTAGCGCCCTTTTTAGTGCTGATAAAGACCTCATTTATGTAACACCCGAGACTTTTATGTTATATAAATCATCAAAGGAATCTTTTTCTACACAACACTTGCTTGGCTTGCTTTGCACGCAATCGCGACCTTCCTCGATAGCTTGCGTCGTACGCAATACCGAGTTTCACTAAACAACAATATGCTATTAAAACTAGCCGTTATGAATAGTAATAACCACTTTTTAAAATTTTATAAATTTTATTTTTCAAAATGGACTTCATTTTTGGACTCAGAATATCGAAATTAGCCTAGGGTGAAATTTTGGTATTTTTCTGAAAACTTTCAATTTTTGATGAATAGTGAAACCACTAAGTGGTAGGTTAAAAAACTGAATATTGCATAAAACTTAATTTTACCGCTTCTGTGAATGGAATTTCGAAAATCTGAGAGACACGGTTAATATCAAGGACTAAAATGTGGTTCAATTAGATGAAAATAATTTTTTGGTGAATAGTAACTTTTTACTTTTTTTTACCGCGGTTAATAGTAAATAGGGTAACTAAGGGTAAATATGATATTAATATTACCCTAACACATGTCCTAATTCTATTGGACAAGTTTATCTCGACCAAAAACAACCTTAAGTGTAAAATATTATCATTTAGGCCCACTTGGATTAGATTAGGACATTTATTATTAATTTATTTAAAGAAGGGTTAAAATAGTTAAAATCAAAGTTTAATAAGTAAATCATTTTAATATAGGGTTATACATAAGATAAATTCGATTGTAAATATTCATTAGAAAGATAAAAAGATTTCCTACATAAGGGTATTTTATTTGTAATTTTTAGACATTAAATAATTTAATTTATTTATGACACAATGATGATGCAGTAATTATCTTATTAATGAAATATTGACATAATTGATGTTATAAACACCAAAATAAATGTAATTTGAGACTTTTTATGAATTCCACTAATTTTCTAGGTTGCTATGATATATTAGTGTTGATTTAATCAACTTGGTTCGAACATATAATTCTGTTATGACTTTCACAAAAATCATATATCAAATAGTGTCAAAATTGACACAAAATAGTTTTTAAATCAAATATTATATTATTAATTGTTATTTTATTCCTAAAAATCTAAGGTTCAGCCAAATGACTTAGATAAGGATATATATATTAATAATAAACAATTTGGGGTTCGTTTGGCATGTTATAGTAAGTGTATTAACCATATAGTGAAAGAAAACAAAAAGACACGGTAAAAGTTAAATTAATTAACTTAGAGTTAAATCTAATTGATAAGGTTAAAATAATACCCTAAACTTGTCTAAATCCTATTGGTTGATAGGATTTCGACCCATCCCCACTTTAGCTTCGAAATAAGACCCTTTGGAACCATTATAAACCGATTTTGACTTTAATATAAAATAATATTTTGAGATATTCCTAAGGTGCCCCTCTCCTCCCTTATAAAAGGGCACCTCCTCCCCCTCCTCCTCACACCAATTTGAGCACTCAAGCTCGGCCAACCCCTGCCATTTTCCCTTCTCCACTTCCCAAGAATAATCCTAGAGGTCCTGGTCTTCTCCAAAGACCAATCTTAGTTCCTTAAGTGGAGGATTCAAAAAGGCGTTCCAAAGAAGAGGTAATATCCATTACCGATCTTTTCAATTTCTTTCTTCTTCAACTTCTTCTTCTTTAGTTGTTTCGTGATAAAGTAATAACATCAGTATTACTTACATACTGATATGTTATTATAAATATGAAACAACCCTAATTCACCTTCTATCCATCCTACGGAAAAATGAAATCACCGCGCGTGCGTACGTACGGAATACCGTCTCCACGCCGTGGTGTAATCTATTTTCCACCATCACCTTACAAGGATGGGTATAATGGTGTAATCAGTAACTATATATGATTATTATTAAGTAATATTGATACTGAAATAATATATATATATACTCCAATACAATTCCACGATCATAGGAACGATATCATCACTCGTGCGTACGTACGGAATACCGTCTCCACGATGTGATGCGACTCGTTCTACATGATCTTCATTTCATAATGATTATATAAATGAATTGAATGAATGAATATGGTATATACTACACTAATACCATTCTGGAAATGAATTATCTATAACCTAAAGATAAGAATAAGAATTTATTCGACAAAACACGCATAAGAACAAAAAGTTATAAAGACCCGAGTAACAAGTAACAATGAAATATTACTAACAAGAAGCTAATAATATGACCATATATGATCTCATATCAATATGTATGATTCTGGAATAAGTCAATAACATTATTTAAACCATTATACAGGAGCTTCGGACACGAACAAAGCAAATCGGACCTAAGGTAAGGGAAATATCACAATCTCATTTTTATCCGAGATTGTTTATTCGTAAGTATTTACTGGGGTGTATTTTATCATCCACATCCATGTTCCCTCAATATGTAATATTGTTTCCATCCACTTGAAATAGTTTAAATCCAATTTTACCCTTAGGTGAGTTTTTAGTAAAGAATAAGAAAGGAATCTTTTGTCGTTTTTCCGTACGAGGTACTTTTTGACTTTTCCGACAAAAGTACGAAGAATGTTTTTTTTAACTTATACGGCATGAATGGATTTTTAAAACATTACTTCAAAGAAGCTTCCTTTACAAGTTTTCAAGTTTATTTTTAATCAACTTCTTTTATTTTAAAGTTGTATGACATGTTATGAAAGGAAAAATGTTTTTGAAGAAGAAAGGATATTTTCCTCAAGAATTCAATTCAAGTGTTTTATCAAAATTATTTTCCATCTAAGATAATAAAGGGTTCTATTTCTATCCATATTTTTACATTGGTTTGACTATGTTGTGATGGAATTATGTTTATGAATTCCTTTATCATATATGAATTGATTTATGATGTCATGATGTTTCAAGAATCCCATTTTTGTTATATGTGTTATGCGATGATGTATGTTTTATGATTATGTGGCACACATAAGAAAGGATTCATTATAACATGGGTGGGACCTATATCTCCCTCCAATGCATTGGGTAAAGATTTTATATCTCATGAGATAGACATGGCTGGAACGGAAGGTTATTTCGGTTCAGTGATACAGGACTGAAACGAGGAGTGAACTCGGTTCAGAAAGGGACTTTGTCCACTAAGATAGTCTTGGCAATGAGTCATGACTAACAAGAAATGATTTTCCATGATTATGTGTGCATGCCACAAAGATTCAAGTTTTATGTTATGATTATGGGGATCTCATTTTCACTTCTATGATTTATTCCATGTTAAGATATTATGATCTCTTTTGCAGGTTTTGATTTTCATAAAGATATGATATGATTTTTATTTCTTTTATTTGCCCTTGCTGAGCATTTGAGCTCACCCTTTTATGTTTTCTTTTCCCCAGGTCAGGAAGATGGATATTAAGTAGAATATGCTAAAAGGGACCCTAGATATGATGAAATAAATGGGAGACACTGTAGAAGATTTATGAACCAGTTGTTTATGTTTCCCCAGTTTCTAAAGACACTATACCTATACGGTCCTTTGTGGTTTTGTCATATGTTGTAATAAGTGTGCTTCAATTTTGAAGTATTAACAATGTATGTAAAGTGTGGGTCGTTATAGTTGGTATCAGAGGAAAGGTATAGTCAACCTTTGGAAACTAGGATGTGAAAGCCTTAGTAAGAACCCTAAGGATAAGTCTAAGCATAGAACACAATCTTAGAAATGGCCATGAATAACCTAGGATAAGACCATAAGCATGAAAATTTTATTCTTGAATTATGTGGTTTCCTATTATAATTAGTGTTGCTCACACTATTCTTCTTGGTTTTAGTCAATGGCTGGAACCCGAAGGAACCGTGTTAATGCGGAATATGATGGGCAATGCAATGATTGTCCCCCTGAGCAACCAAACGATATGGGAGCTGGAATGCAAAATCTTGTAGCCATGCTCACACAACTTTCTCAAGCTATGAATCATGCAGGATTTCCAAACGAACAAAGGAGGGAGCAACATTCTGTTGAATCCTTCATGAGGCAGCATCCACCATCTTTCAGCGGGTCTACTGATCCATTAGTTGCTGAACAATGGATTAGTACTACTGAAAAGATATTTTCAGTTCTTCAATGTTCTGAGCATGATAAAGTCATCCTAGCAGTGTATCGTTTGGAAGGAGATGCTGATCAATGGTGGAATCTTGTTAAGAATACAAGGCAAAGGGATGAAATTGAGTCTATGGAATGGGACGAGTTCAAGAACTTATTTTTCAATAAGTACTTCCCTCGTATTCTCCGAACAAAGATGGAGAAAGAGTTCCTTGAACTGAAGCAAAGGGATGATGAATCTGTTAGTACCTATGAAGCAAATTTTACAAGACTTGCAAGGTACGCTTCTGGTATTATTATCCAACCTGAGAGTAAGATCGATCGATTCTTTAGTGGCTTAAAACCAAGTCTTCGAAGGGCGTTAGCCATAAGGGACTTCAATAGCTACGAGGAAATCGTTCGATGTGCTCTCAAAGTCGAGATGGAGATTGGAGTAACCCATCAGTCACATGGGTTTGATAAGAAGAGGAAGATGGAATTCAAAGAAAAATCTAAAGAGCACACGGAAAAGAAGATGAACTTTCCCTTATGCTCAAAGTGTGGAAAGAAACATGGAGGGAGTTGTCTTAAAGGGACAAGTAAATGTTTTAAATGTGGAAAGGAAGGTCATCGGGCATTTGAATGCCGTGATAATGGGAAGAAGATGTCTAATGATGCAAACAAAGGAAGGGATACACAGAATGAACCTGCTACACTTCAATGTTTCAAGTGCAAGGAGATGGGGCATTATGCCAATCAATGCCCAAATCCAAGGGTTGATGATGATGGTCGACGTCAACAAACTCTTAAGGCTAAAGAAAAAGGAAAGTCACATGCAATTTCTATCAGCGATGTGGAGTACGATAACGATGTGGTGAAAGGTACACTTACCATCCACTCTAAAGTAGCAAATGTTTTATTTGATTCTGGATCCACCCACTCTTTTATTTCTGAAAAAATTTCTAAGGGTATCACCGTATTACCTCAACAATTAGATGTTGAGTTAGCTGTGACAACACCTAATGGCACATCAATCGCATCAGAAGTTTATAATTCTTCTCCGATCGAAGTTTGTGGGAAAGTGCTTCCTGCAAATCTTGTGATCCTTCCTTTAGTGGAATTTGATGTGATTCTTGGCATGGATTGGCTTTCTCTACATGGATCTCATATCGATTGCCAAAGAAGGGAAGTCACATTTCATATTCCAGATCAATCTACGATCGTCTATCAATGCAAGGATGAACATAACCTTCCAGTGGAAATTTCTTCCATCTTATGGGTATTGATTCCACTAAATGAAGGTTATTTATCTCAAATGGTTGGTGAGAAACTCACAATTAAGAATATGCCCATTGTACGGGAGTTTGATGATGTCTTTCCGGAGTAATTGCCGGGTCTTCCACCAAATCGTGAAGTTGAGTTTTCAATAGAACTCGTACCGGGTGCTTTGCCTATTTCAAAGACACCTTATAGAATGGCCCCAATTGAGTTGCAGGAATTGAAGAAGCAACTCCAAGAGAATCTTGATAAGGGATTCATACGCCCTAGTGCGTCACCTTGGGGAGCACCTGTTCTATTTGTTAAGAAGAAAGATGGATCAATGAGACTCTGCATTGATTATCGAGAACTTAACAAGATCACTATCAAGAACAAATATCCTCTCCCACGCATTGATGACTTATTTGACCAACTACGTGGAGCTCAATACTTTTCCAAGATTGATCTTCGTTCAGGGTATCATCAATTAAGGGTCAAAAGGGAGGATATACCAAAGACGGCTTTCCGTACAAGGTATGGACACTATGAATTTATAGTGATGCCATTTGGTCTTACTAATTCCCCTGCTATCTTCATGGATCTAATGAATAGAGTCTTTAGAGACCATCTTGATCAATTTGTGGTAGTCTTTATAGACGATATTCTTGTCTATTCAAAGAGCAAGGAAGAGCATGAATATCACTTGAGAATTATATTGAAGACCCTGAGAAAGGAGAAGCTTTATGCCAAATTTACCAAGTGTGAATTTTGGCTTCAAAAAGTTGCATTTTTGGGTCATATAATCTCAAAAGAGGGGATATCTGTGGATCCAGCAAAAATAGAGGTTATCTAAAGATGGTCAAGACCAACAACAGTAACTGAGATCCGAAGTTTTCTTGGTTTGGCTGGATATTATCGACGTTTCGTAAAAGATTTTTCACGATTATCTAATCCAATCACCAAGTTGACTCGGAAGGGAGTTAAGTTTGTCTGGACAGAGGAATGTGAAGAGAATTTCAAGGAGTTGAAAAGAAGGTTATCCAGTGCACCTGTGCTCACACTGCCTTGTAGTGGAGAAAGGTTTGTGATCTACAGTGATGCATCCAAGAAGGGATTGGGGTGTGTTCTTATGCAAAATGATATGGTGATAGCTTATGCCTCACGACAGTTGAAAATCCATGAGCAAAATTACCCAACACATGATTTGGAGTTGGCTGCGGTAATCTTTGCATTAAAGATTTGGAGGCATTACCTTTATGGTGAAAGGTGTGATATTTATACTGATCATAAAAGTTTAAAGTATATTTTCACACAAAAGGAGCTGAATATGCGCCAAAGAAGATGGTTGGAGCTGATTAAGGATTATGACTGCTCAATCCATTACCACCCTGGGAAAGCAAACAAGGTGGCAGATGCATTAAGTCGACAAGACCATGCTAGTTTATCCATGATGAGGATCACAAAAGATCCAATATTTATGGATTTACAAAGGATGGATCTTGGAATAATAATGGAAGGGGAAAAATCTTATCTTTCTCAAATGAATGTTCAACCATCTATACATGTGAAGATTAAAGAGGCACAGAAAGAAGATGTCGAGTTACAAAAGAAGGTGAGAAATGTTCCTGAATTCAACCTTGATTGTGATGGGATAATAAAGTTCAGGAATCGGGTTTGTGTTCCTCCCATCCCCGAATTAAAGAAAGAGCTGCTGGATGAGGCTCATAGTTCTTCATTCTCTATTCATCCTGGAAGCACGAAGATGTATAGGGACCTGAAAGAGTACTTCTGGTGGGATGGCATGAAAAGAGATGTTGCTGAATATGTCTCTCGATGCTTGGTTTGTCAACAAGTTAAAGCTGAGAGACAGAAGTCTAAGGGGATGTTACAACCATTACCCATACCCGAATGGAAATGGGAAAACATCACTATGGACTTTGTCACAGGACTTCCTAAAACATCCAAAGGCAATAATGCTATCTGGGTCATAGTTGATCGTCTTACAAAGTCTGCACACTTCATTGCTATTAGAGAGGATTTCTCTCTAGATCAGCTTGCCAGGATATATGTAAAGGAAGTGGTAAGATTGCATGGAGTACCACTTTCTATTATATCTGATCGAGATCCGAGATTTACCTCGAAGTTCTGGCGAAGTCTTCAGCATACTCTGGATACAGAGTTGAGTTTCAGCACTGCTTATCATCCCCAGACAGACGGTCAGTCTGAGAGAACAATTCAAACCCTAGAAGATATGTTGAGAGCTTGCTCTATGGATTTCAAAGGAGGTTGGGATCAACACCTACCTTTGGTGGAATTTTCTTATAATAATAGCTTTCACTCCAGTATTCAGATGGCTCCTTATGAAGCTCTCTATGGAAAGAAATGCAGGACTCCAACTTGCTGGGATGAAGTTGGGGAAAGAAAGCTATTAGGACCTGATCTCGTTGATGAAATGGCAGAAAAGGTCAGATCTATTCAACAACACATAAGAGCAGCTCAGAGTCGACAGAAAAGTTATGCCGACAACCGAAGAAAATACCTAGAGTTTGAAGTGGGCGATAAAGTTTTCTTACGAATATCTCCCTGGAAGAGGGTTATGAGATTTGGAAAGAAGGGGAAGTTGAGCCCTAGATATATCGGTCCTTTTGAAATACTGGATCGTGTTGGGAAGGTAGCTTACCGATTGGCGCTTCCACCGAATCTCTCTCAAGTTCACGATGTGTTCCACGTATCTCTCCTGAGAAAGTACATACCAGATCCTTCACATGTACTCAGCTCAGAAGTTGTACCGTTGGAGCAAGATCTTTCTTATGAAGAACAGCCGATAGAGATTCTGGATCGTAGCGAAAAAGTCCTACGAAACAAGACCACTCGCTTGGTGAAAGTTTTATGGAGGAACCACCAACTTGAAGAAGCTACATGGGAGCTTGAGGATATGATGAGGGAGAAGTATCCTCATTTGTTTGTTACAAAGTGACGAATTTCGAGGGCGAAATTCTTTTTAAGGGGGGTAGAATGTAACACCCGAGACTTTTATGTTATATAAATCATCAAAGGAATCTTTTTCTACACAACACTTGCTTGGCTTGCTTTGCACGCAATCGCGACCTTCCTCGATAGCTTGCGTCGTACGCAATACCGAGTTTCACTAAACAACAATATGCTATTAAAACTAGCCGTTATGAATAGTAATAACCACTTTTTAAAATTTTATAAATTTTATTTTTGAAAATGGACTTCATTTTTGGACTCAGAATATCGAAATTAGCCTAGGGTGAAATTTTGGTATTTTTCTGAAAACTTTCAATTTTTGATGAATGGTGAAACCACTAAGTGGTAGGTTAAAAAACTGAATTTTGCATAAAACTTAATTTTACCGCTTCTGTGAATGGAATTTCGAAAATCCGAGAGACACGGTTAATATCAAGGACTAAAATGTGGTTCAATGAGATGAAAATAATTTTTTGGTGAATAGTAACTTTTTACTTTTTTTTACCGCGGTTAATAGTAAATAGGGTAACTAAGGGTAAATATGATATTAATATTACCCTAACACATGTCCTAATTCTATTGGACAAGTTTATCTCGACCAAAAACAACCTTAAGTGTAAAATATTATCATTTAGGCCCACTTGGATTAGATTAGGACATTTATTATTAATTTATTTAAAGAAGGGTTAAAATAGTTAAAATCAAGGTTTAATAAGTAAATCATTTTAATATAGGGTTATACATAAGATAAATTCGATTGTAAATATTCATTAGAAAGCTAAAAATATTTCCTACATAAGGGTATTTTATTTGTAATTTTTAGACATTAAATAATTTAATTTATTTATGACACAATGATGATGCAGTAATTATCTTATTAATGAAATATTGACATAATTAATGTTATAAACACCAAAATAAATGTAATTTGAGACTTTTTATGAATTCCACTAATTTTCTAGGTTGATATGATATATTAGTGTTGATTTAATCAACTTGGTTTGAACATATAATTCTGTTATGACTTTCACAAAAATCATATATCAAATAGTGTCAAAATTGACACAAAATAGTTTTTAAATCAAATATTATATTATTAATTGTTATTTTATTCCTAAAAATCTAAGGTTCGGCCAAATGACTTATATAAGGATATATATATTAATAATAAACAATTTGGGGTTCGTTTGGCATGTTATAGTAAGTGTATTAACCATATAGTGAAAGAAAACAAAAAGACACGGTAAAAGTTAAATTAATTAACTTAGAGTTAAATCTAATTGATAAGGTTAAAATAATACCCTAAACTTGTCTAAATCCTATTGGTTGATAGGATTTCGACCCATCCCCACTTTAGCTTCGAAATAAGACCCTTTGGAACCATTATAAACCGATTTTGACTTTAATATAAAATAATATTTTGAGATATTCCTAAGGTGCCCCTCTCCTCCCTTATAAAAGGGCACCTCCTCCCCCTCCTCCTCACACCAATTTGAGCACTCAAGCTCGGCCAACCCCTGCCATTTTCCCTTCTCCACTTCCCGAGAATAATCCTAGAGGTCCTGGTCTTCTCCAAAGACCAATCTTAGTTCCTTAAGTGGAGGATTCAAAAAGGCGTTCCAAAGAAGAGGTAATATCCATTACCGATCTTTTCAATTTCTTTCTTCTTCAACTTCTTCTTCTTTAGTTGTTTCATGATAAAGTAATAACATCAGTATTACTTACATACTGATATGTTATTATAAATATGAAACAACCCTAATTCACCTTCTATCCATCCTACGGAAAAATGAAATCACCGCGCGTGCGTACGTACGGAATACCGTCTCCACGCCGTGGTGTAATCTATTTTCCACCATCACCTTACAAGGATGGGTATAATGGTGTAATCAGTAACTATATATGATTATTATTAAGTAATATTGATACTGAAATAATATATATATATACTCCAATACAATTCCACGATCATAGGAACGATATCATCACTCGTGCGTACGTACGGAATACCGTCTCCACGATGTGATGCGACTCGTTCTACATGATATTCATTTCATAATGATTATATAAATGAATTGAATGAATGAATATGGTATATACTACACTAATACCATTCTGGAAATGAATTATCTATAACCTAAAGATAAGAATAAGAATTTATTCGACAAAACACGCATAAGAACAAAAAGTTATAAAGACCCGAGTAACAAGTAACAATGAAATATTACTAACAAGAAGCTAATAATATGACCATATATGATCTCATATCAATATGTATGATTCTGGAATAAGTCAATAACATTATTTAAACCATTATACAGGAGCTTCGGACACGAACAAAGCAAATCGGACCTAAGGTAAGGGAAATATCACAATCTCATTTTTATCCGAGATTGTTTATTCGTAAGTATTTACTGGGGTGTATTTTATCATCCACATACATGTTCCCTCAATATGTAATATTGTTTCCATCCACTTGAAATAGTTTAAATCCAATTTTACCCTTAGGTGAGTTTTTAGTAAAGAATAAGAAAGGAATCTTTTGTCGTTTTTCCGTACGAGGTACTTTTTGACTTTTTCGACAAAAGTACGAAGAATGTTTTTTTTAACTTATACGGCATGAATGGATTTTTAAAACATTACTTCAAAGAAGCTTCCTTTACAAGTTTTCAAGTTTATTTTTAATCAACTTCTTTTATTTTAAAGTTGTATGACATGTTATGAAAGGAAAAATGTTTTTGAAGAAGAAAGGATATTTTCCTCAAGAATTCAATTCAAGTGTTTTATCAAAATTATTTTCCATCTAAGATAATAAAGGGTTCTGTTTCTATCCATATTTTTACATTGGTTTGACTATGTTGTGATGGAATTATTTTTATGAATTCCTTTATCATATATGAATTGATTTATGATGTCATGATGTTTCAAGAATCCCATTTTTGTTATATGTGTTATGCGATGATGTATGTTTTATGATTATGTGGCACACATAAGAAAGGATTCATTATAAGATGGTTGGGACCTATATCTCCCTCCAATGCATTGGGTAAAGATTTTATATCTCATGAGATAGACATGGCTGGAACGGAAGGTTATTTCGGTTCAGTGATACAGGACTGAAACGAGGAGTGAACTCGGTTCAGAAAGGGACTTTGTCCACTAAGATAGTCTTGGCAATGAGTCATGACTAACAAGAAATGATTTTCCATGATTATGTGTGCATGCCACAAAGATTCAAGTTTTATGTTATGATTATGGGGATCTCATTTTCACTTCTATGATTTATTCCATGTTAAGATATTATGATCTCTTTTGCAGGTTTTGATTTTCATAAAGATATGATATGATTTTTATTTCTTTTATTTGCCCTTGCTGAGCATTTGAGCTCACCCTTTTATGTTTTATTTTCCCCAGGTCAGGAAGATGGATATTAAGTAGAATATGCTAAAAGGGACCCTAGATATGATGAAATAAATGGGAGACACTGTAGAAGATTTATGAACCAGTTGTTTATGTTTCCCCAGTTTCTAAAGACACTATACCTATACGGTCCTTTGTGGTTTTGTCATATGTTGTAATAAGTGTGCTTCAATTTTGAAGTATTAACAATGTATGTAAAGTGTGGGTCGTTATAATTTATCGGTGCTTTTAGCTAGTATTGATAAAGCTTAACGTTGGATAAACCCAATTTTTTAGTAGTGAAAATTATATGAGAAATAATAATTATTTTATTTTATTAATTATCTCACTATTTTATCAAGTCCCTATCATGAACCAAGTCAGGTTGTCATCCAAACCAGGACTCTATCCGGTCCATGTTAAGGCCCTAAGGATGTTCCCTATCCCCATGAGTAGGAACAAGTGCTCAAGTATCATAAATAAAGTGTGGGAATGATTTACCTGAATTTATATGCTTTAAAAAACTAATAATAATCAATAAATCGAATTTGAAAATTCAAATCAAAAAAACCTTAAACAATTTTTAGATTTAAGTTACAAGGTTTAAGTCAAAACCAAACAAGGCTAAAACAAAAAGGAACCACAAGTCTATCACAAAAAACATCACACGACAAGGGCGCACCACCCTCAAGTCATCTCCACAACACTGTGCCAAGACGAACCTCTAGCAACCTAAACCACCATCTCCAGAGGCTTTTCCCTTACATGTGTCAAACATTATCAAGACTACTTATACCCAAAGGTGTAAGTAGGGTGTGAGCCTAATCCCAATAGCATTCCACCTAATACAAGATTCCTTGCTATAAACATAATAAGACAAATAGCTTGCAAGTTTTTATAAAAAAGAGATGTTAGTAACAATTTTAAGTAAAGTAACTTTAAATGAGAAACAACTTTAAAGAAATCAACTTTAAATAAAACACACTTGATTCTAAAATTACTAACCAAACATACCCTATTTTGAAGGTAAGTGCGATATAGCAAATGATCACTAGTCACGAGAAATACCCTTAGACACTAGATAGTAATGAGACCCTAGTTACCGTGTATCTTGGTGAAATGTGGCATAAAACCCACGACCAACAGCTTTCTTGTGCACGAGCCGCTAGAGAGGAGCAACATCCAAAATTCTAGTGCTCTCAAATCATCATCCATGTTTAGTTAGTGTTGTCATCGTCAATACCGCTAAGTGAAATCGGGTCGTATCCACTTCTGAATCACTATCATACATGTCCTAGTTCACCCACCTAGATACCCAGGCTTCCCTTTTGTGCTCAATCAAGTTTCATATGTCACATAACACCACTTATACATTTCATCAACCAAACAAGGCATTACGCATCACATTCCACCACTTACAAAACCAGATTCCATTTTAAAATCATACGCACCCCAAAACCTTTTCCAAATATGTTTCACAACTCTTACTTAATTTAATAAATAATTTAAATAATTTATAAAAAAAAATCAACAAGCACTACAAAGCTTTTACCCTAAAAATGCACCCAAATCCTATTTTAAAATCAACCGTGCACCAATTCCATATCAAAACATGATTTTGGGCCCTTACATAATTTAATAAACCAATTGCACAATTTATAAAACACTACCAAGTGACACAACAAGGTTTTATACATGAAACACACCCAATTCCACATAGAAACTCCACTTTAAAATCAAAAACAGATTTAATTCTATCAAAAAACACTTTCACACCACTCAAAATAATCAAGGAACATGCTAAATTACTCAAGAAAGAAAAATAAATTCACCAAATAATGTTTATACATAGAACCACCTACCTTTGGTGTCAAAAATACCCAAAATTGATGTGAAACTCCAACCGCACTTCAATCACATCGTAAGAAATCAAAAATGAACCCTAATCATGAAGATCGAACCTAAAAACCCAATATTAAACCCTAGGAATAAAACCCTAGCTGTTGGTAAATTAGAACCCTAAGAAAGAGGGAAGAAACCCCTAAAAAGAAGGAAGAAACAAGGGAGAAATCCACTCACTTGAAGAATATTGAAGTTTCCCCACCAAATCCACTTCAAAAATGGGATTCCAAGGGAGCTTGAGGGGTCCAAGGAAGCTCTAATAGATGAAAATCCTAAGTGTCAAAGAAAATGGGTGGAATAGGGTTTAAATCTAAAAAGGGAAAAACAGTAAAAATACAATTTTTAATGTGATGGATAGGGCGCACGGTTTGTCCATACCGCATGGTCACTTGGGCCAGTTTCATGGTCTTGTGGTGGTCATTTGGTAGTTTAACAACCTACTACATGGTCATCTAGACTGGGTGCACGACCATGCGGTGGTCGTGCGGTAGGTTCTGGCCTACTGCACGGTTACTTGGGTTGGGGTGCACGGTTCCCCTTAACCATGTGCCAACCGTGTACTTGGGCCTGTCCACCTAAAAAACACCATTTTCTCTAAAATTAAAATGGTAACCAAGGTAGAAAATATTTACCAGATATAAATAGAAAAAATACCTGAAAATGAGATCACGGATGTGACAATTCTCCCCAGCATGAAAACTTTTCACCCCTGAAAAGTTAACTCAGAGCTTTGTCAGAAAATAAAAATGGATACTCTTTCTCAACCCACGAATTTTTCTCCCAAGTCTCATGTGCATCATTCCTATAATTCCAAAGGACATGGACCAATGTAATAGACTTTCCCTAAAGCACCTTCTCTTGGGAATCTGCTATTCGCACCGGCCGCTCAAACACTGATAAATCGGGCTCTATCTCCAACTCTTCCCAATTAAACACATAAGACGGATCTGGATTGTACTTATTCAATTGAGAGACATGAAATATGTCATGAATTGATGTCAACTAATATGGAAAATCTAACCTATATTCCACCTTTTTAATCTGCTCATTGATTTCAAAAGGGTCGACATACCTCGGTGTTAGCTTTCCCTGCTTTCCCAAACAACGATGACCCAAGCGAGGGGTCACTCTCAAGAACATCTGATCACCCATATAAAACTCAAGATCTTTACGCCTCTAGTAAGTATAAGATTTGTGGCGACTTTGAGCTTTCAATAACCATTACCTGATCAACTTGACCTTCTCAGAAATCTTTTGCACAAGGCTCGGTCCCAAAAGTGAGGTCTCACCAACCTCAACCCAATATAAAGGAGACCAACATGGCCGATCATAAAGTGCCTCAAATTGAGCCATTTGAATTGAAGATTGGTAACTATTACTGTAAAAAAAATTAACCAACCCTAAATGGTTATCCCACGATCCTCTGAAATCTAAAACACAAGCACGAAGCATGTCCTCTAGAATTTGATTTGCTCGCTCCATCTATCCATCTGTTTGAGGATGGTATGTCGTACTCATCTTAATCCATGACCCCAATGCTTTTTGAAGGCCTTACCAGAAGCGAGAGGTAAAATGAGGGTCTTTATCTGAAAAAACTACTGACGGGCCATCATGAAGTCTTACCACCTCTTGAACGTACAACCGGCCTAGCTCATCCAATTTTGTTGAATCTCTGATCGAAATAAAAAGGGATGATCTTGTCAAATGATCAATCACCACCCAAATTATGTTCCTTCCCTAAGGTGTATGAGGCAAGTCAATAATGAAATCCATGGAGACCTCATCCCACTTATAGGTAGGAATGGGTATTGGCTGAAGAAAACCAAAGGGTCTTTGATGCTCTGCCTTTACCTACTAACATGTATAGCATCTTGATATGAAATCAGTTGTGTCTCATCTCATGCCTGGACACCAAAATTGTCAAATAAAATCATAATACATTTCGGTAGCCTGAGATGAACAACCCACTGAGATTAGTGTCTATCATGCATCACCACTTTCCTTAGAGATAACGACACCACGAAATGGCCCTTAAAGCATAAGATTCCCTCAGGAGATGAAGACCAATTAGTATATGTCTCCCCACCATGAAGAAACTGCATAGACCACTGATACATCTCATCACTAGGATGCTCTGGGTGAATCAACTCCAGAAGAGTAGGAGTCAACTGAACACTTTCCAATAACGCACCTCCATTATGCTCCTTGGTCTCCAAGTGTATCTGTGAAAAGGGCCCCATCAAGGTCCACTTGTCACTGGACTTCCTCAAAGCCTGCACTGGAACTTTTCTACTTAAGATATTAGCCACCACATTACCCTTTCTTAGGGTATAGATGATATCAAAATTGAACTCCTGTAAATACTCGATCCAGCGGCGTTGCCTCAAGTTCAAATATTTTTGAGAGAAAATGTAGGCTAAGATTTTATGGTCAGAATCGACCACAAAATTCACCCCAAAAAGATAATGGCACCAAGTCTTCAGGGCATGCATCAATGATTATAATTCCAAGTCATGGGTTGAGTAATTCTTTTCATGCAGTTTGAGTTTGCGAGAACCATATGCCACTGCATGATCATCTTGCATGAGCATACACCCAAGGCTCATACCTGAAGCATCACAATAAAACACATAGCACTTCCCAGATTATTCTAATATCAACATAGGTATGATAGTCAACCGTTTCTTCAACTCCTCAAAGGATTCATGGCACTCTGGACTCCATTCAAACTTCACCCATTTCTGGGTGATTGTGGTCATGGATGAGGCAAGCTGAGAGAAATCCCAAACAAACCGTTTGTAATAACCTAGAAGTCCTAGAAACCTCCTAATCTAAAATATATTATTTTGTCGCTCCCACGACATATATGCACTGATCTTCTTAGGGTCCATTGAAACCCCCTGATCTAAAATCACATGACCTAGAAACTTCACCTCCCTGATCCAGAAGGTTCACTTTGAAAACTTTTCATAAAGGTGATTATCCTGCAGAGTTCCCAAAATGATCTGCAAGTGATTCTCATGATCCTCCTCATATCCAAAATAAACTAAGATGTCATCCAAAAATACCACAATGAAGGAGTTGAGATATTTGTGGAACACCCTATTCATGAGTGCCATAAAAACTGTTGGAGCATTAGTCAATCTAAAAGAAATGACCAAATACTCAAAGTGGTCGTACCTACTTTGGAAATCCGTCTTTGGTATATCCACCTCTCTCACCCTAACTTGGTGTTAACCTGAACACAAGTCTATCTTGGAAAACCACTTTTACCCTTCATTTGGTCAAACAAGTCATTAATTTGGGGAAAAGGGTATTTATTCTTAATGGTTACCTTATTTAGATTTCGGTAGTCGATGCACAACCGGAGAGATTCGTCAGCCTTCTTCATGAATATAATAGGAGTGGACCAAGGAGAGATGCTCAGGCGAATGAACCCTTTGGATTCCAAATCATCCAATTGTATCTTCAATTACCTAAACTCGGTGGGGGACATACAATATGAGGGAAGAGATATCGACTATGTTCCCGACACCAAATCAATCGAGAACTCCACGTCTCGCTCTGGGGGTATGCTTGAAAAATCATCCAGAAATACCTCTGGGAACTCATCCACCATAGGAGGTAATCAACCCTCAAGAGAACCACCATCGTCCTCCAATGTGAGCAATGATAATTGAAAGACAATATTTCCCAACTCTAGGAGTAGAGGTCCCGCATGACCCAAACAAGGATCCCATTCCCCAAGGAATACCTGAGGACTCCCATAAAGTTCCATGAAACTCACCCATATCCTATAGCAATTGATATGCTCTTGGAAGTGCACTATCTAATCCATGTCGAGAATTACATCGAAAAGGTACATATCCAAGACTAGAAAATCCCACTCTATCTTGACCCTTAACATAGAGAGCACACAAGACGGGAACCTGAAACCCAGCTCCTTATTACCTAATGGCGTTACCAACTCCATTGAAAAATACATCATCTTAGTTGGAAAGTTCAAAAGATTCAAAAAAATGGGCAGAGATAAAAAAAATAGGTGCACCAATATCAAATAAAATAACTACTATATAAGATGCAATCAGAATGATACCTCAAACTATCGAGGGCCCTGCATCTTGTCCCACTGGTTCCTGATCCACAACATGAATATGTTTGGTCTCTTCTTGAGAATGACCACTTGCATGCGGCTCTACCCTAAACTGGATTTATCCTAAAGATGACCAGGTCTTGCTTCCATGACCACCAAACCAAGATCCCATCATCCTGGATAGCCCCGACTGAACTGAAACTCCTTTAGAAGCCACAAATCCTGCTCCACTCTGGTATGGGTGCATCACCCTACAAAAATGCTACAAGTGCCCCATAACCCCACATTGATGACAAGGCCTAGGAGGAGATATACATGCATGTAAGATTTTCCTTGTCCTCCCACACTAATGAAACATGACAGACCCTACACTAGAAGCTATGGATGATGACTGCCTGGAAGGATGGCCTAAACTACCACCTCCCTTCTTCTCCTGCTCATCTCGCTTCCTCTTATTCTCAGATGAAATGTCACTGCCCACCACTGACATTTCCCTAGAGAAACCAGACCCACCCTTTCGGTCAATATCCACCATAAAATCTCGATCAACTACCTCACCATAGGTCTTTAGCTTGAATAGGAATACCTGAGAATAGATCTCTGGTCACAAACCCCTTTCAAACTTCTGAGCCTTCATATGCTCGTTAGAGACTATTTCAGGTGCATATCAGACTATCTTGGAAAAGCGGTTGGCTTACTCTATCACTGACTAGTCCCCCTAATCAATATCCATAAACTCCTAGGATCTGGCATAAGCCAAGACCTCAGGACAATACTAGTCGTTAAATATAGCCTTGAAGTCCTTCCAGCTCATCTTCTCATACTTCTCAGCTTGAAGCACTGATTCCCACCACCTTTGACTGGGACCCTCTAGTAAGAACAAGAAACATTTTACTCTAACCTTCATGGGTGTATCAAGAAACTAAAACATGCACTATATTTTCTTAAGACACTCCTCTACTTCCTAAGGCTTCATGCTACCTCGAAAAGTGGAAGGTTTTTTCTTGAGAAACTCCTGGACTTTTTTCTTCTTAGGACTAGATTCATCTTCCCTAACTGGAGCAGGAGCAGGACCCGCTCCCTGTCCCAGATCCTGAACAGCCCAAACCACAGCTTTTACCAACCTCTTATCAAGCGATGCAGGAGAACTCTCTTTGGATTCCTCTTGTAGTTGCAAGGGATCTCTATAGGGAGGCATATTGCTACAAAAATCAATAGTCACAAGATAAAACATTAGTACAAAAATTCTAAAAAAAATCAGCAATAACATCAAATATAAATAAATCAAACTTTTCATGACAATGAAATGACCAAACCACTTCACTCCCACCTAATGTCCACGTGAAATCTAAAACCTACAAATCCCACTTAGAAGATAAGTTGAACAAAATCTCAACATCCCATGGTGACTCAAGGTCTGTCATGAGGTGTGCTGGTCAGGCACCCTACTCGCAACCTGAACTCTAAGCCCCGACAGTCTTAGCTCCTGTCTAACCTGACTCATCCCAAATGAAATGACCCAAAGAGCTAGACCTTCTATGATACCGTTTTTTGACAAACCAAGATGGTTCATCATCCAAACCGGTGCCCGACCCGATCCATGGTAAGGCCCGAAGGGTGTTCCCTATCCCCATGGGTTGGAACAAGTGTCAGGGTATCATAAATAAAGAGTAAGAATGATTTACCTGAATTTATATGCATTAAACAACCAACAATAATCAATAAACTGAATCTGAAAATTGAAACCAAACAAACCTTAAACAATTTTCAGAATTGAGTTACATGGTTTAAGACAAAACCAAACAAGGATACAACAAAAATGAACCAAAAATCTGTCAAAAAAACCACCACATGGAAAAGTGGAACCACCCTCAAGTCATCTCTACAATACCACACTAAGACAAACCTCTAGTAACTCGAACCACCATCTTCAAAGGCCTTTCCCTTACCTATGTCAAACATTACCAAGTATAATTACACCAAAAGGTGTAAGTAGGGTGTGATCTTAAGCCCAGTAGGATGCCACTCAATACAAGATTTCATGCTATAAACATTATAATACAAATAGATTGAAATTTTTTATAAAAATGAGATGTCAGTAACAATTTTAAGGAAAGAAAATTTAAATGAGAAACAAATTTAAAGAAAGAAACTTTAAAGAAAACACACTTGCTTCTAAAATTACCAACCAAACATATCGTATGTTGACGATAAGTGCGATATAGCCAATGAGCACTAGTCACGGGAAACACCCCTAGGAATTAGCTAGAAATGAGACCCTAGGTACCTTGTATCTCAGTGAAATGTGGCATAGAAACCACAACCGACAACTTTCTCATGCATGAGCCACTAGAGAGAGAAAACATCCAAAATTATAGTGGTCTCAAATCATCATCCATGTTTAGTTAATATTGTCAGTGCCAATTCCACTAAGTGAAACCAGGTCGTAACCACTTCTAAATCACTAGCATACTAGTCCTAGTTCGTCCACCTAGATACCCAAGCTTCCCTTTTGTTCTCAATCAAGTTTCACATGTCGCATAACACCACTTGTACATTTCATCAACCAAACAAGGCATTACACATCACTGCCACCACATGCACACCCAAATTCCATTTTAAAATCATATGCACACAAAAACCTTTTCCAAATATGTTTCACAACTCTAACTTAATTTAATAAACCATTTAAAAAATTTATAAAACAATTTCAAGAAGCACTACAAAGCTTTTACACCAAAAATGCACCCAAAATCCACTTTTAAAATCAACCGCACACCGACTCCATATCAAAACATGACTCATAGCCCTTACATAACTTAATAAACCAATTTCACAATTTATAAAACACTACCAAGTGACACAACAAGGTTTTACACATGAAACACACCCAATTTCACATAGAAACGCCACTTTAAAATCAAACGCATATTTAATCCTATCAAAAACCACTTTTTCACCGATCACAATAATCAAGGAACATGCTAAATTACTCGAGCAAGCAAAATAAATTCACCAAATAATGTTTATACATGAAACCACCTACCTTTGGTGTCAAAATGCCCAAAATCGATGCAAACTCCAACCACGCCTCAATCACATCACAAAAAATAAAAAACAAACCCTAGTCATGAAGATCAGACCCAAAAACCCAAGATTAAACACTAGGAACAAAACCCTAGATACTAGAAAATTAAAACCCCAAGAAAGAGGGAAAATCCCTAAAAAGAAGGAAGAAACAAGGGAGAAATCCACTTACTTGAAGAGTCTTAAAGTTTCCCAACCAAATCCACTTCAAAAATGGGTGTCCAAGGGAGCTTGAGCGAGCCAAGGAAGCTTCAATGGATGAAAATCCTAAGTGTGGAAGAAAATGGGTGGAATAGGGTTTAAATATGAAAAGGGAAAAATAGTAAAATACAGTTTTTAATGTGTTGGATTGGGCGCACAGTTTGTTCGCACGGTTTAGTAAACCATGTGGTGAAACCCTACACACGATATGTCTAGACTAAATGGTCACTTAGTTCGGTCACACAGTCGTTCGGTGGTCGTGTGGTAGTTCAATAACCTACCGCATGTTCAGCTAAACTGGGCGCACGACCATGTGGTGGTCGTGCAGTAGGTTCTGGCCTACCGCATAGTTACCTGGGTCGGGGTGCACGGTTCCCCTTAACCGTGCGCTTGGGACTACCTACCCAAAAAACACCATTTTCTCCAAATTTAAAAGGGGAACTAAGTGAAAAAATATAGACTAAATATAAACATGAAAAATACCTGAAAATGATATCGCCGATGTGACAGTCCCAATAGACCTCACCATTGAACTTGGAATGTCTAGTTTCTAGGACATTCTAGTGGTAGAGATCCATATTCCCCTTTGAATAAACCTAACAAGGGTTGTTTAGGCTACTTGAAGGTATTTATGTAGGTAGGTCTTTTCCAACTGTGGTCTTTCAGCTCTTTGTTCAATTGAGTGGATTCCCCAATCTTGAAATCCTAACTTGTATTTCCTCAATATTTGTCTCCAAATTACACCAAGTCCAACAAGGGATACTCCTTTTAATGTAAAATGGTAAAGTAAGACCAAAACCTTTATAAGAACTACCCTTATAAAAGTAAGTCTCCTAACAATGGTTTGTCAAACACTTAGTTCTATTGAGTTTTATTCCTAATCAAGTAATGGAAGAGCAAGTCAGACTTAATATTTTATTGAGGGATTTTAATTTATTATGCAATAATTTTATCTTGTTTTATCCCTTACATGACTTGTTAATATTAAGTTTATGTTAATTAATTAACCATGTTGGATAAAACATTTATGCATAATTCATTTATTTAATTTCCATCTTTGCACATTAATTCATTTATTTATGTGATCGCAGCCTTGCATCCATAAAATAAATAATTGTATAGATAGAAATAAATAATTAATTAAATGACTCATTCTTGAACTTTATCTAATAGTTTATTTAATGAGAGGACATTAAATCAACCTTTGACCTTGGGGGAATAACTCCTATCATCAGTCTTGGCATGAGTTACAACATTCCACGTGTCTACATGTGTATCACCTGAGTTGGAAACATATTGGTTCTGTCTTGATCTACCTCCACAATCCTTAGGATACTCCACTAATTACATGTATTTATGACTAACACATAGGTGAGGAGAACCAAAGGATTGGTTAAAAGGGGATTACATAAATATCTTTAGACATGCAGGTCCTATGTAATAATGGAGGGAGGGATGACTCGTAGGCCATCATATTTAATTTAATAATAAATAGTCACAAGCTCATGAAATAAATTAAATTAAAATATATGACACATACACAGGTCCTGGTCAAGATCATAAACAGTCATAAAAGCAAGGAATATGCGAAAGTAACCTGCTAGTAGTCATTTATTTATTCGTTCTTTATTATTAAGATGAACCCGCTTGCATTAATTAAATAATTAATTCTTTTTTATCTTAATGATCATCCAAACTTTATCAGAGATACTCATCATTTATGACATTCATAGAAAATAAAAGATAGAACCAATAATGATATATATTTATAACAAAAAATTAATTGATCATTTAAAATTCTTTAAAATCACTATTAAATTTTCAAACACATAGTGGTGTGTCAATCAATAAAATAAGGTTTTAATGCTGAATTTTTTTCAATTTAATGTAATTTTTAATTCTGTCAATTAATGGGATACTACATGACGTGTAAATCTAAATACACATCGCGTATCTTGATTGTCGTGCATTCAAGGTACATGCATGGGTCTGCGGCATGTACCTCGGTCGGACTGTATGATGTGCACAAAATCACTACATTCCATATGTTCCACTTTTTGTGTGTCTAGGATGCACGCCTGGGTCATCGGTAGGCTACAAGGCGTGTATAGGTCAGCTACACATCGTGTATCTCTTTGAGTCATGTGTCTGTTTTCTCACCGAGTGGTTGGGCATGTTCTTTGGATGCGAGATTTAATGAACTACATGTTGTGTACACCGCATACATGAAGTGTACATCATAAATTCTCTAATTTTTTGGTCTCATGTGATTTTGACCGTGTATAATGACCACATAGATTGCGTGATTTACATCGCTAGCCAGTATAGACTACACAACATGTACACTGATACACGTTGTGTAATCCGACAACCATGTGTCAGGTTGGTTGGTCAACACATAGCGTACAATGTGTGTAATTACCATGTGGCATGTCATGTATCCCTCAATGCATCTAGATGCAGCGTACTAGGGTACACGACATGTACATTTGAGTACACGCCGTGTAACTCTATCTTACCAGCCAAAATTGGAAGTTTCTTAATGGCATCTCCAGTTATTCTTCATCTGTTTTTAAACCTTTAAGAAAATGAAACACTGAACGAATCATGATTAATAAGTAAAAACATGTTAATTTAAATCGAATTAAATAATGAATAACATGAAATCAAAATCTAACCAAAATTTCACATAGATCAAAAATTAAATAAATAATTATAAATTTAAACATGACCGCTCTAATATAACTTGTTGGTTCCAGGCATAGTGGAAGCATACGGTGGTGGGTGATGTATTAAAATTTATTTTAATTATAGTTTCTCAAAACCATGAGCGAGGATCTTGTACGTTAAATTTATAATTAATTTATTTAATATCTGAATAAATGAATATTTGGGCATAGGAACTTTCTTCATTGATGAATGTTGATCACCCAAAAAGATCCATTCAGATTGTCTTCATTACGTTGTGAGGATCCAAGGATATAATCCCTCTAGTGGTTATCCACATGTGCTCCTATAATCTTTGAGCAATGTCACTCGATCTCCGGGTGCTAGCACGGGGAACCAAATGTCTTTTGTTATTCATTCTTGATCGCTCGTTCTTTGGTATTGAATAAATATCCTTTGTGTTTCTCATTCTTGAGAAGGGGAGAGAATGAGGAGTCGAGAAAGAATTCATTGTACGCAAAAAAAAATCTCCATTTTTATTGCCCCAATTGATTATCTACACAATAGACATAGTCGTATATTTATAGAGCTAGGGTTTAGGCTAAAATAATTATTTAATTACATTTTAATAAACCTTATCCCACTTATTATTATTATTATTATTATTTTGTGTTGCGCTCCAACTTGCATAATAACAAGTATTATCTAACCGACTTGTTAATTAATATTCATTATCAGACTCAGTTTTGGTCTGTTTGAACTCCTATAACAATTACTGAATACCTGAATAAAATATTTTATTCTCTTAAATAAATATTTTATTCAAAAACCAATAAATAAATATTTATTAAATATCCAATAAAATAAATAAATATATTTCATTCACAATTTGGTGAATAAATATTTATTTAATTTATGCGATCAATAAAAATTGAATAAAATTATTCCTCAGTCTTGAGAATAATATTTATTCCATTAATTAAATTCAAATAGAATTTAATCAATATCAACAAAAATTCTTAGTGTGTGGCCCTCTAGGATTCTTTCCTGTTGGAATTAGGTGAACTTGAATAAATTTCAAGATTATTGTCTAACAGCAGGTCAAGGTACCCAAGAGAAATAACTTAATGTCACAACGACAACAACCACATACGAACACTCATTATGTAATGTAATCCCTTTGTCACAATATCTCATCAAGAAAGTTTCACATCTGTTTCACCAACCTATATGTTCGATACGTCTTTCTTTGGTTATCTGAAACAAATGTTGTTACACCATGACTATGAAATTTAATGTGACAGTTCTATTCCAATCAAGGGGTCAAGATATCAACTTCCTTAAAAATGGAAGGAATAAATCATTCATCAAGTTATTCATCAATGACATGTCAATCATGACGCACCCAACATACCCTATTTCTCGTGAATATATTGTGTGGCAGTTTTGGTCATTAAATCTAAGTGTGTGAGTAATGGCATGCATTAATGATAATCTTAATGTCTAAGGACCATTACACACGTTCACATATAGGAATATCTGATGACATCAAAACATGTGAAATTCCTACTGGTGAGTTTGTTCTCATAATCTCTCACCTTGGATATTACCATGTGTGAACTTCATGAGAATAAATATCATCCACTTATGAGTACTTGCAACTAACGGTCTATATACCATGTGTCCTATCATAGTACGTTATCCAACTATATAACTATATTTAAGAGATATCATTATAGCATCTCAAATTTCTCATCATAGAGGGGAACTACTATGACTTTATCAATGTGACAGATACTCTATAACATTATCACGTCAATGTTGTGCAGAAAAAAAATCAATATGTGATAAGTAATTTATATTAATATCCACTTATTTGAATATACAAGTAATCTAGAGTAAAAAGTAGTTGGTTCTAGGTCACCAACTCCAACAGAGATGATTTGAGAGATTTTTCTATAGTCATTTTCTTCTTCTTATGTTGCTTGTGATTACTCTAGTGATGACACATTGGATCGATTGTGTTTGAGCTAAGGATACTTACCCCAACCCTATGCTACATGAATTCTTGCATTTAATTATAAATTTTCTCTTATTTGAACTTATTGGAAGTGTTTTATTGTTGGATACAATATGTGATTTTCATTGCTTGTTGTGCTTATATCCTTATTCCTTATTTTCTTCTCGGTTTGCACATACATGCCCCCTGGATCTTCTTTAATTCCCATACGATGGAGGGAAGTGGGGATTGATTCAGGAGTGATTAGAGGGTTATGACCACTTAGTTCAGTAAGATTAGGGGGTGCAGTGATCATTGAATACCCATGTTTAAGCCAAAAAAATCAAGTAAGGGGAATTAGTTAAGGTTTTGGCTGGTTAGTGAGAGAGTGGGGGGGTCCATTCAATTGAATTGTCATTTAACAGGTGCGATGAGGTAATATTTTAGGCAATACCACTATTTTAAATTTTTATTTCAAACACTCTTTTACTTGTGTTCAAACACGCACACAATTGCCTCTATTTTTTTCCAATACAAATCAAACCAGAACGCTCACATTAATAATACACTAGAAATCCTACCTCTCTGACTGACCCTTCATAAATCCCTTAGGGACGCTTATTGAGTGATTAATAAGTAACTCGTATGTTACGGAACAAATGAGTTAATTCATGTAGTTATAAAACCCTTTTGTAACCCCATAACTTAATCATGAATTCATCACATGAATGCATTAATATCCTCCCATGCATTTAGTTTTATGAAACATCTCATTTGATGATAGCCTTATGTGGGAGAATACCCAAGCGATAACGATTATCATTCGGTTGCCTATATGTATCGTTGGGCTTCCATATGAATCACACAACATGATTCCATGCATCATGATATAGCCCTAATATACTTTGAGATATAGGGATTTAGAGAATATCTCCAACAATAACTTACTCGTTTTTATTTAGTTAGTGATTCTAGCGAATCATATGTGTAGGTTCTAGGTGTAGCGGAAGCACGTTGGTGGGTGTACCCAACTTTAATTTTTCCGTTAACAATGATCAATTTGAGATCTGTCGCGATAATAAAATATCAGATCTTTGGAATATAACAAAGAATGAAAGAAAGGAAGGGAGTCACAGAACCATAGATAGGATCATCATGTGTTGGTTATAATTAATTTAATTAAAAGACAAGAATTGCCTTGATGGAATTCTCTCTCTGTTGATGTTTCTGGTCACGATCTGATTTGATCTGTTGTTGCATCATAGAATCTAAGTGTAGGATTCCTCTAGTGGTGATCCACACGTGTTACACATATCTATGGATATCGCCGAAGGGATCTCCAAGTGCTAGCATGGAAGAGCCTTCGCTTGTGATGTCCACCTTTGATCTCTTTGAGAGTCGCTTGCAAAGCACTCTCCTTGATCTGGTGGAGGAGGATCTCTCTCATAGCTTGAGAGTGTTCTTGGAAGAATAAAATTATCTCTTGTCTTAAAAGATTTCTCTAGATCTGTTGTGCACAACCACCAAAAATGGTTAGGCTAATGAGAATTATATAATTGGGATTTTAATTACTTATAATAATAAAATTAATTAATTACCCAAAAGCATTTATTCATTTCATTTAGTTCTTAGTAATACCCCATGTCTAATAATAACAGTTGACTATTATTATTACTTGACATGCACCCAGCGAATTACACCTAATATTAATTAATTAATTAAATAATATTATTTCTCATAGATCCCTAGAAAAATTACACGACGTGTATATTAATATACACGGCATGTACTTTTTTTCATTTTCTTTATTTCCTCCACCACATTTATTAGACCTTGAATAATGGTTATTTATTTCTCAAATAAATATCACTGCATTACTTGCTAATAAATATATTATTTCTCCCACAATATATTCTCTCGAATAACTAGTGTCAAAATAAATGCGATCAGACATCCTTGAATAATTATTAAACCACAATTGGGAATAATCTTTATTCAAATTTTTAATTAATATTTAACTGATATACTTAGACACACTTAGTGTGTGACCCTATAGGCCTCTTTCTCAGTGGCATTATGCAGAGCCTACCTAAATTCCAAGGTTAGCATCTAGCAACATGCCAAGTCACCCATATAGAAAGAAGTTAACGCTGCAATGATGTGTCACCTCCTGCAAACTCTTACCATGTAATGTAATCCCTTTGTCTCGATATCTTGAATCAAGTGGGTTGCATGCTAGTTCCATCAACTCATGTGCTCAATTATTCTTTCTTTGAATTTCCTGAATTGAACTCACTCATTCCTTACCATGTCTATGGATTTATTTATGCTATATAAATTCCATCAAAGGGCCTGAAATATCTACTTATGTTATGGAACATAAGGGACAAATCCTTTCTCATGTTATCTATTAATGTGGTATTACTCATAACTCACCCAACATATCCTACCTCGCTGCAAAAAGTGTGTCGTCACAGTTTTCATCAATACATCTAAGTGTGCGAGTTGTAATACCCATTAATAATAATCTTAAAGTCTAAGGACCAATACATGCATCTGTAGATAGGAACATCCAATGACACTATGAAATGTGGATTTCCTGCAGGTGGGTCTCGTTCTCATAATATCCTCCTGGATATTACTAAGGGCGCACACCATGAGAAGATGCTTCAAAGTTTTATGAGTCCTCACCCCTAATGGCATGTATTATTTGTGTCCCCCAAATAACATTATTCGGCCATATAACATATATATTGAAGAACAATGTTATGGAACTTCCAGTTTCTCATCATAGCAGGGATCTACTATGACCCTTTAATGCAACAGTTATCCTTAGGACATTATCACATGCATTGTCACACAGAAAAAAAATCAAGATGTGATAAGGTATTTATTAATGAATAAAGTATAAATTAGTTGGTTCTAGGCCACCAACTCTAATAGAATCCCACTTAGACTAGAGCCAACTGCTAACAACCTTTAACCTGTTAGCTCTCACATGATATTCATGTTTTCGCTGAGATATGGCTTTAGTCATGGGGTCTTCCATGTTCTCTTCCATGGATACTCTACTCACTGTAATTTCACCCCTTTGATAGAAATCCCTCAATATGTGATACTTTTGGAGAATGTGCTTTGTTCGTTGATGTGACCTTGGTTTTTTTGCAAGTGCCACCGTTGTAGTATTATTACAATACAATGTGATAGGATCTTTACTACTAGGCACCACATCAAGATCCTAGAAAAATTTTAAATCCAGATAGCTTCCTTATATGCATCAGAAGTTATTATATATTCAGACTCTGCTATAGAATCAGCAATAATTGGATGCTTTGAACTCTTCCAACTCACATCTTCTCCATTGAGACAGAAAACATGTCCCGATTGTGACTTAAGATCATTATGATCTATCAGAAAACTAGCATCAGCATACCCTCTGATGAAAAGATCCTCGTCTCCTCCATACACTAGGAACATATCTTTAGTTCTTCTCAGATACTTAAGGATATTCTTAACAATAGTCTAATGTTGTTCTCCTAGATCTTCTTGATATCTTCCTACCATGCTCAGTGCATAGGCAACATCAAGCCTGGTACATAACATGGCATACGTGATGGATCCTATAGCCGAATAATATGGGATCTTACTCATCCTATCTTTCTCCTGTTGTGCCTGAGGACACATTCTCTTAGAAAGATTTAGGCCATGTGACACTAGAACTAATCCCCTCTTAGATTGTTCCATACTAAATCTCTTGAGTATCTGTTCAATGTATGTACCCTGACTTAATCTAAGAAACCTCTTGGATCTATCATGAATGATCTTGATTCCTAGAATGTAGGATGCTTCACCTAAGTCCTTCATGGAGAAACACTTGATCAACTAGTATTTAACTGACTGTAAGACTGGTACATCATTTCCTATAAGTAATATGTCGTCAACATATACTACTAGGATAATGACCGCATTCCCATTAAATTGCTTATAAACACATGTCTCGAATTCATTCTTAATGAAACCAAATTCCTTTATGGCTTCATCAAATCGAATGTTCCATGACCGAGATGCTTACTTTAATCCATAAATGGATTTCTGCAACTTGCAAACCCGTTTGGCTTCACCTGGTGTCACAAACCCTTCTAGTTGTGTCATATAGACATCTTCTTGAAGGTTCCCATTAAGGAATGTCGTTTTGACATCCATCTTCCAAATATCGTATTCATGGTAAGCTTCTATGGCAAGTATGATTCTTGTGGATTTAAACATGGAAACCGGTGATAAGGTTTCATCATAGTAAATTCCTTAACGATGTCTAAATCCTTTATCCACTGGCCTTACTTTATAGGTTCTAACTTGACCTTCCATGTCAAACTTTATCTTGAATACCTATTTGCATCCAATAGGATTTACATCAATTGGCTCATTGACTAGAACCCAGACTTGGTTCTGATACATGGAATCCATCTCAAAATTCATAGCTTCTAGCCATATTGTAGCTTCTGCGCTTTCTACTACTTCTTTGTAGGATATAGGTACATCATTGTCCAAAAATAATGATTCATCATCCTCAGTTACTAGGAAACCAAATCTCTCTGGTTCCCTCACCTCTCTTGAGCTCCTACGCAGTACTTGTGTTTTTGAAACCTCTTCCATGGGGACTTGTGGAACTTGTTCCTGTACCAACTCCTATGTATCTTGAGCATCAACTTCACTGAAGTCAATATTGCTCCCACTATCCTTTTTAAGGATGTGATCCCTCTCAAGAAATACGGCATGTCTGGCGACAATCACTTTCTTTTCTGAAAGGTTATATATGTAATATCCTTTCATTTCCTTGGGATATCTTATAAAGATACACCTCGTGCCTTGGGGTGCTAGTTCGTTTCCTAAGAAGGCCTTAACAAATGCCTCTCATCCCCATACACGTGTATGAAACAAAATGGATTTCTTTTCATTCCATAACTTGGAGGGAATTCCATTTTCCACTTAGTTGGTACTCGGTTTAATGTGTATGCTGCAATTTTTAATGCATATCCCCAAAATGATAATGAAAGATCTGCATGACTCATCATCGACCCCACTATGTCCAACAAGGTAAGGTTCCTCCTTTCACTAACATCATTCCATTGTGGTGTATAAGGAGGAGTGAGCTGATATAGAATCCCATACTCCCATAGAAGATCGATGAACTCTTGGTTAAAATATTCTCCACCTCGATTCGATCAAAGTTTCTTTATCTTCCTACCAATCTGATTCTCTACTTCATTCTTGAATTCCTTAAATTTATCTAAGGACTCTGACTTATACCTCATTAAGTAGGAATATTCATATCTACTCAAATCATTAGTAAAAGTAATGAAGTAATAATATCCACCTCTAGCTTCTATTGGGAATGGTCCACACACATCCGTGTGCACCAATCCTAGAAGCTATGCAACCCTTTCACCCTATCCACCAAAAGACAGCTTGGTAATTTTACCTTGTAAACAAGTGTTACATATATCAAGTGGTTTTAGCTTAGTAGAGTCTGAATAACTATCTTAGCAAAGCTTTTTCAAGTGCTTCTCATTTAAATGATCGAGACAGTGATGCTACAACTGGGTAATGTATGAGTCATGTGAGTTTGTTTCGTTATCGATTGTCAATATTTGGTTTTTATAATTTAATACATACAAACTGTTATTTAAATGTGTCATACCATAACATACGTTGTTATTATAAAAGAAATAACCCTTATTACCAAACTTGAAAATAAATCCATCCATATCCAAACATGATACATAAATTATGTTCTTGGCAACACTAGGAACATAATAACAGTTATGTAAAACCAAAATCATCCCAGTTGGAAATGAGAGATAGTAATTGCCAATGGCCAATACAGCCAGCCTCGCGCCATTAGCAGCTTGAATATCTACCTCTCCTCTAGAAATCTTTCTAAATATATTTGGTTCTTGAATTTGAATACAGATGTGAGCCCCACAAGTTGTATCTAATACCCAATGTGTAGAAATGGAAAGATTACACTCAATAACGAACACACCTTTAACGTCCTCATGCTTCTGAGTGCAGTTACTCTTCCAGTTTCCTGGATTTCCACATGCAAAACATACCACCTCTCGTTCCTTTCCCTACAATTAGATTTTCCCCTTCTTGGATGGATGGTGCTCAGGGGCTTCAGACCGTTTATGAATCCTTGGCCCCTTTACCTTGTCCTTCATTTTATTATTCACCATAAGGATTGTGAGTTTGTCATGCCCCATGTCCTTATCTACTTGGTGAATTAAGGTCAGAAGTTTTGATAGACTCTTCTCATTGTTGCTCATGTTGTAGTTGATAATAAATCTAGAGAAGGTCTTGGCCAATGATGATAAGATGAGATATGTACGCAACTCATTCGAGAACTTAATTCTTAAGATGTACAGGAATTCAATGTAGCTAATAATCTTGACTACATGAGGCTCAGATGGCGTAGACTCTCTGATCTTAGTTGTAAACAAAGCATTAGAGATCTCATATCTCTCTTGTCTCGCCTTCTCTTGATAGAGATCATTAAGATGAGATAGCATGCTATATGCGTCCATGTTTTCATGTTGCTTTAAGAGATCATTAGACATGGATGATAGCATGAAACATTGGACATTTGTGGCATCATCCATATGTTTCATATAGAGATATGGTTCCTCATCACTAACCTCTTTTCCAGATGTAGCTGAAATAGGCTCATCCAGCACGTACAGTTTCCTCTTGTGGTGAAGGATGATGTGTAAACGCCTCTACTATTCCTAGAAATCGGTGCTAGTGAGAAGGTTTTCTTTCTCGGGTATGGTTCATAATGATATGTTTAAAGTCATTTTTCTTATCATTTCTACAAATTAATATGCACAAAGTTTTAGTACTTTATCATGATAAAAATGGTAAAAATAAATAATTTAATACTTATTAGTCTCCCAATATTTTATCAAAATATAATATCCATCACCATTGACTTCAGATTATTTTGTTGCCTAAATATTCTAGTGGCAATGATCTATATTTCCCTTAACATTACCCCAACTAGGGTTGTTTAGGAAACTTGAAGGGTTTTAGGTAAGCATTCCAAATGCCAACTGCATTAACTCACAACTCCTTGGTCCACTGAGTGGACTCCCCAATCATGAAATCCTTTTATTTTGGAAGTCCTCAACCTTTGCCTCTTGGTCACACCAAGTTCTGTTGTGGCAGTCAACCCTTGATGTGAACCAAGTCAAGTCAACCCAAAACCTTGAATTAGAATTCCCTGATAATTGAAAGCACCCCAACTAGGGTTGGTCAAGCACTTTGAACTATTGTTCGATTCTAACCAAGATTATGGAAGGTTGTACCGACTTAATATTTTCTTTGAGGGATTTTATCCTTATACATAAATTGTCATTTTATTATCTTTTATTACATGCTTTTTAATATTAAGTGGTATATACTTAAGTGATTAACCATGTCTATGATAATATTTATGCATAAGTCGGTCTTATTTTAGTTCCATCTTGCATGCTTGTTTAATTCATTAATTGTGTTATCATGACAACACACCCACAATAAATAAACCATGAAACTAATAGAAATAAAATAAATGTTATGATCATTAGCTTGTTCTATTGGTTAGTTTATCTAGCGGTTGATAAAATAACCCAAGACCTAGGGGAGAAACACCTTGAACCTTTTGGGTTCGTGTTTATAGCTTTCCACCCATCCACCTTTGTATCTCCTTGGATTGGTTTCACCTTGGCTCCTAACTTGAGTCACCTCCACTAGCTTGGGAGCTCTATCCATTATATGTGCTTTTATCTCACTCGCGAGTGAGGGGTAAAATGGGGTTTTACATAAAAGAAACCTTGGGCACACAGGCCCTACATATTAATGAGGAGAAGGATCATAGGCCAACAAATTTAATTTAAATAAATAAATTAAAAGAAACCATTCACATACAAAGGTCTTAGTCTAGATCATGATCATCCATACATGCAATGATATTTACACATAAATAAAACTAGCATTCAATTATTTAATCATTCTTGTTTAAGACAAATCACGCTCGAATCAATTAATTATCTTTAATTAATCAATATTTTTATCTTAAACCCTTTTTCTGAATTTCCTTGAGATTCTCATCCATCATAATTTTAAACACATAAATTCATTTAAAATTATCTTTGTACGTAACTTGTACCTTGGAGGCAACCCAATGAATTCTCGTTCATAACTACCCAATGAGTATAAATGAACATTACGTAGATGTTAAATTAAATACATATATATATAACACTTAGCACGTGTTGTGTCTCAACTTTATGCTCGCATTATGGTACACGTCTCAAGGTTTTGTATAATATAATAATAAATTTTAATAAATCTGTATAATTTGGATGAGTACATGGCATGTAGTTCCAACTACATGGTGTGTACTTTTGTTCACCGTCCATCCGAAGTACACGCCCGGGGACATGACGTGTAGATGTACTTCATAAATCTTCAGAGTACACGATGTGTTCAGTGGGACTCACACCATGTAGTATCCGCATTACACAGTTTCCAGCCGGGAAAGACGTGTACAGGGTGCTCGGTCCAACCCTAACCCAAAAGGACTACATACCATGTTTAGAGGGTCACGCGACATGTAATCCAGAAACTGTGTGCCACCTGTTCCTAGTCAACACACGAAGTCTTAAAGATTTAGATAGAATCTAATGACATAGCCTGATTTGGCGGACCATCCCGGTTCATGGAACCTATATTACACGGCGTGTACTGCCAAATACACATTGTGTGTTCTGGTGTTGTACGGCCAGGAAGCTTTGGCACCTCCGAATGAGATCCTCTGTTTTATTTTAATCAAAATTAAAAGAAAAAATTATTTCTCTAAGGTGAATGAGAAACAAAAGAGGAGGAATAGATCTCGAGATTCAGATTTATAGAACGATTAACTTTAATTGAAACAAATAAATTATTAAATGCGTAAATCACCAATGAAAAAATAAATAATTATAATCAATGATATGACCCCTCTGATACCACTTGTAGGTTCTAGGTGCAACGGAAGTGCGTTGGTGGGTGTACCCAACTTTAATTTTTCCATTAACAATAATCAATCCGAGATCTGTTACGATAATAAAATGTCAGATCTTCGGAATAGAAAGAAGAACAAAAGAAGGGAAGGGAGTACCAGAACCATAGAGAGGATCATCATATGTTGGTTATAATTAATTTAATTAAAAGACAAGAATTACCTTGATGGAATTCTCTCTCTGTTGATGTTTCTGGTCATGGTCTGATGTGATCCATCATTGCATCATAGAATCCAAGTGTAGGATTCATCTAGCGGTGATCCACACGTGCTCCATGTATCTCTAGATGTCACCGAAAAGATCTCTGGGTGCTAGCGCACCTCCCCGTACGCCAGAGGCTGCCGACTAGCAGCGAGGGCCTAGGGTGTGATAGTGGGGAGACTATGCCCTCATACCAGAGTAAACAAATAGTGGAAATAACTAAGTATCATACACAGCAGAAAGTAAACATAGTGTGGAAGAAATAAACAACTCAAATAGAACAAGCTGTAATTGTAAAATGTTGTCAAATCCCGAACAACTGTGCAATACAATACAACACTGGTCACCCACTGGGCTGACCATACAGATACAAGTACAAAAGAAATTGAAAGTAAAAGTACAGGGCTCTGCTACTAACTCTGAGCCAATCCACGTACCCGATATCCAGACACTCCCGAACTGTAGCAGCCCGATCAGTAGAACCACTCGATCATGCAACATTGGGCCTCAGCCCTATCCACCATGCAACTTGTGCTCAACCTGAAAAGCAGACATAAGGTCTACACATACACTGAGGTGCACGTGCAGGGGTGAGAAATAATCTTAGTAGGGCACCCCAACAAGCAACCTATAACTGTGCTGTTAAAAGTGTATGCAACAACAATGTGCTCAGCATAGCTGGAACACAACAAAAGGAAGTAAACCAAACGTGCAACCACAGTCGAACTCAGGGTATGAAATCCCTGTCAACTGGGCAAGTGCCACCCTGGATGCCCATATCTATATTCGTACACATGTATAGTCCCATACCTATACACATATACATAAATATGAATATTCATGATTAAGTGATTCAAATAACAAGAAACTACATCAGCAGTCGATCCTTGGGACCATAAGCCTGATCTCCTGGACATCCTATTCAAGGGAATTGAGCTGGACGTCATGCCACTCAAGCAGTGTATCAATAAGTCGATCTCTGGGTCTGTAATCCCATCGACATGTACTTGCCTCAGCCAACACCAGAAATATGCCTCTGAACAAGCTAAACAAATACAAGTAACCCTTTGGTTCAACCAGTAAACACACAAGAAACCCTCTGGGTAGTACTCACAGTCTAACCCCTCTGGTTCAGTTATAAGGATATATAAAGACTCTCTAAGGAAGCCCACATAGTCAATTCCCCTTACAGTCAAAGGTAAAACAAGACTCTCTGAGGAATATCACACAGTTAATTCCTCTTATAGTCTAAGGTAGTCAAGGACTCTCTAAGGAAGCTCACACGTCAATTCCCCTTATAGCCCCAAGGTCACAAACTCTCTGAGGAAGCTCACACGGTCAATTCCCCTTATAGTCTAAAGCAATCAATGACTCTCTGGGGAAGCTCACACAGTCAATTCCCTTTATAGCCCCAAGTGGTTCTAGGCTCTCTGAGGAAGCTCACACGGTCAATTCCTCATATAGCCTAAAGGGCTCAAAGACTCTCTGAGGAAGCTCACTTGGTCAATTCCCCTTTTAGTTTACTACACCAGGTTCTCACGGTCCTGTGTAGGTCAACGAGCATAGCAGTGCAATATGGCCAAAGTAAACCTATAGAACTAATTGGCTAACTAGTCTACAACATATCACAACATGTTAGATAAAACCACTCCATCCTAACAATACTAGGCATGGAAACAAGGCATCCTAACAGGCAAGCTAGACCAAACGGTCAAAATCAAGCAATATGGGAAAACACATCCACAGCAAGGTAAATAACCCCATTTACAATCAAACCACCTCTACTTAGGCACAAAAGGAATAGTAGGCATCCAAACAAACAAGAAAGACGCCTCACGTCAGGCTCAATAGCCACCAACCAGGAAGCACCTCTAGTAACCACTACAGCATCAGCAAACCAAGTCAGATATAAACAAACAAGTGTGGGTGGCCCGGACGCCCAACCCAACAACACATCCAAAGCCCAAAGGGATTAACATTTTGGCATGGGTTCTAGGTGACACCCGATCACCATCTCTAACCAAAATCTATATAACGACTCAGGGTCGGTCAAACAACGAGTACCCATTGAGTCCCTCAAGTCAAACACTGAGGAAGCATCATACCCGGGATTCTCCAGGTAAACACGAATGAAGGCATCCTACATGGGATCCTCAGTGAAGAGAAAGGGAGGAATCCTACACAGGATCCCCAAAGGAAGGACAACATAGGCATTCCATAACATGGGTCCTATCAAAGGAAAAATAGGAGATAGATCCTACAAGGAACTCCCAAGGTCAGTACACAAGTAAAGGCATCCCTCAGGAATCCTTAGAAGTATCCGGTCTCACAGACTCATAGGCCAGAAGAGAACGTCTCACAAGGGGAATGTCCTCTAAAGCATAGGTTATGGGAGATAGCTCATAGATCATCTCCTATTAAAGGTCTCAACTAAGTTGGTCCAAACACCCAACCTTTCATCCACGCCAAGTCTCACTCTTAGGTGTCAACTGAACTTTATAACTAGAGGAAGAACCCCTCCATTTAGTTAGAAACCCCCAAAACCCCATTTAGATGACCTATAAATGTTAAAAGGATTCCACCATTGCGATCTACATGAAAAAAAAACGCCCAGAATCGACTACTCACATGCCCAATTCTGACTTCCAGAGCCCAAGATTTCCCCAAAACTACTAAACTGAAGTAGTACATGGTCAGAGCACATGGCCAGAACACATTGGGCCTGCCTGTGTAATAGTACACGGCGTGCACTTTACTGTACACGGTGTGTACTATTCACAAAAATTCACCCTGTGTTTGTTTTCACTAAAAGACATGCCCAAGTACCACTACACGACGTGTACTTATAGTACACGGCGTGTACTCCAAAAAAACACTATTCCGTGTTCTATTTCACACGACCACCCACTACACGGTGTGTACTCAAAGTATACGGTGTGTACTTAAGAAAAATTTGTCTTCCCCAAACGGGAAGAACACACGGCGTGTACCCCTGGGGTTTTCCGATGGGAAATCCCTCAAAACGCCTGAATCGCCCGTTTTCGCCCCTGAAACAATAGATCCAGCCTTAAGAGGCTACAAGAAAGAAATATAAGGCTTTAAAGACTTAAAAAAACATTTTTAAAGAGGAACTATGGAGAAAACATAAACATCCCTACCTTTGGGCAGAAACCGCCGAAGCTTCGGTTGATTTCACGGCTCCCGGTTGCCACACACCGACTCAGCGCGTCGAGAGCTTCAAAACGGTACCCCTCTTGCCTCCCAACTCTCTCTCTTTTTCAATCTCCAAATCCCCCCAAAAGACACGACCAAGGAGGAGCACATATGGAGCGTGTGCAAGAAGGAGGATGAAAGAAGAGAAGGAAGAAAAGAAAAGAAAGGAAAAGAAGAAAAAGGGGTCTGTGCCGACTCCGATGCCCGACATGAGTTTATGCCTTCCCTAGGCTAAACTCCCCATTCCGGACTCAACAGAACAGACAGAATCTCAATACGATGCTCCATTTAGAAGTTATTAACAAACAAACCTGCATGAATAATTTAATATTTAATTTAATAATATTAAAAATTAAATATTCTGCTAAAAACTCGAACAGCTCAGATTTCTACCAAACTCCTGTCCTAGGGTAAACTCCCTATTCTGAGACAAACGAAGTTGTCAGAAAATTTATCTGAGATCAGCTGGTAAGGAAAAATGACCATTTTACCCCTCACGAGCATCCAACAGCAAAAATTCAAATTTCTGCTCAAAACGACTGTCCGGAAAAACACGGGTTCTTACAATAGAACGATTAACTTGAATTGAAACAACTAAATTATTAAATGCGTAAATCACCAAAGAAAAACTAAATAATTATAATCAATTATATGACCCCTCTGGTACCACTTGTAGGTTCTGGGCGCACTGGAAGTGCATTGGTGGGTGTACCCAACTTTAATTTTTCTGTTAACAACGATCAATCCGAGATCTATTACAATAATAAAACGTCGAATCTTCGGAATAGAAAGAAGAATGAAAGAAGGGGAGGGAGTCCCAGAACCATAAAGAGGATCATCATATGTTGGTTATAATTAATTTAATTAAAAGACAAGAATTGTCTTGATGAAATTCTCTCTCTGTTGATGTTTCTGGTCACAATCTGATGTGGTCTGTCATTGCGTCGTAGAATCCAAGTGTATGATTCATCTAGCGGTGATCCACACGTGCTCCACGTATCTCTAGACGTCGCCGAAGGGATTTCCGGGTGCTAGCGCGGAAGAGTCTTCGCTTGCGATGTCTGTCTTCGATCGCCTTGAGAGCTGCTTGCAAAGCGCTCTCCTTGATTCGGTGGAAGATGATCTCTCTCGTAGCTTGAGAGCGTTCTTGGAAGAAAAGAATTCTCTCTTGGCTTGAGAGCTTTCTTTAGATTCGTTGTGGACAACCACCAAAAATGGCTAGGCTAATGAGAATTGTATGATTGAGATTTTAATTACTTAGAATAATAAAATGAATTAATTACCCGAAAGCATTTATTCATTTCATTTAATTCTTAGTAAGACCTCATGTCTAATAATAATAGTTGACTATTATTATTACTTGACATGCACCCAACGAATTACACCTAATATTATTTAATTAAATAAATAATATTATCTCTCACAAATCCCTGGAAAAATTACACGATGAGTATATTAATATACACGACGTGTACTTTTGTTTTTTCATTTTCTTTATTTCATCCACCACATTTATTAGACCTTGAATAATGACTGTTTATTTCTCAAATAAATATCACTGCATTACTCACTAGTAAATATATTGTTTCACCCATAATATATTCTCTCGAATAACTAGTGTCGAAATAAATGCGATCAGTCATCCTTGAATAATTATTAAACCGCAGTCGGAAATAATCTTTATTCAACTTGTTAAATTAATATTTAACTGAGATACTTAGACACACTTAGTGTGTGACCCTCTAGGCCTCTTTCTCAGTAGCATTAAGCGGAGCCTGCCTAAAATCCAAGGTTAGCGACTAGCAACACGCCAAGACACCCATAGAGAAAGAAGTTAACGCTTCAATGACGTGTCACATCTTACGAATGTTTACCGTGTAATGTAATCTCTTTGTCTCGATATCTCGAATCAAGCGGGTTGCATGCTAGTGTCATCAGCTCATGTGCTCAATTATTCTTTCTTTGACTTTTCAAAATTTAACTCGCTCATTCCTTACCATGGTCATGAATTTATTTATACTATATTAATTCCATCAAAGAGCCTGAGATATTTACTTCCGTTATGGAACATAAGAGACAAATCCTTTATCGCATTATCTATTAATGCAGTATTACTAATGACGCACCCAACATATCCTACTTCGCTGTGAACAGTGTGTCATCACAATTTTTGTCAATACATCTAAGTGCGCGAGTTGTAATACCCGTTAATAATAATTTTAAAGTCTAAGGACCAATACACACATCTGTAGATAGGAACATCCAATGACACTGAAATGTGGATTTCCTGTTGGCGGACCTCGTTCTCATAATATCCTCCTAGATATTACCGAGGGCGCATACCATGAGAAGATGTCTCAAAGTTTTATGAGTCTTCACCCCTAATGACCTGTATTATTTGTGTCCCTCAAATAACATCATTCGGCAGTAGAACATATATATTTAAGAACAATGTTATGACACTTCCGGGTTCTCATCATAGCAGAGATCTGCTATGACCCTTTAATGCAACAGTTAACCTTAGGACATTGTCACATGCATTGTCACGCATAAGAACAATCAAGATATGATATGGTATTTGTTAATGAATAAAGTACAAAGTAGTTGGTTCTAGGTCACCAACTCCAACAGTATGGTTGTGAGTTGTTCGTGTTTTATGCCGAGGATGTAGTCACTCACATCAAATGACAAACCTTGTAAATGATTGTGTGCTCACTGTTTTATGTGCATGCTACAATTAATAAGCTAGAGTAATGAGAACAACGCTGGTTGTATTTATCCGATCGATAAATAGAAGTTAAATAAAGGTCATTCATTGAAGTTTGAGAAGTTTAAAAATGTATACACCAGTTCACCCTTCGCCCTCACTGTATTGAAATTTCACCGGGACCCCCTTCAATTGCCACCCCTGTATCATCCTCCAATGTTTTAGGACAATATCCCTTTCATTTTTTACCACTATTCATGACACCCACAAACAACATGATAATACAACCCATGCAAAAAAATGGAAAAATTGGAAGGAAAATCCCACTAAACATTTCTAATGAAAATTCGAACCGGAAAAACGCACTTCAAAATTTTAACGATCATTGGAATTTGCATCTGTTTTAACTTTGAAATGTTTTTAATTTCTTTTTGCAGGCTCTAATAAACTTTTGATTTTCTTTTAAGACGTGTCATAAAAATTGATATTTATTTAAAAATATAAAAATATATTTATTTATAAACCATACAAACTTTTTATAGCACTCTTATAAGGTGTAAACTTGAATGAAATGATTTTTTTGTTACTTACAATTTTTGTAAAAGATGTGTAATCAAATTTATCAAACACAACAAATTACAGACATTCTCTTAAGGGATAACAAGCTTTTATTCTTATTAAAAAGGAAAAAATACAAATTTTTCACGTAGAATAAAAACCAATACCTCATATTAAAATCCACTCAAAGGTTTCTCATAAAAAACTCCCCTTAAAAATTTCACTAAAAACTTTTACAAAAATATCTTATTAAGAAAATTTCACTGTAAATTTTCACCAAAAAGTTTAATTAGAAACTTCCATTAGAAAACACCATTAGAAAGCTCCAGTGGAACTTTTTGTTGGGAAATTCCATTGCAAATTTTCAATGGAGAATTACATTGCATATCTCCACTGTAAAATTTAATTGAAAAATTAATCTGAATATTTCACTGAATAATTTCATTGAAAATTTTCTTTGCAAAACTCCATTGAAAATTAAACTACATATCTCAATCCGAAAATTATATTGAAAAATTTCACCAAATAATTCCATGGAAAATTTCCATTGGAAAACCAAAAAGGAAAAATCACACTTGTAGTCTCCACTCGGAAATTCAACTGTATATTTCCTCTCACAAATTCCACTACAAAAAATCACTAAAAAAAGTTGAAGGAAAATTCATTTGGATTTTTTTAACAGAAAAAAAAAATGATAATCCCAACAAAAATTGCAATTTTATTTTAATAAAATATCATCATCATCATCATTTTGTCATTTTTATTTTAATAAAATATCATATCATTTTGTCATGGGCGACGGCGTGATTCGTATCGCTGGCGTCAGTGGATTCATGTCCACCGAAGTGAGCCGGTCTGCGGCCACTCGAACTCTAGTATTTTACGCCCTGATCCTCCGCTATTAATCTCCGATAGGCTCTCCTCTCGTTCCAGAAGGCCAAGATGTCAAGCTCTCAGTGCTGCGACAACCCACCGGTCATCTGCTCGGGCGTCGGAACTGGGTCCGTTATTGAGCTCGGGGGCCTCAAAGCGTACGTCTCCGGTTCTTCCGATTCCAAACAGGCGATTCTTCTAATCTCCGACGTTTATGGTAATTTCCAGCTCCATCTTCTGGCGTTTATATATGTAAGTATTTTGATATGCTTGGTATGCTGACGTGTGTATAAGTTTCGGTCTCCAAGGCTGATGGATGTTTTTTCGATGCGGTGCAAAAAATCAAGGTTGGTTAGGGATTCCATTCCGTCTGTTTTGACATCAGATAAGCAAACATCTGAAAAATTTGCAATCCGAGACTATTCACCTGAAACCGAGCTGAATCCTAATCTTTCGATCAGATGCATCTTTTTGGTCCCTTGGCTTCAAAACGCCTCCTGACTTTGATTATAGTGATAGGTGGGGTTGAGTATGAAACAATAGAGAAAAAAATTATTTCTGTAGAAACTCTAAATTACGGACTGACAGTATAGAATGTATAAGAAGAAGAAGAAAGAAGATAACTCGCCCAGAGCTGTCTCTGGAGCCTTGGGTGCTGCCGCCACCCCTAGTTTGCAAAAACCGATAATTTCCCATATCCCTTACCCCAGCCAGCATTTATAGAGGTCTCCCCACTACCCTGGACAGCTGGCTTCCCCCTTCTAGAACAGGTGGTTTATTAACTAGCTGCTGCTCGTGCTTGCTAACAGAAAACTGCTGCGCAGCTGTTTAATGGTTTCCCGCAACAACCACCTAACCTTCAAACCAACTGGACAGCTGTCTAACTACTTGACATTCAGTTAACTACTTGAACCTTCAGCTGCCAAACAGCAGGTAACCTCTTAACAGCACAACTAGCTCACTTTCTAACAATTAGTTTGAAACAACATGACTTTAAATAGGCGGCGTGATCAAAACTGTTGATACAAGCACCTAAGGAGGCAGGTTTGATGCATGGGGACCACAGAATTTGATGATTTTGTTGAAGTTAGTATCTTAGAACCAACTGTTTGTACTTTGATTACATGTATATTCGATATATTTAATATTAATAAAGCTTATTATTACATTTTGTTCATTGTTCTGTATGACTCTAATGTAATAATGTCTTGCAGTATACACAACATTGATACGGTCATAACAGTTCCCTGCTATGATGAAAACCTTAAAGTGCTATTAAGATATTCTTAAATAACGTTCTGCAGTTGGATAACGTACTATGACGAGACACATAGTACATTGACTGTCAGGTGCGAGTATTCGTAAATGGATGAAGCTTATTCTTATAAAGTTTGCACTTGGTAATCTCCAAGACGGAAGATTATGAGAACAGATCCGCCATTATGAATTTCGCATGTTTTGGTGTCATCGGATATTCCAATTAGGGAGCGTGCATAACGGTCTTTAAACTTTAAGATTATCATTAATGCATGTAATGACCCGCACACTTAGATTCGCTGACGAAAACTATGACAACATATGTTTTTTGGCGAGGTAGGGTACGTTGGGTGCGTCGCAATTGACATGTCGTTAATGGATAAGTCGCAAAATGATTTGTTTATTCCATCTTTATGAAAGTTGATATCTCAGCTTTTTGATTGAAATAGAATCACCACCCTAAATTTCATGGCCATGTTGTAACGACATGTTTATTTCAGATAGTCAAAGAAAAACGTATCAAACACATAGGTTGGTGACACAGATGTGTAACTTGCTTGAGATATTGTGATAAAAAAATTATATTACACAATGAACGTTCGTATGTGGTTGTCGTCATTACGACATTAAGTTCTTTCTCTTGGGTGCCTTGACCCGTTACCAAATAGTAATCATGGACTTAGGCAAGTCCGCTTAATGCCAACGAGAAATAATCCTAAAGGGTCACACACTAAGTGTTTCTGATGATCTTGATTAAATTCTATTTGAATTTAATTAATTGAATAAATATTATTCTAAAGACCGGGGAATAATTTTATTCACGTTTTATCGGTCGCAAATATTTATTGATGAATGAAATATTTATTCGGGTGTTCAATAAATGCTAGAAGAGTTCGAACGGAGCAAGACTGTATCTGATGACAAATATTAATTAACAAGCCGGTTAAATAATATTTTTTATTCGCAAGTTGATGCGTACCACAAAATAATAATAACAATATTACTATAATGTGGCATAAGGTTTATTAAAGGTTATAATATTATTTAAGAGCCAACATGCAATTAAATAATTATTTTAATCTAAACCCTATCTCTATAAATTGACGGTTATTTCTATTGTGTATTGCATTCAAAAATCAAAAATAGAGGATTGTTACGCACAACAAATTCTCTCTAGACTCATTCTTTCCCCTCTCAAGAACGAGAAATACAAGAGAGATTTCTTCAAGACCAAAGAACAACGATTAACACAAACAACGCAAGACAATTGATTTGGTACGCTAGCACCCAGAGATCGATTGGTGTTGAATGAAGATCAAAAGAGCACGTGCGGATTACCGTTAAAATGATTCTATCATTGGATCTTCACAGTGCAACGAAGGTAATTGTAAAGGGTATTTTCGGACAATCAACATTCACATCGAAGAAAGATCCTAAGTCCAGGTATTCGTTTCTTTCGATATTAATATATCGCTTACCACCGCACGCTTCCGCTGCGTCCGGAACAAACAAGTGGTATCAGAGGGGTTACATTTAGATTTATAATTATTTAATCATGACTGAATTATTTAATCATACGCAATCGTGACTGAATTTTCATTGCATGATATTCGTTCTTTAATCGGATTTGAATTAACATGTTATCGACATATTAATCATGTTCGTTCAGTGTTTCATTTTCTTAAAAGTCTAAGAATAGATGAAGAACGACTGGAGATGTCATCGGGAATTGCCAATTTTTGGCCGGTAATACTGGGTTACACGGCGTGTAGTCGAAGTTCACGCCATGTACCCTAGTACGCTGCACCTGGCCATGTCGCGGGATACACGACATTCCACGCAGTTATTACATGCGGTGTACACCGCGTTTTGACCGGCCAACTTGACACAAGGTTGTCGGATTACACAGTGTGTATACGGCGTACACACCGTGTAGTCTACACAGGTTAGTGGCGTAAATTGCGCAATTTGTGTGGTCATTATACACAGTCAAACCGCATGAGACTGATAACTTCGAGCATTTATGATATACACGATGTGTATGCGTTGTACACGACATGTGGTTCATCAATTCCCGCGTTCGAGATACACATCGAGTTATCTGGACAAACAACATTAGAGATACACGACGTGTAGCTGGCTACACACGTCCTGTAGTCTCTTGCTTGAGAACACACTTAGTTTTTCGGCGGGTTGCGCGGGCACACAAAATTCAGACTACAAGGCGTGTAGTTGGTCTGTAAACGTCATGTAATCTGCCGAGATACACGCCGAATATCCGGGCGAGTATCTCAAGCACACAATAAGCAGATACACAACGTGTAGCTGACATGTACACGCCGTGTATAGTAATGCGAAACGGGCGGGGCGGGCCAAACCTGCGCGGGCTTGAGCCCATGCGGGCTAGACCCGCAAAAGCCCGCATAAAAAACGGGTGGATTTATCAAGCCCGCCCCGCCCCGCAGCGGATGCGGGCAAGCCCGCGGGCAACCCGCATTAAAAAATAATTATATTTTAAATTAAAAAATAAGGGTGTGATTTATGTGATATAATATTTATTGATGTTATTATATGTTATTTTTTAAACTTACATTAAATTATTATGAGAAACACAATAAAAATGTGGAAAATATTAAAAATTAAACTAAAAAATAAAATACTTTTATGAAATAACATAAATAAAAAAAAACATACCTCTTTCTGCAGTACCCGAGAGCGGAGAGGAGCTGCCCAGTCGGCGAAGGTGGGGGTCGCGCGCGGCGAAGGAACCGCCAGAGAGGGGAATCGATCCCGGAGGAGCCGGGGATGTCGGGGGTCGGGGAGGAGTCGCCTGAGAGGGGGGTCGCGGTCGCGGAGGCTGGGGTGGCGGAGGAGGTGGCAAAGCCGGGGGTTTGGAAGGAGTCGCCAGAGGTAGGGGTCGTGCGCGGCGAAGGAGGCGGGGAAGGGGTCGTCGGGGTCGGGCGGGGGTGGCGGTCCGCGGAGGAGGCACGCGAGAGGGGCTGGGGCCGGGCGGCGGGGGTAGAGTGGGTCGTTGTCGCCGCCGAGGAGGCGTGAAGGTGGGGCGGGGGTCGGGGGGGTCACGACGGAGGCCGGGGCCGGGGGTAGCAACGGTGGAGGAGGTCGGGGGTAGCGGCGGAGTAGGCTGGGGGTAGCGGCGGAGAACGCCGGGGCCGGGGGTAGCGGCGGAGGATGCCGGGGCGGGGGGGTAGCGGGGGTCGCGACTCGCGACGGGGGAGGCCGGGGACGGGGGGGTAGCGGCGGAGGAGGCCGGGGCCGGGGGGTAGCGGGGGTCGCGGCGCGGCAGAGGAGGCCCGGGTCGGGGGGTAGCGGGGGTCGCGGCGCGACAGAGGAGGCCAGGGTCGGGGGGTAGCGGGGGTCGCGGCGCGGCGGAGGATGCCGGGGCCAGGGGTAGCGGTGAAGGAGGCCGGGAGGTAGCAGGGGGTAGCGGGGGTCACGACGGAGGAGGCTGGGGCCAGGGTAGCAGCGGCGGAGGAGGCCGGTGGGTAGCGGCGGAGTAGGCCGGGGTGTAGCGGCGAAGGACGCCCGGGCCGGGGGTTAGCGGCGGAGGAGGCCAGTGCCGGGGTGTAGGAGAGGAGGCCGGGGCCGGGGGGTAGCGGAGGACTCGGAGGAGTCGATGTGCAGCCTGTAGGTGAGTGTGTGTGAAGGAGGGAGGGGCGGAGGAATATGTGATGATAATTAAAATAAATATAAATGGATAAATTAATGGAGGCAGGCATGCGTGCCGCTACGTTGGGAAATGGAGGCAGACATGCGGCTAACGGGAGGCATGCATGGTGTTGGGAAATGAAGGGGCTAAAAAATTTAAAGTTAGTATAATATAATTATTATAAAAAAAATTACTCCATTAACCCGCGGGCCAGCCCGTATCCGTGCGGGTTTACCCGCACGGTTTGGATGTCCGTGCGGGCTGCCCATATAAGCCCGTTTCAAATGTGAGCTATTTTTAATAAACCCGCCCCGCCCCAAACCCGCCCCAAGCCCGCTTAACCCGCGGGCCCGCATCCCGTTTTGCACCGCTAGCCGTGTAATCTTGCTGAGTCAACACGCCGAAGCCCCAGACATGTAACCCGGATACACGACAATAGAGGTACACAGGGTGTAGTTGGATATGACACGCCGTGTAATCTCCCAATTACTGGTAGAATTAAATTACATTAAATTGACAATTGCAACATTAAAATTTTATTTATTTGATTTGACACTTAAGTGTTTGACAATTTAATATGGGTTTTAAAGAATTTTAAATGCTCAATTAATTTATTGTAATTAATCTGCAACTATTGGTTCTGCCGTTTATTTGCCATTAATGCCTTTATGATTGTTATCTCTTAGAGGATTCAGATGGTCATTAAGATAAAAGAGAATTAATTAATTAATTAATTAATGCCTTTATGATTGTTATCTCTTAGAGGATTCAGATGGTCATTAAGATAAAAGAGAATTAATTAATTAATTAATTAATGTAAGCGTGTTTATCTTAATAATAAAGAACAGATGAAGAAATGAATGTTAGCCATTTACTTTGTGTATACGTTGCATGTATGACCGTTCATGAGTTAGACCAAGACCAATGTATGTGTTGGTATTTATTTAATTTAATTTAGTGCATTGACTTGCAATTATTTATTATTAAATTAAATATGATGGTTTGCGAGTCATCCATCCCTCCATTATTATGTAGGACCTGCGTGCCCAAGAATATTTATGTAATTCCCCTTTAACCAACCCTTTGGTTTCCCTCACCAGTGTGTGGGTTGAAATACTTGTAATTAATGGAGTTACCTAAGGTGCGTGGAGATGGTTCAAGACAAAACCATAATGATGCCAACCCAGGTGTTACACAGGTGGACAAGTGGAATGGTGTAACTCATGCTAAGACCGACAGGAGGAGTTATTTTCCCTAGGTCACAGGTTGATTTAATGTCTGCTCATTAAATCGACCATTAGATAAAACTCACGAACAGGTCATTTAATTATTTATTTATTTATGTCTATGCAATTATTTATTTTATGGATGCAAGTCCGCGATCGCATAAATAAATGAATAAATGTGCAAAGATGAAATTTAAATAAAAGGATTATGCGTAAATGTTTTATCCAGTATAGTTAATTAATTAACATCCACTTAATATAACTAGACATGTAAATGATAAAACAAGAGAAAATTTATGCATAATAAATTAAAATTCCCTAATTAAATATTAAGTCAGATTTGACCTTCCATTACTTGATTAGGAATGAAAGCCTTAAAACCAAGTGTTTGACCAACTCTCGTTGGGACACTTAATTTTAACATGGAGTTCTTATGAAGGTTATAAGTTGACTTAACCATCTTACATCAAGAGAAGTAGCCCTTGCTAGACTTTATGTAACTTGGAGGCAAATGTTTCGGTAATTCAAGTCAGGATTTCATGATTAGAGAGTCTGCTCAACGGATCAAGGAGCTGTAATTCCGCAGTTGGCAAAAACCTGTGTACCTAAATACCTTCAAGTAGCTTGACCAACCCTCGTTGGGGTTATGCAAAGGGGCATATGGATCCTTGACACTAGAATGTCTTAGCAACTGGGCATTCAGTGTTCAATGGTGAGGGCTATTGAGACTTAATAAAATAGTGGAAGATTTAATAAAAATCAATTAATTTATTATTTCTCACATAATTTATAATCAATAAAAAATACTAATATTCTGCTTTTTAATTGCAGAATAAAATGACAAGCTCGTTATCCACATTACCCCTATGATCAATATTGGAGAAAGACAATCTCCTCAATGATAGTAACTTTCAGGAGTGGTTTAGACGCCTTCGGGTTGTACTACACCATGAACGGAAATTTTACGCGCTAGAACCCTCAATGTGCGATCCGCCTGCTAAGGAGGCCAGTGATGAAGAGTTCATTGTCTACGAAAAACATTTGAGTGACGCCGACACGGTTGACGTTCTATGTTTGATGTTTTTGTCCATGTCTAGTAAATTAATGAAGTCTCATGAAAACATGGATGCGTATAATATGCTTGAGCACCTCCGTGGTATCAGGAGAGAGTTAGACAAGAATAGTTTGAAATTTCCAAGGCGCTCTTTCAGAGCAATCTTGGAGAGGGTGCCCTAGCTGGAGCTCACGTAGTCAAGCTCATTGGCTACATTGAGGGTTTAGAGGTTCTAGGGTTTAAACTCCTCGAAGAACTAGACATAACATTTGAGTGGATTCGTCCTGTTGGAACAGGGTATCAGTCCTTGATCTATGAACTATTAGAGTGGAACCCTCCTGCTGGGCAGGGCACCGATCTCATTCTTGCATCACTCCCTCAGAGCTTCTCCAACTTTGTTGTAAATTTTAACATGAACAACATTGAGAAGTCTCTACCAGATCTTCTTACTCTCATTCGTCAAGTAGATGAGGATACAAAGTGCGAAAAACCTTTTATCCTTACGCTGAACAAATGGAACGGGCAAGCGAAAAGCTCTAAGTCCAAAGTTTCTATACGCCCTTCCAAGAAGAGGAAGATCAAGGGGTAAGAGAACATGATGTTGTCTGTTTCGCATTTGGCAAGACGAACTACTGAAAGAAAAACCGCACTCAGTCAAAGAAGCAAGGGGAAACTTCATGTGTGTTTCTTATCGAGTGCTGTTTTTACAAATTGGGTATTAGATACAGTTTGTGGTGCTCACATATGTATTCAAATACAGGAACCAAGTAGATTTAAAAAAATTGATCGAGGAGAGGTAGATCTACGAGCAGCCAACGAAGTTAAACTTGCTATTGTAGCTATCAGGGACTACCACCTCACGTTGCCAACTGGAATGATCTTGGTTTTAAAGGGTTGTTATTATGTGCCCTCAGTTACAAAAAATATTATATTTGTATCTAGACTTGATATGGATAAATTAATTCTCAAGTTCGAAAATGAATGTTCTTTTATAAAGATAGCATTTGTTATGGTAAGACACATTTGAATAAAGGTCTTTATGTGTTGGATTACACAAACCAAGTGATGACAATCGATAATGAAACTGCTTCACATGACTCATACCACACCCAACTATGACATCACCGACTAGATCCTGTAAACGAAAAACATTTGACTAAATTATACCAAGATGGATATTTTGATTCTTTTGGATTAAAACCACTTAGCTTATGTCACGCATGTTTACAAGGTAAAATGATAAAAAAACCCCATTTTAGTGGAAAATGTGAAAGTCCAAAGAACTTCTTGAATTAGTTCGTACAGATGTGTGTGGACTATTAGGGTGGGTACTCTTCATAACTTTTATCGATGATTTTAGCAGATATGAATATGTCTACTTAATGAAGTATAAGTCAGATTCTTTTGACGAATTCAAGGAATACAAGAATGAAGTTGAGAACTAGTTTGGTAAGAAGATTAAGAAACTCTGCTCAGACTATGGTGGAGAATATAATCAAGACTTCATTGATTACTTACGGGAGTTTGAGATCCCATCTCAACTCTTTCCTTGTACACTTCAATGAAACGGTGTAAGTGAAAGGAGGAATCACACCTTGTTAGACATAGTGAGATCAATGATGAGTCATGCGAGCCTTCCATTATCATTTTGGGGATACGCGTTACAATCATTAACATAAATACTAAGCCAAGTGCCAACTAAAGCGGAAGACAGTGTACCATACTGTTAGAACGGAAACCCATACCTCACAACGAGGTAGGGTGTTTAATTTATAGATGAGAAAATGAGTACAATAGATTACCCACATCGATGTGAGATACAAATATTAAAAACATCAAATACTCTTAACACTTCCCCTCAAGCTGGGACGTATATATTTATCATGCCCAGCTTGTTACACAAAAATTGGACACGTTGTCCAGACACCCCTTTTGTGAGAACATCTGCAAGTTGATCAGAGATGCGAACATGACTGAAAGTGATCTTCTTCTTAAAGTTTTCTCGAAATAACATTCAACTTCAATATGCTTGTCCTGCTCATGAAAGATTGGATTTGTGGCAATCTTGATAACCGCTTGATTGTCACACCATATATGTGCCAGTTTCTTGACAGTATACCCAATCTCGTGTAGAATTTGTTGTGCCCAAATAATCTTTACAATCACATATGCAATGCACGACACTCCAACTCCACCAGATCAGGAGATAATTGTCTGCTTTTTTACTTCACCATGAGATCAAATTTCCTCCAACAAAAACCGCAAAACCAGACGTAGGGCTTCTAGAAGAGAGACATCCAACATAATCTGCATCACAAAATGCCTCAATATCTGTATGCCCATGATCAAAAGATAGAAGACCTAAATCTGGTTTCTTTTTCACATGTCTAATAATTCGAATAACAATCTTCCACTGCGTTTTTGTTGGAAATTCCATAAATTGACTCACTTTGCTAATCGCACAAGCAATATTGGGTCGAGTCATCGTAGTTGAACTTCCCAACAAGTCGTCTATATGTGTCGGGTGATGAAAACATCTCACTGTCAGTATGAAGTGACCTTTCTCCAGGTTCGGGGGGTGAGTCAACCGAGTCGGCTCGAGTCATGCCAGTCTCCTGCATCAAGAGCATACTTTTTCTGAGATAGAAAAATTCATTTGTTGCATATGGAGATCTCAATTCCCAAGAAATATCGTAATGGACCCAGATTTTTTGTTTGAAAATTTTGGTGAAGAAAAGAATTGAGTCGACCAATGCCAGCAACATCACTGCCAGTAATAATAATGTCATCCACATAGACCACCAAAATGATGCTTCCTGTTGCAGATTGATGATAGAAAACAGAAGAATCTTTTATGGTTTGACACATGCCAAAACTAAGCATAATGGTGCAAACACGACCCCAAGCACGTGGCGATTGCTTGAGTCCATACAGCGATCGACGAAGACGACAAACCTTGGATGACTCCCCCTGAGCAACAAACCCAAGTGGTTGTTCCATATAAACTTCTTTATTAAGAAAACCACGAAGAAAAATATTTTTAACATCCAATTGATGAAGAGTTCAGTGGGAGGAGGTAGCAAGTGAGATAAGCGAACAAAGACCATCTTTGCCACTAGAGAGAATGTGTCAAAATAATCAACTCCATATGTTTGCACATAACCTTTGGCAACAAGGCGAACTTTGAGACGATTAAGAGAGTCATTAGCATTGACACGTACTGTATAGATCCATTTGCAACCGACCACCTGCTTATCTGAAGGAAGAGGGACAAGATCCCAAGCGTGGTTGGCGTCCAGAGCCTAAAGTTCATCCTGCGTAGCCTGTAACCAGTCGGGATGAGACATGGCCCCGACAACAGCACGCGGCGTGGAGTGAGCAACAAGTGTCTCTACAATTCATGAGTTTGCCGCAAATAATCCCTGACGAGACTGACATGAGCGTGAACCTTTAAGAAGCGCAATAGGCAACTCTGGTGACGGGGGATCAGGAGCAGGTGAGTCGTCAGGTGTGGTAGCAACATCAGGTGTAGGGGTGGCGGGTGTGCTTGATCGGCAAGTATATACCTGGCCAAATTGGGATCCAACAACATCACTTCGAAGTGATAAGGGTGGCGGTGTATCAAGAGAATATAGTAAGATAACTTCGGAATCAAGAACAATATATAGTTGTGGGAACTCGAGAACAGAAAGAACTAATGATTTGACAAAGGAAACATCAGTTGAGACAACATAACGACACAAATCTGGAGAGAAGTATCGAAATCCGCGTTGGGTGCGGGAATAGCTAAGAAAGATTTGAGAGCGCGCACATAAAACTTGGTAATTGAGGGGCTAATATCCCGAACATAGCACACAACCAAAGATGCGGAGAGGCAGAGAATGAGGCGATGTTGTTGGAAATAAAGAATGAAATGATGTCCCCCCTGAAGAACAGACAATGAAAGTCTGTTGATAAGATAGGTGGCTGTGAGAATGACATCTCCCCAAAAAACGGTCGGAACTTTCTTCTTAAATAAAAGTGCACGAGCATCTTCTAACAGATAACGGTTCTTTCGTTCTGCAACACCCTTTAGTTGAGGTTTATCAGGACAAGAAGTTTGATGGATTATGCCATGATCATCAGGAAAAGACTAGAAAGGTCTACATAAATATTCACGACCATTGTCAGAACGCAAACACTGAACTTTAGTAGAAAATTGGGTTGTGATTTTTTGATAATAAGAGCGGAACACGGTAAAAGTTTCTGAACGATTTTTCAACAAATAGACCCAAGTCGTTCGTGAAAAATTATTGATGAAAGTAACAAAATATCGATAACCCAGTTTAGATGGACTAGGACTGGTCATCAGATATCAGAATGAACCAAATGAAAAGGAGTAGATGCACGAGGGTTGCCCGGGGAACATAGGGGACCCGACGATGCTTTGCGTAATGACACGACTCACAGTTAAATGGAGGAAGGGGACCCAACCCTGGAAAAAGTTTCTAAAGAATGGGGGCCGGTGGATGACCAAAACGATAATGAAGTTGGAGGGCATGAGCAGAAGTGACAGGACATGCGAGAACTGGGGCTGAGTCAAGCACTTACACCCCACCCTGAAGGCATCTACTACCAAGCACCTGGGTCGTCGAATGCTCCTGAATGTTAACCGAAGTAGGTGAGAACATGGTCTGACACTGTAAGTCAGCTGTAAGTTTACTAGATAGTAAATTAAAGGGACAACTGGGAACGAAGGCAACGACAGAGAACGTTAAGTCAGACATAATCATACAACTTCCATAACCAACAATCTGCACTGTCTGTCCACCGACAATGTAATATTACCTTCAGTTGAAGTCGAACGATATGATCGAAGAACACCTGCATCCCTAGTGATATGCTCTGAGGCATCAGAGTCTAGAACCCATGTGGTGGACCGTTTGGATAGACACGCTGGTGGAGGATCGCCTTGAGCGACAGTGGCGTTTGAGGATGCCATAGGGTGATAAAAGACCAAAAATAGAGGGTCGTTGAGTGCTGAAGATGCACGTTGAGAAGGTGCTGAAGGTGCACAAATGGTAGACAAGAGGTGCTGAGTCGTTACCCACTACGATCAATCATGGCATAGGAAGCCGAATTTGTAGGTGCTGAAAAATGCATAGTCGGAAAATCTGGGTAACAATTAGGTCATAGAAGGCATAATATCATGGACTGTGGAGGGGCGCAATTATGCAGGTTGGGGCGTCCCAGAGGGAGAGGCGAGCCGCTGGAGGGGTGCTGCACAGGGAGGGGTTGCTACACAGGGAGGGCGTTGCGCTAGTGGGTGTGTCGCACATGGAGGGGCGATGGGGAGGGTTGCTGCACAAGGAGGGCGTCGTGCTGGTGGGTGTGTCGCTCGTGGAGGGGTGACAGGGAGGTGGCCGTCTCACAGGGAGGCGCTGGCGCACGGGGGCCTTTGCACGAGAGGTGCGGAGGAGGGCGAGTACGGGAGGGAGGGGGTTGCGTAACCAGCTCTGATACTATGTTAGAATGGACACCCATACCTCACAACGAGGTAGGGTGCTTAATTTATAGATGAGAAAACGAGGACGACAGATTACCCACACCGATGTGAGATACAAATATTAAAAAATTAAATACTCTTAACACATACAATTTATGGAATGGAAAGAATCCCGGTTTTTATACTTACATGTGTGGGGTTTTGAAGCGTTTTTTAAGGCCTATTCATGAAACAAACTTGCACCCCGAGACACAAAGTGTACATTTATAGGATATCTCAAAGAAACAAGAGGATATTACCTATATGACCCGTCAGATAAAAAGACAATAGTAGCAATACATGCCATATTCCTTGAGAGGGAGCACATCTCTAAGAGAGATAATGAGAGCGAGATAGACTTCGATGAAGTTGAGACTCAAAGTACACAAGAGTTGACACATGAACTGATTCCACAAAGCCCCGTGGAAGAAAAAACTGTTCTAGAGACACAAGTACTGCGTAGGAGTACAAGAGAGGTTAGAGAACCAGAACGATATGGTTTTCTAGTCACCGAGGACGGTGACTAATTATTAATTGATAATAATGATCATCATCTGCAAGGAAGCAGGAAGTGACACAGATGTTGCCAAGTGACAAGAAGTCATGAATTCTGAAATGGATTCCATGTACCAATACGAAGTCTGGATTTTGGTAGGACTTCCAGTGGATGTAAAACTTTGTAACGACCCGTGTTTTTGAGCCGAGGTAAAATTCCAAGGGAATTTGAATTTTGGCGTTTAGTGGACGGATTGTTCTTTGAACTGAGCTTCAGAGCGTAATTCTGAAAGTTGGAACACTTCAAAATGTTGTTTTTAGACTTGGGTAAATGCCCGAGGTGTTCCCCGGGTGGCTTGTTGAGTTTCGGGAGCGTTGGACCCTGAAAATCCCAAGTTTGGGTGGTCTGATAGAGGTGCACGATTTGTTTGAAACCATGTGGCCCTCAGCGGCAAACCACGTGGCCTGTATCAGAGGAGCAGAAGTGCCCCGCACGGGTTGCGCATGGTTTTCCCAAATTGTGCGCCTAGCCCGCACAGTTAGTGCCACTTAGGCAGTACTCTCGCACTATTCATCGCACGATTTAACCGTGCGACACAACCGTGCGAGGTGGGTTTTCTAGGCAGTGGGAGCCGCATGGTTGACGCACAGTTTGGCCAAACTGTGCCGCCAAACCGTGCGACCCAGTTTTGAGGGTGAAATTACGAAACTACCCTTAATGTGATTAAATTTCTCTTTTCCTCTTTTATTCTCCTCTTCTAGCTGCGTGAGCTCCTCCCTTGCACCTTGGGTTTCCTCGAAGCCTATTCCAGGCTTCATGATATCTCCTCCATCCGGTCTCCGAATCGAACGCATAGTAGTCAATCTCGGATCGCGGCATGACGCGGCGGGGTCCCGAAGCGGGATAGTGGCGACACGGATCGCGTCGCGACCACTTTTTTATCCAACCGCGGACCAAATAATATAATCTAAATTATATAATTCTACACAAATATATATGATGAAAAATTAAAATATGATAAATAAAATATAAAACAGAATGAAAATAATACATATATAATAACAAAATAAATAAAAAGGGGCTGCATAATGAAAAATTTTAACCAACAAAATAAAAAAACAAAAAACAAAATAAAAAAGGGATGGACAGACAGGGAAATAGAAAAAGACTCAACAGAAAGTAAAATATATAAAAAAATTAAAAGTGTCGGTGGGGAGGGGAGATCGACGGTATTGAGGGGTCGGGGTCGGCGGCGTAGATGTGGGGTCGCAACTCGGGGGGTGGGGTGGGGGGTGTTGTCGGGGTCACAACTCGGGTGGTGGGCGGTCGTCGCTGCGGCAGGAGGAAATAAGAAGGGTTACGCAAGGGCAAGGTGGGCTGGACCGTTTATGGGGCAAAAAAAAAACTGAGATCCTTCGGTGCTAGAACAAGGCGCGACTGCACCGGTCGGGATCGCGGCGGAAGTGCGACGGCCGCGATAGCGGGTGAGGCGGCACGATCGCATTTTGCCCTTGATCAAGCCACCTGAAGTGGCTTGGTGCCGCTCCGCACCGCGATAGCGCGATCGCGGCCGCGACAGCGCGTTTTGACAAGTATGATCGAATGCCATCGGTCTCTATGGATTCCTCTCGGTAAACTCTCAATTCCTTTTTAATCTTTCTTCGTTTAATCTTCTATCGACAGAGTTATCGTGGTGTAAGCTCATTTGCCCTATTTTCAAGGTGAATGTTCGTTTTGTTGATTTCTTCCAAACCGGGCTGAATCAGACCTCCATATTGGACGGGTGGAACATCCTAAGCACTACTTAGGTGGTCTACGGCTTTTTCCTAAATTTTTGTTGAATTTTGAATAGTGCCACCGTGACGCGTGCCAGCCTTTGTCGAGCTTCACCTTTTAATTGAGTTCTTCACATCAAATTGATTAACGCACCTAGATACACTCCCTATGATCCTTGTTTAATATATAGAGGATGTCAACCTCGACCACAGACACCTTTTGGGTGTGCTGGCTTAAATCGGCCCTTTGTAATTAAATGAATTAATGCCCGAAACACCTTCTGAGATATCATCTTTCGACAAAGAATAAACGAGAGAAATCATTTCTGGCATTATTCATTAATGTAGTATCAGTTGTGACTCACCTGACGTTTCCTATCCCGCTGCGAGCATGTCATTCGTTAATACATCAAAGTACACGATTCATGATATGTATTAATAATAATCTTAAAGTTTAAGTACTATTATACATGTCTACAGATAGGAACATCCAATGACATATAAATATGATTTTTTTACTGGTGGTTCAAGTTCTTATAACCTCATTCTCTTGAGATTACCAAGGATGAAATTCATGAGAAGTCTCAAGATCTTATGAGCCCCTACCCCTGATAGCCTGTATCATCTGTGTCTGATGAGATAATATCATTTGGCCATAGAATATGTATTTAAGAATATTGTCATATCACTTCTAGATTCTTATCACAACGGAGAACTGCTACGACCTTTCAACGTGATAGATACCCTTAGGACATAATCATATAGATGTCACGCAGAAGAATGATCGTCATGCGATAAAATATTAATTAATATCCAACACCATGAATATTCTGGCAATCAAATGTATATGGTAGTTGGTTCTAGGGCACCAACTTCGACAACTGCCAATAGATATCAATCGTGTACCTAGAGTGGCCACAATGAAGTACACTGGGGGTAAGGACAACCACGACTCCCACCACCAGATCAACTGCCATAGTTGCCGCTACGGAATGCAAGAGCACTGCGATAAGAGAAGTAACTAACAGTGGAGGTGGAAAGACGACTAGCTCAAATACTTGCAATAGTTCGGGGGAGGGGGATTACAAATAAACAGAGAAACCTACGAAACCTACAAGTACTCAGGGAGAGTCTTAGAGCTCCTTGTCAGTAGTCGCATTTTCAACGACATGCGTGTCAAATCTATCCATAGAATCAAGGAGAATCAACGAGATGAGAATAATGACTCATCCCTTTCAAGGTGCCGTCTTTTTCCACATTGTAAAGTTTGTGGAATCAAGGTGTCCATTGACAAGGCGTGCAGATGCTGTTATCATCTCCGGTAGGGGTGTGATAGCAAGAACGGACAATAAAAAAAATCTATGGCCATAACAGTAAGATGGGCAGCAATAGAAAGCAAATCTCAAGGGAAGCTGAATGACTTGCGGATAAAAGTCATTATAAGGCGGTCATAGTCATAACAAACTGGTAGCAGTGAGGGCCATTGGACTGGAGGGCAGTGTGCTTGAGAGAGCAGGCCTGTGGGGGTCACTGCGACGGGGAGGGAGGCGCTGCTGGAGGAGACAGTTGCCTGAAGAGTGGTTTGCACTTGCTCTATCTAGAATGAGGGTGCAAGGTCAAGGAGGGAGGCCTGTGGAGATGTATGCGCTCACTCTTGGACACACCCGCGCGTCTGAAGAAGATGAACCTTGTGTAGGTTCCTGACACAACGGAAGCGTGCGATGGGCGGTGCCCAACTTTGTTTTTTTCCATAATCGATGATCAATCCGAGATCTATGCGACGATGAACGTCGTGATCAACAAAATTGAATCAAAGAAATAGACAATGGATAATAACGTTGGAACTGAGAGAGAGGATCATCACATATTATTTATAATTAATTTAATTAAATAAAGAATTACCTTTAAAGAATACTTTCTTCGTTGATGAATTCGGTGACAGATCTGCGGTCCACTGTCGTTGCGTTGTCGAAACTAAGTGTAGATTTCCTCTAGCAGTGATCCACACGTGTTCCACGAATTTCTAGACATCGCCGAAAGAATTTCTGGGTGCTAGCATGACAGATCATTGCACTTGCGTCGTCCGTCTTTGATCGCTTCGAGAACCGCTTTTAAAGCGCTCTCCTTGATCCGGTGGAGGAGGACTGCTTTCCGTTCTTGGGAGCCTTCTTAGAGAAGGGAGCTTTCTAAGCTTGAGAGGATTCTCCAAGATTGTTGTGCACAACCAAGACAAAATGAATTGGGTCTCATGAAAAAATAACATAATTGAGTATTTATATTGCTAGGGTTAAAATAAAATAATTCCACAGATGTCCTTAATTATTTTATTTAATTCTAGCAAAACCCCATTTCAAATAATAACAATAATATTGTTATTTGATTTCTATTGTCTGCTGTGTTTTGCCTTGCAAAAAAAAATAGTATGCTGTGTTTTTTTATTAATATATTAAATATTCTATTTAATTGAAATTAGGACTTCCCTGATTTCCATCGTGGTGCACCGCGATTTCCGCCTCCTACCCCGATCTCCGCCTTTCCGCCTCCTACCCCGATCTACGATACAATGACTTTATGTGTCGCACCCCGATCTCCGCTTTTCCGCCTCCTACCCTGATCTACGCTACAACGACTTTATCTGTTGCGCACTCAAAACCCCTGCCACCACCGGCATCGTCCTCTTCTCCGCCTGCCAGTGCTATCGCCTCTCAACAAGGAAGATTAGGGTGAGGTGCGCCTTTACAGCGCCTGGCGCTTGAGCGCCTCAAGGAATGGCGGGCGAGGCGCGTGCCTTTGGCGTGCCTCAGCGAAGTCGTCACGCCTTGTCGGTGGCGAGGCGCTCCATACTCGCCTCGCCGCGCCCCTTGCCAAGGTGCGCGCCTCAACGCGCCTTTGACAACGATAGATCAAACATACATGAATAATTATTAAACCACGTGCGAGAATAATATTTATTCAACCTGTTAAATAATAAATAATAATATATTATTTAACTGAGATTCTGGACATACTTAGCGTGTGACCCTCTAAGCCTCTTTCTTAGTGGCATTAGGGGAACCAACTTAAAGTCGAAGGTTAGCGTCTTTCAACACGCCAAGACACCCATAGAGAAAGAAATTAATGTCGCAACGATATGTTACCACATACAAACATTTATTGTGTAATATAATCCTTTTATCACAATATCTCTAATCGAGCAGGTTGAATTCTAGTGCCATCAACCTATGTGTTCGATATCTCTTTCTTTGACTTTCCAGAAATAGAACTTGCCTATTAGAACACCATGACCATGAATTTATTTAGGCTATATCATTTCTATCAAAGGGTCTGAGATATTAACTTCTGTTAAAGAACAGAAGGGATAAATTCTTTCTCGCATTATTCATTAATGCAATATTACCCGTGACCCATCCAAAGTATCCTACCTTGCCGCGAACATCTGTCGTCACGGTTTTCATTAATACATTAAAGTATGCAACTCATAATATTCATTAATAATAATCTTAAAGTTTAAAGACCGATACACACGTCTGCAGATAAGAACATCCAATGACACGTATAAATGTGGACTTCCTACTGGCGGGTATCGTTCTCATAATATCCTACTGGATATTACCAAGGGCGTACACCATGAGAAGGTGCCTCAAAGTCCTATGGGTCTCTAGCCTGTATCATTTGTGTCCCTCAAATGATATCATCGGACTATAGAATATTTATTCAAGAATAGTGTCGTAGTACTTCCGGTTCTAATCATAGCGGAGAACTGCTATGATCTTTTAGTGCGACAGGTACTCTTAGGACATTATCACATACTATGCCACGCAGAAGAACAATCATGATTTGATAAGTAGTTTATTAATATTCAAAACAATGAATACATGTTATCATAAAGTACACAAAAGTTGGTTAAAAAATTGGTTCTAGGGCACCAACTTCAACATTGTGGGCGTGACGATAGCGATGATGGTGTTTGGGCTAGTTGTTACGTAGAGAGGGGTTGCGCCTAAGATAGGGTGTGGTGGCGCGACGACAGGGAGCGGGGGCGACTGGTTGACCGGTGGCTAGGATAAAGAGAGAAGTGAGAGGGACTAATATTTTTCGGCCTCTAATACCATGTTGAAACAATAGGTCTGGAAACCGCGACCTGAAGATCATCTCTCTTTATTTATAGAGAATTTATAGAGAAAAGAAAGATATACAAGATCCTGGATAGGTGGTGGGGGGGGGGATACAAATTTCGAAGTGTCAGGTTAATGTGATTAGATTGACCTAGTCATAGATTTCTAAAAATCCCCAACAGATTAATCCTCTAGTAGACATATGTCATCAAAACTACTGTACTACCTTCTAAGTCCACCTACTATCACCTATATCTCTTCAACAGCTTCAGGTGGTTGTAGTCTTCATGGGTGTTTGTTTTGTTTCTGATCATGCTGTTCCGGACATTCATTTGTCTCTCTGCTATATTCATTTGCTCATGTCCTGACATTCATTTATATTGTTCAGGATACGAAGCACCAAATCTGAGGTATGCCTACCTGAACCTTGCTCCTTTCTTTGCAGCATTCTTCATTATAATCTTTTTCTCAGATAATTTCTTTATTATTTCATGTGTTGTCAACCACTCCATTGTTGTGTCAACTGTACTTCCCGCATGACATTTGTTTTTTTTTTTGGAATGATATACATAATGTTCGGTCTTCAGTCATGGATGTTTTTATAACCACGGTCACTCCTCTTTTGTAAAGGAAGCTTGCTGACAAGGTTTCCGCTACCGGATTCTTTGTGGCGGTTCCAGATTTCTTCTATGGAGATCCTTACTCACCAGATAATAATGCTGTGCCAATCAAAACCTGGCTCGAATCTCATGGAACAGTTTGTTTCCGACCCTATCCTGTCCATCAATGTTGACATAGTGAATTTAACTGTATCCGTTTTAAGGTTTGTTTGGCACGATACATTGCTGATTATTGTTCTTGCTAGGATAAAGGATTTCAAAATGCAACACAAGTTGTTACGGCTTTGAAAGAAAAAGGGGCAACTGCAATTGGTGCCGCAGGAATTTGCTGGGGCGGTGAGATCTCTTCTTCTGGTTGACTATTTAGGTTCCGTTTGGTTTTAGAGAACATTTTCCTGTATCATTTTCTAAAACTGTATTGGATTATGTAAATGAAAAACATTATTTTGAAAATGAAAGGAAACAAACACCTGTTTTTATGTTTTCAAGAAAATGAAAATGCTTGAATACGCAACACTTATATTTTCATGTTTTTATTTCACTTTTTAAAATTATCTTCTAATGGATATTTGAAAAATGGAAACATAAAATGTTTTCCAAAACCAAATGTGCCCGTTTCATTTGGCTAAAAGATTTTGACCTTGCAATTTCATTATCAGCTAAGGTAGTCGTGGAATTGGCTAAGATCAAATGCATTCAAGCTGCCGTGCTCTTGCACCCTTCTCTCGTCACCGTGGATGACATCAAGGGTATGATTTTTCTTTTTTGTGTGATATTTTACTGTTAAACCCTATTTTTATTATTCTGGGTATTTTCGAGTCCCACATCGAAATACTCTTATCCTCAATCTATAAAAGGAGGCCTCCGCCTCACTTCGAGGTAAGGGGGTTTTCCCATTCTACATGGTATCAGAGGGTAAATCCCATTAGAATTTTTTTTCTCCTTTCGGGTCTGCCCTACGCGGCCACCCCCTCCCCTCCTGCGGGTTTGCCTGCCCTATGCGGCCACCCCCTCCCCTCCCGCGGGTCTGCCCTACGCGGCCACCCCGGCTTTGCCCTACGCAGCGCCTCCTCCGCCTTGCCTCCTCCGCTGCGCCACCCTCCCCAGCTCCCCCAGCTGGCGCCTGCTTCCTCGGCGCATTTCCCAGTTGTGCGCGACGACCCCCTCTTCGGCGGATCTTCGTCCAGGCATAGCCCCTCCGTCGCGAAGCAGCCCGGCGTCCCCGTCCCTCCCGCTGCCTCCTCTTCGTGCGCCGGGGACGTTCCCTGCGCCCCTCTGCGCTCCGCCCCGATGGCCAGTTCTCGCCTCTCCCGCTATGCACGAGCCACCTTCCGCTGCAACACACGACTCCCGCTTTCCGACGCGGATTCCGGCTCCTGCGGCCCTCCCTTTCCCATTCTACATTTACATCGACATATATTTTAAATTTTACAATATACAGTCATTTTTAGGTTGCCTTTGATAACACTTACTGAAAAGTGTTTACAACACTTATTTATCACTTGTGATGAGTGTTTATGTATAAGGTGACAATTCGAGTTCATGGGTTGGATTCGTGTCCGGTTGGCCGCCCTGTGTATCTATTTAAGCTCAACCCTAATCTGACCCATTTAATTAAACGGGTTGACCCGATCCATTCCAAATCCATTTATGAAGGGGTCAACCCTAACCTGATCCACTTACCTTTTTTAACTTTAAATATATAACATAAACATCATGATATGTCCAACTAGTTAATATCACATAAACTCAATGACCTAACCAAATTAAATTATCCCCTTTAGATTAAAAATGACCTAATTATGAAACATATACTATCTATGTTGCAACTGGACCCTCTTAAACTGTTTAAATAAGTAATTTGTTATAAACAAGTTGAATTATTTCAAATTAAGTTGACTATAAGAATATATTTTTTTTAAAATCAAATATTATTATATTTTTAATATTTTGTATGATTATTATATTTTTAATCAGGTTACACTGGTTAGACGGGTTAGGAATGGTCAAGCCAAACCCTATTTGAATATTATTTGTGTCCCAATTACAACCCGAACCCATTTACGCCTCACCGAAACCTGTTTAACTTGTGTCGTGTCATGTTGGGTTCAATTACCTAAAACATGTTGTCCACAACTTATTCCAGTTTTCTTCAGGAATTTAAAGGTTTGTTTAACTATGCTTATTTAAAATTGATGATAGCACTTATCACTAAGTGATCTGAAAAAAATAAGTGGTGTTTGTTTTGTTTTTGAGACTACACATGTGCACTTGCAGATGAAAAGGGCAATTTAAATTATTGGAAGAGCAACACTTTTTCAATAAGCAATCTGGAAACACTTACACAGATGCACTTATCATAAGTGATAAGTGCTATAATCTGGAAACACCACTTTTTTTTTTCTGAACTTGACAAGTGTTGTGTGAATGCTTACATATGCATATATGGTTAATGATGGGTGGGCAATGTTCTCTTTCAGCGGTTGCAGCACCGATTTCCATATTGGGAGCTGAGATTGACATGATGACTCCACCAGATCTCCTCAAGCAGTTTGGGGATGTCCTGTCCTCAAGATCGGAGGTGAGGAGTTCCAAACCTCCGTACTGCATTTTATTCAAGGGCTACAAAAATGGCTCGTGTACTGCTTGAAGCCTGCCCTATCATGCCTGGCCACGGGTTGGGACGGGCTTGGGCTGTTATATGGCTGGGCGAAGCTATGGGTCTTGAGTATGGAGCTACCTGATTGTAGGCTCAAAAATTTTCCATAAACCTCAGACTAATGGTATTTTTAAAATAGCTTTAACCACCAACTAATGATGAGTAATTTTTTTTCCCTTTCTTTCGATCTTTTTCAAACCCAAAAGGCCCAACCCAACTGGTTTGATCGAATAGTGTCAAATGTGTGTGTGTTTCTTTGCCCCTTTCAGGTTGATAGCCATGTGAAGTTATTCCCGGGGGTTGCTCATGGGTGGACGGTGAGGTACAACGTTGAAGATGAGGCAGCGGTGAAGCGAGCTGAAGAAGCTCACGGGGACATGTTGGAATGGTTCACTAAGCACCTCCACTAAATATCTGTTGTTGGGTCGGGTTGGGTCGATTGTGGAACCAGTCGGCTTCACTAAATATCTGTTATTGGGTCGGGCCGGGTTGATTGTGGAGCCAGTCACCTCCACTAAATATCTGTTATTGGGTCGGGTCTGGTCAAGTCGATTGTGTATTTGTTTACTGTGAATCTTATTAGGAAAGTATGGCTATGGCTGGTCAGTACTGGAACTAATATTGGGTTGGGTCGGGTCGATCGCGAAACCAGTCACCTCCACGAAATATCTGTTGTTGGGTCGGGCCTTGTTAAGTTGATTGCGTATTTGTTTATTGTGAATCTTATTAGGAAAGTATGGATATGGCTGGTTAGTACTGGAACTAATATTGTATCCTTACCTTGTGTTGGATACAATGGAAGTTAGGGAAAAGATTTTGAGGTGGGAAAATAAAATTATTGACCTTTGGTTGAGATAGGATAGATTTCAAGATGAAGCTGGGGAGAAAGTTTGTCTGTATTTATAGATAATTTTAATTATTTTCCTCTCAAATCTTGGAGAGTCATAAACGATTCAAGGCGGGGAGATTTTTGTTTTCCTATTTTCTATCCCTTGGATTTAAATCCTCTCTTCCTCTTTGAAAATTTTCAATAAAATATATAACTAATGAATGGTTCCCCAATCTTCATTTTGACATGTTTAGTATTTTTAATGTCTTTCAATGATTTTCTTTTTCCTGTGAAGGAATTGAAATATGATATTAGAAGTGAAAATCAAATTAGAAAATAAGTAAACATTTTGTTTTTTTTATAATAATTATTATAATGGTACAAGATAATTGTTGAAAAACTACATGTTAATGGTGAATTCTCCTTACCTCAATGTGAGGTGGAGATACTCTTTTATAGATGAGTAAATCTAATTACAAGATGGGTAAGTTCGATGTGAGACTCAGAAATACCCATTTACACTTAAATGGGGTCCAACACTCCCCCTCAAGCTGGACATGCCCAGATTGGATAGAGTCCCACAAAGAAAACAAAGATGACAAGACATAGGACCATCTCATACTCCCCCTCAAGCTGGGCCATGGAGGTTGTGAATTCCCAGCCTGGTAGTGAGAGACTCAAGCCGAGCTCCTGAGAGACCTTTGGTGAAGAGATCGGCAAGCTGATCGGCAGTCGGGATATGACCGAAACTGATATGGTGCTGCTCCAGATGGTGGCGGAGAAAGTGACAGTCCACCTCGATATGCTTTGTCAGTTCATGGAAGACGAGATTCGAGGCAATCTTCATGGTGACCTGATTGTCACACCAGATATGAGCAGGAGTCGATGCGGGGAAACCGAGCTCATGGAGGAGATGACGAAGCCAGAGGATCTCAGTCGTGACAGTGGCCATGGCTCGATATTCGGCCTCGGCACTCGATCGGGAGACGACAGTCTGCTTCTTGCTGCGCCAAGAGATGAGATTACCGGCGAAGAACACGGCGAAACCCGAAGTAGACTTGCAGGTAGCGAGGCAACCGACATAGTCCGCATCACAGAAGGCCTCAACATCCATGTGAGCATGATGTGAGTACTGAAGGCCACGTGCAGGGTCTTTCTTGATGTATTTGGCAATGCGGAGGACAACATCCCACTGAGATCTGGTGGGATGCTCCATGAACTGGCTGACTTTGCCAACGACACAGGCAATGTCGGGACGCGTCATGGTGAGGTAGTTAAGTTTACCGACTAGGCGTCGATAGCTCTCGGGATGAGGAAATGGTTCCGAGTCGGAATGAAGGGAGCGTTCCCTAGGCTCAAGTGGTGTGTCCACTGCGGTGGCTGTGCTCAACCCGGCATCCTGCAAGATATCAAGAGCATACTTGCGCTGGCAGAGAGAGATAGTGTCCGCAGTCCGGGAGACCTCGATGCCAAGGAAGTAAGTGAGGGGACCAAGATCCTTGGTGTGAAAGTGCTGGTGAAGATGCGCCTTGAGGCTGGCAATGCCTCTGGAGTCGCTCCCTGTGATGATGATGTCATCAACATAAACCACAAGAAGAATACAGCCGTGCGCAGTCGTATGGAAGAAGACGATGTGATCTTTCATACTCTGAGAGAGACCAAAGGCTGTGACGACCGTGCTGAAGCGGCCAAACCAAGCGCGATGAGACTGCTTGAGGCCGTAGAGGGAGCGACGGAGAAGGCAGACATGCCGGTCGGCACTAGAGGCAGAAAAACCAGGAGGCTGCTGCAGGTAGACTTCTTCATCAAGAAAGCCATGGAGAAAAGCATTTTTAACATCCAATTGATGAAGCGGCCAGTGATGATGAGCAGCCAGAGAGAGGAAAAGGCGGACAAAGGCCATCTTTGCGACTGGAGAGAAGGTCTCAAAGTAGTCGATGCCATAGGTCTGGGCAAACCCCTTTGCGACAAGCCGTGCTTTGAGGCGGGAAAGAGAGCCATCGAGATTTAGACGGATCGTGAAAATCCATTTACAGCCGACCGCCTGTTTGCCCGCCGGAAGTGGAACAAGATCCCATGTATGGTTGGCATCCAGAGCTTGCAATTCATCCCTCATGACGGCGAGCCAGTCGGGGTGAGATTTTGCTTCACCAACTGTCCGAGGAATCGACACGGTCTCCAGTGCGGACAGACCCCTGTATGAAGATACAAAGAGAGGAGTAGTCTGACACGAGCGAGTACCTTTCCGGAGCGCAATCGGCACGTCCTCGGGAGCTGTGACAGGAGCATCGGACGAAACAGGAGCAAGGTGGTCCTCGGTCGGGATGAGAGGTACAGCGGAAGGACGACGAGAGTAGGTCTGTCCAAAGAGATGACCGAGCGGGGGAGACACCAGAGGCGGGTGAACGAAGAGCGGAAGACAATCATCAATGGTAGTGTCGGGAGAAGGAGAGGGGAGAGTGAAAGGAGAGGTCTCGACAAAGGATACGTCGGTAGAGGTGATATACCGGCGGAGGTCGGGAGAGAAGTATCGGTACCCGCGCTGAGTGCGGGAATATCCGAGAAAAATACATTGAAGGGATTTGGGAGAAAGTTTGGAGAGATTGAGGCGAGTGTCCCGGACATAACAGAGACAACCGAAGACGCGAATGGAAGGGAGTGAGGAGGACTGGAGGGGAACAGGGTATGAAAGGGAGTCTCCCCCTGAAGGATGGAGGAGGGAAGACGATTAAGAAGGTAAGTAGCAGTGAGGATGACATCTCCCCAGAAGAGAAGCGGTACCTGGCGGTGGAAGAGGAGGGCACGAGCGGTTTCCAGAATATGCCGGTGTTTCCGCTCGGCCACCCCATTTTGCTGAGGGGTATCAGGACAGGAGGTCTGGTGGATGATGCCGTGGGCCCGCAGAAACTGCTGAAAGTGAGTGGATAAGTATTCCCGCCCATTGTCAGATCAGAGACATTTGACAGGGATAGAAAACTGTGTCTGGATCTTATGGAAAAAGGTCTTAAAGGTGGAGAGAACCTCTGTCCGATCGCGAAGAAGGTAAAGCCATGTCATCCGGGAATAATCATCAATGAAAGAAATGTAATATTTATACCCAGATTGACTCGAGGTGGCACAGGGACCCCATACATCGGAATGAACCAAATCAAAGGGTTTGGCGGCCCGTGTGTCAGCCCGAGGAGAATATGATGTTCGATGATGTTTCGCAAAACGACACGACTCACAAGGAAAAGATAAACGAGGACTAATATCGGGGTAGAGTTGATGAAGTGTGGAGGCGGAGGGGTGGCCCAACCGAGAATGGAGGTCTACGACATGAGCAGAGATAGACGCGCAGACGATGGAAGTTGGGCCAGCGAACATGTACACCCCATCCCGAAGGTGGCCTCTACCAAGTTCCCGGTTCGTCGTCCGCTCCTGAAACAAAACATAAGACGAGGAAAAGATAGCATCACAGTGGAGATCCTTGGTAAGTTTGCTGATGGAAAGCAGGTTAAATGGACTCTGGGGCACATGAGCCACCGAGGATAGGTGGAGGGAGGAGGTGAGAGAACATGTGCCAAAGCCGACTATGGGGAGAGTGGACCCATCAGCAACAGTGATGGCTGAGGATCCACTATAGGGACGGTAGTTGGAGAGCATACCTGCATCCCCAGTGAGGTGGTCGGACGCACCCGAGTCAAGCAGCCAGGCAGGGGAACGATGACTGACAAGAGCAGTGTGACCACCGGAATGTGCAAGAGAAGCTGATGAAGAGCCCGGTATGGAGGAGGTCCGGTAATCGTGAATCAGCTGGATCTCGGCCAGGGATAGATCCAAAGACGAGGGAAGAGCAGCAGCAGGTGAGGACGCATCGCGGATCGCAGTCTGGCCCTGGCGGGGGTGCGACTCGGGACGACCATGCAAGACCCAACAACGGTCTACCAGATGGCCGAGCTTGCCGCAGTGCTGGCAGAGGGGGCGAGGTCGGCCGTCCCCACGGCCGCGCCCGCGAGGGCCGGTAGGACGACCACCGCCACGTCCGAGGAGCGCAGTGTGATCAGGGAGGGGGAAAGGTGGTGCAAGGGCCCGATGAGCCTTCTGCAGACGATGATAGACCTGCGGGATATCCAGTGTAGACGGGCTGACAAGCATCTCAGTGGCCGTCGTGGCGTAGTCCAGTGCGAGGCCATTCAGGAGATTGAATAGGCAGAGCTAGTCCCGCTGAGTCTGCGCTTCGGCCGGAGTTTGAGGAATTGGCCAGAGTTCCTGTAGTTCGTCGCGGAGACCCTTCCATTCCATGAAGTAGGTTGGGAAGGTCCGATCCTGCTGGCGGATATGAGAGAGACGCTGGAGAACGTTAGAGACCCGAGCCAAGTTATTGGTCTCAGAGCACATGACAATCAAGGAATCCCATATCTCTTTGACGGTGTTGGCAGTCCTGGTGACATCTTTCACGGAGCGGTCCATGGAGTTGACCAATAAGGCGAAGATTTTGCTGTCCTCCAGTTGCCAAGAGTCAAACTTAGGGTCAGTGATTTCAGGTGGGGGTTTCTCAAGATGAGAATGAAGTCCCATGCCGCGGAGGGACATCAAGACCGTCTTCCGCCAGACGGAGAAATTAGTGGCATCCAGCCGGTCATCGACAAGCCGGGAGGAGGCCGTGATCAGTGACGGCAGAACGGAGGACGCGTCCATGGAGGGCGGGCGCTGGACCCATTCGCCGGGAGTCGGGCGGTGGAAGGGAGGCGGCCCAGAGATGCTGCCGGAGGGAGCAGCGACAGGGGGTCGCGCTCAGGATGGTGCAGCTGGGCAGGGGCGGCGCGGGTGCTAGGGCGTGGGTTCTGGGTAGGAGCACCGCGGGGCTGAGGGCAGGGCTTGACCTGGGCACGCCGGGCACTGAAAGCCAGGGCCGGGAGCAACGCCGGGAGAGGGCGCCGGGAGGGGAGCCGCTAGGAGATGGCGAGGGCGCCGGGGCGAGGGCGAGGGTGCCGGGGCGAAGCCGAGGACGCTGGGGCGAGGCGCCGGGGCGAGGCCGAGGGCGAGGCGCCTGGGCGGAGCGCCGAGGGCGAGGCGCCTGGGTGGGGCGCCGAGGGCGGGATGCGCCGAGGGCGAGGCGTCAGGGCGAGGTGCCGCAAAGAGGCGCCGGGGCGAGGCGCCGGGGCGAGGCCGACGAGGGCAATGTGTCGGGACGAGGCGCCGGTCGGGGAGATCGCGCGCCTAGCAGGAGGGCGACGTGGGGAGCCACAGGGGGGGGGTGATGTGGGGAGCCGAGACGCCGGGGAGCCGGGAGCCGCGTTAGGATGGAGGGCCGCCGGGAGGATGGAGGGCCGCCGGGAGGGAGGGCCGCCTGGAGGGAGGGAGGGCCGGGAGGGAGGGCTTCCGAGAGAGTAGGGCAGAGCCAGAGGGGGGAGAGAGGCGGGGCCGGTCAGAACCGGGAAACCGCTGGGAGGGAGGGTCGGGAAGATCCCTATGATACCATGTTAATGGTGAATTCCCCTTACCTCAATGTGAGGTGGGGATACTCTTTTATAGATGAGTAAATCTAATTACAAGATGGGTAAGTCCGATGTGGGACTCAGAAATACCCATTTACACTTAAATGGGGTCCAACACTACATATAAATCCTTTTTAGAAAAACTATTTACCACCAGATCCAAATGTTATCGAGAGGTCTAACATGAAAATGTTTTTTTAATGGTAAAAATGTGTGTCATGGTGTGTATATCCTACATTGTTGGTCCCAACCCTGAATAAAGGAGTTGCATTAGGTAGTTGATAACCAGCGTAAAACTTTGTCGAATCTTTTCATGACATGGATTAGATGTATCAATATGCTAATACTAAACCATTGTTTGGAAGCAATGTACTGCATTGCTTGAGTGTGGTGTCAAATGAGCTAGAGCCGCTACATCGACGCCAGAGTATAATGTTAAATGAGCAAGAGTCTTCACACTTTTTTGGACGAATGTGGGGTAAGGAAGCTAGTCTAAAATCATAAGGTTAGGATAACTAGTTGGAATATTGAAACATTAACAGACATATCTATGAAATTGGTAGATACTATGATTAAAAGAGAGATTAGTGTATTGTGTTTATAAGAGACTAAAATAGGTGGGAGAAAAGACAAAAGAATTGGATTGCTCTAGTTTTAAACTTTGGTACTCAGGTAAAACTAAGACTAAAAATGATGCTGGTATTATAGTGGATAAGTCTTTAAGAGATAAAGTGGCCGATGCCATAAGATTAGGAGATAGAATTATAGTCGTTAAGATAGCTGTATGAAACAAGACTTTCAACTTTGTTAGTGTTTATGCGCCTCAAGTAGGTTTAGACGTACAATGTAAGTTTACTTTCTAGGTTAATTTAGAAACTTTGATTTGGAGTTTGGTGCAACATGATAAGTTTTTTATAGGCGGTGACCTAAATGGGCATGTAGGAAAGGATTCTAGAGATCACATAGATAGCCATGAAGGGTTTGGTTTAGGTGTAGTAAAATGATGAAGGATCACTTATCTTAGACTTTGCCTACAGTTGTGATTTTGTGGTAGCAAATACACTCTTTAGGAAATGAGAGGAACATCTAATTACTTATAAAAGTAGCGTCATGAGATCTCAAATTGATTATTTATTTGTAAACAGGTTCGATAGAAGATTTGTTAAGGATAAAGTTATACCCAGTGAACATTTGACCACCCAACATCATTTATTATTTTTAGTCCTACAAGTTAAGAATGATAGAGGAAATACGAAACAATTAAGAAATCCAAGAATTAGATGGTGGCTCCTAAAAAAATAACCTTATAATGGAATTTAAGAACAAACTTTTGAAAAAAATGGATTGAGAAGTTCAAGGAACCGCCGACTATGTGGTGCGAGGTGGCTAAAAGTGTTTTCAATATAGTTACTTCTATTCTAAGAGTATCTAAAGGGTTATTTCATAAAGTAAAAGAATCATGGTGGTGGAATGAGAACGTTCAACTAAAAGTTAAAGTGAAACGAGAGTGTTTTAAACCTTTACACCTTTGCCGTAATGAAGATACTTGTGCTCAATATCGTGTTGCTCGTAGGGAGACTAAGAAAACAATTAGTGTGGCTAAATCTCAACTTTTTGAAGAGTTGTACCATTCATTACATACTAGGAACAGTGAAAGAAAAATCTACAGTTTAGCTAGAGGTAGAGAGTGAAAACCTAGAGATTTAGATCAAGTTCGGTGCATAAAAGATGAAGAAGAGCGTACCCTTTAAGGATGAGGAAATTAAGAAAAGACGGGGATGTTACTTTAGTAATCTCTTTAACGAAGAGTACATGTGTGGATTAGACTTAGATAATTTAAGTACAAGTAGAGATGAACTCAATTATAGCTATTATCAAAAAGTTCATCCTTTTGAGGTTAAAGAGGCTTTAAGAAGGATGGAAAATGATAAAACAGTTGAGTTTGATAACATCTACATTGAAGTATGGAAATATTATGGGATGTTGGGCATTAGTTGGCTCACTAGGTTATTTAAAGAGATTATGAAATCTAAGAAAATTCCCGATGAATGGAGGAAGAGTTCTATAGTACCTATGTATAAAAATAAAGGATTCATTTTAAGTTGTGGGAATTATAGACATGTTAAGCTTATAAGTCATACCATGAAACTTTGGGAGAGAGTGATAGAATAGAGGATTCAAAGGGAAACTAAAGTTTCTAATAATCAAATTGGTTTTATGTCTAGGCGTTCAACCACTAAAATAATTTATTTGATTAGAGGTTTGATGGAGTATTATCCATAAAACACCCAAGATTTGCATATGGTTTTCATTTATTTGGAAAAGGCATATGATAAAGTTTCTAGAGAGGTTTTTTGGAAATTTCTTGAAAGAAAAGGGGTGCAAACAATGTATATTAAACCCATCCAAGACATGTATGAAGAGGGTTTGACTCAAGTTAGACCTCCAGTAGGTGACACTACAGACTTCCCTATCTCGACAGGACTACATCAAGGTTCTTGTTTAAGCCCATACCTTTTTTTCTTTGGTATTAGAAAAACTTATAAAACATATTCAAGATGAGAATCCTAATTGCATGCTTTTTGCAGATGATAAAGTGCTCATTGCATGATCCAAAGAAACTATCAATCCAAAGTTAGATCTTTGGAGAGAGACTTTAGAATTGAAAGGTTTTCATCTTAATAGGGATAAAAAAATATATAGATTGTTGTTTTAGTAAATTAATGTCTAGTAATGTTATGTGTAACACCCCGATATTTTATGATTTTTTTTGAAATAAATTTAATTTCTTTGATAGCTTACGTTAGATGCAACACCAAGTTTAAACGAACCACAATATACTATTAAAATATCATTATTTAATGTGACAATTATTGTCCAGCTGTTGGATTGACGAGTATAAATATGACTAACTAAATTATGAAATACATATGATTTACATATGTATAAAATGAATTCTTCGACAATCAATTGATTAGAAATGAAAATAAAAAAACCACTTGAAAGTTTTTTTTGAAAAACTGCTTTTATGAGCATAAAGTGTTTTTATCTTAATAAATTAAATTTGTCACTATTGATGAATGATTTTAATGAAATTTATATATTATATATGCAATAATTTTTTTAACACTCATTTAATTTTTTTGATAGGAATGAGATAAGAATAAATCTAGTATTATGCTTAAAAATGTATTTTTCTTCTTCTAAAAAGTGGTTTCGTTGTGTTTTGCACACTTATTTTAAAATTAATTTTTTCCAATTTTAGAAAATGTATTAAAAAATTAAATTCATTTTTGAAACCAACATGTCAAAATTATCTTAGAGTGAATTTTTGATAATTTTCTGAAAAATTAATTCTTTGTAGAATAGTGACAAATACCGATTTTTAATAAAAATTATCGTTTCGTTTAAAGAATTTACAAAGTTCCATTTTGTTTTAAATGGTTTTTAAAGTAACATTAGTTCAATAATGTTATTATTAATCCAATTTAGATCATTGGAATCAATTTTATGTTGAATTTTGATACAAAAACTTGTAATAACCCAGATTTCCCAAGCCATTCCCTTGTGAAAATCCTGTGTTTAGGGTGTTTTGAGAGGCAATTGTGACTCATTTCAAGAGTTTTTCTAAATTTTCAGTTTTCTATCGGCATGTCAGTGCATCAACATGTCAGTGCGTCAGTGAGTCAGAGGCGTCAGCATCAACGAGTCAGGGACATCGACATTGGTGAGTCAGGGGCGTCAACATTGGTGAGTCGAGGGCGTCGACATCGATGAGTTGAGGGCATCAGTTTCGGTAGGTCAGGGCATCGGTAGGTCAGGGCATCGGTAGGTCAGGGCATTGGTAGGTCAGGCCGTCAGTAGGTCATGTCATCGATAGGTCGAGGCATCGGTAGGTCGTTGCGTCGGTAGGCCGTGGCGTCAGTAGCTCAGCGTTGGTGGCTCAGCATCGGTAGGTCGCATCGGTAGCTCACCCGTCGATGACTCAGCGTCGATGACTCACCCATCGATGACTCATTCCTAGTTTTTCCCAATTTTTCCACTTTCGCCCCTCTTATGTGTTTATCTCCATGAAATGGTAACCTATCAACTCACAACGGTGCATTGGGCTATCTCCACTGTTTCTGAGGGGAATTATTAAATTCCCCGTATCTCGTAATGTTCCACCATCCTTGTAACCGCCAAGTCGTGTGGTCAAACCACAATATGATTTTCAAGTACTTTGAAATCATCTCCCTGATTTTTAGGATCTCACCCTTTCATAAACTGAGATCTCTTCTTTCCTTCTTCCTTTTCATTTCCCATGGTGCACCTAGAGCCTTCCTCCCCAGACTAGTCATGCACCTATTCTAGAGCTCTCCTACTTAGCTTTCTTGGAGTTCTTCCCTACTACTCGCGTGACCCATGTTCTTGGCACAAGAAGGAACTTCGATCCTTTGATCATCCAGGCAGGGATTTCTTTTTCTTCTCTTTAATTGTGCATCATGCGGGGTGGGTATGCTAACAAATCCTTGTGAGAAACGACTGGAAACTTTTCTTAAAAACAAGAAATAGATAAGGACTGGATTTGATCAAAAGATAACACAACTAAATAAAATAACAGGCAGATAGTGGTTTGATGTTGATCGCTTGTTTTATTGTTACCTTTGATTTTGTTGTGGTTGTCGTGGCCTTATGCCTTATGAAAATCATGGTCGTTGGTGGCCTTTTCTTGTGCACTAGTGATGTTCTGTTTTGTTGAGATGCTTGAATAAATGATTAGAACACCAAATATGATTAATCACGCATACTTTGTTAAATAAATGAATTCCCCAAGATCAAGCCTATTGTGTGATCACCCCGGTTATAATTAAGTGTAATTAAAGAACCTTTACTGGTTAAATCTGAATATATGCACATCCTGTTGATAGGTGTGGTTGAGTGCTGTGTTCAGTTGGGTTGGGTGACCTTGTGTGAGTTGTGTGGTGCTACTGTTGGGAGCATGGTTGGGGGTACACGGTTGGACATAGAAGTTGTTTCCATGAGAAGAGTGTGGTAGGTGTGTACAACGAGGCTGTGGGTTAATGGTAGTTACTATGGGCTTGGTGCGTGTTTTTGGTATAGGTGGTGTGTTGGTATCTCAATCTGAGAGATTGATTGATTGTGGAATGGATGAACTTGTAGGCAGCTGAACTGCCTTTGTTGTGTTGTGGTCGCGAAGCGATGTTGGGTAGTGGGACTGTGGTGTGGTTATGAACCTATATGCAGTGGGACTGCATCTGGGAATTGTTGGGAAGTGGTGCTACGAAGTTAGGTTGTGAAAGAAGTATGGTGCAATAAAATTTTGAAGAGTGGTTTCTAGTAATGGATGAACAGGTGTTTAGGAAGATTGGGGGGGTTTGTGCAGTGGGACTGCAGTTTGGTTTTGCTTGTTGTTTTGGTGTGGTTGTGGTTGATAGTTTCTCGGTAGTACTAGAAAAAATAAAGTGAACCCCTTAATTAATAAATGAAAAGTGATTAAATTAAAAAGGGGTTAGGCTTGTGTTTTATTGTGGCTGTTTGTATGGTTGTGCATATAGGGGTAGCAACAATGGTGGTTGTGTGGGTTGGTTTCTTGTTTGGAACCCATAGGTTGGGCTGAGTGGTTGTTTACCTATATATATATATTTTTTATTTTCTTGTGATTTCTATATGCACCCCACCCTTATTGAGCACTATGTGCCGAACAACTCCATTTCATGGGGGAGGGTGTCTTTCCCAAAATCTCGGTGGGAGGATGAATGGTTGGTTACTGACTTTCTTCCTCACACCCTTTTCGAGGTTCTTACCGCCCAAGTGTATCTAGGCAGGCTTTAATGGCTTGAGGCTTACCATAGTCCACGATTCTTCAGGTGATGGTTTGTTGTAGATGAGAGGCCTAGGTGTTTGCGGGCTAGGATTGTTTACCCAAGTGTCTTTGGGATGAGGCCTAGGTGTCTTCGGGCGAGAGGTGTGGTTGTTATGGCCTAGGTGTCTACGGGCGAGATTGTGTGTGGTTGAGGCCTAAGTGTGTGTGGGTGGGTTTTGGCAGTGGGACTGCGTATGGGAAGAGTGGTAGCGTCAAGACGTTAGCAGTTATGGAAGAGAAATCAACCAATGGGAAAGTGGTGCAGGGTATCCAAATATCGATGTGCATATACTATTACTTTACTTGACTTGCGTTATTTGGTGAGTGTGCCTTGGTGAGGATGAGTTGGTTAGTACTCCTTGGTAGGTGCATTGAGGTTCTACTATTTTCTCACAGGGACATTAGTATGTTCCCTCACTTGTTCACGAGTGGATTTAGATTTTCCTACTGAGTATACTTGTATACTCACCCTACATATATAAAACTGTTTTAAGGTTTCTAGGAGGACTTAGAGGACCGTGCTGGACTTTACTAGCTCAGGCGTTAGGATTTTTTACTGGTGCTGCTTAGACTCTTTTCTTTTGGTACTTTAATTTAGAGTTTTCATTGTACCTTGTATCAGATTTACTTTTGAACATGCATGTGGGAATGGATTTTGGATTTACTTTTACTTTTAGTACTTGGATTTTTTTTGGGATTTACCATCTTATCTCCCGATATTGTTCTATAAAAGGGTAATGCCTTCCATTTCTATGTGAGATTCTATCCCCTTGGTGCTATTTTCCACTCCGGGACCTATTGAAGGTGGGAATTGGGGGGTCATTATCTCTCCTTTAACTTGAAGAAGGAAGAGTCTGACAGTTTGATGTTCCTTCCTTCATCTTGGAGAAGGCGGGTCATGACAAAATGGTATCAGAGGGAGGTTTTGGGAGTTGAAAGATAGGATGGAGTTTAGATTTTGGCACATTTAGGATTGGATGTGATGGTAGGGCAATAGTGTTAGGCAATCTTGGCACATGAAGTAGGCTAGGGAAGACCGGATAGGACACGGGATTTTAGGGCCCCCCGTGATCTGATGCAAGGACTCTGGACCTACTGAATGACCAAGTGAGGCTATGCCTATTTCAGGGTAGAGACCCTAGGAAAGGCACATGCATCATAATTAATTGTGTTCTTGTGTGTCTTTGGTGTTTTAGAAATTTAAAACAAACAGAGAGTTAAAACAAATTTAAAAGAAATTTTCCACACTACTTGGGCTTAGGAGTTCCTTGTTTCCTTTTTCAGCTATGGAACTCGGACGTCGCCCCCGTGTAGTACGAGCAGTTGAGGCCCAACAGGTTGACCCAATTGATTAACAGAGGGATGATCGAGAGGAGGAAGATGACCTGTGGTAGAAGATGCTTCGTGCCTTCCAGCGACAGACTCTGGGAAAGTATGAGGGCAGCGTCTCAGACATGGAGACGAAGAGTTGGCTTGAGGAGCTGGTGATCACTTTCAGCTTGATCTGGGCTCTGAAAGAGTACTGGGTTCTTCTGGCGGTGAGCCAGATGAGGGGATAAGTGTATTAGTGGTGGATGCTTTACCTTGGGGAGAGGAAGGAAACTGAGGTTTTGTGGGCAGACTTTGAGAAGGAGTTTTGGGCAAAATCCATTTCTTCCATAGTGAAGGCTGAGAAGAGGCAGGCGCTACTCTCCCTCCAGCAGGGGAGTATGTCGGTGAGGGAACTGAGAATCAAGTTCAATGATCTCCTACACTTTTCACCATATCTATTTTCAGACTAGGAGTCCCGAGCGAGACACTTAAAGGAGGCACTCTGACCCTCTCTCTAGTATGCTGTTACTCTTTTCACTCTACCGACGTACTTAGAGATTCATAAGAAGGCTGAAGTAGTGGAAAGGATGAACTCGCTGAGAGGTGTTCCATGATAGGGGATCCTATTGAGTTCGTCAAAGGGGAAAGCCGTCAGCAATTGGTCTTCGGCGTTAGGGCCTTCTAGGTTTCGGCTAGTGGGAAGTAGGCCTCAACAGTTCCAGTTCCGATCTCATGGTCCTTTCCCTTTCCTCATGGGCCTGAGACCAAAAGGTGCTTTATCTGTGGTGGTCATGGACATCTTTGGAACCAGTGCCTAGTTTGAGCACCATACAATGGGATTGGGTAGGCTCAATGCCCACCTCAGCATCAGCAGTTTCCGGTCAGGCCCTTCCAACAATAGGGTCAGTGAGCTTCCGCTCCACTAAGGGTAGATGATGTTGGGGAGGCCAACCCAAGGGTTTTCCTTAGTGAACTCAAACAGGGCATGGTTGGTGAGGTGATCGAAAACAGATAGGTAGAGGAGCTAGGCATGGGCAGTTGCACACCGCAGAGGTAGCAGTTCCAGCATGGCCAGAGGTTGTTCAAGGTACGATCAATCTGTTTAGTACTCTTGTGTGTGCCTTGTTTGATTCCAGAGCCTCACACTCCTTTGTTTCACCCGGTCTAGCCCATTCTATGGGAATATAAGTAGAGAGACTTCCCATTCCCCTGGTGTTGAGTATGCCATTCGGAGGTCATACCAGTCTGTTTGATTTTTGTCGAGGATGTAGACTGATGTTGGGGCCACACTAGTCCAGTGGGGATCTTCTTTTACTACAAATGCAACTATACGATGTCATCCTAGACATCAAATGCTTGTTTTCTATGCATGCTATTATCAACTGCTTCCAAATAAGATTTGCGGCGGCCAACACATAGCTTTCATTGATGAGTGGAGTTGTCAGGTTGGCAGCCAACATGTGGAGCCTCTTCTTTTCTTGTTAGTCGAGCTATCAGTGGGATCAACATATACATAGATGGTGGAAGTTCCGAGGGTTTTCAGTGAGTTCCTGTATGTATTCCCTAAGGAGGTTGTGACTCCACCCCATCAACGTGACATTTATTTTGGGATAGACTTTCAACCTGGTGCCCGTCTGATTTCGATGACTCCCTATTGGATAACGCCTTCTGAGTTGAGGGAGTTGCAGATTCAGGTTGAAAACCTAATGAATAAGGGTTTTATCCAACCAATTGCATCACCGTGGGGTTCTCTAGTCTTGTTTGCAAAGAAGGCAGATGGTGGCCTAAGACTGTGCATAGACTACCAGAGACTGAATCAAGTGACAGTCAAGAACCGTTACCCCCTTCCAAGGACCAGTGATCTTTTTGACCAATTAAAGGGGGAAGGTTGGTTCTTTAAGATCAATCTATGGTATGGATATCACCAGTTGAGAGTAAAGGAGGGTGGCATCCTAAAGACTACTTTCAGGTGAAGGTATGGGCACTTCGAGTTTGTGGTCTTGCCCTTCGGTGTCATGAATGCACTGGCCGTGTTCATGGGGCTCATGAACTCTGTTTTCCGTGAGTACCTAGACCGGTTCGTCGTCGTGTTCATTGACGACATCCTAATCTAGTCAAGGTCAGAGGAGGATCACACCAGGCATCTGAGGACTATCTTAGAGGTCCTCCGACACCACAAAATCTACAGAAATTTGTCCAAGTGCAAGTTCTGGATGCGAGAGGTACACTTCTTTGGACACATAGTGTCTCAACAAGGGATAGTGGTAGACCCATCAAAGGTTGAAGTAGTTATGTCTTTGAAAAAACCCAAGAATGTAGCAGAGGTTCGTAGTTTCTTGGGTCTGGAAATCTATTATCGGAGGTTCATACCCGACTTCTCTCGAGTTGCAGCTCCTTTGAAATATTTGACTAGAAAAGACCAAACCTTCATATGGAATGACCAGTGTCAGGTAGAACTACTGTAAATATGGCCTTTATCAGTGCTAGAAAAGTCCATTTACAGTGCTAAAAAATCATTGTTAATCTCAGCGAAGATGGGGGGGGGTCCATTTTATCAGCGCTCAGAAAAGCACTGATAAAGGCCCCTTTTATCAGCGCTAAAAAAAGCAATGATAAAAGTTAAAAAAACATTAAAAAAAATAAAAAAAATATTATTTCAATTCGTGGAGGGGATTCAACAGCGCTTGAAACCCCCTTTAACAGCACCCCACCCCACCCCAGCCCGCACGACCCAACCACCCCCGCAGCCTTTAACAGCACCCCCACTCCCTTTAACAGTGCCCCATCCCCTTTAATAGTACTAGGTCTTATTCCCCACCCACATGCGTGACCTACCTCCCCCTGGATTCGAAATCGGGACCTCTTGCCTGCGCACCTAAGCCTTTACCACTCCACCATATTGCTTTGCTCTTCATTTATTAATATATATATTTATTTATATATACATTTAGTTATATTTACTCGTATATTAATATATATTTATATTAATATATATATATATATGTTAATATATATATAGTTATATTAATATATATATATATATATATCTGTATATTAATATATATATATATATATATTCATATATTAATATATATAGTTATATTAATATATTAATATATTTATTCATATATTAATATATATTTATAAGATCAGTTTTAAATACATTTATAAAATATGTTTTTTTGTGTGTATAAATAAATAAATACATATATACAACACACACACACACATATATTATATGTGTATATGTAAGTATAATTATACATATTTATATATATTTACAAATATTATATATTAATATGTATAAACATATGTTTAGAATATATAGATAATATATATTAGTTTGTCAATAAAGACACACAAATATATATATATATATATATATATATATACACATACACATTATATAGGTATATAAATATTTATATATTTGTATTTTAAATAAAATGGATATTAGATTTTTATTTAGATAAGACTTATATATTGAGAAATATATTTTATATGTAAATATGTTTAATTATTTATTTATAAAATTAAAATTTTATGTGTGAATATATAAAAAAATATGTATATATTTGATTATAAATAACAATACATTATGAAAAATGATAACAAGCCCTGAAAACCTGAAAAATAGGTAAAAAATGGAGAAACCCTCAAAACCCGTAAATACAGTCAGAAAGTCAAATAAACCCTAAACTCAGGGTAATGAAAAAAACTTCTGATCCGAGAGTCTGTTCCAGCTTTGTGACAAGTCAAATCAAAGATCATTAAATGATCTTTGATATTATAGGTGGTGGAGTCCAAACGGACATGCAGATCATAAGTTACAGATGTTTGAAAAAAATAGCAGACATGACAAAAGTGCTAGAAATGGGGGCTTGAAAAACCTAACAAACTGTAGAGTCACTGAAAAGGGAATAACTTTTGATATGGGGGTCTGTTTTAGCTCTTTGACTAGTCAAAACAAAGCTCATGGAACAGACTATGATATAACAGGTGGTGGAGGCCAAACAAACACACAGATCGGGAGTTATTTTCGTTTTAAGAAAAATTTGATAGGGCACCAGACATAGAAACAGAGTTTTGGAGGCCTTTTGATGTTTTTTTGGGGTTTTAGGGTCTGGAAAATTATTGAAAATATGTTCCAGTTGGTTTGATGCGTATATCTCTTCACTTCCTTCGATCTGATATGTGGTAGAGCCCAAACGGACACCCGGAACGAAAGTTATGCCCGTTTGAAGTTGGAGTTTTTTTGGAGCGGTATAACTGATATATCTTCCATTTCTTTGATCTTATCATGGTTTATATTGAATTTGGTTCTCAATCATCTCACGAGCTTCGATTTTACTAGTTACGACGCTTAAATTAACACCCAGTGCAGAAGTTATGCCCGTTTTAGTGAGTTACGAGTTTCTTAGGTTTTTAGGCGTTAGGAGGGTTGCTCAATTTCAAATGATAATAACTTCTGCTCCGGGTGTCCGTTTTGGCTCTAACACATATCAAATCAAAACTTTTTAAAAGATACACACTCTAGTGACCACTGTAATCCCTTATCATGTTCTCCAAGTCCTAAAAAGGCCCAAAATCCCTCCGGACGGTCATAAGTTTGGCTCCGGGTGTCCGTTTTGCCATAACTTCTGCTTCGGGTGTCCGTTTTATCTCTACCACATATCAAATCGAAGCTTGCGACTAGACCTACACTTAGGTGACCATTTGAACACCTTATAATATTCTTCAAGGCACTAAAAGATCCTTAATCCCTCCAAACAACTATAATTTCTGCTCCGGGTGTCCGTTTTGCATCTACCACATATATCAAATCGATCTAAAAAATATTTAAAAAATATATATTATATTTATATCAATATAAATATACCTATATATCAATATATTATTTTTTATAAAATATTTTTTTTGAAAAATAAATTTTATCAGCTCTAGGAAAAAAGCGTTGATAAAGCCCCCCTTTATCAGTGCTACTAAAAAAATCATTGTTAAAGGGCGAAACTGCGGAAACCCAATTTTGTGGTAGTGTAGCTTTTAGCTTTCTAAAGGGGAATCTGGACAGTGCCCCAGTGCTTAGGTTTCCAGAGGAAGGGGTGATGTTCAAAGTGTTCTGTGACGCTTCTAGATTAGGCTTGGGGTGTGTGCTAATGAAGTAGTGAGGGGTGATCTCTTATGGGTCTAGGCAGTTACATCCTCACGAACATAACTATGCCACCCATGACCTATATCTTGTAATGGTCGTGTTTGTGTTGAAGTTTTAGTGTCATTACCTCATCGGGGAGAGATTTGTGGTTTTCACAGATCACAAGTGCTTGAGCTATATTTTTTCCCCAATGAAACTTGAACTTGCATAAGTAAAGGTGGATAGAGTTTCTCCAGGATTATCACTTCAAAATCTATTACACCCCCGAGAATGGGAACGTGGTGGCCAATTCCTTGAGCAGGAAGTCGCAGAAGGAGGTAGTTCAGGAATCCATAGATGCTTGGAAGGAAATGGAGGAGTTGGACGCTTTGCACCTGGATATTGGGAAGGACAATGGAATATGCTATCTATTTCAGATGATAGTGAAGTCTTCCTTGGTGTTGCTGGTAGAGGAGTCTCAATGGGGAGACTTATACGCTAAAGTGATGCATAATCACACAACCCAGGGTGATGCTCTGGAGGGATGGTTGGAGGATAGTCAGAATCAGATGCTTTTCCATGGAAGTTGTTTTTCCCAGTGACAATGCATGAGGAAGTTCTCCATGAGTTCCATATCTCACCCCTGGCAGTGGATCCAGGAGTCTCTAAGATGTACCAAGTCCTAAGGGAGCAGTTTTGGTGGCCCGGGGTGAAGCGTGCAGTGGAAAAGTTTATGGTAAGGCGCCTAGTGTGTTAGTAGTTGAAGGCTGAGCACCGTGTTATGGTGGTCTATTGTAGCCCTTGGATGTTTCTGAGTGGAAGTGGGATGAAATCTCGATGGATTTTATCACAGGTTTACCCATAGCTCATGGAGGATGCGATGATCTTTGGATAGTAGTGGACCAGTTGATGAAGTCGGCTCACTTCTTGGCGATCAAGGAGTCGAGCGTAGTAGATGCCTTGACAAAGAGATATGTGGATGAGGTGGTGCGACTACATGGAGTTCCAAGATCCATTATCTCAAATTGAGACACATGGTTTACCTTGTTGGAGTTGGTGGTCTAGAACCAACTACTTTGTACTTTATTCATTAATAAAAGCCTTATCACATCTTGATTATTCTTCTGCGTGACAATGCATGTGATAATGTCCTAAGGATAACTGTTGCATTAAAGGGTCATAGCGGATCCCTACTATGATGAGAACCTGGAAGTGCCATAACACTATTCTTGAAAGTATGTTCTATGGTCGAATGATATTATTTGAGGGGCACAAATAATACAGGTCATTAGGGGTGATGACTCATAAAACTTTGAGGCACCTTCTCATGGTGTGCGCCCTTGGTAATATCCAGGAGGATATTATGAGAATGAGACCCGCCAGTAGGAAATCGACATTTCATAGTGTCATTGGATGTTCCTATCTGCGGACGTGTGTATTGGTCCTTAGACTTTAAGATTATTATTAATGGGTATTACAACTCGTGCACTTATATGTATTGACGAAAACTGTGACGACACACTGTTCGTAGCGAGGTAGGATACGTTGGGTGCATTACGAGTAATACTGCATTAATAGATAATGCGAGAAAGGATTTGTCCCTTCTGTTCCATAACAGAAGTAGATATCTCAGGCCCTTTGATGGAATTGATATAGCCTACATAAATCCATGGCCATGGTAAGGTATGGGCGAGTTCAATTCCGGGAAGTCAAAGAAAGAATAATCGAGCACATGAGTTGATGACACTAGCATGCAACTCGCTTGATTAGAGATATTGAGACAAAGGAATTATATTACACGGTAAGCGTTCGTAGGAGGTCACACGTCATTGCGGCGTTAACTTCTTTCTCTATGGGTGCCTTGACGTGTTGCTAGACGCTAACCTTGGACTTTAGGCAGGCTCAGCCTAATGCCACCGAGAAAGAGGACTAGAGGGTCACACACTAAGTGTGTCCATGTATCTCAGTTAAATATTAATTTAACAAGTTGAATAAATATTATTCCCGATTGTTGTTTAATAATTATTCAAGGATGTCTGATCGCATTTATTTCGACACTAGTTATTCGAGAGAATATATTGTGGGCGAAATAATATGCATTTATTAGCGAGTAATGCAGTTAAATTTATTTAAGAAATAAATAGCCATTACTCAAGGTCTAATAAATTAGGTGGAGGAAAATAAATAAAACTGGAAAAATAAAAAGTACCCGCCGTGTGTGTTTATACATACACTCCGTGTAGTTTGTTTTTTCGGGATTCGTGAGAAAATATTGTTTATTTAATTAAATGATATTAAATGTGATACATTGGATGCATGCCAAGTAATAATGATGGTCAACTGTCATTATTAAGACATGGGGTATTATTAAGAATTAAATGAAATAATTAAATGCTTTTGGGAAATTAATTCATTTTATTATTCTAAGTATTATAAATCCCAATTACATTACTCTCATGAGAGTTAGCCATTTTGGTTGTGCACAACGGATTGGAAATACTCTCAAGCCAAGAGAGAATTCCCTTTCCACCAAGAACGCTTTCAAGTTACGAAAGCAAGATCCTCCACCGGATCAAGGCGATCGAAGAAGGACATCACAAGTGAAGGATCTTCCGCGCTAGCACCTAGAGTTCCCTTCGGCGACGTCCAGAGATACGTGACACACGTGTGGATCACCGCTAGAGGAATCCTACACTTGGATTATCCGACACAACGACGGATCACAGGATCGTGACCGGAGACACCAACGAAGAAAGAATTCCATCAAGGTAATTCTTATGAATTAATTAAATTAATTATAACCAACATATGAAGATCCTATCTCAAGGGTTCCAGGACTCTTCTTTTCTTTTTCGTTCTTCGTTCTATTCTGAAGATCCGGCGTTTTATATCGTGACGGATCTCGGATTGAACGTCATTTAACGCTAAAATTAAAGTTGGGCAAACCCACCAACGCGCTTCCGCTACACCCAGATCCTACAAGTGGTATCAGAGGGGTCATATCATTGGTTATAATTATTTAGTTTTTCGTTGATGTTTTACACATTTAATAATTTAGTTGTTTCAATTCATGTTTAATCATTCTGGAAATCTGAATATCGAGATCTGTTCCTCCTCCATCGTTTCTCATTCACCTCACATAAACATGTTTTTTTAATTTTGATTAAAATAAAATAGAAGAACTCATCCAGAGGAGCCAAACGTTTTTGGCCATACAACACCAGAATACACGACGTGTATTCGGAAGTACACGCTGTGTAGTCTAGGTTCAATGTATTGACCGATCTGCCAAATCAGGCCATGTATTGAGGTCATTTATGACACCGTGTGTTGACCAGAAACAGGTGGCACACGGTTTCCGGATTACACGCCGTGTGGTCCAACTGAACACGGCGTGTAGTCCCTTCGGGTTTGGGTTGGGCTGTGTACCCCGTACACGACTTGCCCAGATGGAAACCGTGTAACGCGGAAACTACACGGCGTGTGTCCAAAAGAACACGCCGTGTACTCCTAAAATTTCCTAAGTATATTTACATGCCATGTCCCCGGGCGTGTACTTCGGATGGATGGTGAAGAAAAGTACACACCGTGTAGTCGGAACTACACGCCGTGTACTCACCCAAATTACACAGATTTATTAAAATTTAATTATTATATTATACAAACCCTTGAGACGTGTACCATGGTGCAAGTGTAAATCTAAGACACAACATGTGATAGGTGTTTTATATATATGTGTTTAATTTAACATCTGCGTAATGAACGAAAATTCACCAGGTTGCCTCCAAGGTACAAGTTACGTACAAGGATAATTTTAAATGAATTTATTTGTTTAAAATTATGATGGATGAGAATCTCAAGGAAGTTCAGAAAAGGGTTTAAGATAAAAGGATTGATTAATTAAAGATAATTAATTGATTCAAGCATGATTTATCTTAAACAAGAACGATTAAAGAATTGAATGCTAGTTTTATTTATGCGTAAATATCGTTGCATGTATAGATGATCATGAGCTAGACCGAGACCTTTGTATGTGAATGGTTTCTTTTAATTTATTTATTTAAATTAAATTTGTTTTCCTGCGAGCCATCTCCTCATTAATATGTAGGGCCTGCGTGCCCAAGGATTCTTTTATGTAAAACCCTTTTTTTCCCCTCACCTGCATGTGAGATAAATGCATATGTAATGGATGGAGCTCCCAAGCTGGTGGAGGCGGCTCAAGTCAGGAGCCAAGGTGAAACCAATCCAAGGAGATACAAAGGTGGACAGGTGGAAAGCTGTAAACACGAACCCGAAAGGTTCAAGGTGTTTCTCCCCTAGGTCTTGGGTTAGTTTATCAACCGCTAGATAAACTAACCAATAGAAAAGCTCATGATCATACCATTTATTTTATTTCTGTCAGTTGCATGGTTTATTTATTGTGGGTGTGTTGTCACGATCACACAATTAATGAATTAAACGAGCATGCAAGATGGAACTAAAATAAAACTGGCTTATACGTAAATATTATCTTAGAAATGGTTAATCACTTAATTATATCCCACTTAATATTAACAAGCATGTAATCAAAGATAATAAAATGGAAATTTACGTATAAGGATAAAACCCCTCAAAAGAAATATTAAGTCGGTATAGCCTTCCATAATCTTGGTTAGAATCGAACCATAGTTCAGAGTGCTTGACCAACCCTAGTTGGGGTGCTTTCAATTATTGGGGAATTCTAATTCAAGGTTTTGGGTTGACTTGACTTGGTTCGCATCAAGGGTTGATTGCCACAGCAGGACTTGGTGTGACCAAGAGGCAAAGGTTGAGGAAATCTAAAATAAAAAGGATTTCAGGATTGGGGAGTCCACTCAACAGATCAAGGAGCTGCGAGTTAATGCAGTTATCATTTGGAATGCCTACCTATTAACCCTTCAAGTTGCTTGAACAACCCTAGTTGGGGTAATGCGAAGGGAAATATGGATCCTTTCCACTAGAATATTCAGGCAACATAATATTCCGAAGTCAATGGTGAGGGCTATTGGATTTCGATAAAATAGTTGGAGACTAATAAGTATTAATTTATTTATTTGTCTCAATTTTTGTAATAAAGTACTAAAACTTTGCTCATCTTAATTTCTAGAAACAGAAATAAAATGAATTCAAACATATCATTGCGCACCATACTCGAGAAGAAAAACCTTCTCACCGGCACCAATTTCCAAGAGTGGAAGAGGCGTTTACGCGTCGTCCTTCGCCACGAAAGAAAATTGTATGTGCTGGAAGAGCCTATTCCAGTTGCGCTTGGGAAAGAGACTAGTGATGAGGAATTATCTCTCTACATGAAACACATGGATGACGCCACAGATGTCCAGTGTTTCATGCTATTGGCCATGTCTAATGAGCTCTTGAAGCAACATGAAAACATGGACGCGTATAACATGATGTCTCACCTTAATGATCTCTACCAAGAGAAGGTGAGACAAGAGAGGTATGAGATCTCCAATGCTTTGTTCACCACGAAGCTTGGAGAGTCTGCGCCATTTGGGCCTCATGTAGTCAAGCTTATTGGCTACATTGAACGCCTGGAAATCTTAGGGATTAAATTCCCGGATGAGTTGCGTATAGATCTCATCCTATCATCACTACCCAAGACCTTCTCTAGCTTCATTGTCAACTATAACATGAGCGGCAATGAGAAGAGTCTATCGGAGCTTCTGACCTTGATTCGCCAGGTTGACAAGGACATGGGCCGTGACAAACCCGCAGTCCTTATGGTGAACAAGAAAAGGAAGGACAAGGCAAAGGGGCCAAAGACTTATAAATGGTCTGAAGCCCCCAAGAACCGTCCCTCCAAGAAGGGGAATATCCAGAGGCAGGGCAAGGAACGAGAGGTAGTGTGTTTTACATGTGGCAAGCAAGGCCACTGGAAGAGGAATTGCACCCAAAAGCATGGGGACGCTAAAGGTGCGTTCATTATCGAGTGCAATCTTTCTATTTCTACACATTGGGTATTAGATATAGCTTGTGGGGATCACATCTGTATTCAAATGCAGGAACCAAGTAGATTTAGAAAGATCGCCAGAGGAGAGGTGGATCTTCGAGCTGCCAATGGCGCAAGGCTAGCTGCATTGGCTATTGGAGACTACCATCTCTCATTGCCGACTGGCATGATTTTGGTTTTACAAAACTGTTATTTTGTGCCTAGTGTTACCAATAACATAATTTCTGTATCTTGTTTAGATATGGATGGATTTATTTTCAAATTTGGAAATAAGGGTTGTCTCTTTTATAAGAACAACGTATGTTATGGTATGACACATTTGAATAATGGTTTGTAAGTATTAAATTATGAAAACCAAGTGTTGGCAATCGATAACGAAACAAACTCACATGACTCATACATCACCCAGTTATGGCATCACCGTCTTGGTCATGTAAACAAGAAGCGTTTGAAAAAGCTCTGTCAAGATGGCTATTTATACTCTACTGAGCTAAAACCACTTGATAGATGTCACGCTTGTTTACAAGGTAAAATGACCAAGCTGCCTTTTGGTGGACATGGTGAAAGGGCCACAGAGCTTCTAGGATTGGTACACATGGATGTATGTGGACCATTTCCAGTAGAAGCTAGAGGTGGATATTCTTACTTCATTACTTTTACTGATGATTTGAGTAGATACAGATTTTTCTACTTAATGAGGTATAAGTCAGAAGGCTTAGAGAAATTTAAGGAATTCAAGAATGAAGTAGAGAATCAGCTTGGTAAGAAGATAAAGAAGCTTCGATTGGATCGAGGTAGAGAATATCTGAACCAAGAGTTCATCGATCTTCTACGGGAGTCTGGGATTATATCTCAGCTCACTCCTCCTTACACACCACAGTGGAATGGTGTTAGTGAAAGGAGGAACCACACCTTGTTAGACATGGTGAGGCCGATGATGAGTCATGCGAATCTTCCATTATCCTTTTGGGGATATGCATTACAAACTGCAGCATACACATTAAACCGAGTACCAACTAAGGCAGCAAATGGAATTACCTCCGAGTTATGGAATGGAAAGCAACCCATTTTGTCGCATACACGTGTATGGGGATGCGAGGCATTTGTTAAAGCCTTCTCAGGCAACAAACTAGCACCCTGGGGCACGAAGTGTATCTTTACATGATATCCTAAGGAAAATAAAGGATATTACCTATATAACCCTCAAGACAAGAAAGTGATTGTCGCCAGACAAGACGTCTTTCTTGAGAGGGAGCACATCCTCAAAAAGGATAGTGGGAGCAAGATTGACTTTGACGAAGTTGATGCTCAAGATACACAGGAATTGGTACAGGAACAAGTTCCACAGGTCCCCGTGGAAGAGGTTCCAGAAACACAAGTACTGCGTAGGAGCTCAAGAGAGGTAAGGGAACTGGAGAGATTTGGTTTCCTAGTCACCGAGGATGGTGAATCATTATTGTTGGACAATGATGAACCTATCTCCTACAAAGAAGCAGTAGAAAGCTTAGAAGCTGCAAGATGGCTAGAAGCTATGAATTCTGAGATGGATTCCATGTATCAAAACCAAGTCTGGGTTCTGGTCGATGAGCCAGTTGATATAAAGCCTGTTGGATGCAAATGGGTATTCAAGAGAAAGCTAGACATGGAAGATCAATTTAGCACCTATAAAGCAAGGCCAGTGGCTAAAGGATTCAGACATAATCAAGGAATTGACTATGATGAAACCTTTTCTCCAGTTTCCACGTTTAAATCCATAAGAATCATACTTGCCATAACAGCTTACCATGACTACGAGATTTGGCAGATGGATGTCAAAACGGATTTCCTTAACGGGAACCTTCAGGAAGATGTCTATATGACACAACCAGAAGGGTTTGTGACACCAGGTGAAGCCAAATGGGTTTGCAAGTTGCAGAAATCCATTTATGGATTGAAGCAAGCATGCAGGTCATGAAACATCCGATTTGATGAATCCATAAAGGAATTTGGTTTCATTAAGAACGAATGTGATCCATGTGTTTATAAGCGATTTAATGGGAATACGGTCATTATTCTAGTAGTAGATGTTGATGACATATTGCTTATTGGAAACGACGTACCAACCTTACAGCCAGTTAAGGACTGGTTGAACAAGTGTTTCTCCATGAAGGACTTGGGAGAAGCATCCTACATTCTAGGGATCAAGATCGTTCGTGATAGATCCAAGAGGCTGCTTGGACTAAGTCAGGGTACATACATTGACCAGATACTAAAGAGATTTAGTATGGAACAATCCAAGAGGGGATTGGTTCCAGTGTCACATGGCTTAAATCTTTCTAAGAAAATGTATCCTCAGACACAATAAGAGAAAGATATGATGAGTAAGATCACATACACTCTAGATATAGGATCCATCATGTATTCCATGTTATGTACCAGGATTGATGTTGCCTATGCACTGAGCATGGTAGGCAGATATCAAGAAGATCCAGGAGAACAACATTGGACTGCTGTTAAGACTATCCTTAAGTATTTGAGAATAACTAAGGATATGTTCCTGGTGTATGGAGGAGACGAGGAGCTTGTCATCAGAGGGTATCATGATGATGGTTTTCAGACAGATCAAAATGATCTGAAGTCGCAATCTGGATATGTTTTCTGTCTCAATGGAGGAGCTATGAGCTGGAAGAGTTCAAAGTAGCCAGTTGTCGCCGATTCTACAGCGGAGTCCGAATATATAGCGGCTTCTGATGCAGCCAAGGAAGCCGTCTGGATTCGGAACTTTGTCCAGGAGCTTGATGTGGTGCCTAGCAGTAAAGATCCCATTACACTGTATTGTGATAATACTGCAGTGGTGGCTCTTGCAAAAGAACCAAGGTCACATCAACGGGCAAAGCACATACTCCGGAAGTACCACCTCTTGAGGGATTTCTATCAGAGGGGTGAATTTGCAGTGAGCAAAGTGTCCACAGAAGAGAACGTGGTGGACCCCATGACTAAAGGCCTATCTTAACAGAAGCATGAATATCATGTGAGAGCTAGCGGGTTAAAGGTTGTTAGCAGTTGACTCTAGTCCAAGTGGGAGTCTGTTGGAGTTGGTGGTCTAGAACCAACTACTTTTTACTTTATTCATTAATAAAAGCCTTATCACATCTTGATTATTCTTCTGCATGACAATGCATGTGATAATGTCCTAAGGACAACTGTTGCATTAAAGGGTCATAGCGGATCCCTGCTATGATGAGAACCTGGAAGTGCCATAACACTATTCTTGAAAGTATGTTCTATGGTCAGATGATATTATTTGAGGGGCACAAATAATACAGGTCATTAGGGATGAGGACTCATAAAACTTTGAGGCACCTTCTCATGGTGTGCACCCTTGGTAATATCCAGAAGGATATTATGAGAACGAGACCCGCCAGTAGGAAATCCACATTTCATAGTGTAATTGGATGTTCCTATCTGCAGACGTGTGTATTGGTCCTTATACTTTAAGATTATTATTAATGGGTATTAAAACTCGCACACTTAGATGTATTGATGAAAACTGTGACGACACACTGTTCGTAGTGAGGTAGGATACGTTGGGTGCGTCACGAGTAATACTGCATTAATAGATAATGTGAGAAAGGATTTTTCCCTTCTGTTCCATAACCGAAGTAGATATCTCAGGCCCTTTGATGGAATTTATATAGCCTACATAAATCCATGGCCATGGTAAGGTATGAGCGAGTTCAATTCTAGGAAGTCAAAGAAAGAATAATCGAGCACATGGGTTGATGACACTAGCATGCAACTCGCTTGATTAGAGATATTGAGACAAAGGAATTATATTACACGGTAAGCGTTCGTAGGAGGTGACACGTCATTGCGGCGTTAACTTCTTTCTCTATGGGTGCCTTGGCGTGTTGCTAGATGCTAACCTTGGACTTTAGGCAGGCTCAGCCTAATTCCACTGAGAAAGAGGCCTAGAGGGTCACACACTAAGTGTGTCCATGTATCTCAGTTAAATATTAATTTAACAAGTTGAATAAATATTATTCCCGATTGTGGTTTAATAATTATTCAATGATGTCTGATCGCATTTATTTCGACACTAGTTATTCGAGAGAATATATTGTGGGCAAAATAATATGTATTTATTAGCAAGTAATGCAGTTACATTTATTTAAGAAATAAATAGCCATTACTCAAGGTCTAATAAATTAGGTGGAGGAAAATAAATAAAACTGGAAAAATAAAAAGTACACGCTGTGTGTGTTTATACATACACGACGTGTAGTTTGTTTTTTTGGGATTCATGAGAAAATATTGTTTATTTAATTAAAAAATATTAAATGTGATACATTGGATGCATGTCAAGTAATAATGATGGTCAACTGTCATTATTAAGACATGGGGTATTACTAAGAATTAAATTAAATAATTAAATGATTTTGGGAAATTAATTAATTTTATTATTCTAAGTATTATAAATCCTAATTACATTATTCTCATGAGAGTTAGCCATTTTGGTTGTGCACAACGGATTAGAAATACTCTCAAGCCAAGAGAGAATTCCCTTTCCACCAAGAACGCTTTCAAGTTACGAAAGCAAGATCCTCCACCGGATCAAGGCGATCGAAGACGGACATCGCAAGCAAAGGATCTTCCATGCTAGCACTTGAAGTTCCCTTCGGCGATGTCTAGAGATACGTGGCACACATGTGGATCACCGCTAGAGGAATCATACACTTGGATTCTCCAACGCAATGACGGATCACATGATCCTAACCGGAGACACCAACAAAGAAATAATTCCATCGAGGTAATTCTTATGAGTTAATTAAATTAATTATAACCAACATATGAAGATCCTATCTCAAGGGTTCCGGGACTCTTCTTTTCTTTTTCGTTCTTCGTTCTATTCCGAAGATCCGGCGTTTTATATCATGACGGATCTCGGATTGAACGTCGTTTAATGCTAAAATTAAAGTTGGGGAAACCCACCAACGCGCTTCTGCTGCGCCCGGATCCTACATACCTCACGAGTCTAGAGGAGATTGCAGCATTCCTTTGGCACCCGGTTGCGCCTTAGCACTGCTTTCCACCCTCAGACGTATGGGAAGATGGAGAGGACCATCTAGACATTGGAGGACATGCTGCAGGGGTGTGTATTGGACTTCAGAGGATTGTGGGTATGACACTTGACCCTGTTAGAGTTTTCTTACAACAATAGCTATCACTCTACCATTGGCATGACACCATTTGAATCCTTTTACAGAAGACCGTGTCACTCACCCATGTGTTGGATAGAGGCAGGGGAACCATCCCTTCTTGGACCGGAGGTAGTGCATAGCACAATGGAGAAAGTTCAGCTTGTGTGAGAGAGGATGAAGGCGGCTCAGAACCAATAGAAGTCATATGTCAATCATAGGAGGATGCCTTTGGAGTTCGAGGTTGGGGACAACATGTTCTTAAAGGTCTCCCCTTGGTGTGAACAGTGGAGGTTCAGTAAGGGAAGCAAGCTTTCTCCTAGGTTCATCGGACCTTTTGAAGTGTTGGGACAAGTTGGCGAGGTGGCATATCAATTGTCGTTACCACCCCGGTTGGAGAGAATCCATGATGTCTTCCATGTATCTCAGCTCTGTCGGTATCTACATGATGACTCCCACGTCCTTGACTAGGGAGATATGGATATCGAGGGCGATGCAACATTCGTGGAACGACCGGTAAGAATTGAGGATCGTGAGGAGAAGGTGATGCATGGACAGACCATTCCTCTGTTTTGTGTGTTATGGAGGCATGGTGGCCTCGAGGTGAGTACTTGGGAGCAATAAGTGCAGATGTGTGACCAGTACCCAAAGTTGTTCTAAGTTTTGCTCTTGTGTTTGCTTTGTGCCTTTCTTATTATGTAATGTTTTACCTCACTTAATTTATGATACGTTGTTTCCCTATCCTCTAATTTTGTGTGAAAAGTCCTGAATATGGGGAGGCGAGAACATGATCCCTAATAAATATGAATTAATGTGGATACGATTAAACCCGTGCGGGCAAGTCAATGCCATCCAAAGTGGATAGTATATTGACATGGAGGAAGTATCTCTCTAATCCATATGTCTGGACAGAGTGACCTTTGGTGTATGTGTGGTTTTTTGGGGGATTATTGGGCCTTAGTGTCGCACAATTGTTTAGGAGATATATTTCATGGAGGTGTCCTTGGATGTTGAGGTTTTCACTCCATCTTTAGAATAACACAAGGTGGTTTACTCCTAAGAGGTATCTTAAGGGATGGTTGTTCGGAACTCTTTTCTTTTGGGATAGTTTTAAAATTCTCAGGGAAGAGAATAGTTTGAGAGGTATCTGATGTAATAACCCAAATTTCCCCAAGCCCTTCTCTTGTAAAAATCCAGTGTTTAGGGTGTTCTGAGAGGCAACAATGGCTCATTTAAAGAGTTTTCCAAATTTCCAATTTTCTGTCGGCATGTTAGTGCATCGACATTTTAGTGCGTCGGTGAGTCATAAGCGTCGACATCGGAGAGTCAGGGGTGTCAGCATCGGTGAGTCAGGGGCTTCGACATCGGTGAGTTGAGGGTGTCGACATTAGTGAGTCGAGGGCATCCGTGTCGGTAGGTAATGGAGTCGGTATGTCAAGGCGTCAGTAGGTCGAGACATTGGTAGGTCGTTGCATCAGTAGGCCATGGCGTTGATAGTTTAGTGTCGGTGGCTTAGCTTCAGTGGCTCAGCATTGGTAGGTTGTGTCGGTAGCTCACCCATTGGTGGCTCAACGTTAGTGACTCACCCATCAGTGACTCATTCCCAGTTTTTCCCAGTTTTTCTAGTTTCACCCCTGTTACATGTTTATTTCCATGAAATGGTAACTTATCAACTTAAAGTGGTGCAATGGGCTGTCTCCACTATTTTTTAGGGTAATTATTAAATTCCCCGTATCTTATAATGTTCCACCAGCCTTGTAACCGCCAAGCCTTGTGGTCAAACCACGATCAGATTTTCAAGTACTTTGAAATCGTCTCCTTGATTTTTAGGATCTTTCCCTTTCATAAATAGAGATCCCTTCTTTCCTTATTCCTTTTCATTTCTTGTGATGCGCCTAGAGCCTTCCTCCCTAGACTAGTCGTGCACCTGTTCCAGAGTTTTTCGACTCAACTTTCTTAGAGTTCTTCCCTACTGCTTGCGTGACCCTTGTTCTTGATGCAAGATGGAACTTCGATCCTTTTCTCATCCAGGTAGGGATTTATTTTTCTTCTCTTTAATTATGCATCATGTGGGGTGGGTTTGCTAATGAATCCTTGTGAGGAATGGCTGAAAACTTTTCTTAAAAATAAGAAATAGATAAGGAATAAATTTGAGCAAAAGATAACATGGGTAAATAAAATAACGTCCAAAGAGTGGTTTGATGTTGATAGCCTATTTTATTTTTATCTTTGATTTTGTTGTGGTTGCTGTGGACTTATGAATTTTGAAAATCATAGCCATTGGTGGTCTTTTCTTGTGCACTAGTGATGTTCTGTTTTGTTGAGATGCTTGAATAAATGACTGGAACACCAAATCTGCTTAATCACGTATACTTGGTTAAATAAATGAATGCCCTAGGATCAGGCCTATTATGTAATCACCCCAGTTATAATTAAGTGGAATTAAAGAACCTATACCAGTTAAATATGAATATATACACATCCTATTGATAGGTGTGGATGAGTGCTGTGTTCTGTTGGGTTGGGTGACCTTGTGTGAGTTGTGTGGTGCTGCTGTTGGGAGCACGATTTGGGGTACACAGTTGTACAAAGGATTTGGTTCCATGAGAAGGGTGTAGTAGGTGTGTACATCAAGGATTTGGGTTAATGGTAGTTATTGTGGGCTTGGAGCGTGTTTTAGTATTGGTGGTGTGTTGGTATCTCAGTCTGAGAGAATGATTGATTGTGAAATGGATGAACTTGTAGGCAGCTAAACTGCCTTTGCTGTGTTGTGGTTGTAGAGAGATGTTGGGCAGTGGGACTGTGGTGTGGTTATGAACTTATATGTAATGGGACTACATTTGGGAATTTTTGGGCAGCGGGGCTGCGAAGCTGGGTTGTGAGAGAAGGATGTTGTGATAAAATTTTGAAGAGTGGTTGCTGGAAATGGCTGAACAAGTATCTAGAAAGATTGGGGGTTTGTGGAGTGGGACTGCAGTTTGGTTTTGCTTATTATTTTGGTGTGGTTGTGGTTGATAGTTGCCCGGTAGTATTGGAACAAAATAAAGTGAACCCCTTAATTAATAAATGGAAAGTGATTAAATGAAAAAGGGGATAGGCTTGTGTTTTATTGTGGCTGTTCGTATGGTTGTGCATATTGGGGTAGCAACAAAGGTGGTTGTGTGGGTTGGTTTCTTGTTTGGAACCTATAGGTTGGGCTGAGTGGTTGTTTACCTATATATATATTGTAGTTTCTTGTGATTCCTATATACACCCCACCCTTTTTGAGCACTATGTACCGAACACATCCATTTCATGGGGGAGGGTGTCTTTCCCAACATCTCGATGGGAGGATGGATGACTAGTTACTGACTTTCTTCCTGGAACCCTGTTCTGGGTTCTACCACCCAAGCATATCTGGGAAGGCTGTAATGACTTGAGTCTTAACATAGTCCAAGATTCTTTGGGCGAGGTATTGTTGTAGTTAAGAGGCATATGTATTTGCGGGCTAGTATTGTTTTCCCAAGTGTCTCCAGGATGAGCCCCATGTGTCTTCGGGCATGAAGTGTGGTTGTTGTGTCCTAGGTGTCTGTGAGTGGGATTGTGTGTGGTTGAGGCCCAGGTGTGCACAAGCGAGTTTTGGCAGTGGGACTGCGTATGTGAAGAGTGGTAGCGTCAAGATGTTAGCCATTAGGAAAAAGCAGTCAACCAATGGGAAAGTGGTATGGGGTACCCAAATATCGATGTTCATATACTATTACTTGACTTGACTTGCGTTATTTGGTGAGTGTTCCTTGGTGAGGCTGGGATGGTTAGTACTCCTGGTAGGTTCTTTGTGGTTCTACTGTTTTCTCACAGGGGAATTAATATGTTCCTTCACTTGTGCATGGGTGGCTTTATATTTTCTTACTGAGTATACTTGTATACTCACCCTACATATATAAAACTGTTTTTAGGTTTTCAGGAGGACTTAGAGGACCGTGATGGACTTTACTAGCTTAGGCATTGAGATTTGTTTCTGTTGCTGCTTATAATCTTTTCTTTTGGTACTTTACTTTAGAGTTTTCATTGTACCTTGTATCAACTTTACTTTTGAACATGCATATGGGAATTTATTTTGGATTTACTTTTGCTTTTAGTAATTGGAGTTGTTTGGGATTTACCATCTTAACTACCAATCTTATTCTATAAAAAGGGTAATGCCTTCCATTTCTGTGTGAGATTTTATCCCCTTGGTGCTAGTGGACACTCCGGGGCCTATTGAATGCGGGACTCGAGGGTTATTATCTCTTCTTAAACTTGAAGAAGGAAGGTTCTGGTAGTTTTCTATTCCTTTCCTCATCTTGGAGATGGAGGGTCATGAAAAAACTTTTTACACTTAAAAAAACTTTTTCTTTTGGAAAATTGAGTTTCGATGTGATTGTGGGTTTAATTTTAATTTAAATTATGCCACTTCTGTGAATTGAATTTGATAAAATAGATTCCATATTTAGAATTAACATAATCAATATTAGGTAATAAGGTCAACTTAATTTTTTTAATATAATGAATAGTAAAAATAGTAAAAATATATTCCCACGATTAATAATAAAACAAGTTTATCAGGGAGTTAAACTAAAGAGAGGAAGCCTCAAGATGAGAAGTATCTCACCAAGGGTGCAACGTTCGGTTAAAATAATAAGAAGAAGGCAAAGAGTGTGGAGACTTACAAGCTCTACATATTTAGGGTGCTGAAGCAGGTGTATCCGAACATTGGGATCTCAAGAAAGACCATGGGTGATGAACACATCTTCAAGAAGTTAGTGTAGGAGGCTTCTAGGTTGGTGTGGTACAATAAGAAGCTGATGATCACATCGAGGGAGAAGTGGGGAGAAGGTTGTCAATAGGCATGGGTTCTTAGTGGCGGTGAGGTTTGGTTGGATCTGACGCCTCTGGGGGCCACCAGCAACAAACCACACCTAAAATAGGGGGTTTGGGACCTTGAAGGTGGTGATCGATGTTTGTGAGCAGGGTTCCCCACCCGTCAGCTAGGATAGAGATCAGATAGAGGTTGACTATGTCCTCGATCAAGATGTGGGGAACATGGTATTGACTTCAGGCACATCAGTAGGGATGGAGTGGGTGCAGCAGGCGATAAAGCATGGGACAAATGTGGAATCGGGATGTAGGGAGACAGTGATAGTGACCTTGTGATGTGATTAGGGTATGACCTCGGTAATTGGATGAGAGGTGAATTCAGGACATGGTGCTGGCCACAATTTGGCGGCATGTTGGATTTGTTGGCAATACCATTTTGTCATAGCATTATGGGCCTAATTTTGGGGCTTCAATGTTCATTTAGGCCTTTGGGCCAATATCATTTGGGTCGATCATTCACGCACAAGCAATTGAGACTATGAGGCGATGGCCTTTTGGAGACAACGATGATCGATGATGGTGCATGATTATTTGGCCCAGTACTAGGGGGGATTTGGGTTATTTAACATAGACGAATGGGACATGCAATTATGGGGGTCTACAAGACTTAATTTTTTTTATGGATGAGGATATTTACTTGGTTGTATGTTGGGTTATTTTGTTTAAAACTTTTGTGTTTTTAGTTCTTTCTTCACCACATGCTTTGAGTTGCTATCTTTTTATGCATTTTTATTTTCTTTAATAAATTTTAGTACCAAGCACGCTCGGGTCATGAACCTTCCTAGTAAACAGATAAGGGTTATAATTATATAAAAACTTATCTAATTTTTATAGTATGAATATATTTCGACCTTATCCCATTTAATTCTTGGGAATGGTTCATTTTGGAGCCTTCTATCTAAGAAAATGACATGAAATTATTTGAAATTTTTAAAGATTACAAGTGTGCAACTCACCTCATTTATAAAAGGGAACCTCCTCTCATTTAATATCCACACTTTAAGAGCCTTTTATTTCTCATAACCCTTGTCAAATATATTCCTTACATCCTTCCTCATGACCCAGAGTCCCTAGATTGATCAGAAAACCACCCTAGGAAGGTTTTTGGTGCAAACCTAAAGAGGTTTTTCGAAGAAGAGGCATCGTTCTTAACCGAGTGTTTTTATTTTATTTATTCTCATAAATCCTTCAAATATTCTTTAACTATGATTAAATAATAATAAAAAATCTTCCATATAATTATATTTTTTATGTTAATGGAATAACCTATATCAATATTCTCTTCTATCAAATGGGAAATGAAACCATCGATCGTGTGTATGGAAGACCATCGCCTCGCAAACCGATGCAATTAGTTTTCCATAACTGTCTCTCATGAATAGATATAATTATGAATTTAATTTATATATATGATATTTATGAAATAATTATACTTTTTAAATTATAATAATACATATACCTTCTTACCTTTTAATCCTTTGGAAATCAATAACATCGCTCGTGCGTACGTGCAGACTACCGCCTTCATAAAGCGATACAATTCGTTTTTCATTTTTTCATTACATGGATGGTAATAAGAATATGTTTAATAAATATATATTATATAATAATTATTATGTAAATGAAAATTAATATTTAACTTTATTTCATTCCATCCATCAAAAAGTGAAAACAATGTTCATGCGTACGTACGACCTACCGTCTCCATGAATAGTAGAATTCATTTTTCTATCTATAACTTTTATGGATGACTATAAATATGTATATAATGAATATATATGATATTTATATCATTATTAATATTTTTTATATGATTTAACAATGATAAGAGTACAAGGACTAAAACTACCAAACCAAAACATACATGAAAAACAAAGCAATTATCACCCAAAACAATGATTTTAATAAAGGATTGTTAATAAATGAGTGATAAAAGGTTATAATTAAATCATATATGGTATTATATATATTATTATGGTTCTATAATATATTTATAATAAACATATATTTATCATATAGGAGGTTTGAACGTGTATGAAGAAATTAAAGACTTGAGGTAAGTGATTTTCGTGGACACATGCCATATTCACCACTTGTTTCTTTTTTGTGGTGTATATGATGACCATGTATTTATTTTATGATTATTATTATGAAAATTATATGGATTTACATATCCATATAAGGTTATTTATTTCATGTGGGTTATGATTCAAAAGTTATCAAAGTGGTAAGGGATTTATGTTTCAATCCTATTTTTAATCGTGATTGTTTATGCTTGAATTTCCATTGAGGAAATTATATGATACTTAACTGAAAATTCTATTTAATTTTTATCCTATATTTATTTATGGATAATATGTGTTTTTCTTTCATTTTACTCTCTTTAAGTACTCAAGAGACCGAAAGAATGTTTTTAAGGAAAACTGACTTTATTTCTCTCTTCGGTTGAAACTCATTTATCTTCCATGTCCATGTTTTATAAAAATGTTTTTATGAACATCCAATGGTTGTTTAAATTCATTTTAACCCATGTTTATATTGTTTATAATTTTTTTTTAAAAATAATCTTCTTGATGTTTTCCGAATGAAGTATTTTTGACCTTTTACCAAAAATGTGCACAGAATCTTTGTTTTAATGCATACGACATGAACAAAATTTCCCGTTATCATGACCGCTCAATGATTTGAAGCTTACTTTATAAATTTATAAGGTTATTTTCAAAGAAAAAGGATTTTAAAAATATTTTATGATTTTTTAGTCTTAAAATGATTGTTTTCAAAGTATAAAGGTTATTTTCCTCAAGAATATTTTAATTATCTTTTTATATAATTTATATTCATCAACGACAAAAACCTTTGGTGTTGCTTATGTTTTACTGGGGATATTATCCAATGGTACCATCCTTATTATTTATCTATATGTTTTATTATCATTGATTATGAGATGTTTATGAAACCCATTTATTTTCCATGGTTTATGCTATGATGGATTGATGAAATGTTTATGAAACTAGTTTTATTTTCATGGGTTATCATATGATGATTTTTTAATTATATTATGAAAAATATATTTCCTTATGTGATGGTTGGTCCCAGAATTAAATAGATCTCCAATGCATTGGGTAAATCTTTATATCTCATGATATAATTATGGAAAATAAGTCGATGTGCTTGATCCACTATGGGAAACAAGTAGATGTGCTTGATCCGCTATGGGAAACAAGTCTATGTGATTGAAATACTATGAGAAAAAAGTTGATGTGATTGATCCACTATGGGAAATAGGTCTTGATTCCTGATCCGTTATGATTTTATGGTCTCTGTAGTTAACCTTGACATATAAAATGGTTTCTATACTTATGATGATGCCACACTGTTATGACATGAACTTATGGTTCATGATTGGTTTATGATGATTTCTCACTTTTATGATTCATGCCATTTGAAATGATAAATATTTATGTCATGACTCATGTTTATGATCTTTGATAGATTGTGTATGAACTTTATAATTTTTGATCATGATCTCATACCCTTATGCTTATCTTATCATTTCATATGATCATTTATTAATATCTCCCGTGTTTAATCTTGTTGGGAATCTGAGCTCACCATTTCTTATATTCCCTTTCCTCAGTTTATGAAGAAAGGTTTTAAGTAGAGTATGTATATGAAGAGTACTAAATGGGGAGATATTTGTGTGTGATGTTGAAGATCGTTCATGAAATAAGAAGAACATGTATCTGATCTCCAAAGGCACTAAACCTTTACAGTCCCAAAACATGTATTTGTGAGATGTATTTAATATTCATATAAAAATATGTAATATTTATATATGAAAATCCGGAGTTTCTATAGTTGGTATCAGAGAAAGGTTTAGTTACCTTTGGAAACCAATATAAGAAAAATTTAGTAAAAACTCTTAGGATAAGTATAAGTATAGGATAACATCCTAAAGTTTTGTTAATGACCATGGATACCCTAGGTTAAACCTAAGGTATCATAGATTGAGAAGAAGTTTTCAAGATTTAGGCATCCTATGAATGATTTTTCATGATTTATCACTCTGATCAAAGATGCCTGATGATCATGCTAACCATTCTGGTTTTACTAAGTCATTGAAGATAGAATGATAAAGTTGATGTGGTTACAAGTATGCTCAAATATCTATTTGAGTTTAGTTATATGAATTCACTAATATCATGAATATTATCTAGGAATTTTAATTTCTATACTGAATAATTAGATGATGAATTGGTAGTGAAAACCCTTAATGGTATGATTATCACATCTCAAGTCTATAGTTCCTCTCTGATTGAAGTTTGTGGGAAAGAATTTCCTGCAGATCTTGTGATTCTCCCTTTAGTTGAATTTTATGTGATTCTAGGAATTAATTGAATTTATTTATATGGAAACCATATCAATTTATGAGGAAGGGAAGCCACGTTTCATATTCCAAATGAACCTACGATCATTTAGCGGTGCGAGGATGAATACAAATTTCCCATGGAAATTAATTTTATCTTATGGGTCTTAATTCCTATCCATGAAGGATATTTATCTCATATGGTTGGGCAGAAACTCAACATAAAAGATATGATTATTGTTCGATAGTTTTTTGATGTAGTTACAGAAGAATTTTCTGATTTTCCTCCAAGTCATGAAGTTGAGTTTTCAATAGAAACCATACTTAGTGCTACACCTATTTCAAATAATCCTTATAAAATAGTACAAATAAAGCTATATGAATTGAAGAAGAAACTATAGGAGAATCTTGATAAGGGATTTATTTATCCAAGTGTGCCACCTTGGGGTGCACTAGTTCTTTTTGTTAATAATAAAGATGGTTCAATGCAACTCTGTATTGATTATTGAGAACTTAACAAAATCACTACCAATAACAAGTATCCTCTACCTTGCATAGATGATTTGTTTGATCAATTATAAGGATCTCAATACTTTTCCAAGATTGATCTTCGATCTGGGTACTATCAGTTGAGGGTAAAAAGTGAAGACATACCCAAGACAACCTTTTGTACGAGGTATGGACACTATGAATTTATAGTAATTCCATTTGGTCTTAAAAATTCTCCTGCTATCTTCATGGATTTAATGAATAGAGTCTTTAGAGATTACCATGATCAGTTTTTGGTAGCATTTATAGATGGTATTATTATATATTAAAAGATAAAGTAAGAGCATGAATATCACTTGAGAATTGTACTGAAGACCCTGAGGAAGAAAAATTTTTATGAAAAATTTAGCAAGTGTGAATTTTTATTTCAGAAAGTTTCATTCTTGGGTCATATAATCTCATTTGAGAGTATTTTAGTAGATCCTTTAAATATGGAAGTTATTGATAAATTTCCTAGACTAACCATGATTAATGAGATCCATAGTTTTCTTGTTTTGGTGGGATATCATTGATGCTTTGTGGAAAATTTCTCACTATTGTCTAATCCACTCACTAACTTAACTCAAAAGGGATCCAAGTTCCTTTGTACAAATGAATGTGAGGAAAATTTCAAGGAACTAAATAGAAGGTTAATCAGTACACCTGTGCTTACATTACCCTGCAACAGAGAAGGGTTTGTAATCTATAGTGATGAATCAAAGAAGGTATTAGTATGTATTCTCATGTATAATGATATGGTGATAGCTTATGCCTCACAATAATTGAATGTTCATGATAAAAATTACCAAACTCATGATTTGGAGTTAGCTACGATAATTTTTTCATTAAAGATATGGATGCATTATATTTATGGAGAAATATGTGATATATATAATGATCATAGAAGTTTAAAGTATATTTTCACATAAAAAGAGTTGAATATGAATCAGAGAAGATGGTTGGATCTGATTAATATATTATGACTGCTCAATACATTATAGAGATTTGAAAGAGTGTTTCTGGTGGGATGACATGAAGAGAGATATTATAGAATATGTATCTTGGTGCATAATATGTCAACAGGTTAAGGTTGAGAGACAAAATTTGAAGGGGATGTTACAAGCATTATCTATACCAGAATGGAAATGGGAAAACATCACCATGGATTTTTTCATGGGACTCCCCAAAACATATAAAGGCCATAATTCTATTTGGGTTTTAGTCAACCAGCTTACAAAGTGACCACATTTCATTACTACCAGAGAATGATTATCTCTTTATCATCTTTATAGGATATACATTAAGGAATCAATAAGTTTAAATGGAGTACCATATTCTATTGTTTCTGATCAGGATCTGAGGTTTACTTCGAAGTTTTGGTAAATCCTTTAGTAGGATCTGGATATAAAGTTATGTTTCAACACTACTTATCATCCTCATATGGATGGTTAGTTTTATAGAACCATTAAAACCCTTGAGGATTTATTGATATTTTATTATCTATAATTAAAAGGTGGTTGGGATTAACACCTTCCCCTAGTTGAGTTTTCTTAAAATAATAGATTTCACTCAATAATTTAGATGGATCCTTATAAAGTACACTATGAAAAGAAGTGTAGAACTCCAACACGATGGAATGAAGTTGGAGAAAGAAATCTATTGGGACCTGATCTATACGAAGAAATGATAGAGAAGGTTAGATCCATTCATAAACACATAAGGGAAACAAAAAGTTTATAGAAAAATTGTGTTGACAATCATTGATGAGATCTGAAGTTCAAAGTTGGAGACAAGGTGTTTCTATGAATTTCACCATGGAATAAGGTTATGAGATTCAGGTACAAAGGAAAGATAATCCCTAGGTATATTATCTCATTAAAGATTCTTAATTGATTTGGGATGGTGGCTTCTATAAAAATTCTCTCAAGTTCATGATGTGTTCCATGTATCTATCCTAAGGAAGTAACTTAGTGGCCACACCACCAGAGCAAGGTCTCTCTTATGAGGAACAACCATTGGAGATAATGTATCATACCGAGAAAGTTCTATGAATCAAGAAAAATAACCTGGTAAAATATTTGTGAAAAAAAACCACCAATTTGAGGAAGCTATATGAGACCATGAGGATATGACGAGGCAGAAGTATCCTCAGTTGTTTGTATCAGAGTGATAGAATTTCAATAGTGAAATTATTTTTAAGGGGGTATAATATATGACACGTTCCTATCATGGGGTGTGACAATTTTTTTTTCCTAAGTTAAAATGTAGTAAAGTGGGTAACCTAGGTTGTCTCCAGAGAGGAGATCACAACAATCAAGCTGTCACCTTAAATTTGAGAAAGAAGTGAGATTGTTTTTGAAATTTTTTGTTTTTGAAAAGAAAGAAAGAAATTAAAATAAAGTTTGAACACTAATAAATGAAGAGAGTGATGAGGTCAGGGTAGAATTATGTTTTTCAATTTCATCATAGTCATAAAAATCATTCCCCCTCTCTTTCTATTGAATGATAAATTAAAGTCTCCTCAATAAAGTTATCAACCACCCTTGGTTGAAGAAAATAATGGAACCCACTCCTATGCCCATGAAAGTTCATGAAAAATTACCAAACAACTAAGAAAAGTCCCGATCATGAATTTTTGATCCCTATAAATCTAGAAATGATTCACTAGTTCCACACACATTCTAAAGATCTCTAGACACTCACCACCGAACACAATCTTCTCAATCGAGACAAATTACACTAGGCATAGGGAGTTTAAAGTTATTCAACCAACGCTATTAACAATGAATACAACCAAAACCCAAAACATGTTCGAATTAATAAAATTGGGAGCCACTGAAAATAGAAATCATTTAATAGAAACAGATATTTTTATATTAAAGTACAAGACTCTAACATTAAAAAAGTGAAACTCTCCTTTCCCCAACCACTCAAAGGCTTTACCCCTCTATGTGAAGGGAAAGAGAGTTGAAAGGGGAAGAAGTGAGAATTATAAAACTAAGAAAAGAGAAAAGATAAAATACACAAAACTTAAATCTTAAAATCCTCCAACACATCCCCTCATTCTCCTCCTTCAACAATACCCTCAAATGGAAGTGAACACACATATTTATCGGGGCGGAATCGTTTCCCTCCAGATTCAATCCTATAAAATTTTGAGTTCAATTAGTATAGTAAATGGAAGAATATAGGAAAGTTTTATTTATAAAAGTTGTTCCCCTATCTCTTTTTAACATAGACACAAAATATAAGCATATTTGGATAGGTTTCACAAAAGTTATTCCCGAATTACTGAGGAATATTTTTTTATGAACGAGGAGACTACTCAACTTCCTCCACTTTGGCACATGAAATGGATGCCTAAATGAGTGATTTTTTTCATGAAATTTAATATGGACATGAGGAGATGGGTACTATTTCTAATAAATCTCTAATAACTTCATTTATAAGTCTATAGGACGAGATATATCTCCATTACTGAGGTGGGGTCCATTCTATCAGCTAGAAAACTCTATTCACTTGATGGATTTTTATGGGCTAGTGGATTTCGAATTAGATATTGATTCAGAAAAAAAATTGAATACCACGAAAAAATGAAGCCTAAAAAAAGGAATAACTCAATTTGGATCAAAATTGTAAAAGATATTCCCTAAATACAGAATATATGTAAAACTACTAAATTTCCAGAATTAACCAATTTTCACAATTAAGCCAAAAAATCACCAAAAATACTAAAATGATAAAAATAAGCTCAAATTGATTAATTATAAGGGATTAAATAATTAAAAATAATATTATGAATTATGAAAATATTATCTCTATCAATTCCCCCACACTTAGCACTTGGACTCCTGGACAAGTCAGTATCAAAATTAAATCAAATAAAATTCAAAACATATACCAATAAGATCCACCAATTCCATATCAAGAAACAAAAGATATCACACCTTATCAAAAAACATAATTTCAAGTTCTTAATTCAGATCATTAAATATATTTCCTCTTCATTTTCCTCCCATGCGCACAAGACACTTACCTCACATGAATTTTCTCTCATCTCACAAATGTCAATTTTCAATACGGCTTTTCTCATCCAAACCAATAAAAGTGTCACCATATGCTTGATAAATTCATAAATCTCCACTAAATGTGAGTCAAGGACATGTTTTTATCATAAGGACTTTGTAGGGTTATTCTGTCCCTTCTGGTTGGTAGGATTTATATGTGAAAAATTATGAGGCCAAATGAGAAGGGCCTGACTCTTTTTGAAGAGAAATTGAAATATTATAATTTTCACTCAAGTATGGTCTCCTCCTCACCCCCCTTAGTAGAAAATTAGATCCATAATCTTGAAAAATCAAGGAAAGTTTACACCATTTAGAATTTTAGCAGTAAAAATATCAGTCTTCTTAAACACAATTTTTCTTGAAAGCTCCAGAAAATACACAAATTTCTTTCTCCATTAGAAGCTCTAGAAAGGAACAACTTCTCTTATCATGAAAGCTATAGAAAAGGAACATATTTAAACATAATTATTATTATTTTAGTATAAAACACATCTCTTAATCATTTGATTTTCCACCCAAAGTTTCACCAAATGAGGTAGCACAACATAAGACAACTTCACCCACACTTAAGTTCCACTAGGTCATGTAATTTCACTTCAAGAGTATGTTGGATAGGGAAAATTGGCTTGTAATGTGGATAAACTAATAAGATGTTCATGGAATCTAAGGGTTATAAGGATTAAATGTAAAAGGAAGTATAGAATGAAAAATATTCTATTGAAAAGGGATTTAAAACCAAATAAATTCTTTAATTATTTAAAACACAAGTACCTCAAACCATCAAATTTTGATAGGAATAAATCAATTTTTGGTTAAATAAATCATGGTTTGGTTCTCTCAAGAAGTGAGGTGAATGAAAAGAATATGACAAAAATGGTTTAGATGCCTCATAGGAAAGTGATTTCAAAGATAAAGATAGTGAGATGTGGCATGATATTCAAAAATCAAAGTACTTTTCACGAAATTCCCAAAGAATTGAACTTGAAACAAAATCATTTTCAGTATCCATTTAATATTAGTTTAATGGAATAAATTGGTTCACTTATTGACATGGGTTTCAAAAATGGAAATGATAATCGTTTCAGATCAAAAGTTTCAAAAACACATAGAAACTGAAAATGAAACACACAAAAATTTTAAAAACATACTTTTTTTTTGAAAATAAAACAACAAATGAAAACCCCAAACTACAAAGGTTTCCTACCCCACACTTAAATGATGCAATTTACTAAATACATTCAAATGGATTTAACATGTCAGAAGATTTTAAAATGAATCATCGTAAGAAATCAAGTGTAAAGAAGAGGTACGACCTGATGGATTTTATTGATAGATAGGTTGGAGGAGTGTGATCACCTCCACTAGATCTAATGGAATGGTCCCATGGAATTTCTTTAGCCTGTATCCATTAACATTGAATGGCCCATACTCTCTATCCTTCACAATCTACACAACACCAAAAGGATATACATGAGTAACTATAAATAGATCTTCCCATCTAGAATTAAGTTTACCTAGAATCCTCTTGAGTCTCGAGTTGAATAACAAAACTTTGTCTCTAGGATGAAAGTATTTCAGTTGGATAAGCTTGTCATGATCCAGTCTTGTTCTCTCTTTGTAAATCCTAGAATTTTCAAAATATTCCATTTTAATTCCTTCCATCTCCTATAACTATAATCTTCTCTTTCCCAGCACTTTCAAGATCTAAATTCATCTTCCTATTATCCTAATACGCCTTATGATCCAATTCCATAGGTAGGTTACAACTTTTCCTATAAATCATCCTATATGGACTCATTCCAATTAGGGTTTTATAGGTTGTCCTATAAGACCATAAGGTGTCTTCCAAACTTTGTCTCCAATCCTTCCTGTTTGGATTAACAATATTTTCCAAGATTCCTTTGATTCCCCTGTTGGACACTTCATCTTTCCCATTAGTTTGTGGATGATAGGGAGTTGAAATTTTATAATGAACCCCATACTTATTCAAAAAATCCTTCATTATCCTATTGTAAAATTGAGTCCCTTGATGACTAATTATGGCTATAGACACTCCAAAACTATAAAATATATTATCCCTAAAAAACTCACAAACAACTTTAGCATCGTCAGTCCTAGTGGCTTTTGCTTCCACCCATTAGGAAACATAATCAACCACAAACAAGATATAATAATTTCCAAATGAAATTGGGAAAGGAACCATTAAATCTATCCCCCATACATAAAAAATCTCACAAAAATTAAGAGGTTGTTGGGGGCATTTCTTATCTCTATGAAATGTTTCCAAAAAACTAACATTTTTGGAATCTTTTACAAAACTTATGAGAATATTTTAAAAGGGTGGGAAAATAAAGTTCATATTATAAAACCTTTGAAAGAGAATTTTCGTGGGCGCCCTCAAATGATTAGTGTGATTTTGGGGTACTTAGGTGCAACAGAGTGGCTGACCAATGTCGTCTCTCAAAGGTGGAAGTGAATTAAAACAAATTTTTAGAGGTATTCTAAAAATAAAATAAAATAGAATAAAAAAACTACTTGAAAGTATGGGGGTTGGTTATAGTTTATAAATCTAGTAGAAGTTTTCTGGAAGAAGATTGTATTTTTTTTTTGTTTTTAGTTTTAAAATTAATTTCGATTAAAATGACACAACAAGAAAATGTTTTTTAGACAATATTTAAAAGACGTAATCGATCTAACTCTACCTATTCAATAAATTATTTATCATTATCATTTAAATTAACATCCACTTAATTATGATCCCTTAACTTGTTAACCCCCGAACCCTACGAGAATTAACCTTACCACAAAGATGAAGTGAATTAAACCCTCGGTTATCTTCGGAACATGTAATCGCAACACCCTGCTTTGATTGATGTTCTAAGGATAGATTATGGTTAGTGGTAAATTAAGGCACATATCAATTCTTTAAATGAGGACTAATTGAGTTTATATATTATGTTTTAACTCTACAAATTAATCCCATGTGGTTTTGAATTACCGGTTAAGGTTGCGCTCTCACAGTTCACACAATTCCCGACCTCACGTGTTTTGTGTTAACTATTCAATTGCTTGCTTAGTTTCATTTAAATTAAAAAAATAAATTAATATATAATAATATGTGAATTACAGTATCTCATTGAATCAAAATAAGTTAATGAATAATGATAGAGGTCGATCAATTACTAAAAAGAACTACTCTTCCATGAGCGGTGTAGTCATTGTAGAAACGTTTTTCATGTGTAAAGGTTTAGAAAGGGTATAACCCAATATCATTTCCACTATTGATTTCCAACCCAAATACCAATATTATGATAATAATAAAATTTAAAATAACAGAATAAATGGAAGACAAACTAAGAGTTTATTGAAAGAAGAAAAACATTACAACATGAAGAAGAAGAAGTAGAAGAGGAAGACTTGATAAGGGGATCCTTGCTTCAAGAGCTACCCCTATTACAATGGTTGGAGAATTAGATTGAAACCTCTTCTCTTCTGCTTTCAACTTCAAAATTCACGTTCCAACCCCACCAAATAAGAAAAATACCAATTTATAGAGTGGTGGGGAGTCTAGGTTCAAAGTTATTTCAAGTGTGAATGGGTAATCTCGGCCAAATATTTTATGCCAACTTGCACCACCCATTTGACCACCAAAACACGTGAATCATATGTCCTTCTAGAATTATTATTAGCAAGAATATGATTCATGTAGCTCATCTCAAAATTTGGGCCTGATCAAAGCATGGATGAAGAAGTTATATCCCAAATACAGAACCCATGTCCCTTCTGCCGAGTCCAGCCCACCATTGACTTAATGGACCATTTACTCCATCCAAATGCACTCTTTAGATCTAGTTTCCTGAATAAAAGTTGTATAAAATTAAGTTATTAAAATTGTTACAAAATATTAAGTTCAAATAAGTCATATTAAAATATTTAAGTGCGAAATAATACAGTGAATTTTAAAAGGGAAAACTGGAATTTTAATCAAATTTTCAAATGAATGATCTAATCCCAAATATTTCATAAATGAACATATTTAGCACAATGTGAGGAAATTATTCCATTTATTATCAATAAAATATTAAAAAAATAGTGTTTTATCAACCTTTCTTACCGTCCTTTGAGGTCCAAAGTGGAATCCAAAAGATAAAGTGTGACAAAACTCAAATACAGAACCAATTTGACTCTCAGGTAGACATCTTCTTATCACATGGTCATTGAAAATATTCCAAACAAATGGATCATCCCAAATGTAATATATAGATCCAAATTTCTGTTTGTAAATTTGGTGAGAATTGAAATGAGATGGGACCTAATATGCTACTAGATAATTGAACACGTAAGCATAATAATGCACTTCTCCTTCAATTGAGTACAACTACTCTTCTATAAGGTGATCATTCAATGGTTCTTTTTCTATAATTTTAGCTTCAATAGTGTTAGGAAATCTACTTAAGTGATCATCAACTTGGTTCTCATACCCATTCTTGTTTTTTATTTCTATGTTAAACTCATTCAGTTATAGCATCCATTTAAGTAAGCTCAGTTTATATTCTGCCTTCTTCATCAAGTACCAAAGAGATACATGATCAGAAATTACAGTGACTTTATTTCCAAGAAGATATGATCTAAATATTTCTAAGGAAAAAAACTAATAAAAACACCTTTTCTGTGGTTATGTAATTGAATTGAGGCATATCCAAGATTCTGGAGGCATAAGAAATGACTTGTTTACTTCCCTCAATTCAATTAGAAAGGAATGCTCTAACTACTTAGTTGGAAGTATCACAAAGTAGCTTAAATGGTTCTTCCCAATTTGGTGACTACATAACGGGTGGTGCAATCAATCTAATCTTCAACTCATCAAATTATTCCCTACATGAACCATTGAAATCAAAATCAATATCTTTCAAAATAATTCTAGATATAGGGAGATAAATCTTATTGAAATCTTTGATAAACCTCCTACAGAATCCTGCATGTCCTAAAAATGATCTAACATGCTTCACACAAGTTGGGTAAGAAAAAGAATTTATCACTTCAATTTTTTATTTATCAACTTCAATGAACTTTTTGGAAATGACATGCCCAAGGAAAATAACTCTCTCAACCATGAAATGGTACTTTTCAAAATTTAAAACAATATTCTTTTAAATGTAGGTTTTCAAAACTTTTTCCAGATTTTTCAAACAATGGTCAAAAGAATTTCCAAAAACTGTGAAATCATTCAAGAGAACCTCCATGAAATATTCAATGTGATTAAAAAAAATACTTACCATGCACCTATGAAATTTAACTAGAGAATTACATAATCCAAATGTTATCTTTTTATATAAAAAAGTGCCAAATGGACATGTAAATATTTTCTTCTCTTGATCCTTGGGAGTAATGGGTACTTCAAAATTACTTGAAAATCCATCCAAAAATAAATAATGAGTTATCCCTGCCAATCTCTCTAACATATGATCAATGAAAGGAATTGGGAAATGATATTTTTGAGTGACCTAATTCAACTTCCTATAATCAATTCGCACTCTCTAGCTATTCTGAATTCTCACAGGGATTAATTCATTCTTTTCATTCCTCATAGTGATTAGGCTAGTTTTTTTGGAACTACATGAATTGGGATAACCCATTGTGAATATGAGATGGGATAGATGATCATAAATTCCTATAGATTATCAATCTACTTCTTTACAACCTTTATTAAGGTGGAATTCATCATCCTTTAGGAATGTATGACTGGTTTGGAATCTCTCTTAAGAAAAATTCTACATGAGCATATTTTTGGGTTTATTCTTAGGATATAACCTATGCTCCACCCTATTGGTTGTACATTCTATCTCAAAATCTCAGTCAAATATTTTTATTAGGTTTTAGACATATTATCAGAAATTATCACCAGTAAATTCTCTCTCTTTCTAAGGTATACATATCTCAAATCAGCATGGTGCGGTTTTAATTCCAAATCAGGGGGCTGCTCAAGGGATGAAACTAAGCTGACGTTCCCCACTTATAAAGGTAGGACCTTCTACACACAAGAAATCATATCATCATCCTCATCATTTAATAAATCATCAAAGAAATCATATTTTACCTCTTCCTCCCACATGAAATCTGAATCTCCAACATTTTGGGTATCCACATATTAAATGATATTTTCAATGGAAGAATTATCTCCTAAGGATAAGAATTCATGAAGAATACCTGATTATTCAATGGGTTCAATGCCAAATTCATGGGATAGTGAAAATAGGGAGTGATCATCCAATGGATTCCTTGTGGATTCAAAAATATTGAAGTGGATAGTGCTATATCCAAACTCCACAGTGAGTGTTACTTTATGAACATTGATGATGGTTTTGGACGTCTTCAAGAAAGGTCTCCCCAAAATGATGGGGGAGTTTTATGGGATTATATATTCTTCTATATTCAGTACATAGAAGTCAACTGGGAATAAGAGATCTTTGAAATTCACTAGGTTATCCTCCAAAACTCTTGTTGGGAAGATTGTGAATCTATTTTCAAGATGGACCACCACTCTTGTGGGATTCAAGTCTACCATCTACAAAGAAGTGTATACTAAGTGAGACAATACATTAATTGAATCACCTATATCACATAAATTATTATATAGATTTAAATAACCAATGGTGCATGGAATGGAAAATGTCCTTGGATCTTGAAATTTGGTTGACAACTATGGTGTGATAAAGGATGAGACACCTTTTCCCAAGTTGATCATTTCATTACCTTGAAGTATAATCTTCTTAGTGCAAATATATTTAAAAAATTCAGCATACTTTATAATTTTTTGAGTTGTTCAAGAAGGGGAATATTAATTTCCACTTTTTGGAAGGTGTCCAGAATTTCTTTTTGAAGTGTTTCTTCCTACAATTTCTTTGATTAAATCATCCTTGATGGAAATGGTGGGGGTAAGTATTTTTTATCCATTTTTTACCTTTGAAATGGTGTTTCTTGTCTCTTACTCCTCATCCTATCCTCATCCCCCTCCTCTATCCTTTCTTCTTCTCGGTGCATTTTCATAGAATTTTCAAAATTTCAAACTTAATTCTCCCACAACTCAAGTGGTCGTGTTTCAGGTTCATGGGATACTGGTGGTGAAAATTATTTTCCACTTCTTATTTTCATCATGCTGACATTCTCTTTTGGGTTTGGGATTGTTTTTGAAGGAATTTTTCCTGGGTTTTTGGACATGATGTTAATAATACTTCCAACCGTGTTTTCCAGTTTATCAACCTTATCTGCTAGGTCCTCATACTTGGTTTGTATCTGTTCCATATAAGGTTGTGTGATGGTTGATGGTTGATTATATGGTCTTAGGAAAGTGGGTGTTTGGTGGTGTGAAGGCTGGTTATAAGATTTATTTTGTTGAAATGGTGGTGGGTTTTGGAATTGTTGCTAGAATGGGGTTGGTTTTGGAACTGGTTTTGGTTCGGGGGTCTATCTTGATTCTACTAATTTCCAAACCCATATTGAACATAGTTAGGATCTATCCATCATTGATTTTTTTGGAACTGACTCAGATAAAAGGCTACCACACAAGTTTCAATTCCCTTTATTTCAGCACATTAGTCAGTGAAATGATCAGGTGATGAGCATAAACCACATACCTTAGCCGGTGCTTGTTGGTCACTCACTTGTTTTAAGTCCATATGTCTCACCAAACTGGTTATCTCTTCAATCCTATTTTCTATTAAGGGTGATGGATGAAAAGTTCATACCTCATGAACACCTCTTATTCCAGTACCTCTTATACCAAACTATTGCGAGTTCTAGGAAATCTTCTTAATCAATACCTTGGATTCTTCTAGTGACTTGTCAATCAATGAACCTCCAGATGATGTATTAAGAAGGTTTCTATCATTGTCTAGTAATCCTTGATAGAAGAATACAAGAAAGTGATTCTCCTCAATGGATTGATGTGGGCAGCTGTCACATAGCTTTTTAAATCTTTCCCAGTACTCATAAAGGGTTTCTCTAGATGACTATCTGATGGCATAGATTTCATTTCTAATGGATGTGATTCTGAAGGTGAGAAATAATATTTACATGAAGAATCTCACTAACTCATTCCAATCATCCACATATCCTAGTTTTAGACCATATAACAATTATTTGGTAGCTACTTCCAATTAAAATGAGAAAACTTTCCACTTTACTTATTCCACATATACTCTATGGGGTCTAAAAGCAAAGCAGACATGTGTGTACTATTTAATATGTTTTTTTTGGATCTTCACCTTCCAAGAAATGAAACTTTATAAGCAATGGAATCATGTTATTTTTCATTTAAAAATAATTTTGTAACACTATCATGGAAATTTGATTGTTTTTATTAAGGAATTTTAGCGTAAAAAGGTATTTAAGGGTTGATATTTTATTTCCATCCATGATAAAAGACTCAGAGTGAACACTTGAAGTTTCACTCGAGTTTGAAAGATAAATGTCCTCAAATTCAGATTGAAAATTAAGGTTTCTAAGTCTATTCAACAAGGTTATTTCAATTTATGTATCTAGGAATAAAGGTTTAGTGTTTTTGGTTTTATTCATGCAATTTTGAAGAGAAAATATGAAAAGATAAAAGAAATATAGAGAAAAAAAATGTTGGCACTACCTCCCCAACAACGGCACCAAGTTTTGACAAGTGCCTGTCATAGAATATGATAAAAATAAATATTTCATAAGTTAAAATGTACTAAATTGGGTAACCTAGGTTTTCTATAGAGAGGAGAACACAACAATAAAGCTATCACCTTAAATTTGAGAAAAAAGTGAGATTGTTTTTAAAATTGTTTGTTTTTGAAAATAAATAAAGAAATTAAAATAATGTTTGAACACTAATGGATAAAGTGAGTGAAGGGGTCAAGGTAGGATCACATTTTTCAATTTCATCATAGTCATAAAGACTACCCCCAATCTCTTCCTATTGAATGATAAATGAAATACTCCTCGATCGAGTTATCAATCACCCATGGTTGAAGAAAGCAATGGAACCTGCTCCTATGTGCATGAAAGTTTATGAAACAATCCCAAAAAACTAAGGCAAGTCCTGATCAAGAATTGTTAATCCTTACAAATCTATAAATTATTCCCTAGTTCCACACATGTACCAAAAATTTCTATACACTCACCACTTAATACAATCTGCTTGATCGAGACAAATTGCACCAGGTAGAGTGAGTTTAATGTTCTTCAAACAAAGCTATTAATAATGAATAGACCCAAAACCCATAACACGATCACATTGAGAAATTTATAAGCCACTTAAAATAGAAATAATTCAATAGAAAAAGAGAGTTTTACATTAAAGTGGAAGACCCTGACATTACAAAAGTGTAACTCCCCCTTCCCCAATAACTCAAAGGCTTTACCCCTCCATGTGAAGGGTAAGAGAGTTGAAAGGGGAAGAAGTGAGCATTATAAAAATAAGAAAAGAGAAAAGATAAAATCCAAATCACTTCAAGATTAAAATCCTACAGAACATCCCCTCCCAATCCTCCTTTAAAAACACCCTTTAATGGAAGTGGACACACATATTTATAGGCTTGAGGGATGAAAACATTTCCCTCCAGATTCAATTCTATGAAATTTTGAGTTTAATTAGCATAGTAAATGGATAAATCTTGGGAATTTCTATTCATAAAATCTCTTCTCATATTTATTTTTCATGTTCCCACAAAACCTCATCATATTTGGACAAGTTTCAAAAAATTTATTCCCAAATTATTGAGGAATACATTTTCTTCCTGAGGAGACTGATCAACTCCATCCACTTTGGTGCATGAAAGGGACGCCTTAATGGGAGAATTTCTTCATGAAATTTAATATGAACATGATTATAGGGGTAATATTTATAATAAATCTAGAATAACTTCAATTTTATGTCTTTAGTCTGAGATATATCTCCATTACTGAGGTGGATTCCATTCTGTCGGCCAACAAACTCTTTCCACTTGATGGGTTTTTCTGGGCCAGTGGATTTCAAATTGGATATTAGTCCATAAAAAAAACTTGAATCCCACGGAAAAAATGAATCCTAAAAAAAGAATCACTAAATTTGGATCAAAATTTTATAAGATATTACACAAATACATAAGATCCATAAAAATTCTAAATTTCCAGAATTAACCAATTTTCACAATTTAGCCCAAAAATCACCAAAAATACTAAAATGATGCAAATCAGATCAAATTGATCAATTGGAAGAGATTAAATCATTGAAAATAATATTATGAATTATTAAAATATTATCTCTATCAATGTAACACCCTGATATTTTATGAAATATATATATTTTAAAATAAATTTAATTTCTTTGATAGTTTTCAATAGACGCAACACCGAGTTTAAATGAATTATGATATACTATTAAAATATTATTATTTAATGTGATAGTTACTATCTAGACATTGTATTGGAGAGTATGAACATGACTGAATAAATTATGTAAAACTTATGGTTTAAAAATTTATAAAATTAATTCTTTGGTTATCAATTGATTAGAAATGAAAATAAAAAAACATTTGAAATTAAAAGAAATATTTTTTTGAAAAATAGTTTTTATGAGCGTAATGTTTTTTATCTTAATAAATTAAATTATTCCCAATTAATGAATTATTTTAATGAAATTTATATATTATATATTCAATAAAATAGTTTATCATTCATCTAATATTTTTTCTAGGCACAAGATAAGAATAAATCCAATATTATGCTTAAAAATGTTTTTTTTCTAAAATATTAGAAAATTTATTTTAAAATATGAAATTAATTTTTTAAATTAAATTTTAAAAAATATCTTAGAGTGAATTTTTTAGAATTTTCTGAAAAGATTAATTTTTCGATGTATTGTGAAAAAATACTGGTTTTTATTAAAAATTGTATTTTCGTTTAAATAATTTACAAAGTTTCATTTCATTTTAAATGAATTTAAGATTAAAATAAATATAATTATGTAATAATTTATTCAATTTATATCATTGGAATTAATTTTAGGTTGAATTTTGATACAAAAATGTTTTATACTTGAGAAAAAAATTTCTTTGGAAAACTGATTTTCGACATGTTTGTGGATTTAATTTCAAAATAAATTCCACCACTTATATGAATTGAATTTGATAAAATGGATAAAATATTTGAAATAATAATATTTAATATTAGGTAATAATTTCAGCTAAATATTTTTTCACAATGAATTGTAAAAATAGTAAAAATCTTTTACCACAATTAAGGTTAAAACAAGTTTACCAGGGGTTAAAATAAAGAGATAAGGGTTAAAATGACCTAAAAAATTGTATAATTTATATTTTATTACCATATTTAGACATTATATCATCTCAGGTTTGTGAATAATCCATTTTGGGTCCTTGTTTCCAATAAAGTGGCATGGAATTATTTGAAAACTTTGAAAAATTACAAGTGCATAACTCACCTCAATTATAAAAGGGAACCCACTCTCCTCTCACATACACACTTAAATATCCTTTATGTTTGAAAATTAACTAACCAAATACCTTGCATAAATCCCTCCATATGATATATATTCCCTAGTTTTATCATAAAACCATCCCAGGATCTATTTTTCCACAAAACTAAAAAGGTTTTCTGAAGAAGAGGTATCATTCTTAACCAAGTGTTTTTATTTTATTTCTTATTCTACCTACTTAAAATATTCTTAAACTATGATGAAATAATAAAAATAGTATCTTAAATATACTAAAATGTTATTAAATTAATGTCCTATCCTATATCCATCTCCTCTTTCATCAAATGAGAAATGGAACCATCGATCGTGTGTACAGCGGACTACCGATGTAATTCGTTTTCTATCACCGCCTCTCAAAGATGGATATAATGATGTATTTAATGAATAAATATGATATTTATGACATAATTATACTTATATAATTATAATATCATATCTAACTTATTACTTTCCAATCCATTGGAAAATTATAACGTCCCTTATGCGTAGGTGGGACTACCGTCTCCACAAAGCAATGTGATTCATTTTTTATTTCCAATTTACATGGATGATAATAAGTATTTATTTAATGAATATATATGATATATATGATATAATAATGATTATTTAAATTGGAATTAATGTTTACATTTCTTTTATTCCATCCATTGAAAATTAAAAACAACGTTCATGGGTATGTATGACCTACCGTCACCATAAACGGTGAAATTTATTTTTTATCTATAAATTTTATAGATGACTCTAAATATGTATATAATGAATATATATTATATATATATATATAATGATTAAATTTTTTTATATTATGTAACCATGATCAAAAGTACAAGAACCAAAACTACTTAACCAAAACATACATGAAAAACGAAGTAGTTATCACTCAGAAAAGTGATTTTAATAAATAATTGTTAATAAAAGGGTGGTAAAAGGTTATAAGTAAATCATATATGGTATTATATATATTATTTTTGTTCTAAAATAGATTTATAATAAACCTATATTCATTATATAGGTGGTTCAAATGTCTATGAATAAATTTGAGACTTGGGCTAAGGGATATTTGTCTAATTTTTATTTCTGTGGGACACATGCCATATTTACCTCTTATTTATTTCATGTCGTGTATATAATAAACATGAATATATTTTATGATTCTTATTATAAAAATTATTAATATTTATATATCTATATAAGGTTCTTTCTTTCAGGGGGATTATGATTCAAAAGTTACCAAAGTGGTAAGGGATTTATGTTTCAATCCTATTTTTAATCTGGATTGTTTGTGCTTGAATTTATATTTAAGAAATTATATGATCCTTATGTGATAAATATTTTTCATTTTTATCCTCTATTTATTTCTTTATAATTTATGTTTTCCTTTCATTTACCTCTCTTTAATTACTCAAGATACTGAAAGAATGTTTATAAGGAAAATGAATTTTATTTATCTCTTTAGTCAAAAATACTTTCTATCTACGTCCTTGTTTTCTAAAAATGTTTCCAGGAATGTTTTTACTACACTCTAATGATTGTTTAAATTTATTTTTACCCATGTTTTTATTTTTTAATTTTTTTAAAAGGAATATTCTTGAAATTTTATGAATGAAGTAATTTTTTCCTTTTTTTTATCAAAAATGTTATAGGAAGATTTGTTTTAATTCATAAAACATGAAAAAAAACTTCCGCCCTCATGATAGATCAATGCTTTGAAGATTCCTTTATAATTTTACATCTTTATTTTCAAATAAAAGGTATTTTCAAAATATTTTAAAAATTTTTAGTTTTAAAAAGGTTATTTTCAAATTGTAAAGTTTATTTTACTCAATAATGTTTTAATGATATTTTTATGAAATATATATTCATCATCAAAAAAAAAAATTGGTGTTGCTTATGTTTTATTGGGGGCATGATCCAACGGTACCATACTTATTTTTTCTCTATATGGTTAATGATTATTGATGATGAAATATTTATAAAACCCATTTATTTTCTATGGGTTATGCTATGATGGATTGATTGAATGTTATGAAACACATTTTCTTTGAACGAGTTATGATATGATGATATGATGGATGTTTAATAATATTATGGCACACATATATATGGTTTAAATTATAAGATAGGTGGGTCCTGAATTATATAGCCCTCTAATTCATTGGATAAAAATTTATAACTCATAAGATAATTATGGGAGACAAGTCGATGTGCTTGATCTGCTATGGGAAACAAGTCTATGTTCTTGATCCGCTATGGGAAACAAGTCGATGTGTTTGATCTTCTATAAAAAGAAAGTCGATGTACTTTATACACTATGATAAATAAGTGTTGATTCCCAATCCATTATGATTTTATGGTCTTGGTAGTTAAAATTGACATATGAAATGATTTCTATACTTATGATGGTTTCAAAATTTTATGAAATGAACTTACGGTTCATGATTTATTTATGATGATTTATCACTTTTATGATTCATTCCATTTTAAATGATAAATATTTATGATGTGATTCATTTTTATGATCTTTGATTGATTGGGTATGAATTTTTTAAGTTTTGGTCATGATATCATACCCTTTTTCTTATATTATGCTTTCATATGATCATTGATTAATATATCCCATGTTTACCCTTATTGATAATATGAGCTCACCATTTCTTATGTTTCCTTTCCCCAGGTTATGAAGAAAGGTTTTAAGTTAGGTTTTTCTATGAAGAGTACTAAATGAGGAAATATTTGTGGGGGATAATGAAAATATTTTATGAAATAAATTATTGTGTATCTAGTCTCCAAAGACACTAAACCTTTATGGTCATTAGGAATGTATTTGTGATATGTATTGAATATTCATCTAAAAATATGTGATATTTATGTATGAAAATCTAGGGTCAATATATTATGGATGTGAGACTAGGAGACCATATTATTCCAAAAGTTGATCGTTTTCAATATTTAGGTTCATTTATGTAATGCGATGGAGATATTAATGTAGCTCTTATAGGATTAAAATTGGATAGATAAAATAGAGAAAATATTTCAGGGTACTTTGTGATCATAAAATTTCTTTGAAATTGAATGATAGATTTTATAGGACTATCATTATACAAACTATTCTATATGGTAGTGAGTGTCGGACTTTGATGATACATTTTGAACAAAAAATAAGGGTAGAAGAAATGAAAATGTTAAGATAGACATGTGGACATTCTAAGATGGATAGGAATAGAAATGAATGTATTTGAAAGAAAATTGATGTAGCTTTGATTGAAGAGAATATTAATGAGACTAGATTAAGAGGATTTGGACATGTTAGAAGAAGACCTAGTCATACAACTTTTAATAGGGTAAAATTAATGACAAATTCACTTATTAAAATAAGTAGACCTAAAAGGAACCTTAAAAAAATAATTCAATATGATCTTTTTCTAAATGGTTTTAATGAAAATATGGTCATCAATAGTGCTAATTGACGATTTTTGTTCCATATATTCGAACCCATTTAATTTGGTTTAGGGCTTGTTTGTTGTTGTTTGTTTTTTGGTTTATTAATTTTTTTAAATAATTTTAAGAGCCCATTCATTTGTGAAGGTAACGTTTTATTTGAAATTAATTGGTTATCCACATTAAGGAAAGTTAATGTCTGATAAAGATAAAAATAAGCAAGGATTTGGTTTCCATTAAACATGTGATATGCCCATAGGGTGGCGTTACTTCCTACGAGAGAATCATTTTAGAATTTATATGCTTAAACCAACTACTAACTAACAAAAAGTGTAATATAGATAATTTAAGGCCAAGTTCAAACCCACATAGACTTGGTATAGCTCAAACTCAATAGCTAAGACCTAAATTATACTTGGAATGAAAGATAATTATCCTAACTTAAGAGAACTACCAATAATGTTGAGATGTATCGAGAATATGTATGCTTAGGTTCATGAAATAACATAGTAGATTACAAGTGATGATAATCATAATTTTTTCTAAATCAAGTCCTAATAAATCCCTTTTCCTTCTAGACACCCCCCACTCAGTAAGATCACCTTTTCTAATGGTCATGTACTTTAGATAAAAAAAGAGGTGGGTAACCTGAAACCATATTTAAACATAGAATAAGAACTAAACCAATGGTCATGGTGTAAATATCACTCTATAACTCACACTAATAAGGAAATCAAATACTCAAAGTCAATGGTCATTATCATGTGAATGAAAGAGATATGATCTCACTTCCTCAGTCCCTAATATAATGGTCATGCAAAATGAGAATAAAATAAAGGATAGAAAAATAAAGAAAAAATAAAAGATACTAATATGGAAAACATAAAATAAATCTTAATTTAATTAAACCAATTCCATTTACATTGTAAAACTTGACACAATATAACTAAACTCTCATGCTAGACATAAGAGGTTGACTAAAAAATAAAAATAAAAGAAATCATAAGAGGGAATCTACAACACCCTATGATGAAAAGTAGATGAGGAAGACCTATAGGATTCCATCCCATTTGATGTGAACATTAGTATCCATTTTATAGAAAAAGGTCTCTTCAATATATATTATTATATTAGGTACAACTGCTAATGACAACTCACGTATGATATAATAAACTGCAGATAAACCTGCCGACCTATGGACTCAACCCTGCAACCATGGCCAAAACCCCATCCCACTCTTACCACCCCAGCCGATCATGGGGGGGGAGAGGATGAAGGTATCTTAAAGATATAAATTTTATATCTTACTTTATCTCATATCTGTAGAGACCCGAAGCCAGACATACATGGACATTACATTACTTTTGCGGAATACTTAATACATAAGAAAAACAAACACACAAGGACCGTAATAGTTTAGTGTCTTTGGAAACTCGGAATAAAATCTTCTAATCATGGTGAAAGATCTTCAACATCTCCCAATAAAGATCATCCCTTTTTTTACCTAAAACCTTTATTTATATCCTGAGGAAAATAAAACATAAAAGGGTGAGCTCAAATGCTCAGTAGGGGTAAACAAAAGAAATATCAATCACATCATATTCATAAGAACATATCTTTTGGAAATCTTAACCTGCAAAAGAGATCATGATTTCATAACATGGGATAAATCATAGTAGTGAAATGTAATCCCAATAATCATAACTTAAAACATGAAACTTTGTGGCATACACACATAATCATAGAGAATCACATCTTATTAGTCAAGACTCATTTCCAAGACTATCTTAGTGGACAAAGTCCATTTCTGAACCGAGTCACCCTCGTTTCAGTCCTGTTTCACTGAACCGGTATAACCTACCGTTCCATCCATGTCTATCTCATGAGATATAAAATCTTTACCCAATGCATTGGAGGGAGATATAGGTCCCACCCATCTTATAATGATACCATTCTTATGTGTGCCACGAAATCATAAACCATACATCATTGCATAATCCATGTAATAAAAATGGGAATCTTAAACATCATGACATCATAAAACAATTCATATATGATAAAGGAATTCATAAAAATAATTCCATCACAACATAATCAAATCAATGTAATAATAGGGATAAAAACAGAACCCTTTATTATCTTAGATGGAAAATAATTTTGATAAAACACTTGAACTTTATTCTTGAGGAAAATATCCTTTCTTCTTCAAAAACATTTTTCCTTTCTTAACATGTCATACAACTTTAAACTATAAGAAGTTGATTAAAAATAAACTTTAAAACTTGTAAAGGATGCTTCTTGGAAATAATGTTTTAAAAATCCATTCATGTCGTATAAGTTAAAAAAACATTCTTCGTACTTTTGTCGGAAAAGTCAAAAAGTACCTCGTACGAAAAACAACAAAAGATTCCTTTCATATATTTTACTAAAAACTCACCGAAAACAATTGTAGGTGGATGGAAACAATATTACATTTTTAGGAAACATGTATTTGGATGATAAAATACACCCCAGTAACTTTAAAAGTATAAACAATCTCGGATAAAAATGAGATTGTGATATTTCCCTTACCATAGGTCCGATTTGCTTCGTAAGTGTCCGAACCTCCTGTATAATGATTTAAATAATGTAATTTAATTATTAAAGAATCATATTCATTTTTATTATATCATATATGGTTCACTTATGACTTTATATTACCCGTTATTTTGTAAATTCATGTTAAAGTAGCGTTTTGGGTAAAATCGTCTCATTTGTCGTTCGTGTTTTAACTTGTAATTATTCATATTATTACTTAGATAATGATTACTTAGATAATGATTACTTAATTCCAGAATATAAAACATGATTTATATATAATATATATTCAGAATATACATATATATAATGGATCGATAAATGGAAAGAAATACACCGTTGATGGAGACTGTAGGCCGTGCGTACGCATGAATGCTGTTTTCGTTTCCTTATTGAATTGAGTGGAATTAAGTAGATGACATACATATATATACACATAAATCCAGTAGATTTATAATTTCATATATTTCATTATTATTTCTTATATATACTTTATAATCATTCTTAAATGGTTAACATGGAGAATGAATCTCATCGTGTCGTGGAGACGGTAGTCCGTACGTACGCACGAGCGATGATATCATTTCCATAATTATTGAATTGAATTGGAGTGGATGATACAATATATCAGAATCATTATGATATTATAATAACTATTTATAGTTATTCTTTACACCATAATACCCATCCATGCAAGGTGTTGGTGGAAAAACAGATTACACCACGGCGTGGAGACGGTATTCCGTACGTACGCACGCGCGGTGATTTCATTTTCCGTAGGATGGATAGATGGTGAATTAGGATTATTTCATACTTATAATAAAATATCAGTATATGAGTGATACTGATGTTATTACTTCATAATGAAACAACCTAAGAAGAAGAAGTGGAAGAAATAAAGGTGAAAGAATCGGTAACGGAAATTACCTCTTCTTTGAAGCGCCTTTTTGAGACCTCCTCTTAGGGCACTAAAATTGGTCTTTGAGGAAGACCAGAACCTCTAGGATGTTGCTAGGGAAGTGGAGAAGAGAATTTGGCAGGGGTTGGCCGAGCTTGAAGGCTCAAAGTTGTGTGAGGAAGAGAGGGAGGAGGTGCCCTTTTATAAGGGAGGAGAGGGGCACCTTTGGAATTCTTAAAAATATTAATTTATAATAAATCTAACCCCACTTAAAAACCTCCAAAAATGACTCATATTCGAAGATTAGATGATATAGGGTTGTAATATCATCAAACAATCAAATTTAGACATGTTTGGATCTTATTTTAAACCTTATCATTTTGATTTATCCTTATTTAATCTATTTAAGTTTATTTGTGGTAATAAAATTCTAAATTTTAAATTATAACAAATAATTACTTATTTGTTCTGAATTTTCCATAATTGTTTACTTTATAAAATTATAGACCATATAAATTTAAATTTATAATTTTTAAATATTTTTGTGATTTTTAAACAATTTTATAATATGTTATTTTTATAAAATAACAATAGTGTCAATTTTGACACTATTCATTTATTTGAATTTAAATAAAATATATACAGAAGATATGTTCGAACTAAAAGCTTTAATATATCAATAAAAGGTCATATGTATCTATAAAATTAGTGGATCACATTAAATAGTTCATATAATATTTATTTTATTATTTTTAAAACCATTTATTTGGTTTATCTGTTAATAAAATAATTACTACATCATTTTTGTATAATTATTTAATATACTTATTTTTTGCATAAAAATTTAAAATAAAATCCTATGATGAAGATAAATATATTATCTTTCACAATAATACTTTTATTCTAATTTATCATCTTAAAATCACAATATTTAAATTGTTATATTTATTAAATTATGAAGGTGACAACTTTGGCATCATTTAAAATAAAATAATATAAGTGTCATAATTGCTTGTATAAGACTCCAAATGGTCAAATATTCGACCATTGGATGATTATAGTTTCAATTTACATGACCAATAAGTTTTGGTCAGGGTTTTGTGCCTTTTATGGTCACTATTAGTTTAATAAAAACTATATTCTTGATTTTTCACTAGATAAATAATTTCTGCATCACTATTGTGTCACAATTAATGATAACTATTTAATCCCAAAAAATTATAAATAAATTCTCATGATTTAGATAATTTTGTTAGATTTATGGATACTATTCATGTTTGAAGTTTTATGATGTTTATCACTAAGTTAAAATTATTATACTTATAAGATTTAAGAAAGTGACATGTTGTCACTTTCTTTGGTTTTAATAATAATTAAATTATTTTCATATTCAAAAGTCCATAAAATGAATCTAATCCGACCCTTAGTTGATATGGGTTTACCTTTAGCCATAAAATAGAATTTTGGCACGTGTTAGGGTAATTTTATAATATTATATTTACCCTTAATTACCCGATTTACCTTTAACTATGGTAAATAAAAATTACCGTAGTTACTATTCATAATTCCCAAAAATAAAAAGTAGCCTATTAACATAATTTGGACCCACTGATTCCAAATATGGAATCCATTTTTTAAAATTCAATACACAGAAGTTGCAGCAATTAAATTAAAATTAATCCCGTTGTCGAATAAAAACGGGTTTTTGTTTAAAACATTGCAAAAGATTGAATTGATTTAACCTACGAATTCAAGGTAAAATAAATGCTAATGACATACATTATATTAAATGGTAAAAATATATTTTATTTATACTTTAAAACCATTCAATATTATAATTTAACCACATAAGATATTATGATGAAAAAAGTTGTTTTTAATTAAAATATAGCGTGTTTTTACTATTCATTAAAATATGAAAGTTATCGGAAAAATATCAAAACTTTATCTAATGTAAATTTTTACATCCTGATTCAAAAGAAGAATTTTATTTTGTCAAATTGAACATATAAACATGTCAAAAACTAGATTTAAAGTAGGTGCGCCATCAAAAGGCGGCAAAACTGCATTTTTTGAAAAATACTTATTTTACCCGAAAAATTTATTTTGTTCTTATACCATGTTCTAGAAAATGTGTAAGATGAATAATAATGTTATAAAATTCAAAATTTAGTTAATACTATTCATAACGGCTAGTTCATGACAATATTATAATAATATATCATTGTTTATTAAAACCCGGTATTGCGTACAACACACACTATCGAGGAAGGTCATGATTGCGTGTAATGCAAGCCAAGTTAGGGTTGCGTGTTGTGAAAGAATCCTTCGTTGTTTCGTATAACATAATCCAACCATATTTCATTTATACATTGAATATATATATATATATTCATACTCAATGTTGCGTAGAATAACTATTATCAAAATTGTGTGTAACATGGTCCAAGAATAGTGTTGCGTATACTGCAAGCTAATACAGTGTTGCGTATAGCGCAAGGTAATCTTGGTGTAGAATACAACACAAGACATTAATGAAATTAAATAATATTTTTCATAAAATCTCGGGGTGTTACATTCTACCCCCCTTAAAATGAATTTCGCCCTCGAAATTCGTCGGGGTTATAAATGGTTTACTACTTGAAAGTTTCTTTAATAGAAACCCACATCATAAAAAGGAATACCAAAACCAATTCTTTAAAAACAAAAGTATGAAACGTAACGGTTACCCAAATAAACTAATCACTAGGTTTCCATATAGGTGAAAATATGGATATGGAAGAAAAATCTAACCATCATGTTCTGATGGAGAGTGGTAGAGAACATGGATATGGAAAAGACAACAATCACAAATCCATAAATTTGTGACGATCTAAGGTACCATCTGATTAATCAGATATAAGAGCACTAGGACAACATTTTTGGTTTTCAAGATCATTTCCCTAAAGTTGAATAATTTGAATTAGAATAAATACTTACTTTATTTTGGTACAATCTCACTATTGTTCATGCCTTGAACAATTTCTACTTCATCTCTTAAATAAATGAAGTTGAATTTTTTATTCGTGAAGTGTTAGCAGATCATGTGATAGAATGACGGGTCATTCCATCTGTCTCAAACAAAAGGTTAGCAAAAGTTATTAAATATACACAAGTCATTCTATAGTGAGATTAATTATATATGGTTCCTAAAATGGACTTATACTTCATATATCATACTGATTAATATAATAAAACTAGTTTCTACTAAACAGGGACTTCCTGTAGGCCAGTGGTAAGCGATAAAGGCCAGTCGCACTTCGGTTGTGGGTTCGATTCCCACAGCTTTGTCCGACGCGATGGGCTGTCGCTCGTCCTGCAGGTTGTCCTTTTTCTAAAACTACATTACTATAACATCCCATCAATAATATCAAAAAAAATTATATCCTTAAACAATACTAACTTATGTCCAACATAATCCATTCAAATCTTTAGGCTTATCCATAATACTACAGTCCACTCTCATAACATAGTGAAAACGATTACCAGAGATTTAATACCATCGTTGATCCCCATATATCATAAGATATGTTTTGTTGGTCACATTCCAAACATTCAAAGTCCTTAATCATGTATTCTCTTGAATACCCATTGAACCTTAGTGAAAACATGAATGTAGTTAAAAGTTAACACCTTCCACATACCAAAATCCTCAAAATTCTATATACTCAAACCATGATATCACTTAGTCCTTACTTCAATCATGAGCTCATGAATACTTGTCAAACATTTCATTTTCTCCTTATCCCTTCATTATGCGCATATCATCTGCTTTCCAAAATATTTGAATCACTTTTCATGGTTACCGGTACCTTAAAATTATTGAAAACCACAATAATACAAAAATATTCTAATAAACAATAAAAGTACCTCAACAACATTATTCTTGAATACCAATACATAAACACTTCAATCCATCCTCTTCAATTATTGTCCTGGAATAAGTCCTTCCATGATTTAGAAGTAACTTTTTAGGTCAGGGCATTGAGTTGGGTAATGCCCATGTTCTCCACAAATAATACATTGAACTCCATAACAGTCTGTCACTCTATGACCCTTTTCTCCACACAAATAACATCAGTCCCTCCATTTGAGGTATTCTTCAAGGTTCTTCTTCCCTTCTTTAGAAATCTCAATCTTCCTTTCTTTATGCTGCTCGACATGCGAACATGCATAATAGTCTATCTTCCTCTTCTTTGATGAATTAGGTATACCACTAAATTTCACCTTGTTAATCATATATCACGATGACTGATTCGGCATAATCACAATATCTTTCTCTCTAGGCATTACATAATTTTGTTGCTTATAGTCACCAATTTTTCCATTGGATTCAATGTTAACCGAATTCCGTCTGGTTCCCTCCATTAACTAAAACACAAAAAGAATTCGTTGAGAAGCAAAAATCATGCTAGAGAAAACAACATAGTAAAGGGGGAGTACCCTCAATATCTAACATCTTAGGTTAAATTCTAAGATCGTTAGCGCAATTCTAGGACTATAACCTATACGTATACTTAACCTTAGAGACATCCCTAGACATACCATAGAAATATCTCTAGGGATCTCACTAACGTTTTCGCATCCTAGTTTCCAAAGGTTGACTAAACCTTTCCTCTGATACAAACTGTAGAGAATTGAAGCCAGATGTACATGGACATTACATTACTTTTGCGGAATACTTAATACATAAGAAAAACAAACACACAAGGACCGTAATAGTTTAGTGTCTTTGGAAACTCGGAATAAAATCTTCTAATCGTGGTGAAAGATCTTCAACATCTCCCAATAAAGATCATCCCTTTTTTTTACCTAAAACCTTTATTTATATCCTGGGGAAAAGAAAACATAAAAGGGTGAGCTCAAATGCTCAGTAAGGGTAAACAAAAGAAATATCAATCACATCATATTCATAAGAACATATCTTTTGGAAATCTTAACCTGCAAAAGAGATCATGATTTCATAACATGAGATAAATCATAGTAGTGAAATGTAATCCCAATAATCATAACTTAAAACATGAAACTTTGTGGCATACACACATAATCATAGAGAATCATATCTTATTAGTCAAGACTCATTGCCAAGACTATCTTAGTGGACAAAGTCCATTTCTAAACCGAGTCGCCCTCGTTTCAGTCCCGTTTCACTGAACCGATATAACCTACCGTTCCAGCCATGTCTATCTCATGAGATATAAAATCTTTACCCAATGCATTGGAGGGAGATATAGGTCCCACCCATCTCATAATGATACCATTCTTATGTGTTCCACGAAATCATAAACCATACATCATTGCATAATCCATGTAATAAAAATGGGAATCTTAAACATCATGACATCATAAAACAATTCATATATGATAAAGGAATTCATAAAAATAATTCCATCACAACATAATCAAATCAATGTAATAATAGGGATAAAAACAGAACCCTTTATTATCTTAGATGGAAAATAATTTTGATAAAACACTTGAACTTTATTCTTGAGGAAAATATCCTTTCTTATTCAAAAACATTTTTCCTTTCTTAACATGTCATACAACTTTAAACTATAAGAAGTTGATTAAAAATAAACTTGAAAACTTGTAAAGGATGCTTCTTGGAAATAATGTTTTAAAAATCCATTCATGTCGTATAAGTTAAAAAAAACATTCTTCGTACTTTTGTCGGAAAAGTCAAAAAGTACCTCGTACGAAAAAAAACAAAAGATTCCTTTCATATATTTTACTAAAAACTCACCGAAAACAATTGTAGGTGGATGGAAACAATATTACATATTTAGGAAACATGGATGTTGATGATAAAATACACCCCAGTAACTTTCAAAGTATAAACAATCTCGGATAAAAATGAGATTGTGATATTTCCCTTACCTTAGGTCCGATTTGCTTCGTAAGTGTCCGAACCTCCTGTATAATGATTTAAATAATGTCATTGAATTATTAAAGAATCATATTAATTGTTATTATATTATATATGGTTCACTTATGACTTTATATTACCCATTCTTTTGTAAATTCATGTTAAAGTAGCGTTTTGGGTAAAATCGTCTCATTTGTCGTTCGTGTTTTAACTTGTAATTATTCATATTATTACTTAGATAATGATTACTTAGATAATGATTACTTAATTCCAGAATATAAAACATGATTTATATATAATATATATTCAGAATATACATATATATAATGGATCGATAAATGGAAAGAAATACACCGTTCATGGAGACGGTAGGCCGTACGTACGCATGAACGCTGTTTTTCGTTTCCTTATTGAATTGAGTGGAATTAAGTAGATGACATACATATATATACACATAAATCCAGTAGATTTATAATGTCATATATTTCATTATTATTTCTTATATATACTTTATAATCATTCTTAAATGGTTAACATGGAGAATGAATCTCATCGCGTCGTGGAGACGATAGTCCGTACGTACGCACGAGCGATTATATCATTTCCATAATTATTGAATTGAATTGGAGTGGATGATACAATATATCAGAATCATTATGATGTTATAATAACTATGTATAGTTATTCTTTACACCATAATACCCATCCATGTAAGGTGTTGGTGGAAAAATAGATTACACCACGGCATGGAGACGATATTCCGTACGTACGCACGCGCGGTGATTTCATTTTCCGTAGGATGGATAGATGGTGAATTAGGATTTTTTCATACTTATAATAACATATCAGTATATTAGTGATACTGATGTTATTAATTCATAATGAAACAACCTAATAAGAAGAAGTGGAAGAAATAAAGGTGAAAGAATCGGTAACGGAAATTACCTCTTCTTTGAAGCGCCTTTTTGAGACCTCCTCTTAGGGCACTAAAATTGGTCTTTGAGGAAGACAAGAACCTCTATGATGTTGCTAGGGAAGTGGATAAGAGAATTTGGCAGGGGTTGGCCGAGATTGAAGGCTCAAAGTTGTGTGAGGAAGAGAGGGAGGAGGTGCCCTTTTATAAGGGAGGAGAGGGGCACCTTTGGAATTCTTAAAAATATTAATTTATAATAAATCTAACCCCACTTAAAAACCTCCAAAAATGACTCATAATCGAAGATTAGATGATATAGGGTTGTAATCTCATCAACCAATCAAATTTAGACATGTTTGGATCTTATTTGAAACCTTATCATTTTGATTTATCCTTATTTAATCTATTTAAGTTTATTTGTGGTAATAAAATTCTAAATTTTAAATTATAACAAATAATTACTTATTTGTTCTGAATTTTCCATAATTGTTTACTTTATAAAATTATAGACCATATAAATTTAAATTTATAATTTTTAAATATTTTTGTGATTTTTAAACAATTTTATAATATGTTATTTTTATAAAATAACAATAGTGTCAATTTTGAAACTATTCATTTATTTGAATTTAAATAAAATATATACAGAAGATATGTTCGAACTAAAAGCTTTAATATATCAATAAAAGGTCATATGTATCTATAAAATTAGTGTATCACATTAAATAGTTCATATAATATTTATTTTATTATTTTTAAAACCATTTATTTGGTTTATCTCTTAATAAAATAATTACTACATCATTTTTGTATAATTATTTAATATACTTATTTGTTGCATAAAAATTTAAAATAAAATCCTATGATGAAGATAAATATATTAACTTTCACAATAATACTTTTAATCTAATTTATCATCTTAAAATCACAATATTTAAATTTTTATATTTATTAAATTATGAAGGTGACAACTTTGGCATCATTTAAAATAAAATAATATAAGTGTCATAATTGCTTGTATAAGACTCCAAATGGTCAAATATTCGACCATTGGATGATTATAGTTTCAATTTACAAGAACAATAAGTTTTGGTCAGGGTTTTTTGCCTTTTATGGTCACTATTAGTTTAATAAAAACTATATTCTTGATTTTTCACTAGATAAATAATTTCTGCATCACTATTGTGTCACAATTAATGATAACTATTTAATCCCAAAAAATTCTAAATAAATTCTCATGATGTAGATAATTTTGTTAGATTTCTAGATACTATTCATGTTCGAAGTTTTATTATGTTTATCACTAAGTTAAAATTATTATACTTATAATATTTAAGAAAGTGACATGTTGTCACTTTCTTTGGTTTTAATAATAATTAAATTATTTTCATGGTCAAAAGTCCATAAAATGAATCTAATCCGACCCTTAGTTTATATGGGTTTACCTTTAGCCATAAAATAGAATTTTGGCATGTGTTAGGGTAATTTTATAATATTATATTTACCCTTAATTACCCGATTTACCTTTAACTATGGTAAATAAAAATTACCGTAGTTACTATTCATAATTCCCAAAAATAAAAAGTAGCCTATTAACATAATTTGGACCCACTGATTCCAAATATGGAATCCATTTTTTAAAATTCAATACACAGAAGTTGAAGAAATTAAATTAAAATTAATCCCGTTGTCGAATAAAAACGGGTTTTTGTTTAAAACATTGCAAAAGATTGAATTGATTTAACCTACGAATTCAAGGTAAAATCAATGCTAATGACATACATTATATTAAATGGTAAAAATATATTTTATTTATACTTTAAAACCATTCAATATTATAATTTAACCACATAAGATATTATGATGAAAAAAGTTGTTTTTAATTAAAATATAGCGTGTTTTTACTATTTATTAAAATATGAAAGTTATCGGAAAAATATCAAAACTTTATCTAATGTAAATTTTTACATCCTTATTCAAAATAAGAATTTTATTTTGTAAAATTGAACATATAAACATGTCAAAAACTAGATTTAAAATGGGTGCACCATCAAACGGCGGCAAAACTGCATTTTTTGAAAAATACTTATTTTACCCGAAAAATTTATTTTGTTCTTATACAATGTTCTAGAAAATGTGTAAGATGAATAATAATGTTATAAAATTCAAAATTTAGTTAATACTATTCATAACGGCTAGTTCATGACAATATTATAATAATATATCACTGTTTATTAAAACCCGGTATTGCGTACAACACACGCTATTGAGGAAGGTCACAATTGGGTGTAATGCAAGCCAAGTCAGGGTTGCGTGTTGTGAAAGAATCCTTCGTTGTTTTGTATAACAGAATCCAACCATATTTCATTTATACATTGAATATATATATATATTCATACTCAATGTTGCATAGAATAACTATTATCAAAATTGTGTGTAACACGGTCCAAGAATAGTGTTGCGTATACTGCAAGCTAATACGGTGTTGCGTATAACGCAAGGTAATCTTGGTGTAGAATACAACACAAGACATTAATGAAATTAAATAATATTTTTCATAAAATATCGGGGTGTTACAATATCTATTCCCATATATTTTATCCATTTGAATCTGCCTTTAACTGCTCTAAATAGGCAAGCAGTCCACATATTAATGACCATGAAAGCTTCACGAAGTGTCTATCCAAAATCATGGTGTAATAAAGAATCCTTATAAATGTAGTGTCGCTTACTATACTTTAAAAACACAAACTCATTGCTTTAGCATCAAAAAGAAGATATCATAAAATCTCATCACCTATATTTGTAAATATGATACATGAACTTAGGAAATCGTGACATAAAAAAAGCCTAAAAAATATACGAATCCTCAGTCCGATTTATTCATATCCTGAACTTATTCATCATGATGTTAACCCTTTTCGTTCATTTTACTTTCCTAAATGGAACCTCCAACCTTCACACCTTTATGTGGCCCATACTTAACATCCAAGACCATTACATAGGTAGCCTCACATACCCTTTCATATCTAGCCTTCAAAGCACCCTGGAACATCTCCCTTCATGATACAAACCAAGAGAGCACAATGAAAACTGTATTGTATTATTCAATATACATGTGTGTACTTATATTGGATTACCTGAGATCTCCTTTGTTTTCTTCTTCCTCACACCACATGTGTGCATGGAATTCATGCACACATATTCTTCACTATATCTCATAGTGGTATCCATTCCTTTATTACTGATCTTTAAGTGCTAAAATCATTAAGACATTACACTTGGATGATGATTTGAGAGGCTGAGAATGAGGATGTATCACTGAGGTAGTTGGCCATATTGGGATACTCTATTTGAGTATTTAGATACCACAAATGATATTGAAAGAAAAATAAAGAGGTTAGAGATTATTATAATATTTTTTTGATTTTTTTGAACTCTTCTAAGGTTATTTAAAGTGTTTAATAAGGGTTAAGATGACTTTGAATTTATTCTGAATCAATTTTAATAAATATAAAATTTTTGGGTTTAAAGTAGAAAAATGTATAAGTATAATATCATATGCTTTTTGATATTTTGAGTTCCGTGTAATATTTTTTCATCCCAAAAAACTTCTAATCAACTTGAAATAATTTATTTTTTTTCTAAATTTGGAAGGCTGTAAGACTTCAACTGTGGCATATAACATTTGATTTAGTCAAAAATTGAAAAAGTATAGAAGTCCCACTGTGCACATATGAATTTATATAGATCTTTATATGAATTCTAATACAAATATGATATTTTATTCCAATACATAAGATTTTTAATGTCATGTATGATATCTTAATTAGATGATTAGAAGTGTTGTAATAATTTTCTCAAACATAAGACTATTTTTGATTTATGCATAAGATATCTGGAATCGTGTATGGATTTTCTATCTATGTATGATATTGGACTTAGAAAAATTTAAAGAATCTATATATTAAAAAGTAAAGTTTCTAGATTTAATAATTTGAAGAGGAAATCAATTATGATGATGCAAATAAATTCCTTAATGTTTTAAACATCACAAAAACCTAAAAGGGTGTGTGATTCATGATTGGGAATTATGAGAAGCTGATCTTCAATATGTTTTAAGGAACATCAAAGTGATAAAATATTAACTGAGTTTTTGAGAATAATGTAGATATTTTTGAGTTGAATATTGGGATATTTATAAAAGTTTAAATAATTTAAATGGAATTGTGATCCAAGATGAATGGCTGGTATGTTTATCTTTATTATTGAGATAAAGGAGATTAATCTGAGATGAAAGGATGCGAATTTTACCAAGACTAAAATGAGAGGACTTATATATTTCATTAAATCTAGAAATAAGAAAATAAATATGGTGATGCATTAACTATTCTCAAATGTTTTAAATAACACAAGATATTTTTTGATTCATTATAAGTGATAAAAAGAAAATGGTTGAGGCTGCTATTGTAGTTTCAAGAATATGTATTTGGTTGAGATGAAAAATGAGCTTCTCCACAGATAACAATTTTACTATATTTTATATAGTTTGTAAGAATATTCAAATTTGGATTTTTGGTGGAGAATAGTTTTAGAATCATAATTAGAACCTGCTATTTCAAATGAAGATATATTCATCTAAGGGAAAATAAATAAAAAGAAAATGGAATTTTTGGAAACAAACCAAATGCATGCAGTTGGTGAGATTTTGGAGACAAAACCACATGCTAACCTTGTAAAATGATATGGAAGATCATGATGTGATTTATTTTCTTGAAAGTATTTTAAAATATATTTATAGTTATAGTAATATGAAAATGACCTTTTGAAAATGATTTAGGTGCATACACAGTTAAGGTGCATGAGTCTCTTGAGGAAGAAAATGTGATCAAACCTAAATAAAATTCAACTCTATAGAATAAGAGAATTGTTGGGATTGTGAGAAAACGAGAGAATAAATATATAAATAAAGAATAATTAGTAGTAGAATTCATTGCAAGCTATACCAAGGAATAATTGAAAAGTCAAACCTTTGATGAACCGAGAATCTATTGGGAATCAAAGAAGAATAAAAAACTGAGTGTGCCAAACTAAACCTATGAAAAAATTCAGTTGAGGAGAAAAAGAGAGACAAAATAACTATAAATTAAAATTTTCTAGGACTTAATTATTGATATTTTGAGTTGAGACAGGCCAACATACATATTTTAAAGAAAATATAGAAATCTAAGAAATAAACAAAGACTGAGTTGCTTGAGAAAACCTAGAATACTTTTAAGTAGCCAAATATTATCTATATTTGAGGAAGTATATCATTTTTTATGATGATATGAAATCTAGGATAAATTTTTTGATCTACTTAAAAGAGGATGACATTTACGAAAAACAAATGGTGGGATGATGCCTTGAAGAGAGGTGTTAGGTGATGCGATATCTGTTCACATATGTAATATTGAAAACCCTCACCTATGTAATTTAGTGAAAGTGTTTTTGGATAAAAACAACCCACAATCCACTTTTATTTATAATAAAATTTATAGTTGATTTTTTTTTGAATTGGGACAAAAACTGACTAAAGTATGGATTAGGCTCACAATGAGATCAAACTTTATAAAAAAACATGTGCCAACTCTTCTAATTTATATTATTTTTATATAGGTGTATGCTAGATTAAACAATAAAATATATCAATAGTATTAATCAGTATTAGAGGTTCAAAGTAAAAATGCATTTAAAGTTTTAAATAAGGAATTGAAATTTGGTAAAACTTGGACCACACCTAATTCACTCTCCTCTCAGGTGTGTCTACATAGATACACTATGACTCTCAATTGGTATCAAATCCTAGGTCCCCTATAGTTGGGTCAATTGTTCTAACACAACTAAAATAAGATCACAAGGTTTTATCTTTGTTTGGTTCTATGATGCATGCCTGTCATAGGGCATGAAAAAACAATAAATTTTCCTAATGCAACACAGAGGCTGACCAGGGTTGTCTCACATGAGGAGCTTTCTCATTTGTTCACTTAATTAATCTATATCACCTAAACTAATTATTTTTACTATTTTTAATTAATCTAAGAATGAAATTAAATTTAAAATTCAAATTAAATTTTAAAACTTATAATAACATGAAATTACATAATGTAATTAGTAAATAAAGAACTTGGTCTTAGGGTTGGATAACACGAGTTCATTCACTATTTATTTATTATTTAAATTCAATTTGATAATTATTTTATTTAAACATAATAAATGAATTACTTTCCCTTGATTGATTTAGTGTGTGATTTTAGTATGCATCTAGCACACCAAACCACACCTCCTCCAATAGTCAAATAGGGTAACACCTCAACCAATAATGATATCCCAAAAAGACCCGGCTCCACCGTATGCCGTTTCGTACCTTATGGCAAACCCAACTCCACTATATGAAGGGTTTTCCTAAGAGAAGTTATGGAAAATTAATTAATCAAGGAAAAGAAATTTATTTTGAAATAGAGTCGTGGTGGGAGACCACCTCACCCATGCAATATTCTCGCCTCCACCACAAATATATTTAAAACACATTGAATTTGAAATGAAATAATGAAGAACACCATGAAACCTACCTTAGGGCCAAGCCTAGGGTTAGTCACTTTCCATTTAAAAGTGATTAGAGATCACAATGTAGAGATGGAAGATAGAGAATGATATAATTAGAGTTTGAAAACAAATAACGATGGAAGAAGAAATGGGAAACACTTTAATAAAAAAAATGAATGTGTTACATGTAAAAGAAAACTAAAATAAAAAGAAAAGAAAATAAAATTACTAAGTTAGTAGCATGTCCCTGGGAATCCTCTCCAATGGTGGTGTTGAAATCCTCTTCAGAATAGGTGAACTCCTCTATATATAGGCTAAGGGTTTCCATCCTTCAGTCTTTAAATTTAAGATCTTCAAAACCTCTCTTTAATATTTCCTACAGATTCTATCCACCAAATGTTTGATCATGGTAGGACAATTTAATGGCCTAATTTTGGAATAGTGTATTCTTTAAAGATCTTCCAAAATATCTTTTACGTTTCATCCCAAAATTTCAGATTGATCCTCCTTGTGAAGTATGAGATATAGCTAATTAAATATAAGATTTTATTCTAGATGAATGTTTCCTTTTTCTGCCCCAAAATATGAGCATCCATGGGATGACTTAATGAAGGAATATATCCATTATATTCATCATCCGAAATCCCCATTAAATATTATTTCAAATAAAATTTCAATAACATCAATTAGATGTATGTAGATAGATTTATGATTAATTCAGTGAGGTGGGTTCCATGTAGTTGTCCAGAATAATTGTCCAATTTGATTAAATTTTTCGAACCCTTGGATTGCCGAATTAAATCCTGGTCTAGAAGAAAAAGATGAATATAATAAATATGGGAATCCATTTAAAAAATAATCATATAAATTTGATCTATATTGTAAAATTTATGCGCAAATTACCAAAGTGATTAAAATCTGTTTATATTTTCAAATTAAGCAGTTTTCCAATTTTAGCCCAAAACTCATCATAAATCCAAAATTGGTGAAAATAACTCAACATTGATAAATTTTTAGTGATTAAATCATTTAATTACATATAAAAATGATTAAAATATTGGATCTATTAATTCCTCCACACTTAAACTATGATTTTCCTCAAGCATAAAATATCAACATGGAATTTAGAGGCCTCCATTGTTACCGATATTTAAATTTCAATGAAATAAAATTAAAAAATTATCAATGTCCAATAAAAATTTCAAGTTCCAAAAAAATACCAATTTAAATTCCCATTTTTCAAAGAAATAATTAATTTCTGCATTTTACTTCTCCCCTTTGAAAAATGATGGAGCTTCTCATTTTATTCATTCAAGATTCTCAATTTATTATTATTAAACATGTCAAATCATGATTTAACTCTATTTTGAATCTTTTCTCTCATCACTCATGATAAAATTAAAGTGGATTTAGGCTCATATCATGAGAACCTTCTACTTATCCATAGTCTTGTAAAGGAACTAATTTCTTCACTTTGTAAAGACAAAAAGAACATAAAATCATGAGGACTTGCAATAAAGGTTCAAATGACTCTGTGGATTATGGTTTGTGGGTAAATTATTGAAATCATTTAAGGCTAGAAGTAGGAGGTTTTACTATTAAGTACAATGCATGATTAATCAAGTGAAAACAAAGGATGAACCCCACTTAAATCCCATTGAGAATGTGAAACACAACACCTCCCCCCTTTTATGACATGAGGGATGAGTTAATAAATGATTACAAAGAATGATATCATCCAAGTTCACCCCCTTTTTAAATAAAGATTCAAAAAGGTACAACTTAATTTATATCTATTTTTTTTATTTTTTTTGTAAATCTCCAGAAAGGAAAAACTTTATTTTTTATTTTTTATTTTTGTAAGGAGAACTAGATAAAGTGAAAGAATCATAATGAAATGATGAATTATACCAAATTTTTTAGTAATACACTGCCCAAAATGATGATTCACACCTTACACCACCCAAAAATGATACACATCCCAATTAATGCACACAAAAGGCCCTTCCCCCACACTCAAACTTGAAATATCCATGAAAAAGTACTAAAAGTGTGGGTATGTAAGGAAAAATCGGCTTGTAATATGGCTTAAAACTATAAGGCAATTCAAGACATCTATGGGATAACGATGGATAAATGTAAGGGTTAGTCTCAGGTAAATATGTGGCTATCCAAATTAGTGCCTCAATCATTTTAAATGTGTTTTTCACAATCATATCTTTGAAAAGTTTTAATACAAGTTTTGGCAGGTGGTATGCCCCAAGATCACTCAAGAAATGTTCTCAAGATAAAATAGTAAATATTTGGTCTATAAATCCTCTTGGGAATGGAAATATGATATTGTAAAATCACTCATGGCATGATTAATAATAAAAAATTCATTCACATGAATTTTAGAAATTCAAAACATGAAAAATGGTAGGGAAATTTCATTTACATGAATCAATTAATTTCCACAAATCATGAGTCCTCATTTCAATATTCATGCTTCACTTTAATCATCCAATTATGAATTTTACTCATTCAATATCATCAACATTGAAATATAAAACAAGGAATCATTAGATTTCTAAGAAACTCAAGTCTCCTAGATATGTCAAGTAAAACATAATTCATGTTTGGGAATTCAATTATTATAATTAAATCTCAAAAAATGTAAGGAGTTTCAGAGTTAAACATTAAAAGTGAACTCCCTTTTAAAATAAATATTGTTTTTTTTTCTATTTGGGGGTTCCCTTCTGCCATCATGAACCTACAAAAGATAATTACTCAATTAAGTGAAAGAATCATGTCATTAAAGCTAATTAATATTTGAGGGAGTGGGATTCATGCTTAGTTACTTCTATGAAAAGAAATTAGAATCTAAATTCCTAGAAAGAAAGTAAATATAAGTCTTGGTACGATCCCCTAAGTGGGTCCTATCTTCTTTTACTGTCTCTAGAGGGCAGTACCAACTATTATCCATAATCTGATGGTGGGTGGATCTTCTTGTAAATGGAACACCACATGTTGTTCTTCCCATCCTATAGTTCTTTGTTCTTGTTGAAGAGAATTCCATGTATAGAGTACACCAGATCTGCCCCCTTCACAATGTGGTATATCTTGCATGGAGGGGGTATGATGAAGTATGGAACCTCTTCCTCTTCAATTTCTACTTGTGCAACGTTTTCTTCAAAATCCAGTGGTTTATCCAGATCTAATGTATGAAAATAATAATCAAAGGGATATTAAAAATTTAAATTTGAAATATTAATTTCAAAATATTCCCTTTTAAGGTATTCAGCTTGTAGATTTGGTTCTTTAGGTAGAGCCACTGTTATCTCTTCATGGTCTTCGTCAAGTAGATGATTAATGCCCTTAGGGAGCTCTAGGTGTTCCTCAATAGGTGTAATTTCTTCTTCTTCATCTTCCTCTAGGGTGATGTAAGGATTGATAAAATTTTAAAATTCAAAATCATAAGGAGTTATACTCAAATCATATTGAATTAAATCAGAAAAGATAGATTTCACAAAAAAAATCATCTCCCTGATCTGCATCGGTTTAATCACTTCTTCAGAGATAAGTCCCTCTTTGTGTTTATCTTCACTTGATGGAGGTAGATAGTCAGGATACTCCAGTATTTATTCAAATTATACCACTTGGGTGATTTTTTCATCTTCTAAGACTAGAGAGAGGTATATAGGTGGGTTCTCTTCTACTTGCTAAGGAATTAAGAGATCATATTGCATTTCAATTTCCACCCATTCAATCCAAAATTTATTCAAATTAACTTGATCACCCTCTTGTAAATCAGTAGAAAATTCTATTTTATCTATCTTCTCCAGCATTGGTTGAGAGAGGTGGAAATGATCTTTAGGAACATCCTCTTTTACCCCTCTAATTATTCAACATCAAAAACCAGTAGGGGAATTTATTCCACAACTTTCTTAGGATCTTGCTACGGTTCAGCCTCGTGTTTCCCAATATGTGATCGAATATAGTCAAATTCTATTTTCATTTTTCTACCCAAGTCATCCAAAGTATTTCTAACCTAATCTACGTAGACTTTTAGATTTCTATAATCTACTTCTGGTTCTTGATATTGCACCTACGAGTAATCATCCCATGCATAATAATTTAAATTTGAATACATTAGGGAAAATGTTTTTTTGTAGATTTTTTTTAAATAATTAAAACTATCTAAAATTTTAAAATAGAAAAAGTAAAGTAAAAAACCAATTATATCCCTAGAAACGAATCCAATTTTGACGCACGCCTGTCATAGGGCATGGAAAAAGTAATAACTTTTCCTAATGCAGCACAGAGGCTGACCATGGTCGTCTCACTTAAGAAGATTTCTTAGTTGTTCAATTACTTAATCTATATCACCTAAACTAATTATTTTTACTATTTGTAATTAATCTAAGAATTCAATGAAATTTAAAAGTCAAATTAAATGTTAAAACTTATACTAACATGCAATTATAGAATGTAATTAGTGAAGAAAGAAATTGGTCCTAGGGTTGGATAACACGGGTTCATTCATTATTTATTTATTGTTTAAATTCAATTTGATAATTCATTTATTTAAACATCATTAATGAATTAATTTCCTTTGATTTATTTAGAGTGTGATTTTAGTATGCGTCTGGCACACCAGACCACACCTCCTACAATAGTCAAATAGGGTAACACCACAACTAAGAATGCTATCCCAAAAAGACCCAGCTCCACTATATGCCATTTTATCCCTTATGGAAACCCAAAATCCACCGTATGAAGGGTTTTACTAAGATAAGGGATGTAAAATTAATTAATCAAGGAAAATTAATGTATTTGGAAATAGTGTCATGGTGGATGACCGCCCCACCGTTGAAATATTCCTACCTCCGCCACAAATAGATTTAAAACATATTGAATTTGAAATGCAATAATGAAGTACACTGTGAAACCTCCCCTAGGTCCAAGCCTCAAGTTAGTCACTTGTCATTTCAATGTAATTATAGATCACGATAGGGAGATGGAAGAGAGATAATGATATAATTAGTGTTTGAAAACAAATAACAATGGAAGAAGAAATGGGAAACACTTTAATAAAAAAATGAATGTGTTACATATAAAAGAAAACTAAAATAAAAAGAAAAGAAATGAAAATTCCGAAGTCAGAAGCATGTCTCTATGCCTCATCTAAAATAGTGGTGTTTAACTCCCCTTTATAATGGGTGAAATTATCCTTATATATTCTAATGGTTTCCATCCTTTGGTATTCAAATTTAAGATCTTTAAAATATCTGTTTAATATTTTCTTCAGATTCTGTCCATCGAATTCTTGATCATGGTAGGCCAATTTAATGGATGAATTTTGGCATAGTATATTCTTGAAAGATATTCCAAAATATCTTTTACATTTCATCCAAAAATTTAGGATAGATCCTCAAAGTGTAGTATGAGATATGGATAATTAAATCTAAGATTCTATTCTGGATGAATGTTTCCTTTTTCTGCCCCAACATATGAGCATTCACGGGCCGCCTTAATGAATGAGTATCTCCATGAAATTCAACAACCGAACTCCCCATTAATAATTATTTCAAATAAAATTAGAATCACATTAATTTGATGTATGTATAATTATTTATGATTAATTTATTGATGTGGGGTCCACGTAGTCCTCCAGAATAATTTTCCAACTTGATTAAATATTTCGGACCCTTGGATGGCCGAATTAAATCCTGATCCAAATGAAAAAGATGAAGAAAATAATTATGGTAATCCAATGAAAAATAATCACATAAATTTGATATATATTTTAAAATATATGTGCAAATTACCAAAGTGATTAAAATCTATTAATATTTACAAATTAATTAGTTTTCCAATTTTAGCCAAAAACACATCATAAATCCAAAATTGGTGAAAATAACTAAACATTGATAATTTTTTAGTGATTAAAAAATTAAATTACATATAAAAAATGATGAAAATATTGTCTCTATTAATTTACCCACACTTAAACTATACTTTTCCTCAAGCATAAAATCTCAACATGGAATTTAGAGGGCTCCATTATTACCAATATTTAAATTTTAATGAAATAAAATCAAATAATTATTAATGTCCAATCAAATTTTCAAGTTCCACAAAAAAATATAAATTTAATTTCCCATTTCTCAAAGAAACAATCAATTCATGCATTTTACTTTTCCCCTTTGAAAAATGATGGAGCTTATCCTTTTATTCATTTAAGGTTCTCAATTTATTATTATTAAACATGTCAAATCATGTTCTACCTATCTTTTGAATATTTTCTTTCATCACTCATGATAAAATTAAAGTGGATTTATGGTCATATCATGATAACATTATCCTTATCTATAGGAATTTAAATTAACTACTTTCTCCACTTTGCAAAGACAAAAAGCACATAAAATCATGAGGATTTGAAATAAAGGTTAAAATGACTCTATGGCTTAGGGTTGGTGGGTAAATGATTGAAATAATTTAAGGCTATAAGTAGGAGGTTTGACTCTTAAGTATAATTCATGATTAATAAAGTGAAAACATAGGATGAACCTCACTCAAATCCCCTAGATAATGTGAAACAAAACACCTCCCCCTTTCTATGAAATGGGGGATTAGACAATAAATGATTACAAATAATCATATCATCCAAGTTCTCCCCCCTTTTAAATAAAGCTTGAAAAAGGCACAACTTAATTTATATCTATTTTTTTTTGTTTTTTTTTGTAAACCTCCATAAAGGTACAACTTTATTTTCTCTTTTTTTATATTTTTTAAGGAGAACTGGATGAATTGAAAGAAGCATAACAAAATGATGACTCATGCCAAATTTTCTAATAATACACTACCAAAAATGATGATGCACACTTCACACCACCCAAAAATGATACACATACCAATGAACACACATGAAAGGCCCTTCCCCCACACTCAAACTCAAAATATCCATGCAAAAGTACTAAAAGTGTGGGTAGGTAAATAAAAACTAGCTTATAATGCGGCTTAAACCTATAAGTAAATTCATGGAATCTACAGGATAATGAAGGATAAATGTAAGGGTGGGTCTCAGGTAAATATGTGGATAGCCAAAGTAGTGACTCAATCATTTTAAAAGTGTTTTTTCACAATCATATCTTTGAAAAGTTTCAATACAAGTTCTGGTAGGTGGCATGTCCGGAGATCACTCAAGAAACATGCTCAAGATAAAATAGGAAATATGTGGTCTATAAATCCTATTAGGAATGGGAATATGATATTGGAAAATCACTCATGTCATGATTAATAATAAAAAATTAATTCACATGAATTTCTGAAATTCAAAACATGAAAAATGGTAGGGAAATTTCATTTACATGAATCAATTAATTACCTCAAATCATGAGTCCTCATTTCAATATTCATGCTTCACTTTAATCATCTAATTATCCATTTTACTCATTCAATATCATTAACATTGAAATATAAAACATGGAACCACTAGATTACTAATAAACTCATGTCTCCTAGATATGTCAAGTAAAACATAATTCAAGTTTAGGAATTCAATTATTATAATTAAAGATTAAAATATGTAATGAGTTTCATAGTTAAACATTAAAAGTAAACTTCCTTTTGAAATGAATCTTAGTTTTTGTTCTGTTTGGGGGTTCCCTTCTTCCATAATGAACCTACAAAAGAGAATTTCTCAATTAAGTGAATAGATTATATCATTAATTCTAAAAAATATAGGAGGGAGTGGGATGCATGCTAAGCTACTTCTATGAAAATAAATTGAAATCTAAATTACTAGAAAGCAAGTAAAGATAAGTCTTGGTACGATCCCCCAAGTGGTCCTAGCTTCTTTTACTATCTCTAGAGGTCAGTACCAGCTATTAACCATAATCTGATGGTAGGTGGATCTTCTTGTAAATGAACCACCACATGTTGTTCTTCCCATCCTGTAGTTCTTTGTTCTTGTTGATGATAATTACATGTATAGAGTACACTAGATCCCCCCTTTACAATGTGGTATAGCTTGCATGGCAGGGGTAGGATGAAGTATCGAACCTCCTCCTCTTCAGTTTATACTTGTGCAACATCCTCTTAAAAATATAGTAGTTTCTCTAGATCTACTGCATGAAAAGAATAATCAAAGGGAGATTCAAAATTTAAATTTAAAATATTAATTTAAGGTAGGTAGCGGTAGAGTCAGTGTTATCTCTTTATGGGATTCCTCAAGTAGACGATCAATGCCCTTAGAGAGCTCTAGGTGTTCCTCAACAGGTGAGATTTATTCTTCACCATCTTACTCCAGGGTGATGCAAGGATTGATCGAATCTGAAAATTCAAAATCATAAGGAGTTATACTCAAATCAAATTGAATGAAATCAGAAAAGATAGAGTTCACGAAAGGATCATCCCCCTAAGATGCTTCTGGTTCAATCACTTATTTAGTGATAAGTTCCTATTGGAGTTGATCTTTACTTGATGAAGGTAGGTAGTCAGGCTCCTCCATAATTTCTTCAAATTATACCATTTGGGTGGTTTCTTCATCTTCCAAGGCTAGAGAGAGTTATAAAGGTGGTTTCTATTCTACTTTCTAAGGAATTAGAAGATCATGTTGCATTTCAATTTCCACCCATTCACTCCAAAATTTATCCAAATTCACATGATCAACCTCTTGTAAATCATTAAAAAATGGTCTTTCATCTATCTCCTCCAGAATTGGTTGAGAGAGGTGGAATTGATCTTTAGAAACATCTTCTTTTACCCCCTCGAGTTCTTCAACATTAAAAACTAGTGGGGAAATTTCTTCAACAGCTTTCTCAAGATCTTTCCCCAGTTCAGGCTTGGTTTTCTCAATATGTGCTCAAATATAGTCAAATTCTATTTTCATTTTTCTTCCCAAGTCATCCAGAGTACTGCTAACCCTATCCACTCGGGCATTTAGATAGTTATAATCCACTTCTGGTTCTTGATATTATACCTGTGAGTAATAATCCCATGCATAATTATTTGAATTTGAATACATCATGGAAAAGGTTTTTTTGTATATTTTTTTAAATAATGAAAACTATCTAAAATTTGAAAATAGAAAAATTAAAGTAAACAACAAATCAACTCTCAGAAAACGACACCAGTTTTGATGCATGCCTGTTGTAGGGTGTGGAAAAAGCAATAAATTTCCTAATGCAGCACAAAGGCTGACCAAGGTCGTCTCACTTGAGGATATTTCTCAGTTGTTCATTTACTTAATCTATATCACCTAAAATAATTATTTTTACTATTTTTAATTAATTTAAGAATGCAATGGAATATAAAAGTCAAATTAAATGTTAAAAGATATACTAACATGCAATTACAGAATGTAATTAGTGAAGAAAGAACTTGGTCCTGGGGTTAGATAACATAGGTTCATTCATTATTTATTTATTTTTTAAATTCAATTTGTTAATTAATTTATTGAAACCTCATTAATGAGTAATTTTACTTGATTTATTTAGTGTGTTATTTTAGTATGGGTCCAGCACAGAAAACCACACCTCCTCTAATAGTCAAATAGGGTAACACCTCAACTAAGAATGATATCCCCAAAAGACCCAGCTCCACTGTATGCCATTTCATCCCTTATGGCAACCCCAAATCCACCATATAATGGGTTTTCCTAAGATAATGGAGGTAAAATGAATTAATCAAGGAAAAGAATTGGATTTGGAAATAATATCGTGGTGGATGACCGCCACACTCGTGAAATATTCCCGCCTCCACTACAAATATATTTAAAACATATTGAATTTGAAATGAAATAATGAAGAACACCTTGAAAACCCCCTAGGGACAAGCCTTGGGTTATTCACTTTCCATTGAAAGTGATTAGAGATCATGATGGATATATTGAAGAGAGATAATGAGATAATTAGTGTTTTAAAACAAATAATGATGGAAGAAGAAATGGGAAACACTTTAATAAAAAAAATGAATGTGTTACATGTAAAAGAAAACTAAAATAAAAAGAAAAGAAAAGAAAATTCCTAAGTCAGAAGCATGTACCTAGGCCTCCTCTCAATGGTGGTGTTGGACTCCCCTTCAGAATGGGTGAACTCCTTCTTATATAGGCTAAGGGTTTCCATCCTTTGGTCTTCAAATTTAATATCTTCCAAATCACTCTTTAAGATTTTTTGTAGATTATATCCACTGAATTTTTGATCATGGTAGGCCAATTTAATGGTCGAATTTTGGCATAGTGTATTATTTAAAGTTATTCCAAAATATATTTTATGTTTCATCCCAAAATTTCAGATTGATACTCCCTGTGTAGTATGAGATATGGATAATTAAATTTGAGATTTTATTATGGATAAATGTTTCCTTTTTCTCTCCCAAACTATGAGCATCCATGGACCACCTTAATTAATGAATATATCCATGATATTCAACATACTAACTCCCCATTAAATATTATTTCACATAAAATTGGAATCATATAAATTGGATGTATATATACCAATTTATGATTAATTTAGTGAGGTGGGGTCCATGCAGTCATCCTATATAATTATCCAAATTGATTAATTTTTTCAGACCCTTGGATGGAAGCATTAAATCCTATTCCAGAAGAAAAAGACGAAGAAAATAAATATGGGAATCAAATGAAAAACGAATAACATAAATTGGATTTTTATTGTAAAAGATATGCAAAAATTACCAAAGTCATTAAATTCTATTTATATTTCCAAATTAAGCAGTTTTCCAATTTTTGACCAAAACACATCATAAATCCAAAATTGGTGAAAATAAATCAACATTGATAAATTTTTAGTGATTAAATAATTTAATTACATATAAAAAATGATGAAAATATTGTCTCTATCAATTTCCCCATACTTAAACCATGCTTTTCCTCAAGCATAAAATCTCAACATTGAATTCATAGGGCTCCATTGTTACCAATATTTAAATTTCAATGAAATAAAATTAAAAACTATCAATGTCCAATCAAATATTCAAGTTCCACAAAAAAATATCAATTTAATTTCCCATTTTTCAAAGAAACAATCAATTCATGAAATTTAATTTTCCCCTTTAAAAAATTATGGAGCTTCTTATTTCATTCATTCAAGCTTCTCAATTTATTATTATTAAACAAGTCCAATCATGATCTACCTCTCTTTTGAATCTTTTATCTCATCACTCATGATATAATTAAAGTGGATTTATGCGCATATCATGAGAACATGCTCTTTATCCATAGTCTTTTAAAGGAACTACTTTCTCCACTTTGTAAAGAAAAAAGCACATAAAATCACGAGGACTTGCAATAAAGGTTCAAATAACTCTGTGGATTAGGGTTGGTGGGTAAATAATTGAAATAATTTAAGTCCAAAAGTAGGATGTTTTAATCTTAAGTACAATGCAAGATTAATCAAGTGAAAACACATGATGAAACTCACTCAAAGCCCCTTAAGAATGTGAAACACAACACCTCCCCCTTTTTATGACATGGGGGATGAGTCAATAAATGATTACAAAGAATGATGTCATCCAAGTTATCCCCCCTTTTAAATAAATCTCAAAAAAGGCATAGCTTAATTTATATCTATTTTTTTTGTAAATATCCAGAAAGGCACAACTTTATTTTCTCTTTTTTAATTTTTTAAGGAGAACTAGATGAAGTGAAAGAAGCATAATGAAATGATGGATCATGCCAAATTTTCTAATAATACACTACCCAAAAGGATGACACACACCTCACACCACCCACAAATGATTCACATCCCAATGAACGCACATGAAATGACCTTACCCCACACTCAAACTTAAAATATCCATGAAAAAGTACTAAAAGTATGGGTATGTAAGGAAAACTCGACTTGTAATGTGGCTTAAAACTATAAGGAAATTCATAAAATCTATGGGATAATGAAGGATAAATGTAATGGTAGGTATTAGTTAAATATGTGGCTAGCTAAAGTAATAACTCAATCATTTTAAATGTGTTTTTGGACAATCATAGTTTTGAAACGTTTCAATATAATTTCTGGTAGGTGACATTTCCCAATATCACTCAAGAAATATTCTCAAGATAAAATAGGAAATATTTGGTCTAGAAATCCTCTTGGGAATGAGAATATGATATTGGAAAATCACTCATGGAATGATTAATAATAACAAATTAATTCACATGAATTTCAGAATTTCAAAACTTGAAAAGTGGTAGGGAAATTTCATTTACACAAATCAATTAATTCCCTCAAATCATGAGTCCTCATTTCAATACTCATGCTTCAATTTAATCATCCAATTATCCATTTTACTCATTGAATCTCATTAAAATTGAAATCTAAAACATAGAATCCTTTGATTCCTAATAAACTCATGTATCTTTGATAATTCAAGTAAAATATAATTCAAGTGTAGGAATTCAATTCTTACAATTAAAGATCAAAAAATGTAAGGATTTTCAGAGTTAAACATTAAAAGTGAACTCCCTTTATAAATGAAGCTTGTTTTTTTTGTTTGGGGGTTCACTTCTTCCATCATGAACCTACAAAATAGAATTACTCAATTAAGTGAAAGGATCATGTCATTAAATCTAAAAAAATATAGGAGGGAGTGGGCTGCATGCTAAGATACTTCTATGAAAAGAAATTAGAATCTAAATTACTAAAATGAAAGTAAAGATAAGTCTTGGTACGATTGCCCAAGTGGACCCTGGCTTCTTTTACTGCCTCCAGAGGGCTGTACCAGCTATTATCCATAATCTGATGGTGGGTTGATCTTCTTATAAATTAACCACCACATGTTGTTCTTACCATACTGATGTTATTTGTTCTTATTGAGGAGAATTACATATATAGATTACACCAGATTCACCCCCTTTGCGATGTGGTATAGCTTGAATGGAGGGGGTAGGATGAATTATGGAACCTCCTTCTCTCCATTTTCTTCTTGTGCAACGTATTCTTCAAAATCTAGTGGTTTCTCTAGATCTACTGCATGAAAAGAATAATCAAAGGGAGATTCAAAATTTAAATTTGAAATATTAATTTCAAAATCCTTCTTTTTAAGGCAGGTAACTTGTATATTTGGTTCTTCAGAAAGAGCCACTGTTATCTCTTCATGGGCTTCCTCAAGTAAATGATCAATTCCCTTAGGGAGATATAAGTATTACTCAACAGGTGAATTTTTTTCTTCATCATCTTCCTCCAAGGAGATGTAAGGATTGATCGAATCTGAAAATTCAAAATCATAAGGAGTGATACTCAAATCAGATTGAATGAAATTAGAAAAGATAGAGTTCCGGAAAGGATCATCTCCCTAAGCTGCTTCTGGTTCAATCACTTCTCCAGTGATAAGTTTCTCTTGGAGTTGATCTTCACTTGATGGAGGTAGGTATTTAGGATACTCCAATATTTCTTCTAATTCTACAAATTGGGTGGTTTATTCATCTTCCAAGTCTAGAGAGAGGTATAAAGGTGATTTCTCTTATACTTTGTAAGGAATTAGGAGATCATGTTTCATTTCAATTTCTGCCCATTCGCTCTAAAATATATCCAAATTCACATGATCACCCTCTTGTAAATTAGTAGAAAATGGTCTTCCATCTATCTCCTCCAGAATTGGTTGATAGAGGTGGAATTGATATTCAGAAACATCCTCTTTTACCTCCTCGGGTTCTTCAACATCAAAAACCAGTGGGGAAATTTCTTCCACAGCTTGCCTAGGCTCTTGCCCCAGTTTAGGCTCGGGTTTCTCAATATGTGCTCGAATATAGTCAAAATTTATTTGCATTTTTCTCCTCAAGTCATCCAGAGTATTGCTAACCCTATCCACTCGGGCATTTAGATCGCTATAATCAACTTCTAGTTCTTGATATTTCACCTGCGAGTAATCATCCCATGCATAATAATTTGAATTTGAAGACATCATGGAAAAGGTTTTTTTAGATTTTTTTAAATAATTAAAACTCTCTAAAATTTTAAAATAGAAAAATTAAATTAAACAACCAATTATATCTCCAACAACGACACTGGTTTTGACGCACGCTTGTCATAGGGCGTGGAAAAAGTAATTAATTTTCCTAATGCAACATAGAGGCTGACTAGGGTCATCTCACTTGAGAAGATTTCTCAGTTGTTCACTTACTTAATCTATATCACCCAAACTATTTTTTTTACTTTTTTTAATAAATCTAAGAATAAAATGATATTTAAAAGTCAAATTAAATGTTAAGACTTATACTAACATGCAATTAAAAAATGTAATTAGTGAAGAAAGAACTTGGTCCTAGGGTTGGATAACTTGGGTTCATTCATTATTTATTTATTGTTTAAATTCAATTTGATAATTCATTTATTGAAACCTCATTAATGAATTACTTTCCCTTGATTTATTTACTGTGTGATTTTAGTGTGTGTCCATCACACCAAACCACACCTCCTCCAATAGTCAAATAGGGTAAAACCTCAACCAATAATGCTATCCCAAAAAGACCCGGCTCCACTGTATGCCGTTTCATACCATATAGAAACCCCAAATCCACTGTATAAAGGGTTTTCCTAAGATAAGGGAGGGAAAATTAATTAATCAAGTAAAATAAATGGATTTGAAAACAGTGTCATGGTGGATTACTGCCGCACCCATGCAATATTCCCACCTCCACCACAAATAGATTTAAAACATATTGAATTTGAAATACAATAATGAAGAACACCGTGAAACCTCTCCTAGGGACAAGCCTCGGGTTAGTCACTTTCCATTTTAAAGTAATTAGAGATCATGATGGAGATATGGAATATAGAGAATGAGGTAATTAGATTTTGAAAACAAATATTGATGGAAGAAGAAATGGTAAACAATTTAATAAAAAAAATTAATGTGTTACATGTAAAATAAAAATAAAATAAAAAGACAAGAAAAGAAAATTCCTATGTTAGAAGCATGTCCCTAGGCCTAATCTCTAATAGTGGTGTTGAAATACCCTTCATAATGGGTGAACTCAACCTTATATAGGCTAAGGGTTTCTATCCTTTGGTCTTAAAATTTAAGATCTTCAAAATCTATCTTTAAGATTTTCTTCAGATTCTATCCACCAAATGTTTGATCATGGTATGCCAATTTAATGGTCAAATTTTGGCATAGTGTATTCTTTAAATATATTCCAAAATATCTTTTCCATTTCATCCCAAAATTTCATACTGATACTCTCTCTGTAGTATGATATATGGCTAATTAAATATGATATTTTATTCTAGATGAATGTTTCCTTTTTATGCCCCAAAATATGAGCATCCATGGGCCGCCTTAATGAATTAATATATCCATTATCTTCAACATATGAACTCACCATTAAATATTCTTTCAAATAAAATTGTAATCACATCAATTATATATATGTAGACTGATTTATGATTAATTTAGTGAGGTGGGATCCACGCAGTCGTCCAGAATAATTGTCTAACTTGATTGAATTTTTATGACCCTTGGATTTCCAAATTAAATCTTGGTCTAGAAGAAAAATATAAAGAAAATAAATATATAAATCCAAAGAAAAAATAATCACATAAATTGGATCTATATTGTAAAATATATGTACAAATTACCAAAGTGATGAAAATCTGTTTATATTTCCAAATGAAGTAGTTTTCCAATTTTAGCCCAAAACACATCATAAATCCAAAATTTGTGAAAATAACTCAACATTGATAAATTTTTAGTGATTAAATCATTTAATTACATATAAAAAATGATTAAAATATTGTCTCTATCATTCTGAAATTTTATTTCCCAGTTTTTCTTACAAGATTATATGAAGTGCATATTTGAAGAGTTCTTAGAAGTGCCTCAAATTAAAGAATCTATTTCTATACTTATTAGCGATGATTTTAAGGTTTCAGACAAGACATTACAAAATAGTAAAAACAAATAGGTAAATATACATTGAAAATATTCAAAATTGGAAGAGGAACCGACACTAATTGAAGGTAGTAAAAGTGGTAAGTGTTCTTATAAATATATTGGTTATGATTCCTCAAATGAAGAAAGTAAAATCTATCGTGAAGGTAATTTCAATGAATCACTATGTTATTTTTATTATTAATTTAAGTATTACTTGAATAAATTCCCCATTGAGGTTGCAACCTATATATTTTCATATATCAAGGGAATGATTGATGAAAATTCACACTTAGAAAATGAAACTGATGCTTCAGAATAAAAATTAGTAAAAAAGGTGACTAGTTGAAACAATATCACAAAACTTGTGAAGTAAAGAGAATAATATATCCAATTTTTTAATAAAAGTTTTTATCGATATTATGAATAGTTTTAAATAGTTATTTTTGAGAAAAATTTGTTTAAAATTTTTTCTGGTGAAGTGATTCATGGATTATAGAAGTTTTATAAAGTGTTTATTAATTTCAAGGAAGCTCAGCTGGATGTTAAATAAAAAAGAGTGAAGGACCTGGATAGTTATTTACTTGAAAATAGAAAAATACATGAGGATCAGTTGAAAAAGATAATGAAAGATTGTGAAGATATGGTGAAATAACTTTTAGAATAAAATTATATACTAAATATGAAATGTCTAGAGTTAGAGGTAAAGATGAGAAATTTGGAAACCACCCAAGTTGAAACTTCATAATCAACTGAGATGAAAAGGGATACCACTAGTTTATTTTAAATGATTATTAGATCAAATAAGAATCAAACTGGTAGAAAAATGTGCTTGTGATCATCTGGAGAAGCATCCACCTTAGTCTTGTGGAGAAACATGATCCAAAATTCAATTGAATCTATTTATACTAAATATTTCTCAATTGTTTCTATATATTTATATTAAAAAATTATAAAAATTCATGGGAGTAAAAATGTTGGAAAAAACACCAATAAATCAAGGTTGGAGGTGATCATGTCCAATAAATATTTCCCCAAAATAGATCCCAAATGGGTGGTGTTCCATCCCAAAATTAGTAAGGAATAAAATCTATACAGATTACATATACATCAAAAAAGAAAGAGATTAATTGGTAGATGTTGGTGCTGATAGAGGTTTGGGTATAGAGCTATTGATTATGGATATAATATATTATTATGAAAAAGTTTAAGAATCCCTAAAATCAGGGGGATAAAAGATGTATAAAGGAAGAAACCTTATAAACAAATATATACCTCACAAAATGGAAAAAATATACCCTCAAAGAACAGATTTAGTTTTTTTTGGAGAATATATGTGAATATTATAATATAAGTGATCACTATTATGATGAATTATGGTATAAAATATCCCATTTTAACTATTAAGCTACAGAAAGGAGAAGTCCACGATAATAGGTGAAAAAAATAAGCTTTTTTGGGAGATAAATATGGGAAGAAGGTTATTAACAAGATACTCCCAAGAAGTCAATGAATAAAGATTGCCAGGGTTTGAAACCAATAGAAATAAATGATTATACCATGTAAATATATACCACATTATAGAACATTGAAAAATATCCATGAACTTTATGAATAAAGGGATAAAGTTGGAGTAAAAAAGATAAGAGTCAATTAAAGAAAGTGATAACTAGATTATCATGGTGGTAGAAATCCCTAATGAATAAGTGGAAAGCATTCCTAAAAGGGGTATCTTTAATGTTTTTGAAAGTGTGCATGGAAGGTGCAAAAATAAAGGAAATATTTATAAAAAATGTATGACATGGATACCTAAACAAAAATAGCTATTGAAGAATAAGGGAAAACAAAAATGAATCCTAATATCAAAAAGACTACTATTAACAGGGTGTGAAAACTATAAAATAAGCCTAATCATGTGAAGAAAGAGTGACTAATCATATATAAAGACTAGTTGGAAAAGGAAAAGGTGATAGAGAAAGATAAAAATAAGGAAAGTTATCTAATTTATAAGGTGAAGAAGGAAAACCCATCAAAGAATAAAGTTGAAGCTAGAAAGAAAACCATTCTTCCCAAAGGTGATGAGATTTATAAAATAAAATGGTAAGCAATAATGAAGAGGTCTAGGAACTTAGATTTTCAAATAAAGTATTAACTGGGTTGAGAGACAAGTCTCATCCCTATTAATCTAATTTAAGAGCTGATAGAGGATCCACCTCATTCCCAAGTCTACTTTCCCTATTTTTAAAAGTTGGTAATTGAGGGTTATGAAGAGTGAAGATCATCCCTTGAGGGGGAGGGGGGGGGGGTATCCAAATAGTTGAATCTAACAAAGTTTAATAAATTATTTTCAAATCTATAATTCTGGATAACATTGAAGAATATTGGAGATTGAGGTTTTATTTGCAATTTCCATCTTCGATTTTGGTTCATATTGAGTATTATTATAAAGGGAGATTGTTTATCTAATTAAATAACGCGAAGAAGTACCTTTCACTTGAATATTTTTGATGTGTGTGTTCAATTGAGTGATATTACTTTAAACTTCTTGAAAATATATGTAAAAATACCTCAAGAATTTATATTCATTGTTGTTATCACATTGTCACAATTATGGAAAAATTTATTTTCTTTATTAGTCAATCTTGTTTTCTAAAAAGTGTTAAACCACATATACTTAGAGTCAATTAGTTGATGTATCATTTCTAAAAGAAAATGTGGTGCCACCCTTATCTCATAAAATTAACTGACTCCACCAAGTAAGGGGCAGAACTTGAAAAGTGGAGAACAAGAGAATAGAAGATGTTTAATGACCCAAACTTTCATAAATTAAATCCCCACTTTTTAAATAAATAAATTCCTCATTAAATAATGTACTTATAGAAAAAACATGCTCTAATTTGGTTATTTTGGATCATTATAAAATATATCCTATCATAATTAAAAAATCATTAAGAATTATAACCATTGATAACATATCCATTATATATTTACCATTAAGATTAGTATATTAAGGGTTATTATTAAGTCAAATTGACATAGATGGAAGAAGCGATGACCTTGACCAGTAGGATCATGCCCTATAAAGTCCATTTATTATAGCTTTTTAGAGAGATGACATCAATAGGCTTTTCCCTTGACTAATAACAAGATAAGATTCAAAAACTAAAGCATGAATGAAACCATTTATGGGAGAAGTGAAAGATTATCGAGATCACAACCCAAACCATGTTCATCAAACCACCCCAAGAAAGTGTCACCATCGCACACCTTACCCCTAGGGTGTACATTAGTGTAATAATGTGTTATGTATTTAGACCCTAGTAGTATGATTTTTTATATTATCCTTTTTAATAAAATAATAATCATATTTATCTCCATTCATCATTATTTTATATATACAATTATATAAGTGTTGATGAAAATAAGATTTTGATATGAATAAACCAAAATTGTATTTTTGGAAAATATATGGATTTAATTAAAACAATATTTTGATAAACTCAAGAATTTTGAAATAAATATTATTTTCATATAATATCCCTATTAAATAATATTTATTTATATGAAAATGATAATATAATTTAATAAAGTCCAATATAATCTTTATAAGGGTTAGAAAACCATTGTTGTCATAAAAACCAGTATTTTTCAATAAATAGGAATTTTTATTTAAAATTATAAATTATCATATTTAAATAATTATTTTGATAAAATGAATATTTTTTTTAAAATCAAAATTTCGAAATTATTCAATGATGATTTTTTCATAATTTTCTAAGATAGTCGAATTTTTGGGTAAAAATTAAATACGATATAAATATACAGTAGGTATTCTGACATCACAATAGCCCAAAGGTGAAGTAATAAATACTATAAAAGTTATCCACGACTAAATATAGGGTTACCATTTAAAATAATGCATTTTTTAATTTTTTAATTAATTTCATAAACTCACAATGAATCCTCCAAAACCTATATTATATTTTAAGGTTTAAAAATCAATTATTTATGAACATGCCTACCTTCCACATAACCAAGGGTATTATTTTAATGTTTACAGTTCTTATAATTAAAAAATATTTAAAACCAATTATACCTGGTAGAAACCATGGGAAAAACAATGTAAAAGTTTGTGGTTTTGATTATTTTATCATATAGAGTCCTAAAACTATGTTGATAAATTAATAAAGAATTTCCCTCTTTTTCTATAAATACCCACCCATCATCCCACTAATCATTACTCAAAACCTTTTGAGAATGAAGTTAATCTCTCTCTCCCTCTCTAAATCCCTCCCAAGGTTTTCCCAATCTCTTAATAAGTACCACATAAATGTTGGATCACAATAGTTACAATAGATATAAGAGGGGGGGGGGTGAATTGTAGTTTAAAAATTTAAAATAAGATAAAACATAAAACCTATTTAGTAAAAAATATTAAACTCATAATTTTTTCAATGATCATAGTATGTATCAGATTCAGAAAACTTCCGATAAATAAAATTTTTTATTGGTCTCACAAACACACCGATAAAACCGTTTATTTGAAAGATTAGTAAAATATTTTTTAAAAGAAAATGCACAACAGAAAGTAAAACATGTAAAAAAAAGTAATATTAAAGCTTATAATAAAGTAATAATTAATTACAATATTTATAAAAGAATTATACTCTTTAACCTTAAGAGTTAAGGAAGTCATAAATCCTGACTTAAGATATCCACAGTTTTACACCAAACTGTAAAGGTCTGTCTTTCCACACCAAAAAATCCCTTAATGAGATGATCAAAATGTATTTTTATTACAATCCACTAGAATACCTTGATCTAAAATACTAATGTTGAATATGTATTCCTATCCCTATAAGACCTTGATACAATGTATTAGATTCTCCCATCTTCCTATCCCTGTAAGCCCTCGATCTAACCATGATCAGACACACTGAATAAAAAAAAATTTCCTATGGAATTTACAATCCTCACATGTATTCCTTAGTTATACAACTCTCTAAGAAGTTAACAAGTGTTAGAATGAGATTTTTAGGCAGAGAAAAATTTCATACATGTTGAGTTACAAATACATAAACTCATATCTCCTCTAATTTAGTCCCATTTATAGGAATTCCTCCAACCATCATATTTTCATGATTCTTAGAGTTGGTTGCAATGACCTCAGATGTTCTTCACTTGACAGATCAAAAAAAATTATTCCATCCAATTCCATTTTTTAGCACCATTAAAATTTTATAAAATATTTATTCTAATAAAAAAATTCTAATAACTCTGATTATATAATTTGGAAAGTTCGATGAGCTATATTATTTTTTTCAAAAAGATAAACTAAACTACGGTTAGTCCAATGGTTCACAACTATTGTCAGTCTGATGGATATAACATCATTCATTCTGATAGATATACCACCAGTATTTCCACTAGACATAAGATTATTTAGTTTTATAGAATAGACGCACAATCAGTCCAATGGATCATATTTAATAATAAAAATTTTATATTAGTTTTGTATTAGAATCATTTTTACATTTGGCGGAAAAGTATGTTTTCTAAAAAATATTATAAAACACTTGGGATGTATAAAGTTAGTAAAATATAATTTTAAGAAAGTGTTAAAGTGTTTCTGATTTTAAAAACTAAGGAAAGGAAAAGTATAATTTATTACTTTTGAATCAATAATATCCTCCTTTTTGGAAGGCACAAAACACAACACTTAAAATGAAAAAATATTAACTTTGAAATACTCACAACTATTTTTTACTTTTATTAACTTCAAAGAGAATATTCATAGAATAAATTTATTTTCTTATCTTAACTCCCCCTGAGTTGATGATCTCTTTTTGTTCACCATTCTTGATCCAATGGAAAATTATAACTTTGTAACCCCCCCTTAATCAATTGTCTTAAACATATTATCCTATTTATATTATTTTTCCTCATGAACCGATTCTCCCACTGAAGATAAAATATCCCCTAGGACTATTCCTTCCATTATTAGACAAATTACCCCCTTTTTGATTTTCAAAAAGGAATATAGAAAGTATATAATCTCTTTAAATGTTAGAAAAACAATATAGAAAATAATTTTGTTTGAATAAGTGTTAATTCAAGATAAAATATAGAAAATTCATCCAAGTGGAATTAGAAAACATTCATACATAAAGTATTTGGAGAACTAAACATTCAAAAAAATTCATTCAAAAGGATTGATTCTGAAATACAATAATAGTTCAATTAGAAAAGAATAATTCTTTCTTATATAATTTCTTAAAAAATAAATTTCAAATTCTTTAGATCATAGTGATGTTTCTTGGTTTTAGAAACTAAAGAATTAAGCATTACAATATGTTTCTCCATGACTGATTACCTCCGAATCCTTATATTAAATCTTTTAACTTCTTCTTTAAGAAAACTTATCTTATCATTTTCTTCTTTCATCCTAAGAATCTTATCTTCAATATATCAAAAATTAGTATTATTCTATTCTAACTTATGAATTTATACTTTCAAAACATTGAATTCCTCATTATTATTGTCTATAATATCCATGAAATGTTCAATAAACTTCACTCTATTAGATACATTAGATGAAAATTTTTCAAAGGAATTAGTAATTTTAAGAGAAACCTTCTTCACTTCCATAATCTAGTCATCATTATCTTTTAAGTCATCCTCAACTTACCTTGAATATCTCATCATATGATTAAATATTATTTTGTGAGCCTTAGTATTAACTTTTAAAGTTTTAATTTTAGAATCATTTTGAATGAATGACTTAGTTAAAAACTTAAAATATTATGACTTTACATTCATACTATTTTGAATATTTTTACATCAAGCTTTAATATTCAGTGGGTATGGAATCGAATCTGTTAATTGTTTTTAATTTTTTGAAAATATAATCAATATTCTTATATGAATTTGTGGCTAATGAGTCTGATGACTCTGATGATGCCTCTAAAACATGTGGTCTATATAGTCCAACATCTAAATTTTGTTTCTCTTCAACTTTATCTTCTTTGAAAACTTTCTCCACATAAACTTCTCTATTGGTTTCAACCTTGTATGATGCTTTAGTATGTGAATGCTGATCTTCCACTTCATATTTTTGTGAAGATGAATGAACATCCACTGATATATCAAGTAAAGGGTTCTTATCGGACTGTGTTGAAATTTAATTAGGTGAGGATGATTATTCTGATGAGATTTCATATTCCTTTGTTTCTTCCTTTATATCTTCCTCATCTTCCTCTTCCCATTCTTCTAATTTTTTTTCTAACTACTGAATAGTTCTCAACACCCCATTCACAACTTTCTGAACTGATTTTTTCTTATTATTTGAATTTTTAACTAAAGTAGGAATTGATTATTGAACTGATTTTTGAGTTTAAACTTCTTCCAAAACTTCTTATACAACCTATTTTACTTTTCCTTTATCAACAACTATTAGAGCGACTGGTGGAACTATTGAAGTTTCTATGAAATCTAAACTAGAATCAGGAAGAGTCTATTTGGTATGAGGAATAGTTCTGGACCCTAGAACTAATTGTACTATAGATAAGGGATAAACCGACAAAGGTGGATCTTCAGACACTCTTTCAAATCTATTCAATAATATTTCCACAATTCTTACATCAATAAACCTTTTATTTTGTTTATTCTTTTTCTCAGCCTCCTTTAACTCATCAACAATTTGGATCTTTAAGGCTAAGGCTTCAACTTTATCAAGTCCTAAATAGGATCCCCTTGTTTCTTCTAGGCCTTATGATCCATAATCTTATTAAATTATTCATCTAACATAGATTTATATTTATTTTTAATTTTTGGGGGTGAAGACTCAGATTTTCTATTCTATTTCACTAATTCTTTATCCTTAATAGATTTGACACTAGACGTGGATTTTTATTTATTTTCCAAAAATTTATTTAACTTTGAATTAATAACCAACTTCAAACTTTCCATATTTCCCCCACCAATGAGTGAAACCTTTTTTCTTAATACATAAGATTGATTATTGATTTGAAAAGAATTCATACAGTTCACTGACATCTTGTTAATGAAATAAGGAAACATTAGAATATTTTATTTCATAAATGATTAATTAATATATTCTATAGAGAGAAACAACAAATTTACAAGATTAAACTACCTCAAGTTAATGAGAAAGTCCAATGAAAAAATTCTGAGAACCTTGAGAGTATCTCTATTTCCTTTTCTCAGTATTAGGCACCCTTTCATCCAAAGGGTAAAAACTCTGAAATATGGAGTCAGGTGAAAACCTTTTCTAACTTTTTTATAGGAATTAAATAATTAATCTTCTAATCTTGACTTATCAAAACTACCAAGTTTCTCCAGAAGCTTATGAGATGGTAAATATGCTTCACCCTCTAAGGGTACTTACACTAAGTCGGAAACGTTTTTATATGTGAGTTTAAAAATTTCACAAAAAATATTAAACATAATCACTTTCATATCTTATTCCATATTCAATTATATTGAGGAATATAATTCTCTAAGGATTTATGGGCAATGAAAATAATAATCCTTCTTTTTGACACATATTTTTTCCCAGCCTTGAAACCTAATAAATCTTTTCAATAATGAATCATATTTTTCATACCCGGTTTTCTTGATCAGTATTTCTTTAACCACTTCTCTTTTTGAAAAGTATTTAATAGAGGCCATTTGATTCAAACTGAATCCAAAGCTTGGACTATATAATCTTATTGGACGAATGGTAAATAATCGGATTGAGTAAAAAATGGTCCTTGAGAGTCAAGAGAGAAAACCCTAAAAATGATGTGGGACATGGATACACCACCCCTATATATAGGCATCATGGTGATGGTTTGAATTCCATAAGAACCAATGACTCATATTGAAAACCCTTTTTTTATTTGATGATTGAGATTTAATCCATGAATTATCTAAAAATAATTCTAAACTCTTAAAGTTTTTTTTATGAAAACTACGCATCAGACTAGTTAATTATTCAAATTCATATAATTTTTTTTAAATTTTAAAGTTTGAAATAAAAAAAGAACAAAAACATGGATAAACTAAATTAATGGATAAATACAAATACTAAAGGTTTAGAATAATACCTTTTGAAGTAATCATAACTTTCGGTATGAGTAACATATTGTTAATATTTTTTTAATAGAAGTTTAACCCAATAAATTTTTGATATATTAATTTGATCAGTAAAAATTTTGTTATAATTTTTGGGTTTGAGAAACTTAAAAAAATTGACTCTGAAAAACTTTTTATAAAACTTTGATTTTGAAATGTTTATAAAAATTATGATTATGAAACTCGTATAAAATTTTTGACTCTAAAAGAGTTAAAGATATGAAAAAAAAACTTTTTATAAATAAAAAATTTAGTAAACAAAAGTGTTTATAAAACAAAAGGTTTTATAAAAATAAAGGTTTTAGAAAACCAAAACATACGTACTCCGCTTTTGAAAAGGAGTTCATTAATATAAGGATATTGATAAACATGAATTATATATGAATAATAATTTGATATTGATCACTTCTAGATTTTGTTTAATATATTCAAATCTATAAAAAATGGGTTTATTAAAAATATCAACAAATTATTCTTGTGATATGATGAATTGTAAAATGATATCTTTTTTTCATGTGTGATCCCAAAATAAATGGAGTCTTATATTTACGTTTTTTTCTCACAAGTGATGTGCTGGGTTTTTACTTAATGTAATGTAACTTGTGTTATCACATAATATTGGAGTTTTTGTAAAACTCATTCCATAGTTAGTGAGTGTATGTTTCATCCATAACATTGAGCACAAAAACTTCCAACTAAAACATATTTGTCTTCAGTAGTGTAAAGTACTACTGAGTGTTATTTCTTACAAGATCAATAAACTAAATATTATCCTAAGAAATAAAATGTTCTAGAAGTGATTTTCTTATCCATTCTACATCCATCAAATCCAGCATCCAAAAAACTTTTTAACTAAAAATCATTTCTAGAAGAGTAAAATAAACCTAAATCCATAGTTCCCTTAAGGTATAAAAAAATTCATTTTAAAAATTTAAAATGAGGCTCTTTTTGATTTTCTTAATATCTAGAACATAATAATATAGAAAACATTAAATCTGGATGACTAGCTGTTAAGTAAAGTATACTTCCAATCATTCCTCTAAATATATTTTGATTAGCTGGTTTCCCAGTTTCATCAATATCTAAATTATTTGAGGTTCTAATAGGAGTACTAATACTTTTAGTGTTATCATACCAGAATTTCATGAGAATATATTTTATATACTCATGTTGTGATATAAAAGTTTATTCTATTTTTTGTGAAATTTTAAAACCTAGAAAGTATGTTAACTCACCCATCATACTTAGACTTCATAAGATCCGCAAAGGAATCTGTTAAATACCTTTAAGTTGAACTGAATATAATTTAATTAACATAAATTTTTACAATAATAATATTTTTATTTACTTATTTTATAAAAAAATTTGGATCTGATGATCCCTTAACAAATTTTTTTTTTGTAGCAAAAATCTAGATAACCAATAATACTAGGCTCTAAGGGATTGTTTAAGTATGTAAAGTTTCTTAGTAAGTTTGAAAACATATTACATAAGTTTTGTATTTTAAAAACTAGGGGGTTGTTCTACATAAAATTCCTTATGAACATAACCATTAAGGAATGCACACTTTACATCCTTTTGAAATAGTTTGAAATTAAATAATTCTATATAATATGTAAGTATAAAAATATCTTTAAGTATAGTTACTAGAGAATAAGTTCCATCATAATCTCTATCATATTATTGATTATAACCCTTAGAATCAAGTCTATCTTTATTTCTAAAAATTATTCTATTTTTATCACACTTTTTTCGAAAGAACCATTTTAATCCAATTACATAAGTATATTTAGTTTGTTCAACCAAAGTCCAAAATTTGTTCCTTTTAAATTCATTGAGTTTATCTTGCATGGATTTTATCCAATGCTCATCACCTAAATCCTCATCAGGAGTCTTCAGTTCAAATTGAGATAAAATTATAGATGTTCAATTTTATTTCTCAAAGACCTTATAGTTCTAACCAATTGATCAACATCACCAATGATATTATCACTAGGATGATTCCTAAGAAACAAATAACTTCTTGGGTTTACAAAAATTTATTCACCAACAACATATTGAAAATATTCTTGAGGTATAACTTCAGAAATGTATTCTTGAGTTATTATCTCATTATAAGTTCTTTAAAACATAGTTTTAAAATAAGTTTTAGAAATAAAATCCAAATATGTAGGTTGGGATACTTTGAAAAAAAAATATTAGTTTCATCAAAATTAACATGTATTGTTTCCTCAACAGTAATTTATTTTTATTAAAAACTCTATATGCCCTACTAGTTGTAGAATAACCTAAAAATATATATTCATTGTATTTTGGAGAAAATTTATATAATTTGTCTTTAGTATTAAGAATGAATACTTTGCATCCAAAAACTTTGAAGTAATAAAGTTTTGGTTTTCTACCAGTCCACAACTCATAAAGAGTTTTATTAATAAAATTTCTAATTAAAAATAAATTTATAGTATAGTTGGTAGTAAAAACTGCTTTAAATTTTTTTTAGCAACTGAGTATTAAATTAGAGTGGTTTGAGTAATATCTTGAATAATTCTATTTCTTGTTTCATCTAAACTATTTTTTGTGGAGTTTTAGGTGTTGATAATTTATATATAATACCTTTTTTTATTACAAATAGTTTCAAAATTATATTTTACAAAATCTCCACCATTATCACTACATTTAGTTATTAAGGATATGTTTTTTTTCATTTTTAACTTTGGCTAAAAAAGTTTTAAAACAACTAAAGGATTCATATTTTCTTTCAAGGAAATAGACCTAAGTATATCTAGTGTAATCATCAACTAAAACATATACATAGTATTTTCCACTAATACTTATAGTTTTTTATGACAAAAAAAGTCCATGTGCACTAACTATAAATCATCATAAGTTGATAATTCACTAATAGACTTAAATCTTGACTTATTTTTCTTACCAAATTGAAAAGGGTTATTGACTTTAGAAGTATCAAACCTATGTTTCGGTAGATCATTAATTATTCCTTTCTTAGAAAACTTAGATAACGATATAATATTACAATATACTAATATTCTATGACATAACCAAGATTGATCTTACATTGCACTAACTGAAGGTAGATCTTGGATCCTAGGGTCTTATAACTTTAAAGTGTAAATATTCTCATACCGATTGGCAGAAATGATAAATTCATCTTTAAAACTACAAATAGTACATTTATCATTCTTGAAGTTCAAAAGATAACCCTCATCAAAAAATTTAATTATGTTAATAAGGTTGTGCTTAATTCATACAATAAATAAAATATTTGAAATTAAATCTTTTCTAAGAAGAAAGATGTTACATATACCAATAATTTATCCTGAAGAATTATCTCCAAAAGTGACTTTTCCACCTTTCACATTTATGATATTATTAAATAAATATTGTTTTTTCAAGTCATATGTCTATAGAAACTACTATCCATGTACAAAATATTCTTATTATTAGAACATTACTTATTTTCTTTAAAAAAACATTATAATTTCAAAACTAAATCCTTCTTGGGTCTGGTATTTTTAGAAAATAAAATTTTAACTATCCACATTTTTCCAACATTATTACATTGAGAAAGTTTCATTTATTTTGAAAAATAGGCTTTTTGAACACCTAAGTATAGAACTTTATTTAAAGAATTTTTTTTCTTCTAGTGTCCACCACTTTGACACTTAGTAAAAAATTGATCACTCTTTGTAACAAAGTTTTTATTTCTAAAAATATTTTTTTGTTAGTAAAACCATTTTATAAATATCTCTATGAGGTCTAATTTTATTATACATTCTATCAAAGTTTTATTTTCTAGAGGTAAACTTAGATAAAAGTTTCTTTAAACTAGAAAAATCATAGTTTAGTTTAATAACTAAGTTTTTATTCTTAGTAGAACTTGAATTCGAACTATGTTTTACAAAATCAGTTTATAAACTAGTTTTCTAAAAAATATAACTTTAAAGATATTTTAAAAGAATATATTTTTCAAAATTAATTTTATCATGATCTTTATAAAGATATGATATTTTTGTAGTTAAAGTATAAATTATTGAATTATCTTTTACAAGTTTACCTTGATCAAATTAATTTTTTTAGAAACTTTACAATTTTTATTCTTAAGTAATTTAGAAAACATAGATACTTATTCAAAAGTTGGTAAAACATTATCCTCTTCAATTGTTTAATATTCTTAATCTGAAGATTTATAATTATTCCCATGATTTTTATTAGTGTAATTAGCACTCAAAGTAAGATTAGTGAGAGATTATTTAGTATTTGCCTTAGCTATGAGACGTTTGTTAACCTTTCATATTTATGCATATAAACCAATATTTCTCTGTCTGGAACTTTCATTTTTGGAAGAATTTTAAGAAGAATTATATTATCTACTTTCACCCCAAGTGTCTGAAGCTTTCAAACTCTTCTTGTTCTATTTTTTATAATAATTTTTATCATTCATGTCAAAATTCATTTCTTTCCTGTCCTTCCTTTTTAGCTTAGGATAATCCAGTCTAATATGTCCTACCCTCTTACACTAATAATATATAACTTTAGAAGATTCTTTCTTATCACTCTTATCCTTATGGATCTTCTTATATCTATAATAAAAATATTTCTTTTACAATATCTTTTTCATCCTTATAGTAAGATTATCCAACTCATTTTGAGTCTATTTAGATGAAATAATATCTAATTTAACAATTACTTTATTATTTTTAGAAGATTTCACAACTTTTTCAATAGATTAATATTTACTAGGAAAATTAGATATAGTTTCAAAAGAAACTCCTCAATTTTTACTTTTCATATTCTATTTATCCCTTTCAGTCTACCTTTATACTATATAAGAGTTCCAATTGGATCATCAAGAGTAGGATTTGTAATCTGTTGGAAAAAAACCCATCAGGGTAACATTGAAGTGTTTTTGGGTTGATTGTTTTTGTTGAAATTTTTTTTCCAAGGAAAGATACGAAGGTATAGATATATTATCAACATGATATATTTAAAAAGATCCAAGATAAAGGAATTTATTTCCTGGAAGTGAAATTTTTTTTCTAAGGAAAGCTATGAAGGTATAGAGATATTATCAACATGATATATTTAAAAAGATCCAAGATAAAGGAATTTATTTCCTGGAAGTGGTGTAGAAAATTGTGTACACAAGGTGACTTTATTTTCTAGTGTTTAGAAAATTTTTGGGGTCCAAAATTTAGAGGATGTCTAACATTGTGAAATATATATTTCCTTGAATTCCTTGTGAAAATATAGAAAATGAATGAGTTTCATGAATATTGGGTTTCACAAATGATCTTTTTTAAAGGTATGGGTCATTACGAATGAGAATCATGAATCACGAAAGGTTTGACGGTAGTCTCCATGACTACGAGAAGCTTCGTGAATAGGAAAATCCTATGGTGCTTCACGACGGCAAGGAGTATCATGAACGACATGGGAGAGTATCGAAAAATGGTTATTTTTTGGATTAAAGCTTTATGAATCAGCAGAAATGATTATAAATAGGAATATCCCCCTCCAGAAAAGTAGTGAACTTAACAAAGATTCTAAAGCTTCAGATTTGCAAAGGTGCTTCGTGAAGGCAGTTCTTGAAAAAATGTTCATGAAGAAAGGTGATTCATGAAGGCTATAAAATCTGACCAAAATATGTGATCATCATGAAAGTAATGAGGTTTTCAAAGGCTATAAAAAACTGACCGAAAGTTGTGAACTTCACGAAGGCTAAGTGAGCTTTGTGAAAGGAAGGTTCTTCATGAAGGCTGGTCGAGATTTACAAAAAATGCGAGATTCATGAAGGCAGTGTGCATTGCAAAAGTGTTGAAAAGGTATTGACCAATGATTCTGTGGTAAAGTGGTATTAATGAAATGGATGGAAGTGGGACTTCAACAAAACATCTATATACAATTGAGGATGTATTCATTAATTTATAATGAAGGTACTTACATGTACATAAAATGTGGGTGAATCCCTTATAAGAGCAATGAGAAAAAGAGGAGGAAGAAGGAGATCCTTTCCAATAGTAGTGATCTAGAGAAAGAGACTTAGGGAGTGACCCTTGGGAAAGTAGTGAGATGATCCTAAACCTTGTAAAGGTAGTGATACTGGGCATAGAAGTGATCTATCATGAACAAAATTTTAGCAGTGAGCATTATTGGATTTGTTACATCATAACATCACCATTGTATGCTCCTTGGAGTTTCCCAGTGAGGGTGAACCAAGTAAAATATGTGTGTCCTTGTACCTACTTTCCTATTTTACTTTTAGTGCATCATCATCAGATAAAGAAGGAAATAATAAGATCACCATAAACACTTAAGATTAAATAAAGTGAATCTCATAATAAAGAGGTCATGTTCTAGTGGGGCAGGAAGAATTTTGAAAATAATATCCATACCCTGATTCAAACCCTCTCTTAGGGTATCTACGCCCATTTTGGACCTAAAAATTGGTGTCAAAGGGAGGTTGGTTTCTTTTATCAGATTTTTTTTTTCTCTGAATTGGTTTAGTTGATTTTTGAATTTTTTTTAGTTTTTCTTATCTTAGAGCACCATGGAAAAGGGTAGAAATTAAATAAAGAAGAAAAATTCTAGTGGTATTCCTCAGTGTGAAAGTGTATATGGAAATAGTGTGATTTAGTTGAAGGAAACAAATAATGTACTGAAGAATGGTTTAGATAAATCATACTATGAAAATAGTTACTCATTCAATGATTCTAAAGGAATGAGTGAAGAACCTGATAAAGTGATGTTGGAACTACTGATGATGAAGAAATTGAAAGAAGACTAAAAGTGGAAGTTTTCCACAAAACAAAGGAATCAGATCAAAAATTGGCTGAAGAAAATAAATCTAAATATATTCGGATCCAAGTACTAGAAATTGAGATAAAAAAGATAAAATGTTTAAATAAAAGGATTATTTATGTGGGTATTAATCTGAGGGAGAATAATGAATCCCAAGATGAATAATTGCAAAAGATATCTATAAAGATATAAAAAAACAAAGATGATGATAAGGTAAAGAATCAAAAATTAGATGAAATTCAGAATCTAAAAGCTATAAATGGTGATTTTTCAACAAATATATTTGAACTGGTTTGGGAGAACAAAAATCTATAGTATGAAAATGCATACTATAATGATTCTACTACTCAGAAAATTTCTAAAGTAAATGAGAAAGCTGCCATGATAGATAAGACATACCAAGAATTAGAAGATGATATAACTAGTTCTAAGACTCTCATAATAGAACATAATGCTCAACTTGAATCTATGGACAAGAAGATTCAACAATTGGGAGAAGAGCTAGAATCATTCAAGAAAAAAGTGGAGCAATCTAATTCCAACAACAAGCCAAAATTGAAGGATGCTTTGCACTCACTATTTGATTATCCTATGGTAGGTGATAATGAAAAGAAAAGAAAATATACTACTTCAGAGGAAAAACATGAAAGGATTGTCTCATCCCAAATTCCATATAGTTTTGGAAAAAATAGTATTAGATATGATTATACCTCTCCCATGGATGATGGGAAGATATTTATGAATAGTTCTAGAAATAAGAAAAATCTTTTAAGTACTAAAGATAGACCTAAAAATGATTTTATAGGAAGTAATGAAATCATGTGATATTTATATGGGATGCATGGTCATACTTCAAGTTTTTATTTTGAATCCTTAGACTATATTTTGAATTGTTAAGGAAAAAATATTTCTAAATATGAGAATAAGAAGAATATTATTGAAAAGTCTAAAATGAATGCCTCTCAGAAGAAATAATCAATTAGTTGATACTATTGTGGAAGACATGGACACACCATGAGTATGTGTCAAGAATCCCAAGGAATCAATTTCAGAAGAAGAACTTTGGATGCATCAATATCCCAACCAAGAAATGACGACACATGATATGTTTTTAATGGGATATGTTTTATATATTCTAATCATGGTCATTTGGTAAGATTTTACAATAGGAAGAAATCAAGGAAGGAAAAGGAACTCTAAAGGAGATCCCCTACTCCATTGGTGTATAATAAGAAAGCCTATATTCTAAAAAAAGTGATAAGTTTAAAAATAATGTCTCAGAGGAAACACAAGGGGTTCAACAAAAGGTGTATTGAGAACCTCCTCTATTACACTCACAATAGATCTATTTGAAAGAATTTTAATGAACCTAGAAGTAAAAGGGAGGATCTACTCCAATTGTGAGTCATAATAATTTACATTCAGTGGAGGACCCACCACCAGCATGAAATAGTTTGGTGGCTCGGATAACTGATAAAAGAAAAATGAATAAATAATGCCTTGAAAAATTTGCATGTCATGACCCATGGCGAGAAGTAAAGGCAATATGAAGAGCCCTCTAATAGAGGAAGGATAAAGAGAAGGCGATAAGTTGAAATATTCATTCTTAAATAAAGAGTCATGAAAATGACATATTGATGGAGCATCAAAGAAATAAATTTCTACTAATGGGTGTAAACCCCAAATTTTGAAAAATTATATGTCTACAGAACCTAAATATCAGAAGAAGACTCAACATATGGGTAATGAATGCTTAGTCATATGTACATAATAGTTGAAGTTGTATGAGAAGTTGAAACAAGCACACAAACAACACAATGATTTGAAAGAAAGTATCAAATGGTTGATCCATCAGGATTAACCACAATCCTCTTTTTAGGATTCCATAGGTACCACTATCCCCATGAAATAAATGTTTCTAATATCTACCGGAAGTTGTCAAAGACTAAGAGGGAGATACAATCCATGGGGTGTGTGTACTGAAAGGGAATGAGTGCATAAGTTGAATGGAGATACATGCAAAGAGAAAAATATGAACAATGGAAATTAATATATGATATTAGATTCAACAAGTGGTGTTCCACACCAATTCTATTCTTTAAATCTATATCTAAAGGTTGTGTTCCATGAAAAAAGGAGATGATATGATGAAGAGTATTCTTTGAAAATGAAGAGATGTCAAAACTATACATGGATGATCCAGTGGTTCCTAGTTTCATTGAATATATAACCATTGATATAATGCCCCTATTTAGGTGTTGGTTTTCCACTGAGAGAAGACAAATTTCAGGATAAGCATCAACATCCATGCATTTCATGATTTTCAATTTTTTTCTAAAAATATGGTATCAGCTAACTATTTTCAGGATACTAAGAAGTTGTGAGAGAATATCAACACTGTTTCAACTCGAATCTAGGAAAACTAGTTGAAATAAATAATGTCACTAGAGTTGAGATTGAAAATAATATTCAATAACATAGTGACCAGTTTTCTGATGAGGGAGTAGAAGTGGTAAGTGATGATTCAGAATAAGATACCGATGATTAACAAGAGGAAGTCAAATCTATATCAGCATGAAAGCCTAAGATCCAAGATGAAGTAGATAGACATAAAATCATTGGTACTTAGGAATAACCTGTTCAAACATGGAGAATGAAGTCATTACATTAGGAATATTTCCTATCTCAGGTAGAGCCTAAATTTTTTGATAAAGAATCTAGATATGAGAATTGGGTTCAGGCTATGAATGGAGAGATTGACAAAAATGAGAAGAATCAAACATTGGATATTATTTCAAGGCCAACAGATAAGAATGTCATCAGGACTAAATGGGTCTTTTACAACTAGATGAATGAAGATGACATAGTGATTTGAAATAAAGAATGACTAGTGTGTAAAGGGTACTCCCAAACAGAGGGTATCAATGTTGATGAAAAATTTTCACCTATTGAAAGTCTAGATACAATCAAATTATTCTTATCCATAGCGGTGAAAAAAAAGTTCAAAATTTTCGAGATGTATGTCAAGTCCACATTTATTAATGGGGTTATAGAATAAGAAGTTTATATTGAGTATCCAGATAGTTTTCTCATTCATGAAGATGAGAACCAATTTTATTAGCTGAAGAAGGATCTATATGAATTGAAGTAAGCACTAAGAGCATGGTATTCAAAGCTAGATCAGTTTTTGAAGAAGCTTAGTTTTCAGTGTGGTGGAGTTGATTACAATCTATATGTCAACAATGATAGTAATTAAAGGATGATGGTGATGGTATAGGTCAATGACATAATATTTGGTAGATTAGATGAAGCGAATTGTACTCAGTTCATGGAATTCATGAAAAGTGAATTTGAAATGTCAATGATTGGTGAACTGGAATTTTTCTTTGGTTTACAGGTGACATAAAGAAATAATGGAATATTCATATCTCAATATAAATATTCCAAGGAGGTTTTTAGAAGATTTTCAATGGATAATTCCAAGGATATGATTAATCTAGTGGCTACCTAGATGAAACTATAATGGGATGATGAATGAAATATAGTTAATGTAACATAATAAAGGAAAATCATTAGCAGTCTATTGTTCTTGACAATGACAAGACCTGATATTGTTTTTTAAACATGCCAAACAACACAATATAAAATAAATACCAAGTAAATACATTGGATTTCAATGAAAATAATACTTTTTTATATTAAGGAAATAATGGATTTGTATTGGATGTATAATAAAAAATCTCAGTAAGAGTTATTGGGTTATACAGATACATATTGGGCCAGATCAGCTGATAATATAAAATCAATGTTAGGTGGTGTATTTTATCTTAGAGGATTGTGTATTTCTTGGCTAATTAGGAAACAATATTTCATTTATTTAAGTACTTCAGAAGCTAAATATATTGCAGATACTCAAGTGTGCATACAATTATTTTGGATGAATCAATAGTTTGATGTTATGGGAGTTAAAGGTAAGTCTCTGATCAGAATCCATTGTGATAATTAAAGTGCTATAAATCTCAAAAGAATTCCAGTTATATAACTCAAGGACAAATAAAATTGAAAAAAATATCATTTTATCAAGGAGAAGGTGGATCAAGGTCTTTTGAAATTGGAGCATGTGCCTACAAAACTTTAGGTTGTAGACATTATGACAAAGGGCTTACCCAAAGAAGAATTTGAATGATATTTACTAGATTTGAGAGTTTAGTTGACTCCAAAAACTAGAAAAAGTGTGAATTTGGGTCCCCCTCTTTCTAAGTTATGACATGTTTTTCCCAAATGTGTTGATCTGTGTTACTTACTATGTTGAATACAACAATGAGGTGACCTTCAGGTTTGTTGATAAAGGGGTAGAAATTGTGGATATTAAAGGGGAGGAAATTTCGTAATCAAGATTGGGGGAGAAGATGATATGGGGAGAAGTGGAGTAGGGGGAGTCTCAATGTTTTAATGGTTGTAGGTTTTTAAAAAACCATGAAATTATTTTGTGACATGATGAGAATTAAGTGTTATTAGGAAACAATTCATGGCTATCAGAGCTTAGCTTGGACATCTTTAAGCATTTCAAAGCATGAGAACCCAAGTAGTGAATTAAGGGGAGTTTTAAATATGAAAATTCTAAAAGAGATCAATCAAATGATATATATCATGATAAATGGAGTTTGTGATGAAAAAAGTTGAGAAGTTTTGGAATTAAGTGATTTATTGATTAAATTTTCATGCTACTCTTATTTCTCACACCGATCATGGATCATGTGGACATAGAGTATATGTTGAGTAAATATATAATTGATATTTAAATCGAAAGAAGAAAATATTGGTATAAGATAGAATAATCTTTAATGAGGTATAAAAATGTGAAGAGTTGTTAATAAACCCAAATTGGAAGATTGTTGGGAAAAAATACATCAAGGTAACATTGTAGTGTTTTTTGGTTGATTGTGTTTTTTAACAAAGAAGGTTTACAAGAACATTTATGGAGGTCCAGATATATTGTTGACACAATATGTTGAAAAATATCCAAGACAGAGGAATGGATTCTCTATAAGAGATACATAAAATTACGTACATAAGGTGATTCCATTTCCCAATGTTCGCTAAATTTTTGGGGTCCAAAATTTGGAGGATGGATTGCATCACAAAATATGAATTCCTTGAAGGCCATGTGAAAATATGGAAAATGCATGAGTTTCTATAAGAATGGGTTTCATGAAGTATGTTTCACAAAGGTATGGTTCATCATGAATGAGCATCGCAAATCACGAAAGGTTTAACGGTAATCTCCACAATGATGAGAAGATTTGCAAACGAGAAAATTCCATGGTGCTTTGTGAAGATAGGGAGTATCACGAATGACATGGGAGAGAATAGTGAAATAGTGATGACATGGATAGAATCTTCTGGAACCGATGGAAACACCTATAAATAGTCCTTCCACCCTTTTTAGAAAAGTAGCAAGAATTAACAAAGATTCTAAGGACCCAGATTCATGAAGGTGCTTCACAAAGGAAATTCTTGAGAAAATGTTTTTTAATAATGGTGTTTCTCAAAGGCTAAGAAATCTGACCAAAATATGTGAGAATTGTGAAATTAATGAAGTTCACAAAGGCTATAAAAAGCTGACTAAAAGTTGTGAACTTCATGAAGGCTAAGTGAGCTTCACAAAAGGAAGGTGCTTCGTGACAGCTGGTTGAGCTTCATGAGAAAGGTGAGCTTTATGAAGGTAGTGTGCATTGAGAAAGTATTAAAAAGGGATTGTCTAGTGAATATATGGTAAAGTGGTATTCATCAATTGGATAACATTGGGAATTCAATAGAGCATATATCTAAAACTGGGGATGTATTCATTATTGATAACGAAGGGAACTACATGTCTATAAATTGTGGGTGAATATCTTATAAGATTAGTGAGAAAAGGAAGAGGAAAAATGTGATATTTTCCACCAGCAGTGATCCAAAGAAAGAGACTCTGGGAGTGACCCTTGGGAATGTAGTGAGTTGATCCTAAACCTTGTAAATTTATCGAGCCTAGGCATATAATTGATATAGCCCTAAATTGTTTTTGGTACCGAGCCTTAGTGGATTTGGTACATCGGAACATCACTATTGTATGCTCCTTGGATGTAGCCCAGTGAGGTCGAACCAAGTAAAATATGCGTGTACTTGTGCTTACTTTCCTGTTTTACTTTTAGCACATCATCATCAGATAAAGAAGTAAATAATACAATAAACATAAACACTTAAGAGAAAATAAAGTAAACCTCATAATAAAAAGGTCAAGATCCAGTGGGGTAGGAAGAATTTTGGAAAGAATATCCATAACCTGATTCAAACCCCTCTTAGGGTATCTAGGCCCCTTTTAGACCTAACATTATTCTTCTTGTGTCATATAAAGGTAGTCTCTTATATTCCCATTCACCAAACATAATATCAATAATATTTTCTATTAATATTCCATCCATTAGACCTTTCTCACAAAGATATTTTAATCTATTAAAAATGGTCATAAATCTTTGGTGCATCTTGGAAACTGACTCTCCAAGTAGAAATTAAAAAGATTGATAATCATCTCTTAACATAGCTCTTCTAGTCTCAATTAATTTTGAAGTTCCAAAGTGAGTTATATCTAATTTCTTCTAAATACTATTAGCTGCTTCACAAGAAGAGATATGACTATAAACATTTCTAGTCATAGAACATAAAAGAGTATTTATTACTCTATAATTCAATTGACATTCCAACTTTTCTTGATTTGTAAAGGCTGTCACTTACTTTTATGAAATCACATAGTTTCTGGTTAACATGAAAAAGTTATCCCCACCAGTATTTATAAAAAAATTCATCATTATATCTCTCAAGTATTCATAATAAATCCCATAAAAAATAGGTGTTCATCTAGGATTCATATTTTCTAGTGTATAGATATTCAAACATTCCATATTATAAAATATAGAAACTCTTTTCTAAAAAACACGTTAGTATTATAAAATTTGTAAGAAATATGTTTATAATAGAACTTGATAACTTGAAGTTGAAAACAAAAGTAAAAATATAGCTAGTATAGCAGCAGAACTTGATCCTATACCAATTGTTGGATCATAAGAGTTATAATGGGTATAAGAGGGGGGGGGGTGAATTGTAGTTTAAAAATTTAAACTAATACAAAACACAAAACCTATTTAGTCAAAAAGACCAGGCTCATAATTTTTTTATGACCAGATTATGTATTGGATTTAGAAAATTCCTGATAAATAAAAATTGTTATCAGTCCCACAGACAAACTAATAAAACAGTTTATTAGAAAGATTACTAAAAAATTTCTAATATTAAATACATACCAAAAAGTAAAACCTATCAAACAAATTAATACAAAATATTATAATAAATTAAAAATAACTTACAAGATTTATAAAAAAATTCTACTCATTAACCTTAAGAGTTAAGGAATTTAGAAATCCTGACTTAATTTATCCACAATTTTACACTTAATTTTAAAGGTCTGTCTTTCCACACTAGGAAATACCTCAACATGATGATCAAAATGACTCTATCTTCCAATCCCCTAAAATCCCCAACTAAACATATTAGCATCATATCTATCTTCCTAACCCCATAAGCCCTAAATCTAATGGATCATATTCTCCTGTCTTCCTATCCCCATAATCCCTTAATCTAACCATGATCTGACACACCAAATAAAAAAGAAAAATGTCCTAAGGAATTTACAATCCTCACATAGATTCCTTAGAACTAAAAATATCTAAGAAATTACAAAGTGTTAGAATGATATGTTAAGGTAGAGAAAAATATCAGATGTGTTGAGTTGAAAATGAATCACCTCCCATCTCCCCGAATACACTCCTATTTATAGGCATTCCTCTGACATTCATATTTTTTTTTATTTTTAGAGTTGGTTGTAATGACCTCAGATGTTCTTCACTTGATAGCTCATAAAAAACACTTCCATCAGATTTCATTTTTAACACCATTAAAATGCTATAAAAGATTCCATCTAATAGAAAAAACTCTAATAACTATTATTATAAACTTTGGACAATTCAATGGGTTATACTATTGTGTGTCAATATGACAAACTAAACTATTGTCAGTCTCATGGATCAAAACTATTATCTATCCGATGGATATGAATTTGGTTAGTCTAATAGATAGAACACTAGTCTTTCCACTGGATAGAACACTATTTAGTCCAATGTACAAGACATATATAAATTCTGATGGATCATATTTAATAATAAAAAGTTTATATTCGTTTTGTATTAGAATTATTTTTATGTTCGATGAAAAAGTATTTTTTTTCTAAAAAGAATTATTAAAAACTTGGGATGTATAAAGTTAGTAAAATATAATTTTAATAAAGTGTTATTTTTTTTTATTTTCAAAACTAAGGAAAGTAAAATTATAAAGTATAAATTTCAACTCAACAACAAACTTATATAATCACCCTCTCAAGGTAAGGGATTCTTTCTCCTCCTCTTTATTTAAGTATTATATTTTAATTATACCCTTCTTATTTCTAATTATCTATGTTTTAATGTGATTTTACACATAACTCTACATTAATTATGATTTCCAAGTAATGAGTGACCACCTTTCACTCTCATCAAACCCTTCCTTAAATCATTATGTACACCCGTTATGTTGTTGAAATTATCCTATGATTTTTCATGCCAAACATTTTCATAGTGAATTACCATACCCATTTCCACTCAAAGGAATTATCCTAAACGTACCTATCCTTAATTTATTAGGGAAATCCATGTATATAAACCAAACTCTTTAATTGTGAGGTTAAAAGTGATGAAAGATGTTTATTGAGAAAAAATACCCCAAGGTAACATTGCAGCATTTTTGGGTTGATTTTGTTTGTTGACAAAGGGGTTTCCAAGGTATGTTGTGGATTATAGAGATATTGTTGACACAATATGTTTAAAAATATCTATCAAAAAGGAATGGATGACCTGGAAGAATTATAGAAAATTTCATACACAAGGTGATTCCATTTCCTAGTGTTTTCTAAATTATTAGGGTACAAAATTTGGAGTTCGTCTAGCATCACAAAAAGTGGATTTCCTTGAAGGTCTTATTAAAATATCAAAAAGACATGAGTTTTGTGAATATGGGATTCATGAAGGGTGTTTCATGAAGGATCAAATAAATTTTACAGTGGTCTACGTGATAATGACGAGCATTACGAACAATTAAGGTGAAAAGTATTGCAAGTGGAGCATCGTGATGGTTCAAAGAGTTTGATGGTGATCTCCACAACAACGATGGGCATCATGGATAGATAATTGTCCTAGAACATCATGAAAAATGGATCATCATGATATAAAAGAGGGACCATCATGAAATAATGATGATGTGGTCAGAAGGTTTTGGAATCATTGGAAACACCTATAAATAGGCCTCTACCCCCTTCAGAAAAGTAGCAAGACTTAATGGAAATCTTAATCTTCCTGAATCACGATGGTGGTTTGCAAAGGTGGACACAAAGGTATTTCATGAAAAAAAGTTCGTGAAGGTTATAAAATCCAACTAAATGTTCTAAGTATCAAAAAATTAAGGGAATTCATGAAGTCTAACTAAGCTTCATGAAAGTAAGGAAATTCACGAAGGCTAAGTAAGCTTTACAAAAGAAAAGAGCTTCACAAAGGCTAGTTGAGATTCAAGAAAGATATGTGATTTGATAAGGCTTGGTAAACTTCACAAAATAAAGTATATTCATGAAGGCTAGTTGAGATTCACACAAGAGGTGTGATTCACAAAGGTTGAGCAAGATTTGTGAAAGTTAGGATCTTCACAAACTCTATTTAAGCTTTTAGAAAGAGGATATTCATGAAGGAAGTGAACATCGTGCAAGTTTTTCAGAAGGCATTGCCTAGTGAATCTATGGTAAAGTGGCATTCATCAGTTAGATGAAGGTGGAACTTAATAGAGCATCTACCTAAAACTGAGGATGTATTCATTAGAGATAATGAAGGGACCTAAAATTCTATAGATTGTGAGTGGATCCCTTCTAAGAGTAGTGATAAAATAAAGAGGAAGACAATGATACTTTCCACCAGTAGTGAGCCATTTAAAGAGACATAGGGAGTGACCATTGAGAAAGTAGTGAGCTGACCCTAAACCTTGTAAAGGTAGTGATCTTGAGTATAAATGATATCTATCCTGAACCATCATTATTGGAAAAGATACTTAGTGAATTTAGTACAATCAACACATCACCATTGTATACTCCTTGGATGTATCCCAGTGAGGGTGAACCAAGTAAAAATTGTTGTGTCCTTGTGATTTCTTTCCTGCATTACATTCAAAGAATCATCATCAGATAAAGAATGAAATAATAATATTATCATTAACACTTAAGTGAAAACAAAGTGTTCCTTATAATAAAATGTCAAGATCTAGTGGGTCATGAAGAATTTAGAAAAGAATATATATACCTTGATTCACCCCCTTCTCAGAGTATCTAGGCCACTTTTGGACCTAACATTTTTTATATGCTATATGATCTATGTGGAACACAAATTCCTATACATGATATGAATGTGGTGTGTTGGATCATAATTATATAGCCCTAAAATTCATTGAGTAATGTTTTTATCTCATGAGATACCTTGTATGGTGTATGAGAGGTTATCTTAAGCACATTATGTTATGATATCTCTATGGTTAGGCTTGACTTTTACTTATGATGTTATGTTTTATGTTGTTTCCACATTCTAATGTTGCCTCTATGTTATAATCTTATATCTTGGTTTTATGTTCAAGTTTATGATTTTCACCCCTTTTATTTCATCTTGATATGCCTCTAGAATCACATGTATTACTTCCATAATATTGTGCTTTGATTATTCCCTTACTGGGATTTATAGCTCATCCCTTTCTTATGTACATTCCCAGGTTTTCCTGTGCAATATTAGAAGATCGATGGAATGCAATTGAATGTTTTGGAGTTTTTAAATAATGTTGTTGTACCCATGTTTCAAGTTATTGTACTATGTACCTAATTTATCAAATAAACTAGGCCTCATGATCTTATGTGGTTGTATTATGTGTATCTTTATGTAATAAATCATGAATTAAAGTGTATAAAATATATTGGTTGTCATAGTTGGTATCCGAGGAAATTTTAGTTATTTTTTGAGATTAGGATTATAAAACCTGAGTGAAAGACTTAGGGATATGACTTAACATAGTAAAAAATCCCTTAATATTGGTAAAGTATAGAGTAATTGGTTTCTAAGTAACAAAATAACTATATGGGTACTACAAGTGGATATAGATCTGATAGATTTGTACCTAGTGGTAATAACCCTAAAAGTGTGCATTGGGAATTAACCTGATTATCAACCTATGCATGAAAAATAGGCCTTATTACACACCTAGTTTGATACTCCCAAAGGATATGATTCGATAAATTCACAATTTTGTTATGAACCATTATGAAGGGAAAAAATCCCCATAAAAGTTTATGTTAGGAAATAGATCATGGATAAATTATATTGAAACATAGAAATTCATAGGTTAAAGAATATATATCATTTTTGATTTATCCCTTTAATGTTCATAATTTCCCTTTCATGTGTTTTATATTTTGAAAACTCTCATCCCTAATTTTCCATTTATTTTAGTGAATGATAGGAAATAATATGAACCAATTCGACAACCAATATGATGGACAATGTGATGATTGACTAAATAAGATGCCCAAACCAATGAAAGAAGGAGTTGAGAACTTCATGAAAATAATTTCTCAATTAACACAAGTTTTGGATAGAAAATTAAATCAATAGGAACACTCACATCCCCCTAATAAAGAGAAAGTTGCAATTGAGAACTTTATGTGATAAAGGCCTTCGACTTTCAGTGGACCTTTCGATACCTTAATTGTATAACAATGGATAAAATTCATTGAAAATATATTCTCCATCCTTCAATACTCTAAAAATGATAAGTTCATGTTGTTTTTTTATCATATGAAGAGATAAGATGATCAATGGTGGAAGTTGATAAAAAATACAAAACTCGAGGAGGAGATCAAAGTGACAGAGTAGAAATAATTCCAATTTTTTTTTTGAAAAATATTTTCCTTGAACTCTTTGACTTAAAATGAAGATATATTTCCTAGGACTTCAGAAAAAAGATGAAAAATCCATCAGGGTGTATAAGGAAAACTTCACAAGACTTTCATGATACATCTCCAACTTTTTCATTGACCTTGAAAGTAAATTTGACTGCTTATTTACTATGATAAAGCTAAGTCTACAAAAATATTTGGTGATTCGAGACTTTGACAGCTATGAGAAAATTTTATGATGTTCCCTCAAAGTCAGAATAAAGATCAGTGAATCTCAAGGTTCTCACAGGTCTGGATACAAGAAGTGGATAATGAAGTTTAATTCTAGTAGAGCAATAGAGAAATCTCACAAGGGTAAGAAAGTCCAATATCCCACTTGTTAAAGTATGGGAAGAGGCATCCTAGAAATTACATGAAGGGGAAAAGAAATTATTTAGGTGTGCAAAGGAAGGTCACATAGCTAGTGAATTAAAATGGGAGAAACCCCTTGATGTGATGGAATAAATGAATGCTTAAATTAACCGTAAAGATATTTACCAATGTTTAAAATGAAAGGAACAAGGACACTATATGAATCAATTCACTAAGCAAAGGGTTTTCAATGATAACTGAAGGCAAGAACCACTAAGTCATAGGAATTAAGCGTGAGATTATTCCACCACAAATGATGAGGTGGATCCCAACAATAACATGGTGACAAGTATGCTAGTTATTTATTTGAGGATAACAAACTTACTATTTGATTCTGATTCTATGCATTCATTCATATCATGAAAGTTTAGTAAAACTATTCAAACACCACCTCAAAACATGTAAGTGGAGCTATCAATGAAAATTAAAAATGAGGAAATTATTGTGTCCCAAGTATATAACTTCTCCCCTACCCATATTTTTAGGATAAATTTCCCAGAGAACCTTGTGGTACTCACTTTATAATAATTTGATACAATTCTAGGTATGGATTGGATTTACTTATATAGATCCAACATAAATTTTCCAGAGAATAAAATCACCCCATGTATCAAAAATTGGTCTTCGATTATATACAAGCATAAGGAGGAGGATGAATATCCTTTGGAATCATCATATCAAGCATGGATATTATAGACTTATGAGAAATTTTATCTAGATAAAATGATTGAGACTAAGGAAAATATCATCCATGATGACATTCCCATTATGAGAGAATTCACTAATGTGTTTCCCAAAGAATTGTTTGTTCTTCCTCCTAGTTGAGAGGTTGATTTCTCAATCGAACTTATACCTGGAGCATTTCCAATATACAAGAACCCATATATAATGGAAACTATTGAACTTAAAGAGTTAAATAAGAAACTATAAAATAATATAGATAAATGGTTTATATGTTCAAGTGCTTTATCGTGGGGTGTACCAGTACTTTTCATCAATAAGAAGGTTGGGTCAATGCACCTCTTCATTAATTATCGTGATCTCAACAAGATGATGATAAAAAAGTATCCTCTTCTATGGATTGATGAATTTTTCAATTTTCTATGTGGATCCTAGTAATTCTATAAGGTGGATCTTTTGTCAAGATATTATCAAGTAAAGGTGAAGAATTAGGATATCCCTAAGTATACTATTCGTACAAGATATAGACACTAAAGTTCATAGTGATTCCATTCAGACTCACTAATGATCTAGTTATTTTAATACACTTTATGAATAGATTATTTAGGGATTAACTCGAAATTTTTTTAGTAGTATTTATAGATGATATTCTTATCTACTCCAAAATCAATGAGGAACATGAGGAGAATTTGAATTCTGTAATAAAGACCTTGCAAAAGGAAAATTTATATGTGAAGTAAACTAAATGAGAGTTATGAATTAAATAAGTAATATTCTTGGGGAATGTTATCACCAACAAATGGATATCTGTGGATCCTTAAAAAACCTAGGTAATTAAAGGATGGTCCAGAATAACATCTGTAAAGGAATATGTAGTTTCCATGGATTAATTTCATACTATAATCATTTTTTGTGAAAATTTTCATGATTATCAAGCCCAATAATTAATTTAACTTGGAAGGAAGTTAAGTTTATCTATAATTATTAGTGTGAGTAAATATTTAAAGAGTTAAATAAGAGTATAATAATTGTACATGTGTTCACATTACACATCGGTGGGGAAGGATTTGTGATCTTTAATGATGCACCCAAAAATGTATTGGGTTGTGTACTCATGAAAGATGAAAAATGATAGCCTATTACAATTTCCAATTAAATATCCATGAGAAAAACTACCAAACACATGATCCAAAATTGAATGTAGTGATATTTTCTGTTGGTCAAAGTAAAGTACTCAAGAGGGGGGGGGGGAGGGTGGTGAATTGAGTATCTATAAAAATTTCTGTTAAAAATTAGTTCTTTGAAAATTCGTCCCAATTAAAAATATAGTCTAAGTCAGTTTGTAGTGAATTTATAAGATTTATGAATGTTTAATTAATTTCTCAAAATATTGATTATTTCTCAGCTATACTAATCTAAAGATTACTATAACTTTTGAAACTAACCTAATGGTTCAAAATAGTTATAAAAACTTGCTGAAATAACTATCAGAGTATGAATTTATTTGATTTTTTTATAAAACATAGTAAAAGAAAATAACAATAGACATAACAGAAATTAAAACAAGAGGTTCAGTCTCAAGCTGAGACTTAGTCCTCTCCACTTGGTGATCACCTACCACCAAGTAGTCTAAATTAATAAAAAAGTTTGATCCACACCCTGGATCAGGGTTTACAATATCACACAAGGCTATCCAGGTCACACTTGACCTCTACTATAGTTCTTCGTGGAAAAAAAAACAAACATGTCACACATGACCGCTTCCACAGTTCTAAGTGGGATACAAAATGATAAATAGAGTGTGATTATGAAGATATCAAGTATCCTTTAGTTTTGAACATGATTCAGTGTGTGTGTAACCGACAGATACACATACTGCTCAAAAGTGTAAATAAATGGACACAACAGAGCTAAAGATGTAGAGTTTGGTTTAAAAGGATCTTTGTGTTATGTAGTGCATCTCTAGACTTGGTTCATGTAGTGGAACTAATTTTGAGTCCTCTTATGGAAGTTGAATCCAAAACATAGTATCATAGTCTCTATGTTCTGGATTTTAGGAGTGTGAAATGTTCAGCTTCTTGTTGGTAAGATGTTCAGTTCGGTTCAGTAGGTTTATCTTGTCTTGTTGATCTCCCTGTATATTCTTCCTTTTGAGTTCTTGGGTTTTGGAAGTATGCTCGAGAGTTGCAGGAGTTCACAAGTTTTTATTTTCTTGCTACACTTATACATCTTTTCTCATCTATTGAATGATCTAGCTTGTAATTATTTTATACTTTGAGGTCCAGTAGACAAAATGATCTTCCCAAGTTCATGTACATTGTACTGTGCTTTGAATATCTTGAAGACAACATTAAATAATGTTAGAAACATTAATTTGTCTAGATATGACTTTTAGATATAAATTTTAATTAATAAATTAAAAATAGTTTTTATGACTATCAGTGAGTCATAAGTATCCGTGAGTCAATAACATTGGTTTGTCAGTATCGGTCTGTTAGCATTGGTGACTCTCTATATTTGTGAGTCCTCTCCATCGGTATCAGAGACTTTGGGCATCAGTGAGTCATTTGCACTGTCGGTCTGTCCAGGCATCAGTGAGTCATCATCGGTGACTCATTTTAAACTATCAGTGTGTCACCCATTAGCGACTCGTCCATCGGTAAGTCCTTTGAACCATCGCTGTGTCGCCCATCGGCGAGTCATCCATAGGTAAGTTGCTTGAACTATTTGTGTGACCAATCATCGGTGAATTGTCCATCGGTGCATCGTTTTTTCTACTGGTGAGTCCTGCATCAGTGTCTTCTTTGATCGGTGACTTCTTCATCAGTGAGTTAGCCATCAGTGACTCCTTAAAACCAATCAGTGTCAGGGACTTTGAAAAACTTACAAAGTGTCTGTCTTATATAGAACAATATCAGATTAATTTAAATTCATAATTAAAAGCTAATACACACTTGTAAATATATTGCAACATAAATATCCATAATTTATTGACTTGATGAAATGTATTATACCATGTGACATAATTTATTCATTTATAAATATTCAATGACATGATTATTATTACCTAAAACATAATATGTGAATTATCATGATTTTTAAATTGGCATGATTTGTGATTATTAAAACAAATATCTTATAGAGGTTCCAACAATCTCCCCCTTTTTGATAATAAAAAATAATGGCATTAATGAGTTATACATGATGTTAAGGGAAAAAAATTGACTTAGCATACCAATAGTGAATGTGATTTTTCAATATAACTATAAGGTCTTTCCTTTTAAGCTCCCCCTCAATTATTGTATCAGAGCATATATAGAATGTTCATTTTAAGAGAGGTATATCAGAGCACTTTCATACTCCCACTTAGTAAGTTTTATTAGAGCCGTATTAGTGATTTATATCAGAGGTGGGATATATATAAAATATGTTGATTACATTCCATCTTTCCTATGCTAGAATTTCTTCCCCTTAGATTAAGAATTTATGCCATATGTAGATTTATCCCCCTTTTGGGATTATAAAAATGGTGAAAAGAAAAAAAATAATAAAGAAAAAATAACACAAAGAAACTTAAAACATATGGAAGTTAAATTGATATTCATTAAGGTACAAAGAGTAAAAAAATCAAAATACAATTATCAAAAGAAAAGTACAGAGCCCTATAAAATAATGATCCACAACTAAGGCTTGGGCTTTTGAGGAGATTTCCCTTTGTCTGAAGGGTCGATAGGAGGTTTAAGAGGCGATGTTGTGGATGTTGGAAGGTCTGATCAAATAGAAACACCAGGTAAAGCAACACTGGTAGGAACATTAGCTGTAAATCTTGGTCTCCTTTCTGATAGAACACGACTTTGAGGATACTATTGAATCACTAGACTGATCTAAGATAAGGCTTGTAGTACTGTCATCTGAGTAGGAGTTAGGGAACCAGATCCCATGGAAGCAGCTACTGGGACCACTATAGCTTCATCCTGTACATGCATGTATGGATTCATAAGCTTAATAAAATCATTTATGATTTTACCCCCATACGACATAGCCTTTTCAAAATCCTCCTTGTTCTCCATGAAATTTTCCAACGTGGGTGTGAACTCCTTCAACTGGCTCACTTTCCTTTTGAAGGCCTCTGTCACTGGTGAAATCTTGAGGTTCTCAGCCAAGTACTTAAATTTTTTAATCAGATCATACTTGGTGTAGATTTTTGAGAAATACTTGTCCACCTTTCCTTTTACTTCCTTTTGAGCATCATATGCTTCATTGGTACACTGTCTCACCATGTTATAGACAAGGTCAGTGTTCCTGTGCACTTTGGAAATGGTATCTTTATTAGAGTCACTCTGAATAGACCTCAACTCTTCTCTCATCACAGTTATGAGGGACTCTATATCAGTAGCAGTAAGCCTGGTACCTTTAGAACTAGAGGCACAAAAAATAATCTTTCCAAGATCCTCCTTTAACTTCTTCAAATCTGCACTTGGGAGATGTGTAACAAGGTTCCTAAGAACCTCCATAACACCACCAAGTGTGGTTCTTAAATATTTGGGCAGAGATTCCAATTCATGATCCATTCTCTTCACTTATTCTCTTAGCACTTTATTATTTCGAATAATGGTCTTATCTATAGTGATTAGGTTGGGATGTATCTCTTGAATCACCATTCTTGCAATCCTATAAGCATCTGCCTATGAAATACCCATAGCAGTATAAGATTCATTTCTGACTCCACTAGATGCTCTTATAGATTCACAAATATCATATTTGAACATTTCAAGGTCTACCTTGGTGACATAGTCACTAGGCACTGTAGGTATAACAGGCTCATCAATATTAGGTAAGATAGGTAAAACAAGGAAAATCGGTTCCACATTAGCTTGTAGAGTTGGAGGAGCAACCATATCCTCATCTAATTCATAATAAATCCCAAACATGATATAACCTAGATTTCTATTCCACTCACCAGAACAAGTCCAGTCTCTAGGCTCTATAGTTTCAATTCTTACTCTTCTTCCTTGAGGTTCCTCCTCAACCTGTGCTTCTTTTCTTCTTCTTGAGCTCCATACAAAAAAATATTCTGAGGCACAAGTACTAACTGAAATTCATGTTCTACTTCCTAAGCTTCAACAACTCAATCCACTCCATCCACTTGAGCCACTTGAGGATCCTCCTCATTCTAAGGCATAGGTGCATTCTGACCATCATCTTCTTCCTCTTGCCCTCTACCCATGATATCATTAAGCTCTTGAATGATACCTTGAGCATCATAATTAGTGTGGTCAAGCCTGTCCTTATTGAAATCATCTCCATCATCATTATCAACATCATCATCCTGTCTAATAGGATCAACATCATCAACATCATCCTGTCTACTAGCCTCATCATCTTCTCTATGCACATACTCCCCATCAGAACTAAAATATTCTTTTCCTGCTTTCATTGATTCACTCACATGCTCATCATCATCATCATCATAATCATAATCATCATCACCACCACCACCACCACCACCAGCATCATCATCATCATCATCATCATCATCATCATCATCAGACTTACTCACATATCCTTCAACTCTAGAGACTTCAGTCTCTTCCTCATCTTCATCACCCAACAAGGGTTCTTGAGAAGGTAATTCTAAAGGTGGATTTAAAGGTCTATATGACATATCCTTAGTGCTTTCAACAATATCTAGGTCACTCCTATCATCTATAGGAGAACCCTCTTCTCTTGGAAGCTTAGGCTCAACTTCCTCTTCATCTGAATAAACCACCTACTCACCAGGTTTAAGACTTGGATCAGCTTGATCCCTTGGTCTGGTAGGATGATATATAGGATTATAATCCTATTATAACCTCTACTCATCTCCTACCCACATTATTCTCTATGGGTTCCAAAACATCTTCATTATTTTTCATATATCCTTGTGCATGAAAAATCCACTACAGGCAGTGATCACCTCATCTCCATCCTCCACACATCCTAACTTCTTCAGCATTGTAGAAATTATCCTTAGGTAGTATAAAAAGGTTAACTTCTTGGATAGTTTGATCATCTCATAAATGTGTACCATAAGGTACCTACAGAAGTTCACTTTCACCCCATTCTTTAAAAAATAAATCAGGAAGACATCCTGATAATTCAAAGTAGCAAAATCTCCCTTCCTTGGGAAGATTTTTTGTTGAATGAACTTGAAAAGAAGTCTAGATTCTCCATCTAATTTTGTAGTTGTAGACCTCCTTGAATCATCATTTACAGTCAATTATTTCAAATCATTTTCATATGAAAATAAATACGAAGATGGTGTAATATTACCCTGATAGTTAGGATATATCCCCTCATGAGGCATTTCCAAGAATTCGGCCCATTATTTTGTAGAAAGTGAAAATTCTTTTCCCTTTACCACTAACTTCATCCTAGAATCATCAGATCCTTTCAAAGACAATTTCGAGTTAAGATAAAATTGGTGTACCAACTTGGGATAGAATGGTCTCTCATTTTCTGCAAACTATCTAATCCACCCTTGTGATTCCAAAACTTTTAGCAAGATATACTTTCTTGAAAACAACCACTCAGTAGACACTTCCTTCTTAGAAGTTACCACATGACATCCCAATCCCAGGTTCTTAGAACATGTTGCACTGCTTGATTCTCATTTATGACACTTTTCCATCAATGATTCACTGGGTACTTCCATCGTGCACTTCTTCCTTTCCATTCTGAAGGTTCGGGTTCAAAAGAAGTCGAAAGGTCGAAGGATCAAAGGTACAATGAGGGTAGAGAAGGGTCAAAGGATAGAAGTAGTGTGGATCAGATTAGTTTTACCATTTAGTTATTGTACTAAATAAAAATATAAAATAGAGTAACGGTAAAATAAAAGAATGAAACTGTGTCATTTTACTTAAAACTAACAAAAATAGGGATTTACTAAAAGGTCCCTATAGGCATCGGTATCAGTTTCACTCCATCAGTTTCATCTGATTAGTTTCAAAGATCGGTTTCACTGATTGGTTTCACAGATCGGTTTCACAGATCGATTTCACATATTAGTTTTATAGATCAGTTTCACTGAACGATTTCACAGATCGGTTTCACTGATCAGTTTCACATATCAGTTTCACTAATAAGTTTCAAAAACAATTAGATTTTTCTAAGGTGATAAAGTCAAGTATTATTTATAGATTTATCATTCCTAGTTAATGTTTGATGTATCTCATTCTTTCAGAGTTTAAGGGTTTGGTAAAAATATCAGCAAGTTGATACTCATTCCCAATAAACTCAAGAGTTATATAACCTTTTTGATAGTGATCTCTCAAAAAGTGATGTCTTACATCAATATTATTTGTTCTAGAATGAGAAATTGGATTCTTAAAAATGTTAATAGCACTTGTATTGTTACAATTTATGGCGATATGTCTGAATTGAAATCCATAATCTAATAAAGTGTTTTTCATCCACAAAATTTGTACACATCAACTACCAGCAACAATGTACTCTGATTCAGCAGTTGATAATGTAACCAAATTTTGCTTTTTACAACACCATGAAATTAGAGACTTTCCCAAAAAGTGACATGTTACCGAGGTTCTCTTTATATCTAATTTACATCCACAAAATTCAGTATCAGAATAACTAACCATATCAAAAGGTTGTCCTCTTGGGTAGAACATTCCTAAATTAGTTGTATATTTGAGGTATTTGAAAACTCTTTTAACATCATTTAAATGTGACTATTTTGGGTTTTCTTGAAATCTTTCACGCATACACACACCAAACATGATGTTCGGCCTACTAGAAATTAGGTAAAGCAAAATTCTAATCATTCCTCTGTAAGCAGTTTGATCAATATATTTCCCATTTTCATAAAGATCGAACTTACATGTAGAACTCATAGGTGTTTCACTACTCTTAATGCTATCAAATCCGTATCTTTTCAAAATATCTTTAGTATATTTACTTTGATTTATAATAATACCTTCTTTGTTTTTAAATATTTGAAAACCAAAAAAATATTTAAGTTAACCCATCAAACTCATTTCAAACTCACTTTGCATCATTTTGTAAAAATCATTACATAAAGAATTTTTAGAAGATCCAAAAATAATATCATCTACATATATTTGATCTATTAAAACATATTTATAAATTCTTTTTATAAACAAAGTAGGATCTGAAACTCCTTTTGTAAAAACTTTATAAATAAGAATGTTACTTAATATATCATACCAATCTATTCGATATTGTTTCAAACCATATAAAGCTTTAGTTAATTTGAAAACATGATTTGGAAAATGTGGATTTGTAAAACTTGGGGGTTGTTCAACAAAAAAATCCTCAATTATATAATCATTTAAAAATTCACTTTTGACATCCATTTGATAAAGTTTTAAATCCAAGTGTGCCGTATAGGAAAGTAAGATTCTAATGGATTTAAGCCTAGATACTAGTGCAAAGGTCTCCTCATAATCAATTCCTTCTTCTTGATTATAGCCTTGTGCAACCAACCTAGCTTTGTTTCAAACTATATTTCCAGCTTCATCTACTTTATTCCTAAACACCTATTAATTCATGTGGTCAAGGTATCTTTTGGTCTATCAACAAGCTTCCAGACTTTATTTCTCTTAAACTAATTAAGATCTTCTTGCATATCCATCACCCAAAATTCATCATTGATTGCATCATTGATATTTTTAGGTTCAAATTGTGATAAGAATGCTTGATGTTCAACCTGATTTCTCAAAGAAGCTCTAGTTTGAGTTTCTATGTCTGAATATCCAACTACAACTTCTAAGGTATGGTTTTTAAGGGTTCTAGTTGGTATAGTAAAAGTAGGGCTAGTTATTTCAGGTTTACCACTTGGTTCTGGTTCATTATGGCTAAAATCTGGAGAATTTCCATAATTGGAAGTTTTAACAGATTCCTTTATAGGATGGTTAGAGGGTTTTTCATTAATTTATAAATTAGAAATATCCCCTTCAAGATTCCCTAGTGAAGTATTAATTTCATGTGGATATGTTTCATCAATCTTGACATGTACAAATTCCTCCACACATTTGGTTATTTTATTAAAGGCTCTATAAGATTTGCTTGATGTTAAATATCCAAGGAATATTCTTTCATCACTTTTGGAGGAAAATTTATCTAGATTATATTTAGTGTTAAGAATGTAAACTTTACATACAAACACTTTAATATAATTTACCTTGGGTTTCCTATTATTCCACAACACATAAGGAGTTTTCTTAAGGATAGGTCTGATTAAGACTCTATTTATTATGTAACAAGCTGTATTAATAGCTTTAACCCAAAAATAAATTAGTAGGTCATATTCATTGAGCATAGTTTGGGAAATTTCTTGTAGGGTTATATTTATTCTTTCTACTAAACCATTCTATTGAGGTGTCCTAAAGGTAGAGAAGTTATTCCTATATCCATTTTGTGAGAAAAAAGATTCAAATTCCTGATTTTCAAACTTACGGCCATGGTCACTTCTTAATGATTTAATTTTAAGTCCATTACAATTTTCTACAGTCCTAGCATACTTAGTAAAATGAGAGAAAGCTTCAATTTTGTGAGATAAGATAAAGGCCCAAGTATACCTAGAGAATTAATCTACAAGAACATAAACATAGTGCTTCCCATTGAGACTTGTAATTCTAGATGGTCCAAAAAGTTCCATATGAACCAAATCGAGAGGTTGAGAATTTGTAACTTCTTTCTTTGGTTTGAAATAGATTTTATGTTGCTTTCTTTTTTGACAAGGATTGCACACTCTATTGTCTGGAAACTCTAGTTTGCGTAGGTCTCTAACTAAACCTTTTATGGTCAATTTATTAAGGGAGTATACGTTACAATGTACTAGTCTTCTATGATAGAGCTAAGACTCTTTTTGAAAGACACTTAGAGAGGAAACATTTTGTGATTCTAGTGTGTATAAGTTTACAACATATACATTATCATTTCTAAGAGCAGTAAATACTAAGTTATTCTTGTCATAAAAAAAATGGAATGAATCATTTTTAAATTTTACATTTAATCCATCATCACACAATTGGGATATTCTTATCAAGTTACATTTTAATCCATAAACATAAAGTACTTTGGAAATTGAAATAGAGTTAGGGTTACCAATGTGGCCTAAGATGATGATTTTTCCTTCACCATTGTCACCAAATGTGACATGTCCTCTATCAATCTTGATGATATTCTTGAATCTTGAGTAGTCTCCTGTCATGTGTCTTGAGAATCCACTGTCCAAGTAATAAAGATTCCTATAGGAACTCTTTAGGTAGTTTACCTACAAAACAATTCATTCAAGAAAAGATTTTGGAACCCATATTTGTTTGAGTCTAGAAACTTTAGTAATAAAGGCTTTAATAACCCACACTTGTCTTATGGGTTTCCTATATGTAGAATGTAAAGTATTTAAAAATGAAACTTAATTTGGTCCATAAAAACTTGATGCAGTAAAAGATTTTTCAGAACTAGAACTTGCAGTAAAATCTTTATTTTTGGACAGAGAAGCAGATTTTCCATATTTAGTTATAAAATGTGTTTTTGATAAATTTCATTGTCATGGCTGATATCCTATTCTAGTAGTATACCTAGGAGCAATCTATTTACCATGTAATTTAGTAAGTGTGTTTTCCCCATTGGTAAAATTTTCTAGGTCCTTCTTTAATTGATCATTAGATAACTTTAGGCATTATTTTCCTTTAGTAATTGTTCATTTTTCTATTTCTCAATAGTAAGTTTAGATTTAATATTTTTAGAGAGTGCATGTTGTTTCTTTAATGATTTATACTTATCCTTCAATTCATTAAAAGTTTATTCTAGAATATTTCAATACTCAAACAGTTCATCATTTGTCATATTTTCAGAGTCAGATTCTTCTCTAGAATAATATCCATTAGGTACAGGAGAGTTTAAGAGAACCTATGAGTTATTTTTCATAAATAATGTTTTCTATATCTTATTTATCATTTTGAGAAGAAGAAGATTCATTGGATCTATCCTCATATGCACTCCAAGTGGACTTCATTGCTTTCTTATTTTTCCTATATTTATTATCACACTTCTTTTTATAATTTAACTTTGGATTGTCATCTTTGACATGTCCTCTCCTCTTGCATTCATAGTAGAAAATTTCTTCTGATTTGTTAGGATTCTTCCAATCCTTTTTCAAATTTCATTTGTTGTCATATTTTCTTTTAAAGTTTGTTCTCTTGAAGAAATTTTTCTTTCTGTTAAATTTTCTGAATCTTTTGGATAGGTGGTCCATTTCCTCATCACTTTATAAAGCTGATTCTTTACTACTTGTGCTCTCAACAGCATCTTGAACTTTCTCTTTGTCTTTTCTCTTGGAAGTGGTAGTCTTGAAGGCTACAAATTTTCTCTTTGGATCTTCCTACTCTTGAATCACTTTTAGTTCCTCTTCATACATAATTAGTTTTCCAATTAGTTCATTAACTATAATTTTATCAATTTCGTGTGATTATATTATGGATACTGACATCCCTTTCCATATCTCCGGTAAGCATCACAAAATCCTCATGATATGTTCCTTTGTTGTGACAACTCTTCCCAAAGAAATCACAGTGTTCACAATTTCATTGAACCTGAGATACATATCATAAATAGATTCATTATTATTCATTCTAAAATTGTAATATTTAATAGTATAAGTATTTAATTTGATCTCTTTCACATTAGTTGTTCCCTCATGGGAAACAGACAAGGTGTCCCAAATCTGATGAGCAATTTTACATGCAAAAAATGCGATTAAACTCTTCATCTCCTAATGCATAGTATAAAGAATTCATTGATTTAAAATTATTGTTATATGTAGTCTTGGTAGATTCATCCCAAGTGTTTCTATCATTTTCAGGGATTGCATATTTACTTTCAATAGAAGTCCAGATTTCAAATCCCATGCTTTCTAAATATATTTTCATTTTAAGCTTCCATTGAGCATAGTTTGTTCCATTAAAAAAGGTGTTCTATTTATAGAATATCCTTCTAATCTATTTTTCATAATATAAATTTTGAAAAGATTTCAAAGAGATAAAAATTTAGAACTAACAGAAATTTTAATATCTTTGAAGTACAACTAAAATCACAGTTGAAAATGTTTGAAAAATATTTGAAAACTGAATTTTTTTAATACCTCTGATACCAAATGTTGTTTGGAGTATATTACTCAAGAGGGGGGGGGGGGGGTGAATTGAGTATCTATAAAATGTTTTGTTAAAAATTGGTTCTTTAAAAATTTCCCCCAATTAAAAATATAGTCTATGTCAGTTTGTAGTGAATTTATAAGAGTTCTGAATGTTCAATTAATTTATCAAAAGATTGTTTAGTTATCAGCTATACTAATATAAATATTAATATAACTTTTGAAACTAACATAATGGTTCAAAATAGTTATAAAAACATTCTAAAATAACTATGAGAGTATGAATTTATTTGAATGATTTTTTTATAAAACATAGTAAAAGAAAATAACAATAGACACTGAAAAAATTAAAATAAGAGGTTTAGTCTCAAGATGAGACTTAGTCCTCTATAATTGTTGATCAAATGCCACCAAGTATTTTAAATTAATAAACAAGTTTGATTCACACCCTAGATCAGGGTTTACAACAGCACACAAGGCTGTCCAGGTCACACTTGACCTCTACCACAATTATTTGTGGGAAAATAGAAAACAAGTCACACTTGACCTCATCCATAGTTCTACATGGGATACAAAAGGATAAATAGAGTGCGAGTATGAGGATATCAAGTATCCTCCAGTTATGCACAGGAGTTAGTGTTTGTATAATAGACAGATACACACACTTCTCAGAAGTGTAAATAAATGAACACATCAGAGCTAAATATGTAGAGTTAGGTTTAGAAGGCTTTGTTTATTATGAAATTTATCTTTGGACTTGGTTGATGTAGTGGAACTAAAGTTCGAGTCCTATTCTGGAAGTTGACTCTAAAACAGAGTATTGTAGTCTCTGTATTCTAACTTCCAAGAGTGTGAAATGTTCAGCTTCTTGTTGGTAAGGTGTTCAGGTCGACTCAATAGGTTTAGCTTGTCTTGTTGATATCCCTATATATTTTTCATTTTTTGTTCTTGGGTTTTGGAAGTATTCTCGAGAGTTGCAGGAGTTCTCATGTTTTTCTTTTCTTACTACACTTACATGTCTTTTCTCTTCTATTGAATGATATAGATTGTAATTATTTTATACTTCGAGGTCCAGCAGACACAATGATCTTCCCACGTGCATGTACCTTGTATTATCCTATGAATTTCCTAAAGAAAACATTAAATAATGTCAGAAACATTAATTTGTCTAAATATGACCGTTTGATATAAATTTGAATTAATCAATTAAAAACAATTTTTATGACTATCGATGAGTCATAATTATCGATAAGTTAATAACATCGGTCTGTCATCATCGATCTGTTATTATTAATGACTCTCTGTATCGGTGAGTCATCTCCATCGGTATCGGGGAATTTGGGCATTAGTGAGTCATTTGTGTTGTAAGTCTGTCTAGGCATTAGTGAGTCATCATCAGTGACTCATTTTGAACTATTGGTGTGTCGCCCATCGGTGAATCATCCATCGGTAAGTCCTTTGAACTATCAGTGTGTCGCCCATAGGTGAGTCATCTATCGATAAGTTTCTTGAACTATCGATGTGACCGATCATCAGTGACTTGTCCATCAGTGTGTTGTTTGTTCTATTGGTGAGTCCTGCATTAGTGTCTTCTTCGATTGGTGACTTGTTCATCGGTGAGTCAGCCATTGATGACTCCTTAAACCAATCAGTGTCAGGGACTTTGAAAAACTTACAAAGTGTCTGTATTATATAGAACAATATCAGATTAAGAAAAATTCATAATTAGAAGCAAATATACACTTTTAAATATATTGAAACTTAAATCTTCATAATTTATTGACTTATTGAAAAGTATTATACCATGTGACATAATTTATTCATTTAAATATTCACTAACATGATTATTATTACTTAAAACATAATATATGAATTATCATGATTTATAAATTGGTATGATTTGTAATTATTAAAACAACTATCTCACAAAGGGTCTAACATTCGCATTGAATATTTTAAAACATTATCTCTATAGGGAAAAGTATTATATATATACATATCATAAAATCCTCAAGTATATATTACAACGAAAGAAGATAAATATGTTCTAATGAAGGTGGTTAGATCTAATCAAGGATTATGATTATTCAATCCATCACCATCCTAGGAAGGTGAAAAAGTTGGTGTATTCTCTGAGTAAAAAGGACCCCATATCCCTATCCATGATGAGTATTTAAAGTGATCCAATATTATTGAACATATAAAGGATATAAACAAGAATAATAAAATGATATTCATCCTAAATTTCCAAAATAAATTATCAACCATCCATTATTTAGATAATCAAGGAGTCCATAAATGATGATGAAGTTCTATAGAAAAAGGTAGAAAATATTTCAAAGTTAAACTTTTATAAAGATGGAGTTATACGGTCTGGAACCCGAATACGTGTCCCATAAAAACCAGAGTTTAAGAGGGAACTTTTGGATAATGTGAATTGACCATCCTTATCTATTCATCTAAGAATCACTAATATGTATAGAGATATGGAACAAAACTTATGGCGGGATAACATGAAGAGAGAGATTTTAGGATCTGCATCTCGATGATTGGTATGAAAACAAGTCAAGGATTAATGAAAAAATTCTAAGGGTATAATACAACCATTTCCCACACTAGTATAGAAATGGTAAAAAATAACCATGGATTTAATCATAGGACTCCCCATGAAATCTAAAGAAAATAACACCATATGGGTGGTAGTCGATCTCTTTACAAAGTTAGTGCATTTAATTTCTATCAATGAAGATTTATATCTGGACCAAATCACCAAGATATACATTAGATAAGTGGTAACAATGCATGGAATTCCACTCTTCATTGTATCTTATTGAGATATGAGGTTTACCTTGAGGTTCTAGAGAAGCCTTCAATAAGTGTTGGATACATAGATGAGTTTCAGTACTGCTTATCACCCTCATATGGATGGTCAATCTTAGAGAACCATTCAAACTCTAGAGGATATGTTGAGATCATGTTCAATATATTTCGAAGGATGTTGGGATCAACACCTTACCATATTGGATTTCTCATTTAACAATATTTTCCATTATAACATTCAAATAACACTTTATAAGGATCTGTATGGGAAGCGATGTTAGAATCCAACATGTTGGGATAAAGTTAGAGAGAGAAAGTTTATGGGACCTGATCTTATTCAAGAGATGATAGAGAAGGTTCAAACCATTCAATGTTATATGAAATCTACACAAAGTTTATAGAAAAGATATTTAGAGAATCATTGACACGACCTAGAGTTTGAGGTTAGAATAAATTGTTTCTATATATATTACCATGGAAGAAATTAATGAGTTTTGGGAAGAAGAGAAATCTTAGTCCTAGATACATCATCCCGTTTGATATCCTTGATCACATAAAAGCTGTGAACTATTGAATAGTACTCCAACCTAACCTATCTCAAGTACATGACGTGTTCCAGGTATCCCTATTAAGGAAGTACATAGAAAAACCCTCACATGTACTAGATCTGGACGTGGTACATTTAGAGAATGATATTTCATATGAAGAGTAGCTAGTGAATATCTTTGATCATAGAGACAAAGTTCTACAAAAAATAAAACTCACCTGGTCAAAGTGTTACGACAGAACCAAAATTTTAAGGAGGTGACATGGGAACCAGAAGAGGAAATGAAATAAAAGTATACTCATCTATTCTAGTGTATGGAATGAAATTTTTAGGATGAAATTTATGAAGGGGGAAATAATGAAATGACCCAAACTTTCATAAATGAAATCATCAATTTTTTTGAAAATAAATTCCACATTAAGTAATGGATTTATAGAAAACACATGAACTACCTTGGTTATTTTGGATCATTATAAAATATAACCTATTATATTAAAAATACCATTAATATTTATAACCATTGTAACATAGCTATTGTATAGTGACTACTAAGATTAGTATATTAAGGGTTATGATAACATCTAATTGATATGGACCAAAGAATTAATGGCCTCGAACATTTGGATTTCACCCTATAAATCCCATTTAAATGAGATTCCCAGAGATATGGAATCACTAGGCTTTTCCATTAACCAAGAACAAGGTATGATTCAAATAACTAAAGCACAAATGAAACCATTTATGGAAGAATTTCAAGCTTATCGATATCACAATCCAAACCATGTTCAGCAAACTACCCTAAGAAAGTGTAACCATTACACACATTACCCTTAGGGAGTACATTGGTGCGATAAAGGGTTATGTATCTATAACATAGTAGTATGAATTTTTATATTCTATTTTTTTAATAAAATAATTATAATATTCTTCCCCTTTGATCATTAATTTATATATACAATTATATATGAGTTTATGAAAATTATATTTTGATACGAATAAACCAAAATTGTATTTTTGGAAAATATATGGCTTTAATTAAAAAACCATTTTTGATAAATTCAGGAATTTTAAAATAAATATTATCTTTATATAATATCCTCATTAAATAATCTTTATTTATACATAGATGATAATATAATTTAATGAAGTCCAATATAATCTTTATAAGGGTTGGAAAACTGTTGTTGTCTTAAAAACTAATATTTTTAAATAAATGAGTTTTTTTATTTAAATTGTAAATTATCATATTTAAATAATTTTTTTGATAAAATATATATTATTTTTTAAATCATTATGTCAAAATTATCCAATGATGATTTTTTTATAATTTTCTGAGATAGTCGATTTTTTTGGGTAAAAATTAAATATTGTATAAATATATAGTAGGTATTATGACATAATAATAGCTCAAAGATGATGTAATAAATTCTATAAATGGTATATATGACTAAATATATGATTAAAATTTAAAATAATGTGTTCTTTTTAAGTTATTTGATTAATTTTATAAACCCTTAATGAATCCTCTAAAACCTATATTATATTTTAAGGTTTTAAAATCAATTCTTTGTGAACATAACCGACTTCCACATCACCAAGGGTATTATTTTAATGATTTTGGTTCTTATCCTTATATAATATTTGAAACCACTTATATTTGGTATAAAAAATGGGTGAAAACTATGGTAAGGTTTGTGGTTTTGATTATTTTATCATATAGAGTCCCAAACTAAAGTTTAGAAATTCATAAAGAATCCCCTCTCATTTTCTATAAATACACACACATAATCCCAATCCTAATCAATAAAAACAAGTTAATAATAAATTTAGTCTCCCTATACGTCTATAAGTCTATCCCAATGTGCTCCCAATCTTTTAATAATATCCTCACAAACTTTTAGAAGTGCCCTCTCAAGGTAAGGGATTCTCTCCTCTTTATTCAAATACTATATTTTAATTATACACTTTTTATTTCCAATTATCCATGTTTTAATGTGTTTTTACACATACCTATACCATAATAATTATTTCCAAGTAATTATATACCAAATTTAACTATCATTTAACCCTTCCTTGAATCATTATGTACACCTGTTATGCTGCTTAAATTATCCTAATATTTTCCATGCCAAATATTTGTGTAGTGAATACCCATAAAAGTTTCCAATAAAAGGAATTAAAATAGATTTAAATATCTTTAATTTATTGTTAAATTATATGTATTTAACCTAAAATCCTTAATTGTGGGGTTAAAAGTGATGAAAGATGTTCTTATGTTGTATTATCTATGTGGTACACAAATTCATGTACATGATATGAATGTGAAAAGTGAGACCAAAATTATATAGAACTACAATGCATTGGGTAATGTTTTTATATCATGATATACCATGTATAGTTCATGGAAGGTTATAAAAAACACACTATTTTATGACTCCTCAGTGGTTATACTTAACTTAAGCTTCTGATGTCATGTTTTATGTCATTTCCACATTCCAATGTTGCCTTGATGTTACCATATTATATCATGTTTTGATGTTCATGTTTATTATTATCACCACCTTTATGTCACTTTGATATGACTCTTTAATGACATGTATTAATTTCACCATATTATTATTTTATTATTCCCTTATTGGTATTTATATCTCCCCCCTTTCTTATACACGTCTCTAGGTTATCCCGTGCAATATAAGAAAATCGATGGAATATAGTGGCATGTTTTATATTTTTTAAATAATGTTGTCATATAAATGATTCAAGTTATTATAATATGTACCTAATTTCCCAAATACAATAGGCCTCATGATATTATGGTATTGTATTATGTGTTTATTTATATAATAAATCATTAATTTAAGTGTATAAAATATATGGGTTGTCATAAGATGTGTTCTCTAAAATTTATAAGAGTTTGAGTGAGATGATTTTTTTACTTAGAAGATCCTTCCCTATAGTGTCAATAAGATGGAAAAAAACTACCCCTATGCATTTATTGTCAATTAGGGGGAGAAAATATACATTGAATTTGGATGAAAATTTATAATTGAAAAAAAATCCAAATGGGGAGATTGAATTTCTCTTGAATGTGTAAAGATGGAGTTGCATTTATTATTAATTGGTTGTCCACAAAAAAAGAAAGTCAATGTATGATAAAGAGGAAAATAAGTGAGGAGTTGGATGATATTGAACATGAAAAGTATACTTTATCTTATGTTGGAAAATATATATAGAGGAGTTTTCTACTTGGTGATAAACCCACAATAATAAATAATTGGAGTGTCAGTATGTATGGAAAAAAGTAATAAGGTATAAAGAATTGTCTAAAATAGTTAAAAGTGAATTGGATAAGTTGAAAAGAGATGGTTTCTGAAACTCTACTAGATAAATTGTATAATTTATATTTATAATGTCTCAAATAGTTTCAAACTATTAGAGAAGCTAACATGAAAGTTAGAATCATCCATCCATGTATTACCAATCTTAAGGATACTAAAAATAAATAATACATTACAAATGGATAATTATTTTAGAGACTGATAATAAGACTGTAGCATTGAGGTAATAGAACATATTGGAATGCTCTGTTTGAGTATTTTGATGTCTCAAATAACCTTGTAATCAAGATAAAGTGGTTATGAATTATTATAATAATTTCATGAATTTTTTGGAACTCTTTCAAGGAGATTTGAAGTGTTTGAGAAGGTATGATATGAGTTTGAAGTTATTCTGAATCAATTTGAATAAATCAATAATTTTGGGGTTTAAAGTAGAAAAAAATGCCTAAGTAAAATATCATACAACATATGATATTTGGAGGCCTTTTAAAGATATCTTCAGCCTATATAACTTCTTATCAATATGTAGGACTTTAGTATTTTCAAAACTTTGAAGGTTGTAAGACTTCAGCTGCGATGTATGATTTTTGAGTTAGCTAAAATTGATAAAGTCTATAAATCCCATTGGAGATACCCAAGATAAATAAATAAATTCATTTCATTATTTGACATGAATAATCATTACATATCACAAATAGTTTCACAAATTAGAGAACCAAATATTTAGTGTCTTGGAATATTAGTTACATAAAAAACTTATTTTAAAATACACATCAAAATTTATTTGTAATCGATCAACTATAAACCCCCTTATAAACATCTCACATGTAATACCCATATTTGTATCCCGAGGAAATAAAACATAAGAAATGTTTGATCTTAAATTCTCAATAAGGGAAACATAATATATAGCTAAGGATTGTCTCAAGCAATCAAAATATAAATATATGGGTATGAGAGCATAATCAAGATCCATGAACATAAAATTATAAAAACATAACTAGATAAAACATAGATAATAATATATTATCAATCACAACATAAGTACATTTAAAAACATAAGAATATGGAACAAACATAATCATATGAATCATAACATAGTAGATAAGGCATCACAACCTTTTCCCCTCACTGGACTAGGCTTCACTCACCTATTTTACTTGGTGGATTAAACGTTTCTCATTTGTTTCCCTTAATAAACCAGGCTTCACTCAGATATTTCCCTTGGTGGATCAAGCATCACAACTCATTACCCATTATATCATTAGGTATAAATATTTACCTAATGCATTGGAGGGTTATATAGGGATCAACAACCACTTAATGAAAAACTAGACATATATGTGCCATAAGATATCAATCATTCAACATATCATGAAAAACCCATGGGAGAAAATGGGTTTCATTAATCACATCATAAAGAAACTATGGAAATAAAAATCGGTTTCACAACCTTTCTAGATGGTATCACCAAAATTGACCTCAAGAATTTAAATGATTAATACCCACAACTCAATCATCGCAAAAGATTATTTTATAAGAACATTTAGTGTGTGATTCATGAAAAATAACTTCCAAGGAAATAAATCATTTAGATATAAAAATGAAATGGTATAGAAATCATAAAATAATTTTTATTAAATGATTGAAGTGATTTTTTTAAAACTTTTACATTTTAAAAAGAATATTCAATAAAAGATCCTTGAAAAGGAGATAAAGGTTTCAAAAAGGTGAAGTGAAAACATTTTGAAAACTTTCACTTAAAAAAAATATCTAATAAAGAATCCTTTAAAAATATATAAATGTTCAAAAAATGTGAAGTGAAGAAATTATTAAAAATTTCACTCTTGAAAAAATAATATTCAATAAAGAAGCCTTGAAATATAAATAATGGTTAAAAAAAGTGAAGTTAATTTTTTTTGAAATTTTTTATTTTTGAAAAATTATATTCAGTAAATAATACTTGATAAAGAAATAAATGTTTCAAAATGCGAAGTGAAATATTTAGAAAATACTTCATTTTGAAAAATAAACTTCCATAATATACCCTTAAAATGGCATAAAGGTTATAAAATAAAATGTGAACTGGAAGATAAAACATTTTATTTTGAAGTGATGGAAACATATTTTGAAATACCTTTGTTGAAAAAGAAAATTATAAAAAGTGTAGTAAAAAATTATTTTAAAAAGAGGATAGGGGAAATATGGAGGTCACATGATATAAGATATATATATTTTTTTCAAATATAAAGTAGAACATTGGTGGGAAAGAAAAATATGTATAATGAGGGGAAACCATTGTTAAAGAGAATGATAATTATTCTAAAAAATGATATAATTTTTATTGGAAAAAAATTAATCAAGGAGGAATATTTGAATCAAAAGTGTCATTTTCCTCAGATATAAATAGAATGTATCATGAAATAAAATCTTATGGTAGAAGAAACAAATCTTGGAACAAATAAGTTAAAAAAGAATCATTCTAACTCAATGAAGGGAGTTAAGTTGACAAAGAACCTTATGACCTTAACATCCTTTGAATCAAAATAAATTCACAGGAAGAAAATGATATGGATATTAAAACCCCATGAATTAAATTAATATGGTAAAATATATTCATTATTTAGTAATTTCACCATATCAAAAATTTCATGGTGCTCAAAAAAAATATGTCTCATGAAATTATATTTGAGACAAAGATCCCCCTTACCTTAATTTATGAATTCCACTAAAGTGATTGAATATCCTATATAAAAAAATAAATATATTAATAAACTATTTCATAACATTATTCATATTTATAATCATTTTTATTTATAATTATTCTATATATATATATATATATATATATCAACTAGTTATTATCCATTTTCAATATCAGGTGTGAGTAATCTTGATCATTTTGAACTAGTTTCATGATTGAGGTGTTGTTATTCATTATTATACAAAATTTAATAATTACTATATCATAAAATGTAATGTAATTGATGTTTCATGACATTTTATAAATTTATAATTCTATTAAATGATATTTTTACTCATGATTCTTGTAGAAAAAATTGGAAACAAATAGTTTTAATGTTATTTAACAAATGAACGATGATATCTTAATTAATAATTTTAATATCAATATTACCATTAAAAAACCAAAAAATAACAATTATTTACTTATTTATATCATATATAATCATTAATTATGTTCTCATATTCATCCATGAAATTATTTTATAGCATTGTTCAAGTAGGTGGTTAGACCGACCCAAACACGAACATACCATAATTAATGGACGATTATGATTATAAAAGTGGTTTTTTGGGAATAATATCATTATTAAAAAAGAATAATGATATTATTAATATAATTTTAATGTGGTTAATAATATTTAAATTTGGTTTATTAAATAATAAATAAACTATATGATAAATGATATATGTTATTTCATGGAAGGAGTAGTCCGCACAACGCAAAATTAAAGTTTTCATTTCTCCGTAAGGGAAAGGGAGAAATGTGGTTAATGATAATTAACTTAACATAATAAAATTAAGTATCCAAACAATATTTATGTAAATATATATAAATGAAAAAAATTATAATTGAAAAATAAATTTAAAAAGGAAAATAAGTTATAAAAAATGAGTACTCACGTTGAAATATTTACGTTTTCCTTGGACGATTCCTAAAAAATGGAGGTATTAAGCCAATATATTGTGACTATAGGCTCAAATATAATTATAAGGATTATAAATAAATTTTAATGGGTATATTTTAATATGTATAAAAATTATTTGAGTGGTCTTTAATGGGTGGTGAGAGGTCCCTTTTATAAGTAGTGAGAATGACATTTTTGTAAATATTTAAACTTAATATAAAGGGATCACATGTTCCACATGTCAAGAAGAATCCAAAATGAAAAATAAGGGATTTAAAGATGATATAATTTCTATAATACCTCAAACAATAATTTCCAAACATGTTTTAAACTTTCTTAATTCTTTTACTCTTAAAATTTCCACTTTTACTATTTTTGGTTTTACTGTGACAACTAATTTTTACCTAAGTAATTTAATTTTAATATATAAAAATAAAATGGAAATTATTGAATAATTTGAGCATTATAATTATAAACATAAAATCTATTTTATCATATTAAATTTATATGTGTAAGAAAAATAAATTTTAACTTTAGCGCATGTAACGCGTAAAAACCCATTTTTAGAAAAAGTTTATTTTAAGCTTCAAATTTATGTATAGAATAAAATTATCAATGTATTTTATTTCAATGATATAAATTGGTTTACTATAAATCAAATAAAATTTATTTTTCTTTAAAATAAAACTAAAACCTAATTTTACCAAAATAATACTTAATTAAAAGAAAAAACTAAAAACAACTTCTTTTATTGAAAAATATTTATTAGGTTTTTAAAAATAGATGTTATAAATTCATAATAGTATTTAAAAATTTATATATTTACTAATTAAAACACCTTTTATCATGAATTTATTTTATAAGTTTTTAACTTACACTTACTTCTTGATATAGTCACAAGTACTATGTTTTTAGTAAAAACTATATTTTTCAGTATTAAGGTAAAAAAAAATATTTCATAAAAATATAAGAAATTTACCTAAGTATAATATTTATATGATAAATTCAAAAATTTAGTTAAAATTGTAAAATTAAAATTATAAAATTTAATATTTTTATATGAAAATAAAAAATATAAAGGAAACCCATTTTTATTAGAAATTGTTGTTTTTAAACATTAAATGTTCTTTATATCATTTCATATAAACTTATAAGTTAAATAATTTTAATTTATTATTTATTATATTTTAATATCATATATTACCATATTAATCATTTATAATTTGTTGATTAAATTTATTATTACTTTAATTAGTTATTTGAGAAAGAACAAGCCAACAAGCCTGTACCCTAGTGGTTCAGGCTCCTGCTTGGCATCGAAAAGACCCAGGATAAAATCTGAGAAGGGGAGAATTCTAGAGTTACTGTAGCAGGGAACTATAGTAGTGGCGGTATTGTAGCAGCATGGGTACTGTAGCAGTACTGTTCACCGAGGGGTCCTTTGGGCCAAAAAATGGGCTCTCTAGCCCTATTTGCAGGCCACTTGGCCTTGGGCCTTCGGGCTATGTAATGGGTCACCCTCTACCCAGTCTAAAGAGGTCTTTTTTTTAATAATAAATTGATGCTTTGACCCCAACCTTTGAAAAAAAAGTTATTCGAGAAAGAACAATTAAATAATATTAATTATTTATCCTCTAAACGTAAAATTTTTTATTTTATTACTATATTTTTATTTACTAGAGGTTTTATTAATATTATAATTTCTTAATAATGTTTGTCTAATTTTTCATGACTTATTTTGGTTTTGTGTTGCATGTGTATAAATATATTGATGATAATATTAATTTTAAGGGTCTGGAATCTCAGGTTATTATATTCTACGCCCTTAAATAAATTGCATCCTTACAATTTCAATTGTTACTCACTGATGAAAGTAGGTGGGGGTATTATTAACTATTAGTGACGACTTTTCAAGATAAAGGGGTAAGTAAGTGGTGACCAATAAAACATGGGGAAAGTCCTATTGCCTCACCTAGGGTACCCTCAGGTTATTAGGCCTACCTTGCCTATAGTCTCCTCCAGCCACTTATCCTACCTCACTTAGGTCTCCTATGGCCACCCAACATGTGCCACCTATCTCATCTTCTTGGACCACCTTAACCACTTGAAATGCTCCACCCATACCCTATTTTTCCCTATAAATAAACCCCATTGAACATTGTATATCACATGAGTTTTTTACTTTTGGAAGAGAGAGAAATATTCATGGAGATGTCTCGCTCAGACCTTCAACACTTCCACTAAGTAGTATAAAACACGCTAGTACTTTGTAAAATTAACTTAAGTAAGAGTTAGGTGTTATATTAAGCCTTCATTCGAGCAAAAAACTACTTGAGGTACCTCACCTAGGTAACCAACCACTCAAGAGTCATCACCTGGGTGACCAACCGATCAAGGCCTGTCAACTAGGAAACCAATCGTCCGAGGTCTCTCTCACCTAAATGAACCTTCACCCAAGTATTACCACCTAAGAGAACCTTTACCTAGGGATTCCCACCTAAGAGAACCCTCACCTAGGGATACCCACCTAAGCGAACCTTCACCCAGGGATTCCCACCTAAGAGAACCTTCACCCAGGGTTTCCCACCTAAGCAAACCTTTTCCCGAGGTTTCTTATTTCTTAAAATTCCATCCTCCTTTACCCAAGACTCCCATTTGGTAATGTCATTAAGGCCTTACTCATGAAAAAAATTTAAAATGGATAGAGTACTAAGAACACAGGTATTTCCTCCTTTAGACCATGAATTCCCTTGGTAAAGAATATCCCCCACTTATCCTCCCTAACTAATGGGGTTTTCAGGATGTTTACAACCATGAATCCCCATGGTAATAAGGACCCAAATCCCGTAACAAGTGGCATGAATCTTCCTAGTCTAGGAAACAATTATTACCTCCCACATGATTCCTAACACATGAAGTGAATTAGAAAAAATTCACACCAACTGTTTTCCAATCAACAGATGTATAAGCCCTGATCCTAGGTTTAAAAATAGATAAGAAGATGAAGTCAGGAATCCCTCATGGAGTAAGTATTTCTTTCTAGTTACCCAACCATAGATGCCCCTCATCCACCAGTAAGTAAGGAGAATATTATTAAGTGAATCTATACTAGAGTAATCAAATAGTATTTCTTGTAGGATGTCATATCATGCCTACCTTACATAACCCCCCTCCATCATCTATCAATATATGAGGAAAGAAATTTAGTTACAGGTTTCATCTTTAGGTATAAGTACCATAAAATTATACATTCATGCAATGTTATTGATCTTCTACCATCCATTTTTTCTCACATTGAGCATGATTCACATGGGATTATGGATCCACAATGATTATGATACTAGAATTATAAAAATTCCTACCATGGGCTTCCATTTTAGGTGTAAGCCCGATAAAACCATATTCCTCTCAAAGGTCTATATTCCCTATAAGACAATACTTTAATGGGTCACATTCCCAATGATGTAATATTAGGCATTCTTCTTAGGTGTAATCCCAAAAATCATCCAAACTACATGGTCTTTGATTACCATTTTGACAGGATATGTAGGATGCATCCCTGAGGTTCAAACCTAACATCATTAACTCATTATCATTAGGCCATATTCTTGATGAGTTTCATCTTCATAGGGACATATTCATTATAATTCTAACAAAATATCATAGGTATATATTCCTCTTAAGGTCAACCATGAAGGTATGATCTTGTGTAAGTCCCACATCAACCATTTCTAGGAACCTTTCACCTAGTAATCCTTATTGTATGATGTTAAAATATTTATACCATTCATTTTTACACAACCTTAAAAGGTATGACATGTCTTATTAAGTGGCACCAAAATATGTGGGCTATGATTCTTTTTAATAGGATATGCATAAATCCCTATCATGGGCCCAATAATAACACCAAACCAATCATTTCCTTTTTGGATGGCTACAAACTTTAGAGTGCCCAACTATGTGGATTTAAACCATAGTTCCATGAAACCAAGCGCCATCAAGTAATAGAAAAATTCGATGGTGAACCTATGATACATACAAATGGTATAATTTATAGAGAACCTATGATACATAAATATGTTCATGTTAATGAGAAATATTTGAAACATACAAATGTTCTCATCAACACATGATAATAATTGATTTCTAATATAGGGGTGGTTAACCAATCCCTTATTAGGATTTGGGAAGGATTCAAAAACGTGAATTAAATATACAATATAGTCCTAGAGTATGAAATAATTCCCATAAACAAGGTATGATGAGCCTAACCTTCCATACTCTTAACCAATGTGAGTTCCTAAGCATTATTAGAAAAATATTCCAGTGATCGAATTTGGAAATCAGGTATGTAGACTATCATAAATCTGGTAACTATCGGTTTTTTGGTTCCATGAATAAATCCCATTGGAAACCATATAAAGAGTGAAATTAATTCCACACATATGAATAGTATTATCCCCTTTAAGTCTGAAAAAAATGGTGAACCTAATGTGAATCATTCATTAATTAAAATAATTGGGTTTTCCACACATCAAGCCATTTTTTATTTCATATTATACGAAAAAGGTCCCAATGTGGATCCTTTAATGAAATTAACTATGTATGAGTTTTTTAATTGTGATGATAATTTTATGGGGTTTCTTCTTTGTGTTTGTTACTTATCAATCATAGAATCCACCACAATTCTCTTCAATCTAAATGGAATCCTACCAATCACAACAAACTTATGCATCATCAATTGCACAAGATGGTTCTTCATTGAATTAGAGGGTTTTGTTTCTCACCCAATTCCTTCAATTCTGGGTGTAAAATGAAATAATTATGGATTAATACCCAAACGACACTATCTCAACACTAGACGTTTATCATGAGGCCCTCTAGGACATAAAGATATACTAACAATATTATTAGCGATGAGTAGTGGTAAAGAAGAAAATGAAAATTATTTCCATTTTGAATCATTTCAGGATCCTATCCCCAGAACATAGCAAAACATACATCCCTTACCTTAGGGAGGTGGACCAGGAGGTTGATAGAAGCCTCACTACAACCCAAGAGTCACCCTAAAGGGATCCTTCCAAAACTCATGCCCACTAATTCTATGCGACATTAATCCCTTAAAAACTCATTGAGGATTACATACCATAGGTTATGGATCAGTTCACTTAGATCTGAGTGTCTAGGAAATCCCATAAAGGTTTCTGAATGATCAACAATAGGGAGAAATCCCACATCTCCTCTTCCCCCGACAAATCCTTCCAATATATTAAGGTATAAATTTGAGATACGACACACATTATTTCCCACACCCCTCAATCCTGTTAGTATATTTTGGAATAACCCAGAGAAGCTTTTTAACATATCACAAAAATGAATAGGGGGAAATAACACATTCCCACCCCCACACATGGAGCGTGTCAGTATATTCTAATAGAAACCGGAGGATAAGAGCAGACACACATTCCCACTCCAACCAAGGAATGATCATACATTCCCATTATAGTTGTATAATCCCATCATCACAATATGGTGTCAATAGAGGGGTATACACACATCAATTACTACATATTATAAATCTGTTAACATATCCTGGTAGTAGCAAAAGTTAGGGACAAACACAAATTCCCACCCCCACCACCATAGTCACTCATTATCATTATTCAAGGGTAACTTAGGAGTATACACACATTTATTATCTTGTCTAGGAGGGTCATTGGTACATCCCCATGATAAATAGAAAAATGATTGGTCACACATTCCAATACCAATTGGAGAGAATTTGACTATCCCAATGACTAATTCAGGGAATGCACACATTCTTACTAAAAATACATAAAATTTTCAATATATTCTAAAAACACCATTGAATTCACCTAGACAAAATCCCATATATGAAAGTTGATGTTCAAAACAAGCAACTCCAGCTGTCCAATGAAGAACATCTAAGAAGATGTCTCACCAAGGGAAATATAAAGTTCATAAGTTGGCCCATGATCCTACTCTACTTGATACTATAATTTTTGAGTTCCTCAAACATTTATCATTGGAATACCTAGAGCCTTATAAATCATTGTCAAATCAAGGATGAAACAATTTTCGTTTCATAGTTCCTCCCCACAACTTTTCTACCAGTATCTCTGGGGTTCCTCCCCAGAGCATTTACCACAAAATTCTTCTTTGCGTTTACACTATTATCGATCATGATAAACTTTCTTATAATGAGTATCATGAAATCCCTCCTTGAGATCAGAAGATAAAATGATAATAAGGTCCCCCCTTATCAATATCCACCCCAAAGGTCCTCCCTAGGGCATATGTCATGGGATTCCTCCTTACAAGTAGACATTGAACCATGATGGAAGTCCTCCCCATGATGACACTCACTATGAAGGTCCTCCTTGTAGTGATTTTTCATTTTAGTAGGAAGGTTCTCCCCTTATTGAATTAAATATGATAAGACCCTTATATCATGAGCCACTTGAAAGGATAAATCCAACTAAAATCAATTCCCTATCATTGAAAAGTGATATTATTTATCAAACAGAAGATATCCCTAGGTGAAAGTCATTCTTCAAACCACCCTTGGACCACATAGATTCTAGTATAATAGAAAATATTTTAGTCAACCCTACTTTATATAAAAAATTAGTCAGGAAATGAACACTTTGGTCAGAAAAAGTGAAAGAATATCTCAAAGAAGACTAATAGAGTGCATTGATTATGAGGAAGAAACTAAATGAAGATAACATACTAGTCATATTCTGAACATTTTCCACATTTCAATATGGTATTCTGAAAAACATTATAGAGTAGTGAGTACATCATATTCATATAAATCTATGGAAAAATATTCACCAATTTAAAAAAATTTCTTACATTATGAAGGGTATGAAAATGAAATCAAGGAAATATAGGAACTTCATTAAAATATTGAATTAGATTCCCTTTGAGTCATACAAAGTGTGAAATTGGGAAAGTATTGTGAGAATATTCAACATGCATGCCTTAATGCATTGAGAAATCTACATCAGTTGATTGCAACGCCCTATTTGATGTCCACATCATAGGATGAATAGAACATGGGGAATTGAATTTTACCTCACTCCTTAACCATAAAATTCCACTAAAAGTGACATAATTATATTTCATTACTTTAGACTAACTCTTAATATTAGGCTCTACACATAATAGCTAGTATAATCAATTGTAATCAGTCATGAACAAATCTCAGAAACTTCAGAACTTATAAGAGTTAAACATAAAAAGACTCTTACATCAAGAATTTTAAAAGATTGATAAAGCTTCACATTTGAGGAAATAAAAACCTCATGTGATGACATTGTCTTTGGTAAAAATAATATCACATTTAGAACATGTATTTCAACTAAATCATGCTCGAAAAAAATTTTTCAAGACCAAGAGGGTAAAATTGATGATTATAACAAAAAAAATACAAGAGTAGCCCCAGACAGCTGGGATAGGGTATTTTTTTACCACAACCATATCCTTTAAGGCCATAAAGTCTCCAAAAGTTATAAAATTTTATAGCAGTTGCACCAATAGAAATGAGGGTATTGTTACCTCGACCTCCTCCTTCCTCTGGGAAATTAGTATTTTCCTTGTTGGGATGTATGTCATGAGATAAGTATCCATAGTTTATCTTATCCCACAACCCATAATTTTCCTTATGAATTTACAAAATATGGTTTTTTGGAGACTCTCTATGGGTTACCCTTCATAAAGTAGTTTTAGGATAATCTTGTAGAAAAACAATGAATCCTTATAGAGGCCTCTTACCAAAGCAACCCATCAAGAGAGAAACCACTATAGAAAATTATTATTTTTCACTAAATAGAAAATCTAAGGGTGACCAATCCTCTTATCCTTCTGATGGTGATGTGATACAAATAACACATTGTTAAATGATAAACTTCATCATCAATGGCCCTGTAGATTCTACAAAGCTTGAAACCAGTGTAGGAGAACACGAGGAGGGTGTTTATGTTCAAAATATGGTCCATAAAAAATTATTGAATAAGGTTTTCATACCAGGAATAAATGGAAAGAAAAGAATATGGGTTCTCACTAAAATTCTCAACCACCACCTCTCTAATGGGATTTAAACAAAAAAGGGAAAATGTGTGGTGACATCCCACTTTCCACCTAAATAATTTGAACCACCTATAATTGAGGAAAAATTCATTCCATATGAGGAAAAACGAAGGAGTTTAAGAGACTCAATGTTGAGTTACCAAGGGGAAATACCCCTACTGGGTATATCCTCTAAGAATGACCCACATTAATTGTAAAACATATTTCCTTCAATAAAAAGATCCCATCATACTATAAAAATATGATTTAGATAATCTAATCAATATGGGATCTATAAAACCAATTTAATTAGATATAATGGTGGAAAGATGTTAAGAATTATCTTCATTAGAAAAAAATCTTGGACTATGTTAGGTGAACTACCCAAAGTCACCCCATACCAGATATCAACTGTAAATTTAGGAAAACCCACCATGTCAGGATCTTCCTATCACTGCCCCTACTCAAGTTCCTACCCAACCAGCTATCCCATCAGAACTCATTAACACTATTAATTCATTGAAAACTCGAATGGAGATTATGGAAGGGTAGTGTGAACTTATACAATAAGAGAGAAATCCTTACCTTGAATGGATAGATGCAACTATTCCCCCCAATATTTATAATCCTACCTTCCCAAACTTCAATGGAATGGGGGATCTAGAGTTGAAATTGATACATTTTGTGTCTCAATATGGTCTAATGATGGGAAACCTTGAGAAACAAGAAGCATCCAAGCTCATATTCTTTACAAAGACACTAGAGGGGTCTAATGTTTTCCAGTATGCTAATTTTTCAACTAGATCAATCATGATATGGGAATACCTTTTTTGATAATTTCTTTATCAATTTGGATCTATGCTGTGAAATAAAAAAATATTTTAACTTTAAAATTGAAAACATCATGAGAAAGAGAGAGTCTCAGAATTTATTTTTAGGTGTAAAGTCTTGAACTACTCATTGAACCTACAACTTCCCCAATAATAGTTTTTGGGTATATGTGTAGAGAATATCCATGCAGAGTTGAAAACACCACACATTACAGTGAAATATCAAAGTGGATTCCATTAAATTTCCAAAGTTTTGAAAAGACTATAAGTCTCTATTCGATGAGAGAAAATGAATTCTTTAACAACACCAGTATCCCAAGGGAAAATAATTGGAAAAGTAAAAACCATAATTATTACACTTAAGCCAACTCTGATGCCAACTCTAGTGTTCAATACCACATAGTATCATGCTATATCCTCTAATGAGAGACAAAAACAATAGTAACATCCTAATCCATATAGGACAAAGGAACAAAAACATATTCTACATGAGTTTTGAAAGAATAAAGTTTATTCCTTAAAATATGAAAAAGTCCATGAATATTTCATAGAAGCTACAGAGAACAATTTTTTGAGGTTCCCAGAGCTTAGAAAACTTGATCAGGTTGGTCTCAGTGATCTCATGAAATATTTACCCACTCAAAAAACATTTTCCCATACTATCCATGGGTGTTTTTTTAAATATATTTTCTATAAAATGGTTGATTATAGACAAGTGAAGTTGGGAAAGCCATCAACACAAATGGCGTGTTTCTCCACCACTCCAAAGGAGGAAAGAAAATAGAAAGAAGTTACAAGTAAGTGTGTATAAAATTTTAATGTCTGGATGACTAAAAAGACATTCAATCGAGCTCATAACATCCTCATGGAATAGATAAATCATCCATCCATACCCCCAATCTCTTCTCATATGGTGTGACCAGCTTCAACATCACCGTAATCTTCCAAGATTCAATTTTATAAAATTTAGTGTAACTGTTATAAAAGGATTAAGGTACATAAATATGAAGCTATATCAATTCCCATCTTAGTCTAAAACATCTTATAATTCATGCTTTTATTACTGATAGAATGTGTGTTGTCCCACAAAATGATACAATAGGCCCTACCCCACTAAATGAAACCCTTATCAGATGAAGAACTACTCTTCGATTGTGTTAATGTCATTCCCCTAGAAGACCCTTTCTATGATGATGAGTACGTATATGATCTTGATTTACTAGTAATTGACTAGGGAGATGAAGGTATATGTTGTATAAGTTGAGGAAATAGGTAAATATGCATTCATGGATGAATACAATATCCTGACCACATCCCTACTAAAGCCATACACACAACCAAAACCCATGAAAAAACACTTTAGAGAGGCCAATAGGAGCATGTGGACACCATGGAATCTACTGAGATTTATCCAAAACCAATTATTTTGGAAGACCAACTAATGGGTGTGCAACTATACAATCAACCTAAGTGAGTGGGAAGAATAGTTCAACCCAATATGCCAGTGAAAGGAATAACTTTAACTTCCAGTCAATCACCTAAACCATCTATCTCAAACAATTAAATCCATAAGGTAAATTCAAATGACCAAACTTAAATTGAAAGGCACAGAACATTTTCTAAAAAATGTGTCATATTGAATCAATTGGTTATGGTTCTAGCTAAACTTTCAATATGGTATGCCCTTAATTTATCAAAAGACCCCTAAGAAGAAATTTTAGAGGCCTTGTTAACAACTAAAGAGTTTGAATTTAAGGTTAATTCCACTAAAGTATATCATATGGAGACTAATCCTAAATAATTTCCACAATCATCTCTTTCATAGAGAAGTAAAAAGTTGTTGTTATGCATGGACACATCATACCCCTATATGTATCTAGAAAACTGGATGACATTGATATATAATGAAATTTAATTGATAAAAACTTAGGAATCAAACTCATTCCATTCCAAAAGCTTCATCAATTAGGTTACAACCAAACCAATTTGTCCCCTTATTCTTTAAAACTTTAGGGATATAAAAAAAGTTAGCAGAAACCTCTTAGATGAATCAAGATTAGATCTTAATTTTGAGATGTTATATCCAACTCTAAGTTATTAGTTTTTTTGTAGGGATACAAATTTCAATGTCATATTAGGGAGGCCTTACTTTTATCAACATGTAGAAGGTCCATCATCATACCATCAATGTCTCAAAAAACCATGTTGATGGGAAAATCAAGACATTATATTGCAGTAAGGATCCATTTGAATCCTATTAATATATATATTTGATATAATATTATACCAAATAGAAGGAAAATAACCCATGATTGGGGATTTCACTTAGGTTTCTACTCCAAATGCTCCGGATATAACCATAGTCATCCCATTTAAAGGGATTGGAAGTTAATATTTATTTCCCATAAATCAAATAGAGGTGACCAATTCATATTTGGGCATGTTTTTATCATTATTCATAATATTAGTCACATCATCTAAACCTAATAATATCAATAAAGTGTCTAATCCTCACAGTGGTGGAAACAACCCAAGTGGAAATGGCCTTGTTTTGTCCCCAGAGTCTCAAAAGACCCCCACATCATTGATTGAACCAGAATAGGATCTCATATGACCAATAGAGAGTGATAACACCCTTACTTAATTTTATATAGGTCAAGACATTGATGCCTCTCCTATAACTAATGAAACAAAAGGAGAGGGATAATGGGATTCCACTTAAGATATCACTGATGATTCCACTGGTATAGTGATATCATTAAAATTAATGTAATCCTCCTCAACATATATAAGAATAAAAAATGACCCCATGACATCTTTTATCTCCAAAGATGCCCCTTTATCACCCATTTATCTTGAGATTTAGGCAGAGGGAGAAGAAGATGAGGATCTCAAATATTTCCCTCCAGCATTTGAGGAGGGTATATCTACCACTATTGATGAGTTATGATAAATAAATATAGGCACCAAAGAAGATATATAACCCACATTGATTTTTTTGACCATTTATTTTGAATAATAATAGGTGTATACTTATTTTATGAAGCATCATTGAGATTTTCCCACCTGGAATTATACATAAATTATTGGCCATGATCCCAATGTATCCACCCATCACATGGGTTTGCTAGAGGATCTCCATGGTTAAAAGTAGGCATAAAAAATGATTAATCTATCCCATGTTTCTAAGGTTAAAGTCTATATTGATAATATTATCAAATCCAACTTCATTTGAGAGGTTCAATATCCAAACCGGATTAACAACATCATCATGGTCAAAAATAATAATGATAAGATCAGAGTTTTCATTATATTTATAGATCGTAAACAACACTTCCAAAAGGATAATTTCCTAGTTACAATTAAAAAACTCATAATATCTGCAACTATTGGATATCAATCCATTTCCTTTATGTATGGATATTCAGAATACAAATAAATCCAAATTTCTCCTAAATACAAATAAGATAACACTTTCAGAGCACCCTAAGGAATATACTACTATCAAGTGTTTCCTTTTGGTTTAAAAAATGTTGGTTCCACATATTAACATTCTATACACCATATTTTCAAAACCTTTTTGAAGAAAACCATTGAATACTATATGAATGATATGGTATTAAAATCCCAATGGTGTAATGGCCATCTTGCTGATATTGAGACTATTTTCAACAAGTTATGACAACATATCTTGAAGATAAACCCCATGAAATTCACTTTTAGGGTAACCTCAAGAATGTTTCTCGGATTCATAGTATTTTACTATGGCACTGAAATCAATCCTAAGAAATCCAAGGCTATCCTTGACATGTCACCTCCTCAAAATATCAAAGATTTGAGAGGAATTTTGGGTAACCTCACCTATACCAGATGCTTCATAGAAAATATTATTGGAATGTGATTACCCTTTAATAAACTAATAAATAAGGGATTCAACTATCAATGGAATGATTATTTTTAGATATATTTTGATATGATTAAGAAATATATTTTGATCCCATTGATATTGATTACCATATTGAAGGAAAGACACTCATTTTATACATGACATCTGTAGAGAAACCACTGGGTGCTTTTCTTGCATAGAATAATGACACATAAAATGAGAATAGTCTTTATTATCTGATTAGAACCATGATTAATACTAAGACTCGATATTCAAACATCGGGAAAAATTTTGTTGTGTTAATCTTTGAATTATAGAAACTTAGGCACTACCTATTGATACAAGAGTTCCACTTTGTCTCTCATAATAAACCTCTCAAGTATATCCTTAATCATCCCATGTCAAATACATGCTTGATATGTTGGGTGGTCATTTTACAGTAGTTGGACATTTTTTTATACCAAAAAAGGTAATAAAGTGACATACATTAGTATATTTTCTTACAAAGAATAATTCTATGGAAGATGCGCCATTAGAAACTATGTATCCCAATGAAGAAGCCTTATCTATTCAAGAATTCCCAAAACATGAGAGATATAATTTTATGGTTCTTCTGGAATCCTAATAGGAAAGAGAATGGAAAGTCATCAATTCAATAGAGTTAATTTGTAATTCATCATTATCTCTACAACCAATTTAGTTTTTACTTATTCCTTCTTTCTTTAATAAGGTTTCAAAAAAAAATGTGGAAGAATCCCAATACCCCATTTCATTTTTTGTAATTGGTGTTATAGATACTGATAGCTCACCTCAAAGTCTTAGGTGATTTAGATTTAGTGATCAAGTAGATTAATGGTGACTAATCCATTAAAATGTAATATCTCATTCCCCTACTAAAATATATATGAGGGTTGATGGAATAATTTCCCTTAGAACCAACACTGAAACATGTACCACATTTATATAAATACCAAGAAAATACATTGGAAAACATGGCCACATCCTTGGAAGATCCATAACAGGAAGAAACAATCATCAGCATTACATATCACAGGGTGTTGTCACCAATCATTGGTAACAACATAGAATAAATTAGTGAAGTCAAAACCATCCCTAAAAAATATTATTTTTCAAATGGATATATTTCAAACATATTGTACTAACTCCAAAATGGTATTATTCCATCAGATAGAGAAATAAAAGATAAAATACAATGATAGATAGTTAACTTTAACCTTTATTATAGTCCAAAACCTTATAAATTACTCTATAAAAAAGGATTTGGATGAGTTCTCCTTAGATGTATTGAAGGAGGGGAACCACTCACTATTATATAAGAATTCCATGTAATTGTATGTGGGGATCATCATTTATGTACTGAGCTTTCCCATTATATCAGGAGGCTTGGATATTTATGACCTTCAATGACATAGTATTGTATAGAGTTCACTAAAAGATTCCAATCTTGTCAAATACATGAAAACTTTATTCATCAACATAAAAAATGACTTCATACCACTAAATATTCATGGGAAGTTTATATTTAGGGAATATATGTCATGGGTCTATACCCCCTAATAGTATCTAGGAATATTAAGTATATCCTTACAGCCACTGACTTTTTCCCCATATGATCCCTGAAAATATCCCTCAAAGAAATTGGGACAAAGGATCTCCTTAGTTTTTTTTAAAGAGAAACATTTTTACTAGATTTGGTTCCCCTCATAAAATACTAATAGATAATGGAACCAAATTTCACTCTTCCAAAAAAAAATTGTATCACAATATGAAATTCAATCTAAAAAACTCATCCCACTACTATGTAGTGGAAAATGAAAAAATATAGGATTTTAAAAAACTCTATCCAACATAATTTAGAAGATGGTGGATAAAGAAACTAAATATTATCCTGAAAAACTTCTATATAATTTGTGATATCATCACACCAAAACCCATGAATTTACACAAGAAACCTCATATTCACTTTTATATGAAACATAAGCAGTTCTAACCATCGAGGTCTAATTAACTATGCTCCAAATTTCCATTTGTGATTATTTTTCCAAACATGAGCAATCTAAAAAGTAATTGGATGATTAAGAATTTATTGATGAGACAAGGTTATGTACCCTTTACAAATTGTAATTCTATCAAAATTGAGCAGCACAAGACTTCAACAATAAAGTTCACCTATATTCATTCCTCCAAGGGGAATTGGTATTAATTCTTAGGGCCCCAATGATACCTAATAAGAAACCTAAAAAAATTGAACCAAAGTGGGAGGGACCTTATGAAATACACAAGTTCTAATCCAATGAATCCTATTCCTTGGTCACAATTCATAGCGATTATATTACACCAGCCACCAATGAAACGTTTTTTTAATAAATACTTTGCATAAATTATATATTAGTCTTAGTAGTAAGACTTTAAACTGTATAACACAATAGTCCAAGCTATATGACTTTAAACTACCTAGTACATGTATTAGTAACATGATATAAAAACTCATGACAACATCCTTACCATATGATGTTAAAATACATGGTTATAGTCCCTACCTCATGACATTAAACTATGAGGTGTAAGTCCATCCAACACAACTATATATTGATCTGGGTGGACCATTCCTGGTGGTCTCTTTATCTCTTAAATGATATCTTGATCCATATATATGTATTTGGAATGTTACCAACTTGTTCCCTAGAGCACTAATTCCCTCCTACTATGTATGAGGCAGAAATACATAGGATATTCCAAAGAAAATTCTTTCATTTATAAACCCATGATAGGAATAAAATGAACCTTCCTTGTTATATGAGTTAGATATGTAAAGATGATTTTTTTTCTAATAACTATATATGGATTGATTATTATCAATATAAGATATATAGTGATTCATAAATCACCTATACTTCAAACCCCCCCCCCCTATATGCATATGATCCAGTTCTATATGGGGAGATACTTATAGATAAATTTGTGTGGTTTGATTCTAATCCCAATGAGATATATAGTGATGTTGAGATCCCTTATCTTAGGCCCAACCACAAAGAAAAAATACTCCATTTCCCTGTATATAATCCAATTTATATAGAGTAATACATATGAGATCCATATGGAATTTATTCTTTGCCTATAGATAATATCACAATCACCCAATAATGGTAAGATTGAGTCTAAATTATTCCATCATTATTTCTAGAAATCATCTTTTCATAAACCACACTTCATTTCTTGAGAAACTCGAATCCTCACAAAAATTACTTAGATATCAGTGATAAGAGAATAAAACTCTAAATGAAACCTCTATTTTGACTATTAATAATACAACCTTGACATGGATCAACATATGTGCCCCCCAACATGGATTTTCATATAGAGGCTTCCACATACTAAGAAGAAAATCCTCTTATCTCTATAATCCTTGAAAACATCACAATAGAATTCGTATTTTGAATATGGTCTATGATTATTCCTTAAATACCTATCCCATATCAAATTTATATATTCAAAATCCTAAATCTATGATTTACAATATCTCCCCTCACATTCAAGAAGGTATTAGATTATTGTTGGAGTATAAGCCACAATTTGGGTCATTATTCCCATCTCATTTGTCCAAGCACTATGCCCATAAATTATGGGCACACCTTCATGGGACTGTTTTCATACAAAATCTTCCAACCTTGAATATACGATCCATGCATAGTGATGTAATTACTAAAGGACATGAATTCTTATTGAATATTGGTGTACTCCATAAACCTACTTTATATCTCTGATGTTTAATTTAACACCAACAAATTCCTAGAGTCAACATATTCCTCTTGGAATCCTTCAACCTTGAGTCGATCAGTCCTCTTAGTTTTCTATTTTATAGAAAAACTGGTAATCAATTTTGATTGATCTGAAGGGACTCCACTAGGATTTGATGGTGAATAGAAGAGTTTTTCTTAAGCCTGTGAAGTAACCACTAGGGGATGTTTTGGTCCAAGATGAAAGATACACCAAAAACCCATATGCTATCCCTAGACTAAGTGTGGTAATGACTAGCCTACCCCCACTAGTTTCTATTGACTGTGTGTGACATTATTTTTCTACCATTACTAATGTTTATTCGACTCCCACCAGTCTATATTTCCAATTGAATCAAAACTTCATGAGTTATTATTAAAACATTCCACAATCCAACTATTAAAGTAGATTCAACATCCTCTATATTACACACTTGTTTATCATACACATTTTCTGGAAAAAATATATTCGTCAAAGATATGGGACCTTAAATTAAAACATACATTCGTCAAAAATATGTGACCTTAAACTGTAGAAACCATTGGTCAAAGCTATATGACTTTAAATTTCAAAAACCATTGGTATGAATTAAATTAAATTAAACCAACAATAGAAATAGATATATAACTCTCTAAAGTGAAAACCTTCAAAGGGAATGCTGGAAAAAAATTGAGTCTTTTCTCACTAGAAATGCACCTTTTATGGTCTAAAAAAATCTAACACTTGAAATTGAAATGGAAAAAAATTTGTTATGTTAAAAACTTAAAAAGGGATCTCTAAGAAAAATCCAATTATTTCCTATTATATATTCTATATATTGGGATTAGGAAAAAGTTAGGGTAATAAAAAAGAAAATATGAAAAGCTTGTGGGGCCCATCATAAGACCCCAGTAATAGTCAAGTTATGTTCGCTAGGCCCCTGGCCTAGGAAAATTTATAGAATACTTATGTTCTGGGTATGTTGTTTTAAATACTTTCATAAAAGTTTGATAAAATTTTATATGAGATTATTCATCTAAATGGACCAAATATAGTGTTATGGTGAAGAAAAATTATGCATATACTCATCTGTGATCCATGCACAATAAAATATCAATTTGACTCAAGTATTCTAGAATTTTGATTGATATTTTTATTCATATTTCAGTGGTTGAATGATCAAGGATTAATTGATATTAATTTTCAAAGCATTGAAATCTATAATTAAGTAATAATCAAGATGAATAAGGGATAAATAAATGAGAATAAACTAAATTTTCATTTATTTCATCAAAATGAGAATGAGAGGAGAATCCACAAATTGGAGTCTCTGTTTTAGGAAAAAAGAGAGGAAGAATCCAATGAAAATAGCTAGATCAAGAAATGATCTTCTAGATTCCACAGTTCAACTAATTCTCGGTGAAAATTATCAATCATTTGTTGAAGGAGTGTGCATTTTTCCACTTTAGCTTGAGCTAAAGAATGTATTTCTCCCACTCTATGAGAAAACTACCATCACTTTCTCTTAGTGACATCAAGATCAGACTTTTATTATAATAGTTGGGCCCTCACATTCAGCATATGGGACTCATATTTATTTAATTCCAAACTTAGGTAAGATACTTTATCCTGAATTTATGACTCCTCAATGGTCTTTTGATTCAACTATTTGGTAATTTTCTCTACAAGTTAGGCTTGGTGATTCAAAATTTTAAATTTATAAAGATCTTACTATTGATTCAATAGTTTCTCATGTATAATAATTATCTGATGGGTGATTAAATATAATCCATAATAGTCAAATCCACCAATGGTAATACTAATGAATAGTTTATGAAGATGACCAAACTTGTTCTTTGTTTTGGTAATAAGGATCCATGTGATCAGTGAATGCAATATTTTCAATGCTCATTAATGAGTTGAATGATTCATATAAGTTTATCTAGTATTTGGAATTGACTTATCCTTAGGAATAAAAATGTATTCTAGAATGTATTCACCCACTAAGTCTCCCCTTTCCAGTGATAAGGAAGTGATTGGAATAAGATTTGAGGCCTCTTCACCAAGAGGTACTTAACTCAGAGAAGATAAACTAACACTAGTGTCAGGAATCACAATAGTTATGTGTATATATAAAGATTTTATACTCATTCCCTAACTCCCATGAATAGAAATTACAAGGTCATATCCAAGAGTATAAGCCATTTATTCATTATTTGAGGAATCTATCTCAACGATATCAATATCCTGTGATGTTTATTATTAGGTTTCCCATATAATTGGAAATAGTGTAATGTGTATTCATGGAGTGACTAAACTTAGAGTAATATTCTAGTAGCATACAATCTAAACTTGAGAATACTCTAGGGATATTTCAATTACATAATCAACCGATGGAAAAGTAATTGGAACATTTCTATTAGTCTTCATCAACATTATCTAGAATTTAAGTAGGATCATTGGGTGCTGCTCACCGCATGCTTAAAAAAAATAATAAGTTTTAATATCTTAAATGCATCGATATTAGAGGAAAAACCTAGATACCATGTTAGGTTTTTAAATTGGGACACCATAAAACCTCACCATGAGAACCCTGTCCTATAGTTCAATCCAGTATGATCAGATGACGACTGAGTTAGTGATTCCATACACTAATGTGCTGATGGGAGTCTTTTAAGGAGATAAGAAAAACAAAGAATGTTCTACCAGGAGATGATACAAATATTTTAAAAAATACTTATAGTTTATACACCCATAATGTACAGTAATGTAGGAATATGAGAAAGTTGATGAGACAAGGTTGTGTGTCTCATGTCATAACCTTTGAGATATACTATTATCCAACCATGAAAAAGTTAGATTAGGCTATAGGTTTTGTGAGGAGATCCACCCCATTGAACTTTAATTAATATTTAATAGTTACTCCCTAAATATGGAATATAAATACTCACTAATATGATAGATTCTAGTTGATATTATATTATTAAAGTGTCTACCCTTACTATGGTATGTGCATCTTGAGCCGATAATAACCACCCACTAAGAAACATAGTTATTAGTCCTTCCAATTGGAGATCTGAGCTCAAATATACCTTGATTCAATATCCCCAAGTCATTTATTAACCTTTATCAAGGATTTAATAGTAATTACTCTGATAACCACCAAATTTTTGGGTAGGGAAGGTCCTTGGCCTTTTCACTCTTGGTATCAATCTGTGGGGGAGTGGGAAAATTTTTATTCACACACTAATGGGAACAATAAGATAAGGAAAAATCCCATTTAAAAAAATGCTAATAACTTCCTTTCCAATGTTAGAGTACACTTTAAATATTCTCAAACACTATACAGATGAAGGAATTAATCATAAATATCCCCCAGGATGGGGATTCCCTCGATTTCATGTACACCAAAGATGATAATTCTAACCTCCTAAATTGATAGATGAAATGTGTTGGTCTCAGAGAACCACCAACTAACCTACAAATGGACGAGATTAAGATTATGGTAGATAGATAAATTTAAAGTATAAATAGGATCGTAATGTATAATATCATATAGATGGTCCTCCTATGTGATACATCTTTGGTTCACCCAATAAGGACATTCCCATTCCTCAGAGAATTTACCTCTAGGATGAAGGTACCGTTGAAGACTCTATCCTCTCCTATGTATCCATACACAAGATTTTTTAATAATTAAATAGGATCTGAATTCATATTACATTGATGATAAATCATGGAATATATGATACTAAATTTCACTATTAGTTTTATGGGTAAATTGTCTGTTAAGATAAATGTTCACTCTAGTGGTATCACAAGTCAAAACAAATATGAATGTTAGAAAGGCCTCCTTTGGGAAGTGGGGTATCAATTGGAAGTAAAAAACCATAAAGTAAAGTCTATTTGAAAACTAATATTTGATAAAATTCAATTTCGTAAGGCTTTCTAGATCTTAATGGTGAGGGGTGATCTTATTTAATGAGTTGGGTTCAACATCTATGATCATTTCATCGATATGAGTGATAGCTTCTACATCCGAGACAACATTGTAAGATCTATCCATTTTTAAAATATTATAAGTATTTTGAAAAATATTTCACTATAATAAATCAATAAATCATAAAGTGATACCCTAAATAAAGACAAAATTGGCTTAAAGAAAACTAAGTGAGAATTTGAAAAAGTCAAAATTTTCACCCAGGTAACCTCACCCAACCTCGCTAGGGTGGCCTCACTCAGGATACCTCATTAGAGTTTACCCACTAAGTCCACCTTACTAGGGTGGAATTTATCTATACCCCTTGCTAGGGTGTCATCACTCAGACCCTCTAATTAGGTTGGCCTCTCTCAGGTTCCATCACGAGGGTGACACCACTCATGCCCCATTACTAGGGAGGCCTCACTAAAAACCCATCATTAGGGTAGCCCCACTAAAAAAAATTAACACTATTTCTCACCATAGAGTAGAAAAGGAAGTAAGGGAAAATAAGAAGAGATTCATACACTTATGTGATGATGGGTCCACTCTTATTTATAAATAAGTTGGACATCCGACTCAACCCTATCAGCATGGCCTACTCGGTATGGCTAGCACAACCCACTCAGCATGATCAACATGGACCATTCATATTGGCTAGAATGGCTCATCCCAGGCACCTCAGTTAATAGGACAGTTATTCCTTTGTCCAATTGTTATGCTACATGGTAGGGGGTGACCTCATAATCCAATACTCATCATTTTACTCAAATCCCATTCTGAGGGGTGGGTTATTTATTGGCACCCACTTTTGAAGATAATAGGGTAAGGAAAATAAGACTAAGAAACCCTAGGTATAAGTACTATTGAATCTCCTAGGGTACCATCTGGTCTCTAGTCCTTCCTCTCCTAGGTTACCCTCTGGTCACTTAGTCCACCTTGCTCAAGCCTCCTCTAGCCGCATATTATGCGCTACCTAGTTCACCTATGCGCAACCTCTTTCCCACTTAGAAGGATCTTCCAAAACCCTATTTTTTTCATATAAATATACCCCCTTGGTCATTATATAATTCATGAGTTTCCCACTTTTGCAAGATAAAGAAATATTCCCATATACACCTCACTCTAGACTTCATCACTTTCTCTAGATATCCCATAACACTCTAGAACTTGGGAAAATTAACTTAAGTAAGATTTAAGTGTTATATGAATCCTTCACCTGGGTGACCAACTACCTGGGGTCCCTCAATTGGAAAAACAACCACCTAGGGCTCATCACCTAGAAGACTAAATACCTAAGGCCCCTCACCTAAGAAACCCTTCACCCAGGGATGACCACCCAAGAGACCCTTCACCTATGACTACCTAATAAAGTGACCACTTGCACAAGGCTTCACACCTAAATGAACCTTTACAAAATGATTAACACCTAAGAAAACCTTCTTTCAGGGTTTACCACCTAAGAAAACCTTTACCCAGGGTTTCTTATTCCTTGAAATTCCATCCTTTTATATTGATGCCTCCCATTTGGGAATATAATTAAGGCCCCCCTCATGACCACTAGATTATCATAGATTGAGTACCAGGAACACCAATGTGCCCTCCTTTTGACCATGAATTCCCTTGTTAAAGTATCTCCCCAACTTTTCCTCACCAACTTATTGGATTTTCAAGATGCTTTCAACCATGCATCCCCTTGGTAACAAGTACCCCAACCTTAGAGGCAATGAAGGTAATATTCCCCATATAGGTGGATAAACTTACCTCCCACATGCTTCCTAAAACATGAAGAAAATAAAGAAACATCTAAACCTAATATTTCCCAATTATAGGATGTGTAATCCCCAATACGAGGATTATAAATAGACAAGAATACAAAGTTTGTCATCACTTTTGGGGTAATCCCTGAGTCATTCTTTCCAGTTTTCACACCATAGACCCTCATTCATATATCATAGGGTAGGGAGTAGGTTACTAAGGTAATACCTCATATTTTATGTCCTTAGTATTTCTTTCAAAATTTCATATCATTATATATTCCATAACCCCCTCCCTTATCTATCAATAGACCTGGAAGAAAATTCATCCATGGTATTCCTCTCTTGGTATTAGTCCCATCCAATAATGCATTCATGAAATGTGAATGATATTATATTGTCACTTATTTATCACACTGAGCAAGAATCACTTTGGATTAGGTATAACATCCTGAGTTTTTTTAAAAGGAAACACTATGTTTGATAGCATACATGATACGCCACATTGATCTTAAATAAACAACTAAATATTATTATTTAAATATGGTAGTTATCTCATAGTCATTAGAACTTAATTATAAAAATATTATTTAAACACACACATATATATAACTAATTCTTTGGTGACTAATTAATTATAAATTAAAATAAAACCCTTTTTAAAATAAAAGGAAATGTTTTTCTGAAAAACTATTTAAGTGCGAACAAGTGTGTTTATAAAATAACCAAATCAATATTATTAGTTTATATTAATAAAATATATATAGAATATATTAAATATAATATTTAACATTAATATTATATGTTTTATAGACATTATATAATAACAAATCCAATTTTATAGATAAAAGAAGTATTTTTCTAAAAAGGCATATTTATAGCCTTTTGATGGTGCACTTGTTTTAAATATAGTTTTTGAAACTTGTATTAATTATATTTTAAAAAAATAAACTTCTTATTTTAAATATGAGTATAAAAATTTACATTGGTTTAATTTTTGATATTTCTCTGATAAGATTCATTTTTTGATGAATAGTGAAAAAATATTGCATTTTAATTGAAAACTACTTTTTCATCAAATTTATTTATACTATTAAATTATATATTTGAATGATTTTAAATTATAATTAAATAATTTTTTATCATTTAATACAATTTAGGTAATTATAATAAATTTTACATTGAAATTGGATATAAAAACTTGTGAACTTTTGAACATTTTTACTTTAAAAACCCATTTTCCTGATCCGTCTACATGATTAATTTTAAATTAAATTTATCCACTTATGTGTTTTGAATTTTGAAAAATGGATTACATATTTGGAATTATAAGTTCCAAATTTATTAAATATGTCCCTTTAAGTTTTGGAAAATATGAATAGTAACTTTAGTAATTATTTTTATTATCATGGTTAAGGATAAATTGGGTAATTAAAGGCAAAAATAATATTATAAAATATTATAAAATTACCCTAAAACTTGTAAAAATTTCATTGGATGAGTTATTTTAGACCAAAATCATCTTTGGAAAGATTTATTGAGATCTTGGAGCCACTTGGATGACTTTAAGACATTTATAGTATTTTATTCAAAGAAAAGTCAAATTTGTCACTCTATTGTTTTTAACAAGTAAAATATTTAAAATATGGGGTTATATAAGGGATATGTTCGACTATAAATAGTCTATAGAAATATAAAATGTTTAAATACATCATTGTAATTTATTTATAATTTTTAGGAAATAAATAATTAAATTAAATGGTGACATAATGATGATGAAATAATTTCTTCATTAATGGAAGAACCAAATAAATGATATTAAAAATATTAAAATAAGTATAATTTGAAATAATTTATGATATATAATAATTTTATGGATTAAATTTACATTTTATTGATGATTTAATATACTGTTTTCTAAGATATCAAGTTTTTATGATATTTTTAAAAAGTCAAATAATGAATAGTGTAAAAATTGACATTAATGATATTTTAAAATAAATAACATTTTATTAAATAATATAAAATTTATAAAAATATAATATTTGGAAAAATAATATGGATAAGTCTTAAAATTTCATAAATGACTCATTTATTGGTCGTTTTTTTGTTGTAGTAATTATATTAACCCTCAAAGTGTAAATTACATGATAACACAGTAAGAGTTAAAAAGCTAAAATAAGGGTTAAAACCAAAAGATGATGATTAAAAAAATAACAAAAACCGATATAATTTTCATTAGATGAATGTATTTTGACCCATACTCATTATATATTCTACATAACTCAATTTTATCCATTTTAAATATAAAGTTAATTTATATTAATTTAATACTTTGAAGAATTTCAAGAGTTCCCCTCCCCTCTCTTATAAAAGGTCAATACTTATTATTATTTATTCATACTTAAAAACCAATTTTTTCATCCAAAATCTACCTAAATACCATCCTATAATACCTACCCACATTCTATATGAATTAGTTTAGGCAGGACACAATCCTTATAGGTTTTAAGGTGATAATCAAAGGAAATCACCCATAGAAGAGGTATCACTTTTATTTAGGTGTTTCTATTTTATTTCTTCTTCCAATAAATTAAAATATTATACAAAAATGATGAAATAATAACTCCATTATCATAAATATACTAATATTTTATTATGTTAATATCATCACCTAAATATTTCTCCACTTTTATCAAATGGGAAAAGAATTAATCTTTTGTGCGTATGTGTGAACTATCACCTCCACGAATCGATATAATTCATTTTCCATTACCGTATCTCAATATTGGTTATAATGATGGAATTAATGTTTATATATGATATTAATGAAATATTTATTATTATAATAGAATAATATATCAATTAAATTCTCACCTTTCATACACATAAAAATTATAACATTGTTTGTGCGTACGTGTGAACTATCACCTTTACGAAGCGATATGATTAATTTTTAATCACCACATAATATATATAATATATATAAGTATATTTAAATGATCAATATAATATTTATGATATTATTATCATTATATAATGATAAAATAATACATACCTTTCTTCCATTTTTTAAGACGTGATGCCTTGGTCAAGGACGAAGACACAACTTATTATATTAAAAAAAGAGGGGATAAAAAAGTATAAATGATAAAATATTTTTACAATATTTATTATAAATCAGAATAATATCATCAGTAAGTTTAACCATCCAAGTTATTTCCTAGCTAAATCCCTTATTAACAAGACCATATGCCACCCTCTTGGCTCCGCAAAAGGTATACATGACAATGTAATAGATATTTAGGAACGAATAAAGACAGTTCATCCATTGGGTTGTAAGAGGAAAAGAAATATGCACCACTCCATTCCAAATGGCATAGAAAATAGTGGCCGAATAATTTTCAATACAAATATTGTTCCAACCCTATTGCTTAGAAAAGTAAACAACATGGATCACACTCATCATTTCAGCTTCCAGGGAAAAAGAGATTCCACAGCTGCCATAGAAACAACTGAGGCATTTCCCAAGGTGGCCTCTGAAGATAGAAACACAACCCAAGGGACCCAGATTTCCCTTAGAGGTGAATTCCACATTAACTTTAATCTAACATGGGAACAGGGATTTCCAGAACACTTCAAATGTATGCCTAGGCTAATGATGGATTCCTTTAATATAAAGACATCTAAGAATCTAAAAGTCTTTAACAGAGTTTTCAAAGCAAGCCTTCTGAATTGAGGAAGATTCTTGAATAGCAATGAGGATCCTCATCTAATCTACATTTATACCGAATGAGGATTTTTTATGAATGAGATAATTTCTATCACACCATATCACATTGATAAGATCAGCAATAACACCTAATAAAATATTTGTGATTTCCTGAGAGGTTTCAATTTCCACACAACACTTTGGTTACTGGCTGAGAGAGACAAGAAGAATCCATTTACAATAAAAAACTTCAAAAATATAGTTCTAAAGAGAATAAGTCATAGAAAAAGATAGAAAAATATGGTTAGTATCTTCTATATTTTGGTTATGTAAGCTACATTTAGAGAAAAGTTGAATCCCAAAATATTGAAGACAAACATCAGTGGGGACTTTGTTGTGCACAATACACCAAACAAGAGTAAACCTAGAGGGATTAATCCATGGATTATCAAAAAAATTTAACCAACTGAAATTGATATCCTAATTTTTAAATTTGTGATTGTAAAAATTATTGGAGTCAATAACACCATTATGAACAGGTTCCCAAATAAGAAAGTCATCTAAGTTAGAATAGGGATAATTATCAATGACATGAATAATGTTATCAGGAAGGTTAGAGGTCTAAGAATTTAACACCGCCCTGATAGTTCAATTAGTGTTTTTCGGTAAATTCTTTGGAGGTGACATGTAGATTAAAGGGGTACCAGTCTATTTTCCCAACCAAAAATTCATGGAAGATTCATTTATAACCATTCATCTTGAGTTAATCATGATTTTAAAAAAGGCATGTATAATGGATGGCCAAATAGAAGAGCTAATATAGTTTGAATTTACTTTATTTAACTTTTCAAGGAATCCTTTTTTGATAAAAGTTAATGGAGTCTGAATCGTTGTGAAGGAGGTTCCAAGTTAGTCTAGCTTGTAAAGCCGCATTGAAAATATTAAGATTTTTAATGCCAAGGCCACCTTTATGCAAAGGCTTACAAAAAGTATTCCAAGGGATGGTCACAAGTTTCCTTTCAAGCATTCTATCAGTCCAAACAAAATTCTTAATGTAGACATTTATTTTTTTGAGGAGACCAGCATACCATTTGTAGACCATCAACAAGTAGACCATTTTAGAGATAATTGGGATTTAACCAGATATATTCTACCAGCCATGGAGAGGGCTTTACCCTTCCAAGAGGGGAGCTTATTGAGAATTTGGTCTATAGTGTTTGAAAAGTACCTAACTATAAGTCTTACCTAAAAAAATGGGTACTCCAAGATAATTTAAGGGGAATGAACCTTCTTTGATATCTAAAATATTGATAATGTTACTTTTTCTACCAGAGGGAAAATTTTTCCCAACAAAAACAAAGGATTTGTTCTAACAAATGTTTTGACCAGAGATTTATTCATAATGAGAAAGGGAATTTTCGAGACTTTTAATGTTCTTTTTATCACCTTGTAAGAAGAGGATAATATCATCAGCATAGAGGAGATGTATGGGAACATTTAAGTTTATAAAAGCATGAATAAGTTTAAGCTTGTTCTGATCGATAAGGAGAGTAATCAATCTTATAAGGTTTCTGAAATTGAGAAAAGTATGGAAGAGTGAGGATCACCTTTCCTAACTCCCTTGGTGCATTTAAAGTAACCCTTAGGGGAACCATTGATGAGGATGGAAATATTAGCTGAATTAAAAAGAGAATTTATTCTACCAATGAAAGAGTCATTGAAACCAAAACATTGAATCACTTTGAAAATAAAACTCCAATAAATGGTATCAAATGCCTTACTAATATTGAGTTTAATGGAAATATTTCCTCCTCTAGTGGGTCTATTTAAAGTGTTAGTACATTCAGAGGAAATACAGATACAATCTTTTATTGACCTACCATTGATGAAGTTAAATTGATTCTATGAAACAATTCTATTGCTTATCTTAGTGAGTCTATTAACAAGGAGTTTGGTCATAATTTTGTAAAGAGAATTAATGAGTGAAATAGGTCTGAAGAGATGAATATCAGAGGTATTTTTCTCTTTGGGAATTAAATAAAGAAATTGTGAATTCAATCCATAGGGAATCTAACCTTTTTAAAAAAAAGGTTTTAACAATTTCGCAAACATCAGATTGGATGAATTTCCAGATTTTCTAATAAAATCCATTATTTATTCCATCGGGACCTGGAGAATGGCTCGATTTAAGACTAAAGACAATGTCTTTGATTTTATGGTCAATAGGAATGCTTAAGAGATATGCATTATCTTCCTTATTTACCAAAATCGTAATGAAATAAAGTAAAAGATATTTTTTGACATCAGGACCATTGAAAATATTTTGAAAATAAGAGACAACATGATTTGCAATTCCTTTGTCAGTGTCAATGAGGTTGTCTCTGTCTTTAAGATAAGTGAGAGGTATACTAACTTTCTTGATTTTTTGAAGATAATTGTAGAATTTAGTGTTCTTATCACCATCCGAGAGCCATTTAGTTTTGAAAAATTGTTTAATCATGCTATCCTTAAGAAAAATAAAATCATTAAGTTTCATAGAAGTGTTAATTTCTTGTTGAGGATCTGTAGTTAAGTCAGAACCAGTATTGGAGTTTTGAAGTTGGATAAGTTCATTTTTAAGAGAGGTAACTTCACTATCAATTTGTTTAGATTTAGAAAGACATCGACCTTTAAGACACTATTTAAGGTGTTTAATTTTGATAATACAAGTAAAATAGTCATTGTGATGTTTCATATATATCAATAAATTTTTGATAATGCTAGACCACTCAGGATTAAAAGACCATGCATTATTAAATCAAAAATGAAAATCATGTTTCATGATTTTAATAAGAATAATGACAAGGATGGGATGATGATAATAGTTCATCGTAGTAAGGGTTATGCAATAGATGGGGTTCTAATTGTTTAAAGAAGATTCATTTGTGAGAGCTCTATCTAATTTACTAGAAACAACCCTATTGTAGTGCCTTATATAACAAGTGAACTTGGCACCCATAAGGTTGATTTATACCAGATTACTATCATTTATCGAAGATTTGAACTCTCAGAAAGATATAAAAGGGTGATTTGGGCCCATTTTCTCACTTGAGGTGAGGATTCCATTAAAGTCACCAATCACAAACCAAGGATCATGAGTAATGTTTGACAAGAAAGAAAGGTCATTCAAAAGCAGTTTTCTATCTTGCTATCTATTTTTAGAATACACCATAGAACAAAAAAATGTGTTAATGATCAAACAAAAATTAACAAGTAAACATCTACTCTAAAACATGGAAAATATTCATATTTTGAAGTGAGGAGTGATAAAAAAACCAAAGGGTTTCAACCTAAATACCCTCTTTGTAAGAACCTAAAAAATTATAACCATTGGAGAAAAGGTGAATTATTTTTGAAGAGAAATTAACTGTAGTTTCAACAATAGAAAATATCTTAGGATTAAGTGTCTTAAGAAATATTTTAAGAATAATAAAAGTGTCAGGGTTTTCAATACCCTGATAGTTCCAAAATAAAAAATTCATTAGAACCTAGATCTGGAGGAACCCCTCTTTTTTACTTCCAGATCCCTTCAACCTAGAGGATATTATTACATTTTGGGATGAGGCCGGACTATGTTTATTACCCATTTTACCCTTATAAGAAAAAATAATAACATTAGCAGCATCTATATTCATATCCTGATCAGTTACATTAAGTGAAGCAGCCTTCGATGGAGTTACCATTGGGCTTCCACTGAATGAAATTAAGGAATTTATTGATGATATGCACCTTTATTCTTTTATAAGGTGAATATATATCCCCTTTGATGTTAAATATCCATATTTTTTTTATCCCAATGTTATTTGTTTAAATGTTAAATTTTTAGGTGGATTATGATTTAAATGTTCAAAGTGGTATGAGATTCTTTGAATGTTTAAAGATTTAATTGTCAATTTTTTTAATCCATGTCAATATTATTGATATTATTTTACATATTTATTATATGGATATAAAAGGATTTTAAAGTAAATTTTATCTATATTTTGAATTTCATTCAAATTTTTTCAAAATAAATCTTTTTACATGTTTTATACGGAACATTTTGACAAATGAAAAAAGGAATGTTCTTTTTAATGTTTACGACAACCAAAACTTCTCCACCATCATGAACATTATTTGATGTTTGGATTCCTCTACAAGAATTAATGTTTTAAAAATAAAAATACCCCCTTATTCTGTTTTTTGGTATTTTGGAATTGAAAATGGTTTTGAAATGGTTTGGTTATTTCAATACTTTGAAATGATTTCTTGTGATTTAAAATGAAATTTTTTGAGTGAAATGCTGAAAATTACAATATTTTATTTGTTATGATTATATAATTATACTTGGAAATTTGACGGCTAGTTCCACGATAAACCAAGGATATGTGGTTACATTATAACCTACAATGCATTGGGTGTGAAAGTCTACCATATGGTTATTCTATTTTGTAAGAGTGACATGTATGGAAGTTAATGACATGGTTATTAAATTTAAGTATAATTATATACCAAGTTATATTTATGTTTTATTTAAGATTTCTATGGATTTTATGGTAATATTTTGATTTCAAAAAGGGTAATTAATGAGCTTACTTTAAAAGGAAAGTATTTACTACTTCTTAAGAGTGAAAGTATTAATTTATGATAAAGTATTAATGGGTTTCCATGTTTTCACAAAAATAATAGTTTTCCTTCTTTATGTATCCCTTACTGATCTTTTTATGTTCACCTCACATTTTTTATTATTATTCACATGAATTAAGGATGAATAAGGATTTGGAGATATCTTGTTTAATGTCATGAATAATTTTCATAAAAGTAATCGTGATTTATTTTAAATGTTCTATATTATGGAAAAATGGATATTGTTCAGAAGTTTCCACTTTGTATTATTATGTTTTTTATGTATGAGCTATGACATAATTCTCTAAATATATAAACTTTAAAGGATCCTCAATGTGAAATAAATAAAAATTCTTGACTTAACTCATGATTATGTAATATTTAAGTCAAGGTCCTTATATTAGGGATCTATGGTGATTATCACTACTGGAAACATGACCTATACCAACGCATCTATACCAAAGGTTTTTAAAAACTATTGGTATAGGTCCTCTTTCCCAATGTTTTGGCCAAACCATTGAGAAAAATCCAACATTGAGGCCACTTTTCCCAACAGTTTTCCAAAACTATTGGGAAAGGGTATGAATTTCCCAACGTTTTGGCTAGACTGTTGGGAAAAGCCCACTTTGAGGCCACTTTTCTCAATAGTTTGGCCAAACCATTGGGAAAATACCACTTTGAGGCCACTTTTCCCAATGGTTTTCCAAAACCATTGGGAAAGGGTGTGGCTTTCCCAACGGTTTGGACAAACCATTGGGAAAATCCCACTTTGAGGCCACTTTTCCCAATGGTTTAGCCAAACCATTGGAAAAAGAGCACTTTGAGGCCACTTTTCCCAACGGTTTGCCAAAACCATTGGGAAAGGGTATGGATTTCCCAACGGTTTGTCCAAAATGTTGGTATAGGTAATTTTTCCATTAGTGTATGCCACTAGAATAATAAAAATACCTACCACAAGCCTCTTTCTTAGACGTAGACCCTGAATGCACTACCTTTCTCTTAAAGGGATATATTCCCCCCCGAGATACCCCTTCAAAGGGTCACATTCCAAATGAAGTAGTTATGGGCCTCCTTCTTATGTGTAAGCCTCAACATTAGCCCAAATACATGGGATTTTATTCTAGTTTTAGTAGGATATGTTGGGCATCTCTCTAAGGTTCAAACCCATCATCATTAAATCATCCCCACCAATATAAATTCTCAGTGAGGTTCATCTTAATAGGGATATATTCCTTATAATATCAACCCATATATTAGGTATACATTCCCCTTGAGTTCAATGTGTAATTCTTGCATCAACTATTTCTAGGTACCTTTCACCTAGTCATCATTTCTGCATGATGTTAAACTGCATGGACCAGTCCTACTCACAAGACCTTAAATGGTAAAATGTGTCCTGTTAAGTGTAAATAAACTACATGGGTTCTGATTCCTTTCATGAGGATATATAGGAATCCCAATCATAGGCTTAATCCTGAAACCAAACTAATCGTTTCCTTTCCAGATGGTTGCAAACTCCAAAGTAACAAACTGTGTGGATTTAAAACATAGTTCCTTGAAACCAGGAATCATCAATAAATAATAAAACTAGATAGGGAACCTATGATACATACAAATGGTATCATTTAGGTATAAACTTTGATACATACTAATTTTTATGTGAATAAGAAATCATTAGCACATATAGATATTCATGTTGACACATATTAATAATGGATTGTTAACACAAGGGTGGGTACCTAGTTCCTTTCTAGGATTTAGGAAGGATTCACAAACATGAATTAAATATATAAGAGATTCTTTAAGAAGGAAATAATTCCCCCTAATAAGGTATAATGAGCCTGACATCCCACACTCTCGACTAATGCGAGTTCCTAAGTTTCATTGGAAAAATACCCCAGTGACCGCCTTCCTTTGACAAAGTGGATCCGTAGACTATCAAAAATACGAGAATGGTTGAGTGTTTCTAGTTCCATGAATAAACCTAATTAGAAATCATTTTAAGTGTGCGATTAGTTCCCCATTTATTAAAAACCATACCCTCATTCAGGTCCAAAACATTAACATATTCATCATTCAGGATATAAATTCTAATATGACATCTACCATACTCTCTTAGGCTATATTAAGTTACTTATATTTCCTCAAGAAACATTGATTATTCATAAAATAATATACCCAAGTATTTATATATCGAAATTATATATTCCTAATAACATACCATTCAAAAAACCATATGAATATCTTATACATTAAACCACAATGAGATTATATATTTCTCTAAAAATTAACTCTATATTTAACCCTAAAATTTATTAATCACTATTTCATAAATTCAAAAAACTAGTCAATATATACCTTAATTAAAAAAATGGGATAAAATTCACAAAAAATATCATAGATCACCTTTTAATTAAATCAATAATAAATTTCAAGTCTATCAATACTATCTAACTCACTTTTCCTCAAAATCAACCAACTCTTTATTACCTTAACATAAAGAATATATTAAACCTAAGAGTTATCCATACCTCAATCATGTGTTCTATAATAGTTATCCCCCAAAATATAATCTTATCATAAAATCACTTTTCAAGGTTACTGATACCATTTAATATATGTTTACAAACCTTTAAAGAAGAACTACTCAATAAAGATCCTTAGATGCTTCACATAATCCATATAAATTTTAAAACATACCATAATATCATTGATAAATGTCATTTATTAATGAAAATAGATAATTGTATCAAGATTTAATTTCTATTAATACATAATATTCACTACCTAAGTTATGCCTAGGAAAATCACCCTTTTCATCATAATAGACATATACTAAAATCCTAAACCATTTAATTATGGTCCCTTATTCAATTATAAGACATAGTGGTTTCTATCTACATACCTTTATCAACTTCATTTTCACGATCCATTTTCAACCAAATAATAAAAAAATGTTTATGATAATATCCAATATATGAACTTGAAAAAGTTCAATTTGAAGATATATTCTCCCATGACACATTCACTTTTAACATATAGTACTTTTAGTTCAACCAATGATTCTTTATTTGTTAAACCCTTAGTTATACATGTTAATTTTACCATTATGTTCTCCAATATAATTATTTAAAATCATACTAAAACCATCCATATTGGTTCATTAAATAGTATGCAAATTAATCAAAAAATATCCCCTTGGAGTTTCAAACTAGGTGTGTAGTTAGGCCTCTTTTTTGTGCACTGGGTGATGGTTGAATTAATACCCAATACACCCCTTTCAAATATACTACCCCAAGGTACATATATGATAGATCTTGTATCCTATTATAGTATATAAATAGGTATATTATTTCTAGTAATAACATACAATCTATAGTTTACTAAAATTTTAGGATTCTATCCTATACTTAGACTTATCCCTATGATTTTCATTAAAGTTTTATAAAATAATCCTCAAAATAACTAAACCCTAATTTGATAACAAATAAATAAAATGAAGCTAAATAAATACATTTATTTCATTATTTTACAAGAATAATCTTTACATCTCACACATTTTTTCACAAACTGGAGAACCAAAGGTTTAGTGTCTTGGGAGATTAGCTACATAAATAACTTATTTTACAACAATCACTCGCATTTGTTCATAAATGATCAACTCTAAAGCCTTATAAACATATCACATATAATATCCATATTCATATCCTGGGGAAATAAAACATAAGAAAAGGGTGATCTCAGATCCTCAGTAAGGGAAACATAAGAGATAACCAATAATGATAATAAGGGATCAAAAGATAAGTATATGGGTATGAGAACATAATCAGGATCCATGGAAATAACATTATAAAAACATACCTAGATAAAACATGGAGCATAATACCTAATAAATCATAGAATTAGTATGTTTTAAACCAAAATAACATGATGCAAATAAGATAATATGAATCATAACATAGTGGATTAGGCATCAAAACCTATTTCCCTTAGTGGATCAGGCTTCACTCACCTGTTTCCCATGGTTGATCAGGATTCTTTCACCTATTTCCCTTATTGGATTATACTTAAATCACCTATTTACCTTGGTGTATCAAGATTCACTCAACTATTTTCCTTTTTTTATCGAGTATCATAATTCATTTCGCATTATCTCATGAGATATAAAGCTTTACCCAATGCATAAGAGGGACATATGGGGCCCAAATATCACTTAATTAAAATATATATATATATATATATGTGTGTGTGCCATAAGATATCAATCACATAATATATCATGAAAAACCCATGAGATAAAATGTTTTTAATTCATCACATCACAATGAATATATGAAAAGAAAAATGGATTTCTCAACATTTCTAGATGGTATCAGTAAAATTGACCTCAAGAATATAAATGGTTGATAACCAAAACTCAATCACCCTAAAAGAGTATTTTATAAGAACATTTAGAGGGTAATTAATGATAAATAACTTCAGAAAAAATAAATCCTTTAGAGATAAAAATGATATGGTAGAAAAATCATAAAAAAGTTTTTAGAAAATGATTTTATCTTTGGCATAAAAGAGAAAGTTATGGTTACTTTGAAAATTCATTTTTGAAAAAGGTCACTTTTTAGAAATAGAAAATAAGTTATTTTAAAAATAAATATTTGGAAATAATTATAAATAATTAATCCTTTGAAAACAAGTTTCAAAAAGGGGAAGTGAAAACAATTTGAACATTTTACTTTTTAAAAATAATCTTTAATAATAGAGCCTTGAAAATGACATAAAAGTTTCAAAAAGATGAAGTGAAAACATTTTGAAATATTTTAATTTTGAAAAATAATATTTAATAAATAATCCTTTAAAATAGAAAAAAGGCTTCAAAAAGGTGAAATGGAATTTTTTAAAACATTTACTTTTGAAAAATAATATTCAACAAATAATCCTTGAGAAATAAATAAATGTTTCAAAAAAGTGAACTGAAGACATTTTTAAAATTTTTTCTTTTAAAAAAGAATCCTTAATAAATAAACCTTAATAAATAATCCTTAAAAAAGGAATAAAGGTTTCAAAATATGAATTCAAATCTCTATAAAACAATTTCTTTTGAAAAATAAATTTCAATAATATATCCTTGAAGTGACATAAATTTTATTAAATGAAATATAGAGTGAAAGATAAAACATTTGATTTTGAAAGAATATAAAAATATATTTAAATACCTTTGTTGAAAACCAAAATCATAAAAAGATTAATAAAACTTACTTTTTAAAATTTGAGAAGAAAAATATGAAGGTTAAATGTGATAACATATAATTGGGTTTCCAAATATAAATGATAACATTGGTGGGAAAGTAAAATATAGAAAAGGAGGGGAAACCACCGTTAAAGAGGATGAGAATTATTCTCAACAATGATATAATTTTTATGGTGAAAAAATTCATAGAGGAATATTTAAGTCAAAATTTTCATTTTCCATATAAATAAATAGAAAGTATCATAAAATACAAAAATGTAATAAGAAACCAATCTTGGTATAAAGAAGTTCAAGAAAAATAATTCTAACTCAATGAAGGGAGTTGAGTTAACAATAAACTTTACAAACTTGGTATCCTTTGAATCAAAATCCATTTAAATAACGAAAATAATACGTCTCTTCAAAAAAAAAATTACATGAATATGTAAAAATAAATTCACGAGGAATTAATCACACCATATTAAATATGTCATAGTGCACAATAAGAAATATGTCTCAAGAAACTAAATTTGATACAATGAACACCATTACCTTAAATCCTGATTTCCACTAAATCTATTAATTGTTATGTATAAAAAATAACCAACCTAATAAACTATTTTATAACCTTATTCATATCTATAAACTTTTATAAAATTTATTTACAATTATTCTCCATTTTATATTAGTCATTTGTTATCTATTTTCAACATCGGGTGTGAGTAATATTGATTGTTTTGAACTAGTTCCATGATAGCTGTGTTGTTCGTCATTATTCTCCAAAATTTCATCATTAATAAAAAATAAATGTTACTGAAATTTATTTTTCATGATATTTCATAAAGTTATAATTTCATTCAATTATACTTTTAGTCACGATTCTTGTAGATGATATTGGAGAAAAACAATTTTTGGCAATCTTTAACAAATGAAGGATGATATCTTAATCAATGAGTTTAATACTAATGTTACCATTACAAAACTAGAATAAATTACCTATTTGATTTTTTATATCATATATAATCAATAATTAATTTCTCATGGTTATTTATGATATTATTTTATAGTATCGTTCAAGTATATGGTTAGACCGAACCAAACATGAACATACCATAATTAATGGACGATTATGATTATAAAAGTGGTTTATTTTGAGGATAATATCATTATTATAGAATTGTAATGATATTATTTAGATAATTTTAATATGGTGAATTATATTTTAAGTGGTTTTAATAAATAATAAATAAACTATATGAAAAAATGAGATATGTTACTTCATGGAGGAGATAGTCCTTATAATTCATGATTAACGTTTTCATTTATCCTTAATGTAAAGGGAGAAAGGTTTTTAATGACCATTCAATTAGAATAAAAACATTAAATATAAAAAAAATTATGATTTAAGTATATTTTATTGATAAAATTATAATTTAAAAATTTATACAAAAAGGAAAAGAAGTTAGAAAAAAATGAGTACTCATGTTGAAATCTTGACATTTTCTGTAGAGGATTACTCAGAAATAGAGGTCTTATGATAATATATTACAATTAGAGTCTCAATTAAAAGGAATATGATTATCAAGGAGTGATAATTTTTATATTTTCTGGTCGAAACCTAATTATTTGAGAGGTATTGAAGGAGTATTGAGAGGCTCCTTTTATAAGCGGTGAGAATAAAATTTTTGTAAATATTTCAACTTATTATAGAGATAGAACATGTTTCATCTATCAAAAAGACTCAAAATGGAAAATAATTGATTTTGGAATGATATATGGTTGATAATACCTTAATAATTCATTTTACACATGTTATAAACATGTTCTTAAGTCCTTTACTCTTATAATTTTAACTTTTACCATTTTTAGTTTAACACTGGAAACTAATTTTTACCTAAGTAGATTACTTTTAATAACAAAAAATAAAATCTACCTTATTAAATAATTTGGAACTAATGATTTCAAATATAAAATAAAATTTATAATATAAAATTTATTTGCGTAAGAAAACTCAATTTTAACAATAGCACAAGTAACGCGTAAAAAACAATTTTTAGAACAAATGTATTTTTAAGCTTAAAATTTATGTATAGGAAAAAATTATCAATGTATTTTATTTTCATGTTATAAATTGGTTTATTATAATTTTTTTACCTACCTTTAAAATCAATTAAAAACCTAATTTTATCAAAATAATATTTAATTAAAAGAATATACTAAAAACATTTTGTTTTATTGGAAAATACTTCTTAAGTTGTTAAATATAGGTTTTCTAAATTCATAATAGTATTTTGAAATTTATATATTTACTCCTTAATACACATTTGATCAATAAAAATGTTTTATAAGTTATTAAGTTACACTTACTTGTTGATATAGTCATTAATGGTGCGTTTTTAGTAAAAATTGTATTTTCACTATTCACCTAAAAATCAATTATTTTTGAAAAATATCAAAGATTCACCTTATTATAATATTAAAATTTTAATTTAAAAATTAATTTAATTTTATAAAATTAAAAATTAAAAAATTAATACACGTATCTTTTAAATGAAAATTAAAAATATAAATGAAAACAAATTTTATTGAAAATTGACATTTTTAAACATTAAGTGTTCATAATATTATTTCATATCAATTTATAATTTAAAAAAATTAATATATTTTTTCATATATTTTAATATCATATATTATCATATCAATCATTTTAAGTGTTCGATTTAATTTATTAAAACTTTAAACATTTATTTGAGAAAGAAAAATTAAATCATATTAATTATTTATCCTCTAAACGTAATAAATTCTAATTGATTACTACCTTTTTATTTACTAGAGGTTTTAGTCATATTATTATTTATATATAATGATCATATAATTTTTCACGTCTTATTCTGGTTTGATATTTCTTATGGATTAATCTATTGAAGATACTGTTAATTTAAAGGGTTTAAAATATTAGGTCATTACATTCCACCCCTTAAATAAATTACATCCATTAAATTTTAATTATTAATGAATAATTAAAGTAGGTGAGGGTATTGTTAAAATATTTATCATTTGGTATATAAATTATAATATTACATCCAACTTTCTCTATTAGGCTATATTAAGTAACTTATCTTTCCTTAAACAACAATCATCATTCATACAATTATATACCCAAGTATGTATATACTCCAATCATATATTATCCATAACATACCTTTCAAAAAACCATTTGAATATCAAAGAAATTAAAACAAAATGAGATTATATATTCCTCCAAAATTAACTCTATCTTTAAACATCAAATGTATTAATTAGTATTTCATAAATTCACAAACTTTTCAATATATATTATAATCCAAAATATGTGATAAACATTAAAAAAATATCATGGATTAGTTTTTTAAATCAATAATCAATTATAAGGATATCAATACTATCAACTCTATTTTCTCAAAATCAATCAAACCTTTATTACCATAATATCAAGAATATATAAAACCTAAGAGTTACCCATACCTAAATCATGTGTTATCTAATAGTTATCCTAAAAAATATAACCTTATAATAAAATAACTTTTTAATATTACTAATACCATTTAATATATGTTTCCAAACCTCTGAATCAGAACCACTAAAGAAAGATCCTTACATGTTTCACATAATCCATATAACTTTAGAATATGCCTAAACATCATCGATAAATATCAATCATTAATGAAAATAACTAAGTGTAAACAAATTTAATTTTTATTAAGATATCATTTTCAATACCTTAGGTATGACAAGGAAACTCACCTTTTCCATCATAACCAATATATACTAAAATTCTTAACCATTTAAGAAATTTCCCGTATTCATTTATAATACATAGTGGTATCTATATACGTACCTGTTTTAGTTTCATTTTCATGATCATGTTTTAACCAAATGGAAAAACAAAAATGGTTATGATAATATCAAAAATATTTATATGAAAACAAAAATATGAATATGTATTCCTCTACAACAAATTAATTTTTATTATATGTAATTTTCGATTCAACCTATTACCCTATCATTTTTAATCCTTGTTATCCATGGTATTTTTCCTATTAGGTTATCCAACATAATTAGTTAACATCATACTCAAATTCTTTATAATGGTTCATTTAAGAGAATATAAATTAACCAAAGCATATAACATTGGTGTGTAAAAATAGGTTTGTATTTAGGTCTATTTTTCATGCGCTAGATGAAGAGTAAGCTAATACCCAATGCACCCATTTCAGGGTTACTAAACCTAGGTACATCTTTTCTAGATCCTATATCCACTAGTAGTATCTAGACATATATTTTATTATTAGAAAAACCACACAATCTCCATTTTACCAAAATTTCATGATTTTATCCTATACTTAGACTTATCCCTTATACTTTTCCCTATGGTTTTCCCTAAAGTTTTCTAAAACAATCCCCAAAATAATTAAACCCTAATTTGATATCAATTAATATGAACCAAGCTAAATAAACACATTTATTTCATTATTTTACATGAATAATCATTCCATCTCAAAAATATTCACACAAACTGGAGAATCGAATGTTTAGTTTCATGGAAGGCTAGCTATATAAAAAACGCATTTTCTAACACTCATAGAAATTTCTTTTTAACTATGCAACTTTGAAATTATTTCTAAGCATATCTCATGTAATATCCACCAACGTATTCTAGGGAAAAATGAAATGGGTGAGCTCAGATACTTAGTAAGGATAACAAAAGGGATAACCAATGATGATCATAAGTGAGAAAAAGATAAATATATGGTTATTAGAACATAATTAAGATCAATGAACATAAAATTAGGAAAACATACCTAGATAAAACATGGATCATAAAACATGAGAAATCACAACATAAGTATGTTTCAAAACATAAGTATATAGAACAAACATGAGCATATGAATCATAAGTTTTTGGATCGGGCATCACAACTAGTTTAACTTAGTGGATCATGATTCACTCACCTATTTACCTTGGTGGATCAGGCTTCACTCACCTGTTTTCCTTGGTAGATCTTGAATCAATATTCGTTTCCCATTATCTTAAGAGATATAATGTTTTACCAAATGAATTGGAGGGATATATATAGTCCAAAAACCACTTAATGAAAATCTATATATATGTGTTCTATAAGATATAAATAATTAAATATATGATGAAAAACCATGGGATAAAATGGATTTTGTTAATAAAATCATAGAGAACCCATGAAAATAAAAATGGGTTTCCCAACTTTTCTAAATGGTATCACCAAAATTGACCTCGAGAATATAAATGGTTGATGCTCACAACTCAATTACCCCAAAAGATTATTTTATTAGAACATTTATATGGTAATTCATGAAAAATAAATTCAAAGGAAATAAATCCTTTATATATAAAGAGAAAATAGTAGTTAAATCATAAAATATTTTTTAGAAATTATTTTATCTTTGGTGTAAAATATGAATTTATGGTCACTTTGAAAATTCATTTTCAAAGTGGTCAATTTTAGAAAATTAAAAATAAGGCATTTTAAAAATCAATATTTGGGAAGAAATCTCAATAATGAAGCCTTAAAGAGTCATAAAAGTTTCAAAAAGTTTAAGTGATAACATATTGAAAACATTTTCTTTTTAAAATGAATCTTCAATAAAGGATCCTTGAAAAAGACATAAAGGTTTCAAAAAGGCAAAGTAATTTTTTTAAACTATTAATTTTGAATAATAATATTCAATAAATAATCCTTGAAAATATATATAAAGTTTTAAAAAAAGGTAAAGTGATTTTTTAGAACTTTTACTTTTGAAAAATAATATTCAATAAATAATCCTTGAAAAATACATAAAGGTTTCAAAAAGGTGAAATATTTTTTTTGAAAACTTTTACTTTTGAAAAAAATATTCAATAATGAAGCCTTTAAAGATAAATAAATCTTTCAAAATGTGCAGTGAAATATTTTTAGAACACTTTATTTTGAAAAATAAAATTCAATAATAGATCCGTGAAATGTTATAAAGGTTATCAAATAAAATGTGGAGTGGAAGAGAAAACATTTGATTTTGAAAGGATGAAAAATACTTTGAAATGACTTTGTTGAGAATACACATTGTAAAAATTGTAATAAAAGATCCTTGTCAAAATAGAATAATGGAAATATGAATTTCAAATAAGATAACATATAATTTAGTTTCAAAATATAAAGGAGAACTTTGATGGGAAATTAAAATATGTATAAGGAGGGGAAACTGCCGTTAAAGAGGATATGAATTATTCTCAACAATGATATAATTTTTATTGGGAAGAAATTCATCAAGAAGGAATATTTGAATAAAAAGTGTTATTTTCAATAGAGATAAATATAAAGTATCATGAACTAAAATATTGTGGTGAAATAAACTAATCTTTGAATAAATAAGTTCTAGAAGAAGTATTTTAACTCAATGATGGGAGTTGAGTTAACAAAGAACCTTAAGACCTCGATATCCTTTAAATTGAAATACATTTAACGAAAAAACATGATATGGATATTAAAAATACATGAATTACATGAATATGAAAAACTACATTCATTATCCAGTAATCACACTATATAAAATATGTCATGGTGCACAATAAAAAATATGTCTCAAGAAATTAAATTTTAAACAAAGAACCCCCTTACCTCAATTTATAACTTCCACTAAATCAAATGAATCTCCTATATAAATAAATAAATATATCAATAACCTATTTCATAACATTATTCATATCTATAACCTTTTATAAACTATAATTATTGTTATCCTCTTTACGAATATTAGTTAATTATTACCCATTTTGAATATTAGGTGTGAGTAATCATGATTGTTTTGAACTAGTTTTGTGATAACAATGTTGTTATTAATTATTTTACCAAATTTCATCATTCAAATATCATAAAATTTACTATAATTTATCTATCATGATAGTTTATGATGTTATAATTTCATTCAATTAGTCTTCTATCAATGGCTCTTGTAGACAAAATTAGTGACAAGCATGTTTCAGTGATCTTGAACAAATGAACGATGGTATCTTAATTAATGGGTTTAATAATAATATTACCATTAAAAAAAATCATTATTTACTTATCTATATCATATATCATGAGTAATTAAGTTCTCATAGTCATCTATGATATTATTTTATAGTATTGTTCAAGTAGGTGGTTAAGACTACCTAAATATGAATATATCATAATTAATGGATGATTATGATTATGAAAGTGGATTATTTTGGGAATAATAATATTATTATAGAATAATAATTATATTATTTATATTTTTTAAGGTGGTTAATAACATTTTAATAGTGTTTAATAAATTATAAATATACTAAATAAAAAATGAGACATGTTACTTTATGGAGGCGGTAGTCCATACAACACACTATTAACGTTTTCATTTATCCTTAAGGGAAAGGGAGAAAGGTTGTTAATGATATTTAAATTAGCATAATAAAATTAAGTATTCAAAAAATAATCATCTTACTATATAGTAATGAGATAAATATAATTGAAAAAGTAAGATGGAAAGGAAAAGAAGTTAGAAAAAATGAGTACTCACATTGAAATCTTTGCATTTTCCATGGAGGATTCCTTAGAAATGGAGGTCTTAGGACAATATATTGTGAAAAAAGGCTCAAGGAAAAGGAATATTATTATAAATTAAGGTTAATTATAATGATTTTATGTGGAAAACTAATTATTTCAGTGGTTTTTAAGCGGTGTTGAGAGGTTCTTTTTATAAGTGGTGAGAATGATTTTTTGTAAATATTTCAACTTAATATAAAGAGAGCACATGATTCACATGTCAATAAAGCTCCAAAATGAAAAAATAATAGAGTTATGGGGGTGGGTGATATAATATTGATAATATCTCAAACATTCATTTGAACACATTTTTTAAACATGTTTTTAAGTCCTTCACTCTTATAATTTTAACTTTTACCATTTTTTGTTTCATTGTAGTAACTAATTTTTACCTAAGAAATTTACTTTTAACACCTAAAAATGAAATGGAAATTATTAAATAATTTTTAAATAATAATTTAAAATATAAAATAAATTTTATCAGATAAAAATTCTATGTGTAATAAAAATAAATTTTGACATTAGCTCATGTAACGTGTAAAAACCTGTTTTTAGAAAAAGAATATTTTTAAGCTTAAATTTATACACTGGATAAAACAATAAAATTATTTAGTTTAAATGATATAATTGGTTTATTATAAAATAAATAAAATTTATGTGGATTTCATAGAAATACAAAACCTAATTTATTGAAATAATATTTAATTAAAATAAAATACTAAAAATAAATTATTTTTTTGGAAAATATTTATTAGGTTGTTAAATACAGGTTTTATAAATTCATAATAGTATTTAGAAATGTACATATTTACTAATTGATACATATTTGATCATGTACTTTTTTATAATTTTTTAATTTAAACTTATTGATATAGTCAAAGATTTTACCTTTTTATTTCACTATTCACCTAAAAATCAATTATTTAAGAAAAATATAAAAAATAACCTTAGTCTAATATTTATATTTATAATTTAAAAATGAAGTTAATTTTTTAAAATAAAAAATATAAAAACTATAAATTTATCTTTTAAATGAAAATTCAAAATATAAAGGAGAACCTTTTTTTATTGAAAATTAAAATTTTTAAACATTAAGTGTTCTTGATATTATTTAATATAATTTATAATCAATAAATATAATTTATTAAAAATTTAAATTTTTTTTTGAGAATGAAAAATTAAATCACATTAATTATTTATCCTCTAAACCTAATAAATTCTGATTGATTACTATATTTTTATTTACTAGAGGTTTTATTCATCATATAATTTCTTAAGAATGTTCATCTAATATTTCATAACTCATTTTAGTTTGGTATTTCATGTGGAAACATATATTTAATATAATATTAATTTAAATGGTCTAAAATCTTAGGTTTTTACACCCACTGTGCGTATATGACTTTTTGCGATCCACAAATGACTTTTAAGACACATGATATTTCAGTCCATCTCATAAGATGTTTTATATCAAATATGATATATGAATTGGATGATTTGAATAACCATATGATTTTTACTAGATATAATACTTTTTATGATCCATGTGTAAGATAGTTGATGCTGCGTATGACTTTTCTGTCTACATATGATATCAGACTCATACAAATTCCAAGAATCTAGAGATTGAAATGTGAAGTTTCCATATTTAAGAATCTAAATACGAAATTAATTTTTATGATGTAAAATATACTAATCAATGTGCTAAACATCACAAACACCTAAAAGGGTTTGATATTCAATCCTGATAATTATGATAATCTGATCTTCAAGCAGTTCAAAGGAAAATTAATGTGAGGGAAAATTAAATTTATTTTCAAGAATAATGTTGATGCTATTGAATAAAAGCTTGGTATAAGATTTTAAATCATTTTTAAGGTATTATGATCCAATAATAATGGATAAGATTATAATCTTCACTACTGAGATGAAAGATTTTAAGTTGATATGAAAGGTTGAGAATTTACCCAAGCCTGAAATGAGAGGACTTCCAAATTCCATTAAATCTATAAATGAAAAAATGGTGATTCTTGGACCATTATAAAATGTTTTAAATATCACAATATATTTTATGTTAATTTTTTAGTTTTAAGAATATGCATTTGGCTGGGATAAAAAATGATTGGGTTTGAAGATAACACTACTACTGTATTTTATGTAGCTTGGAAGAAAATTTTATTTTGGATTTTTGGTTGATAATATTTTGTGAATAATAAGTCTAACAAGATATTTTTAATGGAAATATATTCAACCAGGAGAAAAAAAATAAAAATAAAAAGTAATTTCTAGAAAAAAACTGGAAATAGCAGTTGATAAGATCATGGAACAAAAACACATTCCACCCTTGATAAATAATATAGAAGATTGTGAGGTGATTTATCAGATTAAAAGTATCACCTATGATATTTCCATTTTTGGGAACATTAAAATGACACTTTAAAAAAGAGTGAGGCATATGTACAGTTAAGGCATGTAAGTCTCTCAAGGAAAGAATGTGATCTGACCTGAATAAAATAAGACTCTTGGGAAGAAGAGAATCGTTAAGACTAAGAGAAACAAAGATAACTCTTTGAAGAAATAAGAAGAAGTAGGATAAGCCACTACATGATATAGAAATAAATAACTAATAATCCAAGATTATGCTAAATTGAGAATCTAATGGGCATCAAATAAGAAGGGAAGGATGAGCGTACCAAACTAAACTTGTGAATAAGTTTAGTTTATGATAAAAAGAGAGAAATCCAACCTACATGATAATATTTTATGGGATTAATTTTTTTATATTCTCAGTTTATAGAAGTCAACATACATATTCTAAAGAAAATATGTAAATATAGGAAAGAAATAGAGACCGATTTTATTGGGAAAACCTTAATGACTCGTATTCAGTTAAAGATTATTTATATTTGAAAAAACATATCATTTTTGTGATGTTTTGACATATAAGATAGAACTATTGGTCTACTTCAAAGAGGAGGTGGAAATATCTAAAGACTAGTTGATGGGATTTAAGAATTAAGATAGGTTATATGGGATGAAACATCAGTTTACATGTGTTAAGGTGTGAACCCTCACTTATGTAATACTGTGAAAGTGGGTTAGGATAATAACTCACACTCCACTTATATTGATAATAACATTCATAGTGAAAAATATATAGATTAGAATAATAACTTGATGTAATAAGGATTAGGATCTCATTAACACCAAACCTTGTAAAAACATATATACCAACTTTAATTCTTTATATTCACTACATATAGGTTTTTTATAGGTTAAACAACAAAATATCCAATAGTATTAACTAAAATTAGAGATTTAAAGTCCGAAGGGGTTGAAAGGTAATTGAAATTTGGTAAAAATTTAGATCAAACTTGATCACCCCTCTGGTTTGTTTTCACAGACCCATTAGTACCCTCATAAGTTTTAGTTTAAATAAATACATAAAAAACATTTATATATAATACAAAAACATATAAATAGAATACAACTCAAAATGAGGCAAAAAATTTTAATTTTTTTTATATAGAACCCCTACCAAACCCATACAAGACATGTTCTTCCTAGAATATACCTATATCCATATAAGTGAGTACTAAATCCTAGGTATTGAATGTATACCAAAATAAAACTAGGTAAGTTACAGTCCTCTATGATGCCCTGTATTGGAATATGAGTTAGATCACCAGACTTGTAATTATGATTCTGAAACATAGACCATAAAAGAAGGTTACAAGGTGACAATGGGGATACTATACCATCTTATGGTAAGCACAAAAAAGAATCAAATTTATGGTGAACCTCCTTTTTGTTACATGATTTTTACATAAATCCTTAATGAATTATTACATTAATGAACTCAAAGGATATTTTTAGGTCTAGTGTCCTAGAAATTAGGTACATATTACATGAAAAATAAATAAACATAAAAATTCATATAATCCAATTTCTATAAATCTTATTAGGTTTTTCCTAGGTTACTCTTACTGTATAGAATATCCTAGGGAAATAAATTAAAGAAAAGGGTGATCATAAATCCTAGTAAGTGAATAAACAAAGGAAAAACTTAGCATGTGAGCAAGAGGAATATTAATAAGGAGTGATCAAATGAATATTAGGAATATCATAAAATAAAGAACATTAATCATAACATAGAAATGTGGCTAAAACATAACAATAAAAAATTTATAATCACATCACCATGGTTTATCATCAAGGCTTTATAAACCATAATTATCAAGGTTATTCACGAAGGTACATGATGAGCGTTGTCACACACACTCTCAAAAATGTTTGTGATTTAACTAAATGAAGCATAGTGGCTGACCTAGGTCATCCTCTCAAGGAGGAAGTGAATTAAACAACCCTTAATAGTCCTGAATAAAAAAAGTAAATAAGTGAAAACAAATGAAACACAAGATGGGGGGTTTGGTTTTGTGACTTTCGGATAATAAACTAAACAACAAACAAGAAAAATCAAAGACACATTTTCTTTAAAAACACTTATATGAGAAGACGTAGTTGATCTAATATACCCCATTCATCATTCATTTATCATTATACCATATTATTATAATTCATTAAATTATGATCCCCTAATATTTTCAACCCCCTAACCCTACGAAAATTAACAAGACCACAAATATTTAAAAAACAATGATCCCTAGGTTAACTTCAAGACATCTAATAAAAACACCCTACCCTGATTGTGATAAAAAAGGAAACTTATGGTCAGTGTAAAATTAGGGAATAATCTTTTCTCTGATGTGAAGAAAATTGATTTTTAGATGATACTTGAACACTGCAATTCTATCCCAAGTTGATTAGATTTTGCGATTGAGGTTTCACTCACATGATTTACACAAGCCCAACCATGCAGTCAAGTGTAAGTCGATCAAGTAACTTAGAAATTAAAACTCGATTAATTGATCACATTTTATAAATTATATTATGTTTATGGATTCAAAATAAATAAATTAAGATATTAGGGTTTAGATTAACCATGAAAGAAATCAATCTTCCATGGGTAGAGTTGTCAACGTAGAGACGTTTTTCATAAGCAATTGATTGATTAGGGAACACCCAATCTTGTCTCCAATATTAGATTCTAGTCCAAGAAGAAAATTATAAATATTAAAAGAGAATAATATAGAAGATTTATTGAAGAAAATTCATGTTACAAGCATAAAAAAAAAGAAAAAAAAGTGAAAGTGGGAGAGGAGAGCCTTCTTGGAAGAGATCTTTGCACAAGGACTTACTTATTCTAAGGTTTTGAGGTGTTACAAAGAGACAAAGTTTCGTAAAAACATTCCCAGATCCTCTACTAACTCTCCCAAATAGTGAAAACCCCCTTTAAATAGAGTTTGGGAGGGCTAGGGTTACATAACGTTTTTAAGTGTGAAATGGAAATTCTTCCAAATATTTTATTCCAAGTTGTACCGTATATTTGACCTACAAAACACACGAATTGGCAGGCATTCTAGCAGGATGACTTGTGAGGAATCATTTCCAAGATCTTTCCTTAACATTTGGGCCCAATCCAAGCTCGTATGAAGAGGATAAGGCTCAATCACTGAAGTGATATCCAATCTAGTGAATCCAGTCCAGCTTTGACTTCATGGCCCATTTAGACCACACAAATGCATGATACAACTCCCATTTCCTAAATATAATTTGTATCTAATTAAGTCAAAAACACAGTTAAAATATTTGAAGCCAAAATAATTTACAGAAAAATATTTAGGCCTAAATTACTAGAGTGAAATTTAAAAGGGTAAAATTGGAATTTCCATCAAATTTTCAAATGAATGGTCTAATCCCAAATATTGTATAAATTAACATATTTATCACAATATGAGGAAATTATTTCATTTATTATTAATAAAATATTCAATAAAATTGTGTTTTATCAACTCCCCCACCCTTACCCTTTTGCACTCCTAAAAAAAACCTCATATCATGTATTCAAAAAAATTGTGACAAGATATACATATTCATATTTCTAAATCCATAGTGGAAATATAGTCAAAGAAAGAATCCCATAAAGAGTCAATATTAATAAATTTTAAATTCATTATCTCATAAATTGTTTCAAAACAAAATTCAGTGAGATTCATAATACCAATCATAGAGAAACAAGTCATGGGTTTACTATGCCACTAATTCTCCACATGTGTGTGTGCCAACCATTCCAATCTCATAAATCCACACTTTATAAATTATATTCAGGTCAAGTAAAAAAATTTATCTTACCTAGTTTAATTCACCAAACCTATTCTACATTCCTTTGTAATCAAATTTCAAGTCCCACTCACTTAAGCATTCCCAAAAGTTAAACCTTAATATCCCGACCTAAAAATTCCCATATGTTGTACATATCATCACTCCCCTCATTTATTATTATTTTTATTTTTTTAAGTTTCACTTGGAACAAATCTCACACTCATCTCTCAACTCATGTTTGATCTTCTCACGACACTAATTTTAATAGTTATAACAAGATCAAAGGTTGATAAAGAGTGTTTTTTGACATGTCTAAGACACAACCAATATTTTTTTATGGCATACAAAAATAAGATAATAGGTACACACACATAGGTCAATTTGGTATAGTAATGAAACTGATCAGAATAGAAACACACATATGGATCAACTAATGATTTTTTTACTTAACTTGACAATACCTTCAATTGAGTAGGAAAAATTTCACAAGTCACGGTTGAGTGAAAATTTGTGTGGAGAAATAAATGGAATAATTTATCATGGAAAAATATCACAAATAATGATGTCAAAATCAAAAAGTTTTTATAATGACACAACCATTAATATCATCGATGAATTCATTATTAAAAAAAATCAACCCTTGATTATAAAATCTTACTCATGCTTATCATTCTACCAATGAATTTTGAAAACATTCATTTTCCATATTTTCCACATGAGAATGTTACATGATATATATATATATATATATTATTGATTTTTTTGTTGTTTAGTTTTTAAAAATTTTAACCAAAAACTTAACAAAAAATACACACAAAACACAAAACTGAAAATCCTAAATATCTACCCCAAAATTTTTTCCCCTTCCCCACAATTAAAATTTTGAATTGTCCTCAATGTGAACCTATAAGATGATATGTGCACATGAAAAGTATAATTTTAAATAGGACAAATAAGATAAAAGTGAAATGGTTAGGAACAACATGATATGATCAGGTGATAATGGGGTCATGTAGTGTGATGAAATCCACTGCAATAGTAGGAATTCCCTCAGTCTATTTTATTTAAATGTATCCAATTGACTATAAAGGTCATTCTAGTTCCCTATTGTGCGATCGCCACTTCACCATAAGGAAAACCATTAGATAAAATATAAGGACCTAACCATCGGGAACACAACTTACCAGGCATCAGCTTCAGTCATGAAAAGTAGAGAAGGACTTTCTCTCCAATATGAAACTACATTTTTTGGATCATTCTATCATGATTTGCTTTTGATAATTCCTTGTAGAGCCTTGAGTTCCAATATGAAGACAATTGAATATCCTTAAGCTCTTGAATTTGCAGCTTCCTTTAGATTCCATCCTGGTCCAAATCCATGTTGTATTTCTTTATAGCCCAATAAGATCAATGCTTAACTTCTACAGGGATATGATATTATTTCCCAAAAACAATTTGAAATGTGGACATACCTATGGGAGTTTTGTATGCCATCCTATAAGCCCAAAGCACATCATCCAAGCGCTTGCTCCAATCTTTCCAATTTGGCCGCACAATTTTCTCCAAAATTTATTTCAACTCCCTATTTGAAACCTCAGCCTCGCCATTTGTTTGATGGTGGTATGGTGTTGTTGTTTTGTGTGTCACCCCATAATTTCAAAGGAGGGAAGCCAAATTCCAATTGAAAAGGTGAGTCCCTTGGTCACTAATGATGGCCTTCTGTACTCCAAACCTACAAAAAATCTGTGCTTTGACAAAGTCCACTATAATATGAGAATCATCAGTCCTGGTGGCCTTATCCTCCACCTATTTACTCACATAGTCAACAAGAACCAAAATATATAAAAAACCAAATGAACTAGGAAAAGGACCCATAAAATCGATGCCCCATACATAAAAAATCTCATATAATAGTATGTGTTGTTGGGACATCTCGTGTCTCCTAGAAATGTTTCTAGTGGGTTGGCAACGAGAGAATGACTTACAAAACACATGGCAACATGGAATAAGATAGGACAATATAATCCAGAGTCTAAGAATTTACTAGCTATTCGTTGGGGTCCAAAGTGTCCTCCACATGAAAGTGTATGGCAGAAATGAAGAGCAGACACAAACTCATGACTAGGAGCACACATCCTAATAACTTGATCACTAAACATGCGCTAGAGGTATGGATCATCCTAAAAATAATACTGAGACTCACTTTTGTATTTTTGGACTTTACGTTTCTTTAAATTTGAAGGGATTTCAGATGCAAAAAGATAGTTTACTAAATCAGTATACCAAGGTTGCGTACCTGAGATGGAATAAAGATGCTCATCAGGGAAAGTGTTCCAAAGGGGTACCTAGTCTAAGGTGTCAGCCTATAGTGTGTGAGTAAGCCTACTCATGTGGTTTTCCACCCGGTTTTCTGACCCATTCTTATCCTTTATTTCAATATTTAATTCTTGAAGAAGGAGCATCCGTCGGATAAGTTTGGTCTTTGCATATCGTTTCTTCAAAATGTACCTCAGAGCAACATGGTCAGAAAAAATAACTACTTTAGAGACCAATAAATATGAACAGAATTTATCTAAAGAAAATATGATGGAAAGAAACTACTTTTCCATGGTAGTGTAGATTTATTGGGATAATCCAATGTCCTTGATTCATAGGCAATCACATGTGAACATCCCTCCACCATCTGTGATAAGACAACTCCAACTGGAAAGTTGGATGTGTCACACATAAGCTCAAAAAGAATGTCCCATTTTAGGGGCTGTATGTCTGGTGAAGTGGTCAGAAACTTCTTCAAGTCATCAAATGCTACTCTTCATGAATCCTAAAACACAAAATCAGAATCCTTTTGAAGTAATCGTGTCAAAGGAATAGAAATATTACTAAAATATTTGATGAAGTGTCGATAAAATCCTACATGCTCTAAGAAATATCTAATATCACACACACATGAAGGATACTGTAAGTATGAAATAATGTATATCATAGATCGGTCAACCTCTATCCCATGTTTTGACACTACATGCCCTAATACAATGCCATGCTCTACCATGAAATGACACTTTTCAAAGATCGAGACCAGATTCTTCTCAATACAACAATTCAACACCTTTCCCAAACTACTTATAAATTCATCAAATGAGGATCCATACACTACAAAATCATTCATAAATACCTCCATTTAGGTCTTAATAAAATCAAAAAAATACTCACCATGCATATCTGGAAATTACATGGGGCATCACAAAGTCCAAATGGAATCCTCCAATAAACAAATGTGCCGAATGGACAAGTAAATATTGTCTTTTTCTGATCCTATAGAGTTATAGGAACAAAAAAATATCTAGAAAATCCATCCAATAAACAATAATTTTTCTTCCCAGCTAGTCTCTCAAGCATTTGATCAATAAGTGGGAGGGGGAAATGTTTCTTACGAGCTGATTGATTTTGTTTCCTATAATCAATATACACTCGCCAACTGTTTTGCACCATCCTTGGAATAACTCCTCTTTATCATTTTTTACAATTGTAACACCACTTTTCTTAGGCACAACCTGAATTGGACTTACCCACTGTGAATCTAAAATTGGATAAATTATACCTTCCTAGAGAAAATTTTCAACCTCTTTTTTCACAACTTCCAGAAGATTTGGGTTCAATATCCATTGTGGCTACCTAACTGGATTATCCCTATCCTCCAAGAGAATCCTATTCATGAAAATGGAGGGCATAATACCTGATATTTCACCCAAGGTCCACCCGATTACCCTGATTTTCTCCCTCAAAAGATTCAAAACACTCGCTTCATGTTAAAAAGTGAGATTATTAGCAATGATAACAGGTAACCTATTGGAAAAAAATCCCTCAAGGTAACATTGCAGCATTTTTGGGTTGATTGTGTTTGTTGAAAAAGAAGGTTTACATGGTGAATTGTCGAGTTCCAGAGATGTTGTTGACAATCAATATTGAAAAAGAACCATGACAAAGGAATGGATGATCTGGAGGCAGTACAAAAAGAGCAGTATAAGGTGGCGCCGTTTTCTAGTGTTTGCCAAATTTTTGGGGTCCAAAATTTGGAGTTTGGTGAGCATTGAAAAAATAGGATTTCCTTGAAGATCTAATTTAAATATGGAAAAGGCACGAGTTTCGCGAAGATATGATTCATGTATTGGATTTCACGAAGACCAAAAGAATGTTGATGGCGATTCTTCGTGATTACGACGAGTTTCACAAACAGAAGAGGTTGAAGTGCATCGCAGTGATGAAGGGATTTGCGAGGGAGATTCGTGGAGAAGGCATTAAGGAAATGACGATGATTCTTCACAATTACAATGAGCTCCACGATTAGAAAATTTCCATGGTGCTTCGTGATATTGAGAGATTTTGGCAGAATTTTAGGAGCTTCACGATTTGTGATGACGTGGTGTTGACTTCGTGCGGAAGGTTCAAGGGTCAGTGGAATTTCCTATAAATAGTCCTCGACCCCCTTGGGAGAAAGAGAGAGTTTTCAAAGAAAATTATTTGCTCTCGGCTTGTGAAGGTAGTTCGCGAAGGCAGTGTGCTTCGCCAAAGAAGAGCTTCGCGGCGGCTAATCTAGCTCCGTGAAAGTTGCGAGCTCCGCGTTGGCTCAATGAGCTTAGTGAGAGAATAAAGGTCAGGATGAGCCTGTAAGCGGAACGGTGGGCTAGGGTTTATCCCCTTGTCACCGCCTCCTTCATCTCGGGTTACTGCGGTGACTCTTCTGGTGCTCAGAGAGTTCTGGCAGAGATTCAGTGGCTACAGTGGTGCTTCGTGGACTCGGTCATCTCATCCTTTATACCGTTGCTGGCCTCTCTCCACAGATTTTCTTCTCACTGGAAAGGGTCTCCCATGGAAGCGCGGTGTTGGTCCGCGACCTAGATTCCAGATCCAATGGCTCAAGATCTCCGCCTTGACTTCGGTGTGTGCTGTTGGTGCTTCATCGTGGTCTTCAAGTGCGTAATGGGTGGCGGCGACGAGATTTGAGTAGCAGGTCTCCAATTTGGCGTTATGGTGATCCTCTTCTGTTTTCTCTTTTTTCTGTCGATTTGGTTTGAGTTTTGTTGGATTGTGTTGTCTGCGTGATGGCATTGGTTCTCTTGCTGGTTCCATTGCTGAGTCCGCGCGCTACTGTTGGTTCTTTCTTTGCTAAATCTGTGATCTGCGTTTCCTGGTAACTCGGCTTACCACGAGGATGATTCTATTTGAATGTTTTCGAAAATCACATTATTTGGTTTTTGGTTGACTATGTTCGGATGGAAGGAGGATGATTTCATTATGATGGAAGTGATTGGAGTTGGTCTTGGTAGGCCGCGATTAAGGGATTCTGCAATCAATGTGTTGATGGAGGATGTTGAATTTGATTTGGTTCTAAGGTGTTGATTTGGTTTTTGAATTTTGAATTTTGAATTTGGATTTTGGATGTGTTTTCTGGACTTTGGATGGTTCAAGGTCTGTATATGGTTACCGAAAACCCAAAAACTGGCTTTTTGAAAAGGGAAAAAAATGATTTGCAGTGAGCTTCACGAGGGAAGTCACTCTGCGATGACTTGAGCTTCGCGAGAGTGCTTCGTGAGAGTGATTCATGAGAGTGCTTCGCGAAAAGGCAGGAGATTCATGAAGTCTTGTTTGAGCTTCACGAAATTGGGAGCCTTGTGAAGTAGGGTGATTTGCGAAGGATTTTCCAAAGGAATTTCCCAATGTTCAAGGGAAAAGAGGTATTCATCAGTGGATGAAAGTTTGAATTTAACAGAGCATCTATTAAAAGTTGAGGATGCATGTATTAATGCAAATGAAGAGACCTACAGGTCTATAAACTGTGAGTGGATCCCTTCCAAGTGTAATGAGCAAAGGAAGAGGAAGAAGGTTGTAATTTCTACCAGCAGTGAGCCTGAGAGAGAGGAATAGAGATTGACCCTTGGGAAAGCAGTGAGCTGACCCTAAAAATTATAAAGGTAGTGAGCCTGGGCATAAAATTGATTTAGCCTGAACATTATTGGCAGTGAGCTTTAGTGGATTTGGTACAGTGACACATCACTGCTATATGCTCCTTAGATGTATCCCAGTGAGGGTGAACCAAGTAAAAATCTCTGTGTCTGCCTACTTTCTTCCCTTCATTGCATTCATATCATCATCATCATCAGATAAAGAAGAAAATAAGTGATCATAATAAACACACAATTGAAAACAAAGTGACCCTTGTAATAAAGAGGTCAAAATCCAGTGGGGCAGGAAGAGTTTAGAAAAGAATATCCATACCCTGATTCACCCCCCTCTTAGGGTATATAGGCCCCTATTGGTCCAAACATAACCTATCACTACTCAACAAGTATGAGTATTTGAGATTTGGTGGAAATGGATTGAGCTCCAATGAAGGGGGGTGATGTATGGATGGAAAAATTGAAGGAACTGAAATATGGGCACAAATAACATTAGTATCAGAATAAAAATACTCAAAATTAGAGAATAATTCATCAAATCCATCCGCATACTCAACCGCTATGTCATAATCAGATTGAACATGATGAAAATCAGAATATTAATCCATTTAAAAATATAATATAAGAGTGTCTTGTGCATTAGAAATAGGTGTGGAAGTACTTTTAGACATCAAACTAGAACCGATGCTCATAATCCCTCTAAGCATAGGACAATAAAAAACCATGGGGTTTTTACTTGGTGGTTCAAAATGGGAGATAACAAAAGAAGAATCATACTCTAAGGGGTACTTCATGGAATCCATAATATTAAATATCACAACTTCATTCCCAAACTCCATGGAAAGTGTACCCTCATAGAAATTTATGATTATTTTTTCTATTTTGAGGAAGGGCCTATCTAAGATAATTAGAGCACATGAAATTACCTGATCATTCTTCATTTTAAGAACATAGAAATCTGCTGGAAAGATCATGTCTCTTACCCATACAATTACATCCTCAAGTACTCCCATTGGATATGTTGCAACTCTATTTTCCATCTACACCACTACTCTCATTGACTTCAACTCACCAACTTGTAAATAAGAAAATACACAGTGAGGAATTACATTTATGTATTCTCCTAAATTAAAAAGAGCATAAAAAAGTGAAACTCCCCTATGGTTCATGGGATGGTGAATGTCCCTGGATCCTTGCACTTTGTTGGAATTTCTAGAGTTGGTGTAATGAGTGCTGACACATTCCTTGCAAGACTGATCCTCTAATTTTCTTTGATCCCTCTTTGATTGGTACAAAGTTCTTTTTAAGAATTTCAAATACCTTGGGATTTTCATGATGGATTCAAGCAGAGGGATGTTGATATAAACACACGTGAATGTGTCTAAAACATCTTTTTTCATCTCCTCCTCAACCATATTCTTGGTTTTTACAACCCTGTTCGGAAAGGGAATGGGTTTAAGAGGAACATAATCGATATTTTTCTTATCTTTTTATTTCTCTGTTGGATGCTCATTAGTTGTTATTGAACGGGGCTTCTCCAAAGTTGAGGTGAATCCCGATGGAATGGTAGGTGGAGAAGTATCAGTTGTTTGCTTCCTGCTTCTCAATGTGATGGTACTCACATCCCCCTTTGGATTTGGAGTAGGTTGGGAAGCTATATTTCTAGAATTTGTACTTACGAGTTCATGGAGGGAAGTGGAAATCTGGCTCATTTGATTCTTTAACTCTCTCAACTCCGAACCCTAACTCTTCAAATCATTATGTTGATTAAGAATAATTTGTTTTATAATTTAATCAGTGTTAAAATCTACCTTGGTTGTGGTATTACCTTGTTCTTGCCTTTTTGATGCTTGAGCTTCAAATCTCCTTTGGGGTTGTGGGAAACCCTGCTAGTAAGGTGGAGGCTGCTGGAAGTTTTGTTGAAAAGGGGACCTTTGTTGTTTTCTAGAGCCATACCCCATGTCTGATTGATCCTTCCACCCTTGGTTTTATGTTAGAGAGGAGGAATCAAACTTCTTTTGGGGATGTTGTTGTTGTTTGTGATGATATGGTCTCCCAGGAAACACTGCTGCACAATCTCAGGTTTTTTATAGTTGGGGGAAATAGTCAGTTGGGTGTCTTGTCTCTGTGAAAATTCCACAAGGTCTTGAAGGAGGGGTTTGGGATGTATTTTGTGCCAAATAAATCTGTCTCAGCATATTTTTCAATTCTTCCAACTTGTTATCAATCCAATGACTTTTAATATAAGATGGAATTATCTGATGTACTCCTCTAACATGTGGGGTATCTCGATCACCAAATTGTTGAGTGTTTTGTGTCATTTTGTCAATCATTGCACATGCAGCTACTGGTGTTTTTTCAACCAATGCTTCTCCAGCCGTTACATCCACCATGATTCTCTCCATAGGTGTGAGTCCTTTATAGAAGTACTATATGAGGAATTTCTCACCAATTTTGTGATAGGGGAAGCTTGAACACAACTTCTTGAATCTCTCCCAATACTCATACATTGAATCACCATGTGTCTGCTTGATCCCTGAGATCTCATTTCCAATGAAAGTGGTCCTTGATGATGGAAAAAATCTCTGCAAGAAAAGACGTTTCAAATAATTCCAACATGTTGCATCTTTAGGTTGTAAATATTACATCCAATCCTTAGCAGTTCCATCAAGTGATATTGGAAATGATCTAAGTTTTATTTGATCTTTAGAGACATTTTTTGGTTTCATTTTTTAGCATAACACATTGAATTATTTTAAATTTTTGTTTGGATCCTCACCAGATAAGCCATGAAATTTTGGAAGAAGGTGAATTAACCTAGATTTTAGTTCAAAGTCTGATTCAAGAGTTGGATATGCAATAAATGTTGATTGATAATTAATATCAGATGAATATAACTTTCTAATATTCCTATTGAGTACATTATTTTTATTTTTATCCATTTTATCTAGTTTAATATTTGTTTCAGAAAAGTTTCCAATTTCAAAATTCCTAGAGTAGAGGAATTATCATGTTGGGTAAATGTCAACACTCCCCATAGACCAAGACTATCTGATTCGAGCCCTAAGGCTGCCCTTAATCTCGAGGTCTATATCAAGGAGATCCTCTAGATGGGATCATTTCATAAATCATAGAAAATAGAGAAATGAAAAGAAGAAGACACCAATATTAATAAATGAGGTTTCAATTGATGGTCCAAAAAAAGAGGTGTAGAAGAAAGAACTGAAAAGAAAAGGGAGAAGAATAAAAGAATAAAAATAAAAAATAAGAATAAATAACTTACCTAAAATTTGGTTGAATAAAACACTTTCTTCCTGGAAATGGAACCAATTTGATGAGCGTTGTCGCACACACTCTCAAAATTTTTTACGATTTAACTAAGTGAATCACAGTTGCTAACCTAGGTCGTTCTCTTAAGGACGAGGTGAATTAAACAACCCTTAATAGACGTGAAGAAAACAAAAAAAAGGAAATAAGTGAAAAAAATGAAACAAAAGATGGGGGGGGGGGGTTTGTGACTTTCTAACAATAAATTAAACAACAAACAAGAACAATCAAAGTCATAGTTTCTTTAAAGGCACTTATATGAGAAGACATAGTTGATCTAATCTACCCCCTTCACCATTCATTTATCATTATCCCATATGATTATGATTCATTTAATTATGATCCCCTAATATTGTCAACCCCCGAACCCTACAGAAATTAACAAGACCACAAATATTTAAAAAAGAATGATTCCTAGGTTAACTTCAGGATATCCAATAGCAACACTCTACCTTGATTGTGATCCAAAAGGAAAATTATGGTTAATGGACAATTAGGGAAGCATCTCCTCCCTGGAGTGGAGAATTAATCGAGTTTGGTATGTGACTTGAACCCTAAAATTATATCCCAAGTGTATTAGATTTTGCGATTGAGGTTTCACTCACATGATTTATACAATCCTGACCACATAGTTAAGTGTGTAACACCCCAAGCTTCTATGGTATGTTGCCCTTTGAATAATGCAGTAGCTTGCGTTGTATGCAACTTGGAGTTTTAACACACCACAACCAATCAAACTAACCGTTATAAATATTAATACCAACTTTTAGAAATTTTATTTTTAAAATGGATTTCGTTTTTGGATTTAGAATAACAAAATTAGCTTAGGGTGAGTTTTTGGTATTTTTCTGAAAACTTTCAATTTTTGATGAATAGTGAAAAACACTGCGTTATTGTTTAAAATCGAATTTTTATTTAAATAATTACTTATTTTATTTTAATTTATTTTAGGTCAAAATAGATACATAATACCTATATATGTTCAATGTAATTCATTGGAGTCATTTTATAATAAGTTTAGATATATAAAATTTTATTGAGCTTTTTACCGTCGTTTACCCACCTTCTAGGAGCATTTGGAAAATTGCATAAAACTTAATTTTACCGCTTCTATGAGTTGAATTTCAAAAAATTGAGAGACACTATTATTATTAGTAAGTAAAATGTGGTTCAATAAGATGAAAATAATTTTTTTTGAATAGTAACTTTTGACTTTTATTTACCACAATTAAAAGTAAATAGGGTAATTAAAGGTAAAAATGATATTATAATTACCCTAAAACATATTCTAATTCTATTGGATAAGTGTAATTCAACCAAAAAAAACCTTAGGAATAAAATATGATCCTTTTTTTCACTTTGATTAGATTAGTACATTTATTATTATTTTATTTAAAGAAGAGTTAAAAATGTTAAATTCAAAGTTTAATAACTAAACCATTTTTAATATAAGGTTACAAAAAATATAAATTTGACTATAAATATTCATTATAAATATAAAAATATTTCATATATAATTTTATTTTATTTATTATTTTTAGACATTAAATAATTTAATTTATTTATGACACAATGATGATGGAGTAATTACCTTATTAATGAAATATTAAAATAATTGATATTATAAATATCCAAATAAATGTAAATTGAGACTTATGATGAATTAAAATAATTTTATAGGTTAATATGACATGTTAGGATTTATTAAATAAATTTTATTTTTAGTGATAAAGTTTTTATGGCTTTCAAAAAAATCAAATACTAAATAGTTTCAAAATTGATATAATTGGGTTTTAAAAAAAATACTATATTATTAATTGATATAATATTCCTAAAAATCTAAGGTTCGGCCAAAAAACTTAGATAAGGTTTTATATATTAATAATGAACCACTCTAGGTTCTCTTGGTAGTTTATAGTAAGTTTATTAACCATATAATATAAAAATACAAAGAGACATGGTAAATGTCAAAGTATTTAACTAAGAGTTAAATCAGAAAGATAAGGTTAATATGGTGGACTAAACCTATCTAAAACCTATTGTTTGAGAGTTTTTCGACCCATCCCCACCTTATACTCTAAATAAATCATTTTTGAGCCATTAGAAACAGAAAATGATTTTATAATAAAATAATAGTTCAAGCTTTTCCTAAAGTGACCCTCACCTATCTTATAAAAGGGTACTTCCTCTTCTCTTAATTTTACACCTCCAAAGCCATTTTTATCAGCCAAACCCTGCCTAAATATCCTCCAAACTTCCCTAAAATTAACCTAGAGTCCTTACTTGGATCATAAATCCAACCTACGGAGCCCTTTTGATCAACTCAAAAGGAAACACCTGAAGAAGAGGTAATAATTTCACCACCCTCTTTCAAGTTCTTTTCTTATTCCACTTCCTATTTATTGGATTCCATACCAAAATAATAACTCCAGTACCTTATACATACTGTTATGTTATTATAAATATGTTACAACCATATTCATTATTCTATCCATCCTATAAATTACAAAGTCACTATACGTGCGTACGTACGACTTACCGTCTCCACGTTGTGGTGTAGTTTGTTATTCAAACACTTCATTATTTTGGATGGGTATAATAATGATTATATATGATGTAAATAATAAATATAACATGTTAATTATTATGTATATATTATATAACATCCAATTACATATTATTTGACTATCAATAAAATGGTATTGTTGCTCATGCGTACGTATAGATTACCGTCTCCATGAACGTGTTGAGATTCATTCCCCATCGTAATCATTCAAGAATAATTTTCATTTTATGATTAAAAAAATATTTATGAACATAATATCATTTTTTATATGAATCAAATAAATACTATCCATAATAAACATGGCTTACGTAACCAAGCATATAAAGGAAAACGAATCAGTTAACACCCGAAACAATGATACTACTGAAATATTATTAACAAATAAATATTAGAGGATCATATATGTTATCATATTTATGTATATAGTTATTATATAATTTAATAACAATGTTTTAACTATTATATAGGAGATTAACATACCGCATACTAAGAAAAAGTACAAGGTGGGGGTTAATTCTATAATCTATTTACTTATCTGAGGTTGTTAATAAGTATCTACTGGGACCTCTTTATCATCCACATCCGTGTTTTATTAAAAATTTATTTCAAAACATTTTTAAAATTTACTAGACTATGGGTTAAAGTAATTTATACCCTTATTTGACCTTATATGTTTTGAAAGGAATCTTTCCGTCATTTTCCAAACAAGGTACTTTATGACCTTTTTGACAAAATTAAGTTAAGAATGTATTTTTTAACTTATACGGAGAGTATGGATATTTTCTACCATTATAACATCATAGAATCTTCAATTACAAGCTTATAAGAATATTTTCAAAATAAATGTTTTCTTTTATAATTATGTGACTTTTAAATGATTTAAAAAAAAGAGATATTTCCCTTAAATAGTTTTGATTTCATCTATGTCAACATCCCTTGATGGATTTTACACTTGTTTGAAATTGATTCATTATGATAAAAATATTCCATATTGTATTGAAGGTTTTGTGATATGTTTGAAAGTGGATGTGTTATTTTTATAACATTCATGGTTTATGGATAAAGTATTGACATTTCATATGCTAGTTTTAATACGAATGTTTATGTGATATTTAAACCTTTTCATATGAGGAATGCATTGGACTTAGTAAATGATGAGTGGAGCCCGCTATAGCTCCTTGATAAATTGGTATGTCTCATGATAAAAACTAGTGTCTTGGCACAAGGCCTTGAAAAAATCTTATTTGTAGTCTTGGCACAAGGCCTTGACTATGTGGTTATGAAGTCTGGCATTATGCATTCCATCATTGTGAAATTGGCTGTTAATATTTCATGTGATTATTCGACTAGTAGAATATCCATGTAAATAAGTATATTGAATTATTTGATTTATATTGGCCATATTATGCAGAATTTTATGTTTAAAAGGCTTATGTTTTAGTCTTATACATTTCCTTAAATCACTACCACAAAACTGGGTAAGGCAGGCGACTGCCTTTATCAGCGCTAACGGAAAAGCGCTGATAAAGGGGTAGACCTTTATCAATGCTAAAAAAAGCACTGATAAATGTACCCTTTATCAGCGCTAAAACAAGCGTTGATAAAGGGTACATTTATTAGCGCTTTAAATATCCCTTTATCAACGCTTTTCTTAGCGCTGATAATATTTATTGTATACATTAAATAAAAAACACATGTTATAACTATATATATATATATAATTAAATAATTATAAGATTAACAATAAATATATTTATTAGATTTATAAGATTTATTAGATTTATTAATTCATTATATTTATTATATTTATTAATTCATTATATTTAATATATATATTTATTATATTTGTTTATATTTAATGTATTTGTTTTATTTATAAATATATAATACGTTTTGATATATATTTATAATTAAAATTATTGAATATATATGTGTTTTCCAATGAATTGGGGTCAGTGAATATATCATACATGCATATATATATGTTCATGAATAATATTCATTTATAGATTATAATTACATATCATATTGATGTGTTATTGATTTATAATTTATTATGTTACCCATATAATATATATGTTATAAAAAATGTACACTTATAATTAAATTTAAATTATATTTAAAAAATAAATATATATTTTATTATATTTTCAATGATATATATATAAATATACCTTTCAAATATTTTTATAAGTATAAGTAGAGATATATTTATTTAGAGTTATAATTATTAATAAATAAATAAATATATATATATTTATCATAAATATTATTTTAAATAAATATATAATAATATAATGAAATTATTAAATTTATACATTTATCAGCGCTTTTATTAGCACTGATAAACTATGTCTTTATCAGTGCTACAAAAGCGCTGATAAAGACGCCCTTTATCAGTGCTTTTTACTAGCGTTGATAAAGGTCCACGCGGGATTTATAAAATCCACCGGGTCCTCCTCCTCCTCCCCGCACCCTGTCAAGCTTTTGCGGAAGCCCTACCCTCCGCCGCTGCCTCCTCTCCGCCACTGAATCCTCCTCCACCGCCGCTGCCGCCTCCTTCTCCTCCTCCTCCTCCGTGGTCACCGCCTCCTCCTCCTCCTCTAGTGCCTACTTCTCCTCCTCCACCGCAGCTCCTCCTCCTCCTCCTCCTCCTCCTCCTGCGCCGCGGCCTCCTTTCTGCCGCCGCTGCTCCTCCTCCTCCTCCTCCACCGCGGCCTCCTCCTCCTCCTCCTCCACCGGAGCCTCTTCCTCCTCCTCCTCCTCCTCTTCCTCCTCTTCCTCCTCCTCCTCCTCTGCTGCCTCCTCTCCACTGCGGTTCCTCCTGCTCTTCCTCCTCCACCGCAGCCTCCTCCTCCTCCACCGGCGCTTCCTCCTCCTCCGCCTACTCCGCTGCCTCCACTGCCTCCGAGCTGCCTCTGCTGCCTCCACGATGCCTCCATGCTGCCTCCGCACTTCCTCCGCACTACCTCCGCTGTCGACTCCTCCTCCTCCTCTGCCACCGGGTCCTCTTCCTTAAGGTGAGTAAAATTGAATTTTCATGAATTAATTATGTTTGCATTTATTGTCAATATTGAGATTAATTATGATTTGGCGTGATTCTTGTGTGTGATGTTTGTGTGTGTGACACATGTATATGTGGTTGGTTACTTTTTTGATCTTTATTATCTCTCCCCACTTACGGTGGGTCTCACCATCACATCAAATAAAAAACAATTTGAGGAGGGAATCTCTATAGACAACCTCTCACAAAACTACTCCAAACCAATACTAAGTGATCCCAATTTCTATATCTCACATCATATTATAATACAAAAAATTATCTAAGGAGGGAATCACAATATCCAACCTCTATCACAAGTCAAAATGCACCATCAATAGGTGGATCCCATGGAAGTCACACACCAATCCCCTTTGACCAATGCCTTCTCACTCAAAGTAGGGTCCTACCAACACCTTATCACTTAAATAAAGGCCATACATCTTGTCACATACATGACTTATTTTGAAGTTAAATTTCATTTATTTTCCTTAAATTCTTTGTTTTGGATGGTTTCCAAAGGTTTTATGGAGAAATAGATGAGTTTTAATGAATTGGGCCAAACCGTGAGCCCAATTACAGATTTAAAAATAAATTTTGTTTCCTTTATAACATTTTAATTTTTTAATATTTTTTCCTCATTACAATTCTTAAATGATCTCCTCTGACTTATTAACACCAAAATATAAATTTGGAGCCTTTATAAATCCATAATCATGGTGGATATGGATTTTTATTTAAGATATTGGGCCTGCCCGAAGGCCCATTTCCTGCATTAAAAATAATTTTTAATTTTTTTATATCTCCTTCAATATTTGTGTTTTTTCGGTGATTCCACCTCCCCCTCGACCCTAAGAAACCCAGGCGAGCTCCCATTTCCTTTCCCCCCTACTTGGAGCTCTTTGCAATCTCTAATTAGGGCTGATATTCATAGGGTGTCTCAAATCGTCCAGAATTGAAGAGGTAACTTCATCCCTTCTTAACTCTCTCAATTATTACTATTTTCCCTCCATTCGAGTTCCTAAATTACCTCCTAAATCTTGTTCGAACAATACCTGAATTTTTACTATTTTCAATTTCAGAAACTATTGTTTTTGGAGTGATTAATTCAGGATACTTCAAGTAGGTGAGTCTATTTCTTTCCTCTTTCAAATTGCTTAGGGTTTCTTCCCTAATTCTTGAATTATAAAAATTCCAGAAGTTAGGGTTCGTGCCTAGGTTCTAAATTACTGTATTTTGGGTGAAATATTGAGGTTTTAGATTTCTTTTAACTTCCTTGAGGTGCAGCGGTCGTGCGGTTGATGTTTCGCCCCAATATTTGAGGGTTTCGACACATTCAGTAGGTGATTCTGTGGGTAACCATTAAATGATGAGTTAGTTTGTTTGATTAAATAATTTTACATGTTACTTATGTGCTGTGAATTATGAGAAAACCATTTTTGGTAGCAATAGTAAAGCATTTGTTTTTAAAGTTACATTTTTTCTTGAAGTGTGTATTTTTCAAATGTATTTCATGTGTTATCTCTTGTGGTAGTTTTGTAAAATGTGGAAGTGATTTATTAGTTGTTGAAAGGGGCTGAAAATTATGGTTGGGTAATGATATAGTTCCATTTGGGCCTAAAAAGGGGGTGTATTTGAATGGTTTTATTTGTATAACCTTGTTATACTCCTTGAAAGTGTTTTATGGGTTTGTGTGTTCTCATGGGTATCTTTTGTGATATTATTCAAGGTGATTATATAACATTTGAAAGTGGAATATTACATGTTTATTGGGATTCCAATTCTATTTTGGTAGGTTCTTGGTGTACTTTTGGCTTAAAAAGTGGTTTTTGAAATGGATTTTATGTACAAAGTTTGGGTATACTCTTTATAATTGTTTTATGAAAGTTTTGAATGGTTTATTGGGTTGTGTAATAGGTGAAACTATATCCGCAAACTGTTTTGGTAGGAGTATATTTTTAAAAGGTCCATTTCATTTGTGAAAAGTCTGTTATGTGATATGTATCATCTTGGAAGTATTTTTTATTAAATTCTTTGAAGGAGATATTGAGGAGTAAAAGTGATGTGAAAGTGATGTGGAGTGTTTTTTGTGAGTGTGATGTGAAAAATCGAATTTTTGATTATTAAAGAAGTGTTATTTTATATGTGTTTGGGATTTTATATGAGTTTAAATATCTTATAATTGTTTTATAAAATTGTTTAATGATTTTTTGGAAGTGTTGAAAAAATGTGAAATGTGTTGTGGGCTATTTTGGTGTGATTCGGATTTGAAAATCAGTTTGAATGAAAAATGGATTTTTGTGACTTGTGTGGTATACATATGGGCTTTTTGATGAATTTGTGATGTGGAAATGATATTTTCATTTTCAATGTATATTTCTTGACTTGTTGAACTTGTTTGAGCACAAGGGAAAAACCTGGGTATCTAGGTGGGTGGACGTGTACCAGTATGCTAGTGAATCCGTGGGGTTTGGCCTCAGTTTCACTTAGCAAGATTGACACTTACAACTATAACTAAACTATGATGATGATGATTGGAGACCACTAGGTTATGGGTATGTTCCCTACTAGTGGCTCGTGCATGAGAATGTATATTTGTGATGGTTACTCTCACCGAGATATGAGGTACCTGGGACCCACAGCTAGCTAGTGCCTAGGGGTTATTTCCTATTTCTTGTGCTCATTATTTACTTTTTACTTACCATCGGCATACGGTATAGTTGGCTGGAAAATTCAGTAGTGTTGACATTATTTTTAAAAGTGTTGATTCTTAATGATATCCCACTTTAAAACTGTTTTTATTCAAAGTTGCATCTTTTAGAAATTGTAACTAGCTTTTCATGTTTTTGAAAACTTGCATGCTTTTTTTCTTTAAATGTTTATCACATGGAATCTCTTAGTGGTGGTATCCTACTGGGCATTGTCTCACACCCTACTTACACCCTTGGGTGTAAGTAGACTTGGTTATTTTTTTTTCACAGGTTGGGTACAATTTTTTTGTTCCAATGGTTCGAGTTTCTAGCAGGTCCTTGGTGGTGAAATCTTGTGGAGGTGGCTTGAGGGCGGTGCCCCTTGACATCAGGGTTCTTGGGCTGTCCTTATTTGGTTTTTTACCTTTGGTATAGACCTTTTGAGTTGTTTTATGCTATGTATTTCAGTTCTGAAGTTTTTTAAAAGATTGTTTGGTTTGAAAAATCCAGATTTGTTTCATTGGATTCTTTTGTTGTTTTATGTTTATAAACTCAGGTAAATCGTTCCCAATTTTCATTTTATGATACCCGGGCACTTGTTCCAGCCCGTGGGGATCGGGAACGCCCTTCAGGCCTTGTCACGGGTTGGGTTTGGTGCCATTTTTGGTGGTGATCGATTCGGTTCGTGACAAAATGGTATCAGAGGAGGTTCAGGTTAACTATTTGGGTCATGTTATTTGGGGAAGAGTCAGGATAGTCTGAAGTTAGGATTGTTGGGACATGGAATTCTAGTTATGGGTAGTGTGCCTGATCACCACACCTAATAATGGGATTCAAGTTTCCAAGAGAAGTTGGGATTTATCTAAGTCCTTCGGTTTTCTTGGTTCGATGATGATTAAGGGAAATGAAAAGAGAGTTGGGTTAATGGTCCTTGTGAGCTCGCAGGGCCTGGAAAACCATGTGGAGCCAATGATATTCCCTAGAACACTCTCTGTGATAGTGAAGTGATTGTTATATGACAGTCAACCATATTTCTAAGTCACCCACTGAAACTAATTTCCTCTCGCACTGTTTTGTGCTTAGGTTTTGAAATCTTGGCACTTTGGTTTTAAGAAGTGTAAAGTTTTTGTGAAATGATTTTAAAATAAATAGGGAATGGTTTGGTTTATGAGATGGCGGAACTGAATTTTCATAATTTTTTTGAAATTTAAAATGGTGCGCTTACACCTCTTTTAAAGCAGGAGCTATATTGAAGTTGGTTTTGAAAAGTGTTTCCAATAGAGTTTCTAAACAATCAGAGTGTGTTTTAATGGGATGAGATGTTTTAAAATTGATTTGAATATCTTGAAAGTGAGTTATTTTCTAAATGGTTGTGACTTTCTGAAATTTTTTGTAAGATTTGAGTTGGGATTTTGATCTCGTGGTTAGCGGTTATGAGAAAAAAGGATGTGTTGGTTGATCGTTTTAGTTTTGAAAAGTGGAAAGAATTTTTGTTTTAACCTTTGGTATTTCCATTAGCGACCACATGCATGAGGTTATATGGGATGTTGGACGGTTGATGGAATGACTGGATGAGTGCCGGGACAGATATGAGGAGGGTCTATGGTGTGGTACAAAAACCTGCATGTGTGAGGCGCATGGGGTACCATTGGTGGATACACTTACTGCTAAACTGTTTGTTCTCAAAGAATTACTTTTAAATAAAAACATGATGTCTTGATGAATATTTTCGTATGGTTTGTATTATGGATTTTTTAAAATGTTGATGTTGTGGGATGTTTTGATTCCAAGAACCCCTTCTGTTTGAACTGTGTTTTGGGTTTGTGTTTGGTCGGTAAGCTGTGTTGTAGGGACAGTTAGTGGTCTCTTTTGAAAAATGTTTTGGGATGCCTTTATGGTGGTTCCCTTCATGTGTTTGGAGTTGGTTTATGGCTTGTTTTGACCAATGGACCAGATTGTTTGGGTCCTTGGGTTCTCTCATTGGATAAGGTACGCCCCCATTAAAGGTTAATTCATAACTGAAGCGCAACCCAGATTGTTTCTCTATTGGAAAATCCTCCAGTTGATCAATATAAGGAATCTATTTCTTGAGTTTTTAGATTGAGTATACACCCTTTCCTTTATTGGTTTTTTGTATCCTCTTGTAGTGGGAGATTGATTATGGATGGTTGAAAGTGACATTATCCTCTTAAGTTTCCTAATTTTTCTAAGGTGGAAGTGTTCTGGGGTTGTTAGCATGGATGAGTATTTGGATAGTGTCTAAGAGGAACTCTCGGTCCTTTATAGTCTCTTCGAAAAAGGAGTTCATGTTAAACTACTAGTGTGGGAAATCTGGTCATGAGAGGATATTATGGCCACTTTCTAGAATTGTGTGTTGTTTGGAGATGTTGTACAAGTTCCCTCTCTATTCATTATTTATATCAGTCGCAATGGTCATGTTCGGTGATTCGTTGTGATGCCATGTGCTCAATTAACTGTAAAGGTGAAAGTTGAGCAATCATCTGAGAGCCTCTATTATGTTGGGAGAATGTATCCCTTGAAAAAAACATAAAAAAATATTCTATTTTAGAGGAAGGTGAGTATAAGTGTTCTTTACTTCTATTGTTTCTCTCCCGAACAAACAAGGTGTGATGTGTGTACATATTATAATCCCTTGTTTCAATGAAATATCGAGTTAGGGTAAAGTGAGTTTGGAATGTGTTATGTCTTGGAAAAACTTATCGGGGATTTCGGTATAGTTGTTTTTTGCAACGAAAGAAGAATTCTCATTCAGGTGGTTTCCAAATCCTAACTGCGAGGCCGAAGATGCTTCAATATTTTGAGCTCCAGCCATAGGTCCCGGAGAGAAGCTGGCACGTAGTCAGGGGAAACCCCAGTGTCATTTAAACCCTTGTGCAAAGTCCTATCCTCAATATGAAAGATAAGAAGAGTTTAAACCTATGGTGTCATCATATTTCTTCTACTGTTCATGTTCAATGGAAATAGGTGGAGGGCCTTATACCCATGACATCGCCCAATGTCATTACCTCCCCCTTTGGTTTCCATTGAGTATTTGGAGAATGGCTGGAAATTTGGCTAGAGAGGATGAGAACATGGTTTGTGAACGATTAAGAGATACTGTGTGCCTAGAAGTCATGCAGGAATATTGATCTGCATAGTAGTTCATGGTTTCACAAACTGTGCGGACTAATCGTGTGACCTTCCCAAATCATGAAATTTTTGGGTTTTTTTTGTGCCGGTACATGCTAGTCGGTTAAGATTGTTGGTTCTTATGGTGGGGAGAACCACTATGATTTTCATGTATGTTACTTCATAAATTTTGAATGGAAGTCTACCCTATGTACCAGGGAGTCCGTTCAGGCCTCCCCCTTTTAGTGTCCTGTTTTTGTCTCAGAAAAAAATATATTGGTTATCTCTTATGGTGACGAGCGTATTTGTGTCCCCCCGTACCAGTAACTTACATTTATCCATGGTCTTGTCTTGGTGTAGATAGTCTTGTTCGGAGCTATCTAGCTACCAACATCATTCTTGGGTAAACTTTGGGACTGGAGAGCGCCCAATCGATTAGTTAAAGTAAGGTAAGTGTAGCCTTGTTCAATGTTATTGTTTGTTTCAGTGAATTGCTTGAGTCTTATTTGGATAGTGTTTGAGGAGTTTTATTTTGGGATAAAGTATGAATGTGATTGATCATTTCATGAAAGTGGTATATGTTTTGGTTTTGAGAGTAATACTTAATTGATCAATGGATGTGTTTTGGCCTTTGGGGGCAAAACCTGGAAAGGGAGTACATCTTGGTTTATCAGTTCGGTTTGGCTTTCGTATATGGCCTTTCTGTAGCTTTCCGGGGACGGAAAGTTTTCATGGTGGGGAGAATTGTCACATACATGAATTATTTTGAAGTTAAATTTCATTTATTTTCCTTTAATTCTTTGTTTTGGATGATTTCCAAAGGTTTTATGGAGAAATAGATGAGTTTTAATGAATTGGGCCAAACCGTGAGCCCAATTACAGATTTAAAAATAAATTTTGTTTCCTTTATAATTTTTTAATTTTTTAATATTTTTCCCTAATTCCAATTCCTAAATGATCGCCTCTGACTTATTAACACCAAAATATAAATTTGGAGCCTTTATAAATCCATAATCATGGTGGATATGAGTTTTTATTTAAGATATTGGGCCTTCCCGAAGGCCCATTTCCTGCATTAAAAATAATTTTTAATTTTTTTATATCTCCTTCACTATTTGCGTTTTTTCGGTGATTCCACCTCCCCCTCGACCCTAAGAAACCCAGGCGATCTCCCATTGCCTTTCCCCCCCTCCTTGGAGCTCTTTGTAATCGAGAATTAGGGCTGATCTTCATAGGGTGTCTCAAATCGTCCAGAATTGAAGAGGTAACTTCATCCCTTCTTAACTCTCTCAATTCTTACTATTTTCCCTCCATTCCAGTTCCTAAATTACCTCCTAAATCTTGTTCGAACAATCCCTGAATTTTGGATGTTTTCAATTTCAGAAACTATTGTTTTTGGAGTGATTAATTCAGGATACTTCAAGTAGGTGAGTCTATTTCTTTCCTCTTTCAAATTGCTTAGGGTTTCTTCCCTAATTCTTGAATTATAAAAATTCCAGAAGTTAGGGTTCGTGACTAGGTTATAAATTACTGTATTTTGGGTGAAATATTGAGGTTTTAGGTTTCTTTTAACTTCCTTGAGGTGCGGCGGTCATGCGGTTGATGTTTCGCCCTAATATTTGAGGGTTTCGACACATTCGGTAGGTGATTCCGTGGGTAACCATTTAATGATGAGTTAGTTTGCTTGATTAAATAATTTTACATGTTACTTATGTGCTGTGCATTATGAGAAAACCATTTTTGGTAGCAATAGTAAATCATTTATTTTTAAAGTTACATTTTTTCTTGAAGTGTGTATTTTTCAAATGTATTTCATGTGTTATCTCTTGTGGTAGTTTTGTAAAACGTGGAAGTGATTTATTAGTTGTTGAAAGGGGCTGACAATTATGGTTGGGTAATGATATAGTTCCATGTGGGTCTAAAAAGGGGGTGTATTTGAATGGTTTTATTTGTATAACCTTGTTATACTCCTTGAAAGTGTTTTATGGGTTTGTGTGTTCTCATGGGTATCTTTTGTGATATTATTCAAGGTGATTATATAACATTTGAAAGTGGAATATTAAATGTTTATTGGGCTGCCAATTCTGTTTTGGTAGGTTCTTGGTGTGATTTTGGCTTAAAAAGAGGTTTTTGAAATGGATTTTATGTGCAAAGTTTGGGTATACTCTTTATAATTGTTTTATGAAAGTTTTGAATGGTTTATTGGGTTGTGTAATAGGTGAAACTATATCCGCAAACTGTTTTGGTAGGAGTATATTTTTAAAAGGTCCATTTCATTTTTGAAAAGGCTATTTTGTGATATGTATCATCTTGGAAGTATTTTTTATTAAATTGTTTGAAGGAGATATTGAAGAGTAAAAGTGATGTGAAAGTGATGTGGAGTGTTTTGTGTGAGTGTGATGTGAAAAATTGAATTTTTGATTATGAAAGAAGTGTTATTTTACATGTGTTTGGGCTGTTATATGAGTTTAAATATCTTATAATTATTTTATAAAATTGTTTAATGGTTTTGTGGAAGTGTTGAAAAAATGTGAAATGTGTTGTGGGCTATTTTGGTGTGATTCGGATTTCAAAATCAGTTTGAATGAAAAATGAATTTTTGTGACTTGTGTGGTATACATATGGTCTGTTTGGTGAATTTGTGATGTGGAAATGACATTTTCATGTTCAATGTATATTTCTTGACTTGTTGAAATTGTTTGAGCACAAGGGGAAAACTTGGGTATCTAGGTGGGTGGACGTGTACTAGTATGCTAGTGAATCCATGGGGTTTGGCCTCAGTTTCACTTAGCAATATTGACACTTACAACTCTAACTAAACTATGATGATGATGATTGGGGACCACTAGGTTATGGGTATGTTCCCTACTAGTGGATCGTGCACGAGAATGGATATTTGTGATGGTTACTCTCACCGAGAAACGAGGTACCTGGGTCCCACAACTAGCTAGTGCCTAGGGGTTATTTCCTATTTATTGTGATCATTATTTACTTTGTACATAGCATCGGCATACGGTATAGTTGGCTGGAAAATTCAGTAGTGTTGACATTATTTTTAAAAGTTCTGATTCTTAATGATAGCCCACTTGAAAACTATTTTTATTCAAAGTTGCATCTTTTAGAAATTGTAACTAGCTTTTCATGTTTTTGAAAACTTGCATGCTTTTCGTCTTTAAATGTTTATCACATGGAATATCTTAGTGGTGGTATCCTACTGGGAATTTTCTCACAACCTACTTACACCCTTGGGTGTAAGTAGACTTGGTTATTTTTGTTGTCGCAGGTTGGGTACAATGTTTTTTGTTCCAGTGGTTCAAGTTTCTAGCAGGTCCTTGGTGGTGAAGTCTTGTGGAGGTGGATTGAGGGCGGTGCCCCCTGCCCTGAGGGTTCTTGGGCTGTCCTTATTTGGTTTTGTACCTTTGGTATAGACCTTTTGAGTTGTTTTATGCTATGTATTTCAGTTCTGAATTTTTGTAAAAGATTGTTTGGTTTGAAAAATCCAGATTTGTTTCATTGGATTCTTTTGTTGTTTTATGTTTATAAACTCAGGTAAATCGTTACCAATTTTCATTTTATGATACCCGGGCACTTGTGCCAGCCCGTGGGGATTGGGAAGGCCCTTCTGGCCTTGTCACGGGCTGGGTTTGGTGCCATTTTTGGTGGCGATCGATTCGGTTCGTGACACATCTTGTCTCTTGCCACAAAACACATAAATAGTAATCTAAGGAGGGTATCTAGATAGAAAACCTATCATACTAGCTAAACCACATCATCAATAGGTGGGCCCCATGGATGATCATACTTCAACTAGGTGAAAGTCATATGAAGTCCCAATCTCTTAGTCGGTCTGACCATAAATGATAAAAGTCACCATCCATTTAGCCTTGCATAATAATATCCTTAAAACTATCTTGGTTATACATGAAAATTATTCCCAACCTATCAACATTCTAATTATTCCTATAAGGGAATCTACTGGGTTCTACAAACCTAACCCATCTCTACTCATTGATACCAACACACACTCATCTCTACATGGTAATGTCACAACCCACCTGCTATACTTGATCTAGGCCTCGATAGTCTAGTCTATATCATCTTCTAATTACCACATTAAAACTCATTAAAACTAAATAATGAACATCCTAAGAAACTCACACTAAGAGCCTTGGATACCCTATGCGAAGTCATCCAGACTATTACCATGAACCTCACTTAGGTACCATATCATATCTCCCCTTGGAGATCTCTTAATCAAATTATAAGGAGGAAATACTCTATGTCACACTTCACCAATCCCTATATGTAATATCCTACTCATCACACACACCATGACTCTTATATATCCTTAAGAGGGTGTTCCTCATTATACGTGAGATATAAAACTATATAATCCATCTTTTTTAGGCTTAAGACTCCAATACCTACTCAAATAGCCTTAGAAAACCTAACTAGGCTATACAAATCTCATACCAAACCCGATCCTCTCATAAACACAACTACTCCATGGATACATAATCTCTGGATGATCACAAAATCAAAAACATTCAATAGAACCCTCACTCTATCTCTTGGTGGATCAAAAACACCCTATTTATTTACCTTGGTTGCTCTTGATTTCTATCCCTTTCACTGGAACACATATACTCATGCATGAATGCACAATCATGCATAAATTGGAACATGGTTTTGTATTATAGGGTCCACCTACTTCAAAAAATGGAGTAACCCCCTCACCAAGATCAACTCATCCTCAACCAAGAATATACATGCCTTATCTAATCTTGTACCAATGATTGAGACCCAATCTCAATGAACAATTCCCAAATAATTAATTATAGAAACTTATAATTAATTATTCACCTTAATATAATTAGGAATAATCTTTCAAAAAATCACTGGGAAACACAAAACCACCTAAACCACATGAAACATGGTGTGTTCATCATACAAGGATAACCTCTTTCCAATACAAACAAAATTTACATCATCTGAATTGATTTGAAGATGATATAGTGAAATCATCACAAAAATCCTAGTTTAAATCATCCCAAATCATAGGGAAATAAAGGGTAATAGTAATGGAGGAAGTATGAGGTAAGAACTCAATAACGCACTATAAAAAACTCCCAAGAACCACCCCTAATCAGGGGGGATTGAAGAGAGGAAGATAATGGATGAATCCAAAGAACCACCCAAGATTTGCTATTAATGAGAACGCCCCCACCATTTTTGAAGTTTCTAGTTTTTATCTAAATTATACTCATATTACTTATCCCCTAACCTATATACCCATCCTATGGATTTCAAATAGGATGAATATAAATAAAGAATGGATGAATGCTAATCAGTTGACAAAAGAGTATGAAGAAGGCGTGAAAGAGTTTATCAAGTTTGCAAAAGATCATGCATGTGAACCTTCTCAAATCCTTTGTCTGTGTTTATGCTATTGTTATTCAAAAAAAATTAGTCTAGAGGAGTTGGAAGAACACTTGATCTGTCATAGAATAGATCAGAGTTATACATGTTGGAATAAACATGGGGAAACAATGAATGTAGGTAGTGACTGGGATAACACTGCATTTTATGGATCATCTGATATGATTACAAACATGAATAATGAAGATGATTGTATGGAGGATGTGATTATAGATGTGAATGATGATGAAGATCTTATTGAGGAAATGACAAGGACCGTCAAAGATGAACTTCGTGATTGCCCAAAATTGTTTGAGAAGTTAAAAAGTTGTGCAAAGACGCCATTGTATGCTGGTTGCACTAAATATACAACATTTTTAGCTGTACTTAAGCTGTATAATTTGAATGTAGACAACGGGTGGAGTGACACCAGTTTTACGAAACTACTTGCTCTCCTGAATGACATGCTCCCAGAAGAAAATGAGCTCCCGAGCCAAACATACGACACCAAATGAATTCTACGCTCAATGGGTATGATCTCTGAAAGAATACACGCCTTCACGAATGACAGTATACTATTTTTAAAGGACCAAAAATCACTTAAATAATTCCCAAAGTGTGGTGCTTCTCGATACAAGAAAGATTAATCTAGTCCTAATAAAGTTGTATGGTACTTTCCAATCATTCCAAGGTTTAGGCGCCTATATGGAAGTGAGGAGATTTCAGGGCAATTGACATGACATGCAGATACAAGAATTAAATATGGGATACTACGTCACCCAGCAGACTCTCCTCAGTGGAAGATAATTGATCATGAGTATCCTGAATTTGGAAACGAGTTGAGAAACCTTAGTCTTGCATTATCTACAGATGGAGTGAATCCTTTTGGTTTTCAAATAAATAGTCACAATACATGGCTGGTTATGTTGGTAAATTATAACTTACCCCCGTGGTTATGCATGAAATGAAAATACATCATGCTATCTATGATTATATCAGGACCAAAACAACCGAGTAATGATATTGATGTTTATTTAGCTCCATTGATCGAAGATTTGAAATTATTGTGGGATTCAGGTGTTACATTGTATGATGCTTACAGAAAGGAAGATTTTTATTTGAGAGCCATGTTGTACGGGACGATAAATGACTTCCATGATTATGGAAATTTGTCAGGATATAGCATTAAAGGAACTCAAGGGTGTCTCGTTTTCGAACAAAGTACACAATCAATTAGGTTGAAACATTCATCGAGAACCGTGTTTCTTGGACATCGAAGATTTCTGCCCCAAAGACATAAGTACCATTCTTGGATGACATCATTCGATGGAAGTTCAGAAGAGCGTACAAAACTGTCTCCACTAACATGCAATCAATTGTTTGAGAAAGTTAAAAATGTGGACACTACTTTTGGTAAACCAGCTTAAAAAACCTTAAGAAAATCAATTGGAAAAAGAGATCAATTTTTCTTTGAATTATAATACTGGAATTGTCTGTATGTCAGACATTTTCTTGATGTTATGCATGTAGAAAAAAATGTATTTGATAGTGTCATCGACACATTTCTAAATACATCTGGGAAAACAAAATATGGAATTAAGGCTAGGTTGGACATGGTTGAGATGGGAATACGAGAAGAGTTGGCACCAGTGAATGGTGAAAAAAGAAAATTTCTTCCTCCTGCTGCTTACACTCTTTCCAGGTAGGAGAGATATTAGTTTTGAAACTTCTTGAATGACGTAAAGTCTCCATAGGGGTATTCGTCAAATATCAGGAACCTCGTGTCAATGAGCGACTTGAAGTTAAAAGGTCTAAAATCACATGAATACCATGTTTTGATGTAAGATCTTATTCCTATTGCTTTATGTTGAATTTTTTCCAAGAATGTCCACCATACATTAACGAAACTATGTTTATTCTTCAAAGCTATATGCAGCAAAGTTATAGACCCTGAGAAATTTCCAACTATGTAAAGAGAAATTGTCGTCATATTATGTGAATTAGAAATGTTCTTCCCGCCTTCATTTTTTGATATGATGGTTCATTTGATGGTCCACTTGTTGAGATAGATTCAACTATGTGGTCCTGTACATTACATATAGATGTACCCCATTGAACGTTATATGAAGATTTTGAAAGGGTATGTCAAAAATCGAAGTCGGCCAGAGGGTTGTATTGCAGAGCGATATATTGTTGAGGAAGCCGTTGAATTATGTACCGAATACCTATCTGGTGTGGAAATCATTGGCCTATCGAAATCTCGTCACACTGGGCGGCTTGAGGGGGAAGAAATTTCTGGAAGACAGGTTGTCACAATCAATATTACAGATCGGGAGTAGGCCCACCTTTATGTTTTGCATAACAGTTTCGACGTTGACCCATATGTTGAAATCCACAAAGAAATTCTTAGGCATTTGAATCCATCTAGGGATGAAAAATGGATATCATATACACATAATAGATAGTTTATAGGATGGTTTCGGGACTATATTTTTAAGAAGTCAGATAAAAATCCAGAGTCAATTTCAGAACGACTTCAATGGCTAGCCGGAGGACCAAGTGTGTATGTATTATCTTACAATTCTTATGTAGTTAATGGTTATACATTTTATAATAATGAACATGATGGAGACAGTACCATGTAGAATAGTGGGGTTACACTTGTGGTTGAAGCGATATATGTTTCCGGTGCTAAGGACAGAAATCCAATTTATGCGAATATGTCATACTTTGGCATCATCAAACAAATATGGGAGTTGGATTATATGGAATTCCAAGTTCCAATTTTTCAATGCAAGTGGGTTGATAATAGGAGTTGTGTTAAAATTGATGAATTGGGATTCATGAAAGTTGATTTCAGTAAGGAAGGGTAGAAAGACGAACCATTTATAATGGCATCACAGGCAGTGCAAGTATTTAATGCTCTAGATACCGCAAACCGAAACTGGTCAATTGTTCTGTTATCGACCATAACAGCTGAAGGGTCAGATGAAAATTCAATGGAGGATGACCCTTTCATTGGGACTTCACAATCATTTCACAATGGTCCCAATGTAGACGACGTTTTTTATGTCAGAGGAGACCATAATGAAAGGATATGGATAGTCGATAGAGGGGTCAAATCCTTTCATCCATTAAAAAAAGGGAGTTCAATAATCAGGTTATTTTTTTATTGTAATATATATTGTGTTACATTATGTTATTATTTGTTCGATGCTGCTTTTATGTGATCTAAATTAAATGTTAAACCACTTTTGCAGATAATGACTTCTACACCTGCTGATGCACCCAATCTCGAGACACAATAGGTCTCTCAACCTGTTGCAGTTGGTCCCACTGCTGAGGTACATCATGTCTCTCAACCTGTTGCAGCTGGTCCCACTGCTGAGGTACAACAACTTTTATAACATATCACTTTTTTATCACATAATCTTTTATTACATTATACAAAACCGAGGATCTTTAAGGTATAGTGTCTTGGAAACCAGGAACTTAATACATGATAACATAAAAAAAATTCTTATTAAACACTTGAAAGGATTCTTCATTTGTTCATCCTAAGTTCATTACTGCATCTCATAACCTGGGAACATACATCAAAGGAAAGGGTGAGCAGAAGGCCCAGTAAGGGAAACAAGAGAAACATTTCACATGTGAACTTGATATATATCAATAAAGTCATGATAAATAGCTTTAAGGCATGGGAAAGAGATCATGAGGCATATTATAATGAAAAGAACATGATTAATAACTTGAATATCCGGCTACAACATTTGACTTAGACAATAATGAACATATCACCAAGGTCCATCCCCAAGGTTTCATTTAAAAAAAATACCAAGGTTATTCACCAAGGTATCATTAAAATTGTAATCCCTAGAGATTACATCATTACCCAATGAATTGGAGCGCTATCAGGGTGCACCCTTAAATTTGTCTTTATTATCATGTGATCCACATATATCATCATAAAAAATTTCATAAATAACCCATATAGCATAAAATAAATGGGTTTCATTTCATAATCATAACGTTTTAAAAATTGCTTTTAAGACATGATCTTTATGTCATTTTAAACCCACGAAAAAGGAAATCAGGTTTCATGTATGTAAATCCCAGAATTAAAATAGGAAATTTTGATATATATGTGAATACCATTATAGGAGAAATATCTTTGAGTATTCACTTAATAAAATAAAGGATTTTGAGAAAAATAGAGAGACATTTTGAGACAAATATTCTGCAGTATAACGGCTATGTTACAGGGTTTTAGAAAATATAGAAAAGAGAGGGGACATGGGTCAAACACTCATAAATGATCCATAAAATAGTAGAGAGATAGAATATAAAGGATATAAGAACATGGTAATGAAATTTTAAAGAAAACCCATATGAAATAAAAAACATGGAAGGAACACAAAAAAATGAGATTTCTCGTATGAAAATTCGGCAGCCTAACGACGTCACTTAAAACGTCAAAAAATAGATTGATGAGATCAAATAGGGTCTCTCATCATATGAAAATAAATATGATAGTATGATGGATATAGATATAATAACCCCACATAAGAAAAATGAACTCTAAAGACTTGACATTAAAATAGAACTTTGAAAATGAGAAGGGTGAAAGAATCCCTTACAAAAATTCAGCAGCCTAACAACGCCACTTAAACATTCCTAAAATGAAATGATGAGAGAAAGAGGGGGTCTATAATCATATGAACATGAAATGGAAAGTAATATGAATATAAAAGAACACCCCCAACATAAGAACATGGGGCTTAAAAGAAATTACATAAATAAGAGTACTTGAAAAGAAAGAGAGAGGTAGGATCCCTTACCTTAAAATGTAACTCTTAAAACTCGAAGGTCGGGACCTTGAGGGCTTGGGAGAACCTTGGGAGGACTCCTTGGGTGGTAAGGAGACCATAAATTTGTTTAGGAGGATTTAGGAATGAAAAAGATGAGAGAATGGCTAGGTATTTATAGGGGAAGTGAGGGGACAAGGCATTAATGGCCAAGGGACACCTCATCTGTGGTATGGGCAAAACTGTGTACCATTCAATGGTATTTCCTCATGGTATTGGCCACTTGGGACACCTCATACATTATCTTACTATTCATAAGTCGACCATAATGATTACATAATTATTACATCCTTAATGATGTCATTAAACACCCAAAACTCTAAACTGAAAATTCACTATTCACCAAAAATCCAACTTTTTCAGAAAAATCTCAAAAAAATTACCTTAACATAATATCGATGCTCTAAATTCAAAAATGAAATCCATTTTATAAAAATAATTTTCTAAATAATTTTGATTTAATTTTTAATTAAAAAACACTATTCACCAAAAATTCATTTTTTTCAGAAAACTCCCCAAAAATTACCTTAACATAATATCGATGATCTGAATTCAAAAATGAACCCCATTTTATAAAAATAATTTGCTAAATATTTTCAATTTAATTTTTAATTAAAAAACACTATTCACTCGAAAAAATTAATACTTGACTAATAATTTCTGAAATAGTTATTTACCTATTTTATTGAATCACATTACTTAATCAAGGTGCCTATATTATATTAATAATTTCTTTAAGTGAGATTACTAATCCATTTGGTCACATTACTAATCCTAAGCGTAAAATCACTATTCATAAATTACTATTCACCAAAAATTAAGTTGATCTTATTAGACTCTAAATTTCTTACTGAACACATTTGTAGAAGACCAATTTTTCAAAAATATTTACACATCATTAATTATTTAAGGTTTAAATAAATATTTTAAAATATCATTTTTCCAAAATTCATCAATAATATACATCCTAAATTAATCCGAAAATTTTAGAAAATTCACAAACTTCACCATAAGAAGAAATCACAATTTTTATTTATCAAAGGATTACATAAGGCATCTAAGGTCTCATTACATATCCCCTTATAACACCAACATAGGATCTAAGTGTAAGGTGTGATAAGGGGATAGAATCTTGGGGCGGCTCAGCCAACATTTCCCGAGTGGTGATTTCTATCAGCTTGAACTTCTCACGAAGGCGATTTTGTTCCAGTTTCACATGATGAAGTTCAGCTTGAGTTTGGTCCAGATCAAAGCTCAGTGGTGCTATGTCCTTCCCAAGTTTTGTTAGATGGGCTTTGATCGGCCCAAGACTACTGGATGAGGCCATCGAATTTTCTTTCTATATCAATTAACCAAGATCACTTGTATTTATAGACAATAATCGCAACATTTAGTTTCCAATGGTCATATTGACCAATGGTCATATAAAAGTCGAAACCCAACGGTCTCATTTTAATTATACTCATTTTATTAAATGAAATAGTTTTGTTGAGTATAAAATAAAATAACACACAAAATTAGGAAACAAAATTTATTCAAAATTTCGGGTCGTTACATTCTTCCCCCCTTAAGAAATTGCGTCCTCACAATTTTTTTAAAAATTGGGCTTGGAAATTTCATTGAAAGTCCCACATCGGAAAAATAGTCAGTAAAACTATTACTTTAAAAGAAAGAAAGGGAAGTACAAAGGTCACCTGAGTTAACCCATACTGGGGTTCTATGTAGGAAAACATGGATATGGAGGAGAAAACAAACCATCAAGTTCTGATGGAGAGTGATAGAAAACATGTCTAGGATAAAGTTAACCACCATCAAATCAAAAAATTGTGATGGGTTAAATGGTCTTTGATTACCCAGTAGGAAACGTAAACCAACAATGTTTTTGTTTTATGTTCCTTTTAATAATTCTGAGGAATTAATTTACTACATAGAATAAAAACACAAGGAAATATACTTACCTTTAAGTAGAGTTTCATCCTTTAATAAGTTTCTACTAAGACTAATCTTTTCTTCAAACAATGAGCATTCAAAAACACTTGGTCTCATCAAAAGCACAAGAATCATCTTCTAGAGAATCACATAATCCACAAAAGATTAACTATCTATTTATTATATCTTTAAACATTATCCCAAAAATATAAAGGGTAAGATAAAACAACTCTTCAAAACGAAAGAACCCCATAGGAAGGGAAACTACTTTTAAATCTTCAAAATTCCACAGTACTTCCCAAAGTTCATCATAGACCATTCCATAAATAATTATCCTTCAAATTCCTCAAAATAAACCAAACTAAGATTGAAACCCAAATATAAGAAGGATTTGATAACATAGTATTCCAAGATAAACTTTATTTTTCATCTCCAAAAAACATCAACCACTCTTAATGTCTTATAACAAAAGTAACTAAACTAATCACATTTTCCCCAAGATAGGTTAATCATTTCCATAAGTAACCTAAATTACCATAATTTCACCTTAAATTCATCAATTATTCAAAATATTAGTCAACCTTTACTTCTTAAAGAAAACACCATAGTAATTGAAAGAGCGCTGTCGTGGGCGCCCTCAAATGATTAGTGTGATTTAGGGTACTTAGGTGCAGCAGAGTGGCTGACCAAGGTCGTCTCTCAAAGGAGGAAGTGAATTTAACAACTTATTAGAGGTATTCTAAAAATAAAATAAAAGAGAATAAAATAAAAACACTACTTTAAAGAATTGGTTTTTTTTATAGTTTATGAATCTAGAAGAAGTTTGCTGGAAGAAGACTGTATATTTTTTTTGTTTTTAGTTTTGAAATGAATTTCGATTAAAATGACACAACTAGAAGATGTTTTTTTAGAAATCTATTTAAAAGGAGTAATCGATCTAACTCTACCTCTTCAATTTATTATTAATCATTATCATTTAAATTAACATTCACTTAATTATGATCCCTTAATTTTTTAAATCCCGAACCCTACGAGAATCAACTTTACCACGAAGATGATGTGAATTTAACCCTAGGCTAACTTCGGAACATGCAATCGCAGCACCCTGCTTTGATTGATGTTCTAAGATTAAATTATGGTCAGTGGTAAATTAAGGCTCATATCCATTCTGGAAATGAGGATGAATTTTGTTTAGGGATTATATTTGAACTCTACAAATTTATCCCGTGTGGTCTTGTATTACCGATTAAGATCGCGCTCTCACAATTTACACAAAATCCCGACCTCACGTGTTTTTGTGTTAATTGTTCAATTGCTTTCTTAGTTTTTTGTAATTTAAAAACACAATTCATGGATCATATTATTTTAATTAAAGTAGCTCATTGATTCAAAATAAATGAATGAAAAAGGATAGAGGTCGATCGATTACTAAAAAGAACTACTCTTCCATGGGTGGCGTAATCATCGTAGAAGCGTTTTGCATGTGCAAAGGTTTAAAATGGGTATAACCCAATAACGCTTCTACTAAAGAATTCCAGCACAATTAGGAAGATTAAGAGAAGAATAAATTTAAACAAAACAGAAGAAAAGAGAATAAATGAAATAATAACAAAGAAGTTTATTACATAAACAAAATCATTACAACATGAAGGAGAAGAAGAAGGCTTCGTCGAAGGGATCCTTGCTTCAAGAGATACCCTTATTGAAATGGTTGGATAATTGGAGTGGATCAACTTCTCCTCTGCCCTCAACATCCCAATGAACGTCCCAACCCCTCCAAATGAGAAAAACTCCAATTTATAGAGGGGAGGGGAGAAGAGGTTACAAGTGGTTTCAAGTGTGAATGTGGAAATTCGGCCAAATATTTTACTGAACATTGAACCTCCAATTTGACCACAAAAACGCGTGAATTGTCCGGCCTTCCAGAAGTATAAAATGTGAGGATATGCGTCATCTACCTCTTCAAAAAATTTAGGCTCAATACAATCCCATACGTAGGAGTTATGGCCGAAATACAGAAGCTTATCCATTCTGGTGAGTCCAGCCCAGCTTTGACTTTATGGCCCAATTACTCCATTAAAATGCATTCTTTTGATCTAGTGTACTGAATAAAAGTTGTATATAATTAGGTTAGGAAAACTGTTACAAAATTTAAAATTCAACTAATAAATATAAAAATATTTATATTCGAAATACAACAGTGCACTATTAAGGGTAAAACTGGAATTTTCAACAAATTTTCAAATGAATGATCAAATCCCAAATATTTTATAAATAAACATATTTAACACAATGTGATGAAATTATATCATTTATTATCAATAAAATATTCAATAAAATAGTGTTTTATCAACTCCCCCACACTTACCCTTTTGCACACCTGGGCAAAACCTCATATCAAGTAAACATCAATATCAAATCAAAACCAATTTTAAAACACATATCCTTAAGATCAATCAATTTCACAACAAGAATAAAAAGATATCATGCCTCATAAAAAACCTTATTTCAAGTTCTCCATTTATATCATTCAATATATTTCCACTTCATTTATCCGCCCATGCACAAAACACTTACCTCGCTTGAATTTTCTCTCATCACTCAAATATCAATTTTTTTGCAATGTCTTTCTCATCCAAACTCATACAAGGGTCACCATAGGATTGATAGATTCCTACATCGCTACCCGATGTGAGTCAAGGACATATGTTTATCATGAGGACTTTTCAGGGTTGTTCTGTGGCTTTCGGTTGGTAGGATTAAGATGTGAAAAACTCTGAGGCTGAATGAGGAGGGCTTGACTCTTTTGAAGCAAAATTGCATTAATCTAATTTTCACTTAAATATGGTCTTCTCTTCAATCCCCATAGTATCAATTCAGCTCCATCATCATGAAAATTCATGAAAGGTTTACACCATTCATCATTTCATCATAAAAAAATGTCAATCTTCTCAAACATGATTTTCTTGAAAGCTCCAGATGGGCACAACTTTCCACCTCAATTAGAAGCTCCAGAAAAGGCACAGCTTCACTTGTCACGAAATCTCCCGAAAAGGCATAGCTTTCAATATAATTACTTTATTTAGTAGCAAGCACTCTCTTCAGAATTTAATTTTCCACCCAAAGTATCACAGAATGTGGTGGCAAAACCCAAGACAACTTCCCCCACACTTAAGCTCAACTAGATTATGCAATTTCACTTCAAGAGTTGGTTGGATAGGGAAAATTGGCTTGTAATGTGGATAACCTAACAGGATTTGCATGGCTTCTAAGGGCTAAAAGGATTAAATATTCAAGGTAGGCCATTATAAAAAAGGATTCTTTGAAATAGGGGCTTTAATACCAAACAAATGCCTCAATCATTTAAACATAAGTACCTTAAACCCTCAAGTTTTGACAGGAATAGATCAAATTCTGGTTAAATCAAGTATGGTTTGGTTCTCTAAAGAAGTGAGGTGAATGTAAAGAATATGAAAATAATGGTTTAGAAGCCTCACAGGAAAGTGATTTCAAATATAAAGACAGTGATATTGGCATGGGATTCAAAATTCAGCGTACTTTTCATGAAATTACTAAATATTTCAACTTGAAACAAAGTCATTTAAGCATTCATTTAAGCTTAGTTTCAAGGGGTAAATTGTTTCACTTATTGATATGGATTTAAAAATGGTGATGAGAATCATTTTAGCTCAAAATGTTTCAAAAAAACACAGAAAATTGTAAAATAAACACACAAAATTTGAAAAACACACAATTTTTTTTTGAAAAAACACGCAATTTTTTTTTGGTTTTTTTTAAACAGGAAATCAATTGAAATTACTAAACTAAAAGGTTCCCTCCCCCACACTTAAAATATTGCATTGTCCTCAATGTGAACCCGTGAGATGATATATGCACATAAAATCAGAATTTTTAAATAGGACAAATAATATAAAAGTGAAAGGGTTAGGAACAACCTGATGTGATCAAGTGATGATGAGGTCATGCAGTGTGATAAAATCCACTGCATCAGTAGGATGTCCCTCAATGTATCTCTTCAAACGTTGACCATTGACTGTAAAGTTCCTTCCAGTGTCCTCTTGTGTGATCTCCACTGCACCATAAGGAAAAACATTAGACACAATATAAGGACCTAACCATGTAGAACGCAACTTACCAGACATCAACTTCAGTCGTGAACTATAGAGAAGGAATTTCTCTCCAACATGAAACTCCCTTTGTTGGATCATTTTGTCATGAGCTGCTTTTGATCTTTCCTTGTAGAGCCTTGAGTTCTCATATGATGACAGTCGAATCTCCTCAAGCTCTTGAATTTGCAACTTCCTTTGAATTCCATCTTGGGCCAAATCCATGTTGCATTTTTTTATAGCCCAATATGCCCGATGCTCGACTTCCACAGAAAGATGACATGATTTCCCAAAAACAATCCGAAATGGGGACATACCAATGGGGGTATTGTATGATGTCCTATAAACCCACAATGCATCATCCAAGCGCTTGCTCCAATCCTTCCTATTTGGCTGCACGATTTTCTCCAAGATTTGTTTCAACTCACGATTTGAAACCTCAGCCTGGCCATTTGTTTGGGGGTGGTATGGTGTTGATGTTTTGTGTGTCACCCCATACTTTCGAAGGAGGGAAGAAAAATTCCTATTGCAAAAGTGTGTCCCTTGGTCACTGATGATGGCCTTTGGTACTCCAAACCTGCAAAAAATATGTGCTTTGACAAAGTCCACAACAACATGAGAATCGTCAGTCCTGGTGGCCTTGGCCTCCACCCATTTACTCACATAATCAACAGCAACCAAAATATATAAAAATCCAAATGAACTAGGAAAAGGACCCATAAAGTCGATGCACCATACATCAAAAATCTCACAAAATAGTATGGGTTGTTGGGGCATCTCATGTCTCTTAGAAATGTTCCCAGTGTGTTGGCAACGAGAGCATGACTTACAAAACAAATGGGCATCATAGAACAAGCTAGGCCAATATAATCCAGAGTCCAAAACCTTCCTAGCTGTACGTTGGGGTCCAAAGTGTCCACCACAAGCAAGTGTATGACAGAAATGCAAAACAGACTCAAACTCATGATCGTGAACACACCTCCTAATGACTTGGTCACTACACATGAGCCAGAGGTAAGGATCATCCCACACATAATACCTAGACTCACTTTTTAATTTTTGGACTTGATGCTTATTCAAATTTACAGGGATTTCAGAGGCAACAATGTAATTAACTAAATCAGAATACCAAGGATGCTCACCTGATATGGTATATAGATGCTCATCGGGGAAAGTGTCCCGAAGTGGTACCTGGTCCAAGGTGTCACCCTCTAGTGTGGGAGTAAGCCTACTCATGTGGTCTGCCACCAAATTCTCTGACCCCTTCTTGTCCTTTATCTCAAGGTCAAACTCTTGAAGAAGGAGCATCCAACGGATAAGTCGTGGCTTTGCATCTGGCTTCTTTAGGAGGTACCTCAAAGCTGCATGGTCAGAAAAAACAACTACTTTAGAGCCCAAAAAATATGAACGGAATTTATCTAAAGAAAATATGACAGCAAGAAACTCCTTTTCTGTGGTAGTGTAGTTTGATTGGGCTGAATCCACTATCCTCGATGCATAGGCGATCACATGTGAATGTCCTTCCACCCTCTGAGATAAGACAGCTCCAACCGCGAAGTTGGAGGCGTCACACATAAGCTCAAAAGGAATCTCCCACCGTGGGGGCTGTATGATAGGTGGAGTGGTCAGACGTTGTTTTAGCTCATCAAATGAATTCCTACAAGAAACATCAAACACAAAATCAGAATCCTTTTGAAGTAATCTTGACATAGGAAGAACAATCTTACTAAAATCTTTGATGAAGCGCCGATAAAATCCTACATGCCCTAGGAAAGATCTAACATCACGCACACATGAAGGATATGGTAAGGATGAAATAATGTCTATCTTAGATCTATCAACCTCTATCCCATGTTTTTACACTACATTCCCTAAGACAATGCCATGCTCTACCATGAAATGACACTTTTCAAAGTTCAGGGCCAGATTCTTCTCAATACAACGATTCAACACCTTTCCCAAACTCTTTAGACATTCATCAAATGAGGATCCATACACTGTAAAATCATCCATAAATACCTCCATGCAGGTCTCAATAAAATCCGAAAAAATACTCACCATACATCTCTGGAAGGTACCTGGGGCGTTGCAAAGTCCAAATGGCATCCTTAGGTAGGCAAAGGTACCGAATGGGCAGGTGAATGTCGTCTTCTCCTGGTCCTCCGGAGCTATAGGAACCTGAAAATATCCAAAAAATCCATCCAATAAACAATAGTGTGTCTTCCCAGGTAGTCTCTCAAGCTTCTGATCAATAAATGGGAGGGGGAAATGGTCCTTGCGAGTGGACTGATTTAGTTTCCTATAATCAATACACACACGCCAACTATTTTGCACCCTCATTGGAACTAACTCATCTTTCTCATTTTTAACAACGAAAACACCACTTTTCTTAGGCACAACCTGAATAGGACTTACCCACTGAGAATCTGAAATGGGAAATATTATACCTACCTCGAGCAATTTCTTAAATTCCTTTTTAACAACTTCCAGGAGGGTGGGATTGAGTCTCCTTTGTGGTTGTCTCACCGGTTTAGCCCCAAACTCCAAGAGAATCCTATGCATGCAAATGTAGGGGCTAATACCTGATATGTCAGCCAAGGTCCACCCAATCGCCCTGATGTTATCCCTCAAAATATTCAAAAGCTTTTCTTCATGTTCAAAAGGGAGATTATTAGCAATGATAACAGGTAATCTCTCACCATCCAACAAGTATGAGTATTTCAGATTTGGTGGCAATGGCTTGAGTTCTAATGAAGGAGGGTGTAGTATGGATGGAGACATTGAAGGAACTAAAATATTTGCACAAAGAGCATCAGTATCAGAATAGACATCATCAAAATCATAGAATAAAGCATCAAATCCATCAGCATACTCAACCGCCATTTCATAATCAGAGTGAACATGATCAAAATCAGAATATGAATCCACATCAAAATCAAATCCAAGATAGGATTGTGTATCAGCAACATGTGCGGAAGTGATCTTAGACATCAAACTCGAACCAATACTCATAATCTCCCTAAGCATAGGACAATCAAATTCTATGGAGTTTTTATTTGGTGGTTCAAAATGGGATATAACAAAAGCAGAATGGTCCTCTGAGGGGTACTTCATGGAATCCATAACATTAAATATCACAACTTCATCTCCAAACTCCATGGAAACTGTACCCTCATTGACATTTATGATAGTTTTTGCTGTCTTGAGGAAGGGCCTACCTAAGATAATGGGGGCATGAGAAATTACCTGATCATCCTCCATGTTAAGCATATAGAAGTCTGCTAGAAAGATCATGTCTCTTACCCAAACAAGTACATCCTCAAGAACTCCCGCTGGATATGCCGTAGCTCTATTCGCCAACTGCACCACTACTCTTGTTGGCTTCAACTCACCAACCTGCAAGGAAGAGAATACAGAGTGAGGCATCACATTTATGGAAGCTCACAAATCACAAAGAGCATAAGAGAAGTGCAACTCCCCTATGGTACATGGGATGGTGAATGTCCTGGGATCCTTGCACTTTGTTGGCATTGCTAGAGTTGGTGTAATGAGTGCCGATACATTCCTTACAAGGTTTATCCTCTCATTCCCCTTGAGCCCTCTTCGATTAGTGCACAGTTCTTTTAAGAATTTGGCATACCTTGGGATTTTCTTAATGGATTCAAGTAGAGGAATGTTGATCTCTACACGCTTGAATGTGTCCAAAACCTCCTTTTTCATTGCTTCTTCAGCCATCTTCTTGGTTTGAACAACCCTGTTTGGAAAAGGAAGGGGTTTAGGAGGAACATCATCAATATTTTTCTTACTTTTATCTTTCTCCTTGGATTTCTCATCAGTTGGTTTGGAATGCGGCTTCTCTGGAGTTGAGGTGAATCCCGGTGGAATGGTAGGTACAGATGTATCGTTCATTTGCTTCCCACTTCTCAATGTGATGGAACTAACATTCCCCTTTGGATTTGGAGTGGGTTGGGAAGGTAGATTTCTGGAATTCTTACTTACAAGTTCATGGAGGGCGGTGGCAATCTGGCTCATTTGAGTCTTCAACTCCCTCAGCTCCGAACTTTGACTCTTCAGCTCATTCTGTTGATTAAGAACAATTTGCTTCAAAAGATCATCAGTATTAGAATCTACCTTTAGTGGATGATTCCCTTGTTGCTGACTTGCTGATGCTTGGGCTTCAAATCTCCTTTGGGGTTGTTGGAAACCCTACTGGTAAGGCGGAGGCTGCTGGAAGTTTGGTTGAAAAGGGGGCCTTTGTTGTTGTCCAGAGCCATACCTCATGTCCAGTTGATCTTTCCACCCTTGGTTGTATGTTGGAGAAAATGAATCAAACTTCTTTTGGGGATATGGTTGTTGTTGCTGCTGAAATGGTCTCCCTGGGAATACTGCTGCACAATCCTCTATCTCTTGTAGTTGTGGTCAACAGTCAGTTGGGTGGATTGTCTCAGTGCAAATGCCACAAGGCCTTGAAGGAGGGGGTAGAGATGTCTTTTGTGCCAAAGCAATTTGCCTCACCATATTTGTCAATTCTTCTAACTTGGGAATTTTGGGCCATCTTGTCGATCAATGCATGTGCGGCTACTGGTGTCTTGTCCACCAATGCTCCTCCAGCTGCAGCATCCACCATGCTCCTCTCCATGGGTGTGAGTCCTTCATAGAAGTATTGGATGAAGAGTTTCTCACTGATTTGGTGATGCGGACAGCTTGCACACAACTTCTTGAATCTCTCCCAATACTCATACATTGACTCCCCTTATGCTTTCTTGATCCCCGATATCTCCTTACGAATGGAAGTGGTCCTTGATGCTGGAAAAAATCTCTGCAAGAAAAGACGTTTCAAATCGTTCCAACAAGTTACATCTTCGGGTTGTAAATAATACATCCAGTCTTTTGCAGCTCTATCAAGTGAGAATGGGAATGCTCTTAATTTGATTTGATCTTCAGAAACATTTCTTGGTTTAAGGGTTGAGAAAACCACATTAAATTCTTTCAAATGTTTATTGGGATCCTCACCAGAGAGGCCATGAAACTTTGGAAGTAAGTGAATTAACCCAGATTTCAGTTCAAAGTCCGATTCGAGATTTGGGTATGCAATACAATTTGGTTGATAGTTAATATCAGGTGCAGCCAATTCTCGAATGGTTCTATTAAGTTCATTTCCATTGTTTTCAGCCATTGATTCCTATTTTATGTTTGAATTTGAATAGCTTCCAATTTCAATGTTTCTAGAAGAGAGGAATTCACCAACTGGTTGAATATTGAAACTTCCCGTAGACTGAGAATTTCTGATTCGATCCCTAAGGATACGTTCAATCTCAGGGTCAAGATCTAAGAGATCTTCGGGATTAGTTCGTGTCATAGATTAAATAAAAATGAAAAGAAAGAAAGTGGACCATAGTAAAATAAAAATGAGAAGTTTGAGTTGATGGTCCAAAAATAAGTAGAAGAAAATAAAAGAAGAAGAAGAAAAATCAGATTGGGTAAAGAAGGAAGAAAGAAGAGAGGAAGAGAATAAAATGTAAAATAAAATAAATACCTCTAATTGGTTGAAATAATTACTTGCCTCCCCGGCAACGACTCCAATTTGAAAGAGCGCTGTCATGGGCGCCCTCAAATGATTAGTGTGATTTGGGGTACTTAGGTGCAGCAGAGTGGCTGACCAAGGTCGTCTCTCAAAGGAGGAAGTGAATTTAACAACTTATTAGAGGTATTCTAAAAATAAAATAAAAGAGAATAAAATAAAAACACTACTTTAAAGGATTGGGTTTTTTTTATAGTTTATGAATCTAGAAGAAGTTTTCTGGAAGAAGATTGTATATATTTTTTGTTTTTAGTTTTGAAATGAATTTCGATTAAAATGACACAACTAGAAGATGTTTTTTTAGAAATCTATTTAAAAGGCGTAATCAATCTAACTCTACCCCTTCACTTTATTATTAATCATTATCATTTAAATTAACATTCACTTAATTATGATCCCTTAATTTGTTAAATCCTGAACCCTACGAGAATTAACTTTACCACGAAGATGATGTGAATTTAACCCTAGGCTAACTTCGGAACATGCAATCGTAGCACCCTGCTTTGATTGATGTTATAAGATTAGATTATGGTCAGTGGTAAATTAAGGCTCATATCCATTCTAGAAATGAGGATGAATTGTGTTTACGGATTATATTTAAACTCTAAAAATTTATCCCGTGTGGTCTTGTATTACCGATTAAGATCGCGCTCTCACAATTTACACAAAATCCCGACCTCGCGTGTTTTTGTGTTAATTGTTCAATTGCTTGCTTAGTTTCTTGTAATTTAAAAACACAATTCATGGATCATATTATGTGAATTACAGTAGCTCATTGATTCAAAATAAATTAATGAAAAAGGATAGAGGTCGATCGATTACTAAAAAGAACTACTCTTCCATGGGTGGCGTAATCATCGTAGAAGCGTTTTTCATGTGCAAAGGTTTAAAATGGGTATAACCCAATAACGCTTCTACTCAAGAATTCCAGACCAATTAGGAAGATTAAGAGAGGAATAAATTTAAAAAAAACAGAAGAAAAGAGAAGAAATAAAAGAATAACAAAGAAGTTTATTACATAAACAAAATCATTACAACATGAAGGAGAAGAAGAAGGCTTCGTCAAAGGGATCCTTGCTTCAAGATCTACCCTTATTGAAATGGTTGGATAATTGGAGTGGATCCACTTATACTCTTCCCTAAACTTCCCAATTAACGTCCCAACCCCTCCAAATGAGAAAAACTCCAATTTATAGAGGGGAGGGGAGGAGAGGTTACACGTGGTTTCAAGTGTGAATGTGGAAATTCGGCCAAATATTTTAATGCAAATTTCACCGCCCATTTGACCACCAAAACGCGTGAATTGTCCGGACTTATAGAAGGATCAAATGTGAAGATATGGGTCCTATATCTCCTCTCCAAATTTGGGCTCAATAAAAGCCCATATGTAGGAGTTATGGCCTAAATACATAAGCTTATCCATTCTGGCGAGTCCAGCCCAGCTTTGACTTTATGGCCCAATTACTCTATTAAAATGCATTCTTTTGTTCTAGTGTCCTGAATAAAAGTTGTAGATAATTAAGTTAGAAACACTGTTACAAAATTTAAAATTCAAATAAAAAATATAAAAATATTTATATTCGAAATACTACAGTGCACTATTAAGGGTAAAACTGGAATTTTCACCAAATTTTCAAATGAATGATCAAATCCCAAATATTTTATAAATAAACATATCTAACACAATGTGAGGAAATTATATCATTTATTATCAATAAAATATTCAATAAAATAGTGTTTTATCAGTAATCTATTTACATTGATCATATAGGGTTCCCAAATTAGTGAACGTCTTCCAAAATAATATTCATCTTTTAATCCCCTAATCATTTTTTAAGAAGAACAGCTTCACAACATCAACATGTGATACGTAACAATAGATGTTTTCCATAATGATATAAAACCATCTTATGTAGTGAATCTATGTTCTTAGAAAACATTAAAGATATACTCATAGAGCACGAACTAAAATACAAAATGACTAGACAATTATTGCGAAGAAGTTACATGTACTTCAGTCATCATGATCCGTCTCAGCATAGGACTTGCATTGTTCCCTTGTCCTTGAATATTGTTGATACTCATCATGCTTCTCATCCCTTCCAAGAGAGCATTTCCTTGGATAATGTCCAACTTCTCCACATTTAAGACATTGCAAAGTATAAGGTACATTAGATTGAACCTTATCTCCATTCATCACATTATCCATTTTTTTAAAGCAATTTGCTACTTTATTCCCTATCATCCCACACTTAAAACATTTCCTGGTTCCTTTGTGAAATTTTCCTTGGTGCCTCTTTCCACACTTTTTTCACAAAGGAAATTGGGTCTTCTTTCCCTTATAAACTTTATCAGATGAACATCCTTGAGACTTCATCTTCATCTTCCTGGATGAATTTGGACATTCAACTAGGTACCAATTATTAATTGTGATTTTTGATAGCTGGTTTGGAATAATCACAATATGTTCAACTTGATATCTCGTCATCTCTGTCATATTAATAGGGAAATCATCACATTTCCTATCACATTGGTTGTTGGGACATGTTATTCTATTTCCCACCATTAACTAAGAAAATAAAGTATAATTAGGGGGCTTAAATACTTATCCAATAATCATGAAAAGGAAAATTTAAGCATAGAAGGATAAACTTGTAGAAGAAAAGTATATCTTAACTTGTGATCCCCTAGGTTCCAATCTAGGTTATCCATGACCATATATTATTATGTGATTCTTTATTATATTTTATCTTTGTTCCTTTAATAATGGTTTATACTAAGCTTATGAATTTACCAAAGCATATCCCCCGGGAGTGTCAAACCAAGAGTGCAGCAAGGCCCGTTGTCATGCACCAGGTTACCCCGGGTCTAGCCCGAAACACCTTGTCAGAGCTTTCACTCCTAGGTACATCTATTCCAGACCCACCTCTACTTGTTTGTATCCAGACATGGATTTATTTTTTTGAAAACCAATTACTCAATACTTCACCAAAATACCAGGATGTTTTCCTGTATTTAATATTTTTATTAAGAAAACTTGTAATGTTTTCAAATCCTAATTTCCACAAATAAATAAACCATCCTTTGATACCAACTATAACATCCCACCTTTTTATCACATAATATTTTATTACATTATACAAAACCGAGGATCTTTAAGGTTTAGTGTCTTGGAAACCAAGAACTTAATACATAATAACATAAAAAAAATTCTTCTTAAACACTTGAAAGGATTATTCATTTGTTCATCATAAGTTCATTATTGCATCTCATAACCTGGGAACATAAATCAAAGGAAAGGGTGAGCAGAAGGCCCAGTAAGGGAAACGGGATAAACATTTCACATGTGAACTTGATATACATCAATAAAGTCATGATAAATAGCTTTAAGGCATGAGAAAGAGATCAAGAGACATATTATAATGAAAAGAACATGATTCATAACTTGAATATGTGGCTACAAAATTTAACTTAGACAATCATGAACATATCACCATGTTCCATCCCCAAGGTGTCATTTAAAAAAAATTACCAAGGTTATTCACCAAGGTATCGTTAAAATTGTAATCCCTAGAGATTACATCATTACCCAATGCATTGAAGCTATATCAGGGAGCACCCTTAAATTTGTCTTTATTATCACATGAGACACATATATAATCATCAAACATTTCATAATTTACCCATATATCATAAAAGAAATGGGTTTCATTTCATAATCATAACGTTTTAAAAACTGCTTTTAAGACATGATCTTTATGTCATTTTAAACCCATGAAAAAGGAAAGCGGGCTTCATGTATGTAAATCCCAGAATAAAAATAGGAAATTTTGATATATATGTGAATAACCTTATAGGAGAAATGTCTTTGAGTATTCAATTAATAAAATAAAGGATTTTTAGAAAAAGAGAGAGACATTTTGAGACGAAAATTCTGCAGCATAACAACTATGTTACAGGGTTTTAGAAAATATTGAAAAGAGAGGGGACATGGGTCACCCACTCATAAATGATCCATAAAACAATAGAGGGACCAAATATAAAGTATATAAGAACATGGTAATGAAATTTTAAAGACATACCATATGAAATAAAAAACATGGAAGGAAGACAAAAAATGAGATTTCTCTTATGAAAATTCGGCAGCCTAATGACGTCACTAAAAACTTTAAAAAATGGATTGATGAGATCAAATAGGGTCTCTCCTCATATGAAAATAAAGAGGAAAGTATGATGGATATAGATATCATACCCCAAAATAAGAAAAAGTAACTTGAAAGACTTGACATTAAAATAGAACTTTGAAAATGAGAAGGGTGAAAGAATCCCTTACAAAAATTCGGCAACCTAACGTCGCTACTTAAACATTCATAAAATGAAATGATGAGAGAAAGGGGGGGGGGTATCTCATCATATTAAAATGAAAATTAAATTAATATGAATATAAAAGAACAACCCAAATATAAGAACATGGGGCTTAAAATAAATGACATAAACGAGAGTACTTGAAAAGAAAGAGAGAGGTAGGATCCCTTACCTTAAAACGCAACTCTTAAAACTCGAAGGTTGGGACCTTGAGAGATTGGGAGAACCTTAGGAGGACTCCATGGATGGTAAGGAGACCAGAACATCATTTAGGAGGATTTTGGAATGAAAAGGATGAGAGAATGACTTGGTATTTATAAGGGAAGTGAGGGGACAGGGCATTAATGGCCAAGGGACACCTCATCGGTGGTATGGGAAAAACTATGTACTATTCAATGGTATTTCCTCATGGTATTGGACACTAAGGACACCCCATAATTTATATTACTATTCATAAGTCGACCATAATGATTACATAATTATTACATCCTTAATGATGTCATTAAACACCCGAAACTCTAAATTGAAAATTCACTATTCACCAAAAATCCAACTTTTTCAGAAAAATCCCAAAAAATTACCTTAACATAATATCGATGCTCTGAATTGAAAAATGAAATCCATTTTATAAAAATAATTTTATAAATAATTTTAATTTAATTTTTAATTAAAAAACACTATTCACCGGAAATTTAATTTTTTCAAAAAACTCCCCAGAAATTACCTTAACATAATATCGATGCTCTGAATTCAAAAATGTACTCCATTTTATAAAAATAATTTTCTAAATATTTTCAATTTGATTTTTAATTAAAAAACACTATTCACCCGAAAAAATTAATACTTGACTAATAATTTCTGAAATAGTTATTTACCTATTTTATTGAATCACATTACTTAATCAAGGTGCCTATATTATATTAATAATTTCTTTAAGTGAGATTACTAATCCATTTGGACACATTACTAATCCTAAGCGTAAAATCACTATTCATAAATTACTATTCACCAAAAATTAAGTTGATCTTATTAGACTCTAAATTTCTTACTGAACACATTTGTAGAAGACCAAATTTTGAAAATCTTTACACATCATTAATTATTTAAGGTTTACATAAATATTTTAAAATATCCTTTTTCCAAAATTCATCAATAATATACATCCTAAATTAATCCAGAAATTTTAGAAAATTCACAAACTTCACCATAAGAAGAAATCACAATTTTTATTTATAAAAGGATTACATATGGAAGCTAAGGTATCATTACATATCCCCTTATAACACCAGCATAGGATCTAAGTGTAAGGTGTGCTAAGGTGATAGAATCTTGGTGCGGCTCAGCCAACATTGCCCGATTGGTGATTTCTATCAGCTTGAACTTCTCACGAAGGCAATTTCGTTCCAGTTTCACACGATGAAGTTCGACTTGGGTTTGGTCCAGAGCAAAACCCAGTGGTTCTACCTCCTTCCCAAGTTCTGTAAGATGAGCTTCAATCAGCCCGAGACTACTGCATGAGTCCATAGAATCTTATTTCTATATTAATTAACCAAGATCACTTGTATTTATAGACAATAATCACAAAATTTAGTTTCCCATGGTCATATTGACCAATGGTCTTATAAAAGTCGAAACCCGACGGTCTCATTTTAATTATACTCATTTTATTAAATGAAATAGTTTTGTTGAGTATAAAATAAAATAACACACAAAATTAGGAAACAAAATTTATTCAAAATTTCGGGTCGTTACAGGTTTCTCAACCTATTGCTGCTGGTCCCAGTGCCGATGCTAGCGCTTCGGAGGACCATAATGATGATGCAGAAATCAAGGAAATGGTAGGTAATGAAACCCCGACGGCACAAAAAAAACAGGTGCACCGTAGTTTGACAGTTTTAGCCAAAATCCTTAAGGCAAAAGAAAAAGGCATCAAATATTAGGTGGGATGGAATAATCGAGGCCAGTATGTAAACCCCCAACAAATCCATGTTTAGTAGCTACATTGGAATCCTCACTCGGCAACGCGTGCCGATTGATGTAGAGTCGTGGCACCATGTTGTCAGCGGGTGGAAAAAATTAATGTGGGAAGAGATTATGGTAAAATTACGATATCGTTTATTTAATTTATTAAAATAAAATAAAATAAAATAGTGAAATATTGACTAACTCTTCATGATCTCTTGCAGAGTGAATTTATAGTAGATGTCTCGCACAAAGAATATGTATTAAGACTGGCAGGAAGGGTTCATAGAGGCTTTTTCACCATTTTAACGAAACATCATCTGAATGATGCTGAAGGGAAAATCAATCCGCACCCACCTCCTTTTTATGCACACTTGATATCCCAAGGAGCATGGGATGCATTTTGAAACTGTCGTGCAGAGCAGAATTTTCAGGTACATTGTGTTTGGTTACACGTTGTTTAACATTTCTTGTATTCATCACTTTGATTGACAATTTTTTATTTATGAAATAGCAACTGAGTTCTGAAAATAAATAACGGGCAGCAAAACCAGTGTACCCCTACCGTAAAGCAAGGCTGGGGTACACTTCAATTGAAAAACAATTGGTACGTATTTTAAAAGTACTGTAATACTTTTATGTGAAATAAAACAAAACTGTAACCATGTTTCTCTGTTTATATGTAGATTGATGAATCAAAATCCCAAGCCACTTCTATCCCACACCATGTGCTATGGAAGGAGGCTCGTGTTAATAAAGAGGAGAAACTGGTAGATGAAAACACACAAAAAGTGTGGGAAACATGTGTAAGTATGACATAATATATATTTTTTCTTTAAATCACTATTACATAATGATTATTACTTATTTTCCCATATTTTCTATTTGACATAGTCATAGGAATAAAAAACACCCACACCAGATGCAGACATACTTTCAGCGGCCTTGAAACAGCCAGAACAGTATGGCCGCGTCAGAGGTGTGGGTTTTGGGGTGACACCCCAGAAGTATTTTCAGAAAAAAAAACAAGAGGATGAACAACCTAAAGAAATTAAAATGATGAGAGATAGAGTAACTAACCTTGAATAAATAATCGAAAGTTAGGGATAGTTGATAGCAACTTTGATGGGGGAGAGTCGAAGAGAACAAACAACTCAAGAACAACCCGCACGAGAAGATCCCTCCCCACCCCCACCAGCTTTGAGGTGAGCCATTCCCCTCAAAGACCTGACTTAACCGAGGTAATAAATGTTCTAATATTTGTTTCTGTGAAATGTGAATCACATAGACACTAATACCTTTCTTGTAATGATATTCTATAGGGTGAAAATGATTGTGATTTATATCTGTCAACTCCCACCCATCGCCTTGTAGTGAGGGCTACAGTGTTCAATATGCAGAATTACACACTACACTCTAGACCACTTCCAACTGGTCATGTCAAAGTGTCGATTAACGTAGCTCATGAGCCAAGCGCTGATCTACCCATGCCAAATGATGATGACGACATTCATACGGTGGAAAAAGATGTTGGAACATTCATTGCATGGCTGTCGAATCTTGTAAAAAAACATGTCGACTAGGAGGTATTAATTTCCAATACATTTTTCAAGCAGAACCTTTAACATTAAATTAGAAAAGGGCTTAACCGATGAATGTTATTACAGACGGACAAAATGGGGGAGCTAAAACGAAAGAGCGGCTCAAAAGGATCAACCAACCGATCAAAATGATCTACTGAGAGCACCTTCACCCCACCTGTTCTATATCCACATTTAATATCATTGCAAGCTCATGTGGATATGAAAATTAAAGGTGGAAATAGTCACAAAATTTTTGTGAAAAATATATGTACGAAGAGGAAAAATTATATTTCATTAGTGCTGACGCTGTAGCTAAAATCATCACATACGACTGGCTAGGCGCCTCAGTTATAAATGTATACATGAGGTATGTTTTCATGATTTGATTTTACAGAAGCTGATATACTATGATAATTATAGCTAAATACATTTCATATTTTTCACAGGAGTATATATGAAAAAAAATTGAAGGGATTTTTCCATGAATACAAATTTGGACTCGTTAGTCCTCACACCATTTCTACAGAACAAGAAGAAATAGATTCCGTTTTTCAGGATGAATTAATATCAAGCCTGCTCAGAATATTTCAATTCAGAATTATAACTGACAGACTCTTTTTAATACCAACGTTGCAGGGGTAAAACTCTACATTTTAATCATATCAATTATGTTTTCATTTCTATCAGTACTTATTCCTTTTTTTTTGTTTTTAGGCAACATTGGATGCTCATTGCAGTCAATTTGGATACTCCAAAGATCTATTTTCTGGATTCACTGCATGGATATCCAACAAACCGACCACACATGATGGCTATTGTCAATTTTTAATACACTAGATCCAACATTTTAGAACTAAATATCTAGTTATATAATTTATATTATCTTTTAATGAGGATTCTGTTATGATAGGGCGATGTATGAATATCGTCTAAAGGCTGAAATGAATCCAGGGCCTAAGGACGACAAGGCGCACAAGATCTACAAATGGAGAAGTATCAAGGTATATATAATTATATTTCACTATCCAAATACATATCAAAACAGATTATGTATTTTTCTCAATGTTTCTATAGTGTCCGAAACAAACAAACGATAAGGACTACAGTTACTATGTTTGTAAATTTATGAAAGAGATCATATTTCATGAACAAACTAGCATCTCTGAAGAGTTATTTTTGAAAATAATTACTACTTCATTTAAAATAATTATTAATCCTTTGTGTATTTTTATTTTTTTATTATTACTATGACTGTCGCAAAAACTCCTATTCAGAAGATGATATAGATGTGTTTAGAAACGAATGGGCAACATACCTGATGGAAGAATGTAAACAAATAAGACAATAAAGGTGAATTCCTACTACTTATGTTATCTTTATATGATCATTGATATCTACCTTTTTTAAACTTATTGAGCATCTACTATCACCCTTTCTTTTGTTTCATATCCTTAGATTATTAATAATGGTTTTAGAAATGATTTGAGCTTCTAGTAAAGAATAACTTAATAAGAGACTCTTATGAACTACTGACATACGGAATATCAAGAAAATGTGTTCGGATTGTTTTGATACTTTAGTGAAATAATCCAGGAGTCATTTATGACTTGTACGAATCGACCGTATTTCAATCCGACGCACGATGTGACCGGTATGACTAAAAGTGTCTGATATCAGTTTCAAATTAACATAAACTTTAGAAAAAAACACAAGTGACATATGGAAAACTGAGAAAACATGTTCTGATTGTTTTGATACTTTAGGAAAATGATCCATGAGTCATTTGTGAGGTGTACGAATTGACCACACCTCAATCCGACGCACGGTGTGACCGGTATGGATAAAAGTGTCTGAGATCAGTTTCAAATTGACATTAACTTTAGAAAAACAACATAAGTGACATACGAAAAATCGAGAAAACCTATTCATATTGTTTTGATACTTTAGGAAAACAATCCATGTGTCATTTGTGACATGTACGAATCAACCGCACCTCAATCCGATACACGATGTGACCGGTATGGATAAAAGTGTCTGATATCAGTTTCAAATTTACATAAACTTTAGAAAATAACACAAGTTACATACAGATATCCGAGAATATCCATTCAAATTGTTTGGATAATTTAGGAAAACAATCCATGAGTCATTTGTGATGTGTACGAATTGACCTCATCTCAATCCGACGTACGGTGTGACCGGTATGGCTAAAAGTGTCTGATATCATTTTCAAATTGACATTACCTTTAGAAAACAACAAAAGTGACATACGGAAAACTGATAAAACACATTAGGATTGTTTTGATTCTTTATTAAAACTATACATGAGTCATTTGTGACGTGTACAAATTGACCGCACCTCAATCCGATGCACGGTGTGACCGGTATGGCTAAAAGTGTCTGATATCAGTTTCAAATTGACATAAACTTAAGAAAACAACACAAGTGACATACGAAAAACCAATAAAATGCATTTTTATTGTTTTGATACTTTAGGAAAATGATCCATGAGTTATTTGTGACTTGTACGAATTGACCACACCTCAATCCGACGCACGGTGTGACCGGTATGGCTAAAAGTGTATGATATTAGTTTCAAATTAACATAAACTTTAGAAAACAACACTACTGACATACGGAAAAGTGAGAAAACATGTTCTAATTGTTTTGATACTTTAGGACAACGAACCATGAGTTATTTTTGACGTATACGGATTTACGGGACCTCAATCCGATGCACAGTGTGACTGGTATGGCTAAAAGTGTCTGATATCAGTTTCAAATTGACATAAACTTCAGAAAACAACACTACTGACATATGGAAAACTGAGAAAACGCGTTCGGATTGTTTTTATACTTTAGGAAAACGATCCACGAGTCATTTTTGACGTGTACGAATTAACCTCACCTCAATCTGATGCACGGTGTGACCGGTATGGCTAAAAGTGTCTGATATTAGTTTCAAATTGACATTAACTTTAGAAAACAACACTACTGACATATGGAAAACCAAGAAAACCTGTTCGTATTGTTTTTATAATTTAGGAAAATGATCCATGAGTCATTTTGGACATGTAAGAATCAACTTCACCTTAATCCGACGCACGGTGTGACCGGTATGGCAAAAAGTGTCTGATATCAGTTTCAAATTGACATTAACTTTAGAAAACAACATAAGTGACATACGTCAAACCGAGAAAACACATTCGGATTGTTTTTATACTTTAATAAAACGATCCATGAGTCATTTTTGACGTGTACTAATTGACTGGATTTCAATCTGACGCATGGTGTGACCGGTATGGCTAAAAGTGTCTGATATCAGTTTCAAATTGACATAAACTTTAGAAAACAACACTACTGACATACGGAAAACCGATCAAACGCATTAGGATTGTTTTGATACTTTAGAAAAATGATCCATGAGTCATTTTTGACGTGTATGAATTTACCACACCTCAATACGACGCACGGTGTGACCGGTATGGCTAAAAGTGTCTGATATCAATATCAAATTGACATAAACTTTAGAAAACAACAAAAGTGACATACATCAAACTGAGCAAACACGTTCGTATTGTTTTGATAATTTCGGAAAACGATCCACGAGTCATTGTTGAGGTTTGAGAATTGACCACACCTTAATCCAATGCACAGTGTGACCAGTATGGCTAAAAGTGTCTCATATCAGTTTCAAATTGACATTAACTTTAGAAAATAACACTACTGACATATGAAAAACCAAGAAAACCCGTTCGGATTGTTTTGATACTTTAGGAAAACGATCCATGAGTCATTTGTGATGTGTACGAATCAACTTCACCTAAATCTGACACACGGTGTGACTGGTAAAGATTTTCATTAGATAAAGAATTAGTATTTATTAAATGAGATAAATCATCCAAAAAGATATTGATTTTACATTATTCCCTTTCATTGTTGAGTTTATCATTTTCATATTTTAGTTTCACATTTCCATATTAATGTATTCTTTCATATTAATGTTTTAATTTATTTCATTATTTTATTACTAACATAATATCTTTTTTCTTATATAGGTGAATTTTTTTCCTTGAGTTTAGATGCTTTGTTTGACAACAAATATCGTGGACGAAAATTTTTGAGAGCAGATCACGGATATCAAAGGATGAAACATTAATGTTTATAACTTTTTTTGGATAATTTTAATTGTAACCATGTAAAACATTGTTTGAAATGTATATAGTAGTGTGTTTTTTTATTCATAATGTTAAGTAAATGTATATAGCATTGTTTGTCAAAATATTGTGTGTGGGTGCTATTTTGTGCTGGTGTGTAGGTGGTATATTGTGCAGGTATGCTGGTTTGTGCAGGTGTGCAAGTGTGCAGGTTCTGGTTGTACAGGTGAAGGGGAAGGTTCCTTTATCAGCTCTTTTTTGAGCACTGATAAAGGACACATTTATCTGCACTAAAAGAGCATAGATAAAGGGCCCTATTATCAGCGCTCAGGGTAGCTCTGATAAAGGCACCCCTTTATCAGCACTAGAGAAGCGCTGTTAATGCCGGCGTAGATGGGGGGGGGGTCCCCTTTATCAGTGCTCCGAAAAGCACTGATAAAGGAGACCTTTATCAGTGCTAAAAAGAACACTGATAAAGGGGTACTTTATCAGCCCTTTTTTAGCACTAATAAAGGGGACCCCCCCTTTATCTACGCCGACATTAACAACGGTATCCTTACTAAGCATCTGAGCTCACCCCTTTCAATATTTTATTTTTCCTAGGATGTGAATACGTATATTATGGCTGACCTGCAGGGATAGTATAAGGTATATGAATGTGGTCAATGGATACAATGTTGACGTTTTTTTGCATTTTATAATGTAATGTAAAACTTATGAATGTATATAGTACTTCCAAGGCTACTAAATCGATCGGTCTTTCAGGATTTGATCCATTGTGATCATGCCAATGTTATGTAATAATGCACCGACTCTGGGTAACTGGGGTCAGGGTGTTAGAGTTGGTATCAGAGAAAGTTTAGTACAAACCTTGGAAACTAGATTTAGAAAAACTCTGATTAGAGAAAATTACCCTAAGATAGACTTTGAGGATTAGTTTAGAAGAACTTCCTATAATTTTGGTAATGTATAGATTTTGTGAGTTTTCTAAGCAATACATCCCTATCTGGATATGAGAAGGTTGAGACGGATCTGGCATAGATGTACCTAGGAGTGAAAACTCCGACAAGGAGTTTCAGGCTTGACCTGGGGTATCCTCGTACACAACAACGGGTCTTGGTGCACTCTTGGTTACGACACTCCCAGGGGATATGCTTAGGATAATTCACATTTTCATTACAAAACATTATGAAGGATTTATGAGTATATACCTCTTCAAAGAAAACATTTTTATGATTATGGATTATATCCATAAACTGTTCAATTTATGTAAAGTGTTTTACAAGTTTGGAATTATGTATTTCGATTCATAAACTAATCTAGTGTATGCCATTTTTTAGAAATGGCTCCCAGTGGAAGGAATGGAAACTGTATCAACGCACGTAATACATGTAGGAATTAACCTCCTACTCAAGATAATTATAGTGGAGCTGGTGATGCAACTGGTGTTGATTAACTTACCACTGTACTGGGAAAACTCACTCAGGATATGAATTATAACCTTACCCGTATGGAGCACCCTGATCCACAACACGAAGGATCAATGTTAGACCGCTTCATGAGGAAATAACCACCAACATTCAATGGGAGTAAAAATCCATTAGTAGATGAGAAATAGATAAATTCTTTAGAGAAAATATTTCATGCTTTGGGGAGTATCGAAAGGGAAAAAGTTGTCTTGGAAGTTTATCACCTCACGGGAGATACAAATCAATGGTGGTCATTAATCCAAAACACAAAGGAAGATGAAGAAGTATCAAACATTTAATGGAGGGAGTTTAAATATATTTATTATAAAAATAATTTCCTCGTGACCATCGAGTATATATGGAAAGAAAATTTCTGAGTCTGAGACAAAAGGAGGATAAGAATGTCGCAAAGTATGAGGCTAACTTTACAAGGTTAGCAAGGTACGGAAAATATTATATACGTAACCCAAGGAGTAAGATTGATTGATTATTTGATGGTTCAAAACCATTTATCTATCAAGAATTAATCTTACAATCCTTCTCATCATACGAAGATATAGTCTCATGCGCTATCAAGACAGAAAAGGAATTATATAAGTCTTACAACTTTAAAGAAAAGCTAGAGAAAAAGAGATATGCTGAACACTCTATAAATGAAAATAAGGGGAATAAGGGAAAAGTTGAATTTCCATCCTATGGTAAATGTGGGAAGAAACACCCCGGTACTTGCCTAAAGGGAATGTGAGTCTGTTACAAGTGTGGTGAAAAAGGCCACCAAGCTCGTGATTACAATGGGAAGAAAGAGGTTGTCAATGTTTAATGCTACAATTATAGAGAAAAGGGGCATTATGAAAATGAATGTCTTAAGAACCAAGGTAAATTACCTCAAAAACGGCCAAGGGATCAAGGTCAAGCTTATGCGATCACTACTTCTGAGGTTGAAGCTCCGAAAGATGTAGTGTCAGGTAATTTAATGGTTTCCTCAAGTTTAGCCAATGCTTTATTTGATTCTGGATCATCGTATTGTTTCATATCTTAACAGTTTTCTATGAAAATTAGATATTTTCAATTTGACTTAACAAGGGAGTAGTTAGTCAAAACACCTAAGGGAAGTATCATCGCAACAAAGTTTTGTGAATCAGTTCTCATTAGGGCATATAAATGTTCTTTATCTGCTGATATCATCATCATACCCATGATTGAATTTGATATAATCCTTGGAATGGATTGGATTTCAGACCATAATGAAAAAATTTATTGTAAGAAGAAGGAGGTTACAATTTTCGATGATGATAAGTAGTACCTTATCTTTAGAGAAAAAACTTAACCACTTGATTCTTATCTAGATCCACCCCTAGTAGCTCTACTAAATTCAATTATTGGGGAAGAAGAGAATGAAATAACTATGGGCGAGGAAAAGAATGTTCAAATAGAGGATGTACCTATTGTCAAAGAATATGTTGATGTGTTTCTATAGGATTTACCTGGACATCCTCCAGAACAAGAAATTGAGTTTTCTATTGATTTAATTCCTGGTTCAAGGCCCATATCGAAGACCCCTTATAGAATGGCCACTGTGGAATTAGTGGAACTAAAGAAACAACTAGAGGAATTGAGTAACGAGAGATTTATTCACCCCAGTGTTTCTCCATGGGGATCCCCTATCCTTTTTGTTAAGAAGAAATAAAGATATATGAGGTTGTGCATTAACTAAAAAGATATCAATGCTATAACAATAAAGAACAAGTATCCCCTACCTCGCATTGATGATTTATTCAACCAAATTCATAGAGCTAAATATTTTTTCAAATATCAACCTTCGATCTGGATATCATCAGTTATGTGTGAAGAAGGAAGACATTCTGAAAACAACATTTCGAACCTGGTATGGGCATTAAAAGTTTATAGTAATGCCTTTTGGATTGAATAATGCACCCTCTGTCTTCACGGATCTAATGAATAGAGTTTTCAAGGAATACATTGATGAATTTTTAGTGGTATTTATTGATGATATCTTGGTACACTTAAAAATATATTATGATCATGAAAATCTCTTGCACACTATTCTGAAAACCCTCAGAAGAAATGAATTATATGGGAAGTTTAGCAAGTGTGAATTCTGGCTTCAAGAGATTTCTATTCTTGGACATATTGTCTCTAAGGATGGAATCTCTGTTGATCCTTCAAAGAACAAGGCAATCCGAGAATGTATAGCATCGACGAGTATAACTGAGGTATGTAGTTTTATTGGTTTAGTAGGTTATTATTGACATTTCATCCAGAATTTTGACTAGTTGGCTAACCCATTAACCAAGCTCACACGTAAAGGGGTTAAATTTGTTTGGAAAAAAGAGTGTGAAGAATGGTTTGAATAACTAAAGAGAAGACTAATAAATGATCCTATATTGACTCTACTATTAGGAAATGATGAGTTTTTTATTTATATCGATGCTTCAAAGAAAATACTTGGTTGTGTCCTTATGCATAATGATAGAGTTATTGCCTATGCATCATGACAACTAAAAATTCATGAGAAAAACTATCCTACTCATGATCTTGAGTTAGAAGGTGTAATCTTTACTCTAAAAATATGAAGACACTATCTCTATGGTGAAAATGTGAGATTTATACTGATCACAAGAGTTTGAAATATATTTTCTCATAGAAAGAACTCAACATGAGGAAAAGATGATGTCTTGAACTACTCAAGGATTATGATTGCACTATACACTACCACCCGAGGAAGGAAAATAAGGTAGAAGATGCTTTGAGGAGAAAGGATCATGGAGTTTTGAACAATATGGGAGTTTAAAGGAATCCTATTTTCATGGATCTAGTAAATATGGATATGGTAATAACCATGGAAGGTGAAACATCAACACTTTTTCAAATGATTTCCAAACCATCTTTACTAGAAAAAATAAAGAGTTATCTGACTGATGATGAGGAGTTTCAAAAGAAGATTAAAGCTGTGAATGATGGGAGATTGAGTGACTTCATATATGAAGATGTAATTTTGAAATTTGGGAAGAGACTTTGTGTTGATAACATACCTGATCTAAAAAGGGAATTGTTGGATGATGCTCATAGCTCTAATTTCTCTATACACCCTGGGAGTACCAAGATGAATAAAGATTTTCGGGAACATTTTTGGTGGGACAACATGAAGAGGGATATTGGTGATTTTGTGTTAAGATGTATGGTTTGTCAATAAGTGAAAGCTGGAAGGAAACAACTTGGAAGAGTCATGTAACCTTTTCCCATACCTGAGTGGAAATGAGATAATATTACAATGGACTTTGTCATGGGGCTACCAAAGACTCCTAGAAGAAATGATGCAATTTGGGTCATTGTTGATCGTCTTACCAAGTCATCACATTGTCTTGATATAAGAGAAGATTTACCACTTAAGCGTCTGGAAGGAAAATATATTAATGAAGTTGTAAGACTTCATGGAGTAACCCTATCGATTGTTTCTGATCGTGATCCCCATTTTACATCAAGATTTTGGAAAAGTCTTTAGAAGGCCTTGGATACTGAACTTCATTTGAGCACTGCCTACCACCCTCAAACTGATGGACAATTAGAACAGACTATTGAAACCTTAGAAGACATGTTGACATCCTTCTCACTTGACTTTAAAGGTATGTGTGATCAGTATTTATCTATGGTATAATTTTTTTTTATAAAAATAGCTTCCATTCAAGTATTCAGATGGCACCAGATGAAGCGTTATATGGAAAGAGATGTCACACAACAAATTTTTGGGATGATATTGGTGAAAGAAAACTCATAGGCCCATAACTTGTTGAGGAAACAATGGAAAAGGTGAAAGTTATCCAAACCCACATCAAAGCATCCCAAAGTAGGCAAAAGAGCTATACCGATAACTAAAGGAAGGATTTGGAATTTCAAGTAGGAGACCATGTTTTCTTAAAGGTATCTCCATGGAAGGGTGTTATATGTTTTGATAAGAAGGGTAAATTGAGTCCCAGTTACATCGGACCTTTCTAAATTCTAGAATGAATTGGAATTGTAGCTTATCATTTGGAAATGCCTCCAAGTCTCTCCAAAGTTCATGATGTGTTCCACATATCACTGTTGAGAAAATACATGGCCGACCCAACACATGTACTCACCTATGAGGAAATTGAACTGAAACATGATCTGTCTTATTTTGAAGAGCCTATCAAAATTCTTGATACAAGAGAACAAGTGCTGAGAAACTGGACGACTCGTCTGGTAAAAGTTTTAGGGAGAAACCATAAGATAGAAGAGGAAACATGGGAACCCGAGGAACTTATGATGAAGAACCACCCAAATATTTTTATGCAGTAATATTCTAGAAATTTAGAGGATGAAATTATTTTAAGTAGGAGATAATGTAGCACCCCAAGCTTCCACAGTACGTTTCCCTTTGAAAAATGTAGTAGCTTGCGTTGTACATAACTTGGAGTTTTAGTACACCATGATCAATCAAACTAACCGTTATGAATAGTAATACCCACTTTTTAAAATTTTATAATTTTTTTTTCAAAATGGAATTAATTTTTGGATTTGGAATATCAAAATTAGCTTAGGGTGAATTTTTGGTATTTTTCTGAAAAATTTCAATTTTTGATGAATAGTGAAAAATAGTGCGTTATTTCTTAAAACTGACTTTTTATTTAAATAATTAGTTATTTTAATTTAATTTATTTTATGTCAAAATATATATATAATACCAATATATTTTCAATGTAATTTATTGGATTCATTTTATAATATGTTTAGATATATAAAATTTTATTGAACTTTTTACCGTCTTTTACCCACATTCTAGGAGCATTTGAAAAATTGCATAAAACTTAGTTTTACCACTTTTGTGAGTTGAATTTAAAAAATATTAGAGACATGGTTAATATTATTAAGTAAAATTTGGTTCAATAAGATGAAAATAATTTTTTGTGAATAGTAACTTTTGACTTTTATTTACCACAGTTAAAAGTAAATAGGGTAATTAAAGGTAAAAATCATATTATAATTACCTTAACACATGTCCTAATTCTATTGGATAAGTTTAATTAGACCAAAAACAACCTTAGGAATAAAATATGATCCTTTTGGTCCACATGGAATAGATTAGGACATTTATTATTATTTTATTTAAAGAAGAGTTAAAAGTGTTAAATTCAAAGTTTAATAACTAAACCATTTTTAATATAGGGTTACACACAATATAAAATCAATTATAAATATTCATTAGAAATATAAAAGTATTTCCTACATAATTGTATTTTATTTATAATTTTTATCCATTAAATAAGTTAATTTATTTACGTCACAATGATGATGCAGTAATTACCTTATTAATGAAATATTAAAATAATTGATATTATATATATCCAAATAAATGAAAATTGAGACTTTTGATGAATTCCAATAATTTTATAGCTTAATATAACATGTTAGGATTTATTAAATAAATTTTATTCTAAGTGATAAATTTTTTATGGTTTTCAAAAAAATCAAATACTAAATAGTGTCAAAATTTACATAATTGAGTTTTTAAAACAAATACTATATTATTAATTGATATAATATTTATAAAAATATAAGGTTCATTTAAAGGACATATATAAGGTTATATATATTAATAATGAATCACTTGAGGTTCTCTGGGTAGTTTATAGTAAGTTTATTAACCATATAATATAAAAATACAAAGAGACATGGTAAATGTCAAACTATTTAACTAAGAGTGAAATATAAAAGATAAGATTAATATGGTGACCTAAAACTATCTAAAACATATTTTTTGAAAGGTTTTCGAACCATTCCCACATTATCCTTGAAATAAATTATTTTTTATCCATTATAAACCGAAAATTATTTTATTATAAAATAACATTTCAAGATTTTCATAAAGTGAGCCTCACGTCTCTTATAAAAGGGTACTTCCCCCTCCCTTAATTTTAAACCTCCAAATCCATTTGTATCGACCAAACCCTGACCAAATATCCTAAAAAATTAACTCAAATCAACCTAGAGTCATTAATTGGATCATAAATCCAACCTAAGGAGCCCTTTTGATCAACTCAAAAGGAAACACCCGAAGAAGAGGTAATAATTTCACCACCCTATTTAAAGTTCTTTTCTTCTTCCACTTACTCTTTCTTTGATTCCATACCAAAATAATAACTCAAGTAAATTCTACACACAGTGATGTTATTATAAATATGGTACAACCATATTTGTTATTCTATCCATCCTATAAATGACAAAGTCACCATACATGCGTACGTACTGCTTACCGTCTCCACATCGTGGTGCAGTTTGTTATTCAAACACTTCATTATTTTGGATGGGTATAATAATTAGTATAACTGATGTAAATAATAAATATAACATGTTAATTATTCAGTATGTATTATATACCATCCAATTACATATTATATCACCATCAATATATTTATATTGTCGCTCACGCGTACGTATGGATTACCGTCTCCACGAATGCGATGAGATTCATTCCCCATCGCAATCATTAAAGAATAATTTTTATCTTATGATTAAAAAAACGTTCACAAACATAATATAATTCTGTATAAGAATCAAATACATCCTATCCATAACAAACATGGCTTACACAACCAAGCATATAAAGGAAAACAAATCAGTTAACACCCGAAACTATGATACTAATGAAATATTATTAACAAAGAAATATTAGAGGATCATATATGATATCATATTTATGTATATAGTTCTTGTATAATTTAATAAAAATTATTTAACTATTATACATGAGTTTAAAATACCATGAACTAAGTAAAATTACAAGGTAAGGGTTAATTCTACAATCTCTTTACTTATCTGAGGTTGTTAATACGTAAGTATCTACTGGGACCTCTTTATCATCCACATCTGTGTTTTATTAAAATGTATTTAAATTTTTTTTTACTATTTACTAGAATATGGGTTAAATTCATTTATACTCTTATTTGACCTTATATGTTTTGAATGGAATCTTTCCTTCATTTTCCAAACAAGGTACTTTATGACCTTTTGACAAAATTAAGGTAAGAATGTCTTTTTTAACTTATAGGGAGGGTGCAGCTTTTTTCCGCCATTATAACATTGTCCAAGATTCCCTTACAAGCTTATAATAATATTTTCAAAATAAATGTTTTATTTTATAATTATTTGACTTTTAAATGATTTAAAAAAAGAGATATTTCTCTCAAATAGTTTTGATTTCATCTATGTCAACATCCTTTGATGGATTTTACACTTGTTTGAAATTGATTAATTATGATACAAATATTTCATATTGTATTGAAGGTTTTGTGATATGTTTGACTTTGGATGTGTTATTTTTATACCATTAATAGTTTATGGATAAATTATTGACATTTCGTATTCTAGTTTTATTACGAATGTTTATGTTATGTTTAAACCTTTTCATATGAGGAATGGATTGGGCTTAGTAAGTGAAGGGTGGAGCCCAATATAGCTCATTGATGCATCGGTAGGTCTCATGAGACAAACTAGTGTCTTGGTACAAGGCCTTGACAAAATATTATTTGTAGTCTTGGCACAAGGCCTTGACTATGTGGTTAGGAAGTCTGGCATTATGCATTCCATCATTATGAAACTGACTATTGATATTGCATGTGATTATTCGACTAGTAGAATATCCATGTGAATAAGTACATGGCATTATTTGATTTATATTGGCCATATTATGCAAAATTTTATGTTTAAAAAGATTATGTTTTAGTCTTATACATTTACTTAAATTTTTATTCTTATTTATGAAAGTTTCTGCTATATTGTTATCCTTATTGGGAATCTGAGCTCACCCCGTTATATGTTTTATTTTTCCCAGGATACGAATAAGTATATTATGAATGACCTGCAGGGATATTCTAAGGGATATGAATGTGGTCAATGGAGACAATGTAGATGTTGTTTTTCATTTTATAATGTAATGTAAAACTTATGAATGTATATAGTACTTCCAAGGTTACTAAACTGATCAGTCTTCCATGATTTGATCCCTTGTGATCTTGCCAATGTTATGTAATAATGCACCAAATCTGGGTAACTGGGGTTAGGTAATTACAAAGTGCATGTCGATCGAGTAACTTATAAATTAAAACTCAATTAACTGATCACAATTTATTAATTACTATATCTTTATAGATTCAAAATAAATAAATTAAGAGAGTAGGGATTAGATCAACAATGGAAGAAATCACTCTTCCATGGGCGAAGTTGTCATCGTGAAGATGTTTTTCATATGCAATGGATTGATCGGGGAACACCCAATATCGTCTCCACACTAATATTCAAGACCAAGAAGAAAAATATAAATATTAAAATATAATAATATAGAATATTTATTGAATAAAATTGGTGTTAAAATCATAAAAACAAAGAAAAACAAAGTGGAGGTGGGAGAGGAGAGCCTTCTTGGAAGAGATATTTTCACAAGGCCTTACTTCTTACAAGGGTTGCGAGGTGTTACCAATTGCCACCCTTTCGGTCACACCTTCCCAAATCCTTCAAAAACCCTCCAAACAAGTGAAAAACCCATTTAAAAAGAGTTTGGGAGGGCTAGGGTTATGTAATTTTTTTAAGTGTGCAATGAAAATTCGGCCAAATATTTTATTCCAAGTTGCACCGTATATTTGACCTCCAAAACACATGAATTGGCTATCATTCTAGCAAGATGACTTGTGAGGAATCATTTACCCAAGATTTACTCAACATTTGGGCTCAATACAAGACTATATGAAGAAGATACGGCCCAAACACTGAAGTGATATCCAATATGGTGAATCCAGTCAAGCTTTGACTTTATGGACCATTTAGACCACTCAAATGCACAACCCAACTCCCATGTACTCAATAGAATTTGTAGATAATTAAGTCAGAAACATAGTTAAAAAATTTTAAGTCAAAATAATTTAGATAAAAATATTTATTCATGAAATACTAGAGTAAAATTTAAAAGGGTAAAACTAGAATTTTCATCAAATTTTCAAATGAATGATCTAATCCTAAATATTCTATAAATTAACATATTTAGCACAATGTGATTAAATTATTTCATTTATTATCAATAAAATTATTTTTTATCAACTCCCCCACACTTACCCTTTTCCACTCCTGGGAAAAACCTCATATCATGAATTCAAAAAAATTGTGACAAGATATGCATGTTCATATTTCTCAATCCACAGTGGAAATATAGGAAAATAAAGAAACCCATAAAGAGTCAATATTAATAAATTTTAAATCCATTATCTCATAAATTGTGTCCAAAAAAGTACCTTGAGATTCATAACACTAATCATAGAAAAACAATTCATGGGTCTACCATGGAACTAATTCTTCACGTGTGTGTGTGCCAACCATTCTAACTCATAAATCCACCCTTTATAAAATATATTTAGGTCAAGTAAAGAAATTCTTATTACCTAGTTTAATTCACCAAACATGTTCTATATTCCTTTGTAATCAAATTTCAATACCCAATCACTTAATTATTCTCAAAAGTCAAACCTTAAGCTCTCGACCTAGATATACCCATATGTTTTACATTTCATCACTCCCCTCATTTTTTTTGTTTTTTTTAAGTTTCACTTGGAACAAATCTCACACTCATCTCTCAACTCGTGTTTGATCTCATCATGACACTGATTGTAATAGTTATAATAATATCAAAGTTTGATGAATAGTGGTTTTTGACCTATCCAAGGAATAACCCATATTTTTTTGAGGGCATACAATAGTCAGATAATAGGTACACATGCATAGGTCAATTCAGTACAATAATGAAACTGATCAGAATAGAAACAAACATATGGATCAACCAATTATTTTTTTACTTATCTTGACTATAACTTCAATTGAGTAGGAAAAATTTCACAAGTCACGGTTGAGTGAAAATTTGTGTGGAGAAATCAATGGAACAATTTACCATAGACAAATATCACAAATAATGATGTCAAAATCAAAAAGGTTTTATAACGAAACAACCATTAATATCATCGATGACTTCATTTTTTATAAAAATCAACCCTTGATTATGAAATCTTATTCATGCTTATCATTCTACCAATGAATTTTTAAAACATGCATTTTCCATATGTTCCACATGAGAATGTTACATGATATATATATATATATATTATTTATTTTTTTGTTTATTTTTTCAAAATTTTAACCAAAAACTTAATAGAAAATACACACAAAGCACAAAAATGAAAATCCTAAATATCTAACCAAAAAAATTTTCCCCTCCCCCACACTTAAAATATTGCATAGTCCTTAATGCGAACCTATGAGATTATATTTGTACATGAAATGAAAAATTTTAAATAGGAAAAAGAACATAAAAGTGAAAGGGTTATAAATAGCCTATTATGCTCAAGTGACGATGTGGTCATGTAGTGTGATGAAATCCACTACATCAGTAGGAATTACCTCAATATATTTATTCAAATGTTTCCCATTTACTGTAAATATTCTTTTAGTGTCCTCTTGTGTGATCTTCACGGCACCATAAGGAAAAAAATTAGATACAATATAAGGACCTAACCATCTGGAATGCAACTTACCAGGCATCAGCTTCAGTTGTGAATTGTAGAGAAGGAATTTCTATCCAACATGAAACTCCCTTTTTTGATGATTCTATCAGGAGTTTCTTTTGATCTTCCTTGTGGAGCCTTGAGTTCTCATATGAATACAATCAAATATCATCAAGCTCTTGAATTTGTAGCTTCCTTTGGATTCCATCTTGGGACAACTCCATGTTGTATTTCTTTATAGCCCAATAATCTCGATGCTCAAATTCCATAGGGAGATGATAGTATTTCCCAAAAAAACAATCTGAAATGGGGGCATACAAATGGGGGTTTTGTATGCCGTCCTATAAGACCAAATCACATCATCCAAGAGCTTGCTCTAATCTTTCCAATTTGGCTGCACGGTTTTCTCAAAAATTTATTTTCAATTCCCTATTTGAAACCTCAACTTGGCCATTTGTTTGGGGGTGTTATGGTGTTGATGTTTTGTGTGTCACCCCATACTTCCAAATGAAGGAAGCCAAATTCCGATTGAAAAAGTGTGTCCCTTGGTCACTAATTATGGCCTTTGGTAATCCAAACCTGTAAAAAATGTGCTTTGACAAAGTCCACTACAACATGAGAATCATCAGTTATGGTGGCCTTAGCCTCCACCCATTTACTCACATAATCAAAAGCAACCAAAATATATAAAAAATGAACTAAGAAAAGGACCCATAAAATCGATGCCCCATACATAAAAAATCTCATAGAATAGTATGGGTTATTGGGGAATCTCGTGTCTCTTAGAAATGTTCCTAGTGTGTTGGTATTGAGAGTATGACTTAAAAAACACACATGCATTGTGGAATAAGCTAATCCAATATAATCCAGAGTCTAAGAATTTCCTAGGTGTTAATTGGGGTCTAAAGTGTCCTCTACATGAAAGTGTATTGAGGAAATGCAGAACAGACTCAAAATAATGTTTGAGAACACACCTCCTAATAACTTGATCACTACACATGCGACAGAGGTATGGATCATCCCAAAAATAATACCGAGACTCACTTTTTAATTTTTGGACTTGACATTTCTTTAAATTTTTAGGGATTTCATATACAACAAGGTAGTACACTAAATCAGCATACCAAGGATGCATACCTCAGATGGAATAAAGATGCTCATCGGGGAAAGTGTCCCGAAGGAGTACCTGGTCCATGGTGTCGACCCCTAGTGTGTGAGTAAGCCTACTCATGTGGTCCACCACTAGGTATCCTGACCCCTTATTTTCCTTTATTTTAATATAAAATTCTTGAAGAAGGAGCATCCATCAAATAATTTTGGGCTTTGCATCTGGATTCTTCAAAAGGTACCTCAGAGCTGCATGGTCAGATAAAACATCTACTTTATAGCCCAATAAATATGAACCGAATTTATCTAAAGAAAATATGACATCAAGAAACTCCTTTTCTATGGTAGTGTAGTTTTATTAGGCTAAATCCAATGTCCTCTATGCATAGGCAATCACATGTGAACGTCCCCACACCCTCTCTGATAGGACAATTCCAACTGAAAAGTTGGATGCGTCACACATAATCTCAAAAGTAATGTCCCATTGTGGGGTAAATATGATTGGTGGAGTGGTCAAACACTTATTTATCTAATAAAATTATACTCTTCATGAATCATCAAACACAAAATTAGAATCCTTTTGAAGTAATCGCAACAAAGGAAGAGCAATCTTACTAAAATATTTGACAAAGTTCTGAAAAAAGCCTACATACCCTAGGAAATATCTAATATCATGCACACATGAATGATATGGTTAGGTTGAAATAATTTCTATCTTGGACCAATCAATATCTATCTCGTGTTTTAACACTACATGCCCTAAGACAATTCCATGCTCTACCATGAAATGACACTTTTCAAAGTTCAAGACCAGATTCTTCTCAATACAATGATTAAACACCTTTCCAAAACTACTTATACATTCATAAAATGAGGATCCATACACTATAAAATCATTCATAAATACCACCATGTAAGTCTTAATAAAATCAGAAAAAACACTCACCATGCATATCTAGAAATTACCTAGGGAGTTGCAAAGTCAAAATGGCATCCTATGGTTGGAAAATGTGCCCAATAGACAGGTTAATGTTGTCTTCTCCTGATCCTCTGAAGCTATAGGTGCCTGAAAATATCCAAAAAATCCATCCAATAAACAATAATGTGTCTTCCATGCTGGTCTATCAAGCATTTGATAAATAAATGGGAGGGGGAAATGGTCCTTGTGAGTGGATTGATTTGGTTTCCTATAATCAATACACACTCACCAACTATTTTTCACCCTCATTGAAACTAACTCCTCTTTATCATTTTTTACAACTGTAACGCCACTTTTCTTAGGCACAACCTGAATAGGTCTTACTCACTGTGAATCTAAAATTGGATAAATTATAACTACCTCGAGCAATTTTTCATCCTCTTTTTTGAAAGATTCTAGAAGAGTTGGGTTCAATCTCCTTTGTGGATACCTAATCGGCTTAGACCCATCCTCCAAAAACATCCTATGAATGAAAATGGAGGGCATAATACCCTATATGTCACCCAAGGTCCACCCGATTTACCTGATGTTCTCCCTCAAAATATTCAAAATATTTTCTTCATGTTCAAAAGTGATATTATTAGCAATGATAATAGGTAACCTCTCACCACTCGGCAATGGATTGAGATCCAATGGGGGGGGGGGTTATGTATGGACGGAAACATTGAAGGAATTGAAATATGTGCTCAAATAACATAAGTATCAGAATAAATATCATCAAAATTAGAGAATAATTCATCAAATCCATCAGCATACTCAACAACCATGTCATAATAAGATTGAACTTGATCAAAATCAGAATATGAATCCATTTAAAAATTAAATCTAAGAGATTATTGTTCATTATAAACAAGTATGGAAGTAATCTTAGACATCAAACTAAAACCAATGCTCATAACCCCCCTAAGCATAGGACAATAAAAATATATGGGTCTTTTACTTGGTGGTTCAAAATGGGAGATAAAAAAAGAAAAATGGTCCTCTGAGGGGCACTTCATGGAATCCATAATTATAAATATCACAACTTCATCCCTAAACTCTATGGAAAGTGTACCCTCATAGAAATTTATTATTATTATTTTCCGTTTTGAGGAAGGGCCTACCTAAGATAATTGGAGGACATGAACTTACCTGATCATCCTCCATTTTAAGAATGTAGAAATATACTAGAAATATCATGTCTCTTACCTGGACAAGTACATCCTCAAGTACTCCCACTAGATATACTGTAGCTCTATTTTCTAACTGCACCACTACTCTCGTTGGATTCAACTCACCAGCCTATAAAGAAGAAAATATAGAGTGATGCATTACATTTATGGATAATCCTAATTCATAAAGATCATCAGAAAAGTGTAACTCCCCTATGGTACATGGGATGGTGAATGCCCCTAGATCCTTTCACTTTTTTGGTATTAATAGAGTTAGTGTAATGAGTGCTGACACATTCCTTCCAAGATTGATCCTCTCATTTCCCTTGATCCCTATTCTATTGGTACAAAGTTATTTTAAGAATTTTTCATACCTTTAGATTTTTAGGATGGATTCAAGTAGAGGTATTTGATCTCCACACACTTGAATGTGTCCAAAACCTATTTTTTCATTGCCTCCTCAGCCATATTCTTGGTTTGTAGAACCTTGTTCAGAAAGGGAAGGGGTTTAAGAGGAAAATCATCTATCTTTTTCTTACCTTTTAATTTCTCTGTTGGATGCCCATCAGTTTTTCCTGAATGGGGATTCTCCAAAGTTGAGGTGAATCCAGGAGGAATGGTAGGTAGAGAAGCATCAGTTGTTTGCTTCCCACTTCTCAATGTGACGGCAATGACATTCCCCTTTGGATTTGGAGTAGGTTGGGAAGGTAGATCTCTATAATTCTTACTTACCAGTTCATGGAGGGTAGTGTAAATATGGATCATTTGAGTCTTCAAATATCTCAAATACAAACATTGACTCCTCATCTCATTATGTTGATTAAGAAAAATTTGTTTTAAAAGTTCATCAGTGTTAGAGTATACCTTGGTTGGGGGATTCCCTTGTTCTTGTCTTGTTGATGCTTGATCTTAAAATCTATTTTGGGGTTGTTGGAAACCCTATTGGTAAAGAGAAGGTTGCTGTAAGTTTTTTTGAAAAGGAGGACTTTGTTGTTGTCCAGGGCCATACCTTATGTCCAATTGATCCTTCCACCCTTGGTTGTATATTGGAGGAGAGGAATCAAACTTATTTTGGGGATACGATTGTTGTTGCTGCTGATATGATCTCCCAGGAAATACCGCTGCACAATCTTTTGTTTCTTGTAGTTGGGGGAAACTGTCAGTTGGGTGGCTTCTCTTAGTGAAAATTCCAAAAGGCCTTAAAGGAGGGGGTTGGGTTGTATTTTTTTCCAAATCAATATGTCTCACCATAGTTTTCAATTATTACAACTTGGTATTAATCAAATTACTTTCAAGAGAATATGAACTTACCTAATGTACTCCTCTAACATGCGGGGTACCTCGATCACCAAATTGTTGAGAGTTTTGTTCCATCTTATCGATCAATGCATGTGCAGCTGCTGGTGTTTTGTCAACCAATGCTCCTCTAGCCGTGGAATCCACCATGCTCCTCTCCATAGGTGTGAGTCCTTCATAGAAGTACTGTATAAGGTGTTTCTCATTGATTTGGTGATACATGAAGCTTTCAAAAAACTTCTAGAATCTCTCCCAATACTTATATGTTGACTCCCCATGTACCTGCTTGATCCATGAGATCTTCGTTTGAATGGAAGTGGCCCTTGATGCTAGAAAAAATATCTTAAAGAAAAGACATTTCAAATTGTTCCAACATGTTACATATTTTGGTTGTGAATAATACATCCAATCCTTAGTAGTTACATCAAGTGAGAATGGGAATGCTCTAAGTTTTATTTAATCTTTAGAGAATTTTTTTGGTTTCATTATTGATCATTCCACACTGAATTATTTTAAATGTTTGTTTAGATCCTCACTAGATAAACCATGAAATTTTGGAAGAAGGTGAATTAACCCGGATTTTAGTTTGAAGTATGATTCGAGAGTTAGATATACAATGCATGTAGGTTGATAATTAATATCAGGTGAAGCCAACTATCTAATAGTCATATTGAGTACATTATTGTTATTTTCCTCCATTTTATCTAGTTTTATATTTGTTTTATAAGAGTTTACATTTTCCAAATTCCTAGAGTGGAGGAATTCCCCAGTTGGGTAAATATCAACACTCCCCGTAGACTGAGATTGTCTGATTTGATCCCTAAGGATGTACTCAATCTCACGGTCTAGATCAAGGAGATCCTCTAGATGGGATTAGGTCCTAAATCATAGAAAAGAGAGAAAAAAATTAAGTAGACACCAATATCATTAAATGAGGTTTCAATTGATGGTCTGGAAAAAAGAGGTAGGGAAGAAAGAAATGAAAAGAAAAGGGAGAATAAGAAAAGAAAAATAATAATAAATAAGAATAAATAACTTACCAAAAATTTGGTTGAATAAAACACTTTCCTCCCCAGAAATGGTGCCAATTTGATGAGTGTTGTTGCACACGCTCTCAAAAATGTTTGTGATTTAACTAAGTACAACACAATGGCTGACCCAGGTCATTTTCTCAAGGAGGAAGTGAATTAAACAACCCTCAATAGGCTTTAAGAAAAAAGGAAATAAGTGAAAACAAATGAAAAATAAGATGGAGGGGGGGGGGGGGGGTGGTTTTGTGACTTTTAGAAAAAACTAAACAAAAAATAGGAATAATCAAAGACATAGTTTATTTAAAAACACTTATATAAGAAGACGTAGTTGATCTAATATACCCACTTAACCACTCATTTATCATTATCCCATATGATTATAATTCATTCAATTATGATCCCCTAATATTTTAAACCACTGAACCCTACTGAAATTAATAAGACCCCAAATATTTAAAAAAGAATGATTCCTAGGTTAACTTCAGGACATCCAATAGCAGCACCATGCCTTGATTGTGATCCAAAAGGAAACTTATGGTTAGTGTACAATTATGGAATCATCTCCTCCTTGTATTGGAGAATTAATTGAGTTTGGGATGAGACTTGAACCCTATAATTATATCCCAAGTTGATTATATTTTGCTACTGAGGTTTCACTCACATGATTTACACAAGCCCAACCACACGGTCAAGTGAAAGTTGATCGAGTAACATATAAATTAAAACTTAATTAATTGATAAATATTTATGAATTATAGTATGTTTTTGGATTAAAAATAAATAAATTAAGAGAGTAGGGATTAGATCAACTATGAAAGAAATCACTCTTCCATAGACGGAGTTGTCATCGTGGAGACATTTTGCATAAGCCATGGATTGATTGGGGGAACACCCAATCTAGTCTCTAATATTAGATTCCAGCAAATGAATAAACATATAAAGATTAAAATATAATAATAAAAATATTTGTTGAAGAAAATTCATGTTACAATCATAAAAACAAAGAAAAACAAAGTGGAGGTGGGGGGGGGGGAGAGCCTTCTTGGAAGAGATATTTGCATAAGGACTTACTTCTTCCAAGGGTTGTGAGGTGTTCCCAAGAGCCAACCTTTCATAAATACCTTCCCAAATCCTCGATAAACCCTCACAAAGAGTGAAAACCCCCTTTAAATAGAGTTTTTGAGGGCTAGGTTTATATAACGTTTTTAAGTGTGAAATGAAAATTCTTCCAAATATTTTATTCTAAGTTGCACCATATATTTGACCTCCAAAACACGCGAATTTTCTGGTAATCTAGCATAATGACTTGTGAGGAATCATTTCCCTGAACCTTTCTCAACATTTGGGCCCAATCCAAGCCTAGATGAAGATGATACAACCCAAACATTGATGTGATATCCAGTCTGATGAATCCAGTCCAGCTTCGACTTCATGGCCCATTTAAACCACTCAAATACACGATCCATCTCCCATGTCCTAAATATAATTTTTAGATAATTAAGTCAGGAACACAATTAAAAATTTTTTAAGTAAAAATAATTTACATAAAAATATTTATTTCCGAAATACTAGAGTTAAATTTAAAAGGGTAAAACTAGAATTTTCATCAAATTTTCAAATGAATGCTATAATCCCAAATATTCTATAAATTAATATATTTATCACAATTTTAGGAAATTATTTCATTTATTATCAATAAAATATTCAATAAAATTGTGTTTTATCAACTCCCCCACACTTACCCTTTTTCCCTCCTGGTAAAAACCTCATATCATGTATTCAAAAAAATCGTGACAAGATACGCATGTTTATATTTCTCAATAAAAAGTAGAAATATAGGCAATGAAAGAATCCCATAAAGAGTCAATATTAATAAATTTTAAATTCATTGTCTCATAAATTATGACAAAACAAAATCCTGTGATATTCATAACACTAATCACAACAAAACAAGTCACTGGTCTACTATGCCACTAATTCTCCCCATGTGTGTGTGTCAACCATTATAAGCTCATAAACCCACCCTTTATAAAGTATATTCAGGTCAAGTAAAACAATTATTCTTACCTATTTTAATTCACTAAACAATTTCTACATTCCTTTGTAATTGAATTTCAATACCAACTCACTTAAGCATCCCCGAAAGTCAAAGCTTAATCTCCCAACATAGATATCCCCATATGTTGTATATTTCATCACTCCCCTCATTTATTATTATTTTTGTTTTTTTAAGTTTCACTTGGAACAAATCTCACATCTCAACCTGTGTTTGATCTCATCATGGCACTAATTGTAAAATTTATAACAAGATCAAAGGTCGATGAATAATAGTTTTTAACCTGTCCAAGGCACAAACCATATTTTTTTGAGGGCGTACAACAGTCAGATAATAGGTACACACGCATAGTTAAATTCATTATAGTAATGAAACTGATTGGAATAGAAACAAACATATGGATTAACCAATAATTTTTTACCTAACTTGACTATACATTCAATTGAGTAGGAAAAATTTCACAAGTTATGGTTGAGTGAAAATTTGGGTGGAGAAATCAATGACACAATTTACCATGGACAAATATCACAAATAATGATGTCAAAATCTAAAAGGTTTTATAATGACACAACCATTAATATAATCGATGACTTCAATTTTTATAAAAATCAACCCTTGATGATGAAATCTTACTCATGCTTATCATTCTACCAATGAATTTTGAAAACATGAATTTTCCATATATTCCACAAGGGAATGTTACATGATATATATATATATATATATTATTTATTTTTTTGTTTATTTTTTCAAAATTTTAACAAAAAATTTAATAGAAAATACACACAAAACACAAAAATAAAAATCCTAAATATCTACCACAAAATGTTTTTCCCTCCCCCACACTTAAAATATTACATTGTCCTCAATCTGAACCTATGAGATGATATGTGCGCATGAAAAGTAGAATTTTAAATAGGATAAATAATATAAAAGTGAAAGGGTTAGGAATAGCATGATATGCTCAAGTGATGACGAGATCAAGCTGTGTGATGAAAGCCAATGCATTAGTAGGAAGTCCCTCAATATATTTATTCAAACATTGACCATTGGCTATAAAGCTCCTTCCAGTCCCCTCTTGTGCGATCTCCATTGTACCATAAGGATAAAAATTATATATAATATAAGGACCTAACCATTTGGAACACAACTTACTGGGAGTCAGCTTCAGTCATGAATAGTAGAGAAGGACTTTCTCTCCAACATGAAGATCCATTTTTTGGATCATTCTATCATGATTTGCTTTTGATCTTTCCTTGTAGAGCCTTGAGTTATAATTTGAAGACAATAAAATCTCCTTAAGCTCTTGAATTTGCAGCTTCCATTGGATTCCATCTTGGGTCAAATCCATGTTGTATTTCTTTATATCCCAATAATCCTGATCCTCAACATCTACATGGAGATGATAGGATTTCCCAAAAACAATCCGAAATGGGGACATACTGATGGGAGTTTTTTATGCCGTCCTATAAGCCCAAAGCACATCATCCAAGAGCTTGCTCTAATATTTCCTATTTAGCTACACAATTTTCTCCAAAATTTGTTTCAACTCCCTATTTGAAACCTCATCCTGGACATTTGTTTGGGGGTTGTATGGTGTTGATGTTTTGTGTGTCACCCCACAATTATGAAGGATGGAATCCAAATTCTGATTCCAAATGTGTGTCCCTTGGTCACTAATGATGGCCGTCTGTACTCCAAACCTGAAAAGAATCTGTGCTTTGAAAAAGTCCAATACAACATGAGAATCATTAGTATTAGTGGAATTAGCCTCCACCCATTTACTCAAATAATCAACAGTAACCCAAATATATAAAAAACCAAATGAACTAGTAAAAGTACCCATAAAATCGATGCCCCATACATTAAAAATATCACAGAATAGTATGGGTTGTTGGGGAATCTCATGTATCCTAGAAATGTTCCTAGTGTGTTGGAAACTAGGGCATGACTTAAAAAACACATAGGCATCATGTAATAATCTAGGACAGTATAATCAAGAGTCTAAGACTTTCCTAGCTATTCGTTGGGGTCCAAAGTGTCCTCCACATTAAAGTGTAAGGAAAAAATGTAGAACAGACTCAAACTCATGATTGGGAACACAACTCCTAATAACTTGATCATTACACATGCTCCAAAGGTATGGATCATACCACACATAATACCAAGACTCACTTTTTAATTTTTGGACTTGATGTTTCTTTTAATTTTCATGGATTTCAGATGGAACAAGGTAGTTCACTAAATCAGTATAGCAATGATGCATGCCTAATATGCAATAAATATTCTCATTGGGGAAAGTGTCCCAAAGGGGTACCTGGTCCAAGGTGTTAGCCTCTATTTTGTGAGTTATCCTAATCATGTGGTCCAACACCAGGTTTTTTGACCCCGTATTATCCTTTATTTCAATATCGAATTATTGAAGAAGGAGCATCCATCAGATAATTATGGGCTTTGCATATAGATTCTTCAAAAGGTACCTTAGAGATACATGGTCAGAAAAAAAAACTACTTTAGATCCCAATAAGTATGAATAGAATTTATCTATAAAAATATGATTGCAAGAAACTTCTTTTCTGTGGCAGTGTAGTTTGATTGGGCTAAATCCAATGTCCTTGATGCATAGGCAATCACATGTGAACGTCCCTCCACCATCTATGATAAGACAGCTCCAACTGCCAAATTGGATGCATCATAAATAATCTAAAAAGGAATGTACCATTGTGCGGGATGTATGATTAGTGGAGTGGCCAGATAATTCTTCAGCTCATCAAATGATACTCTGCATGAATCGTCAAACACAAAATCAGAATCCTTTTGAAGTAATCGTGATAAAGGAAGAGCAATATTACTAAAATATTTGATGAAGTGCCGATAAAAGCCTACATTCCCTAGGAAAGATCTAATATCACACACACATGAAGGATAAGGTAAGGATGAAATAATGTGTATCTTAGATCGATCAACCTCTATCCCATGTTTTGACACTACATTCCCTAAGACAATTCCATGCTCTACCATGAAATGACACTTTTCAAAGTTCAAGAACAGATTCTTCTCAATAAAAAAAATTCAACACATTTCCCAAAATGCTTAGACATTCATCAAATGAGGATCCATACAATGTAAAATCATTCATAAATACCTCCATATAGGTCTCAATAAAATCAGAAAAAATACCCACCATGCATCTCTGAAAGGTACCTGGGGCGTTGCAAAGTCCAAATGGAATCCTCTGGTATTCTAATGTGCCGAATGGACATGTGAATGTTGTCTTATTCTGATCCTATGAAGCTATAAGAACCTTAAAATATCAATAAAATCCATCCAATAAACAATAATGTTTATTCTAAGCTAGTCTCTCAAGCATTTGATCAGTAAATGGGAGGGGGAAATGGTCCTTGCGAGTGGATTGATTTAGTTTACTATAATCAATACACACTCGCCAACTATTTTTCACCCTAATTGGAACTAACTCCTCTTTATCATTTTTTACAACTATAACACCACTTTTCTTAGGTATAATCTAAATAGGACTTACCCACTGTGAATATGAAATTGGATAAATTATACCTACCTAGAGCAATTTTTCAACCTCTTTTTTCACAACTTTAAGAAGATTTGGGTTCAATCTCCTTTGTGGCTACCTAACCGTCTTAGCCCCATTCTCTAAAAGAATCCTATGAATTTAAATAGAGAGGATAATACCTGATATGTCACCAATGTTCTACCTGATTACCCTGATGTTCTCCCTCAAAATATTCCAAATATTTTCTTCATGTTCAAAAGTGAGATTATTAGAAATGATAATAGGTAACCTCTCACCACTCAGTAAGTATGAGTATTTGAGATTTGGTGGAAATGGATTGAGATCCAATGAAGGGGGGGTGATGTATGGATGGAAACATTGAAGGAACTGAAATATGTGCACAAATAACATTAGTATCAGAATAAACATCATCAAAATTGGAGAATTATTCATCAAATCCATTAGCATACTCAACATCCATGTCATAATCAGATTGAACATGATCAAAATCAGAATATAAATCCATTTAAAAATAAAATATAAGAGATTCTTGTGCATTAGAAACAAGTGTGGAAGTACTATTAGACATCACACTAGAACCAATGATCATAATCCCCCTAAGAATAGGACAATAAAAATCTGTGGGGTTTTTACTTGGTGGTTCAAAATGGGAGATAACAAAAGCAGAATGGTCATCTGAGGGGTACTTCATGGAATCCACAATATTAAATATCACAACTTCATCCCCAAAATCCATGGAAAGTTTACTCTCATGGACATTTATGATTGTTATTTTTAGTTTTGAGGAAGGTCCTACCTAAGATAATTGAATCACATGAACTTACCTGATCATCCTCCATTTTAAGCCCGTAGAAATCTGCTGGAAAGATCACATATCTTACCTGGACAAGTACATCCTCAAGTAATCCTATTGGATATGTTGTATCTCTATTTTACAACTACACCACTACTCTCATTGGCTTCAACTCACCAACTTGTAAAGAAGAAAATACAGAGTGATGCATTACATTTATGGATGAACCTAAATCACAAAGAGCATCAGAATTGTGCAACTTCCCAATGGTGCATGGGATGGTGAATGTCCCTAGATCCATGAATTTTTTTGGCATTACTATATTTGGTGTAATGAGTTCTGATACATTCTTTCCAGGATTGATCCTCTCATTTCTCTTCATCCCTCTTCGATTGGTACAAAGTTATTTTAATAATTTCACATACCTTGGGATTTTCTTGATGGATTAAAGTAGATGGATGTTGATCTCCACATGCTTGAATGTGTCCAAAACCTCTTTTTTCATCACCTCCTCAGCCATATTCTTGGTTTTTACAACCCTATTCAGAAAGGGAAGGGCTTTAGGAGGAACATCATCGATCTTTTTCTTACCTTTTTGTTTCTCTATTGGATGCTCATCAGTTGTTCTTGAATAGGGCTTCTCCAAAGTTGTGGTGAATCCCAGTGTAATGGTAGGTGAAGAAGCATTAGTTAATTTCTTATTGCTTCTCAATGTGATGGAACTAACACACCCCTTTGGATTTGTAATAGTTTGTGAAGGTAGATTTCTAGAATTATTACTTACCAGTTTCTGGAGGATAGTGGAAATATGGCTCATTTGAGTCCTCAACTCTCTCAACTCCGATCCTTGACTCTTCAGCTCATTCTTTTGATTAAGAAGAATTTGTTTTAAAAGTTAATTAGTGTTAGAATCTACCTTGTTCTTGTATTGTTAATGCTTGAGATTCAAATCACCTTTGGGGTTGTTGGAAACTCTGATGGTAAGGAGAAGGCTGCTGTAAGTTTTGTTGAAAAGGGGAACTTTGATGTTTTCTAGAACCATACCTCAGGTATGATTGATCCTTTAAACCTTGGTTATATGTTGGAACAAAGGAATCAAGATTTTTTTGGGGATGTGGTTGTTGTTTTTGTTGATATGGTCTTCTAATAAACACTGCTGCACAATCTTCTGTTTCTTATAGTTGGGGGAAACAGTCAGTTTGGTGGATTGTCTCAATGAAAATTCCAAAAGGCCTTGAAAGAGGGGGTTTGAATGTATTTTTTTACAAAGAAATATATCTCACCATAGTTTTAAATTCTTCTAACTTAGTATCAATCAAATGAATTTCAAGAGAAGGTTGACTTACCTGACTTAATCCTCTAACAAGTGGGGTACTTTGGTCACCAAATTATTGAGAGTTTTGTGACATCTTGTCGATCAATGCATGTCTGATTGCTGGTTTTTTTTCATCCAATGCTCCTCTAGACATGAAATCCACCATGACCCTCTCCATAGGTGTGAGTCCTTCATAGAAGTACTGTATGAGGAGTTTATCACAAATTTGGTGATGTGGGTAACTTGCACACAAATTTTTGAATCTCTACCAATACTCATACATTGAATCCCCATGTGCCTAATAAATACTTGAGATCTATGATAGAATGGAAGTGGTCCTTGATGCTAGAAAAAATCTCTTTAAGAAAATAAATTTCAAATCATTCCAACATGTTACATCTTCAGGTTGTAAATAATACTTCCAATCCTTAATAGTTCCATCAAGTAAGAATGTGAATGCTCTAAGTTTTATTTGATCTTCAAAGACATTTCTTTCTTTCATTTTTGAGCATACTGTATTGAATTATTTTAAATGTTTGTTTGGATCCTCACCTAATAATCCATGAAATTTTTGAAGAAGGTGAATTAACCCAGATTTTAGTTCAAAGTATGATTCAAGAATTGGATATGCAATGCATGTAGGTTGATAATTAATATCAGGTGAAATAAACTCTCAAATAGTCTTATTGAGTAAATTATTGTTTTTTTTATCCATTTTATCTACTTTAATATTTTTTTATAAGAGTTTACAATTTCAAAATTCCCAGAGTGGAGGAATTCCCCAGTTGGGTAAATGTCAACACTCCCCGTAGACTGAGATTTTCAAATTTGAGCCTTAAGGCTATGCTCAATCTCAGGGTCTAGATAAAGGAGATCCTCTGGATGGGATCCTGTCATAAATCTTATAAAATAGATAAATGAAAATAAGCGGACAACAATATCATTAAATGAGGTTTCAATTGATGGTATTAAGAAATAGGTGAGGAAGAAAGAACTGAAAAGAAAAGGGAGGAGAAGAAGAGAAACAAAATAAAAAATAAGAATAAATAACTTACCTAAAATTTGGTTGAATAAAACACTTTTCTCCCCAGAAACGAAACCAATATGATGAGAGTTGTCACACACACTCTCAAAAATGTTTGTGATTTAACTAAGTGCAACACAATGGATGACTTGGGTCGTTCTCTCAAGGAGGAAGTGAATTAAACAACCATTAATAGGTTTTAATAAAGAAAAAAGGAAATAAGTAAAAAAAATTAAACACAAGATGGGCGGGGTGGTTTTGTGACTTCCGAACAATAAACTAAATAACAAACATGAACAATCAAAGACAAAGTTTCTTTAAAAACACTTATATGAGAAGATGTAGTTTATCTAATCTACCCCCTTCAGCATTCATTTATCATTATCCCATATGATTATAATTAATTAAATTATGATCCCTTAATATTGTAAACCTCTGAACCCTATGGAAATTAACAAGACCACAAATATTTAAAAATAAATTATCCCTAGGTTAACTTCAGGACATCCAATAATAGCACTGTATCTTGATTGTGATCCAAAATAAAACTTATGATTAGTGGAAAATTAGAGAAGAATATACTCCCTATATTAGAGAATTAATTGAGTATGGAATGATACTTGAACCTTACAATTATATCCCAATTTGATTATATTTTGTGATTGAGGTTTCACTTACATGATTTACACAAGCCCGACCATGCAATCAAGTGCAAGTCGATCGAGTAACATAGAAATTAAAACTCAATTAATTGATCACAATTTATGAATTACAGTATGTTTATGGATTCAAAATAAATTAATTAAGAGATTAGGTATTAGATCAACAAGGAAAGAAATCACTCTTCCATGGGCGGAGTTGTCATCGTGGAGACATTTTTCATAAGCAATGAATTGATTGGGGAACACCCAATCCCATATCCACTCTTAGATTACAACCTAATAAAAAAAATATAAAGATTAAAACAGAATAATATAGAATATTTATTTAAGAAAATTCACATTAAAATCATAAAAACAAATAAAAACAAAGTGGAGGTGGGAGAGGAGAGCCTTCTTGGAAGAGATATTTTTCACAAGGTCTTACTTATTCCAAGGGTTTTGAGGTGTTCCCAAGAGACACCCTTTTGTCCAAACCTTCCCAAATCCTTGACTAACCCTCCAAAATAGTGAAAACCCCCATTAAATAATGTTTGAGAGGGATAGAGTTACATAACATTTTTAAGTGTGAAATGAACATTCATACAAATATTTTATTCCAAGTTTCACTGTATATTTGACCTCCAAAATGCGCGAATTGGTTGGCCTTCTAACAGGATGACTTGTTAGGAATCATGTCCTTGAGCTTTCCTCAACATTTGGGCCTAATCCAATTCTGGATGAAGATGATACCACCCAAACACTAGTGATATCCAATATGGTGAATCCAGTCCATCTTTGAGTTCATGAACCATTTAGAACACTCAAATGCATGATCCAACTCTCATGTCCTAAATAAAATTTGTATCTAATTAATTCAGGAACACAATAAAAAAAATTTAAGTCAAAATAATTTACCAAAAAAATTTTTATGCCCGAAATACTAGAGTAAAATTTAAAAGGGTAAAACTGGAATTTCCATCAAATTTTCAAATGAATGATATAATCCCAAGTATTCTATAAATTAACATATTTATCATAATGTGAGGAAATTATTTCATTTATTATCAATAAAATATTCAATATAATTGTGTTTTATCAGTATTTTAAACATGTCATCTATAGAGATTAATTATTAACCAATGTATTAGAGTGCTATCAAGTAACACCCTTACTATATCTTAAATAATTTGATCCACATTGAACATAAAGGAAATCATTTCATAAATAACCCATGTAAATAAATAACAGATTTCATATAAACTTCATTGCTTACAAAGTGCTTAAAGTTTTGAACAAAACAATATTTTTAACCCATGAAAAATAGAATATGGGTTTCATATATGTAAATCAAAGAATAAATAAGATAATTTTACATCAAGGTGAATTACCATGGAAATTAAAGAGGTTTGTGTATTCAAAATATGAAAATATTTCAGGAAAAAGAGAAAAAAATCCAAAAATGATTTCAGTAGCATAACAATATACAACATGAATTATGGAAACAAATAATGAGAGTGATTTGAAGAATCCCATTGGTAAAAAACATTTTTTTAGTAAAGGTAATGAAAAAATATAATTAATAAAAATAAATAAGCTGGAAACTTAGAAGACACATGAAAAGGCCATACTTGAATGAAAAAGGAGAGGAGGAGGATTCCCTTACCTTGAGAAATTTCTTCCTAAATCATTGAGGTCCAAAACCTAGTACCTTGGAGTCACCTTAGGGAACCTTATAGGGACTATTTTAAAGGGTAAAATAGGATAAATCAAGTATTTTGAATTTGGAGTGGAGAGTGTGGGTGGGAAGGGGGTATTTATACTTGAGGAAGGGTGGATTTAAGTGAATAAAAAATGATTATTTTGTATTTAAGGCTAACCAATATTGGGTGAAATTAATTCTAAATATTTTTATGGTAAATTAATATTTTTAAGGGTGTATTAAGTATTTAAAAATATGAAATGACCATTTCATTTTTTATTTTTTAGTTATTTTAATCTTTTACCTTTTTAACTTTAACAACTACATTATTTTACCTTTATCGCGATAACTCTTTTTTACCATGATAAAAATTTTTTATGTATAAAAAATGGAACTAATAATATTACTTAATTTGGAACTACTAATTCTAAATATGTAATCCATTTTAGTTAATTAAATTTATAAAAGTGGTGAAAATCAGTTCCAATGTGATATACTCATAACTCATAAAAATAGTTTTTTTAATGGTTAAAATCATGGTTTTCAAAAATGCTATGCATGTGTTTATAGATGTTAAAAATTATATACCATGTTATTACTTAAATAATTTTTGATTAAAAATAGGTATTATTAAATATTAAATCTTGTTTATATCCTAATTATATCATAAGATTCATCGTATTTCATAAAAAATAGTATTTTCACATTTTAACCCCAAAATAATCCTTTTTAGATAATTAACATAAATTAACCCTAAACTAATTTCTATGTAATGAGTCCAAAAATGAAGCTTGTTTCATAAAAATAATACTGTAATTATTATAATATTTATTTTTAAATAAATCATTATTTTAAGGAAAACCAACAATGTAATAGAAAAATCAACATTCATACTATTATAAAAATTACTTTGGGATTAAAATATATTATTATAAGATTATTTCATGAAATATATTTTTATTTAATACTGAAACATAAAAAAATATTTTAATATAATATGTTTTATATTCTTAAAAAATAATATAGTTTTAAATATCATTAAATAATACCGACAGTCATTTAAATGCATCTACTTAACCGACGATAATAATGACCAACTGTTTTATTAACTAAAGGTCATAATTCCAATCAAATTTATTAGTTAAAAAACATAAATTTTGATGATCATATTTCTATATAAATACACTACCATTATTAATCTTCATTGTTCACTTCAATTTGAATCAAGGTTCAATATCATTTCAATAACAAGTTTTGTATTACTATCTCTATGTTTCTTTGATATAACACTTTTCATGGGTATGATGATTATAGGGGATTGAGGTGACCAAAATATTTATATATTAATTTATTTAATCCCTATTTGTATTCTTGTTGTAGTATTTGGATTAATAAAAGGAATTTTTGTAGACTGGATGTAACGTTCTTAAATAAAGGAATAAATTGTTGTTAGTTTTATAGTAAGTGTTTTCTATAATCTTACTATTCATGGCTATAAAAGATTATCTCAACCTATGATGTAAAAATTTCTCATGAAAAAAAGTATTCTATGTGGTTCTAATATCAAATATAATAAAAATTTATTGTGAGACAAAAGGTCAATTAATAAAAGAAGAAATTTTTTCGGGTTGTTACATTCTTATCCCCTTAAAAACATTTCACCCTAGAAATTTTATTTTACATACTAAAGTGATAATAGGTGAGGGTATTTCTATTTCATATATTACTTTGGTTCCCAAGTATCCTATTCAAACTTTTGATTTCTCTATAGGACCTTCACATGCCATGCTATCTTGTTCCCCAACACTTGTTCTTTTATGTCAAGGATATGGATCATTTCCTCTTCATATGAAAAGTTAACTTCCAAATGTACACCATTAGTATAAAGTATATGTGATGGGTTTGAAATATAATTTCTCATTAGGGACAAATGGTATACATCATAGACTTTGGAATGATTTTGAAGTAGTGCTAAATAATAGGAAACTGCCCCAACATGCTCCATAATCTCAAACAGTCCAATGTACATTGGCCTCAATTTCACCTACTTCCCAAATCTAATAACTCTCTTCCATAGTGATATCTTGAGGAATACATGATCCTAAATATGAAACTCTAATTCCTTCCTTAAATTTTCATCATTTTTTTTGAATTTGAGTAGCCATGATGCATTTCTAAATCACTTCAATATTTTCTATAGTTTCCTTCACAATATTTGATCCCAATAGTTTCCCTTATCTGACTTCATACCAACATGTTGGAGTTCTATACCTTTTTCCGTAGAGATCTTCAAAATGTGCCATTTGAATTCTTGAGTGGAAGCTTTTGTGATGGGAGAATTCCAAAAGTGGAAGATGTTTATCTTAACTCCCTTAAAAATAAAGTGAGCTAGCCCATAAGATATATTACAATGTTTAAATAGTAATTTCACACTGAATATCAGTTTGATGATGGTAGGTTGTTCTCATGGTTACTTTTATATTCATAGCCTTTTGAAGGATCCTCCAGAATTTGGTAGTAAAAATTGGATCTTGGTCCAAAACAATCAATATTGGTACTCTATAGAGTCTCAATACTTCTTGAATATAAAGGAAAGCTAGGCTCTTTAGGGAGATATCCTCTCTTATGGAAATTAAATGGGACAACTTTTTCAATCTATCAATGATCACCCAAATATCATTGATACCCTTATCTATCTTTGAAAGGCTCGTGAAAAATAGTGATGTTATCCCACTTAAACATAGGTATGGGTAGTGGTTGTAATACCCCTTTAGTACTTTTTCACTCTTCATTTACTCCTTCAAATACCAATCACCTTGTAGCATAATCAACAATCTCCATTTTTCATATTACCCCACCAATAATGATCATGAAGGTCCCTATACATTTTAGTGTTTCCAGGATGTGTAGAGAATAAAGAGCTATGATATTCCTTCACTATCACCTTATTTATCTCTGTAATATAACTGATACATATACTTATATGAAATTTCCACACACCTTATTAATCAATATTAAAATTAGGAAACTTCCCATATTTCACAACCTCTATCTTCTTTTGAAATAAAGGATCATCTCCTTGATATTTCTTGATCATATATAGTATTGGAGGTTCAAAAATAATTAGAGATAGGATTTATGATGTCCCTTACCTTATGATTCCCATTTCCAAACATACTAGGTCCTTAATAAGTGGATCTCATTCAATCGTCATCATTACAATAACACCATGATCTTTTCTACTCAAAGCATATGCAACCTTGTTTGGTCTTCTGGGGTGATAATGAATTGAACATACATAGTCATTAGGAAGCTCTAACCATATCATTTATCTCATTTTTAGTTTATTCTCTATGAATATATACTTAAAACTTTGTTGGTGTATGTATATATGAAACTTTTCCCCATAAAGATAACATCTCCATATCTTCAGAGTAAAAATGGATACAGGTAAATTTAGATCATGGGTAGGATAATTCCGTTCACTAGTCTTTTACTTTTGTGATGTATAGGTAATCATGTTTTTATTTTTCATGATTAAAAATCCAATTAACTTTAAGTATGCATCCCTAAAAATGAAAAATTATTCCCCATTAGTGGGTAAAGTTAGCACTGGTGTACTAACCAACCTCCTCTTTAGTTCATTAGAGATTTATTTACACTTCTTTATCCATATGAACTTAAATCCCTTTCGAGATAACTTAGTTAGTGGATTATAAATCCATGAAAAGTTTTTCAAAAACTTACTATATTATCCTTCAAGACCAAGGAAAATGTGAATATCAGTTACATTTATAGTACATAGACACTCCTATATAGAATTTATCTTTGTTGGATCTACTAATATTCCTTCACTGGATACAATGTGTCCCAAGAATGAAACTTTTTTGTAACCATAACTCAAATTTTATGAAATTACCAAACAACTTATCTTTCCTCAGAGTTTTTAAGATGGCCCTTAAATGATCTTCATTATCTTCATGAATTTTTGAATTAATAATAATATCATCAATAAAAACTATTATGAAATTATCAAGGTTGTCATTAAAGACTCTATTAATAAAGTCCATAAATATGGAAGGACCATTGGTCAAACCTAATGTCATAATAATAAAGTCATAATTATCATATTTTGTTCAAAAGGGGGTCTTTGGGACATCATCATTATTTACCATCAATTAATGATACCCAAATCCGAGTTTAATATTTGATTAGAATTGAGCCCCATGAAACTAGTAAAATAAATCATCAATACATGGGAGAGGGTACTTGTTCTTTAATATGATCCTATTAAGCTATCATAATTAATTCATAGCCACATTGATCCATCCTTCTTCTTTACAAATGGATCTGGTTCTCTCTAAGGAGACACACTTGGTTAGATAAATACCTTCTCTAAAATATCTTGAAGTTGTTTATTTATTTCATATAACTCCACATTTTCCATTCTATATGGGGTCTCTGATATTATTATGGATTTAGGTACAAGTTTAATGGATAAATATACCTCTCTTTATGGGTAAGTTCTAGGTAACTCTTTAGGAAATACTTCAATGTATTCCTAAATGAAGGGGGTATTTTTTATCTTTATAATTTCATTCCCTTCTCCCTCTTCACTGACCATCTCTATACAGAAGTCTATGGGAGGTGCTTATAGAAAAATTTCAGGTTGGGATATCTATCCTTTTAAAACAACTAGAGTTTTTCCATTAAATACTACTAAAATTTCCTTATTTCTATAGTTTATCTTAGCTTATACTTTGAGAGTTAGTCAATCCCTATTATAGTATAGAATCCTACCATGGGAATAACTACTAGATTTTTGATGAGTTTTTATTCACATAAGTTAATGCTAGAGTTTATATACACTATTGATTATAGGATAATCCCTCCCAGAGTATTGAATAATAACTCTTCTTCTAGAAGCTCAAGGATTGAATCTATATTATTTGTAAACTTGTATGAAATAAAGGAATCAGTAGAACCATAGTCAAACAAAGTACTTTCTAGATTTGAGTGCAATATGAGTGTACCTTCTACCACATCAGTTGTAGACTCTACTTCAACCAATGGGATTAAAAATACTCGACCTTACTCCCTTAGCTTATGATGAGGTTGATGGTGGTTTCCCTCTATTATATTCTGATTTGGATAATGATTGTAAATGTGACCAAGATATCCAAACTTGAAGCATTGAACTTAAAGATAATCCTGAACCATCTTCCCCTTGTCGTTAGTGTTGAGAAATTAAGGTTTCACCTCACTACAATAGTTCCATGCTATATTTTCATATCATTTGAACTTGTATCAATTTCCACTCCCAATAAAGTAGTTCCCTGAATGCTTCTTCCCACATTTTTTATGTGGGAAATTTTACTTTCTTTCCTTCTCTTATATGATAAAAATTCTTCCTTGAGTTTGGCCCCATTGTTATCTTCCTTTAATTAGACCTATGTGACCACTTAATCTCTCCAAACTCCAATTCAAGCTTCATATAACTCTACACTAACTCCTTATAGCTTTCATATTCCTGATTTTTCAAATTCCTCTACAGATGTGGTCATAGTTCACTGAAGAATATATTAACATTTCTCTTAGGATCCATAACAAAGCTAGAGGTTTATTTATCAAGTATTGTAAAGTTCATTTCATAGATTTCCACTGATTCATTTTCCTTCTACTTCATCTCTAATAATTCCTTCTCTGTTTTTATTCACATCAAATGGGGAAGAAATTATTGAAAAAGATTCCCCTAAACTCTTACTACTACATAACATGAATATACCCTATTGGATTTATGTTTTTAATAAGTGTCCACCACTGAATATCTTATACTTATAATAGGTATATATCAAGGGTGAATTTCTCTAGATTTGAACAATAAAATATAGAAAATATCTTCGCTATAGAGGTAATCCATTGTTCAAAAAATAATGGACCAATAGTTATACTAAAAGAATATGGTTGTTAATGCATAAAGGATTCAACTCCTAGTTGTTCCTTCCTTGGTGAAGTAGGATTCTTCACATGGTTTTGGTTTTTGGTCATGACTTGAGATAATTGATTCATCATCATCATGAATATTTTTACTCTAGCTAACTCCATATTGGGAATTCCTTCATCACCTTGATTGATGCATTCATTGTTTTCACATGTTCATCTATTTCTTGACATTTTTCCCAGATAGAGAAAACCTAAGTGAGAAATTTTTTACTATGGGAATCTAATAATAAAAATTCTAATGGAAATAATAATCTCAATTTTTTTTGATATCATTATTCTAGGATGATATACTTAAATCTTAATAAATGTTTTACATTATATTTATATCCTTCATAATGGTTTGTACCAGCTTGTGATTAACCAAATCATATCCCACAGGAGTGTCAAACTAGAAGTGCATCAAGGCCCATTTTCATGCACTAATTCTCAATCGAGTCTAGCTTAATGTGGTGTTTTTGGGTGTTATCGCTAGATACATTTATGTTAGAGCCACATCCACTTGTTTGTATTCAGAGAGAGATTTCTTTTCTTGGAAACCACTTACTTAATACTTACCAAAATACGAGAATATTTTTCCTTATATTTATACTTATCCTTAGGGTTTTTAATAATGTTTTCTAATCCTATTTTCCATAAATAACTAAACCATAATTTTATACCAACTATGGTGACATGACTTTTTATTACAAGACTTTTAGATAAATCCTTAATGAAATATTGCATTGATGAACTTGAAGGATATTTTAAGGTATAGTGTCTCATAAATTAGGTACATATTACATAAAAAATACATAAAAATAAACATAATTATAACCCAATTGCTATAAATCTTCACAGGTTCTTCCTTGATTGATCTTACTGTATTTCATATCCTGAGAAAATACATCAAAGAAACGGGTGAGCATAAATCCCAACAAGGGAATAAACAAAAGAAACACTTATCATGCGATCAAGAGGAATATGAATAAGGAATTATAATATAAATATGAGGCATATAATATAAAAAAATAACATGAATCGTAACATGTAATGTGGCTATAATATAAAAATAAAACATTCATAAGCATTTCAATAAGTTTTATCACCAATGTGTCATCATCATCATCATCATTTATTGATTTTTAAGGAAATTGTAGAAATATAACTAGACAAATGGGAAAAGGAAAAAATTTATAGGGGTATAAAATGATATATCCCAAGGAATTCCCCTATAACTAATTTCTCCCCCTCAAAAGTAATAGAGATGATGTTAGGAGATCATATAATGTTCATATCATGGGTCTTCAAGGATGTTATATAATTAGAAACCTTATTCACCAAGGTATCATAAACATTCCATCTCTAGAGATTAATTCTTTACCCAATTAATTGGAGTGATATCAGGGTGAACCCTTCATATATATTAAATAATTTGGGCCATATTAAACATAAAGGAAATAATTTCATCAATAACCAATGGAAATAAATAATGGGTTTCATATAAAATTCATTGTATAAAAATTGCTTAAAGTCTTAAAAAACATCATTTTAAACCATGAAAAAGGTAATATGGGTTTGATATATGTAAATACTAGAATAAATAATATAATTTTTAATCTAGGTGAATTCACATGGAAATGGAAGAGGTTTGGGTATTCATAATATGAAAATATTTCATGAAAAATAGAAAACAAATCATGAAATGATTTCGGCACCATAACAGTATACAACATGGATTATGGAAAAACATAATGATAGATATTGAAGGTATCCCATTGGTAAAACACACTTTTGGAAGTACATGTAATAAAAAAAGATAATGAATAAAAATAAAGAATCTATAAACTTATAAGACACATGAAAATTATGTACTTGAATGAAAAAGGAGAGGAGGAGGATTTCCTTACCTTGAAGAATTTCTTCCTAAATCATGAAGGGGGAAACCCTAGGACTTTTGAGACACATTCGGGACCCTTGTATAAACTATTGAGGAGGGGAAAAATTATATCCTCATGTATTTTGAATTTGGAGTATAGTGGGGGTAGGAAGGAGGTATTTATACTTGAGGAGGGGTGGTTTTAAATGAATAAAAATGATGATTTTATATTTAAGGATAACCACTATTGGGTGGAATTAATTACAAAATTTTTTATTGTAAATTAATGTTGTAAATAATGGATTATTTCGTTAAAAACATAAAACACCCATTTAATTCTATAGGTTTTAGGTATTTTAATCTTTACCGTTTAACTTTAACTCGCTACATTATTTGACCTATATCGTAGTAACTCTTTTTTACCATGAAATTTTTTATGTATAAAAAATGTAATTGAAATTATTATATAATTTGGACCTTATAATTATAAATATGAAATAAATTTTACTTAACTAAATTTATAAAATCGTAAAAAATTAATTCTAATGTGATATATGTACAGCTTATAAAAATAGTTTATTTAAATCACGTTTTTCAAAAATGCTAAGAATGTGTTTCAAAATGTAACACATTATGCACCATGTTTTTTCTTAAATAATTTTTTATTAAAAATAGGGATTAAAAAAATTTAAATCTTGTTAATATCCTAATTATATCATAATATTCATCATATGTTATAAAAATGGTATTTTTACTTTTTAACCTAAAAATAAACTTCTAGGATAATTAACATAAATCCACCATAAGATAATTTCAATGTATTGAGTCAAAAAATGAATTTTATTTCATGAAATTAATTCTCTGAGTTTGATAATTTTAATTTTTAAATAAATAATTATTTTAATGAAAAGAAACAATTTAACAGAAAAATAAATAGTCGGGCTATTATAAAAATTACTTTGGGATTAAAATATTTTATCGTAAGATTATTTCATGAAATAAATTTTTATTTAATACTTATAATAAAATATATTTTAATATATTTTTTTATAGTCCTAAAAAATATTTCAATTTTAATTATATCATTTAATAATATCGACGATCATTTAAATGCATCTACTTAACCAACAATAATAATGACCAACTATTTTATTGACTAATGGTCAGAATGCCAATAAACTATATTAGTTGAAAAACATAAATTCTGATGATCATATTTCCCTATAAATACACCATCATTCTTACTCTTCATTGTTCACTTTGATTTGAATCAAGTCTCAACATAGTTTCAATAATGAATTTTATATTACTCACTCTTTGTTTCTTTGATATAGTGTTGTTTGTGGGTGGGGTGATTCTAAGGGATCATAGTGACCTGAATTTATATATTTTAATTTATTTATTATCTATTAGTCTTACCGTTGTATTATTTGGGATAATAATAGGATTTTTTTTATACTTAATGTCATGTTTTTAAATAAAAGGAATAAATTATTGTTAGTTTTCTAGTAAGTGTTGTCTATACCTTTACTATTCCTAGTTATAAAAGATCATCTCCACCTATGATGTAAAAATTTGTCATGAAATTAAAAAATTTCCAATGTGGTTCAACTATAAAACATAATAAAAAGTTATTAGGAGGAAATAGGTCCATAAATAAAAGAATAACATTTTTTAGGTCATTAAAAATATTAATAAACCAAACATGATATAATATAAAATCATTTCTAGACTGTATCACAATGATAAGTAAAAAAACATACAAAATTACATGCTAGTCAAATAAACAATATTGGACCGACTTTAGGTCATTCATACATAGAAAAAGCAAAAATTAACAAAATATTTCCTAACATGACACTAAGGGTCCACCTGATCTAGCACTAAAAGCCAATGAAAACCTGCTCAAGCATCCACTTCTCCTCCAACCTACTACACATCGGTTGTCGGGACCTTTCACTTAACCGTATCATGAAATATAAAGTATGTATGAATCCTAAAGTTCCCATGAAGGGCGTGAGTATAAACTCATTATACCACCACCAATTATGTCCCTAGATAATATCTATACATATATGAGTGTATGTAAAGTGCAATGAACAAAAACCAACATATAAAGCATAAAATTCTCCACATGTGCTCCTAAATCCAAATAGATTAATTTATATACTTCAACTAGTTCTAGATTGGGATGTCACTGAAGGGTTTTAAAGGGGTTTCTAACATCTAAAACGTATTGGAATAACACTCCAAAACCCTATTAAACCAAAAAACTATCTATAAGTTTGGAATGAATAATAAAATAAAGAACAAGAATGGTGTACCTTTTACCTTGTTGATACTACATACCCAAAATTCAAATATTATTTTGATTAAGATCACTAATAAGTAGTCAAAAGACTCCTTCCCCTAAGAGTTTCTACTAGTTGGACAGATCTCCTAACGCTCAGGAAGGATAAACCTCCTATCCAAGGGTCGTTATAACCTTTGGTTAAAGTGTTGAGAGAATATAGAGCTAAATATTGTTTCAACTAGGGATTTTATATAAAACCATGATAATTTAGTTTAAAATAATACTATGCTCTATATCTTCTTTAACACGCAACACCAAGCTTTAAGTGAACTATGATATACAATAAAAACATTATTATTTAAATGCGACCAATACAACCTAGCTGTTAAATTGGTGGTATGAATAGGAATAACGAAATTATAAAAAATATTCAAAAAGTTTTTATAAATTAAAATGAATTTATTAATTCATAATAAATATGTACTCAATTTTCACAAAAAAATATTTTATGCTTTAAAAATATGTTTTCTTAAAAAATGGATTTTATTGCATTTTATGCCCAGACAGTACAATTAATTTATACCATTTTTAGAAATTACATCTTAGGGAAATAAAATAATTTTGAAAATCATAATTTAAATATTATCTTAGGGTAAATATTTGTGATTTTTTTCTAAAAATATTTATTTTTTATTAAATAATGAAAATACTAATTTTTGTAAAACTATAATTTATTTTTTTTAAATAAAGTAAATTAATAGTAACATTATATTTTCGATTTTATTTTAAAGTAAAATAATATATATTTTATTAAAAATAATATAAATAATTCTATAGTAATCAATATTATATTTTAATTTGGTATAAGTTATTTTTTATTCTTAAAAACACATTTTTCTAAAACAGATTTTTCATTTCGTTTTATGAATTTATATTAAAAGTAATTTCTGAAAATTTTAAAAATTTAATCATTAAAAATGGATTAAAAATTATAAATCATTAGGTTAAAATTTTATAAATAGGTCCCTTTTATTTTTGGTCATTATGAATAGTAACAATGATAAAGATTTGTCACCATGGTAAGGGTAAAACAAGTTAATTAAGGTTAAAACTATGGTAAAAGGTATAAATATCAACCCAAAACTTGAATTTATTTCATTATATGAGATTAATTTGACCATATACATCCTAAATTATAATATATTACATTTTGGTGGCACTTTCCTTAGATAACAACATTTATATTAGTTTAAGATAAAGAAAATAAAAAATGTCAATCTCTTGTCTTTAATTTCTATTATATGTTATAATAGGGAAAAAATAATTTATAAATTAATATAAAAGTATATTTTAAACATAAATAATTTTTTTTGATGATAATTTATTTTTATTTTTTAGTGATGACATAATTACATTAAATGTTTATATAATGCTGACATAGTGCTTGTGCAAGCAGTAGAGAAATCTAGTAAATGATTTTAAAAATATTAAAAGAATTTTTTTTTGAATGAAATCATGGTGTAACATAAATTTAAAGTTTAAAGATAATTTATAATTTATTGTAAAATAGTTTATATTGAGAATCTATTATAATCTTGATGACTTTAAAGTCAAATTAAATGAATAGACCCAAAAATAACTTTAAGGATATTTTATGCTAAAAAATATTTTCTTAAATGATATAAAAATCATAAAAATATTTAAAGGGGATAGGTGGAATGGTAAATTGTATAAAATTATATCTATGAAACATTTGTGAGCCACTTTTCACATCAGAAGTAAATTTATGACTCTTAAAGGCTTGAAAATGCTTACCACAGTTAAAGTTAAAAAGGGTTAATAATGGGGTTAAATCATTATAAAAAGTTTAAAATGACACAAAAAACTATATAAATTTTCTTTTATGTTTATATTTCAACCTTATAATATTTTAACCAAATACATTTCATTTTGAATCATTTTACTTGAGAAATAAATTAATTATATTTTAATTATTTTAAGTAATTCTAAGTTTATCCTTTCATTACTTATAAAAGTGTACAAGCTCTCCCCTCTTCCTCACACTTCTTGAGCCACTTATCATGACCAAAACTAGAAAAAAAACTCTTCTTAAATTCCTTATCTACATTATATATGTTATTTTATTCTTAAAATATCACCTCAATGGTCCCTAAGGAGTGATCCAAAGGTGGTTCTTCAAAGAGAAGGTAATTATCTTAACAAAACGTTTTTATTTTACTTCTTCTTCCACATCATTAAAATATTCTATAACCATGATAATATAATATAATAAGTATCTTCCATATAAATAAATTTTATTTTTCTGGTGGAGCAAGTGTTATTCACCTCCTTTCCATCCAATTAAAAACGAAAACATCGCTTGTGTGTATGTATGGTCTACCATCTCCACATAATAATGTAATTCAATTTTCATCACCACATTACTTAGATATTTATAAATATTGAAGTAATAAATTTATATAATATTTATATCATTATTAATAGTATTTATATTATGAATCCTTGATCACGATGCAAGGACTAAAATTACCAAACAAAAACATACATGAAAAATGAAACAGTTAACACTTGGAAACACCGATTTTAATAAATTAATATTAATAAACAAGTTTTTAAATGTTATAAGTGGACTATATATGATATTATAATTATTTATAAGGTTCTGGTATAGAATTATAATTTATTTAAATTTTTTATATAGAAGTTTAAAATCACTTGTGAAGATAGTCAAACCTGATGTAAGGGGTTTCTTTACTAAATTTATTTTCATTGGGTTATATTACTTATTTATTGTATATGTTATACCAATATTGTTTGTGTAATGAGATATGATTATTTAATGTTTTATTTACAATTATTTTATGTGTATTTAAATTTTTTACCAATAATAAATTCATTTATTAATTCTCATTTCAATGTTACGTTCTTTGTAAGGATTTCTTGTCTCACCTTTGTTCCCTAAGACATACACCATATTCACCACTTGTTTATTTCATGTGGTGTATATAATAAGACTTTTATATGTTATATAATTAATATATTTATATTCATGGTATTTTAATTTTCATTTGAAGTTACTTATTTCATGTGGGTTATGATTAAAAAGTTACCAAAATGGTAAGGGTTTATTTCATAATATTCTTCTTATTCAGGATTGTTTATGTTTAAATTGGGGGATTATATAATATTTATACCTTAAAACCCATAAATTTATTATAATATGGTTATTTATATAAATTAAAAGTTTTTCTTTCATTTTTTTCTCTTTAAGTACTCAATAACCCAAAAGAATGTTTTTATAGAAAATTGACTTTATTTTTCTATTCGATCGAGAATATTTTTATTTCAAGTCCATATTTTTTAACAAAATATATTCAAAATGTTTTTAATATTCTACAATGATTGATTAAAGTAATTTTTACCCATGTTTTAATTTTTATAAAATATTTTAAAAGAAAACTTCTTGTCATTTTTTGAATGAGACAACTTTTACTAAAGGTGTGAATGAAATCTTTATTTTAACATACACCGCACAAATATATTTTCCCACCATAAAAATAATATTTGTTTTAAATATTACTTTAAAATTTTCCATGGTTATTTTCAAAGAAATTTTTTTCCTAATATTCTTGAAATTTTTATATTTTAAATAAGTGATTTCAAAATGAAAAGGATATTTTCCTCAATAAATATTTTGGTGATATTTTATATTTTTTTCATCTATGTCAATATAATTTGATGAATCTTATTATATAATAAATATATAATATAATGATACCATAAATCATATCTATTTGGATTAATTGTGATCATTTTTATTGGAGAAATTGTTGACATTATGTACACTAGTTCTTCTAATATGGATAATTATTGATTATTAAGGCATGTTGATTATGTTTTTTTTGTTTATTAATAAGATGAATGAATTATAAATAGTCTATTATGGGTGGGTATTAGAATTAAATATCCCCTTGATGAATTAGTAAATTTCATAGGAAATAATGGTTTGGAGATTTGGTATATGCCTTAGCTATTAATGCATGTTGTCTTAGAATGAGGCCTCTATAGTAAGTTTAAGATGTTTGAAATTATGAATTTTATCATTATGAAATCATTTACTGATGTCCATGTAATTATTTTTATATTTATGTTATCCATGGATAATTTTCAAGTTCATGTGATTATTTATATGGAATTATTTTATCATCATTTACTATTTCCATAGTATTCATTCCTTATTTATTATATGATAGTTTCCGTTGTATGCATTCCCTTATCAAGAATATGATATCACCTTTTTTTTCATTTCCCTAGGATATGAAGAAGGATATTATGAATGATTTCAGGAAGTCAAGAATATTTCTTATGTCGTGTTTTTATATTTCCAATGTAATATGGTAACCATGTATATATCTAGTTTTCCAAGATTATTGATCTGATCAATCTTTCATTGTGATATTTGTTGTATTTTGTGCTAATGTAATAAAGTAAATATTAGCGCTGGGTTTTTGGAGTTGGGGAGTTGCAATTAGTATCATATGTAGCATCCTAGGACTAGTTTACTCATAATAAACCTGACCCGGTGGTCCACATGGCCTCAAGAGTGACTCCCTATATGCCAGAGGCTGCCAAATAACAGTAAGGATCTGTGATGGTATGGTGGGGATACTATACTCTCATAATCAGAGTGGATCAAAAAAGTATAATAAAAGAAAAATAGTGGAAATGGATAATAATTATCAATATAAACATGATCAATAATATAGATAAATAAAATAAGTGAAGATAATAATTACCAGGTTCATATATAAAATGATATCATGTTTGTATGCTATAGAAAAAGAAAATCAGGCATACATAGAAACAGACGTAAAATACAATACATGTATAATAAAAGATACAAAAGGAGAAAAACTATTCCATGACAATCCCAATCATGATCTTAGTCATCTACTTCCAAGCTCCCATCCTAATAGATAATTAGGTATCAATAGCCGGAAGCTTTCCTTTGTCCCTACCTACATCTATGAATTCTATTTAGGTACCAAACAATGGCCCAAAAAGAGTGTGAGTAAAACTTAGTATGCCACCACCGACCATGTCTAGTATAATCTATATAGTTTACATAAAATGAATAATGTGTAGGTATAATGAATAAGGAATATTATAAAATGACTAATCCCAGTCATCTCGGGTTTCACATAGACACCCATCTGACATTACCTAATTCGGCCCAAGCTAGGATGTCTCTGAACACATTTCACCAAGTATAATATATGTAAAAGTATTTATATATACAATTTATATTTATAACATATATATACATGTATATAGATTCGTAGTACTAGCCATAACTTGAGGTGTAACCAAGGTGTCCATCAATAATCACAAGAGTCTCATGTTGTAGATAAGGGAATCGACACAAGAATTCAATCATGGATATAGATGTCATCATATCCATCAACCCAATGAGAGATGTGAAACACCACGTACAAAATTATCTAGGGGAACATGAATCATCATGTCCAACATCCAAATAAACGATGTGAAACATCATGTCCAACATCACACATCAAGGGAGCATGAAACATCATGTCCAACACTAGCTTTAACCATGTCTTATCAACCATCATAAGGTCATGAAATAGTAATAATCAATCATTAATGTAATTATTTAACATAATCCAAGGGAATTTTATGAACATTCATCATTTTATTAGTAAAGGGAATAATATGCAATTTTTACAATGGCCACGTGAAATGGTCGTACCATTCAATTTTATTTAATTTATATCAATCAAAACCCACTTAGATGGTGGTTTGGTCCAAATGAGTCTTTGATATAGGTGTGAACACCCAAAGGGGTGAAACTAGTTAGGGAATATGACCTCTGACAATAGTAAGGGAATTTGGAATAATTTCAAAAACAATTAACAATTAAATTAAGGAAAATCATATTTTTTTAAGGAAACATGCAGGATCTATGGTGTGAGGAATCATGAAATGTGATATAAACCACTATAATTTTTGGTAAAAATACTATACCACCTAGATTATATAGGTAGATTTATCCTCATCTAGTATTATCCTCCAATTTGGGATAAAATAGAATGAATTAGAAGAATAGATGAATACCTTGAAAATAGGGAATATTAGATCAAATAAATTTATCATTTCATATGAAAGATAAAAAAATAAAGGAATGAAGTGGAATGGTGATATTATCAATATAGATCCAATTTGATGAACGATGAATAAAACAGATGCCATACAGAGATGGTAGATCAAATATTTGCTTGGAGGAGATGGAGGAGCTCTTAATGGTGGGGGAGAGGTGGTGTAAAATTTGGAAAAATGAAGGATTAAGATTAAATAAATAAAAGGTAAAAAGTTCATTTCACCCTCTTTTAATGGGAAAACTTCTTGGACACATGGTTGGAAAACCATGCACCAACCGTGCACCAACACTGTCTGGGATTTCACTCGCTCCCATGGATAAGAACACAACTAGAGAAACCTTAAGCATCTCATGCATGATTAATGTCCATGTTTCCACCCCTCACATGTTTAGGTTCAATGTTATACAAACCATGTTATAACCATGAAATTCATCTATACCACACACCTGCACCATTTCACATGGCCATGCGGCCTACCTCATATGGTTAGTAAACTACGCACATACTCTTATAGGGACACATGGTTTCATTGCATGGTTACTACTAACTATGTTCTAACTGCGTGCCTCACTTTCTTCTAAAAAAATAGATTTTTGAGCTACTAACAAGCCCCAAATTCTCCTAAACCCTACCTCAAACTCTTAGGTAAATTTACTAGAGTAAAAAAAGAGGTTTAAACTAAAAAGTAAAGGATTCTTACCTCAATTAAAAGCTAGAACATTATAACCTACCCTCCTTAAAATAATTCATCCCTTATTTTCCCTACCAAGGGTGGTAAAATACAATATGAGAAAAGTTTTGGCCACTAACAACATACATTGGCCTCACTCTCCCATGTTTTTTCCTATACACAACCATACTTCTATATCACTTGAACTAAAGAAACTGACCTTCCTTAGAGTACCTTCATACTCTGATCAATTATACTAATATAATGATCCTTGAAAGAAGCATCAAAATCGAACTAAACCTTATTAGGATGAATGATATGAGATGGATCTGAATTGTAATGATGAAGCTGTGAAATATGGAAGACACCATGCATGTCCAGGTACCTCTGAGGTAACTGCAACCAATAGGCTACCAACCCAACTCTCTCTAAAATATAAAAGGTTCCAATGAACCTATGTGCCAGATTATACTATTTCTAAATCCATCAATGTCCCAATATAGGTGAAACACACAAGAATATCCAATCTCCCACCTCAAACTTATAAGGTCAGTGGTAAAACTTGACATAAGACTTATACTTAGTCTGATATGTAGCCATACACTTCTTAACAAGTCATAACTTTTACAATGTCTCCTGGATGAGATGAGGTCCCAATAGCAGAACCTATCCTACCTCTAAGTAGCATAGGGGTGGATAGAATATCCTATCGTATAAAGTATCATAAGGATGCATATGTATAGTCTCTTAGAAGCTGTTATTATAAGAAAATTCTATAAGAGGTAGGTGTTTCCACCAAGAACCTCCAAAATCAAGGACACATGATCAGAGAATGTCCTCTAACAGTTTTATCATACACTTAAACATTCCATTAGTATGTGGGTGATAGACTATACTCATAAGTACTTGTAAATCTAGAGACTTATGCAACCCCTTACAAAACCACGATATAAAGTGAGCTTCTTTATTTGATATAATATTAATAGGGTTACTATAAAGTCTGATAATTTAACATATGTAGATTCTAACCAGTTCAACCACTAAAAAGGTCTATTTGATAGGTAGAAAGTGGGAAACATTTATCATCAGGTCTACGATAAAATATAATATATCACTGCCTTGATGGGATCTAGGTAAATCCATAATAAAATCTATAAATAAATCATTACACTTCCAGTATAGAATGAGTAATGGATGTAAAATCCTTAATAGTCACTAGTTTTATATTTTCACCTTATTGTAGGTGGAACACTAAGTAAAAAATCCAAATATATCCCATTTCATACCAGGTCACTAATACTGGAAACATAAGTCATGATACATCTTGGTGACATTAGAATGTACTGCCTAAGAAGAGGTGTGAGACTCTCACATCAATTCCTCCCAAATGTATATAGGAACCCAGACACATCCATGAATGTGTTGGATTATATCCTTATCAATTACTCAACTAGGAAATGGGTCCTCACTTGAAATTATTTCCCTTAGGAACATGCCCTTAGGATCAGAATCTATCTCACATTCACTCTATCCAGAAGTGAATAAGTCACTATTAAAGATTTAATAACAGGCTACCCATGACTCTATTAAACCTAAATATTCCTCTAATAAAAAGTTCATGAGCCTCCATTCTCCATTAGCATCTTAAACTACTTATGTTTGAGTCTTCCATATTAGTACGTCACCCATAACATTATCTTTACCAGTCATATAAGAAAGATCAAAATAGAAGTATTGTAGGTATTCCACCCACCTTCACCATATGATATTTGAGACACACTATTTAAATATATATTTAGTATTTTATAGTCTTTATACACCATAAATCTCTCTCCCAATAAATAATTCCTCCAATAATGAAAATCATGAACCACTGTTGTTAACTTGAGATCATGCATCAGGTAATTCCACTATTGAGGTCTCAACTGGTGAGTCATTTATGCCACAACATACTCTCCCTATATCATAATGACTCCTAACCCAATTCATGAAGCATCATAATAAACTGTATAATGTCTTCTTGGATCTATAAGAATCAATATCATCACTGAATTGAACTATACTTTTAACTCCTAAAATTATTCCCCCCATGCCTCATACCATACAAATTTCACACCCTTGTTTGTCAATCCCATAAGTGGTGTCGTAAGGCATGACAAATCTTGAATAGAATTCTTGTTATATTCATCTTTACCCAAGAAACTCTGTATGTAAAATAAATTCTTGGGATACTCCCAAGAAACTACTACTCTTACATTCTATGGTTCCAAGGATACCCATGATTTAAATATGATGTGACCTAGAAAGTGGACTTTATCAATCAAATATTGAAATTTTATAAGCTTACAATACATATGATTCTCTCTTAGTGTGATAAAAATGTTATCAAGATGTTTTTAATATTAATGGAAAGTATGTGAGTACACCAAGATGTTGTCTATGAAGACTAACACAAATGAATCTAGATATGGGTGGGAAACCTGATTCAACAAGTCCATAAAAATAGAAGGTGTGTTCCTGAGACCAAATGACATTACCAAATAATCATACAAGACATATCTACTATGGAATTATGTACATGGTATATCTAAAGTTCCAACGCATACCTGATGATAACCCAAACTAAAATAAATATTTGAGAAAACTCAATCTCCTCAGATATAATAAAAAGAGGTCATCTATACAAGGTAAGGGATACCAGTTTATAAACCTAAAAAAATTCAGTTTCTATTAATCCACACAAATACTAATGGTCTCATCTGTATTCTTGGAGAAAAGCATCGGAGAACCCCAAAGAGAGGTATTGGGTTGAATAAACCTCTTAGATTCTAGGTCCTTTAAGTGCCTCTAGAGTTTCTGAAGATCAATAGTATCCATCCTGTAATGAGGAATTGATATCAGTGCTGCTCTTAGAATTATATCAATAGTAAACTCTACCTCTCTCTAATGAGATATCCCAGAGAATTCGTCTTGGATGATGTCCCTGAAATGATCCACTACCGGAGGGAAATCTATACATCTCATTCCTTGATCACCCATAAAGAGGATAACAATATGGGTTGTCACTCCACCCAGTCCATGATGCTTCGGTCTAGATCAACTCACTTGGAAATATCATCCTCCTTTGTGAATATAGGTACCACCCTCGGGTGATGTGAAGAAAACCCTATGATGATAGAAAGAAATATGGTCATTGTAAGGAACCTACCAGCCCATCCCAAGAATGATGTTGAAACCCATAATTTAAAGGATGAAGAAGTTCCATATGAAACAATATCCACCTATGTCAAGGGGTACTCCCTGAATTATCATAAATTTATGATCAAAACCCTATTGAAGTGTTAAGATTTATTAAACCATATAATTAATCTATCATGAGGAACATAATATCCACAGTAGACATAGATATGAATGAATGTGAAGTACCCGTGTCAAATAAAATAGACACCAAAGTAGAGGCTACTAAAATATTACCTCATACAGTAGAAGGATAGATGTTATACTCCTCATATTCTGGATGTACTACATATAAATGACATATACCACAACCCTGATATGAAACCTGACTACCTGGAGAAGGATTTCTCTACTAATGATGTATATCAGAAGTATGGATTCCTTATCCATGAACACCCCCTCATCCAGAATGACTAGTAGTACTCTAGATTACAACCTACCAAGGATCTACTAATCATGCACCCAAGGGAAGAGTTGATGTGAATCCTCTCCCACTAGATACAAATGGGAAGCTCCTTCAAAAAATTCTAAAGATTCCCAAACATTCCATAGTCTCAAAAATCAATCAGGTCTCTGTTGCACTGGGGTTTTGTGTGTCCCATCTTCCCACACTAATGGCATATCATGTAGCTATTAGTGTGAGCCATCTAATTACCACTACCCCCTCAAGTAGACTCTAGATTTCACTTCTTACCACTAGATGAACTACTTCCCTATCTGGGTGCTAAACCACCCTAGACCACACCCTTAACTACCCTCAAATTTTGACCAGTGATGAGGTCCTCGTTTACTATCACTAGAATATTAGTCAATTGGAAGATATTTACCTGAGATTAGATAGTGTATATGATCCCATACTAAAACCATTATACTACTATTAGCTCATCACTAGCATGAGTTGGCGTGAAACATTGGAGCTCAGTAAAATGAGCTGAATACTCCATCACAGACATAAACCCTAGTGTAATTCCATTTATTGTTTAGCTCTTAGTGTCTATGAAAAAATGTAGTCATAAAAGATCTTTTAGAAATCCCTCTATAACATCTCCCATTACTGACCATCCTAGGTGATAATTTCCAACCATCTATTGGAAGAATCCCGAAACACATACGTAGCGAGCTTGACCCTCCTTTATAGAGGTATCTCCAGGTTCTAGAATATATATAGTATGGATTTAAGTCATGACTCAGCAACATGGGGGGAACCATCCCCTGAGAACATAGCTGGATGCTACTGTTGAAACTATCACGTCAACTCTACCGTAGTAGGGTTAGATCATGAAGCTCCGTACACATACTACATAGAGTTTAGGAATCTCTCTCAGAATTGAGAACCAATGGCCAACTCATGGATAATAAGAGGTGCTACAGGTGGAACTACAGGAGGTAATATTGGTGGATTAGGGACTACCACCTCTAGATCATGGTCATCACCACCATTTTAGTTTAGTACTTGAGTCTATTTCGGTTTCATGACTCTACAATGCCAAACACATGCCTCAAAAAAAGATTAGATAACTAAACAAAACACAGGTAAATGAATAGGACAGGTGCAAGCCTTCCTATGTAAGAGTCAACGACCCTTTTCTTGCTCCTCAATTTAGGTCTAAGTGGTATATAAGATCATAAAAGGTTACAAGAGACACTCCCTAATACCCACTACTAAGGTCGGGTGAGTTTCAAGGTCACATATCACACAAAATAGGTCCCAGTATATGGAGTGTCAATTACAAGCTACAGAGGAAAACACTATTTATGTTGTAATTAGAAGATTTATTTAATAATAAATATTTTTTTAGGAGTTAAAATTCAATATTTTATATAAATATGTACATATATATATATATATATAATATCATGGTCTAGTTAGATGCATATTTCATTCTTAAGTTATAAAATATTATGCTTTAAGTTTTAATTGGTACTATATGTAACTGTAACCTACTTCTCACAATGGTTAATTTATATGGATCACCATTCCCAATTTATAGAGGTCCACAAACATCATAAATTTCAATTGGAATACATTTAATTTTAACCACTAACATTTCATCCCATATGACCAATGTTTTATGGCTCAAACATGATATAATTGGTTAATTAAGGTTCCATTATCAAGCTATATGAGAAAACACCATTTAGGTTGATGAAAACACTTTAATTAATCCAATTATTTTTTCCCTTGTAAGAAATATTAGCACATTTCCAAATATAATAGTTAAGGAACCAAAAATATGCAACATTAAATCCACAAAATAATATAAATTTGGCATGGCATATGCATGGAATGTGAATCCTTAGGTGACTTATGATGCATGAGACAACACTTAATTACCATACTAACCAATGGTAATGGATAACCTCATAGAAATAATAAATTCCAAAAATTAGGTGTGTCACCCAATAGTGAAATCAAGACTACTATAATAGGAAAAAACCATAACCCCAAGTCCCATCCTAGATAATTTGGATTTTTACATATACATGGGTTAGATACTCCCATGAACAGGATCACTAAAAGATTTTGACACATTCCTAGTCTCTTATCTACCAACCCAAATAGTAAGAAAAAAGGAAAATTTCCCTATAATACCACTTTGTAGTGTCTTGGGCTCAGTTTACTCATAAGTAATTTTACTTAGTGGGCCACATGACCTCAAGCGCACCTCATTTTACGATAGAGGCTGCTGATTGGTAGTGAGGGTTTGTGATGGTATGGTGGAAAAACTATTACCCCATGATCAGAGTAAAGAAAAAGGGTGTAATAAATAGAAAAATAGTGGAAAGAGATAATAATGATCAAGAGAAACAATATCAATAATATGGATAAATAAATAAGGTGAAGGAAATAACAAACATAGTTATATATAAAATGATTTCATGTCTCTATGAAATAAAATAAGTCAAGAATATATGAAAGTAGGTGTACAATACAATACATATATAGAAAAGGAGACAAAAGACCATAAAATATCCCATGAGAATCCAAAGAATTTCCTCATTCATCTACTAAAAATCTCCTACCCTAATAGATAATCAGTCATCTATAGTTGAATGCTTTCCTTTATCCCTACCTACATCCATGAATTCAGTTGAGTACCACTTGACGTCCCGAGAAGTGTGTGAGTAAAAAATAGTAGGCCACCACCAATGAAATCTATTATAATTCATAAAGTGGGTATAAAATAAGTAGTGTTTGTGTATAATGTATAAGGAAAATTGTAAAATGACTAAGCCTAGCCAGCTCAGGCTTCACATGGACACCCATCAAACACTACTTGATTCAGCCCAAGGAGGGTTGCCTCTGAAAAAATGTCCCCAAGTATATATATATATATATATTTATAAGTATGTATGTACATATATATATATACTATATATGTATAAAATATATAGATATGTATATAGATTCAGGACCTGAGGTGTAACCAAGGCATCCATTCATACTCACAAGAGTCTCATACTACAGATAAGGGCATCGACCCAAGCATTCGATCGGGGATACATATGTCATCATATCTATCAATTAAATGATAAATGTAAAATTCCATTCCCAACATCCTCTATGGGAATGTAAATCATCACGTATAAAATCCAAATAAACAATGTGAAATGGCATGTCCAACATCATATGTCAAGGGAGAATGAAGCATCATGTCCAATACTAGACTTAACTGTGTCTCAAAAACCATCATAAGTTCATGCAATAGTAATAATAAATCATTAATTTAATGCTTTAACATAATAAAAGGGATTTTTTCAACCATTAAACATTTTATTAGAAAATGTAATAATAAAAAATTTATACAAAGGTCTTGTGAAATGGTTGTACCATTCACTTTTATTTAATTTATATCCATCCAAACCCCCCTTAGATGATGGTTTGTTCCAAATGAGCATTTGTAAAGTCCTAGTAATAGGTGAGCACACCCAAAGGGGTGGTACTAGTCGGGTAATATGACCTCTGACAATGGTAATAGCATATGTAATCATTTCTAATATAACTAAGAATTAGATTATGGAAATGCATATTTTAAGGAAATGTGTGGGAGGTCCGGTGTGTGGAATCATGGTGCATGATATAAAATAAATATACTTTGGAAAAGTACTATACTTAATGACTTATAGTGGTATATGACTCATTATCTAGTATTGTCCTCTAGTATAGGATAGAAAGGGAAAAAATAGAAGAATGGATGAATAACTTGGAAATAAGGAATATTATCTCACACAGATTTAACATTTCATATGGTGGGATAAATAAAGGAAGGAAGAGGAATGAAGAGCTTACCGATACAGATCCAACATGACAAATGATGAATGAAACAAATTTTGGACAAAGGTGATAACTCAAACCCTACCTTAGAGTATATTAAGGAGCTCTCAATAGAGGTGGAGAGGTGTTATGATATTTGGGGAGGAAAAGGGAGGGGTTATACTTAAATAAAGATTATGGGGAAAAGGCCACTTCACCCTTTTTAAAGGGAACATGGTTTGGCTACATGGTTGGCCAAACTGTGTACCAGATGTGTGCCAACACTGTCTAGGGTTCCACTACCTCACATATCTAGGCACATGGTTATAAAAACTATGCACAACCCGTGTGTGCTTATGATCCAAGTTTTCTACCCCCTCACACTGTTAGGTGCAAGGTTAGACAAACCATGCACTAACCTTTAATTTCATATTTTCTCAACACTTTCACTATTTCAAATGGACATGCGGCCTACCATGCAATATTTTTTAGCTGGGAACCTCCTCTTAATGGGATTCACAGTTTCACCACATGGTTACTACTAACCATGCAATAATTGTGAACCTCTTCCCGCTTCTCTAAAAACCTGATCTCTGATATCCTAACAAGACTTGGATTCTCCCAAAATCTTCCTCAATCTCTTAGGTAAAATTATTAGAGAAATAAAATAGGTTTAAATAAAAATATTAAGGGATCCATATTTCACTAAAAATCCAGGAAATTACATCATAGAAAGGTTAGCAAGACCCTTGGGAACTATATTTATGAAATCGTATATTAGATAACATAACCCTATGATAGATTCTATGGATAAGTCTAAGCATAATGTAATACAATGAAGATTTGGTAAAGTAGATATTGTTTGGTTTTCCTATAAAATACATCCCTATTTGGATACGGGAAAGTGAATGCAGTTATGTTACAAATGAACATAGAAAAAAAACTCAGAAATGGGTGGATTGGGCATTATCTGGATCATCACCAGTGCATAATAAGCGGGCATAAGGATACACACACGGATAGAAACTCCTGAGAATAGACTTGGGTAAATTCAAATTTTCTTTATAACCATTATGATGAGTGATAGGATATAACCTATGAAATCCTATTATTCTATAGTGATATAAGACAAACCTAAAGTTTCATGGTGTCACGAACCGAATATAGTCGCCACCATTAACAACACCAAACCTGGACCATGGCAAGACCCGAAGGGAGTTCCCTATCCCCACGAGCTGGCACAAGTTCCTAGGTATCATTTATCTTGGTTTGGGAACGATTTACCAGAATATGTATATATAAAACATCAAAAATATTTGATAAAATGAATCAGAAAAATTCATACCAGCGTGGTTTATACAAAAATCCATAAATGAATACATAAGTTCAAATTAAGTAAAAAAGGTCCAAAGACACAATGAAACAACAACAAAACATCCCCATGTACTCCACATGACAAGGGGTCATCACCCCCAATCCGTCTCCACAACTCCGTCCCAAGGATGGGGACTAACACCCTGAACTGCCATCACCCTTAGCCTTTCCTTTACCTGGGTCAAACATAACCAAGTCTACTTACACCCAAGGGGTGTAAGTATGGTGTGAGCCTAAGAACAATATAATACCACCCAATGATTCCAAATAGAATACAATACAATGTGAAAAAGCAAGCAGTTTTAATACGCAAAGAAAAGCAGTGATAAAATCTAAGAAATGAAACTTTCAATTGAAAATAGTTTTCAAGCTAAAATTATCAGAATGATCAAACATTTAAATAGACATGTGAGATACTGTAAAGTAATTCCAAAAACACCCCAATACAAGGGTAAATACCACAAATCCAATGAGAACCAAAACTGGGAACACCCCTAGGCAAATAGATAGTCTCGGGCCCTATGTACCTCGTACCTCGGTGTAAAGTTTCAAAGTCACAATCCTTTACCGTGCACGATCCACTAGTAGGGAATATATCCATAACCTAGTGGTCCCCAAATATCATCCACATATTTTATTTAGAGTTGTTATTATCCATTTTCTCAGTGAAACAGGGACACAACCCATCCGGTCCACTAGCCGTACTAGTACATATCCGCCCACCTAAGTACCCAGGATTCCCCTTTTGTGCTCAAATAATTTCAGAAAAAAAAACACATACTTTTGCATATAAAATATCACTAATGGTCACAAACAAACATTACAGTAGCTACACACATTTTATACCATTTAAAACACACAATAACAAATTTTTATTTTCAGTAAAACAACCTCTCAACATATCACATTGTTTTGCACCCAAAGCTCTTTAAAATATCCACTTTTCACACTATGTGAACACTTGTAAGTCATAAAAACAAAATTACAGTTCAATACCCTTTAATTAAACCAACAATTCAGTCATGGGGCAGCCCAATTTGAACCAAGAAGTTATATCGTTTAAAAACCATCATTTTCACACAAACATGGCACTTAAAGCCCATTTGCTTCCCAAACACCATTTAAACAAAATTTCATAGCAACATCCAAAAAGAATAAACATTAAAAACATGATTTTAAGTCCTAATAAATTTCAATAAAATCAACTAAGTAATTATAGGTCATCCCAAAATGAACCAATAAAAGATTTGTATGAAAACCCCCCAATTTCACCAAAAATTCGAACTTAAAATTCATTTGCATTATAAATGAAACTAAAACCAATTTTTATAGAAAAATTAAAATGAAATAAAAATTAAAATACCATTAACACAACAAGATAACTCAAAAAAATTGCATTCACAATGGAATCACCTACCAAAGTAACAAAAACCCTTGAATCTCCGTGCGAAAATCAAATCGCACCCCCGCCGCACCAAGAGAGACCTAGATCAAACCTAAAACCACAATAATTGGACAAGAAAGCCCAAAGTTAAACCCTAGGTTCGAAAACATAGTTTCTTTACATTAGGAAACTCAATTATAAGCGAAGAAACCCTAAGAACAATGAATGAAACCCTAAGTAATTTGAAAGAGGAAAGAAAAGGACTCATTTACTTGAAGTATCTTGAAGTAATCACTCCGAAACACCAGTATCTGAAATTTAAAACATCCAAAATTTAGGTTTAGTTTGAAAAAGATATATTAGGTCATTTATGAACTAAAATGGAGGAAAAATATTGATAATTGAGATAGTTATGAAATAAAGACGTTACCTCTTCAAATCTAGACGATTTGAGGAAGCCTATGAAGTTCGGCACCAAATCGAGATGAAACAGAGATCCAAAGATGGGGGAGAGAGTTGCGATGCGTGTCTGGTTTTAATGGGTTTGGTTGAGACTTGGAATCACCTCAAAATACCAAAAATTGAATAAGATATAACATAAAAAAAATTCATTTTTAAAACAGGAATTGGGCTTTCGGGCAGGCCCAACCCCTTAGATAAAAACCCAAATAAACCTTTGTTATAGATTTCTAAAGGCTCCAAATTGACTTGGTTGTGTTAATAGGTTAGAGGAGGCCAAGTAGAAATTTTAATGGATGAAAAATTTTGAACAATGAAAAAGTTATAAAAGAAAAAAAATTTATTTTTCAATCTGGAATTGGGCTCATGGTTTGGCCCAATTCATGAAAACTCATCTATTCCTCCATAAAACCTAAGGAAACCCCCAAAAAAAGAAAGGATATAAATTAAATGAAAAATAACTTTAAAATATGTCATTTATATGACAATTCTCCCCACCATTAAGGACTTTCTGCCCTAAAAAGTCAACATGAATCTTGGTTGGAAAACAAGAATGGGTACTCTTCCTCGACCCATGACTTTCGCTCCCATGTCTCATGTGTATCATTCCCATGCTACCATAGAACCCAGACTAATGGAATAAAATTCCCTCAAAGTATCTTCTATTGGAAGTCCACTATTTTCACCGTCCTTTCAACAACAGACAAGTCAGGCTCTATCTTCAGTTCTTCCCAACTCAACACATGGGATGGATCTGGGTTGTATTTCATCAACTGAGAGACGTGGAAGACATCATGGATGGACGTCAACTGAGTGGGTAAGGAAAACTTGTATGCCACCTTGCCAATATGCTCGGTGAACTCAAAGGGCCTTACATACCGCGTCATCAGCTTACCTTGCTTCCCCAATCGACGATGGCCCAGACGAGGGGCCACTTTCAAGAATACCCTGTCACCCACAGAAAACTCTAGGTCTCGACTCCTCCAGTCAGCATAAGATTTATGATGACTCCGAGTTATCAATAAGCGCTTCCTAATCAACTTGACCTTCTCAGAAGTCTCCTGCACAAGGCTCATCCCCAACATTGAAGTCTCTCCTACCTCAGCCCAATATAGGGGGGACCGATATGGCTGACCATAGAGCGCCTCAAAAGGGGCCATTCGAATCGAGGATTGGTAACTATTATTATAAGCAAACTCAAACAATCCCAAATGGCTATCCAAAGAACCTCCAAAGTCCATATGCACAGAGCATGTCCTCCAAAATCTGATTCGCCTGCTCTGTCTGACCATCATTTTGAGGGTGGTATGTCGTGCTCATCTTAATCTGAGACCCCAAGGCCTTCTGAAGACCTTTCCAAAATCGAGAAGTGAAGTGGGTCTCTCTATCTGAGACAACATCTGATGGTACACCATGGAGTCTCACCACTTCCTGAAGATACAAATGGCCCAACTCATCCACTTTAGTTGTATCTTTTATCGGAATAAAGTGGGATGATTTGGTCAGACAATCAATCACCACCCAAATGGAATTATTACCCTAAGGTGTATGAGGTAAGCAAACAATGAAGTCCATGGAGACCTTTTCCCACTTCCAGGTAGGAATGGGTAGTGGTTGGAGCAAACTTAAAGGCCTTTGGTGCTCTTCTTTAACCTGCTGACATGTGTAGCATCTCGAAACAAAGTCCACTATGTCCCGTCTCATACCAGGCCACAAAAACTGCCGACAGACATCATAATACCTCTTAGTGGCACCAGGATGGACAACCCACTGAGACTGGTGGCTATCCTTCATCACCACCTTCTAAAGAGATAACAGCACTACTGAACTGCCCTTGAAGCACCATATGCCCTCAAGAGATGACGACCAATCATATGATGTCTCCCCACCATGAAGAAACTACTTCGACCACTGATAAATCTCATCAATGGGCTATTCCTATTGAATCAACTCCAATAGAGAAGGAGTCAACTAGACGCTCACCAAGAATTCCCCACCACTGTGTTCCCTGGTCTCAGCATGCATCTGATAAAAGAGCCCCATCAATTTCCACTCATCACTGGACTTCCTCAAAGCCTGCACTGGAACCCTTCTGCTCAAGGCACCGACCACTACATTACCCTTTCCTGGGGTATAGACAATATCAAAGTCAAACCCCTACAAGTACTCGATCCAGCAACGCTGCCTCAAGTTGAGGTCCTTCTGCGAGATGATATAAGAAAAGATTTTGTGATCAGAGTAGACCACAAACTTCTCCCCAAAAAGGCAGTGATGCCATGTCTTCAAATCATGCATCACCACTGCCAACTCCAAGTCATGTTTCGGGTAGTTCTTTTTGTGTGGTCGAAGTTGGCGAGAGTCATACGCGACCAGGTGATCATCCTACATAAGCACGCACCCAAGACCCATACCTAAAGCATCACAATAGACCACATATCCCTTTCTAGCCTCTGGAAAAATCAGCACGGGGGTGGTATTCAACCACCTCTTCAGCTCCTCGAATGACGCCTGGCATTCTGGACCCCATAGAAACTTCACCCCTTTCCGGGTGAGGGCAGTAATTGGTGAAGCAAGACGAGAGAAATCCCGAATGAATCACTTGTAATAACCAGCCAAGCCAAGAAAACACTAGATCTCGAACACATTCTTCAGTTCCTCCCACAACATGACCGCACTAATTTTCTCGGGGTCCACTGAAACTCCGTGCTCTGAGATCACATGCCCCATAAATCTCACCTCCCTAATCCAGAAAGTGCACTTTGACAACTTTACATAGAGGCGGTGATCTCGTAATATACCCAAAAGGATCCTCAAGTGATGTTCGTGTTCCTCCTTAGAGCTAGAGTATACCATAATGTCATCCACGAACACCACAACAAAGGAATCGAGATACTGATGAAACACCCTATTCATGAGTGCCATAAAGACCGCTAGAGCATTGGTCAATCCAAAGGGCATGACCAAATACTCAAAGTGGTCGTACCTTCTTCGAAAGGCTGTCTTTGGGATATCTGACCCTTTCACCTGAAGTTGATGATACCCCGAATGCAGGTCTATCTTTGAGAACCACTTTTCCCCCTTCAACTGATCGAACAAATCATCTATTCTGGGAAAATGGTATTTATTCTTAATTGTTACCTTATTCATCTTCTGGTAGTCAATGCACAACCAGAGGGATCCATCAGCCTTTTTCACGAACAACACAGGAGCGGCCTAAGGAGAGATGCTTGGGTGAATAAATCCTTTGAATTATAAGTCATACAGCTGTATCTTTAATTCCCTCAGCTCGGTGGGGGCCATTCGATAAGAGGGAAGAGATATCAGATGTGTTCCCAGCGCCAAATCAATCGAAAACTCCACATCCCGCTCTGGGGGAAAACCTGAAAAATCATTCGAGAATACCTATGAAAACTCATTCACAACATGAGGTAGTGCACCTTTAAGGGAAAGACCATCCTATAGCATGAGTGAAGATAACTGGAAGATAACACTTCCCAACTCTGAGAGTGGAGGCCCTGCGCGACCTGACCGAGGATCCCATTCTCCATGAAAAACCTGACGACTCCCATCAGGTGTCGTGAAACTCACACGCCGTCTGTAGCAATCGATGTGTGCTTGGAAGTGTACTAGCCAATCCATCCTGAGTATGACATCAAATAGGTCCATATCTAAGACCAATAGGTCCCACTCCATCTCGACCCCTGACACAGAAAGCGCACATGACAGGCACCTGAGACCCTGATCCTTCGTCTTTCCCACCGGTGTCACCAACTCCATGGTGAAAGACATCAAATCAGTTGGAAAATTCAGCATGTACACAAAATGGGAAGAAATGAATGAAATAGAGCCACAAATATCAAAAAGAGCAGCAGCTATAGAAGATGCAATCAAAACGGTACCTCGAACTGTCGATGGCCCCGCCTCTGATCCTGCTGGTGCCTGATCCACTGCATGGAGATGTGCGGTCTCTGCCTGAATAAAACCGCTAGTTTGTGGCTGTACCCTGAAATGGATCTACCTAGAATATGACCTAGCCCTACCACCACGGCTTCCAAATCGAGATCCCCCAGTCCTCGACGGCTCATACTGTGCTGACACTCCTCTTGAAGCCACTGACCCAGCCCCACTCGGAAGTGGATGTGTCACACCACAGAAACGCTGCAAATTCCCCATACCTCCACACTGGTAACAAGGATTCGTAGGAATTTTACATTTTGGTTGGATGTTCCCAGGCTTCCCACACTGGTGGCACATGACCAATCTCGCATCAGAAGCCGCAAAAGAAAACTGCCTGGAAGAGTGGCCTGAACTGCCACCTCCTTTCTTCACAAGATCATCCTGCTTCCTTTTCTTCTCTGAGGAGCTGCCACTTCCCACTGCTGATACTGAACCATAGAAACCATCCCTTCCTTTCTTATCAATCTCCACCATGCACGCCCGATCAACGACCTCAGCATAGGTCCCCAGCTTAAACAAGAACACCTGGGAGTATATCTCTGGCAGCAAGCCTTTCTCAAACCTCTGGGCCTTCGATTTTTCATTAGAGACAATTTCTGGACCATACCGAACCAACTCAGCAAAATAGTTGGCATACTCCATCACCGATATATTCCCCTGAGCAAGTTCCATGAACTCTCTAGACCTTGCATAATCCAACACCTCGGGGAAGTACTGTTCATTGAAGACAACCTTGAAATCTACCCAGCGCATCTGCTCATTCTTCCCAGACTGAAGCAATGACTCCCACCACTTATGCCAGGGACCCTCCAACAGAAAGGAGGCAAACTTCCCCCTGAGCTCCTTGGGTGTTTCCAAGAACTCAAAAATATGCTCGATCTTCTCGAGCCATTCATCTACTTCCTGGGGTTCTGAGCTACCTCAGAAGGTAGGAGGCTTGTTTTTTAGAAACTCTTATGCTTTATATTTTCTAGGACCTATCTCTTCTACCCTAACAGGAATAGGAGTAGGATCTTCTCCCTTTCCCAAAGCTTGTATAGCCCGATCCACAGCCTCTATGAGCCTTTGATCAATCGGTGTGGGAGAACTCTCTCCAGCTTCCTCTTGTGGGATGGTGGGATCTTTCCGGGGAGGCATGTTGCTATAAAATGCAACCGTCACAAAATAATAGTCAATACCACAATTATGAAAATTGTAATCAAATACATCAAATATAAATAAACTAAACACATTTTGGTAATAAAAGAAACAACAACTCTACATCCTCCTGATGTCTACATGTGGTCTGCAGCCCACACGTCTCACCTGGAAGTCAAGTCAATCCGTAAATTCCAACATCCCCTGGTGACTCATGGTCTGCCATGAGAGGTGTGGGACATGCACCCTACTCACAACCAAAACCCCGAGCCCTGATAGTCCTAGCTCCTGTCTATCCTGACTTATCCCAAAATAGAAATATAACCCAAAAACATTAACCTCATTTGATACAATTTTGTCACGAACCGAATCTAGTTGACACCATTAACGACACCAAACCCATCCCATGGAAAGGCCCGAAGGGAGTTCCCTATCCCCATGGGCTGGAACAAGTGCTTGGGTATCATTTATCTTGGTTTGGGAATTATTTACCTGAATATGTATATATAAAACATAAATAATATTTGATAAAATGAATCTGAAAAATTCATACCAGCATGGTTTATACAAAAATCCATAACTAAATACATAAGTTCAAATGAAGTATAAAAGGTCCAAAGACACAATTAAACAACAACAAAACATCCCCATGGACTCCACATGACAAGGGGTCATCACCCCCAAGCCGACTCCACAAGTCCGTCCCAAGGATGGGGACTAACACCCTGAACCGCCATCACCCTTAGCCTTTCCTTTACCTGATTCAAACATAACCAAGTCTACTTACACCCAAGGGGTGTAAGTAGGGTGTGATCCTAATCCCAATAGGATACCACCAAATTATTCCAAATAGAATGCAATACAATGTGAAAAAGAAATCAGTTTTAATATGAAAAGAAAAGCAGTGATAAAATCTAAGAAATGCAACTTTCAATTGAAAACAGTTTTCAAGCTAAAATTTTCAGAATGTTCCAAAATTTAAATAGACATGTGAGATAATGTAAATTACTGCCAAAAACACCCCAATACAAGGGTAAATACCACAAATCTAATGAGAACCAAAACTGGGAACACCCCTAGGAAACTAGATAGTCTCGAGCCCTATGTACCTCTTACCTCGGTGTAAAGTATCCAAATCACAATCCTTTCCCATGCATGAGCCACTAGTAGGGAACATACCCATAACCTAGTGGTCCCCAAATATCATCCACATAGTTTATTTAGAGTTTTTTTATCCATTTTCTAAGTGAAACAGGGACACAACCCATCCGGTCCACTAGCCGTACTAGTACATATCCGCCCACCTAAGTACCCGGGATTCTCCTTTTGTGCTCAAACAATTTTAGCAAACAACACACATCCTTTTGCATATAAAATATCACTACTGGTCACAAAAAAACATTACAGTATCTACAAATATTTTATACCATTTAAAACACACAATAAAATATTATGATTTTCAATAAAACAACCTCTCAAAATATCACATTGTTTTGCACCCAAAGCTGTTTAAAATATCCACTTTGTACACTATGTGAACACTTATAAGTCATAAAAACAAAATTTCAGTTCAATACCCTTTAATGAAACCAACAATTCAGTTATGGGGCAACCCAATGTGAACCAAGGAGTTATATATCTTAAAAACCACAATTTTCACACAAACATGGCACTTAAAACCCATTTGCTTCCCAAACACCATTTAAACAAACTTTCACAGAAACAAACAAAAATAATAAACATTCAAAACATGATTTTCAGTCCTAATAAAGTTCAATAAAATCAACTAACTAATTATAGGTCAGCCCAAAATGAACCAATAAAATATTTGTATGAAAAACCCCCAATTTCACCAAAAATTCGAACTTAAAATTCATTTGAATTATAAATGATACTAAAACCAATTTTTACAGAAACATTAAAATGAAATAAACATTAAAATACCATGAAAACAACAAGCTAATTCACAAAAATTGCACGCACAATGGAATCACCTACCAAAGTAACAAAAACCCTTGAATCTCCGTGTGAAAATCAAATTGCACCCCCCGTCGCACCAAGAGAGACTTGATCAAACCTAAAACCACAAGAATTGGCCAAGAAAGCTAAAAGTTAGACCCTAGGTTCTAAAACCTAGTTTCTGTACATTATTAATCACAATGATAAGCGAAGAAACCCTAAGAACAATGAATGAAACCCTAAGTAATTTTAAAGAGGAAAGAAAATGACTCATTTACTTGAAGAATCTTGAATTAATCACTCTGAAACACTAGTATATGAAATTTAAAACATCCAAAATTCATGGTTAATTAGAACAAGATATATTAGGTTATTTAGGAACTATAATGGAGGAAAAATATTGATAATTTAGATAGGTATGAAAGAAAGACGTTACCTCTTCAAATATAAATGATTTTACGGAATCCTATGAAGTTCGGCACCAAATCATGATTAACCAGAGCTCCAAAGAGGGGGGAGAGAGTTCAGACACGCGACTGGTTTCAATGAGTTCGGCTGAGACTTGGAATCACCGAAAAATCCCAAAAATTGTATAAGTTATAACATAAACAAAATTCATTTTTAAAACAAGAATTGGGTTTTCGGGCAGACCCAACCCCTTAGATAAAAACCCAAATAAACCTTTGTTATGGATTTATAAAGGCTCCAAATTGACTTTGTGGTGTTAATAGGTTAGGGGAGGCCAAATGGAAATTTGAATGGATGAAAAATGTTGAAAAATGAAAAAGTTATAAAAGAAACAAAATTTATTTTTCAATCTGGAATTGGGCTCACGATTTTGCCCAATTCATGAAAACTCATCTATTCCTCCATAAAACCTAGGGAAACCCCCAAAACAAAGCAAGGATGTAAATTAAATGAAAAATACCTTTAAAATATGTCATTTATGTGACACATGGGTTGATAAGTCTAAGTTTTATCATAATTTTAAAGGCATAAATATCCCATTTGAGGCTTTATTTTATGGGAGTTTAAGATTATTAAGGATGTTTTGGGAGACATTTATGGGAATACTACCCTTTGGTTTAAAATGTGTTTTTAGTGAAAAAGTTATTTGAGGAAGAATGATTTTTTATTTTATAGACATAAGTTGAAATGTATTGATAACTTTTAGGTTTAATATAAACTTTGATGTTAATATAGTTAATTAGGATAAAAGGGTTATCGTATTTTGAGTACATATGTTTTATTGTATAGATAACCATGAGTTTAAAAATTGATTTGGTGAAAAATTTATTATTATTTTTGAATAATGATACTATATTGGGAAAATTATATGATTAAGATATACATAATATAAATATTGAGTTAATTTATGGAATCATATATGATATATTACGATTTTATGGTAATTTAGGTTATTCTAGAAAAGTATTATCATGTTTTAATAGAATATATGATCATAGTATTCATGTGTTTAGTATGTGACATTATGGTCTACTTTATATTGTTTGGGGGATAATTGACTAAATTTAATATTAGAGAAAAAATATGTGACCAAATCTTTCATATTTTTGGGTTTCAAATTTGGTGAGAGATATTTAGGAGGAGTCTTAAGGTTAATAATTTATGGAATGATTCAAGATGAAATTTGGTTGTTATTTTTTATTCTTTTAGATATTAATGTATTATTTGATCATATGAAGCTTTATCCCTATTGGATAGATTGTGCTAACCATTTTAGTTTTGATATATATATATATATATATATATAAGGAATTAATTATCATTATTTTATGGATACTATGATCCATTAAAAGTTAATTTTAGTGCTTCAGGCATTAAAAATTCATCTTGAATATTTATTTCTTAGATTAAGAGATGTGATATAAGTGAACATTGATTGAAAAACGACCAAAGGATGAAATTATGCATTTAAAATATAAAAAAATTAAGTAAGTATATTTTCTCATGTTATTTATCATAATAGTAAAATAATCCCTTAGCTATAGGAAAAAATATTTCAAAAAATTTGTTATCCGATTACTTTTATTTCTTATGAATTTATGGTCTTCTTTATCCCTTATTGATTTATAGTTTTTTGGTCATTAACTTTCTCATGACCATGTTCTCTATCAATATTTATTATTCTTTGTACATTATATTTCTCCTCCATATCTATATTTTCACTTCTTAATAATGTTTAGCTTATCTAGAAACCTGATTATGTGTTATTTTATGTCACGACCCGTCCTCGGGGCCCGTGCCGTGACTACCCCAAGCCCGCCTTCCATAGGCCAGGGGTTGGCGACTAGCACCAAGGCGTAAATCCCAGTAAAAAGGGAAGGCATTGCCTTTGTAAAGTAAACAAACACCACAGAGTAAGCAAGCAGAAAGTAAACACTAAGTAAAAACAGAGTACAACTGAAAGTACGGAAAAGTAAATGGGCCAGTATTCAAACCCAAACTGAAATTAAAGTACAACTCGAAAGGGAAAACAGCAACTGTAAAGTAAAAGCTGCAACACCGAGCTGTCCACTGGAAATCCCACCTGAAGGGTGGGTACAGATAGCTCCACTGCTCCTCGGGTCCCACCGTCCGCTCAGAGTACGTCCCGCCCAGTGGTCCACCTCCAGGTATCGTCCTTCTCTGCAAGCCTCAGCCAAGATCAACTTTGTTCGTCGTCTGCAACCAACACAACGTAGTGCGGGCATATCCCATGCAGGGGTGAGTATAAGATACTCAGTAGGGACCCCGAGACCCCTGAAGGTCTCCCAAAATCCACAAAGGATAAACCAAAAAGGTGATATACAAACACGTAGTATCAACCGACACTGCTTAGGTATATGCCCATATATATACCTAAGTCATCAATTCCAACACGCTCCATCCTCCGAGCCCAAGTACAACTCAGTCCACACAGGAAAGTAAACGTATTCCACACAGGAAAGCAAAACGAAATCCACACAGGATAGCACAACACGATCCACACAGGAAAACAACTGGATTCAGCTCACACAAGCATACTTCTTCGAAAGACGATAAAGATGATCTCTGATCCATCTAAGTCGTCGGACCCACAAAGGATCGATAGGTAACTAACCCCCGCACAGACCCACACAGGATCGGGCCCACATAGGACCTGTAGGCGCTGGTTCACACAGGACCTCTAAGCGCAAAGACCCACACAGGATCGGACCCACACAGGATCGGGCCCACACAGGACCTGTAGCACTGATCCACGTAGGATCGCTGAGTGCTGTAGTCGTCATCATCGAATCCACACAGGATCTCTGTACTGTCGTCGTCGCAGTCACAGTAGCAGTAGCAGTAGCAGTAGTAGTCACAGTAACAGTCGCAGCCAGCACTAGGGTTCCCGCACACAGCAAGCTCATACAGGAGGATCCGCTCCACGAGCCGAGAGGATGATACATCAACTGTCACAAAGTCCAGAGTTGATGTATCCAAAAGTTCCGTATCGTCAACATGAACTCAACGCAACAGACGACGCGTCGATCGGACGCCCGGTCTGAGAGTTATTGGCTTTTTTGTCCCAGGGGCCTGGTTGGTTTTTAAGGAAAAACCAACCCGACCGTACTCCACCTACGTCCAAACCTCGGGCAGAGTATACCAAAATATCCGTCTCACTAATAGGAACACAACAAAGCTGACGGCACGTCAATCGGACGTCTGTTGCTCAAGATATGGGTGTTTCCACTCCGAAGGCCCGGTTGGTTTCGTGAACGAACCAACCCAGCCGAACTCAAAGTATTCCGAAACTTTGAGTGCGATATACCGAATCGACCATCTTGATCCAAGGATCGCGTAGCCGCTGACGGTTCGTCAATCGGAGGTCTGTGGCTCAAGTTATGGCCAAAAGACCGAAGACGATTCGAAAACGGGGGGTCCGGGTCCGGGCCGACCCGGCCCGACCCCCCCCCCCCCCTCGGGTCGACCCAGGTCCGACCCGGCCCAGCCGGCGGCGGTCCGGCGCGGCGCGGCCGGCGGAGGCACGGCCTGGCGCCGCTGGGTGCCACGCGCGGGGGGCATATCCCCCGCTTCCAGCTGGTGGCGGCGCGACTTTTAGCCGCGCCTTTGGAGAACCGGCCCCCCCTCGTGGGGGCCTGCTTTGAGGGAAACCGGGGGTCCGCCTGCCCCCCTTAATGAAACCGCCCCCCCCCCCCAAATAAATGGGGGGGCTTGAGAGTTGACCGGGGGAATTAAATTCCCCCGGTCTTTGACCTTCCGGCCGGCCCACCTGGCCGGCCAGTTTTTCTTCAACGGGACCGGGAAAGCTGGTCCCCTTCCGGTTTCCGACGCCGGCAGCCCGGCGAGCCGCCGGTCCTCTCGTTCCGCCGCGGCCCGGAACCGGCCGCGGTGTTCGTCTTCCGGCGCAGTGCGACGGCACCGCGCCCCTCCGCCGCGGCCCCGCTCCGGCCGCGGCGCCTTCGGTTCCCTTCGACGCGGCGCGACGGCGTCGCGTTCATGATAATCCATCCACGGCACGACGCGATGGCGTCGCGTAAATAAGCCGGGCGATTCCCGCGTGGTGCGACGGCACCACGCCTTCTCGTTCATCACAAGATTATAAAAATAACCATGAACAAAGGAGGGGGAATTCAGCCGTGTTTGTGCGGTCCGACCCCCCTCTCGTTAGATGATAATTCTTAAATATTTAATCACAAATTATCATTCTAGAACCAAGAACAAGAGTAAAGAAATAAACCACAACAAACCCCTACCTTGGGTTCAAGTCCGAAGATCGTCAACGACCCGCGGAAGACAACGTCGCGGAGGTCGGGCGTCGCGGTAAACGTTCATCAAATCCAATGACGAAGAGGTACGTCGATGGCGAATCTTCGTAAGTCGACGAAGGAAGTCCGAGGAGGAAGCGGCGTTCCCTTTCGTTGACACGGAAGACGTCGTCAATCTTCGGAGACAATGGGCTACAAAGATGAGAGGAGCGGCGTTCTTCGTCAGAGCTCGAAGGTTCTTCACGTTCTTCGTCAAGGTTGAAGAAGAAGAAGGAGCTCCCAAAATCCTCTAAAGAAGGCTAGTGAGTTCTAACACAACAAAATAAGATAGAGTCTTATTTTATTCACAAACTTAACAAATTGAATTTCAAAGGTTTGAAATTGAAATAAAATAACTCAAAAATAAAAACAAGTTGTCATGTCATTTAAAGAGGGGTTAAAGGAGTTTTGAGAGGAGATGGAAGGTTGGGTTTCATGTGGGCCCCACCACACTTAATCCTCCCAAGGGAGGTTAAGTGGATGTGGGTCCAACCTTTAACTTCCTTTGAGAGGAGTTAACCAACAAGTAAGAAAAATAAAAAGTGTTCCACATTTTTATTCAACTTTTTATAATTCTCCCAAAAACTAACTTTCGTCCCACAAAAAACGCAACTTCAGAAAAGGTATCCTTAAACGAATATCGGTGCTGCGAGTTCATCGGTGTCCTCGGATTTCAATTCCAAGCACCGGATCAAAAGTTAGGAATTCACGCTCGTTCGTTCACTGAACGTACCCGAGCCAAACTTCGGAAATTAATTCCGGGCACTCCGGGCCTCGGAATCAGGTGTCGTCAGAAACCGCGCTCTTGTAAAATTCCAAAGAAAATTAAGAAAAAAATTTCCTTGAATTTTACGGGTCTTTACATTATTCCCACCTCAGGGCTTTACGTCCCCGTAAAGATACATCAAAAACTAGGGGACAAATGAGGGTACTGAGCACGCATCTGAGCCTCCCGCTCCCATGTGCTCTCCTGGAGATTCCCGTGCTGCCATCTGATGCGCACAAGAGGAATCGATCGCCCACGTAGGACCCGCTCCGGTCGATCCTCTATCTCCACCGGGACCTCCATAAAAGCCGCCCCATCGTCAACGTCAAGCTCCCCATGGTCAATGATGTGCGTCGGTTCGTGCACGTATCTCCTCAGCTGAGATACGTGGAAGACGTCGTGCACCCGGTGCAACTGAGGTGGTAGATCCAGACGATAAGCCACCTCACCAATCCTGCTGAGGACCTGGAAAGGTCCGATGAAGCGCGGAGATAACTTGCCGCCTCGTCCAAATCTCCGAATACCACGTTGAGGTGAGACCCGCAAGAAGACGTGGTCACCATCCTCGAACTCTAGTGGCCTCCGCCTCCTGTCAGCGTATGACTTCTACCGGCTCTGAGTTGTCCTCATCCGCTCCTGGATGACCTAGACCTTCTCTGTCGTGGCCTGAACCATCTCCGGTCCCACAAGTGCTGACTCCCCAGGGTCTGTCCAGCACAAAGGAGATCTACAAGGTCGGCCGTACAACGCCTCGTACGGTGCTATCCCGATGGTGGAGTGGTAGCTGTTGTTGTACGCAAACTCCACCAAGGGTAGGTGGTCCTCCCAGCTACGACCAAAGTCTAGGACACATGCACGGAGCATGTCCTCAAGAGTCTGAATGGTCCTCTCCGTATGACCATCCGTCTGAGGGTGAAAGGCTGTGCTCAGACGTAGCTGCATCCCGAACGCCTCCTGCAACCCCTTCCAAAGCCGGGAAGTAAAGCGAGCATCTAGATCGGAGACGATAGATGATGGCACACCGTGGAGCCGCACAATCTCCTGAACGTAGAGACGTCCCAATCTCTCCACTGAGCCCTGCTCTCTGATGGGTAAGAAGTGTACCGACTTGGTGAGTCGGTCAACAATCACCCATATGGAGTCGTGACCTCTGGAAGTGCGTGGAAGTCCAGTCATGAAGTCCATAGATATGTCGTCCCACTTCCACTCCGGGACCTCCAAGGGCTGTACCAAGCCTGCTGGTACCTGATGCTCTGCCTTCACCTGCTGGCAGGTGAGGCATCGAGAAACGAACTCTGCTACTGCCTTCTTCATACCCGGCCACCAGTGCTTTCATCTGAGATCCTGGTACATCTTCGCCACTCCCGGATGTACCGCCAAAGGAGAAGTTTGAAACTCTCTCAGCACTTCCTCTCGCAAAGCGACTGGTACCATGGTACGTCCTCTGAAAAGGATGTCGTGCTCTGCTCCAAGGGAGAAACCATCAGGTGCCTGTCCCGAGGATATCTGTACACGCCGTGTCTCATAGTCAGCATCCTCACGCTGTGCCTCTCTGACCCGCTGCAGTAGTGGAGGGGTGACTGTGAGAGACTGGAGGAAGGCTGCTCCATCTCTATCCACGAAGGATATTTGCAAAGAGGCTAGCTGCTCCGTCGCCTCCTCAAGTAGCTGAATGCCCGTCCTCCTGCTGAGGGCATCGGCTACTACGTTCCCCTTCCCAGGAGTATAGACTATCTCAAAGTCATAGTCCTGGAGGAACTCGAGCCATCGCCGCTGTCTCAGGTTCAGGTCCTTCTGCGAGAAGATATACCTGAGACTCTAATGATCATAAAAGACTGTAAAGCGCTCGCCCATCAGATAGTGTCGCCATGTCTTCAGAGCGAAGACCACTGCTGCTAACTCCAGGTCATGGGTAGCGTAGTTCTGCTCATGCGGCCTCAACTGACGTGATCCATAGGCGATCACTGCCCGCTCCTGCATCAGAACACATCCGAGTCCGGTCCCTAATGCATCGCAGTAGACTACGTACCCTACTCCCTCCTCGGGAAACCTCAAGATAGGTGCGCTGGTCAATCTCTGTCTCAGCTCCTGGAAGCTCTGTTGACATCTGTCTGACCACACGAAGGGTTTCCCCTTCTTCGTCAAAGATGTGAGTGGTGCCGCAACTCTAGAGAAGTCTGGCACGAATCTCCGATAGTATCCAGCTAGTCCCAAGAAACTCCGAACCTCAGTCACGCTCCTGGGTGGCTCCCATGATAACACAGCCTCGATCTTCGCAGGATCCACTGCAACTCCCGCCTCAGAGATAACGTGTCCCAAGAAGTGGACCTCACGTATCCATAAATGGAACTTCGAGATCTTACCATAAAGTTGGTGCTCTCGGAGTGTTTCTAGTACAACTCGCAAGTGATAGGCGTGCTCCTCCTCAGTCGTAGAGTAAATCAGAATGTCGTCGATGAAGACTACGACAAACCGATCAAGGTATGGCTGAAAGATCTTGTTCATGAGGTTCATGAACACTGCTAGAGCATTGGTTACGCCGAAAGGTATAACCAAGAACTCATAGTGGCCATACCGACATCTGAAGGCCGTCTTCTGCACAACCTCGTCTCTGACTCTGAGCTGATGATAGCCTGACCTGAGGTCTATCTTCGAGAACCACCGTGCTCCCTTGAGCTGATCAAAGAGGTCATCAATCCTCGGTAGCGGATACTTGTTCCTCACTGTCACCTGGTTCAGGCGACGATAGTCAACACAAAGCCTCAGGCTCCCGTCCGCCTTCTTGGCGAACAATATCGGGGAAGCCCAGGGTGAAACACTGGGTCGGATGAACCCCTTGCCCTGCAAGTCCTCCAACTGTACCCGTATCTCTCGAAGCTCGGAGGTGGCCATCCAATATGCTGGAGTGGATATCAGGGCTATCCCGGGGTACAAGTCAATATAAAAGTCTACCTCTCTGCGAGGAGGTAGCCCTGGAACGTCGTCGGGAAAAACGTCCGCAAACTGATCCACCACTGCAGGAAAACCAGGACTCCGCACATCAACTACTCCAAGGATGAGGCTAGCCAACTGATGAGTGATGGGCTATCCTCTCCTCCGCAGAAGTCTATCCTGTGCTGCTAAGGCTCCCTTCTCGCCGGTGAAAGTGAACCTGCTCCCGTCGGTACGTACACATCGCACCTTGCGCCTAAAACAGTCAATCTGTGCATGGACCGTAGATAGCCAATCCATGCCCAAGATGACATCGTAAGGCCTCGACGCTGCTACAAGAAGATCCCAGCCGAAGCTCTCGCCTCCTAGAGTAAGCTCACACTGCCGGCACCAGAGTGTAATCGTTGAGTCTGCTCCCGTAGGAGTCTCTAGCCGTAAGGATCGAGCCAACGGATCTGTCGGAATCTCCGAGCTCCGAACAAGGGCAGCGGCTATGAAAGAGTGACTCACTCCTGTGTCTATAAGAACTGCAGCAAGGGTGGAATAGACATAGATAGTACCTCGAATCATCTCGGGTGCACCGTGGTCGTAGGACTCTGCTGCCTGGAGTTGTGCCTGTCTCTGCCCGCCAGCTCCCTGTGGTCGGGGTGGACCTCCTGGTGGTGGTGGTGGCAGAGCCTCAAAGCGTCGCCCACCACCGGCTGCTCGTCCAGCTCCTCTGCCTCGTCTGCCTCCTCCCTGCGGACCGCCACGGTCGACCCTCTGCCTCTTCCTCGGTGGTCCCTCAACTGTCTGATGCTCCTCGGCACGACGGGTCGGGCAGTCACGAGCCATGTGGCCCTGCCCGCCGCACGAGTAGCACTGTCTGCCTCTCGAAAGACTGGCTCCTCGCTGTGTGCCCCGCACTGCTGAGCCAGTGTCCTGAGGTCGTCTGCCTGAGGGTCTGGTCTGTCTGGACCCCTGAGTCATCCGTCGACTGCCTGCTGCAGATGACTCTGCCACATGCCGCCCTGCGGTGGGTCGCTGCGCTGGTGTAGACTCAGCAAGGAAGCTCTCAATCAGAAGGGCCCGCTCCAGTACTCCTGTCTGAGTCGGTATGCTGAGGGAGATCAGCGATGCCCTGATATCGTTTCTCAAACCCTGCTCGAAGGTCCAGGCCCGGAAGAATGGGTCTCGTACCATGTCGGTCGAGTAGCGCGAGAGATCGGTAAATCTCGCCGAGTACTGAGCGACCGTCATGCTGCCCTGCCGCAGCTGAAGAAGCTCCTGGATACGCACCGCACGAAGGGTGGATGGGACGAACACCGAGTGAAAGAGGCTCTCAAAGTCCGTCCATAGTAGAGATGCCTCATCGTGCACCTGGAGCATCAAGCTCCACCATCGTCCTGCTGCTGCGTGTAGTAGGCTCGCAGCGAGGATCACCATGAGGTCTGCTGGTGTCCTCACTAGCCTAAACACACGTACCACTGCCTCCAGCCAGTCCTCGGCTGCCTGGGGATCCGTCTCCCCACGAAACCTGGGTGGTCGCTGGAACTGAAACTCATGCAGTGCACTGAGGCGACGTGTATCGTCAGCGGCTGGTGCTGGAAGCATCGGGGGCTCGGCGGGTAGAGCTACCGCCGGTGCCACTGCTGACAAAGGGCCCTACACCGAAGCCTCGTCGCTCGGTGGGCTTTCGTCACACTCGACTCTCGGAACCCTAGCTGGCTGCCGTTGTGGGGCCATCCTGAAAAGGAAACAGGTGCGCCACGGTCAAAACAGTATACCTGGTGAGCTGATATAAGTAATCACAAAGAAAACTTTGAAACACACACGCTATCAATGTTTTCGTGCATTAAGTCGGAAATCAGAAGTCAGGGTCCTGGTGTACAGATACGTCGGCCGCCGCACCAACACTGGACTCCCTATACTGATAACCACACTCAATACGCTAAACATTATTGCTTCACATAGTAAAGATCAGAGTTCGCGGTAGAACCGAAATCCTTTGATACCAATTTGTCACGACCCGTCCTCGGGGCCCGTGCCGTGACTACCCCAAGCCCACCTTCCATAGGCCAGGGGTTGGAGACTAGCACCAAGGCGTAAATCCCGGTAAAAAGGGAAGGCATTGCCTTTGTAAAGTAAACAAACATCACAGAGTAAGCAAGTGGAAAGTAAAAACTAAGTAAAAACAGAGTACAACTGAAAGTGCGGAAAAGTAAATGGGCCAGTATACAAACCCAAACTGAAAGTAAAGTACAACTCGAAAGGGAAAACAGCAACTGTGAAGTAAAAGCTGCAACACCGAGCTTTCCACTGGAAATCCCACCTGAAGGGTGGGTACAGATAGCTCCACTGCTCCTCGGGTCCCACCGTCCGCTCCGAGTACGTCCCGCCCAGTGGTCCACCTCCAGGTATCGTCCTGCTCTGCAAGCCTCAGCCAAGATCAACGCTGTCCGTCGTCTGCAACCAACACAACGTAGTGCGGGCATAGCCCGTGCAGGGGTGAGTATAAGCTACTCAGTAGGGACCCCGAGACCCCTGAAGGTCTCCCAAAATCCACAAAGGATAAACCACAAAGGTGAGATACAAACACGTAGTATCAACCGACACTGCTTAGGTATATGCCCATACATATACCTAAGTCATCAATTCCAACACGCTCCATCCTCCGAGCCCAAGTACAACTCAGTCCACACAGGAAAGTAAACGTATTCCACACAGGAAAGCAAAACGAAATCCACACAGGATAGCACAACACGATCCACACAGGAAAACAACTGGATTCAGCTCACACAGGTATACTTCTTCGAAAGACGATAAAGATGATCTCTGATCCATCTAAGTCGTCGGACCCACGAAGGATCGATAGGTAACTAACCCCCGCAAAGACCCACACAGGATCGGGCCCACATAGGACCTGTAGGCGCTGGTTCACACAGGACCGCTGAGCGCAAAGACCCACACAGGATCGGACCCACACAGGATCGGGCCCACACAGGACCTGTAGCACTGATCCACGTAGGATCGCTGAGTGTTGTAGTCGTCGTCGTCGAATCCACACAGGATCTCTGTACTGTCGTCATCGCAGTCACAGTAGCAGTAGCAGTAGTAGTAGTAGTCACAGTAACAGTCGCAGCTAGCATTAGGGTTCCTGCACACAGCAAGCTCGTACAGGAGGATCCGCTCCACGAGCCGAGAGGCTGATACATCAACTGTCACAAAGTCCAGAGTTGATGTATCCAAAAGTTCCGTATCGTCAACAGGAACTCAACGCAACAGACGACACGTCAATCGGACACCCGGTCTGAGAGTTATTGGCTTTTTCGTCCCAGGGGCCCGGTTGGTTTTTAAGGCAAAACCAACTCAACCGTACTCCACCTGCGTCCAAACCTCGGGCGGAGTATACCAAAAGATCCGTCTCACTAAGAGGAACACAACAAAGCTGACGGCACGTCAATCGGACGTCCGTAGCTCAAGATATGAGTGTTTCCGCTCCGAAGGCCCGGTTGGTTTCGTGAACGAACCAACCCGGCCGAACTCAAAGTATTCCGAAACTTTGAGTGCGATATACCGAATCGACCGTCTCGATCCAAGGATCGCGTAGCCGCTGAAGGTTCGTCAATCGGAGGTCCGTGGCTCAAGTTATGGCCAAAGGACCGAAGACGATTCGAAAACGGGGGGTCCGGATCCGGGCCGACCCGGCCCGACCCCCCCTGGGTCGGCCCGAACCGGGTTGACCCGACCCGGGTCCGACCCGGCCCGGCCGGCGGCGGTCCGGCGCGGCGGCGCGGCCTGGCGCCGCTGGGTGCCACGCGCGGGGGGCATAGCCCCCGCTTCCAGCTGGTGGCGGCGCGACTTTTAGCCACGCCTTTGGAGAACCGGCCCCCCCTCGTGGGGGCCTGCATTGAGGGAAACCGGGGGGCCGCCTGCCCCCCTTAATGAAACCACCCCCCCCCCCCCAAATAAATGGGGGGGCTTGAGAGTTGACCGGGGGAATTAAATTCCCCCGGTCTTTGACCTTCCGCCCGGCCCACCTGGCCGGCCCACCTGGCCGGCCGGTTTTTCTTCAACGGGACCGGCAAAGCCGGTCCCCTTCCGGTTTCTGACACCGGTGGCCCGGTGAGCCCTCGGTCCTCTCGTTCTGCCGCGGCCCGGAACCGGCCGCGGTGTTCGTCGTCCGGCGCGGTGCGACGGCACCGCGCCCCTCCGCCGCGGCCCCGCTCCGGCCGCGGCGCCTTCGGTTCCCTTCGACGCGGCGCGAGGGCGTCGCGTTCATGATAATCCATCCACGGTACGACACGACGGCGTCGCGTAAATAAGCTGGGCGATTCCCGCGTGGTGCGACGACACCACGCCTTCTCGTTCATCACAATATTATAAAAATAACCAAGAACAAAGGAGGGGGAATTCGGCCGTGTTTGTGCGGTCCGACCCCCCTCTCGTTAGACGATAATTCTTAAATATTTAATCACAAATTATCATTCTAGAACCAAGAACGAGAGTAAAGAAATAAACCACAACAAACCCCTACCTTGGGTTCAAGTTCGAAGATCGTCAACGACCCACGGAAGACAACGTCGCGGAGGTCGGGCGTCGCGGTAAACGTTCGTCAAATCCGATGATGAAGAGGTACGTCGATGGCGAATCTTCGTAAGTCAACGAAGGAAGTCCGAGGAGGAAGCGGTGTTCCCTTTCATTGACACGGAAGACGTCGTCAATCTTCGGAGACAACGGGCTACGAAGATGAGAGGAGCGGTGTTCTTCGTCGGAGCTCGAAGGTTCTTCGCGTTCTTCGTCAAGGTTGAAGAAGAAGAAGGAGCTCCCAAAATCCTCTCAAGAAGGCTAGTGAGTTCTAACCCAAAAAAATAAGATAGAGTCTTATTTTATTCACAAACTTAACAAATTGAATTTCAAAGGTTTGAAATTCAAATAAAATAACTCCAAAATAAAAACAAGTTGTCATGTCATTTAAAGAGGTGTTAAAGGAGTTTTGAGAGGAGATGGAAGGTTGGGTTTCGTGTGGGCCCCACCACACTTAATCCTCCCAAGGGAGGTTAAGTGGATGTGGGTCCCACATTTAACTTCCTTTGAGAGGAGTTAACCAACAAGTAAGAAAAATAAAAAGTGTTCCACATTTTTATTCAACTTTTTATAATTCTCCCAAAAACTAACTTTCGTCCCACAAAAAACGCAACTTCAGAAAAGGTCTCCTTAAATGAATATCGGCGCTGCGAGTTCATCGGTGTCCTCAGATTTCAATTCCGAGCACCGGATCAAAAGTTAGGAATTCCCGCTCATTCGTTCACTGAACGTACCCGAGCCAAACTTCGGAAATTAATTCCGGGCACTCCGAGCCTCAGAATCAGGTGCCGTCAGAAACCGCGCTCTTGTAAAATTCCAAAGAAAATTAAGAAAAAATTTCCCTTGAATTTTACGGGTCTTTACATTTTAGGTAACCTTTCTCTTTCCTACATTCCATTTTCAAAGGAAGTAATATTATCCCTATGTATAATATGGGTTTTCAACAAATGTATTTTCAAATGTTATACCCTTGATTATAGAGATAAAATTATGAAGTTGAAATTTATTTAGGGGTGATTTAATGTGATGACTATAACACCCCAAGCTTCTATGGTACGTTTCCCTTCGAATAATGCGATAGCGTGTGTTGTACGCAACCTCGAGTTCTAACACACACCACAACTAATTAAACTAGCCGTTGTGAATAGTAATACCTACTTTTTGAAATCATATATATTCAATATTTCAAAATGGACTTCATTTTTAGATTCAGAATATCAAAATTAGCCTAGGGTGAAATTTTGGTACATTTCGGATAACTTTCATATTTTGATGAATAGTGAAAATTTCTAAATTTTAATTAAAAACAACTTTTTTAATCAAAATAATTAATAGTGATAAATTGTGATTTTGAGTGGTTTTAAAGTATATTTAGAATATATTTTTACCATTTAATATAATGTTGGTCATTGGACATAATTTTACAATTAAACCGAACATAAAGAAGTGTCAATCTTTTGATAGTTATTACCTCTTAAAAACACGCTTTTTGTTTTGACAGCGGGAATTAATTTTAAATTAATTTCTGCCACTTCTGTGTTTTGAATTTAGGAAAATGGATTCCATATTTGGAATCAGGATGTCCAAATTATGTAAATAGGTAACTTTTATTTTTACACATTTTGAATAATTACTACGGTAAATATTATATTTACCATGGTTAAAGGGTAAATCCGGTAAATAAGGGTTAAAAAAATAATATTATAATAATACAAAGTTACCCTAAAACGTGTCTTAAACTTATTTGTGGACACATACCCGACCATGAGCATCCTTGGGTCAATTTGGGGACCCCTTGGAGCCACTTGTATGTGGTAGGGACACATTATATTAATAAAGTTAAAATAAAAATAAAAATGGCATAAGCTTACATCTTTTAGAAGAACAATTTTTACATAGGGTTATACATGTTGGATTTTCGATTATAAATATTCATTATAAATCTAAAAAGATTTCCTACATGATGATATTTTATTTATAATTTTTAGACATCAAATAAGTTAAATTATTAATGACACAATAATGATGCAATGTTTACCTCATTAATAAATCATTTAAATAAATAAGATTATAATGATTAAAATATTATCTAAAACCTGTCCAATTCTTATTGGTTGATGTTATTTAGAATATGATTCATCTTATCTTCGACCTCAATGATTTTTGGACCATTATAAACCGAATATAATTATATTATAAAGTAATACTTTCACTCTTTCCTAAAGAGCCCCTCCTCTCCCTTATAAAAGGAGACCACTTCTACTCATTATTCACACCTCTCAAGCCACTTGGCTCGTCCAAACTCTGCCCAACTAAGCTCCCCACATCCCTCTCCTCCTCCTTGAAGCTTCCCCTTAGGCAGAAAGCATTTCAACAAGTCCTTTGGTTCCAACCAAAGTGAGTTACCTAAATTAAAGGTAACAATTTCTCTTAAATTATTTTCATTTATTTTGCTTCTTCAACTCCCAAACTCTTTTTATTTCCTTTCTTTTGTAACAACAACAGTATCCTCAATATACTAGGATGTTGTTATAATAAGGATTCAAACTACACATACACACAACTCCATCTAATGGATGATGAACATAATGTTTCTGTGGATGGCAAACTAACGCCTCACGAAACGATGATTGTTCAAATACATCTTACCACCTCTCATGGTGGCCATTATGATGGAACTGTAATTAAATATGATATTAATGATATATATTTTATATATAAGCTTCTGCAATTCCATTTTATTTCATACCATTATTCGTTTCATGTTGTATATACATACGATAATTTCATTTGAGGAAGTGCGGACTACCGCCCCCTTAAAATGATATGACTCGTTCGTACCACACATGGAACGTATAAAGGATGGTGTTAATGAAATTAAGTAACATATATAAAATATTATATTATACTGGAATAGTAATATACCTATGTATCATTTGGATTCGATTCTTTTAAAATAAAAATTAAATGGAAGTAGCATTCGTGCGTACGTACGGACTACCGTCTCCACGAACGCGATGAGATTCATTCTCCATCGTATCCATTCAAGTATAATTATAATTTAATGATTTAAAAATGATGTTTCAGGACTTGATATCATTCTGGATATGAATAAGATACAACAAACATGACTTATGTAACAAAACATATAAAAGAAAATGAGTAAGTTAACACCCGAAACGACGATAATTCTAAGATATTATTAACAAATCAATGTTGAAAGATCATATATGATATCATATTAATATATATGATTCCTGTATAATTTAATAACAATTATTTCACCATTATACAGGAGGTTAACCTACCCCAACCAAGGAAAAGTACAAGGTAAGGTTTATTTCACAATCTCTTCATTATCCGAGGTTGTTTATACGTAATAATCTACTAGGATCTCTTTATCATCCACATCCATGTTTTCTTAAAAATGTATTTCAAAACATTTTTACTATTTACAAGAATATGGGTTAAAGTCATTTATACCCTTGTTTTATTTTTTTATAAGAGGTTTATAAAGGAATCTTTCCGTCGTTTTCAAAACAATGTCCTTTTTAACCTTTTCGACAGAATTGAGGTAAGAATGTTTTTTTTATCTTATACGGCGGGTGCGGTTATTTTCCGCCGTTATAAAATCGTCGAAGCTTTCCATACAAGCTTATAAGAATATTTTCAAAGAAAATGTTTTATTTTATATGGATCTTAAATGATTTCAAAATAAAAGGAGATACTTCTTTAAAAAGAATTTTGATTTCATCTATGTCAACATCCTTTGATGGATTTTAAGATTATTTGAAGTTGATTTATTATGATACAAAACTTCTATATTGTATTGAAGGTTTTGTGATATGTTTGACTGTGGATGTGCTATTTTTATACCATTCATAGTTTATGGTGAAATTATTGACATTTAGTATGCTAGTTTTAATACGAATGTTTATGTTATGTTTAAACCTTTTCATATGGGAATGCATTGGACTTAATAAGTGACAGGTGGAGCCCGCTATAGCTCCTCGATGCATCGGTAGGTCTCATGAGGCAAACTAGTGTCTTGGCACAAGGCCTTGACAAAATCTTATTTGTAGTCTTGGCACGAGGCCTTGGCTATGTGGTTATGATAGTCTGGCATTATGCATTCCATAATTATGAAAGTGGTGATTGATATTGCATGTGATTATTCGATTAGTAGAATATCCATGTGAACAAGTAAATGGCATTATTTCATTTTACTTTTGCCATACTATGTTGAAGTTAAATTTTAAAAGGATTTTGTTTTAGAAATTCATTGCCTTAAATGTTTATGCTTATTTTGAATGTTCCGCTATATTGTTATCCTTACTGGGCATTTGAGCTCACCCCTTTTCTATGTTCTATTTTTCCCAGGTAGTGAAGAAGTAAATTATGAATGACTTGCAGGGATATTATGAGGGGTTAATAGTGTGGATATGAAGACTTTGTTGTTGTAGTAGTTTTTCACTTTGAAATGTAATGTAAAACTTTATGATTATATCTAGTGTTTCCAAGGCTACTAAACCAATCGGTCTTTCGGGATTTGATCTTTCTTGTGATCATGCCAAAGTTATGTAATTAATGCACCGACTCTGGGTAGCTGGGGTCGGGGCATTACAGTTGGTATCAGAGGAAGTTTAGTACAAACCTTGGAAACTAGATTTAGATAAACTCTGATTAGAGCACGTAGACCTAAGATGAACTTTGAGGATTAGTATAGAAGAACTTCCTAGAATTTTGGTATTGTAGAGATTTTGTGAGTTTTCCGAGCAATACATCCCTGTCTGGATACGAGCAGGTAGAGGCGGCTCTGGCACAGATGTACCTAGGGGTAAAACCCGAAAACACCGCTTTGAGCTAGACTCGAACGGGAACTGGTGCACGAAAACGGGCCTTGCTGCACTCTTGGTTACGACACTCCCGGGGGATATGCTTAGGATAACTCTCATTTTCTTTACAAATCATTATGAAGGGTTTATGAGTATATACTTCCTCAAAGAAAACATTTTTATGATTATGGATTATATCCATAAATAGTTCAATTTATGTTAAGTGTTTTATAAGTATGGGATTATGTATTTTGATTCATAAACTGATCTAGTTTATGCCATTGTTTAGAAATGGCGCCTAGTGGAAGAAATGGAAACCGTATCAATGCACGCACTCCATGTAGGGATTGCCCTCCTGCTCAAGATAATTATAGTGGGGCTGGTGATGCAACTGGTGCTGATCAGCTAATCACCATACTGTGACAACTTACTCAGGTTATGAATAATAACCTTACCTGTATGGAGCACCCTGATCCGCAGCGTGGAGGATCAATGTTAGATCGATTCATGAGACAACAACCACCAACGTTCAATGGGAATACAAATCCCTTAGTAGCTGAGCAATGGATATTTTCCCTAGAGAAAATATTTCAGGCTTTGGGGAGCAGTGAAAGGGAAAAAGTTATCATGGCAGTTTACCGCCTCACTGGAGATGCTGATCAATGGTGGTCATTGATTCAAAATACGAAGGAAGATGATGAAGTATCAAATATGGAATGGAGGGAGTTCAAAGATCTGTTTTTAGAAAAATACTTTCCTCGCGACCATCGAGCAGATATGGAAAGACAATTTCTGAGTCTGAGACAAAAGGAGGATGAGAATGTCACAAAGTATGAGGCTAACTTTACAAGGTTAGCGAGGTACGCTGGTGATTATATTCGCAACCCAAGAAGTAATATTGATCGTTTCTTTGATGGGTTAAAACCATTTCTCCGTCGAGCATTAGTCTCACAATCCTTTTCATCATACGAAGACATTGTCTCATGTGCTATCAAGACCGAAAAGGAATTCTCTAAGTCTTATGACTTTAAAGCAAAGCAAGAGAAGAAGAGACCTGCTGATCAATCTGGGAATGGAAATAAGGGGAAGAAGGGAAAGGTTGAATATCCATCTTGTGGTAAGTGCGGGAAGAAACACCCCGGTGCTTTCCTGAAGGGAATGGGAGTCTGTTACAAGTGTGGTGAAAAAGGCCACCAAGCTCATGATTGCAAGGGGAAGAAGGAAGCTACCAACGTTTAGTGCTACAATTGCAGGGAGATGGGGCATTATGCAAATGCATGTCCTAAGCGTCAGGAGAACTTACCTCAGAAAAGGCCAAGGGATCAAGGCCAGGCTTATGCTATCACTACTGCTGAGGTAGAAGCTCCGAAAGATGTGGTGGCAGGTAATTTAATGGTTTCCTCAAGTTTAGCAAATGCATTATTTGATTCTGGATCATCGCATTGTTTCATATCTTCCCAGTTTGCTAAGAAAATTAGATATTTCCAATTTGATTTAATAAGGGAGTTGTCAGTTAAAACTCCTAAGGGAAGTATCGTTGCAACAAAGTTTTGTGAATCAGTCCCCATTAGAGCACATAAATTTTCTTTATCTGCTGATCTCATCGTCATACCTATGATTGAGTTTGATATAATCCTCGGTATGGACTGGCTTTCGGACTATGATGCGAAGATTTATTGTAAGAAGAAAGAGGTTACGATTCTTGATGATAATGATAAGGAACACCTTATTTTTAGAGCAGAATCGTCACCACCTAATTCTTATTTAGATCCACCCTCAATAGCTCAACTAAATTCAATTATTGGGGAGGAAGAGAATGAAATAACTGCGGGTGAGGAAAGGAATGTTCAAATAGAGGATGTACCTATTGTGAAAGAATTTGTAGATGTATTTCCAGAAGATTTACCTGGACATCCTCCAGAACGAGAAGTTGAGTTTTCCATTGATTTGATTCCTGGATCAAGGCCTATATCGAAGACCCCTTATAGAATGGCCACTATAGAGTTAGTCGAACTAAAGAAACAACTAGAGGAATTGAGTAATAAGGGATTTATTCGCCCTAGTGTTTCTCCATGGGGAGCCCCTGTTCTCTTTGTTAAAAAGAAAGATGGATCTATGAGGTTATGTATCGACTACAGGGAGATCAATGCTATAACGATAAAGAACAAGTATCCCCTACCTCGTATTGATGATTTATTTGACCAACTGCATGGAGCTCAATACTTTTCAAAGATTGACCTTCGATCTGGATACCATCAGTTGTGTGTGAAGAAGGAAGACATTCCGAAGACAGCATTTCGAACTAGGTACGGGCATTACGAGTTTACTGTAATTCCGTTTGGATTGACTAATGCACCCTCTGTATTCATGGATCTGATGAATAGAGTTTTCAAGGAGTATCTCGATGAATTTGTGGTGGTATTTATTGATGATATCTTGGTATACTCCAAAACCTACGAAGATCATGAAAATCACTTGCGCATTATCTTGAAGACTCTGAGGAGGCATGAATTATATGGGAAGTTTAGCAAGTGTGAATTCTGGCTTCAGGAGATTTCTTTTCTTGGCCATATTGTCTCTAAAGATGGAATCTCTGTTGATCCTTCTAAGACCAAGGAAATCCAAGAATGGCAAGCACCTACGAGTATAACTGAGGTACGTAGTTTTATTGGTTTGGCAGGTTATTATCGACGTTTCGTCCAGAATTTTGCCCGATTGGCTAACCCATTAACGAAGCTCACACGTAAAGGGGTTAAATTTGTTTGGACAAAAGAGTGTGAAGAATGTTTCGAAGAATTGAAGAAAAGATTAGTCAATGCTCCTATATTGACTCTACCATCGGGGAATGATGGGTTCGTTATTTATAGTGATGCATCAAAGAAAGGACTTGGTTGTGTCCTTATGCAGAATGATAGAGTTATTGCCTATGCATCACGACAGTTGAAAATTCATGAACAAAACTATCCTACTCATGATCTTGAGTTAGCAGCTGTGATCTTTGCTTTGATGATATGGAGGCACTACCTCTATGGTAAAAAATGTGAGATTTATACTGATCACAAGAGTTTGAAGTATATTTTCTCACAAAAAGAACTCAACATGAGGCAAAGGAGATGGCTTGAATTACTCAAGGATTATGATTGCACGATACACTACCACCCGGGGAAAGCAAACAAAGTAGCAGATGCTTTGAGCAGGAAAGACCATGGAGTTCTGAACATGATGAGAATTGAAAGGGATCCAATTTTCATGGATCTAGTGAAGATGGACATGGGAATAACCAGGGAAGGTGAAACATCAATGCTTTTTCAAATGGTTGCCAAACCATCTTTACTAGAAAGGATTAAGAGTTCTCAGACCGATGATGAAGAATTTCAGAAGAAGATTAAAGCTGTGAATGATGGGAGATTGAGAGACTTTGTGTATGAAGATGGAATTTTGAAATTCGGGAAGAGACTTTGTGTTCCCAATATACCTGATCTAAAAAGGGAATTGTTGGATGATGCTCATAGTTCCAATTTCTCTATACACCCTGGGAGCACCAAAATGTATAGAGATTTGAAGGAACATTTTTGGTGGGACAACATGAAGAGTGAGATTGCTGATTTTGTGTCAAGATGTATGGTTTGTCAACAAGTGAAAGCTGGAAGGCAACAGCCTGGAGGATTCATGCAACCTCTTCCCATACCGGAGTGGAAATGGGACAATATTACGATGGACTTTGTCATGGGGCTACCAAAGACTCCTAGAAGGAACGATGCAATATGGGTTATTGTTGATCGTCTTACCAAGTCAGCACATTTTCTTGCTATAAGAGAAGATCTACCCCTGGAACGTCTAGCAAGACTATACATTAATGAAGTTGTGAGACTTCATGGAGTACCCCTATCGATTGTTTCTGATCGTGATCCCCGTTTTACTTCAAGATTCTGGAAAAGTCTTCAGAAATCCCTGGATACTGAACTTCATTTGAGCACTGCTTACCACCCTCAGACAGACGGACAATCAGAACGGACTATTAAAACCTTAGAAGACATGTTGAGATCTTGCTCACTTGATTTTCAGGGTATGTGGGATCAATATTTACCACTGGTAGAATTTTCCTATAACAATATCTTCCATTCAAGTATTCAGATGGCACCATATGAAGCGTTATATGGAAAGAGATGTCGTACACCAACCTGTTGGGATGACGTTGGTGAAAGAAAACTTGTAGGCCCAGAACTGGTGGAGGAAACGGTGGAAAAGGTGAAAGTAATCCAAAATCACATCAAAGCAGCTCAAAGTAGGCAGAAGAGCTATGCCGATAATCGAAGGAAGGATTTGGAATTTCAAGTCGGTGATCATGTTTTCCTGAAGGTATCTCCGTGGAAGGGAGTCATACGTTTTGGTAAGAAAGGTAAATTGAGTCCCAGGTACATCGGACCTTTCGAAATTCTAGAACGAATTGGGGCTGTAGCTTACCGATTGGCAATGCCGCCAAGTCTCTCCAAAGTTCACGATGTGTTCCACGTATCTCTGTTGAGAAAATACATGCCTGACCCAATGCATGTACTCACCTATGAGGAATTAGAACTGGAACCCGATCTGTCTTATTGCGAAGAGCCCGTCAAGATTCTTGATACAAGAGAACAAGTACTGAGAAACCGGACGACGCGTCTGGTAAAAGTTTTGTGGAGAAACCATAAGATGGAAGAGGCAACGTGGGAACCCGAGGAACTTATGATGAAGAACCACCCGAGTCTTTTTATGCAGTAATACCCTAGAAATTGCGAGGACGCAATTATTTGAAGGAGGGGAGAATATAACACCCCAAGCTTCTATGGTACGTTTCCCTTCGAATAATGCGATAGCGTGTGTTGTACGCAACCTCGAGTTCTAACACACACCACAACTAATTAAACTAGCCGTTGTGAATAGTAATACCTACTTTTTGAAATCATATATATTTAATATTTCAAAATGGACTTCATTTTTAGATTCGGAATATCAAAATTAGCCTAGGGTGAAATTTTGGTACATTTCGGATAACTTTCATATTTTGATGAATAGTGAAAATTTCTAAATTTTAATTAAAAACAACTTTTTTAATCAAAATAATTAATAGTGATAAATTGTGATTTTGAGTGGTTTTAAAGTATATTTAGAATATATTTTTACCATTTAATATAATGTTGGTCATTGGACATAATTTTACAATTAAACCGAACATAAACAAGTGTCAATCTTTTGATAGTTATTACCTCTTAAAAACACGCTTTTTGTTTTGACAGCGGGAATTAATTTCTGCCACTTCTGTGTTTTGAATTTAGGAAAATGGATTCCATATTTGGAATCAGGATGTCCAAATTATGTAAATAGGTAACTTTTATTTTTACACATTTTGAATAATTACTGCGGTAAATATTATATTTACCATGGTTAAAGGGTAAATCCGGTAAATAAGGGTTAAAAAAATAATATTATAATAATACAAAGTTACCCTAAAACGTGTCTTAACCTTATTGGTGGACACATACCCGACCATGAGAATCCTTGGGTCAATTTGGGGACCCCTTGGAGCCACTTGTATGTGGTAGGGACACATTATATTAATAAAGTTAAAATAAAAATAAAAATGGCATAAGCTTACATCTTTTAGAAGAACAATTGTTACATAGGGTTATACATGTTGTATTTTCGATTATAAATATTCATTAGAAAGCTAAAAAGATTTCCTACATGATGATATTTTATTTATAATTTTTAGACATCAAATAAGTTAAATTATTAATGACACAATAATGATGAAATGTTTACCTCATTAATAAATCATTTAAATAAATAAGATTATAATGATTAAAATATTATCTAAAACCTGTCCAATTCTTATTGGTTGATGTTATTTAGAATATGGTTCATCTTATCTATTACCGCAATGATTTTTGGACCATTATAAACCGAATATAATTATATTATAAAGTAATACTTTCACTCTTTCCTAAAGAGCCCCTCCTCTCCCTTATAAAAGGAGACCAATTCTACTCATTCTTCACACCTCTCAAGCCACTTGGCTCGTCCAAACTCTGCCCAACTAAGATCCCCACATCCCTCGCCTCCTCCGTGAAGCTTCCCCTTAGGCAGAAAGCATTTCAACAAGTCCTTTGGTTCCAACCAAAGTGAGTTACCTAAATTAAAGGTAACGATTTCTCTTAAATTATTTTCATTTATTTTGCTTCTTCAACTCCCAAACTCTTTTTATTTCCTTTCTATTGTAACAACACCAGTATCCTCAATATACTAGGATGTTGTTATAAGAAGTATTTAAACTACACATACACACAACTCCATCTAATGGATGATGAACATAATGTTTCTGTGGATGGCAAACTAACGCCTCACGAAACGATGATTGTTCAAATACATCTTACCACCTCTCATGGTGGCCATTATGATGGCACTGCAATTAAATATGATATTAATGATATATATTTTATATATAAGCTTCTGTAATTCCATTTTATTTCATACCATTATTCGTTTCATGTTGTATATACATACGATAATTTCATTTGAGGAAGTGCGGACTACCGCCCCCTTAAAATGATATGACTCGTTCGTACCACACATGGAACGTATAAAGGATGGTGTTAATGAACTTAAGTAACATATATAAAATATTATATTATACTGGAATATTAATATACCTATGTATCATTTGGATTCGATTCTTTTAAAATAAAAATTAAATGGAAGTAGCGTTCGTGCGTACGTACGGACTACCGTCTCCACGAACGCGATGAGATTCATTCTCCATCGTATCCATTCAAGTATAATTATAATTTAATGATTTAAAAATGATGTTTCAGGACTTGATATCATTCTGGATATGAATAAGATACAACAAACATGACTTATGTAACAAAACATATAAAAGAAAATGAGTAAGTTAACACCTGAAACGACGATAATTCTAAGATATTATTGTCAAATCAATGTTAAAAGATCATATATGATATCATATTAATATATATGATTCCTGTATAATTTAATAACAATTATTTCACCATTATACAGGAGGTTAACCTACCCCAACCAAGGAAAAGTACAAGGTAAGGGTTATTTCACAATCTCTTCATTATCCGAGGTTGTTTATACGTAATAATCTACTGGGATCTCTTTATCATCCACATCCATGTTTTCTTAAAAATGTATTTCAAAACATTTTTACTATTTACAAGAATATGGGTTAAAGTCATTTATACCCTTGTTTTATTTTTTTTATAAGAGGTTTATAAAGGAATCTTTCCGTCGTTTTCAAAACAATGTCCTTTTTAACCTTTTCGACAGAATTGAGGTAAGAATGTTTTTTTTAACTTATACGGCGGGTGCGGTTATTTTCCGCCGTTATAAAATCGTCGAAGCTTTCCATACAAGCTTATAAGAATATTTTCAAAGAAAATGTTTTATTTTATATGGATCTTAAATGATTTCAAAATAACAGGAGATACTTCTTTAAAAAGAATTTTGATTTCATCTATGTCAACATCCTTTGATGGATTTTATGATTATTTGAAGTTGATTTATTATGATACAAAACTTCTATATTGTATTGAAGGTTTTGTGATATGTTTGACTGTGGATGTGCTATTTTTAAACCATTCATAGTTTATGGTGAAATTATTGACATTTCGTATGCTAGTTTTAATACGAATGTTTATGTTATGTTTAAACCTTTTCATATGGGAATGCATTGGACTTAATAAGTGACGGGTGGAGCCCGCTATAGCTCCTCGATGCATCGGTAGGTCTCATGAGGCAAACTAGTGTCTTGGAACAAGGCCTTGACAAAATCTTATTTGTAGTCTTGGCACGAGGCCTTGGCTATGTGGTTATGATAGTCTGGCATTATGCATTCCATAATTATGAAAGTGGTGATTGATATTGCATGTGATTATTCGATTAGTAGAATATCCATGTGAACAAGTAAATGGCATTATTTCATTTTACTTTTTCCATACTATGTTGAAGTTAAATTTTAAAAGGCTTTTGTTTTAGAAATTCATTGCCTTAAATGTTTATGCTTATTTTGAATGTTCCGCTATATTGTTATCCTTACTGGGCATTTGAGCTCACCCCTTTTCTATGTTCTATTTTTCCCAGGTAGTGAAGAAGTAAATTATGAATGACTTGCAGGGATATTATGAGGGGTTAATAGTGTGGATATGAAGACTTTTTTTGTTGTAGTAGTTTTTCACTTTGAAATGTAATGTAAAACTTTATGATTATATCTAGTGTTTCCAAGGCTACAAAACCAATCGGTCTTTCGGGATTTGATATTTCTTGTGATCATACCAAAGTTATGTAATTAATGCACCGACTCTGGGTAGCTGGGGTCGGGGCGTTACAATGACCCAGACCCCCCTTGGTCCCTTCCTTTGCCAAAATCCGGATCCTTAAGGGGTGCCGATCGGTGAGACCGATCGGTGCGACCGATCGGTGCGACCGATCGGTGTGACCGATCGGTGGGACCAATCGGCGGAACCGGCCGACGTCACCCGACCTTGCCAAGTTGTTCCAGTAACGCTCCTTTTTCACAAATAGGGTTTTAAACCCTATTCTACCTCGTTTAAAAAAAAGAAATGTCTTAAAGACCCGAAACGCGCACAAAAGTTTTAATTAAATACTGAATCGACTCATGAGTCGGTTTAAACCACCCAACACCTTTAATGATGAGTCAAGCCGCGTGGTCAACCCACGACTTCCACGTCTTACGCGGTTTCGCGTTTTCACCTCAACAGTCCCCGGCTCTTATAAACTAAGGGTTAGCCGTGGTTTCTCCTTTCCTCGATCGTGACTTTTCACAAACAGCTTCTGGTGCATCGGGCCCGCCGCATCGTTATCCGTAAAGTTCCGCGCCCCCGGCCTAAACATCGATCATCTATCAACAAGTAGGGAATTTCTCCTTCGTCTCTCTCTTTTGTGTATCATGCGGGGTGGGCGTGCTTTTGATCCTATAGAATTGGGTAAACCAGACCTAACTAAAGATAAAGAACGAATTCTATAAAAAAAAGAGAGGGGGGGGGGCTGTGATCGTTGATGGTGTTTTATATTTTGATGTTGTTTCTTATATGACCATCTTGTTGAGTTGTGCTGGCTTGCGCCTCCTGAAAATCGAGGCCGTTGGTGGTCATTTGTTTGTGCACTAATAAACCCTGTTGATGTTTTAAATGGCTTGTTTGTGGTTGTAAACTCCTGCTGTGAAAAGTGAATCGGTTAATCACGTATATCCGGCTGAATAATTGAAAGCACCAGGATAAACCCTTCTGTGATAACTCCCGGTTAGAACACACGGAATTTGAAATCATGGAGTGTGTTAAGTCGTTTAAATCTGAAAATCCTTGACTTGTGTTGGTAGTGGTAGTTGGTTGTTTTCCTTTCGGGTCGATTGCTGGAAATGTGGGAGGGGATGGGATCCCCTGTTCTTTTATACTCTTGGTGGTTGTGTGAATTTGGGGGATGGGATCTCCTGTTAGTATGGATTCAGTGGTTGTGAGTTTTAAATCCGAGTGGTTACTCGTTCATATCACAAATTGGGGAGAGATCCTCTGTTGACAGAACCGGGTGTGAGTGTTTTGGTTGATCCATGCTTTTGACGCTTTCCTTGGTTATGCTTATGGTAGTTGCCCAGTAGTGCTTAACATTAATTGAACATTTTTTTTAACTGATAGAAGAAACCAGAATGGGACAAATGGTTTTTATGGGCAAGGGTTGTGAACTGTGACTCGTACGCAGTGGTGTTGTGTTCTGTAGGTTGGCTAGGAAAGCCTAAGCCTTGGGTGAGTGTTTGTTACCTATATCTATACTTGTATCTTTGTGTTTCTTATTCGTGCCCCACCCAAGTTGAGCACTCAGTGCCGAACACCCCCATTTATGGGGGAAGGGTGTTTTTCCCAACACTATCCTTAGTGGCTGGTTATTAGCTCCTTTTCTGCTCCCTTTCCCGGATACCCCAAGTACCTTCGGGCAGGCTGTGATAGCCTGAAGTCCATTATTAGCCCAAGAACCATCGGGCGGGGTGTTGTGGTGGTTGTCCCGGTGTGTGCGGCAGGTGGTTTCCCAAGTTTCTTCGGGATGAGGCCCAGGTGTCTTCGGGCGTGGCAGTGGATCCTTTAGCCCAGGTGTCTTCAGGCGTGGCGGTGGTTGTTCTGGCCTAGGTGTTTATAGGCATGGTTACATGTGACAGTTGTGGCCCAGGTGTGTGCGGGCGGGATTCAGCAGTGGGACTGCGTGCGGTTGAGGCCCAGGTGTGTGCGGGCGGGATTTCGGCAGTGGGACTGCGTGTGGTTGTGGCCCAGGTGTGTGCGGGCGGGTGTGGCAGTGGGACTGCGGTGAGAATGACGGTATTGGTCCGATGCGTAGGATGTCTCAATAACCAGTGGGAAAGTGGTGCGGGGTACCCAAACATCGATGTGTTCTTATTATATATATTACTTGACTTGCGTTATTTGGGGAGTGAGCCTTGGTGAGGCCTGGGATGGATAGTTTGCCTTGTTAGGTGTTTGGTTTACTCTTTTTCTCACGTGACTTTAGTACGTTCCCCCACTTGTGCACGAGAGTCTTGGTTTTCCCTACTGAGTGTACTTGTATACTCACCCTACGTATATAAAACTGCTTTCAGGTTTCCAGGAGGACTTCGTGGATCACGCAAGACCTTACTAGCTCGGATTTCTTTTGGAGCAGTTGCAGTTGTTCTTTTTTTTCCTTTTTGGTACTTACCTTGTAGTCACCTTTTTGCACTTTGTGGCTTTCACTTTTAAAACATGCATGTGGGAATGGTATACTTTTGTCTTTACTTTTCTATACCCTTGGTGCTAGTCGCCACTCCGGGACCTATTGAAGGTGGGTTTTGGGGGTCATTATCTCTCCTTTAACTTAAAGAAGGAAGGGCCTGACAATCTGCTGACCCTTCCCTCCTTTTGGTGAAGGCGGGTCGTGACAGAATGGTATCAAAGGTAGGATGAGAGATAGGACGGAGTCTGGAGTTAGGCACAGTGAGGATTTCATGGGATAGTAAGGCAACGGTGTTGGGTGACCTTGGAGCGTGAATTAGGCCAGGGAAGACCGGCTAGGACACGGGATATTAGGGCCCCCCGTGATCCGATGCAAGGACTCTGGACCTACCGAACGACCAAGTGATGCCACACTGATTGCAGGGTAGAGACCCTAGGAAAGGTACATGCATCATAATGACTTGTGTTCTTGTGTTTCTGGGATGTCTTGGGAATTAAGAATAAATTAAATCTTAAGAAGTTTTAAGAACAATATTCTGTACTACTTGGGCTTAGGCATTCCTTGTTTACCTTGCAGCTATGGCACCTGGAAGGCGACCACGTGTGGTACAGGCGATCGAGGCCCCTGAGACTACTTTGGACAATCGGCAGAGAGCTGATCGAGAGGAAGAGGACGACCAGTGGCAGAAGACTCTTCGAGCCTTCTAGCGACAGGCCCTCGAGAAGTATGAGGGCAGCACCTCCGATATGAAGACGGAAGGCTGGATAGAGGAGCTAGTTATAGCCTTCAGCCTGATTCGGGCCCCGACCGAGTACTGGGTTCCTCTGGCTGTTAGCCAGATGCGAGGAGCGGCACGTCAGTGGTGGATGCTTCACCTGGGGAATAGGAAGGAGTCTGAGGTTGCTTGGGCGGATTTCGAGAAGGAGTTCCAGGCGGAGTTCCTCTCCTCGACAATGAAGGCGGAGAAGAGGCAGGAGCTACTCTCCCTCCAGCAGGGGAGCATGTCCGTGAGGGAACTTGGAATCAAGTTCAAGGACCTCCTACGTTTTGCTCCGGACCTCTTTCCCGATGAGGAGTCTCGGGCAAGACGTTTGGAGGAGGCGTTCCGACCCTCCCTCCAGTATGCTGTTACCCCCTTTACCCTTCCGACATACTTAGAGGTCCAGAAGAAGGCCGAAGTGGTGGAAAGGATGCATGCTCTGGGCGGAGTGTCATGAGAAGGGATCCAGCTGGGACCATCGAAGGGGAAGGCCGTCAGCACCAGGCCTCCAGCATCGGGACCCTCCAGGTTCCGACCCGCAGGGAGCAGACCGCAGCAGTTTCAGTTTCGATCCCCTGGCCCACGTTCTTTCCCTTCAGTCTCGAGACCACGATGCTTCATCTGCCAGATCCCTGGACATCTCCGAAGTCAGTGCCCCGATCGGGTGCAGTACAGTAGTGGCAGTCATCCCCAGCATCCACCGCAGCAGCAGTTTCCAGCCAGACCCTTCCGGCAGCAGCAGCAGGGACAGCGAGCTCCCGCTCCTCCGCAGGCAGACACAGGAGGAGGAGGCCGACCTCAGGGCGCTCCCCAGGGACCTCGACCAGGGCGTGGTCGGGGAGGTGGCCGACAGCCGAGGGGCAGGGGAGCTTGGCGTGGACAGCTACACGCTGCAGAGGCAACAGTTCCAACAGGGCCAGAGGTTGTTCGAGGTACGATCAATGTGTTTAGCACTCTTGCTTATGATTTGTTCAATACCGGAGCTTCGCACTCCTTTGTTGCACCCAGTCTAGCCCGTGCCTTGGGTCTAGATGCCGAGAGACTTCCAGTGCCCCTGGTGTTGAGCACACCAGTTGGAGGTCAGACCGACTTGCTGTTCGTTTGTCGGGGATGTAGACTGATGTTAGGGCCACATCAGTCGGTTAGGGATCTCCTTCTGCTACAGATTCAGCCGTACGATGTCATCCTAGGCATCGACTGGCTATTTTCTGTGTGCGCCGTCATCGACTGTTTCCAAAGAAGGGTGTTGTTCTCAGGTTTGGACGGCCAGCGTGTTACCTTCACCGGCGAGCGGAGCTGTCCGAAGGGAAACAGGAGGGAGAAACCTCTCCTCTCCTTGTTGACCGAGTTGACGGTAGAATCAGTAGATTCGGAAATGGTGGAAGTGCCATAGATCGTCCGTGAGTTTATGGAAATCTTTCCTGAGGAGGTGACGACTCTACCCCCTCGACGTGATCTCGAGTTCGGGATAGACCTGCAGCCCGGATCTCGTCCAATCTCGATGGCTCCTTACCGGATGGCACCTTCGGAGCTACGGGAGTTGCGGATACAGATTGACGATCTGATGAAGAGGGGTTATGTTCGTCCAAGTGCATCACCGTGGGGTGCTCCGGTCTTGTTTGCAAAGAAGGCAGATGGAGGTCTTAGGCTGTGCATAGACTACAGTAGGTTGAATCAGGTGACGATCAAGAATCTCTACCCTCTCCCAAGGATAGATGATCTTTTTGACCAGCTGAAAGGGGCAGGATGGTTCTCGAAGATCGACCTGCGGTCTGGGTACCACCAGCTGAGGGTGAAAGAGAGTGACATCCCGAAGACAGCGTTCAGGTGCAAGTATGGGCACTTCGAGTTCGTGGTTATGCCCTTTGGTGTTCCGAACTACCCGGCCGTGTTCATGGGGCTTATGAACTCCATCTTTCGGGAGTACCTGGATCAGTTTGTGGTGGTATTCATCGACGATATCCTGATCTATTCAAGGTCAGAAAAGGACCATGCAGAGCACCTGAGGACAGTTTTGTAAGTCCTCCGACAGCACCAGCTCTACGGGAAGTTGTCAAAGTAAAAGTTCTGGGCACGAGAAGTGCACTTCCTCGGGCACGTAGTGTCTGAGCAGGGGGTAGCAGTCGACCCATCAAAGGTTGAGACAGTTGTTTCTTGGGCAGCACCCAAGAATGTGGCGGAAGTCCGGAGTTTCCTCGGACTGGCAGGTTACTACCAGATATTCGTACCCAACTTCTTTCGAGTAGCAGCCCCTTTGACGGCTTTGACCAAGAAGGACCAGGTTTTCGTGTGGAGCGAGCAATGCGAGTCGTCCTTCAGCTACCTAAAAGAAAAGCTGGTTAGTGCCCCAGTGTTGAGATTACCAGAAGAAGGGATGGCCTATGAGGTATTTTGTGATGCTTCAGGACAGGGCCTGGGATGCGTGTTGATGCAGCAACAAGGGGTGATCTCTTACGGGTCCAGGCAGCTACGCCCCCATGAGCGTAACTACGCCACCCATGACCTAGAGCTTGCAGCGGTCATTTTTGCGCTAATGTTATGGCGGCACTACCTCATCGGGGAATGCTTTGTGGTCTTCACAGATCACAAAAGATTAAAGTATATCTTCTCCCAGCGGGACTTGAACTTGCGACAACGGAGATGGGTGGAGTTCCTCTAGGACTACGACTTTGAAATCTCTTATACTGAGGTCAAGGGCAATGTGGTGGCCGATGCCTTGAGCAGGAGGACGCAGAAGGATGCGGTCCGAGAGTCGGCAAATGCCTGGAAGGCAATGGAGGAGTTGGCTGCCTTACACCTGGATGCAAAGATGGATAGTGGCAGAGGCTGCCTATATCAGATGATAGTGTAGTCATCTCTGTTTCGACAAGTGGAGGAGTCTCAGTGGGGAGACCCCGAGTGCGAACTGATGTGTGATCGGGTTGACCAGGGCGATGCTCCAAGAGAATGGACAAAGGACGGTCAGCACCGGATGCTTTTACAGAAAAGGTTGTTTGTTCCAAGAGTGATGCGTGGCAAGGTTCTTATTGAGTTCCACAACTCACCCCTAGCGGTGCACCCAGGAGTTACCAAGATGTACCGGGGGCTGAAAAGGCAGTTCTGGTGGCCCGGAGTTAAGCGAGCGGTGGCAGAATTTGTGGCTAAATTCTTAGTATGTCAGCAAGTGAAGGCTGAACACTGGGTTCCAGGCGGCCTACTGCAGCCTTTAGCTGTTCCCGAGTGGAAGTGGGACGATATCTCAATGGATTTCGTCACGGGACTACCCAAGGTCCAAGGAGGGTGCGACGCCATCTGGGTGGTGGTGGAGAGGTTGACGAAATCGGCTCACTTTCTGGAAATCAGGGAGTCAAGTACTGTGGATGCTTTGGTACGAAAGTACGTTAATGAGGTGGTGCGGTTGCATGGAGTTCCGAGGTCTATAGTCTCGGATAGGGATGCACGGTTTACCTCGCGAATCTGGAGAGGATTGCAGCATGCGTTTGGCACACAGTTACGCCTTAGCACTGCTTTCCATCCCCAGACAGATGGACAAACGGAGCGAACCATCCAGACCTTGGAGGATATGCTACGAGCATGTGTTATGGACTCAAGAGAGTCATGGATGCGATACTTGCCTCTAGTAGAGTTTTCCTACAATAATAGCTACCACTCTACCATCGGTATGGCCCCGTTTGAGGCTTTGTACGGGAGGCCATTCCGTTCACCTGTGTGTTGGACCGAAGTAGGAGAGGCAGGCATCCTTGGCCCGGAGGTGGTGCAGAACACGACAGAGAAGATTCAGCTCATACGGGAAAGGATGAAGGCGGCCCAGGACCGACAGAAGTCGTATGCTGATACCAGGAGAAGGCCCTTGGAGTTTGAGGTTGGGGACCACGTGTTCTTAAAGGTCTCCCCGCGGCGTGGGCAACGGAGGTTCGGCAAGGGGGGTAAGCTTTCCCCTAGATTTGTCGGACCCTTCGAAGTGTTACGGCGGGTCGGCGAAGTGGATTATCAGCTAGCGTTACCTCCGCCGCTGCTAAGGATACATGATGTCTTTCATGTATCCCAGCTCCGTCGTTATCTGCACGATGATTCACACATCCTTGATTGGGGTGAACTGGACATCGAGGATGACGTAACCTTTGTGGAAAAACCAGTGATGATCGAGGATCGCAAGGAGAAGGTGCTTCGTGGGCGAGCCATTCCCTTGGTTCGTGTGTTGTGGAGACATGGCGGGCTCGAAGAGAGTACGTGGGAGAGGGAAGCACAGATGCGTGCCCAATACCCCGGGTTGTTTTGAGCTTTATTCATTTTTGTACCTGTTGTGGTAGAACGTTTGACTTTTGGCTATGAAATGTACTAGTTTATTTCCTCTGTTGTGTGTGAAAAGCCCCGACTAAAGGGAAGAGGGAACCCGACCCCTAATCAAGACGCATTAAGGTGGATGCGATTAAACCCGTGCGGGCGAGTCAGTGCCGCCCAAAGCGGATAATATCTTGACATGGGGGAGGGAAACTCCCCAAACCCACATGACCGGGTGGTTTGGCGTGGTATGTTGCTTGGTTCTCGACAAGGGAGTGTTTTTTTTAGTTAGAAGGGGTTCACTCCTAAGAGGTATCTTTCGAAGATGGTTGTTCGGACCCTCTCTTTCCTTCTGGTTTGTTGTGATTCTCGAGGACGAGAATCGTTTAAGAGGTATCTGATGTGATGACCCAGACCCCCCTTGGTCCCTTCCTTTTCCAAAATCCGGATCCTTAAGGGGTGCAGATCGGTGCGACCGATCGGCGGAACCGGCCGACGTCACCCGGCCTTGCCAAGTTGTTCCAGTAACGCTCCTTTTTCGCAAATAGGGTTTTAAACCCTATTCTGCCTCGTTAAAAAAAAGAAATGTCTTAAAGACCCGAAACACGCACAAAAGTTTTAATTAAATACTGAATCGACTCATGAGTCGGTTTAAACCACCCAGCACCTTTAATGATGAGTCAAGCCGCGTGGTCAACCCACAACTTCCACGTCTTACGCGGTTTCGTGTTTTCACCTCAACCGTCCCCGGCTCTTATAAACTAAGGGTTAGCAGTGGTTTCTCCATTCCTCGATCGTGACTTTTCACAAACAGCTTCTGGTGCATCGGGCCCTCCGCATCGTTATCCATAAAGTTCCGCGCCCCCGGCCTAAACATCGATCATCTATCAACAAGTAGGGAATTTCTCCTTCGTCTCTCTCTTTTGTGTATCATACGGGGTGGGCGTGCTTTTGATCCTATAGAATTGGGTAAACCAGACCTAACTAAAGATAAAGAATGAATTCTATAAAAAAAAGAGAGGGGGGGGGGCTGTGATCGTTGATGGTGTTTTATATTTTGATGTTGTTTCTTCTATGACCATCTTGTTGAGTTGTGCTGGCTTGCGCCTCCGGAAAATCGAGGCCGTTGGTGGTCATTTGTTTGTGCACTAATAAACCCTGTTGATGTTTTAAATGGCTTGTTTGTGGTTGTAAACTCCTGCTGTGAAAAGTGAATCGGTTAATCACGTATATCCGGCTGAATAATTGAAAGCACCAGGATCAACCCTTCTGTGATAACTCCCGGTTAGAACACAGGGAATTTGAAATCATGGAGTGTGTTAAGTCGTTTAAATCTGAAAATCCCTGACTTGTGTTAGTAGTGGTAGTTGGTTGTTTTCCTTTCGGGCCGATTGCTGGAAATGTGGGAGGGGATGGGATCCCCTATTCTTTTATACTCTCGGTGGTTGTGTGAATTTGGGGGATGGGATCTCCTGTTGGTATGGATTCGGTGGTTGTGAGTTTTAAATCCGAGTGGTTACTCGTTCATATCACAAATTGGGGAGAGATCCTCTGTTGACAGAACCGGGTGTGAGTGTTTTGGTTGATCCATGCTTTTGACGCTTTCCTTGGTTATGCTTATGGTAGTTGCCCAGTAGTGCTTAAAATTAATTGAACATTTTTTTTAACTGACAGAAGAAACAAGAATGGGACAAATGGTTTTTGTGGGCAAGGGTCGTGAACTGTGACTCGGACGCAGTGGTGTTGTGTTCTGTAGGTTGGCTAGGAGCGCCTAAGCCTTGGGTGAGTGTTTGTTACCTATATCTATACTTGTAGCTTTGTGTTTCTTATTCGTGCCCCACCCAAGTTGAGAACTCAGTGCCGAACACCCCCATTTATGGGGGAAGGGTGTTTTTCCCAACACTATCCTTAGTGGCTGGTTATTAGCTCCTTTTCTGCTCCCTTTCCCAGATAGCCCAAGTACCTTCGGGCAGGCTGTGATGGCCTGAAGTCCATTATTAGCCCAAGAACCATCGGGCGGGGTGTTGTGGTGGTTGGCCAGGTGTGTGCGGCAGGTGGTTTCCCAAGTGTCTTCGGGATGAGGCCCAAGTGTCTTCGGGCGTGGCAGTGGATCCTTTAGCCGAGGTGTCTTCGGGCGTGGCGGTGGTTGTTCTGGCCCAGGTGTTTGCAGGCATGGTTACATGTGACAGTTGTGGCCTAGGTGTGTGCGGGAGGGATTCAGCAGTGGGACTGCGTGTGGTTGAGGCCCAGGTGTGTGCGGGCGAGATTTCGGCAGTGGGACTGCGTGTGGTTGTGGCCCAGGTGTGTGCGGGCGGGTGTGGCAGTGGGACTGCGGTGAGAATGGCGGGATTGGTCCGATGCGTAGGATGTATCAATAATCAGTGGGAAAGTGGCGCGGGGTACCCAAACATCGATGTGTTCTTATTATATATATTACTTGACTTGCATTATTTGGGGAGTGAGCCTTGGTGAGGCCTGGGATGGATAGTTTGCCTTGTTAGGTGTTTGGTTTACTCTTTTTCTCACGGGACTTTAGTACGTTCCCCCACTTGTGCACGAGAGTCTTGGTTTTCCCTACTGAGTGTACTTGTATACTCACCCTATGTATATAAAACTGCTTTCAGGTTTCCAGGAGGACTTCGGGGATCACGCAGGACCTTACTAGCTCGGATTTCTTTTGGAGCAGTTGCAGTTGTTCTTTTTTTCCTTTTTGGTACTTACCTTGTAGTCACCTTTTTGCACTTTGTGGCTTTCACTTTTGAAACATGCATGTGGGAATGGTTTACTTTTGGCTTTACTTTTCTATACCCTTGGTGCTAGTCACCACTCCGGGACCTATTGAAGGCGGGTTTCGGGGGTCATTATCTCTCCTTCAACTTAAAGAAGGAAGGGCCTGGCAATCTGCTGACCCTTCCCTCCTTTTGGTGAAGGCGGGTCATGACATATAACAACATGAAGATTTAGTTTAAAATAATACTATTCTTGATAGCTTTCTTAACACATAACATCGAGCTTTAAATTAAGTACAATATAATATAAAAATATTATTATTTAAAAATGCTCATTAAAACCAAGACGATAAATTGAAGGTATGAATAGGAATAACCACAATATGAAAAAAAATAGAAAGGGTTTATATAATTAAAATTTATTTATTAATTTATAATAAATATGTACTAAATTTTCAGAAAATTTATTTTATGCTTCAAAAATATGTTTTCTATAAAAATGGGTTTTATTTTATTTTGTAAGAAAAAATTATAATTAATTCCTACCCTTTTTAGTAAGTTTATTTTAATTAATTAATATAATTTTTTAAATAACCATGTCAATATTATCTTAAGATATATTTTTTGGATTTGTTTCTAAAAGAATTATTTTTCTGTGAATAGTGAAAAATACCAATATTTGTAAAACTGACATTTCTTTTCTTTAAATAAAGTATTTTAAAATTACCTTTGTATTTTTAATTTTCTTTTAAAGTAAAATAATATGAATTTTATTAAGAAAAATATAAATAATTTCATAGGAATCAATATTATATTTTATTTTGGCATAAGTTCATTTTTTTTGCTTAAAAACACATTTATCTAAAATCTATTTTTCATTTCATTTTATGAATTTTTATTAAAATTAATTTCTAACACTTATATAAATTTAATATTAAAAAAATTATTCCATATTTTTAATCAAGAGGTTAAATTTTTGTAAATTGGTCCTTTTATTTTTTGTCGTTATGAATAGTAACCACTGTAATGATTTATCACCACGATAAGGGTAAAACAACTTGATTAAGGTTAAAACTATGAGATAAGGTTTCAAAATAAACCCAAAAATTTCCTTTATTTTATTTTATAAGATTAATTTTACCATATTCATCTTAAATTTTAATATATGTCATCTTCCTTTGATAAATACTTATATTATTTTAGGAAAAGGATAAATAAAAGATTTCACTCTCTTGAATTTAATTTACATTATATGTCTTCATGGGGATAAAAATAATTTATGAATGAATATATAATTTTATTTTTAATATAAATAAATTATTTTTATGATTTTTTTTTAAATTTAGTGATGAAATAATTTCCTTAAATGCTCACACAACGCTGATACAATGCTTGTGCAAGCAGTAGAAAAATCAAGTAAATGATTTTAAAAATATTAAAAGAAATATATTTTGGATGAATTATGGAGTTACATAATTTTTTTGTTTAATAATAATGTATAATTTTTTTTTAAAATAGATTATATTCAAAATATATTGTAATCTTGACGACTTTAAAGTCAAATTAAATGAATAGTATCAACAATGATTTTAATGATATTTTTTGTTAAATAATATTTTATTAAATGATTTAAAAATAAAAAATATTTAAAGAGGACAAGTGGAATGGAAAATGGTATAAAATTTCATCCATAGACCATTTTTGAGCCACTTTTCACCTCAAAAGTAAATTTATGACCCTTAAAGGCTAAAAAATGGGTTATCATGGTTAATGTTAAAAAGGGTTAATGAGGGGGTTTAACCAAAGGATAAGGTTTAAAATGACACAAAAAATTTTCTAGATTTTATTTCCTGATTATATTTATACCTTATACTCTTTTTATTATAATACATATCCATTTATAATCATTTTACTTGAGAAATACATTAATTATATTTAAATCTTTATGTAATTCCAAGCATATCCTTTCCTCAGAAATAAAAGGGCATCACCTATCCTATCTTAATCACACTTCCCAATACAATTATATAAAAAAATCTATTATTAAATTCCTAATATACATTTTATAGGTACTGGTATTCTTAAAATATCATCCCTAGGGTCCTTAAAGAGAGATCCAAGGAGGTTCTTCAAAGAGGAGGCAATCATCTTAACTGAGCATTTTCATTTTAATTATTATTCCACACCCTTAAAATATTATATAATCATGATCATATAATAAAATTAGTATATTATATATAATTAAATTTTATTATGTTTCAGGAATAATTTTTATTCATCTCCTTTATATCCTATGGAAAATGAAAACATCGCTCGTGTGTACATATGGTCTACCATCACCATATAGCGACATGATTCTTTTTTCATCACCAATTTACTTGGATAGTTATAAATATGAAAATAATGAATATATATGATATTTTTGTCATGATTAATATTCTTTATATTATTGAATCATGATTAAGATACAAGGACCAAAACTACCAAACCAAAACTTACATGGAAAACAAAATTTTTAACACTCAGAAACAACGATATTTAATAATGAATTATTAATAATAGGGTATTATAATATTATAATTGGATCATATATGATATTATAAGTATTTATATGGGTTTTTTATAGAATTATAAATAAGATAAATTTACTATATAGTAGTTTTAAAATCACTTAGGAAGTAAGACAAACCCGAGGTAAGGGGTTTCTTAACTCAAGTTCTTTTCTTTAGATTATATTAGTTCTTCATTTTATATGTTATTAAAATATTTTTTGTGTGATGATATATTATTATTTTATGTTTTATTTCAACTTATTTTACTCATATTTAAATTTTACACATACTCATTGATTAATTCTCACTTCAATGTTACAATCTTTGTAAGGATTTATCGTCTCAATTTTGTTTTTGTGAAACATATGTCATATTCGCCAATTTTTTATTTAATGTGATGTATAAATACCCCATTTATATGTTATATAATGAATATATTTATACTAATGGTATTTAAAGTTTCATTTGAATTTATTTATTTCATTGGGTTTATGATTCAAAAGTTACCAAAGTGGTAAGGGTTTATTTCACAATATCATCCATATACAGGATTGTTCATGTTTAAGTTCCCATTGGGTAAATTGTATGATATATATATCTTAAAAACCATAAATTTTCTTCTACACTAGTTATTTATAGAAATTAAAAAATATCCTTTTATTTCCCTCTCATTAAGTACTCAAAAGTCTAAAATAATTTCTTTAAGGAAAACTATTTTATTTCTATTTGGTCAGGAATATTTTTCTTTCATGTCCATATTTTATTTAAAAATTTTAAAAAATGTTTTTTAATATTCTCAAATGATTTATTAAAGTAATTTTTATCCATGTTTTAATTTTTATAAATAGTTTTAGAAGGAAAATTATTTTCATTTATTGAATGAGGAACTTCTTACTGATAGTTTGAAAATAATCTTTGTTTTAATGTACAACACATGAAAAACAAATTCCACCATTATTAATACTATTTTCTTTGAATATTAATTTACAAGTTTCCATATTTATTTTAAAATAAAATGATTTTATTTATATTCAAGAAATTTTTATATCTTAAACAAGTGATTTCAAAATGAAAAGATTTTTTTCCTCAAGAAATATATTGGTGGAATTTTAAAATAATATTAATCTATGTAAACATAATTTAATGAATCTTATTATTTACCAATGATATAATCTAATGATAACATACACCATACTTCAATGGATGGATTATGATAATTTTTACTGAGGAAATTATTGATATTCTGTATTTTATTTCTTCTAATATAGAAATTTATTGATTAGTAAGTCACGTTGATTAATTTTTATTGTTTATTCATATGATGAATGCATTAGACTTGTTAAGTCATGAGTGGGGGTAGAAAAAAAATATCTCCTTGATGCATCAGTAGGTCTCATGAGATAGAATATGTTGGGTATTTGGAATATTCCTTACAAATTAATGTATGACATCCTAACATGAGGAATCAATGGTAAGTTTAATGTGTTTAAAAATTATACATTCCATCATTATGAAATCATTTATTGATGTCCTTGTAATTATTGTACTAGTTATGTTTCCATTGATAAGTTTCAAGTTCATGTGATTATTTATATGATATAATATGATCATCATTTATTCCTTCTATATTATTCAAGCCTTATTTATTCTATGATATCTTCTGATGAACACATTCCCTTACCTAGCATATGATATCACCATTTTATTTTTTCATTTCCCTAGTATATGAAGAAGGATATTTAAAATGATTTCATGGATGAAATTTCTAGGACCAAGCTGATGAGGAATATTATCATATTCAGGTGTTGTATTTTGTTTTCAAGGAAGTTTTAGAAGAAAGAAAATCACCTCACTTTGTAAAAGTGTATGATCAGACTGACCATTATATTCAGGGAATCAAATTTACATTTATTAAGAACATTCATTTGATTGTAAAGAAAGATGTTGCTAGAATATAGTGAAGTTTCAATACTTTCCTTGGTAAATCTAATGATTCTAAAGGTGATCAATCAAAGGATAAATATTATGACAAATGGGGTTTATGATGAAAGAATTAGAGTGGGTTTGGAATGACGAGAATTTTGGTAAAATATGGTTGATGTTACTAAAGAATATTTTAGGTTGACATCATTTCCTAGTGTTTGCCAAATTTTTGGGGTCCAAAATTCAAAGGATGGTTACCATCTCAAAAGATTTATTTCCTTGAAGGCCTTATTAAAATATGTCAAATGATTGAATTTTGAGAATAATGGGTTTCAAAAAGGGTGGTTCAAAAAGGTGAGAAGGTTTAATGGAAATCTTGATGATTATGATACTATAAGAAGTAGAGAATGCGAAAGGTTTTTTCTCTAGGAATGAAACTTCATAAAAATGGTAAAGTCATGGGTTTCCTAAAGGCTGGGATGTGATTTACAAAGATTTGCAGCAATGAAAATGGTGATGGTAATCTCTACGATTACGAAGAAGTGGAGCATCGTGAGTGCGTGATGGTTTGAAAGTGATCTTGTAACTCCCCAACCCCAGAAGCCCTGAGTCAGAGCATTATTTTAATACATTGGCATTATTACAATAAATCATGTCCCGAAGGACCGATTAGTTTAGTGGTCTTGGAAAATAGATTACATACATTAACTTTACATTACAATTTCAAACATAAAACACAACATAGATAGTTATTTGAGAATGCCATTATTCCATTTCTCTTAACCCTGTATATCAATCATAATACACTTCTTGGAATCCTAGGAAAATAAAACATAGAAAGGGGTGAGCTTAGATGCTCAGTAAGAACAACAATATAGCGGAAACTTTCATAAATAAGAATAAATATTTAAGGCAATGTATAAGACTAAAACAAAAGCCTTTTAAACATAAACTTCAGTAAAATATGGAAAAGATAAAATCAAATAATGTCATTTACTTATTCACATAGATATTCTACTAGTCGAATAATCACATGCAATATCAATAGCCACTTTCATAATGATGGAATGCATAATGCCGGACTTCATAACCACATAGTGAAGACCTTGTGCCAAGAATACAAATAAGATTTTGTCAAGGCCTTATTCCAAGACACTAGTTTGTCTCATGATACCTACTGATGTATCTAGGATCTATAGTGGGCTTCACCCTTCACTTACTAAGTCCAATGCATTCCTCATACGAAAAGGTTTAAACATATCATAAAGATTCGTATTAAAACTAGCATATGAAATGTCAATAATTTATCCATAAACCATGAATGGTATAAAAATAACACATCCACAGTCAAACATATCACAAAACCTTCAATACAATATAGAATATTTGTATCATAATAAATCAACTTCAAACAGGTTTAAAATCCATCAAGTGATGTTGATATAGATGAAAATGATTTGTAAAAATCATTGAGAGAAATATCCTTTTTTTATAAAAACATTTAAAAGTCACACAATTTAGAAAGGAAGGCATTTAAAGACATTTTTGAATCAAAGTGTCCCATACCACTTTTAAACTTTTGAAATGAATTAACATTTTAAAAAAATTCATGTCCCTAAAAATAAATCCTTAAAACCCATTTTGAAAACATGGACATTAATGAGAATGATTTAGAAGATTAAATATTTAAAACATTTAAAATGATATTTTAGTAAAAAAGTCACTTAAAAAAATCCCTTTGAAATATCCTTTATGAAACATAGACATGGATAATAAAAATGTCCCAGTAGATACTTATGTAAAAACAACCTCAGATAATAAAGAGATTGTGGAATTAACCCTTACCTTGTACTTTCCTTTAGCCGAGGGTACGTTTAACCTCCTGTATAAAGACCGTAGTATTTTATTAAATTATACCAGAACCATATTAATATTTATGATATCGTACATTATTCATTTATGACTTTATATTACCCATTAAACAATAATTTCCATGTTAAATTTACATTTCGGGTAATAATCACTTTCTTTATCGTACGTACTTTAACTTGTTACTCTTGATTGTATCACTTAGATCAAGATTTAAATACTTCCATAATATAAAAAATGATTTATATATCATATATATTTAGAATATAAATATGTATAATAGACATATATATGAAATGTAAAACACCATTTATGGAGACCGTAGGCCGTACGTACGCATAAACGCTATTTCTGTTTTCATATCATATTGAACAGAACTAAGTGAATAAGATATATATAAGTACCTAAATATATATATATATATATCCAGTAGCATTATTATGTCATATATTACATACTTATTAATGATATATATTTTTATAATCATCGTTGAATGGTGAATGTGAAAATGAATCTCATCGCGTCGTGGAGACGATAATCCGTACGTACACACGAGAGACAATATCATTATATTGATGGTGAAATCATATGTAATTGGATTTATATCATATATAAAGAATAATTAACATGTTTTATTTATTATTTACATCAGTTATACTCATTATTATACCCATCCAAATTATGAAGTGTTTGAATAACAAACTACACCATGACGTGGAGACGGTAATCTGTACGTATGCATGTACGGTGACTTTTTCCTTTATAGGATGGATAGAATAATGAATATGGTTGTAAATTTTTTATAATAACATCAATGTATATAGAAGATACTGGAATTATTATTTTAGAATGGAAACAACAAAGAAAGAGGAAATGGAAGAAGAAAAATAATTGAAAGAGGTGATGTAATATTTACCTCTTCTTCAGGTTCTTCCTTTTGATTTGGTCAAAAGGGCTCTTTAGGTTGGATTTATGACCAATGGAAGGCCTCTAGGATGAATGGAGTAAATCTAGGAGGATATTTGGGCAGGGGTTGGCCGAGCCAAATGGCTTTGGAGGTGTGAAATTAAGAGAAGGGGAAGTACCCTTTTATAAGAGAGGTGAGGGTCACTTTAGGAAAAGATTAAAATATTATTTTATAATAAAGTAATTTTCGGTTTCTAATGGATCCAAAATAAATTATTTAAAGGATAATGTGGTTATGAGTATAAAACCTCTCAAAAAATAGGTTTTAGATAGGTTTAGGTTGTCATATTAACCTTATCTTTTAGATTTAACTCTTAGTTAAATAGTTTGACATTTACCATGTCTCTTTATATTTTTATATTATATGGTTCATAATCTTACTATAACAAGAAAATAGAACCCCAAGTAGTTAATTAATGTCATATATATTATTATATAAGTCTTTTGGCTGAACCTTATATTTTTTAGGACTATTATATCAATTAATAATATAATATTTGTTTTAAAAACTCAATTATGTCACTTTTGACACTATTTAGTATTTAATTTTTTTGAAAGGAATAAAAAAATTTATCACTTCTAATAAAACTTATTTAACCAACCTTAACATGTCATATTAATCTATAAAATTAGTGGAATTCATCAGAAGTCTCAATTTATATTTATTTGGTTATTTATAATATCAATTATTTTAATATTTCATTAATAAGGTAATTACTGCATCATCATTGGGTCATAAATAAATTAAATTATTTAATATCTAAAAATTATAAATAAAATATAATTATTTATGAAATATTTTTATATTTCTAACGAATATTTATCGTCAAATTTATATTGTGTGTAACCCTATATTAAAAATGGTTTAGTTATTAAACATTGAATTTAACTCTTTTAACTCTTCTTTAAATAAAATAATAATAAATTTCCTAATCTAATCCAAGTGTAACAAAGAAGATCATATTTTATTCTTAAGATTTTTTTTGGTATAATTATACTTATCCAATAGAATTAGGACATGTGTTAGGGTAATTATGATATCATTTTTACCCTTAATTACCCTATTTACTTTTAACTGTGGTAAATAAAAGTCCAAAGTTACCATTCACCAAAAATTATTTTCATCTTATTGAATCACATTTTACTTACTGATATTTACCGTGTCTCTCGGAGTTTTTAAATTCAACTCACAGAAGCGGTAAAATTAAGTTTTATGCAAATTTGTGAGCGTGCCTAGAAGGTGTGTAAAAGAGGTTAAAAAGTTCAATAAAATTTTATACATCTAATTTTATTTTAAAATGAACCAAATTAATTACATTGAACTTATATAGGTATTATATATCTATTTTTACTTAAAATAAATTTAAACAAAATAAATAATTATTTAAATAAAAAGTCGGTTTTAAATAATAACGCAGTGTTTTTCACTATTCATCAAAAATTGAATGTTTTCAGAAAAATACCAAAACTTCACCCTAAGATAATTTTGATATTCCGAATTCAAAAATGAATTATATTTTTCAAAATTAAAAACATAGAAGTTGTATTTATTAATTTAAAATTAATTCCCGTTGTCAAAACCAAAAAACGGGTTTTTAAAAAGTAAAAACTATCAAAAGATTGACATGTGTTTATGTCAAATTTAATTGTGAAATTACCTATAATGACCTAAATTGTATTAAATGATAAAAATATAATCTAATTATACTTCAAAACATTTATAATGCATAATTTAACACTATAAATTATTTTGATTAAAAAAGTTGTTTTCAATTAAACATAGTATTCTTCACTATTCATCAAAATATGAAAGTTATCAGAAAAGAACCAAAAATTTATCAAAACTAAATTTTTATATCCCGATTATAAAGAATAATTTAATTTCATTAAATTTAATATATAAAAGTGTCAAATATTGGTTTTTTAAAAAATGTTCTCCATTAAAAGGGGGTAAAATTGCTTTTTTTAGAAAATACTTCTTTTATCTAAAATAAATAAATTTATTCTTATATTACGTCTAAGAAAAACATAATATGGATGTTAAAATTATATAGAGTATATAAGATTTAAAATGAAATTGATACTATTCATAACCGCTTTTTGAATGGCTAGTTTGGTATGTTGTGGTGAACTCGAACTCGGTGTTGAGTGTAGCGCAAGTTATTGAATTACTTTAATGAGATAACATACTATGAAATCATGGGGTGTTACAAATCTCCATGATAATGACAAATATCAAAGGAGAATCACGAATGGAGGAGCACCGTGAAAATATTTTTTCATGATACAAAAAATGTGCTAGATGTGGTGGAGCACTGTGAACGGGTGATCCTACAAATATGAGGTGACCCCCACTTTATTTTCATGGAAATAATCGGAGAAAATAAAAAATTGCTCTAATTTTATAAAGGTAAAAGAGCTCTGCGAAGCAGGATTTCTATGCAAGTTTGAGAATCATAAAAATAATTCTAAAGTCTTTACTGATGCCAATGGTTTTAAGTAATGAGTGCGTCAAGATAATGGGATATTTCATGTTTACCTAGTGATCTTTGCAAAGGTAGTTTGTTCTATGAAGGTAGTTTGCTTCATAAAGGTTGTGAGCTTCATGAAGGGAACTTCACAAGGGAGATTCATGAAAAGTAGTTTTGAATACTCAATTTAAGTGAACAGAGCTTTCAAATAGCATCAAATCAGGTCTAAGAGAACTTGGAAATAAGTCTAGGGTATTAGAATAAGTATCATTGAAATTTCTAGAAAGTTCTTACCAACTTATGGGTAGAAAACAGAAGAATTGTTTTGAAAGAACAAATTTTTGGAAGTGGATCAAGATGCATTATAACCTTGTATTACATCATTTTGTTCTAGAAGAATCACACACACTATTTTATTTTTTTCATAGTGCTACACGAGTGTAAGGTCACATCATACTCATTGTATTCCACATCAATGGATTTTTTTTTCTAGTGGATTTTTTGGTATTGGATTGTTTCCAAACCATACCGAGGGTGTAGCTACTCTTGTTGAGTAGCAAAACTTGTAAATTCTTATGCTACTATGGGTGTGTGTTTGAATTGTGTTCAATAGGGAAAAAATATTTAACAGGAGTTGAAGGTAGTTTCATAATAAAGGAAACATAAAAGAAAAAGATATCCCTAATTCACCCCTCCCCCTCTTAGTGATACTTTAATTCTGACTGGGAAAATTCAGAATAATGTTTCTTATGAAATGTTTTTATATTTCCAATATAATATGAGTATCGTGTATATATCTAATTTTCAAATATTTCTAAAATTACTTATCCTAAATGGTTTCATACCTTATATTTTGTGCCAATATAATAAAGTAAACACTTTCAATGGGTTTTTGGAGTTAGGGATTTTATGTGACAGAATCACGCACATGAATAAAAAACTAAGAACCTTATTATATATGCTATCTAAGGACCCTATTTGGAAGCTCAATGTTTTACCTAATAAATGAAATGTTTCATAAACGCTTTATAGGCTAAAGATTCTTGTAACATAAAATATTTAATGTTTAATACTTAATTTTTTTGGTACATTAAAAATCCTCATAATCATGATCTCATGATGAATAGACAAGTATGATAGCCATTAGAGATAAATTAGAATGATTCCTACACATTATCCCATAGCATGTATAAACATGCACCTCAATATAGCTTGATAACACTCATCATGTATATGTGTAACCCATGGAACCCCACGATCTTGTCCAAAACTTATTTTAGAAAGGATATCATACATTTTCATCACATGTTACATCATATAAAACAACTTATGAAAAATACATCCATAACTTCTTCCAAATATCCTCTAAAACACTTTTATGGTATCTCTCAAAGTTTCATAAACTTGATCCAAATTTGATTTAAAAAAACTATGACCCCTTGGGTATTTATAGTGTTGAAAATAAAAATGAATTCATAAATTTATGGATATAAGAAAAGAGAATCCTCTAGAAAAGCATCATTCCCGCTCAAACTACAGATGGATCTGGAACTATCTTCATCAAACATGTGTATCTATATAGTTATTTCCACAAGTTTCATCATATAAAAGTATGTATTTTTATATAATACCTTTTTCAAATATATCGAGTAACCATGGGGCATGGAGTATGTCAATCCTATATAACTACTCACACATTCTTAATTCAAAAAGTATCAGATGACCAAGTTAATGAATAAAACATATTTCATTCATCTTTGTGGATGATAAAATCACATAACCCTCAACAAAATAGATAAGAACATCATATATACTTTCTAGTTATGGTCATAAAATTCATATTCAACCTCAATTGAGGGACCACATTTCATACTCATCATATGAGAGGACAAATTCCATCTTGGTTAATCTCTAACCAATTCCATGATAAAAAACATACCTAACAACTCTCTGATTATCTAAGAATCAAATATAATTTAAGAAAGGTTTCAAAGTATAAAGGTTCATATGCTAGGTATCTCATTAACCTTAGGTATAAGGAAATAAAAATATGAAGAATTCACCCCTTTTATTGCAAAGACATAGTTTATGAAACTTTATATGGTTTATAATTGGGGGATCACCCAGTTTAAAAAACATGTTTTATGCCCCCATGAACATATTTCATATCCCAATATGAAATCCTACTAATGTTTACTTGGACATTTAATCACAAATATAATACTCTATAATGAACATCAATTATGGATAACTTAAAGTTGTAATTTTAGAGCTTAATTTTCATTTCACTTTACAAAATATAAGCATCCAATATGAAGGAACAATAACATGAAGTATTATTTTTTTTATAACATGATACATTTTATTTTCTTAAACACTTTCAAAATACTTAATAGAACTATACACATGTTTCTGTCTAACATATCCCATATAATAGACTACCAGATCAACCCCATGCTCTCTATACTTTTCGTGAATTGTTAAGCTCATTACATTTATATATTATTCCTCCCACATCTCTATGTGAACATTCGATAAAACCCTCATAATAAACTCTTTTAGTGGGTAACATATATGAATAATTAAAGTTTGACTAATGGCAATACTTAGGAATCATATTCACAATATTAAAATATTTGAACAAGTATTCAAAACTATTCACTTCACAACACTAAATGTTAAAATGTTAATAACTTCTAGTATATACCTATAAATATTTCTAATTTTATCATCATTATAATTCTTGTAACATTTATATCAAAATAATTTCCTTCATATTATTTTGGTAACTAATACAACTATTTAATTTATTTCTTTACCAACACATCTTAAAAATCCATTTGTATATAAAGTGATATTCACTTTATTATGATAGATAAATTAAACCCTTTAAATTTATATTTACCATCATAATATAAAATATTTTAAGATAAATAGTGATATTTATATTAAATTTTGATTATAATAATCTTTTATTATTTATCTATGAACTTCTCTAATTCCAAAATATACTCTCACTAGCCTCTTAGAAACTATATTTTCTTCATAGTATCTTGCTAAGATACAAAAAATCCTTTTTTCATAGGAAATAAAACATATTCTCTTTAGTAGGAATATTAAAAAATAAACTATTTTATCCATATAATATATGTTATTCTATATTTTTATATCAATGTTCTGAAAATTAGACTCTGTTTTTGATATTTTATGTGTTTAGATCAATGTTTTGAAAATTAGACTTTATTCTTCAAAATATTCTATAGTTAAGTGGTGGGAAAACCTCCCTTATATTTTAAAAAACATATTGATAAACTATTTTACCCTAGATAAAATTCATTTTATCCATATCTTCTTCTTAGACATGTTATATAATATGATAAATCATAAACCATGTGTATCAAAATCATTATCTCATATTTTTCATAATAAATATTTGTTAACAATAAAATCACTTATCATATAAGATAAATGAGATAATTATAAAAACCCCTTATTTAGATCCATCTAAACTTGATATATTCCTTTTCATTCAAAATCTTGATTTAACAACCCTTTACTTCATCATTTGAATAAAAAATACAAGATCCATTAATTATTTTCATGATTTTAAAATCATTTATATTTATAATACTTGAAAATTATATATTTAGTATTATATACCTTTTAAAATAAAATAATTTATTCTATAACACTCATACCTCACATTGAATTTCTATGGATTTTCTAAATCCTTTTAGGTATCCTAGAAAATTATATCATATGCAAAAAACAACCTTCCTCTCTAACATTACATTTAGGTTTCAATGAATGAGATTGAGTATTAGAAAAATACAATATTCTCTTTATAGTTTAATTATTTTCTCTTTAGTACTATCTACACAACACCATATCCTAGACATCACATGTCATACTCATCTATCCTTAGAATTTTGAGAAAATAGGTTAAATATATCTTAAACTCATTAAAATCCTCAAAACATTTCTAATGATGACTATAAACTGAATTTCATAGAAAAATAAATCCTTAAAATAAACCTCATATTTTACCATGTCATTTACACACTCAATCAAATCGAGTTTATGAGTATATACTTAAAGTTACTTTACTCATTTTCATTTGATTCCTTTGAAACATTAAGTGAACTCTTATATGCTTATCATAAGAATATAAATTCAATTTTCGAACAATTTCAATAGTAGGTTTATTAGAAGTGGATTCTCTCTAAAACATAGAAATTTTGATTTCTTAAGGAAATGTCTTAAAATTTTCACCATTCAAAGAAAATTATCTTTAAGTATGGTTTTTAAGTCAACTTGGATGATAATGATTCCATTATATCTACAACATAAAATTTTATCAGATGAGTATCATGTTTTAAAATCATTTAATTAAGAGTTTTATTAAATGTTCCCCCACTAAAATGATAACACCTTTTAAAATTATATCACATGTATTAGTGGGAAAAAACCATATTTCAGTAATCTAATGACCTCACTTTGGCATCAACCTCACTGATTAGCTATTTATGTAGGACATTTTTCCAATCATATATATATTATTCTTAGATGGTTGACTTGACAACTCCTTCCCCAATCCATAATATGGATAATCAAAATGAAATTCCTCTAGTATCCTAACCAAGGGTTTCCTATCTAAGTGTAACTCAAAGAAAATGAAAAAAAATAAGTCACATAAATCTCAGTGTCACCTCATTAATTTCTTTCCTCATATAAGATAATATAGGGTAACCATTCTTTGGCATGAAAATACCTAGTTAGATGATTTAAATATTGACAAGTGATCACTTTTTAAGAAATCTAACACTTAGTATTATTTTAAAGGATAATTTATTCTCACTATATTATATCATGTTATTCCCTTTATGTATGAATGCTTCTAATGATTTAGTTTGGAATCATATTACTTCCAACAAACCAATATGTCTAAATCATACTTATGTGCAACCCTTTTCAAAACTCATAACTTGTGTTACTAACCCAAAATAAAATTCAATTATATAAATACACATATAAATGCACACCATGCTTAAGGTATATGAAAACCTTTCCATAAAGTCTTAGAATCATATAAAATCAATAATCCTCAAACAAGTAGTCTCAGAGTGATTGGTAGAAAACCACCACTTTTATAGACAAGTAATAAGCCTTTAGGCCGGTGAGTAGTCTAACCCAAAGTCCCTTTACCCAAGTATACTTTACTCAATAGATATTATTATTTTAAAAGAATTGGCTTGGGATTCCATCCAACCTAAAACCTAACCCGATTATCCACAAGGAACGAAGGGTGTTCCTGATCCCCATAGGCTGACAACTAGTGCCTAAGAATCATAGGAATCCATTTGGTAATGATTTCACCCAAATTAGAGATAAATATAGCAGAATAAAATAAAAACAAGAGATTTTTTTTTCAAATAGGTCAAAATCAACTAAAATGATCCAACCCAATGGAATATACATGATTAATATATAGAAATAGAAATATACAACTAGGAAGAAAAAATACAACACAAACCAAAACAATAACAAACCAAATAAACCCGAGCCCAATCCATCTCCATAAAACCTATGGTTTCTCACCACCACCCAACTCACCCCACACCAACCATAATAAATAATAAGGATCCACCCACAAATTAGAACCTGAAATATATAGGCCTGAGAAAAATATCCTAGTAGGTCACCACAACCCACCAAATATATGTTATATGTTTCATAAGACAAGTTATAAATGTTAGTTTGAAAGTAAAGTTAGAATATAAGATTTCATATACAACATATGGAAAAAAATAAATATTCCCAAGTTAAACTATCCAATGACTATTCTTATTTTTTTTCAAAACTAAACACATGCACTTTGAAAACAAACCCACCATCCTAATCCAATCTCAAAATCCTGCACCCATTACATATCTCAAAAAATGAACTTGTTTTATTTAAATTAAACTGATACCATTTTTTAAAAATTTAACTATCTAAATCCCCATTTAAATTCAAACACCCATTTTAAAACTCCTTTAAAGTACCCACAAAAGAGTATTTAATTTAAAAATGCGTTTTCAAAAAAATATTTGAAAACACCCTTTACAAATAAAGTAACTCATCAGACACACACAGGTCAAACATAAAAAATCATGAACCATACACATAAAATAAATCATATAATAAGGGTAAACCACGTACACATTTGAAATCGGCATTTTAAATACACTAAATAACCCCTTTTAAACCTTTTTGGGTTCAACACCCCACTTAAAAACCCAATTTCATTTAAATAATTGTTTTCACCCTTTGAAAACTTAAACCAAGTCAACACATATTGTAAAACATTAAAAATATTTCAAAAATACATTCAAAGAATTCACAAAAGCTTAACACCTCTAAACATTCCATTTCAAATATGAAAACATGGAATTCAATTGAAAACCCAATTATGCCAAGATCAAAACACCAAGAAATGGTTTAAAAAAACTTCAAAACTACCACATTTATTCATACCTTAAATAAAAAATAATTTAAAAATAAAAAGTATCTTTAGAATTATAAAATGAAATATTCTCATAGAAATACCAACCTCAAAGAGAATAAAAGAAAGATGAAACATCTCAACACATGTCACCTTCAATAGTGATCACAACTAAAGGAATATAAATGGTGTCTATAATCCCTATACACCAAAAACCAAAAAATTAGATCCACCCAGAACCGTAAAATCAAGAACAAGTGTTATAGGGTTCACGAGGAAAGGCAAACCCAAGAGAGAAGAGAGGGAGAAGGGAAAAAGAGAGGAAGAGATAAATAACTCACCCCAAACCTCTTGGAAATCATCATAGGACAAGAATCCAAGGTAGAGGAGGCTAAAACTCCTCGAAGATCTCCTAAGGTTTGGACAATGTGTTTAGGTATAAATAGGGGTGACACCCCCATAAAGTGAGAGAGAAGTAAAATAGTTATCCCTACAAATTAAACACCTAAGTAGGCCACACAGTTTTCCAAACCATGTCAAAGCCACTGCCTAGGATAGGAACCCATTACATGGTTTCACCTGAGAGACTTCATGATTTATAAAAAACCATGCGCCTCACTCCTAACACACCCTATACCTAGGAAAACCTCCTAGGGTGCCCTGCAACGTTTAACAAACTGTGCATGGACAATAAAAATGTCTCAAAAACACATATATGGGTACTGCACGGTTAGTACTAACCATGTAGGCTAACTATGATCCTTCCCAAAAGCCTCTAAAAATTAAAATTTTCATCCCAAAATCTAAAAAAACTCAATGTCATTCAAGTAAAGATAAAATAAGTCTGAAATAAACATCATAGTGACACAAGTGGTGTCAAAAACTTCCCACCATGACACTATCTACTCCAAAAATGTCTGGTCAAAGGAATGATAAGAAATAATATGGAAGTTCCAAAGAGGACCTAACCAAAATAATCACCCAACATAGCTAAACTTTAAATTCCACAACTAAAATACTTGAAAATAATCGAACCGATCAACCACAAAGCACCAAATGTCTCCAAACCCAACTGAAACAGAAACCTCAATCCTAAAGTCCTATGAAGCACAAAATCCCAAACATGGCACCCCCACTATTTATTTTTCCACTGAAATAATCTCCCCACCATTTAGAGTTCCTCTAAAATGGTGGAACTAAGGAAAACTACCAGGAGACATATCCTTGAACAACCAATAAACTATGAGAGAACACATTATCAACCACATGAACTATCAAATATAATAAAGTAATAACAACCACAAACATCCACAAAAAAATGACTTGACATATCAACTTGGGTTACAAAACATGTGGATAACATAGGGTCAAAAACTGGATCAACCTCACACGGTGCATCCTAAATGGCCATAGACAAACACCGGCTAGTATACCAAACTCAAATGGTGAATCACTCACCCTAGTTACTAAATAATACACCCAAGGCCTTTATCAAGACCCAGAAATAAGCAACTCAATAGCTCAACAATTGTATGAGTGTAACAAAAAATATAAAAGGAGTTCCACCCAAACAAAAAGTCTAAAAAAATGAAACTCACCAAATGAAACATATGAGGAAAACTAGAATAACCTCAAAGTACACCCTTTAAAATGGGTAAAGAAAGAATTTTAAAATTAAAAAAGGCATTCCATAAAATGGTATTCAAAACATCCTTGAAAGGGAACCATCCACAATATCCCAACAACTACCATCGAATCTTCTAAAATCCATGGTTACAACCAACAAAGGAAAGGTCCAAAAAAACATATCCAAAATAAGATCAAACTCAAGTACTATTTCAGAAATATCTCTTATAAAACTTATGAAGATGACTCAAATGTCCATAATAGAGGAAAACTCAAAAAGACTTCAAGATATGGGGATTAGAATGCCCTAGATCCCCATATTAGAAAAACACCAGAGATATTTTCTTTCCAAAAAAGATCATTTTTTCCAAGATCTACTTCATACAACTTATTCTCTTACCTCACTCGGTTATCCTCACACCCACCACACTTCCGCTGTATACTCAATGAGACTTAGGCATCAGATTCCACATGTAGTTTAGACTGTTCAGCTTCCATTTTCATGTCTTTGATGAAAACCTCCTAAAAATATTTCAGGCCAATGAAAGTATAGTTGTACCAAAATCTGGAAAAATTCTACCTCAAAATAAATGAGCTCCCTCAAAGTAGTTGACCACCTAATTTAGAGAAAATATGACCAATATTAAAAAAGTGAACAATGTAATCCCTCAATGATCGATCACTCTGATGAAGTCTCACAACATCAATATCTTTCCCTACTTCCAAAACCTTAGGAATTAATTACTAAATAGACTCCATCCTAATGAACTCCCAAGACATACTTTCATACAATTGAGAAGGTACTAATGACTCCCACCAAAATTAGCTAAAACCAACAAGAAATCTCTCAACTGCTCTCACCCACAAAGATTTAGGTGTCCTAAGATAATCAATTATCACCTCAACCTACTCCAACCACCTCACTACATAAAATAACCCTTTATCACCATCGAAAAAGGAAGTTGTTGATCCAAGAAGTCCCAAATGAGGTCTGAGATCAAAGAAGGCTCTATGTCCACCAATCCACTCGGAATATGGATAGGAAACATAACTCAAGATACATTTTCAACCATTTTAGGGTGAATACCACAACCAACAATAGATATTTGTAACATCAATTCATTCTTTAAACAAAAAAACCAAACAATTCCTTCATTACTAGGAATCAAACCAAAGAAACAATCCCTCAGGTAAAGAAAAAAATGTCACACTAAAAGAATTTTTTTTTCTGAAATCACAATTTTCACCAAGGAATTTTGAAATTACCCTCTACCAAGGTACACGCTTGAAAACCAAACTAACCCACTCTTTAAAAGCAAAACTACCTTGGTAGAAAATACACACATTACCCCAATAAAGAAATTATCAAATCCTTTTTCAAAATTAAACTTGTTTTGAAAACCCAAAATCTAAAGAATACCCATCAAAACCACTTTCCAATTTTGAAAATACCATTCACAAGGGAGAATAACCAATTTTTAAAAACTACATAAACCTAGATTTGAAAATAATGATTTCCAAAAATCCCATTATTTTCCAAAACAAGATTTTAAAATCCATACACACACATGCACTACACAAACATCCAAATAAGGTTCTCAAGAACCACATCCCCAAAAGAATCAATATACTCCTAAATCCATCTAGAATAAGTGGAAACCACTTTTGGAAAATACAGATTTGAGAGGAGTCGCAAACAGGATAACTGGGGAAGAAACACTGTTTTTCACACATTGTCCACATAGTTGGGAAATCATGTCCCAATCACAAAACACACACAATAAAATAGGAAAAATTAACTACATGGGATCACATGGTTTCCAAGGCCATGTGATACAACCACACAACTCAAGTTATCCTTCATTCCACCCAAAAATAAAGAGCAACCCCCAATATCATGTATATACTCCAAAGGGATCAAAAAATAAATCACATAACATAAAAACCATCATAAATTGAAGAAACTTTAATCCATATTTCGAAACCCAATTTCCCATGGGATCTTGAGGATCGAGATGGGCAAGAGCTGGCTAAGATCTCCCCAGCATTACCTCTCAAGCTTTGACAATTTTAATATCATTTCTACAAGAAAATCCCTAAATAACAAGGAAAAATCAATAATCGTAGTCTCCCACTCATAGAAAACCCAAACCTCCTCTGATACCATTTTGTAATGAACTAGCCCAGGTTGTCATCCAACTTGGAACCCAACCCGATTCGCCACAAGGTCTAAAGGGAATTCTCAATCCCCACGTGCTAGAAACTAGTTCTTGGGCATAACATGAATCCATTTGTAAATGATTTTTCTTAAATTATATATAAATACAATAGAATAAAATAAACATGAGATAAAAAATAAAAAACTCCCAAAATAGGTCATAACCAACTATAATGATCCAACCCATTGACATATACACGATAAATATCCAAAAATAGAAAGATAAATCTAGGAAGAATACATACAACACTAACAAAAAAACATCAAATAAACTTCATCTAAGCCCAAACTATCTCTATACAACCTGTGGTTTCTCACCACCACCCAACTCACCCAATTCCAACCATTATGAACAAGGAGGATCCATCTAAGAACCTAGAACATTAAATATTTGTGTGTGATATAATAAGACTAGTTGGTCACCAAAACCCACTAAATATATGAAATATGTTTCATAAGGTAATTCATCAATTCTATTTTGAAAGTAAATCTTTAAATTAAACTTTTATATAAAAAGTATGAAAAAAAACAAACAATGCCACATTAATCTTTCCAAACAAAAAATTAAAATCAATCACATGTGCTTTGAAAATAAACCCACCAGCCTAATCCAATCCCAAAATTTCACACCTAATATATTTCTCAAAAATATCTACTTGTTTTATTTAAATGAAATGGATACCATATTGAAAACATTTAATCGTCGAAATCCCCCTTTAAACCAGACAACAATTTTGAATCCGCTTTAAAGTACCCACACAAGAGTCTGTAATTTTAAAATGGGTTTTCAAAAACATCATTGGAAACACCCTTTATAGAGAAATTGACTCATCACACACATATGATTCAAGCACAACAATGCAGAAACAATACACATAACATAAAGTGTATAATAATGCAAGTAAGGAGAGGCACCACAATAATTAAAATAAGGGAAATGATATAATGCGAACTAGATGAAACTACCCTAAAATCTCTAACCAATCATCAAGAAATAGAACATGTCATTGGCTATACCTAAGGAAATAAATTTTCCACACACCTAACTGTATAAGAGCATACCGATCACAAACTAGCTATCAAATTTTGCTAAAGTTTAGACACCGGTAATCCAATTAGCCCACACAAGTCTCATTACAATGACCAACCCCCACCTAGACATTTTTTCTATTATGACTAGTGGGAAACTACTGTAATGTGAAAAAACTAGAGGAACAAGCTCTGTTTTTTACTTAGAAAACAATTCTCCATGACCAATAGAGGAAGTGAGGTGTAGGAACAAACAAGCCAATTTTAACACCCAAGGAATAAACACACCTACCCTCACCCCTAACAACCAATAATGAATATCCCCACATATAAAATTCACCTAAATCATAACAATAACTTCCCCTTAAATGGAATAAAACAAGAAACATATAATGATCAACAACCCACTCAAGGGGTGAATAAACAAGAAGAAATCAAGGAGTGTCTCTCACTATTTTTAAAACCAAATTTCTAAATGGGACTTAAACATTAAAATACTACTTTTAATTTTAATACCATTCTAATTTTATAAAACACCACTTAAAACATTTCTCTAAGACAATGGAAAACACTCACACCATTTTAAAACACTTCAAAGCTACCCTTCAAAAAGGGTTTTCCTCTTTGAAAACCAAAACAAGGATAAAGTTCATTCATTTCCATCAAATAATTTAAAACAATCCATATTGGTATTTTAAAAAGGGGAAAACCACACATTTATATTTCAAATCAGTATTTGAAATACACTAAATAACCCCTTTTAAAACATTTTTGGGGTCAAAACCCCAATTTAAAACAAAATTTCTCTTTAAATCATTGTTTTCACCCTTTAAAAACTAAAACCGGGCCAAACCCATTGCAGAACTTGAAAACCATTTCAAAAAATAATTTATGAAATTTAAAAAAGCTTATCAATTTTAAATATTCCATTTTAAATATGAAAAAATGGGATTCACATGAAAACCCAATTATACCAAGCTCAAAACACCAATAAATAGTTTCAAATTACTTCAAAACTATCACACATACTCATACATTTAATAAAAAGTAATTTAGAAAGAACAAGAACAATTAAAATTACAAAATGAAAAAAATTCAAAGAAACACCTACCTTTAAGAGAGAAAAACCAAGACAAAACAACTCAAAACATGTCATCTTCAATGGAGACCACTCCCATGAGAATAAAAATAGTGTCTAAAACACCCAGATACCAAAATACACAATATTAGATCCACTATGAACCCAAAAATTGAGCATAAGAGATCTAGGGTTTATGGGGAAATCCAAACCCAATAGAGAAGAGAGAGGGGAGGGAAGAAGAGAGGAATATGGGGAGAACCCACCTTAAACCACTTGGAAATCATTAAAGTAAGGGCTATAATCCATGGTGGAGGATGTTGGAACTCTTATAAGGGATTCCAAGGATTATATGACATGTATGGGGAGAAATATAGGTAAAAATCCCTTAAAATAAAATAGGGGTAAAATGGGAAAACCCAAAAATTAAACACATGGACGGGCTGCATAGTTTGGACACACAGTTTTCCAAACCATGTGTTGGCCACTGCCTAGGATAGGAACTCCTCAGATGATTTCCCATGAGAGGCCACATGGTTTTGAAAAATTTGGGACCTCACTCCTAACACTCCCCAAACCTCACACATCCTCTTGGGGTTCCCCACACAGTTTGAAAAACCATGTGGGATCCGTTCAAAAATCTTTGTCACCACCTGCACAAGCACCACACATTTATTACTAAACATACAGGATAATTTTTCTCCTTCTGAAAAAGCCTCAAAAAAATTGTAATTATATCTCATAACCAATCAAAACTCAATAACATTAATAGAATGATAAAATATGTCTAAAATAAACCACACAATAACATTAGGGTTGTCACACTATTACATCACAATCTTAATACCCAATATGTATAAACTATAATTAACTCTTAAATTCAATATTATAACCTATCAACAATCCAAATTAAAGGTAGATGAAAACTAAATCAATTATCATACCTAAAATGTAACTCCTTAAATTCTTGTATGACAATTTAAAAGTAGTTTAATGCTTTAAACTAAACCATACCTCACAATTAATAATATAAAACTTTATATATATAAATAAATCCTAGAATAAACTAAAAATTAAATTATTCACATGTTTAATCATTATATAAACATTTAATAACAATTCATAAACTTGGAAATTATAAAAACATTATAATTCAAGCACTAATAAACTCAAATACTTCACTTTTATCAAATATTAACATGTAATATTACCATTTAAAATGTATTAATATGAACTCCTTCATATTCAAGTTATGATATATTTTATAATTTTTTTAATATTTATTAATAAAAATTTCATATTTATGTAAATAATTTACATAAATTGAATATCTCAAATTTTAATTTATTTAAATTATTGATCATGTCATCACCCAAAATCCCTTTTGGAATGGTTTAAACAATATTTATAAAAGGCCATAATATAAACATTTTATATTTTAATTTATAAACTACCCATAAATTAATTTAAATAATTTTATATTTTACCTTATTTTATAATCTATAAACAGTATATCAATTATATAACCATATAAATCCACTTTTAAAATTTGATCAAATATACCAAAATGTTTTTAGCACAGTTTGAATCAGCCCTTTTGAGGGACTATTCCAAAAATGATTTTTGAGAATTTTAACAAAAATATAATCTACTTAAAATTCCATCCAAAATTTCTTACACCATGTTTTAATTCATTCTATTTTATTCTTCTAAAAATTACATGACCCAAAACCATTTTATTAGTCATTTAAGATTATCCCTCTGATATTTTAGGTCTAGGTGATAGTGACCTTCAATATTTTTACTAGATGTTATGGGGAGCATTCCATTTTGTCCGGGATTTTATATGTCTAAAATGTATTGGCCTATATTATGTTTAGTAATTGTTTTGAATAACATCACAACACAAATATCTATTCACCATGGTGTAGATCATCATACTATGATGCTCACTTTTTTCAAAAAAAATTAATGCCCAAAACACCCATTTTATTTCTATTGTGGTGTGGCCTTATAAAATTTATAAGCACCTCACCCATTTTCCACAACTATTATTCCATGGACTTTCATTTATAAGAACCAAAATTCCTATTTCAAAATGACTGCAACATGGCGATTGAAGAATCAAATTCTCTAGTTTCATAGTTTATTGAAAGATCAATCCAAATGTTGATAGATTTGACTATAATACCATTTAATGGTTTCAAATGGATATATATATCTTCTAAAATTTAGTGTAAGAGAACTCAAAACATTATTAATTCTAGAACCTATCTATATTACTGGATTTAATAATAAAATTACAAACAAAAAATGGTGTAATTTTCACCTTGTCGATCTGGACTACATATACTTCAAACTATAATTTCATAAATATCACAAATAAGTAGCTAAAAGAATACTCCTTTATATGTTTTCCATGGTATGGAAGAATCTTCCAACACTCAAGAAGTGTTTCCCTCCTATGAATGGTCTACTTGAAACTTTGGTTAAAGGGTAGAGAGAATCGAGAGCTAAAGATAGTTTCAACTAAGGAGTTTTTGTGATATAATCACACACACTAATCACCAACTACAATAATTAATATATATTTAATACAAGCACTATCCTTTGAATATTAACATTAAGAATAATAAATGAAATGTTTCATAAATTATTCATAGGTTCAAACTTCTTGTAACCAACATCCCTTTAATGTTTAACACAAAAAACATTTTTTTGGGAAACTAAATATCATCATAAAAATAATATCATGATGAATGGACAAGTATGACAACCATTTGAGATAAATTATAATGAGTCACATATATTATCTCATAATGTGCATGATTTTTCACCTCACTAGGGTGAGGTGACACTCACTACATTGTGGTGTATTCTAAGGCATACCATGGCATGGTCCAAATCACCACACTATGGTGGTTCATTTAGTGCACAATTCTATCAAATCAAATTATAGTCTATTACAATAGAAGTACCCATGTATTTCCATCAAATTCAATACCACATGAAGATATGTTCCAAAAAACATCCCACAAATCTATCCCAAACCATTATCTGTGTTTCCCTATAGGCACATACACACCCATTCCATAAGTAACATGATTAACCATTTCTCATTCCAACTACCATCTCAAAAATATGATGAACCCCAAGCACTATGATAACCTTCTCCCAATTTAGTGATCTCAAGCATGACCCATATCCTATGGAAATCCCAATGGTGTATCCCTCTCTTAATTAAATTGAAAAAACTCAGAACTTCTTAAGGTATGAACCCATTATTTTTTTCCAAATCTCATGTATTTTCCTTGGTTATTAATGTTTGATGTTTTGGAAAGGATGTTGGAAGTTGATTTGGGAAGTTGGATTAAGAGTGGAGTTGAAGGAGTGTTTCAGGTTACTATAATATTCTTCTAAGGGGCCTCTATTCCATGATGGGTAGGGGTTTCACTCTAATGTGTGTCTGGGTGTATTTTTATAAGTTGGGATCCAGTCGCACCAGGACCAGTGGGTGTCATGGAATGACATGGTTTAGGTGTAATTTCTATAAATGAAAAAACCTTATGCATGGGCATGTCGTACCATGGTAAGGGAAGTCGATTATCAATTATAACCATTATAAAAATGGGGTTAAATCCTATTAATGGATGTTTTCATAGATTATAAAGGTGTCGAACCGTAAGTTTTTAACTTTGGGAAATTCAAGAGGGTAGGCATGTCACATCATGCCTATAAGAATCGTGTTGTGAGGACTGGTGAGGGAGAGTGCCATTGTGGGGTGTCATGTTTTGGGGATGGATTCGGGATGTGATTCCTACCATGATGGCCTAGAACCCTAGGTTTGGTGGTTCTAACTTAGAGGGATACCACATCGTGAAGAATATATTCCCACCATGACACAAAACCTAGGGAATTTTTAAAATAAATAAATAAATAATTGGTTTGTAAATTATGTAAAATTAATGGGGGTGGGGATCTTCTTTTCCTCAAGCATGCAAAATATCATTCTGCAATACCTCCCACACTCCTCTATTACATGGAAGATCATCTTTGGTCCTTGACAGTTTAACACTCTATTTGATCGAAGAGATTTTTATAGGTAAGGGTAACACTCCTCTTAAATCCTCCTTTAGTTTCTCTTAGTTTTTAGTTGTCTTATAGCAGTTATGGCCATTTTTACCCTATTTATAGGTTCTCATACAATTCATTGAATCCATTCATTTAATATTATATTAATGTATGATTTTAGGTGGGTAGATCTTTACTAGAATAATATAGGTGGTATCTAAGTTATCCTAAAGTCTATATGGTTTTCTCTTTTGCATATGATGTGAGGTCATTCTGAACTAAGGTCATTTGACATAAAAACTCATAAAATGATTTATATTTGATTCCTTATGAAAAGTTTTCATTTTTCGAACTATGATCAATCCATTAATAAATTAAAAGCTAATATCCTTTTCCACTAATGATGTAAAACCCTAAATTAATGAATAGAAATAATTGGGAGGCCCCTAAAGGGTTCTCTAAAACAAATTATGATTCCCTTGAAAGGATAAGAAGTTAAACATGGGAAATTTGATATGGATTTATGTATAAATAAATTATAAAGGTATACGTTTTTTATAATTGTTTAATAATTAAAAAAATGGTTTTGGGGTAGGACATGGTTCTACCTGGGTGTTATTCTCATGGTTTTAGGGTAGTATGTGGTTCCCCCTGGGTGTTACTCTCATGGTTCTTGAGAAGGATGTGTTTCCCCTCGATTATTATTTTCAAGGATCTAGGGTAGGACTTGGATCCCCTTAGGTATTATTCTCATTGTTTTGGGGTAGGATTTGGTTCCCTTTGGGTGTTACTCTCATGGTTTCGGGGTAGGATGTGGTTCCCCAGGGTGTTACTATCATGTTTTCAAAGAAGGATGTGGTTCCCCCTGTGTATTACTCCCATAGTTCTAGGGTAGTATGTGGTTATCCCTAAGTGTTATTTTCATGGTTCTAGGATAAGATGTGGTTCCCTTTTGGTGTTACTCTCATGTTTCTAAGGATAGATGTGGTTTCACCCTACATGGTTACATAACTAGTTTAGAGACATATGACACTTAACAAAATAGGTATGGTCAATCCTATGCATCACCTTAGAACCCAAGAATAGATAGTGATTTATTTATTACACTTTTTGTTAAATTTATTATGGTACATCAACATACACTTTATATTAAACAAGATATATTTATAAATTATTCTGGTGGTTTCCTACTTAGTTTTAATCACACCCTACTCAAACCATTGTGGGTACCCAATCAGACTTCTTGGTTTCATGGTAGGATAATAGAAAAGGCATCATGATAAATGGTTCATAATGATTTATAGGATAGAGTATATGATTTGGGACTAGGCCAAGACTTGAAACCAGTTCTATAACTTTCCCAGTTTTGTTTATTTTATTTATTTTTGAACTTATTGTATATAATCCACCATAGGGGATCGTGATTGGGTCTATAAAAATTTCATGACATTTATACCATTCATTTTGATATAGCATAGGTTGTGTATGGTATTTATTGGCACTTTTCATGATGTTTGTAATATCATTTTATATGGTTGTATGTTGTTATTATATTTTTTTTGTTATTATTTACTTTGTAATGAAGTTATAGTCTCCCCATAGTATCACTATATTCTATTTCTATTAGTAAGAAAACATTAGTGTATGGGGAGGGGGGCTTGAGGTCACGTGACCAACCTGATCTGGTTACTATAGAGTAAGTGAGGCTAAGGATGTCAAAAAGTGGTATTGGTGCGTCTTTTCTTTTGTCTTACTATTTAGAAAAGGTATACAAGATGAAGGATGTTATTGAAACTTAGTATGAATATTTTTCTTGGGATTAGTTAACCCACACACTAGGGAAGTCAAAGATACCATCTATGAGATTTTTATTCTTTATTTCATAATTTATAGTTATATTACTTCACCGAGAATGATGCACTTAGGTTTTAGAAATATGATTTATTATATTTTTACTCTTACTATGGAATAGAAAGAGGGTGAATGTTCATGAATCCTATCAAGCATGTAGGATTCACATGTCATTCTATGCTTTCTTGTGTTTGGTTAATATGATTCTGATATCAAGGTTTTTTATTTATAGCCTCACTAACAACTTATGTGGTATTTCCCTATATAGATTGATGATTCCATCTTACTTAACCAATTATTTGATGGTTAATTATTATCATTGTTGATCAAATAACCCGTTTATGGATGCTATCGATTAAATAAAATGTTGATATCAAATTATAAAACATTTAAATTTATAACTTATGAATGGAATTTCATTTAAATGAACCATAAATGTGATGACCGTGATAAAGTAAATAAAGAGAATAAATGAAAATTTAATAATGTGAATCCTATGAAAACTTGAGGATAAACTTGAGTGTGGGTAGATGGGGATAGAGATAACAAATGGGATATGATATTATATTATATGGGATGTATAGGACAATGAGATTATATGCCTATTATTTATTTTCCTAAATTGTGATATTGATAATTATGATAAAAAAATTATTTTTAGGCTTCTGTTGGGAATTATATACGAATGCATCCATGAAATCCTCTAGTAGAGCATGAAGAGGGTGAGGATGAGCGTTCTCTATTGGTGGTTGGGTCAGAGCCTCCTATAACATTGATATTGACCATGGAAAAATATATCTACGAGAGCTTACAATGAGCTGTAAAGTCTATGGAGAGGGATGTTGAGTCAAGTACTCATTTTACCATTGGTTTTAAAAAACACAATACCATCATGTTTTAATTTGATTTAATCTTGTTATTTTTTTAGTTTCATGTTTTACAAGATAAAAATATATTAATTGTATTTCTAGACATTCTAGACAAAGTTAAAGAATAGAGAAAATCTAGAGAACTATGGTTTTATACCAGAGTTCATCTACCAGATGATGGAGAATTGTATTGGTGCTAATTGACTTCAACAGAAGATGAGGAGATACACTTAGTTTAATGAAAAATGATAGATAATATTCTTATTTAGTTACAATTGATCCTAATTAAAGTAGAGTTTGAGTATTAGAGTTTGTTAAAACATTACCTATAAATATAACCACAACTTCATGGATTTGAAGAATGTTACAAAATGATATTTCTATGAAATAGTTTCTTATTATTTTTAATATTTAAACTTATTATTTCTGAGTGTGATTTCAATTATAGCAGTATTTTTTTCTGATGATTTCTACTTAGATAATTTGATTTTGAATATTTCATTGTAAATTCTATAATGTTTCTTATTGTAATTTTGATTGTTTTGATCATGGAGATTGATATCTTTCTATGTTTGGAAGCAAGTTTTTTCTGATTATTTTTAATTGAGGGGATCCATAAAAAAGATAGAGTTTATTCCAATCTGATTGATCAAGGTATTCCAATGTGTAATATAGAGCTATTGTCGATAGTATTGATCGAGGTCTTATAGTGAGGAATATAGATACCTTACGACATATAAAAAATCAAGGGATTCTAGTGTTGTGAAGATAGATATCTTCTAAAAGGTTTATTTGAAGAAGTTTTTTTTAACTTATATACCTTGGATCAGGTCTTTGACCCTCCTTTTACTTTAGGTTAAAAGTATAATTTTAATAATATTTTTTATAAGAGTTATTTGTTTTTTAACAATAAATTTTTGTTATATATTTATATTTTCACCATGCTTACTAATCTATGTAATTGTTTTATTTCCACTCTACAGATATCATTTATATTGATTATTTTATTTTTGATAATTTTATTTATTTTAATTTTTGAGTTTATCTAAATATTATAACTATCGGTATATTGAGTACTTGAGTTTTGTTGAAAATAGTAAGTTTATTTTAAACTAAAATTCACCCCTATTGTAGTATTGTAATATCTTAACCTTTGGGACCAATATTTATTATTACAGCTTGTTTATAATAAAAATAATCTTGTTCATATTCTATGTTACTTTATCGGAAATTATCTTAGTTTTTTTACTAACACTAACCATGTTGTTGAGAAAAAATCTCATTTTTTGATATGGTAGGAATTATAATTAGAAATCTTGAGAACCTAAATTCTAGAAGTAAACCCATTATTGATAGAGTAGATTATGAATACTGGTTCAAAAGAATGAATATTTTTTCTATTAATATTGATGTAGAAAAATTCCTTTTGATGAAAAATGGATATAAATTTTTAGATAAGGGGGTTATATATTTTACTCTTGAAGAAAAACTTGACTATCATGAAAATCACAAGGTTTATAATACTTTATTTTATTCAATGAAAAAAACAAGTATAATCAGATATCATATTTCAGCACTACTAATTTGAAATGGAAAAAGTTATAAGTTACTCATTTTGAAACTATTAAATTAATTGAAACTGATGGGTAATGTTATGATCTAATTATTTCCCGAAAAAAAGGACATGAGTGCTTTCTCTCCCAGCTCTCCCCTATCCCGCTCCGCCTCACCTAGGGTTTCCTCCTGAAACCCTACGACGCGGGCTTGGCAGCACAACGCTTATCTTTCTTCCCCAACCAATCTTCCCCTCTTTTCGCCTATTTCTCTTTCATCCTTCCCTGTTTGGAGGCAGGACATTGGTGTATGCATTGGAGCCCTTGGTTGCTCCCCTGCTCTGACCTCTGGTTCCCTTGCGGCTTTCCAGGTCGGATCTGAAGCAGGGTTTCTAAGAGGTTTTGGGATTTTGTGGTTCGGTGGCTGTTGGTTCTCAAGGAACTCTAGTGTCGGCGTTTCTTTGTTTCTGGTTTTCTGCCCAGTCATCATGGCGTTGTTCAGGTTCCTCGTTCTCTCTGTTCCCTACTCTAGCCTCATGTCTATCTGCTCCAATCCGAGGCAGATTGGGATCGGGGTGACGCCAAGGTTTTGTCATGTGGGTTCGGAGGTCATCAGAGTTCCGGGTGCATATCCTTAGTATGTGGTAAGTCTTAGTTTCTCCTCTGATTGGTATTTGGTGATGGTTCGTGGGTTTCTTTATACATTCCTCGGTGAGATGGGGCTTTGCGGGTCGGTCCCTATGGTTCTGGTGTGGTGATCTCATTATCTGTTTGGTTCCTTCTTTGGAAATTTTGTTCGGATGATCTCTGTTGCTATTTTCTATCTATATTTGACTCTCTATAGAGGATTTAGTGTTTCAAAGATGCGGTGTCAAGTCAGGCGATCTTCATCAGCTGCAATGGTTTGTTTTAGTTTTTTTGCGAAGGTGTTCATCTTGTATGGTTCGGATCTTGGATGGATACATCAATGGTGTGGTTCTAATTCTCTAAACTTCTTCAGAATTAGTCTCCAGTGGTGTTAGGGTGACGATAAAGATTTTTGGTAATCAAGAAGGTTTCCAACTTTCTCTGACGCACTGATCAATATCTCCTCGGGTTTCGGTCTGGGTTTGGTGGTTGGTATTCTGAGTTTGGAATCCCGCCTAAATTTCTGTTTTAAAAATGTCTTGGTTCCTTCGTTGAAGTTTTAATTTTGGTTTGGGGTGATTTTTCTTTAAATTTTGGGTGTTTTTTTGTGTGGTTCCCACTAACCCAAAAAGTGGTTTATTTTGAAAATGAAAAAAAGTGATTTAGAGTGAATGTTATGATCTAACTATCAAGAATTTTATTTTTTACCTGGTGTGAAAATAAATCAAAGGTTCCTAATCATATTCAATGGATTACAATCTTTGGGTGAGAAAGAATTAATAGATGAAAAAATTATAGAAAATGTTATAGATATTTTTACAAAGTAATGGGAATAAAAAATAAATGTTGTAGATAACACTAAGTATTTAACTAATACAAGTCTTAATGATCTAATTGGTCATTTAATATAATATGAGAATCAATTGAAGATGTATTCTAAGGATTAAATAAATAATGGAGTTGATTTTGATTCAAATTTTGGTACTTAAACTTATATTCCTCAACATTCCAATATACTAATGTAATGAGAAAGTCTAAACATCAGTCATATGTTAGTAATTTATTGAATAGTGAAGGAGATATTTCACAACTTGCAAGATTTATAAATATAATCATTATAAGAAAGAAATTCTATTATGATATAAGGAATGATAGAAAAGAGAAGTTTTAGAAGAAGGATTATTCTAAGAAAATTTGCTATAAATATAGAAATTTGGGACATATAAGACCTTATTTTTTGATATTTATAATGAATTATAGAGATGAAAACTAATAAAAAATAAATTAAATATTTTTATTTTTACTAATAATACTTGAAGTGCTAGTGAGGATCCATTATTTGATTGAAATAGTGAATCTAATAGTGATGATTATAGAAATATAATTGGTTTTTATTATAACATTTCTAAAAATAATATATTTTTTATGATAAAGGTAAATTATGAAACTATTGGTGAAATATCACTTAACTATACTTTTAATTTTAAATATGATAATAAAGATATTTCATCATCTTCAGAAGATGAGGAATATATTCCATCAATTGATGAAATGGTTAATTATATGGATTTCTATTTAAAAAAGAATAAAAACCTATAAAGAGAACTTAATTTGACTAAATATAAAGTAACTAGAAATAATTAGAGGGTTTCTAAACTTACATAGAAAATTAGGAACATAAATTCCGAGTTTAGTGGAAAATATAGTTTAATCCTAAATAATGGTGATCATAATTTGATTGTTTTGTTGAATTCTATAGTTTCTAGTTTGAAAAAAATTGTTATCAAAGTTTGATTCCAATAAGGAGAATTTTGATAAACTTATTAAAAATTTAAAACCTAATAGAACATATTCTAGAGTATGATTTACTTTTGATAAATCATATTTTCAATCAATTCACTTTGTTCCAAAAAGTGCGTCTTTTTGTATAAATTTTCAAAGGGGAGAGAAATTGAGAAAAAATTTCTTTAAATAATTTTCAATCATTTGTATTTAATAAATATCATATTTACAAGGATTTTTCATTAGTACAATATAGAATATTTAGAAATATTTGGTCTCTTAACGTTTTTTTTCTAACATTTCTGGACACAAGAAAATACGGGTACCAAAATATTAATTTTGTTATTTTTAGAAAAAATAAATTGAGTGTAGACAATAAAAAAATTTGGTATATAGATAATAGATATTATTGAAATATGACTAGAGATAATTCTAATTTCCAAAATTTTTAAGAATTAAAGGGTGGATGAGTTATTTTTAGAGACAATTCTCAAGTTTAGATAGTAGGTATAGGTGATGATGTGTTTCTTAGAAAAAATCTTGTTTATAATGTTTTTTTTGTCTTAGAAATTAAGTAAAATATTATCATATAAGTAAAATATTTGATTAAGGGTACTCTAGAAATTTTTTAAATAAAAAATGTATCATTCAATTTTTAGTTGGAGTTTATGTTTTATCTTCTGATAAGAAACAACACTCATAGTAAGTTACCCAACTTTATAGGTAATTTTCAAGGCATTATTTTCTTATCAAATTTTTAATAAAATGAAATATTTTATCATTCTCAATTTTTTTTCATAATGTTCCAAATTTCATCTTTTGAGTTTACTTTCATTTTTTATAAACAATACATAAAATAATTATTGTGTTACTCATTTATTAATTCTAAGAAGATAAAAGATAATTTTTTGTGACTTATTTTGGAACCATATTCAAAAGAAGAAGATCACAAATATAGATCAATATATAACTTCTAAATGTTATATTATATTAAAATTTTATCATTTGATCATTACCTTAGAAATTAAATTTAATGGATTTTATTAAAATATATTGTGATCTTTATATTTTTTCTCACTTAATTGTTCCCCAACTGTATTTCCTTATTAATCGATTTAGGTGAGAGGAGTATATAAATTTCTTATTTTTCTCACTTATTTATTTTATCATTTAGATTCATTTTTGAAAATCAAAAGGTGGTATAAATTTATATAAAATTAAGTTTGTAATAGTTTTTATTTATTTTAATGATGGTTGTTGTTGAGAATAGTTTCTTACAAGAAATATTTGAAAAGGGGGAATAAATGAATCAAAGGGGAAGATTTTTTTTCTTAGGAAAAGTTTATAAATTTCTCGGAGAGTCTTCTTTTAAATTTAATTTCATACATAATCTTTTATTTTAATATTTTTTTCAATAAGAGGGAGATTGTTGAGTCAAAGACTCATTTTATCCTTAGTTTTATAAATCCCAATACATTCATGTTAGAATTTGATTTAATATTGTTATTTTTTGAATTCCATGTTGTATAGAATATAAATCCATTAATTTTATTTCCATTGATTCAGTATTGATCTAAAGAATAACAAAAATGTAGATAACTTAGGTTTTGTTCCAGATTTCATCTATCAAATTATGGAGTATTGTAATAGTGCAGATTGATTTACTCAGAAGATGAAGATCTACACTAAGTTCATTAGAAGATGATGAGGAAGTTTATGATATAGTTATAAATGATCTTAAGGAATAAAAATTTTCACTACTCATTTTTTTAAAACATATTTTATTCATTAAACCATAATTTTTTGGATTTTAAGAATGTTACAACATGATATTTTTCTCAAAGTGATGCTTGAATCTTGAAAAAACATGTTTCTAAGTTCACTTATGATTATAATAGTCTTTATTTATGAGGATTTATAATTAGATAATTTGATTGTGAGGATTTAATTGTAAATTATCTAAGTTTTATTACTATAACTATTCTTGTTCTGATCATTTATATCGAAAGATTATAGGTTATGGAAGTAGGATGTTACTAATCATTTTTGATCAGGGGATTTTGTGAGGAAGATATAGGTTTTTCTGATTAGATTGATCAAGGGATTCCAGTGTGGAAGACAGAGATTCTACTAATCTTATTGATCAAGGGTTTAAAGTGTGGATAAAAAATACTATCTTATAGGTCAACAGTTGATGGATTGTAGAATTTGGAAGATAGATATCTTTTAATTGTTTTATTATAAGAAGTTATTTAAAATTAGATAAATTGGATCAATTATATGATCCGCCTTTTACTTGGGTTAAAAGTATAGTTTTAATAATATAATTTATAGGATTGGTTGGTTTGTTAACTCTCACATCATGCATTTTTATATTTCCTCTATAATTACTACTCAATGTATTTTTTTATTTCTATTATACAGATATTGGACATATTGATTGGTTTATTATTGATACTTTATTTTTCTCTAATTATTAAGTTTATAGAAAGTTTATAACTATTTGAAAATAGAATAATCAAGTGGGATTGAAAATTATAAGTTTATTTTAAACTAAAATTTATCCCCCACTTGTATTAGTTTTATATCATAACCTTCAGGACCAAGAAGGGTAACTCTATGAGAAACACCTACCTTGTATGATATGACTTGAGAGTTCCAGATATAGAACCCACCATTATTTATATGTGATAGTGGCTCATGGGAATTATAGATTTGGGTAGATTCTATTTAGACTATCCTCAAGTATTTAGATACTGTTAAGACCAATAGGGGCCTATATACCCTGAGAGGGGGGTGAATCAGGGTATGGATATTCTTTTTCAAAGTTCTTCCTACCCCACTGGATCTTGACCTATTTGTTACAAGGGCCACTTTGTTTTCACTTGTGTGTATGTTATGATCTCTTAATTTCTTCTTTATCTGATGATGATGATTTAAATGCAATGCAGGCAAATTAGCAGGTAGACGCAGAGATTTTTACTTGGTTCACCCTCACTGGGCTACGTCCAAGGATCATACGCCGACAGGTTGCCGGTCGTACCAAATTCCACTAATCTTCACTAGATGTGGATACAAAATTCGGGCTAGATCACTTCTATTCCAAGGCTCACTGCCTTTACAATTTTTTAGGGTCATCTCACTGCTTTCCCAAGGGTCACTCCCTGTTTCTCTCTCTATGGCTCACTGCCGGTGGAGAGGATCACCTTCTTCGTCTTCCTTTGCTCACTGCTTCGGAAAGGATCCACTCACAGTTTATAGACCTGTAGGTCTCTTCATTTGCATAAATAAATGCATCCTCAACTGTTGATAGATGCTCTGTTGAAGTCCATCTTTCATCCACTGATGAATACCTATTTGCCTCTGACCACTGGGCAACTCCTTTGGAAACACCTTCGCAAAACACCCTACTTCGCTAGGCTCCCAATTTCACGAAGCTCAAACAAGCCTTCGCGAAGCTCCTACCTTTTTGTGAAGCACTCTCGCGAAGAACTACCGCGAAGCACTACCGCGAAGCTCAAGTCGTTGCAGAGAAACTTCCCTCGCGAAGCTCACTGAGCCAATGCGGAGCTCACAACTTTCACAGAGCTACAATAGCCGCCACGAAGCTCCTCTTTCGCGAAGAACACTGGCTCCGCCAACCACCTTCGCAATACGAGAGCAAAATATTTTCTCTGAAAATTCTCTATGCTTCTCTCGAGGGGGTCGGCCTCTATTTATAGGCGATTCCACCGACCCTCGACCCTTCGTCGTGAAGTCAACACCACATCATCACCAATCGCGAAGCTCCGAAGTTTCCGCCGGAATTCTGTCCAAATCGTGAAGCACCACAATAATTTTCCGTTCGTGGAGCTCGTCGTAATCGCGAAGCATCACCGTCAACGTTCCTTCGCGCCTTCTCCGTGAAGCTCCCTCGCAAATCCCTTCACTGCCGCGATGCGCTTCAACTCTGCCGTTCGCGAAGCTTTGACGTAATCACGAAGACTCACTGCCTCCATTCTTCTGGTCTTTGAGAAATCTAATCCATGCATCCCATCTTTGCGAAATTAATGCCTTTTCCATATTAAATTATGATCTTCATGGAAATCCTATTTTCGCGATGCTCACCAAACTTCAAATTTTGGACCCCAAAAATTTGGCAAACACTGGGAAACGGCGCCACCTTGTACTGCTCTTTTGTACTGCCTCCAGATCATCCTTTCCTTTGTCACCGTTCTTTGTCAACATTGATTGTCAACAACTTCTCGGGAACTCGACAATTCTCCATGGAAACCTGCTTTTTCAACAAACACAATCAACCCAAAAATACTTCAATGTTACCTTGAGGGATTTTTCCCAACAGATACACCCCATGATAGGATGGAGAAGTTAGAAGTTCATATACTTCGATCCCCAATGAAGTGCTAGTGGGATGTTATGTTCTAGGTGGGCTAGCATGCTAGGTTATCTTTGAGGGATTTTCAGACCCAATTCTATAACCATTTATTCTTAGATACATCATGTGAGGACATGGTCTACTATTTCATACATCTAATGTAGATAGGGATATTAGTGATGGAAAATGTTGAAAAATTTATCAATCTCCAGTTTTTTTCACCTATGTTGGATGGAGAGGAGGCTTCCAAGTTTTGAAACATTTAAGATGGATTGAGATATACCATTCTAGTATAGGTAATCATATTTAAGTTGTTTTACTTTTTATAGTTTTTGAATTATGCCTTGATCGTTGTGAGGATCCGGAATGTGGGGAGAGTCTCCATGTAGATGGAATCTATTGGAGGGACTGATAGTAGGTCTTCAGGTAGTGGGAAGAGTCATTTTGATGATTTATTCTAGGGTATCAGTGGATAGAGAATCCAGAGTAGCATACCTTATTTTAATCCTCAGGGAGATAGTTTTATGGAGTTTTATCAGTGTGTACGATGAGTTATTATTCATCCTTAGTGTAACCAACCACCATTGGAGTGCTAATTTTTCAATAAAATTTGGCACCTGTGGTGATTTTTCAAGAGGGAACAACAATTATGTAGTGATAGAGGATTCGGTTAGGTATAAGGTTCATGGGATGGACTAGGAATGCAAAATAAGACTAGTATTTAGAGTTCCTCCTCCATTCCAGGTCAGGGTGTTTTGTTTGGTGCCTAGGGAAAGAGGCAAAAAATAATATGGTGGAGTGCATCCCAAGGGAGACAAGCTGAAGCACATGGTCAATGTTATTTCTAATCACTTACTTTGAGCCTACTCTTAAAAATTGGTTTATCAGACTATCTACTATCTGAGGTATGATTTTATTAGAATCTACTATAGAATCAATTTTTTTGATACATGTGAATTATACTATTATATTTTCTCAATGTGTTGATGGATTAGGGTTAATAATAGAGTACAAATATAGAGTGATGTTGATTGATAGATCTTTGGTGGTGTAGTGTGAGATAATTCATTAATAAAGAGGTTTTTCATATTTGTTGGTGGATATAGGTTCCTTTACGACTAATTTATGTGAGAGATGACTATATTTGAGGTGATTCTTAGGATGGATTGTTTAATTCAATATCGAGAGCATATTGACTACTATCATTGAAGGTTGTTATCTACTTCTGATTACGGAATCAATTATGTATATATTGTTGAGTGGGATATGAGGGAAAGTCATGCATGACCTAGAATTTTATGGTTGTGTGGGATCATCACCTAGGTTTATATATTCATTTTAGATTATTGGAAGGTGATTAGGAAGTCTTTCCTCCTATAATTGATCAAGTCTAGGATGTTTTTCCTGATAATTTCTCTGGATTTCCACCCGAACAAGAGTTTGAGATTATGATCAAACTAATTACCAATGAGACTATTATTTTTATTCATCCTTATAAGATATATATCGAGATATCGAAGACCTGGATGCTCATTTTGATGACTTATAGGTAAAGGGGTTCATACGGTCAAGTATGTCCCTTTTAGGTGCTTCAGTTTTATTTTATAAGAAGGAAGACAGTTCCTTGAGGTTATGTGTGGCCTATAAAACATTTAACCAAGTGAAACTAAATAATTGATATCCATTTTCTCATCTCAATAAATTATTTGACTAGATTATAGGATCCATAGTGTTCTCTAAGATCACTTGAGATTAGGCTATGCTCGTTTGAAGGTAAGGCCTTCTAATATACCTCTCATATAATTCATAAGCATGTATGATTTATATGAGTATCTAGTGATGTAGTTTATTATGAATAAAATACTATAGGTGTTCATGGACCTGGTGAATTGGGTTTCTCTAAGTTGAGGGATGATCACACATGATATTTAGAGACCATTTTGAGCACACTTAAGGATAATTTTCTATATGTAAATCTCTTAAAGTGAAACTTTTAGATCAACCAGGTTCATTTCTTGGGTCATTTGATATCATAAGTTGGGGTATAAATAGACCCCAAGAAGGTATGAAAATGGTTTCTTGGGAGTGCATATGAAGGTTTTTGATATTAATACCCATTTGGTATTGGCTAGTTATTACTAGAGGTTCATTCCAAACATATCACACTTGGAAGCATTGATGGTAGGACTAAAAAATAACAAGGTTAAGTTTATTTAATCATACTATTATGTGAGATCCTTAATAAGATTAAATAAAGGGTTTTAATATCATTAATATTGAACTTTCTAGATCAGAGTAAGGTATATACTTTATATTATGATTAATTAGAAGTATGGATGTGATATTTTCTAATGTATGATATACACATGGGTTCTTATATTATCTACCAATTCTCTAGATTCATCTAAATATAATTTAGAAGTGGTAATCATAGGGGTTTCAAAAAAATTAAATGAATCAAGATTAAACCTTTTAAGTAGATATTTATAATATTTATTTAATTCAAAAATATTTCATCATATATTTGAAACATTTTCAATCCAAAAAAAATTCAATTCACCCATTAAACTCATTTCAATTCCACTAGTCATCAAATTATAAATTTCATTACAAATTATTTCACTTGAATAATGAAACACAATATCATCAATATATGTTTTTAAAATTAAAATATCATTAGAAACTTTCTTAATAAACAAGTTGGATCAATTTTTTTTATTAAAGGTATTTTTTTAAAAACAAAGATGGTATATCATACCAAACTCTAGGGATTTTTTAAGACTATATATAGATTTCTCTAGTTTAAAAATGATATTTCGAAACCTTTCATGTTCAAATAAAGGTAGTTAATTAACATACAGTTCTTTATAAATCAAATTATTTAAAAATATACTCTTAGAATTTGTTTGAAACAATTTAAGACCTTGAAAAGAAGAAAAATTAAAACAAATATTAATAACATCAATACTCTAAACCAAAGAAAAATAATCATAAAAATTAGTTCCTTCTTCTTGTAAATTACCCTAAAAACTAGACTAGGTTTTTTTGACTATACTACCAGATTCATCCAATTTATTCCTAAAAAAATTTAGTTTCTATAATATTTTTATTTTTGGGAAGTTAAACAAGATTCTAAAAATTATTTCTTTAAAATTGATATATTTTTATCATGCATAACAACAAACCAATTAGAATATTTTAAATATTCATCAATATTATTAGGTACAAAATTAGAAACAAAAGTATAATTAATAAAATAATTCAAAACAGACTTTCTAGTTTAAATTATACTTTCAATATTTCTAATTACTATATTAAGAGGATGATATTTAAGGTTATTCTAATTTTTATGATCATATTAAGAAGATATATTCTCCCCCTCAACTAATATATTATCATTTTTAGTTTTATCTTCCCCAAGATTATCTAAATCTGAAGTCTTCTTTTCAATATTATTTTCAATAAATTCATCATGCACATACTCCTTAAAAACTAAAGTTAATTTATTATAAAGAGTGAAATCCTTACTAAAATTATAATATCCTATAAATATTCCTTCATCACTTTTAGAATCCAATTCATGTAAATTATCCTTAGTGTTTAAGATAAAACCTTACAACAAAACACTCTAAAATTACTAACCTTAGGTTTAAATATTCTATACAATTTATAAGTGGTTTTATTTAGAATTGGTCTAATTATAATTCTGTTTAAAACATGAAAATTTATATTCATATATTCATCTAAAAAATATTTTGGAGAATTATATTCATTTATCACTGTCCTAACTATTTATTGAATAGATCTATTTTTCTTTTCTATAATACTATTTTTTTGTGGTGTTCGAGGAGCATAAAAGCTATATTGATACCCATTATCTTCAAATAATTTTACAAATTCTAGATTAAAAAAATCACCTCCCCTATCACTTATAATAGATATAATTAAGTATATTTTTATTTTAAAATAATTTACATAAAACTAGTAAACTTAACTAATGTTTTACTATTATGGGTTAAGAAATAGTTCCAAGTGAATCTACTATTATCATAAAAAAAATATAAAAATATACTTAATTACACCTAAACTAATAGTTTTCATAGGACAAACTAAATAAAAATTTAATAATTCAATATGTATATCAATTTTAACATCATTAATAGATTTAAAAATTTCATTATGATACTTACCTTTTATAAATGAATAATAAAAAAAGAATTTACATACATTCAATTTGGGTAAATTTAGAACCTATCCATGATTCTCAAATTTATACAACTACCAAATGTTTGGATAGACAAGCGTTATATTCCATAAAATTTCATCTGTTTCTATAATATTAAGATACTTATCATTTTGATTTTTTAGTTTGAAAAAATAAATTGAGTAAATATTTCTTTTTATATATTTATAAAATAAAATAGTTTTATTCCTAAAAACTACACACCTATCATTTTCAAAATTTACATTCATTCCATCATCATAAAGTTTTGAAATAAAAATTAAATTTTGTTTTAACTTTAAAAAAACCTTTAAAATTATAATATTTTTAGAAAAAACTACTTCACTATAACCTTTAATATTTCCTTCATAATTTATTTTGAAAGTGATTGAGACTTCATGAAAATGATTAAAAGATAAAAAGTTGAAAGGATCACTAGTCATGTGTTTGTAACTCACATTGTCCATGTACCATGAATCATTGAGACTCTTATGGTAGATTCCCTAAAATTAATCAAGTAGAAACCAATTTTGGAACCCAATAATTCGTGGCCCCAATAGAATTAGTAATATAGTTCTTAGAAACCCAAAAAAATCTCAAATAAGTATTTTTGGGTACTATAGAAGATAAATTCTTAGAAATTAAATTCTTATTATGACCAAAATATTGATTATTCTTAGAGAACAATCATTAGTATAATTTCCTTTTATACAATATCTAAAATAAGTCAAACTTGAAACACTTCCTATTTAACTTTTAACAAATAACGTTCTATTATTCCTATGTAATTGATTATTATAACCAAATCTAGTCCTATTTTTATTTGGTTTCATCATTGATAAAATATTATAATAATTTTCTTTACATTTCACAAAATTAGATAGATTTTATTTTTAACTTACAATTTTATCTTTTAATTTCTCATTATATTTTTTTGAAATATATAAATCACTATAAACCTTTTATTTAGAGTAATATGATGTATTTATTAATCTATTATGTTCCTCCTTAATATTTTTACATTCTTTATTTACATGAGACATATCATCCAAAAACTTGTTAAATTTAATTTCTTCTCCTTCAATATTATTTGAAATAAAATATTTAATCCTTTAATTTTCATATTATAGTTTCATATTTTTTATATTTTAATTATGATTTTTTTCTTTTAGATTATAATTTTCAAAATAATTTTAAACTTTTCCATTATAACTTGATGCTTTAATTATAAGATTCTCATTATCTTGAATCAATTTATTGGGTTTTTAGAAAGTTCTTTATTTTTTATTTTTATTTTTCTCTAAAATCATCATTCATAAAACATATTAATATAATTTCATATTTTTTATATAATTCATTAATATTATAATTTTTAGAATCATAATTATATCCAGAACTTGAATTAAAATCATTGTTAATTTATTTTTTAGTATTTATAGTAAAAATTATATTAAAATGTATTAATAATTGTGTAAAATGTGATTCACTTACCTTTGAACATGTAGCCATAAAAGGAATGTCACCAATATACTTCTCACTTCCTATATCATTACTCAAATCATAATATTTGGCGTAACAAAATCCAATATAAAGAGCTCACTTATCCTTTTTTCTATCAATCTTACATTTTTTTTAAATGATTTAATTTTGGACTTTCAGTCTTGATGCATACTTTCTTTCTGCACTCATAACACGTTAGATCTAAAATATCATAATTCTTACTTGTGTTTCCTTTCTTACTTCCCTTTGAAAATTTATTTCAAAACTATTTCTTAAATCCTTTTTCATTTTTCACAAGGATGTACACAATTTAGGACAAGTGATCTAACTCATCCTTCTCACTTCCCTGTGATTTAGATTCATAAGAGTTACAAGAAAAAGTTACATCATATTTGAATAAAATACCTTTATTCTTAGAATTTTATTCATACAAAAATTCCTTTTACTAAAATTTATACTATAATAATGATCTAATGAGTTCATCTAAAGTGAAATCTTTAAATTTATTAATCTCATAGATTTCCACTTTCTTCGCATGCCACTTCTTAGGTAGTGATCAAAACACTTATTAATCCAATACTATATTATCAAGAGACTCTTAATGAAAAATCATTCCATTAAAAAATATTTTGAATATATGAAACATCTAGTTCAAATAATCATCATACCCTATTTTAAATCCCTTATATGCTATATATAAAATTTTCAGTTTTGTTTGTTTGGGCTTGTCTAAACCATAGTGTGTGAATTGAAGAATCCTACAAATTTCATGATTTGTCTTACATGATGATACATGGATAAACACACTTCAAGTTATAGAAAAATTAAATATATTTAGTAATTTATAATTGAAAACATATTTTTCCATATCATTACCCATAAGTGCATATGGTTCACAATCAGGTAGCTTATATGGTTTCACCATGATCATCCAATTCCCAATGCTTAAATACTTTAATTATGACTCCATTCGAGCCTACCAATAACCATAATCATTACCATTGATTTATGGAGGTCTTTTGGTATCCAAAATTTATTTTAGTTCATTATTTTAATATTTAAAAAAATCATTTTCCTTTTACTGTTAGGTCTAGGAGTAGTTAGTACTGATAATAAAACAATAATAACCAATTATCTCCTTATGAGGTTTTGCTCTGATACTAATTGTTTTCCTAGTGTAAGATTCCAAATAGGTCTAGAGGGTGGGGGTAATGAATATAACTTCTAAAAAATTTAAATATATTAAAACAATAATGTTCAATATCATAGTTTCAACACATGAAATTTCAGACTCAACAATTTAAAACAAATAGAAAAGTAGGTAATAAAAACATGTAATGAAAATATAAAACAATGAACACCATATTTTTATAGTAGTTATAATACCAATGATCATGCATATACTCTTAACTTCTATCTAAATTAGTAAGAGGAATTATACTCACTCATAATGAACCTCACATTTGAATGGAAGTGATAATCTTTTATTAGGCCTACATTTTTCTCGCCTATAGGCTAATCCCAACCAATCCTTATCTTTCCACAGACCAATTGACTAAAAATAACCTAACATTTTATTTGGAGTAAAAACCCAATATACATACCTTTTGTTTAAGATGTATAACCAAGAACCTACATGCTTTTATTGGTAAAGTATAAACTTATGATTAAAACACAAATAGAAATAAAATGAATACAACAGTCAAACTCAAAAAAACTTAATAACAGAAAAGAGTAGATTAGAATGTCGGTCAAACTCTTGATCACTTTTATAAAATAATGAATATTTAATTTTCTTCATTATCACATAGAAACATAATAGTCATAGAAGAAAAATATAAGAACTTTATAATTTAGTTCATTTAACTCATGTGTCTTCAGTGAGTTCCCAAGACTAGAATTTATGAAAAAATTATTCAATGGATAATCCTATATTCATTAAATCTAAGAAATTATTGACTACATGGGTGTTTTTTGGCAGCTAATCCCAACTTTCCATGATTATAAATAATATAAAATTAAATAATGTCATTTACCTATATATGAAAATATCTCATTCTAATACTTCAATAAACAATTCAAAACCACTTAGAATAACATCATTATATTTTATATTTTTTTTTAAATTAATATAATAGATAAAATAAATCATATAAATTTATATAAAATAAAAATATTAAAACTAAAAGAAAAAATAGTATTAGAAAAAAGATTTTTAAGAAAAGTAAACTATATAAAAATCATTTTATTTTTTGCGTAAACATCATTTTCCTTGTTGTGTAAGTTTTAATTTAAACTATTGTGTGATCATGAAAATTACCTAAGAATGACATATCTATAAGAATAAATTTTTTAATCATGAATTCCAAAAGCATGAATTCTTTCATAGACATGATTCTAGATTTTGTGTAAACATTAATTCAATTTTTATAAGAATGAATTATGTTTTTCTAAACATCAATTCAGTTGTTGTGTAAGTATTTTAGAAATTACATAAGTATTTTTGAAATAATGTATGGAATTAAATCTATTCCACATCACATTAAATAAGCTTTATAATTCTATCAAAAAATCAAAATACTTTATAAAACACTTCAGAGGAAATTTCATGAAAATTTATGACTTTAAAGATCACATACGACATTAAAAACTTAGTTCATATAACTTTTCATAAAAAAACACGACTTTGGTTAATTTCATATTAATTTAATGAAAATGTTTGACTTTAAAGAAAAACATAAAACTTTGAAAACTTAGTTTAAATGACTTTAGGCTTTAAAAAAACATTGAAAATATAAAACTAAAAACCCATAAATTTCAAATTCATCATAAGGTATATGTCAAAGTATTTAGTATACCTTCATAAAGTTTGATACAATCAGTTTTTAAGGTTTACAGAAATATTCAAAAAGTTTAGATGACAATGTCATAAAGTGAAGGTAGACCTTCATAGGGTTGAAACAAATTTTTCATAAGTTTAAGACAATAGAAAAACATAGTGACTATATAATGATTTATAAAAACATAACAAACATAAAACACTTAAAAATGTAATTTAACAATGTTGTGAGAAATTATAATTATACAATTAAAACATGTGAGGTATTTTTAAACAATGTAAGGTATTTTTAATATTAAAAAACAAACAAACATTAATACAAAAAATCTCCTCGTTAATCAAACTTAACACTAACACATTCCATATAATGGTATTTATAGGTGGGTTATTTAGGAACTGATTATTAGAAGCTAGAAAATATTATAACCTAGGTTACTAGTATTATATTGGATGATGAGGAGGTACAAAAATATTTTTTTCCTCCTATTATCGATCAGTTCTATGATGCTTTTCCTAATGATTTATTAGGGTTTCGACCAGAGAGAGAGGTGTATTTTACTATTATATTATTCCTAATGTAAAACCTATTTTTATTCCTCCTCATAGAATGCATCTAGGGGAGATCCTAGAGCTAAATGATCGATTGGAGGACTTGGAGGCCAAGTGGTTCATATGACTAAGTACATGTACTTGGGGGATCCAATCCTATTTTCCAATAAATAAGATGGATATTTGTGGTTTTTCATAGAATATCATAATCTTAACCAAGTGATAATCAAGAACCAATATCAAATTCCTCATATTGATGATTTATTTTACCATATTAGAGGATACAAGGTGTTTTTAAGATTTAATTGACATCGATTTATCACCATAGACATACCTTGAGTGAAACCTAGTAGATGGTATAGTATTTATAAGTACTTGGTAATTCTGTTTAGTATAATAAACATATTATAAATGTTTATATTCTTAAAGAATTAGGTTTTCTACATGTATTTGAAAACTTTTGTCATTATTTTTTATAATGATGTACTTTTTTACTCTTAGTCGAGGGAGGAGCATGCCTAATTTCTAGATATTGTTATGAGCACACTTATGGAGCATTATTCATTTTCCAAGATCTTGAAGTTACGCCTTTGGATTGACTAGGTGAAATTATTGGGTAATTTCATATCTAAGACTGGAGTATCCATAAACATCGACAAGTTTGGAGAAATAATTTATTGGGAGTGACCTAGTAATGTTTTTAAGATTCAAATATATTTGGGATTGTCCTGTTATTATTAGATATTCATTGAAGACTAATATCACTTAGAAGTTCAAATTATAGGCCTAGCCAAGAAATGTGTTTATTTTATTCAGTCAAATGTGTAGCATCCCTAACTGAACTACCGGGTCTGAACCATGTAATATGTGACCTCATGAGTGCCTCCCCATATATAAGAGTCTATCAACTAGCAGTGAGGGTCTAAGTTCATCTGTGGGGAGACTATACCCTTAGTATCATTTCATAGGATTGATAATAATCAATAAATAAATAATAAACCATTAGAGTAAATAAAAAATTGTGAACTAAACATTTCATATAAATAAAAATCTCCCAATGTGGAAAGCATGTCTATAAAGTAAGAAGTAGAAACATAAATAGATAAAAAAGAATAAACATCTATGGGTCCTCAGGAGTCTGTTTTTTCATGCTCCCACTCTATGCTCCATAGCTCAACCATCCATTATAGGTCCCTTCCCTTCACTGGATCTGATGTCATGAAATCTATAAGTTCACCAAAATGCATGAGTAGGGTGTGAGTATAAAGACATAGTAGGACGCCAACAATGCATCCTTAACAAGTGTGCATATACATAAAAGTTTATAACATAATAATAGAAAAATTCTCACACAGGAAACAATCATATCGATTGTACATGCGCTAACCAATCTACTACAACCTCGATTATACCTTCTTAGAATCTAAGCCGAAAAAAATCATAATAAACTTGGAAATGCCTCAATGTTAGAGCTGGCCTCAATCTACACAATAACCATAAAGGACCCACATCTCCATGTCAAACAACACTAGGTCATCATTCCCTAGTCATATCTCCAGGCCAGGTCACATAGATCATCATGCCCTACTGCTTCCACCCATGACTAATCACTCATGATCATCATGCCCCACGATCATCACATTCAGGTCTAATATCTCATGATTTCAATGCCCCCCTAAAACTTGGGTTCATCCGGAGTTGAACCCCTAAACTCCTTTAAATATTTTTTCCTTTTCTTTTCATATATTTCTTCAAACTTATTTCTTCAATATCTTATGTGATATTAATCATATTGACGTACCATCATATTCTTTGGGTTTTTATCAATAAGAATAATTTTAATCCAATTTTTTTTAAAAAAGTGGCAAGCTATGTTTTTCATATCTAATTTAATACTTCTTTTTCCCACTTTTTAAATATTAAATATAATTGAAAATAATTATCAAGCGATACTTATAATGGATTGTCAAAGGATAATTGTGTGAGATTGTCAAAAATTAATTATAGAATTATGAAAGGATAATTACAAAGTAATTATAATGTGAAAAATATTATCAAAATTCTAAAAGGATAATTATGTGTATTATCAAATGATAATTATCAAGAATTATCAAGAGGTAATTACAATAAATTATGGAAGGATAATTTATAGAAAAATTATCAAAAGATAATCGCACAATTTATCAAAGGATAATCTATAAGAAATTATAATAAGGTAATTATAAAAGGATAATTTATGAAATTTATCAAAGTATAATTATTTAGTTTATCAAAGAATAATTATTTGGTGTATAGTTATTCTTGAGGGGAATTTTATGGGTTCATGTGTTGGAATAAAATGATAATTTTGGAAATTATATAGAAGAGAGAAAGTATTAACACATGTAATTGACGCACATCTGTCGTAGGGGATGGAAAATGAAAATTTACTTCCCCAATGTAGCACAGAGGATGACCAGAGTCATCTCACTTGAAGAGCATCATATTTGGTTCGATCAGTAATTATAATTCACCTAAAAGGTTTTTTTGTTTGTTTTTATTAATTAATTAAAAACATAATTTTTTTAGTTTTTGGGTATTTGGAAAAATGTTGAATTAAAATAATGAAACATAGAATTTAAATTATCTAACATGTAGATGTAGAAAAAATGAAATCATGGAATAAAGGTCTTGGTCCTAGGGTTGGCTACATGGGTTATTTCATTATTTATATTTTGTATAAATTAAATATTACAATCCTTTTACATCATAAATGGATTGCTACTCTCTACCTTAAGTGGGTCTTTTTCCTTCTTAGGAAACCACATTGGTGCAATAAAATTTTACCTCTATCAGTAGGAAGTAGGAATAAATTCTTGATTCATGTCATGATGGAAATTCACCGCACCTGTGAATTTCACTATTATCCAACTTAAATGAATCATAGAATTAATGAATTTAAATCTTAATAATTAGAAACAGCATGAAACCTCTATTAGGGCCAAGCCTCGGGTTAGCCACTTTCCATTGCAAAGTGAAAAGAGATCACAGTTGGAAGAGATAAGAGAGAGTGAATGAGATTAGGGTTAAAAGATAAAGAGATATAGAAAAAGATGGAAACACTTGAATTAAAATATAAATGAATGCATTACATGGGAAAGAAAAAAAAAAGAAAAGGAAAAAAAGAAATCCTAAAAAAGAAGCATCCCTACTATGCAGTGTTGTGTTAGATCCTCAGGAACTGATCATGAATCATCTACCATATATTATTATTTGGAGGCCTCAATCCACCCCGAGTTCCATCAATGGCATCATAAATGGGTCAAAAATTCATCTCGGTGGGTATCTAGGTCATAAGAATGGTTTTCTCAATTATTATGTAAAATATGCCTAATCTTGGTCAATATAAAGAGTTACTCATCATGTAAGTGGTGTACACACTGTGTAATGTGTGGGGTTTTGAACCTTTCATGACTTTATTCATGGTCGCATTCACGACCTGATTTCCTTATAGTTACACATCATGAATGTCACTTACATGACGTGTAATGCTGTTTTCCAGCTATGTTTTCTTTATTTGAGCTTGTTTTTTTTCATTTTTTAGTTTTTAAATTGGTTATTCACTTTCCCTTGACCTTGTAGAAGCATCAATATACCTTCAAAAATCCTATTTCACACTATGTAGGCTCACTATATTCATCTCTTTTTATTATTTTTTTATCAAACTCTATATCCTACCATAAAATATAAAAAACAATTAAATACTAGAAATATTATTCATTTAATGTGTAACATCATTGTGTTTTATATTAAAAAATATATGAAAAATATGACTCTATCAATTACCTACACTTAAAACATTCTTGAACTCAATAAAGTAATCTAAAAAAATCAAAGTAATTTCAGTCTACGAATATTTAAATTTCAATAGAAATATAATGAAATGTTTGATAAAATAATTACTCTAACTCATCATTCTTAAAAAAACAAATTAAAAAATGTATTTTACTTTTCTTCTTTCAAAATAATAGTGCCCTTAATTCAATTTTTTATTTCTTAATTCATCATCATTGTGCATGAAACTTTCAATTTACCTCACATTAACTTATTTTTAATCATCTATCAAGGTAAAAAATGTAACTATAATTATGCTCATACCTCAAGTATATGTCAATTACCATAGGCTTTCAAGGCATATAATATCTCTACTACATAAAGAAAAAAATCAAAATCAATCAAGAGGGATTTTCATTAAGGTTCAAATGAATCTGAAGCTTAAGGATGGAAGGATAAATGATTAAAAGTAATCTCAAATAAGTGTTTTAACTCTAAATCATATTTCATGATATAAAAATCTAAGTCTAATGAAATACTCCATCAAATTTCATCTTCCAACCCCCAAAGCTCATAGTAGGCACATGATAAAAATCAATATAATGAATGAATCACCCTCTCTTAATTTTTTTTCAAAAAACAACCTTTTACCTTTTATCTATTTTTTTACTTTTTAAAAAGTTGTGTTGAAGAGAAATATCACATCCACCACATAACCACATACAATCATATTATATTTTTTCTAGAAATGGTGATTTTTTATCCTCAAAAGACACAACCCATATTTTTTTCTTTTTTATTATTTCTTATTTTCATTTTGGTTATTTTGGTTTTTTAGAAGATAGGTAAATAATAAAGTGCAATGAAAATATATAATTTCCCTAAACCATATAAAAACTCCTAGGATAACTAATTACATCCCCAAAAACCATGAAATTCTCTCCCCTACACTTATTATTTTCAATATCATGCAATATACCATGAGTAGGGTAGGAATGAATATAGTATGATTGTATCATGGATCATTAACTAACAAGGTTGTTCATGGAATCTATAAGAAAAAATATAATTGATATCAATTTGGGTCTAAGGATAAAGCGCTTGGTAATAAAACGGATCGATCATATTATATTTTATTTTTTTATTCGTAGCTTCGATACGATTCTAATAAATTTTGAAAACATGCCTTGGTCTCTCAAGAAATATACTATAGAAAGAAATAGGAAATATTGGTTCAAAATTTTTCTCAGGGATGGGAACATATGTTTTGAGATAATTACACATGAAACTGTAAAAAACAATAAACCAATCCATATCAATTTCAAAAATTCAAAATATGTTGAATCTGAGAAGAATTTCATCTAAAATTATCAACTCACTCCCAAAAATCATGATTTGTCAAATTCATCCCCTCATGCTTAACCTTACTTATCCATTTTACCATTTCAATCATCTAATCATGTCAATAGTGAAATTTTAAACATGAAATAATGATTATCCTCAACAACTTATGTCTCCTAGATCAATAATAGATTACAAGGGTTTAAATGGGACATGCATTTTTCATTTAATATATTAATCAAATTAAATTAATGAGAGTATCATAAAATAAGGAATTTAAACTCATAATCCCCTTGCATTTAATATTTAGTTTTGGTTTTATTTCAAAATTATGTTCTATATTAGTTCACAATGTAAATCCATTTCACGGTGTGTATTTTCCTTTTATAGCCTAGTTCTGCAACATTTTCATAATATACATTCCACCCAATTTCTCTAGTTTCTTCTTTTTTCCATTTGGATTCATATGGACCTAAAAAAATAAATCAATAAAGTGTAAGGATATTTTCATTTATGTTAAAAAATATATCGATATTAGGATTCATCCTAATATATAATTCCTTAAACTAATAATTATAATCTAACTTCCTATAAAGCAAGTAAATAAAAGAAATGGATAATTCTTGGTTTGATCCCCCAAGTGGGACCTGGGTTTTTTATTACCTCCAGATGGAAAGTACCAGCTATTATTCGTAGTTTTTAAGTCGGTGTATTTTATTGGATTTGAACCACCTCATGTTTTTATTCCTAGATTAGACTTATTATTTATTCTTGAGGATAATTCCAAGTGTAGATCACACCTGATCCACCCCCTTCACAATTAAGTACAATTTGCATGGATGGGGTAGGATGAAGTATGAAATCTCCTCCTTCATTAATATGTGTGAAACATATTCTTCTTTGACCAATTTATTCCCTAGATATGATTCATTAAAATAATAATCAAAGGGAGATTTAGATTATAATTCAATATGAAAATAATTAATTTTTAAATATACCCTTTTAATTTAAAAAACATATGTCTACAGTTTTTACGATAGAGCCACTATGATCTATTCTTGTACTACCCCTAGTAATTGTTCAATGTTTTTAGGGAGATATAAGTGTTCTTCAATAGGTGAATCGTCTTTTTCATCATCTTCCTACATATAAAAATATGATTTGGATGAATCTTTAGAATCAAAATAGCATAGGTTGATACTCTATTCAAATTCAATTAAATTAAATGAGTTTGAAGGAAATAATATATTGTATCCCTGATTTATTTTGTCTTGAATTTTTTCTTTATTGGAAAGTGCCTCTTGGATTTGATATTTGTTGGACAAAGACACGTAGTCTGGATCCTCCAATATTTCTTTGAATTCCACCACATGGGTGGTTTCTTCTTCTTCCATGGCTAGTAATAGGTAATCAGAAACTACTTCATCTATCTTATAGATAGGGAGAACTTGGTGCATTTCATTTTCTTCCAATTATCTCCAAAATTGATTCAAATATTTTCTAATATTCATATTATCACGTGATTCTACATCTTCAATCTCTATCTCTTCATTATATTCTTGAATTTGGATCTCCAGATAGTTAAGTTATAGATGGTCTTCAAGTGTGGCCTCATCCTCTTGGATTTATTCAGAAAAAATGGGAAAGGCTAAGGGATCTTCTTCTGGTTCAGGTTCAGGTTACTCCATTAATAAATGAACATATTCAAATTCCATTTCTATTTTGTTTGTAAGTTGTTCTATGTTTTATCTAAGTTCTTTCACCTGGGATCTATTTTATTCTAGAGCCACATATTTTTATTGTTATCATTACACCTATGATTAATCTAACCATTCATAGTAATATGAATTTGAATACATCATGAAAAAAGGTTTTTTAGGTTTTTTAATAAATTAAATAGAGAAATATATTTTAAAAAATGTGAATTTAGAAAAAGTGATCAAAATAATACTAAGATCCTAGAAAAAATTACTAGTTTTGATGTGTGCCTATCATAGGATGTGGAAAAATAAAATTTATTTTCCTAATGCAACATAGAGGATGGATAAGGACATCTCACTTAAGGAGAATCACATTTTGTTTGATCACTAATTCTAATTCACCTAAACTACTTTTTTTAGTTTTTATTAATTAAGTAAAACAATTTTTTTTACGTATTTGAAAAATATGTGAAATTAAAATAATTCAATATCAAATTGAAATTATCTAACATGAATATGCAAACAAAATGAAATTAGGTAAGAAAGGTTTTGGTCCTAGTGTAGGCTACACAAGTTATTTCATTATTTATTGTTTGTTTAAATTCAATCTGACAATCCTTTTACATCATAAAAGGATTGCTACTCACTAACTTGAGTGGATATTTTTTTTCCTAGGAAACCACTTTGCATAAAAAAAATTCACCTCCATCGGTATGAAGTTAGAATAAATTTTAGATTCATGTCATGGTGGACGTTCTCCACACCCATGCATTTAAATATCATCCACTAGAAAAATAATTATATAATTTATGAATTTAAATCACAATAATTAGGAACCCCACAAAAACTCCCCCTGGGATAAGCCTTGTGTAAGTCAATTTTCATTGAAAATTGAAAGAAATCATTGTGGGAAGAGAGAAGAGAGAGTGAATGATATTAGGGTTGGAAGAGTAAGAGATATAAATTAATATAGAAAAACTTGAATAAAAAATAAATGAATGTGTTATATGGGAAAGTAAAACAAGAATAAAAGGAAAAGAACAAAAATCTAAAGTAGAAGTATCCCTACAGTGCAGAATAGCATCATATTATCAGGAACTGATCCTGAATCCTCTTGAATAGATTCTTATTTGTAGGCCTCAATCCACATCAGGTGCCATCAATGACATCATAAATGGGTAAAAAAATTCATCCCAATGGGTCTTAGGGTCCTAAAAATAGTCTTCTCCACTATTATGTCAAATCTTTTTTATCTTGGTCCATCCTAAGAGTTACATGTCGTATAGGTGGTGTACATGACATGTAATTTGTGGGTCCATGAACCTTTCATGGATTAATTCATGACTCACTTCACAACCTACCTTCCTTCCCGTTACACATCATGAAAGTCACTTACATGATGTGTAATGATATTTTCCAGCTATTTTTTCTCTTTTTCATCCTGATTTTTAATTTTTTTAGATTCTAAATTGGTTCTTTACTTGTCCTTTACCTTATGGTAGCATCAATCTACCTTAAAACATTTGGTGTCATGCTAAATCATCTCACTAAATTCATATCATTTTCTTCATTTTTTATCAAAATATATGTATATTTCCACAAAAATATAAAGAAATTAAATATCATCAAGATTATTAATTTAATGTATAAAAACATTGTGTTCTATATTAAAAAACATATAAAAAATATGGATCTGTTAGTAATATTTTATTTCTTCTAGAAAAAATATTTGGTTTTGGATTTAGGAATCCTTAGTGTGAGATAATATTTATGGTTAGTGTTCGAATGCATTTTGGGTGAAAAACCTTTGATGGATCCTCTGTTGACTTCAATGGCTTTATGGTAGGAAGTTCCTTACTATTTTGGGGTATGTATTTGAGTTTAGCATGATATGTGATTTATGCTAACTAACCCATGCTTGCTGTATGTGGGTGCATGCATAGTTGCGAGTTTTTCTTTATTTACATAATATGATTATGCATATTAATGTTCTTTAGACTATGTTGATTTTATTACATGTGTGTATGTATATTTTTACTCACAGTCATGAAATTTTATGTATGATTCCACTGTTTCCTTGTGATATTTTTTTCTATATTCTATGTTCTTTCATTATACATGGTATCAAAGTGACAAGTGTACCCTCTGTGGCTTGGTATCCCTTGAGGGGGGGCATGTTTATAAGCTGCTTGTGACTTGATAAAGAGACCGAGATAGATGAAGGGGCATGATGGCCAAGTGTGGTCTGACCACAGGATATGACGATCATGAATTATTAGATCTATATGTGATGACTATGGGAAATGAAGATCTTGAGTGATCATAATTTCATGGTAATATTGGGGCATGATGGTCTATGTGAGCTAACCTAGAGATACCATCATGGAATGATGACCTAATGGGGTTTGACTTGGAGGCCTGGGGCTTATAAAACTATTGAGAAGCTTGAAGCTAGCTTTGACATTGATATGTTTCCATGATTATTCTAATATTTTCCTAGCATGGTGCAAAGTAGGTATAACTAGGGTTTTTGGCAGATTGGTTAGCACATGAATGCTTGGCATAATTTTTTCTTATGTGAACATTTATCTATTATTATGTTATACACTCTTATAAATGTGCACACTTTTTAAGGATGCATTGGTGGCTCCCTACCGAGTCTTGTACTTGCACCCTACTCGGTCATTTTAATACACTTACGGATTTTATGACTAGATATGTTGTAAAGGGAAAGGGACCTATGGTGGATGGTTTAGTAGTGTATCATGGAGTTGTATCGAACCATGGTAGACTCTAAAGGACTATAGATGTTTTTTTACTTTTCATTTATTATATGTTTCTTATACTCTGGATAGGATTACCACCTTCAGATCTCTTTTTATGTATATAATTTATGGAGTTTCCTGATTTTTACTATGATTTATTATTATTATTATTCATTTATTATTCTACTCAATGACATGGTATAGAGGGTAAAGTCTCACCACTATTGGAATTAGAGCCTCACTGCTAGTCGACAACCTCTTGTATATAGGGAGGCATGTATAAGGTCACATAGCACCTGTCTCAGACCCAGTGGTTCGGTTCAGGGTGTTTCAAAATGTAATAAGAGGAGGAACCTATACAAAAGTGTGGTGGCACTGAATGGGTTGAGATATAGGGTCTACAATAAAAATTTTGTGCTCAAAGGGGGCGAATTTAAAACCCTATAATGTTAAAGGGTTAGAAAACTAAATTATATGACTCATATCAATAATGTGAACCTTTCTTTTTAGGATCCTATCTGAGTATAAATCCATAGTTAAGTGTTCTTAGCTTTGAGTAGTGATCAGGAAGGCTAACCTCATGGGAAGTTTCTTAGGGTGTGAGTGGGTGGAGAAAAAGCACACTAAAAAAACATGCGTTGGATTGTGGGGATAATCATTAGTCTGATTATCTATTTGGGAATATGGGTGGGCCTCAAGTAGGGGGCCACATGTCTACGGGGAAACTGGTGTTGTCTGAAGGGCTAGGACCTGATGACCTAGTTAAGGTGGGGGCTTTGTGCTATTAGAAGGTCCCAGTTGTTACAAAATGCTTATAAGAGAGCCTTTCAAAGTTGAAATGGAGACTGAATACAACACAAATCCTAGAATTACCTGATCTAGTTAGGGAGTATGATTTTTATTATTATGAATCATGAGTCAGGTTAGGAGCAATTTTGATGTTGTATGGTCATGTAGTCACTTATGGTTCTAGAAAACTAAGACCCCATGAGAAGAATTATTGAACACATGAAATAGAGATAACAAAAGTGGTATATTCCTTGAGATGTTGGTGGAATTTCCTATTGGTAAAGTGGTTTTTGGTGTATACCAACCAAAAGATCCTAAGGAATATTTTATCATTGTGTTATATGAACCTCCGATAGTAAAGGTGGGGTGAGTATTTAGAGTCATTTGATTTTGAGATGGAATACACCACAGGAAAGTGTAATGTTGTAGTAGATGCACTGAGTTAAATAAGTGGTTCAGGAATCTAGTAGTGATTGGTATATAATGACCCTCTTTAATGAGATTCATCTTGACATCTAGGGATACCAGGTCCAAGCGAACCTTAAATTATTATCTATCTTTATTTTATTTCTCAGTAAGGTGAAAATGATCCAACTATTAGATACAAAATACCATGTTATGAGAGATAATATATATAGAGGGGAACCATCATTATATTATTCCCTTGATGCTGATTAGGATTTTTATATTTAAGGTCATGTTGTGGTTCCTATGATCATACATGAAGATATGATTAGAGACTCACATTCCTCAAAGTAGGACTCACATATAGGTTTTAATAAGATGTACTATGATATACATAGGCAGTGTTGGTGGTCGGGATGATGAGGGACATCATGGGGTTAATCACACAATGCTTCACCTGTCAGTGGGTGAAGGTTGAGCACCAAGGAACCTTTGGTTATTTTAAGCCATTACCTATTCTTGAGTGGAAGGGGGATGATGTGAACATGTATTTTATGATGGGGCTTCTGAGGCCTCTTTAAGAAGTGATGTGGTGTAGGTTGTAGTTGTAACATCCCAAGATTTTATATAATATATTTTTTTCAAATTAATTTAAATTTTTAGAAAAATTAAATTATACTCAACACTAATTTTATCTTTTGTTACACACAAAAATGATTTCCTTCAATAACATGTATGACACATGACACAAAGATTCAGCAAACCATGAAATAATATTATTTTAAATATGATGATTATAACTTATACATAAATAAAAGGGTATGAATATTATTAAATACTTTATTAAATATACTTATATATTTCCTACTCAATATGAATTTATTTATAAATTCTTAGTAAATAATCAATCAATTTTTAGTAAAGTAATTGTATTCTTTAAAATTATGTTTTCTTCAAAACTGTTTTTATTTCATTCAATGAGAAAATATTATAATTAATTTATAGATATTTTAGAAAATTTATTTGATAAAATTAAATTAATTTTTGAAATCAACAAATAAAAATTAACTTATGGTGATTTTTTTGGGATTTTTCAAAAAATATTGATTTTTTAGTGAATAATAAAAAAAATTGTTTTTTGTAAAAAAATAATTTATTTTCAAGAAATTAAGTAATTTAAATGGCCCATTATGTTTTAAAGTAACATAATTATTCTTTAGTTACATTTAATCCACTTAATTACTTTTGAATCAACTTTATATTAAATTTTAGTATACGTTTATTTTTTAGTATATATTTTTTTGAAAATTGTTTTAAAGTTAATAATGTTTCTCCATTTTAATTAATTAAAATAATATCTAATTATGAATTTTTTAAATGAAATTTATATATGATATATCAATAAATTTTAATGTAGTTTTGGAAAATTATTATTATTATACATATAGTTAATATAAAATCATCTTATGCTTGAAAAAAAAACACTTTTTAAAAAACCCGCTTTTTCATCAGAGATACAGGACCATTTGAGGTCACTGAGTGGCATGGGAAGGTTCTTTATCGGTTGGAAATTCTATTTTAGTTGATAGGAATTCATAATTTTTTCAGTACATCATATCTCAAGAAATAAAATCATGATCCATCTCATGTTCTGAGTTGGTAAAATATTGAGTTAGATCCATATGTTTTTATTATGGAGCATCCAGTAGAGATCGTTGAATATCAAGTGAAAGTTTTTCATGGGAATTTGATTCCATTGGTAATATTTTTATGGATACATGGATCATATTTTCATGATACTTGGGTTCATGATTCATTTATGAGGGAGTAGTATCCTGATCTCTTTATTGGACTTCATTCTTCCATATGACTTCTCGGGGACGAAAAGTCTTATAGTGGGGAGTTTGTAATACCTCGTTATTGTATTTTAAGAAATTCCATTCTGTTTACTTGTTTTAATCCTTAATTAGGTGTTTCTTGAGACTTCTAAGGATGGAAAACATTTTCTAAGGAAAATTAATTAAAGTTCAGGGATGTATATTTTTTTGAATTAATAGAGTCTAAGTATAAACGTGTAATGAATTTATGGGGTTCTTCCTGAGTTTGGAGAATGACTAAGGTGGTTTGGGTTTTTATTTAAGAATCAGTTGTCTTTACAATCTTTTAAGTGATTACATACCATTTAACTGTTTTTCATGCTATGTATTTAATCATATGGATAATTTCTTGAGCTGACTACAGAGCATGAAAGATTACACATCGTGTAAAGAGTACACATCACGTAATATTGAAAATTAGGTTTTTAATAAAAAGGTACTAGTTTTTTTGGTGTATACAAAACCTATGGATTACATGGTGTGTGAAGGGATTACACACAATTTAATTCTCATGAGATTGGATTTTAGGGTGCTTCTCGACTATTTTTTTTATTTGTCCGCAACCGTACTTTCTCTCGACCTAAAAGCATTCCCTAATGATTTTGGGAATCTCTGGTCCTAACAGGTTGATTTATTTAGTTTTTGATCAATATGGTTGGTAATGGTGTCCCTTTGGGTGAGTAATCCTTTATACTTATTCATTTTACTTAATCAAGGTAGTTCCATTATGTTGTGTTATTAGTTTTTTGATATGTGTTGACGATTCTTCTTGTTTACTTATAAATTTGTCATTTGATCTTGTTCCACGGTCCAATTGCTTGTTAGTTTTGGTGTGGCGGGTGTAATTTATTCAAGGTATGTGAGATCTATCCTGTTCCCTGATCATTTTTGTTAAATTTAATAAATTATGATAAGTGAGTATTGGTTATGGGGCAACCATTATAATTTTTATGTTCGTCCTTGTTGGAGGATCCCATTATAGGTGTGTGCGACCCATGTTTTGAGGTAAGTGGTTTCATCTCTAACCTGTGTTGGCAAAATTCATTGATCTGATTTGATATTTTTTTATAAATGAAATGGAATGATCGATTGATTTGATTTGTGTGTGTGGAAATTATTTTTTAATAAAAGATGTTTTCCCCTAGTTTTTTAAATTAAAAGGGTTTTTCAAAAGAATTGTGAAATGGTTTTATGAAATGGTTTTCAAAGCATGATATAATGAAATATTTTGATGAAATTGTTTGTAAAATAGATCACATGGTAAACCTTAGGTAGTTAGGTAGAAGGTGTAGTAATAGGCCTAGTCCATTGTTGGGGGGTAATTTATGGGGTGTTCCTCTACTCCCTAGGCATGTTCTAGGGACTTGTTAGGCCTGTTGAAGGGTTCACTTTCTAGGGTGTTCCTCTACTCTCTAGAATTTATGCATATGTATAGGGAATTGATCTGCATGATTATCTATATTAGGTATGAGTGTCCTAGCTATGCTAACCTAGTGTAATCCTTAGCACGATGTTACCCATGCTTTTGGAAAATTTGGGATGCTTTTGCCTCATACTATTTTAGTTTTACTTCCATGGATTTGATATTATATGTGATACATGCTTTGTTTTGACTTTATATATCTATTTTGATATATTTATATGAAATTATTTGTAACTTATTTAACTACTTTATTTAGAAATGTAGAAAAAAGATAAATTAAATTGTTTCTCCGTGTTTTTGATAGAAAACTCTTAAACTACATATTATACATTATTTTCTTTAAAGTTTAGAATGATTGGATTATTGTATAGAGAATTGTTATGAAACATATGGGTGGGATCCTATTGATCAGGTTAGCTCACACCCGATGTACACCTTAGGCGGTACATAGACCTTGTTATGTATTTTGATGTAGGGAAAGGCAAGTCACAGTAGTGAGGCGGTGAGGTTTTATATCATATGGGTTTGGAGTATTTGGATAGTGACATGGTGGGAGTTTTCTCATGCTATCACATGGAGACAGTTGGTGTAGCTATTTAGTTTTTTCCATCCTTTGCATTTGGACTTGTCTCTTGGAGATTATTTTTCTACTATTTCAGTTGTATCACTTCTATTATTCTATATCTGTTATAACACATATAAATATATTCATTTTTTATTTAACTATTTATTTATTTATATGTATATATGTAATTTTTTATACATTAGGTTTGGAGAAATCATTCCCAAAGTTTGTTGTTGATGCCTTGGTGCTAGTTGTCAGCCCATGGGGATTAGGAATTCCCTTCATACATGTGATAATTCAAGTCGGGTACCATTTTAAGAGGGTATCTAGGAAGAATTCATCATAGTTTGGTATAAAGCGTTGGTTTTGCAAAATATTCATTATCTTGGGGTGTTTGGTAGACTAGAGATAGGATTGTTGAAGCTTGAGAGGTATATTGTAGTGAGTGCCTGAGCAGCACTTTTCATGATGAGAATCAAGTTACTATGGGATGTTAGGATGTGTGTCTCTTGTTTTGAGTTCATGATCTTAATCTCAGTTTTTTATTATGGTTTTCTAGTTTTAACTGATATTAATTTGTTGTTTGTCCATTTATTTTATTTTTATGTGCAGTGGTATACCTCCAACACGTGTTCTATAAGTTCTACAGAAGGGTTCAACTGATTCTTCTCAAGGAAATCCTCCTATGAAATAGAATTTTATAGAGGCTACCATGAGAACAATTCATACTATCGATCATAATTTATCACAAGTCCATAATGCATTCGTTGAGGTAGAACTAGGAGTTAGAGGAGACAAAGATTGATCACGGGATTCTTGTGTGAGAACCCGCCATCTTTAAGGGTATGAATGAACATTAATAGAAGAATGAATGCCTTTAAAATATTGATTAGATTTCAGAATTCTTAGATAAACATGAGAGTATCAAGGTGAAGTATATGACATTCATAATTGAGAGTCCCAGTAAGTGATGGTGGTATTCTTTGGTATAGGAAGATTGGAATGTAGGCTTGTAATGGAAGGGTTTTATGACTCTCTTCTTCCAGTAGTTTTTTATAGAGTCTAATATTATGGAGAAGCATCGATAGTTCCTCTTTTTATATCATGTAGAATGATAATTTTTGGAATACAAAAATCGATTTTCTAAAATGTTGTATATTCTACCCCTTATCTTCAACTTAGTGGAAGCTTCAGTGGCGCACTGAGGAAAAAAGGAAGTGTAAAAATTATCACAGGAGTGGTGGAGGTGGTTCTCGGAAAAAAATCATTTTTAGAACCTCTAGATTCAGCTAGTGGTGTGCCTATTAATTTTTCTCATTGTGGAAAGTTTGAAAACACACGACATTCATGTCCTTCATCTTCAAAATATGTGCAATAGTTGTGGATGTTATGGTCATCTATAGTGTTTTTTCAATCTATTTCTACACATTGATATGGTCAAGGATTTTCATCTCTAAAGGATACTATGGGGTATTAAAATTCTTCAAAGACTATAAGGATCCATCCATATGACTTATAAGTGAAATAAATTCACACAATAGATGATTTTTTAGTGGAGGTAGATGCGGGTCCAGCGATAGTGAGAGGTACTGTCTTTATTGAATCTTCCTGAGCAATTTATTTTTTTGATACTGGTGCCTCTCACTAATTTATATCTAGACATTGGTTGATATTATTAAACTTATAATATATATCATTCCATTTGTTGTGGAGTTAGAGACAACACTTGGGAACAGGAAAGAGCATGGGTTTTGGTGTCCTTGTTTGCTATTGATAGCTGATGTAGAGTTAGTCTGGGATTTTATTGTTCTTAATCTAGATATTTTGACATCATCATAGAGATAGATTGGATTTTTTCTTATCATGTTGAGGTTTATTTTTATCATTAGTGTGTTTAATTTCTTAAGGTCTATTGGATCTTATAGGTGTTTCAAGGAGAGTGGGATCTAAGGTCTGGTCATGCAGGACCTTCTCGACCAGAGCCTGGGATTTTCTTATCTACTGTCGTAATTGATCTTGATAAAGTTTCTTCTAATGTTGATATTATCTTTATTTTTTGGTATTTTCTTGAAATTTTCCTATAAAATTTATCTAGGCTTCCTCTAGAGAGGGATTCAGAGTTTATGATTTACCTAGTTCCTTGTGTGTAGCTGATTTCAATACCTTCTTACTGTATGGAACCAATAGAGACGGGAGAGCTAAAAAATCAAATGGAAGATCTGATGGTGAAGGTTTTTGTTCACCCTAGTGTTTCTACTTGGGAATCCTAAGTTTTCTTTTCTAATAAGGCATATGGTTCACTTTTATTATGTTTATATTATCAAAATTTGAACCGGGTAACAGTTAAGGATAAGTATCATTGTCCTCATGTGGATGATTTATTTGATCAATTAAAGGAGGGAAATGGTTTTTAAAGATTGATCTCTAGTTAGTTTATCATCAAATAAAAGTTTAGGAGTCTGATATACTGAATATGGATTTCAGAAGCTTGTATTTCCATTATTAATATCTTGTGATGCCCTTTGGACTGACTAACACTCTTATAGTTTTTATGGATTTAATAAATCATATATTCCACTTGTATCTCAATGATTTTTTGGTAGTGTTTTTGGATGATATTTTGATTTATTCGAGATCTAAGAATGATCACGAGAACCATTCAGGTTGGTTATGGAAATCTTGAGGAGTCGTTGTTTGTACAGAAATATTTTGAAATGAAATTTCTAGATTCGACAAGTGAATTTCTTGGGGCACGTAATTTATTAAAATCTCATATTAGTTGATCCTGAGAAGTTAAAATATGTATTAGCATGGGAAGAGCCACATATTGTATTTGAGATTTAGAGATTCCTTGGTTATGATGAATTTTATTGATGGTTTATCAGGGGTTTCTCAAATTTGGTTTCACCTTTTGTTGATCTTACTAGAAAAGTTATGAAATTAACATGGGATGCAAAGTTTCAGTTTTCTTTTGATGATCTAAAATGATTTATGAAATTAGCTCATATTTTGATCTTACCTAAGCCCATTAAGGGGTATGTGGAATTATATTATGCTTCTAGAGATGTTCTAGTTTTTGTGTTTATTTAGGATGATCATTTAGTATATTATAACTCTCGTTTGATTTGACCGCATGAGAAGAATTACCCCACTCATGATTTATAGATTTCCAATGTTATGAATGCGCTTAAGTGTTGGTAGCATTATCTTTTTGTGGATAGGTTCATAGTATTTTATAACCATAAGAGTTTGAGATATATATTTTCTCAGAAATAAATGAATCTCAAACAGAGACACTGAGTGGAATACCTTTAGACATGTGACTTCGATATCACTTATACCCTGGGGAAGGGAAATATTGTTGTAAAAGCTATTGGTATGAAAGTTCCATCGCAGGTGTTTTTGAATCTAAGGTGGAGTGGAAACTTATGGGGCTTTTCACTCATAGGAATCTAGATGCTCAGGATGATGATTCAAGTATGGTTAATAATAGTGTTCAGTTATTATCATTTCTCCTTGAGTTTATTATGAAAATCCATTGGTAGGATTATGTGTTCAGAGGAATTAGAGAAACCCTATATGGTGGCGAGACAATTTTGGGTTGGTCTCTCTCTCTAGATGGTATAATTTTCTTAGGGGATTGTTTTGTTGTCCCAGGATATATGAGGAGCTGAAGTTTGTTAGATTTTCATATTTCTTTGTGGTTAATTCATCTAGAAACTAAGAAGATGTATTATGACATGATATGGAACTTCTGGTGTTTGGGTATGAAGCATGACATTGCTGGTTATGTGTCATGTTGTTATGATTTCCAATAGATAAAGGCAGAGCATCTGAAACCTTCTAGTTTTCAATATCCTTTTCTGATACCAGATTGTAAATGGGGTGAGGTATCCATAGATTTTGTTGTTGGACTACCATCGACTACTAAAGGAAAGGAATTCTCTCTAGTTGGTTGTTGATTGGTTGAAAAAATCATCTCATTTCCTTCTGATCAGGGACACAACTAAATTTGAAGATCTGGGTAAGTTGTAAGTGCAAGAGATTGTGTGCTTATATGAGGTGCCTTTGACCATTTTTTTACATAGGGATCCTAGGTTTACATTAAGGTTCTATAAGAGTCTCCAAGAGGTGATGGGGACTCAAGAAAGGTTGAGTATAGATTATCATCCATATAAAGACAATTATATGGAGTATTCTATTCAGATCCTGGAGGATATAATTTGGGATTATGTCTTGGATTTTTTAGTATTTTGGGATAACCATCTGGGACTCGTTTAGTTTTCTTATAATAATAGTTATCAGTAATCAATCAGAATGGATGATTTTTAGGCTTTGTATGGAATCCCATGTTGGTCACCTATTTATTAGGAAGAGGTGGGAGAAGTTTATTTAATGGGAATAAGTTGGGTTCAAGAGGTGTTTGTGAAGATTCATGATACACATTGGTTTCAGGTTACAACGCAAAGTCGATAGAAATATTATGTTTATCAGTGAAATCATATTTTAGAGTTATCCATAGGTGAATGTGTTTTCTTGAATGTTTCCCCTAAGTTGGGTCACTGTCATCTTGGAAAATAGTTAAATTTTGGATCTAAGATATTTTGGACCATTTTAGGTTACTGATCAAATTAGGTAGGTTTCTTATCGTTTGGAATTTATAGTTCAGTTGATAAGAATTCATGATGTGTTCCACATATCACAACTTAGGAAATACTATCCTGACCCCTCTCACGTTTTGAGTTGGGAAGATATTGGGTTAGATCTAAAGGTATATGTTATGAAGTATTCAGTAGAGATTGTTGAATCTCAAGTTAAATTCTTTCATAGGAATTCGATTGTATTGGTCAGAGTGTTATGGAGACATGGATCATATTCTCATCAGACTTGGGAGAATGAGTTGTGGATAAGGGAGCAGTGACATCACATCTTTACCATACTTCATTCTTCCACATGACTTTTTGAGGATGTAAATTCTTATGGAGGAGAGTTTGTAACATCCTATTATTGTATTTTAGTTAAATCCATTCTCTAAACATGTTTTCCTCCTTAATTGGGTGCATCTTGGGACTCATGATGATAAGCATTATTTTATGGGGAAAATGACCTAAAGTTTAGGTATTCATGTTTTTTTGAATTAATGGAGTATATATATAAATATATAATGGATTTATGGGGTTCTCCCCAAGTTCAGAGACTTCCCAATGTGGTTTGATTTTTCATGTAAGAATTTGATGTATTTTCAATCTACTGGGAGAACGCTCTCCATGTACCTAGTTTACACACCGTGTATTTGATTTCCAGCCTCATGTCATGAGATGACTACACAACATGAAATATTACACACTGTGTAAAGAGTACACATCATGTAATGTTGAAAATTTGGTTTTCAATAAAAAGGTGGTGAGTTTTTAGTATATATAGACCCCATGTATTACACAGCGTGTAAAGGGATTACAGACCATGTAAGTCTCATGATTTTGGATTTTAAGGTGATGATTAGATGATTTTTTTACTATTAGGCCACATCCCTCATTTTTATCAACCTAGAAGCATTCTATAGTGATTTTTTGAACCTCCTATCCTTATATATTGATCCATTCAGTGTTTAATCATAAGGTTTGTGCACGGAATCTCTTCGAGTGGGTAATCCTTTATCTTTATTTTTTTCTTTTGATAGTGGTAGCACTATTGCATTGTGTTATCAGATCTATTGATCCATGTGATGATTATTTTTGTTTTCCTCCAGATATTTCATTTGATCTTGTTTTGAAGGAAAATTACTTATTATTTATGGTGTGGTGGGTGTGGGTTCTTTGAGGTAGTTGAGATATATCATCTTCACTAATTTTTTTTAAAATTGAATCAATTATGATATGTGAGTATTGGTTATAGGGTCTCTGTTGTCTTTGTTGTGTTCGTCCTTATTGGTGGATCTCATTGTGGGCATGTATGACCTGATTTTTGAGGTAGGTGGTTCCATATCTAGCTTGTGTTGGGGAAATTCATTATTATGATTTGATAAAAAAATCTAAATGAAATGACATGATTGATGGATTTTATTTTTGTGTGTGGAAATTATTTTTTTGATAAAATATGGTTTTCCCCAGGTTTTTAAATGAAATGGGTTTTTCAAAACATTGTGAAATGGTTTTATTAAATGGTTTTAAAATAATGATATGATGAAATGGTTTAATGAAATGGTTTATAAAATAGAGAAAATGGGAAGCCTTGGGTACTTAGGTGGAAGGTGTAGTAATAGGCCTTGTCCACTATCAGGGGGTTAATTCATGGGGTGTTCTTCTACTCCTTAGGGCTATTTTTTTAGGAACTTATTATTCCTATTGGGGGTTCACTTTATAAGGTGTTTCTATACTCTCTAGACTCAATGAATATGTCTACGAACTTGATGTGTATGATTCTCAATGTTAGGTATGAGTGTCCTAGATATCCTGATCTAGTGTGATCCTTGGTGTGATGTTACATGTGTTTTTGGATGATTTGGGATAATTTTGGGTCATACTATTTTAGATGTACTTCCATGGATATGATATGATATGATATGTGATACATGCTTTGGTTCTATTTGATATATCTACTTTGATATGTATATATGAAATTATTTGGAACTTATTTACCTACTTTATTTGGAAACATATAAAAAGGGTAAATTAAACTGTTTTTCCATGATTTTGATAGAAAATTGTTAAACTATATATCATGTGTAGTTTTCTTTAAAGTTGAGCATTCTTAGATTTTTGTAAAGAGACTTGTTATGGAATACCTGGGTGTGATCCTAATAATCCTATTAGTTCACACCCTACGCAACCCTTTTAAGATGCGTAGACCTTGTTATGTATTTCTATAAAGGGAAGTGAAAGGAGCCAGAACGATAAGGCAAGATTTTCTATTAGCTGGGTTTAGGGTGGATCGATGGTGAGATGGTGGGAGTTTTACCACATTATCACATAGATATAATTGGTGTAATTGTTTAGTTTTTTTTCATCTTTTTTAGTTGAAATTTTCACTTATAGATTGTTTTACTAATATTTTAGTTGTATCACTAACGTTGTTATATTTCTATTATGACATATATATTCATGTTTTCTTCCATTTTTTCTTTCTATATATGTTTATATTTAATGTTTTTTCTTTATGTTGAGAGAAATCATTCCCAATGTTTGTTTTTAATTCCCGAGTTCCAGTAACCACCCCATGGGGATCAGGAACACCCTTTGGGTGTGTGAAAATTCAGGTTAGCTACCAGTTTGAGAAGGTATCTAGGTCAAGTTCATCATTGGAATATTGTTCTACCTAAAGTATTATAAATATATTAATATTATAAATTTGTAATGTATAGTCATTATAAAAATAAATGTCCTGGGGGGGAAGCTCGTGAAGAAAATATTCAGTTTTTACGAGTAATGGTTATATTTTTGATAATGAAGAGACTATAAATGACATATGAATAGAAAGAGGTATTAAGGAATAAAATAATGATACCCAGTTAATGGTTTGATAAGTAAGTGGGATGATTGAATTATTTATGTATTGGAATTCAAGGATTATGTTATATGAATCATGAAATATATAAGGATTATTCATTATAAGTTTTTCATTAAGGATTTAAAAGATTATGTTAGATAATACGGATGGAATAGAAAAGTGATTTAATATAAAGGTGATATTTTGATTAAGGGAAGATAACCCTTAATTTGTTCCAGATGTTGAGATAATTATTTTGGGATAAAGAGACGATTGATTCGGTTAAAGTAAGTTGGATAATACCGATTTCCTTAGAACTAATTAATGATTTTCTGACCAAGTGGTTTATTCTATCATTGATGGAGTTTATAGAATTTTTGGATTTAAGGAATATATCCAATAATTTATTTTTTATGTAAGGAACAAGGAAGAAGGTATGTTTTCAATAATTTTTTATGGTAATTCAGGTTTCAAGAGAATACATGATGAAGTTATTCACATGTTTGGTATGTGATAATTAAGAGATACTTCATATTGTTTGGTGATTAATGATAAGTTAATTTTGGAAATTTAGTGACCTTCTGAAAGTTTTGTATTTTAATACTTTAGAAGGTTCATAAGTCTAACCATTTATGAAATGGTTTAAGTTTAACTTTGTATGAGGCTTTAGATATTAATTTATTACTCACCACATAAAGAATTATGCATATTAGATAATCGGTGCTAACCATTTTATTATGATGATAATAAAATATAGACTGAATGACTTTTCAATCCATTTATGGATATTATGATCTATTAATGATTTAGGAATAACAAATCCACCTTTTTATTCTTATAGAAAAAGATTAAGTGGAAATTGATCAAGGCACAACCAAAGGGTGATATTGTTCTTTTGAAATGGAATGAAATCAAGTAAGTGTATCTTCTTATAAAAATTATTGAACATTAAGAAAAGGATATTGAAATAAAATGTTGTCCTATTATCATCATTTTTTATGATATCAAGGGTCTTTTTCACACCTATTTGGTTTGTGGCTTTTTGGTCATTAACTTTCTCCGGACCATGTTCTTTATCACCCTCTATCAGTATCTAGTTTTCAGTTTTCTCCTCATTGTACATGTTTTCACTTCCCACCTATGTTATGCTATGTTGAAACCTAGTAATTTGTTTATTTATCTAAACTTTATGTTTCCAACTATCTATTTTTAAGTTAAGATTTATTATTAATTTCTATAATGTGGGTTTCTATGAAGTAATTTACAAATGTTTAAACTTTTATGTCCGAGATGAATTTTGAGGGGAAAATTCATTTTAAGGGGGTAGAATGTAACATCATGAGATTTTATGAAATATATATATTTTAAATTAATTTAAAATTTTATATATATTTATTTATATGTTACACCATGATTAGATTGTGTTACACAAAAAAATGTGTTTCTTTGATAGTGTGCATGACACGCGACACCAATCGTCATCAAACCATTAAACAATATTATTTTAAATATGACCATCATAAAATAGTTGTTAAATAGGTGGGTATGAATATTATTAAATAATTTATAAAATATAAATATAAATTTCCTACTCAGTATAAATTTATTTATAAATTCTTAGTAAATGTTCAATCAATTTTTAGTAAAGTAATTATATTATTCAAAAATAGATTTTCTGCAAAAAATAATTTTTATTGATTTTTATGAGAAAATATTATAATTAATTTATAGATATTTTATAAAATTTATTTGATAAAATTAACTTCATTTTAAAAATAGTCATATCAAAATTAACTTATGGTGAAATTTTGTGATTTTTTGGAAAATATTTATTTTCCAGTGAATAGTGAAAAATAACAATTTTTGTAAAACTATCATTTATTTTCAATAAATTAAATAATTGAAATGTAAAATTATGTTTTAAAGTAATATAATTATTCATTATTTATATTTAATACACTTAATTACTTTTTAATCATATTTAAATTAGATTTTAGTATAAGTTTATTTTTAGGCTTAAAAACAATGTTTTTTTGAAAACTGATTTAAAGTGCATAATGTTTCTCCATTTTAATTAATTACAATAATAACTAATGAGGAGTGATTTAAATGAAATTTATAGATTATATATCATGAAAATTTAATTTATATTCAGACAATGATTATTATTATTCATAGAGTTAATATAAAATCATATTGTGCTTGAAAAAAATACACTTCTCGAATACATGCTTTTTCATCGCATCTATGGGTTTTGTTTTAAATTTAATTTATGAAAATTTTAGAAAATTTATTTGAAAAAATAAAATTAATTTTTTAAATAATAATTTCAAATGTATATTAGGGTGAATTTTTTGGAATCTTTAGAAAGTATTAATTTTTTGATGAATAGTGAAAAATATGGAATTTTAATTCAAAAATTTCTTTCCATTTAAAATAATTATAAAATTAAATTATATTTTAAATTGTTATAAATTTAAATTAGTTAAATTATACCTATATTAATCCAATTTAGTTCATTGTAATCAGTCTCCCATTGAATTTGAATATAAAAACCTTGTTAACTTTTGAACATTTTCTCATTGAAAATCTGCTTTCTCTTTGCGTCTGTATGATTAATTTTAAATTAAAATTTTCTAATTAATTGAATAGAATTTGAAAAAATGTAGTCAATATTTTTAATAATCATATTTTATATTATCTAATAAGTTCATATAAAATTTTGACCATAATTAATAATAAAAATAATATAAATTATTTACTGTGGTTAAGGTAAAAATGAGTTCCCTGGGGGTTAAAATAAAAAGATAAGAGTTAAAATGACCTAAATATTTATATAAAATATATTTTATGACCATATTTCTACAATATAATGTATATGTATCTATAATACTCCATTTTGGATCCTTTTCACATGTGAAAAACGTTTTTGAACCTTTTTCTTTTAAAAAATTACAAGTTCGCCACTCGCCTCACTTAGAAAAGGGTACCCCCTCTCCTATCCTATTCACATCATCAAACCCTTTGAGTTCAGAAAAAACATGCCAAAATAACTTCTCAAATTCCTTAATCTCATCATTTAATCCTTTTTTGGAATAAATTAAACCTATTAAGGCTTTTCGTGCAAACCTAAGGATGTTACCCGAAGGAGTGGTAACATTCTTCCATGAGCGTTTTTATTTTATTTCCTCTTCCACATCCTTAAATTATTATTATAACATGATGATATTATAAAATAAGTATATTAAATATATTGATATATTTTTATGTTATTTTTATGACCTATAATCATCTCCACTTCCATCAAATGGGTTACAAATTCATCGTTCGTGTGTACGACAGATTACCGCATTGCGAACTGATGTCATTTATTTTTTCATTACCACCCATCACATTTGTGTATGATGAAGGTTATAAAATATATATGTTATTTATAATATAATTATACCTCATTATTCATTATATCCTACATACCTTTTTACTTTATATTTCATAGGGGATTCAATAACATCGCTCATGTGTTTGGGCGACTACCTCCCAATAAAGCGATGTGATTTGTTTTCACTAAATATTTTCATAGAAGATAATAAGGATAAATTTAATGAATATATGTAGTATTAATGAAATATTTATCATTATTAATGGATAATATATCATTTTATTTATTACCTTTTCTCTCATTGAAAGATGATAATGTCGTTCGTCTATGTGTAGACTACCACCTTCACAAAGTGATGTGACTATATTTTCATCACCACACAATATGGATTATATGTATAAGTATATTTAAATAAATAATATGTTATTTATGATATTATTATCATTATTTAAATATAATATATTACTTACATCCTTTCCATAATTATCGTTCAAAAATGAAAATGTTACTCATACATATGTACAACCCACTGTCTCCATGATCGTAATGTACTTCATTTTTCAAAACCATATTTTATGATTCATATTCAAATTATAATTGATGTATAAATATGATAATTATTTCATGATTATTATTCTGTATATGATGGAACCATGGTCAAATTAAGAGGACTGAAAATAACAAATCAAAACATATATGAAAAAAAGAGGTTATTGCCCAAAACATGATTTTAACAAGGAATTGTTAATAAAAAGGTAATAAATGGTCATAAGTAAAAAATATGTGGTATAATATATATAATTATGGTTCTATAATATATTTATAATAAACTTATTTTTATTATATAGGATATTAGAATGTGTATGAAGGAAGTCGAGACTTATGGTAAGGGATTTCTAGTATCTCTTTTATTTTTGGGATACATATGAAAATTCACCAATAGTTTCTTTTTTGTGGTGTATATACAGATCCTTTGACATGTTATATCATTAATACTATTATCTTAATTATATTTAATGTTTAATTTTATTTTCTTCTTTATTGGGGATTATGATTCAAAATATTACTAAAGTGGTAAGGGATTGTTGTCCCAATTTTCCTTATTTGGGACATAAGTTATGTTAGGAACCTATATTATTCTATGAGGTGTATATAATTTAACATGATATATCATTAATCTCTTTATTTTTATGATATTATAAGATTAATTTAATTTTATTCCTTTATGAGGCTTACAATTCAATGTTACCAAGGTGGTAAATATTTTATGTTATAATATCATCATTAATCAGGATTATTTATGATTATTATTTTGATAATTAAATATTATGATCCATTTCTAAATAAACTTATTAATTTTATTATCATATAGTTATGACAGGAGAATGCATATTTTCCCTGCATCTTTATCTATTTATATACTAAATAGTTCAAAAGAATGTTTTCAAGAAAAATCATCTTGTCGATCGAAAATCATTTTTCTTCTAAAGCTAGGTTTTCTAAAAATGTTTTAAAAAATGTTTTTAACATTATTAGAATGATTTATTAAATAAATTTTTATCCATAATTTAATTTTTACAAAAAAAATGAAAGGTATATTCATGTTTTTTTCGAAACAATTCTCATTTATCTTTTACCAAAAATGTGAAAAGAATATTTGTTTTAACATGTACGACATGAACAGTATTTCCTACCATTATGACCATTATTTTATTTGAAAATTACTTTATAATTTTTCAAGGTTATTTTAAAAGAAAATTATTTTGAATTTTTTTATGTTTTAAAAAAGTGTTTCAAAAATTAAAAATTATATTTTACTCAAGAAATATTTTAAATGATTTTTAAATCTTACTTTATAAGTTTCCAATGTTTATTTTCAAAGAAAAGTATTTCCAAAATATTTTATAATGTTTGGTTTTAAAATTTATTTTCAAGGAAAGGTTATTTTCCTCAAGAAATATTCTAAGTGATCTTTGAAAATCATCCTCCATTTAATAATTTATCCTTTGATATAACTTATTATTTACTGGGGATATAAACCAAGGATGAAATTATTATTATTTCTTTGAATGGTTTATCATGAAAAGATGTTTATAAAACCCATTTCTCTTCCATGGGTTATACCATGATAAAATTCTTATGAAAACCACCTCTTTTTCCATGGGTTATGCAATGATGAAATGATTATGAAACTTGCCTCTTTTTTATAGGTTATGATATGATGAAATATTTATGAAACCCATTTCATTTCATGGGTTATGATATGATGATTGTTTTATGATCTTGTATAATACATACATATTAATTTAATTATGTGATGAGTGTGCCCTATATATTTCTATAATGAAATAGGTAGGTATTAATGTTATATTATCTAAAAGGGTACATAAGAGGTTATACCCTTCCCAAAAAAGGGTATATATGATGTTATCCTAAGCCTAAAAGAGGGTTTATGGGAGGTCATCCCAATCCTGAAGTAGTTACATGGGTGGTTAGCTCAAGCCTAACATGTTATGAATGTCTTTGTGGGTATCCTTGACATATTATTTTCTATGATTATGTTTATTCTACAATTCCATGTCTTATTCCAATGTTATACTCTTATGGATCATGTTATTTGATTTACTTTATGATTCATGTATTATTAAATTCCAATATTTATTCCATGACTTGATATTTTTATCTTTGATATACAGGGTACGGTTTTCATATGTTATGCTCATGTTCTCATACCCTTAATCTCACTTTATGATTACATAATTCCTTATTTTACCCATATTGATCATTTGAGATCACACTTTCTTATGTTTCCTTTCCCTAGGTTATGAATAAAGGTTTTAAGTAGGGTATGATTGTGAAGAGTACTAAAGGTGAAAATATTTATTGGATATGATGAAGATCTTTCACCAAATTATGAAATTGTGCATATAGTCTCCAAAAACACTAAACTGTTATGGTCCCTAGGCAAGTGTTTGTGCAATTTATTGAATATTCATATCAAAAATGTAATATCTATGTATGAAAATAATGATTCAATATAATAGTCAATCAGTTGACCGAGGTAGCTCATTTATTACCGATCCAGGAGACCTTTTTATTTAATGACATATAGAAAATAAATGTTCAAGGGGTAGTATTCTTACTTGGTATATCTCAGAGTATCATTTTAGATAAATATTAAGTTGTAATTTTGATAGGGATTGAAGAAGTTTCTCAACACTCGGGAGAATTTGAGCATTTCTTATCACCCTTAGAAAGATGCATAGTCTGAACATATTATCCAAATTTTAGAGGACAGACTGAGAGAATACATCATTTATTTAGTGGTTCTTGAGAGAATAATTTGGCACTAAAAAAATTATCCTATAAACAATTATATCAATATTCAATACAGATATCTAATTTCAAGTCTATATATGAAAATCCCTATCATTTGACTCTATATTGGCGTAAGGCTAGAGAGTCTGTGATTATTGGACCAAATATCATGTAAGAGATTTCAAAACATATTCAGTTGATCAGGAAGTGGTTAATGACCACTCAGAGTAATTATTGTTTATATATTAATCGGTGATACCTACCTCTGAAGTTTTGAGGTGGGAGATTGAGTATTATTATGGGAATCTCCTATATTTAAACATATATGTATTCAGAGATAGCGGAAGTTAACACCCAGGAATGTTGGACTATTTGAGATCAATGAGATGATTGATAAAATGGAATATAGATTAGTTATCTATCAATATTTTAGTATAATTCATGATTTATTTTATATATCTCATCTTCAATGATTTTATTCCATCCCATCTCATGTGATCAATATCGATGACATTGAGCTCTAGGTTGAGGCCACTTTCAAGGAGTGTCTGATTCAAATAGTGGATCAGAGCAAGAAGACTCTATGTGGGAAGAAAATTTGTCTAGTGAGAGTGTATTGAAATTATATTCATATTCAGGAGGATATATGGGATTATTATTATTATATTTAGGCTCACTAGAAGGAGTTTTTTGTCGATGATTCCCAGTGATATTCAGGATTGCAACTTAAGGAAGAAAGATTATGTGGTGGCGAGGTTGTAAAAACCCATACCTTCATGAGGTACATGTCCAATAATATTTTTTAAAAAACAATTAATATTTTTACTTTGATTAGTTGTGATTGATATGTCTTTATGGGAGTTTGGGTTGTCCCAAAAGCATTATAGGGGTTTGAAGTATGAAATTGTGAATAAGTAGGAGTTTTGTACAACCCTACAGCTTTAAAAACAGTGCAGGGTGCTAGGGGAAACCATAAAGAGGCTGAAAATCCTTTGAGTTATCATGCATGGTTCGAACATAGGTAAGAAAATTATACACCCAAACCATGTGAATCCTATAATATATTTCAGAAATTGTTACATGGTTGGCATGTAGTTTTCTAAACTATGAAACTAAACCATGTAGGGTGTGGGTTCCCTTGATAGTGGAAACCACATGATTGGTGTACGATTTTAAAAAATGTGTTGTTAAATCATGAGGCCTACCTAATTACTTAAAATTTATGAAATTGACAAAGTAACCTTATCTATTTTAAAAATCATAACCCCTCATTCTCATTCCCTTATACGACCACCTACTCATCCCAGTCAGACCTCTCCTCCTCCCTCTGTTATTCGGAGTGGTTCTTCTTTGATCCTTGATGGAATCAATCATCATTCACCTAAAGGGAGAGAAAGAGGTAAGACTATCCCTCCATCTTTGACCTTTTCCATTTTCTTTCACTATCTAATGGTATTTCACTAGTTATGACTCTTCACATCATATTTCATGGTTTTCATATATTTTTTTGATTATTTACATTTGAGATCAAACCAGTGGAAAATACTGGATGAGTAGACTTCTACAAGCCTAAGGTAGGTGGTATCTAAGCTACCCATTAAATTATTACTCTTGTTCATGTACATATTATGTTCTATCACACTGAAATAACATGAGTTTTTCCTAAAAAAATACATAAATTAATTGTATCCTTGTTTCTTATGATTAACTTGTCCAACTAGTCATGACTAGTTGTTGATGAATGTGAACCTAATTTTTTTTCATCTAGTGAGGTGAGCCCAATTTTAGAGAAAATGGGAATTTAAAGAGTTATCCCAAGGATATCCCTAAACTATTTATTGAACTAGTAAATGGATGAATATTCTTAGGATGTTTCCTAGGATTCGGTAGTTATACCTACCATGTATGGTAAATGAAATAAATGGTGATAAATGAGATGTCTAAGATACTTCCTATGATCTAATGATTGATCTTGAGGATAAATGAGATACTTAGGTTACTTTTTAGGATTTTATGACTATTCTTGTTGATAAATTAGATGCTTAAGATTCTTCCTTGGATATAAGTATTACATATGATGATATATTAGATTCCTAAGATACTTATTAAGATCTATAAATTATGACTGATAATACATGATATTTCTAGGATGATTCCTTGGATTTGGAAATTATTATTGATAATTAATGAACCTAATAAATAAGATCATCATGTGGGAAAAAATTATCCTAAGGGTGTTTATTGACATTGAATATTGTGTTTAGATAAATCCAAAACTTGAAAAATATGGTATGATTGATCTTGGTGATCATTTTAAAACCCATGGATCAATGTTAGTTTATTTATTATGCCTTGATTTATTTACAATTAACATTAGGATTCACATTTACTCAGATTAGATATATTTAGGGACACTATTGGTGGTATCATATTGTGTTTTACTCACACCATGCTTGAGCCACCTTAGGTAGATAAGAAACTTCATGCTTGCAGGGAAGGATAAGAGAAAGGGACTTATGGTTGATGGTTGATCCATTTGTCTATGGTGGAACTTGGAAGATGATATTGGGCTATGAATTAAGACCAATTTTACAAATTTCCCAATTTGTAATATTTTGATTATTTTTGGACTCTGATGCATATGATCTTCCATTGATGGATATTGATGTTGTTTGTGTGTGTTTTTTGACTTGTATAACATTCATTTTTATATACTATGGGTTATTATTTATTTATTATCACTCTTAAATATGTCTATTTTCAAGTTCATTTGGATGTATGATATAGTTATTATTTTCACAATTATTTCTTACTCTGATATGAGGCTATAGTCTCTCCATGGTAATACCATAGACCCTTACTGCTAGTCGGTAGCCTCTGGTGTATGGGGAGACACAAATGAGGTTCATTCATACTTTGATCCAATTATTGTAGAGTGAATAGGGATGTGGTGTTACATTATTCTCAAGGTTATAGGGTAGAAATTAATTCCCCCTGGGTGTTACTCACATGGTTTCCACGTAGGGTGTGGTTCCCCCTGAGTGTTATTATCATGGTTTAGGGGTAAGATGTGGTCTCTCTTGGGTGTTAGTCACATTTTTTTATGGTAGAATGTAGTTCCATATGGGTGTTACTTTAATGGATCTAGGGTAGGTTGTGGTTCTCCCTTGGTGTTACTATCATAGTTCTAGGGAAGCACATGGTTCCCCTAGGGTGTTACTCTTATGGTTATTAGGTAGGACATGGTCCCCCTTGGGTGTTATTCTCAAGGTTCCTAGGTAGGATGTGGTTCCCCTAGGTGTTACTCTCATGGTTCTAGGACTAGACATGGTTTCTATTTAAGGGGTTATGTAACTAGTTCAGATACATCTGACACTAGTTGAATGAGTTATGTTCAATCATGAGTTCCACCTTAGAAACCAAATACCAAAAGTTATTTTTTATTATGATTTAAGTTAAATTTATTATGGAACATTAATATGAACTTTATTTAAAATTGGATATATCTATAAATGTTGTTGTTGGTGGCATATTGAGTTAAACCCACACCCTTATAGGGACACCAAGAGTACCTGATCAAACTTAATTATTACTAGAAAAGAAAGGGGGAAAGGCCTTATGATAAATGGTTTGTATTTATTAATAGTATTGAGCATGGGAGATGGTATCAAGATAACACACAAAACAAGTTCTATAGATTTCCCAATCTATTTATTTTATTTATTTTTGGATATTTTTGTATATGATCTACATTGGGGGATCTTGATTGGATCAATATGAATTGTATAACATGTATACAATTAATTTTAAAATATCATGGGTTATGTATATTGTTTATTATAGATTTATATGATACCAGTTATCTCTTTTTATCATGATGTATGTTGTAGTTATTATTCATGTTGTTATTATATATACCTCCTTTAATTCAATAAACCTTTTCATTATCCTAACACACTAGTCTATAGAGTTTAATAATAATAAACCATTGTCCAACACCGTCTAATGTGTATTATCATGTGTACATGATACCCCAATGATAGAAACCCCATGGTAAGTGGTAATCACTAAAAACCTATAGCTATAATTGGGAGAACCATAGTTGATGCATCCATAGTGATCAATATCACCAACAAGTTTCAGCATACTCCACACCCACCACAAAAATATTCAACACCACTTATGTCACACTAGGGATCAATTTTTCCCCATGAACTCATAATCTACATCCATTATATTCCCAAAGAAGCACAATAGGCCACATAGACCAAGAACCAATACTCTATAAATGAAAAAACTTTCCTTACAATCCATGAATCCATCAAGTGATAGAAATACAAAAACACGAAATAACCCACCAATACCTACACAATACCACCCTCAGGTATCTCACACGAATAGTGGAAACCATAAGTGGTTTCATACTCAATCGCACACATGACCCTACCTATGCCCATAAATCACATGACACATAAACACACATATTTATGGGAATGTGTAAAGTATACATAATTTGATTGAATTTAGTCTACCAAAGGGACTGGTTCCATAAGATATTAAATTCATTGAATTAGTGGTAGTGGAAATGTTTTCTTCAATATTTCTGAAATGAGGTTCAGAATGAGGTCATTTCCAAAGGGGGTTCTTCTGATGTTCTTTAATGTATGATGGTTTTGTTACAGAATTTTGGTTGGTATTTTTTGGAAATTGGAAGTTGTTTAGTTTTATATGGTGTGGTTACTGATTTACCAGAGGTGGAGGTCATGTTTTGGATTGTTATAAGGGATCGTAAGTGGGAACATTGGAATGAATAGACTCGTACTTTTATTAGAGGTTGGTGTAATCAGATGGTACTCTATATAAATTGGAGGGTTGGTCCACATTTTCCTCATAATATATATATATATATATATATTAAAATTGATATGATTACTTAATTTAGTAATCCAAGTGACTCATTAAGTCCCTGAGTTATTATATTTTTCTAAAGGAATGAAATACAAAAACATTTCTCCCATGAATGTAAGGATTTTAGTCCAAACCACATAAAACCAAAGTATTATTTATTTCTTACATTTACTTTCATTACATGAATGCTTTGTAACTATTAAAGTGAACATAATCAAATTTTTTTTGACTCATTGTGTGGATTTGGGTGAACTTTGTTTCTTCCATGTTCCATAACACTAAGCTTCAGAGAGTTCCTTCTGGATTCTTTTTTCTCTAGAGTAATTATGTACCAACTAATTATAGTGTTTTATCATAAAGAAAATTTGTAACATGAATTCTCAATAAGTTGTATCAGAGGGTGATTTCATAAGAGGCTTAAAATTTGTCTTTATAGTTCAGTTAACGTTATCTTTATTAAATGTTTTTTGAATTTCAGAGATATTCATTATTTTTTTAAGGCTGTAATCAAAGGACTACAAGGTATGGATTGAAAGATTTGATGGAATATAGTTTAATTTATGTAAAATATAAATAGAATAATATATCATTTAGAATTATCTAGATAATACATTAAAGGGTATAAATCCAGAAGTAATGGATAAGGGTGGATTGGAAAATCTGTATTAGAAGGTAGTTGTTTTGATAAAACTTTCATTAGTCTATAATATATCTTTGAACATTTGGGAGAAGTAGACCATAATATAATTGATGTAATCCCTTGAAGTTATATATGGGAAACTAAAAACACTGAATAAAGTGTACTTGATACATATTTTATTCAACGTGAGATTATCAAAAGGAAGATATGCATCAGATATGTTGAATGATTTTAACTTAATATATAGAAAGTGAGAGTTTATGAATGTTATATTCATAGATGATGTTTGGGTTATTATGTTTCTATCATCTTTACTAGAATATTGTGAGGCTATGGTGACAACTATTAGTAGTTCAATGGTAAATAATGATTTCATGTTCACTAATTTTTGGAACTTGATTCTCAATGAGTATATCCAATAAAAAAGAGAGTTTATATTCCTCTAGTGATTTATTTAATACATAAGGAAGGGTGTGCTCACCTCGTTGGAGGAATCAGAAGAAATTAGAGAGGAAATAAAAGGCGAGGAGATGAAGTAAGTCTTTCGAAATCTAACATATTTTTTTCATTTCAAAAAGAGCGGTCTCCCCAAGAAATATTGATGTGATCGGAAGATAACCTCTGGAAGGAATGCACCCAGAGAACTAAGTTTTGAAATAATGAGTAGTGTAAACCTATATTCGAGTGATTATACTCAAATGGAATCTTGTATCATAGATTCTGAAGATTCATCTCATTCCAAAGTATAAAAGTGATGCCTGTAAAATTATGTATCCAAAAACTTTGGTACATTGAATCTTGTTGAATATGACGCTCTTGAAATTTGGGAAATGGGATATAAATTTTTAGTTAAATAAAGGATGTTTTCTTATATTGAAGGAAATGAGACGTGTTCCATGTATTTGAAATAACCTAATTTCAGTGGGTCTACTGGGTGAAGCTGGTTTCATAATAAGTTTTATGTAATGAGTATAAAATATTACTTAGTAATATTTTGTCATATATATGTGTGAAAAATATGGGTCTCTGTATCTAACAGAAGGGAAGTGGGAGCTACACTTTCTGAAACATAATCTTTCAAAATTTCAGAACTATGGTATAATCAGTTTGGTAATATTAGTGATATAAATCTAAATATTATAGAATATATGGTCATATTGAATCTATATAAATTAGAATATGGAATATGAAAGAGTTTTATACTTAGGAAGAATCAAAAGGTGTCTTTCAATTTTTTCAGATGAACAATAAAATGCCAGAAGCTAGAGTTGGTACATACTAATGTTTGAGGACCATCCTCGGTTCATTATCATGGAAGAGTTAGGAACTTCATTACCTTTATTTATGATTCCACAAGAAAAGTATAGGTATAAGTTATAAAACATAAGATTAAAGTTTTTGTAATCTTTTTTATAGTGTAAAGAGAAACCATAAGCAAGATACAATGTATAAGGTCAGACAATGGTGGTGAGTTTACTAGAAGAAGTTTCCAAACTATTATAAACATTTAGAGATTCATCATGAGAATATTGTACCAAGAACACCTAAACAAAATGATGTTTCTAATATAATTAATTATATTTTGATAGAGGCAACAATATGAAAGTTACATTATGCTATACCTAAGGATTTTTTTGCTATAAGTAGTCATAATAACAACATACATAGTCAATAGAAGTCCATCAACACCAGAGGGATAATAACTTACAAAAGAATTATTGTCTGAAATTATTCCAAAAGTTTCACATATAATTTTTTTTGGAAGTTTAGAAAATATTCATGTGGATTATAATTAAAGAGATAAGAATGAATAAAAATATTAGGCATGTTTCTTCATATGATATGGTGATGAATAATTTGGTTTTTGACTTTTAAATGATGAAAAGAATAAATTTTTTAGAAGTTAAAATGTGTTATTTAATGATTATATCTTATGGAAAGATCATAACTTTAAGGTAATGGAGTTTGAGTCTAAAGATTCAAATTCAATTCAGGTTTATCTGAATAGTGTTTCTAGATGATCCCAAATTATAGAAAGATAAAAGTTATATGATATTATTAGAAGGTCACATATTAAAGAAGGAAATTTAGAGGGTTGTGTTGAAGGTTTGGAAGTTAGAAAAATATAATATATATCTATAGGATTAGGCCTTGGATAAACTTGATCAAGTGTTTAGAAAGGTGAAATGTTAGAGGTTATAGTTTGAGAAGAAATTGAAATGCAAGTGAATTTTTGAAGATATTCAAGGATCAAATGGATAGTGTAGAGGTATGGAGCTTATCTTGGTTTCATACTTTTAATGGATAATGGTGAACTAGAAATTCCAGAAGGATTGGATACTATGGGTTATTCTAGAAAGTGTTTGTTAGAAATGTAGGAGGAGTTGGATTCACTGTGAGTTTATAACACATGGGAGTTAATAGACTTACCACTAGAAAGAAATAACTTGTGAATAAATGGTTATTCTAGTTAAAATAAGAATATGATGAAAGGAAGAGGTATTAAACAAGACTGGTTGTGAAAGGGTTTATGTAGAAGGAAGGTGTTGAATTGTATGAGTTATTTTCTATGGTAGTTAAACATACTACCATTTAAACTATTTTAATCTTAGTTTCTATCAAAAAAATTTACATTAAAAAAATGGATATGAAGATGGATTTTTATCCACGGGATTAATTGGAAGAAATTTATATAAATAAAATAATTGGTTTCATGAACAATCAGAATTAGATATCAATGAGAAAATTAAAAGGAGTCTTTATATTCAACCACTAAGGTGTTGAAACCATAATTTTGATTATTTATTGAAGATAAAGGTTTCAAATTAAGTAACCATAATCATTGATGTTATTAGAAGTATTTCAGTGTAAATAACTTCATAATCTTACTTTTCTATGTGGATAATATATTTTTGGTAGTTCTGAATATTCAAGCGATTCAAAAGTTGAAAGAGTACTTTTCTAGAAAATTTGAGATTAAATGTCTTGGTGATTCTAAGAAGAACTTGGGCATGAGTATCTAATGTGATAGTAAAAATGGGATATTGGTTTTATCATAAAGTAATTATATCTAGAAGATTATTGAGAGATTCAGAATGAATGGATGTAAACCAATTTCAACTCCTCTCATTGGTCACTTTATACTTACAATGGAGAAATTACCATGAAATGAAGAAGAAAATGAGTACATGGAAAAATTTACATTTGATTCAATAGTAATAATCTTGATATATTCTATCGTGTGAACCCATCCGTATATTTCTCATGTAGTGGGAGTGGTCTGTCAGTTCATGGAAAATCTAGGGAAAGGTCATTAGGAAACTGTAAAGTAGATTATTCATTTTCTCAAAGAAATAAAAGGTATAACTTTTTTTTTGTAAATATGACAATCCATTACTCATGTTAATAGATGTAAACTTTAGGATTGATTATAATTCTTGTAATAGTATAAGAATATATATTTTTACTTTTGGTGGAACTATGGTGAGTTTGATGTCCATGTTACAACTGATGATTGCACTTTCCACAATAGAAGTAGAGTATGTGGCTATTAAAAAAGATAGTAAGGATATGGTGTGTTTGAGGAATTTAGTTGATGGGCTAGGATTTATTTAATAAAAAGTGATGGTCTAATGTGATAATTTTAGTTCAATTAATTTTAATAAGAATCCAGTGTTTCATTTAATAACTAAACACATTGATCTGATGTACCATTACATCTAGAAAATGGCGAGTTAGAGTTATAGAATATAGATGGAAAAAATTATAGTGAACATGTTTACCAAGATTTTGGGTCTGTATATAATGACACAACATCAAGCCTCAATCAATCTTAGGTGAATGGAAGGAGTTGGAGAAACATTTTATGCAGTGGGAGTTAAAGGTGATGTCATGGTTTTCTCTAAAGCGGTCTTCAATTGGGAGATTCTTGGAAATGTGTAGTGTCTAATTTAGTTGATTAAAGTCAGTTAATCAGAAGGAGTGGTTCTGGATGATATTTAGTTCATTGATGTAGTGGTAAGATTATTGTTTCCTTCAACATTTTCTAAAGACAATATGGAAAGAGATTGTTTTGGAAGGATTTTCTTCAAATGTTCTACAACACATGATGGTTTTATTCCGAAATGTTTTTTAGTAATTTATGAAATTTGGTAAATTTTTAGGTTACAATGGAGTGGTTTTTTATTTACTGATATTGGTGGTCACATTGAGGATCATTACAGGTTGTTAGTAGTGGGAACATTGGAATGTATGGACCCCTTCTTTTCTTATAGATCGATGTAACCATATTTCTAGATAAAAATATCTATAAACTAGAGGGTGTTCCATCTTTTACTTGGAATGTATGTATGTAAAAATGAATCTGATTACATGATTTATTAATCCAAGTGACTCATTAATTTGATACATTTTGATATTTCTTCAGAAGAATTAAATACTACAATGTTTCTCCCATGGATATAGGACTTTTAGTCTGAACCACATAAAATCAAAGTTTTCTTTATTGCTTGAATTTAATTTTATTGCATGAATTTTTTGTAACTATAATAGTGAATAGGTTTGATGTTGTTTAGAATTAGTGTGGTTATTTAGGTGAACTTTTTTTCTTCCAATTACCAGAACACTAAGATCTGGAGAGTTGCTTCTAGAATCTATTTCAACCAGAGCGATTCTAGATCTACTGTTTCTAGTGGTTTATCATAAGGGACATTTAGAAGAGTGGTTCTCAACACGTATAACATAGGAAGAATTTTTTTACCACATACCTAATACCAATAGTTGATTTCACATTGAATACCATAACCTAATTCAACCCAAGGAGGAAGAGATCAAGAAACTAGAGGAAAAGACCTAAAATAGGGATATTAGATGAAACTCATTACAACGACAACAAAACAAAAAATAAATAGTGAAGGATGTCGAGCCTTACCTGTAGTGACTCTCTATGACCAACTATACTAAGAACCAACCATAAAGAGGTGAGATTATACCAAGGGGTATAAGAAATGAAAGAGATAGGTAATGAGGTTGATCCCCTATGTTGTTAATCTCAAAGAAGTATTTCCTCATTTAAAAATAATAATTAATTTAATTGTTTTTTTAAAAAACCACCAGAATGGAATCAAGAACCCACTAGCCACTGGGTACTCACCCATAGTCCACCAAATTACTGGTGAACCTCACATACCCACCACCTCCTCTACTGATACCACCAGGTAACTTATATATTCCCATAGGGCACCTGGTGCCCACTTTCTTCAAAAGATAGAGCATGGTACTCAATCTAATTTCTTTAACATAGACTCAAAGTATTTTATAACCCCTCAAAAACCTATAACATTATACCCAAATTACCTCACCCCAAAACCTATTCCATTACAACCTAACCATTACACAATATATAATCTTCAAACTATCTCAGGTGATATACTGACCATCCTCTACCAGAACCTGAGTTTCACACTCACCACACTTATAAAGAACGAAGATGATGCTGAACACATTGGTTTAATTTTGTCGACTATGACAAAAAAAACACACAAGAACTAATTTTAACCACGGTCACTCCCCACCATAGGATTCACCTACCAAATTTCACCACACCCAATCAACCTGACACCCCAATGGTTCCATACTCAACCATCATCCTGAATTCCTCATGAACTATCTATCAACACACATTGACCAGTGATCAACCATTCCCTTACACAGAGTCATGCATCATAGTTGATTCCCATAACTCAACCAATACCTGGTAAATCTATTTAAAAATAACACACATCGTGTACATGTATACATCATGTAAAACAAAATCAATAAGACCATGATGTACCATTTAATATCAATAGATCTCTATCCTTCTTCGAGAAAGTTAGATTGGTCACGTACAACTGACCCAAAGACTGACTCCCTGATTTCTATCCTCCCATTGGAGTCACACTCAATGTTTTCCACTACCCCTATTGTTTAGTATCCCCTTCACTACCAAGACTTGAGAATATAGATGAATCTTAGCTATCGCCATCTGTACTGCTCTTATTCCTACCTCAGATGCCAAAGTTTGACCCAATATCTGATCTCCATCCAACTATGAGATCCTTCAACAAAACCACACTAAATGTGTAATGACCCAGGATTTTTCTATAAGAAATTTCCTTCTTAATATATAAGTGTGTTATTTAAACATAAAGTAAATATAAATAAGTTACATGAACCCCATAACAAAAAAAACAACACAATTTTAGTACACTAACATAAAGCATTACATGTGAAGTATAAATTTAATCCACAAAATTTAAAATGGTACAATGGTAAATTAAACACAAGTAAATAATAAAACTATAATGTGATATTCTAGTTTATCGCAGTCCCAAAAAATTACCACATATGTGAAAAATACTTCAAAAAAACATCAGTAATATAATCAGCATTTTGAAAATGAAGGATATAGAACCTTAAAAGGGATTTTACTAAATAATGAATGATGAATATGGGAGGTATTAATAGGATAGAAAAAATTATATGACTATTATAAATATGACCATTTGAATAGTATCCTAATAATTAGAATAGTAATCTGACCATTAGAATAGTAACTCGGCCATTGTAATAGTAAAATAATATTTTAATAACTTATGAAATAAAAATATAAGAAATTTATATAAAAAAAATCAAATAAATGAGTTAAATTTTATAAAATAAATATTTTGAATAAAGAAATCAAAATTATATTTTTGGGAAAACATATATGTTTTTTTCAATAAAATTCAGTTTTAATAATAAACGTGAAAAATCAAAATCAAAATTTATTTTGAAAAGGTGGTTTTATATAACAAAAAATATTTATATATAAATAATAATAAATGTTTATGAAATCATAAGTTATGTTTCTAAGTGTTTGAAAATAAATCACGTCATGAAAATTAGAATTTTTCAATAAATAATGATTTTGTCTAAAAATTGAATTTCTAATATTTAGAAAATTATTTTGATAAAATAGATTTGTTTTTGGAATCATCGCATCTAAATTATCTTGGGGTGAATTTTTCATATTTTTCTGAAAATTTTGAATTTTTTGGTGTATAGTTGAATACAGTAAAATATAGTATTTTGTATTATAAGTTAAATACATGATTAATTGAATACTAGATTATATAAGTAACCATTATCTCAACCTCACAAGAATAAAGTAATGCATATAGTCACAAGATTCATCCATATTTTTAGTTTTGATTAAAAATAATAAACTAATGAATAATTTATTCAAAAACACACCTCTCCTCTTATAAATAGAACCTTCCTCCACTAATTTATATTCATATTAAAAAAATATAAATTACCTAATATCTACTAAAATCACTCCATATATATTTTTTCATTTTTTATAATCCATAGTCTAACAAAAATACCAATATAAGGATATTTAATGTGAATTCTAAGGGTGACACGTCAAAGAGAGAAAGTAAGTCTTACATTTCTTACACCTTTCAAATTTTTTTCTTCATTACATCCACCACATACATATAATTTTCACAAAACTATTATTCAAAATTTTAATTAATAATATAATTATAATTTAATGTGAGTTATATTATCATATAACTCATAAAATCCATTTTTACAGTCATTTATAACACTTGTCCCATCATGATCGGTTTTGACCACCTATATGGATGTTGTTCTAAATATTTTATTACCAACTCATATATATTGTTTTAAAAATATAATTAATGAATAAATATATAATTTATGATAGGACTAATATTTTTTAAATATTATAGGGAATTATAGTAATAATATTAATGATAAATGGCCACAATAATTTTATCCACCCAAAACAAGTGTATTGAGACACCGTTCATAATTTGGAGCTATTTCGGACCATCTATTGAACTATAAGACTTTTGTGTTATTATAATGATAAATAATACAAGTTTATAAACTTTTATATATTATATAACTGTTTGAAAATATCTTTTACTATAATCAACATACCAAAGAAGTTTTGAATTAGTTGATTGAACTATCCCAATTGGTTGAAACAAACAACAAAAATGTAAAAAATGAATGTCATATGATAATAAATAGACTTTAATATATATATAACTTTAAAAAGTATCTATATTATTCAATTAACCTCTATAATTCAATTATTAATTAATTTAGAGGATCAACCAAGTGATTTGGGACTCATGGTAAGGGGTTCCTTTCACTTAACCTCTTTGTTTGGGGTTATGTTATTTCTATTTATATCTCTATTTTTCATATATTATTCTTTTATATTCTATATATGTGTGTTTTACCCATATATACATAGCTTATTTTACCTTTATTTTCTAGGGATATACAAGTTTTTTAAGTTCCATCCTCATTCCACTCTTTAAATCAAACCCGATTAAAGGGAAATTTTCTATTTCATATTTATTTTCATGTATCACTCTTTTAAAGGTTTAAATATTATATTATTTCTAAAAATATTCATTATTTTAAGGAAAAATATTCTAGTTTATTTTTTAATGAAAAAAATTATGTAATTATCTCCTTTAAAAGTTCTTTACTCATTTCTTAAAACATAATTTAGAGGGTTCATTACTATATTTACTTCTTCACCAATTTATCATGATTTTTCCTTTACTTGAGATCCATATTCATGGATTGTGTTTTTTATTCAATAATTAATTTCTAAAATTCCTTAATCCCTTATTTTATTGGGGATCTTTATACTACTTCATTTTGTTATACTTTATGATGTGATTATGTAACCCATTTTCTTCTCAGGGGTTTTCTCATGGTAATGATTATGTATGATTTCTATTCTTTTGTAAAAAATATTTTTGTACACTTTATGATGTAACATGTGGGCATAGAATTATATATCCCCATAATTTATTACGTAATACTAATATCTCATGATATATCATGTATGGTTCATGGGGATTTAACCAAGAACATTATGTTATGGTGTCACAATAGTGATCCTTGAATTATGTTTTGATGAAATATTTTATGATTTTTTCACACTATTATGATGTCATGATCTTGTTATTTCATTACCTTTATGCCATGTTTCTATGTGATTATATACGATCCTCATATTTTATGACATAATGTTATGTCTCATGAATCATATGTTATAATTAATTATCATGATTTTACTCTGATTATCCCCTCAGAAGTATTTATATCTCACTCTTTTATTTAATATATCTCTTTAAGGTATACCCTGAAGTAAGAAAAAGCACAAAGGGATTTATAAGCATGTTATAGAGATCAAAATAAATACAATGTAGTTTATTTTTAAGTTATTGTATTATGTATCTAATATATCAAATACACTAAACCTCTATATTTTTTAAGTTGTTAATTATATATATTTATGTTAAAAACAAGTAGTAATATTTGTATGAGATGTGGGATGTTATAATATGAAACATATATCCATATTCCCAACATTCATTAGGTGGTTAATCACATTGGGGTTGAACATGCCCTATCTATTTATAGTGGTAACATCTAGTCGATGACCCACTCTGTGGTGGAAAATTTGATCCTCTACCCTATCTATTTATTTTGGGCCTCCTCATATACATACTTTTAGATAATCAAGTAACTACTACCCATCCCACCATACACCGTCACCAAACTGGATGCACTCCTATAATTCGGGTTTTTCTCCATTATCAGTGCTTGGTTTCTAACTCATAAAACGAAGTTATCTTGAAGATATTCACTTATACCATAATAACATGTTGAGTACCATCCTCTAATATTATCACCTTAGTGATCTCATCCCCTCCTAGTGTTTTAAAAAATCAAAATAGGAATGTGAACCATGAAGCGTATTCTATAACTGATATATCCCTTACACTAGGTGTATGAACTCATGGGTTCCCTCAACATCTCAAAAAAATATTTCTAGAAAAAATTCACCTCAAAATTCTTCCACATCCTCCCCTTATGTATTCTAGTATGTACCTACACATCTCATAAGTCTTTTACTTGTCCCTTGAGAATATACATCGCCATCATGACCATCCACCCTGGTGATATCTTGATATAATTGAAGTTTTTCTGAACTAACATGATCTAGTACTCAGATTCCTAGGGTATTCCCTCTCCCTAAAACAAGGGATTATTATATGATTGAAAATCCATGGTTATATTGATATAGATGGCTCATATACCAGATCTCCCTAATAAATTCTCTATATAACTCATACCATAATTTCCTTGATATGATCATCAAACCACTGCCCTAGCCCCTCTAGTTGTTGTGGATAACATGTCTATCTTAGAACCCCCACCTATGGCTCATGATCATCTCTATCCTTAGGGGGGATATTGAGTGCATGCCTCTACAATACCATATCTACACCTTCATGATGCTCCAATGAAGGTTGTCGAGGTGGTATACCATAGATAACTAAATACCATGTTTAATATATATATTAATTTCCAGATATTGAAAATAGGGAATGTGGTAATAAGATGTGCATATCACAAGCCTATACACTTCCCTATCCATACCTTTTCCTAGTATTATCTAGCCTCATGACTCAATATACCCTTTTTAGGGTCAAGTAGCACACAAACTACATACATGTTGGATCCACATACCCAATAACACTATGAAAAACAACCCTAATTTAGCCGAGTGGAATACTACTATGAAGCTATACGGGAAAACACCATATAGGCCATTTTTAAAACTTTAAATAAACAAAACTTTTATAGAACTATAATAACAATCACAAGAATACACGCATATTTATTGTGATTCCCACATGCCTATAATGATTCATGAGTTCTACCTCTTACCACTCAGGGCCAAGTGTCATATCAAAAATTAATAACATCAAATACTATATTTATCCTAATCAAATAACTGAACTTTAACCATGAAAACTAAAAAAATATCAGTTGGCCTAAAGACTTAGACTTCGCAATGTACTTATTCTAGCTATTAACATAACATGGTGTCCATCCCAAGTCCTAAAACATCCATAAAATATAATTAATTTACTCCAAATAATAATTAGAAACAAAATCCGTGCCACATTACATAAACTATATCATATAAAACTTTGTAGAATTCCGACCCGAATCTCCTAAATAGTACCTAATATAGTGACCCACAACCTCATGCATGCCTCCCTATACACTGTAGGTTTCTAACTAATAGCAATATTAAAATATACGGTAGTAGAGAGACTATACTCACTGATGGTAAAAATAGTAAACAACAACTAAAAATAATTAATAAATATCCAAACACAATGTAATATCAAAACACTAATAGTGTGTATCACAATGCTAATTAAAAATAAACATCTATAATTCCATGCCAGTCATACAAACAAAAACTATATTTTCCATAGGTTCGTCATACATACACAAAACCAAAATAAGTAAAAAACATTCTAGTTCAACATCGAGGGTCCACCTGGTCCAACTCTAAATTTCAATGACAACCCACTAAAGCATATAATGCTCCTCTACCCTACTTTTTACAAATCAAAAAACACTTTCACTTCCCCATATCATGAACCATAAATTCTACATGCATCCCAAAGTTCCCCTGAAGGGTGTGAGTATGAACTCAATAGGAAACCACCAATAGTTTCCCTGGATAATATCAATATATATATATATATGAGTGTATAGAAAGTGAAATGAATAAAAACAAATACATATATCATAACTTGCTCCACCCATGTTATTTAAGCCATAATGATAACATTGCCTACTTCATCCAATGTTGGAGTGTGATGATGCACCCATGAATGGTATTTCATACTAGGACCACCCTTATCCTTTCAAATAATTCCATAATACATGTAGATATATGCTAACACGCAACTCATAGAGGTGTCCTGAACCATTAGCTATAATAACCCATAGAAACTTCCACACTCATTCCATAATTCTAATAGTTAATTATTTCCCATTTAAAACATCATGTAAAAAATCAATGAATTCTAATCATCGAGATCACCCACTCCTAGTCTGGTGATCTCAATCACCACCCATATCCCACGGTTATCTTTATGGTGTATCCCCACTATAATTTGATGACCCTTATCGTCATCCTAATCTGCTCATCTATAGAGGATACCTCTAAAAACCAGTGGTCAAAACCACCTCATGGATCCTATTTTTAAGTCAAAGACTCATTTTTATTCTTATGTTTGAAAATAATAATATAATATTTTAAAAAAATTATTTAACTTTGAGTTTTTGTTTTGAGTTTTTTGTGGATTTATTTTCTGTTTGACATGTTTTGATGAACTGAAAAAAAATCTGTACATATACAAGAAAATTCATGTGATTTTTAATGGTGTAGAATAGTTAAAATCATCATATGATGCAGTTTGAAGCTATATCCATTGAATGATAGAGTACCACATTCAATGTTATTATATAAAAACCGAAATAACTTATAATCCATCCATTGAAGTTAGTTTTATGGATATATATAAGTAGAACTCAAGGATTTTAGGATTATAATTTTTTAATTAAGTGAGATAAAGAGTTTTTAATCATTTTGAATTTGTGTATCATCTCATTTTTACTTAGTGATTTCAATTGAATTTTCCTCATAGATATTTTCATAGAGAATCCATTTGAGATTTTCATTTAAATTTACTAAGTTTTTATTATTTTAATATCACTTTGTACAATTATTTATATCAAATCACTTTTAGATATAGAATCTAGTTTTTTAATACTATAACATTGAGGGATTCTGGGGAAAGGAAGACAAGTCCCTTCTAATAGGGTTATAGTTTATGAATATTATAGTGCATGATATTTCATTTTTATGATCAGTGTGATCAAGATCTTACATCTATAAGAAGATAGAGTGTCTCTACTAACGACACTAGAAGTGTCTAATCTATTTATAGTCGTGGATGTTCTAGTTTTAGAGCATGGATCCCTTAATTTAGGTTACAAACCACATTACTCTTTAGTATATAATAAAAGGATTCCATCATTATAATTTTTTTAATTGATTTGTTTTAGGGTTATTTGAGTTGTTACTTAATACTTTGTGCTTTATTTTATCTTTCCTTTATTTTACATTGCATTGTATGTTTTAATTTCTGTTGTGAACATTTAATTTTTCAGAAAATAGTATAACTACTGATATATTTATTCTACTACATTTGAACCACATTTAAACTTATTTTACTCTAATTTCATCAAATGATATATCATCTGATCAACTTACATTTTGATTGGGATGAAAATTTTCAGTTATGTTTTAGATTATATATAACCCCCTCTTGTAGTTCTATATCCACACCCTTTTGGGATGAACACTTGGTATTAGAGCCCATATCTTTATTTTTATGATATACGTTTTATAAATATCTTTATTTAGTTGGTTTTAGATATGTTTATGGTTTACTAGATCTGACATTAAACTTTTTATATTTTTCATTTGTTTCATTGGAATATATAATTGTTCCCACCACTAATGTGTAGAAGAGTAAAGGTATTTCTATTTTTTCATGAAATGAATTCATATCAGAAATTTAGATAATCATAATCATGGTTGACCACTGATCTTTAATGATGTGGACTATGAATATTGGCATTAAAGTATGGATAATTTCATTATCAATGTGAGAGATGATAATTTTCTTATGATGAATATAAATTATCAAATTCCAGAGAAATATTTTTATACTTTTAATCATGATGAAAATATAGAGTATTAAGAAAACAATAAATTCTAGAATACTTTCATTTCTTAATGACATGGAATATATATAGTAAAATTTAATCATGTGAGACAATAAAAAAATATGGGAAAAAGATAGATATTACTCAGTTTAAAACTTCAAAAGTTATTAAAACTCATAGAGTTATGCCAAGGGATGACTACAAGAACTTTGATTTATTACTGGAAGAATTAGTATCACAAATACATCAATTATTTATGACCATTGTTATTAGACTTCAATCTTTGAGATATAAGGAAATAACTAATGAACAACTTGTGGAGAAAGAGATAAATATTTTTCCTAAGTAATGGGAATCAAAGAGAACTGTTATAGATGATATTAATCATCTTATGAAGATTAGTATTGATTATCTCATCAATGACTTAATAAAATATGATAATCTGTATAAAAGATATGTTGAGAAGAGGAAAATAAATAATGGTGTTGCTTTTGATTCTACCTCTGGTGTTTTAACTTTTAGTGATCAGATAACTAAATCTACTACTATGAAGAATAAATCTTAACATAAATCAGATGATAGATATACTAGAGAGAGTGAAGGTGAAATCACTCAACTTACAATGATAATGAATAATATTATTGGAAATAAAAACTATTGATATTATCATTATAAGAATAAAAAATATAAATATGAAAAAAAAGATTCTTTAGATGCAAATTTTTATGAGTGTAGAAAACCTAGACATGTCAGAGTATATTGTTTAAGGTTTAAGAGAGAGAATAAGGATGGAAACTATTTTAAGAGGAAATAAATAAAGGATTTCCATGAGATAAATGATACATGGAGTATCAGTGAGGATCCTACATCGGATAGAAATACTGATTCATAGAATTATGGTTATAAGATTGTTGGATTTTATTCGAATATTCCTAAAAATGATCTTAGATTAATGGGATAGGAAACTCTTGATACATTCACTCAATTTTATTTGAATTATAATGTTTTATATTCATTATATGAGGAAATTAGTTCTCTTTCATCAGAATTTGAAGATTATATTCCTTTAGAATAACAAATAATTAGATATATAGATTCTCGTAAAAAGAATATTAAAAAGTTACATAAATAACTAATTCTTATTTAGGAAAATATTTATAAATTAGAAGATATAATTTCTAAACTCTCATATGATGATTCTAAATTTTATTTTGAGATAAATAATAAATATGTTAAAATTTATAAAGTTAAGAAGTTAAAGTGTAAACTCATGAATGAGTTAAATGAATCTAAAAGATCGGTTTATGAGATAAATACTGAATTAAAAACTAAAACAATTTTATTAATTTCATCAAAAGATAATAATAAAAAGGGAAAAATAAAATTATAAATTGAAAGAAAAGATTGATTATTGATAAATTTTATAATTGTAAGAAATTAATTTGAAAATTTTTATAGAAAATATAAACCCAAAAGAATGTCGTTCGGTCTTGGTCACAACACAAATAGAAGATATTCTTACCAAAATAATTAATTGTACCAAGTTATGAAATATTTGGTATTAAATATAAGTGATATGGAAATTGGAAAAAATACTTTTCATTGAAAAATGTCCAATCTCTCATAGACCATAAAGCCTTTATTTCAAAAGATCTTTCAATTGTTCAATAAAAAATGTTTGGATGCATGTGGGTTTCTAAATGTTTGTTTCCTAACACTAAAAAACCCAATATGGTTTAGGTACTAAATAATTAGTCATAAATTTTTTAGGAATAGAGTATGAGTGATAATAGATGAAATATATGGTATATGGACAATAATATTTCTCTATGTATGATTAGAGACATGTCCAACTTCCAAAACTTACAAAAAGTAAATGGTGGTCAAGCTATATTTGGAGAAAATGAAAAAGGTCGGATTTATTGTATGGGTAACATTTTTTTTCTCAGTAAGACTTTAATTTATAATTCACTTTATATTATCAGATGTACATGAAACCTCATTAGAATTATCTAACTATGTGATGGAGGTTACTCTTTGAACTTTGGGAATGATAGATGTGCCATTGAATGTTTAGAATAAGTGCACAATTTATCTTCTAAAATCCATGATAATGTTTACAATATAAAATTATAATAACTTTTTAATGTGAAGTTTCCTTTTCCTAGTGTGATGGAATATTATTCTTAGATATGGAATAGAATATAAGGACATTGTGATGTCTAAACACTAAATTTTCTATTTAGGAACAGACTAACTAGGGGTCTTTTGAAACATAAATTTAATTCATATAAGGTTTATGATCCTAGAATTGTTTTTAAGAAACATAAGTATAGCTTTAATTATATTTTTTAATTCTCAAAACCCAATAATCACATGGATCTTTTGGTCTTACACAAACTATGTGTATCAGAATAAAAAACTTTTTATATCTTCTAGTTGATTATTAAACCAAATGCACTAAAAATTATTTTATAACACTTTAATTATAAGCACTTTCCATTTTCAAAAGTTTTATTATTTAGGTTCAAGACATAAAAACCTATATGTATTCACTATCTGGAGTATTCAAGTTGGTGAGTTTTTTAATTCTAGTTTTGAAACCTTTTGTAGTGAAAAGGGAAAACCCATAATTTCATTGAACTAATAACTCCACAACAGAATAGAGTAGTTTAATGAAGGAATATAAACCTTTAGTAAATTACCAAGATAATTATATGTGACTACATAGTAGCTAAATATTTTGGGGTAGAATCCATAATTACATCTTGTTAAACTGTAAATCAAGTTTTATTTGTTTTGGTTTTTAACAAAACCCCTTATGAATTGTGGACCAAAAGAAAACCTGAACTTAGTTACTTAATTTTTTTTGGATATAATGTGTTCATTTTTAATAATAAATATAATATTCAAAAAATTTCTCCAAAAGTGAATAAAAGAATTTTTCTTTGTTATTCCACTACTAGTAGAGAATATTGAGTTTTCAAAAAATGGACATAACTGTTGAAAAAATTAAAAATATCATGTTTGATAAAAACAATACCTATTTAAATTTAAAACATACAAAATTTATAAATCCAAATTTTGTTTTAGTAACCCATTCCATTTTATTACTAAAAGTTGATTCACATAAATTAGAGAATAATATATTATAAATTAAACTAATGGAAACATGACTTCTAAAATACATTTTAAAAAACATTAATCAATTGATAGATGAATATAAAAATCAATATATACCTAAGAACCAAATATAATTAAGGTGTGTAGACCCTGGTTTTTCCCTGTAAGCCTTTGGAATATTCCTAGGAATATTTTCGGAGTCAGGCGTTGAGATAGCGTGTGCTTCTAAGGCCCGGTGAGCCTGAAATTAATTTTATAAATATTTAAAAAATATTTTTATTGTACAAACATGGTTTTTTAGAAATAATGAAATATATCCTAAATAGAAGCTCGGTCCAGAAATACGAGGGAATAGTTGAGTCCAGAATGTGGCATTTATCCTAGGTGCGACATAACTATTTTCAGAATGGGTCATTTAGAGAAAAATTCATCAAAGATGTAACCATAAATAAAATAATTAAATAAATTTATTTTATTTTAAATTATAATCAAAATAACTCATTAATGGGGACTCTGATTGGAAATCTAAGACCATTATTGCATTCATGATGTGGTGTTTTCTCTAGACATGATCTAAAGTTGGTCAGCATGGAATTTTCGTATGAGACAGTCATTGGTGGTACGGTTAAGTGAATTAATTAATTAATTAATTAATATTTAACCTAATTCTTAAGTTATAAATAAATGGCTATGAAAAATCATTAGGTTTAGCCGCATAACCTTGGGATCGTTGGAAAATCTCTTATCCACCTTATGTTGGCGGATCACGATGAGATTGCAAATCGCGACAGATCAGGACGCAGCGAACACAACAACTTCCTCTAATCATTGGAATACATGTTCGTCATCAGCGATCAATCCAATTTTGAGGTAGGACTCCTCAATTTTGGTTTTATATTCTATTTTAATTAAATGATTGAGTGTATTGATCATTGTTCTTCAATCTATTCCCTTTTTAAGCCTTTGCATGTTCCCATGTACCAAAATTAGTTTTTTGTCAATTGTTTTCTGACCCTTGGATCTCCATTCTTGATCAGCTGGACAAGAATGCTTATCATCGATCCATAAACCTTTTTTCTTGGTGATTTTACCCCATCATTCTTTTCATTCTTCATCGTTTAACCACAGGGTCACGATTCAATGTTTCTAGGGTGGGTTCGAGTGCGATCAAACCCTTGGATTCATTGCGGTTGAATGAATGACATGCGAATTGACGTTTTGGGGATATTTTTATAAATGACCTGGATGATGTTTGGTGAACGGATCATATCAGCACTACAGGTTCATGTTTGTGATTAGAGGTGGTTTGATATCAGGTCAATAACCCCCATTTTTCTTAGTTGGTTATTGACAGCGATGTGACGGTGGTCAGGCTTGGATCTACGATGAGGTGTTTGTAGTCAACACAGTGGGTGTTAATAATTATGGTTGATAATAATAATGGAGTCAATTTGGATAATAAATTTTAAATGAGATTTAAATTTTGAAAATAAATATTAAATGGTGAAGATAAAATTTTAGGGAGTAGGTGCCTTGGATTGGGGGAGGTGTGGTGATGGTGTTCCTATGATGAAGATCTTTCTGCCATTTGATTTTATTTATTATAAATAATAAATGTGTTAAAATGTAATGAAGGAATTAAAAAGAAATAAGGGTGAGTTGTGTGCCTCCTATTCACTGCATGAAGGAGGAGGAGGATATTGTGTGTGGATCTCCATCATTTGATTATCATTATATAATAATAACAATATAAAATATTATTATTATTATTCTTGTTGGAAAAACATTAATTTGGTTGTAACTCCTTCATACGGCATTAGTTTGATGAATCATCAGTGATAGCATGATCCTGAAATTAAGATGGTTATTTTAAGATCGATGTTGGGTACCTTTTTTATACTTCTATATTGGGTCAACTAAACACCCAATAGTACTAAAATTATTATCATTACAGGATCTTGTATCCAACATAGCTCTCTCATATGGTGTCGGAATAGCGAACCGTTTGAAATGCTACAACTCTAAAATTAAGGAATATGTTTCAAGACAAATTTTATATATTTAATTCAGACTCATGGATCGATCCCACAAGAATTCATTCGATCGTAATGCAGAAAAATACAAATTTTTCATCGGGTGTATGATTGAGGCAAATGAATAGTTGATCTCGTGCATTTTTTCCATGAGGATTACAATGGTGTGATCTATATATTTTATTTCAGGGTCGAGACATGGGATCCATGAGGCACTACTTACACACAATGCGGTGAAATGAAAATTATTCACTGGGTGTTTGATTTGGGCGAATGAATAGTCTATCCTGTGCTCTTTTCCATAAGTACCGCAACCGCGTGACCTATTTGATTATTTGGGGCCATTTGAGGAGGCATATCAGTGAAATTATATTTTTTTCTCTTCGTACCAATGATGATCATTGTGCACTTTTCATCCTTTTGGCTAGATATGACATGTACTCTGGGAGTACACTGGCATGCCTAGGGGTACATTTACATAGCTTAGTAACCTGAGTATGGCATGATACACGGCCAGGAAATGAGGCAGGGTCACACAACGTGTGGGACCCATATGTGTCGTGTGCCTCATTGTGAATATTCTACATCTCATAAATCCTTAATTTTGAACTCAAATTTTGGCTTATGAGTAGCCTATCCTTAGTGTTTATCTCCATAAAACACGATTGTTCCCTCAGAATCATCTTTTGAGATACAATGTGAAATGTTTTGGGCATGACATTTATCTAAGGTGATACATGATAATGGCAGTGATCATGCATGGTCACCAGAGGCTTCTTCTAGAGTGGAAACCCCCATCAGTATGGGTGTGGGTCCTCTACAATTACTTTAGAGTTGAACCCCCTGAAAGGAATTGTCATGGGCGCTCTTAAATGATATTCATTTTTGGGTTATTTAGGTACAACAGAGTAGTTGACCAAGGTCATCTCTCAAAGGAGGAAGTAGTTTAAAAAAACATATTAAAGGTATTTTGAAAATAAAATAAAATAAAATAAACAACTTAGAAGGATGTGGGTTGTTCAATGTTTATAAAATAAGAATAAGAAGTATGCTGGAAGAATATTGTATTATTATTATTATTATTTGAAATGAAATTTGATTAATAAAAAACAACGAGAGGATTTTGTTTTAGAAAATATTTTAAAAGGCGTAATCGATATAACTCTAACTCTTCACTTAATTATTAATCATTATCATTTAAATTAACATCCACTTAATTATGATCCAATAATTTGATAATATTTGTACCATACGAGAATTAACATTACCACAAAGATGAAAAGAGTTAAACCCTAAGCCAGCTTCAGAACATGCAATCGCAGCACCGTGATTTGATTTTTGTTCTAAGACTAGCTTATGGTCAGTGGTAAATTAGGGAATAAATCCATTATATAAATAAGTATGAATTTATTTTAGGTACTATATTGGAACTCCAAAAATTTATCTCGTGCCTTTTTTTCACTGGTTAAGGTCACACTCTCAAAATTCACACATTACTCGGCCTCGCGTGTTTTTTTCATGAATCGTACAATTTCTTGCTTAGTCTCAATTAAATTAAAAAATCAATTAATAGATCATATTAAGTAAATTAAAGTATATAATTAATTCAAAATAAATTAATCAAGAAGGTAAGAGGTAGACTGATTACTAAAAAGAACTACTCTTCCATGGGTGGTGTAGTCATCATAGAAATGTTTTTCATTCGCAAGGGTTTAGAAAGGGTATAACCCAATCTTATGTATACTCTTGAATTCCAGCCCAAATATGAAGATTAATAGAAGAATAAAATTGAATATAATATAATAAATATAATAGAAACTATGATTTTATCTAAATCACAATAATATTACAAAGCAAATAAGAAGAAGAAGAAGAAGGCTTCGCCGAAGGGATCCTAGATTCAAGAGCTCTCCCTCTTGAAATTCATAGAGAAATAGAGTGAAACCAATTATACTCTGAATAAAATATCCCAATTCCGGTATCAACCACTCTAAATGATAAAAATATTAATTTATAGTGGATGGGAGGCTAGGATTCAAGTGGTTTCAAGTGTGAGTGAGGAAATTCGGCCAAATATTTTATTCTAAGTTTCATCGCACGTTTGACCTTCAAAATGTGTGAACCATATGTCCTTACAAAAGGAAGATTTGTGAAAAAAATATTTTTCGATATCCTCTCTAAATTTGGGCCCAATAGATGTATGTATGTTGAAGGTATGATCCAAATACAGAACTGATGTCCAATATGGTAAGTCCAGCCCAACTTTCACTTCATGGACAATTTTCTCCAACAAAATGCATGATTTAACTTAGATGTACTGAATAAAAGTTGTATCCAATTAATTAAGGAACACATTTACAAAATATTAAGTTTAAATAATTCAAATAAAATTATTTATGTTCGAAATACTACAGTGAATTTGTAAAGGGTAAAATTTGAATTTTCATTGAATTTTTAAATGAATGATCTAATCCCAAATATTTAATAAATAAACATATTTAAAAAAATGTGAGGAAAATTTGTCATTTATTATCAATAAAATAATAAACGAAATTTTGTTTTTCCAACTCCCCCACACTTACCCTTTTCCACTCCTGGGAAAAACCTCATATCATGTATTAGAAAAAATGGTGACAAGATATGAATGTTCATATTTTTCAATCCATAATGGAAATATAGGAAAAGTAAGAATACCATAAAGAGTAAATATAAATAAATTTTAAAGTCATTTTATCATAAATTATTTCAAAACAAAATCCAGTGAGATTCATAACACTAATCATAACGAAACAAATCATGGTTCTACCATGCCACTAATTATCCATGTGTGTGTGTGCCAACCATTCCAAGCTCATAAATCGACCCTTTATTCAGTATATTCAGGTGAAGTAAAACAATTCTTCTTACCTAGTTTAATTCACTAAACCTCTTCTACATTACTTTGTAATTGAATTTCAAGACCCACTCAATTAAGCATTCCTAAAAGTCAAACCTTAACCTCCGGACCTAGATATCCCCATATGTTGTACATTTCATCACTCCCCTCATTTATTATTATTTTTTGTTTTTTTAAGTTTTACATTGAAAAAATATCACACTCAACTCTCAACCCAAGTTTTATCTTCTCACGACACTAATTTTAATAGTAATAATAAGATCAAAGGTCAAAGAAGAGTGGTTTTTGACATGCCCAATACAAAACCCATATTTTTAATTTTTTTTGTTTGTTTAGGGCATACAACAGTCATATAATAGGTACACACGCATAGGTCAATTTGGTATAGTAATGAAACTGATCATAAGATAAAAAAACGTATGGATCAACCAGAGAACTTTTTTACCTAACTTGACTATACCTTCAATTGAGTAGGAAAAATTTCACATGGTTGAGTGATTTTTTTGTATAAATTAATGAAACAATTTACCAGGAACAAATATAAAAAATAATGATGTCAAAAACTAAAAGGTTTTATAATGAAACAACTAATCATATCATTGATGACATAAATTTTTATAAAAATCAACCCTTTATGATGAAATGTTACACATTATTATCATTATACCAATGAATTTTGAAAACATGCATTTTTCATATTTTCCACATGATAATGTTAGATGATATCTTTGTTTGTTTTTATTAATTTTTTTGAATATTTTAACCAAAAAATTAATAGAAAATACACACAAAACACACAAAGGAAAATCCTAATTATCTACCCCAAGATGTTGTACCCTCCTCCACACTTTAAATATTGCATTGTCCTTAATGTGAACTTATGAAATGACATGTTCACATGAAATATTACATTTTAAATTGGAAAAAGAATATAAATGTGAAAGGGTTAGGAATATCCTAATATTCTTAGGTGATGATGGGGTTATACAGTGTGATGAAATCCACTACATCAATAGAAATTACCTCAATGTATTACTTCATGCGTTGCTTGTTGACTATAAATATCATTCTAGTGTCCTCTTGTGTGATATCCACAACACCATAAGGAAAAAAATTAGATACAATATAAGGACCTAACTATCAAGAACACAACTTACCAAGCATCAACTTTAGTCGTGAACTATAGAGAAGGACTTTTTCTCCAACATGAAACTCCCTTTATTGGATCATTATATCATAGTATTCTTTTGATATTTCCTTGTAGAGCCTTGAGTTATCATATGATGATAATAGAATCTCTTAAAGCTCTTGAATTTGCAGCTTCCTTTGGATTCCATCTTGGGCTAAATCTGTGTTTCATTTATTTGTAGCCCAAAAAGCTCGATGCTCGACTTTGATGGGGGGATGACACACTTTCCCAAAAACAATCCGGAATGGGGACATACTGATGGGTGTCCTGTATGTTATCCTATAATCTCATAGTGCATCATCCAAGCTCTTACTCCAATCCTTCTTATTCGGTTGCACGGTTTTTCCAAAATTTGTTTCAACTCCCAATTTGAAACCTCAGTCTAGACATTTGTTTAGGGGTGGTATGGTGTTGATGTTTTGTGTGTCACCCCATACTTCTGAAGGAGGGAATCCAAATTCTGATTGCAAAAATGTGTCCCCTGATCACTGATGATAGCCTTTGGTACTCCAAACCAACAAAAAATTGTTCCTTGATAAATTCAACTACAACATGAGAGTCATCATTCCTAGTGATATTATCCTCCACACATTTACTAACATAATCAAAAGCAACCAAAATATACAAAAAACTAAATTAACTAGGAAAAAGACCCATAAAATTGATTCCCCATACATAAAAAATCTCACAGAATAGTATGGGTTGTTAGGGAATATCGGGTCTTCTAGAAATGTTCCCAGTGTGTTTGCAATAAGAGCATGACTTAAAAAACACATAGGAATCATGGAATAAGCTGGTCCAATATAATTCAGAGTCTAAAATCTTTCTATCTATTCATTGGGGTCCAAAGTGTCCTCCACATGAAATTGTATGGCCTAAATGCATAATAGACTCAAAATCAAGATCAGGAAGACACCTCCTAATAACTTGATCACTACATATGAACCAGAGGTATGGATCATCCCAAACATAAAATATTGACTCACTCTTTAACTTTTTTAATTTATGTTTCTTTAAATTTGTAGGAATTTCATATGCAACAAGGTAGTTAACTAAATAAGAAAAACAAGGATGTGTACCTGAAATGGAATAAAGATTCCCATTGAGGAAAGTGTCCCTAAGTGGTACATGATCCACGGTGTAAGCCTCTAATGTGTGAGTAATCCTACTCATGTGGTCCGCCACAAGGTTTTCTGAACTCTTCTTATCCTTTATCTTGATATAAATTCTTAATGAAGAAGCATCCATTGGATAATCTTGGGTTTCACATATGGATTCTTAAAGAGGTACCTCAAAGCTACATGATCAGAAAAAACAATTACTTTAGATCCCAATAAATATGAATGGAATTTATCTAAAGAAAATATAATGGAAAGAAACTCCTTTTCTATGGTTATGTAGTTTGATTGGGCTGAATCTAATGTCCTCGAAGCATAGGCGATCACATGTGAACATCCATCCACCCTTTGTGATAATACTGGTCCAATTGTGAAGTTTGAAGCATCACACATCATCTCAAATGTAATGTCCCATCATGGGGGTTGTATGATCGGTGGAGTGGTCAGACACTATTTAACTCATAAAAGGAAGTCCTGCAAGAATCATCAAACATGAAATCATAATCCTTTTGAAGTAATCATGAAATAGGAATAGAAATCTTTCTAAAATATTTTATTAAGCGTTGATAAAATCCTGCATAACCTAGAAAAGATCTAACATCATGCACACATGAAGGATAGGGTAGGGATGAAATAAAATATACCTTAGATCTATCAACATCTATCCCGTGTTTTGACACTACATGCCTTAAGTCAATGCCATTCTCTACCATGAAATGCCACTTTTCAAAGTTTAAGACCTAATTCTTTTCAATACAACGATTCACAAACTTTCCCAAACTAGAGATACAATCATCAAATGAAGACTCATACACTATAAAATCATCCATAAATACCTCCATTCAAGCCTCAATGAAATCTGAATAAATGTTCACCATGCATCTATGGAAGGTACATGGGGCATTGAAGAGTCCAAATGGCATCCTTCGGTAGGAAAATGTATCGAATGAAAAAGTAAATGTTTTCTTCCCCTGATCCTATGGAGCAATAGAAAAATGAAAATATCCATAAAATCCATCCAAGAAACAATAGTGTGTTTTCCCAGCTAGTCTCTCAAGCATTTGATCAATAAATGGGAGGGTGAAATAGTCCTTGTGAGTGGACTGATTTAGTTTCATATAATCAATACATACACGCTAACTATTTTTCACCCTCATTGGAACTAACTCCTCTATCATTTTTAACAACAATAACACCACTTTTCTTAGGCACAACCTAAATAGGACTCACCCACTGAGAATATGAAATGGGATAAATTATACTTACCTTGATCAATTCTTCAAATTATTTTTTAACAAATTCTAGAAGATTTGGATTCAGTCTCCTTTTTGGTTGCCTAACTGGTTTAACCTCATCCTCTAAAACAATTATATACATGAAAATAGAGGGGATAATACCTTATATGTCATCCAAGGACCACCCAATTTTCCTAATGTTCTCCCTCAAAACAGTTAAAAAAATTCTTCATATTCAAAAGGGATATTTTTATAAATTATAATAGGTAATTTCTCACCACTTAACAAGTATGAGTATTTTAGATTTGGTGGTAATAGCTTGAGTTATAATGTAGGGGGTGATGTATGGAAGGAGAAACTGAAGTAACTGAAATATTTGCACAGTGAACATCAGTATCAAAATATACATCATCAAAATCATTGAATAAAACATCAAATCCATCACCATACTCAACCTCCATGTCATAATCAGAGGGATAATTATCAAAACAAAAATATGAATCCATTTCAAAATCAAATCTAGCAGAGTTTTGTACATTAAAAAAAGTGTGGATGTTCTCTTAGAAATAAAACTAGAACCAATAATCATAATCTCTCTAAGCATAGGACAATCAAATTCTATGTGTTTTTTATTGAGAGGACCGGTTTGGGATATTTTGAACACTGAGAGGGGGGGTGAATCAGTGTTGGGAATTTTTAAACCAATATCAACTTTTTATACCTTTACCTCTTGACCTGTTAGGATCTTGATTCTCTTATTTCTTTTCCATGTCGCATGCAATAATAGAAAGCAGTAAAAATATGCACACAATATTTTTAAAAGGTTCACCACTCAATAAGAGTAGCTATGTCCTTTCCATACGTGGAAATGACCAGTGCATGGATTCTCCACTATAATGTAATATGTTGTTACAATGGAGGGGCTAGGAAAGAAATCCTCTATCCAGTGTGAGTCCCTACACTTTAGAGGGGGTGGGAAACAATCCTCTTCCCTAGACTGGTGATGACCTAGTCCAACTTGCAGCCTCTAGCTGGTTCTTTATACTACCTATGGAGATAGTCTTCTTCCTTCTTGATAAGGTAGGTTATGCTCTTTATCTTCTTTAGTGCTCTTAACTTGATTACTTGAAAAGTAGTAGGAAATCAATTATTCCTTATTTCCTTCTCTTCTTTTCTAGTGCAACACCAACTGCATTAAACTTCTTCTTTCTTCTTCTTGGTGCAACATCCAGCTGCACTAAAACGTATTCCCTCTTCTTGGCTAGAATCACATACACCAATGTGATTATTCAGACACTGAGGATTTTCTCACATAGAATCATCTAAATTTAACTACACTAACTAATTGTAGGATTAAATTGGGAATACTATGTTCTTCTTCTTCTTCTCTTCTTTATATGCAGAAAACCTGTAAGCTGCACACTCTTCTTCTTCTTCTTCTTCTACTTCTTCAATGCACAACCAGCTGCACTGAAACCTACTCTTCTTCACACGTTCTCTTTTAGTGCAAAACCATCTGCACTGAGCTCTTATTCTTCTTATTCTTCTTTAACTTGTGCGCCAACTACTTACGCGCCAACTGCTTACGCACCAACTGCTTGCGTGCCACCTGCTTGCACACCTCACTGCTTGCACGCCACCTTCTTGCACGCCTACTCACTACTTGTGTGCCTCCATTGAGCACAGCTCACAACTTGCGCGACACCTTTGCCTTATACACATCCCATTTCTTGAAAGAACCTCCCTGCTTGCACACCTATGGAAACTTGCGTGACAAAACTTGTGTGAAAAAACTTACGCGGCAAAACTTGCACGGCAAAACTTGTGCGGAAAAACTTGTGCGGCAAAACTTACACAGAAAAACTTTCGCGGAAACACTTTTGCGGAAACACTTGCGCGACAACACTTGTGCGGCAAAAATTGTGCGGTACCCAGCTTACACGCCTTATAAATAACCCTCATCTTGAGCTCCACTACTTGCGCGGTCAGAGAACCCTTTACTACTTGTGCGCTCAGAGCTCTGATTTTCTCTTAACGTTTAAACATTAAAAAATGAGGATGCTGGTCCTCTATTTATAGACATTTTGGTGACTTGCACGCCACATACACTTGCGCGACATTCCTACTTGTGCGTCACTCCATCACTTGTGCGCCGCTCCATCACTTGCGTGCCCTTCTATCACTAGCGCGGCACTTTCTTTCCTCTGTCATATTTTGATATGATGATGTTGGAATATGACTTGCGTGCAACATACACTTGTGCTCCACTTATACTTGCGCGCCACTTATACTTGCGCGCCACACTTGCACGCCCCTTATACTTGCATGCCACTTTTTGACTTGTGCGCCAATATTTAACTTGCGCGCCACTTTATTTCCTTTGCCAAATTTTGTTGTGATGATCTTGAAATATGACTTGCACGCCACTTACACTTGCGCGCCAATACTTGCGCACCAATAATTGTGTGCCAATACTTGTGCGCCAATACTTGCATGCCACTACTTGCGCACCACTTTCTTTCCTTTGCCAAAATCACTTCTTTACTCTCTATACTCTTAATAAGGCTTGAATCACAAGTTCTCCAAACTTATGATATTTGTGAAATACAAATCAGCAAAGCATCGTCATAGTTACAATGGAAAGTATTGAAACTTCCCTATCTTCCAACAGCATCTTCCTTCCAATCAAAACTGTATATGACTGTCATCATCATTTCTCCCCATTTCCTTCATAAGGCTTGCATCACAAGTTCTCCCAAGTTATGATATTTGTGAAATTCATATCAGCAAAGCATCATCTGGTTTGATACAATGTGAAATGAATGGTTGTCTCAGAATACCAAGCCCTTCCACATTCTCTCTTCTTCTTCAACTATCATTCCACACTTCATGCAAATCATTTTATTATATTCTCCAAGGTTGATCTTGCATGGATTTTATGCAATCATGAAGAATTGAATGGTCTTATTCAAATCCTAATTTGTCTTCAATCATCCTCAGATGGATGATACATCGCTATTATTCATTGTTTTAAACAATGTTTCACCTTTGACACAAGTTCGTTAAACTTAGGATCACTTCAACAATATTCTGAATTGATCTTCTTAGATAATTGCTCAAGTATAACATCCAATGCTATGATTTTTTAGGTCTACAAGGCTGAATACCCTGAGAGGGGGGGGGGTGAATCAGGTAATGAAAAATTAAAAATTATAGCCCGTTCTGATCTTGTTTCGCTATTATGCAAAACACTCTTATCTCTCTTTCCCACTGCACAATATAAATAGAAAGTAAATCATGCACAGGACACAACAATTTTTACTTGGTTCACCCTCACTGGGCTACGTTCAAGGAGCATACAATGGCGATGAGCCGATGTACCAAATTCACTAAAGCACACTGCTATTTACAAGGTTCGGGCTAGATCACTTCTATGCCCAGGCTCACTGCGTTTACAAGATTTAGGGTCAGCTCACTGCTTTCCCAAGGGTCACTCCCTGTCTCTCTCTCTAGCTCACTACTGGTGGAGAGGATCACCTTCTTCCCCTTCCTTTGCTCAATGATCCGGAAATGATCCAATCACAGTTTATAGACCAGTAGGTCTCTTCATTTTCATGAAGGAATGCATCTTCCTCTATAAGTAGATGCTCTGTTGAAGTCCAACTTACACCCGTAGATGAATCTATCTTTGCACCAAAGGTATTAGGCAAACTTCCAGCTTCCACGCAGCCTGAAAACACTGCCAGAAAATAAACCTTAATTGGCGTGCAAGTCTAAGATGGTGAACAAGTCTTCCTCAACCACTTGCGCGACTCAAGCTTCTGAAACTCCAAACCTGCGCGACTCACTTCCTTCCTCGCCTAAACCACCTCAGGCGCACAACTAACACTTGGCGCGCAACTTCCAACACTGGCACACAAGTCCCACTTGCGTGACACACCACCACTTGCGCGACCACCACACCTGCGCGACGGGAGCTCTGATTTCTCAAAGTGTTGAACTCTGGTGAATAATGAAGAGGGGTGGTCCAGTATTTATAGGCATTTGGTCACCCCTGTGCGACGGCGCGCAATTCTCTCCTCAGCGCGCAAGTCTCAGCGCGCAGATCTCTTCTCCTGCAAGTCACTTGCATGACATAATTCCAAAATTGCGCAAAACTCTTTCCTTTGCCATATTTTGATCTTATGATCTTGAAAAACCACAGGTGCACAATTTCTCAAGATTCCAAGGCATCGGCGCGCAAGTCTCTTTCATGGCGCACAAGTCACTTGTGTGACACCACCAATACTTACGCGACACTTGTCCCTTTTCTATATTTTGATGATTTGATCTTGAAAAACATATGGCGCACAAGTTTCCAAGCCTTCAAGTACACGGTGCGCAAGTCCCTTTTCCAAAAACCACTTTTCTTCATTTGACGATTTTCAGGGCCAAAAATTTGGAAAACACTGGAAAATGGTGCCACCTTGTATCTGTTCTTTTGTACCGCCTCCAGATCATCCATTCCTCTTGTCGATGTTCTTGAATCAAACATGGATCTTTGATCTCAACTCTTGAACTCGACATTCCATCATGAAATCCTCTTTGTCAACAAATTCTTATGTCATTGTTTTTCTTTGTCAACAATCACCACTCAGATGTCCACTTTGTCAACAAACACAATCACCTCAAAAATGCTTCAATGATACCTTGAGGTATTTTTGCCCAACATGATTCCATAACAATTCTCCAAGCAACCTCACTTCATCCAATTTCCACTAAATTTTTAGTACTTCTTCATCTCCTTATTCATTTTGACGATTATTGATAACTGTTGACAATAAATACAATCTTCATACACAAAGTGGTCCCAACAATCTCCTCCTTTGTATTTTGTTGTCAATACCACAAAGTCTCCTCAAATGAATGTGTCAATTTCAAAATAATAATCTTTTCTATCCCCTTTAATTTCAAACTTTCATTTCACTTTCTCTCCCCCTTATTGACAAGAAATACAAAGTTCATGGTAGAGAGGGTATCAGTCCTTACATAAGCAATGTGACATCAATAATTTCACTCAAAGTCTACTTGATCAAAGCTCGATGTAGAAAACAAGAGAATTTGATTTAGACAACAAATTTTTCCATTATCCACTGATCATGATACCTCATGAGATAAGATCTCCTACACTTGTCTTCAAGGGTTTTCCACTTTCATTCTAGGAAAAAGATATTGAATTTGATAGGAAATAATCAATCCTAAAATTTCTGCACTAACTTCCACAAAAGGATCAAAAACATTCAAGTGAAATTAGCAGGATAAGTGGCCTTGGGGAACTTTCATTCTTCTTATGTCACTGATTGACCTAGTTACTCCCCCGTTATAAAAATATATTTATTTTGAGTAAACAAGGATGATAGATTAAGAAATGAAATACCTTTTCCAATGACTTGATCTTCATACAATCTTCAGGGTAATTGAATTTTATACCAACTGATATTGATACTAATTGAGATAATGACTCTAACAGCTTCTTCATGTGTCGCCCCCTCAAGGGAACACTTCTCCTCACCGAATCCTAGGTTTTCCCCCTAAGATCTTACTACACATTCAATTCCTTGTATGATAATAACAAATACAGTACAAAAATATTTAATGGAATAAGGTGGATCCTCTTTTCTCCATCAATGTGAACAACAAGGTTTAGATGATCTTATCAACCCAGATGCTCCATTATTCACACTTTCACAACTGATCTTCAATGCTGACTGTGATTGTGTGGACCTCACTATTTATTCCATATCTTTTTGTGTGAATATTCTTTCTTCAAGGAATTTCAAAGCAATAGAATCTTCTGGTGCAACTTTCATTTTTTTGAGGAATTCTTGTTAGGCTGGAGTAACTTCAAAGCATCTTTTAATAGTATGACCAGCCTTGTTTCACCTCACACGCAGAACTTCCTTTTCTTTATGTAGAATATTCTTTTTGCTTTTAGAACAAGTATTAGCCTGTGCATCTTCCATATTTCTCATTCTTTCCAAATCTTTTGTACAAACCACAAAAATATCATTAGGGACTGAGGCATCATGATTGGATCTTCTACATGGCTTCTTCTAAGTGGCTTCTTTCTTAGTAGTTATTTTGGATGCACCACCATTCACCTTCTTGGATTTAGAATCTAAGGACTTCTCATCATTTCTTCTTGAAATCTTCCTGGGTTAATTTATTTTCATATTATTTATTTGATTTCTTCCCAAGGATGCTTCTTCATTCTTACTCAACTTTTGTGGTCTTATTTTTCTATATGAACATGAACCATTCATATGACCACTCTTATTGCATACATCACAGATGTTATCTAACATTCCAAATCTGTTTGCAGTTAATAGATGCTTTTGGATCTGTGGATGTTTCTTCTTCTTCTCTGTATTTCTCCCCCTTGAGATGGGTTTTCTCTGTGCTTTTACATTTAAGGGATTGTACCAACAATCCAGTGCATAATGCCTAAACCTATTACAGCACCAGCATTGACCAACAAACCTTGACTTCTTATCATCTTCTTCATAAGGTTGTTGAGTCTTCTTCTTGGTATGTTGTGCTTTCTATGGGGATCTATCTTCCACACTCTTTCCCCTATCTACCCTATCCATGGTGATAGATTTCATCTCACTTTTATTCATCCAAACTTGTTTAGAATTTTTCTTCCAACCTGCACTTTTTGTAGAAGCAATTTTAGAAACATTAATACAAGTTGGTATGGATGATACCTTTACTTTCTCAGCTGCTTGTGATGGATCAATGAGTGAAGTCATGATCTTCTTATCAAATTTTTGAGGTCTTTTGATAGTAGAATCCACCAGTGAACATTGGGTACTTGCAGCAACTGTTTCCTTATTTTGTGAAGACTCAATATGTGTCTTCTCAAGATCGGTCAACTGATCTTCCAACTCTAGACATCTCATATTGAGGATGACCTTTTGGTCTTAAATCATAGTTATCTTATCTTCACAAGCATTCTACAATCTTTTAACTTCATCTTCAGGAATCTTTACTTTGTTTTGTAACAAAGATTCATGTTCATTGATCTTCTTGGAGTTATCTTCCAAATTTAACTTCTTGACATCATTACCCCTTTTCATCTCATCTTCAAGTGCATGGATATTCTCTTCAAAAGCCTTTTTGACTCCCTCATTTTCTTAAACATCTTTGAGCCACTTTAAAGAACTTTCTTCAAATCCCCTCTTTGTGGATTCAAAGGCTCCAACCTGTATGGATAGATTTAGACATTCAACAATTTTTTCTTGTAAGCCTTTCTCTAAAACATCAGTTTCCTCTTCTAGCTGAGTGATATTTTCTTGCATGCACTGAAATACTCCACCAACCAGGGATGTACTTTCTTAAGTAATAACATTCATAATCATTCCTAATCTATCAATTGATATTTCTTGAGATGTTGTAGATTGATCATCACCACTTGTGCTAGCATTTTCATCATGAGAATAATTTCCAAATGTACTAACACATACCTCTTGATCAGTTGAGGTAGGAAGGTTGTCCATATTCTTGTTGGGTACTTGAGACACCTTCTCATTACTTTCCAAGTCTGGTGTGTCTTCAATGTCAGCTAGATATGGAGAACCAGATGCTTCCACTTCTTTATATAAGAGGTAATTCTTCTTCAACCTCCTCTTCTCTTTCTTTTTCCTATTCATCATGGTCTTGGTAGATATAGCCTTCTAATCGAAGATAACTGAATCTTCACCAACACTGGTCTTTATTTTTGAATCAGGAAAGGAACTAAAATCTTCAAAAGAGAATAACTTCATTATAGGGAATACAACAAAGGTGAACCTGTGGCTCTGAAACCAATTGAGAGGACCAATTTGGGATATTTCTAACACTGAGAGGGGGGGCGAATCAGTGTTGGGAACTTTTTAAATCAATATAAACTTTTTATCCCTTTACATCTTGACCTGTTAGGATCTTGATTCTCTTATTCTATTTTCCCTGTCGCATTCAATAATAGAAAGCAGTAAAAATATGCACATGATATTTTTACAAGGTTCACCACTCAATAAGAGTAGCTACATCCTTTCGATTCATGGAAATTACCACTGCATGGATTCTCCACTATAATGTAATATGTTGTTACAATGGAGTGGCTAGGAAAGCAATCCACTAGCCAGTGTGAGTCCCTACACTTTAGAGGGGGTGGGAAACAATCCTCTTCCCCGGACTGGTGATGACCTAGTCCAACTTGCAGCCTCTAGCTGGTTCTTTATACTTCCTATGGAGACAGTCTTCTTCCTTCTTGATAATTTAGGTTATGCTCTTGATCTTCTTTAGTGATATTCACTTGATTACTTTCAATGTAGTAGGCAAGCAATTCTTCCTTCTTTCCTTATCTTCTTTTCTAGTGCAACACCAACTGCACTAAACTTCTTATTTATTCTTCTTGGTGAAACAACCAGCTGCACTAAAAATTATTCTCTATTCTTGGCTAGAATCACATACACCAATGTGATTATTCAGACACTGAGGATATGCTCACATAGCATCATCTGAATTTAACTACCCTAACTAATTGCGCGCCAATTTTTGACTTTCATGCCAATCTTTAACTTGCTCACCACTTTATTTCCTTTTTCATATTTTGATGTGATGATCTTGAAATATGACTTGCGTGCAACTTACACTTGCGCGCCAATACTTGCGTGATGATACTTGTGTGTTAATACTTGAGTGCCACTACTTGTGCACCACTACTTGTGTGCCACTACTTGCGTGCCACTTTATTTCCTTTTCCAAAATCACTTCTTTCCTCTCTCTACTATTCATAAGGCTTGCATCACAAGTTATTCAAACTTATGATATTTGTGAAATACAAATCAACAAAGCATCGTCATAGTTACAATGGAAAGTATTGGAACTTCCCTATCTTCCAGCAGCATCATTCCTTCCAATAAAAACTGTATATGACTGGAATCATCATTTCTCCCCCTTTCCTTCATAAGTCATGCATCAAAATTTCTCCTAACTTATGATATTTGTGAAATTAATATCAAAAAAGCATCTTCTGGTTTGATACAATGTGAAATGAATGGCTATCTCAGAATGCCAAGCCCTTCCACATTCTCTCTTCTTCTTCAACTATCATTCCACACTTCATGAAAATCATTTGATTCTATTCTCCAAGGTTGATCTTGCATGGATTTTATGAAATCATGAAGAATTGAATGGTATTATTCAAATCCTCATTCATTTTCAATCATCCTTAGATGGATGATACATCGCTATTCTTCATTGTTTTAAACAATGTGTCACCTTTGACACAAGTTCTTTGAACTTAGGATCACTTCAACAATCGTCTGAATTAATCTTCTTAGAGAATTTCTCAAGTATAACATCCAATGCTGTGATTCCATAAAAATTATCCAAGCAACCTCACTTCAGCCAATCTCCACTAACTTTTTATTACTTCTTCATCTCCTTCTTCATTTTGGCGTGTATTGATAACTGTTGACAACAAATAAAATCTTCATACACAAAGTTGTCCCAACATTTATTTGGTTGTTCAAAATGGGAGATAACAAAATCAGAATGGTCCTCTGAGGGGTACTTCATGGAGTTAATAACATTAAATATCACAAATTCATCTCCAAAATCCATGGAAAGTGTACCCTCATAGACATTTATGATTGTTTTTTTAGTTTTGAGAAAGTTCCTACCTAAGATAATGGGAGAACAAGAATTTAACTAATCATCCTCCATGATAAGCACATAGAAATATGTTGGAAAGATCATGTATCTTACCCAAAAAAGTACATCCTCAAGGACTCCTACAAGATATGTTGTAGCTCTATTCACAAACAACACCACTAATATTGTAGGATTCAACTCACTAACCTATAAAGAAGAGAAAACATAGTGAGGCATCACATTTATGGAAAACCTTAAATCACATAAAGTATTAGAAAAGAGTAACTCCCCTATGGTGCATGGTATGGTGAATGTCCCGGGATCCCTGCACTTTATTGGCATTTCTAGAGTTGGTGTAATGAGTGTTGACACATTTCTTCCAAGACTAATCCTCTTATTTCCCTTGAGACCTATTCAATTGGTACAAAGTTCTTTTTAAATTTTGGCAAACCTTGGGATTTTCTTTATTACTTCAAGTAGAGGGATGTTGATCTTAGCATGCTTGAATCTATCCAAAACTTATTTTTTCATCACTTATTCAAAAATATTCTTGGTTTGTACAACTCTGTTTGGAAATGGAAGGGGTTTAGGAGGAACATCATCAATATTTTTCTTACATTTTTCTTTATCCTTGGGCTTCTCATCAGTGGTTCTTGAATGGGGCCTCTCCGGAGTTGAGGTGAATCCTGGTGGAATGGTAGGTGTATAAGTATAAATTTTTTACTTCCCACTTCTCAATGTGATGTCACTAACATTCCCCTTGGGATTTAGAGTAGGTTGGGAAGGAATATTTCCCAATTTTGTACTTACCAGTTCATGGAGGGCGGTGGAAATCTGGATCATTTGAGTCTTCAAATCTCTCAACTCTGAACCTTGACTTTTTAGATCATTCTATTGATTAAGAAAGATTTGTTTGAAAATATAATTGGTATTAGAATATAACTTTGGTTGAGAAGTCCCTTGTTGTTTACTTGTTGATGCTTGAGCTTCAAATCTTCTATTGGGTTGTTGGAAACCCTGCTGGTAAGGTGGAGTTTGCTGGAAGTTTTGTTGAAAAAGGGGCATTTGTTGTTGTCAAGAGATATACCTCATGTCTGATTAATCCTTTCACAATTTTTTGTATGTTGGTGAAAAGGAATCATACTTATTTTGGGGATGTGGTTATTGTTGCTGCTGATATGGTCTCCCAGGGAATGCTATTACAAAATCCTCTGACTCTTGTAATCATGGGCAGCAGTCAGTTGGGTGGTCTATTTCAGTGAAAATGCCACATAGCCTCGTAGGAGTGGGTTAGGATGTCTTTTGAGAAAAAGTAATATACCTCATCATAGTGGTCAATTCTTCCAACTTAGTATCAATCAAATTATTTTCAAGAGAGGAAGGACTTACCAAATGTACTCCATTAACATGTGGTGTACCTCAATCACCAAATTGTTGGGAGTTTTGTTCCATCTTGTCGATAAAAACACATAACGCTACTAGTATTTTGTCTACCAATTCCCCTTAAGCTATGACATCCACCATGCCTCTCTTCATAGGTTTGAGTCCTTTATAAAAGTACAGGCTGAGTAATTTCTCACTAATTTGGTGATGTGTACATCTTGCACACAACTTCTTGAATTGCCCCAAGTACTCATACATTGACTCCCCTTGGACTTTCTTGATTCGTGATATCTTTTTATGAATGAAATTGTTCTTTGATTCTGGAAAAAACCTCTTCAAGAAAATACTTTTCAAATCATTCCAACATGTTACATATTTAGGTTGTAAGTAATACATCCAATCCTTTGTAGTTCCATCAAGTGAGAATGGGAATGCTCTTTATTTTATTTGATCTTCAGATACATTTCTTGGTTTTAAGGATAATAAAACCAAATTAAATTATTTTATATGTTTATTGGGATCCTCACCATAGTGACCGTGAAATTTTGGAAGTAGGTGAATTAACCCAGATTTTAGTTAAAAGTTTGATTCGAGATTTGGGTATGCAATACAATTTGGTTGATAGTTAATATCTATCACAACCAATTCTATAATGGTTCTATTAGGTTCATTGTTATTATTTTCATCCATTGGTTCTTGTTTTATTTCTGATTCAGAATTATTTCCAATTTCATTTTTACCATAATGGAGGAATTCTCCAACTGGTTGAATGTTGAAACTTCCCATAGATTGAGACTATCTGATTCGAGCTCGAAGGCTATGTTTAATCTCAGGTTCAAGATCTAAGAGATCCTCAGGATTATTTCATGTTAGAAATAAAAAAAATGAAAATATGAAAAGTGGACCATAATAAAAAGATATTAAGTTTGGGTTGATGGTCTGATAAAAAGATAAAAAGAGAGAAAAAATTGAAAACTTCAGAAAGGGGAAAGAAAAAAGAAAGAGGAGAAGAAAATAATAAAATAAAAAATAAAATAAATATCTCTAATTGGTTGAAAAAATTACTTTCCTCCCTGAAAATGGTGCCAATTTGAAAGGCGTTATCATGGGTGCTCTCAAATGATATTCAGTTTTGGGTTATTTAGGTACAGCAGAATAGCTAACCAATGTCGTCTCTCAAAAAATGAAGTAATTTAAAACAACATATTAAAGGTATTTTGAAAATAAAATAAAATAAAATAATCAAATTAGAAGGATGGGGGTTGTTCATTTTTTATAAAATAATAATAATATGTATTTTTTAAGAAGATTGTATTTTTTTAAATGAAATTTGATTAATAAAACACAACAAGAATATGTTTTTTAGAGAATATTTTAAAATGCATAATCGATCTAACACTACCTATTAAATTAATTATTGATCATTATAATTTAAATTAACATCAAATTAATTATGATCCCCTAATTTTTTAATCTTTGTACCCTCGGAGATTTAACATTACCATAAAGATGAAAAGAGTTAAACCCTAGGCCAGCTTCAGAACATGAAATCGCATCACCCTATTTTGATTGTCATTTTAAGACTAGATTATGGTTAGTGGTAAATTAGGGAATAAATCCATTCTATGAATAAAGATGAATTGATTTTAGTTACTATATTTTAATTCAACCAAATTATCCCATGTGCTTTTGTTTCATCTGTTAAGGTCACGCTCTTAAAATTCACACATTACACGACCTCGTGTGTTTTTCAGGAATTTTTAAATTACATTAATAGTTTAAATTAAATTAAAAACTAAATTAATAGATAAATTTATGTGAATTATAGTATATCATTTATTCAAAATAAATTAATTAATAATGTAAGAGGTAGACTGATTACTAAAAATAACTACTCTTATATGGGTGGTGTAGTCATTGTAGAAATGTTTTGCATTCACAGGGGTTTAGAAAGGGTATAACCCAATATTGTTTATACTCTTGAATTACAACACAAATAGGAAGACTAATATAATAATAAAATTGAAAATAATAGAAGAAATATAAGATAAAGTAAGAATTTATTAAAATCACATTAATATTACAAAGTGAAGAAGAAGAAGGCTCCGATTAAGGGATCCTAGCTTCAAGAGATGTTCCTCTTGAAATGCATTGAGAAATAGAGTGAAACCAATTCTAATCTTCCTAAAATCTCCAAATTCACTCTCCAACCCCTCAAAATGAGAAAAACCAATTTATAGATTGGAGGGGAGGCTAGGTTTCAATTAGTTTCAAGTGCGAATGGGGAAATTCGGACAAATATTTTATTCTCAGTTGCACTGACTATTTGACCTTCAAAATGCGTGAACCATCTATCCTTACGGCAAGATGATTTGTGATAAATTATGTTCTCGATATCTTCTCTAAATTTGGATCCAATACAAGAAATTATGTAGAAGTTATGGTCCAAATACAGAATTTATTTTCAATGTTGAAAGTCCAGCCCAACTTTGACTTCATGGCCCATGTTTTCTAATCAATGCATGATTTACCTCCAATGTAATGAATAAAAGTTGTATAAAATTAAGTCAGGAACATATTTACAAAATATTAAGTTCAAATAATTCAAATAAAATTATTTATGTTTGAAATACTATAGTTAATTTCTAAAGGGTAAAATTAGAATTTTCATCAAATTTTCAAATGAATGATCTAATCCCAAATATTTTATAAATAAACATATTTAAAAAAATGTGAGGAAAGTTTTTCATTTATTATCAATAAAATATTCAACAAAATTGTGTTTTATCCCCCCCCCCCCTACAGGGTAGGGTGCAGGTCCTCGATGACCTAGAATGGAACCCCATTGTGATCCCAAGGCACGATTCCTCGACCTTCAAAGTGCCCCCCCCCCCATCGGAAAGGGCACGATTCCTCTACCTTCCAAGTGGAACCCCCATATTGAATAGGTTGAATTTTCTCAATGACCGAGGTGGAACCCCACTATTGTACCAATTTGTGGGTCCCCATGACACTAGAGTGGAACCCCCCATCGGTATGGGTGTGGGTCCTCTAAGACTGGTATCAGAGTGGAACCCCCTAATGCACTAGGGCTCAGGTACTCTACATAGAGTTTGTGCCCATTCTAATGTGTGACACAGTGACGAGACTTGGTTTGACATACCTTGGGGCTCACGAGAAAGAGGGACTATTTCCCCACCAAGACATGTTCTTGTGACGCATCCTAAAACTATTTAGGCGAGTCAGTGCTCCCTAAAGCAGATGGTATCAAGTTATTGTGATTGAGTCCCTTATACTTGTGTATCCTCAGTAGACATATGAGGTGCTGGGAATTGTAGATGGACTTCCCTTAGAACTATTGGTGACTCTTCTTCTTAGGATGAGTTGTGAGATGAAGATACCCTTACTCTCTCATTTGGGATTCTTTGACTGAGCATATATATATATATATATATATATATATATATATATATATATATATCATGTTTCAGTATCCACTCCTGGGGTTTTGGTTACTCTCCTTCCAAGAGCGGAAAAGACACGCAGGGTATGCCACATGCTTTCCGTGTCTATATTCTCATGGTCGAATGATCCTACTCTCCTGATATAGGTAGAGAATACTTGATGATAAGTTCATCTTCTCACTGTGTCGAGATCTTTGTGATTGTATGAGTTTACTTTCACTCTATTATTGTGTTGATTTGTACTATTTTACCTTACCTTATTCTCTATACTTCTTTCATCTTCAGTGTATCTCTTATTGCTTCTCCTTCACCCTTTCTAGAGTGTTCTACTGGGTATGTATATACTCACCCCTGCATGGGCTTCTCCCAACATGTGATGTGTATTTTATAAATGACAGATAGGTTGATTGTGACTTTATAGGAGCTTAGGGATACAAGGTGCTTGGATCGTGTATAGTATTCATAGCATGGGATTTAGGAGCTGGACTCTCTTAACTATTTTACTTTTCCAGTTTTGTCAGGTCGGGATAGGTTTCTTGTTAGGAATGTATTTTTTCCCTTTACTTTCAATTTATAGTACTTTACTCTCATATTGTCTAAAGGTTCATGCACGCTTGGTTTATTTTATAGTAGTGTTTCATCTTTTATTTCTTTCCTTGTGCACGTTTTCATTGATTTGGATATGTACGTGTGTAATGGTTTTTAGGAAAAGGTCTCCCCAAGTTTATTGTGCCTTCATCACTTGTCACCACACCCTGATCTATAGAGGCAAGCTTGGGGTAGTTGTTGTTCAAGCCCCATATTGGGTCGGGACATGAAAGATTGGTATCAGAGTTGGTTTGACCCTTGGGATATTGTTCATACATTCCCTAAAAAGGTTTTGATTGGGTTTAGGGAAATAGTTTCAAAGTTTCTCAAGTGTGGATCTCAAGTCAGGGAGTCTAGTGATGGTGTGGAGGCCAACGTATCTATTCACCAGGACCTTGACTACCTGCTTTCCAACTCGGTATGCTGAGACATTTGTTGCAGGGATTAATGGTACATGTATCATATAGGATTGAGAATTTTACTATCCTTCTTCATTCATATCCCTAATGTTGCGTTTATATATATATATATATATATATATATATATATATATATTCTCAAATTATCATGGTACATCTCGAACACTTTTGAGATACCTCCATGATGGCAGCTTTCCAGGATACATGCTCTGGTTTGTGACAACGACCATGTGAGTGATGAGGGCTCGATTTAGGGTCTATCCTGCGATCCCCTAACACTAGATGGGATAGTAGCAGAACCTCCACGTATTGATCATAATATCACCCCAACAGAGTAGGCTGAAGACATGTACAGGATGAGTGCACTCCACGAGTTACAATGTGAGAGACCGTTGAGGTTCCACAATGAGCAAGATCCTTAGGAAGTAGAGGATTGGCTAGAGTCGATGTTCCACATCTTCAGGACTATTCGGACCCCAATGTATCGGGTGGTGGCATAGGCAAACAACATTTTCCATGGAGCAATTGGGTGTTGGTGGAGCCTCATTACACAGATGCAGGATGAGTCGACACTCTCATGGGATGACTTTCAGCAGTTGTTCTGTGAGGAGTACTACCCCTCCTTGTGCTCAGTTCATATTCATGAGCTTCTGGAGTTGTAGTAGGGAGGGATAATAGTGACTGAGTATGCAGAGAGGTTCAAAAACCATATTCAGTACTCTCTTGACATGATCTAGGATGGATAATTCTGAGCATGAAAGTTTGAGCATGGAATCTATAGAGATATCTGAGCCAGCGTAGTGCCCCTGTACATCCCCACCTATGTCGGGGTGCTGGAGGAGACACTTGTGGCTAAGAGATTTATGTAATAGGGACTCCAGATATCTAGATCTAGCAGTGGGGGTGACATAGCTAAGTTTTTTTTTTGCATCTAGCAGGCGCCATTTGGTGGGATCTTGGCATAGGAAACCCTTTCGTGAGTAGACTTAGGCACGTGGTCATATAGTATAGGGGTAGCGCAGGGCACTAGGTCATGCCAGAGAGGGTCGGTTCTATTCTTGTGATGGGAAAGATCACATGTCATGAAACTAACTAACCTGACATGCTGATTATTATAAGTAGATAGTTGGTTGACCACCATGGCAAAGGCAACGCCATGATCAAGGTTCTCCTAGGAGTGGAAATAGTGGTCCCCAGGAAGGTTGACTTGGAGGAGGAGTAGGAGGAGTTATGGGTGGTGCAAGTCACTATAAGATCCTTCCACCACCACAAGGTGACCTACACTAGTCTTAGGTAACTAGTAGTTGGGGTTGTAGATAACTGCAGGTTTTGGATGTCTATAATCCCATAGTGCACAAGATGATAAATGGTACGCTCTATGTCCTTTCTTCCTTCTGCAGTAGAAATTTGTAGACACTATTATGAGGTAATATTTTCTTAGTTTGTGATTTTTAGGAATGCAAATATTTTAAGAAGAGAATAATGTATAGGCCATGGATTCACCCTGTAAAACTTTGAAATATTACAAGGAATATTTTCGAATCTAGGTGCTGAGATGGTGTGTGATTATGAGGAACGATGATCCCATAATTAATTTTATAATATTATTAAAAAATATTTTTATTACACACATTTTTTTTTAATAAATAATGTAATATATCCTAAATGGAAGCTTGAATCAGAAATATGAGGGTACGGTTGAGTCCATAATGTGGTGTTTATCCTAGGCGTGACATAACTGTTGTCGGTGCGAGTCATCTGTAGAAAATATTCACTGAGGACACAACCCTAAATAAAATTATTTTATTTTTAATGATAATCTAAATAAATCATGAATGGAAACTTGGATTAGAAATATAAGACCACTGTTGAGTATATAATGTAGTGTTTTCCCTAGGAACGACTTACAGTTGGTCAGCACAGGACGTTCAGATTATACAGTCATTTGAAGCACGATTAAGTGGATTGACTAATTAATTAATTAATTAATTAATTAATCTTAAATATAATTCTTAGGTTATAAATAGACGTTTATGAAAAATCATCAGGGTTATCTGCATAACCCTGGGATCATTGGTAAGAGTTCTTATACCCCTTCTGTTGGCAGATCACAATGAGATTATAGATCGGGAAAGATCAGGATGTAGCGAACACAATGACTTCCTCCAATCATTAGATGGTATGTTTTTTATTAGTGATTGATTAAATTTTGAGGTAGGACTCATAATTTCTTTTTTTCCCTTTTGATTAAATTATTGAGCAGATCGATCATTGTTATTCGATCTGGGCCCCTTTTCATCCCTTTCATGTGCAACGTACAGAAATTAATTTATTGTCAATTGTTTTCTAAACCTTGGATCCCCATTCTTGATTGAATATCCAAGAATACATGGCCTCTATCTATAAACATTTATTCTTTATGTTTTCCCCCATCGTTATTCATGTTTTTCATCATTAGTCTATGGGTTCCCTATTCGACATTGTCGGGGTGGGTTCAAGTGTGATCGAACCCCCATATTCGTTGTGGTGGCATGAACAACATGCAAATTGATGGTTTGGGGATAGTTTGATAAATGAGAGGGGTGATGCTTGGTCAATGTATCAGATCAGCACCGTAGATGCATGTTTATGATTGGATGTGGTTTGAGATTTGGTCAATAACCCCCATTTTTCCCGGTTGTGCACGGTGATGACTTGACAGTGGTTGAGCTCATATCTCTGATGAGGTGTTTGGACATAGTCAACATGGTGAGCATTAATAAATATTTTTTATAATTATAATAGTTTATGGATAATAATGTTTAAATGAGATTTATATTTTGAATTTAAAATTAAATGGAGAAGATAAAATTTGATGAAGGAGATTGGGGGAGGCGTGGTGATGGCACACCTATAATGAAGATATTTCCCCTCCCCCTTTGATTTTATTTATTATAAATAATAAATGTGTTAAAATGTAATGAAGTAATTGAAAATAAATAAGGGTGATTTGTGCACCTCTGATGCGCTTCATGAAGGAGGAGGGGATTGTGCGTGGATATCCCTCATTTGATTATCATTATATAATAATAATAATAATAATAATAATAATAATAATAATAATAATAATAATAATAATATCAATTATTGTTGTTGTTGTTGTTGTAAAATGATTAGTTTGGCCACAAATATTCTATACGACATCATTTTGACGAACCATAAGTGGCGGTGTGATCCTGAAATTGAGACGGTCGTTTTAAGACTGATATTGGATACCTTTTTTAGACTTCTGCCTCATGTCAACGAAACACCCAATAATAATAAAATAATTATCATTATTTGATCTTGTATCCGACATATCTCTATCACATAGTGTTAGTATGATGAACCATTTTTGATGTTGTGAACCTAAAATTAAGATAGATATTTCAAGATAAATTTTGAATATTTAATTCGAACTCATGGCTCGGGCTCACGGGATTCCATTCAATCATAGTGCAGTGAAATATGAATTTTTTATCGGGTGTATAATTAAGGAAAATGAATAGTCAATCATGTGCATTTTTTCATGAGGATTTTAATAGTGTGATCTATATATTTTATTTCAGGATCGAGACGTGGGCCTCATGAGGCACTATTCATGCATAATGTAGTGAAATGTAGCTTCTTCACTGGGTGTCTGAATTGAGAGAATGAATAGTCAGTCCTATGTGATTTTCCGCAAGTACTGCAATAGTGTGATCTGTTTGGTTATTTATGGACATTTGAAGAGGAATTTCATTGAAATTGCATTTTTTTTCTCTTCGGACCAATGATGAGAATCCTGAGCTTGTTAGCCTTTTGGCTATATATGTCATGTACTCTGGTAGTACACTGGCACGCCTATGGGTACATGTACACATCTTAGTACATAAGTATGGATGGGTACATGGTTAGGCAATAAGGTGGGGTCACACGTCGTGTGGGACCCATATTCACCATGTACCTCATTATGAATATTCTACCTCTTGTATCTCCTTCATTTGAACTCATAATTTGGCTCATGAGTATCCTATCCTGAGTGTTTATCCACATAAAACGTGATTGTGCCCTTAGAAGTAGCTTTTGAGATAGGATGTGAAATGTTCTAGGCACAAAACCTATTGGAGGTGATGTTTGATGATGGTAGTGGTTATACATGATCACTAGAGACTTCTTACAGAGTAGAAAGCCCCATTGGTAAGGGCACAGGTCCTCTAAAATTACTTATAAGTGTAACCCCTATCAGGTAGGGTGTGGGTCCTTTATGACTTAGAGTGGAACCCCGTTGTGATCCCAAGGCACGGGTCCTTGGCCCTCATAGTGAAACCCCCCATCAGAATGGGCACAGGTCCTATACCTTCTGAGTGGAACCCCTTATCGGATAGGGCGTTAGTTCTCAACGACCAGGGTCGAACCCCCCTATTGTACTAGGGTGTGAGTCCCCATGACACCAGAGTAGAACCCCCATCAGCATGGGAATGGGTCCTCAATGACTGCTATCAGAGTGTAAACCCTTGATACACTAGGCCATGGGTCCTTTACATCGATTTTGTGACCACTCGGCTATGCAGAACAGTGAAGAGACATGATTTGACTTAACTTTGGGCTCACGAGAAAAAGGGATGCTTTCCCCACCAAGATGTGTTCTTATGAAGTGGCCTAAAATTGTGAAGGTGAGTCAGTGCTACCTAAAGTATATATTATCAAGGTTTGGTTATTGATTCCCTTGGACTTGTGTGTCCTCGGAAGATGCATGATGTGTTGGGCATCATAGTTGGACTTACCTTGGAATTGTTGACGACTCTTCTTATTGGGATAAGTTGTGATATGGAGATCCCCTTACTCTCTCGTTTGGGATTATTTGACTGAGCATATATATATATATATATATATATATATATCCCGGTTTAGTACCCACTCCTTGGGTTTTTGTTACTCACCTTCTAGAAGAAGCGAAGAGGTTTGGGTGTTGACGCTCCTTTCATCACAGAATCTAAAGATCGGAAAAGGGAATATCTGAGCTCAAAGTGATTCATCCTTTGAAGAAAACATCAAAAATCGACAAAGGCAGGAAGAAAGGATCAACAGCAACTGCACCGCGCAAGTTATAGCACTGTCGCGCAAGTACACTTGCGCGACGCTCTTGGTCGCGCAAGTGACTTGCGCGACCTAAGTGGTACCCGCCCGGTAACCGCCCGGGGTCTTCTCCTGCCTATAAATAGACCATGTGGGCCCCCCATTCGGGAGGATCTTTTTCCAGAAACTCGGATTGAAGCTCCCGACGCCCAAGTCTCTTCTCAATGCTTTCGGAACACTTCTAAGGTAATTTATTACCTAGAACGGAAGATCTAAAGAGAAGAAGGAAGGCCTAAGTGTTGAAACTTATCAACACTTGCACGCCGACTTATTTCCTTCAATATAACTTGCGCATCCCTTTTCTGGAAGAACCTCAAGAGGATTCTAAAGTGATTAATAAAGAGTCTCTCAAGTATGCTAATGCTGGTTGAAAATCGCGCAAATACCCCACATGTCGCGCAGGTATACCTGTGCGACCAATACTTGCGCGCCCACAGAAGACTTGCGCGCCTTTCAAGACTTGCGCACCCCTACCTTTTTTGGGTGCCCATCTTGCCCATTTTACCCATCTTAAGCCATTACACCTTTCCTTTTCAAGATTCAGTCTTCAAGACACTCTTCAAAGCCATTTATGGCATGATTTCTTGATTTGACTTCCTTATCTGAAAGGAATTCTGTGGAATATCTCTCAAAACCTAGTGATTTAAATATCCTTATGTCACTAAATATGGAGAGTTCATTCATTCAACCTCATCCTTTAAGATAAGAGAATCCTTAACTTGGGTCTCCTTTTTTAGGAATAATCCCCTGTTATAATTCCTTAACTTGGGCATCCTCCTTAGGAGTAAGCCCCAAATTCTTAAAGTTCCCAAACTATGGGCATCCTCCTCAGGAGTAAGCCCCGAGTCCCTTAATTTGGGCATCCTTATTAGGAGTAAGCCCCAATCTCAAATATGGGCATCCTCCTCAGGAGTAAGCCCCAAACCTTAATCCCTAACCTGGGCCTCCTTTTTAGGAGCAAGTCCCAGTCATAATATTGGGCTTCCTTTTCAGGAGTAATCCCCAAGTCCCCTAACCTGGGCCTCCTTTTTTAGGAGCAAGTCCCAGTCATAATCTTGGGCATCCTCTTCAGGAGTGAACCCCAAGTCCCTTAATTTCTCTTAACCAGTCCTAAATTACGTTTGATATGGGGTTCCTTCTCAGGAGTAAAACCCAATTATCAATCCTCTCCTAATTTGGGTTTCCTTCTCAGGAATAAGTCCCAAGTTAGAGTATTCAAATCTCTATAAAGCACATATACCTTTATGGACCCTGTTCCTGGATTTTATCCCTAAAAGTAAATCCTAAACCTTCATCTATTTGGATAGTCATACATACATAAGCCCCAAAAAAATTCTTATGATTGCATCTTTCATGGCACAATTGTCTAATTTTTACCAATACCTCTTGTTTCTCACACCGAGCATGACTCACGTGAGCTTAGAGTGTAAAAGTAATTGTGACATCCTGCTTTGAGCCATCAATCATAAAAATCATACTCCATTACTCGAACTACGTGGGTTCTGATTCCTTTTCCAAAACAAAGGATACGTAGGTAGCCCATTTATGGGTTCAATCCCAACTTTGAAATAATCCATGTCCTTCTGAATGATGATAAACTTCAAGTGCCCCACTGAGTGGCTTTAAAACCAGCCTGGTCATCATAATGACCAAGATACTTTTATATAAATGTTTTGAAGGATACCATTGACCAAGAATCTCTAAACAGATATAGATGATTCTCTATTGATGAAGAACCTCGAATACATATAAAAGATTCTCTAAATTTCTTGCATATTTAATCATTGATTGTTAAAACTAAAGGAAAGCACATTTTATACTTGGTAATGTAATAAGGATTCATGAACATAACTTAAATCTATAAAGAGAGTCTCGGAGTAGACAATAATTCCCCTCAAAAAGGTGTGATGAGTCCGACCTCCCATCCTCTCGGCCAATGTAAATTCCTAAGATTCATCAGTCCACAAGCTAATGAGAACCTACCTTTGGAAAGTAGGTCCAAACGGATGTGGAATCATTGGATGTTTCCGGTTCTACGAACAAACCCGCTAGAAACCGATCGGAACGTTTGAATCTCCCGTCCAGGAGGTCATCCCCGAAATCCGTGCGAAACAAAAAATGGTGAACCCGACGTGAATCCTTAACCAAGTTAAAGTGATGTTCTTCTTATTTGTTAGGCCCCTTTGGGCCAACAAAGCAATCATTGACATGTGCTCATCCAAAAGATGCAGTGGCCGGATTCATCTTGATTATGTCTGTTATATGGAACAGGCACTCTTTTCTCAAGATCTTCTGCAAAATGGCTTTCCTTAAATTCACCCCTGTGAATACTGCTGCTGTAAACACCTCTACTGTGAGGTCTGCTGCTGTGAAAACCAATGTTGGTACTCCTGCTGGAACGTCGTCCGCTCTGAGGATGACATCACCAACTCAGCGTCTTCAACGCTGGGTTTCTAATGCACTGGTTAAGGAGTACCGTCGCAACGGTACTATCCCAACTCTGGAGGCCGCTCGTCAAGCCCTCCAAGTTAACAACTCTACCTGGTCGTCCGGACAATGGCGGCCAGCGATCAAGAAGCAGGCGGTGCTGACTACCGTCTCCAACCGTTTCGGGTCGTTATCCCCGGAACGCAATTTCCATTCACTCCCTTACTCTGAGGAAGTGAATGAGCAGGTCCCGCAGGACCTTAATTCAAAAAGACAGGATTCCTTCTCAAGGGCTCCCATCAACAATCGCCGCCAGACTCGTGCGGTAGTGCGCCCTCAACATGATGAGGGTACCGACTCCAGGCATTCAGCTCAGGTTCCTCGAACCCGAGCAGGCAAGATGAACCGCCAGAGACGGAATCCGGTTAACAATGGGCAGGTTGTCATCCCTGCCATCTCTGGAGAAGTCCACCAACCTAACTTGGTGGAAAACAACGAGAAGGCACACACACCTGCCCATTTTAATTCTGCTGCCCAGCAGACTCGTATGGCAGCATCACGCCAATCCCACCAGGCAATTCCAGCGGAGTACTATAGGTAGGAACATACACCTGCTTATACATCACCAGTTAGTCAGCAGGATCGTCTGACTACATATGATGGATCTCGTCAACCGCGTTTGGCGAAGTGTAATCAGCAGGCACATACACCTGCTAATGCTAATCAAGCCTACCAACAGTCTCGCTTGGTAGCGCACGGAGAAGTCAGTCGGAAAGCCCCGACGACAAACAGGAGGCAGACTCAACTCTTTTCCTCCACACTTGAGTACTGTCAGGATTCACTGACAGGAAAAGGAGGACAGGAGCAGGCACATACACCTACTCCAAGCCCGGAATGGATGTATATCCCCGTTCCGGCGGCTGAAGTCACCAAACATATTTTGTCAATGGTGAAAGAACAGAAGCAAATTCCTGCTCATATTCTGGATGCTTACCAGGATATCATAACAGCTTCAGCATCATCTCAGGGACAGACACATAAATCTATCCCTAGCAGTGGAGTGACACATCAACGATTCACTCCGGAACAGACACACACATCTGTTCCAGTCCAAGAGGGTTATGGGGCATACTCCCCCATATCATACGGACAACCAAGTCAGGCACATACACCTGATTTGAGTGGAGATCGTCAGCCTAACCTGACCATCTTTCCTGATCAGGCACATACACCTGCTCAGAGTAACCACTTTCGTCAACAAGTGGTTTCTAAAGTGAGTAAGAAGGCATCTAAGAAAAAGATCCGCCCAGCACAGTCAGGAGATCAAAGGCCAACCTGCAACAAGGCCTTGCTCGATGCTGGAGTTCTTGAAGCTCTCAGACATTTATCTGTCGGAATTCAAGATTCTACTCCCTCAGTTCCCAATAACGGGAACATTAATTTTGAAGGTCTTCAACAGACACTTCCTCATGAAGGCTTGCTTCATGAAAGTTCGGTCAATCTTGAAGTTTCTTCTTCAGATGAGAGCCACAGGAACCCTCTGTGTGGTCAGAAGACCAAGGAGCAAGAGATTTCATCTTTTGCTGTAACCCATTATGGTGGTCCTCCCCATGATGATGAACTTCGCTGCGAAAGTCCTCTCCACAGTAGTGATTCACATTGCCTGGAAAATACTCCATTGAATAATGTAGTGCCGATAAATCCCTCTTATCTTGAGGAACTTGCAAATGCGAAACCAGTCATATCTGATGCTTTATCGCTAACAAGTGAAATACTTTCTCAATCAGAAGATATCCCAGGGTGTAGGTCATTCTCCGAACCACCCCTAAGTCATGCATCTTCCAGTTTTATTAATGATCTCTCTACCAATCTTGTTGAATCCAATGAAGCAACAAGGAAACACCAAATCTGGTCAAAACAGGTAGAAGAATCTTCATTTAATGATAAAGAGGAAATGCTGAACATGAGGAAAAAACTGGCAAAAGGTGAAGTACCAGTCATGTTTTGGCATTTGGCTAACTCCCAGTACGACATTCCAAAGATGTTGACGGATGATGGAATCCATGATATTCGTCTAAACATATGGAAAACTCTTTGTCAATTAAAGAAGAAGGTATTATCTTATGATGAATATAAAAATCATCTTAAGATAATAGAAGGGCTACAACGTCAGATTGATTTGGCATCTCTATCAGTCTCTCAGTATCCGAAGGCTGAAAAGAAACAGAGAACCCTTCAACGTTCATGCCTTGGCACACTAAGAAAATTGCGTCAGTTAATTGCCAATGCTCCATCTGATGTTCATATCAGAGGATGGGGTGTTCACAGAGCACTACATTTCACAGTGCTTTCCAGTCAGCAAATCCCGCCGAAAATGGTCTCATGCAATGTTATTGCCCATGGCCGGCCACAGTCAATGGGCTTTGTTCATAATCAAAAGCTTGCTCAAGAACAGGCTTCAACTAGTTCCTCTCAAAATCAAGTATATAGAGAACAAGTTGTTGAATTGCTCCTACATCAAGCAGGCGAGAATATTGCACAAGCCTCTCGTCTGGAGCAAACACGTCATCAAATGACAGAAGTTTCGGAAATCATCCAACGGTCTATTGAACCCGGTGATAAAAGTGGATACAGGTTAATGCATCCAGCTAATTTACGAACTAAGATTCTCAATATCAAGAGAGATTTTAAGAAGATCTCAGACATAGCATGTCAAGAGACACCCCAGCTTGTCAGACTGGGGACTTCTCTAACCCAACCCTCAGAGTCAACAAATGGGATTCTAGGAGTTGAGCGGAAGCAGCAGGAACATCCCCAGTCCACCGGACTGGGGAATTTTTCAAATCCTCAATCCCTCCCTCATAGAAAGTCAGTATTCTCTCGATTAGGGAATAAGCCTCAAGAGGAACGAAGAGCCAAGCTATCAGGAGATTCTCTCCAAGTGACGGTTCTCCAAGAAGTTCCTGAGGGATCAAGTCAACGGAATTCCATGTCTCATCATGGACATGAAATAAGACAATATCACAGAAATGCTGATAGAAAGGATTCCATGCAATATTCATCCATTAATGTCATCAATGTCGTTGCTGCTGATTCACCAGATGAGGCTCAATCAGAGGGATCAGACGAAGAGGTTCCTGCTCAAGAAGTTGTGTACACAGACCTAAATGAAGAAGGTGTGCGCACACGTAATCAAAGGCTTACCCAAAATCTGGGTATTCCTTCAAGTAATCCACTTCCCCCTCTCCGAAAAGGATCCAATAAGGGGAAAGGGAAGAATCAGGTTACTTCTCACCCTTCCTCTGAAGGAGGTCAATCGCTCTCATTACAGCAAAGGTTTGCACAACAGGAGGAAGAAATGAAAGAATTAATAAGGTTGAATGCTGAACTACTTCAGAGTAGTCTTCTTCTTAAGAATGCTGAAGTCCGACAGCCGAAGGAATTTTTTGTAACTACTGAGATGGATCAGGAATATCCTCCTTTATCAGTACACCCTCAGAGGTCTAATCCTACGGGTCAAATGCAACAACGGTTGGCAGAACTACCATCAGTTGCAGCACCAACCACCACGTCTGTCCAAGCTCCATTCATTGAACCTACCCAAAACCAAGTTCAACCTGATGTTTCTCAAAAGTTAATAACTACTATTGAGTCATTAACAGCTCGGTTAGAAACTATGGAAGGGAAACGGGCGCAAGTTCAACCTGAAAAGAATGTTTACCCTGAATGGGTAGATTCAATTTCTCCTCCATCTAGTTTTGGAAACCCTATTTTCCCTACTTTCAATGGATCAGGCGACCCCGAACAACATTTGATGCATTACGTGTCTTGTTGTGATCCTATGATGGGAACTCCAGAGCAGCAAGAAGCAGTGAAACTCAGATGCTTCGTGCGAACCTTGCAAGGACCATCTTTTGTCTGGTATACAAGCTTGCAATCCCGGTCAATCATCGGATGGGAGGATCTTCGTCAAAAATTCCTTCTTCAGTTTAACTCAACTTTGCCAAAAACGACAGTTTTCGATCTTACAAACTGCAAGCAAAGGGAGAATGAAAGAGTCTCTGATTTCATTGCTCGTTGGAAGGGATTAACGTATTCCCTGAGTTTAGCACTCCCTCGGGAGGAACTGTTGCCAATCTGTGTGGAAAATTTGCGTGACGAATTACGCACGCCATTGATCCCTGTGAAATACACAGGAGGGTTTCGAGACCTTACTTAAATCGCTCAACAGATTGAAGATTCCCTTATACAGGCTAAGGTTAAATCTCGTATAATTCCATCAGCTCCAGGAAGGAGAATGGGTAAAGCGGAAACTGCTACAGTTATGCTTAAACAAGCACCTGTACCTATTTCTACTTCAAAACCTTCATCTTCTCGAAGGGCTCCACCTCCTGAACGCCAACAACAAAGGTTGTTTCATCCAAATGATCAAAGAGATCAACGACGAAAACAATTTGAGGATTTGAAGAGTAAAACATACTCTTTCCGGAGTGAGCAAGTTCCTGGTTACTTCATTTCACCTCTGGAAAATAATTTGGTTCAATTACCAGTGCCCAAGAGGCCAAACAAGGAAGGAGATGAAGACCGTCCCAATTATTTTCCCTTTCATAAAATGTTAGGGCATCCCATCCAGGAGTGTTTTGTCTTTAAAGACCTCCTGTAAAAGATGGTCGACTTGGGACAAGTCAAATTGAAGGGTTCTTCAGCTCATGTAGCGTGTATTATCGCTATAGATCCAGAGGAAGGAGGCGAGTGGCAGGAAGTCAAAAGCAAAACTGCAAAAAAATATGATGATTGGATGGTCAGAAAGACAATCAATCGGACCCATTCCATTTTGCGAACACAATTGAAGAAGCCAATTGTGTCTCCTACAAAAGCTGCAGTAAAGCCTCCATCAAAAGACAAATCCTCAAAAGGGCAGCGCAATTCAAAGAAGAAAGAGGAATCAGGAGAAGATGAGTATGTATCAAAGCCTAAATTGTCTTTGACTCTGGCAGATTTCATGCCATCTACTTCAAAGCAACGGGCACCGCCCCATCAAACGGCACAGCCTAAACAGGCTAGTCAGGCAGGGTCTTTATCAGACGAAGAGTTGATCTTTGGTTCTGTTAATATGATTCAATTAACAGATCCATATTCCAGTCTTGATGAGCCTGAATTCCCTGTATCAAATAAGGGAATCCGAGGAAGTTCTAGAGGTTCAGGATACAGGGGAAGACGTGGATCTTTCCGAAGACACTACTCCAATTTTACCCCTGCTAGCACTGTATATGCAGCAGAAACTCGTGGTAGATCCCTTCAGCGAGCTCAAAAAAGAACAAGCAAGTTCTTCTGCCAATGACCAACTCAGTTTTGGCACAGTTATTTTGGAAGACCGATTAAAGGTTCCATCTTCTTTATCTCAGCAAGTAAATGGATCTAATCAGTCTAATCTTCCAAAACCAAGGATGTTGCCAACTTCAATACAAGATGCATCAGCTTCCAAAGCATCTGCTTCCAAGGTACCTGCTAAACCTCATATTCCTGTTGGGAAATGCAGACCTCTAGGTCAAAAGTATGATATATTGAAACACTTGGCCCAAGTACCAGCCAAGTTATCAATTTTGGATGCTTTGAATCTGTCAAAAGATCTTTGGGAAGCACTCATCGAAGCTTTGTCAAGTCCTCGGGAGTTTGAAGCTAAAATTGTTGCAGCTGAAGTCTATCACATAGAGAATAATCCTGTAGAATGCCATGCAGTGATATCTTTTACTGATAAAGATGAAGATGATGTTGTGCATGGGCACATAAAACCTCTCTACTTATCTGGCAAAGTCAATGTTGTAGATATCCGAAGAGTTTTCATTGACAATGGTTCAGGAGTCAACCTCATGCCCATTCGTACACTTCGTCGATTGGGCCTCACAGAATCTGATTTATCTCCTTCTACCATGATGTTACAAGGATATGATAAAAATGAACAAGAACCACTGGGAGAAGTTACACTCAGAACTCAGTTTGGAGATCTTGTATCCAATTCGGATTTCATGATTGTTGATCAAGTCTCAGCTTTAAATATCTTGCTTGGAAGACCCTGGCTACATCAGCATGCAGCTATTCCTTCATCATACCATCAATGTCTCAAATACTATTTCGATGGTCAAGTTGGAACATTGTATGGTGATAAGGCCCCATTCAAGACATGTGAGTCTCAATACATTGAGGCGGAATTTTATCACATGAAGGGAAGAGAAAAATCTACAATGAAGGAAATTACCAAAGTTAATGCTCCATATGGTTTGGAGAAAATTCCAATAAATCCATTTTCACATGTGAGTATAGATTATGTGTTACCTATCAGTCAAATTGACAAAATAGGCCCAAATCAAGATACTCTTATGGAAAGATCCATAATGTCAATTACGGCGATCGAGCCAGACAACATGGGAGAAATTGGTAACCTACCAAGCAATGATGAAAGCATAAGTGGTGACGTTTTCATTTCATCTGCTGAAGTCCAACAAGTCTATACTTCTCTAATCAGGCCAGAAGAAGTTATAGCAACACCAGAGGTGAATAATGATGTCGATACTCAATCCATCGTCTCCTCTTTATTTCCCAAAGAAGACCCTTTATCATCAATAGGGTCGGAAATGGAAGCTTCTTCTTCAAAATGTGAAAATTTTGACATCTCTTATGATCATGAGAATTTCGTTTTTTCATCTACTTTTCAAGTAGAAACGGAAGAAATAACACATGATGAAGAGGAAGAGGAAGATCTTAGAGATGCTCCTCCAGCATTTGAAGAGGGTATCTCTACCACTGTGGATGAACTCAGAGAAATAAATCTGGGTACAGAGAAAGATCCACGCCCCACTTTAATTAGTGCGGCCATGACCCTTGAAGAGAAAGAGATGTATATTTCTTTTCTAAAGAAAAATAAAGATATTTTTGCTTGGAATTATACAAAAATTCCTGGGCTTGATCCTGATGTTGCTACTCATCATTTGGGTTTACCAAAATAACATCGAGGTTTTAAGCAAGCCGCGAGAAGAACACACCCAACCTATGCTTCCAAAATTGAAGCTGAAGTGGATAAGTTGATCAAATCCAACTTCTTCAGAGAAGTTCAATATCCCAAGTGGTTGGCTAATATTGTCCCTGTAAAGAAGAATAATGGACAAATTAGGGTTTGCATCGATTTCAGAGATCTTAATCGGTATTGTCCTAAAGATGATTTCCCAGTTCCGATTACAGAACTTTTAATTGATGCGACGGCTGGCTATGAAGTATTTTCTTTCATGGATGGATATTTCGGATATAATCAGATCCGAATGGCCCCAGAAGATGAGGAATATACAGCCTTCAGAGCTCCTCAAGGTGTGTTTTGTTACCGGGTGACGCCCTTTGGTTTAAAGAATGCAGGTGCAACATATCAACGCGCCATGCATCGTATCTTCAAACCTCTTTTAGGTAAGTTTGTTGAATGCTATGTAGATGATTTGGTGGTTAAATCTAAACAACGTTCTAATCACTTGGCTGATTTGGAAGTCATATTCCACAAGCTTCGACAACATAATTTGAAGATGAACCCCTTAAAATGTGATTTTGGGGTAACCTCAGGAAAATTCCTCGGCTTTGTTGTACGCCATCGTGGTATTGAAGTCGATCCTGAGAAGACCAAATCAATCCTTGGTATGTCACCTCCTCATAATTTGAAAGAATTAAGAGGACTTCAAGGACACTTGGCCTATATTCGGCGTTTCATCGCCAATTTGGCAGGCAAAAGTTTACCCTTTACTAAATTATTGAAGAAAGGAGTCACTTACCAGTGGACTGAAGAATGTCAAGAAGAATTTGATGTTCTCAAGAAATACCTCTTGAGTCCACCAGTACTCATACCACCTGTTGAGGGTAGACCGCTTATCCTCTATGTGACAGCTTTAGAGCGATCATTGGGTGCCTTTCTCGCTCAAAAGAATGATGCTGGGAATGAAAATAACCTATACTATCTCAGTAGAACTATGCTTGAAGCAGAAACCCGGTATTCAAGTATTGAAAAGTGCTGCCTAGCATTAATCTTTGCAGTTCAGAAACTGAGACACTACCTGCAACATCACGAGGTCCAATTGGTATCTCGTAATAATCCACTCAAATTCATCCTTAGTCGTCCAATGCTTACAGGACGTCTGGCAAGGTGGGCGGTTATTCTACAGTAGTTCGACATTCAGTATGTGTCTCAAAAGGAAATTAAGGGCCAAGCTCTGGCTGATTTCCTGGCTGAACATCCTTCAGTGGAAGACACGTATTCAGATATCGAACTCCCTGATGAGGAAGTTTTCTCTATTCAAGAGAATCCTCAAACATGGGAAATGTATTTTGATGGTGCTTCCAGAAGTCCAACAGGGAAGAAAATGGAAAATCCTAAATTCACCAAAGTTGGTTTAGGAATTGTGCTCATTTCTCCAGATAAGGTAGTGTTACCTTATTCCTTTTTGTTGTGGGAAGGTGGTACCAATAATGAAGTTTAATACCAATCTCTCATTACAGGCTTGGAGTTAGCGCTTCAAGAACAAGTGAATCACTTAAAGGTGAAAGGTGATTCAGACCTGGTAATCAAACAAGTCAATGGGGATTATGCCATCAGAAAAGAAGAATTAATCCCTTTGTATGATTACGTCAGAGAGTTAATGTCAGAATTCCCTTTAGAACCGACATTTTCTTATGTCCCAAGATCACAAAATGCTCAAGCTGATGCACTGTCTAATATAGCCACAGCTTTAGCAGATCCAAATCGGGACGAGACAACCATCTGTATTGCCCACCATCGTGCAATTTCACCTTATGTTCAAGTCAGAACAGAGGAAATTAATGAAATTAGTCCCATTCCTGAACCGTATGGTCATACTACAGGATGGATGTCACCTATTAGGGAATACCTTCAAAATGGAACACTTCCACCTGATAGAGCCGAGAAAGAACAAATCTGGCGACGTGTGGTCAATTTTACTCTTTATGATAGCCCAAACCACCTAGAGAAAATTCTCTACAAACGTGGTTTTGATGGAGTTCTCTTCAGATGCATTGATGGTGAAGAGACAATGGCTGTCATGAAAGAAGTGCATGCAGGAGTCTGTGGTGCCCACCAGTCTGGACATAGACTGTGTGATCAAATTCGAAGGCTTGGATACTTTTGGCCTTCAATGATACAAGATTTTGTTAATTTCACAAAGAAGTGTCATTCATGCCAAGTATATGCCAACTTCATTCATCAACCTCCAGAGTTGATTCATATAGCTAAATACTCATGGCCATTTTCCACATGGGTAATGGATGTGGTGGGACCTTACCCTTCAGCTACGGCCAAGCAGTTTAAGTACATTCTTACTGCTACTGATTTCTTTTCCAAATGGGCAGAGGCAGTACCTCTCAAAGAAGTCAGTTCTAAATGCATTGTTAGCTTCATCAAGTCTAACATCATTACTAGATTTGGTGTCCCTCATACCATATTGACGGACAACGGCACCAACTTTTGTTCTTCTAAGGTAAAGAAATTGTATCAAGAATACAACATTAAGTCCAACCATTCATCTCGATATCATGAGGCGGCTAATGGCCAGATAGAAGCCTTCAACAAGACTCTTTCAAATATACTGCAAAAGATGGTGGATAAAGATAAGAGGTCATGGCCTGATAAACTCTTTCATGCTTTATGGGCTTATCACTCTACCACTCGCAATGCAACGCGGTCAACTCCATATTCATTGGTATATGGAACAGAAGCAGTCTTGCCAATTGAAGTTCAATTTCCCTCACTCAGAATAGCCATTTGTGATCAGTTATATACAGATGAGCAATCCCAAAAGCGGTTGAATGAATTGGAACAGTTAGATGAGAAAAGATTGTGCACTTTGCACCACTTGGAAATCTATCAGAATCGAATAGCATGAGCTTTTAACAAAAAGGTTCGTCTTCGTTCATTCATTCAGGGAGAATTGGTATTGGTTCTCAGAGCACCAATGATACCAGGAAAGAAGCCTCCCAAGCTTGAACCAAAATGGGAAGGACCTTATACAATATATAAGGTCTACTCCAATGGAGCGTATTCTATAATCTCAATGGATGGAGAACACATCACGACTCCAACTAATGCCAGATTTCTGAAGAAGTATTTTGTATAAACACAAAATATTGTTCCCAAAGCCAAAACAGTCACATTGGTTCATATTATGTCCTACATGACACTAAATTGTATTATGTCCTACATGACACTAAACTGTATTATGTCCTACATGACACTAAACTGTATTATGTCCTACATGACACTAAACTGTATTATGTCCTACATGAAACTAAACTATATTATGTCCTACATGAAACTAAACTGTATTATGTCCTACATGACACTAAACTGTATTATGTCCTACATGACACTAAACTGTATTATGTCTTACATGACACTAAACTGTATTATGTCCTACATGTCACTAAACTGTATTATGTCCTACATGACACTAAACTGTATTATGTCCTACATGACACTAAATTGTATTATGTCCTACATGACACTAAACTGTATTATGTCCTACATGACACTAAACTGTATTATGTCCTACATGACACTAAACTGTATTTTGTCCTATCTACATGACATTAAACTGTACAGAAGTTCCTTATTTGTCCGAGATGACATTAAACTATATTTTGTCCGAGATGACATTAAAATACATTTTGTCCGAGATGATATTAAACTATATTTTGTCCGAGATGACATTAAACTATATTGTGTCCTAGCAACATGACATTAAACTGTGTGGCACTTTCATCGTCCATCATGACGTTAAACTATGTCAGTTCCCTTATCGTCCAACATGACGTTAAACTGTCACATTGGTTACTATTATGTCCTACATGACACTAAACTGTATTGTGTTAAACTATATTATGTCCTAGCAACATGACATTAAACTGTGTGGCACTTCCAACGTCCAGCATGACGATAAACTGTAAAAAGTCCCCAGAACTGATATCCTCATATTGGTTTACCTTAGTCCTAGCTACATGACTTTAAATTGTACAGCACCAGTTCGTCCTTGCTATATGACGTTAAACTATAAAGCAATGGTCCAGTATGACTTTAAACTGCAACTTCGTCCCACACGACATTAAACTGTGAAAAAGTTCCCTAAACCGTCCAGCATGACCTTAAACTGCATTATCCCTGGTCCATGTATATGACCATAAACTATTTGCAAATCCCTTATGTCCAGCAAGACGTTCAACTTTGACGTCCTAACTACATGACGCTAAACTGTATAAAAGTCCCTCACGTCCGGAAAGACATTAAACTATATAATCATCAAAGGTCTAGCATGACATTAAACTGCACCATCCACGATCCATGCATATGACCTTAAACTATTCACACTTTCGTCCAACATGACATAAATGGTGTGTTATTTTGTCCTTACTGCATGACATTAAACTGCACAGTCCCCCTTTCGTCCAATATGACGTTAAACTATTTTATCCCCATCGTCCTAACTACATGACGCTAAACTGTACAGAAAATCCTTGATATGTCCTACATGACACTAAACTGTGTAGCACCAATAGTCCTAACTGCAAGACTTTAAACTGCATAGTCCTTGAATATGTCCTACATGACATTAAACTGTGCATCGTTAAGGTTGTTATTACCTCTTGTTTCTCACACCGAGTATGACTCACGTGAGCTTAGAGCAAACCTCAACCATAACACTCTCTTTGGGCCCCTAACCATGTGTAAGTCCCAACAACATTTTTTATTAGATCATTGTCCCCAAGAACAACTTGATCATTAATTCATTCTTTAATTGAACTACACGGACTTCGATCCTTGCCCTCCAGGCTGGGTATGTAGGCAACCTCCCATGGTTCAAGCCCAAAAAACAATCTCTTCACATCGGTTCACCACCATCTCATATGATGTTGATTCGTGAAACCGCACCTAGAATCAATATCTTTACATTGATTCACTTTCATCCATGTTATATGACGTTAAACTATGCAACACTTTTGTCCGGTACGACAATAAACTACAATATTCTTTGATTTCCTCACTTGAGAGAGAATTATTATTGACATTGATTTTTCAATCATGGTTTTCATTTTTCAAAAGACTACGTGCATACATGGTAATGCCTAAACTTTTTATCTTAGGTTAAACCATCATTGCACTAAAGTCCCTTTTCACCCTTCACATGTACGAACCAAATTTGTACAAAGGGTAGTTCTAGAACTACGTGGACTTGATTCCCATCCCTATGGGATACGTAGGAACATTCGAGTATCCCTCGAATCCAGTCCCAAGTCTTTTGGGCCTAACCCCAAATTTCACTTTCAGTCCCTTGGCTAAAAAGTCATCATGAAAACACACATTGTGTATTCATTATTATGGTCCGAATTCTATGACCCTAAACTAAGATCACTCATACTTTCGTCATGAACGACGTTAAACTGCATTTCAAGAACTACGTATGGCTTGATTATCATTCTTATGAGATACGTAGTGAAGTCCAAAATTTCAATTCAGGACCCAGCCACAACATGATTATGGTTATCATTGACCTATGTATCTCTATATACATTGGACAATACCCATCTTTATGTGTTATAATCCTAACCTTAAATATTTTCAGATCTTCATAACCCTTTTCATGACTTCTAGTCACAAAAATGTCAAACTTCTGAGAATTCTTTTGCCTGACTATGCAGCACGTGCCCATAGGTGGCCTTGCATAAACAGTCCACATAACAGACTTGTCAGCCGAAAGATGCTATTTATTTGACCATGCAGCCAATGCCCTTAGGTGGCCCTGCATATTTCAACCCCCTAACGGGTTTGTTAAATAATGGTAACTTCATTCTTGGGAAGAATGCCTCTTTTGTCCTTATTTGTCTTAAACGACAGTATGTAGGGATCCGCAAAAAGATAGCCATCCTTAACATATTTGTCCCATATCCTTTTTCATGATCTAAAAGTATTCAAGTCTATGGTTTATTCTTCTTCCCTACGTTTGGGTCAGACCTTCGTAGGAGTGATATTCATCCAGTTCTTCGATATTCTTTTTCGGAAATATCTTCTCCATATTCAAGTACCTCTTTCCATACAACAAACTCTATACTTTTGAAAATTTGAATCTCCATAAGCTTTCACTGGCTTTTAGAACTAGGAAAGTAAATTTCTGGGAGTTCTTTTGCCTGACTATGCAGCACGTGCCCATAGGTGGCCTTGCATAAACAGTCCACATAACAGACTTGTCAGCCAAAAGATGCTATTTATTTGACCATGCAGCCAATGCCCATAGGTGGCCCTGCATATTTCAACCCCCTAACGGGTTTTATTAAATAATAGTAACTTTATTCTTGGAAACTACTTCTTCTAATGCCTTTTAGCTCTTTTTCATATCATTCCTCAGATTCAAATATTCTTAAGCCATAGTTTACATTTTTTTCCCTCATAATCGAGTATGGTGATATGTTTTCAGATAAATTGTCAAGGAATTGAATCAATTTTAGTACATTTCGGTCAAATCTATTTCGAACTTAAACATTAGCCCCTTTATGTCCGGCATGCATGACTTTAAACTGCCCACAAAAGACAAAGGAACTCTGAATAAAAGTCAAGTTCCAGCTCACTAAATATACATTTTTGTATGATTTAGGTAATATTGAGCAATTAAAAGGTTCAAAGTTTGTAGGATTATTTTTAATAATCTTAGTAAAAATCAAACTATGATTACTAGGCCCATTGGCTTAAGTAAAATTGAAGCAGGTAATGAAAGAATGCAGGTACAAATGATTGAAGACAAAAGTGTTTTTTCATTGATACACAAGAGTTAGAAGGACATCCACAGACTGGAGTCTCTTCTCTTTTTCAAGAATTACAAGAGGCTTTCAACATAACACTTCATTTGATTTATGGAATCCTGAGCTTCATCAGCAACCACCTGGAATTCATTCATTCAACTGGATACAAAAAGAGATGCAGTGATATCAGCTCTTCTTGGAACAATTGTAAGAGGATGTTCTTGAGTGCGGTTTTGAGAAAATTTTATGCTGATCAAACAGTGACTCTGTTTCTGTCCAAGAGACTTGGAAGATGGATACATGGATTTGAGAATGGAGCATTGGAAGTAATGAGCCATTTGGAGAGAGTACTCTTTTCAGATATTGCTCTAATACCATGTTTGCCTTCTCTCCACCAACGGGTAGTGGAAAACATTTCAGCCCATGAGTTTTCCATTTTCATATCTGCAAGGAAATGGAATGGAAGGAGAATTTGAAAGTTCACACCATTGTTGTTGCTCTTAATGCACAGCATAACCGAAATAAAGGAGTAGCAGCGCAGCTGCATTTCAGGTGTATAGTTGTTTTCATTTGGAACATTGACTCCTTGCAAGTGACCATGACCACATAGAGACAGGTAGATGCTCTGTGGGAAATTAAGATGATATTTCTTGAAGTACTTAGCCAAATCTGGGAGAGTGTTGTTGCAGATATCATAGTAATCATGGCCAATGATGTTCATCATGTCATCAATCCGCTTGCTAGCCAGTTCATCAGCCGTTCCAATTCCCTTGGGAACCACTGAATCTGCACAAAAGATGAATAAACTAACTCTTAAATAGGTTTATTTTTCATAAAAATTTGTGAAAGAAATTTGGAAAAAATGGCCAAGGCATTAAGTCGCGCAAGTCTAAACAATGACGCGCAAGTATTCGTGTGTCGCGCTAGTTTTTGACGCGCAAGTATAAACCGCGCAAGCCCTATTACCTTTACAGTAGCGCGACATCAAGGAAAACACTAGAAAAACAGAGCAACCTGCGTGGCTAAGGTGACCTGCGCGGCGAGAGCTCGAAGGTATGAAGTCCGGAAATCCGGATACTTGTACGGAGGTGAGGCCATATATTTATAGGCCAGGAGGCCAATCTGCGCGCCGTACCTAGAGCGCTTAAGGCCTGCGCAACGCAAACTTGCGCGCTGCCCTCTGTGCACTGAAGACTTGCACGCCCCCCTTTCCCTTTGGATGGATTCGATTTCCTCAGAGTCAAATCCTCATTTCTCTCCAGATCCAACTCTGAGGGGGGACTTTTGTTGACGCTCCTTTCGTCACAGAATCTAAAGATCGGAAAAGAGAATATCTGAGCTCAAAGTGATTCATCCTTTGAAGAAAACATCAAAAATCGACAAAGGCAGGAAGAAAGGATCAACAGCAACTGCACCGTGCAAGTTATAGCACTGTCGCGCAAGTACACTTGCGCGACGCTCTTGGTCGCACAAGTGACTTGCGCGACCTAAGTGGTAACCGCTCGGTAACCGCCCGGGGTCTTCTCCTGCCTATAAATAGACCCTGTGGGCCCCCCATTCAGGAGGATCTTTTTCCAGAAACTTGGATTGAAGCTCCCGACACCCAAGTCTCTTCTCAAAGCTTCCGTAACACTTCTAAGGTAATTTATTACCTAGAATGGAAGATCTAAAGAGAAGAAGGAAGGCCTAAGTGTTGAAACTTATCAACACTTGTGCGCCAACTTATTTCCTTCAATATAACTTGCGCATCCCTTTTCTGGAAGAACCTCAAGAGGATTCTAAAGTGATTAATAAAGAGTCGATCAAGTATGCTAATGCTGGTTGAAAATCGCGCAAATACCCCACATGTCGCGCAGGTATACCTGCGCGACCAATACTTGCGCGCCCACGGAAGACTTGCGCGCCTTTCAAGACTTGTGCGCCCCTACCTTTTTTGGGTGCCCATCTTCCCCATTTTAACCCTCTTAAGCCATTACACCTTTCCTTTTCAAGATTCAGTCTTCAAGACACTCTTCAAAGCCATTTATGGCATGATTTCTTGATTTGACTTCCTTATCTGAAAGGAATTCTGTGGAATATCTCTCAAAACCTAGTGATTTAAATATCCTTATGTCACTAAATATGGAGAGTTCATTCATTCAACCTCATCCTTTAAGATAAGATAATCCTTAACTTGGGTCTCCTTTTTTAGGAATAATCCCCAGTTATAATTCCTTAACTTGGGCATCCTCCTTAAGAGTAAGCCCCAAATTCTTAAAGTTCCCAAACTATGGGCATCCTCCTCAGGAGTAAGCCCCGAGTCCCTTAATTTCGGCATCCTTCTTAGGAGTAAGCCCCAATCTCAAATATGGGCATCCTCCTCAGGAGTAAGCCCCAAACCTTAATCCCTAACCTGGGCCTCCTTTTTAGGAGCAAGTCCCAGTCATAATCTTGGGCTTCCTTTTCAGGAGTAATCCCCAAGTCCCCTAACCTGGGCCTCCTTTTTTAGAAGCAAGTCCCAGTCATAATCTTGGGAATCCTCTTCAGGAGTGAACCCCAAGTCCCTTAATTTCTCTTAACCAGTCCTAAATTACGTTTGATATGGGGTTCCTTCTCAGGAGTAAAACCCAATTATCAATCCTCTCCTAATTTGGGTTTCCTTCTCAGGAATAAGTCCCAAGTTAGAGTATTCAAATCTCCATAAAGCACATATACCTTTATGGACCCTGTTCCTGGATTTTCTCCCTAAAAGTAAATCCTAAACCTTCATCTATTTGGGTAGTCATACATACATAATCCCCAAACAAATTCTTATGATTGCATCTTTCATGGCACAATTGTCTAATTTTTACCAATACCTATTGTTTCTCACACCGAGCATGACTCACGTGAGCTTAGAGTGTAAAAGTAATTGTGACATCCTGCTTTGAGCCATCAATCATAAACATCCACTACTGTAAATAAGGCTATTAGCGACCGCCATTGGCAGTCGCTAAAGGTCTTTAGCGGCCGCGCAGCGCCCGCCATTGGCGGTCGCTGTTGCCTCGTCGCTAGAGGCCTTTAGCGACCGCCAATGGCGGTCGCTATAGAAGGCCGGCAGATCGGCCTTCAGCGACCGCCCGGCGGTCGCTGAAGGCCCTCTGCCGGGCACCCTATAGCGACCGCCTATGGCGGTCGCTATTCTAAAAAAAAAATTAAAATTTTTTTTATTGAATTGAATATAAATATATATATATATATATATATATATAAATATTCATATATATACTATTAAATACAATATTTTAAATATATATATATATATAATATATTTTAAATGTTTTAATATATATTTAATATATATATAATATCAAATCATTGTGCTATAATAATTTAAAAACTTCGATTCAAGAAATAATCTCATTTCAGGTCGTTCGGAGCACGTTTGCTCCGAATGGGACCGCTGCACGCCGTTTTGGTGTTTTATGGCGCCGGAAACGCGTTTCCGGTAGCCGCGGTCACACGGAACCTCCGAATGAGGTGCCGTCTGGCCGACCATTTCACAATTCACGCCCCGGATATTGTCGTACGGTTTCATGGCATTCGGAGGTCGTTCGGGTGGTTTTGACCCCCCAATGCGCCATTTCAGCGCGCGCCGCGCTGCTGAAAACGACACAATCGGACGTGCCGCGTGCACCGCATGTCCGATGGACGTGCGGCCTCCTCCTGCATCTCAGGAATAATATTTCTATCGTTCCCGTGCGGTTTCAGGTGGTTCGGAGCACGTTTGCTCCGAATTGGACCGCCGCACGCCGTTTTGGTGTTTAATGGCGCCGGAAACTCGTTTCCGGCCGCCGCGGTCACACGGCACCTCCGAATGAGGTTCCGTCTGGCCGAACATTTCACAATTCACGCCCCGGATGTTGTCGTACGGTTTCATGGCATTTGGAGGTCGTTCGGGTGGTTTTGACCCCCCAACGCGCCATTTCAGCGTGCGCCGCGCTGCTGAAAACGACATAATCAGACGTGCCGTGCGCACCGCACGTATGATGGACGTGCGGCCTCCTCCTGCATCACAGGAATAATATTTCTATCGTTCCCATGCGGTTTCAGGTCTTTCAGATCACGTTTGCTCCGAATTGGACCGCCGCACGCCGTTTTGGTGTTTAATGGCGCCGGAAACGCGTTTCCAGCCGCCGCGGTCACACGGCACCTCCAAATGAGGTTTCGTCTGGCCGACCATTTCATAATTCACGCCCCGGATGTTTTCGTACGGTTTCGTGGCATTCGGACGTCGTTCGGGTGGTTTTGACCCCCCAACGCGCCATTTCAGCGCGCGTCGCGCTGCTGAAAACGACACAATCGGACGTGCCGCGCGCACCGCACGTCCGATGGACGTGCGGCCTCCTCCTGCATCTCAGGAATAATATTTCTATCGTTCCCGTGCTATTTCAGGTCGTTCGGAGCACGTTTGCTTCGAATGGGACCGCCGCACGCCGTTTTGGTGTTTTAGGGCACCGGAAACGCGTTTCCGGCCGCCGCGGTCACACGGCACCTCCGAATGAGGTGCCGTCTGGCCGACCATTTCACAATTCACGCCCCGGATGTTGTCGTACGGTTTCGTGGCATTCGGAGGTCGTTAGGGTGGTTTTGACCCCACAACGCGTCATTTCAGCGCGCGCCGCGCTGCTGAAAACGACCCAATCGGACGTGTCGCGCGCACCGCACGTCCGATGGACGTGCGGCCTCCTCCTGCATCTCAGGAATAATATTTCTATCGTTCCCGTGTGGTTTCAGGTCGTTCGGAGCACGTTTGCTCCGAATGGGACCGCCGCACGCCGTTTTGGTGTTTTAGGGCGCCGGAAACGCGTTTCCGGCCGCCGTGATCACACGGCACCTCCGAATGAGGTGTCGTCTGGCCGACCATTTCACAATTCACGCCCCGGATGTTGTCGTACGGTTTCGTGGCATTCGTAGGTCGTTCGGGTGGTTTTGACCCCCCAACGCGCCATTTCAGCGCGCGCCGCGCTGCTGAAAACGACACAATCGGACGTGCCGCGCGCACCGCACATCCGATGGACGTGCGGCCTCCACCTGCATCTCAGGAATAATATTTATATCATTCCCGTGCGGTTTCAGGTCGTTCGGAGTACGTTTGCTCCGAATGGGACCGCCGCACGCCGTTTTGGTGTTTTAGGGCGCTAGAAACGCGTTTCCGGCCGCCGCGGTCACACGGCACCTCCGAATGAGGTGCCGTCTGGCCGACCATTTCACAATTCACGCCCCGGATGTTGTCGTATGGTTTCGTGGCATTCGGAGGTCGTTCGGGTGGTTTTGACCCCCCAACGCGCCATTTCAGCGCGCGCCGCGCTGCTGAAAAGGACACCATCGGACGTGCCGCGCGCACCACACGTCTGATGGATGTGCGGCCTCCTCCTGCATCTTAGGAATAATATTTCTATCGTTCCCATGCGGTTTCAGGTCGTTCGGAGCACGTTTGCTCCGAATGGGACCGCCGCACGCCGTTTTGGTGTTTAATGGCGCCGGAAACGCGTTTCCGGCCGCCGCGGTCACACGGCACCTCCGAATGAGGTGCCGTCTGGCCGACCATTTCAAAATTCACGCCCCGGATGTTGTCGTACGGCTTCGTGGCATTCGGAGGTCGTTCGGGTGGTTTTGACCCCCCAACGCGCCATTTCAGCGCGCGCCGCGCTGCTGAAAACGACACAATCGGACGTGTCGCGCGCACCGCACGTCCGATGGACGTGCGGCCTCCTCCTGCATCTCAGGAATAATATTTGTATCGTTCCCGTGCGGTTTCAGGTCGTTCGGATCACGTTTGCTCCGAATGGGACCGCCGCACGCCGTTTTGGTGTTTTAGGTCGCCGGAAATGCGTTTCTGGCCGCCGCGGTCAAAAGGCACCTCCGAATGAGGTTCCGTCTGGCCGACCATTTCACAATTCACGCCCCGGATGTTGTCGTACGGTTTCGTGGCATTCGGAGGTCGTTCGGGTGGTTTTGACCCCCCAACGCGCCATTTCAGCGCGCGCTGCGCTGCTGAAAACGACACAATCGGACGTGCCGCGCGCACCGCACGTCCGATGGACGTGAGGCCTCCTCCTGCATCTCAAGAATAATATTTCTATCGTTCCCGTGCGGTTTCAGGTCGTTCGGAGCACGTTTTCTCCGAATGGGACCGTCGCACGCCGTTTTGGTGTTTTAGGGCGCCGGAAACGCGTTTCCGGCCGCCGCGGTCAAACGGCACCTCCGAATGAGGTGCCGTCTGGCCGACCATTTCACAATTCACGCCCCGGATGTTTTCGTACGGTTTCGTGGCATTCGGAGGTCGTTCGGGTGGTTTTGACCCCCCAACGCGCCATTTCAGCGCGCGCCGCGCTGCTGAAAACGACACAATCGGATGTGTCGCGCGCACCGCACGTCCGATGGACGTGCGGCCTCCTCCTGCATCTCAGGAATAATATTTCTATCGTTCCCGTGCGGTTTCAGGTCGTTCGGAGCACGTTTGCTCCGAATTGGACCGCCGCACGCCGTTTTGGTGTTTAATGGCGCCAGAAACTCGTTTCCGGCCGCCGCGGTCACACGGCACCTCCGAATGAGGTGCCGTCTGGCCGACCATTTCACAATTCACGCCCCGGATGTTGTCGTACGGTTTCGTGGCATTCGAACGTCGTTCGGGTGGTTTTGACCCCCCAACGCGCCATTTCAGCGCGCGCCGCGCTGCTGAAAACGACACAATCGGACGTGCCGCGCGCACCGCACGTCCGATGGACATGCGGCCTCCTCCTGCATCTCAGGAATAATATTTCTATCATTCCCGTGCGGTTTCAGGTCGTTCGGAGCACGTTTGCTCCGAATGGGACCGCCGCACGCCGTTTTGGTGTTTCAGGGCGCCGGAAACGCGTTTCCGGCCGCCGCAGTCAAACGGCACCTCCGAATGAGGTACCGTCTGACCGACCATTTCACAATTCATGCCCCAGATGTTGTCGTATGGTTTCGTGGCATTCGGAGGTCGTTCGGGTGGTTTTGACCCCCCAACGCGCCATTTCAGCGTGCGTCGCGCTGCTGAAAACGACACAATCGGACGTGCCGCACGCACCGCACGTTCGATGGACGTGCGGCCTCCTCCTTCATCTCAGGAATAATATTTCTATCAGTTCCGTGCGGTTTCAGGTCGTTCGGATCACGTTTGCTCCGAATGGGACCGCCGCACGCCGTTTTGGTGTTTTAGGGCGCCGGAAATGCGTTTCCGGCTGCCGCGGTCAAACGGCACCTCCGAATGAGGTGCCGTCTGTCCGACCATTTCACAAGTCACGCCCCGGATGTTGTCGTACGGTTTCGTGGCATTCGGAGGTCGTTCGGGTGGTTTTGACCCCCCAACGCGCCATTTCAGCGTGCGCCGCGCTGCTGAAAACGACTCAATCGGACGTGCCGCGCGCACCGCACGTCCGATGGACGTGCGGCCTCCTCCTGTATCTCAGGAATAATATTTTTATCGTTCTCGTGCGGTTTCAGGTCGTTCGGAGCACGTTTGCTCCGAATTGGACCGCCGCACGCCGTTTTGGTGTTTAATGGCCCCGGAAACGCGTTTCCGGCCGCCGCGGTCACACGGCACCTCCGAATGAGGTTCCGTCTGGCCGACCATTTCACAATTCACGCCTCGGATGTTGTCGTACGGTTTCGTGGCATTCGGACGTCGTTCGGGTGGTTTTGACCCCCCCCCCCCCCCAACGCGCCATTTCAGCGCGCGCCGCGCTGCTGAAAACGACACAATCGGACGTGACGCGCGCACCGCACGTCCGATGGACGTGCGGCCTCCTTCTGCATCTCAGGAATAATATTTCTATCGTTCCCGTGCGGTTTCAGGTTGTTCGGAGCACGTTTGCTCCGAATGGGACCGCCGCACGCCGTTTTGGTGTTTTTTGGCGCCGGAAACGCGTTTCTGGCCTCCGCGGTCACACGGCACCTCAGAATGAGGTGCCGTCTGGCCGACCATTTCACAATTCATGCCCCGGATGTTGTCGTATGGTTTCGTTGCATTCGGAGGTCGTTCGGGTGTTTTTGACCCCCCAATGCGCCATTTCAGCGCGCGCCGCGCTGCTGAAAAGGACACAATCGGACGTGCCGCGCGCACCGCACGTCCGATGGACGTGCGGCCTCCTCCTGCATGTCAGGAATAATATTTCTATCGTTCATGTGCGGTTTCAGGTCGTTCGGGGCAAGTTTGCTCCGAATGGGACCGCCGCACGCCGTTTTGGTGTTTTAGGGCGCCGGAAACGCGTTTCCGGCCGCCGCGGTCACACGACACCTCCGAATGAGGTGCCGTCTGGCCGACCATTTCACAATTCACGCCCCGGATGTTGTCGTACGGTTTCGTGGAATTCGGAGGTCGTTCGGGTGGTTTTGACCCCCCAACGCGCCATTTCAGCGCGCGCCGCGCTGCTGAAACGGACACAATCGGGGGGCTGTACGGGGGTGCGGGGGGCTGTACGGGGGTGGAGGGGGGATGTACGGGGGTGCGGGGGGTTGTACAGGGGTGTCGGGGGGCAGTACGGGGGGTTGTACGGGGGTGCGGGGGGGCTGTACGGGGGTGCGGGGGGCTGTACGGGGGTGGAGGGGGCCTGTACGGGGGTGGCGGGGGGCAGTACGGGGGTGAGGGGGGATGTACGGGGGTGCGGGGGGCTGTACGGGGGTGCGGGGGGCTGTACGGGGGTGCGGGGGGCTGTACGGGGGTGGCGGGGGCCTGTACGGGGGTGGCGGGGGCCTGTACGGGGGTGGCGGGGGGCAGTACGGGGGTGCGGGGGGTTGTACGGGGGTGCGGGGGGGTTGTACGGGGGTGCGGGGGGGCTGTACGGGGGTGCGGGGAGCCGAAGGCGGTGCTGCGAGGGAGAGGAGGCAGCGAAGGGGAGCCGGAGCCAAAGGCGGTGCGGCAAGGGAGGGGACGGGCGGCGGCGGCGGCGGGTAGCTGGAAGAGAGGAGGCGGTGAGGGGACGGGGGATGGGCAGCGAGGGGGGGGGGGGGTGTCCGGGGTCGGGGGGGGGGGGGGGGCTGTCCGAGGTGCGGGGAGGGGTGTCCGGGGTGTCGGGGGCCTGTTAGGGGTGCGGGCAGGGGTGTTCGGTGTGCGGGGGTGTCCGGGGTGCAGGGGGGCTGTCGGGGGTGCAGGGGGGCCTGTTAGGGGTGCGGGCAGGGGTGTTCGGGGTGCGGGGGTGTCCGGGGTGCAGGGGGGCTGCCTGGGGTGCAGGGGGGCTGTCGGGGGTGCGGGGTGGGGTGTCCGGGGTGCGGGGGCCTGTCCGGGGTGCGGGGGGGCTGTCCGGGTTCGGAGGGGGGGTGTCCGAGTGCGCGGGGGGGCTGTCCGGGGTGCGGGGGGGGCTGTCCGGGTTCGGAGGGGGGTGTCCGAGTGCAGGGGGGGCTGTTCGGGGTGCGGGGAGGCGTCCGGGGTGCGGGGGGCGGTCCGGAGTGCGCGGGGGGGGGGGGGGGGGGGGGGGTGCTGTCCGGGGTGCGGGGAGGCGTCCGGGGTGCGGGGGGCGGTCCGGAGTGCGCGCCGGGGGCTGTCCGGGGTGCGGGTGCTATCCGGGGTGGGGGGGAGGGCCGAGAGGCCGGAGGGCGGAGGGCGGCGGCCGGAGGCCGGATGGAAGGCGGCGGGGGAGGCCGGGCGGCGGGGGAGGTCGGGCGGCGGGGGAGGCCGGGCGGCGGGGGAGGCCGGGCGGCGGGGGAGGGGAGGGCGGCGAGGGAGGGAGGGGGTTAGGGCGGAGGGAGATCGAGGGCGCGGGGGGGGCGGGGGGGGGGGGGGGGGGGGCGCAGAAACCCCCCGAATTTTTTTATGCAGGTTAGCGACCGCCATTGGCGGTCGCTAATGGTAAGCTATAGCGACCGCCAATGGCGGTCGCCCGAGTCTGGGGGGCTCCACTGCCCCCTTTTCTAGTAGTGATCATACTCCATTACTCGAACTACGTGAGTTCTGATTCCTTTTCCAAAACAAAGGATACGTAGGTAGCCCATTTATGGGTTCAATCCAAACTTTGAAATAATCCCTGTCCTTCTGAATGACGATAAACTTCAAGTGCCCCACTGAGTGGCTTTAAAACCAGCCTGGTCATCATAATGACCAAGAGACTTTTATATAAATGTTTTGAAGGATACCATTGACCAAGAATCTCTAAACAGATATAGATGATTCCCTATTGATGAAGAACCTCGAATACATATAAAAGATTCTCTAAATTTCTTGCATATTTAATCATTGATTGTTAAAACTAAAGGAAATCACATTTTATACTTGGTAATGTAATAAGGATTCACGAACATAACTTAAATCTATAAAGAGAGTCCCGGAGTAGACAATAATTCCCCTCAAAAAGGTGTGATGAGTCTGACCTCCCATCCTCTCGACCAATGCAAATTCCTAAGCCTCATCAGTCCACAAGCTAATGAGCACCTACCTTTGGAAAGTAGGTCCAAACGGATGTGGAATCATTGGATGTTTCCGGTTCTACGAACAAACCCGCTAGAAACCGATCGGAACGTTTGAATCTCCCGTCCAGGAGGTCATCCCCGAAATCCGTGCGAAACAGTGGGGTATGCCATGTGATTTTTGTGTCTAGTTTCTCATAGTTGGATGAGTCTACTCTCCTTCTATAGGTATAGAAGACTCAATGATAATTTTATCTTCTCACTATGCCAAGCTCCTTTTTCTTGGATGAGTTTACTTTCACTCTCTTATTGAGTTGAGTTGTACTCTTTTACTGTACCTTGTTCTCTCTACTTCTTTCCTCTTCAATGTAACTCTTATTGCTCCCCTTCAACCTTTTTGAGGTGTTCTAATCGGTTTATATATACTCACCTATGCATGGGAATCCCCCAACACATGACATGTATTTTTTATATGATGAACAGGTCGATCATGACTTCAGAGGAGCTTAGGGATATGGGGTGCTTGGACCACGTACGGCGGTCATATCTTGGGATTCATGAGTTGGGCTCTTTTAACTATTTTAATTTTATAGTTTAGGACAAGGTTCTATTTGGGTGTGTATTTTTTCCCTTTACTTTAAGTGTACACTACCATATTCTTGTACTTTCTAGAGATTCATGCATGCTTGGTTTATTTTATAGTGGTGTCGTATCTTTTATTTATTTCCCTCTACACATTTTCATTAAGTTGGATATGTTCATGTGTACAAGTTTTTAGTTTAAGGCCTCCCCAAGTTTAGTGCATCTTCGGTGATTGTTTCCACCCCCTGGCCTATGGAGGAGGGCTTGGGGTAGTTGCATATCAAGCCCCGACTTGGGTCGGGTTGTTACATAACGAATCATCCCACATAGAACATAATTGGTGATGTAATCAAAATAGTTAAAATTATAAATTCCTTATCAAATGAATGTGATAAACTTTTATTCTTATCATAATTTGAACCTAAAATAGAAGAAGAATCATGAGGTTGTGATATTTAGATAATCTCCATACAAGAACATCTTAATTAATTTGAATAGGAAAATATTTAAACCCTAGTTGAGCATTCAAAAGATCTACCAATTAAAGGTATAAAATGGAGTTTCAATAATAAGAGATGAAAATGATATTATTTTACATAGTAATGAAAGACTAATTTCTAATGGTTATATTCATGAAGAGGGAATGGGATATAGAGAAACTTTTTCTCTGGTAGCTAGGATCGAGTCCATCTAGATACTTTTAGCCTTTATAGATCATCTTAATTTTAGTTTATATTAAATTGATGTTGATTTCATTTCTTAATATTTATATTTAGTGGTAAGTTGATATAGAACAACCCTTGGATTTGTTAATATAAATTCACTGGAATATGTTTTTAAACTTACAAAAAATCTTTATGGACTTGAAAAATATCTATAGGCCTGGTTTGATTGATTACCTGGTTTCTTGATTCAAAAAAAACTTTATTAAAGGAATGGATGAAAATACTATATTCATCATTAAACATTTTAAGGATACTATCATTTTTAAAATTTATGTTCATGACATAATATTTGACTCATCTCACATAACTCTCATTAATAGCTTCACAAAACTTATACAGAGTGAGTTTGAGATGAGCATGATGGGTGAAAATAATTTCTTCCTTCGTTTCCAAATAATTATAAGATAAGAAGGAATAAGTTTAACACAAAAAATATATATATAATAGTTTAACTCAAATGATTTGGTTTTGATAATGCCTCTAGTATAAGTACTCTGGTAGGTACCTCTTGCAAACTATATCTTAATGAATCTGGGAAATCATTTGATCAAAAATTATTTACAGGGGTGATCAAAATCTTACTCCACTTGAAATCTAGTTTAACATTATATTTTTTGTATTCTTATGTGTGATATTCCAAGAAAATAATAAGGAATTAAATCTTAAAGCAGTAAATTATATTTTATGCTACCTTAAAGGTATTCCAAAACTTAGTTTATTTTATTCTTTAGTGAATAAATTTTTACTTAAGAGTTATTCTAATTCTTATTTTAGGAGTTGTAAAATGGTTCTAAATAAAACCTCTAAAAAAATTCATTTATTAAGTGAGTCTTTAGTTTCATGGTTCGGCAAAGAACAAAACTCAATTTCACTTTCTATAGTTTACAATGAATATGTGGCGGATGAAATTTATTATTCTCATTTGTTGTAGATTCAACACACACTAACATATTTTGGCTTAAGTTTTACACAAATTTTGATTATGTGAGATAACACAAGTGTTATACCTTTTTTGAAAAACCCAACACATCATTCACGTCTAAAGCACATAGACATAATGCACCACTTCCATCAAGATCACACATAGAAATGAAATATTTTATTAAGTTCATCATAACTAAAAATAATCTTGATATAATTTTCATTGAACTCTTAAATTATGATAGATTTTAATTCATTAAATAGAATACTGGTATTATCAATACAAGCTTATTATAATTTTCAATTCTTTTTTTAACTATCTAATGAAATTGTAAAAATCCTAGAGAAAGGGGGAGCACATTATTTTTTTTGGAATTGTACTAAATTTTTGTATAGGTACTTTATATATTTTGGGAGTTCAATTAATAAAATTTCATTTTACAGAACTTATAAAAAAATGCTTAACTTTCTCTAAGAATACACCTTTTAGAAGTTATTTTTCTAGTTAAGGTTAATAAAAAAAACTTCAATTAGGTAAAATTTACTTTATTTATTTTAGGAAAATATCACCCATAATCATTTCATGTTTTTAACTTTATGATGTAATTTTAAAAATCTTTTAAATATATTACATATGAACAATGTAAGAGATATTAACTATCTTAAATTTTGATAATTTAAAAAATTGATTGAATTTCACATTATATTTCCCATTTTTTAATACTCTAATTAATTACTTTCTCTTTTTTATTTTCATAAGATGAGATATTCCAATATTATTTCTAAATATTAATTTTACTATACTATAATATTCTTAACTCATAGTAGAAGAAATATTGTTTACCTTTTCTAATAATAGAAAAATTTATTCTCTATAAGATAATAGAAAATGTTTGATCATTTACAATAACCATCTTTATCAGAATAAGATCACCCGTAGGGATCAAGAGATAACTTCTTGAAGGTTTATTATTTTAACTCTTATCTCCCAATAATTATTTTTAAAATTTATTAATTTTTTTAGAAATAGGGAGAGAATTATCAACTATTAAAAAAACTAATATTTAGAAAATACTTTAATATTCAATTTTTTACTTATTTTTTCTAATGATATTATTTTCCCAGATGCATTTTATCATTAATAATTTTAGATAGGGTGTGATAAAAGTTGGTTATATAATTAAAAAATACCACTCTCAAACATTCCTTTAATATCAATAAAGAGAGAATTTTATATCTTTCATTTATTTCAATATATTGCTAAAAATTACCTAAACCCCGTATTACTCATATTTTTTCCCTTTGATTTAATTTTACAAATCAAAAAGGGGAGAAAGTTGAGAAGATTAATTTCAATGCGAATGTTTTCTAATGTTTTTTTATAGAAAAAAATGTGGGAGAATATTAAGGGGGAAAAATGTTCCATTTGGGATAAATTTGAGATTTTTTAAAAGATCAATTACAATTTTACAAAGGATGGAAGGATTTTTAAAACTTCCTGACATTAAACATTTCATTATAGATTTCATGAGGTTTATAGGGATTTTTATTTTAAAATTCTATCAATCATAATATTTCATTATAATTTTTGTTTTCAAAAAGTGTGTGATTGTTATGTCAAAGACACATATTTATTATTCATTTTGAAAATCATAATACACTCTTGTATAATTTTTTTTAACTTTGAGTTTATTTTTTTGAGTTTTTGTTAAGAATTTTTATTGTCTATTTGATATGTTTTGATGAACTAAAAAAATTGTAATTTTAAAATAACATGAGTGTAGATTGTAATGGTTCACAAAAGTGTAACTCATCATATGGTGCAGTTTGAAGATGGATCCATCATATGATGGAGTACTAAATCTAATACTATTGAAACTAAACCTAAATAACTTATAATATATCTGTTAGAGTCAGTTATATGGGTGTTTATAAATAGAACCTAATGCTTCAAGGATCATAATTTGTTACACAATTGAGTGGAATAGTTTTCAATTTTTTTGAAGCTATGAATCATCTCATTGTCATCGAGTGCTTCTAATTATATTTTCTTCAGAGATATTTTCTCAAATCATCCTTGTGAAGTTTCTATTATAAAAGATTTAATTTTTTCTTCCTATAATCTCTATTTGTTTGATCATTGATATCAAAGAGATTTTGGGTCTGTAATATTAATTTTCCAATCTTTCACGATCAAGGGGTTTCAGTGATAGGAAGATATAACCCTTTAGATAGGGTTACATTTGAAAAGGATAATGGTGCTTGAGATTTTATTTGTTTAATCAGTGCAATTGATATCTTACAGGGATAGGAAGATAGAGTGTACAAGGTCCATATGTTGATACTTTTAGAAGGGTTTATAGTCAATCATGCTCTAGTTTTGGAGTGGGGATACCTTGGTTCATGTTACAAACCACCTAGAACTTTGGTTTATAATAAAAGGGTTCCATAATTGGAATTTATTTTGGTAATTGATATCTTTTATGGGTATTTGAGTTTTTCCTCAACAATCCATGTATTTATTTATCTTTTATTTTTTAAAATTTCATTTTATTTTTAAATTTTTTGTTCTTATTTCATTTGTCGAAAAATATTATAACTATAGTGATTAACATACCGAAGTATCCCAGGACACCTAGAAAATGGTCACCACCACCCATAGAACACTATCAAGACAATTTTCCCCATGACCTCATAAGACACATCTATTTCATTACCAAGGAACCACATCAATATGAATATCCCAAGAACCAACACCTCCCATACACAATTAATTTACTCAAAACACATGAATCTATTAACAGAGAATAATCCATACCCACATGAGGATACCCATAGGAATATTACATGAAAAATAGAAACCACAAGTGGTTTCATAATTAGTTGCACACATGACCCTTCCAATGCCCTTAAATCATATAAAACAAAAATAGACATATAACATAAAAGGAATCTGGGAACTAACCACCTAATACAAGTAGAGGTTTTCGGGTAGAATATCATAGGATAATTTAACCTAAGGATTAAGAGATCAATAAACTAGATGAAAGATCCTAAAATGGTGATATTAGATAAAACTCTCTACGATAGAGAATAAACCAAAAATATACAACACAGGACATTGAACCTTACCCACAATGACTCCCTGCATATAACCACTCAACAAACTAACCATAAACAGACAAGATCCCACTAAGGGGGGAGAGAAATAAAGGGGATAAGGAATGAATTTGAGCCATGTGATGTTGGACTCAAATGTAAAATTTACTCATTTAAGAAAAATAAATTAATTAAATAAATTATTTTTTAAAATACCCACCAAAAAGGAATTGGGTACCCAATACCTTTCCACTGGGTACCTATTAGCCCTTAGGCACCTGTCCTAGGTTGACCAAGTGGATAGTAGACCTCACAGAGTCACTTATTCCTCTGATGCTACCACTAGGTACTATGTACCAACCAATCGGGTACTTAGTACCCTCTGTCTTCAAAAAATAGATCATGGAACCTAGGCCACTTTCCCAAACCCAACCTCTATGCCTTTTTCAACCCCTCAAACACCACAAACATGCCTAATTACTCATGTTTAGGCATCTCTTTGATCTGAATTACCTCACTCAAAACCTTTCTCATTACAGTGTGATGTATATCCCTTATAATCACGTTATTATTAATAAAAATTATATTTCTATTTTTATTTATATGTTATGTTCTATAATTTAAATTTTTTATAGTATTAAAACTTGTTCTTGAATATATTATTTTTAAATTTTAATTTAATATTATTTATTTAAACACTTTGTCCTATAATTTAAATTCTTTTTGGCATTAAAATTTTTCTTTCATCAATTATTTGTTTTTTATAAATTGAGCACTATTTATTTAAATGTTCTATATATATGTAAAAAACATGTTCTATGATATTTTTCTATATTATGTACCATTTATTTATGTTTTTTATTTTTTTTCTTATATTTTTTAATATGGATTATAATATATTATTTTGTTTGTTTTTATTTTAGTTTTTCAAATTATGTTTTATGACAAAAGAAAGATGTGTAACAAACACATTACATGTTTTGTGTGTGCATGTTTCATAGGTTTTTTACCTAGTCATAATGTGTCCATTTTCATTTTTTATTCTATTTATCGTAATATATATTTCCATGTTTTATACTTTTTTTATTTAAATATATTTTATTATATGTATTAATGATTTTTCTATATTGGTTTTAATTTTATATTAAGTATGTAAATTAAATTATGAATTTTAAATTGTTACACCACCAAATAACACATTTTTGAATGTTTTGGGGGTATTATTGTTTTTCAATTTTTTATTTAAATTATTTTTTTAATTATAAATAATTTGATTTATTACATTTATTTTTATAACTTTATAATTTTGTTTTATAATCATTATATTAATGATTTTTTAATTATAAAATATTTAGAATAGGTATTTAAATTTTCTTTGTATAACACATAATATATTATGTAAGATTTATTTAATTTTTGTATAGTTTTTGTGTATGTTTTATGCATCATTTTCTTATATTTTTTGGATTATTTTATTACTTGATATGTGAATTTATATGTTATGTGTTTTATTCCCTATTTTTGAATTATTTTTTATGATATAAGGAAGTTTTTTACCTTCAAATGAACATATTCATTGTATGAATTATTTTGTATATATGGTGCTTTATTTGAGTTTTATATTTTTTTTGGTTTCAATTCATTTTCATTTTGTATTTAAAAACCTATATATATTTTTCGGTATATCTATATGTATTATTTAATATTTTTGATTTATATATTTCATATTGTTATATGTTTTGTGATTATTTTAAACGTTATCTATAGATAATGTTTTTTTGTGGGATTTTTTGTTTTTATTCATAGAACCAGATGAATAAATTCTTTAATTCAAATAAAATTCTCATTTAATACATATTAAGTAAATAAATAAATTTTATGAATCTTTTAAATGGTTTTATAAATGTGTTTAGTAAGTAAATTTTAATATTTTGAATCATTTTATGAATGCGTGGAAACAATATTGAAAATTTATAATTTTTTAGGAAAGTAATTTAATGTTTTTTAATTTATATTATGGATGGAAATGGTGGTTTTATAACCAATTACTTGGACCTATCTAATATTATTGAATCATGTTTGGGTTTCTATTAATGGGTTTCAATTGTGTTTAGGTATTATAGCTAATGACTAGTTATATTCAGGTTTAGATTTAGGAATCTATTACTGGATACCTAGGAATTGCTTGCTGAGAAGGATCCAGAGGGGGGTGTTATAGGTATAAGGACTACACATATGGGTAAACCTTGAAAATGATATATATATAATGATTTAATTTGGGAAAAACCTATAAGGGGTTCCTCATAAAGGGTCCATATATCATTATAATATTAAAAAAATATAATATAATATAAAAACATTGTAATTGGATACGATTTTGGGTTTAAAATGATTTTAATAATAAAAAACATTATAAAAATATAAAATAAAAAAATTAAATGAGTTTAGGTTCTAAAAGAATATTAAAATTTTTATTTGGGATTGATTTTAATTATTTATTTTCAATGTTAAATAGATTTAGGTTCGAGCATGTTTATTAGTTTCTTAACTGATTTCAAGTTCACATACCTTCATTTTCATGGGTACCTAACCCATTTATATCCCTAATTTATATCTAGTGATAAATATATTCATTTTTAAAATCCATAAATTAATTTCTATATAATTAGGTTATATGACCTATGGCCTTTCCATAGGATTGTTGAGAATACTAACACTTGGGTTTTGGTGCTACATCCCAACGATAGAGGGAGAGCTTAATCAAATTAGGGTTCATGATTGATGGCCTATATATGGTCTAAATGTTTATATTTATCAATATATCTGATGTTTAAATGTGTAACATCCCATGTTTTGGATTGGGATAAAATTTCTAAATTAATTGATATGATAAGCTCACCTGTGTTTAATAATAAAACAACCTATGATGTTTGCTGTCTTCTTTAATAAAATGGGGAAATTGACAGGGATAATTGAATTGATAAATGGGAATGAACCTCTTTGGGAATACTTGACTGGTGATATTTAATGATTAAGTACATGAACCTATTTATTCTTTATATTTGAATTGTGATATGGAATGCCTTTAGACATGGACACTTTATTACTCATTTATGAATTATGATAAGGCGTGGTTACTAACATGGCCTTCCATATTACTTAAATTTAAATGATTAAATGAATTATGTACTCCTAGAGTGATACTTAAGTTATATTTATGAAACATGTAGGATGGGATCATAGGATGTTTAAGAGTATATATACCATGAGTGACACCAGTTTCCTTATTATGAAATACCATGGATGGGATCGTAGGTTACTGGAATTATACTATGCCTTTAGTGATACTTGGGTTTCCTTTTTATAGAAATACTTGTATAGGATCATAGTTTAGATAATAATACTTATGTTGTGAGATATAATTGGGTTTTATTTTCACGTTACACCTTGTATAGGCTCATAGTCTAGATGCACTACTACAAAACTGGGTTTATATAGGACTAGGGTTTTAACAGCGCCAGCCAAAAGCGCTATTAAAAACTCCCTTTCTCAGTGCTAGAAAAATCACTATTAAAGTTTGACCTTTATTAGTGCTTATAAAAAATAACTTATAAATGCCCCCCTTTATCAGTTCTAGTAAAAAGGTACTAATAAAAAGGGCATTAATCAGTGCTTCTAGAAAAGCGTTGATAAAGGGTATGTTTCAAAAACAAATCATTAAAAAATATTGATATAAATATAATATATTTTTAAATTTGTTTTAAATAAGGATAAATAGGAATTTACACATAATATATAAGATATTTAGTGAAAATTTATTATAACTCTAGAAGATCCCTACAAACCCAAAAAAACCTAAAAAAACAATAAAAAACCTAAAACCCCTTAAAATCCATAAAAATGTTAAGAAACCCTAAAACCCTGAAATTGACATAAATTTTGATATGGGAGTATGCTTCAGCTCCACAAATAGTAAAATATAAGTTTATTAAATGATCTAAAACCACATGAGATTTAAATCATGTGATAATCAAATGAATAAAATATATTACAGTTTCAAAAAATTCTAAAATTAATCTCGAATTTGAAACAACCATAAATTTTGATTCGGGTGTTCGTTTGGACTCCACCATATATAAAATAAAAGCATACGATGAGATATATACCAAAAAGGGTCTTATACTATGTTCTATAAGCTCTGTCTGATTTTCAACCCCAAAAGGCCCAAAAGTCCTCCAAAACTAATTTTTTGTCATTGATGCCAGTTTCTTAAAATTCAAATGGCTATAACTTATGATACGGGTGCTAGTTCATCCTGTACCACATATCATATCAAATATTGTTTCATGAGTTTTGATTTCACTATTTACAAAGTTGAAATGGACTCTTACATCAGAAGTATTAGTCTTTGATGGTTTTTAGGGGTTTTAGGGTTTTCTGAGTTTCTTAGCATTTTTATGTTCTTTAAGGATATATAGAGTTAATATCCATTTATATATATATATATATATTTAAATATATAAATAAACATATATATATAAATATATAAATATATGGATAAAAAATATAATTAAATATATATAAATATACTGATATATCATAAAATGTAAAACAAAACGGTATAGGGGAGTGGAAAAGGTGATGGTGTATAAGTTGAAGGTCTCAGGTTTGAAACTTGCTATAGGAAGGGGCATGCACTAGGGGTGGGATTATTTGAATCACTGATAAATAGGTGGGTTAAGTGTCGATAAGGGGGGCTGGGAATCACTGATAAGGGGGTGTGAAAAAAAAATCATACCCTTTATCAATAAGGCCTTTATCGGTGCTTCTTTAGCACTGTTAAAGGGGACCTTTATCATTGATTTATACGAGTGTTGTTAAAGCTAACCATTTAAAATCTCTTACATTATCAATGCTTCTATAGAACTGATAAAGCCCTTTTACTATCACTATTAAAGGCCTAATTTATAGTAGTGATGTTTTCCACACACTCTGATTAATATTTGGGTTTCCTTTTTATGGAATTCCATGGATGGGATCATAGGGTAGTTGGATTTTATGAGAAATAATTGGGTTTCCTCATTATATAATACAAAGGATGGGATCATAAATTAAGGTAATTACATTATGGGGCACCTTGAATGATCTCATGGGATGTATGAATTCTATCATCTATTTTAATTTATTTATATATGTTTAGTGGTACTTCCTTGTTTGGATGTCGGACATGACATACCGAATATATTGATTAGATGTTTGGGATTATGTACCTTATTAAAATTATGAGACATTAACATTAATTGATATTCTCAAGAATGAAATCCCTTATCTAGAACCCATGAATATAGTGTTTATGCATGGATTCTGGAGTTATGCCTTGGGTTTTGTCAAGTATTTCATAACTGTAGATGGTTATATATAATCCTACGAATATAGTGAATATACATTAATACATATCTATATACATATATAAATATATATATATTCATATGGTGACACTTTTTTAGAGATATTATGGCTTAGGTTGAAGTAAATATAGTCGTCCATGTGTCCTTGAATAACCTGATCCCGATTGGTTTACATTTAATCATTTAATTCTTTATTGATATACTTACACACCGGTGTATTTTATATTCATGGACTGGATTTCTTTATACACTATTAGTGGTGTATTACTGAGTATATATAACATCTTGTTCGAGTCACCATTGCATTGGGGTGTGCAAAAAGACCTCCCGATTGCAGGATCTGGTCATGGATTTGGATTTCTTTTAATTATGCTTATGTTGTTCATTTTTATATCAGATCTTAGGAGCATAAAACTGAGTTGGAGCTCATGATTCTCATGAAGGTATCCCTTGAGTCGTTTTTTCTCATTTTGTATACATGTATTGTATTGTATCTCCCATTGTATTTTTACTGCTTTAGATTATGTAGCCTCATCTAGATATGCATGCATGGTTTTATTTTTAGAATATTTCATCTTATTAGTTATTATTTTCTTCCACTACTCTTTTCTTTCATTTATACTACTTTTTCTATTGTTTTCTTATTATCTATTATACTATTTTTTACCCTAATAATGAGGGTATAGTCTCTACATTGTACCATCATTGGACCCTCACTACTAGTCAATAGCCTCTGGTATACGGAGAGGTGCACTTGAGGCCATGTGACCAACCAAATCAGGGTACCATTTTAGTGGCTCCTAGGTCGAGATGTTGCAAAGTAGTTACACAGTTTTTTTATTTTACCTTGTCTTATTATTTTGCTTTGGTAGACCAGATATTAGGAATGTGTCACCGCTTACTAAATATCCATGTCTAGAGTGATCACCCCACACATGGGGAAAAGACCCAGTGGCTATGGATAGGACTATTGTTCATGATATTCGTTATTACAATTGATTATGATTTTACATTGAGTGAATGGTGTACTTTTACTAATCTCTGATTTATCAGATTATGTTATTCTACCCTTGGCCCTAAATGGAAAGGAATTATTGATACATGCATCAGTATAGGAATATAGATATCCACATTCCATGAAAATGTTGTGCCATGTAGGTTGCATTCTTAGACTACCTAATATTGAGATTTGTGCCTTGAGCATATAACATGATCATGTGATTATTTATCATGATTATTAATATACCATGTTTATATTATTATTTATCATTATTTTCTTATATACCATGCTTCTATGGTTTCTTGATTATGTAGTGGCTTACCATGATTAGGTAATTATTTTCCATGTTACCTGTGTTTACTTCTTCTTATAGCATGTATTCTTATAATTAAGAAACATGGTTGGTTAAATAAAATTTTTGTATTAACTTAAATGGTGTTTTACCGTATATCTTGGTTGTGGAATTCTATTTGACTAATTTATTATGACACGTTTGATCCATAAACCATTGGTTGCGTGGGATGAAACATATGGGTTGATATTAAATGAGAGTCAATTTTAAATCTATAAAGTGTATGGGAACTTTATAAATTTTAAAATGGTAACCCATATAATCGAACCATCGTATAAGAGATTGATATACCTTAAGTCTATCATATAGATATAAAAGTTGTTAAATTTTGAATTTAAATTAATTGGAATATAATGGAACTTTTTCAGGACATGACCCAAGTAGGTTGGTCATGACCTATTATAGTTGTGAGACAGACTTGACTTGACCTAAGTAGGTCATTCATGGTGCTTGTTCTTATGAGATAAACCCACTAAGGGTTTAATTAAATCTTGGAATAATTTATGGGACCATTGTAGGTCACCTTTACTTTGATATTTTTTAATACTAAACCCCATGGGGGTATATTCATGCTATATAAATATGGATATTTAAAGTTTTAGTATCCACTTATATAGGTTATGTATAAATTTATGGTGGAATATTAATAAATTGATCACTTTTAATTAATAAAAACCTATTATATTCTTTTTAGTTTTACTCATATAAGGCTTTGGTTAATTAAAATTCCAATTATAACCTAATTGTTTCCACTATAGATTGGAATTGACATTTTCTTTAACTAATACAAACTGTGATATCCTTGTGGAAAAAATGCATAAAATTAAATTAAGAGATAAATTTCTTATTCGTGACACATGTTAGTTAAATAACTAATTCTTAAAAGGAGGTTTCATATAACTTTCCTATGTTTCCTTATGGAGTTTGGTAAATAAAGTAACAATATTTTTGTCGTATGATTGGTACTAGGTGTTCATAAATGGTTTAAATAAAACTTTAATGTGGTGCTCCTAGTTTTAACCCTCGTGTAAGGGTGGTTTAAATCTTTCTTTGAGTACTACATTGTATGGGAATGGGTATGTTTCTCATAGGTCTCTATTAACCTTTTCTGATATGATGAGCTTAGAGAATAGGCTGGTAATCCTAGTGACCTTTTTTTACATGACCTGACTTTAAGGTTGATGTTTTTGCCTTAGTAAGGGGCTAGCCCGTTTGTAGTAGTGCCATCATCATTTAAAGCCTTTCTAAGTTCTTGTGAGCTATTTTAGATATTAGGTGTTGTTCAGATTTTTTTTGTTCTAAGTAGGAATCTTAGTTTTAAAATGAAACTCGAGCTAGAGGGGTGGTCATGCGATGAATTGGAACTTATTAAGGGTGTAAGCATTGTGTAATGCTCCGTTTCAAAAGGTTAGGCATGCTTACGGAAAGGTCAACCAATTATTATATAGGGTAATTTTTTCCCTTTCATAGATACATAGTACTATTGGTCTTGCAAATTAAAGGTAGATAAATGTGTCAGTTGTGCTATTGTGAAATCCCGGGGTAGTGCATGATGATATACATGGTACCCATCATGTTGATAAAAATTGGAAATAAACCATATGAGTTTGGTGGGAATGATTTAATCCCTTAGTTTTTATTCTTTGATCATAGTCCATCTATGAGGTAGAGAGTCCTAAAAATTAAAGGAAATCTGAGTCATCCTAATGTTTGGGATGATGTTGTAAAAGGATTGGATGTCATAATACCACCGGTCGGGTTGGTTTGGATTTTATGCCTTATGTTATGGAATGTGTGGACGTAACATGGGAGGAGTTTCATGCGGACATATGAAGGTGAATATGATCTATCACACTGTTGAGCAGATAGTTTCCTTCTCTTTTCATCTTAGCGCTTTGTAAAATCATGTTGGCCACATCTAGGACCCACATTTAGTGGTTGATGGAACATGTTTCATGGGATGAATTATCATTCTTAGTAAATTATGAATGTGGTTTTAGAATATCCTTCCATGTATAGGGAACACAACAGTACAAGACTAGTTCGAAATTGTCAGTGATGCTTTTGAATGCCCATGGGGATGGTGAGTTTCAAAATAATCGAGTGCTTGTGAGGCAACATGATGTTGATATGGTTGGTTGTTTATGCACCCTTTAAAGACACCACTAATTGAGTTGGGATTCAATGGTTGTTTCAGATTTATCATGAGATTCATCATGTGGTAAAGGCATTGTGGTTAGTAAGTGATGATGCATCAGTGGGTACAGTTGATCTATTTTAAAATCATTCATCCAGTAGTGGTTCAACTATTCTATTTATCAACTTTTGAATATGGTTAGTTGAAAACCCTACCAAACACTTAATCTTGAATATTATGGGAGTGTCTTGGGATTATTAGTAATCATTGATACCATATTAGTGTACTCTATGTTTATATTCAATTATTCTCTCCACCTTGATATCATTCAATGTATGATGAGAGGGTGTTAGTTATATGCCGATATAAATTAAAATACCCTTTTGTTTTGATAAAGAAACTCTGTGGGGGTTACGCTTCAGAAGTGTGGTTGTTTATAGATATGTGGTTAGTCCTAATTGATACATGGGTTCCCGAGTAGAAACACCTTGGACAAACTCATGGACACCAGTCTGCTCTTTGACTTGACTATTGTTGGGATCATTCGGTGTTTTAATGCATGGATGTTTCAGGTATGTATTAACATATCAATTGTAAATGATAGAGTATATACTACCTTGAATAAGCTCCTTGGACTCCAATATATGAATCTAAGGTTACCCTAGACTTTTTTTCAGGATCAGTTTATTTTAATTAGAGTGTGCCAACCTAAAGGGTTCTAGATTGGGTCTATACCCATGTTTTTTCTATGGAATGACAACATAAATGAATGCTTAAGTATGAGACTTCATCAAAAATATGGTTATGGGATCCATTGAGTGTTCTCAGTGAAATATTGAGTTCCTTGGGTAAAAGGTAGCAGGTTTGAATATTGATGAATCTGCTATAAAAGCCGAGCATTTTCAAGATAGTCAGCCAGTAGTGGCATGAATTAATTTCCTTTTTTGTTCTCTTAATGTAATAGATGATAAAACACATTAGGCATGTTGTCGGGATGAGATGAGTGCATTTTAAGGTTGGTTGGGGATTATTATAAAATTCAGTAGAACCAGGTTAATTTTTTTTCTAATGGTAATCAAACATTCAATCATTTGAGAATCATTCTGGGAGTGTCGTTATAACACTAAAAGGCTTGTTCATTGGGAAATTTTGATTGTGGGAGTACCATGACTCTAAATTAGACCTTAAATGTTAGAACCTATGGTGGAAACACCATGGGATGGATGGTAAAATAGATGATGATGTGATCATGTCTCAGGTTAGATGGGCTTCGGTAAGCACCATCTTGATGTTCAGTTTTGAATATGAGCATTATCTTGAGTTTTAACAACTTGTGTATCATACGATTAAAGATAATACTTGTAGGAGTATTGGATGTTTAAAAAGAAACACATCCATTTTAGAAACATTTACATGACCCAGGTAGGTCAGATGATGCTTCATTATTTTCTCCAATGCTTATTAGGGATGAGAATTTCTAAAGTGGGGAGGTTGTAACGTCTCATGTTTTAGACTAGGTTGAAATTTCTAAAGTAATTGAAATGATAAGATGACCCCTGTATAATAATAAAACCACCTATGAGGTGCACTAACTTCTTTAATAAAATGGGTAAATTGAATGGGATAATTAAATTGATAAATGGGCATACCCTTCTTTGGGTATACTTGATTGATGGGATGGAATACTTAAGTACATGGCCCTCTTTATTCTTTGCATTTGAATTCTGATATGTAATGCTTTTAGACATGGCCACATTATTACTCATTTATGAATTATGATATGGAATGGTTACTAACATGGCCTTCCGTATTACTTAAATTTAAATAATTAAATGAATTATGTACACCTTTAGAGATACTCAATTTACTTTTTATAGAATGCCTAGAATTATATCATAATCTATTTAAGAGTATATGTAACATGATCGAAACTGGTTTCCTTACTAAAAAATACCATGGACGGGCTCATAGGTTACTAGAATTATACTAAACCTTGAGAAATACTTAGGCTTCCTTTTTATGAAACACCTTGGATAGGCTCATAGGCTAGATGATAATACTTACACCTTGAGTTATACTTGGGTTTCCTTTTCATGAAATGCATTAGACATGATGATAGGCAAGATGTTTTTCATATGCTCTAAGTGATAATTGGGTTTCTTTTTTATGGAATGACAAGTATGGAATCATAGGGAAGTTGGATATTATGAGTAATACTTAGGGTTCCTCATTACAAAAAACCAAGGAAAGGCTCATAAATTAACATCATTACATGACTCCTTGGGTGATACTTGGGTCCCACATTATGGGATGCCTTAGAAAAGCTTATAGGATGTATAGATTCTATCATGCATGTTTATTTATTTACATATGTTTAGTGTTACTTCCTTATTTCTATATCATACATGATGTACCAAATACATTAATTAGATGCTTGGTATTATGTACCTTATTCAAAATATAAACCCTTAACATTCATTAAGATTCACAGGCATGACATCACTTATCCAGAACCCATATCTAAGGTGTTTATGCATTGATGCTTGAGTTACTCCTTAGGTCCTATCTAGTATTACGTAACTATATAGACAACTATATATGTTCCAATATATATATTGAATATACATAGATACATATATACATACATATATACATATATATATATATATATATATATTCATATGGTGACACTTGTTCGGAGATATTCCGGCTTAGGCCGAAGTAAGTTTGGTCAGTCAGGTGTCCTTGAGGAACCTGAGCCCGATTGGTTTACATTTATTCATTTACTACCTTATTGATATACCTTCACACTACTATATTTTATATTTACTAACTATATTTCTTTAGACACCATCGGTGGTAGTCTACAGAGTATATCTCACACCCTCTTCATGCTGACATTTTACTAGGGCTCCCAAACAGACCTCATGGTTATAGGATCGGGGCTTTTATTCAAATTGCATGTTATTATGCTTGTGCTCATGGAGATATCCCTAGAGGATTTTTTTTTATTTTTTTATACACATGTATTGTATTTTATCGCCTACTGTATGTTTACTACTTTAGATTATGTAGCTTAATCTCGATATTCATGCATGGTTGTGTTTTTGGTGTTGGTCATCCTATTAGTTATCATTTTCCTCTGTTACTCTGTTATTTCATTTATACTACTTTTACTGATGATTTTTTTACTATCTCTTATGTTATTGTTATACTATGATCATGAGCATATAGTCTTCTTATTGTACCATCATTGAACCCTCACAGCTAGTCGGTAGCCTCTAGTGTATAGGGAGAGGCACTTGAGGCCATGTGACTGAATGGCTTGAGGTAGCATTTTAGTTGATCCCAATTCAAGATGTTACAAATTTTTTTTACTAGAAACGATGTTCTTCATGGTGTTCACATAACCTCTGGATTTATTTTTTTCTATTTTTTTATATAATTTTTTGTTTATAAAAGCACAGAAAAACACATTTATATATCAGAACAAATCATATAAACCCAACACGAGCTAACCCTACAAAACACACACACAAACACGTTATTTGATATAAACACAACAAAAAACATTTATATAAGTCATAACATAGAAAATTCACACACACACAAATCATATAAACAAAACACAACATAAAATATTAAAATATAAAATGACATATTTTATATAAATATAACATATATAATTTTATGTAAACATAACTCATAACATTTTATCTCTACACTCAATGAAAAACACCCTCCACCCATATACAAAATTTATACAGAGCAAAATATGTAACATATAAAACATTTATATAAAAAATAAAAAGTATAATGAAAAACATTTATATAAACACAACACACACAAAATATTAAAATATACATGATATATATATATATATATTAAATTTTATATAATCTATAAAAAATTAATATATAAAATATAAATTTTATATATAGTGCACAAAAGAAACTTATTAAGATTAAATGTTAAATTTAATTTAAAAAACATTATAATAATAGAACATGGTTTATAATGGAACAACATGTTACTCAAAATACTAATATAAAATTAAAACCAAAGTGAAAAAATCATAACAACATAGAACATGTTTTGTATATCACTTGTAATTTTTTTATTTAAATTTTACGATTTATGATTTAAAAGTTTTATGGTATTAAAAAATTTCATTAATCCATTATTTTTTTTATAAATTAAATATTATTTATTTAAATTTTTTATGTACAAGTTCAAAATGTAACATATGAGATTTTTTTTATTATGTACCATTTATGTCATGTTTTATGTATTAGATTATTTTGTTATTTAGAATTTTAATGTTATGTACTGTGTATTTTAATACGTTATATATATACAATATTTTCATTTTATTTTTTAAACTTATTTTTTGTTGTCTAAGGATGTTGGGTATCTAACAAAAAATGTTTTTTACTTGTGTTATACATGCTTTGTACCAAGCTACAGTGTTGTGTGTGTGTTTTCATGTTCTAGGTTATTTATCTTAATATATCTCTTCATTTTTTATGATTTTATATATTTATTCATTTGATATTATATATACTTATGATAATACTATATTTATATTAATTTTATAATAAGTATATGAATTAAATTATGGGTTTGAAGTTGTTATGTCAATACATAGCATATTCTAGACATTATGTAGGTATTTTTTTCGCTCATATTATTTAATGTTTTATAATTATAAATATTTTTTTATATTAAATTTATTTTTTTAATCTTTTTAATTATATTTTCTAGTCATTGAATCGATGTATTTTTAATTCTAGAATATTTTAAATAAATATTTAAATGTTTTTATACATAACACAAAATATTAATTATAAGATTTGTTTATATTTTTTATAATTTATTTTTGTATTTTGTGGATTGTTATATTCATTTCTATGTCAATTTATATGGTATATTTTTTTCATTATTTTCTATTTTAAATTATTATTTTTGATAAAATGAAATCATGTAGTAGACAAAAAAACATGTTTTATGCATGATTTTTTTTATCTTTGTGTTTGTTATATATATATATATATATATATATATATAATGTTTTAGGATTTCAATCCTTTAATTTTATGTGTTTAAAAACCTATATGGTATTTGAACATATATATCAATATGAATTTTTCGTTCATAGTTTTTAATTTAAATTGATTTCAATTTTTTCTATATGAATTTTCCATGATTTACTTTCCATGAAAAAACATTTTTTATTTTTATTATGCCCTTTATTATATGTTGGTCAGCCCCCTTGTCTCTTTTGGTTTACTTATTTTGTTGGTGGGATTCATATCCAATTGGACCATGCATTTTCCTTGGTTTGGTACTCATGGACTTTTATTTACTCGATTCATAAATTTTGACCTTGCTGAAATCCTCACTATTGATTATCTTGATCCTATGTCTTTAGAATATTCCTTATGTGTTTCTTTATTGTGTTTTTTTACCCTATGTCTTCCTATATCCATATCAATTTCCCTTTGACCTATCCAAATCAACCATATGTTCATGGGTTCTATTACCTTATGGAGTTTCATGAGTCTTCTAAGATATCCCTATCATTTATGTCTGACATTTTTACATTAGATTTGTTATACAACTTGGAAAATGATCACGTCATAAAACTTTGGGTGACATGTTATTGGTATATCCCATTTTGATTTTAGAGAGGATCCTTTGGTGATCATTTAGTATTTTGGTTCCTTTTCTTCTCTGATTTTATGAGAAGGAAAGAGAGAATGAATAGGTAAGGACATGTTTTAAGAGCTTGATTTTATGATCCAAGCTTCTTAATGATCCTCGGTGTACAATTAAAGTGGTGATCCTAGTTCATACTTAGTAACCTTAATGTGGATACAAACTTACAATGATGTTAGGATGATTGGTGCTGTTGTTCCACTTAATTCTAAGGAATATCTAGTTTTTAGGTAGGAATCCTTTCTCTATAAGCATCATTCATCCTTTCTTTAGTTCCACCATTACAATATGATTTACTTGGTTATTTTGGTTTCATTGTGTTCTCACCAAATATGATGGCATATACTAACCCATCATGGAATAATTGATCATTTTCACTGAGTTTAGTAAGATATATAACTTAGATAATGATAAAATGTGATTTTATTGTATCTTTATTTTATAAATCACTAGTTTAATCCCTAATTTAATATTAATAACATGGGTCAAAAATAACTTCACATTTTACTGTGTGTTTTGAGTAAATAAATGGATTTCATATTAATATTTTTATTTTAGAGATAAAATACATTTTAAAATTAAAATTTTACAACATAAATATAATTTTAAATTTATTTTGAATAAAAATTATGAAAATACACATGTTTTATATATGTAACATCTTGAAATTAAATTGGTAATTAAATAATTATTTGGATAGTTTAATGGATTTTAATTATAATTTAAATTTTCTACTATTTAAAATGTGATTTTATTTTGTTATATATATGGAATTATTGATATTAAGTAGTTTTTAGTCTTTGATGGATATAAGATATTGGGGTGAAGGAATTTTAGTCTGGTTAAATTATCCACTAGACAAGCTAGTTTCATTTTTAACCATTAAATCATTCACTAGATGTTGGTCAACCATTGTTCTTGTTAGTATTGAAAACTCATAGAACACTTCATTTATAGTTTATATCTAACCTTGTTGTAGATATTGAAGTTTTTTTTAAGTGTAGAATTATTGTATGACACATGGAACTAAATTATTTTGTACTTTTACTAGAAATTAGTGTGTTGTAATGGTGTGCTATCTTGAACTCATCAGACAATGTAGTTTAAAGACACACCATTTGGCCAATGGAAGGATGCATCTGATTTTTTTTCAAATAAACCCAAAGAACTTGAAATTTTACCATTGTAGTTAGTTACACAAACATCTATAAATAGTACCATAGGCTTCATAGATCAAAATCATTTTTGAGAAGTGATTATCAATTATTTTGATAAGTGACTAAATCTTTTTTGCTAATGAATCCTTGAAAAATATTATTACTTTTGAGTGATTTTTCATTGTAATATTTTTTGAGTGTACAAATGGATTTATTCTATGAGGGATAATTGTAAGTCTCTTAGTTTTCTTATTGTAATTTTTCTTTGTTTTATCCTTTTAGATCTAAGAACTTCCAATCTAGAAGCGTGGTTTGTTCGATTCCTAAGGTTGGGGGCTTCTATGGTTTAGATGATAAAATGTTTTTCTAATACTTTATAATTAATGGATTATGTGTTTTGGAAAATAGATCTTGTATGACCTGCTTGATTAAGGTATTTCATGGATAGGAAAATAGAGTGTTCATGGTTAAAATATTGATACCTTCTGACAGGATTTCAGTTAAGGATGTTCCAGTATTGAAATGATGATACCTAGGATCTGGTTAAATATCCTCCCACTACTTTGGATAAAAATGAATACTTTCATTGAGTGGAATTATTTTGGTAATAATATCATTTTAGGGGTATTATACTTGTTACTCTATAATATATGCATTGTTTTTAAAAAAAAATTGTATTTTTTTTTGTGATTATTTTTCTTTTTTACTTTATTTTTATAATGTTTCAACTACCAACAATTTTTATTTCTATTTAATTTAATTTTTTACTATAATATACTTTTATTTGATCCAAATATCCCATTATCTGATAACCTTACACTTGAGTGGGGTGAAAATTTATAGTTTTGTTTTAGATGACAATATACCACCCACTTATAGTGTCATGTCACCATACCATTTGAGAAAAACACCTGGTATTAAAGAAAGTCACTTTTTTAAATAAAGTATCTTATATTTTATTGTCAGTTTTTTTATCAAAACATATAAAAAAATCTTTACACTAAAGTGTAGAAGAGTAAGGATGTCGTTTTTGTTATTAATATGGTATGACATTATGTTGAATATTTGTAGAAACTTAATCATATCCATTCACTAATATTTTATGGTGTAAACTATGAATATTGGTGTGACTAGATGTATACTTCCATTATTAGCACGGGATTTGATCATTTTATCATGATGACTAAAAATTATTGAATTCAAGAGAAGTAATTATTTCATTTTTCTTTTGATGAGAAGTTGTAGAATAAAGAAAACTATAAGTCCAAAATAATTTAATTTTCTCAATGATTAATAACATTTATAGTCAAATATTTTCATGTGAGACTACATATGGAATATGGATGAAGTTGGAGATCACTCACTTTGAAACTTATAAAGTTCTTGAAACTCATAGATCTATATTGAGAGATGAGTAACATGCCTTTTATTTTCTTTTTAGACAATCAATGTCACAAATGAATCAACATATTATAATCATTGTTAACAAACTTTAAACTTTTGGAGAGAATAAAATAAATGATGAACAACTCACTAAAACGTTATTGGTATTTTACCTAAAGAGTTAGAATCTAAATGAATGATTATAGATGAAACCAAACATCTGATGAATCTAGGTATTGATGATCCCATTGGAACATGAATTCAATATTATAATCAATTAAAAAGATATATTGAGAATTAGAAATGGAATAATGGAGTTTCTTTTTATTCTACCTCTAGTGTTTTAACTTCTATTGCCCAACCATCTAAATATACTATTGTGAATAAAAAATCTAAACATCAATAAAACAATAGTAACTCAGAAGATAGTAGAGGTGAACTCACTTATCCTGTGAGGAAAATGAACAATATTATTGGAAAAAAATAACCTTTGATATGATCATAAAAAAATATAAAATATAAATATAAAAAGGACTCTACGATTCCATATTATATGAATACAAGAAACTTGGAAATATTAGACATAATTTTCCAATATTAAAGAAAAAGAATAAGGATGGAAAATCCTTAAAGAATAAATAAATAAATGATTTTCCAGATACAAATGATATGTGGTGTGATAGCGAGGATCCATCATCTGATAGAAACAATGAATCGATGGAATATGATTATAATATCATTGGTTTCTATTCTAAATTTCCTAGGAAAAATATTTACTTAATGGGGAAGGTAACTTTGGGCACAATTGTTCAATTATATTTAAATGAAAATGTTTCAAATTTATCAAATGGTGAATTTAATTTAACTTCAATGAAATATGACTATGAATATAACATACCTTTAATTGAATAAATTTCTATATATATGGAATGTCTTAGAAAGAAGAATAAAAAATTGCACCAAGTGCCTCAAATTTTCTAAGGTAAATGTTTCTAAAGAAGAAGATATGATTTCAAATCTTAACTATAATCTTTATAAATATTCATATTAGTAAAAAAGTATTGTTGAAAAAAAAATTGAACTGAATAATGGGAAATAAAAAATATTTAATGAGTTAAATGAATATAAAATAGTGATATTTGAGTTAACTATTGAATTGAAAACTAATTTAGTCTATGTAATATCACAAAAATATAAAAATGAATATGTTAAGCTAAAATTAAAAATTTATAGTTTGAAGAAAATTTTAAAATAAATTACAACTATAATAAATTCATTTGAAAAGTCATATAAATATTTAAGTACTAAAAGTAAATCATCTGGTCTGGGTTATAAAACCACCAGAAGATATCATCAAAATAACTATTTTATACCTAGTTATGATCCTTTTTATAAAAAATGTAAGATAGGGTTAACTTGGATAAAAAAATATTATTTTAAAAAAATTTAATCTCTTAGACATTATAAGTCTTATCTTACTACAAATCTTATAACTATACAACATATAAAAGTTGGATGAATGTGGGTTCCCATGTTTGTTTCTAACATTAACTGACCCAAAAAAGTATAGGTACCAAATTCTATACCTTTGTTTTTATAGAAATAAATGTTAAGTAATGAAATCCAAGACATATAGTACATGGATAGAATTTTTTCATGACATATTATTGGAGAAAAATAAAACTTCTAGAACTTATGAAAAGTAAAATGATGAAGATTCACTTTTGGAGATAACATGTAAACCAAATATATGGTATGGATAATATAGTTTTACTTGGTAAGACATTAATTTATAATTTTCTTTAATTTCTAGTATTTAATAATAATCTACTTATAATTAGTAAACTATTCAATGAAGGTTACTCTGTGAACTTTGGGAATGATAGATGTACTATTAAAATTTCAAATGAAGTGTATACTTTATCTACTATGATGCGTGATAACATTTAAAAATTGAAATTAGTGGAGTTTAGTAATATTATTTTCCTTTTATTACTGTGGAATAATATTCTTATTGTATTTTTATAGAATATTAAGAAACTAAAATTTTTGGACCCTATCAAATCTATCTAATAAAGTACTTGTTAGAGATCTACCAAAACTCTTATTCAATTCCTCTGAGGTCTATGTTCCTTGCCAATATGGTAAGAAACATAAATAAAAATGTAAATATATTAGTGAAGTATTAATGTCTATTTATTTATAGTTTGTTCTCATGGATATTTGTAGTCATAAAAAACTACAAGTATTAATGGAAAATACTTTGTGTATCTTTTAGTTGACGATTACACTAGATATACTTCAACTGCTTTTTTTAAAATTTTAATCACAAGTACTCTCTATTTTTAAAAGTTTTTTTTATCATATTAGAAACTTAAAAAATATACATGTTGTTACTTTCTTGATTTATATATGTGGAGAGTTTTTTAATTCTAGTTTTGAAACCCTTTTTAGTGAAAAAGTCATAAATCATAATTTTTATGCACCTATAAATCCACATCAGAACGGAATAGTTGAATGAAGAAATAAAACTCTTTATAAAATTACCTAGACATTGTTTTGTGAGTATTCTATAACTAAATATTTTTAGGTAGAAGTTTTGAGTACATCCTATATTGCTATAAATCATGTTTTAATTTATTTTATTTTTAATAAAACCTTTTATAAATTATGGACTAGAAGAAAAATTAAACTTAGTAACTTCAAAGTTTTTGGATGTAAAGTGTTCACTAGGAATGATAAAGAAAATTTTCATAAATTTTATCCAAAGTATGATGAAAGAATATTCTTATTTATTCCATAATTATTAAGTTGTATCGTGTTTGAAAAAAAATATACACAAGATATTCAAGAAATAATGAAATTTATCTTTGAAAAAATTAATCCATATTCAAACTAAAAATTACTTAAAGTTACAGGTTTGGCATGTGTTTTTGAAACCCCTCTTATTAATTTACTAAAAATTTTATCCTATCAATCAGAAATTAACATACTTGAACATATAACAATAGAATTATGTACTATGGGAATAAGTTTAATAGAAGTTAATCCATTAGTAGATGAAGATAAATGTTCCTTTTTACATAGAAATCAGGTAATATTATAGAATCATCTTATTGAGAATATTTTTGGTGATGTAAGAAAAACTGTTAAAACTAGAAATTCCCTATGAAATAAATTTTATAATCTTGAATTATTATCACAACTTGAACATAAAATCATATATGAATCCTTGGGTTATGAGATTTGTATAAATGTTATGCAATAAGAGATTAACTAGTCTGAATGGAATGAGATTCATACATTGATTGAGTTACTAAAGGATTCTAATATTATAAGAGTAAAATGGGTCTTTTAGAATAAATGTGATGAAAATTTTATTATCATATGAAATAAATCATTATTAGTTTCTAAGGGTTATTATCATAAAGAGAGCATAGACTATAGAGAATTTTTCACTCTAGTATTTAGGCTCAAAACCATCTGTATACTACTAGATTTTTTAGCTCATCTTAATTTTACTCTATATCAAATAGACATTAAGAGAAAATTTATCAATAGATATTCTTAGGAGGAATTTTTTTAGAATAACCCCTTGGTTTTGAAAATTAAAAAATTTTGGAACATTTTTTTAGACTTACTAAATATCTTTATAGACTTAAACAAGCTTTGAGATCCTGGTATTGTTGTTTTTCTTGTTTTCTTATTCAAAACAACATTTTTAAAGGAATGGTTGATCCCACTATTTTTTTCAATAAGGTTCTTAAGTAAATTATAATTATTAAAATTTATGTTGATGACATTATCTTTGGTTCCACTAAAAAACTCTTTCTCAGAACTTATATAGATTGATTTTGAAATGAGTAGGATGGTAGAACTTAACATCTTTCTTGGAATCCAATTAATTAAAATACTATAAGTAATAACATTATCATAATATAATTATATTTTAGATTTACTAAAATATTCTAGTTTCTATAATACCTATAGTATAAGTACTATGGTAGGTACCACTTTCAAATTGGGTCATGATGAATCTAGGAAATTGGTTGATCAAAAATTATTCAGAGTCATGATTTCAATTTTGTTGTATTAAGGGATATTCAGCCAGACATAATTTTTTCTATATTCTTATGCAAAATATTCTAAGAAACATTAAAGTAATCACATCTTAAATTAGTAAAGTTCATTTTCCTCTTATTTAAAGGTACTCTATAACTTGAACTATTTTATTTATATGGAACTAAATTTTCACTTAAAACTTATTTTGATGATGAATTTTGTGGATTTAAAATGTATTAAAAGAGTACCTCTTGAACTTTTAATTTCTTAGATAAGTCTTTATCTTTTTTTAACATGAAACAACACTCAATTAAACTCTGTATCACTAAATCTGAATATATAGTAACTAGAATTTATTGCGATTAACTATTTTTAATACATCACACACTCATAGAATTTGGTTTGAGTATTTCTTAAAGTATATTTTTTTGTAATAGTGTTATCTCTTTTTCTATAAACACAAAATATCACTCACATACAAAGCACATAGAAATAAGACACTTGGGATCACACACAAAAAATAGATATTATTCTTGATTTTATCAAAACTAAAAACTAGTTAGCTAATATGTTCAATAAACCTTTGAATTATAATAAACATGAATATCTTGAACAAAATTTAGGAGGATAAATATAATGAGATCATAATTTTCACTAATTGTTTCAAGCATCTCTTTATATTGAAAAACTTCTAAAAATTGGGAGGAAATTATTTTCTATTTAAATTGTATTATCTTTTATATAATAACATTACATCATCCAAAAGTTCATCTAATTGAATTTACTCTAAAATTTCACTAGAACAATGCCTATTGGAAGCTAAATTTCTAGTTAAGTTTAGAAAATATAAATTCTATAGATTAAAATTTATTTAACAGTGTTAATTTCTATAATACTAAATTATTTATAATTTTTTGCTCAACTATTTGAATTCATTATAAATTTTTTACTCTATTATCTATATGAAAACATATTAAATATGGTATGTATGAATTGTGTATCAAATGTTAAAACCTGTGTAAATTTTTATATATTCAAATGTTTTAATGAAATTCTTGATTACTCTTATACTATAACAATCTACAAATAATCCTTATATTCTATTTCTTTTATGAATTACTATAGCTAACTCCTAATAAAGAAATAATTTTTATTTATTCTGTTATAGGAGTATATTATTTAAATTCTATAGAATATAAGAAAATCAATTTTTGAAAATTCTCTAAAACCATATTTATCATACTAAGATCATATGTAGGTATCAAAAGATAATTTTTGAAAGGTTTATTATCTTTAATCATATCATTCATTAATAATATAATCTTAATATAATCTTTATCATTGATTGCTCTAATATGAAAAGTTTATTTTACATCTCTTAGTTATATCTTAAATTTTCCCCCTTTCTTTTTGACTATCCCAAAGGGGGGGAAATGTGTTGATTTTAGGGGGAGATATGTGTTAGTTTTTTGGGAATATATTATTTAGGGATATGTATATTTTATTGTTTTAATGGAGGATAAATTGTTTTTGTTTGAAAACCCAATGTAGATTTTAGTCTTATTAGATAATACATCCAGGGGAGGTCTATCAGTATAGACATAGTACATGGAGTTTCCATTTAAATAATTATAAAATAATATCTCTGATTGTGTTTTTATTTGTGTATTGTGATTTTCAAAAAGGGGGAGATTATTGAGTCAATGGCTCTTAATATCACATGTTTTGTAAATTCACAACACAGTTCACTTATATTTTATATCCAACCTTGTTATAGATGTTGAAGTTTTTATTAAGTGAATATTTAATATTTTATGCACTGAAATGAATTGTTCTATACTTCTACCGAACATTTGTTCATTATAATGGAACATTACATTGAACTCATCAGATGATGAAATCTAAAGCCACATCATTCTATGAATGGAAGGATACATATGATACTATTGAAACTAAACCCAATGATATCATAATCTAACCATTGGATTTAGTTACACATACATCTATAAATAGTACCTAAGGATTTATGGATTAGAAGTGTTTTTGAAAATTTATTATCAAGCATTTTTATAAGTTTCAGAAAATTGATTTCTATTTAATTAAAGTAAATGTTCATTGATTCTAAGTTATTTAACTTTGTAATATTTTTTTAATAAGAGATATAATATGTGAGTCCAAATTATAAAGGTATTAGTTTTCTTGTTATAATCATTATGTTTGATACTTTGAGATCGAGGAGCTTATGATATTAGTGTGGGGTTTTTTTAATCACTGAGTTCAAAATATTCCATGGATTGAAAGACATATGGTTTTTTAATCCTTAGTAATAAAGGGATTATTTATTTTTGAAGATAGATCTTATATAATATGGTTTATTTTGGAAGATAGAGTTTTTATGGTTAGGATACCAATAATTTATGATGAGTTTTCAGTATAGTATATTTCAGCCTTGAATTTTGGATACCTAGGATCGGTTTAAAGATCCTCCTACCACATTGGATAAAAGTGATTACTCTTATTGAGTGGAATTGTATTGGTAATAATATTTTGTTATGGGTATTGGAGTTGTTACTTTATACTCCACACAATGTTTTTAACATTGATTTGTAATTTCAATTATACTTATTTGTGCTTGTTAATTTATTCATAAAGTGTTTTAACTACTGGAAGTTTTTATTTCCACTAAATTTAAGTTTTTACTCTGATATACTTTTATTTTATTGGATGATCCTATTTTTCGATTAACTTTACTTGAGTGAGAGAGAAATCTGTAGTTTAGTTTTAGACTATAATCCCCGCCCTCTTGCAGTGACATATCACCATACCTTTTGGGACCAATAATACACCCTAAAACCAAATATCATAATGTATGATATATATAAATTAAATTTTATGACGTAGGATGACTATTATGGGATATTTTAAGGCGTGGTATACAATATCTTTCTATTTCCTATGATATGGTTAGAAAGGGAATGATGATCATTATCATTCATATATCTTCATAAATAGGTATCATTATTAGAAATGTTTTATGAGATTAAACACATGGGAGAATTATAGCATTCACGTGATAAATGTATAAATGACTTAAGACATTTACTCATGCATTATAAAACATGAGAAAAATCGTGGAACTCAAGGGTCATCCCCAAGGGATTATATAAATGGGGTTGACATTATGAGATGATGTGTGTGATCCTGTCTAATCATCTCCCTCTTTTGAGAGCTATTTTCTTCTTCCTCGTTTACCATGAGAGGTACCAACATACAATGGAGATATGAAAAATATTTCCCATGTGATGGGTGATTCATATCAACTAGTAGATACACCATGGGGGAGGGAGTTCTTCTACTACCTCTTAATGATCTTTATTAAACTCATGTGATTGAAAAAATAGCTTCAACACATTGGTGAAAGGTATTTGTGTTATTTAATTTAAAGTAGAATGATATATATATTGGGTTTATGGGTTTCTCATTGTTTACACTTCCTTGATTAAGTTTTAATTGATCCATAGAAACTCTTTAGTGGTATCAGAGCATCCTAATGTTATTTGATTCTCAAAATCATGTTTATAAAAAGAGTTTGATGTTTTATTGTATATCATATTAGAAATCATAAGATATGATCGATAATTCTTTCTATGTCTTGACTTGTGATATAATATTTTTTAATCTCTCATTGAGTTTCACCATACGATATAGGATATCCTAGGCAGAAACTCACTTCAAAACCTTAATTTTTGGTGTACCATAACATACAATATGGGATATTATATGGTGCAATAATGCTGATATCATATTGCAAAGCAGATAATCATGTCATACTGGTGATATTGTGGCTCATTGTAAAATATGACTCCCCGCTTAATTATTCTTAAGAATACCCTAGTTGTAGGTTATGATATATCTGATATCATGAAATACGATATGTAATTGTTTTTTCTAAATTTCAATTCGGAATTGACTTAAATAATTTATAAATTATAGAAATGATACTTTAGTATATTAATTTTATTTATAAAGTTGTTTTTAAAATAATTTATTATAAATTTTTTATACTTAATTAATTATATGTTTATAAAAAATTTATTAAATAGATATTCAATAAAATTAATTGTTATTATTAAATTACCCTTTTCAAATTATATGAAAAGATTTATAATTTTGATATAAATTATTTATATGTAAATTATAGGAATAATTTATAAAATGTTTACAAATAATAAAATAAGGATAAATATTAAAGTTCTTATATTTAAATTTTTTGATTTTTCCATAATTATTTAATTATAATTATTTAAATTAAAGGTATTATTTGAAGAAATTATTTAAACCATATAAAAAGAAGTTTTGAAAATTGATTTGATTGAGGTTTAAATAATAATAAATATATGATATTTAGATATGAAATTTTTTTACATAAATTAATTAGAATATAAAATTGTTTATATTTCATTAATATCATATATTTAAAAGTAAATTCCATATAAAAGGGTGATATGAAAGAGTTTATATTAGAATTAAATATAGATTTTTTTATATTTATTTATTTATGGAATGTCCATAATGCATAAAAATATCATAAAGTGTTTATGATTAGCTTTATTTATGATTTGTTCATACTTTTTATCTCATGTTTAAATACATTAATTGATTATTTATTTAGTTAGTTCCTTGATTTATTATTAATGATTATAAATTTCTTATATTATAAATATGTGTATACTTTAGTTTCAATGTTAAACTTTTTTTATACATTTTCATACATGTGTCTCAGTAGTTATATGCTAGGTATAATAATTAATTTAGTTTTCTTCTACCATGACTTTTGGATTGTATTAGATTATGAGCTTGAATTTAAAAGTTGATTATAGTTTATATATATTATCTTTCAAAAATATGATTGAATTAAGGTCTCTCTCGAGTAAATTATTCTGGGGTATAGGTACTTTATGTTAGAATACCCACTAGCCTCAAGGCTTATGTCTTCTCTAGAAAAGTGGGGGCTAGTTATCTATCGCTCCAAGATTACTCTAGTGGGGATTGTTGATTTCATACGATTATAAATATTTATATCTAATATTTTCATGTACCTTATTCATGATATTTATTTATATATATATAAATATATTTGACTTTTAATTTGGAATGTAACATAAGCTATAAGTTTTGTAAAGAGTTACACGTCTATATTGTTTGAACATATTGATCTGGTAGAAGGAATATGATTCAAAACTAAATAATTATAATCATTTATACATATAAATTTAATACAAGAGATAATATAGTGAGATTAAATCCCCTTTAAAAATACTAAGTATTATATTCCTTCCTAAGAGAGCACTTTTCATGACCCTGATCCCCCAGTCGAGTAAGTTTACACAAAAGCAGTGTGCACCTGGATTATCTTATGTAAATTAAATGAGTAATGAGGTGACAGTAAGAATTATGTTTCTTTTTATTTTCATTTTATTTGGTTTACACTTATCTAGGAAACCCTTGATAATGATACAAAAGGGATGGTGTTGAGTTTATCAATATAATGGATTGGAAAAAGAGTTTTTCACTCAACTATCCAAGAGTCATATATAATATAATTGACATAATGGTAGACCTAAAGAGCTAATTGGTAAGGTTCATTCCAAAATTAGGGTCATTACATAGTGAGATATAGATCTTGGACCACTAAAGGATATGATGAAATTTAAAAGGGAGTCATCATTTTTTTGGGATATATTTAAAAGAAGTATTTATTAAATGGATGTAAAATATGAAAATCATATGATAAAAGATTTTTTTATAGATATAGTATCATTGTCATCATAAAATATGACTAGGATATCAATCCAAGAAAAATGAGGAGTTTAATATAAGCAACTTCTTAGACTAGTGAAAAACTTAATAATTGTTCCTAACTAAGAAGGAATAAAATCTATGTGTTAAGAGACTAGAAATTTCCTTAAGAATTATTTTGGAAATGGGATTCATTCTATTGGAAATTTTCCATCAAGATGAATGAGTTTGATAAAAGTTTACACTATACTCTCAAATTTTTAGGAACAGATTAACTGGGCATGTGATATCTAGATTCTGGTGTTGTGTTGTCATGAACCATGTTGTCATAGTATGAGAGAAAAAGGAAAAATTGAATTATTTTTCTCTTAAGTTATGTTCAAGAGGTAAATTGATAATTTAATCTATTAGTAGATATAGGATAATTTTTCTAACCAAACTATTGGTTTTGGAATATGGTGTTTACCCTAGGATAATATTTTGGTAGAATTATGAGATGTTCAAATTTTGGCTGAATATTTAATGTTTAATTAATTAAATATTATTGATTCATGCATGTTCATTCAGTGAAATCTTATGTTTAGAGCATCATATCATAATTCCAACTTTTCTATTGAGTCCATTATGGAGGTTTTTTCCTAGGTAGGTCATGTCCTCATGTCAGACACCAGGGCCGAGCTGGACCCCCTTTTCTTCTCTCTCCACTTTTTATTTTTTCCTCTCTTTTTTCTTTATTTTATCCTTTTTATTATTTCCTCACTATTTTTTATCTTATTCTCTATCACTGGGGGCTTCATATGAGAGAGAGGGAGATATGAGGTATATGAGAGGGAGATAAGAGGGAGAGAGGGAGAAGGATGTGATGTCGTGGAGCTCGAGTCGCGTCAGATCATCATGTGGTAGTTGTGAAATGTGAATTAGGTTGAATATGTAGTGATTTCTACCCAATGGTATGAAATTTTAATTTTATTTCACTATAAATCCTCATATAATGGTTTTTTTAGTTTTATTCTTGTTTTTTTGGGTTTTTTGGGACCCCTTTTGGGTCGATCTGGTGGTTTTCGAGTAGACCAGGGGATTTCAAGAGGTCCGAAGGAATTTATGTTTGAGAAATAAAAACCACACAGAATGTGTTTTGATAAATACATGTCATGTGTTATTATTATTCAGGGAATATGATGTTTTTATAAGTACACACTATGTACTTTAAGTACATGTTGTGCAATAGTACTTGACTATGTACCAGGCCATGTGGTCGTGTGCATGGGAAGTTAGAGTTAATAAAGTACACGCTGTGTACCCAGGATACAGCATGTGTAGTATTAATTAGATAATTAGACAAGTATATTGGTATATGGACGTTTTTTTAACTATATTACATGTATTGGGAGTACATGTCGTGTCGTGCGACTTGTCCATGCGGCCATGTTCTTAGGAAGACACCATGTTTGGAGGGAAATGGTTGTATAATAGTACATAGGAAGATGTCACACCCATGTACCAATACATAGGAAGACCCAGAGTGTGACCTGTCTATGTGGAAGTACATGTCCAAGTGCACCTTTGAGAGTACACGTTGTGTACTTGGAAGTACATGTTGTTTACTTTTTCCAACAAAGGGTTTTTGGGTGTTTTTGTGCACCACAGTCAGAATTGGACTTGTGAGTAGTCCATTATGAGTGTTTTTTCACATATATCATGATTTTGTAATCCTTTAATCATTTAGATGCTATCTAGATATTTTTTTGTACAAATAGAGAGTTTTTATGGAGGATTCCCTTGAGGATGTGGTTCTAGAATCTTCCAGAGGTTTGGGTTATGTGATGTGAGGCTTATGTAAGCGTGTGTGTGGGCTGATCACCTTAGCTTAATGATGCTATGTGATCTTTATTTATGTTATTTGGATGGATTCGGTGAGGTGTAATCAAGTGTTTTCTTAGATTATATCATTACTTTAGTTTTTTGAGTTTTAGGTCTGGTCACCTGAGGTTGGGACTAGTTGGATCCTTTTGGTGGTTCAACATCATGGGATGTCAGGTATAACTGGGTACCATTGAGAAAAATTTGAGATAGTTTTGAGGGAACTATTCTTAGGAATAACCTTGTGGGATGGGTGATTCTTAAGGTTTCCCTTATGGGTGGTGCGTCTTGAGTTTTTCCATCTAGGCATGATGCTGATTGAGGTTTCCATTTTGGGTAAGGTTTTACTTGAGGTTTCTCTTCTAGGAATAGTAATCTTTAGACTTTGATCTTTGAGAACATTTGTGGTTTCTTTTTGTAGGTCTGACCTAAGGTTTGGTTTTGTTATATGATCCCCTCAGGATGAGGTTTTGGGGAATGTGGAGGATGCCTTTTCTTAATGTTCAGTGAGTTGATCGATGTCAATCTCAGTAGTTCCAGTCAAAAGGTGTGGGTGTTAGCCGACCTTGGTGCCTGATATTGTGGGTATAGAGGTTTTAGGTTTTTCTTGTTTGGGATTGGATGAGAGAGGATACCTTTGTGATATTATTAGATCCTGTGTTGGCCCTAAGTTTGGATTTGTTTCTCTCCTCTATTTGTTGGTTGGATGTTGTGAGGTGGGGATAGGGAGACAATGGATGTTCTAGATGAGTGAAGCTTATTTATTTTATCTTTTTTTCTGGATAAGGTTCATGGATCATGGAATCTACAATGATATTGGGGTCTGATTCAGGGTTTTAGGGCCTAATCAGGTATCCCAGTGATGTGTTGATAGGTTTATTCCACCCATTAGGTTTTTTAGGACTTTTGGGAATTCTTGTATACTCCCAAGGATAACAAGGAGTCCCTAATGCTAGTTCAGATCATTCCATTGAAGTCATATTGCCCGGTATATGTGATCCACTATTAAGACAACTAAGATGAGATCCTAAGGTTCAGCATGTGTGTCTATCCTTGCATTTTACTTTGTATATCCTTCTTGATTAGGTATGCATGCTTGATATTGTGGATATTTGAGTCATGCTTTATAATTCCTCTAGATAAAGCCAGATCAAGAGTAGTTTTACCTACAGGTTTCAGGAAAGAACCTGAGGTTTTCTATTTTTTCTTTTTTATACTTTTTTATATATTTTTCTATATTTTTTTATCTTTTATGTTGGTAGTTTCATTTTTCTATGCCAGACATGATGGGTGTTGCATGCACATTTTATGATAGAGGATGTTAGGACCACTATTATGGTGTCCTACTGATATTTTTTTCTCGCACCATGCATGTGCATCACGATGTATGTGTAATACATATGTTTGGTTTTAGGTTGAGCATAGGATGTGGTTGACCAAACAAATACAAAGTGTTATATGTTCGAGCAGATCCTCTCATGTGGAGTGTGAGGTTTATGCTGGAGGTGTTTAGTAATCCTAGATATTAGGTCTATGGTTCATCTCAAAGTATTAGTAAATCCTTATGTATTTATTTTCCTTTATTTTATTTTGTATGTGGTTAGATCAATGGGTGACTAGTGTCTATATGCTTTTTCCTTGAGTCTATATGATGCATTCCATTTATTATAGTTGTTTAAGTTATCTATTTATTTATGTGCACTCTGATGTTCATGGATTTGTATATGTTTATATAATTTTCTCTATAATTTTACTATGATCTGATGTAATAGTCTCCCAAATAGATATTTTAGTCCCTCACCATTATTTAAAATCCTACGCAGTTGAGGCCTTTTTTTGGGCTAGATAGTTTGACCTAGGATGGTTCATGAAAAAATGGTATCATATGATTCTTTTTTAGTATTACTATTTGGGGAGTCAGTAGATAAAACATCAAGAAATGTGTCTAATATTTTTATGGATATCGGTCTAGTGTGTCATGAACACTTTTTCTAGTAGGAATTCCATGTTTCCAGGGTCATGGGATTATTTTTCTTGGTTTCACTATTATGGTTTTATGATTTTAACCTTGAGTGATGCACTTGTGTTTGTGGGTTTCATGATTTATGAGTTTTTTATTATTTTCTTGATGAAAAGAGGCAGATGTTCATTCATCATTCTAGGCACGTAAGAGACATTTTCCTAATTGTGTAAGTTTTTCCCCAATGATGTAGGTTTAGTTGTTTAAAGTGTCAAAAACTATTCATACAGTGTTTTCTCATATATGTACTTGGTTTATTTCTACTCTAAAAAACAATGGGTAAATTTATTTGGATGAAAGCTTATATGTATCTCATGGTGAGGTGTTATTTTGTGGAAATGATGAATTCCCTTCATTGAGGAATTTATGGAAACCAATTTGGGTTGGTACGAGATTTTATAGGCACTATTGTTGGTATTTTTTGCCTAGATGAATGCAATGATTCCTGAGAGATGTTTAGATTAGTCTTGAGTTTCCCTGAGGTTTTGATTTCCTTGTGAAATTATTTAGTGAGGCTGAGGATACCTATTTTATAAAGGAGAGTGTCGAGGGTTATCTAGTTTTTGGAACTAACTTGAATTATGAGCATAGTCTATATTTTTAGTAACATTCTCCTAGGTTTGTTGGATCACAGTTCATTTTATCATGAGAGTCTATGAGAGGTTTTTGGAGAATAATTATTCCTTGAGGGTTATAGTGGTGTTTGGCATGGCTTTTGATAGAATCCTTATTGAGTGACGGCATGTGTTCACGAGTTATGCGCAGTGCTGGTTGATCTATTTGTGGGTCCATTGAGAGTTGTTTTAGTATTCAGGAAGCCTTATGGGGGAGAGTGCATTGTAGGATGTCCTAGGGGGTTTTCCTTGTTTTAAGAGGTTCGTGAGTGTGGTGAATTTTGTCCTAGTGAGCCAAGAAGGAGCAGCGGTTGGTGTTCAGTGTTGGTGCTCTAGTGTGGGTGGTTTGGAATCATCCATCCATTATTTTTGGTATTGGATGGGGTATGGGTCATGAATCTAGTGTTTATTAGAGTGGTGATGATGAGGATACCCATGTGTTGGGGAACATCATATTGGTCACAATTAAATATCCCTCGTGTTGGGAGTGTTTTCGACACTATGAGACCAATTAGTGGAAAATCATGGTTATGTTTCAAGAACTAGTGTTTGGGGTTGATCTTGGTATTATGTTGACCACTGAGGCTTCTCGAGGGTGAGAATAATCTATGTTAGGGAGATTTTCATGAACTGTGTCATGATAGATTGAAAAAAATGGGGGGAAATTTTAATTTTTTCTCTCAGGTGATGTTCAAGGAGAAAATATTAATTTATCCTATCAGGAGATCTTAGATAATTTTTATAAAAACTCCATTGGTCCTAGAATAGGGTGATTACCCTAGTACATGATCTTAGTAGAATTCTGAGCTATTTGAATTTTGGTTGAATATTTAATTTTTAATTAATTAAATTTTATTTATTTGTGAATGTTCATTCATTGATATCTTATACTCAGAGCATCAGATTTGAATTTTGACTTTGTCATTGAGTCTATAATGGGGGGTGGGTTTCCTAGGCAGGGTGTGACCTCATGTCGGGCATTGGGGTTAGGCCCAGGATGGGGTTGGGGTCCCTTTTCTTCTCTCCTCTTTTTATTTTTACTTTTCTTTCTTTTCTCATTTTTCTCATTTTTTAACCATTAATCCTTGGTGTGTAATGTAATCCCCCACCCTTGTGGGTCTTTGTATGAGAGAGAGATAGGGGAGGGAAAGTAGAGGTAGAGAATAGGAAGAGAGGGAGAAAGAGGTACCACCACGGAGCTCAGGTCACGTCGTATCATCGTGTTGTAGCTTCAGACTGTGAATCCGATTAAAGCTTTAGTGGTTTCCACCAAGATGTAGTCCCTTTTTAATTTTTTCTCCATAAATACTAATAGAATATTTTTTAAGTTTTAATCTTTTTTTGGGTTGTTGGTGACCCCTCGTGGGTCGATCAGGTGGTTTTCAGATGAATTGGGGGGTTTCAGGAGGTATGAATGGATTTTTGTTTAGGAAATACCTACCACACAGTGAGTTGTTTTATGAACACACATCATGTGTTCTTGTTTTGAGAAGATGAAGTTTTTAGAAGTACAGTCCATGTAATTTAAGCATACGTCGTCTTGTATTACTTATCCATGTACCTAGCCACATGGTCGTGTACATGGGTATTCAGAGTTGGGAAAGTACACGCTGTGTACCTAGGGTACACCTCATGTAGTGTTACTTAGCAAAGTATCCAAGTACATGGGTATATGGACTCTTTTTGAACTACACAATGTGTACATGGATTACACACCGTAAATTTGGACTTGGCCATGTGGCCATGTTCTTGGGAAGGCACCCTATGTGGAGGGGAATGGTTGTGTAATAGTACACAGGTAGATTCCATTCCTATATACTAGTACACAAGTATACCATGGGTGTTCCCTAACCTTGTGGAAGTACATTACCAAGTGCACCTATGAGAGTACATGTCATGTACTTATAAGTACAATCCATGTACTTTTCCAGCAAAGGGGTATTGGGTGTCTTTGTTCCAGGAAGTCAGAATTGGACTTCTGTGTAGTCCATTATAAGTTTTTTTCATTTATATTGTGATGGTGGAATAAATTGATAATTTAGAGTCTATCTATTGATTTGGATTGAGATAGATTCTGTGGAGAGTATTACCTTGAGGTTGTGGTTCTATAATCTTCCTAGAGATTGGGTTGTGTGTTGTGAGGCCCCTATGAGGGTGTGTTCTGGTTGATCACCCTAGATTGAGGATGCTAGGGGATCTTGATTAACATTCTTTGGATAGATTCTAGGAGGTATAATCGTGTTTTTTATTAAATGAGATTATTATTTTTGTCATTTGAGGTTGAGGTTTGGTTTCCTGAGGTCAGGACCGATAGGAGCCATTTGGGTGGTCATAAATCATGGGATGTCAGGTATGACTAGTTTTTATTGAGAAGATTTTGAGTTAGGTCTGATGGACCTGTTCTGAGGAATTACCTTAGGGTATAGTTGATTCATTGTGGCTTCCTTTCTGGGTGGTGTGGCTTGAGGTTTCCCTTCTAGATGTGGTGCTCGTTGAGTTTACCCTTCTAGGCAATGTTCTGCTTGAGGTTTCCCTTCTAGGCATGGTAATCTATAGAATGTAATTTATGATACTATTTTTGTTTTCTTTTGGTGGTCTTGGACTAATTTTTGGTTTCATTTCAGGATCCCCTCATAGGTTTTCCTACCTGGGCTGAGGTTTTGTGGACAGTGGAGGATGATTGTGCTTGTTGGATTGTGAGTTGGTTGATGTCAGTCTCATCAGTTCTAGTTGGAGGGTGTGGATGTTAGCTAACCCTGGTGCTTTATATTGTATAATTGGAGGTTTGGGGTTGTTCTTGAGCAATAATGGATGACAAAGGATACCTTTGGTATATTATTTGATAGGGTTTTGGCCCTAAATTTGAATCTATTTCACTCCTTTATTGGTTGGTTGGTTGTTGTGAGGTAGTTTTAGGGAGATAATGGATGATACAGATGAGTGAAACCTCCCTAGTTTAGCTTTTTTCCTAGCTAGGATCTATGGACCATGGAGGCTATAGTGCTCCCGAGGCCCGTTTTTGGGGTTTGGAGCCTGATCAAGTATCCTAGTGATGTGCTGACAGATTTGTTCCACCCATGAGGTTCCGTAGGAATTTTGGGCATGGTAGTATACTCATGAGGTTGACAGGGAGCCTCTACCTCTAGTTCAGATCATTCTATTGGATTTCTAGTGCCTGGTAGATGTACTTCATTGTTAATATGCCTTGGATGAGATCCTAGGGTTTGGAATGTGTGTACATACTTGAGATGTACATTGGGGAACCTTCTTGATCGGGTGGATGTGCTTGATATTGTGGTTACAGGAGACACACTTAATAATTCTTCTAGATGGGGCCAGAATGAGGGTAGTATTACCTGTGGGTGATAGGCTAGAACCTGTGGTTTTATGTTTTTCATTTATTTATCCCTTTTTGTTTATTTTTCTATATTTTTTTATCTTTTATAATAGCATTCGTGTTTGTCTAGTATAGACATGATGGGTATTTCATGCATATGTTATGATTGTAGGTAATAGGACCCCTGTTGGGGGTGGCCTATGGAGATTTATTTCTCACCCCATTCATGTGCACCTCAGCGTACATGTAAAACTTGTGTTTTCTTTCAGGTTGATAATGATATGCAGTGGATCAGGTGGAGGCCTAGTGTTGCATGTTAGAATAGATTCGTTCGTGTGGAGTTTGAGGTTTATGCTACAGATATTCATAAATTGTGGGGACCGGGTATTTGGTTTTTATCTTAGTTGTAGTAGTACCTTGTGCATTTATTTTCCTTTATTTTATTCTATATGTGGTCATTCCAATGGGTGACTAGTGTCTATATGATTTTTCCTTGAGTTTTATATAGCATTCCATTTATTATAGTTGTTTCAATTATCTATTTTTTATTTTCACTCTGATGTTCATGGATGTGTATATGTTTAGTTTATTTTTTTTTATTATTTTACTCGAATCTGAGGGTATAGTTTCCCCAATAGATCATTTTAGGATATCACTTCTAGTTGGAAGCCTATGACGTATGGGGATATGTGCTTGAGGCCTTGTTGCAGGCCAGATTCTATTATTGGTTGGATTGACCCAGACCATTTCATGACATGTGTTAACTGTAGAAGTGTGTAAAAGTTCAAATTAGAAAAAGAAAAGTTAGACAGAAAGTCTAACAATGTTTTTTTTATAAGCCAATCAAGGCTAATGATACCTAAAGGAATATTCAAAAATTAAGGACATTATTACCAAATTATAGAATAGTCTATGATACCTAAAATAGTTTGGGAAATACCATGGAATGTTCATATAAGTTACCAGTGTTATATAAATAAATTATTCAATATTTATGGGAATATAGTACCAAATATATACTTTACAAATGTTGTAAATATACAAGATTACAAGATAAATAAAACAATTTAATGATCCTGTTGTTTTCATTAAAAGGATGTTTGTTAAATCATATATTTTAATTTAAAACAATATTTTCATCTTGGTCGAATCAAAATAAAGTATTTATATTTTCATCTTAAATTCTATTATATGATAAGGAAAGTTTCTTATTAAAAAAGTTTTATTATGAACAATATGAGATGATGGATTCAATACACATGGTTTGTGATTCATTGGATTCTATAACATGTTTTGAAAATAAGATAAGAAGAAAAGAGTTTATCTAAATGTTTGAAAAAAAATGAGGGATTTGATCCCACCATTAGTGAAATATTTTAAATAACAAAGTCTTATTTTTAAAATAATTCTCCAAATACATAGAATATCATATATGATATCAATACAATTGTTTATTTTTTAAATATCCCCACTATAAGAAAATAAGAGTTATTTCCAATCACAAATTATTTTGTGTATCTTATCAAGATATTATGAAAATATTAGTGTCTAAGAGGCTAGTGGGAGTATGTTTGGACTTTAAAATTTTTAAAGTTAAAAAATAAATAATTATGCCAGTCAAATTATAAAATTAATATCACTTAATGTCCTAAACATTTTAAGGAATTTCGGTAAAATACTAATGTAAATAGTTAGATTTTTTACAAAAACAAATTGAGGGAAAATTATGATGGAAAGGGTTTAAAGTAATTTGATGATGATAAATATAGAAAACGTTATAAATATACAAAAAATATATATTAACATTATACCATTTTATATTATGAAGTTAAGTAGTTTGATTTTTTTAAGGAGTATAACATTAGGAACATGATTCACAGGTCTCTCCATTATTTAAAATTGATTTATTTATAGATATTAATCACTATATAAGTTTAGTGGGGGGGTTTATCAAATGGTCACATAGAGATATGATATGGATTATATAGAGATTTAATGATCTTAACATAACCCTAAAATTATAGCAATATAAGCGTGATCTATTAGTCTATCATATGTGATATTCTAGATAGGTTATTATTAAAATAATTTAAGAATATAAATTATATCATATTATATAAAAACATAATCTCCACTTTATTTAATATTGTATGCATATACTTATAAAGTAAAATGATAATTAACCTCTCAAAGTATGATTTTGAGTTATCCCTAATTGATGTTCATCATAGAGTATTATATTTGTTTATGAAATGTTAATGTTAGTGTGAATAGGATTCTTGTATTAAGATAAAAAATATTATTATGAGGCAAAAAAAAAGTTTTTTTATTGGATTAATATAAAAAATTGAGTGTTATACACCATGTCTTTATTATATATGGGTGTATGGTTAATATTTGGATTTCACCATACCCAAGGTTAATGATATACCTAGCATGAGAAAATTCATATTTTGGTACCTTTATTATAAAATCCTTGAGTCTTATCTAATAAAAGAGTGGTTTGGTATGTTACTAATCCAGTCATCAAGTGGAGCTTATCTAAGATGAGATTTAGCCTCTCATATGGTGAGTATGACATATGGGTCCTTGTTTGAGATAGGCTAAGGTAGTGTATGACTATACCTAGGTAAAAATTTTGATGTTCTTATCTATCAGATGAGGTATATGTGAAGTAATCATCTATAAATTTTAATGACATGTAATTTATACATTGACTTAGTCAGTCTATACTCAGAGAATCAAGACTATATGAGAAACTATACAGGATTTAAATTCTATTTTTCATGTGTTTACCCGACGTCTTAGACAAAGGGGTCATATAAAATAAATTCTAACATATGATACAACCTATAAACATAGGTATAAATATACTTGTGTTTGATGGATATCATGCTAGATCCCTTTGTAGCTTGAGTAGAATTGATGTTTTTCTAGAGGATAATTTTTTATTACATTTATGAATTCAAGATTTCATATTTTTTTATCAATGATACAAAGTCTCGTGGGGACACACTCAGTGGTATATTGAATAGGGATTGAGTTTGAATCATATAGATAATATAAAAGTGTTTTAGATTTTATTTAAAATGATTTTTGGATGATTATTCACAAGTTGTTACATATTATGTGATACAAGGTAAAGTTAATGATAGTTTTTTAAGTGTTTTGGAAGATATATAAAAGGCGGTTTTGATATAGTTTCAAAAGTTATTGTATATGATATAACATAAGGAAAATGACACAAATTCTATTATATTTAGTGTAAGTGGGAGATTGTTGGAGATTTTCCCTAAATCCATATATCATAATATATGATTTATACAAGTCGTATTGTAGCTTTATTATTAAAGGATATCTTAAGGAATGGTTTATGATATTATGCCACTACCTGTGATATGATTAGAATCCAGATGATAAGTATTATCATATGGACCTCTTCATCATACTTATATGATTGAAGATAGTACCAAAAACTCATAGGTGAAAGGTACATTGTGTTGTTTATTTTATAGTAGCATTTTTTCGGTTTAAATCTTGGTAGATATTTGGTTTAAGGGTTTATTTTTGTTTTCACTACCTTTATTAAGTGTTAATGGATCATTATAAACCATTCATATACATCATATAATCCTTTAATACATTATATAAATTTTCTAATGAGGTTAACAAGATAATTCCTTGGTCTTTATCAACTATCTTGACATATATTTCAGCTAAATTAATCAAGACTTTATTTAATTACTCTAAAAGATCTTGAATAGAGGTTATGGGGATAATTTTAAAATTGTGAAGTCATATTTTCTTATACATCCTTCAAAGAATAGATTTATTCATATACATGTGTTCTAACTTAACTAGACAACATTAGAAGAAGACTCCTGAGTTACATTACATAGGTATTTTATCTCATAGGGTTAACAATAATAAGAAGTATTCTTTTACAAGAACATTGGGGTTAACATAAATGTAATAATTGGTGGTATTTCATTCAAAGGACATAGTGGTGATCTATTTATTAATATCATATAAAGTGCTATTAAGTCCATTGGTGAAAAGCAGGGTACACATTTCAATCATCCGCAAATTGTAATCATTATCACCATCAAATATATAAACTTAAAGCTTCAAGAAAGACATTATTGATGGGTTTCATGGTACATATATAGGCCCATTACTAGAATAAAAAATGAAATACATACCCAAGATCCTTCCAAGATAAAATTATAGAATAAAATGATAAAATTATGATCCATGTATAACTCATTGTCCATGCTTTCGATCTTCTTTGGAAGTGATTTTAATCGAGTTACCTAAGAAGAACCCAATGAATTGTTATCTTTGTTGGTATCCACCAGCCATTAGAATCACTAGATTCATTGGTAGGACCTTTTTTCTTCAAATGGTGTTCTAAAACCTCTTCCTTGATATAAAATTTAGAGAATAGTGATTGAGAGAGATTTTTCTATACCAGAATAATCTCTAGTACCTATCCTTCCCTCAATGAAGTGCTTGAACTCCGTTTTATAAGACTCGTGCATCAAAACACATATTCATGTTGGATTTCATAACATTACAAACATTGTGTAATGACCAAACCCCTTTTCCTCCACTTTATTGAATAATATGAACATTAAAACTCATTAAATATTTAGTTTATGTTTTACACATCATCACGTGATGTGTTTTCATCCAAAGATAATTGATAATCAAACTAGAATAATCGAAAGAATGATATATCATACCATTATCACATGCACCAAAATGGGGAGTAATATTACATGACCAAACAAAAACTACAATATAGTGACCATCATCATATTTTGGTATATGATTTAGTGTGCATTGTCCATTAATATTCCACTTTTACTAAAGACTTATAATATTTAATGAAAAAAATCATAACTATTTGTGAATCCATCCAAACTCCTTCAAAAATTATCACCATAATCTCTCTAAAATTTTGGGTACACACTTTTTAAAAAAATAAATCCTCATTATAAGACTTAATGTGTGACCCAGAAGGACTTTATATCATTGAAAATAATTATGAATTCCCTCATCCAAAATGGTAAGTAAAGAGTGGCCTCTAAAAAATATTAGTTCTACTAAATCTATAAAGGGGTCTATTGTGATCTCGATCAAACACACTAATGTCTCCATTTGAATATATCCACCACAATAATTATCTATATACACCATATGAATGCTTATTTAATACTTTTTTCTATGAAATAAAGTGACCACTAGACATGGAACATGTCAATCTAGTACATCCTACTCATACATTCATGGTTCTTCAAAATAGATTGACCAATTTGAATGAAAACATCACATGTCATTCATCCAAGTAGTCAAAAACATCATGTGTCCCTAAACTAAGCATGGTATTGAATTTCTTTCATCTATTTCAATCAAGGTCCCAAATGTCTTTTCTCATCATACATGTGGACAAATATCATCTTGGTTAAGCTCCAACGGATGACATGATCACCAACATACCCAACCACCCCTGATTAGATAAGCCTCAAGGCTTTCATAAGAAAGATATAAAAGTATAGAGGTTATCATACTTGGTATCTCTCCAACCTAATTTATTGATGACTCAAAATAAGAATATTCCCCTAATTATACCAATGATTTTATGGAATTCCATGTGATATAATTTAGAAGACCAGTCTGGATAATAGGTCTTGGCTTATTATCTCATGATTCTATACTTTGTATCACATAAAAATCTTTGTATAAAAAAAATATTCTACTCATTATAATATTAATATGTCATCACAACCCACAGCAATCCATGATGATCATCAGTTAGTAATAACTCAAAGTCATTCTTTAAATGGATATTATCATTACACTATTCATTTAATATAAATACAACACACATGAATGAATGATAAATGGAGATTTACTTTATTATAAAACCATTATATTTTGTATAACCATCACATCCAATCTCTCATGTATCTAATACCAATTGATTCAACATAAACTCATGCTTTCATTGCACTAATGGTTTTACAAAAGGATCCACTACATTTTCATCTATAACCACCCAATAAGTCTTTACATCACCCCTATAAAAGATCTATCGGATGATATGTTATTTGTTATGGTTGTTCTAGATCCTTTGGTGATACCAAGGTTCCTTGGATGTATAAATAACTTTATTATTTTCACAGTAAATCTCAATTGCTCCCACAATGGTAGGAACAACCAAAAGTCTAGAAATGAATTTATTTATCCAAATAGATTCTTCCATATAATTTGATTCAATAATGTAATATTATTCTATTATTAAGTACTCTATAGTGGATTGTTTGGTACTCTTCAAACTGATTTCTCCATTATTTAAGAAAAACATAAAACAAGATGGATATCTCATGTCATCATTTTCATATTGGAAACTAGAATTGGTGTCGGTTCCTTATATTCAAATTCTATATACTTTATGATCACCTGTATTTATTTTCTTTAATATTAATATACTACTTATCATATCATAATTTTTCATCTATATGACATAGTATATGATAATGTTTTAAGAGTAACTATAACACTAAAAGTTCATAATAGTTTTCCACTATGATGAGAACCTATAAGTACCATGATAGTATTATTAAATATATTTTATTTATCTAGATGATATAATTTGATAGGATAAAAACCATATAGTCTATTAGGGGTAGATACTCATGATACTTTAAGTAATGTTCTCAGGGTGCATGCCCTTGATAATTTCTAGCGCAGGAGATTATGAGAAAATGAATCATGAGTAGTAAATCCACAATTGTGTGTTTCATTGGATGTCCCTATATGTAAACATGTGTATGAGTCCTTATACATTAATATTTTCATAAATTTATATCATGATTTTTATAATTTTATGTATTTATAAAAACCATGATGACATATTCTCATGCAGAAGTAAGATAAGTTGGGTGTGTCATGAGTGATATTGCATCAATGAAAAATGAGACAAAGGATTTGAACCTTCTGTTATTTAATAGAAGATGATGTCTTAGGAACTTTGATGGGAATGTAACAACCTAAGTAAATCCATGTCCATGGTGTCCTATAGTTAGGTTCGATTATGGAAAGTCAAAGAAAGAGATATCAAGAACATACATTGATGTCACTATCATGAAACATTCTTTATTAGAGATATCATAATAAATGGATTATATTACACATTGAATGTTCGTATGAGGTTGTATGTTATTGTGACATTAACGTATTTCTCTATGAGTACCTTGGTGTGTTTCTAGATAACAAAATTATACTTTAGGTAGTTCTACTTAGTGTCGCTGAGAAAGAGGTCTATAGAGTCACACACTAAGTGTAACTAGAATATCAATTAAATTATATTTTGAATTTAACTGGTTATAATAAATATTATTCCAAATTTATGGTATAATAATTATTCAAGTTTGGTTGATAATTTGTATTTAATCATGATTTATTCTAAAAAATAAATATGTGAGTTAAATAAAAAAAATATTTATTGACAAGATTTAGTGAATATAATATTTATTATATATATTAATTACTAATATAGTAATATTTATTTATTTTATATATATTCATTATTAAAGGTTTGGAAAATACCAAGGAGGATAGAAAGACTAAGTTTAATGGTCTGACTGTAAATGATATATTAAATATCATTTAAATAAATATTAATTTATTTATTTAACAAATGATATTTATTTATCCACAGGTGAAGCATATGTCAAGCGAATAATATTATTATTTATATTATTATTATACATTAGGTTCTATAAGGAATTTAGAATTGGAAAAGGGCCTTTGTTCAATTTCCAACCCTAACCTTGATCTATAAATACCCATTTATATCATACTCTAGGGTGAGCCGATTGTTGAGAAAAAAAAACTAGAGAGAATTGTATCAATCCCCAGAGAAAAACCACTCAAGAATGCGCTCAAGGGTAAGATAATCAATCCCCTTACAATATCTCAAGAATTCTAAATAACATAATGAATATTTTATCGCTTAAGATATTCCTTTTGCGATTAATTATGGATGATTCAAGTGACCAAAGTCAACTACGAGAGCACCCAATGATTCTACGGTGACATTCTGAGATTTTAGAGCATGTTTGGATCACTACTAGATGGATTCAACCCTTGGATTTTGCAATGTAGAAATGGTTTGATGATGGTGGTATACTTATTCATCAATGAATAAATAATTATAAGATTAGGAAATTATTAAAATATCTTTAAAATAATTATAAATTATATGTTATGGTCCTTCCTTCTTAAAATCTATAGTCTTAAATCAATTAATCTTTGATTTAATTTCATAAGTCATGATTCTCTTCATTATGATCATCTTATATTATTAATCAATTATAATAAAAACCGGAGTTTTATATTCTTAATAGGCACTTCCAATACATCCAAAAATTTTAAGTGGTATTAAAGTAGATGCACAATTAATTTATAATTATTTATTTATCATTGATTGATGATATGCATTTATAGTTAATTTTCATTTTGGATTTTTTTGTTCTTAAATATGAAAATTAAAATATTATCTTTTATTTCACCCTTCTAATTTATAAAATCAAGAAAAGGTTAAATAAACATGAAGAAAATTCAAAGACTCCATCAGGAGATGACAAAATTTCTATTCAGATAACACAAGAGTATACAGTGTGTATCCCAAAGGTACACATCATGTACCCATGTCCAATACACCAGGATAAATCATGTTAAAACCAATTCTTCATGAATTTAATACATTAAAAATGCATTTAATTCACACTATATGTTAACTGGTCTAGGCTAGCATACGGTTTTTTATACTACACCCCATGTAACTCTCTTACATGTCATGTAGTTCATGTGTTTTTATGGAGGAAAACACAGGAGGGTTTACGCCAGGTTTTGTATTTAAGACACAATATAGGGACTAAAAAACCATGAAATTTTTAGGTAAAATAGCATATAGATTGTGTAAAATAAATGTGTAATACAATATATTTTATATATATTACCATTGAAATAAAATTGAAGTATTTGATATCTTACTTTACATGAAACATTAGGTTTAAACGTACCAAATTATACTATTGAATTATTATTATTTAATGTGATATTTATCGTCTAACCATTAGATTGGAATATATAAATAATAAAATATAAAATATAAAAAAAATTAATTACACATGTTTATAATAAATTCATTGTTAGGCATGGTATAATAATAAATCCACTTTTCTGCTTAAAACACATTTTTCTAAAAATTGTTCTCATTGCGTTTTGCATGATTATTTTAAAATTTATTCCTAACAATTATAGAAATTTAATCTTAAAAATGGATTTCATATTTAGAATAAATATGTCCAAATTTTTTAAATAGTTCAACTTTTTTTTTGGTCATTATGAATTGTAGTCGTGGTAAATATTTTTCACCATGGTAATGGTAAATCAGGTAATTAAGGTTAAAAATAATGTGATAAGGCTTTAAAAATATGTATAAAATCTGCATTATTTATATTGGATGAGTTTAGTTCTATCAACCTCATTAAATATTCAAAAATATCACAACTTGGTGCCACTTTTACTTGAGTATGACTTTAATATTAGTTTAAGTGAAGAATAAATTTGAAATTTCACTCTCATTATTTTTCAATAACTCAAATATGTTTTAAGAGGGAAAAAATGAGTTTATGTTGGTTATAAATGGGTATTTAAAATATTAATTAATTTTTTTATCATGTTAATTTTTTAAATTTTAGTGATGGAATAAATACCTTAAATGCTTACACAATTCTCACATAGGACTTGTTTGGTTAATAGAAAAATAAGATAAATAAATTTAAAAATATTAAAAGTAATAAAATCTAGATGAATTGTTATGATCCAAAAAAAAATTATATAAACAAAAAATATCATTGTTGTGTTAAAATTTATAATTTTAATTCTATTTCTATATTATTTTCTTTAAATTCAAACTATGTGAATAGTCTTGAAAATGAATTTAATGGTATCTTATATTAAATAATATTTTACTAAATGATTTAAAATTCAAAAAAAAATATTATCATTGGCCAATTAAATGGGATATGGTATATAATATAAATAATTTTCCACTTATGGTTCACTTTTATTTTTATAGTAACTTTCATGACTGCTAAAGTGTAAAAAACTTTGGTATCTCAATAGTCATTAAAAGGGTTAACGAGAGGTTAAAACTAAGAGAAAAGAGTTAAAAACACATAAAATTTTCTAAATTTTATTTTAAGATCATATTTTAAATAATAATCATCCTATATTGTAAATATATCAAATTTGGTCAATGATAACATGAAAATTAATTTATATTAATTTAATACTTTAGGTTATTCGAAGGGTACCCATCCCCTCACTTATAAAAGAGAACCTCCTATTCGCCTTAATTCACAAATTTTTTAGCCTTATAGATCATAAAATTACTACCATAATAAAATAATAACATCCCTTACCACATATTATAGGTCCTTTATAGATCACAATACCATCCTTTCAAGGCTTAAGGTGTAAGCAAAATATGATTTCTCGATGAAGAGGTATAACACTTAACCGAGTACTTTCAATTTTATTTCTTCTTACACCTTCTCAAAACCTATTATATCCATCATAACATGATTAATATATTATAAAAAAATATATATTTATATTTTATTATAATGATTTAATAACTATTTTCCACCTCTTTTCCATCAAATGTGAATTGAAAGTATTGCTTGTGCATACGTGTGTATTACCGCCTCCACACATCGATATAATTCATTTTCCATCACCATCTTTCAAGGTCATTTATAATAATGGATTTAATAAATATATATTATATTTATGATTTAATAATTATTCAATAATGATGAAATATTATTTATCTTTCTTTCCTTATTTTCATTAGAAAATGAAAACAGTGTCCATGCATGTGTATGGACTACCATCTTCATAGACAGTGGAATTCATTTTTATATATCCACCATTTATGGATGATTATAAATATTTATATAATAAATATTTATGATATTTATATCATTATTAACATTTATTAGATGATATAACCATGATAAAAGTACAAGGACCAGAACTTCCAAACCAAAACATTCATGAAAAACGAAACTGTTAACACTCGAAAACAACATTTTTAATAAAGAATTATTAATAAATGGGTGTTGAAAATTTATAATTGAATAATATATGGTATTTTGGGTATGAATATGGTTTTATTATATAATTTTAATAAATGTAAATTTATTATAAAATAGGTTATGGTTCTTACGAAGCAATACAGACTTGGGGTGATGGTTTTACATTATAATATCATTTTTACTATGATCGTTTATGCTTAAATTTATGATGATGAAATCATATGATATTTCACTCCAAAATATTATTTATTTTATTATAATAAGATTATTTATGGATATTACATGTTTTATTTTCATTTTACTCTCTTGACGTACTTAGGAGACTAAAAAAATGTTTTTAAGGAAAATAGCATGTGTTTTACTATTTGACTAAGAACATTTTTCTTAAATGTACATATTTTCTTTAAAATGTTTCGAGAATATTTTTACTATTGTATTATGATTTTTTAAATTCATTTTTAATAAAATTTGAATTTTTATATGTGTTTTTTAAAGATTCTTCTTGTCATTTTTTGAATGAGGTACTTTTAACTTTACCGAAAATATGAAAGGAATCTTTATTTTAACATATATGACATTAAAAAAATTTATCACCATAATGAATTCTAAATGATTAGAATATTAATTTTCAAATTTTCATGTTTCTTTTCAAATAAATTTTTTTCGTTAATATGTCAAAAAATATATATTTTAAATAAGTGAATTCAAAATTAAAAGGGTATTTTCCTAAATAAATGTTACAGTGGTCTTTAAAATAAAATTTTCATCTATGATAACTTTATATGATATTAATTATGCTTCACTAGGGATACGATTCTATTTTAAAATCCTTATTATTTATATGGATGTTTTAGGATTGTGATGATGAAATATTTATGAAACCCTTTTTTTCCTTAGGTTAAGTTATGGTGGAATGATAAATGTTTTCACAATATTATGGCACACATATGAATGTATTATGATTATGTGATGGGAGGTTCTATTATAAACCTATAATACATTGGGTAAGGATTAATGTTTTATAAGATTAAATGGCACACAAGATGTTATCCCAATCCCAAATAAGGTATATAAGAGTTTGTCTAAAGCCCAAAATAGGGTACATTGGAGGTTATCCCAAGATCGAAGAAGGTACATGGGTGGTTAGTCCAAGCCTAATATGTGATGGATGTGCTGGTGGGTATCATTGGCATCATATTTATATGATTATTATTATGGTACACTTTATTCCACTATTTTATGACATGATCTTAAGACAATGTTGTGCTCTAATGGTATAGTTTCTTTGATTTATTTATGATTCATGTCTTATAAACTACAAATATTTATTCCATGACTCATGATTATGATCTATGAATTACTGGATATGATTTTCAAATGTTAATCTCATTTTCACATACCCTTATTCTCATTTTATTCTTAAATTGTTATTGTTATTTCCCTTGTTTACCCTTACTAATCATTTGAGTTCACACTTTATTATGTTTCCTTTTACCCAGGATATAAATAAATGTTTTAATTATGAGATCTCTAAGAAGTTTTCTAGTTGTGAAGAACTATGTGGGGGATGATGTAGATATTTTTTGTACTTGATGTTTACCTAATCAAGTTTCCAAATACACTGAACCTTTATGCTTCTGGCATGGATTTTAATAATATGTAAGGAATATTCATCTAATAAGACATAATATTTATGTTTGAAAAGTTTGGGTTTCCTTAGTTGGTATTAAAGAAAGGTTTTTTTTAGAAGTTAGGATGAAAAAAGTTTAGTAAGAACCATTAGGATAAGCCTAAGTATTGGAGAACATCCAAAGTTGTGGTAAATAAATGAGTGTAGTTTTCTTATAAAAATCCTTGATTGGATACTAGTAAGTGGATTTGTTTGTTTCATAGATGCACCAAAGGGTGATAACTCTAAATGGGATGAATTAGGTATTAACTTGATCGTCATCGGTGCATAATGAGTGGGATTAAGAATACACACTTGACTAGACAATCATAGGGAATATGTGTGGGTTAATTCACATTCGTTTTATAAACCATTATAATGGATTTTAATTGATGATGATCATGTATAACCTAGGATAAACCTAAGGTGTCATAATTTAGACACCCTATGAATGATTTTTTATTATTATATGGTTTCTCACTATGATTATTATTTCCAACTATATGCTTTTTTGTTTTAGTCAATAGATGGAACCCGAAGCAACCATGTTAACATAGAATGTGATGGAAAATGAAATGGTTTTCCTCTTAAGAAACTAATTATTATGGGAGATATAATGAAGATTTTTATTTCTAGGCTTATAAAAATTTCTCAATCCATGAACCATGCTAATATTCCAAATGAGAAAATGATGGAACAATGTTCTATTGATTCTTTTATGAGGAAACATCCACCTTCTTTTAGTTGGTCCACTAATCAATTATTTTATAAGAAATGGGTCTATACCACTAAAAGATATTTCCATTCACTAGTGTTCAGAGTATGAAAATATTATTTTGGTTGTTTATCATTTTGAAAAAGAATCAAATCAATGGTGTACTCTAATTAAGAACATGATAAAACAAAAAATAAATTGACTCTATAGAGTGGGATGAGTTTAGAAGGTTATTTTTTAACAAGTACTTTCCTCAAATTATTTATATGAAAATGGAGATGGAATTACTTGACTAAAATAAAAGGATGATAAATCTATTAGTGATTATGAGGAAAACTTTACAATAATTTTTAGGTACATTTCTAGTATTATAATTGAACTAGAAAGTAAAATTGATCGATTATTCATTAGTATAAAACCAAGTCTCTAAAGGGTGTTATCCATAAGTTACGTTTATAGCTATTATGAAATAATTTGATGTGCAATCAAATTATAAATGGATATTTGATTTACCCATTAATATTATGGTTTTCATAGGAAAATAAATATGTAAATAAAAGAAAATAATAATAAAAAAACATGGAGGGAAGAGGATGATTCTTAATTTATGGAAAAAGTATGGAAGGAAACATAAGGGAAATTGTTTTAATGGGACTATAAAATTATTTAAGTAGAAAAATCAAGGTCATCAAGAAATCAAATGCTTATGTGATGAGAAGAAGTTAGTTAATAATACAAATAGAGAGAAAGATCCACAAAATGCACCACCCACACTCCAGTGTTTCAAATTAATAGAGTATGAGAATTATTATAACTAGTGCTCTAACATGTGTGTTAATGATAATGATTGATGTTTGAAACCTTTTAAGACCAAAGATAAAGATAAATATCATGTGATAACTATTACCAATATGGAGTACGATAACAAAGTGGGGAAAATTACACTAACCATCCAATATAGAAATGACAATGTATTATTATATCCTGTATCTTCCCAGACTTTTTTATTTAAATAATTTTCTAAGGGTATCACAATCCACCTCAACTATTATAGGTTTAATTAACAGTGAAAACTCATAATGGTATGATGATATAATCTCAAGTATATAATTATTCTCCGGTTTAATTTTGTAGTAATGTGCTTATTGAAAATATCATTATTCTCCCTCTACATGAATTTGATGTTATTTTGGTCATATATTAGATTTATTTATATAAATCTCATATCAATTTTCAAGGAAAATCATATTTGATACTCTAAACAATCCTATGATCGTCTATCAATTTAAGGATAAATATGAACATACAATGGAAAGTATATCTATTATATGGGTATTTATTCCTATTCAAAGTGGGTATTTATCTCAAATATTTAGATAGAAACTCAACATTGAAAATATCCTATTATATGAGAGTTTTTTATGTATTTTGGGGAGATTTTCCTAGTCTTAATCTGAATCAAAAAGTCGAGTTTTTAATATAAATAATACTTAGAGATATACCTATTTCAAAGACTCTATATAGAATGGCCTTTATTGAGTTGAAAGAATTGAAGAATAAAATCCAGAGGAGTCTTGATAAGAGATTAATTCATCCAAGTGTTTCACCATGGGGTGCACCTATTTTTTTATTAAGAATAAATAAGGATCAATGTGACTCTAAATTGATTTTAGGGAACTTAAAAATATCACGATCAAGAATATATATCCTCTTCCTTGTATTGATGATTTTTTTGATCAATTATAGGGAGCTCAATATTTTTATAGGATTGATCTTCATTCTTGATACTATCAATTAATGGTTAAATGTGAATAAATTCCTAAGATAATGTTCTATATGAGTTATAGATAGTAAATTTATAGTAATTTCATTTAGTATTACTAATTCCACAACAGTCTTCATGGATTTAACGAATAGAGTATTTATAGATTACCTTGATCAATTTTTTTTAGTCTTTATAGATGATATTCTTATATATTCCAAGATAAAGGAAGATCATAAAGATCACTTAAGAAGTTTACTAAAGACCCAAATGAAGGAGAAGTTGTGTGTAAAATTTAACAAGTATGAATTTTGGATATATAAGGTTTCATTTTTGGGTTATATAATCTCCATCAATGGTATATTGGTGGATCCATAAAAGAAAAAAGTTATTAAACATTGTCCTGGATTAACCATGATAACTGGGATATATAGTTTTCATGGTTTAGATGGATATTATCAATGCTTTGTGAATAATTTCACATGGATATATAATCCAATAACCAAGTTAACTCAAAAAGGATTCAAGTTCCTTTGGATTGATAAAAGTGAGGAAAATTTCAAGGAACTAAAGAGAAGGTCGGTTAGTGCACTAGTGCTCACACTACCATATAGTATAGAAGGGTTTGTGATCTATTGTGATTCATTGAGGAAGGGATTGAAATGAATCCTCATGTAGAATGATATGTTGATAGATCATGCCTCATTCCAATTGAAGGTTCATGAGAAAATATACCTGACTCATGATTTAGATTTATCTATGGTAAATTTTTCATTAAATATATGGAGGCATTACCTTCCTCTAGTTACGTTTTATTACAACAATAGATTTCACTCAAGAATTTAAATGGTTAATTATGAAGCCCTATATGGAAAGAAGTGAATAAATATAACATGATAGGATAAATTTGGAGAAGAAAAAGCTATTGTTACCTAAGCTAGCTGATAAAATGGAAGAGAAGTTTAGATCCATTTGGTAGTATATCTAGGAAAATCAAAGTATACATAAGAGTTATGCTGACAATCACCGATGAAATATAGAATTTGATGTTAGAGAGAAGGTATTCCTATGAATTTATCTATGGAAGAAGGTTGTGATATTTTTAAAGAAGGTAAAGTTGATACTTAGGTATATCTATCCCTCCAATATTATTTATCAAGTAGGGACTATATCATTTTGCTAGACGCTTCCACCTAACCTCTCTCAAGTTCACATTGTATTCCATGTATCTATACTGAGGAAGTACATACCTAATTCTTAAAATGTATTGAACTCAAAGGTTATACCACTGGATCATTATTTTTCCAATGAATAATAATAGGTATGAATCTTATATCATAGAGATAAAGTTCTATGGAATAAGACCACTTACCAGGTTAAAGTTCATGGTAGGAATCATAAATTCAAAGAAGATACATTAGAACCCAAGGATGTGATGAAACCAAGATATCCACATTTGTTTATATTAGAGGGATTTAATTTAAAGGGATAAATTCATTTAAAGGGATGTAGAATGTGACCCCCTAATATTTTATATGTATTTTAATTGAAATAAACATGAAGTAGTTGATATCTTTCATTACACGCAACACTGAGTTTAAACGAATCACATTATACTATGAAATATTATTCTTTAATTTGACAATTATCACCAAAATTTTGGATTTGAAAGAAATAATAATACTAAATAAATTATAAAAAATATTTTTACACATGTTTATAATTAATTCATTACTAGTCATGTGATAAGAATAAATCTAATTTTATGATTAAAAACACATTTTTATAAAAATGGTTTTCATTGTGTTTTGTGAGAATATTTTAACATGTATTTTTACCAATTGTAGAAATTTAATCTTGAAAAATTTATTCCATATTTGGAATCATCATTTCCAAATTTTTTAAATATTTCAACTTTATTTTTTTCACTGTGAATAGTAATTGTGGTAAATATTTGTCACCATAGTAAGGGTAAATCGAGTAATTATGGTTAAAAATAATGTGATAAGACTTTAAAAATCTATATAAATTTGAGATTATTTCTATTGGATGAGTTTATTTTTAATATACTCATTCAATATTAAAAGATATAGCATCTTGGTGCCATTTTTCTTTTATAATTATCTTAATATTATTTTAAGAGAAGAATAAATCTGAAATGTTACTCTCTTTTTTTAATAACTATAATATTTTTCCATAGGGATAAAAAGGGTATATGTTTGGTTTTAAATGGTTATTTTAAATATTAATGATTTTTTTATCATGGTACTTTATTTTTAATTTTTATTAATAGAACAATTATCTTAAATGCTTACACAATGTCGACACTATGTATGTTCAAGTAATAGAAAATCCAGTAAATAATTTTATAATATTAAAAGTAATACAATTTGGATGAATTATTATATTACAAAAAAAATTTAGATAAATATAACATATTATTTATTTGTTAAATGTTTTTTTAGATTACATTTCTATATTTTTATCATTAAAGTCAAAGTATATGAATAGTCCTCAAAATGACTTTAATGTTATCTTATATTAAATAATATTTTATTATTTGATTTAAAATTAAAAAAATTATTATTGGCCAATTAAATGGGATATGTTGATAATATCAACCATTTTTAAATTTTGGTTCACTTTTCCATTTAGAGTAACTTTCATGACCACTAAATAGTAAAAACTTTGATATCGTGATAATCCTCAAAAGGGTTAATGAGGGATAAAACTAATAGATAAGGGTTAAAACAACACATAAACTTGTATAAATTTTATTTTATGAGATTATTTTGACTCATCCTAATCCTATATTATAAATATATCAATTTGGGTCAACTTTATCATGATAATTAATTTATATTAATTTAATAATTTAGGAAATTCCAAGGGTGCCCCTCCCCTCACTTAAAAAAGGGAACTACTTATTCTCCCTTATTAAAAAAGTTTTAGCCTTCTATATCAGACAATAACTACCTTAATACCATCATAAAATCCCTTTACATGTCCTATATTTCCTTTTTTGATCATAATACCATCTTTTTAGGGCTTAAGATGTAATCCAAATGAGGTTTCTCAATGAAGATATATAACTCTTAACCATGTACTTTCAATTTTATTTATTCTTACACATTTTCTAAACTTGTTTTATCCACAATAACTTGATTAATACAAAATCATAGATATACTTTTATTTTATTATGATGATTTAACAACCATTATTTACCTCTATTCCATAAAATTATAATTGAAATTATCGATCGTGCATATGTGTAGACTACCGCCTCCACGTAGTAATATGATTAATTTTACATCATCGCATTTAATGGTTGTCTATAATAATGGATTTAATAAATATATATGGTATTTATGATTTAATAATTATTCTATAATGATAAAATATTATCTATATTTTTTTCTTATTTTCATTAGAAAATTAAAACAACTTTCATGCGTACATACAGACTATCATCTCTATAAACCCTGTAATTCATTTTTTATCTATAACTTGTATGGATGCTTATAAATATGTATATAATGAATATATATAATTTTTATATCATTATTAAGGTTTTTTTATATTATTAAACCATAATCAAAGTAAAACAACCAAAACTACCGAACTGAAAATTTCATGAAAAACGAAACAGTTAACACTCAAAAAGAACGATTTAAATAAATAATTATTTATAAATTGGTGTTGAAATGTTATAATTGAAACATATATGGTATTATGGTATTAATATTGTTATGGTATAGAATTATAATAAATTTAAATTTATTATATAGGAGATTAGAGTGCTTTCAAAGCAAGACGGACTTGAGTTAAGGGTTTTACGTAACAATCTCATTTTTACCAAGATTGTTTATGCCTGTGATGATGAAATTATATGATATTTATCACCCAAATATTATTTATTTTCTTATAATATAGATATTTATATATATTTTAAATTTTATTTTTATTTTCCTCTCTTTTGGTGATCACTATATTGAAATAATGTTTTAAGGAAAATCTACTTTGTTTTACTATTTAGTCAGGAATATTTTTCTTTTATGCCTATATTTTATTTAAAATGTTTCCAATAACTTTTTAATTTTATTTAATGGTTTTTTAAATTAATTTATAACCATTTTTAATTTATATTAAAAAAATTAAATGGAATCTTCTTGTCATTTTCTGAACAAGTTACTTTTTAATTTTTACTGAAAATGTGAAAGAAATCATTATTTTAACATACATGGCATGAATAGAACTTCCCATCATCATGATTTCTCAATAATTTGAAGCTTAATTTTCAAGTTTATATATTTATTTTAAAATAAAATTTTATCCTTAGTATTTTTGGTTTTATTTTTATTTTAAATATGTTATTTCAAAATGAAAAGGGCATTTTCCTCAAGAAATGTCCTAGTGGTCTTTAAAATAAATTTTTCATCAATGATATAATCCTTTAATGTTTCTTATGCTTTAATGGGGTTATTATTCTATGATACCATCCTTATTAATTATCTATATGGTTTATGGTTATGATAATGAAATATTTATGAAACCCATTTTATTTTACTTGGGTTAAGATATGATGAAATAATAATTTTTTTCAAGATCTTGTGTCATATATATGAATGGATAATGATTATGTGATAGATGGTTCCATTATAGATCTCCACTTTATTGGGTAAAGATTAATTTTTTTAGATCAAATAATATATAGGAGGTTATCCAAAGCCTAAAATAGGTTATACATAAGGTTATCCCAAGCCCAAAAGAGGGTACATTAGAGGTTATTCCAAGCCTGAAGTAGGTACATGGGTGGTTAGACCAAGCCTAACATGTGATGAATGTCTTGGTGGGTATCTATGGCATAATATTTCTTTTATTATGATTATTACACACTTTATTCCACTCTTTTATGACATGATCTAAAGCTAATGTTATTCTCTCATGGCTCGTGTTCTTTGATTTCTTTATGATTCATGAACTACCAAGATTTATTCCATGACTCATGAATATAATCTATGAATTAATGGGTATTATTTTCAAATGTTAAGCTCATTTTCTCGTACCCTTATACTTATGTTATTCTTAAATGATCATTGATATCTCTGTTATTTACCCTTATGGATCATCTGAGATTGTCCTTTATTATGTTTCCTTTTCCCTAATATATGAAGAAAGTTTTTTAAGTATGCTATGTCTAAGAAGGGTTCTAGTTATGAATAACTATGTGGGGGGAGTGGTATATATTTTATGCACCAGTTGTTTTTGTATACATGTTTCCAAATACATTAAACCTTTATTTTTTTGGTGAGGATTTTATTGATATGTAATGAATATTCATCTAAAAATATGTGATATTTATGTATGAAATGTTTGGGTCACCTCACCATATACCTCATACATATATATGGTTGAAAAACAAATATCATCCCTAGGTGTGTATCGTAGACATAGATAAAAGAGATAACACATCATGTAACTCATATACATTTCTTGTAATCTATTGTACCTCATGAGAATAATTTAACATGGATAGAAATACTAATTATATAATTAAACCAATTTACATGTGTTATATGTGTCATTTATTTATAGTATACACCATGAGATAGGATTATTAATTATATATTAAATTAATTTTTGTGTTAAATTCTGAACTATAAGTTTTCTATGGTATTTTCTTATATTATGTTTCCCAGGCATTGATAGAATCACGTTCCATGTAATTTACACATGATCATGAATTATTTTTTGAAAAATTCACACCTTTTAATTACATTTCATGAAATTTATGTTTGATTCCATTTTAATACATTGTACAAGGACCATACTGATTAGTTTGGTTGGGTACACATCTTTGCCTCTAAATACACATGTGTATAGAGAAGATAATAAAATTAATAATGCTCTTTCTAATCTGGGGGTAGGTTCAAAGATTTTTATTTGGTCCTAGACCATCCTAGATTTTTTTGATGATGTTGTGTTATCTGAAATTTGTTTAAATCCAAATTTTTTCTTTTTATAAAATTTTCGAGGCCTTGGATATTTTCTCTAGGGAAGATGAGGTGCTATAAATTATTAAGGAATTTTAGATAAGGTTTTTGAGTTAAATTAAACTTATTTCACATCAAGGTTCAAGTACCAAAGAAGGAATTGGTAAAACTGATATGCAAGGGTTGAGGAAATCCTTATACAACATTTTAATATAGGGTATTCCAATCAAAAGATCAAGGAGTTTTGAGTTAATGTAATTGGTAAGTTAAAACCACTTAAAACCCTTCAAATAACTTGTTAAGACCGTGTATGGGTTATGAGAAGGGGAATATAAATCCTTTCCACTAGAATATCCATGCAATAGTATATTTCAAAACTAATGGTGAAGTTTATTGGGTTTTTGAAAAATGGTAGGATATTAGTAAGTTTAAAATTTATTTATCTATTTTTTTAATCCAGATAATGTTCTAAAATTATGCTTTTATTATTATAGAAATGGGAAGTCACACAACTTTAACTATATCAGTGAAATCCATACAATAGTAGGATAAAATTATCACTAGCTCGAATTTCTAGGAACAGTATAAGTTCTTGCGCATTATACTGCACCATAAACAAAAATTGTTCATGTTGGAAAATCTAGTTCCTGAGTCGCTTACTAAAGAGGCTAGTAAGTAAGAAGTATCTCTCTACCTGAAACATGTGGATGATTACATGTATATATAATTTTTCATGTTATCATCCATGTACAGTGAGCTACTTAAGAAACATGAGAATATGGATGTGTATAGCATCATGTCTCGCATTCATGATCCTTATCAAGATAAGGCGAGATAAGAGAGATATTAGATCTCCAATACACTATTCACATGCAAGCTTGGAGAGGTAGTGCGGATGGGACTCATGTATTAAAGATGATTGGATATATAAAGTTCTTATACATCGTGGGGTTTAGGATCCCTAAGAATCTATACATAGATCTCATTCTATCCTCACTACTTAAAGGCTTCTTTGGTTTCATTATGAACTATAACATGATAAATAGTGAGAATAATCTTTTGAAACTTCTTAATCTTATTCTTCAAGATGATAAAGACATAGGGAATGAGAAAACTTCATTCCTTGTGGTGAATAATAAAAATAAGAAAAGGTAAAATGGACTTGAGACTCACTTCAAGTCCAAGGCTCATAAGTACCACACTTCTAATAATAATAAGATCCAATGATAATAAAAGTAAAAAAAATGTGGTATGTTTTTCATGTGGAAAGTTATGACACAAGAAGAAGAATTACACTCAGTTAAAGAAGTAATGGAAAGATTAAGGTGAATTTTTTATCATGTGAAATATTTCTATATCTATACATTGGGTATTAGATACAACTTTTGGTGCTCACATTTATACCCAAATACAGAAATCGAGTAGATTTTGGAATATTTCCAAAGGATATGTGGATCTTTGATCAACCAATAGAGCTTGGATTATTTCTTTGTCTATTTGATACTACCACCTTCCATTTATAATTTATATAATTTTGGTTTTAGAGAACAATTATTTAATTCATTGTGTTATTAATAACATTATCACTATTTCTTTCCTTGACGTGGATGGATTTATTTTCATGTATGAAAATAACAAATTTAATTGTTAGAACATTGGAATTTGTTATGGTATGGCACATATGAATAAAAGTATTTATGTATTAAATTATAAAAACCTAATATTGGAAATTGATAATGAATAAAATTAACATGAATCGTTTAACACACGGTCATATAATCTCTATCTTGGTCATGTAAATGAGAATCATATGACAGAGCTATATAAAGATGGTTATTTATACCCTTTTAAGATAAAACCACTAGAAAATTTCCATGCTTGTTTGTATGTAAGTATAACAAAACTACCATTTGAGGAATGTGGAGAAATATCCATAAAGCTTAAATAATTTGTATACACTGATGTGTGTGGACCTATTCTAGTAGAATATAGAGGTGTAAATTCTTACCTCATAAATTTTACTAATGACTTGAGTAGATATAGTTATATTTACTTGAGTAAGTATAAGTCTAAATCCTTTGAAAAATTAAAAGAATTTAAGAATGAAGTAGAAAATCAAATTGGAAAGAATATAAAGAATCTTAGATCCGATTGAGGTGGTGAATATATTAACCAATAGTTTATTGAATTTATTTGGGATTATGAGATTCTATATCAACTCACTCTACTTTATACACCATAATATAATGGTGTTAGTAAAAGGAGGAATCCTACCCTTCTTTATATGGTGATATTGATGATGAGTCACGTAGATATTCCATTATATTTTTAGGGATATTAATTACAAAATACAACATACATAATAAACTAAGTACTTAAAAATGAAAAAAAATGGTATTCCATTTGAGTTATATAGTGTAAAGGAACCCATTTTTTCACATGATCATACATGGGGGTGTGTGGAATTTTCAAAGTCCCACTCAAGAAAAAAATAGAACCCTAATGCGGAAAGTGTATCTTTATAGGTTATATAAAGGAAATAAGGGGATACTATCTATAAAACCTCTTAGATTATATGGTGACCATCACAATACAATTTATTTTTCTTGAGAGGTAGAACATACCCAAAGAGGATAGTGGGAGTAAGATCAAGTTCAGTGAAGTTTATTCTCTAGATGCCTAAGATTTGGTACATGAATGGATTCCACCAGTCCCCATGTAAGATTCTATTCCTAAAATAAAAGTACTATATATGATCACTATAGAGGTTAGAGAACCATAAAGATATGGTTTTCTAGTCACTAATTATGGAGACTCATTTTTTATTGAAAATTATAATCTTATTTCCTATAAGTATGTGATAGAGATATTAGAAGCTATAAGCTGGTAGGAATATCTGATTTATGATATGGATTCTATGTATTAGAACTAATTTCAGTTTTTGATTGATCTACCAATTGATTTAAAGCCTATAGGGTGTAAATGGGTATTCAAAAAAATTATGTAAGTGGGAGGTAAAGTGAATACCTATAAATCATTCCTGGTGGTTAAACGGTTTAAACAACATTAAGTAATTGAATATAAAGAAACCTTCTCTATAATAGCCATGTTTAAATCCATTAGAATTATACTTACTATAGAAGCCTTACATAACTATGATATTTGGAAGATAGATGTAAAAACAATGTTCCTTGATGGAAAAATTTATAAATATTTCTATATGCCACAACTGAAAGGGTCTATAACTCTAGAAAATTATAAAAAGGTATGAAAGTTACAAAGATTAATTTTTGGATTAAAGCAAAAAAATCCAATTCATGGAACATTTGGTTCAATGAAGATATAAAATAATTTTTTCCATTAAGAATGAATGTGATCCATGTGTTTAAAATTGGTTTGGTAAGAGTGAGGTCATTATCCAGTAGTATATGTAGATGACATATTACTTATTGGAAATGGCATACTAGTCTTATAATCAGTTAAGAACTTGTTGAAAAAGTGTATCTCCATGAAGGGGTTAAGTGAAGCATCCAATATCCTTGGCATCAAGATCATTCATGAAATATGAAAAATATTTCTTGGACTAATTCAAAGTATATACATTATCCAAACACTAAAGAATTTAGTATGGAATAATTCAAGAGAATATTGGTTCCAATGTCACATGGTATACATCTTTCCAAGATAATATGTCATCAGACATAATAGTAAAGAGATAGAATGATTAATATACCATATGATTTTTTCTGATAGGATAAATCATGTATGTCATGATATGTATAAGACTTTCTGTTTACTACACCTTGTGCATGGTAGGAAACTATCAAATTGATCTAGGTAAACAATATTAGTCTTATGTTAAATCTATCCTTAGTATTTGAGGTGAATTAAGGATATGTCCATGGTATATGGAGGAGATGAGGAGCTAGTAATCATGGGTTATATTGATGCTAGATTTTAGATATATCATAAAAATCTGAAGTTTTAGTCAGGATGTGTCTTCAATCTCAATAGAAGAGTTGTGAACTAGAAGAGTTCAAGGCAAACAGTTATCACAGATTCTATAGAAGAGTTTGAGTATATAATGGCTTCTGATATAGCCAAATAATTTGTTTGTATATGAAACTTTGTCCAAGATATTGATGTTGTTTCTAGAATTAAAGACCCTATAACATTATATTGTGATAATACTATAATGGTGTCCTATTAAAGGAGTCAGGATCACAACAATATATAATATACATCCTCTGAAAGTATTACCTCTTAAGGTATTTTTCTCAAGATGGTGAAATTGTAGTGAGAAATATTTTTATTAAATAGAATGTTTTGGACCCCATGACTAAAGATCTATCTCAGTAGAAACATTAGTATGATATGAGAGCCAATAGACTAAATGTAGTTAGTATATAGCTCTAGTACTAGTGTAATTTTGTTGGAGTTGGTGCCATGGAACCAACTTCAATATTCTTTATTATTAACTATATTCATTTTATTTAATATTAATAAACTACTTATCACATCATGATTGTTATTTTATGTTACATAGTATGTGATAATGTCCTATGAGTAACTATCACATTGAAATATCATAGTATTTCCCCTCTAGGATGAGAACCTAGAAGTGCCGCAACAATATTCTCAAATACACATTCTATAGAAAAACGATATCATTTTATTGTAAAAATATATATAGGATTTTAGGTTTGGATACTAATAAGACTTTGAGGCACTTTCTCATGGTTTATTCCCTTAGTAATTTCAAGTGTTGTAGATTATGATAACAGGACCCACTAGTAGGAAATCCACATTTATGTGTATAATTGGATGTTACTATCTATAGATGTGTGTATTAGTAATTGGTATTTAAGATTAATATTAATTAATATTATAAGTAATTTACATTGATGTATTAACTAAAACTTTGACAACATATGCTCGTAGTGAAGTAGGATACATTGGGTGTGTCACAAGTTATTTTTCATTAATGAATAATTTGGGAAAGGATTTGTTACTTCTATTTTTATAGAATTTGATATCTCAGGACATTTTATGGGAATGAAATAGTCTAAATAAATCCATGTCCAAGTTGTTTAATGGGTAGGTTAAATTCTTTAAAGTTAAATAAAGATACATTAAGCACATAGGTTGATGACACTAGCCTGCAACATTTTTTATTAGAGATATTATGATGATGGGATTATATTACACAGTTAGAATTCATATGAGTTTTTATGTCATTAAAAAATTAAATTATTTCTCTATAGGTTCCTTATTGTGTTTATAGATGATATCCTTGTACTTTAGGTAGTTTTTTCTAATGTCACTAAGAAAGAGTTCTTGAGGATCACACACTAAGTGTATCCGGAATCTCAATTAAATTATATTTTGAATTTAACATGTTAGAATAACTATTATTCCCACTTTTTGGTTTAATAATTATTTTGGGTTGGTAGATTACCAAGATTTAATCATTAGTTATCTAGAAGAATAAATATTCAAGTTAAATAATATTAAATATTTATTCACAAGATTTAGTTAATATAATATTTATTATATTTATCAGTGAATAATGTAGTAATAATTATTTATTAAATAAATAGTCATTATTCACGGTTCTATAAATATAGAGGAAGATATTATTTATATTATTATTTTACAATGGGTTCAATAAGAAATATTTAATTATATAAGGTCATTTTTGCAATTACCAACCCTAATCTAACTCTATAAATACCCAGTTATATCGCATTTCAAGGTGAGATACTTGTTGCACACAAAAACCCTAGAGAGAATTATCTTAATACCTAGAGAGAAACTTCTCAATAATACACTCAAGATAAAGATAACCATCCTCATCTAATATCTCAAGCCTTCAAAATAACATAAATAATTTGTCTTCCATGAAAAGATTCTTTTTGGAATCAATGATGGATGATGCATGCAGTCAAAAGCGACCATGCTAGTACTTGATGATTCTATGGAGATGTTATAAGATTTTTCAGAATGTGTGGATCATTATAATATGTATTATACCCTTAGATATTGTGATGAAATGAGGGTATGATGAGGGTGGTCTACCAATTCATCAATTAATAAATAATTACAAGATAAGGTAATTCTCAAATTATCTATAAATTAATTATATATTATATGTGATGATACTTTCTTCTTAGATTTAACATTTCAAGTAAATTAATATTAGATTTAAATAAATTGTTTGTGACATTATTTATCATGTACATCTTAGATTATTCATTGATTATGAAAAAAATTAAGTTGGATATGCCCAATAGGTGCTTCCATTATGCCCCAGAACCTTCTACTAGCATCAGTGTAACCCCTTACAATGAGATTATCTTCACCTACAAATACTAAGAACATATCCATATTCTAAATACTTAAGTATATTATTAACTGTAATCTAGTTACTCTCAGTAGTATCAAATTGATAACTTCTTATTATTCTCAAAGAATAAGCAACACCAAGTCAAGTGTATAATATGGGATACATGATAAATTTTATGATGGATGCATAAGAAGTCATTTACATCCTTTAAAACTATTTATAAGGATCTTGAATCTTCATAATATGAACGCTATGAAACACTAGTAAATCCCTTTCTTGGATTTATTCATGATAAACCACTTTATAACTTTTTTAATATATATGTTTTTACTTATTCCAAGAAACCTTTTCAAATTATCTATATTAATCTTCATACCTAGTATATAGGTTGCTTCACTCATTTCTTTTATTGAGAACCGTTTTACCAAAATAAATTTTTATATAATGTAAAGTTGGGACATCATTAATGATAAGTAGTATGTCATCTATAGTGACACAACACGGATGCCACGTGAAACAGTGCTCTCGGTCAGTTAACCACTAGGCCTTAGGTGTGCCTTTCTGTATATTGAAGGCTTTCAACTAGAAGAGAGGGTTTAAAGAGGTGATATTGTGGAGACTATACCCTCAAATGGTGATAATAATAATGGAATATGTATATACAATAGTGGAAGAAATACCATAATATATCATAAGAATAATAAGCAATAGTGGAAGCATAAACATACAGTAGCAGTAATAAATGGAAAATCCAAACATACCATCTTTAGAATAAAACATCATTTTTAGCTAAAACAAGACATGCCATAACATATCAGGACATAAAAAATAGTAGATAAACAGTAGGGTCTCCCATGACTAATCATCGATACACACATATAATAGGCATACTAATACAGAATTAAATAAAAAAAGAAAACTCCAACTGATGCAAGAACCTCCAAGGTCCATTGCTATACATCTCATGATAAAGTTCCAATTTAACCACTAAAGTCCATATCTAGATCTCAGTCCATTACCTAATTTCAAAATCATAAAGTCTACATTCATCTCGAGGGGCCTATGTAGGGTTTCAGAATAAATCTTAGTAGTTCAACACCAACGTGTTTCTATCTTATATATATAATTATATAGGTGTACTAAAAGTAAATAAAAATGGAAACATGTGCATGTTTATTAAAATACATGCTTCATTTGTTTTCAATATACATAAGGAAATGAACACCTACTTAGGATAATATGAATATACCACGTGCCCCTAATTATACATATGGAATACAACATGTGTATGTATATTTATAACTGTAGGGGTGAGGAACCTTAGAATAAATCCCAAGGAATAACCTAATGAGTAACAATATGGAGATCCCTTAGTCGCCTCTTGTAAAAGTACCACCAGCACCTCATGCCAACCGACACCTCATAATAAAAATAATTTCACTGGCATCCAAAACTACACACCCAAAAAAATATACCTGGTCTCTCAAAACCTAGCTCAAAAGCCTTCACTGGCTCGAAGCCAGACATCTGAGGCACATCGATATCTATCCTCCCATAAATCTCATCGTCAGATCAAAGCCCAATGCCCTAAAGCACAGTGATGGCTGTCATCCCAATAACTTGGCCCAATAACCTCAAGTAATATAGTGAGCCCCATCCCCCACCAGATGGTCTCATCACCATCAACCGATGGTCCATCACCACCCATATGTATTTCTATGGTGATCACCCCCATCATATCTAATGATCAACACCATCACCTAATATGCCTAAACTATGGGGGGGCCCACCCATATGAATGGTCCACACCACCTTGATATGAGTTTTATCTGTGTGCACACGACTCCAATGGTGCATCAGCCAAAAAATAGTGAGTGGAAATCACACAAACATACCTAATACACATCATCTAAGCACCTCATACCCCTACGACCATGTTTCTCATCTTGATGGTCAACACCATCTCAAATCACCCAAGACATGAATTCATCTTAATGATTACATCACCTCAATATGATGACCAAGTAACCCAACTAGTGATTAACATCACCCATATATATATATATATATATATATATATATATTGCCTATCCCAACTCGATGAATTAATCACCTCATCCCAAGTGATCGACATCACCTCAATCCTTAGGCCATGCTCATAATGTTCCCACAAACCCAAGCAATTCAATATATAACATCAATAAATTTAAATAACCTACCCAACCTAACATTCCCAAGCGGTCTCAATCTCCCTCACTAGGATTAACAATTATAAATAGGTTGGGGCATGCCAAAAAACATCCCTCAACCTCAATTCATCAATTTAGTAACAACCATTTAATTATTAGGGGTCTTGCTCGGTCTACACACATGGATCATATGGATCACACCCCCAAAACAATTTCAAAATCAAGGAGAAAGATAATAAACGCCTACCTCATACTAGTATACATTCTCTCATCTGATATCATCCTATAACACGAAATGAATTGCAATAAATCGATGTTTTAGATGACCTCCATGAAAAATGGGTAAAATGGGTTGAAAGTATTTAGTGCACAATATGGAAAGAGAAAAGAGAAAAATAAGATAGTGGGTTGAACGGTATTAGTGGGATAAATATATAGCCACTATCAGATTGAATATCGGAGCTCATATGGGTGGAGTGGATTAAAGCCTAGGAAAGAGGAAAAAATGGGAGCTCCCTTCTATGCATGAGCAAAAGGGAGAAGAAAGGGAGGAAAATAGAAATATGGTAGGATGTAAAATCTTAATTTCATCACTTTAAGTGATCTACATGGTTTGGATGAATAGATTGGCTAACCATGCACAAAACATATGGCTCCCTCTACCTAAGAACCACACACGCACGATCAAGGTTTTTGGTTTTCCAAACCACTCACAGACCATGTGAATCCCCCTATTAAAAATTATAAAAGCCTCACATGAATGTGAACCCCATTATGCATGGTTTTTTTAAACCATGCATAGTGATACTGTAGGGTCATACAGTTTCTCTTGGGAGGCTGCATGGTTTTTCCAAACTGTGTGCCTCAGTTTGCACCACTGAAAAGTTGGTTTTTCAGATCTGATGCACCTGAAACCCATCCAAAACCCAAAAAAACTTGATGATCCTTAAAAACCATCTAATAATAAAGCATTGGGTTAAATACACTCTCATAATTAGGTAACTATAATCTAGAAAATAATTGCACCGTTCACCAAACACAAAAATTCAGGTTGGCTCAGAAAATGGCCCGTTCTAAAAACCAGGGATGTTACATCATTTACATATAAAAAAATAAATTTCAAAACACTATAACTAACCTATTTTGATACACAATAATCATCCAAATTCTTTATGAAACCAAATTTTTTTACTCCATCATCAAACCATATGTTCCAACTCCGATAACCTTGCTTCAATCCATAAATGGACTTTTGTAACTTATAAAACTTAATAGAATAATTTCAAATTTAAAAACCTTTGATTTATATCATATATATTTCCTTGAATTAATTACCATTAATTAAAATGGTTTTTACAACCATTTGATATATCTCATAGTCATAATGAGCTATTATGTTAAGAAATATCTGAATTAACTTTGTCATCGCAACGAGAGAAAAGGTTTTTCAAATTCAATACCATGAGTTTATTTAAAATATTTATCAAATAGATGGTATTTATAGATTTAAAATCTATTATACTTTATTTTTTTATATGTAAAACTCACTTTAACCCCATGGGTCTCACCCCTTCAGGAGCATACACTGATTTCCAAACTTGGTTAGTGCACATGGAGTCCATTTCAGATTTCATGACATTTAACCATTTCTTAGAATCATAACTCTCAATAGCCTCTTGGTAGGAAGTAGGTTAATTGTGCATGAACATTAATTCATCATAATTATCCATAATAAATCCATATCTCTCAAGATATGAATTAATCCTACTATACCTTTGAGGTTCCTATGTAACCATAGTCATTTATTCTTCTAAAAACTATTTATGGGATCAACTCAACTTACATATTAAGATAACTTACTTTTTATTGGTATTGAACATCTAAAAGTACAAATTTTCTCTCAATAAAGTTTCAATTCATGAGTTTTCTTTCAAATAAAACACCATCTAGATCCACAAACACTTTTTCTTCTATAGAAGTGTAGAATTTATATCCCTTAGTCTCTTTGGGATAACCAACAAATAATCACTTTCCATATTTAAGGATGAGTTTTTTATAAAGTAAATGTTGCATGTATGCTTCACAACCCTAAATATTTATAAAATACAAATTAGTATTCTTCCCAATCCATATCTCATATGGTGTATTTTTTACCACTTTAAATGGAATTTTATTAATTTTGAATATGGTAGTTTCCAAACTATATCCCTAAAATTATATTAAATGGTCACACTGAATCATCATAGATTGAACAATATCCAAAAAAGGTATGATTACTACATTTAGATACTATCTAACTGGTGTATACTGATCCTTTAATGAGGTTGGGATAATTGTTGGTAGCCCATACAACACATCAAGATAAATTTTGGTCATTGTATCAAATTTTATCAACTATATAAGAACTAACTGGTGACACTAATAGGGTGTTGTAGTAAGTGAGGAATTACTATAGAAACATTTGAAAAGGGAATTTAGTAGCTTGGACTTGTCATTTTCACTATTGTAGGGTTAAAAACTGACATCAATAAAGAACTTTAGATCATCAGACTTTGCTACCACCACTATTCTAGCACAGTGAACTTATTGTGCAGGCACTATTGAAATGTGGGTTACTATTCATCATATTTATTTATGATCAATTTTGAGCTAGGGTGTCTAGAACTTTGAGAAATATCTGTGTAATTGTGATCCTAATACATAGGGAAATTTTTTCCTCTCTATAGATATAGGAATCATTCCTGAACCTCGTAAATCCCTATGTTTATAATCTTCCTCTTGTTCTTTTATTTTTTCTTCCTTTAACTATAATTTCTAGAATTATTCATCATTTTTACTCCCAATGTTTACACATCATATACATTATTCCATTATGGTGTTATAGGAGGAGTGATTTGTGAAAAATTCCATAATATATTAGATGATCAGTGAATTTATATCTCAAGTATTCACCACCATGATTTGATTAGATAAACATAATACTTTTTCCTAGCTGATTATATACATTTTTTAAAGACATTTTGAACCTTTAAGATGTTTCAAACTTCTATCTCATCAATAACACATAACCATACTGACTAAAGTCATCAGTAAAGGTTATGAAATACTCAAACCCATTACTTTCATGAGTACTCATTAGTCCACATGCGTTATTATGATCATGGTACAATAGTCTTTGTAACGTCCCGGATCTGGGTGTCATGCAATAGGTGCCCCGAACCCGGTTTTCCATGTGACCTCAAGCACATTTCCCTAAATGCCAGAGGCTGCTGACTAGCAGCGAGGGCCCCGGTCTGATAGTGGGGAAACTATGCCCTCATTTTTCAAAGTGTAGCGCAGTGGAATATAATATAAACATACAATGATAGCGGAAGCAGTAATAGTACATATAACTAAAATGGATAACTGATAACAAAAATGGAAACCAGTAGTCATATATATATATATGAAGATGCAGCATATCACTATTCTTATAAAACAACCAAAACATGTTACATAGCAGTACAATACAATGCAGAGTACAACAAAGAAAAACAAAACAGCTGGTAGCATCGCGAGCCTAAGCCCGGTCACATTCTCCCCTACTCCTCAGCAGCAATCAAGTACCTGTATAAGGACCCTTTCCCTTATCTACACCTGCAGAAACATAATCTGTTTGGGCTGAAAATCATGACCCAAACAGGGTGTGAGAAATAAATCCCAATAGGCACCCACCAAAGGAACGTGCCGAACTGTGTGAAAGCATGCAACAACAGTGTGCAGTATTAAAATGCAATAAGTAAGCAGTACTAAAAGTAACTAACTTAACCAGTTATATTTCCATTTTAATACTCATTTAATCCTTTATTTAAATTATCACCATAGTGAATATTCTAAGTAAACAGCTAATGTCCTCAGAAATGTGAACCCCTACCCTCATGTAAACAGAATACAAACACAAGAATATGCCCTCAGGTATACGGATATTGCCCACGGGCGTAAGAAGTGTCTCCCACAGGCACAAAATCAATTGCCCACAGGCACGGAAGAAGTTTCCCACAGGCTAAATAGTACAATGCCCACAGGCTAATCACAACACTACCCTCAGGCTAAATAGGTAATCGGGCCATGTCCAACATGTAACCAAACAGTACACAAGAAATTATTCTCAAGGAAATTCTACAATCATTACTTTAAAGGAATAATATAAACAAGGCATACCCTCGGGTATGTTGGCCAAACGGATAAATAGAGGAATGCACCCCCGAGGTGGTCCTGGATCCAAGCAGTGATCCCGAACAGCATTTTAATATCACATTTAATTACCTATACAATTCTAGGTATTTAAAATATCCACAGCCTCAGCCACACGACACCCCAAATATGGGTTCGTAGCTCAAAAACACACAAACATACACGAAAGTTGTAAAATAAACACCAAGCCACCTACCTTAAACGCCAACGAATGATATATGCGAACATCGATTCCAGAAACACCCAAAGATGACGTAGATATGGGTTATATGAAAACCCATTCAAACATAAATAACATCCATTAGATAAATAATTGGAAAGAGACACCCCAGGAGAAGGAAGTTCTTACTCGTGCGATTCCAATGAGATCGACGGAGGCGGAATCAGATTCCCGGTTCGCGATCGACGGATCCTCGAAGATTCAGCTATCCCTCCTGAGCTCCTGTCCGGTTCTAAGACTTCCCTGTGAACAGGGGAGGATACTGCCCATTTTAAGCGAAAAAAACAAAGTACACGGCATGTATTTCCAAGTACACGGCGTGTACTTCCCATTTTTTAACTGTTCCTCTGGCGGTTTCCCACCAGCGTGGCACTGTTCATCTGCCAACATGACTACACAACGTGTCTCCTTGAGTACATGGCGTGTTCTGTTGCACAGCTGGCCACCGCCTTACTATTCACCTACCGACTGACTACACGGTGTGTAAGGGACCACTACACGGCATGTAGTCGGTATTTACACCCTTCGTCACTGACATGGCTATACGCCCTGTGTACTCATCCCACACGGCCAAAAGTACACAGCGTGTGGAAAAGTACATGGCGTGTACTTCCAAAATTTGGGATTTTTCCCCATTTTCCTTATTTTCGCAAAAACACTTAAGGAAAAGAGAAAAGAAGAAACCCATACCTCAAAGATAAGAACCAGGTTCTTATAAACTTCCCCCCTTAAAGAAATTCATCCCCGAATTTCCCTTCCAAGGGTGGTGAAGATATAGCCGTGAACAAATCTGGCCACTGAGCACGTACATCGGTCTCCCGCTCCCAGATTTCATCCTGCACTCAACCATGATGCCATATCACCTGTATGAGAGGAACTGACCGGCCTTAGAGAACCTTCGTTCTCCTGTCAACGATACAAATCGGATACTCCTCAAAGGATGCATCCATATGAATCTCAACCTCCTCGGGCTGAAGGATGTGAGATGGGGATGAATGATAGCGGCACAACTGAGATACATGGAAGACATTGTGCATGGCCTGGTACATTTGTGGTAACTGCAACCGATAGGCAACCGGCCCGACTCTCTCCAGAATCTCAAATTTTCCCACATACGTCGGTGAAAGTTTACCCTGTATCCTGATCTGCTTGTATCCCAGCCTCGGTGAAACACATAAGAAAACCTGATCCCCAACCCCGAACTCCAAGGGTCATCTGCGGTGATCAGCATAAGACTTCTGACGAGACTGTGCGGTAGCCATCTTCTTCTGAATCAACTGGACCTGCTCTGAAGTCTTCTGCATGAGACATGGTCCCAGTAAAGCTGCCTCACCTACCTCTAACCAACACAAAGGTGATCGTCATCTCCTACCATATAAAGCCTCATAAGGTTCCATCTTGATAGTTGCCTAAAAACTATTGTTATAGTCAAACTCAACAAGGGGTATGTGATTCTCCCAAGAGCCCCCAAAGTCTAGGACGCATGCACACAACATTTCCTCAAGCACATGTACCATACGCTCTGACTAGCCATCTGTCTGAGGGTGGTAATCCGTGCTCAGAAGCACCTGTGTACCCAGTTCCCTCTGAAAACTCTTCTAGAAACGAGATGTAAAACAGGCGTCCCTCTATGAAACGATAGAATGAGGAACCCCATGAAGACGTACGACCTCTTGGATAAAAAAAATTACCGAGCTCGTCGACACTGAAGGTCTCCTTGATCAGAAAAAAGTGATCTACCTTCGTGAGTCTGTCCACAATAACCCACACGGCATCATTGCCTCTAGGTGAACTCGGCATCCCAGTCACGAAATCCATCACGAAATCATCTCATTTCCACTACGGGATGGGTAACTACTGTAACAGTCATTTTGGCCTCTAATGTTCCACCTTTACCTACTGACAGGTGGAACACCTCGTAACAAAACCAGCTACATCTCTCTTCATACCCAGCCACCAGTACTGACGTCTCAACTCTCGGTACATCTTGGTAACTCCGGGATGAACTACCCAAGCTAAATCATGAAACTCCCGCATTAGCTCCTCACGTATATCCCCTGGAACACATACTCATCCATGGAAACACAGAATTTTTTCACCGCCTATTATCCAACCAGGAGGAGGGTCCTCACTTGCCACCAACTCCCGTAGAACTACGTCTTCTGAATCAAATAGCTGTCTCATCCTCACTCTATCCAGGAGGGTAGAATTCACAGCTAAAGATGAAAGATAAGTTTTCCCCTAACTGTTGTGCACCACCAAATGCATCTCGAAGAACAAATTCATGAGCTTCCGCTTGCCACTGGCCTCCTGTACCACCTCTATCTGAGTCCTCCTTCTCAGTGCATCAGCTACGACATTACCCTTACCAGGTGTATAGGCAAGCTCAAAGTCAAAGGACTAAAGGTATTAGACCCACCTTCGCTATATCAGGTTTAAGTCACACTGAGTAAAAATATACTTGAGACTTTTGTGGTCGTTGAAAACCACAAAATTCTCTCCCAAGAGATAATGTCTCCAACAGCACAACGCATGAACAACTGCAGCCAACTTGAGGTCATGCATTGAGTAATTCCTCTCATGTGGCCTCAACTGCCGAGACCCGTACGCAACGACTCGATCACCCTGCATCAATACTACACCTAGACCAATACCTGATGCATCACAGTAAACTGTATAGCTCTTCCCCTGCTATGGGAGTATCAAGACTGGTGATGATGTCAAACTTCCCTTTAGGTCCTGAAAGGCTGTCTCGCAAGCTTCCAACCAAACGAACTTCACACCCTTCTTAATCAGACCTGTCAACAGCCCTGCTAAGTGGGAGAAGACCTGTATAAAGCGTCTGTAGTAACCATCCAGACATAAGAAACTATGTATCTCAAACATGTTCTTAGGCTTCTCCCAGGAAACTACTGCTCTAACCTTCTCTGGGTCTTCTGCAACTCCTACCTCTGAGATGATATGATCGAGGAAGTGAATCGGGTCCATCCAAAAGTGGAACTTTGAGATCTTAGCATACAACTGATGCTCTCTCATTGTACTCAATACGATCTCAAGATGGGTGGCATGGTTGTGTCGAATGTGAGAGTACACTAAGATGTCATCTACGAATACTAGCACAAAAGAATCCAGACAATGATGGAACACACGATTCATTAGATCCATGAAGACCACTGGCACGTTCGTGAGTCCGAACGGTATAACCAAGTACTCGTATAGACCATATCTGCTCTGAAAAGTTGTAAGCGGTATATCTGATGGTCTCACGCGCAGATGATGATATCCTGACCTCAATTCAATCTTCGAGAACACTCGTTCCCCACGAAGTTGATCAAAAAGATCATCAATCCTCGTCAAGGGATATCGGTTCTTAACCTTCAACCGGTTCAGCTTTCGATAATCCACACAGAGTCTGAGGGTACCGTCCGCCTTCTTCGTAAAGAGGACCGGTGAACCCCAAGGAGAAGTACTGGGTCAGATGAAACTCTTTTCATGTAACTACTCTAACTACCTCTTGAGCTCCTGCAACTCTGGTGTATCCATCCTATAAGGAGGAATGGACACCGTTGTTGCCCCTAGCACAAGCTCGATAGAGAAATCCACCTCTCGCTCTGGAGGTAGACCAGAAAAGTCGCCCCGGAAGACATCCCCGAAACGATCAACCACTGGAGGGAAATACGTCTAACAAGTACCCTGATCATCCAGATATAAGCTGGAAATCTGGGCTGTGACTCCACCTCTCCCACACTGCTCTGGTCCATCTTGACTCGCCTAAACACCCCATTCGCCCTTGTATAGAAACTCTTCGCCCTCTGGTTACGTGAAACTCACCCTGTGATGATAGAAATATACAAAGGATTGAAAGGGAACCAACCATTCCATCCCAAGAATGACGTCATAAGCTGTCATCTCTAAGACAGAGAGGTCCCAAAGAAAGTGACACCCGCCAACCTCAAGGGGGCACTCCTTGCACTGATGCACACCAAGCGTTCTAGTCCCCAACGGAGTGTCTAGCGTCATGATATTAGAAGAAGTAGAAACACAGAGCCCAAGGCTCCCCACAACAGGTACAGATGTGAAAATATGTGTAGCATCCGTATTGAAAATTACTTAAGATAAAACAGAAGCTACTAGAATAGTACCTCTGACTGTAGAAGGTCCAGGATCCTTCTCTTATTGGGTCTGTTGCACTGCATATTCCTGCCCAGTGTCGCGGCCCTGCGACACATCCTGGCTACCCTAAGTTGTCCCGCCTTGCTGCCTCTGAGATCCTAGTGTCTGGATACCACAACCACGACCACCATCTCTGCCTGCACACCCTGACGTACTCCAGTTCCCTAATTGGTAAGAAGTTTCTGGTCCGGCTCCCGCACGCAGATTCTGCACAGAACCCCTCTCACTAGCCATCGGTGGAAACGCCCTGCAAAAGCGTTGTAGATGACCCATCATGCCGCAATCTCGGCACTCCACTGGGTATCGTGGAAACTGTGGCCTCTTGGGCCCATCTCTACCACACTGGTAGCACATGACCTGGCCACCTGAAGCATTCTTCTTACTAGTACTGCCACCCTAAGAGAAGTTCATCTGTCTCTTCCTCTTACTAGTAGAAATAGTACCAGAAACTGGTGCTGAACCACCCTGGCCCACACCACTAGCTTCCCACAGGTTCCTCTCTGTAATCATCACCTAGTTCACAATAACATGTACATTAGGCAACCTGAAAACATTCACCAGCACTCAGATGTCATACCGAAGACCATCCTCAAAGCGCCTGGCCCTCAACGTCTCATCACCCACCAGAACGGGTGAAAAACGATGAATCTTGGTAAAGCGAGTAGAATAATCCATCACCAACATAGCACCCTGCTACAGATTCATGAAATCTCGAGCTCGATCTGCCCTCAGTGTCTCCAGGAAGAAGAAGTCATAGAAGGCTACCTGAAAATATTCCCACGCCATGTCTTTGTGATTCTGTGACTGGGTGGTAACATCCCACCACCTCTTGGGAGAATCACACAGCATATACGTCACGAGCTTGACCCTCCGCCCTGGAGGTGTCTCAAGGTGCTCGAAAATAGTCTGCGCCGACCCCATCCAAGACTCCGCAGCCTGTGGTCCGCAATCCCCTGAAAACATAGGAGGATGTTCCTGCTGAAATATACGATTCAGCTCAGCCATAAATGTGGCTGCCTGCGGTGCTCCCTGAAAGGTCTGCATGAACCGCATAAAGCCTTCACGGAACTGCACCTCTACGCCTGTGTCTGGTATAACGGCTGGCGCCGCATCTGGCTCTGCTGGAGGATCCACTGGTAGCCCATGGCCCACTATTTCTAGAGTATAATCGTCGTCGCTCTCCTGGCGAACAATGCATGGTCCTCTCGGTGGCATGACACTACAAGGTCAAAACACGCCTTAGATTCAATATTATCTAGACTGAAAGCGAAGGAACCACAAAGGGAACAAGAGGAAGAAGGCATTCAAAATTTTGCAAGACAAAACTACACGGCGTGTATAATGACTACATGGAGTGTACCTGACTTCTCTTCCCCTACCTAGGTCCTTCTACACGGCTAAGCCACACGGATCCCATTTGAACAAAACTACACGGCGTGTATAACATATACACGGCGTGTATGGTGTAATTTCTAACTGCCTGTGTCGTTTGTGACACGGCTGACTACTCGGCTTGACACTACATGGCATGTTACACCCACACACGGCGTGTACACCACCCTATTTCCCCTGCCACATGGCTAACCCCACACGGTCCGTCATCGGTAAAGACTACACGGCGTGTCCCACAGGTACACGGCGTGCACCAGATGAGCTCCACCGACTCGTGTTGTTAGTTACACGGCCGGACACATGGCTCACACTACACGACGTGTTCTAGATGGACACAGCATGTATATGAAGGGATTACACTGACCTGTGTTGTTAGTTAGATGGCCAGGTCCCCGGGTCAGACTACACGGCGTGTTCCATCATGGACACGGCGTGTATGTCTTAAGGTCTCCTCCGTCTTTGTTGTTAGTTACACGAGTGGACTCCGGGTCAACACTACATGGTGTGTACATTCGGTACATGGCGTGTTTTTTCCAAACATTCCCTACCCCGTGTTGCCGCCCACATGGTTTGTGACACGGGAAGAGACTACACGGTGTGTACTCTGGGTACACGGCGTGTACTCAAAAAGTTTATTTTTCTTCCCGAACAGAAGACCATACACGGCGTGTTTAAGGTACTACATGGCATGTATACTGGGTTTCCAGACAGTATGCCTCAAAAACTTCCCCAGAACCTAGAAAATACCAAAAAACAACACCTAAGTGTCAAATTCTGACCCATGAGGTCCCTGATTCCCCACTAATAAAAGTTTGACATCTTATCTGTGTTATAACAAAATAAACAGTCAATGATCCACCAAATTCCAGTCAATGGGGGCCCATACTCCCCAAAAACCAAAGTTTGGAATCCATTATTTCAACATGCTTATACAACAATAACATATCACATAGAAAGTATGTATCAAGAAGATATCACAATAGCATGATTTCCTAGAACAACAATTATCACAACATCATGCAAATTCTAATGCACCTACATGGCATGGAACTATGCATGGCATGTGATTTCTAGCATGTTCCTAAATGATGCATGAGATGGAACACCCTCATCTCATCGGGTTGCAACTAAATAGAACCCATAGATAAAATATAAACAACACAATCTCAGGTGTGTCACCCAACGGTGAAATCAAATCAACTGTAAATTTCAAAATCAGCAAAATTGCAACACGAGGTAAATTGGATTTTCCCTGTACACGGGTTAGCTACGCCTAGGAACAGCTTATTACCAACTATCGTTCCGTCCTATCCCTGACTAAGGCTCCAAATAATAAGTCAAAGAAAAGAACCCCTCTGATACCACTTTGTAACATCCTGGATCCGGGTGCCACGCAATAGGTGCCCCGAACCTGGTTCGCCACGTGACCTCAAGCGCATTTCCCCAAATGCCAGAGGCTGCCGACTAGCAGTGAGGGCCCAGGTCTGATAGTGGGGAAACTATGCCCTCATTTGTCAAAGTGTAGCACAACGGAATATAATATAAACATACAATGACAGCGGAAGAAGTAAAAGTACATATAACTGAAATGGATAACTGATAACAAAAGGGAAACCAGCAATCATATATATATATGAAGATGCAGCATATCACTATTCTTATAAAACAACCATAACATGTTACATATCAGTAAAATACAATGCAGAGTACAAAAAAGCAAAACAAAATAGCTGGTAGCATCACGAGCCTAAGCCCGGTCTCATGCTCCCCTACTCCTCAGCAGCAATCAAGTACTTGTATAAGGACCCTTTCCCTTATCTACACCTACAGAAACGTAATCTGTTTAGGCCGAAAATCATGACCCAAATAGGGTGTGAGAAATAAATCCCAGTAGGCACCCACCAAAGGCCCGTGCCCAACTGTGTGAAAGCATGAAACAACAGTGTTTAGTAGTAAAATGCAATAAAGTAAGCAGTACTGAAAGTAACTAACTTAACCAGTTATATTTCCATTTTAATACCCATTTAATCCTTTATTTAAATTATCACCACAGTGAATATTCTAAGTAAATAGCCAATGTCCTCAGACATGTGAACCCCTACCCTTAGGTAAAGAGAATCCAAACACAAGAATCTACCCTCAGGCATACGGATATTGCCCACGGGCATAAGAAGTCTCGCCCATAGGCACAGAATAAACTGCCCATAGGCACAGAAGAAGTTTCCCATAGGCTAAATAGTACAATGCCCACAGGCTAATCACAACACTGCCCACAGGCTAAACAGGTAACCGGGCCATGCCCAACATGTAACCAAATAGTACACAAGAAATTCCTCTCAATGAAATTCTACAATCATTACTTTAAATCCATAATATAAAAAAGGCATACCCTCAGGTATCCTGGCCAAACAGCTAAACAGAGGAACGCACCCCCGGGGTGGTCCTAGATCCAAGCAGCGATCCCAAACAGCATTTAAATATCACATTTAATTACCTATACAATTCTAGGTATTTAAAATATCCACGGCCTCAGCCACACGACACCCCAAATATGGGTTCGTAGCTCAAAAACACACAAAAACGCATGACATTTGGAAAATAAACACCAAGCCACCTACCTTAAACGTCAACGAACGATATACACGAACGTCGATTCTAGAAATTCCCAAAGACGGCGTAGATCTGGGTTAGAAGAAAACCTGTTCAAACATAAATAACTTCCATTAGAGAAATAATTGTCAAGAGACACACCAGGAGAAGGAATTTTTTACCCGTGCGGTTCTAACGAGATCGACAGAGGTGGAATCGAATTCCCAGTTTGCGATCAAAGGATCCTCAAAGATTCGGTCGTCCCTCCCGAGTTCTCATCCGGTTCTAATCCTTCCCTGTGAACAGGGGAGGCTACTGCCCATTTTAAGCGAAAAAAACAAAGTACACGGCATGTATTTCCAAGTACATGGCGTGTACTTCCCATTTTTTAACTGTTCCTCTGGCGGTTTCCCGTCAGCATGGCACTGTTCATCTCCCAAAATGACTACATGGCGTGTCTCCTTGAGTATACGGTGTGTTCTGTTGCACAGCTGGCCACCGCCTTACTATTTTTCTGCTGACTAACTACACGTTGTGTAAGGGACCACTACACGGCGTGTAGTCGGTCTTTACACCCTTCGTCACCAACATGGCTACATGCCCTGTGTACTCATCCCACATGGCCAAAAGTACACAGCGTGTGGAAAAGTACACGGCGTGTACTTCCAAATTTTGTGATTTTTCCCCATTTTCCTTATTTTCTCAAAAACACTTAAGGAAAAGAGAAAATAAGAAACTCGGACCTCAAAGATAAGAACCGGGTTCTTACAGTCTTCAAGATCTCCCACCTTTTCTATTAAATATTTATTTGATAATTTTACCTAATAAAAAATATTTTCATCCGTCAAATGATACATAATTATATGATTTCAATAATCCATATTGATAGAGTCTTTGAATGTGTTTCTCATTTATATGTACAAGGTGAAAATGAAAATAATAAGTAGGGTTGGAATAGACCTTGAAGTTTTTATTCTGAATGTTATATATTAGATTAACCATTTATTGAATATATAAACCATTTACCATATTCCCAATGACTTAAAAAAATCATTCATATATATAGAAAAATTCTTGTTCTTAATAATTAAAATAAGTCTGATCTTATCCGAGTAAGATCCATAAATAAAAAATTTGTTTATGACAAGAACATAATAAAAGTTTTCCAATTTCATAAATAATTAATTATATTGAATTAGATCATGAGTGATGAATTACAATGAACAAACTCCTTCCACATTTCCAAAATGAGGATCTACTTAACCTTTATTCAATTCTTATATATTTATGAGTATGTGTTGATCATCACAAATGTTTGATGCACACTCAGTATCTAATACCCATGATTCATAACTAAATTAATTAACTTTTATAATATTTACACCCATATGATTGAAATTATTCTCTTTGAGAGAACTTCTCAACCTTATATACCAATCTAAAATTATTTTATAGGTCATACATATAAGAGATCTCATTATGATTATCATGATGCATGCCATAATCTATAATAAAAACATATCTATAGGTTAGTATCATGTTTTATATCTTTTCATTATGTAATTTTAATTAAAGTGCTCCTACTAAAATTATAACCTCATACATCATTACTTTTAGTGGGATAAGATCCATAATTCACTAAGTAATGGCCCCATTTTAGCATGAAACTCATCACTTAAGATATTCAGGTGGGACACTCTACAAATCATATCACATATTACTCTTAGATAGTTTAGTAGACTACTATTTTTTCTAATCTATCATATAGATAAACTCTACTCTATTCCTCTAGTATCCTAACTCTTAGGGCTTCCTAGTTAAGTGTCACCCAAATCTCACAATGGGATATGGTTACCTAAGTCTTTGGTTTAGTCATATCCACCATTCTGTACACAAAATAATCCATGGTCACCCTAATTTGGCATGAAACTCATCACTTAATCTATTTAGTTAAACCATTATTCCAAACATATCACATGTTACACTTTGATAATTTTGTGGTCTACTCTTTTTCCCAATCCATCATATGGATAAACTCTACTCTATTCCTTCAGTATCCTAAATCTTAAGGTTTCCTAGATAAGTGTAATCCAAATCTCATAGTAGGATATGGATACCTAATTCTTAAGGTTATCCATATCTTCCATTCCTTATATAAAATAATCCATGGTAAACCAAATTTAGAATGAAATTACATGGTTAGATTATAGAGGTCTTGAAATGTGTTTTATTTGGAAGAAATAACACACCAAATATTTAAGGAGTTTTATTTTAAAGTCTTTCCATTTTATTATACATCATATGAATATTAAATCCATAATTATTTCATCACATTACACCTTTATTATCTCATGTTTTATTCCTTTATGTATGCATGCTTCTAAAGATTTATTTTTGGAATCCCTATTCTATAAACCAAATTAATATGTTCAAACCATATTAATGTGTAACTCTTTACATGATTCATAGTTTGTGTTACTCTCTCAAAAATAGAATCAAATATATATACAAATATTTTAATTAATCTAATTTATAAGGTACATGAAACTCTTTTCATGAAAATTTTTAAAATTATTTGAAATTGAAAATCTCCACCTGAGTAATCTTATAGCCATAGATATCCAACCACTACTTTTCTAGATAAGGTATGTGCTTCCAAGCCAATAGGAAGTCCAACCCAAAATCCTTCTACCCAATGATACTTTACTCGAGGATATTTCAATACCATCATGAATCTAACACTTAATATTTATATAAACTATATATAACTTCTAAATTCAAGATCATAACTTAAATTACAAACTTAATTCATGGTAGATGAAAACTAGATCTTATGTTGTCTTATTTAGCATGACATGCCAAATTTATAAGTAGTTTAAATAATTTAATATAAATAATACCATATTAACATTATAAAAATAATTTCTATACATGAATAAATGAATAATAATAACTTAAGTAAACCTTTTGTTCTATTCCATGGGATTTTTTTATGAATTTTAACAAAAATGTGATTTTCTTTAAAAATTTCTCCAAAACAGCTTGCATCATAACATGGGTCATGCCATTTTACCCCTCTGAATATGAAATTTATTGTTCTCATTCTATAATATGTTTTAGAACCAATTATAATGATTATAAATCTTACATATATGTCCTATGTATTATTATATAGGAATTAGTGTTAACAATTTGTGCTTATCAAAAGAGGGGCATGTTTAATCTTACATAAGTCTCTCGCATTTCTTATATAGGATTCGAATTCACTAGTTTTTTTACATAGAACCTAATAATATCAGGTGATTGGGTTAGTGATAACGGTTAGCACTATTTTTAGTAGTTTCTTATGTGAATTTTCGCCCATAATTTTAGATAACAAATTGTTTTAGATAAGGTTTTTTGGGCATTCAAGTTTTTTTGTGAAATGGATTATAAATTTTTACTATGTTTTGATGGTTTTAATGGTGAATATTGACTACGATACATATATGGTTATGAAAAATTTCATATATCATAATCCTATAATGTTTTATTTTCCATTTTTTTCAAATGCCACCCAAAACAGCCCTTTAAGGGTCATTATTTCAAGATCAAGTAAAAATAGGAACTGAAGCACCTGTTAATATAAATGCCACATTGTGATCTAAAAGATAAATAAATAAATGGATGTTTTGAAAGAATAATTTTATGGTACTTAAGTATATTCTAATTTTAGTTATCGTAATGGATCTTTATCATATCATATTATCTTATGTTTTTTCTCTAATTCCATTGATGGGTTTCATGGGAAATATCTTTTCCCATTATAAGTGGAAGGAAACATTAAATCTATACCCAAAATCATACATATATAAAATGATAGAATAAAATAATAAAACAATAATTTATGCATACCTCATTTTTTATGATTTTTATATTCTTTGATAGTGAGTTTTATCAAGTTCCCCAAGAAATAACAAAAGTATTCTTGCCTTTGATGATATCAAAAATCCAAAAAAAAATCACCAAAAACTTTGGTAGGAACTCCTTTCTCCAAATTGTTTTCTAAAACATCTTCCTTGAAATTAAATATAGAGAATATTAATTAATAGAGTTTTCACTATGCAAGAATAATCTCTAACACCTAGTCTTACCTTAATAAAGTGTTTTAAACCCCTTTTATAATACTCTGACATAAAATGCATATTCTCATTAGAGTTTATAATTTTCTAAACATTATGTAATGGATAAACTCTTTCAGACCACATTCATTGAATAATTCAAATGTTAAATCTCTTTCAATTATAAGTTTATGGATTACACATCATCACATGTTTTTTCAGATGGAGATGATTGATAATCACTTTGGAATAGCCAAATGGTATCTCATACCATTCTCACATTCACCATGACATGGTGTAAAATAGCATGTCCAAGCATCCACCATGACATAGTGACCATCACCATGCCATGGTATATACTTTATTTTATATTATCCATTAATTATTAAAATCAATATTAAGCTCTGATACCAATTTTTCGGGTGGCTTACCATCGAATATAGTGAAATAACTCAATAGAGGTGAAGATAGATCGAGTTTCATAATGTTATTTAAACAGAAATTAAAAACACACAAGCTAGAAGAGACAAACTATGAATATGGGAGAAAAAAAATGAAATAAGTAAATAAATAAGTAAAGAACATAATGATTTTATATACTTTAACCCATGTAAAACTTATATGCATGATAAGAAAATCTCCCTCTATAATATTTATTATACAAAACAAAACATACAACTAAAAACAAATATGATAAATCAAGAAAGAAGATATAACCAATAAAAAACTATCTGAGAATGAAGTCCTTTTAAATCCAAGAGAAATATATTAACCTAGGCTTGAGCATAGTAACATTTAATCCCAAACTATATATATTAACATGCATACCCCCTAGGTGAACCAAAAAAAAGAAATGAATTTCAACACAGAACCAAGAAACAAAACCAAAACACGCTTATAGGCCTTGGCCTACACCATGGACCTAGAGGTGACTATTGGAAGGGATAATTGGGATTATTTGAATTGAAACTCCATTTCACACTATTATTGTCCTCCTAAAAGCTTTCAAGAAATTATATCTCCACCATAATGTGAATATGAAGGAATAAGTGTGGAGGAATGGAATTGAAATCCCTAGGATCAAGCTCCTCCTCATCCATCTTAAAATATTCCACTATTTTTCTCTCTCAAAAGAATGATAATGAATATTAGAAATTTCCAACTGAAGTGATGAATCCAACCTTGAGAAAGGAATAGGAAATTATGGCATAAAAGTTGTCCCATTAACCTTGAGTGAAAGTGAGGACACATGTTCAATCCATACTGTGTATAAGTATTATGAAGAGAGGCGGTTGTAACAAATATCAACAGCCAACATGACACACACAAAAACTCCATTGGTCATCAATTCTAGGACATAGATCATTCTTAAAATTATATAAAAAACAAACACATTTAATTGGAACACCTATCACCCTCCAAAATCATTAGATCACCATTATCAATTATTTTTTTGAGGAAACACTAATGTGTATCCACCATAACTATTTTGAGTCAATCATATACCCACTTTCTAAAGGTAGTTGATCACTGGTACTTTAATATTGACACCTTATAATGTATGTTGGTTGTGAGAGTGAATGGTCAAGCTCATCCACACCTTTTGAGGATGAATTATTTCCTACTATGGGAATATCTCATGAATTTAATATATGTCTATGAATCTTTCTCAAATCCCAATGTGGGATTAGTTACCCCTATGATAATGATTTGATCAAAATTATATTTTATCATAAACATTTCTATATGGGTAAGATGTTCTCTATTTTTCTCTTATTAATGAGTGATATTGTAATTATTAGACTATGGTATAAATCTTCACGACTGGGCACTCTAGAATTTTACATCATCTAGGAAGGTGGTTGGTGTTTATAGTGTTAGGATCGGGCCCATGAAAAATAATTCTTAGGTATCCTTATGAAAGGAATTGGAACCCATGTAGTTCGGTTCCTCTTAATGGTACATGCCATGCCTTTTAAATTTGTGTGATAAGGACCATCATGGTACCTTTTAAGGTAGTGCATCCATGAAAAAGTGAAGTGTGTTTTAAGGTCACACATCTAGGACCTATAGGCTACTAGGTAAAAGAGGCATGGTAATGGATGGTATAATACTTACACATGGGAAACCACCTCTGGTTAACCTCAAAGATAATATGGACCAATGAGGATGTGTTTGTTCACAAGGAATATGGACCCATGAGATATGTGGTTGGTTTGGCTAACATGGATATGGCCCACCAAATGATATATAGCCTCATTAGTAATATGACCAAATAAGGAAGGTTCTTAGGGAATATGGTCCCATTGAAAGGACATCTGACCTCATGGGTAATATAGCCCGATGAGGAAGGGTGTAAGTTATTTAATGAGGAGCGTGGGACCATGAATATGGGTTTTGGGATGTTGGTTTTTAACCTCATAGATGCATTTTACATACCCTTATTCGTCAAAATAAATATTTTATTAAAGGAATAAGGAGAAAACAAAGCTGACCAGGAAACAAGTCATGGGGGTCTGAAGTGATGCAAGCCAAGGGAATCCCCCCTAAAAATGTTCACCCCCTCTAGGGGAAAGAAAGAAAACTAAAAAACAGTAATATTTGAAGGATGATAAGGTCAAGAAGCTAAAAAATATGAAACCTTGTTTTCTTCCGTTTAGGTGTGAAGAATACTCACCTGGTTGTTGATAATCCTTCATCACTTCCTGGCAGTGTAAGAGATTGCACAGGATATCATTCCATTGCCTTTAAAAGATTCGTAGAGAATGAGTAAATCCACTTCAACTGATGACAATGTCACATTATTCTATTGGGAGAGACTAAGGTCGGCGAGTAGATCTGAGGCTTCTACCTAAATACAAAGGCCCTATCTGAAGGAGGCGTTGAATGCGACAATGATAGAACCATCTAGATCCTAGACCACACCACCTCCATTGTCCAACCTTGAGCAGCTAGAGCCATCCGTGTTTAGCTTAAGGCCCTTAGGATGAGGATGTCAGCAAACCCAATGCCCATTCACACTATTGTGGCTGAGGAGAGAAGGCGAATCACCTGTAAAAAGGGGCCTGGGAGTAGGTGTTCCCTCCCAGTTCTTTAAAATAATGATCATTTCAAGTAAAACAAACTCAGTGTGGATGACCAGAGCCTCAACCCAGTTTTGAGCTTCCTCAAAATGAGAAGATTTGTGATCCCTATAGTTGTAAGAACCCATATCTTCTTTTCAGGTATGATTTTCCTTTTCTGGTTGTTTTTGAGAAAAAAATGAAATTCTGGAAATTTTCTAAGTACACACTGTGTACTTTATGAGTACACGCCGTGTACTTCCTTGCTACAGGAGGTCGTGTGCTGGACATTTAGTATCCACACATATAGTCATTTGGGAGTGACTTGGAGGCCACTTAAAGTGGAGTACGAAAAAGGTGAGTACATGCCATGTACTTCAAAAGTACACACCGTGTACTTTCTTTTTTTCATTAAACGCACCGAGGTCGCGTCTAATCGACAGAAACACCCCCTTCTTCGTTCATCTCATCCAGGAGTGTCGTACGACCACGGATCTTTGACTAACCTCTGAGCGTGCATCCGTCCTCCTAATCGAACACTATTGGTTGCATTGGAATCGCATCGGGGAGTTCTCTCTTCTCCTAGAGCACCATATTCTGATTTCTCATCTCTCGTGAGATATCATGGGTTGAACATTTTAGAAGTTTTTGTAGATATTCGATGTTCTAAGGAGATTCAATATTCTAGGTTCACATATAGCGATCTCCTGACCCCGAGGTAGGTGGTTTGTGCCTTCCCGTTTAAATTCTTTGAGTATTATGTGCAAATTCCACCAATACCCTTGAACGGGGTATTGTGTGTTTACCATTTTACCCTTGTTGATTTCCTACCATGATTGTATTCTTGTGTAGAGGTAATTTGGATATTAATAGTTTTGATTGGTATTATTTGGATGTATTGCCCTTTCATTTTTTGTTTACGACCGTTTGGACCTGTTTAGCCAGTTTAGCTGCTTTGCCTGTTTTCCATGCCTATTATTGTAGGATGGAGAGTTGGTATTCTGACATGCTTGTTATACTGTAGACTATTTATCCAAGTAGTTCTGTAGGTTTACCTATCCATATTACACTACTATGCTCGTTGACCTACACAGGGCCGTGAGAACCTGGTGTAGTATACTATAAGGGGAATTGACCGAGTGAGCTTCCTCAGAGAGTCTTTGAGCACTTTAGGATATAAGGGGGATTGACCGAGTGAGCTTCCTTAGAGAGTCTAGGACCACTTGGGGATATAAGGGGAATTGACCGAGCAATCTTCCTCAGATATTCCTTGTCTTCTTTAGACTATAAGGGGAATTGACCGAGTGAGCTTCCTCAAAGAGTATTTGATTTTATTCTTAAATTGTTTAGACTATAAAGGGAATTGACAGTGAGTGTTTCCTCAGAGATTCTATGAACGACCTGCTCTATAAGTGGAATTGACCAAGTGAGCTTCCTCGGAGAGTCCTTGACCTTGGGGTTATAAGAGGAATTGACCACGCGAGCTTCCTCAGAGAGTTCCTAACTACCTTAGACTATAAGGGGAATTGACTGTGAGTGCTTCCTTAGAGAGTCTTCATATACAGAACCGAAGGGGTTAGACTGAGTGTGTTTCCAAAAGGGTTGCTTGTACTTGTTAGGTATGACCAAACAGGATGGTCATGAGTACTTCCTAGAGGGTTACCTATTTTTGTTTAGCTACTTGCTCAGCTGTTGCTTGATATTGAAATTTTGGATTGTTTACTGCTGAGCACTTACATGTTTACTATTTCATGTACTTTACTTTCAATATATTCATTGACTATTAGGCATGGATCTTCGGGTGGTTTCCTACTGTTATTTAGTCTCACGCCATATTTGGGCCATGTTTTTGGGCCCAAAAAGATTATATTATTGCAAGTATAGATGTGGTAAAGTTCCCTTCTACTTCAGGTACTTGACTTGTTGTGGATATGGAGAGCATGGGACCAAGCTATGGCTTGCGATGCTGAGGAGTTTCTCTATTTTATTTTTCACTTTGGTTTAGTACTATTTGTATTTCCAGCATTGTGACTTGTTTGTATGCTTTCCTAGACATATGTATCAAGCATCATTATATATATATGTGTTCTCTAGTTGTTTATTATTCCAGTCTTCCACTATTTACTATTGTTGGATATTTACTACTTCTGCTATTGTATGTATTTGTTTACTTCCATTGTGTACTCTGCCAATGAGGGCATAGTTTCCCCACTATCACACCCAAGTCCCTTGCTACTAGTCGGTAGCCTCTGGCGTTCGAGGAAATGCGCTTGAGGCCATGTGACCAACTGGGTACGGGGCGCCTCTGGGTGGCTTCCGAAACCGGGACGTTACAAAGTGGTATCAGAGGATTCTTTTCTCTTGATTTACTATTGGGAGCCTTTAGCCAGGGATAGGAATAAATAAGTACTTCGTAATAAGTTGTGCCTGAGAGTAGTTAACCCATGTACAGGGAAAATCCAATCTACCTCGTTTATTGTAATTTCTTCTGGTTTTTCAAGTTTACAGTTGATTTGATTTTCACCGTTGGGTGACTCACATATTTTGTGTTATTAATGTTGACATTATCGAGGTTCTATTTCTGTCGCAACCCGATGAGATGAGGGTATGACATCTCATGCATCATATAGGCACTTGCTAGAAATAACATGTCATGCATTCTTGTCGTGTCATCTAGGATGCATTAATGATTTCATGTTATTGTGATAAACGTTGTGTAGAATATGAATATTATTGTGATAGATGCCTTGATAAGAATACCTGTTGTTTTATAGGGTATTTTTGTGTAAGGTTTTGTTTGAGTGAACGCCAAACTTTGGTTCTTGAGTTGTTGTGGGCCCACATGGACCGGAATTTGGTGGATCATTGCTTTTCTTTCCTTGTTATAGAATGTAGAAGATGCCAAACATTGATTCGCAGGGAGTATGGGCCCTCACGGATCGGTATTTGGCACTTTCTTTGTTCGTTTTAGTGTTTTATGGGTTCTGGAGTAGTTTCTGAGGCTTACTGTCCAGAAAAACCAAGAATACATGTCATGTAGTGTTAAGTACACGCCATGTATTCTTCTGTTCGGGAAGAAACTGCTTTTTTTAAGTACACACCGTGTAGTCTCTAACCGTGTCGTAGGCTGTCTGGGCAGAGACATGGGATGAGGGAAAGTCTGGTGGGAACACGTCGTGTACCAGTCGAACACGCCGTGTAATGTTGACCCTGTGTCCACCTGTGTAACTAACAACAGGGATGGATAAAACCTTAAGCTATACACAATGTGTCAGTATTGAACATGCTTTGTAGTCGAACCCAGGTACCCAGTCGTTTCATGAACAACCCAGGTTGGTGTTATCCCTTCATGTACACGCTGTGTCCATCTGGAACACGCCGTGTAGTGTGAGCCGTGTGTCAGGTCGTGTCACTAACAATACAGGCCAGGTGAAGCTTATCTAGTACATGTCATGTCTACCATGAACACGCCGTGTAGTCTTGTCTTAGGAGAGTCATTTGGCTTAACCGTGTAGAAGAACTCAGGTAGGGGAAGATTATTCAAGTACACACCATGTGTTAAGACAACACGCTGTGTGTTTGGGTTGTTACACAACTAGTTTATGTAGGAGTACATGCCCGTGTAAATTACTTAAGGGAACATTCCATGTAGGAAATGTACATGCCGTGTAGTCATGTTTTGTAAAACTTGAATGATTTATTTCTCATGTTCCCTTATTACACTACATGTTTTCAGCCCTTGATAACCTTGATCTAAGGTATGTTCTTGACCTTGTAGAGTTATTACACTGAGACATCCTCCGGTTGTGTTCCAGTTTCCAGATGGTGATCAGACACTAGACATGGCTGATTAGGTACTACCTGCAAATCCTCCAATTGTGCCAGCCTTGGCACCAACCGTTGTAACTGACATAGGTGCAGATGCATAGTTCAGGGAGGGATTTCTGAGGATAATACAGACCTTTCAGGGAGCACCACCTCCTACCCCATCGATGGCTGATTTGACGCGGGTCTTCCAGCAGCAGCATCCTCCTACTTTATCAGGGGATGGAGGACCTCAGGCTGTAGAGTCATGGCTAGAAGCCATGCTGATTATTTTAGAGCATATGGAGATACCTCCATATAAGAGGGTGAATCTTGATACCTACATGCTCCGAGAATCCTCCAAGAGGTGGTGGGATGTGATCTCACAGGCAGGCCGCCAGCAGAATATGGCTTGGGAAGAGTTTCGGTGCATCTTCTATGATTACTTCTATCTGGAGATCTTGTGGGCCGATCAATCCCGAGATTTAATGAGTCTGGTGTAGGGTACTCTTACTGTTATGGAGTATTCCTCTCACTTCACATATCTGTAGTGTTTCACACCTATTCCAGGAGGTGTTGAGTTGTTCCTTGCGCAAAAGTTTGAGGATGGTCTAAGGCATGACATCAGATCTCAGGTGAACATCTTCATGTTGACTTTGATATCTTCTATCATCAACCAGGCGCTGATCACAGACCACAATATGAGGGATTCTAGAGCTGTGAGTCAGGGCGGTTCGGCATCCAGAGTTAGTGCTCTACCATCTTATAGCAGGAAGCGTCGTAGGGAGGCTGCACGAGTAGATCAGAGCAGGCGGGATGCATCTTCCAGTATCCAGGTGGTGTGTTACCAGTGTTGGAGAAGTAGGCATACGAGGCCATGTTGCCCGAGGGACCCAGTGGAGTGCCAATCTTGCGGAAATAAGGGTCATCTTCAGCGCTTTATTCAGTTCTTCTCATTATCAGCTGGTGATAGGGGTTCTTCTATGACCCCGTGTTTAGAAGCAACACCACCATTTTCTCACCAGTCTAGGAACTAGAGTTCTTCTGGCCATTCGGGTCGAGGTGGAGGTCATGGTCGTGGTAGTCAGTCACCAGTTCTTCAGTGACAGCAGGGTGGATTAGCTCGGAGTGGTTAGGTAGGGTCATAGGACCGCGACATAGGCCAGACTTTTGCAGTAGAACAGACCTAGCAGAAGAAGGATCCCGAACCCTCCACAATTCGAGGTATAATCTTAGTAGACATAGTTTTATCTTTAGCTCTTTTCAACACAGGAGCTTATCGTAGCTTTATATCTGTTGCTGTTGTGGAGAACCTTGTACTCTGTATCTCTTCCTCTACTGATATCATGATGTTAGACACACCATTGGGGACTAGAACAACTAGTGTACATCTGTGCAAGGAGTGCCCACTAGAGGTTGGTGGATGTCACTTTCTATGGGACCTTTATGTCCTAGAGATGATAGGATATGATGTCATTCTCGGAATGGGCTGGCTAGTTCCATTCCAGGCATTTGTTGATTTTTATCGTTATAGGGTGAGTTTCGTATCACCATAGGATGGATCCTTTCTTCATAAGGGTGAATGGGATGTCCAGGCGAACAGAGCGGGTCCAGAGCATCATGGGTTGGGAGGAGTTACAGCCTAGATTTCTAGTCTATATCAGGATGACCAAGGGACTTCACAGTTAGACTTTCCTCAAGTGGTGGATCGTTTCAGAGATGTATTTCTAGAGGAATTTTAAGGTTTTCCTCCAAAGCATGAGGTATAATTTTCTATTCATCTTGTGTTAGGAGCGGCACCAATGTCCATTCCTCTTTATAGGATAGCTACACCAGAGTTGTAGGAGCTCAAGAAATAGTTGGAGGAGTTGCAGGCCAAAGGTTTCATCTGACCCAGTACTTATATTTGGGGTTCTCCTGTCTTGTTTGAAAAGAAGGAAGATGGTACCCTTAGGTTTTGTGTGGATTATCGTAAGTTGAACCAGTGTACGGTCAAGAACCGATATCCCTTGCCTAGGATTGATGATCTCTTTGATCAGCTTCGAGGAGCCTGGGTGTTCTAAAATATTGACTTGAGGTCCGGTTATCATCAGTTTCACGTTAGACCATCTGATATACATCTTACATCCTTCTGGAGAAGGTATGGTCTATACAAGTATATGTTTATGTCGTTTGGTCACACGAACACGCCTGCAGTTTTCATGGAACTAATGAACTGAGTGTTCCATCCATACTTGGATTCCTTCGTGTTTGTTTTTGTGGACGATATCTTGGTGAACTCTCGCACTCGACACGACTATTCTACCCATCTTGAGATCATTTTGATTACATTGAGGGAGCATCAGTTATATGCTAAGCTCTCAAAGTGCCACTTGTGGATGTATCAGATTCACTTCCTGTGTCATATTATCTTAGAGGCAGGAGTATCAGTAGACCCAGAGAAAGTGAGAGTTGTAGTCTCCTAGGAGAAGTAAAAGAACGTCTTTGAGGTACAAAGATTTCTAGGGCTGGTTGGATACTATAGACGTTTCATACGGGATTTTTCACGCTTAGTAGCACTGCTGAAAGGTATGACTATGAAGGGTGTGAAGTTCTTATGGTCAGATTCTTGTGAGTCATCCTTTCAGGAGATGAAAGTGAGGTTGACTTCAGCACTGATAATAGTCTTTCTTGAGCCAGGAAAGAGCTATATTTTTTACTGTGATGCATCTGGTATCAGGCTGGGATCAGTGCTTATGCAGGGATATGGAGTCGTTGCGTACGGGTCTCAGAAGTTGAGGCCACATGAGAGGAATTACCTGATGCCCGATCTGGAGTTGGCAGTTGTTGTTAAATCCCTACGCTTCTAGAGACATTATATTCTATGAGAGAACTTTGTGGTTTTCACCAACCACAAGAGTCTCAAGTACATATTCACTCAGCATGATCTGAATTTGAGACAGCGGAGGTGGTTCGAGTACCTAAAGTGCTTTGACTTTGAGCTTGCCTATATGCCTAGAAAGGGCAACGTGGTGGATGATGCATTAAGTAGAAGGACGCAGATACAGGCAATTCAAGAGGCCATAAGTGAGTGGCAGATCATGGTTATGTTCTCTGAGATGCATTTGGAGATGCACGACAGACAGGGGCAGACTTTTCTATCTTCTGTAGTTGTTACCTCTACTCTTCTTGATCGAGTTCAGATGAGGAAGCTATTAGATCCTGAAGGCCTATTCCTAATGGATATTGTGTCGGGAGAGAACCCTATTCCTAGATGGGCCATAGGTGAGGATGAGATATTGTGTTTCCCGGGGTGCGTTTGGGTGCCATCAGACATACACGAGGAGATGATGTGGGATTTTCATTCCTTAGTTTAGGCAGTTCATCCTGGCATTACCAAGATGTATCATGATCTACACCTTCAGTATTGGTGTCCAGGTATGAAGAGGGACGTTTCTGGTTTCATCATGATATGTTCCACTTCTCAGCAGGTGAAGGCGGAGCATCAGCGACCAGCAGGGCTTTTACAGGAGTTACCCATTCCCAAGTGGAAGTGGAATGACGTTGTGATGGACTTCGTGATCGGTTTATCGAGGTTGCCTCAGGGGAATGATGTTGTTTGGGTTTTCATTGAAATACTCATGAAGTTTTCTCACTTCTTGCCGATCAAGGATACTTTTAGTGTTGATGAGCCAGGATAGTTGTACATTCGAGAGATCGTACGTCTTCATGAAGTTTCACACTCCATTGTTTTAGACATGGATGCACATTTTACTTCTTGGGTCTGGTAGGGGATTCAGAAGGCTTTAGTTACACATGTTCTTTTGAGTACAGCTTACCACCCCCAGACAGATTGCCACTCCGAGCGTACAATTCAGGTGCTTGAGGATATGTTCTGAGAATGAATTCTGGATTTTAGAGGTTCTTGGGAGAAGCGTATACCTCTTGAGTCTGCCTACAATAATAGTTTTCAATCAACTATTCAGATGGCACCTTATGAGGCTTTGTACGGTAGGTCATGTCGATCACCCTTATGTTGGCTGGTGGCAGGAGAGGCAGCTTTGCTGGGACCTCGTCTTGTTCAAGAGACCACAGAGCAGATAGATTTGATTCGGAAGAGGATGGCTATTGCACAGTCTTGACATAAGTCTTATGTTGATCAGAGGAGACGACCTCTGGATTTCGAGTTCGGGGATCAAGTTTTCCTGTGTCACACTAAGTTTGGGACACAAGAGGATTAGGAGACAGGGTAAGCTTTCGCCGAGGTACGTTGGGTCGTTTGAGGTGTTGGAGAGAGTTTGGTCGGTTTCCTATCGGTTTAAGTTACCTCAGAGGTATAGAGCTATGAATGACGTCTTCCACGTTTATTAGCTTTGGCGTTACTTCTCAGACCTGTCTCATGTCTTCCAACCCGAGGAGGTTGAGTTAGAAGTGGATGCATCCTTTGAGGAGCATCCTATCCGGATCGTCGATCGCAGTACGAAGGTTCTCTGTGGTCGGTCTATTCCTCTGGTATGGGTGCTTTGGCAGCATGGGCTAGTACAGGACGAGACTTGGGAGAGGGAGGCAGACGTGCGATCACAGTGGCTGGAGCTGTTTGTGGTTTCTTCTTCTACACCACGTTAGGGAAATTTGGGGACAAATTTCTTTAATGGGAAAGTTTGTAAGAACTCGGATCTTCTTTTCAGGTATGATTTTCCTTTACTGGTAGTTTTTGAGGAAAAATGAAATTCTGGAAATTTTCTAAGTACACATCATGTACTTTATGAGTACATGCCATGTACTTCCTTGCTGTAGGAGGTCGTGTGCTGGACGTGTAGTAGCCACACACATGGCCATGTGGGAGTGACTTGGAGTCTGCTTAAAGCAGAGTACAGAAAAGGTGAGTACATGCCATGTAATTAAAAAGTACACACCATGTACTTTTTTTTCATTAAACACACTAGGGACGCGTCTAATCGACACAAACACCCCTTCTTTGTTCGTCTCGTCTAGGAGCATCGTATGACCGCATATCTTTAAAGAACCTCCGAGTGTACATTCTTCCTCTAAATCGAACACCATTGGTTGCGTTGGAATCGCATCGGTGAGTTCTCTCTTCTCCTAGATCATCATCTTCTGATTTCTCCTCTCTCGTGAGATATCGTGGGTTGAACATTTTAGACGTTTTTATAGATCTTAGACGTTCTAAGAAGATTCAAGCTTCGAGGTTCACATATAGCAATCTCCTAACCCCGAGGTAGGTGGTTTGTGCATTCCCGTTTAAAGTCTTTGAGTATTATGTGAAAATTACACCAATACCCTTGAACGGGGTATTGTGTGTTTACTGTTTTACCCCTGTTGATTTCCTGTCATGATTGTATGCTTGTGTAGAGGTAATTTGGATATGAATAGGTTTTATTTTTATGCTTTGGATGTATTTCCCTTTCATGTTTTATTTATGACTGTTTGGTCCCATTTAGCTAGTTTGACTGTTTTGCCTGTTTTTCATGCCTGTTGTTGTAGGATAGAGAGTTTGTATTCTAACATGATTGTTATGTTGTAGACTATTTATCCAAGTAGTTCTATAGGTTTAATTGTCCATATTACACTACAATGCTCGTTGACCTGCACAGGGCTGTGAGAACCTAGTGTAGTAGACTATAAGGGGAATTGACCGAGTGAGCTTCCTCAGAGAGTCTTTGAGAACTTTAGGCTATAAGGGGGATTGACCGAGTGAGCTTCCTCAGAGATCCTAGGACCACTTGGGGATATAAGGGGAATTGACCGAGTGAGCTTCCTCATAGAGTCCTTGTATGCATTAAACTATAAGGGGAATTGACCGAGTGAGCTTCCTCAGAGAGTCTTTGATTTTATTCCTGAACTGTTTAGACTATAAGGGGAATTGACGGTGAGTGCTTCCTCAGAAAGTCTATTAAGGACCTGGTCTATAAGGGAAATTGACCGAGTGATCTTCCTCAGAGATTCCTTGACCTTGGGGATATAAGAGGAATTGACCATGTGAGCTTCCTCAGAGATTTCCTGACTACCTTAGACTATAAGGGGAATTGATTGTGAGTGCTTCCTCAGAGAGTCTTCATATAAAGAAATAGAGGGGTTAGACCGAGTGTGTTTCCCAGAGGGTTTCTTGTACTTGTTAGGTAGGACCAGAGGGGATGGTCGTGAGTACTTCCTAGATGGTTACGTGTTTGTGTTTAGCTGCTTTCTCAGTTGTTGATTGATATTGGAACTGTGGATTATTTACTGCTGAGTACTTACCTGTTTTCTGTTTGCTGTACTTTACCTGCTATATATTCACTAACTGTTAGGCACAGATCTTCGGGTGGTCACCTACTGGTATTTAGTCTCACACCCTGTTTGGGTCATGTTTTTGGGCCGAAACTGATTATATTTCTACAGGTATAGATAAGGGCAAGCGCCCCTCTACTTCAGGTACTTGACTTGCTGTGGAGGTGGAGAGAATGGGATCAAGCTATGGCTTGCGATGCTGAGGAGTTTATCTGTTTTCTTTTGCACTTTGGTTTAGCACTATTTGTATTTCCAGAATTGTGACTTGTTTGGATGCTTTCTTAGACATATGTATCATGCATCATTTTATATATATGTGTGCTCTAGTTTTTTATTATTCTTGTGTTTTGTTGTTTACCGTTGTTGGATATTTACTGCTTCTGCTATTGTATGTATTTTTTTACTTCTGTTGTTTACTCTACCAATAAGGGAATATTTTACCCACTATCACACCCAAGGACCTCACTACTAGGTGGAAGCCTCTGGTGTTCGGGGAAATGCACTTGTGTCCATGTGACCAACCGGGTATGGTGCGATTCTGGGTGGCTTCTGGAACTAGGACATTACACTAGATGCACCGGCAACCTACAAGTAGAACAGAGGCTAACTCCCTCCTTTCCAGACCTACATCACTAGTTCCATGAAACCACCACTCTAAAAAACTAAGACCCATAAGTTTTGGGGAGGATAATCTAGTGAAGTCCCTGAAGTGCTTCCAGATAGCACATGCCCACTCGCTTTCAAAAAAGAAATGGTTGATAGATTCCACCCTATATGTTTTACAGCATGAGCATCATGAGGCCATAGAAATATCCATGCATTGGATGGTCTCATTTGTAGCTAAATATTTGTTCTTAATTCTCCATAGTAAGAAGTTAATCTTAGAAAGTAACTCCTTTATCCACAAAATATCCCCCCATTCATCAACATTTTTAGTCATATGATCTATTTTGTGATAGTCCTTTTTAGAGAAATATCCTAAAGTAGAATCCGTGAATACACATCGATCTTGCTCAGTATTGATCTCAATTGAGTTAAAAAAGGTGTTGTTTAACCGGGTTAAGGATGGAATAAATTAAGAATGGGAAGCTTCTGGCCAATCTAAAAGTTAGGCTAAGGGTAGGACATGAAGGGAAACCAATGGGGGAGCCAGTCCAATTGTGAAAATATAAGGATATATCCCCCATTACCATGATCTAGTGATAATGGTCCTGATGAAATTTAATATGGGGAAGGACCACAGGCCAGATGGTGGATGAGTTCTCCCTAGTATCACTCAACTCTTCCCCATGATTACTCTTCATATATCTCCCCCAATGAGACTTCTCACACACAAAATCCCAAGAAAGATTTGTATTCATATAGGATATGGTATTATTTAGATTCTTCACACCAATTCCACCCACTTCAATGGGTTTGACCATCCTCTCCCAAGAATCCTATTGGTGTTTTTCTTTAGACTAGGCATCCCATAGAAATGTGGTATGAATTATTTCATTGTTTCCAATGACTTGCTTAGGTACCCTAACAGATAATGAATGCACCAGAATGGATGAAAAAACACTATTAATGAGAGTTATTCTACCACCAAAAGATAGATACATGTTTTTTCTAGTTAAGAACTCTTCTTGAGATCAAAATGATGGATTTGAATCCACCTTGGAGAGAAAGGGGTACCTAAATACTCCATCATGAACTAAACACATTGCATGTTCAAGAGACTAGTAATATTTCAATCTTGAGTACCTAATCACCTACTAGAGATGAAAATGATACTTTTTGTATGATTAATAAGTTGGATACTCCACTTTTTTTAGTTATCAAATACTTCAATGATTCCCCTAGTCAAACTCTTGTTTTCATTTAGGAAAATGATGGTGTCATCTACATACATGATATGGGAGATACTGTTATGATGCATTCGGCCTCTATATAGAAAGATGCTTCCCCTAGAAATGATCCTATTGATATGGTGGCTGAGGACATACTGAGAAAGAATGAAGGTAGTAGGGGACAGAGGATCGCCTTTCTGAAGGTCATGCACTGCCTTGAAGAAGTCGTGTCTCTTCCCCATGAAGGTAATAGACATCCAATATGAGATGAAGCACTTGAAAACAATATATATTGTCTAGGAGGATAATCCCATGCTTGTTAAGACTTTAAGGATGAAATTCCATTCAATTATATCCTATGATTTATCCATATACAACTTAATCACCGTTTTTGATCCAAGAGCTTTGTAATTAATGTATCTGATTAGATCCTTCATGAAAGTAATAGCTCCCTATATCAACCGGACCATTATGAAACTATTCTTCTCCTTAGAAACCCAACGATGAGTATGGGAGGTGAGCCGATTATTAATGACACTCTCCAACACCTTGTAAGTGAAATTACATAGGCTAAATAGTCTGTAGTGGAGGATATATGTAGAATATTTAACTTTTCGGATGAGCACTAAGGAGTTAGCACACATTACACAGTGAAGGTTTCCACCATGGAAGAAATATTTCACTACCTCAACCATCTCAGGGCCCACTACACTCTAGGATCTTCTAAATAAAGACCCTGGGAAACCATCTAGGCCTGGGGCACTTTTTTGGGTTAAGCCTATTCATCACCTCAACAATTTCAGGTTTATTCAAGACCACTTCAAATGACTCATTGTCACTACTGGTAATCACATGGGGGAATACCTCAAGAAAATCATCAATGCCTCTCGGGTATTCTTTGGACATGTGGGGATTGATACCAACCATGAGATCACTAAAGTGGGAGGAAGCCATGGCACGAACCACCTCTAGGTGTTAGTGTAAGATCCATCTTCCAGAATGATATTTGTCCAAGAAAACATCTTTTTATATTTAATTCATTCTTGGAAATAGGCCGATTTGTGATCACCCTCACAAATCCATCTAATCCTTTCTTGATTATGGGACACCAATTCATAGTGGAGAACCATGTCGGTCGGTAGCTATTTTTTTGTGCCGATCTCACTAAATATATGATCATTCCAGTTCTCCTCTAAAGTGGTCTTAAGGCTATCAATTTATGACTTAATATTTTTAATGTCTTATAAACGATGCGGTTGGGAGGATACTCATTTTCTTAAATCCTTCTTCAAGTGTCTCGGCTCATTTTAAAATCTAATCCATAATTCTCCTTGGTCCGATTTGTTTTAGGACTCCTCCTCCATTTCTTGGTAATCTAGTATATCAGCCCATAGATGAGAGAACAAAAACCATACTTCCTTTTCCTGCCTGCATGTTAAAAGAATAAGCAGTGGAGAGTGATTCAAAATTCCCCAAAGATTAATAGTTACCTTTGATTCAGAGAAGTATGAGACTGTATTCTCATTGGCTAAACTCTGATCTAGGAAGCACCAAGTACATTGGTTTCCTATCATGTTATTACACTAAGTAAAATGGTCACTAACAAATCCCATGTCTAGAAGGCCCATGAGAGCCATGAAATATACAAAGGCTTCACTTTCCCTCCTAAGAAATAATCATATGCCTTTCTTTTCCTGTGGGTCTGTGATTATGTTGAAATCACGAACCAAAAACTACGCAGAAATACCTGGGTCAAAAGCCTCCAAATCATGCTAGATATACTCTCTGGTTTTCACCTCACAACTTTCATAAACAAAAAAGAAAATGTAGCTCTAAGAATTGAAAGATACCTTCATAGTAATATGATGATCTGATGCAATGACTAGCTCCACCGAGAGATCCTTATTCCAGAACATCCATATATGCGTATTTCATGGGATTGCATACAGAAAACTGCTCAACTTGAGGTGCTAATAAAATTCAGGTAACTTAGAGGAAGACTTCTTGGGCTTTAACACCAACACAAGAGAAAATTTGTGTTTTGGATTTTAGTGTAAATGTATTTAGACTTGATATGTGACCCTATTCTATAGGAATTCCATGAGAGAAAGTTAAACATTGAATTTTGTGTGTCTGGCTTTGGCCCAAGATGAAGTATCCCCTTTTATCTTGGAGTGGGAAGGAGAGCCTTCTTGAAAGCACCCAATTTTTCCCTTGTGCAAATTCTGGGAGGAGATAACAGGGGGTTTGCCTATTGGTATAAGAAGAAAAATGTATAATAGGGGTAAATATGACCTGAGTCTTGATTGGGGCTTTATAAAGAGAGATAAATCAGGCCTCTTCTAGAGGAAGGCATGGAGTCTCACCCTTTGGGGGAAGAGAGAGTACCTCCCTCTGAACCAAAGTCTTAGGATGGATCTTAAAGGCACTGCACTGGATGGGGGAGCAATCCATCTGATCCACTAGGGAGCCACTACGAGCAATGAGAGTAGAGAAAGACCAAGAATATAAGGGACCCAGATCATAGGGTTGAAGAACCTTGGTCCAAGGGCTGAGAAACAAGACCTGGATCATAAGGCTGAGAAGTAGGTCTTTTCCATGAGCTAATATGATACAATAATCCTTGAGGATCTTAAAATCCCCGCACAGATCTTCGACCAGCGGTGAGAATGGGATCAAGGCCAAGCAGGGAGGAGCCTTAGAGCCACTAGGGGCTAGAGGAACCATCTTCTCCCAGGAGCTAGAGTGGGAGGGATCTTGAGATCCTGAACCCATCATTCAGTAATGACATTGTCATATAGTTTAACATCATGTGGCTAGGACATCTATGTCGTAAAAGGGGTGACAATAAAGGATTGGATGAAGCTTATTCATGGGTGACCCTTGAAACATACTTATTAGGGAATATGTCCATTTGAAGGATTATAAATCGCATGAATTATATCCATTTGGGTAGTATTTCAAGGAGGATAGTGCCCTATAAATATAAGTTAGGTATTATGCATTGGGGATACCTAAACATATGATTTTCAAGGAATATATCCCTTTAAAGTAACAAGCCTCGCAATTAATATGGCTTATTGAGTGGGATTTAATGGATAGATCCCCGTGAATATGATCTAGGGATTATGCATTGGGGTTTCCCAAACATATTCTTCTCTAAAAATATATCCCTTAGAAAGAATATCACCCGTAGGTAATGTGTCCCTTTGAGCAGGATTTCATGGAGGATATATATCCATGAAGATGAGTTGGGGATTACACACTCGTGCTGCTCAGACATATTCTTCTTTGAGAATATATCCCTTTGAATGAATATTACTCATAGGGAATATGTCCCTATGAGTGGGATTTCATGGATTATGGATCCTCGTGGAAATGAGTTGGGGCATATGCATTGGGTCTAATCAAATATATAATTCTCCAAGAATATGGCTATTTAAATGAATATTAATCATAGGGAATTTAGCCCTTTGAGTGAGAATTCACAAAGGATTGATCCCCATGAAGATTATTTAGGGATTGTGCACTAGGGATACCTAGTTATAGGAATGGATAATTTAGTAAAAATGAATATTTTTCCTTGATTATGCCATGATTGGGGACTACAGCTAGGTGGAGGCCTAGAATGTTGCTTGGGAATTTTCAAAGAATCAATGGATCTTACTCATGAGTTTGTTCCACTTTTATGTGGATTTCCCTAGCTCATTGATGTTTCCTGGTGATGAAATCATAAATTAGAATATAGTTGGTGATTACACCTAGAAAGAGAGCCTAGTGACATATGGCTCAATGATTGGACTCAGGTGTCACAACCCCCTCCCTAAAAAATATGCCCCTCCTGGTCTGGTAGTGGAGAAAGAGATATAATGACCCTCGAGTCCTGCCTCTAGTAGGCCCCAGGGTGGCAACCAACACCAAGGGTATAGAATATCACAAAATGGAAGGCATTACCCTTTTATAGGAAACAAGATCAGGAGATAAGATGGTCCATCCTAAAAAACCCCAAGCACTATATATAAAGTAAAACCAAAATCCATCCCATATTCATGTTTTCAAATAAAACTTCTAGAAATATAGTAAAACTAAAAATTAAGTACTAAAAGAATAAATCTAAGTAGAAACTCGGCAACTATCATAGTGTCCAAGCTAGTAAGGTCTATAAAAGTTAGCATAATACTCTTAGAAACCTGAAAAAAGGTTTTATACACGTAGGGTGAGAATACAAGTATACTCAGTAGGAAAAACCAAGGTCTATTGTACACAAGTGGGAGAGGCCTATTAGTGCCCCCTATGAGAAAATAGTAGAAACCAATAGCACCTAATAAGGAATACTAGCCATCCCAACCTCAACAAGGCATGCTCGCCAAATAACATAAGTCAATTAAAGTAATATAGTAATAACGTCGATTATTTGGGTACCCCACACCACTTCCCATAGGTTAACTACTCATACCCTAATGGAAAACATCTTAGCGCTTACACACTCTTCCACAAGCCTTGTGTCACAACCCACCCGCACACACCTGGTCCTCAAAGCTAGTCCTGCAACCTGTGAAAATGAAGCTCACTAAATATCACTCGTAGACACCTAGGCCACAACTGTATAGCATCCCACCCACAGACACCTGGGCCACAACCATACTTTATTTCGAAGACTCCTAGGAAAGCACACCACATCTCATCCCATAAACACCTAGGAAAGCACACATTGCCTGCAAACACTTGGGCCTCACAACCGCACCACAACCTATCTAAAGAGTATTGGGATACCAATGCATATAAGAGGGAGAATGGAAGAGAAAATAACCATCCATCTATCCTCCCATCAGGATGTTGGGAAAATACACCCTCCCCCATGACAATGGGGGTGTTCGGCACATAGTGATCAACTAAGGTGGGTGCGTATAGAAATCACAAGGAAAATAAAATTATTATATATATATATATATATATTATACCAAGCACGCATCCCAACCTATTGATTTTTTCAAACAAACAACTGGTCCACAAAACCACCTTTGCTGCTACCTCTAAATGGACAACTACACAACAAGCCACAATTTAATTCATAAAACCATCCAACTCATTTAACCATTTATCATTATTTATTAAGAATTACATTTATTAATTCCATTACTACCTGGGAAACTACCAACCACACCACGTAATAGGCCACATAGCATAAACCACACAGAGGGAAAAGAACTATAGTAAAGAAACTCACTTCATATTTCCTCTTCGTTTAACACCTATACCAACCACTGTAATTATCATTCTGTGAAATTCATTTTGTCCAACCCACCATCTCAACCACAAAAAAAACCACCAACTCATGGCCACTCCCATAAACTCCCATTATTGCAACCATTGGTAGCCTCGCTACACAAACACACCACACCCAGTAACAAAAACAAAACACAACCTGGTTGCAGTCCCACTGCACAACACTGGTCATCTATTCCACAATCAATCTATCTATCAACTTGAGATTCCATTAAATTACCTGAACCACCCCACGCACATTAATACCCTCAAAAATAGCACCACACAACCATAAAAGGCATAACTTCTAGATTTAACAAGTCTGCCTTTCTTTAATTCCACTTTTTAATTTCAGGGGTGATCACATAACAAGTTAGATACTAGGGCATCCATTTATTTAACCATCTATGTGTGGTTAATCAATTGCATATATATAAAAAATTTCAACAAAAGAACAGAAAAAAAATTCACAAGTCATCATAGGTGCACACACAAAGACCACCAATATCCATGATTTTCAATATGCATATAGCCCATATAGATCACAATATCAACAGATAACAAATCAAAAAAAAGTCACTTTTTCCCCAGCCATTCATGTTAATATTTAACTGGTTTAATTACCTTTAATTATTCGTAATTCTGTTATATTCACAAAATTAAATTCATACAATCACCCCACATGATACAGAATTAAAATATGGACAAAGGGATCCCTGTATCAAATAAAAGATGATCAACAATTCCTCCTTGCACCCAAAACAAGGGGTTCACATGCAGTAGGAAAAAGCCTCTATCGAAATGCAATCAGAAGGACACAAAACAATGTATGATCGCTCGGGGAAGAAAGTTTTTGAGGATGCTTGGTAGCAAGGTTAAAAGGAAATATACAAGGGAGAAAAGGTATCGGCTTTAGAAAGGTCAGATCCTATATCAACAGAATAAATGATTTCAAAATACATTAATGTCAGATCACAATCAAGACCATGTGTTTTGAATATCTAAAAGAATATAGAGTGTTAGGAATTTAAATATATATTTTATATCCTTTTAAATGGATTCAAAATCACTTAAATATGGTTTTAAACTCATTTTATGTCAAATAAAACGTTAAAGGGTAGAAACTGGAAAAATTGGGAAAAACTGGAAATTTGAAAAACTGTGGAAATGACTCACTGGTGGATGACCTATATTGGATGAATCACCATTAGGTGACCTGCCATTATATGAATCATCATTGTACGAGTAACTTTTTTAAGACTCACCATTGGATGAGTCATCATTGGATGATTCACCATCGCGAGTCACCACTGGCGACCTACTGTTGCGAGTCACCATTGGAGACCTACTATTATGAGTCATCACGGGACAAGTCACCATCGTGAGTCACCACTAGTGACCTACCATCATCGAATTGACATTCTAAGCTACCGGTGGATGAATAACTATTGCAATTCACCTTCGCGACTCACTGTTTCTACCTATCAGTTTTGTCTCACCGTCAGCGACCTACCATTCCTGACTCACCATTAGAAAACTGAAAAACTAGAAAACTCTTGAAATGAGCTATGGTGACCTCCCTGAACACCTTAAACACTATATTTTCACAAAGGAATAGACTTGGTAGGTTCAGGCTATTGCATCAGATACCTATCAAACTATTATCTCCCTCGATAATTCAAAACCAAACCCCAAAGAAATAGGTGACCAAACAACCACCCTGTAAGATACTTATCAAGGATCTTGTTATACTTGGAACACCACTACAATTTGGACACCCCAAGGTCCAATGATAAACCACCTTTTATTGTTCGAAAGATGGAGTGAAATCTCAACATCCAATAACACCTCCTATGACATCTTTTAACCCAACTGACTAGAAGACTCACCACACAAGCACAATAACCATACGGTCTGGACATATGAATTAGGTAATTTCTTCCACCATGTCAAGATATTATCTGCTATGGGTGGAACTGAATCACACAAACAATTTTAATCACATTTCAATTATTTTTTCTCGATTAGTAATCAGTTCCTCCCTTTTCCACGTGTTAGGAATTTATAGCACATTATGGAATAAGGAAACAACTCATCTCATATCAATAAAAGTTAAAACATCACATTATAAGGATAAACATAACAAGGAATAAATAAAAAAAATCTAGTTAATGGTCATTAATTTTCACTTATAACACCCAAGTACTCTCCTCTAGGACACCATGCCTCCACAACACATGAACCAAAGGAATGGTCCACCCATGAAGCACCTTCTTCTAATGATCCTGGATCTCTACCAGCCACTCCATGAATATGACATCATCTTCAATATCTAACTCTCCCCATTCAATGACATGGGATTCATTGTGAAGATACTAGAGAAGTTGAGAGATGTGAAACATGGCATGGATCATTTCCAACTGCGGTGGTAGCGCCAACTGATATGCCACCTCTCCAACTCGCCCTAACACCACAAAGGGTCCGATGAACCTGGGAGAAATATTTATCCCTTTATAGAACCTCCACTACCCACGTAGATGTAAAATCTTTAAGAATACATGGTCTCCAACCTCGAAATCCAAGGGAATCCTCCTACAATCGACATATGAATTTTTCCAGTCTTGTGTTGCCTTCATCCTCTCACGAACGAGCTGAACTTTCTCTGTCATTATTTGCACCACCTTAGGACCAAGAATATTTATCTCCCCAACCAATTTTCAGAAAAAAGTTGAATGACATATTCTTCCATATAAAGTTTCAAATATGGTCATTCTAATAGAATAGTGATAGCTATTATTGTAAGAAAACTCCACCAAGGGAAATTGTCGCACCCAAGATTCGTCGAAGTCCAAGATGCATTCCCGCAATATATCCTCCAATGTTTGGATGGTCCGCAATGTCTGTACATCCATATGAGGGTGGAAACTAGTGCTGATGCATAACTGAGTTACAAAGGAATGATGAAATCCTTTCCAGACTCATGAGGTAAAGTGTGTATCCCAATCCAAGATAATGAATCTTGGAACTCCATGCATCCACACCACCTCATCCACATACCTCCTAGACAAGGCATCCACTGCACTCAACTTCTTAATCGCTAATAATTGAGTCGATTTCATCAATCAATCCACCATTTCTCAGATTATATCACAGCTTCTCTGAGCTCTGGGTAACCCTATAATGAAATCCATCAATGTGTTTTCTCAATTACACTCAGGGACATCTAAGGGATGTAACAAATAATTGGGAACATGATACTCATCCTTCACCTACTGGAACACTAGGCATCTTGCCACAAACTGTGTTACTACCCTTTTCATCCTGAGCAACCAAAACTACTTCCTCAAGCCATGATATATCTTGGACACTCTTGGTTGTACCACTAAGGGTGAGTTGTGAAAATCACAGATCACTTCCTCATTCATCGCCACTGGAACAAACAGCCTTCCACAAAATAGCATCTGGTTTCTACTATCCTCCATCCATACCTATGAAGAATCACCTAATTTAATGCGATAGTGAATCACCTCTTCCTCTAAGTCTCCCCACTGAGAGTCCTCCACCTGGTACATTGGAGAATACTACGCCATCATCTGAAACAAGCAGCCTCTACCACCATCCTCTCTTGCATCTAAGTGCAAGGCTTCCAACTCCTCTATCGCCTTAAAAGAGTCTATAGATTCTTGAATTACCTCCTTCCACGACTTCTATTTAAAGGTGTTGGCCACAATATTCCCCTTTCCTAAGGTTTAAGAGATCTCAAAATCATAGTCCTAAAGAAACACCATCCACACCCACTGTTGCAAGTTTAGATCTCACTGGAAAAAGATATACCTAAAGATATTGTGATCTGTGAAGACCACAAAGCACTCCCAATGAGGTAATGTTGCCACAAATTCAGCACCAACATGAACATTGCTAACCCCATATCATGGGTGGCATAGTTATGTTCGGGGGGACGTAACTTCCTAGACCCATAAGAGATCACTCCCCATTTTTGAATCAACACATATCCCAATCCCATATGGGAAACATCACAAAACACCTCAGACATCACCCCTTCCTCTAGAAATCATAGAACTAGAGTGTTGAACAACTCCCTCTTCAAATAGTTGAATTATACCTAGAACTACTCAATCCAGAAAAAATCTTCGTCTTTTCTATTCATAGTTATCAACGGAGCTGAAACTCAAGAGAAATCAAGTACAAATCTCTGGTAATAGCCTCCCAGATCGAGAAAACTGTGAACCTATGTAACATTATTGGGTGCTTCCCAAGAATAAACTACCTAGAACTTTGATGGTTCCACTACTATACCCTTCTGATACACCACATGTCCAAGGAAATGTACCTCTCATGTCCACAACTTTCAGTTGGACAAATTTCTATAGAGCTGGTGGCATCGAAGAACCTCCAAGATGGTACTGAGATGCTAGGTATGCTCCTCCTATGACTTCAAGTAGATCAAGATGTCATCAATGAATATGATGATGAACCGGTCTAGGAACTCACAAAAGATAGAGTTTATAAGCCCCATGAACATGGATAATGTGTTCGTAACAACAAACCACATGACCACAAACTCAAAGTGCTCATACCTACACCTAAAAGAAGTCTTTAGGATATTCCCCCATTCACACTCAACTAGTGATATCTATACAACATATCAATATTAGAAAACCAACTTTCTCCTCTCAGCTAGTCAAAAATATCATCTATCCTTAGAAGAGGGTAACGGTTCTTGACTGTCTCCTAATTTAACCTCCAGTAGTCTATGAAAAGACTTATACCACTATATTCCTTCTTCAAAAACAATAATGGAGCATGCCACGGTGAAATACATGGCCTGATAAATCCCTTCTATAGTAGTTCATCATTCTGAATTCGTAGCTCTCGCAACTCAAAAGGTTTCATCTGATAAGGATCCATCAAAATCAGGCAAGAATCGGGCTGTAAGTATATCCCAAATTCAACATCACGTTGAGGGGGTAGAGTCACAACCTCCTCAGGTAAAACATCTAAGAAAACCCCCCAACAACTTTGGGAACGTACACTATCCTAACATCCACTGATCCCACTGAAATTTTGGCCAATAAATAAAGAAGAGTCTCCACACGCCAATTTCCCATCTGACAACCCCGCTCGCCAACGAAAGCCACACACCGACCATCCATGTCTGAAAACATGACTCTCCTCTGAAATTAGTCGATAAAAACATGCACATAATATAACCATTCGATTTCAAGGATGATATTGTATGGCTTCATCTATAGTAATAAAATATCCCAATAGGATTGATGTGATCCTACCATCAGTTTATATGCCCGGAACACATTAAATAGGTTGGTCTTCCCTCTGAATGGTGTACTCAACACCAGGGGAAGAGGAAGCCTCTCTATTTCTAATCCCAAATAATAGGCTAGACTGGGTGCAACAAAGGAGTGTATGAATCAAACAAATCACAAGTAAGAGTACTAAAAAAACTGATCATACCTCGAACGATCTTTGGCCTTGCAGGAACTGCTGCCTCTACAGCGTGCAACTGACCATGCCTAGCTTCTATACCTCTCTACTGATGAACGTCTCCCTAACCATGCCTGGGTAAAGGTCCTTAAGGAACACTTTAGTTTAGCCTCCACCTACTCCATCTCCCCTCAGTGGAGTAGTATCATGTTGTCCCTACTACTAAAATGACCTAGCCGACAACTGCTGCTGAGGCAGACACTGAACCTGCCCACCTCCACCATAATGAGTTCGAATATCCATTATAAACTGACTCTAAAGATACCCATAGGCTCCACAAGTGAAACACCTCAGTACCAAGTTCATAGGAAAAGCACGGGGACCTGAAGGCTAAAATGGGAACTGTTGAGGCCTACTTCCTACTAGATAAAACCTCAAAGGCCCTAGTGCCTGAGACCTACTGCTGGTAGAATTTCCCTTTGAAGAACTATGTTTTTCCCTCTCATGGTAGACCTTGTCATGAGTTAATCCTATAAAATACCTCTTCCTTCTTCTGGAACTTCAATTACATTGACAAGATGAAGTGAGTAACCGTATACTAGAGAGAAGTATGAAGTTCCTCCTCTAGACATCTCGCATGAGACACCTTAGTCAGAAAGAGATCCAGAGAAAAATGAATAAGATCCTTGAATTTGATCCCTATATCCCATACCAAAATACTCCCCTGCTGGAGGGATAGTAACTCTTACCTATTCTCAGCCCACATGGTTGATGAAAGGAATTATCCTCAAAACTCCTTCTCAAAATCGACCCACAGAACATCAGCCTCCTTCCTCTCCCCTAAGTACAACATCCACCACTAACGCACATCTCCCATCATCTATCTCACTACTAAAGTAACTTATTACTTATTTGGAGCCCAGATCAAGATGAAGGTGATCTCAAGATCCTCGATCCATCTCTCCATCTCCATTTCCGAAACACTACCCTTATACTTTCCCAAGGTTTTCCGCATGAAATAATGTGAAATTCTCTGTCATTGGTTGTCCTATCCCACTGGATCAACCCTCCATTGATCAACCGGATCGGCCTACTGAGCCTTGACTACCTGAGACACATGTGGAAGACAACTGGGTATTATAGCTAAAAAGGTAAATAAGGAACTCCTAAGCCCGAGTATTATGGAATTTTTTAAGATTCATTTAAACTCATTTAAACTTGTTAATTATTTCCAATTTCCCAAGATTCTCAATTCAAATAAGAACACAAGTCATTATGATGCGTGTAACTTTACTAGTCTATCTACCCTGTAAATGGTGTAGCCTCACTTGGTCATTTGGTAGGCTTATATTCCTTGCATCAGATCATGGGGGGCCTAAAATCCCATGTCCTAGTCGGTCTTCCTTGACCTATGTCACTCACTAAGATCACCTGACACTGTTTCCATACCAATCTATTCAATCCTCGCTGTGAATAGCTCCAAACTCCATCCTAACTCTCAACCATCAACTCTGATACCATTCTGTCATGACCCCCCCCCCCAAAGATTCCCCTCATAAGATAGAAATAGAGAAAGAGAGATAATGACCCCTAAGTGCCACCTCCAGTAGGCCCTGGGGGGGCGACCAGCACCAAGGGTATAGAATCTCAAAAAATTGAAGGCATTACCATTTTTATAGGAAATAATATAAAGAGATAAGATGGTACTTCCCAAATAAAATCCAAAAACTATATATAAAGTAAAAGAAAAATCCATCCCACATGCATGTTTTCAAATAAAACTGATAGAAATACAGTAAAAATCCAAATGATGTACCAAAAGAACAAATCTAAGCAGCGACACAGCAATTGTCCCAAAATCCAAGCTAGTAAGGTCAAGCATGGTCTGTTTAATCCTCCTAGAAACCTAAAAATAGTTTTATATGTGTAGGTTGAGCATACAAGTATACTCAGTAGGAAAAACCAAGTTCTCTCATGCACAAGTGGGAGAGGCATACTAATTCCCCTGTGAGAAAACAGTAAAAACCAACAACACCTAACAAGGAATACTATACATACCAACCTCACCAAGGCACTATCACTAAATAATGCAAGTCAAGTAAATTAATATAGTAAGTACATAGATAATTTGGGTACCCCACCACTTCCCATTGGTTAACTGCACATACCCTAATGAAAAACGTCCTAGAGATTCCACACTCTTCCACAAGACCCATGTCAAAACCATTCCGCACACACCAAGGACTCAGATCTAATACCACAACCTGGGAAAATGAATCTCACCACATCCCACCTGCAGACACCTGGGCCATAATAGTATCGCATCCCGCCTGCAGACACATGGGCCACAACCATACCACATCCCAAAGACACCTGGGAAAGTAGACCACATCTCATCTCATAAACACTTGGTAAATCACACCTTGACCGAAAATACATGGGCCTCACAACCACACCATAACCTACCATAATATTCTTGGGATATCAATGCCTAGAAGAGGGAGCATGGAAGAGCCAATAACCAATTGTCTATCCTCCCACTAGGATGTTGGGAAAAGACACCCTCTCCCATGAAAATGGGGGTGTTCGGCACATATTTCTCAACTAGAGTGGAGTGCCTATATAAATCACAAGGAAAATACAAGTAGTATATATATATGTATATGATACCAAGAAATCATCCCAACTGATAGGTTTTTTCAAACAAACAACCAGCCCACAAAACCTCCTTTGATGCTACCTCTAAATACGCAACTACACAACCAGCCATAATTCAATTCATAACCCCATCCAACTCATTTAACCAATTATAATTCTTTATTGAGAATTACATTTATTCATTCCATCCCTACCTAAGAAACTACCAACCACACCATGAAACATTCCACGCATAAACCACACCGAGGAAAAAAGAACCACAGTAAAACAACTCACTTCATATTTTCACTCCATTTAACACCCATACAGACCACTACCATTATCATTATGTCAAAGTTGTTCCACCCAATACACCATATCAACCATAATAAAACAATATCCAACTCATATCCCTCTCATCAACTCCCCTTATCGCAACCATCGATAACCCCACTGCACAAACACACCACACCCTACAACACAAACAAAGCACAACCCAGTTGTAGTTACACTACACAACATTCCTCATCCATTCCATAATCAATCAATATCTCAACCTAATATTCCATTACACCACCAAAACCACCCCACACATGACCATACCCTCAAAATCAGCACCACACAACCATATAAGTCCCAACTTCCAGGTTTAACAAATCTCCCATTCTTTAATTCCACTTTTTAAATTCATGGGTGATCACATAACAATTTTGATCCTGGGGAATCGATTTATTTAACCAAATATACATGATTAATAAATTGTATATATATACAGTCATTCAAAAAAGACCTAGAACAATCATTCACAAGTTATCACAGGTTTCCACACAAAGACCACCAACGACCATGATTTTCAATAGGAATATAGCCTATACAGATCACAATATCAATAGATAACAAAGTAGGACACAAGTGAATTTTTTCTCAGCCCCACATGTTAATATTTAACTGATTTAATTACCTTTACTTAATTGGAATTTTGTTATATTTGCAAGAGGACATTAATATACCCACCCTACATGACAAAAAATTTAAAGAGGGGTTAAGGGATCCCTACCTTGAAGAACATACAATCAAAAATTCTACCTTTCACCCAAAATAGGGGGTGAGAATACAACATAAAAAAGCCTCTAGGGAAACGTGATCTGAAGGCTACACCACAACGCATGATCACTCAAGGAATAACGGTTATGGGGATTATCGGTAACAAGATTAAAAGTAAATGTGCAAGGAAGAAATAGTCTTGGCTTTAGAAAGTCCATATCCTATATCAATGGAAGAAACGGTTTCAAAATCCATTAAATCTGGATCACGATCAAGACCACGCGTTTTGACTATCTAAAAGCCTCTCAAGAATTAGTAATTTAAACATGTATTTAATATCCTTTTAAATTCCTTCAAATCACTTAAATATGGTTTTAAACTCATTTTACATCAAATAAAATGTTAAAGGGGAAAACTAGAAAAATTGGAAATTTGAAAAAATGTGGAAATGAATCACTGGTGGATGACCTACCATTGGAAGACTCGCTGTTAGGTTACCTACCATTGGATGACTCACCATTGGATTAGTCACCATTGGATGACTCACTATTGGATGAGTCACTGTTGGGTGAGTCACTGTCGCAAGTCACCACTAGCGGCCTACCATTGTGAGTCACCATTGGCGACCTACTATTACGAGTCACTATTGAGATTCACTATTGGACGAGTCACCGCTAGTGACCTACTATCAGTGAATCACCGTCGTGACTCATCATCACAACACACCCTTTTGAGCTATCAGTGGATGAATCACTATTGTGAGTCACCATCATGACTCCCCGTCATGACCTACCATCGCCACCTACCAGTCCTGACTCACTGTCATCAACCTACCATTCCTAACTCACCGTTGGAAAAATGGAAAACTAGAAAACTCTTGAAATGAGCTACCATGACCTCCCAGAACACCTCAAACACTGGATTTTCCCAAAATAATGAACCAGAGAGGTATGGGTCATTACATCAGGAGCTAGGGAGAGCATGGTGATCTAAGAGATACCACTCTAGTGTCCCCATGATAGGGACCCTCATTATCAAGGGAATACATGATAATGATTATCCTAAGGGTTTTACCTATTTGGGTTGAAAATTATCAAGCCTCATTTTATCATGGTAATACTCAATAAAAAGGTTGAATGTTTATGTGCATGAACTAATCATGTATATTCATTGGATTTAGAGGAGGCATTGGTGGTTGGGTTCCTAGGTAAACGACCTGATTGAAATGTGGTTCTATCATTAGAATTAGGGTGTACATGATACCCTGATATAATAACAAGATAAGGAGCTTTTCCCTAGTGTAGGGTTAAGATAATTGAGCTTTCTTTGTCATGATTTTGGGATCAGGGATAATTATACTTGCTCCACCCTAATGAAGGTATAAGATAATTATCATTACTTCACCATAATAAGGAAAAAGATAATGATCCTGGATTACCCTAGTATGGGATAAGTGAATTGGATTCCCTAAGGGTAAAACTTGGGTGAGGACTAGTCCAAATGGGAATGGGTATAAAATTATTCCTTTAAGTGAATAAAGTTATATTATGGTTCCTAATAGGGTTCATTTTCCTTGGTTTTGAAGAACAAAAGGAAAAGTAGTCTTCCATGAAGGTTTTAAATTCTTAAACCCTTGTATGACACAAATTACTGTATCGGTGGTTAAATTACCTTAGGTTTTAAATGAGTATCTGTTAAGTTATATTTATATAAAAATATTAGGACTTGGGTTCATGAGATGGGAGAGGACGGAATTCATAAACTAGTGATTCATGCTAATGGATCTGGGCACAGTCTATAGGGCGCATACATGGAGTTGGGCATGATAGTCAAGGCGTGCGTAGATAGGTGTGGGTGGGAGTCCAATCACATGATTAAGGACTTGGTTAGACCACCTTCTCCCTAAAACCCTTGTATTTTCTAGTACCAATATTTTTCTTTTTCAAAAGAAGTTCCAATAAATCCCCTCCTCAAAATTGATTCTGATCAACAAGAAAAGAACCAAATTCTGAGGTTATAACACTTTGATGCACAAACCTGTGTGATTTTTCTATGCACCCACAATAGGGAACAACATGTAGGCACTTGGAACTACACATTCCATCCAACCATGACTATAAATAAGGGGGACTAAACCACTTTTTCCGCACATTTTTTACTCAAGTGAACTCTGAATCTCACATGCTCTATGTTCGCTCAAGATTTCCATGCTTGTTATGATAAGTGCATCGTAAAACCTTACCTTATCATTAAACCCAAATATAATCACTCACTCATACCTAATAAAAGTGATCTAGGAAAAAGGGGGATTTGCAAAGCTGGTTTACATGAATATACCAGGGAAAATAAATTTGGGTGAAGCTAGATATTTTATTAAACCTAGGATAAATCCTTAATTCTTGAAATTTTCAACCAATAACCTTTGTAACCAACTCCTAAAACTTCTTATCTAATTTTTCATCTTACTAACATAATTATTTGTATCATTTAGGAACATATTGGCTCATACCTCCTCTATATATAATATTGTTTTTATTGATTGAATCAGGCTTCTGATTCAAGACATAGAGGATGGTTACCTCAATAAGTTTGATCCATACATGTATTACCTAGAAAAATTCATGTGAAATCATGACCTAGAGTACTTACATAAAGTTTCCTTAAACTCTATAGTCATGGGTTTCCAAATTATTTAAAGGTTTTAGAATTTCTACCAACCTATTGAGATTTTGGTTTACTTCAAACAACCATGTCGGAGTTTCCAACATTTCATCAAGGGGGTTTATATTGATGTGGGGGAGGTCACCCCCACATTAATAATTCACAATTACAAGGCTACCCATAACAAATGATCTTAACCATATATTCCAGAGACACACTTCTATTCTTTAATTTTTCACCTATTGGTGATAGAGAAGTTGAAGGGATGGATAGAAGATTGGGATATATGCCCTAGTGGAAATGTAAAACCTGAGTGGATGTGGGACTAAAAAATATGAAAAAATGTATTGAGTTCAAAAATCAACTATAGTTAGTGGAAGTTTACGAGGGATTATGGATCACACAGACATATGTTTATAAGAATATTGACCTCATTCTTAAGATGTTAAGATGCTAGATCCTACAAACTAACTCATTTCACCTGCTCATGGGTAAGTAAGGATCAGATTGTGGTATGTTTACAAGATCACAGGGGATACAATCTTGGGAAAAATGCATGATTAGTTTGTCCCCACCCCTATGTCTACATGGGAAGATCCCTAGAGAACACCCGCACTAGTCTATGCACTATTTAAGGAGGCTGAGAAATACATGGAGAAAGAACCTCGTCAACAGGGAAATATCATCTTTGAAACCTAAATGAACATATTTATAATATCCTTTGGTGATGGACCTGCATCTAAACTCTCAACTAGTTGTCCCTCGATGTAGGAGAGGGTGGGTTTCTAGCACATATTGGCCTGAGTTAGAGAGGGGCCAATATAAGATGTGGGGGTATGAAATCAACCCCAACATACATCCTTGAACCCAATTGTATGGGTTTATTTCCATGTGGATCAGTGGATACATTCTCCTAGTATGTGATTCACACACTAGGGTCAATCCTAGTACATTCATTTTAGTTCCCCAAACTACATAAGGGAACCTGGTAGGGTTGGTAGTGTCAGTATTAGTGATGATATATCAGTGTCTACTACTCATATACAATGGTAAGAATCTATTTCATGTAATCAGGTCATTATATGTGATATGAGGATGGATAGTTACAAACTTAAACACATATGATCTCCTTGAAGATGTTAAAATTATCAATGATATATTGAAACCTTTTATCCAATAAATTTCTAGCATCAAGACACTATCCTTCAAGGGTGGTGGGGCCCTAATGCTATCGAGTTTGAACATGGAGTTCAATTTATCTTTCTATTGTGATTCTATTATAAATATGATAATGGGTGATAATAGTGATAGATAAAAATTTCTACCATACAAAATAACTTTTTAGGATTGCATATTGGTGGATCATATTGATTATGAAATCATTTGTGAGGCTTACAAATACTATAAATTCATTAGGTGGTTCTTTTGTGTATAGAATTGGGCAGTAACTCCACTGATAGACATTAGAGAAGAGAGGTTAATAATGCTGGTGAGACAACTCTATGAGATAATGTCCCACTAGGATACTCTAGTCATAATTAAAATTCCTTAATTTTATGTGTTCATCATATTAGTAATTTTATATTCCGGATATTGGGTATCATCTTATCTAAATGGGATACTATCCACCATCATTCATAATCTTACAATGGTTGAGTACTGGTAAAGGGGAATAAGGTCCACTAGGAAGCTCCACAAGAGAGGGGTAACCAATGAAGCCCATGATCTAGCTAATTGGTCAAAACCTGATGCCTCTATCCCATACTATTCTAAGGAACCATCACACCAAGAGCTAGAAGTAGGGAAATTAAGTTAGAAACTCAATATAAATGATAATATAGAATTTTAGGGGCTTGAGAAGAATATGAAATTTAAGGATCTTAGGTCTTTATCAGGGAAAAAGGAGAATACAGTTGATGGCCCTTCAGAGGAGGTATACCCTAAGGATGTTCAATTTTGGAAAAAGGGTATTTCCACTATAGAGACTTGGGAATTGTGAGCAATTATTTAGAGTGGAATCTAGATTCCTCATATTGGGAACATTCAATCACGCCAAGAATTTAATTTTTACACTAAAACATCAGGGTTAGGGAAATATATATCTGAGAACTAGAAATGATAATCTTGTCTACCAATGATAGAGTTGTTTTGACAAGGTGGGTATAAGACCTGAAGGACCAAGAAACCCTCAAAGTAGTACTAAATTAGTGTATAGATGAGGAATAGAAATCGTTTATCATTCCCAAATATGTATGTTTGATCATATTTTCCATTTAATGCTTCAAATCAGAATTTTTTATGGTAGCTTCATATATTATTTATAGAGAATGAAAGAAACTATGATGATGGATGGGTCTCCCATGCATGTTGTCGGGGGAATTTTAGAGGGTGACCCTAGTAAGTATTTCTCATGTGAGGAAGAAGGGGTGATATCCCCCAAACAAAAAATGATGTAGAAGGCAGAACATGAAGGCATTTGTTCCATCATCGTTCCCTCCATGACAATCCAGCTAGTAAAAATTCCCAATCTTCCATCATTAAAAATTAGGAATTGATGAAGGGACAAGTCACTATTCAAGAAGATCATTTTTTATGAGAGTGGTTATTCTTCAAATCCATCCTTCATTAACTTTTCATATATTCATGCACACACACACACACCCAAGTTACAACATTAGGGCTTACTAACTGCATGATCTCACTCCTTCAAAATACCTAAGAAAAATCTTGAGGATTATAATAAGAGTCAAAATCCTACAACCCAAACTATCCTATCTATGTTGGAGGGTGCACTGATAGCAGTCATTCTACCTTCTTCCATTGGTGAAGGGGAAGATAGTTCAGGTACAATTACCAAGCATGACAATGATGTTAGAAAATATCTGGTGACCTTTTTTCTTATAATAGGTCTTATTACACTTTTAGAGGATGTAGTTATGGTATAGGATCTTGTCTCAAGCATTAAAACCCCTTTCTCTAAGGTCAATCATATAAAATCTAACCAGTAATTGAAAGAATGTAATTTTCCTTAATTTTTTTGATCATCCCATCATAATTTACAACTTATAAACTTCCTCTTCATATATAATCATCAAATATCTAAAAATTAGTGATGGTAAACCTAATATAATTACTTTAAGTAGTCCTTGAGGGCCCCTCCTATGATCCTCTCCACATAGAAATTTTTTCCCTTATACTGAAAAATTGGTCATCATGGGAGGTGATTAAGACCTGATAGGAAACTAGGCTATAGTGGGTGGTGGGAATGAATCCACAGTACCTACAGATTTGACCATATTGATGGTTGATTCTCCGAATTATTTTAATAATGTGGCACTTACTAGAGGTGGTGATCATGCCGCTCCACCAACTAGGGTAACTCTAATTCTATGGACTACTATATCAATGGCTAGGGTGAGTATTCATATTTCCCTTTATTAGACATGGCACTCGTGGTCTAACATGCACTTCTCATGTCACCTACAGTGCTGCCACCACCACAAGTGGGGGATCTGACCTTAGAGGCTCCTTCCATTCTCCAACATCTTGAGTATTCAGAGGCCATGTCTATACCAGAACCATCAGGATATGAAGGGATAAAACTGGTTTTTCTTTTTTGTGACTTAATCCAATAATATGTCACATTTTACGGGAGTGACTCTGAACCAAACCAAGAGACTCTAAACTTCTACCATACTTCCTGTAAATATGATTGGAAGAAAATATGGAATCTAGTTTCCAATACTCCCTTGGGTGATCTACATAGGAACCTATATCGACTTCATCATCAAATCATGTTCCTGGTAAGTGTAGGTTTCAACTATCAAGTGAATCATAGTGCTATAAATGTGATTCTCTAAGAACATGAGTAAGAAAAATTGGCCCAAACATCAATTCTAAAGTTGGAATCAACTGCATACATGACTAATCTTTGAGTTTTGGTGATTTAATGAGAATTTAATTATGTATAGGTGAACTTGGCATAAAAATAGTGGATTAATAAAAAGGATTTCCACATAATCCACCTCCAGTAAGAGTTAAATGTCACCAAGGGAGAAATGGAGGGGTTCCAAATTCTCCTAGAATATGGCTAAGCTGAGGAGAAAAAAGGCATCTACTGAGATAAAGTGTCCTCATATTATTTAGAAGGATGAAGATTCCAAGCTAGCTAAGTGTCAAAACTACATTAATGAAACATAAAAAAAACATTTGTGAATTATAGGCCATTATAGAGGAAAGTTGGTAATATACTATTTTTGTGAAAAGAGACTCTGATTTATGGATGCTTCTATTCCTATTTTTAAAAATGAATAAAAAAATTGTGTTCTCAATTGATGTCCTTCATTCAACTTCTGGTTTATGTCGACCACCACTTCATGGTGACCTATGAATTTATGGAAGATAAATATCAAGATAACTCAAATCCACATGAACATTGAAATTGAATATATTAAGTCAAACATGGTATCAAAACACTTGAGTTTGTGATATTTCCTCTCATGCATAGCTCATGGACAAGTATAGGAAAATATACCATCACCGTAACACTATATTAGGTCCATCTAGATGTGGAATGATTTCCTCATGGTTGTGGCTCACATACAAATATAGGAATAGATATAATCACCATAACACTAGAGTTGGTCTATTTGGATGTGGAATGATTCCCTCCTGGGTGTGGCTCATGGATGGGTATAGACATAGATTCCATCACTATAACACTAGAGTTGTTCCATTTATATGTGAAATAGTTTCCTTATGGTTGTGGATCACAAATTTGTATAAGTATAAATGCCCTAATTGTAACACTATAGTTAATCCATTCAGATGTGAAATGGTTTCCTCATAGTCCTAGCTCATGAATGGGTATAGAAATCAATTCCATCACTGTAACACTAGTTTTGATCTATTTAGATGTGAGATAGAGGTGAATCAATGTGATGATTATCATAGAGGGGAATCTTAGAATTATGATTACAATGTTCAAGAGAGATCAAACACCCCAAAGTTTCTCTTTTTTGATTTTCACATGGATCATCTAGATCAACATATGAGAGGGAACATATGGATGCTCTAAGTTTTTTCTAGGATAAGGGACCTAGAGAACGTATATTGACTTATTATGGGGTCATATAGTGGACCCCACTATATTTTTTTATTTTTATTTAATAGCCTTAACGTTTTTTGAAGTATCATATGGGGGAAGATTAATGAGAAGGAACTCATATTTTTCTCACAATTCCATTTATGGGTTTTCATCCAAACAAGCTTTATGCCATATTCCTTTTCAAAATATCAATTTTTTTTAATCTTGTATGATTAATGTCTGGTGAGTAGAAAATATACTTTTTTCCATGCCCCTTTTTGTATTATTTCATATTGTAAAGTTTTACATATCTTTCCTTAGGTATTTTTAGGTCTTATAGTTTGGACCAAGGCAGCTGGTATTTATAGTCAGATAACTTTGACTAAAAGTTAGGTTGTTTTTATAGAAATATGGGTGAAACAAACCTAACATCAAGGAATTATGTACATAATTTAAGGTCATAGTGATCATACCAATGTGGTATTGACTTTAAGGTCCTGAAAATTTGACCAAAAGGTGATATGATTTATTCACCATGGGAAAATAACACCTAGTGTGAGTGGAAAACCCTTTACTTATAACATAGAACACCCCATGAATTGGCACATGAAATTTCATAGTCATGATGCTCATTCCATTGAGGAGTCATGTAGTTTTATGCCATGCACCAAGGGGAAACTGGGAAGCTCAAGAGTGGAATTTTATACTCATTCCTTGAAGATGGGTATGATGCATGAATGCGTGAAATAGAGATCATTGAATCCTCTTGAATGGTTAGATTATGGAGTATGTAAATCATAACGCATGACATTTGAATTAGAGGGTGATGACATGGGATAGGTATGTAGGGGATGACCATAGATCACATTAAAATAATGGGTTTCAATGTGATGTTTCTATGGTGTAAAAATTTTATAGGACTTTCTTCTCAAGATGAAGATGCCTCTAGTTGGTAGGCTATATTGGGGCGCATATGATGTAAGGACCTGTGCTTAAACATTACATATTCTAGTTTTTTTGAACTAGAATTCATATTCTTAAAATTATGAGGATCTTTTCGGTTTAGAGTTTTAGAGAATTGGGAAAAAATTAAAAATTAAACCCATACATTACAAGTGTACACTTATACTCAGTATCCATTTTTTTCACCAAACAAAGGTCTTTAAAATAAAACATGGTTTCTCTTTATAAAAAAATATTTTTTTTCTACTTGATCTAATACATGTCCCTACTCACCCATAAACATTATGAAAAAAAATTAAAACTTTAGATGAGTACAAAAATCTCAATAGGAGACATAAAAAATAAAGAAAGTAAGAAACCATTATTCTATTGTTACTTATAAACCCATGAAAACATTTTCTCAAAGTTATATTTTTCACCCACAAAACATTATCTCTTTATATTACCTCATGAAATCATAATATTCCTGTAAAAATACATAGAAAACATAAATCATAAAGGTAACTTGTGGCATCATTTCCATATCACTCTTACATTTATTTCATCTATCACAGATACATAAGGAGTAACCTTCATGGTTACATTTGGAATAACCACCATAGTATATTCCCTTAATCTCTTAAGAAAAACCCTACCAATTAACTTTGTCTCATTATCCAATGAATTGGAGATATATAATGGTATCAATCACCCTAAATTTACCATCAAACCACCCATACTCATAAACAATGTCCAAAAAACAAAACATAATCATAACACATAAATCATGCATAAAATAAAAATAACTTTTCCACTTTGAAATCAATTTTAATTTTTTTAACAAAGTCATGCATTCATAAATGAAAACACTTTATTTGAAAATAAAATTATAAACTTATAAATGAAGAATAAAATCATTAAATTGACATGAAAGTGGGAAAAAATTTTCATGCCATATATTTTAAAAAAACATTCCTTTTGTATTTCGTAAAAATAGTTAAAAGAGTAACTTTAAAAGAGGTTTTTAAAAGAAAATCCCTTACATAAAACATGAAGAAGGTCATTTTCTTGAAAGAATTTGTGATAAATTAAAAAATTACTATTTTAAAACATTCATGTCCATATAAATACATTCATAAAAAAATTAAAATATTTAAATGAAATAGAAATATTTAGAAGAATAAATCTTTAAAATATTTAAAATGAGTATTTTTAGTTAGAGTCCCATAAAAATATCATATCATTGAAGTGATCATTAATAAAATGAATTAATTATGTGTATCCACTTTAAATACACATAAAAAATTGTAAATAAAACATAATATATTCAAAATTCATTTTAGACATAACCTTAGAATAACATAATCAATAAGGATAAGTTTAACCCAAAGAATGAAAAATGAGTTAAGAATTCCCTTACTGCTTTGTAATTAATCAAATCATATAACACATGAAATTGAAACATTTAACAAAACTTTAAATATCAGGAGAATAAAAAAATAATTATATAACATGTCAATGTAAAGTTATATACATCTCATAATATAATATAGGTGCATAACATCAGAATATGCCTTAACGGAAGAAAATTGAGACGAAGTCCCTTACCTTAAGTCTGACTCATCACGTAAAATATTTAGCTTCCTTAATAATAAACTTAGGTTAATTATTTAATTAATTTACAACCTTTTTTAAGTTTATTATTCATTTAATATCAATTATTAACATTTTATAACAATTATTTAATTATTTATGTTCACATAGGACGTTTTGACTATATTTGATACTTAAGTCCAAAATGACTTTAGCATGATGTCAATAGTAAAAGTGGTCATTAGTCCATCATATCCAAAATAATATGAATTATGTGATTTTTATTTTTATACATAAATTTTTATTTTAAATCAAACCATTAAGTATGGTTATAAAAATTTAACTATGTTATAATCATGGAGACGGTAAGTCGTACGTACGCATGAGTAACGTTTCCATTTTTAAATGATCTTTAAGGAAAGAAAGTAAGTATCATTTTATATTTTCAGAATGATAATAATATCATTAATATAATATTAATTATTTCAATATACTTATATATATCATCCATGTGATGTGGTGATGAAAAATGAATCACATCGCTTTATGGAGGTGATAGTTCACATGTACGCATGAACGACGTTATCATTTTCTTGTTCATGGAAAGGTAAGAATTTAAATGATATATTATTCTTTAATAATAATATATATTTCATGAATATGATATATAAACATTAATTTCCATCATTATAACTAGTTTTGAGAGACGGTGATGGAAAATGAATTATATCGGTTCGTGAGGTGGTAGTTCATCGTACACACAAACGATTAATTATTTTCCCATTTTATGGAAGTGGAAATGGATTTAGATGATGGTATTAAAAAAAATAAAATCTAATTATATTTATTATACTAGACTTATTATTTCATCATGGTTTAATAATATTTTAAGGAGTTGTAAGAAGAAATAAAACAAAAATGCTTGATTAAAAACGATGCATTTTCTTCAGACAATCTCCTGTACTTGACACCTTAAGACCACTAAGTATGGTGTTATGCCTAAAAAAAGAGACATATAATGTGGGTATGAATTATAGGAATATATTTTGGAATATATTTTCTAAAAATTAGGTTTTTAAGCATGAATACAAGAGAATAAGAGGTTCCCTTTAATAAGAGAGGGGGCACTCTTGGAATTCTTCAAAATATTAAATTAATATAAATTAATTTTATATTTTAAATCGATCCAAACTTATTTATTTATAATATAGGATAGTTATGGGTATAAATAAATTCATCTAATAAAATTTATATATGTTTTTATTATTTTTTAATCCATATCATTTGGATTTAACCCTTTTTAACCCCTTTAACTCCTACCGTGACAAGTTGAATTTTTACTCTTTAAGGGTTAATATTTTTACTATAAAATGTGAAACAAACCAAAAAAGAATAATTGATGAAATTTTATACCTTATCCAAATAATTTGGCCTAATTTTATTTTTTTTTATAAAATTTATATCTTTTAATAAAATATTATTTATTTCAAAATATCATTAATGCCAATTTTGACACTATTAATTACTTGACTTTTTAAAAATATCATAACAACAATATAAATTCGAAACAATTTCAATAAAACATAACTAAAATATCAAATTCATCTATAAAATTCGTGGATGACATTAATTATCTCAAATTATATTTATTTTAATACTTTTAATATCATTTATTTGATATTTCCATTAATTAAACAATTACTACATCATTATTGTGTAATACTTTAAGGTGGTTATTTATTTCATTAAAAATTAAAAATAAATTTCCATGATGAAGATAAATATTTTATATTTAAAAAAACTATTTATAGTCACATATATCTTCTAAATAACCCTATATTAAAAATGTTATAGTTATTAAAAAATAAGTATGACATCATTGACTTTTCTTTAAAAGAAAATACTATAAAGGGATTGAAGTTGTCCAAGTGGCTAAAATAGGTCATAAAATTGTCCCAAGGATGATTTTTGTCAAAAATCACTCATCTGATAAAATTAGGACAAGTTTTAGGGTAATTTTATAATATTTATAATATTATTTTTTACCCTTAATTACCTGATTTACCCTTTTCTATTTTTTTCCTTTTTTTTACTTACACTGTCATATTTATTTATTATTATAAAAAGGTTGAAACCCCAAAGAAGTATAGAATAGGGAGTCATGAAATAGTGAATCCCTAGAGAATCACTACAAACAATGTTCTCACCTTCTAGGGGAAAAGATCCCATGTTGTATAAATATATAATGGAGCCATCTTGGGGGGCCTTTGAGGCAAGGAAATCAGTCACTTTATTCCCCTCATGCCATGTGTATATAAATCTTGAGGTGTTATTTATTAAATATTTTCTATTCAGAATTTTATAAGAGATTTCTCAGGGTGTTGTTCATATCCCATATAGATAATTAAAATAACAATACTATTAGTTTCAACCATAGTGATTGGAATACCCCTAGAAGTTAACATCATCAACCTTGTGAGAAAATAATTAGCTTTGACCTGGAGGGATCCTACACATCCAAAATGAGATTTTAACACAATAATGGCATATCCTCTAGAGTCACATACTAATCTACCTCCTCACATAACATCCATTGATCTTGAGCCATCAGTATTCAGCTTAAGCCTGCTTTGAGGAGGTTTCCACCTAACCCATTGACTTAAATAAAGGGAAGAGAGAGAGGATGGGTGAGACCCAAAATTTTGTAGGAAATGAAATGATAGAGCATCATATCTATTCTTGATAAGACTTTCCAAGTTGATCAAAAGGCAATGGGTACTGAACACCACACCCATATTGGAGCTGATAATACCCTCATTCTAAGACTGATTATACATGCTTTCCAAATTATCTAACAACCTTTGTTAAGGATATCCGCTCTATCTTTAAACTAAGTAGTGTTATTTCCCACATTGTGAAACTAACATTCAAGGAATCAATTAACTAAAGGGTCTTGAAACAAGTATCTCATGAAGCTATCGAACTCCCTCTAGATGTTATCTGCCCAATGACTCTCGTAGAATAAGTTCTGTGAAGTTTCAATTTTATGATCACTGCAACACATGCATCTGGAATCCATCTAGATTCCAATGCCTTTAGTTTTCTCATTGGTGGGAATAGCCTAGTTCATGATACTCCAAAGAAGAAAATTAAAATTAATTGGGACCTCTTTCCCCTATAATTTATCACTCCAACTATCATGATTCCCTAGTGCCTGAATCAATTTATGGTACTCTTTAGTTTTAAATACACCCAAAGAGGATCTCATAAAGATTCAAGTATCAAGATCATAATTTATAAGGATTAAGTGAAAAGTTTCTTGATGATCCTTTCTTAAAATAGTTGAAATGAGGGTTAGATGCATGCTCGATTCTCTGGAATTTATATCAGGGGTAGGGAACCCTAAAAATACCAGCTGATTCCTTAACCAGTTCTTATACCAAAAGATGATATCACCTCATACAATGACCCAACACTCATAATTCCCAAGAAGCGAAAGGTGGGATTGAACCGAGCACCAAAGGGCAATTGACTTCCCCTTCTGAAAACCTTTATTGTTCCTATACTTAGAGATGATAAATTTTCCTCATAATGAACCAACCTCAATTTATTCCAATGCATGGATTTCATGGTGTCGCTCAGACTCCTAACATTAATACCTCTATCGCTCACTGGTTTGGAGAGTTTGGCCCATGATGACCAGTGATGTCTTAACTCTGAAATATATTCTAAAATGAACACATACAAGACCTTTTCAATGTTTTAAATAATGGAGTTTGGAACCTTGAGGACCACCATCACATTAAAGGGTATGGGGAGAGAATACTATTAACAAGAATTATCCTTCCTCCAAAAGACAGAAATTTTATCTTATAATTTTTGATGCGGAAGGTAATTTGATCAAAAAAATTATTTAAGTGATGAACCCATAGGATTTGGTTGGAAATTGGCACACCCAGATACTGTATTGGAAAGGATCTCTACATGATACCCAGGTTAGACTCAATATCTCTCACCCTTGTGCAAGAATATATTTCAAAAATAAAAATGATTTTCTTCTCTCTATTAACAAGTTGTCCACTCCAATGACAATAATCACTAAGAACCTTATTAAAACTTCGGATTCAGCATTTAGTTCCATTGATAAAAAATACTAAGTCATTTGTGAACATGAGATGGGTAAAGCCAATGTGATGAGAGCTACTCTGAAAAAGAGTAATAGTACCTTCAAGAATGTTCTCATTGATGTGTATTCTAAGGGAATATTGTGTTAATATGAAGAGACTCTCAGATAAAGGATCCCCCTTCCTGAGACCCCTAGATAATTTAAAGAAACCACAACATTTTCCCATAAAGTAAATTGAGAACCATGGTGTTCAGAAACATCTAAAAATATTTTCAATACTCTCGATAGAGAACCCCATGGTAGCAAGAACTTTTAGAATTAAATACCACTCGATATGGTCATAAGATTTATCCATATCCAATTTAATTGTGATATTGGACCCGATGTCTTTATGATTTGAATCACTGATCTTTTCTTGTGACAAGCCTATGGAGCCCTTGATGTTCCTTCCCTTTACAAAACTATGATTCTCTTCCAATATCCATCTAAGAAGGAATTTTCACAACCTTCTATTCAAAATAGTGTCTAAAACCTTATAATAGAAGTTACATAAACTAATTGGTCGGTAGTGCTTCAAAGAGAATGTATTGTTAATTTCAGGAATCAAAACAAGAGTTGTTTCACTTTCCACATGAGGAATGGACCCCCCCCCCTAAAAAATCATGCACTAAATAAGCAATATTTGACTTAATAAGCTCCCAAAAATCACTTTAAAAGGAACCTATAAAACCATTGGGGCTAGGGTTACTATCTGGATTTAGCACAATGACAGATTCATGAATCTATTTCTCATCTGGGATTGCCTCCAAAAGTGGTTGAAAATGGGGAAAACCACACTGGGGATGGAATTAAAAATCTCAACTTGACCTATTGGATAACCACCCTGCATACAAGTACTTTCCCCTACAAGAAGATTTTTGAAAAAATCTCCAACCATACAACTAACTTCCTCCCTATCATTTGAAAAAGTTATATCTTCCCATCGAATATTTTGCCTTACAATATGGTGTTTTTCCTGTATTCAAGAATTAAAATACGATGTGTTCTTGTCTCATTTGTGCAACCATTTAATCCTAGAATCCTCATGTACTACCCTCTCAAGTTAAAGAAGGCTTTTAGCCAAGAAGTTTTTCTTATGACATAGATCAAAGAATAGGAGCTCATCCCACCCATTTTCCAACTTGCTCTATAAGGACTTGATCATTGATTTAATCTGATCTAAATCATGTATATGAGGAGTTTTATTCTTTATCCAAGTTTAAAAATAATTTTTGATCCATATCATATGATTATAAAAATTAATTCATAGACTCCCATGCACTGGTTGGAGCCACAGATTTTCCACCGCCTACCTAAAACCTAGAATATCAGCCCATATGGTAGAAAATGGAAGTGCGAGTGGAAATCTGTTCTGGTAGTCATCTTCAAAACACCGAAGAGTGATTAGAAGAGACCGAATGAGATAAGATACATTCATATCTAGGAAGGAGTAAATTGATGGAGTGTTAGCCAAACACTGGTCTAGTCTGCTCCATATGTATCCTCTTCCCCATTGGTTATTTCACCATGTGAAGTAGCTACCTATGTAACCCAGATCAAGAATACCCTTACTAGATAAGAAGCTAGAAAAATCTTGACTATCCTCCCACTTAAAAGGACCACCTTCCAATTCTCCAAGGGATCCAAGATGACATTAAAGTCACCTCCCACCACCCATGGTAAACTCCCAGGATCAACTGAAATAAGATATTACCAAAGGGATGATCTTTCATGGACTTCACATTTTTCATAAAAAATCATCATAAGAAAACAATAGACACCTGTAGTGACCCTTATGGTAAAGAACTGATCCTTATCTTACACTAAATCCACGGATACACATGAATTTCAGAAAAAACGGACATGTGTGTTGAGAAGATCAGCATGTAAATGATTGTGAATCTTTATTCTTCTAGTGAAGGTCATTATCCTAGAAAATTTTTTCTTTAGCTCTAGGATAATGACAATATCATCCTTCGAATTGTAAATCTTATGAGAAAGGTAGTTTGTTTTTTCCCCGTGCACCAAGACCTCGGGCATTCCAAAAGGGAAAGAACGTCATTAATGAAATAAGAGTTTATGTGTGGCACCTACAACTGAAGAATCATTTATAATAAAAGTCTTTGAAGCCAAACATTTCAGTTGAGACCTGGTTCTAACACCACTTTAATGAGAGGGAATAGTATAGATGGGAGATTCAGGAGAAACTGCGGGTGAGATGGGGAAAAAATATATGACCTGGTGATTCTCACTATAAAAAGATAAAATATTGGAGTCCATTTACCTAGGAGATCCCAACTGAGGTGGGATTGTAAGATCACCTATAATCACCTCCTTTCCCATTCTTGAAGTAGAATTGCAGCTCAAGAAATTAGCCCTTATCACTTTAGGAGGCCTTTAAACAACTGTAGACTTGCAAGGAAACCCACCTGGATGTTCTTAGAAATAAGTAGAGGATGGTGGAGGCATAAAAAAGTTCATCTTTGAAAGTTCCACCATATGACCCGGGCCCAAAATGGAGGGAGAAGAAGAGCCAGGATCAAAGTAGGGTTGTAGAGATGGTGAAGGAACTATGATAGAGCTATATTCTGGGGCATAGGAGACAAGCTCACTAGAAGTAAGAGAGATCTAAGAAACCATTCCATGATGAGAAACATGTAAAAAGTCCCTTGACTTCCTGCACACAAAGGAAGAATCATCGTGCAATTAGAAGACTGAGAAAAATCTCATCAGAGAAGAAGAAATGATCTTATTCCACCAGTAAAATGAGGTTACCACCCTATGAAATATATGGTCTAGAATGGGGAGAGATCATTCCAACTCGACATAGATCCTTTTGATGGAGGAATCCAACAACTTTGAAGATATTATATCCATACATAGAAAGGAACCTAGAGTATCATTGATGGGTCTGAGGAAGGTAGAGTTATGAAATGGAAGAGGGGTCCCTAGAAGATCAATACAAATAGATGACATTAGATAATCTCACCCAAAATTCACCATATACGATCATATAAAAAGATGAAAATTCAAGATGCCACAGAAGCGAGAGCTTTGATAGTAGGCTTTCATGAAGTCCTCCTTAGAAGAGAGAATAATGAAAAAGGATCTGCGATTTATCACTAAAACTCTAGCTAGAATTTATAGGACCCATGATACAACCAAATTCTAGAACAAATGTAGTAGAGGGAAGTCCTAACCAAAGCGATCCATCAAGTCCCATTAATGAAGAAGCGATGTCACCTCAAAGGCTTTCGTAGGGAAATCAAGTGTTGGAAACCCATCGAGGATACTGGACTCGACTCGATCCAAGGGAACCTCTGAAAAATAAGAAAAATCATCTAAAGAAATAGGTTCCTGATGAAGAAGTATATACTTCATAGAAGGATCATCTTCCACCCCATCTAAAGCTAAATGTTGTCTCGAGACACCGGGAGGAAATAGTTCTGATTTCGGTGGATGAAGCCACGAGAACAATGAACGATCTATAACCAGAAGCACATACACCAGTAGAACCTCTGAAGCATATGTAGATGAAACAATGATTGAAAAAATTGAAAATAAAGAGGTGCGTGCAACACATTCTTTTGCAGAGAAGGAGCATCACCATAGAAAACCACCCGATTTTCCTTTAACTATGGTAATAAAAATTACTAAAGTTAATATTCATATTATCCAAAAATAAAAGGAGTATATTTCCTAAATTTAGACCTTCTGATAAAAAATATAGAATCCATTTTTCAAAATTAAAAATACATAATTGGATAAAATTAATTTAAAATTAATCTCGTCGACGAAATAAAAAAACAGGTTTTTAAAGTGAAAATGTTCAAAAGATTGAAATGTTTTTATATACAAACTCAATGAAAAATTGATTCAAATGACCTAAATTGTATTAAATGACATAAAATTTATCTAATTATACTTTAAAATAATTAAAAATATAACTTAACACTATAAATTATTTAGACAAAAAAACTATTTTCAATTAAAATGCAGTATTTTTCATTATTCATCAAAAAATGAAATTTATCAAAAAAATAAAAAAAATTAAACCAAAGTAAATTTTGATATTCTAATTTCAAATAATAAGTTTATTTTTTTAATATAATTTATAAAATTTTCAAAAACTATATTTAAAACAAGTGTGCCATCAAAAGGCGGCAAAACTGCCTTTTTAGAAAAATACATCTTTTATGCGTAAAATTGGATTTGTTCTTATATCATGTCTAGAAAACATATAAAATAGATTTTAAACATTATATTTAAAAATATATATCATTAATATAATTCAAAAAGAGTTAATTTTTTATTTATTAGTATAAAACATACTTGTGTACATTGAAATAGTTTTTAAGAAAATCATTTCCTTTTATTTTAAAAAGGCTTTTATTTTAATTTATAATTAATTGGTAAAATAATTAAATATATATACATGTGTAAAAAATATTTCCATAATTCAATTAATACTATTTATACCCACCATTCTAATGGATAGGTTATAAAGGTAATATTTAAATAATAATATTTAGTTCTTCATTTAAGCTCGATGTTGTGTGTCATGTATGCTATTTAACATAGTGTTTATTTCTTAAAATCTTGGGATGTTACATTCTACCCCCCCCCCCCCTCCCCACCACCTTTAATAAATTATTTCCTCACAATTTGAACTCATGCTTGGTAACCCAAGTTTGACTATTCAAAATTTCTTTATTGAAATCCCACATGAGAAAAAGGTTTAATAAAAATTCCATTTGAAAAGAGAGAAAGGAAAGTATGAAGATCACCTGAGATAAAAATACTACGTTTCCAAGTATGAAAACATTGATATGGAAGAGAAAACTAACTCTCAAGAACTAATAGGGAGTGATTGAGAAAATGATCATGAAAAAATTAAGCATAATAAAAACATAAATATGTGATGGGTTAAAAGTTCATTAATTTCTTAGTAATAAAAGTAAACATATAACATTTTTATTTTAAGATACTTTTCATAGAGTTTGGGAATTCATTTACTTCTTAAACTAATAATATAAAGAAATATACTTACTTGAAAACTATAGTTTCATCCTTTAATCATTTTCCACCACAAACTCATCTTTTTATCCAAATAATGAGTATTTAAGATGATTTTTTCATGCCTAAACATTAGAATCAAATTTTATGTATCACTAAATCCACAAAAGGATGAAAATATATTCCTCGTGTCTTTATAAATTAACCAAAACCAAAATGGTTAATACAATATAAAATAGAATAAACCTTTATATGATAAAAAATACTTTAATCTCCAAGATTCAACAATAATACCCAAAGTTTAACATAGACCATTAAAAAAATTATTATCCTTAAAAAACCTCAAAAATAACCTTAATATGTTTTAACCTCAAAGGTTATATCATACCTTTCATTTTTTATCCCAAAATGTAATAATCTATAATTACCACAAACTCATAGATCATATAAACTATAAAGGCTGAAAATACCTTTAAACCTATGTCCACCAAAATTAAAGGCATTATTCCTCAATTAACCTTTTCCATATCATAAACATAAGAGTTATATATACCTAAAACATTTATCAAAACCCAAATATTGTCTCCCAAACTATTTTTGAAATACCACTATATAATATTTTCATACATAAACACGTCATTTGTCTTATTCCATAATCATGATATTGAATATGTCCTTATGATTTATCAATATCACTTGTAAAAAATTCTAATCTTAAATCCAAACACCAAAGTCTTCCTTTATTCTATTGATGTCCTCTTTATATTTTATAAGGTAGAACAAATCTCCAAAATAGAAATAGTCAATTCCTTAGTTGTATTCCTCTTGTCTAATAATGTGGATGATTCTATTCTTTGAAATCAAATAAGATAAATACCATAATCTATAGAAATTTTAGAGAAATGGAAAAGTGTCGGATAGATAAAATAGTTTATTACATGTATTTTGGATGCTAAAAAATCTTTCAAGATCATATAAAGAAGCGTTTTCCATGATAGTGATGATTAAATCATCTGAAACAGATAAAAAGTTTGTGTGAGATCCTTCTCCTTCCATCTAGATAAACGATCCTCAATCTATAAAAAATATCAACATTAAAATATGAAATGAATTACGGCATGTTAAAATTAAGATAATACCCATATAATTTCTATAATACTTTAACCATAAAATAATTTATAACTATGTTTATTACCCTCATAAATCCAATCTCCAAATATATCATTAATCACCTCAAAATTTCATAACTTAAATCCTCAAAAAGGTTTCTAAGTCACTGAACTAATGATCAATATTAAAATTATAAACCCATGATGATATCCATAACTCTTAAGAAATAATCCTAATATCCAAAGTTATATAAATCATACTTTGATACCAAATGTAAGGACTTAACCTTAAACATTACATATTATAGTGTTTTTGAACTAGAATTTATATTCTTAAAATTCTTAGGATATTTTCAGTTTAGAGTTTTAGAAAATTAGGAAAAAATCTTACAAATTAAACCCGTACATTACAAGTGTATACTTATACTCACTATCCATTTTTTCCACCAAAAAAATGTCTTTAAAATAAAACATGGCTTCTCTTTATGAAAAATCTTAATAGATTTCTCCTTGATCTCATCCTTGTCCCCACTCTCCCTTAAACCCTATGAAAAATATTTTAAAACATGGGATGAGAAAAAAAATCTCATTAAGAGACATAAAAAGGAGGGAAAATAATTAGTCTATTAATACTTATAAACCCATAATTTTTTTTCATAAAGTTATACTTTTCACCCATAAAACATAATCACTTTATCTTACCTCATGAAATTATAAGTTTCCTATAAAACTCCATAGAAAACATAAATCATAAAGGTAACTTGTGGCATAATTTTCATATCACTATTACATTTACTATAGATCTCACAGCTATATAGGTAGTAACTTTCATGGTTAGATTTGGAATAACCTCCAAAGTATATTCCCTTAATCTATTAGGAGAAACTCTACCGATAAACTCTGTCTCATTGCCCAATGCATTAGAGATATATAATGGGCTCACCCACCCTCATCTTATCATGGAACCACCCATAATAATAAAAAATTACCAATAACTATAACATTAGAATAACACATAAATCCTTAATAGAAGAAAAATAACTTTTCTACTTTCTTATCACTTTTTATTTTTTTTTAAGTTGCGCACTTATAAATGAAAACACTTTATTTGAAAATAAAATTATGAACTAGAAAATTAAGCATAAAAAATTAAAGAGAAATGAATGTGTGAAATTATGTTCATGTCATATATGTTTAAAAATATTCCTTATGGATTTTGTAAAAATAGTTGAAAGAGTAACATAAAAGGATGTTTTTAAAAGAAATCCCCTTACATAAAACTAGAAGAAGATCCCTTTTTTGAAATAATTTGTAAGAAATCAAAAAATTACCATTTTAAAACATTAATTTACATATAAATACATTCATAAAACCTATTTTTAAAATATGGTCATGAAATGGAAATATTTAAAAGAATATATCTTAAAAACATTTAAAATGAGGATTTTTAGTTAAAGTGTTCCTTACAAATATCATATCATTGAAGTGATCATTAATAAAATGAATTGACTATATGTATCCACTATAAATACAAATAAAACAATTGTAAATAAAACATAAATATTAAAAATTCATTTCACACAGAATCTTAGCATGACATAATCAAGAAGTGGAAGTTTAACCTAAAGAATGGAAATTGGGTTAAGAATTATCTTACTAGTTTATAATCAGTCGAATCGTATGCCACATGAAAGTTAAACATTTAAAAAACTATAAATATAATTATAATAAATAAATTCATGATATAAAATTTCAATGTAAATTTAAATATACCTCATAAAATAATATAGGTGTATAACATTAGAATATGGATCAATGAAAGAAAATTGAGACGAAGTCCCTTACCTTGAGTCTGACTCGTCATGTACAATATTTATATTCTTGAAAAATAAACTTAGTTTAATTATTTACTTACTTTATAACCTTTTAAAGTTTATTATTATTTATATATCACTTATTTGCATGTTATAACAATTACTTAATTATTTATGTTCACGTCGGACGTTTTGGTGATATTCGATACTTAAGTCCAAAATGACTTTAATATGATGTAAATAGTCAAAGTGTTTGTTATTACATCATATAAAATATAATATTCATGAAATTAAGATAATTTTTATACATAAATTATAGTTTTAAATCAAACCATTAAGTATGGTTAAGAAAAATAAACTACATTATAATCATGGAGACGGTAAGTCGTACATACGCATGAGTAACGTTTCTATTTTTCAATGATCATTATGGAAATAAGGTAATTTTAATTTTATATTTAAATAATGGTCATAATATCATTAATATAATATTAATAATTTAAATATACTTATATATATCATCCATGTGATGTAGTGATGAAAAATGAATCACAACGCTTCATGGAGGTGATAGTTCACACATACGCACGAACGATGTTATCATTTTCATGTGAATGAAAATTTAAAAACTTAAATGATATATTATTATTTAATAATGATAAATATTTCATTAATATCATATATAAACATTAATTTCTATAATTATAATCAATATTGAGAGACGGTGATGGAAAATTAATTATATCAGTTCGCAAGGTGGTAGTCCACCGTACACACGAACAATTAAATTTTTTCCCATTTTATGGAAGTGGATTTAGATTTAGGTTATGATATTAACATAATAACATACCATTATATTTTTTATTTTGGATTTATTATTTCATAATGGATGAATAATATTTTAAGGAATTTAAGTAATAAATAAAATAGAAATACTTGATTAAAAACGATACCTTTTCTTTGGATAATATTCTTTTCTTAACACCTGAAGACTACTAAGAATTGTGTTATGCTAACTCTAGAATGTGGGAAGGATTATAGAAATGTATTTGGATAGATATTGACTAAAAAAAATAGGTTTTTAAGTGTGAATAGAAGAGGAGGAGAGGTTCTCTTTTATAAGATAGAGGAGGGGTACTCTTAGAATTCTTCAAAATATTAAATTAATATAAATTAATTTTTTATTATGAATCTATCAAAACTGATTTATTTCTAATAAATTGTGATTATGGGTCTAAATAAATTCATATAATTAAATTTAGACATGTTTTTATTATTTTTTAATCCTTATCTTTTGGATTTAACCTCTTTTTAACCCCTTTAACTCTTACCATGACAACTTGGAGTTTTACACTTTAAGGGTTAATATTGTTACAATAAAATGGAAAAAACCATAAATAAATAATTTATGAAATTTTATACCTTATACTAATCAGTTTTTACAATTTTAGGTTTTTAGAAAATTTATATCATTTAATAAAATATTGTTCATTTTAAAATATCATTAATGTGAATTTTGACACTATTCATTACTTGACTTTTTAAAAAAAATCATAACAAAAAGATAAATTATAAACAATTCATATAAAACATCACTAACATGTCAAAGTCGTCTATTAAAATCTTGTATGACATTAATTATCTCAAATAATATTTATTTTAATATTTTTAATACCATTTAATTGATATTTTTATTAATTAAACAATTATTGCATCATTATTGTGTAATCCTTTAAGGTAATTATTTATTTCCTAAAAATTAAAAATAAATTTACATGATAAATTTGAAAATTTTATATTTTAAAATACTATTTATATTCAAATATATCTTCCAAATAACCCTATATTAAAAAAGTTATAGTTATTAAAACATAAGTATGACATCTTTGACTTTTCTTTGAAATAAAATACTATAAAGGGCTTAAAGTCAGCAAAGTGGATCCAATAGGTTATAAAATCATCCCAAGGATAATTTTGGTTGATAATTTATCATCCAATTAAATTAGGAAAATTTTTAGGGTAATTTTATAATATTTATAATATTATTTTTTACCCTTAATTACCAGATTTACCCTTAACTATAGTAATAAAAATTATTAAAGTTACTATTCATATTGTCCAAAAATAAAAAAGTTCAATTTACTAAATTTGTACCTTATGATTCCAGTTATGTAATCCATTTTTAAAAATTCAAAACACATAATTGGATAAAATTAATTTAAAATTAATCTCGTTGACAGAACTAAAAAACAGGTTTTGAAGTAAAAACATTCAAAAGATTGAAATATTTTTATATCCAAATTTAATGCAAAATTTATTCCAATGTGTAATACCCTAACCATATAATCCTATATCCTGTACATTATTTTATTACATTGGCATGATTACAAGGAATCAAATCCAGAAGGACCTATCAGTTTAGCAGTTTTGGAAAACCATATTATATACATGATACCCATAATAAATTGGGAAAATGAAATAAAGCATAACATAAGTAAAATCTCAGAATCATTGAAAATAATTAAAATGATTCCTAACCATAAATAGGTTAAAGTAAACATAATAAGTTTTCACTCAAATTCTCAGTAAGGGTAAGTACAATGGAATAAATAATGAATCAATGAGAACAAATATATATAGTAATGTGAATAATTTAAAAAACATGTCATTCAAATAACTGGATAAGGCATAATCAATAAGACATGTTAAATAAATTTAAAAAATTTAATTTAATAAATAATATGAGAATTAAATTCATTTATAGATAATGTCAAAGAAATAATCTCATGGATAATAATAATAATAATAACTAAATTCTCAATAGAGGAAATGCTTAATTATTGGATGTCATGTTTCCTAGGTACATAATAACTTTACCGTCAAGACCTTTCACAAGATAGTTTAGTATATCAGGTATAAACTCATCTAATTTTTCCATTTGATTCATCTCATGAGACTACTAGTGAATCAAGGGGCTTACTTTAAACATTCCACAACCCTTGTCGTACTAGTACAAAGTATTCTTCATATATCGAATAATCGATTTAAAAAATATTTTAAATCAAAGTATCCCATACCACTTTGAAACATTTTAAAAACCTAAATATAATGAGATTTATTATATTATATATCAAGGTTATTATAAATAAACCACACATAATAAATAAGTGATGAATAATGATTATATCTTATAGAAGTAAAAGTGAGATGAGAAAATCCTTATCGCACACTTCCTTTTTAGTTTTACGTGCTTTAAACTTCTGTATAATGGTTTAAATCGTGTTATTAATTTATATAATAACCTTATTCATATTTATAATATCATATATTATCTTATTATATTATTTTATCACCCATTTTTTAATAATCATTCATCATTTTCTCTATTTTGGGTGTTAATTGCCTAGTTTTTCGAGTATATTTTGGTTTGTTACCTATTGTTCCTATTAATTAGATCATGATTTTATCATATAAATAATGAAAAATATAATTTAAATATCATATATATTTAGTATATATGTATTTATAACAATCCATAAAATTTGTAGATAATAAATGAAATGCACTGTTTATGGCGACGATAGGTCATACGTACGCACGAATGCTACTTCCATTTCTTTGTCATATTAAAAGAATGAAAGTAAATGATATATATATATATATATTATAATTAAAGTAAAATATTTATGTATTATATTTCACATATTATTATTTAACCATTCTTAATAAATTCCATGTAAATTTTGAATGAATCACGTCGCCTTGAGGAGACGGTAGTCCACACGTCAACAAACGATGTTATCGTATCCCCACAATATAGAATGCATGAAGGTATGTGTTATATAATAATTAAATAATCACAAATACATTATAAATATCATATATTCAATATATAAACTATAAATAAATCATTATTTCCAACCTTTAAAGGTGGTAAATGGAAGAATGGACAACATTGGTTCACGAGGCGGTAGTCTGTCGTACACAAGAATGATGATTGTGCATCCCATTTGATGGATGTGTGTGAAAGTATAGGTAGAACTATTATAATAACAACATATAAATATATTTAAGATAATGAGATTATTATATAAGTATGAAACAAGAATAATTTAATGGTTTGAGAAATAAATAAAATGAAAGTGATCGTTGAAGAATGTTACCTCATTTTCAGTTAACTCCTTTTGGTTTATACCAAAAGACTTCCTTGGTTGGATTTATGCCCAAAGGGAGGATTATAGGATTAGGATATGTAATTTGGTGGATTATTTGGTCAGGTTTTATATTAGATATAATAGTCAAAGTAGTGTGAGTGAGGGAGGAGATTCCCTTTTATAATTGAGGTGAGAGGCACTTTTAGAAACTCTCAAAATATTAAATCAATATAAATTAATGTTCAATTAAAATTGACTCAAAAGTGATTTATTTATAATATAATGTGGTTATTGGTCAAAATAATCTCATAAAATAGTTTTTATACATGTTTATTTCACTTTATTTTCCTTATCTTTTAGATTTAACCCTCAGTTAAACTCTTTAACTCTTACCGTGACAACTTGGATTTTTACTCTTTAAGGGTTAATATAATTTCTATAAAATAAAAAAAAGAATAATAAATGATTCATGGATAAAATTTTCAACCTTATATCAATAATTTGGCTGAAGTTTATATTTTTATGAATCTTATATCATTTAATGAAATATTATTTATTTTAAAATATCATTAATGTCAATTTGATACTATTCATTACTTGAATTTTTTAAAATATCATAAAAATATTATATCTTTAAAAAACATTTAATATATCAATAATATGTATATTTAATCTATAAAATTATTGAATGAAATTAATTATCTCAAATTATATTTATTTTAATATTGTTAATATCACGTATTTGATATTTCAATTAATTAAAAAATTAGTACATCATCATTTTGTAAGCCTTTAAGAAAGATATTTATTTAGTAAAAATTAAAAATAAATTTACATGATTAATATAAAAATTTTAGATTTTAAATTAATATTTATAGTCTAATATATCTTCTGAATAACCACATATAAAAATGTAATATTTATTAAAAAATGAGTAGGTCGTATTCGACTTTCCATAAAATAAAATACTAAAAAAGGATTAAAGTCATCCAAGTGGCTCCAAGAGGCCGTAAAATCAGTACTAGGATGTTTTTTTCAATAATAACTCATCCAATAAAATTATTACAACTTTTAGGATAATTTTATAATATTTATAATATCATTTTTACCCTTAATTACTCGATTTACCTTTAACCATGTTAATAAAAATTACTAAAATTAGTATTCATAATATTCAAAAAAAACATATTTACATAATTTGGACCCACTAATTCCAAATATGAAATCATTTTTTCAAAAATCAATACATATAAGTTTTAGTGATTAATTTAAAATTAATCTCATTGATGGAATAAGAAAACGGATTTTCAAAGTGAAAATGTTCAAAAGATTAAAATATTTTTATATCCAAATTCAGTGTGAAATTGATTCCAATGAATAGAATTAGATTAAAAGATACAAAATTGATATAATTATACTTTAAAAAATTAAAAATATAAATTAACACTATAAATTATTTAGATAAAAAAGTTGTTTTCAATTAAAATGCAATATTTTATCACTATTCATCAAAACATGAATCTTATCAGAAAAATACCAAAAATTAAACCAAAGTAATTTTTTATATTATTATTTAAAATAATAAGTTTATTTTTTCAAATAGAATTTATAAAAGTGTCAAAAAATATATTTAAAACAAGTGTGTCATCAAAAGATGACAAAACTTCTTTTATAAAAATATAGGTTTTTACGTATAATATTTGGTTTGTTCTTATATAATGTCTATCAAATATATTGGATGAATGTAAAAATATTTGATTTAATATATAGCATATAAATTTAATATATATATTCTCTAAAAGTTTTAGAATTTAATTGACTATGAAAAACGTGACTAAATAGTGTTTTGTTCAAACCCATTGTTGCATGCATTATAAGCTATCAACAAAATTAAATTTATTCTAAAAGTAAAATATGGTAAAGTATTGGGTTTTTACATTCTTCCCTCCTACAAAAATTTCTTCCTCAAAATTTTAGGGGTTTCACCTTAAAAAATATGTGTGTATTTATCCTTTATAGAATCTCTAGTTCCAATGTTGCTTCTTCCATTTTGTGATTTCTACAGAGTGCCTTTACCAGATGAGTCATATGATTCCTCGATACTTTCTCTCTGGTATCAAGAATATGGATGGGTTCTTCATAGTACGAAAGGTTAGGTTTCAAATCTATTTCATCATAGGTGAGCACATGCGTTGGGTCAGGCATGTACTTCCTTAGTAGTGATATATGAAACACATCATGTACTTTTGAGATATTTTGTGACATTTCAAAATGATAAGAAACAACTCAAACCCTTTAAAGAATCTAAAAGGGTATGATGTACCTGTGAATCATTTTCCCTTTCTTACTGAACCTTATAACACCCTTTAGTGGATATACTTTCAATAAAACATGATCTACCAATTTTAACTCTAAACCTTTACTCTCGTTATTAACATAACTCTTTTTCCTACTTTGAGTTGATTTAATATGATCCTGAATAGACTTTACCTTTATCATTTTCTATTCAACAAGTTATGGTCCTATGAGTTTCCTTTCACCAACATCATCCCAACAAGTTGTATTGCAAAATATCTTTTCATATAATGATTTATAGGATGCCATTTGAATACTTGAATAGAAACTATTATTATAGGAAAACTATACCAATGGTAGGTACTGATCCCGTATACCTTCAAAGTCAAGTGAACAAGATCTCAACATGTCTTCCATTGTTTGAATTATTCTTTCAGACTATCCATCAGTTTGAGGATGGTAGGCAGTGCTCAATTGAAGATCATTATTTAGAGCCTTCTGAAGACTCTTCTATAATTTTGATGTAAAATAGAGATCTTGATCAGACACAATCAATAGAGATGCACCATTAAGTATTAAAAATTCTTTAATATATAGTCTTTCTAGGAGTTCAAGAGGTAAATATTATCTTATAGCAATAAAATTTTCTGATTTGGTAAAGTGATCAATAATAACCTATATTACATCATTCCTTATAGGAGTCCTTGGTAGTCCCATGAAAAAGTCCATAGTAATTTTATCCCATTTCCACATAGGAATATGAAGAGGTTGTAGGACTCCTTTAGGATATGTCTTCACAACTTTCACTTGTTGAAAAACCAAACATCTCAATACATAATCACAATTCCCTGCTTCATGTTATCCCAAAAAAAATTCCTTCAAGTACCTATAAATCATTGTGCCACCAGAGTTTATAGATAAATTTGAACTATGAGCATCGTCTAAAAATTTCCTTTTTAGCTCAGGTATAGACAGAACACATAGCCTCTTTCCAAATTTTAAAACTCCATCTTCACAAAAAAAAAATTGTTAATTTTACTTTGTTCACACTTTTAATATTCTTATGAAATTTCTCTTCATCAGATTGATAATTCTTTATCTTCACTAATTAAGATGGTTTTTCAATCATTTGAAAAATTATTGATGTCTCCTCTTCCTTATAAATTCTCATATCCATATTTACTAGATCTATGAACATTGGATCCTTCTCGATCCTCATTTGGGTTAAAACTCCATGATCCTTCATAATCAATGCATATTATACCTTATTTTCTTTCCCTAAGAGGTAGTGTATTGAGAAATCATAATCCTTGAGTATCTAGAACCATCATCTTTGTCTCATGTTGAGATCTTTCTATGAGAATATTTATTTCATACTTTTATGATCTGTGTATATCTCACATATTTCACCATAAAGATAATGTCTCCATATTTTCAAAGATAATATTACATCTACTAGCTTAAGATCAGGGGTTGGATAGTTCTATTAGCGAGTCTTCAATTTCCTTGATTTATATGTGATAACTTTTTCATTTTTCATTAGGACACAACCAAGTCCCTTATTCGAGGAATCACTATATATTATAAACCAATCACTTCCAAATGGTCGAGTCAAAATTGAAGAATTGACTAATATTCTCTTTAGTTCATCAAAAAAATCATCATATTCCCTTTTCCAAACAAACTTAACCCATTTACGTGTAATCTTGGTTGATGGATTAGCCAATCGGGCAAAATTATGAACGAATCACCGATAGTAACCTACCAAACCAATGAAATTATGTACCTCGGTTATGTTTTTTGGTATAGGTCATTATCTGAATGCCTTTATCTTTGTAGGATCAACTAATATTCCATCCTTAGAGATAGTATGACCAATAAAAGGAACTTCATGAAGCCAGAAATCACACTTGCTAAATTTCCCATATAACTCTTCCCTTTTAAGAGTCTTAAGAATGATCTACAAGTGATTATCATGATCCTCATAGATTTTAAAATATACTATAATATCATCAATTAATACCACAAAAAATCATCAATATGTTCCTTTAATACTCTGTTCATTAGGTCCATAAAACATAGGGTTCATTTTTCAATACAAATGGAATTAATATAAACTCTTAATGTTCATAACTCATCTGAAAAGTTGTCTCCAAAATGTCTTCCTTCTTTAATCACAATTGATAATACCTAAAATGAAGATCAATATTTGAAAAATATTGGGCTCTGTGAAGTTGATCAAATAATTCATCAATGTAAGGTAGAGGATACTTTTCCTTTATTATAATAGCATTTATTTCCCTATAATCAATGCACAACCTCATGGATCCATATTTCATCTTAATAAAGAGAACATGGGGTCCCCATGGTGAAACACTAGGGTGAATAAATACCTTATTACCCAAATCCTCTAGTTATTTATTCAACTCCACTAAATCCATAGTGTCCATTATATAGGGATTCTTTGATATTGGACTTGCAATGAGGATTAAATCAATGGAAAATTTAACTTCACACCCTAGGGGATATCTTAGTAATTCCTTAGGAAATATATCAATGTATTCCTATGCAATAGGTACATCCTCAATTTGAAGACTACCTTCTCTATCACTTGATGTTGTTTTATCTTATTTACCAAGAATTTTATTTAGTAGAGATATCGGGGGTGGATCTAGATAAGAATCAGGTGATGAAGTTTATTATCTAAAGATAATGTATTTTACATCTTCCTCACAAATCATAATTTCTTTCTTATTACAATAAATTTTTTCATCATATTTTTAAATTCAATCCATACCAAGGATTATATAAAATTTAACCATATGTATGATGATAAGGTCAGTAAATAAATCATTTTTATGTGTAATAATGGGGATATCTCATCACATCTTTGTTATAATGATACTTCCCTTAGGATTTTTGACTAACAACTCCCTTGTTAAATCAAAAGGAAAATGTCTAATTTTCTTAGAAAAATCGGTAGTTATAAAAGAGTGTGATGATCCAAATTCAAATAAATCATTATAAAAATTTTAATATAGGATTAATTTACCTTCCACCACATCATTGGGTACTTCTACCGTAGTTGTAGTGATTGCATAATCTTGGAAATCTTCCATTTTCCTCTTCTGTAGTAGATTACCTTAATGCTTAGGGAATTTGTTTGCATAGTTCCTCATCTCATTGTAGTTGTAACACTGAATATCAGTGTTTTACTTCTTCCCTTTTAATTAATTGATATTAGAACCCATTTCTATACACTTATAACAAACTCCCATGCCTTTTAGGCATTTCTCTGGGTGACTCTTTCCACAGTTATCACATGATGGATATTTTGTCTTCTTCTTCTTTTAATCATTCCATTTCTATCAGAGTTTAAGTGACCTATTATTCTCTTGATTCCCCTTTAATATATTGATTCTATAAAAATCCTTATACCTCTTTATGGAACATAAAATTGTTTTATCATATGATGAAAATGTCTGAGAAACTAGTACCCTTTAGATATTTGGTTTAAGACCTTCAAAGAAGTGATCAATCATGCACTCTATGTTGTGTATATAATATGTAACATACCTAGATAACCTTATAAAGGTAGACTCATAATTTTCAACACTCACTCCTTCTTTTTGATTTAAGATAAGTAACTTCATATTTATCTCAATTTTTTGATCATGAGGGAAGTATTTATCGAAGATTGTATCCTTAAAAGTTCTCTATTCCATGAGTTTTATTTCTTCCTCCTCCCTAGTATTCTAGATTAGGGACCACCATTGATCAGCATCACTTTTGAGATAGTATATTGTGAGTGTAACCTTTTCCATTTCACTATATCCTATGTTCGTGAATATCTTCTCTAGAACTTAATCCATTGCTCATATACAGTTGGATTAGTAATCCCACTAAATGATGGGGGCTTTAGTCACACAAAGTGATCCAGCATAGGAGATTCTCTATTTGGGATAGGTTTCTCCATTCAGGAAAGTTTATTTTTTATAACCTGATTAAGCTACCCTATTATAGACATAATTTTCTTCATTCCAATACCATTTGTATTGGTTTCCTTAGTAGATAAACCTATGTATTTACCATGAGTATTGATACCATTTTTTCCTTCCAGATTTCATTTCTAAATAATGGAATATACTAGATTAGCTCATAAAATCATGAATTTTAAATCATAATGTATAATTCCAAACATGGTGTAGCACTTGAAATAAATTAAAATTTTATACATCATAAATATTAGAATCAAAATATTTGGTTTCTTTAGGGACATCTTTACTTTTAAATCTCCCATAATGGTTTATAAAGAAAATGTGAATTATCCTAAGTGTATCCCATAGGAGTGTCAAACTAGGTGTGTAGTAAGGCTCATTTTCATTGTTAGGACTGATATGATAAGGATAATTATCATATTCAGGTATTTTATTTTGTTTTCAAGGAAATATAAAATAAGGAAAAATCACCTCACTTTTTTTGGTGAAAACTGAACTGACCATCGTATTCAGAAAATTAGACTCGTAATGCATAAGAAAGTCCATCAGATTGGAAATATGTTATCTGGATGAAAATATTCATCAGAATCACCTCAGGTCTAGAATGGAAGAGAATATCATAATGAGGTATTGTTTCTAAGTCTTTTTGACTTTGATAAAAATATGATGATGCTTTTCTATTTTGTATTCCTTATAAATCATAAGGAAGTTGTAAAACTTATGATGCAAGATTGATAAAATAAAGGGGAGAAAATGTACTTCCAATTGTAATCATGCCAATCATATTTAGACTGAGAAGGAATGAAAGATGTTGATAGAAGATAAGGAAGTTACTATAATTTACTTGGTAAGTTAGACAATGCTAAAGATGATCTTCAATGTATTAAAAGTCATGAAGGAAGTCATGATACTTACTGAAAGTTTTAAAAATATGAAATTTGGTGAAGCCAAATATTTCTGGTCTCAAGATCATCATAATGAGTTTATCGGGTGCAGATTTATTTAAAGGTTTAGGAGGTTGATCATAATGAAGGAGTTGGTTTTTAGTCAGACCAAAAGATAAAATATTTAAATCATCATATAAATAAGTTGACGTGTTTTGTAATCAGAAAAGAGAAAGAAGTTGATTGTTGAAAGTTCATTGGTATCTTTTTTAGAAAATAAAGAAGTTTCTGAAGTTGAATCTATTTATACCGATCCATTAGATTCAATATACCATAATAATCATCAGAGGATGAATTTTTTTCATCAAGATATGTTGAGATCAATGATAAATAAAATAATTAAAAGTTGTTGGAGCTGATTCAAAAAGAAATAATTAGAGAGTGGTCAATAATGAAGTCAACCATTTCTCATCAATATGATTTGTTGATTGAGTTAATTGAAAAATAAAGTTTTTAATTTATTTTCTAGGTGGTTCAAGATAAAAGAAGAAGAAGAATATACTGTTTTACATTTTTCTTCATTGTAATGAGGCAGATCAAAATGATAATCAGAATTGGAATCAGACCTGAGTTTTGTTAAGTTTGGAATCTTACTTGAAGAGTTTGAAGGATATAAAAAAATTGTCAAGGGGAATATTGAATTTCAAAGAATATGCTTGCTTTTGTTTTCATCAGTCGGTACAGGGAATCATAATGAAGAAATATTATTGGGAAAATTGGAATCATACTGAATTTTGTTAAAAAAACTCATAATAGAGCTGAAGTTATTAGAATATTAGATAATAATTGAGAAGCATTGAAAAAGTCATAAATGCATTAAGAATTCAAGGGAAATAGAGATTCGATAAATTTGGTTAAGTGGGAAACATTTTCATAATCCCAACCAAACCACTTTTTTGGTGACTATAAAAGGATAAGTACTTTTTACTTTCCTTACACAAGTACTATATAGAGACAAGCTTCGAATTTATAAGGAGAAGAAGAATCCAGATTGAGTATTCTTGAAGAATTTTTCCAGAAATAAGAAAACATAGGAGAAGAGACAAGATCATATTTATTTGGTCATCATATTGAGTTGAATCATTAAAATGGGAAAATCATATTAGGATTTCCGGACTGAAGAAGAAGTAGTGAAAAAAAAATTTAACAGTATTCTCATAGATCTATATATTTTTGTATTGAGTAATCAGACTGGTAAAATTGGATGGGGAAATCAGAATGAGTGTAATTATGAAGTCCAGGAAGTTCTTACCAGCTTCTAGGTAAGAAAGTGAAGATTTTTTTTGAAAGATTATATTTTTTAAAGTTGATCAAGAAACACTATAACATGTTTGTTACAACAACTTTATTATATCATTTCATGCTACTTGAAGAACATGCACTATTGTATTGATCATAGTTCTACACAAGTGTAAGTGCATATCCTAATTAATATATTCCACAAAAAAAGGATTGTTTTCTAGTGTATTATGAGATATTGGATTATTTCCAAACCATACCATGGACATAGCTACACTTTTTGAGTAGTGAACCTTGTAAATTCTTATTCTCCTGTAGAAGTGTGTTTGAATTGTTTTCAGTAAGGAAGTAAATCTTTAACAGGGGGAAAAGTTTGTTTCATAAGTAAGGAAACATAAAAGAAAAAGATATCACTGATCCCCCCCAGTGATACAATGATCTTGACTGGGCAATTATAATTGGTATCAGAGATGAAGGTTACATTTGTTTATTCTTTACAATTTTTAATAGAATTTGATGGAGAATTTGAATTGTGTCAATAGTAAAGGTATCCCAATTTTTTATGGTAAGAAACTTCATATATAGAAAGATATAATGTTTCCATATCTTATGTCTATTGGGTATGATGTTCTTGAAGCTTCAATAGATATACTTCCTCCTATTAATGAAAAATTTCCTCTTACATCTGTTGATAAGAAGAATATTGAGAATGATGGAAGGTCCAAGAATTCTTTACTATCATCACTTTCTAAAAGTAAATTCTTAAGATTGAAGGGTTTTTCCACATACAAAGGTATATGGGATAAGTTTAAAAACATATACAAAGGAATTATAAAAGTGAATAAGGTAAAGTTGCAAGTTTAGAGGCTGAATTATGAAGATCTCAATATGGGTGAATATGAATCAGTTAGTGTCTTCTTTACTAGGGTGAATGAAATTTTCAACACTATCAGATTTCTTGGTGAAAAGTTAAAATATTATATAGTTTTTGAAAAGATATTTAGAATCATTCCTCACAAGTTTGATGCTAAAGTTTCTTCATTGGAAGATATAGATCCTTTATATTTGGATGATTTTCATATTACTCTCATCACTTATGAAATGAGAAGGGAGAAATCTATGAAAAGCAAAAGAAAAATTTGATAGAGAAATGTCTTTTAAGGATACCAAGAAAGATAATTAAAAGAAGATTCTTATTAAAGAAGAATCTGGTGGTTCTAATTCCAAAAATGAGGTATATAAAAATCTTGATAAATTTTTTATCCTTGTTTTATAAAAATGTGAGAAGAGGTATAGGTAAATATAAAGGGAAGCTTCCCTTAAGATGATTTGACTGTGGATTTCTTGGGCATTTTGTGGATAATTTTCCTCAATGAAATAAAAAATAGGATGATGAAGAAGGTGATAGAAGGTAGAGAATATCATATAATAAACTGGGTGATAAGGCTAAGTCTTTTTTAAAAGGTAAATATAAAAAGTTCTTCAAATCAAAAAGAAGAAGTCTCTTATCTAAATATGATGAAGAAGAAGATAGTGAATCTGAATCCAAAAATTATAATGAGAAGGTTGAGAATACTTTTATTGCAATAGTGAATAATGAATATTTTGGAAGTAGTAGTTCTGAAGAAGAAGAAACTCTATTAGAATATCATCTGAAAGAATAATTGGAAGAATGACTCAGAAAGATTGGAAGGAAAGAGAAAGAAATCAGGAAGTTGAAAAATGAAAGTTCTTCAAAAAAATCAATAATGTTTTCCTGATGATAAATTTAAGCTGGTGAAAGAAATTGATGATTTGAATAAATCACTTGAGGGATAAAAGAATCATAACAGACATCTAGAATTAAATCTCAAGAAAAAATAACAAGAATAAGAACTTATCCAACAAAAACTTTCTAAATCTGAACATAGGAATACAAGTTTCAAAAACTCTATCTCAGAAGTTGGTGAAAGTTTTGGTAAGGATGAACCTGAGAAGGATCAGCAAAATTTACCTTCAAAGGTTTAAAATAAAGATGGAAATGTTTCTAAAAAGAAGAAAGATGATAAAGTTATGTATGATTCCAAGACTCACAAAGTTAAAAAATCAGAAGTTACTAAAAAAATTGAGTCTGAAAAGGTTTCTATTACTTCTGTTTTTGATAAGCCTGAAAATAAAACCAATCTGAAAAGGAAGATTCTGGTTAAAAACATAAAGGTTGGTGGTCAATAAATTTTTTATAAGAAATATGAAAAGGTTTCTGAGAAACATGTTCATAACTATATGCAGTATAAAATTTTTAAAGGAAAATATTCCTTTTATGGGTACTATTGGTATTGTGGTAGATTCAGACACATGGAAAATATGTGTTGGTTTAACCAAAAACATTACTATCATTCCACAAGTTATATAAGTCAAAGTTTTAGGGGGATTCAATCACCTCAAAGGAATAAGAAGGATGTTCTAAAGAAGTCTGAGAAGGTTTTTTTAAAGAAACCTGAGAATTGTTTCATAAATCTATCCATTTTTATGTGCTAAAAATTTTAAGGAAGCATGTAAATAGGGGGAGTTGTGGGTAATATGTGAATCCAGAAATGTAAGTGTGTGAACTATTCTAACTATTTGTTAGATTGGTTGTAGAAAAAGAAAAAAAAATTAATATTAATGTTGAATATGTGGAAAAGAAAAGTTTTTATACCTGAAAATTTAAGGAAGAGAAGAAAGTTGTGAATAAAAGATGAGGAGGATTTCATGATCACTACTTTTGGACAACATGGTCTTGATGTTAATGATTATTATTTCTTATAATGAGTTAGCTCGCGTAGGCTTAGAAATTTTTATAAGTAATCCATAGATTGAGGTTACAAAGTTCAGTGATTTATGAATCTTGGGTTGACAACAAAATTCAAAGGGGGATATTTTTAAGACTGATATGATAAGGATAATTATCATATTTAGGTGTTGTATTTTATTTTCAAGGAAATATCAAAGAAGTAAAAATCCCCTCACTTTGTTTTTGGTGAAAACTGAACTGACCATCATATTCAGAAAATTAGACTCACAATGCTTAAGAAAGTCCATCGGATTGGGAATATGTTTTCTGGATGAAATGGTTCATTAGAATCACCTCGAGTCTGGAATGGAAGAGGCGATCATAATGAAGTGATGCTTCAGAGTCTGCCTGACTTCAATAAAAATCTGACGATGCTTTTTTATTTTGTATTTCTCACAAATCATAAGGAATATGTAAAACTTTTGATACAATCATGATTAAAGAAAGGGGTAGAAAATGTGATGTTAGTCATAATAATGTCAATTGTATTCAGGCTGATAAGGAAAGAAAGATTTTGATGGAAGATAGGGAAGTTACAATACTTCCCTTGGTAAGTCAGACAATTCTAAAACTGGTCTTCAACATATTCAAAGTCATTAAGGAATTCATGATACTTGCTAAAATTTTAAAGAATAAAAAAGTTGGTGAAGTTGAATATTTTTTGTCTCAAGATCATCGTAATGAGTTTACCTAATGCAAATTTGTTTAAAAGTTGAGGAGTTTGATCGTAATGAAGTTTTTGGAATTTATTCAAACCAAAAGACAAAAGATTTAAATCTTTAGATAAAGAGTTTGATGTGTTTTGTAATTATAAAAGTGAAAGAATTTAAGTGTTGAAATTTTATTGATATCATTTTTAGAAAAGAAAGAAATTGTTGAATTTGAAGTTGGTCATACCGATCCATTGAATTCAGTATACCATTGTAATCATTAGAGTCAAAATTATTTTCATCAGGAGATGTTGGGACCAATGATAAAGAAAATAAGTCAAAATTGTTGGAGTCGATTAAAAAATAAAAAATAAGAGACCGATCAACAATGAAGTGGACCATTTCTCATAAAGATTATTTTTTTTTATTGAGTTAAGTGAAATGGAAAGTTTTGAATTTCCTTTACAAGTGGTTGAAGAGAAAAGAAGAAGAAGAATCTATTGTTTTACATGTGTCTTCATCTTAATGATTTAGATAACAATGAAAATAAGAATTAGAATTGGACTTGAGTTTTATTAACTTTACAATCTTTCTTAAATATTTTGAAGGAGATACAAAAGTGTTGTCAAGGGAGAGCTTGAAGTTCGAAGAATATTCTTTCTTTTTTTTATCAGTTGGTATGGTGAATTGTAATGAAGAAATTGTATTGCGCAAATTTTAATAGAAAATCAAAATCGGACTAAAGTTTTTTAAAGAATTCAGAAGCGAGATAAAGTTATTAGAAGATTAGAGAATAGTTGAGAAGCATTGAATAAGTCATAAATGCATCCTAAATTAAAAGGAAATAGAGATTCAAGAAATTTGGTTGAGCAGGAAAAATTTTTAGAGTCCTGCCCAAACCACTTTTGGGTGACTATAAAAGGAGAAGTACTTTCTACTTTCCTAACACAAGTACTGTAGAGAGATAAGATTTTAATTTATTTAGAGAATAAGTTTCTATATTGAGTATTCTTGAAGAATTTTGTCGGACAAAAGAAAACATAGGAAAAGAGACAAGATCATATTTAGTTGGTCATTGTATTGAGCTGAATCATCAGATTGGGAAAATCGTATTGGTATTTTCAGACTGAAGAAGAAGTAGTACAGAATTGTTTCAGTGGTATTCTGACAGAGCTATATATTTTTTCTATTGAGAAATCAAAATGGGAAAATCATACTAGGAAATCATATTGGGTATAATTATGAAGTCCAAGAAGTTCTTACCAGCTTCTGGGTAAGAAAGTGAAGATCTATTTTGAAATATTATATTTTTGAAAGTTGATAAAGAAGTACCATAACATGTTTGTTACAAAAACTTTCTTATATAATTTTGTTCTACTTGAAGCACATGCACTATTTTATTGGTCATTGTGTTAAACAAGTATAAAGGAATATCCTACTCATTGTATTCCACACAAAAGGATTGTTTTCTAGTGGATTGTGTGGTATTGGATTATTTCCAAACCATACCAAGGATGTAGCTGCTCTTGTTGAGTAGTGAACCTTGTAAATTCTTGTGTTCCTATGGATGTGTGTTTAAATTATTTTTAGCAAGGAAAGAAATATTTAACAGGAGGAAAAAGTTCTTCCATAAGTAAGGAAACATAAAATAAAATGATATCACTAATTCACCCAATCCCCCTCTTAGTGATACAATGATCCTGACTAATAAATTATTGTCATGTACTAGGTTATGCTCGAGTCATGACCAACGCACCTTTTTGAAGTAGTTACACCTAGGTACATTTGTGCAAAAACCACGTCCACTTATAGTATCCAAATTGGGATTTACTTCTAGGAAGACCCGCATAATCTCTACCTTATCAAAATTCTATGATGTTCTTCTATACTTATCCTTAAGTCTATCACAGGGTTATTTTCCCTAATCTAAGTTTTCTAAATCTAGTTTCCAAGGTTGCTACTAAACTTTCTCTGATACCAACTGTAACACCCCGACCCCATAATCTTGGAGTTGATGCATTATTTTATTACATTAACATGATTACAAGGAATAAAATCCTAAAGGACTGAACAGTTTAGCAATTTCAAATAACTAGATTACATGCATGATACCCATAATGCATTGGGAAAATAAAATAAAGTAAGTAAAAACTCTACATCCTTGAAACTCATTCAAAGTATTTCTATTCATAACCTGGGGAAAAGAAACATAATAAGAGTGATCTCAAATTATCAGTATGGTTAAGTACAATGGAAGCAATAATGAATCAATGAGAACAAATCTATATGGTAATGTCAATAACTAAAAACACATGTAATTAAAATAACTGGAAAAGGCATAATCAATATGACATGGTGAATAAATGAAACGCATTCCATTTAATAAATAAGATGAGAATGAAATTCATCCATAGATAATTTCAAAGCAATAATCTCGTGGATAATAATAATAATACCTGAATTCTCAATAGAGGAAATGCTTAATTATTGGATGTCATGTTTCCTAGGTACATGGTACCTTTACCTTTCAGACCTTTCACAAGACGATTTAGAATATCCGGTAGAAACCCATCTGATTTTTCCAACTGATTTATCTCATGAGACTACCAATGCATTGAGAGTCTTACTTTAAACGTTCTTCAACCTATGTTTTACCAGTCCAAAGCATTCTTTATATATCAAATAATTTATTTTTTTAAAATATTTTAAATAAAATTGTATCATATCACTTTGAAATATTTGAATACCATGAATACAATGAGATCTATGATATGATATATCAAGGTTAGTATACATACACCACGCACAAGAAATAAGTTGTGAATAAGGATTATATCTCATAGAAGAAAAAGTGAGATGATAAAATCCTTACCACACACTTCCTTTTTAGTTTTACGCATTTTAACCTCATGTATAATAGTTTAAAGCATGTTATTGATTTATATAATAACCTTATTCATATTTATGATATCATATATGATCTTATTATATTATTTTATAACCTTTTTATTAATAATATTTCATCATTTTCACTTTTTTGATTGTTAATTACCTAGTTTTTTTAGAATATTTTGATTTGTTACATGTTTTTTCTATTAATTAGATCATGATTTCATCATCTCTAGAATTTAAACCATGATTTAAATATCATATATATTCAGTGTATATGTATTTAGAACAACCCATAAAATTTGGAGGTAGGAAATGAAATGCATGATTTATGGAGATGGTAGGTCATACGTATGCATGAATGCTACTTCAATTTCTTTATTGTATTAAAAGAATAAAAAGTAAATGATATATATATATATATATGTGAATATTATAATTACAGTATCATATTTATTTATTATATGACATGTAATAACCTGCCTAATCTCATTGTCTTGAGAGTACAACAAGTCATTACCTGGCCTTAAGCGACATCCCCAAGACGCCAAAGGATGGCAGTAAATGATGAAGGGTTTCAAAAGAAAGTCAAGGATGATTTACCCTTTAAGAAACAAACCAAAAAACACACAATAAAAACCAAACAACCATTGTATGATGCATGATAAAAAAACAAGGCAATTCGACCACATTAATAAAACAAGTCAACCAAAGTGCACAACAGTGGAAGATAACCAAACATCAAAGTACACAGCAGAAAACAACTATAGACTCTAGGAAGATCAGAAGACTCCATGCTCCACTAGCTCCAAGCTCCAACATCACCAAACATCCCAAGTCTCATGAAGTGGTACTAAAAATGTGAGACATGTTACCTTTTCCCATGTCCCAAAAGATAGCATCTGAAAAAGCAAAAGTGCCAAAATAGGGGTGAGTATAAAACTCTATAGGTTTTACCCAATTACTTCCCTACTCACGCCACTAGTATAGAAGATTTAGCAACATTTATATAAAACAATTTATACAAAACAATTTCTCAAAACAGTTTATAACTAAATATAAACAAGTTTCCAAAACCATTTATAACCAAAAGCATACAAGTGTGATTGAAACCAATTTTTCCAGAAAGTTATTTTTATAGAAAAATAACTAAAAAATCTTTAAAACCATTTCATAGTATCCAGTTTTGGCATACCCAACCATTCCACAAACCCATGCAACCAACCATGCATGATACATTATGACAGTTCCATACTCATGAGTAGTTTCTCATCGATCTACAAAGTCATCACAAGGTAATTGTTTCTCATGTGCCATTAACCCTTTGGAACCGAGCACAAGGTCATATTTCAACCAAGCCCTATATATTCAATATGAATACGCACACACCAATATGACCAAGTAAAATGCCAAAACACCTCTTCAATAAAACATCTTTTTATTGAAAACCCTTTTCCATCAAAATCATTTCAATGCTCAACCATTTCTATAAAAAATCTTTTTTATTGAAATCCCATTTCCATTCAAATCATTTATAAATTCTAGAAAATCAATAATTTAAAATCATCATTTTAAATTCAAGAATCTAAATCACTTTGAACGACAATTCACCAAGATTTCACAATTTCACTAAAACCTTAAATCATCACTACAGTAGATTTATTCCATGATTTTCACAATCAATTCCATTCAAATGAACCAATTTGAAACTAATACAATCAATTCTAATAAGAGGATCTGAGAGCGAATCCACCTACCTTGAAGTTTTTGATGAAAATCAACAACAGATGAAGAATGCCCACAAAATCCAGGTTAATTCTCCACCAAACGGCCTTAGATATCTTCTCCTATCAACAACAAATCCAAAACTCAACTTATTTGGAATTCAAAAAACTAGATCTACCCATAAAGGGTGTAGACCTAAGAAACCAAGAGGAGAGGATAATAGATATAATTAGACAGAAGAAGAATGGTGAACCACAATAAATAAACAGATGAAAACCCCTTACCCATATGGTGGAATGCCTCTGAAAGTTGATTAGGGTCGACTAGAGTCGAGAGCCACGAAGAGCCAAGAAAAATAATGTTACAACACAACTGCAAGCATGATTTTAAACTGGGTGTGTGCCAGCTCACAATGTGTACCTCAAGTACATGACGTGTAGGCCACATTGGATAATTACGCCAAAAAATCTGTCTCCTCGGGCTCAAAATTCCTTATTTAAACCCTACACGATATGTATCTTAGGTACACGACATGTACCAGCTCCCGAAATTACCCCCACCACACGACCTGAATTCATCGCCAAGTATACATCATGTACTTCAGGTACACGGCGTGTACCTGTCCAAAAACCTACAGTAAACCCCAGAAAACTGCATATAAGGATTTTACCAAAAGGGCCTTAGCAGAGGGGGGGGAATACTCGATCAAGGTATCAGAATGTTACAACATACTCACCAACAACTTTACATCCTTGAGAAGTCATGTAGAAGCTGAAACTCTAGAAATTGGGGGTACTACATTATCCCCACCATTGGTCTTTCCGTCCTCGAAAAGTAGAAAACCCTCGCTACCCTGAAAGAGTTTCGGCCATTTCTCTTTAATTTCCTTCTCCCGTTACCATGTATCTTCTTGAATCTGACCATGCTGCCATAAAACCCGCACTAGACTGATGATTTTCCCACGCAATATTTTCTCTTGCCTATCCACAACCTGCACTATGATATGTACCAATGAACCCTTCAACTCTAGGTCAATGTGATCCCATATGATCAAATGGTCAGGATCAGGGTAATACTTTTTCAAATGGGATACATGGAACACATTATGCATCGAGATGAACCATGGTGGTAATTCCAACTGATATTCCACCTCTCTGACCTATTCTAGTATCTTAAAAGGGCATATGTATCAAGGAGATAACTTTCCCTGCTTCCCAAAATGACAATGTCCTAGCCTTGGGGATATCCTCAAGAACACATACTCACTTACTGCAAAGAGAAAGGGTCATCTGTGATGATCTACATAAGATTTATGATGACTCTGAGTTGTATCCATCCTCTTTCTAATCAACTATATCTTCTCCATTATTTCTTGAACAAGGCTCGACCTGACTAGTGAAGTCTCACCTGTTTCCACCCAACATAGTGGATAACGACAAGGACACCCATACAATGCTTCAAACAGAGACATATGTATCAAGGACTGATAGATATTTTTATATGAGAACTCCACTAAGGGTAAGTACTCCTCCCATGAGCCACCAAACTCTATTACACAATCCCACAGCATGTCTTCCAACATTTTTATCATCCGCTCAGACTGGTTGTCTGTTTAAGGATGATATGTCATGCTCAAAGTCAATTGAGTCCTAAGGGCTTTCTATAAGGATTTCCAAAAATGAGATGTGAACATTGGATCTCTATCTACCATGATTAAAATTGGTACTCCATGTCTCTTTACCACTTCTTGGATATAAAATTTAGACAGATCCTCCACTATATGAGTTTCACAAATTGGGATGAAATGGGCCGACTTGGTAAGTCGATCCACTATCACCCATATGTCATCATGTTTTCGAACCATTCTTAGAAGACCTGTAACAAAATCCATCACTATCTGCTCCCATTTCCACACTGGGATGGGCAAATATTTCAACATACTATCTAGTCTCTGATGCTCTGCTTTAACCTGCTGAAAAGTTAAGCACTGTGAGATGAACTCGGACACCTTCCTTTTCATGCCACTCCACCAAAACTGCACCTTAAATTCTTTATACATCTTTTGTGTACTTGGATTTATATCCCATATCAAATAGTGGTAAGCATTAAGGAGTTGTTTCTGAAAAGCCATAGGTACAACTAGCTGATCTCGAAAACACAAAACGGAACTCCCATCAAGTTTCCATCCCTCAATGGTCTCCCCGCCATTGAGTTTTGAACTCATAACCAGACATTATGCATTCACTACTACAAACACGGCCTTTATCAGCGCTAAAAATGGCCTTTATCAGCGCTAGAAAAGCGCTGATAAAGCCAGCGTAGATAAAGGGGGGGTCCCCTTTATCAGCGCTTCCTTTATCAGCGCTCTCGTTTTAGCGCTGATAAAGGACCCTTTTATCAGCGCTTTTAAAAAAGCGCTGATAAAAGTTAAAAAAAGTTAAAAAAAATTAAAAAAAATTAAAAAAAATTAAAAAAAAATTAAAAAATAATGCCAATCGGGGGGGCTTTTATAACGCTTGAACCCCCCCCCCTTTTACAGCGCTTTTCGGCCCCAATACAACACCCCACGCACCCCACGCATCCCCCTCCACCCTTTAACAGCGCTTGCTCCAATATTCCCCATGCGCGCGCACCCCTGCCTCCACTAGGATTTGAACTCGAGACCTCCCCCCTGCGCACCTAAGCCCTTACCACTACTCCATTTTGATTTGCTTTCCAATTTATGATATCTCTATATATATATATTTATATATTTAGTTATATTTATTCGTATAGTAATATATATATATATTAATATATATATATATAGTTATATTATAATATATATATATAGTTATATTATAATATATATAGTAATATTAATATATATATAGTGGTATTAATATATATCTATATCTGTATATATATATATATATTTAGTTATATTTATTCGTATAGTAATATATATTTATATTAATATATAGTTATATTAACATATATATAGTTATATTAACATATATATAGTTATATTAACATATATATAGTTATATTAACATATATATAGTTATATGAATATATATTTATATAGTTATATTAATATATTAATATATATATAGTGATATTAATATATATATTTATGGTGATATTAATATATATATTTATAGTAATACTAATACATATATATGTAGTTATATTAATATATATATATATAGTTATTAGATTAATATATATATAGTTAGATTAATATATATATATATTTAGATTAATATATAGGTATATAAATATTCATATATTGGTATTTTAAATAAAATGGATATTAGTTATTATTTAGATAAATCTAATATATTTTATATATAAATATGTTTAATTATTTATTTAAAAAAATTAATTTTTAGGTGCGAATATATAAAAAATATGTACATATAGTTATATATTTGATTATAAATAGCAGTTCATTATAAAAAAGGATGAAATTTCAAAGACATAATATCAATATGAATGTAATACCTTGGAATAAATTTAGTCCCCACCAAGAAAAGCCAATAATACCCCCTTAAACGAGTTTGAAAATCCACAAAATGTTAAAAAATCTGGGTACCCCGACAAAAAACTCAGTTTTGGAGGCCTTCTGGGCCTCTTTTGGCCTTGAAAAATGCTTGACTCGAGTGTCCCCAGTCACAACGATGTAGAGCTCATCGCAAGCTTCGATTTGATATGTGGTAGAGCTCAAACGGACACCCGGATCAAAAGTTATGGCTGTTTGAAGTTTGAGTTGCATTTTCAACATATTTTGGATCTTTTTTTAATTTTTTTAATTTTTTTAGTCCTCAAATTGTTATTAAATGACTATTACTCCATAATGATTATCAAAATATTAATTAAAAATATTTTTTTTTAATTTTTTAAGAAGTCATTTTCACTAAATATCTTAAATATTAAGTATAATAAGTATAAATGTACATTTATACTTATCTAAAATATATTTAAAAATTATATATTATATTTATATAACAATATAACTATATTTATATATTAATATATTTTTAATTTTTTTTTGAAGCTGACCCTTTATCAGCGCTAACAAAAGCGCTGATAAAGGGGGGCGCTGCGAAAAACTGTTTTTATGGTAGTGATTATATTTTTGTGCCTATTTAACCATATTTACCAAATCATGAACAATTGTAGCTGAAAAGAAAACTACAACATCACCTAGGTCTTCACATTCCACATGTATGTTGGATAGGACCGACATCAATTTCCATTCATTTGAAGCCTCTTTTCCAACTGAGCATATGAATTTCTGCTCAATGAATCTTCCATATAATTCCCTTTTCCTGGTGTATACATCAAGTCAAATTCAAACACCTGAAGATACTCCATCCATCTCCTTTGCCTCATATTCAAATATCACTGTGAGAAAATGTGTTTCAAGATTTTATGATCCATAAACACAGTGAATTTATCACCAAATAGATAGTGTCTTCATGTTTTCAAGGCATGGAAGACTGTAGCTAACTCAAAATCATGTGTTAGGTAATTCTTATCATGCACCCTCAACTGCCTTGAACCATAAGAAACCACATGGTTTCCTTGCATGAGAATATAGCCTAACCCTAATCCTAAAGCATCACAATAGACCACATAGCCCTATCCTAGTTCTGGAAAAATCAAGATAGGTGTCAATGTAAGACGAACTTTCAGCTCCTGGAAAGACTTCTGGAAATCCTCATTCCATTGGAATGTAGCATTCTTATTTGTCAGAGATGTCATTTGCGAAGCTAGTCATGAGAAATCACACACAAAGCGTCGGTAGTGTCCAGCTAGACCAAGAAGACTTCGTAACTCAAAGTCATTCTTCGATGGTTTCCATGAGATAACAGCTTCTATCTTTTTAGGATCCATTGAAACACCTTTTTCAAAAATCATGTGTCCAAGAAAGCATACCTCTTGTATCCAAAAATCACACTTTGATAATTTGGAATACAAACGGTGATCTCTCAAGATTTGTAACACTATTTTCAGGTGTTCCTTATGGTCAGACCTTGTCTTTGAATACACCAATATGTCATCCACAAACACCATAATAAAAGATTCTAGATATTGTTGAAATATCTGATTCATCAAATCCATAAATACTGCTAGTGCATTTGTTAGGACGAAAGGCATAACTATATATTCAAAGTGGCCATATCTGATTTTGAAAGTTGTATTTAGAATATCTTCCTTCCTAACTCGCAATTGGTGATATCCTGATCGCAAGTCAATTTTAGAGAACCAATGAGCTCCCCTAAATTGATCAAATAGATCATCAATGCATGGAAGTGGGTACCTATTATTTATTGTAACTTGGTTCAACTTATGATAATCAATGCACAACTGAAGAGTTCCATCTGCTTTCTTCACAAACAAGATCGCTACTTCCCATGGAGATGTACTTGGATAAATTAAACACTTTCTTTCCAGTTCCTACAACTTCACTTTCAATTCACTTAACTCTATTGGTTCCATCCTATAAGACAGAAGGGAAATAGTACTGGTCCCTGGAAGGAGATCAATCATAAACTCCACTTCCCTTAGAGGTGGTAACCCTAAGAAGTTCTTGGGAAATACATCTGGAAATTGATCGACCACTGCTGGAAAACCAGTTTCCTCAATCTATTCCATTGATTCCAAAGTCAATGCTGCCAACTAATAAGAGATCTTTCTCACTGTTGGTGCCAACAAGCTCTTTGCACCTTTCTTTACAATCCTCTCTCCTCTAAAGATATGCTCGATGTCATCCTCAGTCATGAAACTAACTGTTCTCCTATAAAAATTGATGTGAGCCTTGAACGTTGTCAGCCAATCCATACCCAGGATTACATCAAAGACATCCATCTCCAACATCAAGAAGTCACATTTCAGCTCAGCTCCATCAACAGTTATATCACATGCTCTACACACAAAGTCTTGACATTATCTTTCACTGAGAGGAGTTTTCAGTTTTAAAATAGAAGGAATCATTTCTAGTTTTAAACATAGAAAGTCAACATCACGAGAATCTATGAAGGAATTATTGTACCCCTCTCTCTTGGATTTTAATGATCACAATCACTCTCATCATGTTCTAACTTGTTTTCAAGTTTCTTTGATGATAGGAAAAAGGTTTCCAAAGAGTTGGCCCAAGAAGACTGGAAAAGGACTCTCTGAGTCCACCGGCCAACCGGTGGATTACCACCGGCCAGCCGGTGGTCTCTAGCAGAAGCAATGCTCTCTGCCAGGTTCCACCGGTCAGCCGGTGCCTGACCATCGGCCAGCCGGTGGAACCAGACAGTAGGCCTTGCCCACTGCCAGGTGCCACCGGCCAACCGGTGTCTGAATCACCGGCCAGCCGGTGGACAAGCACCGGTCAGCCGGTAAGCCCAGTCAAACTAGTCGTTGGGCTTTGACCAGACTTGCCCACTTGACTCCCAACGGCTCTGAAAGCCCTCCAACGGCCATATTGAAGTATTTGGGGATATTTCTCCTATAAATAGACGAGGATGGATGCCGGGAACATATACCCAATACATTGGAATGATATTTTGATCCCTTGAAGCTCTAACGACAAATCTCTAAGGCTACTTGTGATCCATTTCCATCCTTGAAGCTTGGGCTGCCTCTACATCAACTACTCTCACACTCTTGGCGCTCAAGGCTTCCTCTAGTTTGTTATAATTTATTTATTTCAATTGTTTAGTTCTTCATTGGGTTTGTATTAAAATAAACCATCCTTTTCTTCCTCACTTTCATTTTGGGTTTCTTGCTACAACCATAATAAAAAAGCAAGCTGTACGAAGGTGATCTAGCCTACCTTAAAACGGCTAGTGGGTTTCTTGCTACAACCATTAAAAAGCAAGCTGAAGTATAAATCTCTCAACGGTTGAGTTGGGAGCGGAGACGTAGGCTTTGGTTTAAGCCGAACTCCGTTATCAAATTGTGTCTTGCCCCTCTTTATTTCCGCTGCATTTATAAATTGTTTTTAAGTTGCTAATTATTTTACAAAGGCAATTCACCCCCCCTCTTGCCATCACTCTCCGACCCAACATTTGGTATCAAAGGGAAGTTTGTGTAATACCTTAACCGGTTACAAACCTAAAATCCATAGTGATGGCTTCTTCCTCACAAGCACCCGAAGGGTATTCCATGACTCGGGCTCCATTCTTTGATGGAACCGACTACACTTATTGGAAAACTCGCATGATTACATTTCTTAGAAGTATTGGCTATCCTATATATAGAATTGTTATGCAAGGCTACACTCTCTCTAGCAAAGATGAGTCTAAATGGACCCACGAAGACATTGCTAATTTTGAGCTTGATGGCAAAGCCATGAATGCTCTTCATTGTGGGTTAGACCGTAATGAATTTAATCGTATTTCTACTTGCACCACTTCTCATGAAATTTGGAAGCTTTTGGAAGTGACCCATGAGGTCACTAACAAAGTCAAAGACACTAGATTAGATATGTATCGTCAAGACTTTTAAAGTTTCACCATGCACCCACATGAATCTATTACGGAAATGTTTACTCGCTTTACTGATGTGTGTAATGGGAGAAAGTCTCTTGGAGATGATGTTTCTGCAGAGACGATGGTCAAGAAGATTCTTTGGGTCCTACCAAGCTCATGGGCTCCAAAGGTGACGACAATCCAAGAAGCGAAAGATGTCAAGAAAATGCCGGTTGAAGAACTCATTGGATCACTTATGACCTATGAGATTACCATGAAGAGGCAAGCCGATAAAGAAGGTAAAATCTTCAAGGAGAAAAAGAACATAGCATTCAAAGCAAAGCAAGAAATCTCCTCCGATGATAGTGAATCCGAGATTGCTCAACTTGCAAGAAAAATGAGCAAGTTCATGAAGAAAAAGAAGAATTTTCAAAGGGCACGAAAGGAAGAGCCAAAAGCAGAAAAAGAAGTTACATGCTTTGAATGTGGAAAGAAAGGCCACATCAAACCGGAGTGCTCTCTTTTCAAGAAAAGGTTAAAGGAAAAGAAAAACAAGAAGGCTTTTAAAGCATCAACATGGAGTGCAAGCGATGACTCCATGTCTTCAAGCGACTCAAGCGATGAAGGTGGAAAATGCCTAATGGCACTTGATGAGGTATCTTCTTCCGACTCATCTTCCTCATCTTCTTCTTTTAATAATGACATGTCTTATGAAGATCTCCAAAATGCGAGAGATCAATTAGAGGAAGGTTTTCACAAACTTACCTCTAAATTTTTTGCCTTAAAAAAGAAACACAAAATTCTAATTTCTGAAAAAGATCAACTTCTCAAAAAGAATGAGGAACTTTCCCTTAAGGTCCAAGATATTCCAAATGTTGATTCTTTGAATTCAACTATTAAAGATTTAAGGGAATCTCTTGCCAAGTTCACCCAAGGTGAACAAAATTTGACCAAATTGCTAGGTTCTCAACGTTCGGCTAGAACCACACATGGACTTGGCTTTAACAAGCAAGCCACTTCTTCTAGAGCACCCACTACTTTTGTAAGGGGGATCTCTCAAAATAAATTTTGTAATTATTGTAGAAAAACCGGACATATGATTTATGAATGCAATTGTAAAAATGCTAGATATGGCCGCCCCAAAATCATTACCTACTCGAATGAATATCTTAGGATGTATCCCTCTAGACAAGTATGGGTTCAAAAGTCTCTTTTAGCTAATCTTTCCGGACCCAAACTTATATGGGTACCAAAATCTATTCTCTCTTGATTTTGTAGGATAAACACCAAAGAAGTAGGACTTCGAAAGGCTCGTGGTATCTCGACAGCGGATGCTCGAGGCACATGTGTGGCGATCCCTCCGAGTTCAACTCCCTTGAAGAATTCGATGGAGGATACGTCACCTTCGGTGACAATTCAAAAAGCAAGATCGTCGGAATAGGTACCATTGGTTTTGGTAGCACCTCCTTAATTAAAGATGTTTTATTTGTTAAAGATTTAAAACATAATTTAATTAGCATTAGTAAACTTTGTGATAGTGGTTTTCGGTGAATTTTCAAAATGATTTATGCAATGTGTTTGATTTTCAAAACAAATTGATATTTTCTGCTTCCCGTTTTCAAAATGTTTACATTATTGATTTAAAGTCTTTAGATAGCCAAAATGTTAAATGTTTAAGTGATCTTGACAATGAGTCTTGGCTTTGGCATAGAAGGTTGGGGCATTGTAGCTCTCATTCACTTCTAAAGCTTAATAAGAACAAGCTCATCCGTGACCTTCCTAAACTTAAGTTTAAGAAAGATTTGATTTGTGAGCCATGCCAACTTGGAAAGCAACACAAATATTCTTTCAAATCTAAGAAGGAAGTGTCCACTTCAAAATCTCTTGAGCTCCTTCATCTTGATCTTTTTGGTCCTACCCCTGTAGCAAGTCTAGGTGGAAAATCCTATACCTTTGTCCTAGTAGATGACTTTTCTCGTTTCACTTGGGTTTTCTTTTTAGCTCATAAAAATGATGCTTGTAGAACATTTTTGAAATTCTCTAGGAAAGTAGAAAACGAAAAAGGATATAAAATTATATCACTCCGTAGTGACCATGGAGGTGAATTCGAGAACAAAGAATTCGATGAATTGTGTTCCTCTCAAGGATACAATCACACCTTTTCTGCTCCTAGGACTCCTCAACAAAATGGAGTGGTTGAAAGGAGAAACCGAACTCTCCAAGAAATTGCTCGAACCCTCCTTAGTGAATTCAACCTCCCTAAATATTTCTGGGCCGAGGCAGTTAACACTGCTTGTTATACTATCAATAGAGTCCTTGTAAGACCCCTTCTTAAGAAAACCCCCTATGAACTTTGGAAAGGAAAATTGCCCAAAGTTGGTTATTTTAAAGTGTTTGGTTGTAAATGCTTTATCCTTAACACAAAAGATAACCTAGGGAAATTTGATGTCAAATCCGATGAAGGTATTTTTCTTGGGTACTCCAACTCAAGCAAAGCCTATCGTGTCTTCAACAAACATTCAAAAACCATCGAAGAATCATCTCATGTCAAGTTTGATGAAAATCTTCCAAAACCCCATCCGATCATTGAAGATGTTGAATATAAGCTTGATACACTTGAATTAAATGATTCCTCTTCTCCTCTCAAGGAGGATGATGATCATGAACCTTCTTCACCTTCTTCGCCTTCCACCTTGCCTAAGGTTTGGAAACCTTCTAGAGACCATCCTTTAGAAAATGTTATATGTGATCTTAAAGCCGGTACTCGAACTAGAAGATCCATCCTCAACGAGGTTGAACATCAAGCCTTTCTTTCTCAACTAGAGCCTCAAACCATTAATGATGCCATTAATGATGAGAATTGGGTTCTTGCAATGCAAGAGGAACTAAATTAATTCTCTAGAAATGATGTTTGGACTCTTATTGAAAGACCCAATGATCATCCAATTATTGGCAATAAATGGGTTTTTAGGAACAAACTTGATGATCAAGGAAATATAACCCGGAACAAGGCTCGCCTAGTAGCTAAGGGCTATAATCAAGAAGAAGGAATTGATTATGGTGAAACCTTTGCACCTGTTGCTAGATTTGAATCCATTATGATCTTGTTGGCATTCGCCGCTCACTTAAATTTCAAACTTTTTCAAATGGATGTTAAAAGTTCTTTTTTAAATGGTTTTATTTCAGAAAAAATCTTTGTTGAACAACCCCCCGGTTTTGAAGATCCAAAATTTCCAAATCATGTTTTTAAGTTAACCAAGGCTCTATATGGCTTAAAACAAGCCCCTCGGGCTTGGTATGAGCGGTTAACAAAATTTCTTTTAGAAAATGATTTTAAAATGGGTCAAGCTGATTGTACCCTATTTTTTAAACACACTTCCAAAGATCTTTTAATTGTCCAAATTCACGTTGATGACATTATCTTTGGTTCAACCAAAGAATCACTTTGTACTGATTTTTCAGATTTAATGAGAAAAGAATTTGAAATGAGCTTTATGGGGGAATTAAAATTTTTTCTTGGTTTTCAAATCTTTAAAAATTCAAATGGTATTTTTCTAAGCCAAGGCAAATACACAAACAAACTTTTAAGTCGTTTTGGTATGGATCAAGTAAAGGAAATTAGTACCCCCATGAGTACTTCTTGTAAACTAACGTTAGATGAAGCCGGGAAACCGGTGGATAACAAGATTTATAGGAGTATGATCGGGAGTCTACTTTACCTAACTGCGACCCGTCCTGACATCATGTTCAGTGTTTGCCTTTGTGCTCATTTTCAAGCCAATCCCAAAGAATCTCATTTTAAATCGGTCAAAAGAATTTTTAAGTATTTAAAAGGATCCAAAAACATTGGTTTGTTTTATCCCTCTAATACTTCTTTCGAACTTTCTTCATATTCGGATGCTGATTTTGGCGGATGTCAATTAGATCGTAAGAGTACTAGTGGAACCTGTCATCTACTAGGCAAGTCCCTTGTTTCATGGAGTAGCAAAAAGCAAAACTGTGTTGCTCTTTCTACTGCCGAGGCCGAGTACGTAGCCGCTGGGAATTGTTGTGCCCAAATTATTTGGATGCAGCACACTCTCTTGGATTATGGCATTTCCTACGATCATGTCCCTATACGGTGTGACAACACTAGTGCCATTAGTATTTCTAAGAATCCAATACAACATTCTAGGACAAAGCATATAGATTTAAGGAATCATTTCCTTCGTGACCATTCTCAAAAAGGGGATATCACTTTGGACTTCATTTCTACTGATTTCCAATTAGATGATATTTTTACCAAACCGCTCTCGGTTGAACGTTTTGATTTTATTAAGGGGGAGTTAGGAATGATTCGTCAATGAGCACTATTAAATATTTGACTCTTTTTTACTTGTCTTTGTATTTGTATTTTGAACTTTCTATGTAACGTTTCATCTTTTATAAAATTCAAGTTGTCTTATCTATCAATCTTTTTTTGTCATTGCTTACTTACTTATTATTGTTTTTCTAATTTTCTTTCACACTTTTCCTCCTATTTTGATAATCCCAAAGGGGGAGAAAAACTCTCTATTACATAGTTACTTATTTCATTTAATTAAGTGCTCTTTTTAAGTGCTCTTTTTAAGTTATTGATTTCAGTTGTTTCTTTTAAATGACCTATGGTTACAATTTCAAAATGAACCATTCTCTTTATTTCAATCCTTTCAAGATTAATATCATTTTCAATACATGATACATCTATGAAATTCTTGTATGATCTCTAAAATTTTCCATGTCCAAGTTTCTTATTTCTTTTTTACTTGGAATATCCTTTTTAAAAGCTTTCTCATTTGTGATTGTGATCATCAAAATAGGGGGAGATTGTTGTACCCCTCTCTCTTGGATTTTAATGATCACAATCACTCTCATCATGTTCTAACTTGTTTTCAAGTTTCTTTGATGATAGGAAAAAGGTTGCCAAAGAGTTGGCCCAAGAAGACTGGAAAAGGACTCTCTGAGTCCACCGGCCAACCGGTGGATTACCACCGGCCAGCCGGTGGTCTCTGGCAGAAGCAATGCTCTCTGCCAGGTTCCACCGGTCAGCCGGTGCCTGACCACCGGCCAGCCGGTGGAACCAAACAGTAGGCCTTGCCCACTGCCAGGTGCCACCGGCCAACCGGTGTCTGAATCACCGGCCAGCCGGTGTCCCAGCACCGGTCAGCCGGTGGAACCCAGACAGAAAGCTCTGCCTTCTGTCTGGAGCACCGGCCAGCCGGTGGACAAGCACCGGTCAGCCGGTAAGCCCAGTCAAACTAGCCGTTGGGCTTTGACCAGACTTGCCCACTTGACTCCCAACGGCTCTGAAAGCCCTCCAACGGCCATATTGAAGTATTTGGGGATATTTCTCCTATAAATAGACGAGGATGGATGCCGGGAACATATACCCGATACATTGGAATGATATTTTGATCCCTTTAAGCTCTAACGACAAATCTCTAAGGCTACTTGTGATCCATTTCCATCCTTGAAGCTTGGGCTTCCTCTACATCAACTACTCTCACACTCTTGGCGCTCAAGGATTCCTCTAGTTTGTTATAATTTATTTATTTCGATTGTTTAGTTCTTCATTGGGTTTGTATTAAAACAAACCATCCTTTTCTTCCTCACTTTCATTTTGGGTTTCTTGCTACAACCATAATAAAAAAGCAAGTTGTACGAAGGTGATCTAGCCTACCTTAAAACGTCTAGTGGGTTTCTTGCTACAACCATTGAAAAGCAAGCTGAAGTATAAATCTGTCAACGGTTGAGTTGGGAGCGGAGACGTAGGCTTTGGTTTAAGCCGAACTCCGTTATCAAATTGTGTCTTGCCCCTCTTTATTTCCGCTGCATTTATAAATTGTTTTTAAGTTGCTAATTATTTTACAAAGGAAATTCACCCCCCTCTTGCCATCACTCTCCGACCCAACAGGAATGTGATGCACCAGTATCAAATAGCACTTGTACAAAGGTAGAATTCAAAAGAATTGTACCTCTCACTGTGGATGGTCCAGCATGATCATTGACCATCATCTTCTCAGCTCCATACAATTGCTTCATCGCTTCACTGTTCTACTTGTTACCTTTATGAGGTTTCCCTAGTTAAGGATTCATGGTATTTCGAGAATCACCATGGATAACTATGCTCTGCTGATGAGACTAATTCTATTGTCCTCGACCTGTTGAAGCATACGATTCCAGAGAAGTGTTTTAAGCACCATACCTTGGAGCACTGTGACAATAGCATTGAAGATGTCCCATATTGTTGCAATTATGACATGCTCTAGGTTGTTCCATACACTCTATCTTTATGTGGTCAAGAAAAACACTTTGAAAGAAATCTTCTTTGCTCTGGGGTCGTGGAGGAAGGTTCACTAATCCAGTCGTCTAATTCTGATTTCCACTTCCACCTTGGAAATAGGTGTCCCTTTTCTGCTTTCTCCCAGTGGTTGAGTTCCCACCATTCCCTATAGGTATCATTATACCTCCTCCTATTGATCCTGAGATATCACATCCAGCCACAGTCACTCTGTTCACCATATATGTATAATCTGTAATACATAGCACTACAATCTTTGATCGAATATCCTTCTGTATTCCTGATTCAAATATGTGTGCCTTTAAGGATGCACTTGGCACAACCTCTGGTGCAAAGCACACTAAATTCATGAACTTAGACACATATTCCATGAAATAGAGACTCTCTTGTTTTAGGCTAAAGAAGTTGGTCATTATCTGGACCTTGAATGTGTGATGATAGAATTGTTTGTTTAAACAATTCCTCAAAATCCTCCCATGTAAGGCCTTCATCCAATTTAGCCTACACCACTAAATCCGACGACTGGCGTGCAAGATCCTCGAGAATATACATCTCCATATTGAACTTTAGCACCACTAGTGTTCCAATGAAATCAAAGATATGATTCATCCTACCCATCCACACCTCTGCCTTTTCAGGGTCAGCATCACCCCGAAAATTAGGTGGATTCTGCTTCATGAACTGGATGGTATGATCCATGTGCCTTGTCTCATTCCTCCGGTTCCCTGCATCCATAGCTTGAAAATACTATACAATACTCTGAACCATCTATTGGTCCACCCATGGTTCAGGTGCAACCACATTCTCTACAGCTTCTTCAAGTTGGTTTTGACGATGCCTACCAGGTTCCATTTTCTAAACCAACAACAAAATCCATCAATATCACTCACTATAAACCGATGGCTTATCATTTAAAATTCTATTACATCAACTATCAAAAAATTATTTTCCAAAAACAACCTTTTTCCATGTTCAACCATTTTTGAAAACATTCATCATGATTTTTGAAATTAAAACATTTTCAAAATTCCATAAGCATTTTATTTTTCAAAATATTTCATTTGAAAAATAATTTTATACTTTTTTAAAAATCAATAATTTTTTACAACATGAATCATTCCTCCAAAATAATGTATGCACTCTTAGTGGGAATTCATTCCTCTAAAATGCATTTTATGCTCATCTCATCGACTAAACCCATAACAATGAGATACCTAAATCCTAGAAGTGTCTCCAAACACTTATATACCCAACTCCCTGGTAACTTGAATTTTAGCATAAAAGGGTTAGCTATGTCCTTTTATGCTATACATTTCAAGTTACGACAATCCTTCTCCTGTATAAGATTCCCACCCAAAGAATAGACAAGAAGGAATTTCAATACCAAGACCAGGAAGATCGGTGATTACTTGTTAGGCAAGAACCAAACAAGCTGATGCCATTTTTACCACAAAGGAAGGACCAGACTGATGCCATTTGTAATGACCTGCCCAATCTCATTGGATTGAGAATACAATGATTCATTACTTGGCCTTAAGTGGCATCCTCAAAATGCCAAAGGCTGGAAATAAATGCCGAAGGGTTTCAAAAGAAAGTGGGGGATGATTTACCCTTTAAGAAACAAACCACAAAATACACAATCAAAACCAAACAACCACTATATGATGCATAATGAAAAACAAGGTAATTCGACCATATTATTAAAACAAGTCAACCAAAGTGCACAATAACATAAGATAAACAAACATAAAAGTACACAGAAGAAAACAACTATAGACTCTAGGAAGACCAGAAGACTCCAGGCTCTACCAACTCCAAGATCTAACATCATCAAACATCCCAAGTCTCATGAATTGGTACTAAAAATGTGAGACATGTTACCTTTTCCCATGTCCAGGAAGATAGCATCTGCAAAAGCACCAAAGTTCCAAAGCAGGGGTGAGTATAAAACTCAGTAGGTTTTTCCCAATGACTTCCCTAGTCATGCCACTAGGATAGAAAAGTTAGCAACATTTATATAAAATAGTTTATATAAAATAATTTTTCAAAATAGTTTATAACTAAATATAAACAAGTTTCCAAAACCATTTATAACCAAAAGCATACAAGTGCGATTGAAACCAATTTTTCCAGAAAGTTATTTTTCCAGAAAGTTATTTTTCCAGAAAAATATCTAAACAAGCTTTAAAACCATTTCACAATATCCCTTTTTGGTATAGCCAACCATTCCACAAACCCATGAAACCAACCATGCATGCTATGTTATGACAGTTCCATACTCATGAGTGATTTTTCATCGATCTACCAAGTCGTCACAAGTTAATTGTTTCCCATGTGCCATTAACATTTTGGCACTGAGCACAAGTTCATATTTTAACCAAGCCCCGTATATAAAATATGAATACGCACACACCAATATGCCCAAGGATAATGCCAAAACACATGTTCAATAAAACATCTTTTTATTGAAAACCATTTTCCATCAAAATCATTTCAATGCTCAACCATTTCAATAAAACACCCTTTTTATTTAAATCCCCTTTACATTCAACCCATTTATAAATTCTAGAAAATCAATAATTTAAATTCATAATTTTAAATTCAATAATCTAAATCACTTTTCACAACAATTCACCAAGATTTCACAATTTCACTAAAACCATAAATCATCACTAAAGAAGATTTATTCCATGTTTTTCACAATAAATTCCATTAAAATGAACCAATTTGAAACTAAGAAAATCAATTATAATAAGAGGAGCTGAGAGTGAAGCCACCTACCTTGAAATTTTTTATGAAACTCAACAACGGACGAAGAATACTCACAAAAACCGGATTGATTCTCCACCAAACAACCTTAGATCTCTTCTCATATCAACAACAAATCCAAAACTCAACTTTTTGGTGTTCACCAACCTAGATATACCCATAACGGGTGTATATATGAGAAACCAAGAAGAGATGAGAATATATCTAAGTAGGAAGAAGAAGGACGGTGAACCGCAATAAAGAAACGAATGAAAAACCCTTACTCGGATGGTGGAACGCCTCTGAAAGTCGTCTAGGGCCGACTAGAGTCGAGAGCCACGAAGAGCCAAGAAAAAGAATGTGATGACACAGCTGTAAGTGTGATTTTAAATTGGGAGTGTGCCATCTCATGATGTGTACCTCAGGTACACGACGTGTATGCTACATTGGATAAGTACGCTGAAAAATCCATCGCCTCAGGCTCAAAATCCATTATTAAAACCCTACATGACATGTACATTAGGTACACAACGTGTACCGGCTCCCAACGTGACCCCACCTCATGACTTGAATTCGAACCCAAGTACACATCGTGTACTTCAGGTACACGGCGTGTACCTATCCAGAAACCTGCAGTAAACCCTAGAAAACTGTATATAAGGATTTTTACCAAAAGGGCCTTAGCAGAGGGGGAAAACTTACTTGATCAAGGTATGAGAATGTTACAACCTCCTCACCAAAAAATTTCCATCCCCGAGAAGTCATGTAGAAGCTGAAACTCTAGAAACTGGGGGTACTATATTGCACATATTCTTATTAAACTCATTCTTAATACATTCTACGTAAATTTTGAATGAATCACATCGCTTTGAGGAGGTGATAATCCACACGTCCACAAATGATATTATCGTATCCCCACAATATAGAGCGTATGAAGATATGTGTTATATAAGAATTACATAATCATAAAAACATTATAAATATCATATATACCATATATAAACTATAAAAACATCATTATTTCCAACCTTTAAAGGTGGTAAATGGAAGAATGGATGACATTGATTCTCGGGGCAGTAGTCCATTGTACAAATGAACGATGACTGTGTATCCCATTTGATGGATGTGTGTGAAAGTGTAGGTAAAACTCTTATCATAAAAACATCTTAGTATATTGAAGATACTAAGGTTATTATATAATAAAGGGATAATAATAATTGAATGGTTTGAGAAATAAATAAAATGAAAGTGATCGTTGAAGAATGTTACCTCGTTTTTAGGTAACTCCTTTTTGTTTATACCAAAATACTTCCTTGATTGGCTTTCTTCCCAAAGAGAGGGTTCTAGGATGAGGGGAAGTAAGTTGGGATCTCATTTGGATAGGGTTTGGATGAGATATAAGGCTCAAAGTAGTGTGTATAAGTGAGGGAGGAGGTGCCCTTTTATAATTGAGGTGAGGGGAACTTTTGGAAACTCCCAAAATATTAAATTAATATAAATTAATTTTCAAATTAAAATGACTCCAAAGTGAGTTATTTAGAAGCTAAGCTAAGGATGGGTCAAAATAATTTCATCCAGTAATTTTTAGATATGTTTAGGTCATATTATTACCCTTATCTTTTGGCTTTAACCCTTAATTAAACTCTTTAACTCTTACCATGACAACTTGAATCTTTACTCTTTAAGGGTTAATATAGTTACTATAAAATGACAAATGACACATAAATGAGTCATGGATGAAATTTTGAACCTTATCCCAATAATATTTCTGAATTTTAGATTTTTATGAATTTTTTATCATTTAATACAATATTATTTAATTTAAAATATCATCAATGTCAATTTTGATACTATTCATTACTTGACTTTTTTAAAATATCATAAGAACTTGATATCATTGAACCAAAACCTTTAATACATCCCTAATATGTCTAAGTCATCTATAAAATTCATGGATGAAATTAATTATCTCAATTTGTATTTATTTTAATATTTTTTATATCATTTATTTGATATTTCAATTAATTAAACAATTATTGCATCATCATTGTGTGAGCCTTTAGAGTAATAATCTATTTCCTAAAAATTAAAAATAAATTTTCATGATGAAGATAGATATTTTAGATTTCAAATGACTATTTATAGTCTAATATATATTCTAAATAACCACATATAAAAATGTAATATTTATTAAAAAATGGGTATGACATATTGGACTTTCCTTAGAATAAAATACTAAAAAAGTCTTAAAAGTCATCCAAGTGGCTCCAAGAGGCCATAAAATCGACCCAAGGATGATTTTGGTCGATAATAACTCATCCAATAAAATTAGTACAAGTGTTAGGGTAATTTTATAATATTTATTATATTATTTTTATCCTTAATTACTCGATTTACCTTTAACAATGTTAATAAAGATTACTAAAGTAGTTACTATTAATAATGTTCAAAAATAAAAGGAACCTATTTACATAATTTGGACCCACTTATTCCAAATATGGAATCTATTTTTTAAAATTAAAAATATAGAAGTTGCATAAATTAATTTAAAATTAATCTCGTTGACGGAACGAGAAAATGAGTTTTTAAAGTAAAAACGTTCAAAAGATTGAAATATTTTTATATCCAAATTCAATATGCAATTGATCCTAATGACCTACATTATATTAACTGATAAAAAATTGATCTAATTATACTTTAAAATCAATTAAAAATATAATTTAACACTATAAATTATTTAGACGAAAAAATTGTTTTCAATTAAAATGCAATATTTTATCACTATTCATCAAAACATGAATCTTATCAGAAAAATACTAAAAATTCAACCAAAGTAAATTTTTATATTTTGTTTTAAAATAATAAATTTATTTTATCAAATAGAATTTATAAAAGTGTCAAAAACTAGATTTAAAACAAGTGTGTCATCGAAAGTCGGTAAAATTGCTTTTATAAAAATATAGGTTTTTATGTGTAATATTGAGTTTGTTATTATCTTATGTCTATCAAATATATTGGATGAATGTCAAAATATTTGATTGGATATAGAACATATAAATTTACTATATAAATTCTCTAAAAGTGTTAGAATTTAATTGGTTGTGCAAAACGTGACTAAATAGTGTTTTGTTCATACCCGTTATTGTGTGCACGGTAAGATATCAACAAAATTAAATTTATTCTAAAAGGAAATATGGTAAAGTCTTGAGGTGTTACACAATGACCTACATTGAATTAACTAATATAAAATTGATTTAATTATACTTTAAAACCAATTAGAAATATAATTTAACACTATATATTATTTAGATGAAAAAAATTGTTTTCAATTAAAATGTAGTTTTTTTCACTATTCATTAAAAAATGAAACTTATTAGAAAATACAAAAAAAAAAACAACCAACGTAAATTTTGATATTCTGTTTTCAAATAAAAGGTTTATTTTATTGAATATAATTTATAAAAATGTCAATAACGAGATTTAAAACAAGTGTCATCAAAAGGTGACAAAACTGTCTTTTTAGAAAAATATATCTTTTTATGCGTAAAATTGGATTTGTTCTTATATCATGTCTAGAAAACATATAAAATAAATGTTAAGCATTGGATTTGAATATAGTTTTCATTAATATAATCCAATAACAATACTGTTTTGTTTATTTATTGGTATAAAACATACTTGTGCACATTTAAATAGTTTTTAAGAAAAATGTTTCCTTTATTTTAAAGGGGGTTTTATTTTCATTTATGATTAATTGGTCAAAGAATTAATTATATATACATGTGTAAACCATATTTTCACAATCCAGTTAATCATGCTCATACCCGTCATTCTAACGGCTAGGTTATAATGACAAGATTTAAATAATAACATTTAATTGATCGCTTAAGTTTGATGTGACATATCATATACACTATTGAATATAATGTTACTTAAAATCTTGGGATGTTACATATGCAGTGTCATATTAAGGGCGTGTATGCATAGTCAAACAAAGGTGTCCCTTAGAGCTAGATGCATTTATTACTGATAACCAATGAAAGGTTTGTGAAGAATCAAACACTTAAGGAATGAAGTAGGTTTACCGAAGGGAAGAGTATTCAAGAAGGGCTCAGACACCCTAAAGGTTATGCCATCGTGTATTGAACATAGGTTTAAGGTGAAAGGTTTTAACATGAAATTGCTCTTACTCTAGCCTGGACCAGTGGGTCTAGTGAGTGTGGCCTACCTTTTGCTAGGGCCATATAATGGGCCCTATAGGCTTTATGTCTTCTCCTGTTTTCACTCTAACTTTTGCCTAGGTCATAAAAGTGATGACTTTGTGGTGTGGCCTTAATTTCACACCTGTTTGTCGCATCGACTTTGGGAATTAATTGATTTTTTAATGCCAAAATATGCTCTTATTGGAGAATTATTTAATACTACCCATTTTGTAAGGAGGTTGTTATTCTATGAGTATTTTATTGAAAATTGGTGTTTTTATTGCTTAATTGATAAAAGGTTCGTTGATTTAATTTTCATATATTTTAAGAATATATATTTTGCTACTTTCGATTTTTAACTGGAATATTAATTTTTAAAGTGTTTTTAAATAATGCACAGGTGATGGAATTATTAATTTCCTAGTTCCATAATTTTATCATTAAATATATTTTGTGACAGGGGGTTTGATGTTTGAGGCGGCGGTCGTGGGGTCGAGTTCTCGGGTTGGTTTTATTTCTTTCCTCGTGTTGTAAATAATTTTTTTAAAAAATTTATATTTTGTGAAACAAATTTTGTTTGGTATGTTAGAAGTTTGAGAAATTCTTGAAAAATTGAAAATTTTTCATTTCCAAAGTCCAAGTCTTTTTCAGCTTTCCAATATGACTGTTGGCAGGAAATGTTTGCACGACTTGACCTTCGGATCCTGTCGCACTCCATCGTAAGACTTTCCACCCAAGATCGTAAGTCTTACAAATTGAGATTGATCCTGAAAGAAGATTCTCGAGCTGAGGCTGGGTCTTGGAGAATCCGAACTCTGAATAAGGGAGAATCTGGAGCCTGAGCCGTCGAAGCATGGATGAAGACCACCGATCTCGTAGTAAGATTTATCGACATCGAGCCACCATCATAAGATCTCATTGTCGAGCTCGAGTGAAGAAATTTAAATGAGTCCGAATCGGGTTGAATCATCAAGAAACTGAATCTTATTGAAACAGCCAACCGATTTCTTCTCAAGATGTCGACGCCGTCCGAACTCAACCGATGTGGTAGAAGACGACTGAGTGCCTGATCTCACGGAGGTTAGAAATCAATTGAGGGTCGTTGACGTGACCTAAACCCATCCGAGATTGATTAGAAAAAGAATCATTACGGGGCTCAATAGTCTATTGTCATGCGCGAAGGCCAGTTGAAGGTTCATCTCTGCCATTGAACCTTCACGTTCTGAGCCGAAGTGAAGATACTAATTCGATTTCATCGAAGAGGATGGCTGGCGAATCTCTTTTGGATGGAAGAGACTGGAAGTCGCACACATATCGAATTGGTATGAAGTCGAGCTATGACGAAGACTCTATTCGCTAGTTAAATCATTTGTTTGCTGTGTTTTGTTTAAAGATGAAGGGACCTTGGTGGCCCGTCTGTTACAGCTACAAATAAGAAGGATGGGCACAACCTGCTCGATGAAATGCCTGTGAGGATTCGAACGTGCCGAGGAAGATTGATGAGGGAGTGTGTGTCTGATGTCAAAGAAGCCACGTTTTCTCCCATTTTCGATTGATGAAAGAGATGCTTTGCATAACTGAAACCGATTGAGGACTGAAGAAGGCCGGTACCAAGCTCGTGTTAAGTTGTGATTTTGAGTATCATCGGAAGGGCCCAGATGGTAGCCGTCACAGTATCGAGCCAATTCTAGACGAGGCAGGTCGAAATATCAATGAACTTCGATTCATCGAGCTAGGTTGGAGCCAGGTTCAGAGAGTTGAAGGAGTTCATCATGGACCAGGAGTATCTACTGAAAATTAAAGAAGAAGCTGAAGGTTTTGAGTTGTTTATTTGCACAATAAATTATTTGTTCTTGAAGCCACGGCCGAGGTGATAACTGAGCTGTGCCTGTGAAACCAGCTAAGAAACATGTCTGATGTTACTGAGATGAGGAGCTCCTTAGCAATGCTGGCAGTGGTAGTGTTGAGCGAGCCAGCATCAGCTGAACCAGTTTGAAGAAGATCCAGTATACAGTGGTGATGAATAAGCTAGTCGAAGATTCCAGCTAGACAAAAATATAATAAAACTGAGGTATAATTTACTTGCCTGGTGGAGCATTTAATTACACAAGCAAGTGGCAGAAGATGGTAAGGGAGTTTTGCTAAAGTTATTGCACCAGAAGGATAATTTTTTTCCTCCCAGCCTCATCTAGAACAGAACTGGAGACAATGATGACCGATATGTTATTTTAGAAAATTAAGTTGGTAAATTTGAAGGAAAATTTAAGGAGGATCCTAGCATTGAGGAGGGACACACATTTTTTTAGCTCACGATGAGAATGGAGATGGATGAAAATAAGAGTGGGGACCAAAGGCCAGAGCAGACTCAAATCAGCAGGTCAGTAGAGTTCGGAATGGAGGAATGGGGCTATATCAATAGAGAATCTTCTTTATCTCTTTCTCTTTATTTCATGTATTGCTATGCTGTGATGTTTATATTTAATATCTTTGTTGTTGTTATCATTGTTATCATATGTAACTGATAGGTATATGGGTGATAATAATGTGGAGTGGGGTAAATATGTAAATGCCTTGATTAGTTTGTTAGTTTGTTAGAAAGTTGTTGGGGGATGGGTGTTATTCTGTTGGGAGGTTGTTGGGGTTGGCTGGGTAATAAATAGGGAGGCAAGGGGCAGTTAGAGGGGAAGAACTAGATTACTGGGTGTTGCTAAGCAGATTTGGAGGGTTAGGCCTTAGGCCTTGGGTGCATTGCCTCCTCGGGGAATTCTTCTCCTTCTCTGCTTCTTCTTCCTTTCTTCTAACTACTATTTCTTTCTTCTGTAATTTCCGCTGTTGATAATTGAAGTCTCTACTGATTTTTCTCTATTTTCAATTGATTCCTATCGGTAACTAAATGTTTTTGGGGACTATATTAGAATTAATTGAAACATTTTCTCCTGTTCTTGATTCTGTTTATATCATAGATGTATGATGTTCTTCGTGGAAGTTCAGGGTGTGCTTTCTTTTGTCGAGCCATTTCATTTTCCAATTTTCATGAGCATCATTTCTCCCTACTCCATGTATGTATTGGCCGGTGAAGAGTAGTGGTTTCCTCTGCCTTCGCAATTTCAACCTAAGTTCTAAATTGGAAAAGGTTGAAGTTTTGTTTTATCCATGATAGATCATTCTTTTCACGTGTTCTATTAGATATTACAGCTTTTAGGAGAAATCAGTGGTCAAGGTTGTTCATCAAGCGATGGTTTGGTGCTTCTACCTTCTTTTTGCATAACTTTATGAAGGTTCCAGGCACAACGAAAAAGCGGTTGAGCCGGCGCTCAATTTTAATTTTTACCATGATCAATGATTATTTCGGGATCAATACGACGATGAATGTCAGTATCCACATAATAGAATCAAAGATTTAAATAAAGAAGAGACCTGAAACCTTTAGAGAGAATTTTGCACATCATATTTATAATTAATTTAATTAATTTCATAAAGAAAAGAATACTTAGATCTTCAATACTTTCTTTGTTGATGATAATGATCATTCAGAATGACCCTTCCAGATTGTTTTGTTGCACTTGCGAGGATCCAAACCATAATCCCTCTAGCGGTGATCCACACATGCTTCAATGACCTCCGATCGACACCACTCGTTCTCCGAGTGCTAGCACGTCGAAGTGAGTGTCTTGTGTTGGTCATTCTTGATCGCTTGTTCTTCGTTCTTGAAGAACATCTCTCATACTTGAGAGGGGCAGGAAGAGGATTCGAGATAGAAATCGTTTAGCTCAACAATTCTCAATTCACCGGGTGTGCAATTCTGTGTATAACACAATAGACGTACATGTATTTATCGGCATGGGGATTCAATTACAATTTTTAATTGTGTAACAGCAATTAAATACACTTAGTGAAAAATCCATGCTCTTAATAATAATACCGCGTCATTATTTATGGTGAGTCAACTTGCGCAAAACAGAATTATAAATAAAATTTCACGTCACAAAATAATAGCAGCGTTATTATTATTTTAACTTGTACCAACTAGTTAAATAATTATCTACTATCTTGCAAATAATTATTTTACTACCGGACCGACCTTGGTCCTCTCGAACTCTACTTCCATTTATTGAACACACGAATAAATAAATAAATAATTTATTATCTTAAATAAATATTTTATTTACAAACTAGTAAATAAATATTTATTAAATGTTCAGTAAAATAAATAAATATATTTTACTCACAATCCGATTAATAAATATTTATTTAATTTATGCGATCATTTTAACTTGAATAAAATTATTACACGGTCTTGAGAATAATATTTATTTCATCAATTAAATTCAAATAAAATTTAACCGAGACTACAAAAAACACTTAGTTGTGACCCTCTAGGATTCTTTCTTGTTGGCATTATACGAGTTTGCCTAAAGTCCAATAGTACTGTCTAGCAATGAGTCAATGCACCTGAGAGAAAGAACTTAAAGTCGCAACAACGACATCCACATACGAACGCCCACTGTGTAATATAATCTCTTTATATCAATATCTCATCAAGCTGGTTTCATGATAGTGTCATCAACCTTTATGCTTGATATGTCGTTCTTTGACTACCTGAAATAAACTCGTTGTTACAACATGACCATAGAATTTCGTGCGACAGTTCTATTTCAATCAAAGGGCTGAAATATCAACTTCTATAAATAGAAGGGACAAATCCTTCTTCGACTTATCTATTAATAACATGTCATTCATGACACAGCCAATATACCCTATTTCCCGCCAACTATCTGTGTGATGGTTTTCATCAGCATATCAAATTGCACGAGTCATGACACGTATTAATGATAATCTTAAAGTCTAAGGATCATTACACACGCTTGCAGATTGGAATATCCAATGACACCAAAACATGCAGAATTCCTACTGACGGGTCTGTTCTCATAATCTCTCGTCTTGGAGATTACCAAGTGCGAACTTCATGAGAAGAAATCTTATCTGCTTACGAGTACTCACACCCGACGGTCTGTATACTATGTGTCTCATTATAGTATGTCATCCAACCACAAAACTATATTTAAGAATATTATCATAGAACTTCAAGGTTCTCATCATAGCGGGGAACTGATATGATCTTGTTAATGCGACAAACATTCTAGGACATTATTACACTATAGTCATGCATAACAATGAAAAATATGTAATAAGATGTTTAATATTTAAATATATTAAATATTCATGTAATCAAAGTACAAACAGTTGGTTCTAGGATACCGATTCTTACAAACCCCCACTTGGACTAGAGCCAAACTGCCTACAACTTTCAGTGTGCTAGACCTCACATGATGATCATGTTTCTGCCGAGTCAATGCTTTAGTCAAGGGGTCCGCCACGTTGTCTTCCATGAAAATACTGCTCACTGTAACTTCACCTCTCTGAGAAAAATCTCTCAAGAGATGATACTTTCCAAGTATGTGCTCCGTCCTCTGATGTGACCTTGACTCTTTTGTGAGAGCCACCGCTGTAGTATTATCACAATACAGTGTGATGAGATATTTACTGCTAGGTATCACATTCAGCTTCTGGATGAAGCTTCCCATCCAAACTGCTTTATTAGATGCCTCGGAAGCTGTGATATACTCGGACTCTGCTGTAGAATCTACGACCACACTCTACTTTGAGCTCTTCTAGCTCACTGCACATCCATTCAAAGTAAAGATGTATCCCGTTTGCGACTTCATGTCATCTTGATCAGTCTGGAAACTAGCATCTTCATATCCTCTGATGACTAGTTCCTCATCTCCTCCATAAAACAGGAACATATCCTTAGTATGCCTCAGATACTTTAGGATAGTCTTAAATGTCATCCAATGACGGTCACCTTGGCCAGCTTGATATCTGCCTACCGCACTCAATGCGTAGACGACATCCAGCCTAGTACATAGCATGAGATACATGACTGACCCAATTGTTGATGCGTGTGAAGTCCTTGTCACAATCTTTCTTTCTTCATTTGTCTGGGGATACATTTTCTTGAAAAGATGAATGTCATGTGACACTGACAACAATCCCCTCTTGGATTGTTCCATACTAAATCTCATCAGTATCTTATCAATGTATGTACTTTGACTTAGGCCCAACAATCTCTTGGATCTATCACGATGGATCTTGGTCCTAATAATATATGTTGTCTCACCCAAGTCCTTCATGGAGAAGCATTGATTCAACCATGACTTAACAAACTGTAAGACTGGTATCTCGTTTCCAATAAGTAATATGTCATCAACATATACTATTAGGAAAACAACTGCACTCCCACTAAACCATTTGTAGACACAATGCTCGCATTCATTCTTGATAAAACCAAATTTCGTTATGTCTTCATCAAAATGAATGTTCCATAACCTGGATGTTTGCTTTAATCCATAAATGGATTTTTGTAGCTTGCATACCCTATTGGCATCCTTTGGAGTCATAAACCCTTCAGGTTGTGTCATGTAGACATCTTCCTGAAGGTTCCTGTTAAGGAAGGCTATTTTGACATCCATTTTCCAAATCTCATAGTCATGGTAAGCGACAATGACCAATAGAATTCTGATGGATTTCAGCATTGCAGCTGGTGAAAAGGTTTCGTCGTAGTCAATGCTTTGACACTGCTTGAACCCTTTTGCAATCAGTCATGCCTTATAGGTATTGACTTGTCCTTCTATGTCCAGTTTCTTCTTGATTACCCATTTCCAACCAACATGCTTTACATCAACTGGAGAATCTATCAAAATCCAGACTTGGTTTTGGTATATGGAATACATTTCAGAATTCATGGCATCTTGCCACTTGACAACATTTGTGCCACTTACCACTTCCTTGTAGGTTAGAGGATCATTATTATCAACTAATAACGAGTCACCATCACCAGTAACTAGAAATATGTACCGTTTCGGTTCTCTAACCTCTCTTGTACTTCTACGCAATTCTTGTGTCTCTAGAACAATTTTTTCTTCCACGGGGTTTTTTGGAATTTGTTCATCTCCCAACTCTTGTGTACCTTGAGCTTCGACTTCATTGAAGTCTATCTCGCTCTCACTATCTCTATTGGAGATATTCTCCCTCTAAAGGAATATAGTGTGTCTTGTCACTATAACCTTTTTGTCTAAGGGGTTGTATAGTTAGTGTCCCCTTGTTTCATTGGGGTATCCTATAAAGGTACACTTTGTACCTCGGGGTGCAAGTTTGTTATCTGAAGAGGTCTTAACAAACACATTGCTTCCCCACACATATAAATTTGATAACATGACTTTCTTTCCACTCCTGAACTTGTATGGAGTACCATTTATCGATTTAGTTGGTACTTGGTTTAGTATGTGTGCTGTTGTTTGTAACGTATATCCCCAAAAGGATAATAGAAGACTCACATGACTCATCATTGATCTCACCATGTCCAACAAGGTGTGATTACTCATTTCGTTCACATCATTCCACTGGGGCGTGTAAGGAGGAGTGAGTTGAGATAGGATCCCAAACTCCCGTAAGTAATCAATGAAGTATTAATTAAGATATTCTCCACCTCGGTCTTACCAGAGATTCTTAATCTTCTTACCAAGTTGGTTCTCAACTTTATTCTTGTATTCTTTGAACTTATCAAAAGAATCCAACTTATACCTCATTAAGTAGATATATCCATATCTATTAAAATTACCAGTAAAAGTTATGAAGTATGAGTACCCTCCCCTTACTTCAAATGGAAATGATCTACACACATCGGTATGAACCAATTCAAGAAGTTCTTTAGCCCTTTCACATTTTCCACTAAATGGGGCTTTGGTCATTTTTCCTTGTAAAAATGCATGACATATGCCTAGTGGTTTTAGTTCGAAAGAATCTAAATATCCATCTTGATGTAACTTTGTCACGTGTTTTTCATTTACATGACCTAGCCGGTGATGCCAAAGTTAGGTGTGGTATGAGTCATGTGAAATATATTTGTTATCGATTGTCATTTCTTGGTTTGTGTAATCCAACACGTAAAGACCGTTGTATAAATGTGCCCTATAAAAAAAATGTTATCTTTGTAAAAGAAGCAACATTCATTTTCAAGCTTGAAAACAAATCCATCTGTATCTAATCTGGATATAGAAATACTGTTTTTAGTAACAGACGAAACATAATAACAACCCTTTAACACCAAGATCATCCCAGTTGGCAACGTGAGGTGGTAGTCCCCGACAGCTGCAACAACAAGTCTAGCTCAGTTGGATGCTTGTATATCTACCTCTCCTCAGTAAATCTTCCTAAATCTACTCGGTTCCTGTATTTGGGTACATATGTGATCACTACAAGCTGTATGTAATACCCAATTTGTAGAAACAGATAGATTGTATTCGATAAGAAACACACATGAAGCTTCCCCTTATTTCTTAGACTGGGTGCAGTTTTTATTCCAGTGGACCTTCTTGCCACATGCGAAATAAACAGCCTCATGTTCCCTTGCCTCCCCTTTGATCTTCTTTTTCTTGAAAGGGCATGAAGAAGTTTTGGGTTTAAAGCTCTTTGCCTTTCATTTCCTCTTATTCACCATAAGGAAAAAAAGCTTTTCGCACTTCATATCTTTGTCCACTTGGAGAATGAGGATAAGAAGATCCGATAGAGACTTTTCAATGTTCTTCATATTGAAATTAACAACAAAGCTGGAGAAGCTCCGAGGGAGTGATGCGAGAATGAGATCGGTGCCCAGTTCTTCGGGGAGTTTAAACCCTAGAACCTCCAGACGCTCAATGTAGCCAATGATCTTGACTACATGAGGCTCAGTTGGGGCACCCTCTCCAAGCTTACTCTGATAGATTGCATTGGAGATCTCAAACCTTTCTTATCTTGCTCTCTCCTGGTAAAGACCACATAGGTTCTCGAGCATGCTATAACCATCCATGTTTTCATGAGACTTCATGAGTTCACTAGACATTGATGATAGCATCAAACATTGAATGTCAACCGCATCGTTCACATGTTTCTCATAGACCAGGAAATCTTCATCACTCGCCTCTTTGGCAGGCAGATTAGGTAATGTTGACTCCAACACGTAAGACTTCCATTCATGGCGTAGGATAACCTGAAGGCATCTAAACCATTCCTGGAAGTTAATGTCGGTGATGATGTTGTCTTTATCAAGAATTGATCACAAGGATAGTGTTGTTGATGAAATTTTCATTTTAATTATACAATTAAAAGGGCAGATCATTAGTACTTTCTTGATTACATTTTATGAGAAATAATAAATTAATTTTATTAAGTCTCCCACTATTTTATCAAGTCCCAATGGCGCTCACCACTGAACTCAGAATGTCCAGTTGTCATCACATTCTAGTGACAAGGATCCATATTCTCCTTCACATAACCCCAACAAGGGTTGGTCAAGCTATTTGAAGGTATTTAGGTAGGCAGGTCTTTGCAAACCGCAGGATTGTAGCTCCTTGATCTGTTGAGTGGACTCCACAATCCTGAAATCCTGACTTTGGATTTCCTCAACTTTTACCTCCAATATCACACCAAGTCTAGAAAGGGATACTCTTTTTTATGTAATATGGTTAAGTAAACCTGAAACCTTTCATAAGAGATTCTTATATAAAAGTAAGTGTACCAACAAGGGTTGGTCAAATACATAGTTTTATTGAGTTTTTCTCTTAATCAAGTAATGTAAGGCTTGGTCTGGCTTAATATTTTATTTGAGGGATTTTTATCTCTTATGCGTGAATTACTTATTATCATTATCACATGCCTGTTAGTATTAAGTAGAACTTATTTAAATGATTAACCATGTCTTTGATAATATTTACACATAAGCCTGGTTTATTTTAGTTCCATCTTACATGCTTGTTTAATTCATTAATCATGTGATCGCGACAACACATCCATAATGATAAACCATGCAACTGACAGAAATAAAATAAAGCAAAGGGCATGATAATGATATTTTCTAATAGTTAGTTTATCTAGCGGTTGATAAACTAACCTTGACCTAGGGGAGAAACACCTTGAACCTTTTGGGTTTGTGTTTACAGCTTTCCACATATCCACCTTTGTATCTCCTAGGATTGGGTTCGTCTCGGTTCTAGCTTGAACTGACCCCGCTATCTTGAGAGTTTCATCCATTACACATGCTTTTAAACTTACACGTAGGTGAGGGGTAAAAAAGGGGTTTATATAAAAGAAACCATGAGCACACAAGCCCTACATATTAATGAGGAGAGATGGATCGAAGACCAACAATTAACTTAATAAATAAATTAGAAGGAAACCAATCACATACAAATGTCTTAGTCTAGATCATGATCACCCACATACATGCAATGAGTTACGCATTTAATAAAACTAGTATTCAATTATTTAATCATTCTTATTAAGATAAATTATGCTTGAATAGATTAATTATTATATATAATTAATCAATACTTTTATCTTAATCCTTTTATGAATTTCCTTAATATTCTCATCTTTGTACATAAATGCACCTTGGAGGTATCCTGGTGAATACCCGTTCGAATCTACCCAACATGTATTATATTCGCATACTGTCTTACTCTTATGACATATGACATACAAAATGTTTCAATGCATAGAGTAACAACTTGTAGTACGATTTATACATGATGTGTATTTCTTAACATTACACAAACATTAAAGCTTTAACTTTGTGTAATCTGGTAAAGTACACAATGTGTAGTTCCGTCTACACGGCGTGTATTACCTTCACCGTCTGTATCAAAGTACACGCTTAGGGACTCATCGTGTGAAGTGTACTTCTAAAATTTCGCAGTACACGACGTGTACAGTGGACTACGTGCCATGTTGTCTCTGTAGGTTCCGGGTGCAGCGGAAGCGCATTGGTGGGTTTTCCCAACTTTAATTTTAACATTAAAAAACGTTCAATCCGAGATCCGTCATGATATAAAACGCCGAATCTTCGGAATATAACGAAGAACAAAAAGAAAAGAAGAGTCCCAGAACCCTTGAGGAGGATCGTCATATGTTGATTATAATTAATTTAATTAATGCATAAGAATTACCTCGTTGGAATTCTTTCTTCGTTGATGTGTTCGGTCACGATTCAGTGATCCGTCGTTGCGTCGTAGAATCCAAGTGTAGGATTCCTCTAACGGTGATCCACACGTGTGTCACGTATCTCTGGACGTCGCGAAAGGGATCTCCGGGTGCTAGCGCAGAAGAACCTTCACTTGCGATGTCCGACTTCAACCGCCTTGATTCGATGGAGGATCTTGCTCTCGTAACTTGAGGGCATTCTTGGTGGAAAGGGAATTCTCTCTTTCCTTGAGAGTATTTCCAAATCCGTTGTGCACAACTATGGCTCTGCAAAATGTTGGGGTTGCGAGAATATTTATAATCGGGTTTGAGGTTAATAGAGTTATGACAATAAATAAACATGTTACGCGTTTTATTTATTTCATTAACTCTTATTGAAAACCCCCATGTCGAATTATTAATTCCTTAACATATGCCCATGATGATTATAATAAATATCATTTAATAAAACAATATTAAATCCTTAAAATCCCAACTGGAAAAACTACACGGCATGTAATAATTAATACACGACGTGTACTTGTTTTCCATAAAACTACACGGCGTGTATATTTAATATACACGGCGTGTACTTTTATTTTCCATTTTTTCTCCACCACATTTATTAGACCTTGAGTAATGACTATTTATTTCTTAAATAAATGTAAGTGCATTACTCGCTAATAAATATATTATTTCGTCCACAATATATTCTCTCGAATAACTAGTGTCAAAATAAATGAGATCAGACATCCTTAAATAATTATTAAACCACAGTCAAGAATAATATTTATTTAACTTGTTAAATTAATATTTAACTGAGATACATGGACACACTTAGTGTGTGACCCTCTAGGCCTCTTTCTCAGTGGCATTAGGCTGAGCCTGCCTAAAGTCCAAGGTTAGCGTCTAGCAACATGCCAAGGCACCCATAGAGAAAGAAGTTAACACCGCAATGACATGTCACCTCCTACGAACACTTACCGTGTAATATAATCCCTTTGTCTCGATATCTCCAATCAAGCGGGTTGCATGCTAGTGCCATCAACCCATGTGCTTGATTATTCTTTCTTTGACTTCCCAGAATTGAACTTGCCCATACCTTACCATGTCCATGAATTTATTTAGGCTATATCAATTCCATCAAAGGGCCTAATATATCTACTTCCGTTATGGAACGGAAGGGACAAATCCTTTCTCGCATTATCTATTAATGCGGTATTACTCATGACGCACCCAACGTATCCTACCTCACTGCGAAAAGTGTGTCGTCACAGTTTTCGTCAATACATCTAAGTGCGCGAGTTGTAATACCCATTAATAATAATCTTAAAGTCTAGGGACCAATACACACGTCCGCAGATAGGAACATCCAATGACACTATGAAATGTGGATTTCTTACTAGTGGGTCTCGTTCTCATAATATCCTCCTAGATATTACCAAGGGCGCACACCATGAGAAGGTGCCTCAAAGTTTTATGAGTCATCACCCCTAATGACCTGTATTATTTGTTTTCCTCAAATAATATCATCCGGCCATAGGACATACATTCAAGAACAGTGTTATGTCACTTCCGGGTTCTCATCATAGTAGGGATCCGCTATGACCCTTTAATGCAACAGTTGTCCTTAGGAAATTATCACATGACATGTCACGCAGAAGAAAAATCAAGATGTGATAAGGATTTTATTTAATGAATAAAGTACAATATAGTTGGTTCTAGACCACCAACTCCAACAGACTCCCACTTGGAATAGATCCAACTGCTAACAACCTTTAACCCGCTAGCTCTCACATGATATTCATGCTTCTGCTGAGATAGACCTTTAGTCATGGGGTCTGCCACGTTCTCTTCCGTGGACACTCTGCTCACTACAACTTCACCCCTTTGATAGAAATCCCTCAAGAGGTGATACTTCCAGAGTATGTGCTTTGTCCGTTGATGTGACCTTGGTTCTTTTGCAAGAGCCACCACTGCAGTATTATCACAATACAATGTAATGAGATATTTACTGCTAGGCACCACATCAAGCTCCTAGACAAAGTTCTGAATCTAGATGGCTTCCTTGTCTACATCAGAAGCCGCTATATACTCGGACTCCGCTGTAGGATTGGCGAAAACTGGCTGCTTTGAACTCTTCCAGCTCACAGCTCCTCCATTGAGACAGAAAACATATCCAGATTGCGACTTCAGATCATTCTGATCTGTTTGAAAACCAGCATCAGCATACCCTCTGATGACAATCTCTTGTCTCCTCCATACACCAGGAACATATCTTTAGTTCTTCTCAAATACTTAAGGATAGTCTTAACAACAGTCCAATGATGTTCTCTTGGATTTGATTGATATCTTCCTACCATGCTTAGTGCATAGGAAACATCAAGCCTGGTACATAACATGGCATACATGATGGATCCTATAGCCGAAGCGTATGAGATCTTACTCATCCTATCTTTCTCCTGTTGTGTCTGGGGACACATTTTCTTAGAAAGATGTAAGCCATGTGACACTGGAACCAATACCCTCTTGGATTTTTCCATACTAAATCTTTTTAGTATCTGGTCAATGTATGTACCATGACTTAGTCCAAGTAGCCTCTTGGATCTGTCACGAATGATCTTGATCCCTAGAATGTAGGCTTTTCTCCTAAGTCCTTCATAGAGACACACGTGTTCAACTAGTCCTTAACTGACTGTAAGGATGGTACGTCGTTTCCAATAAGCAATATGTCATCAACATATACCACTAGGATGACGACCACATTCCCATTAAACCGCTTATAAACACATGGCTCACATTCGTTCTTAATGAAACCAAATTCCTTTATGGCTTCATCAAATCGAATGTTCCATGACCTGGATGCTTAATTCAATCCATAAATGGATTTCTGCAACTTGAAAACCCGTTTGGATTCACCTGGTGTTACAAACCCTTCTGGTTGTGTCATATAGACATCTTCCTGAAGGTTCCCGTTAAGGAATGCTGTTTTGACATCCATCTGCCAAATCTCATAGTCATGGTAAGCTGCTATGGCAAGTATGATTCATATGGATTTAAACATGGCAACTGGAGAGAAGGTTTCATCATAGTCAATTCCTTGATGCTATCTGAATCCTTTAGCCACTAGCCTTGCTTTATAGGTGCTAACTTGACCTTCCATGTCCAACTTTCTTTTGAATACCCATTTTCATCCAACAGGCTTTACATCAACTGGCTCATCGACCAGAACCCAAACTTGGTTCTAATACATGGAATCCATATCAGAATTCATAGCTTCTATTCATCTTGCATCTTCTGAGCTTTCTATTGCTTCCTTGTAGGAGAGAGGTTCATCATTGTCCAATAATAATGATTCACCATCCTCGGTGACTAGGAAACCAAATCTCTCTGGTTCCCTTACCTCTCTTGAGCTCCTACGCAGTACTTGTGCTTCTGGAACCTCTTCCACGGGGACCTATGGAACTTGTTCTTGTACCAACTCCTATGTATCTTGAGCATCAACTTCATCGAAGTCAATCTTGCTCCCACTATCCTTCTTGAGGATATGCTCCCTCTCAAGAAAGACGGCTTGTCTGGCGACAATCACTTTCTTGTCTTGAGGGTTATATAGGTAATATCCTTTCTTTTACTTGGGATATCCTATAAAGATACACTTCATGCCCTGAGGTGCTAGTTTGTTGCCTGATAAGGCCTTAAAAAATGCCTCGCATCCCCATACATGTGTGTGCGACAAAGGGGGGTTCCTTCCATTCCATAACTCGGATGGAATTCCATTTGCCGCCTTAGTTGGTACTCGGTTTAATGTGTATGCTGCAGTTTGTAATGAATATCCCCAAAAGGATAATGGAAGATCCGCATGACTCATCATCGACCTCACCATGACCAACAAGGTGTGGTTCCTCCTTTCACTAAATCCATTCCACTGTGGTGTATAAGGAGGAGTAAGCTGAGATAGAATCCCAGACTCCCGTAAAAGATCAATGAACTCTTGGTTCAGATATTCTCCACCTTGATCCGATCGAAGCTTCTTTATCTTCTTACCAAGCTGATTATCTACTTCATTCTTGAATTCCTTAAATTTCTCTAAGGACTCTGACTTATACCTCATTAAGTAGACATAGCCATATCTACTCAAATCATCAGTAAAATTAATGAAGTAAGAATATCCACCTCTATCTTCTACTGGAAATGGTCTACACACATCCGTGTGTACCAATCCTAGAAGCTCTGTGACCCTTTCACCTTGTCCACCAAAAGGCGGCTTGGTCATTTTTCCTTGTAAACAAGTGTGACATCTATCAAGTGGTTTTAGCTCAGTAGAGTCTAAATAGCCATCTTGGTAGAGCTTTGTCAAACGCTTCTCATTCACATGACCAAGGCGGTGATGCCATAACTGGGTGATGTATGAGTCATGTGAGTTTGTTTCGTTATCAATTGCCAACACTTGGTTTTCGTAATTAAATACATATAAACCATTATTTAAATATTCTATACCATAACATACGTTGTTCTTATAAAAGAGACAACCCTTATTTCCAAATTTGAAAACAAATCCATCCATATCTAAACAAGATACAAAAATTATGTTCTTGGTAACACTAGGCACATAATAACAGTTATGTAAAACCAAAATCATCCTAGTCGGCAATGAGAGGTGGTAGTCACCAATAGCCAACGCAGACAGCCTTACGCCATTGGCAGCTCGAAGATCCACCTCTCCTCTGGCGATCTTTCTAAATCTACTTGGTTCCTGCATTTGAATACAGATGTGAGCCCCACAAGCTGTATCTAATACCCAATGTGTAGAAATAGAAAGATTGCACTCGATAACAAATGCACCTTTAGCGTCCCCACGCTTCTAGGTGCAGTTCCTCTTCCAGTGACCCTGCTTGCCACATGCAAAACACACTGCCTCCCGTTCCTTGCCCTGCCTCTGGATCTTCCCCTTCTTGGAGGGATGGTGCTTGGGGGCTTCAGACCGTTTATAAGTCTTTGGCCCCTTTGACTTGTCCTTACTTTTCTTGTTCACCATAAGGACCGCGTGTTTGACTCGCCCCATGTCCTTATCTACCTGTAGAATCAAGGTCAGAAGCTCCGATAGACTCTTCTCACTGCCGCTCATGTTATAGTTGACAATGAAGCTAGAGAAGGTCTTGGGTAGTGATGATAGGATGAGATCTATACGCAACTCATCTGAGAATTTAATCCCTAAGATGTATAGGCGTTCAATGTAGCCAATAATCTTGACTACATGAGGCCCAGCTGGCACAGACTCTCCAAGCTTTGTGGTAAACAAAGCATTGGAGATATCATACATCTCCTATCTCTCCTTCTCTTGGCAGAGATCTTTAAGGTGAGACATCATTCTATACGCGTCCATGTTTTCATGTTGCTTCAAGAGATCATTAGACATGACCGATAGCATGAAACACTGGACATTTGTGGCATCATCCATGTGTTTCATGTAGAGAGATAATTCCTCATCACTAGCCTCTTTCCCAAGCGCAACTGGAATAGGCTCTTCCAGCACATATAATTTCCTTTCGTGGCGAAGGACGATGCGTAAACGCCTCTTCCACTCTTGGAAACTGGTGCCGATGAGAATGTTTTCTTTTTCAAGTATGGTGCGCAATGATATGTTTGAAGTCATTTTCTTGCCATTTCTACAAATTAAGATGGGCAAAGGTTTAATACTTTATTACAAAAATTGAGACAAATAAATAAATTAATACTTATTAGTCTCCCATTATTTTATCAAAATCCAATAGCCCCCACCATTGACTTCAGAATATTCTGTTGAATGAATATTCTAGTGGCTAGGATTCATATTTCCCTTCGCATTACCCCAACTAGGGTTGGTCAAGCAACTTGAAGGGATTTAGGTAGGCATTCCAAATGCCAAATGCATTAACTCGCAGCTCCTTGATCCGCTGAGTGGACTCCCCAATCCTTAAATCCTTTTTGGATTTCCTCAACCTTTGCCTCTTGGTCACACCAAGTCCTACTGTGGCAGTCAACCCTTGATGTGAACCAAGTCAAGTTAACCCAAAACCTTGAATTAGAATTCCCCGATAATTGAATTCACCCCAACTAGGGTTGGTCAAGCACTTTGAACTATGGTTCGATTCTAACCAAGATTATGGAAGGCTATGCCGACTTAATATTTATTTTGAGGGATTTTATCCTTATACGTAAATTTCCATTTTATTATCTTTGATTACATGCTTGTTAATATTAAGTGGGATATACTTAAGTGATTAACCATGTCTAAGATAATGTTTACGTATAAGCTGGTTTTATTTTAGTTTCATCTTGCATGCTCGTTTAATTCATTAATTGTGTGACCGTGACAACACACCCACAATAAATAAACCATGCAACTAAAAGAAATAAAATAAATGGTATGATCATGAGCTTTTCTATTGGTTAGTTTATCTAGCGGTTGATAAACTAACCCAAGACCTAGGGGAGAAACACCTTGAACCTTTCGGGGTCGTGTTTACAGCTTTCCACCTATCCACCTTTGTATCTCTTTGGATTGGTTTCACCTTGGCTCCTGACTTGAGCCGCCTCCACTAGCTTGGGAGCTCCATCCATTACATATGCATTTATCTCACACGTGGGTGAGGGATAAAAGGGGTTTTTACATAAAAGAATCCCTGGGTGCGCAGACCCTACATATTAATGAGGAGATGGCTCGCAGGCCAACACATTTAATTTAAATAAATAAATTAAAATAAACCATTCACATACAAAGGTCTCGGTCTAGCTCATGATCACCTATACATGCAACGATATTTACGCATAAATAAAACTAGAATTCAATTCTTTAATCGTTCTTTTTTAAGATAAATCACTCTCGAATCAATTAATTATCTTTAATTAATCAATTCTTTTATCTTAAATCCCTTTTCTGAATTTCCTTGAGATTCTCATCCATCATAATTTTAAATAAATAAATTCATTTAAAATTATCCTTGTACGAAACTTGTACCTTGGAGGGAACCCGGTGAATTCCCATTTATTACGCAAATGTTAAATTAAACACACATATATATAAAACACCTATCACATGTTGTGCCTCAGCTTTATTCCTGCACCATGGTACACGTCTCAAGGGTTTTTATAATATAATAATAAATTTTAATAAATCTACGTAATTTGGGTGAGTACACGGCGTGTAGTTCCGACTACACGGCGTGTACTTTTCTTTACCGTCCATCCGAAGTACACGCCCGGAGACAAGGCGTGTTAATGTACTTCGGAAATTTTCAGAGTACACATCATGTACAGTGGGACACACGCTGTGTAGTTTCCGCGTTACACGGTTTCCAGCCGGGCATGCCGTGTATGGAGTACACGACCCAACCCTAACCCGAAGGGACTACACGCCGTGTTCATTGGACCACACATCGTGTATTTCGGAAACCGTGTGCCACTTGTTTCTGGTCAACACACGGTGTATTAAATTCTTAGAAAGAATCTAATACACGGCCTGATTTGGCAGACCAGTCAATGATTGAACCTGGAATACACGATGTGTACTTCCGAATACACGTCGTGTATTCTGGTGTTATACGGCCAGAAACATTTGGCTCCTCTGAATGAGTTCCTCTATTTTATTTTAATCAAAATTAAAAGAAAAAATTCATTTCTGTGAGGTGAATAAGAAACGAGGGAGGAGGAATAGATCTCGATATTCAGATTTCCAGAATGATTAAACTTGAATTGAAATAACTAAATTATTAAATGCGTAAATTACCAACAAAAAACTAAATAATTATAATCAACGATATAACCTCCCTCTGATACCACTTGTAGGTTCCAGGCGCAGTGGAAGTGCATTGGTGAGTTTTCCCAACTTTAATTTTAACGTTAAAAAACGTTCAATCTGAGATCCGTCATGATATAAAACACCGAATCTTCAGAATAGAATGAAGAACGAAATGAAAATAAGAGTCCCGAAACCCTTGAGGAGGATCATCATATGTTGATTATAATTAATTTAATTAATGCATAAGAATTAGCTCGTTGGAATTATTTCTTCGTTGATGTGTCCGGTCATGATTCGGTGATCCGTCGTTGCGTCGTAGAATCCAAGTGTAGGATTCCTCTAGTGGTGATCCACACGTGTGTCATGTATCTCCAGACGTCACGAAAGGGATCTCCAGGTGCTAGCGTGGAAGAACCTTCGCTTGCGATATCCACCTTCGACCGCCTTGATCTGGTGGAGGATCTTGCTCTCATAACTTGAGGGCGTTCTTGGTGGAAAGGGAATTCTCTCTTGGCTTGAGAGTATTTCTAAATCCGTTATGCACAACCATGGATCTGCAAAATGTTGGATTTGCGAGGATATTTATAATCGGGTTTGAGGTTAATAGAGTTATGACAATAAATAAACGTGTTATGCGCTTTATTTATTTCATTAACTCTTATTGAAAACCCCTATGTCAAATTATTAATTCCTTGAGATACGCCCACGCTGATTATAATAAATATCATTTAATAAAACAATATTAAATCCTCAAAATCCCAACTGGAAAAACTACATGGCGTGTAATAATTAATACATGGTGTGTACTTGTTTTCCATAAAACTACACGGCGTGTATATTTAATATACACGGCGTGTACTTTTATTTTCCATTTTTTCTCCACCACATTTATTATACCTTGAGTAATGACTATTTATTTCTTAAATAAATGTAAGTGCATTACTCGCTAATAAATATATTATTTCATCCACAATATATTCTCTTGAATAACTAGTGTCAAAATAAATGCAATCAGATATCCTTAAATAATTATTAAACCACAGTTAGAAATAATATTTATTTAACTTGTTAAATTAATATTTAACTGAGATACATGGACACACTTAGTGTGTGACCCTCTAGGCCTCTTTCTCAATGACATTAGGATGAGCCTGCCTAAAGTCCAAGGTTAGCGTCTAGCAACACGCCAAGGCACCCATAGAGAAACAAGTTAACACCGCAATGACATGCCACCTCCTACAAATACTTACCGTGTAATATAATCCCTTTGTCTCGATATCTCCAATCAAGCGGGTTGTATGCTAGTGCCATCAACCCATGTGCTTGATTATTCTTTCCTTGACTTCTTGGAATTGAACTTTCCCATACCTTACCATGACCATAGATTTAATTAGGCTATATCAATTCCATCAAAGGGCCTGAGATATCTACTTCCGTTATGGAACGGAAGGGACAAATCCTTTCTCGCATTATCTATTAATGCGGTATTACTCGTGATGCACCCAACATATCCTACCTCGCTGCGAACAGTGTGTCGTCACAATTTTTGTCAATACATCTAAGTGCGCGAGTTGTAATATCCATTAATAATAATCTTAAAGTCTAAGGACCAATACACACGTTTGCAGATAGGAACATCAAATGACACTATGAAATGTGTATTTCCTACTGGAGGGTCTCGTTCTCATAATATCCTCCTGGATATTACCAAGGGCGCACACCATGAGAAGGTGCCTCAAAGTTTTATGAGTCCTCACCCCTAATGACCTGTATTATTTGTTTCCCTCAAATAATATCATCCGGCCATAGAACATACATTCAAGAACAGTGTTATGGCACTTTCGGGTTCTCATCATAGTAGGGATCCGCTATGACCCTTTAATGTAACAGCTGTCCTTAGGACATTATCACATGACATGTCACGCAGAAGAACAATCAAGATGTGATAAGACTTTTATTTAATGAATAAAGTACAATGTAGTTGGTTCTAGACCACCAACTCCAACAGTATCTGTGTTACACGTTTACCGGTCGGCTTAGCTTTGTATGGGATACACGGTTTGGATCCCTAACTCAAAGGGACTACATGCCATGTGCAGTGGACCACACGGTGTGTAATCTGGTAAGCATGTGCCTATCTGTCCCATCCAACATGCGATGTAGAATTAATTACACCGCATGCAATAAATGCACATAGCTTGAGTAATTGTTGAATTACTCGCGATGCGCTGAACATGACTACACGATGTGTAGTCCGGATTAACCGACATGTACTTTCGTGTCACCTGGGTAGAATCTTTGGCACCTCCTGTTTTAATTTTAATTAAAAAATCATTTGTTTCTGTAAAATCTACAAGAAACAAAAAGATGGAGAACAGATCTCGAAATCTAGATTACAAGAATGGTTAACCTCGAATTGAAAAACTAAATTATTAAACCGTAAATCATCAATAAATTATTTAAATAATTATAACCTATGATGTAACTGCTCTGATACCACTTGAAGGTTTCAGGGACAACGGAAGCGCAGTTGAGATGACACCCAACTTTAATTTTTAACATGATCAATGATTATTCTGGGATCAATATGACAATAAATGCTAGTCTCCATAAAATATAATCAAAGATTTAGATAAAAAAGGAAGATGCCTGAAACCTTTAGAGAGGATCTTACACATCATGTTTATAATTAATTTAATTAATTTCATAAAGAAAAGAATACCTAGATCTTCGGTACTTTCTTCGTTGATTATGTTGATCGTCTGGAATGACCCTTCCTAATTGTCTCGTTGTGCTTGCGAGGATCCAAACCAGAATCCCTCTAGCAGTGATTCACATGTGCTTCGATGGCCTCCGATCAACACCACTCATTTTTTGAGTGCTAGCGCAACGAAGTGAGTGTCTTGTGTCATTCGTTCTTGATCTCTTGTTCTTCATTCTTGAATAACTTATCTCATTCTTGAGAGGGGTGGGAAGAGGATTCGAGAGAGAAATCATTCAGCCCAACAATTCTCAATTCACTGGGCATGCAATTCTATGTATGACATAATAGAAGTACATATCTATTTATTGGCATGTGGCTTCAGTTACAATATTTAATTGCATAACAATAATTAAATATATTCATAAACTTAGAGAAAACTCATGCTCTTAATAATAATACCACGTCATTATTTATGGTGCACCAATTTGTACAAAACAGAATTATAAATAAAATCCCGTATCACAAAATAATAGAAGTGTTATTTTTATTTTAACTTGTGCCAACTAGTTAAATAATTATTTACTATCATGCAAATAATTATTTTACTACTGGACCAGCCTTGGTCCGCTTGAACTCTACTTCCATTTATTAAACACCAGAATAAATAAATAAATAATTTATTCTCTTAAATAAATATTTTATTTATAAACTAGTAAATAAATATTTATTAAATGTTCAATAAAATAAATAAATATATTTTACCCACAATCCGGTGAATAAATATTTCTTTAATTTATGCGATCATTTAAACTTGAATAAAATTATTTCACAGTCTTGAGAATAATATTTATTTCATCAATTAAATTCAAATAAAATTTAACTGAGACCACCAAAAACACTTAGTTTGTAACCCTCTAGGATTCTTTCTCGTTGGCATTAGGCAGGTTTTCCTAAAATCCAAGAGTAATCTCTAACAACAGGTCAATGCACCTAAGAGAAAGAACTTAAAGTCACAGCAATGACATCAACATACGAACGCTCACTGTGTAATATAATATCTTTATCTCAATATCTCATCAAATTGGTTTCATGATAGTGTCATCAACCTTTATGCTTGATATATCGTTCTTTGACTACCTGAAATAAACTCTTCGTTACACCATGGACATGGAATTTCATGCGATAGTTCTATTTCAATCAAAGGACCGAGATATCAACTTCCATAAATGGAAGAGACAAATCCTTTCTCAACTTATCCATTAATAACATGTCATTCATGATGCACCCAATGTGCCTTAATTCCTGCCAACTGTTTGCATGCCGATTTTCATCAGAAAATCAAAGTGCGCGAGTCATGACACACATTAATGATAATCTTAAAGTCTAAAGATTATTACAGACACTCGCAAATAGGAATATCTGATGTCACCAAAAAATGTGGAATTCCTACCTGTAGGTCTGTTCTCATAATCTCCCGTCTTGGAGATTACCATGTGCGAACTTCATGAGAAGAAGTATCATCTGCTTACGAGTACTTTTACCTGACGGTTTGTATACTATGTGTTCCATTATATTATGTCATCCAACCATAGAACTATATTTAAGAATATTTTTATAGCACTTCAAGGTTCTCATCATAGTGGGGAATTGCTATGACCTTGTCAATGCGGAAAATATTCTGAGACATTATTACACTATAGTCATGCAGAACAATGAAAAATATGTAATAAGATGTTTAACATTTGAATCTATTAAATATTCATGTAATCAAAGTAAAAACAGTTGGTTCTAGGACACCAACTCTTACAATTTCTAGTATTTTTTAGTTAATTCTAATGCAAGAGCAGTGACACTTTTATCAGTTCATTCCAGTCCAATTTCCCCTAATTCCAACCTTGTTTGGCATTGTTTCCCTTTTTTGATATTATCAATCTATTCTCCTCCATTTTAATTACTATTTAATCAAATTTTCATTTTCATATTCAATTTCCCAACTCCTTTTTGTTCCCTTGTTGTTTTTAATTTTTTTGCAATCACTAGCATTCTATGTGGTTCAACCCTACTTAAGATAGTATTATATTAAGTGGGTTTATAAATAGTTCGTTTTATAATATTCAATGACCTAGCTATCAATTTTTTGATGGAATTTCAGGGGAAGACACATGCGACTAACATAAAAAACATTCAATCTAAAAAAACTATTCAAAAAAGCACTGCAAAACTGCTGGTGTTTCTTCTCGTTGTGTGCTAAATTTTTAATCTGTTTGAACCTAAATTTACATGCACCCTAGGGAATTTTATAAACTAAATCTTCAACCTTTAATACATAAAATATAAAAACACTAATTTTCTCTAAAAAAGAAAAACAGAACTAAAATGGAAAATCTAGAAATTCAAAGAGATTAAAACTTAAATACAAATCAAAATTTTGTTCCACCTCAATCTAGGAATCGGAATGGAGAGAGGCCCAGACTTAGGGATTTCCAACTTCCCACAGTGTCAAACAATCTATCTTTCCAACACTTTGAGAGGGTAGAGATGAATCAGAGTGTCAATTTTTTATTTTAAAGCAATAGATCTTGTTCTCATGTTGGTAGGAACTCGTTAAATATGTATGATGGATTCGATCAGTAATAAAACATTCATATATATAAAGACAACACAACCATTTTACTTAGTACACTACTAAGGGCTAGTCCAAGGAGCATACATCGACATTGTGTCATTCGTACCTAAATCCACTAATCTTCACTAGTTGTGGAATGCAGAAGTTTGGACACAATCACTATGTGTCGAACACACTACCTTTACAATATTTTAGGGATAACACACTATGTCCTTCAGAACACTTTTTTTGAATCCTCCAATATCACTACTTTGAGAGAAGTCTAACTTAGTTTATCGACTTGAAGGTCACTTAAATATATTGACATTAAAGTCTTTAACTCTATCTTAGCATGAGACATTGCTTGCACTGTAGACTCGAGTTGATGCACTTTGAAATCCCCATTCACTGAAAACTAATTTTTAAAACTGCCTTTCTCAAAACTCCCTACCTTCATGAAGCACTCTGCTTTCGCAGAACTTACTACCCTCACGAAGCTCACTACCTTCGCGAAGCACCCTGCCTTCGCAGAACTAACTACCTTCACAAATCTCGCTGAGTAAACGCAGAATACACCATCATCACAAAAAACCCTTTACTTAGAAGCATTAACATCAGTCAAGACTAAAACAAGTCTTTTCACGATGCTCAAGCTCGCATGGAATGTCAATTTCGTGAATATCCCCTGGCTTAGTGAAATCATAACGATTCTGGATTTTCCTTAGAAAAATTCATTTCAAGTGAAGAGGGGTAGCCTAATATTTATAGGCTCATCCATTCTCAATGCTCTACCACCTCTTAGTGGATTTTTCAGTTCTTTCAAAACCACCTTCGCATAGCTCCTCCATTTTCATTGCTCTATGGAAATTTTCCATTCACGATGCTCATAGTATCTGCAGAGCTTTCTGTCAAAACCATCACACACCGTGATGCTAAAAATCTCATAATCACAGAGATCACCGTCACTGTTCGGAATGCTCTAATTCTTCTTCGTTCACGATGCTCGTCTCTGTCACGCAGATCATCATCAAATTTTCTTGATCCTTCATGAAACAACATTACCGAAGCCTATATTTTCAAAACTCATGTATTTTCCATATTTTTATAAGGCTTTCAAGGAAATAGACTTTTCACAATACTATACAACCTCCAAATTTTGGACCCCAAAAAATTGGAAAACACTGAGAAATGATGCCACCTTCCATATTGTTGTCAGTTTTAATTGTAAGATCTCTTTCCTTGAAAACTCTCTGTTCATCCATGTGAGGATTGAAAAAAAAACATAAACCATACACCATTTCTAATAAATAACCATCTTGTTTTCAACAAGTTCCACAGTTACCTCTAAATGAGATTAGCGTGGAGGAGAATTGGTTGAGAGTGTTTACCTTTTTCGTAAAGAGTAAGGTTAGAATATGGTTCCAAAATTTAGATGGAAATTTTTTTGACCCCTGGGATCAAGTGTTCAATTCATTAGTTGTAATGTTTTATATTAGAAACACCACCATTTAAGTGAGGCAAAAAATCATGGGGTTTTTCCATGGTGAGGGAGAAATATTTCATGAAACAAGGGATAGATTCAGAGCTCTACACAGGTAGCATCTCAACCACCAACTAGCTCCCGACCTCCTCTATAATGGTCTCACCCCTACCACCAACTCATAGTAGATCAGTTCTTTGGTTATGATTTTTAATATTTGAAAATAGAGGAATTAAAAGAAATATTTAGTAAAATGGATCAAAACTCCCAACATAAAAGTTCTAGGAAGAGAACCATCCATTGGAGTGATCCCCATCCTTAGGATGTTGGAATTTATTGTTAAAATTGGGATAGATCACTTAAGGAGAAATACTAACACTATGACATGTTTGGGAACACTCAAACTTGATACCCCAACTTTTAGTTACCTACCCAACCCTTTGAAAGATTCAAAGTTTTTGGGTATGGTCCTAGAATTAAAGCTAGAGATGACCCATTTCCAAACAATTATAATTACGGCTATAGAAATCACTCAACTTTTTCATGGAGACCATGAGATAGTGAGATAACATGCTACCACCTTGATACTCAAATAATCCAAGAAATAAATTTCAAAACATTATTGGAACTTTAAATTATAACACTGATTTAGAGGGTTTGGTTAGGAAGCTAATCATAAATGTATATTCCCAACAATCTAGCATTGAAAATTTACAAATCCAAATGGGTAAAATAACCAAGGATTTGAGTTTCATGGACAAGGGAAAATAACCCAACATAACTAAAATGAATCCAAAAGAAAATTTCATGGATGTTACCACAATATTAGGTATGAAAACAAAACAAAAAGTAAGGTTTTATTCTAGTGAATATGAGATAAAAAATCTAATTGAACCTGAAAATCAAAATCTGTAAGAAAATAAATTTAAAAAACAAGACAACAAGGTCCAAAATGAACTAAAAGATAAATATTCACTTAAAAAAAGAAAAGGAATAGAATCAAATGAAGTGGTATTTTATAAAGGAAGGAAATAATAATTTTTGGTTTAAGGGGAAGTATAAATTTTAATCCGTTGTGATCCACTATGCCCCTCCCATTCCCTTTCCCCAAAGAGTCTAACAAAATAATGATGAAACTGAATACTTGAAATTCCTTGAAATGTTTAAAACCTTCAACTTGAAAATGAACTTTGATAAAGCCTTAAAAAAATACATTCTTATGTGAAATATCTCAAATGTTTTTTGCATAATAAAAGAAATTTGGAATAAATTTACACTATTAATTTAACTGAGGATTGTAGTGTTGCACTTTAAAAGAAGTTACCTCCAAAATTGAAAGACACTGGTATCTTTATCATAACTGTTAGAGTAGGAGAAAGTAAGGTGTTAAATTTATTATGTGGATTAGGATCTAGTATCAATCTTATGTTTTTATCCTTATTTAATCAATGAAGTCTAGGGGGTTGAAATCAACCTCTATATATCTTCAATTGGCTGATAGATCGATCAATCATCCCATTAGAAGGGTGGATGACATGTTAGTCAATGTAGGGAACCTTAAATTGCCCAAATATTTTCTAATGATTTATATTGAGTGTGATAAGGAGGTAATTATTATATTAGGAATTCCATTACTAGCCACTGGTGGGGCTTTTATTATTGTTTCAAAGGGTAACTGACCCTCCAAGTCGGTGATGATCAAGAAAAGTATCATGTTTTTGTGAAGCCTACACCAAAAGGAAGCTGCAAGTTGATATATGTTGATAAATAAGTCTTTATGAAACACCCCAATATTTTACAATATGTCTCTTTTTAAATAAATTTAATTTCTTAGATAGATTACATTGAACACAACACCAAACTTAAATGAACAATGATATACAATTAAATATCATTATTTTAACACGACAGTTATAACTTAGTCGTTAAATTGATAGGAATGAATAATATTAACCAAATTATGAAATTTACATATTATATATTTAATCAAAAGTTTTTACATTCATCCAATATATTTAATAGTCATAATATAAGAACAAATCCAATTTTATGCATAAAAGCTATATTTTTCTAAAGGCAGCTTTATCGTCTTTTAATGACATACTTATTTTAAAACTAAATTTTTACATTTTGATAAATTATATTTGATAAAATAAACTTCATTTTTGAAAGCGGAATATCAAAATTAACTTTGGTTTAATTTTTTTTTTGATAAGTTTCATTTTTTGATGAATAGTGAAAAATACTGCGTTTTAATTGAAAACTGACTATTCATCTAAATAATTTATAATGTTAAATTATATTTTAAATTGGGTTTAAAGTAATATTATATCAATTATACCTCAATTAATCCAATGTAGGTCATTGGAATTATTTTTATATTGAATTTGGATATAAAAACATTTCAAACTTTTGAACGTTTTCACTTTTAAAACCCGTTTTTTCACCCCATCTACGAGATTAATTTTAAATTAATTATAACCATTTTTGTGTTTTGAATTTTGAAAAATGGATTCCATATCTGGAATCAAAAGGTCCAAATTTAGTAAATCTGTCTTTTTTATTTTTGGACAATATGAATAGTATACTTAATAATTTTAATTACCACGTGGTTAAGGGTAGATCAGGTAATTAAGAGTAAAAGTAATATTATAAATATTAAAAAATTATCCTAACACTTTTCCTAATTTTATTGGATGAGTGATTGTTGAAAAAAAAATCATCCTTGGACTGATTTTATGGTCTCTTGGAGCTACTTGGATAACTTTAATCCTTTTATAGTATTTTATTTTAAGAAAAACCAAATATGACATACTCATGTTTTAATAAGTATTACATTTTTAATATGTGGTTATTAAAAACATATATTTGACTATAAATAGTAATTTGAAATATAAAATGTTTATCTTCATCATGATAATTTATTTTTAATTTTTAAGAAATAAAAAATTACCTTAAAGGCTTATACAATGATGATGCAATAATTGTTTAATTAAAGTTAATAATAAATAAATGATTATAAAAATATTAAAATAAATATAATTTTAGATAATTAATGTCATACATGAATTTTTTAGATAACTTTTTCATGTTAGTGATATGTTAAAAGAGTTGGTTCAAATATATCTTGTTTTATTAATTTTTGTAAAAGTAAAAGTAACGAATAGTATCAAAATTGACATTAATGTTATATTAAAATATATAATATTTTATTAAATGATATAAAATTTATAAAAATAAAAAATTCAGTAAAATTATTGATATAAGATTTAAAATGTTATCCATGATTAATTTATGGTTATTTTGTCATTTAATAGTAACAGTATTGACCCTCAAAGAGTAAAAATCCATGTTGTCACGGTAAGAGTTAAATGGATTAAATAAGGGTTAAAATAAAAAATAAGGGTAAGAATGTGAACTAAATTTTTCTAAAAATTATTGGATGAGAGTATTTTGACCCATCCTCATTTTAGCTTTGAAATAAATCTCTTTGGAGACATTTGAAATTTAAAATTAATTTATATTAATTTTTTTTAGTCAGGAGGAGAGCTTCTGACCATTTATTAAAAAGGTAAAAAAATACATAGAAATGGCGAACGGGGTAAAAAAACCATAATTTCTTTCATTTATCACAACTAGAAATCATAATATGACATGTCATTCCCATAATCATAGTCTCTATCTTCCCACTCAGATTGAAACTTTTCCTGATTAATGGTCTTCAGGTAGTTTGCTTCAACCTTTATTGACATATTGGAAGATGATCTAGTAGACACATTCCTAGGGGTCTAAGAGTAGTCCTTGCGAGGTATTATCTTTTAAGGAACAAAGGTAAAATCCTCACCAGCAGTCACTATTGTCTCACTACTTAAGACAACATCATTAAAAGAGATAGATCCACCACTACCCGGAGTAATGAATCTAGCCTTTCCCCCTTCATCATCAGAAACATTTTCCCATTTACCAATAACAAGAGAAGAATAAAAAATCTTATGTACTTCCTATTGATAATAAACATTATTTTGTGCATCATTGAGATTAGATTCATCAACCAGAGCGAGCACATGAATCAGTTTCAATGTTGAAGGTTCCATCTTTTTGCCCTTAAAAGACACTTCAGATACAAAATTCTATGAAGTCAAAGCTTCAGCAGCATTAGGAGTTGGCTATTTATAATATTCACTATCCTTATCAGTAGGCTTGGACAAATATGAGTCTAATTAAATTATATTAATTTAATATTTTGAGAGTTTCCAAAAGTGTCACTCACCTCAATTATAAAAGAGCACCTCTATCCTCACTTATCCACACCATTTTGAGCATTTTAGCTCAACCAAACCCTACCCATTTCTCTTTCCAACATCCTTATCCAAGTTCTAGAGATCTTGGTATTCTAAAAATACTAACTCTAGATCCCTTAATAATAGATCTAAAAGAAGTCCTCTGAATAAGAGGTAATCATTTTTACCGACTCATTCAAGTTCATTTATTCTTCTACTTACTCTTTATGTGTTGTTTCCATGGTAAAGTAACAAATCAATTATCATCTATATTCTGATATGTTATTATGATTATGGTACAACCATATTCTACCTTTTATCTATCCTACAAAAAATGAAAGCACTGCATGTGCATACGTACGACTTAACGTTACCACGCTGTAGTGTAATTTGTTTTAATCACCATTTTACAAGGATGGTTATAATGATGAAAATAATGGATATAAATAATAATTATGACATGATATTGATTTTGGAAAATTAATATATCATTTACTTACTCACCCTTTCAACCATATAAAAATGATATCATCGCTCGTGCATACATATGACTTACTGTATCCATGAAGCGATGCAATTCATTATCTATGTTCAACATTAAATAATGGTTCTAAAATTTATTTAATGATTAAATATTATATTTATAAAATTACTATTCTATAGATGAATAAAATATATCCTATTCTAGAGAACCAGGACTTTCAAGATAAAACATGCATGAGAAAACATGACAATTAACACCTGAAACAGTGAAATGAATAAAATATTATTAATAAATGAGTGGTAAAATGTTATAAGGGGATCATATATGAAATCATAAATATTATTATGATTCTATTATAAGTTAATAATATATTTAAAACCACTATATATTATTTTCAGACATATACAGAGGAAATTAGACCTAAGGTAAGGGTTTAATTCACAATCTCATCATTAATCGAGATTGTTTCTATTTAAGTCTCCACTGAGGAATATTTCTATTCTATGTTAGTGTATTATAATTTTTTTATAAGGTTTTTACTATTATCCTATGAATGTTTAAATTATTTTATTTACCCATGTTTTACTTTTTACAAAATGGTTTGAAAAGAATCTTTTTATTATTTTCCAAACGAGGTGCTTTATGACTTTTCCAACAAAATATAGAAGGAATATTTTTTAAAATTATACAGAATATGCGAATTTTCCCATATTAATGAAACCTTAATTAAGGTTGATCTCTTATGATACCATCTAACATATTTTATTAAATGGTTTATGATCAGTTTGAATGTGGATGTGCTATTTTGATACTATTCATGGTTTATGGTTAAAATATTCACATTTTTCATGCTAGTTTTTCAATATGAATGTTTATGTTGTTTACGTTTCACCTATTTCATATAATTAATGAATTGGACTTAGTAAGTGATGGAAAAGACCTATTATATCCCCTCGATGCATTAGTAGGTCTCATAAGACAAACTAGTTTGGATATTGGCCAAGGCCTTACCCATTTATGTATGATGTCTTGGATGAATCTTTGATGGTATGTTTATGATGTCCAACATTATGCATCCCCCCATTATGAGATTAGTTATTGATATTCCATGTGATTGTTCAATTAGTAGTATATCCATGTGATTATTTATATGAAATTATTTGATTATTATCTATTCTTTCCATATTATGCTCAGGATTAAGTTTAAATGAATTGTGTTTCAGTTATTTACATTTCCCTAATGTTTATTCTTATTTATTCATGACAGATTCCGCTCTACTCTTACCCTTACTAAGCATCTGTGCTCACCTCTTTCTTATGTTTTATTTTTCCTAGGATGCCAAAATGTATATTGTGATCGACATGTTTGGATGAGCTAGGAGAATAATGGTGTTCTTAAAGAAATAATTATGTGGTATTTTATAATTTAAATTATAATTTATGTTTCAAGTATGTATCTATTTTTCCAAAACTATTAAACTGTTCAGTCCTTTGGGATGCAATTCCTTGTATAATGTTTCAATGTAATAAAGTAACCACTGAATCTGGACTACTGAGGTCAGAGTATTTACAGTTGGGATCAAAGCAAGTTTACTAGAAACCTTGGGAACTAGATATAGGAAATAATATATTATGGAGAATATCCTTAAGATATAATTTGAGGATAAGTATAGAAGAAAATCCCAAATAAACCAAACTTATGATTTAGAGATTAGTTATACCTAAATTTTCAAATTCTTTTAACCATTTCACTAGTTTTGGAATTATACATTATGTTTCATAATGTAGTGATCTAATATAGTGAATTTAATCATTTAGAAATCAATACTAGCAGAAGGAATGAGAATCAAATCAATATACATAATCTAACAAGTCATAATGATCATTTATTGGATGGGTTTAATCCAATATTTCGAAGGGAACTAGTCTCCTAAACATTATCATCATTTGAGGAAATAGTATCATATGATAACAAGACAAAGAAAGAATTTTCTAAGTATTATGACTTTGGAAGGAAGTATGAGAAGAATGGGATGACATGGAAAAATATGGATAAAGGGAATAAGGGAAAGAAGGATTTTCCCACATGTGATACTTGTGTAAAGAAAAACTCTGGTACTTGATTAAAAGGAATGAGAGTTTTCTATAAGTGTGGAAAGAAAGGCCATCATGATTGTGATTTCAAGGGTAAGAAATTTTTTCCAATGTACAATGCCTCAACTGTAAGGAGATAGGGCACTACACAAATCAATGTCTCAAGAATCAAAGAAATATACCTTAAAAGAAGCTATTAGATCATGGACAAGATTATTATATTACCAAAGATGAAGAGGAATGATTAATATGTATATGTTTGGATTCAAGAATTGTGTCATTTGAGTATTTTATCAATGATGTCTTGGTTATCTGAATTATGAAATATATAAGGATTGTAAAAAAATAATTATTCTTTATGGATTTGAGAGCGTGTATTGAAAGGTACTAATGACCAGAAAAAGTGATTCAGTGGAAAGTTGATATTTTAGAAAACACATGATTTTAAGGAAGATAACATTAATATGTTTTTGATGTTAATATAATGATGTTGGGATTAAAAGATGATTGATATGGATAAATTAAATTGGATAGTACTGACTACCTTGGAGCTGATTAGTGAGTTATTGACAAGTGGTTTGTGCTACCATTATTGGAGTTAACAACATTTTTGGATTTAAATAAAATATCCAAAAATCTATGTTTTACTTAAAGAATAAGGAATAATTCATGTATTAAATAAGTCTTTATGGTATATCAGTTTATTACTATGTTTCAAGTGAATACATGATGATGGTATTCACATGTTTCATATGTGAATAATAATATTTAATTCATATTATTTGAGAGATTAATGGTAAGTTTATTTTGGAAATTTGGAACCTTCTTTCTAAAGTTTTGGATCTTGATCTTTTGGAAGGGTCATAAGGTTAACCATTTATGAAATATTTTAAGTTAAAATTTGGACAAGGTTTAAAGATTAATGTATTTATGCATAATTAATAAATTGAACCAACCATATTGGTTTTGAAAAATAGTTGAGACAGAAAGAATGAATTTTTTTTCTTTATGGATCTTAAGATTCGTTAAAAGTGAATTTTGGTGCTTCAGGAATAAAAGAAATTCATTTTTGGATATTCATTTCTTATAATTAAGATATGATATTACCATTTACTTTATCATTGATTTATTAAAGACTCCAAGAAATAATGATGCAGTACGAGAATGAAAAATGAAACACATGAGATTAATTTTAAGGTTAAAACATTTCTTTAATATTGAATATATTAAGGTAAATTTTGTAATTTTGTAAGGATTATAATAATATAGTTTTAGTAAAAGGAAAATCCGCAGGTCGGGAGACAACCCATCACATCTTGCAAGTCCATGAGATTTGAACCTGCAATTAAAGGGCGGCAAGGGTGCATCACCTACCATTGGCCTACATGATTTACTGGTTAGTATAACATATTTTTCTTTATTTAAACATTATGATAGATAAAGTATAAGTTTATTTTTTGTAACCCTATACAATTAAGATAAATAGAATATTTTTGAATTTTATTATCTTTTAGAGAGAAAGATAAGTTTGTATTGGAAATTGTTTAAAGGATGGAACTCTTCCTGTCAAGTAAGTATATTTCCTTATGGAAGTAAAATGATTCCTAAAATCTCGGAAAAATATTTTTAAATGAAAATGTTGTTAGTTTAATTTTTTTACTAATAAATCCATTATCTTTTAAAAATATCACAAATTTATGGTTTTGTGATGGTAGAATTTCTAATTACCATGTTCTCTATCACTCTCCATCAGAACTTGATAATCACATTTTTCTTTAATTTATAGGTTTTCACTTCTAACTAGTGTAATACTATCATAAATCAAAATTATGTGATGAACTTAACATTTAATTTCCCTCTCATTAAGGGGATGTTTTATTAACCCTATTTTCATTGTGGGTTTCCCACAAAGGAATTTTCAAGTATCAACTTTTAATTTTTGAAGAACACTTTAAAATTATGAGGACTTAATTTATTGAAGGATGGTAGAATGTAACACAATAAGATTTTATGATATGTATCTTTTTAAATAAATTAAATTTCTTTGATATCTTATGTTTTACAAAACACCAAGCTTAAATGAAAAATGATATACAATTAAATATCATTATATTAACACGGCTGTTATAACCTAAGCGTTGAATTGGTAAAAATAAATAATATTAACCAAATTATAAAATTTATATATTATATATTTAATAAAATGTTTTTAAATTAATCCAATAGATTTAATAGGCATAATATAAGAACAAATCCAATTTTACACATAAAAGTTATATTTTTATGAAGGCATTTTTGCCGTCTTTTAATGGCGCACTTGGTTTAAAACTAAATTTTTACATTTTTATAAATTATATTTTAAAAAATAAGATTAATTTTTTAAATCTGAATATCAAAATTTACTTTGGTTGATTTTTTTTTTATTTTCTGATAAGTTTTATTTTTTAATGAATAGTGAAAATACTACATTTTAATTGAAAACCGACTATTCTTCTAAATAATTCATAATGTTAAATTATATTTTAAATTAGTTTTAAACTAAAATTAGATAAATTATAAATATATTAATCCAATTTAATTTATTGGAATCATTTTCATATTGAATTTGTATATAAAAACATTTCAAACATTTGAACGTTTTCGCTTTAAAAACCCATTTTTTCACCCTGTTTATGGGATTAATTTTAAATTATAGCCATTTATATGCTTTGAATTTTGAAAAATAGATTCTCTATTTTGAATTATAATGTTAAAATTTATTAAATAGGTCTCTTTTATTTTTGGATAATATAAATAGTAAACATAGCAATTTTAATTACCACGGTTAAGGGTAAATCGGGTAATTAAGAGCAAACAAATATTACGAATATTATCAAATTACCCTAACGCTTGTCCCAATTATATTGGATGAGCTATTTTTTTTACCAAAATCATCATTGGGTTGATTTTATGGCCTATTGATCTACTTGGATAACTTTAAGCCTTTTATAGTGTTTTATTTTAAGAAAAGTCAAATATTTCATACTCATGTTTTAATAAGTATTACATTTTTAATATGTGTTTATTCAAAGCATATCTTCAACTATAAATAGTAATTTAAAAGCTAAAATTTTTATCTTCATTATGATTTTTTTTAATTTTTAAGAAATAAATAATTACCTTAAAGGCTTACATAATGGCGATGTAGTAATTGTTTAATTAAAGGGAATATTCAATAAATAATTATAAAAATATTAAAATAAATATAATTTGTGATAATTAATGTCATCCATAGATTTTATAGATAACTTTGACATGTTATTGATATGTTAAAATATTTTTTTCGAAGAAATATTTATTGATTTTTGTAAAGTCAAAGTAATGAATATTGTCAAAAAATTGACATTAATATTATATTAAAATAAAAAATATTTTAGTAAAAGATATAAAATTTATAAAAATATAAAATTTGGATAAATTATTGAGATAAGGTTGAAAATATTATCCATGATTAATTTATGGTTTGTAATTTTACAGTAACAATATTGTCCCTCAAAGAGTAAAAAATCATGTTGTCACGATAAGAGTTAAAGAGATTAAATAAGGGTTAACACCAAAAGATAAGGGAAATAATGTGACCTAAACATGTCTAAAAATTATTGTATGATAGTATTTTGAGGAATACTAATCTTAGATTTGAAATAAATCACTTTGGATCTATTTTAAATTTAAATTTTATTTATATTAATTGAATATTTTGAGAGTTTCCAAAAGTGCCCTTCACCTCAATTATAAAAGGGAACCTCCTCTATCACTTCTTCACACTAGTTTGAGCCTTCTTAATTAACCAAAACCTACCCATTTCTCTTACCAAAATCCTTATCCAAGTTTTGGAGATCCTGGTCTTCCAAAAATACCAACCCTAGATCCCTTAAGAAGAGATCTAAAGGAAGTCCTCCGAAGAAGAGGTAATCGTTTTTACCAACTCATTCAAGTTCATTTCTTCTTATACTTCCTATTTATGGGTTATTTCCATGATAAAGTAATAATTATAGTATAAAATATATGTGGATATGTTATTATGATTATGATAAAACCATATTCCACCTTTTATCCATCCTACAAAAAATGAAAGCACCGTGTGTGTACGTACGGATTACCGTCTCCACACTGCAGTGTAATTTGTTTTTCATAGCCATTTTACTAGGATGATTATAATTATGGAAATAATGGATATATATAATAATTATGACATTATATTGATTCTATAAAACTAATATACCATCCCATTCCTTACCCTTTCAACCATATAGAAATGATATCATCGCTCGTGCGTACGTACGACTTACCGTCTCCATGAAGCCACTACTACAAAATGAGCATTTAACAGTGTTGGTATTTATCAGCACTAATAAATGAAATATTTATCAACACTATAGAAAGAAATGATAAATTTAACCATTTATCAGTGCTTTATTTATAGCGCTGATAAAGGGTCTCTTTATCAGTGTTTATTTTTAATGTTGATAAAGGGTACCCTTTATCAGCACTATATTTTTAGCGCTCATAAAGGAATACTTTATCAGTTCTTTTTTGGTGCTCATAAAGGTATGAATAAATAAAAGTAAATAATTAAAAAAATAAAAAATAAAAAAATGATTTTATTAAAAATCATATTACAAATTTTATTAATTAAATAATTATTGATAAAAATGAATAAATTGATTATACTATATAAAAATTATAAATACTAATAAATAGTTTGTATTAAATATATAGATAAATACAAAAATGAAAATTAAACAAATGAAAATTAAAAATAAGTAAATTGAGAAAAATATTTAAAAAATTATTAATTAGATGATTATTAATAATGTTAATTAGTAGTATATATTTAATATATAGATATATATATTAATGTATATAAATATGATTTATATAATACAAATATTATTCATACTTTATATTAAATAGTAATATATTTAGTGAATAATGGTTTATAATTAAAAATTAATATGAATTAAAAATACTGACTAATTGCGTCGAGTAATGTGAATGTAGTTTGATTTTTCAATTTATAACATAGTTCAATATATTATATTGATTACACATATACGTAATTAATTTATTTTTATATGCATATGCATCCACACAAATATATTTTTTGGAATTTAATCAATTTATATTATTATATATATATACACTATGTTTTAATATTTTAAAAATGTATTCATCTTTATTTCAATATATATCCATTTTTTTAATGATTTATATTAATCAAACTTATCAAAATTTTCAATATTATACTCATTTTTAATTAATCAATTTTACTCTTTTTTAACATGCATGAACTTAGGATTAAATATCCATTAATAATGTTAAAAATACATTTGTAAAAAATATTTATAAATAAAAATATTTATAAATGTATATTTACTATTTTTATACATTTTTAATTATAAATAAATAAATAAAATTTGTTTAAAAAGTATTTATATAGATATAAGTAAATAATTATAAAATTATAATAAATTTATTTAAATAATGAATATATTCACTATGTATATATATATATATAATTATATAAATATATATAATGATATAAAAATTATTTTTTAAAAAATTATTTATATAATTATAAATAAATAATTATATATTTAAATAATTATAAAATTATTATTTTATAAAAAAATATTATTAAAAGTATTATAATTATATATAATAATTATACTTTTTTTAAAAAAAATATTAATTTAAAAAAAAAAGTATTATAAGTATTTATCAATATTAAAAAACACGCTGATAAAGATTCATTTTATCAGCACTTATTAACTTGGTGATGATAAAAGTGTCACAATCTATTTTAAGAACCCTAACTATTGTGAACCAGTTCGTGATATCTGAAGCTCTCTGTGGAAGAGACCTGCTACCGGTGCCCCTCATTGTCAAATCCAAGCTCGAATCTAGGCTACAATCAAGGATCCGACTATTCCAAGGCTCGAATCTAAGTCTAAAGTGATTCAAGGGTTGAACGTAACCACAACTTGAATGAAATCCAGGTTTTTCGATATATCTAATTTCCTTCGGTTATCCACTAAACCTTCTCATCCCACATCCGTGTATCCCAACAAGTTTAGTTGCACTATCCTATAATAAAACAACATAAAATTCATTATTTTTTAGATATATTGAAGTATTGTTTTACCCAATATCATATGGGTCTCCTTGGGACAACATTGGTACAGTGCGAGTTGAAATATATCAAACCCATTGTTGGGTCATGTTGTTGTGAGGTATAATAGGCTCCCAATACCTATATTCCATAACATTTACAACTTTACAATCATAAAATTTTGAAAAAATCATCCATATAGTGGTCAGTGTTGTCATTGGTTTGAAATATTACACTGCAAATCACTTGGATGATGAAATATCTAACATCATTAGGGTATTATATTATGTTGTGTAGCAATTGGCAACAAGAGGGTTGAGTGAGGAGGAACTAAAACATAGGGTTATTCCCTTCCATTTTAAAGGTAATTCTAGAAGTTGTTTCCAAAAAATGGATGATGAAATATCTGACACATGGGAACAACTATATAATGATCTTTTTCATAAATCTTTTCCTAGGATAATAAGAACTGAAATATAGTGTAAAATTAATGGATTTATTTTGGATGATTTTAAACTATTTCATGAGGCTCGGGATAGATTTAGGGGTCACTTATGAAATGTAACAATCAAATTATTCTGATTAATCTGTAAAATCAGATGAGAAAAAACATTATATATTTTTGATTTGTTGTCTTATCTATTTAACTACTTCTTGAAAAAATATAATTTTTTAAGTTTTTATTTTTGAAATATTTAAATTTGAATTTAAATAATATGACTTAAATGCTATAAAAAGAAAAATCAAAGAGGTTTAAGGTTCTATAATTCTTAGACTATATTACACAGTAAAATTTATTTTGAGATAAAATGTAATTGATATTTTGATTTTGGTTGTTGAAATATAATCAGAAAATAAATAATTTGAATGAGTCATTTTCTAGAAAAAATCTCATCATTAGGGTGTTTTAAGAAACAAAATACTGTTTCATTATGTGATGCAGAAGAAGAGTACATTATTGATAGAATTTATTGTTCTCAATCCTTTAGGATTGATAATTTTTTTTATAAATTTGATATTTTCTTTGAAAAGTAAATTTTAAAGAATATTTTAAATCATTCAAGAATAAATCTTATACCACTAGATTTAACTAATTTTGATAAAATAAAATATTAACATTGATTGATATAATTTTAATAAATAAGTTTTAATAGAATCTATTTTATTGAAATAAAAACACAACTAGAAAATCGATTTATTGTGATGGATCATTTGCGATGGAAAAATAACCCATTACAAGTAGTCCCCGAAAGTGTGCTATTAGCGACGGAATTAGTGTTCCATTGCAAATAGTCACTAGTTGCAACAAACGAAACTAGTCCGTCACAAATGGTTTTGGTGGTATTTCCCGCCACCTGACGCCAAACTCATTGGTGATGGATTATTTGCGACGAAAGACTTATTCTATTGCAAATAGTCATTCGGTCAAAAGTATTTATGAGGGATTTTAAATTCCGTCACAAATAATTTTGACCAAATGACTATTTACTATGACATTAATTCTATCACAAATAGTCTGTTGTAAAAAAAATCATCGATTTAACCTACGCGTCACATACTTTCTCCCCCTCTCCTCTTCCTCCTCCTCTCCCACACAGCTACACCGATCCTCCTCTGCACCACACCACCAGACCTCCCCTCCTCCACATCGTGCCACCACGCAACTACAACGCTCCACCACACCGCTGCGCCACAAAATCATTCTCCCCCTCCCACACATCCACGACGTAGCCCCTTCAAACTACCCACTGGACCACCTAACCTTCATTCTGCTTCATCAAATTCCATTTCCACTATTTTTTAATAAATCCGGGTTTGACTCTATGTGGTACAGATTCCTCTTGTCTTCATTTTTATTATTTTTGAGTTTTTTGACATTTTATTTCATTTTGAAAAACCCTAGATTTAATAATTAATCTGTCTATCATGTCTGATTTGGTATTTAGGGTTGATAAAAAAATTTATTCAATATTTTCATATTAAAAAACATGTAATTCCTAATCTGGTAATTTATCTATTTATCTGTTTATCATGCCTCATCTGTTTATCATGTCTGATCTGGTTTAATAATTTATCTGTTTATTATGCATGATCTGTTTATTTTAATTGATTTGTAGTTATTTCTCTAATTTCTTAATTTTTTTTATTTGTATGTGTGGTTATATATATATATATATAAACATGTACGATTATATATAAACATGTAATGTTTATAATATATATATATATCATGTTTAAAAAAACATGTAATGTTTTTTTATATATATACACATCTATACATATATATATATATATGATTATATAAATTTAATATGTATATTTGTTTAAAAGTGTCAGAATATATTTAATATATTTATATTAATTACGAAATCGTGACACACACACACACAGAGACATATATAAACATTTTAAAAAACGAGTAAGGTTTTTCACACACACATATATAAATATAAGTTGTAAAAAACTGTAATTTTTTTGATACATATATATACACATAATATATATATATATATATATGCTTATATATATATATATGATTATATAGATTAACACCTGAATATGTATATTTTCTTATATATATAAGTTGATATATATATCCTTATATATTATATATGTTTATATATATATATATAAGTTGATATATATTCTTATAAGATGTATATATGCTTATATATATACACATAATGTGAATTTGTTTTGATATATATATATATATATATATATAAGTTGTAAAAAAATGAGTAAGGTTTTTTTGATATATATATATATTAACACCTAAATATGCATATATATAATATATATATGTATATATATATTTATTTATTTATATAGATTGGATAAGTATATTTATATAAAAAAGAGTCAATATACATTTTATATATTTATATTAATTATGAAATCATGATATACATATTTATAATAATTATTAAAAATTTAATAATAATTTAAATAATTAATACTAATATTTACATAATTTATAACAATTACTAATTAATTAGTCAATATTATTAATAAATAGTAAATATGTATGTATGTTTATATCTATGTATATAGATCTCATATGTTAATTTGTTTGAAAAAACGTGTAAAAAATAATTTGATGTAAATAGATTTGATTAATTATGTGTTATGTATATATATAATATGAAATAAATAGAAATGAGTGTTTTTTAAGAATGATGAGAAAAATAATTATTATTATTGCTGATAATTATAAAATCATAATAATAATTTGTAAAAAAACATAAAAACATATATAAAAGTAAAAAATATTAATAAATTAATAAAAAAATTACATTAATAATAATAATTACATAATTTATAATAAGTAATAATTAATTTATCAATATTATTAATACATATTAAATATAATTGTTAATTACAAAATATTATTAATAATTTGAAAATGTGAAAAAATTACGAAAATTTGTCAAAATTTGTAAAAGAAAAAATATGAGTAATTGTTAAATGTTAGTAATATTTATTATAAATTCAAATGTTATGTCGCATCTAGGATAAATATCACATCCCAGACCAAACGGTGATCTCCAATTTATCATACGATACACAGTTTGAAAGATATATTAAATTTTTATAATAAATTATAATAAAAATGTTAAATGAATTACCCTCTCGCGCAATGTCACTAAACACCCGACGCTCACAAATGTTATGTCGATCCTAGGGTAATTCCCACATACCAAACCCAACAGTGATCTACAATTTATCATACGATACATAGTTTGAAAGATATATAAAATTTTTATAATAATTTATAATAAAAATATTAAATGAATTACCCTCACTTGCAATGTAACTAAACACCTGACACTCAAAAATCTAATGTCATGTCTAGGGTAAACCCCACATCCCAGACCAAACTATGATCTCTGATTTTTTATATGAGACACCATTCAAGAGATATTCTATTATTTTCATAAAATAACATGTGTCTTATATAATATATATAATATTTTTATTTTATATGTGCTGAGCCTCTATGGGACTTGTAATATAATGCTAACCCAATGTCTCACTCTGCTCATATTCCATATAATATTTCAAGATAGTAAAATATAATAATAATTTGAAACTAGTCAAAATGATCAATAATAATTATTCTTATTCTTGTTGTTTTTTTGATAACTATGGAACTGGGAATTAGACGCTAGTATCTATTACGTGATCATGATTGGATAAAGAATATCAAAAATACAAAACAAATTTGGTCTAAATCTTGTCTATATTGAAGGTGTTGAAACCTTTATATCATTTTCATCATCTAATTCTGATTTTGTTTCTAAAGGAATAATTAAATGTCTGTGTCAGAAATGTGATCTTAGGATATTTGAAACATTTGACAATATTGGAATTCAACTATTGTGTTTCAGTTGTTAGAAAGATTATATTTTTTGGTATCAACATGGTGAAAAGAATTTAGTAGAAAATATAATTTTTTTGGTTCCAAATCCATCATTTCATAATTTAATACATGAGGTAGTTGGTCCATCTATTCACAAAATAAAAACTCAGAATGATATTTTAAATCCTGAATCAGAACCTTCTCAGTTTTACAATTTGTTGAAATCTTATGAGGAGGCCTTATATCCAAGAATCCATATGAGAAAACTTGAAGTTGTTACAAAATTTATGGCTATTAAATCAGATTTTTGAATGTATAATAGTTATTTTGATCAGATTTTATTTTTGTTTAAGTCTTTGTTTCTTGAAGAAAATACATTACCTATAAGTTTCTATGAAAGTAAAAGGTTGGTTCATAATTTGGTTCTATGTTATCAAAAGATCCATGAATGTTCAAATGACTACATATTATATTATGGTAATTATGAATCTTTGGTTAATTGTTCAACATGTGGAGAATCGAGGTATAAAGAGACAAAAAGTAAAGTCCATATTTCTCATGAAACAGTTGATATATTTTCCAATTACACCTCATTTAAAGAGTTTATTTATGTCTCACAACATAGATAGATTGATAACATGGAATAAATAAAATATTTTTATCACAAAAATATTAAATCATCCATGTGATGGTGATTCATGGAAAATTTTTGATCAGAAACATCCTTCTTTTTTATTCATAACCTCATAATATACAGCTGAGCCTTTTGACTAGTGGTTTTTGTCCACTTTGTGCTTACGGTAGTCAATATTCTTGTTGGCCTATTTTCATTTCTCCTTAAAACTTGCCTCTATGGATGTTGATAAATGAACCACATATATATATATATATATATATTTATTTAATACTAATAATTCCAAGACATTCAAAGAAGAACCTTGATGTTTATTTGAAACCACTAATTGATGAGTTAATTTCATTATGAAAAAATAGTGTGAATAGATTTGATATAACTGTAAATCAGAATTTTATATTGAAGGTTGCATTAATATGGACGATAAGTGACATTTTGGAATATGATATGTTATTTGGATAGAGCACACATGGTATAAAATCATTTTCGTACTACATGGATGAGAACAAATAATTTATACTTTGTAATGGGAGAAAGACTAGTTATTTTGACTATCATCGTAGATTTCTTCCAGTGGATCACCCATTTCAAAGGAAAAAAATTAATTTTAAAAAAGGTCAAATTGAAATAGACACACCTCTAATAATGCTCTTAGGTAATCAGGTAAAATCTATTGTCTTTTCATTACCTCATATTACTTTTTTACCAACCATAAATGAGAAAAAGATAAATGGTTTTGGAAGAGATCATAATTGGATAAAATAGAGTATTTTTTGGGACCTTCCATATTGATCTGATTTTTTGGTTCATCACATTTTAGATGTAATTAATATCGAGAATAATTTTTTTGATAACATGTTTTATACCATGTTGTACACACCTAGTAAGACCAAATATAATATAAAGGCATGGTTAGATCTCACATAGATTTATAGATGTCCTGAACTTCAACTATTTGAAGATGAAAGATCACACAAATTAATGAATCCAAAAGTATATTGCTCACTTAGTAAATAAAACCATTTATTATTCTATCAATGGATTAAAGATTTGAGGTTACCATATGGTTATGCTTTTAATTTGTCTCGTTGCATCATAAATGAGCACATTACCAGGTTAAAAAGTCATCACCATCATCTCATAATTGAAATATTACTTCCTATTAGTCTTAGAGGGATTTTGAATTCTTAAATTTGGGACATGTTAACTAAAATATCATATTTGTTCTAAGATATTTGTGTGGAAACATTAGATTATGATGCATTGAGTTTGCTGGAAAAAAAATTTGTTTTAATTTTATGTAAATTGGAGAAAATATTCCCACTGGGCTCCTTTAATTCCATAAAAAATTTAATATTACATTTTCTATATGATGATAAATGTGGAGGGTTGGTATAGTTCTGATGGATGTATCCGTTTGAGAGATGTATGTAAAAATTAAAGAAGAAAGTATATAACAAACCATCAATTGAAGGATTGATTGCAGAAGCGTACTTATAGGAGTAAATTTCATATTTCCGCTCTTATTATTTTCAATCAGAATATCCTTTAAAACATTAATCACATGGGACACAGTGAGAAAAATGTTGATTATGTCATGGAACATCAGTTTTCAATTTTTAATTAGCCTGAGTTTGGTTTCGGTGGTTATCATGAGCGATGACTTACAAATGAAGAACTGCACAGAGCTCATACTTATATTCTTCTAAATTGTGATAAATTGAAATGATTTTTGTAGTAAGTACCAATTTTTATTATTTTGTTAAATATTTATAAAATATATCTTTATTTACATTAACTGTTTTGTATACTATACGATGACCATATCAAAAAACAATTTATAAAAATTACATCGACTTCTCTTGAAGAACGTCGGCAATAAAATTTTTCATATTGGTTTCAAAGACTAGTAAGATATGATTATTTTGATGGAATATTAAATTAATTTTTCAATGATATCCATTATTAATAATTTTTATTTTTTACTGTTAACAAAACATGAAAATAAAATTTACAGTCTATTATGTGTGCTAACCCCCCCCCCCATAGAAATTGGTAAAATCTTATAGCGAGTATATGTTTAATGGATTTCGATTCCATACATGCATATATGGTGACTCAAAAAATCAATAAATAGTGTCATTCGTTTAAATGGATACCATCATAAGGAAAGTGAAGTTGAATTTTATGGTATAGTAGATGAAATAATTGAGTTATGTTATCTGGGACCAAATTATGTTACAATGTTTAAATTACATTGGTTTGATACTGATCAGGGGTTGTGAGTTTATCCATGAAATTGAATCATTGACATTAAATATAACAGTCTTCTAGAATCAAATGAACCATTTATGTTGTCACATAAAGCACATCAAGTTTACTATGTAAATTATTTCAATGTTTCAAGAGATTTTAAGGATTGGTGGAGTGTGATAAAAATGAAATCATGTGACAATTGATTTATTGAAAATGAAAATGGTTCTATGGAAGTGAAACATATTGAAAATTTTCAAGAAACATCCCAAAATATATATCTTACTTGACTAGATATAAACATCGATGATGAACCCCCCCCCCCCAGTTAAGGGCTGATGATATATATAATGTTGATGAAGTAATAAGGGATGATGAAACTGAAATTCATATAGAAGTCGACAATACTGAAGATGAGGATGAATACATTGATGTTTATGAAAATGGTGATGAAGATGATGATTGATGTATTATATTCAGGTCTTTAGTTATAGGTAATTATTATATTCTGATATTTATTAGTTTTTTAAATTTTATATTTGTATTAACAATCTGTTATAGAAAACATTATTTTATTATAATATTTATTAGTTTTTTATATTTCATATCTATATTAACAATCTCTTATTGGTGAGAATATTTGTTTCAGATGGTTGGAGATGATCCTGGTGATCTATTAAGTTCTCTCACTGATGCTGAAATTCCTACTGATGATCCCAATTCAGCTCCTCCTCCTCAGGCTAGTGCACCTACTAGGAGGGGGTAAGGTCTTTCTCGATTACTGATTCTAGATCCTAATATAGAGAGACAAACATCTATTGATTTTGATCCTCATTTATGGAGGTATGTTTAATTGTTTAAAACATTTATTTTATATTAACTATGTGTATTAATTTTGTGATTAATTTTATGATTATATATATATTTTTCAATTTCTATAGTTTTTCTCATTTAGCCATTGGTCTGACTGGTGCAATTTTGAGAAATTATTTTTTTGAGCCATGGGTGTCATGGGACCTGGTACCCATCATCGTGCATAACCAAATGTTTGACCACTAGATTGTACATTATTAAATAATATATACTTTTTAAAAATTTATTTAATTACTAACATATTTTTTTAATTGTCTTTCAGAATTTATTTTCTTCGATTTCTGATAGCTAGAGAGGTCCTATATGAGAAGAATGAGATAGTTATATATGTGAGTATTTTCATTAGTTTCTACACAACATCAAAAAGTGAGCTATGGATAAATCTTGTGCTACCATTTACGATCAGTCTTGCATCTCCCATCATCCCGACTATATATTAGCTCAGGTATGGGATGGGTTGTGCTCCTTCTAGTTAGGATAGAATTTTAGGAGGATAGAATCAGATGGATGTCAGATCCGGGGGAGGCAAGAGGTCACCCATAGGGTCGAGAGTCATACATTTGGCATAAATCGACGACATATGGTAAGTGATATTATTTATTAATGTATATATATTTTAACTATAAAATGTTTTTTATATTATATAGGTCGCTTTAACCCATCTATTACGGAGTTTTAAGTTTATAATAAGATGTATACTGATCCCTGTACATGAGAAGTTGTAGACGAATGACAGTACCATATTGTGGTTAGTGATTTTGTTTAAAAATGTCATTAATATTAATTTTATTGTTATTATAATTTGTCATTATATTTAAAGGAAACATATGAGGCTACGATTTCTCATTCATGGGAGAGTCAAGCTAAGACCGACCAAAATTTCACTGTTGTTTTAGGTTTCAATGAGGGGGCTTGGATATAGGTGACTTTGTAGGGTGTCGAGAAAGTTCAAGTGATTGGTATTGGTCCTCGACTAATACTTATGAGTTATTATGATACTTCTACGATGGAATCAGTGAGCAAAAAGGGAGCTCGTGGAGAGTCTTCATCGATAACATCATCCGATGTATAGTACAAGGAGAGGTTGATAGCTCAGGATGAGATGATATAATAGATGTAGAAGGAGAAGGAGGAGGAGCGTAAGCAACAACGTCTGAGAGATGAGCATATGATGGAGTATATACAGCGACTTACGTATGGTGTTGGTATGGAGTTTCCTCCCCCATGTCCTTCGAGTGATCCTCCCCCTGGTCATTCAAGTGATCCTCCTCCACTAGATGATAGTTAATGATTTATAAAGTTTTTATGACTTTTTTTATAATTTGGTATGACATACATGTTATTTTTTAACTGATACATTACTTTTATATCTGTTTTAATTTGTTGATTTTTTTTTGTAATGCTTTTTAAATATTTGTAAATTTATTAATTTTTTAATGTTTTTAAAATATTTTAATTAATTTTAGGTTTCTAAATTATTCTTAAATATATATATATATATATATTATTTTTCTATATATTTAATATGTTAATTAATTTCAACAATTTAAATTATTTAAATTATTTTTAGTATATTTATTTTGTAAATCATTTTTATTTTATTTAGTATTTATATTTTTTAATATATATATATATATTTAATTTTTTTATTAATTTTATTTTATATATTTTTATATAATTTTAATTATTTTTATTTTGTTTTTTTTGGAAAAATTTATTATTTGAGACGGATGAAGCCATCTAATGCAAATTACCTTTCAAACCATTTGCGACGGATCATTGCGAAAGGTTATTTAAAAACCCTTATGAAAATTATTTTGCAACAAACCCTTTTTTCATCATAAATAAATATTATTTTCGTCAGATTGTCACAAATAAACGCATTTTTGATGCCACCATCTGTGATAGGATATTTGTGATGAACTCATGTCACAAATTAATTTTTGCAACTGGAGTCCTTTGCAATTACTTTAAATTCCTGTTGTGAATTTATTTTTCATGGATAAAATCAGTACACCTTTAGAATCCCACTTCAATTCAAATTTATTAGTTTGGATTTAATAATTTAATGACTTGCTATGTTCACTATGGATTCTGAATTATATTGAATTTTATGATTTACTAACAAACTTAAATCCATTTTTTATGTCCTTCTAGTGGTAATATTATGCCCACATATGTGACCATCTCAATTACATGACCTAAAAAATGTTTCATTAAAATACATTTTCGTGACCATTTATGTTAAGAGTTTTATAGAATTTGGACAAAAAATTAACTAAAAAACTCATGTATTTTTAAACTAATGGAATTTTTTTGGAATAATATACGCAACAACTTGATCCATAAGAAGCCTTCATCATTTTTATTCAGATCAAGATTATAATGTCACATTTATTTTATTCATATCAAACTCCTCATGCATATATTTAATCCAATTATCATCCTTGTCAGCCTCTCTAAATGATTTAGGCTCTACTTGGGACAAATGAGGTTTTTTATAGAGTCTTACACCTTTGAGTTTTCACCAAAACTTTTTGATCGCCAATGAAATTTTATTCATTTATTTCATCCTTGCTTATATTTAATTCAGTTGATAAAAATATAACCATCTTTGAAATGATAACCCACTCATTAATAATTATTTAAAATAAATTCATTTCTTTCATCACACATATAATAAACACTAGGCACGTTTTACTTTAATCCATCTAAAAAATACCATTATTTAACATTGCCTTTTGGTTCCACCATTAGGAATATCTGATTAACATCCATGTAATTTTCACAAATGGCAGGAATTCACCTCTGATAATTATTATCTTATGTGTATTTATTTATTTATTGTACAAAATTAATATTTTATAAACCTAATAGGATATATTTACTTTCTCTCAGATGATTCAAAGCTTCAATCTAATGTATCTTATATTCTCCTCATCCTACTCACTCATTGATTGATTGTTTGGAGAGATCTATTTGTGTTTTTTATAATTATTTTTTCTTTATCATTAGCATATCCTTATGGTCAACAATGATTTCATAGAAAAATAATTATCCATAGAGTTAATATATTGTTTTATATTTATTTTTAATTTATTTCTTTTCAGTATTAATCATATAATAGCTATTTTCTTGTAAAAGTGGGTTCTTTTGTTCGAGTTGGGGTGGTTTTTTTGAAGCTTCTCATACTCGTGAGGGATTGGACTTCAATACTGCATTTGAGATAATGAAAATAAGAAAATGCATCAAGAATTAATACAACCACCATGAAAAGGTAAATTCCTAATACTTATTTAATTAATTTTGTCATCATTTTATCTACTATTTATAAGTTAATTTCCTCATCATTTTTATCTAATACTTATTTTGTTTTTTCACAAATCTTTTGGGAAGTTTTATTTTGTTTCCAACTATCTATCGCATATTGATTTGATGTTATTATCTAAAAAATCTTTCCCATTCTTGAAATCTTCGACTCTTATGACTCTCAACAATGATAAAGGTTTTTCGGCTAAGAACATCGAGTCAATATGTAATGTTGGAAGTTCAACATATAAATACAATGGAAACATGGTAACATTGGTAGTTAGGTTTTTTAGGCTTTGTGATGTGTAGGAATCAGCCACACCTCATTCTAACACATGGTGTGACTGGTATGACTCAAAGTGCTTCTTTTTATATAAAATTGACATTAATTTTAGTAAAAAGGACAATTGTCTTACTCAAAACTAAGAAAACATATTATTATTTTTTATATACTTTAGGTAAATGATCCATAATTAATTTTATATGTGTAAGAATTATCTTCACCTCAATTCAATGTATGGTGTGACTGCCACGACTCAATGTGTCCATTATCGGTTTAAAATTGATAGTTTAGTTCAAAAAATGTCACTCAATAGAAACAAAGTAAATGTCCTTGGATTTTCTTTATAAGTTATGAAATATATTTATAAGTCATTTTTGACATATAAGAATTGGTCTCACATCAAACCGATACATTAAATGATTAGTATTAGTCAAAGTGTGTGTTTCCAATGTAAAATGACCTTTTAGTAAAAAAATAATTGGCGTACTCAAAAATGAGAAAATGCATTTGAATTATTTTATACTTTAGTAAAATGATAAGTAAGTAATTTGAGATGTGTAGGAATCATACATAACTAAATCCGATGCATGGTGTAACCGGTATGACTCCAAGTGTTTCTTTTTATTTACAAATGACTTCAATTTTAATAAAAAGGACAAGTGACATACTCAAAATTGAGAAAATGCATTCATATTGTTTTTATACTTTATGAAAATGATCCATAAGCCATTTTAGATGTGTAAGAATCATCCATACCTCAATCTGATGCACGTTGTGACCAGTATGAATCCAAGTGCATCTTTTTATTTAAAAATGACATCAATTTTAATAAAAAGGAGAACTGACCTACTGAAAACTAAGAAAAAACAATCATATTATTTTGATACTTTATAAAAATTACCCATAAGTCATTTATTATGTGTATGAATCATCCATACCTCAATACAATACATGATGTGACCATGTGAATCAATGTGTCCATTATTAGTTTAAAATTGACAGTTTAGTTCAAAAAATGTTACTCACTGAGAACCAAGAAAACACATGAATTTTATCAGTAATTTAGGAAATTGATTCATAAGTAATTTCTAATGTTTAGGAATCAGTCTCACATCAAACCAATACACGATGTGAGCGGTACGAGTCAAAGTGCGTGTTTCCAATTTAAAATGACATTTTAGTAAAAAAGACAAATGACATACTCAAAACCAAGTAAACACAGTCAGATTGTTTTTATACTTTAGGAAAATGATCCATAAGTCATTTGAGATGTGTAGAAATTATCCTCACTTCAATCTGATGCACGGTGTGACCAATATGACTCCAAGTGCGTCTTTTTATTTAAAATTGACATCAATTTTAGTAAAAATGACAACTCACCTACTCAAAACTGAGAAAATATATTTGGATTGATTTGATAATTTAGGACAATGATCTATAAGTAATTTTTGATGTGTAAGAATCAACTGTACCTCAATATGATACACAATGTATTCGATATGACTCAATGTTTTCGTTATCAGTTTAAAATCAACATTTTAGTTAAAAAAGTGTCACTCACTGGAAACTAAGAAGACACACTCGGATTGTATTTATAAGTAAGGAAAACAATTCCTAATTCATTTTTGATGTGTAGGAATTGGTATCACATAAAACTGACACACTATGTAACCAGAATGATTCAAAGTGTGTGTTTCTATTTCAAAATTACATTTTAGTAAAATAGACAAGCAACATACTCAAAGCCGAGCAAACAAACTCAGAATGTTTTGATACTTTAGGAAAGCGATCCATAAGTAATTTTAGACATGTAAGAATCAGCCACACCTCAATCCAATGAATGGTGTGATCTATATGTCTCCAAGTGCACTTTTTAAATATGTAAGAGTCATTTTAGTTTAAAACATGAATCACATCGTCAAAACCGAGCAAATGAGCCTAGATTGTTTTCTCTTCATTTAAATTTTATATTTGTACTTGATTTTTCTAATTTCATGGTGGTTTTGGTGCCATGGTGTGCTGTAACAGCGTATTGCACTGGTGATGTTATAACACACTATAGTATTCCCATTTAGCATTGCTTTTATAAGTGCTGATAAAAGACTCAGGTTTTTAATCTTACTCAAGTAGTCAGTGCTTCTCTAGCACTGATAAATTCCATTTTTATCACTATTAAAGGTTTATTTTGTAGTAGTGAGTGATGCAATTAATTATCTATGTTCAACATTAAATAATGATTATAAAATATATTTAATGATTAAATATTATATTTGTGACATTAATATTCTAGAGATAATGAAACTATATCCTATGCTAGAGAACCAAGACTTTCAAGACTAAACAAGCATGATAAAACATGAAAATTAACACCTAAAACTGTGAAATGTATAAAATATTATTAATAAATAAGTCATAAAATGTTATAAGGGGATCATATGTGATTTCATAAATATTATTATGATTCCATTATAAGTTAATAATATGTTTAAAACCACTATACATGAGTTTTAGACATGTACAAAGGAAATCATACCTATAGTTAGGGGTTAATTCACAATAATATCATTAATTGAGATTTTTTCTGTTTAAGTCTCCACTAAAGAATATTTCTCTTCCATTTTAGTGTTTTATAAAATGTTTTTTTTCAAATATGTTTTTAATTTTCTCCAATGAATGGTTAAATTTCTTTCTTTATCAATGTTTGACTTTTTACAAAATGGTTTGAAAATAATCCTTTTGTCATTTTCCAAAATAGGTTCTTTATGAATTTTTTTAGAAAATATAAAAGGAATGTTTTTTTAAATTATAAAACATTAGAATATTTTCCTACCTTCATGATTATTTAATTGAGTTTGATCTCTTATGATACCATCTACCATATTTTATTGAATGTTTTTGATCAGTTTGACCATAAATGTTCTATTTTGATATAATTCATGGTTTATGGTTAAATTATTCACATTTTGTATGATAGTTTTTGAATAATAATGTTTATGTTGTTTATATTTCACCCCTTTTATGTGAATAATGAATTAGACTTAGTAAGTGAAGGGTAGGGCCTACTATATCCCCTCAATGTGTTGGTAGGTATCATGAGTCTAACTAGTTTGGGTATTGGCCAAGGCCTTACCCATTTATATATGTTGTCTTGGTCTAAGCCTTGATGATATGTTTATAATGTATGATATTATGCATTACCTCATTATGAGATTAATTATTTATATTCCATGATATTATTTTATTAGTAGAATATATATGTGATTATTTATATAGAATTATTTGATTAATATTTATTATTTCCATATTATGATCAATATTATGTTTAAATGGCTTGTGTTTTAGTTATTCACCTTACATTAATGTTTATGCTTATTTATTCATGATATATTCTATTATATTCTTACCCTTACTGAGAATCTGAGATCACCCCTTTATTATGTTTTATTATTTACATGATCCCAAGATTTATATTATTTTTTACATGTAGGGATAATCTAGGAGAATAATGATGTTCTTAAAGGAATCATTTTTTTGTATTTTATAATTTCAATTATAATGTATGTTTCAAGTATGCATCTAGTTTTCCAAAAGTAATAAACTGTTTGGTCCTTCGGGATGCAATTACTTGTATAATATTCCAATGTAATAAAGTAACTACTCACTCTGGTATACTAGGTTTGGGATCTTAACACTTTAGGGCTGATATTAGGAATGATATCCATGTCCCTTTTAGAGAAATAATTCAAGAATTAGTTAATGAACACATCAGGGTTAATTTTATTGAATTTTAATCTATAAAAGAACATGAAAGACTCAGTAGGATTGAGATAAGGCTTAAGAAAACCATTAATAAGAACCACTAAGTGGTTAAACATGAGTAAATATTATTATTATAAAGTATCACTCAAGTTGTTGGTCAGTACTCACAACAACCCATTTGTGAGGGTATTTCTTCCTTGGAGTCCAATATAGAGTCAGAGTAAAGAATATTTCATCTTGAGTTTAGTGAATTATTTTATGAGAGGTTTTCATCTGATATTATTTTTTTATAAGTCTCTAATGATTTTGAAACTTCTGGTTTGAATCATACTACTGAAAAACAAGATATAGTTCAATATTAAAATCTTTTCTTTATTGATAACTTCTTACCTGCTATGATTGATGAAAAGTATCAGGATTTAAAACCTTTATTTAAATATTTAACTTTATTGGAGTCATATATGGACTTTTAAAAATATTTTTTAGTGTAAAATTCAATATTTTTAAGTGGGAGTCTTCTGTGTTGATAAATTTACAAGCTATCTTGGGCTCAGTTCTTGAAAATTATGAGAAACTTATAGCTGGTTTTAAACCCAATTCTGAATTCTTACAAAATTTTAAGAGTATGGGTATGTGGAAGAGTGTTTGTAATCATCTAAGATATTTTTATGGTCTTCTTTCACCCCTTTTTATAGCCTATGATGAGGTTTTGAGAGGTCAAGTAGAGTTAGACAACAAGATACTACTTGCTATTTTGAGATATTTTTGGAAGCTTTTTCTTATAGATGAAGTTAGAGAACACTTAGGGATTAATTTTTTTTATTTTAGAGCCAATAATAAGGGTTAAATAAATTATATAATACCCTTTACCAATAATTATGGTTTGACTTAATGGGAATAGTCTGGCTAAAGACTAAACTAAGCGCTTCGTGGGAAGCAACTCGTGTTTTCTCAAATTTTTTCTTATTATTTTCTTTTCAAATAAATGTCCCTCACTCTGTTCGTGTTAAACTTCTATTTTTTTCTAAGATAATGTTCCCTATTATCCCCTTTAATCATTTCAAACTTAACCATTTTTGGCTTAAGCTTCACCACCACACACCCTCACGTTTTTTTCTTAGTCTCATTTTAATGATTTTGAATGTGTGGATTTAATGATTATTCAATTTTACACTTAAAGGTGTTTTTATGGAGAGTAAAATTGGATCTTGAAGTTTTTAAAAGAGATATATTATGTGTCTATGGTCCTAGGAAATACCAACTTTTATGGGATTTTTTATTTAATATTCTATTTTCTTTGAAATTTAAATGAGCTAAAACTACTGCATCCTCCCTTGAAAAGTTTACTTAAATATTTTATGTGAATATTGGTTTTTAAATACATATTTGGATGTTAATTAAGTATGGGGGGGGGAGAAATTTATTATTATTTTTAACTTAATTATTGTTGAATCTGTTTTTTATTACTAGGTTCTAAGATTTTGCAAGTCTTTGTTATTGAAAATCATCACAAATTAGAATTAAAACTTTTTATTTGCATTATTAATTTTTTAAGAGTCATTGCTTATTAGATTTTTCTCCAAACATGATTTTTTACCTAATTTTAATTGAAAATATTTATATTCTATAAATTTAAAGAAGCATGTACATTCTAAAATATGATTGAAAAATTGTTTTGAAGTTGTTGAAACATATTGTTTGAACTTCATTTTGAACCTTTATCATGAATTGAACTACTGAATTTCAAATCCATTTTGAATTAAAACCATTTTAATTCTATCCTCCACCTTAGAAGTTAACATTGGAGACGATGTTGAGTTTTAAGCGCGCACACACGTGTGTGTGTGTGTGTGGGGGGGGGGGGGGTCTTTTTCTGTGCTAAACTACACTTTAATGTTGTACAAATCAAAATTCCTTGAAATTTTTCAAAATTGATTATTTCTCAAGATTCAATTTTCTTCCTTAGTGATTGAATTTTTTTAAAGTTTTAGAACTATTTTATCACTTCTAGAAGGTTAATTTTTTCTATTTCTCTATGGATTTAATTGGGTGTATCTTTTTATTTCTCTCTTGAAATAAATTTTATCTTGGTAAAATTTAGAGAGTAAGATTTATAATTTTCATTTAATTCTGATCCCCCATTCAACTAGGGTTTTGTGTACCTCTCATCTCTGCTATCTCGCAATACCTCATCTTCCCAATAGCTGATTCCAAAAACTTCTCACAACATCAAGATTTCCAAAATAAATTTAAGTCATGGTAAGTTTTGAATCGATTATCTATTCCTTCAATTTTTTCTTACTAATTTTGCATTACTCTTTTGCAGAAACCCTATATTTTCAAAAACATACTTCTTCCCAATACCTTAATCTCTTGGTAGACCAAATTCTAAAATTAGTAAGTGACTTATCTATCAATTCTATATTTCCCTCACCCAGACAGCTTCAATTACTTCATTTTTTTATCTTTTACTACAAAGTCAATTAACCCTAACCCTCATGGGTCTTTGTATTTACTCAGCGTGGATAGTTTGTGCTTCCACTTAAATATAATGTTTTTCCAATACATGTATAATTCACTTTAAGTTTAATAATTTTGTACATTCATATATTAATTGTTCTTCATTTATTCCAACTTGATGTTCTGTATCTGCATATTTCTCATTGCATATCATGCCTTCCTTGAAGTATACTGAGTTTTTATAAATATTCAAGAAACTTTAAATTAAAATCACTTTTATGATTATATACATGTATAATTCATTTTAAATTTAATAAATTTGTAAATTCATATTTTAATTTGTCTTACATTGAATACACTTGTAGGTTAATTTATTTAATATGCATGGAGTCTCAATTTCTACTTATACATGCATTTTTTTCCTAGATTTTCAGTTTATAATCATTATGCATAAAATTTCAATCACATAATATACATGATGTTTCTACATTATCATTAATTACATTATGCACATGTCATTTATATTGAAGTTTATATTAATATATATGTCGTTTCAGGGTGCAAAACACACTTTCATTTTTCCTGCTTTATCATGACTAGAAACTACTATTTATATTGACGTTTATATCACAATTTATATAACAATTTATATTAAAATTTATATTAAAATTTATATTAAAATTTATATTACATTTTATATTTTTTTGAAATTGAAAGTTTATATTCCTATTTATATCATCGTTTAAATAACACTTTTTACTATGGTTCATATTGAAGCTTAAATTTCAATATCATATACTGACATTGAAATTACTTTTTTGTTTACCTAGTAGTATATATTTCAGTTTATATTAATATACTTGTGTATTTCTAGTGTTGAAGCCAACTTCCTTTTTGCATCATCATATACCGAAAGTGTAGTTTACATTCAATATGAATGCAATTACATTTACTTAATATACATATTGTTTTTATAGATACATACAACATTCTTTACTAAATATGTAAGAAACATCAGTAACTATGTCTATTTTCAACACACAATATAAAAGTACTTTGAAATTTTATAATCATGTGCAAGTATTGAAGGTATGTTCAGGGACTTCTGGAATTGTTTTTACTATTTCTAGGTAGTTTTCTTATTTTTAGTCATATTTTCCTATATATTTTTCATAGTTTTAACCATACTAATTAGTTTTTTTGTATCTTTTAATTATTACCAAGTGCATGATGTTATTGGAACATCATGTTACAATAGTTGAGTTGTAGAATTCATGAGTTCAGTTATCTAGACTGAATGGAACCCCTATGGTATGCACCTGGGCTTTATAGTTTATTCATTTATTTCAAAAAAAATTATAACATGTTTACATCAATATATGGAATGTATTTTTCAATAATATTACCTCTTTTTTTATCTCTCATATATTTTGACTCCTCTTTTTGTAAGCTCCTACAAATCAAGGACACATCATCCCATGTAATTATATTAATTAGAAAAACTCCCCTATTCCATCATCAACTAACCTAAACTAGACAACCATAGTTGATAGTTTAATTGGAATATCTACCATCCTACCAGAGTAAAAACCCATCTCACTTCATAAATGGGTACATCAAAACAAATCTAGAAATAAATACTTAGAATACCAATCCATTTTAATGTCTCTCATCAATCAAAACATATTATAGAGGCACAAATCTATAATCATTACTCATCCTTGAGACAAACACAAGGAATACCATACCTATAATTACCCACTATAGTTCGTTCATCTACGTTGATCATGTTGGGAATGGTGTGATAAGCTATTTTATTAGATATGTATTATTGCTTTTGGAAAGGATTATCTTTAATAACATCATTCTTTGACTAAATTCTAAGTGTCTAAACCTAGATTCTAGAACCAGGATTAGTGGTGTTGGTGAATCTGATTAATATAAATATTAAGTATATGTGATGTGTTCTAGATACTAGAACTATACAGGTGTGTGTACATGAAAATAACATTGAATAAGGGTTATATTTGTAGATATATAAAGGTAATTTTGATTGTACGTTTGAGTAAAATTTCAATGTTTCTTAAGGCATGAAATTTTTACTTATAGGAAAATCTAAGGTGATGGTTATTTTTCAATAGTCGAGATTAAGTGGATCATTTTCCTCAAATATTTATTATAAGCAGAATTGGATTTATAGAATCTTAGTTTCTAAAAAATTGGGAATGGTTTATATTTATTGTATGTGTGGGAAAATATTAAGCCTAAATTTATATTAGTTTGTGATTTGGAGTTAATTGTTCCATTATAATATTTTTTTTCCTTTTAGTGAAGTTTGTTTACATGGATTAGGAATTTTTCATTACTATGAAAGTCCTTATGTTCCTTTGTTATTTTTTTTAATTCTCTTCATTTCTTAATTTTCATTTAGAGTGTATTCCATGATAATTAATTAGAGACTCACATGATGTGTTATTTAGGTGTGTGGCTTCTTGGTTCTAGATTCACTGATCAATAAAATTAACTTCATCAAAACCATTAAGCCTTTTTCTATAGTTTGAGGTTCCAGAGTTTTTAAATTTATAGATAATTGATTTTAATGCAACAAGTGGTATTGGATCCTAGTACATATTTCTAAGGGATAGAGTAGAGAGTGGATTCAATAAAACATAAATTACTTGTCCTTAACCCTATTCCAATTCAATTAGATTTCATTCTTCTTTCACCACTTTTGGAATCCTGGGATGTGATGGTGACTATGGTTAGTAATTCTAGTGGAAGGTCTGACTTTTAATTCAATGAGAACCATGATCTAATATTAATTGAAGAAATCATGAAGAATTTTAATTTAGGTGAAATTGGAAATGATTTTAATGCAAAATTTAAGGGACACTCTAACCAAATAATTCAAAAGAGATGATAAGAAAATATAATAGGTAAGATCCATGAGATAGTAGCCAGTCATGTTGACTTCACATGTGGACATTGCTGAAGGAATGGACTTTTATGAAAGGATTTCCAGGATAGGTGTGTTAATTATGAAAATAATGATTCTGTTTCATTAGAAAACACTATAGATAATAAGGATAATGCCTCTTTGGTAATAAATGTGTCATGTTTGATAGAGTTATGGATTTGTAATTTTGGAGACTTATTTTATTCATATTTTGGAAGTGGATGCATGAGTAATTATGGATCCATAATCCATGAAAATATTTATCTTATACATTGATATGATCATTAGGTTATTGGAAAAAGAGATGTAATCATTTGAATAAGTAATGAGTGTTTATTGTATTTTAAAGGCACCCATAATATCCTTGTTTTATGAAAGAAATTAATTTCCATTGTTCAGTTTGATGATGTGTGTTTTTTAATATTTTTTTGTAGGTGTGTGTAAAATCACATGAGGTTCCATTATTGTGGCCAATGGTGGAAATATAGAACCTTGTACCTAACTAGTGTTCCAGAATTTATCACACATGCTAAAGAAAAATCATATAGAATGAAGAAGTTATGGAATGATTATTTTGGTCACATTGGAAAGAAAATTTTATGGACCATGGGTACTAAATAGTTTTTGGATCCTTATAACATAGAGTATGGAACATGCAAGGGATACATCCAAGGCTAGAAATTGAATGTTTCATTCAACATGTATGGAAAGACACCAATGAATTAGTAGCTCAAGATGGTTCATATGGATCTTCTTTAAAAAGATGTAGGGGACCCAAAATCCTGAGAGAGGTGAGATTTTTAAGTGAATCGTTATAGTGGGAGTTACCAATGAAGGAATTGTTTAATTCCTTACATGTTTCTCACATATGGGAGATAATAGAACTACCTAAAGGAAAGAGTACACTTTATAAAAAATGGGTTTATCAACTGAAGGAGAAAGAATATGGTTGAGTTACATCACTTTTGTTTCTATATTTTTTACAATGAATATTGCACACCCATATACTCTCACATCATAGATTCTTTGTAAGAAAATCATGCATATTAGTTCCACTACGTACCAATTTTTACATTCATTGGGAGACAATGAATTGGAATTAGAGACAAACATAAGGAGTTTCATGACAACTCTAATAGATTCTGAAAGTAAAAGTGTGTAGAATTCCTAGACTTAGAGTTTAAGACAAGGATAAAAAAGTAGTCTGATCAAGAGATGAAGAGGGAGGTTCAATAATTGATAATATCGCCTATTTAGCTAACACTAAAGTTGAGATGCAATAGATGATGATTGAGAATTTTTTCCATGACACAAGAAAATGAAAATCTTTTGTAGTGGAAGGGTACAATAGTATAAAGTATGATGTAGTGGTAGTTAATAAAATAACTAGTGAAGAAATCAGTAGCAAGGATGCGTGATCTTTGTGATTTGATAAAAAATGCACTATTAGGATAGATAATTGGTACGAGATTTGGAATGAGCTATGAAACATGTAAAAATTGGTGGAGATACCATAATCTACTAGAGAAGATCTTGTAGTATGGATTACTTGTGCCAAATATTATTTTACTATCAATAAGATTCCTGAAGAATATAATGTTTGGGTCTTCTGATTGTACATGAAATTACTGATACAATGATGGATTATGTCACTTAAAATCTTGAAACCTGAATTGGAATCTATAGAGGAAACTTTTGGTCTATATGGAAATTTAATATAAGAATATTCATTAATTTATTAATACACCAAATTGAAGCAGTGAATACTAATATTGATTAATTTGAATGGATGAATTTGCAGATTTTAAATCTTATTGAGATGTGGCATACAATTCTATAGGAGAAATGACGTCAAAAATTTGGAGTATAGTAACAATGCATGAACCTCATAATAATATCTAGTTACTAACATTTATAGAGAGCTGATGGTGAAATGGATCATCAAAAAATTCTAGCCAAGAAACATGAATCTGGTCACTGGTGGTGTGGGAAGGGGGTAAAATACAAGTACATTTAAACTGGGTCAATATGGAGGAGGAAATTAAAATGAGGAAGATATGTGAAAGGGGGTTAGTTATAAAATGGATAGGACTCTGAAATCAGTCTATAGAAGAAGAGAAGAAGCTGAAAGGAAGGTCTTATAATTATGAAGAAAATATTTTTTTGTATACATAGGTATCCTAAAAAAGGATTTAAACCACTGGTATGAGAGTGTATTAACTGTTAGTATTACATTTATTTATAAAATATACATTAATGAAAACTACTTTCACCCAAGAAATCTGAATCGCAACATCTACATGGGAATTTTGGTTGTCCTCCATCTGACCTGCTACCAAACTCAAAATCAATCCTTCCTAGCCAAACACTATGAGATCTCATTATTCCTATATGTATTGGACCAGTGGGGCACCATGGATTATACATCAAAAACCCAGGGCAAGGTAACCTTTATGGTGCATGAGTATCAAAAATCAGACCACAATTTATATAAGATAACTTTCTTATACTGATACTCTCCCTCAATATTAATCCATAAGAAATCTAATCTATATTTGGAAACGGTGACCAAGACTCGCATCTATGGTTTGATGGGATGATGGCACACATGGGTCCTGTGATTCTAGTAAAGATACCAAACTACAAGATATCCAATCATATGGCAGAACTTTGAAATTTTATAATCATATATAAGTCATTGAATTATGTTTTTTAATAGGTGAGTAGTTTAATCTCTTTTCCTTAATTAGTCATCACACAATTGGTATAGATTAGTTCAATTCATAAAATCCTATACATATTTAAAAAATTTCATAGATTAATACAACTTTAATCATAGTGAATGTTTCTGCATTCAGTTTGAAAATTTTGTTCTGAACTTTTAATTTGAATAGATTTGATGTACATATTCATAAATTTTTTTATTGTATATGTTTAGAAATATATAGATCCATACATTTCACATAGTTTTTTTAATCATTTTTTACACATATATTTGTACAATTCATCAAAACCTATACATATTTAACAAATTTTATAGTTTAATACATCTATAATGATTAGAATGATTCCTAATTTCAGTTTTCAAATGGTATTCTGATTTTATTTAGTATTAAAATTATCATTATCTTATAATGTCTACAATCACTCTTATGTTTGAGAATATTAAATATAAAAAATGTTCATAACATCTTCATTCTTTATGAACACTATATGCATAAAGATAGAAAATATGATATGTTGTACTACTGGAGATATACTAATACATTTAACAAATTTACAACTGTAATCATGTGTTTCTGATTATTACATATTACTTTGATAGTATTTTACATTCCCTACCAAACAATACATAATCATTTCATGATTTGCAGCCCTTAATGTGTGGTTTGAGTTTTTTGTGCATTTTATCATAATTTGTTTCATTACTTTTCCCTCTTCAATGGATTGACTAACTCAAAATACACATAGATAAGTTATATGATAAGTACAAAGACCGTGATTTTATTTTTTCACATCTTTTTTGTATGCAGATAAACAAAGGGGGTGATTTATTTATTTTGGTTGTCACTAATTTATTTATTTTCACTGTGTCATACAGGGTTGTAAATTTTAGCATTCTCGTGCATTCAATTAGAAGCACAGGAACCTAGAAAAAATAAACATATTGTGTAATTTTATTGCAGACACTTCAAGGCTATGTTTCCCAACTTTGATCCCATCTTTGACAAGGTACTTCCCGTAATAAACCCCATGCAATCAGATCTGATTTTTCTTATTTTAGAGTTATCTGATCTATGTATTGTTGATTTGAGACTGAATTATCTAAAATGATCCAAGCTGAAATGAATTTCCAAATAGCTTTACCACTGTACAAGTTCATGAAGTCGTGAAGATGGGGGGCTGTTTGGGGATGACCTAAAATGGAATTTCTCAATTTTCCTTTCATTATACATTTAAACATCCATTTAACAGTGGTATAAAACTTTTAATTCATTTTGGGTTGAATTTGTTTTGTTCACAGACCCAAATCTATGTGTAAGCCACCAGTTTCATGCGATTACTGCTACCAAAGGGTTGTCAGTGAGTTCATAAAGATGATAAAGGTCCTATCAAATTGATGCTTTGTTTCCATATTCCTTTAATAGTTTTTTTATTAAATGATCATACACCATCCCACTATGTCAATTTCCACTTCTAGTTTTCTTTGTAAATATATCAAAAACACCAAATAATACAGTTATTTAGTGTTTAAACTTTTGTATGATAACAACAGTTAATTCTCTATTCCTAATGTTCTTTGATAAGGTTGAAGATGGTTGAAGGTGGCGTCCGCTTCCTTCATCTTCATGACTGCCATTTTATGTTTAGTAATATCATACTAAATATGTTGGATATGATATCCTTTTAAAACTCTGTCTACTTCTATATGGTTTTCATGGGTTATTATAATTCTTTACCCCAAGATGGGGGGAATTTCATGTTCCAAAAGATGATTCATTTTAATGGTTTCTTGGCTGGGCAGGAACCTAGGAATGGGAAGGTAACACAACTTTATGGAAGACATTTCTAGAGAAGATCTGTCTAGAAGAAGGGATGGAGTGATACTTGAAGAGGACGAAGAAGACATCATGGCCACCTTGCCGGTTGTAGGGGTAGAAGGAGACATTGTTGTGGGCGGGTTAGTCTTGGTCTTGGTTGGTGATGCATATTGAGTATGTATTAAGTATGAATTTGTCTATTGTACTAGATTTTTGTTGATAATGGGCTGTTTCACCCTTATTTTTGTCTTAAGATGAATTTTTATATATTTTATCTTAAATAAATCAATTTCTACAGTGGATTTAGGCATTTTCAAGTAAAGTAAATTAGTTTTTTTATACCCTATAAAGGATATATCTACAGATTTAACCATGGCGATAGGAACTCTAACGCCATGGTTCTAACCATGGAGGCAAGAACCCTATTTCCATGGTTAAACTATGGTGGCAGGGACTCTATATCCACGGTTTTAACCATGGTGGTAGGTAACCTATCACCACAATTAAAACTATGGCTATAAGGTGCCTGCCGCCACAGTTTAACCATGAAAATAGGGTGCCTACTGCCATGGTTAGAATCGTGGATATAGGGTGCCTATGACCATAGTTAAAACTATGGAAATAAGTAAGACCTATTTCCACGACGATAGCAACCACAGTTTTCCAAAACCGTGGCCATAGGCTATTTCCATGGTTTTTAGGCTTGTGGCCACAGTTTCAAACTATGGTCGTAGGTGAATTGTCTAGTTGTGTATATTCAATTGATTTTTATTTTCATTTCAAATTAATTTTTAATTAATGAATTCATTTTATAAACATGTGTTAGCTATATTTTCATAATTTAGTTAATCCTATTTACAACCGCCAACTTAATGACTAGTGTTAAAATAATACTATTTAATGTTGTATCGTGGTTTGTTTAAGTTCGGTGTTACATTAAATGTATACTATCAAATAAATTTAATTTATTTAATAAGATACATATATTAAAATATTATGGTGTTACATTATTAGTGGGGACTAGGATATATATGAGCCCGCTCCCTGGATGTTGTCAGGATATACTAACATGATTCCTCTAATGTCGTCAGATTATGCTAAATGGATTATCTTGTACAATCAGGTATATAAGACTACTCTTCATCCTTTATTTTTTATGAACTCTCTTATAGGGAACATAAATTTTGTCATGTTCCCACCACTGGTTATTTTTCACCCCCAATGAGATTTCCTCCAAGGCACCCTCACCTGATTAGTTGGGACTAGAATCTCTTGGGAAACCTTCTTAGCTTGATCCTATAGAACTGGGGATTCATGATGTTTATGGAGATAATGATAAGAGATAGGATCCCTCTTAGGATAATCCTGATCAATATTGATGTCTTAATTGGCCTATTGATCTGCCTCCATAAGAAAAGGGAGTTGCACATTACGGTGCTCCAAGAAGAGGCTCCTAAAGTGGTTTGAGGTGGTAATAAGAATCACATGTTCCTCTAAATCTCACCGTTGAGTGTAAAACCTATGGGGATTTATTTATTGGAATCTATAATGGGAAACCTCCAGGGTTAGTATAGTACCATATGGATGATACTCCTAGATCAGTGCATTTTTCACCAGTATTTGAAGGCACTGAGGGGGTTACATCATCCTTTTGACCATTGGGTCTACAAACTTTGTAGTAGTAGTGTAATACATTTAATTCTTTGAGGATTACATTTATTTTGGATCAAATAGAGTTATGGATAAGGTTTTGGATTCCTAAAGGGAAAGAAACAAACATAAAAAAGAAACCCATCAGTGAAGTATTACACATAATAACATGTTTGACGAATCAATTTGATAGATAAAAGATTCACATTAGGTTCACAATTTTGTTTCTAAGGAAACCCTGACATGCATTCACCCTGGATATTTTGAGTCAACCTCAAACCATCTTTCCAATGGAAGGTGGTATCTAGAACTTTACCAATGACACATCAGAATGCACATTGGTAGAGAGGATGGGAGGTCAAGCTCATCAATACCTTTCTAAAGAGAATTATCTCTTACTCCAGGACTCTGTTATGAATTTAAGATATGTTCATAGATCCTTCTCAAATCCCAGAGAGAAATTGGTTTCCCTTGTGATAATTACTTTATCAAAATAATGTGTTGTCATGAACATATCTGTATGGATTAATGGTTCACCATTTTTTTATTATTAGTTAGTGACACTATAATTATTATACTATGGTTTAAGGGAAAAAAAGTTGGGAACTATATAATTTAACACCATATAAGAAGGTGTAAGGTGTTTATGGTATTGGGATCATGCCCATGAGTAAATATTCCCATTTATCCTTGTGAAAGGTATCAGAACCCATGTATTTCAGTTCCACCTAATGGGACAAATATTACCTTTTTAAGGTTGTGTGAAAAGGTCCATCGTGTTCCATTTAAGGTCATGAAACCATGAATTATTGGAGTTCATTTTAAGTTCACGCTTCTATGAAATATAGGATACTAGGATAAAGAGGCCTAGTAATGGTTGGTGTGGGACGTAATCACAAGAGACTCTCTTTGGTTGACACTACTCGAAAATGATCATATACCCACAGTTCAAAACCATGGGTATATACCCCAAAACCATGGGTATAGGATATACCCACGGTTTAGGGAACCATGGTCATTGGTGGTGTTGGTATAGGTCCATGACCTATACCCACAGTTTGGAAAAACTGTGGGGATAGGTTTTTACACTATGTCATAACTCTATACCCACAGTTTAAAAACTGTGGGTATAACATATTTTACAAAATAGCGGCCCGCGGGATTTGATCTCGCGACCACTTCTCTATTCACGAGCTGCCTTAACACTACCCCATCATCGCATATATTTATGTATATATATATTTTATTAAATATTTTTATTTAAACCATGGGTATAGAACTCCCACCAATTTTTTTTTGTTCATGGGGAAGAAATAAATTTCCTGCGCACACGCGGGAAACCTATACCCACGGTTTGTCAAAACCCTGGGTATAAGTTTTTTTATCCAACGAATATACCCATGGTTTGGGGGAAAACCATGGGTATAGGTCACCCTATCATCACAGTTTTGGGAAAACCGTGGGTATATGCATTTTTTGATACCCTATACCCACAGTTTGGAGAAAACCGTGGGTATAGGGTAGCCTATGCCCCCAGTTTGGGGAAACCGTGGGCATAGGCTATCAAAAAATACCTATACCCATGGTTTTCCAAAAACTGTGGGGATAGGGTGACCTATACCCACAGTTTTCTCCAAAATCGTGGGTATAGGTCCATTTTCCAGTAGTGTGACCGCAAATGGAATATGAACCAATGGAGATGGGTTTTTTTAATAGGTAATATAGACTCTTGAGATATGTATTTGGTTTTATTAATGAGGATATGGCTCAAAAAATGAGATAAAATATTATCAAGAATATGACCCAATAAGGAAGGTGACTGGGGAACCTAGATCTAGTAAAAAATACGTCTGAGATCATGGGGAATATGGCCTAATGGGGAAGGAAATAAGAAATTTCATGAGTAGTATAGACCCAAAAATATATGTTTATAGATATTGAGTTTGAAACTTAGAGAGGCATCTTATGTATCCTGATTAACAAGAATCAAATCTCACATAGTTTTTGTTCCATAGTTTAAGGTCAAGTGGAAGGATCATACCACACAGTTTAACATCATGTGGTAAGGATGTAGTTGTATAGTTTAACTTCATGTTACTAGGATTTATTTGTTGTTAAAGGGCTGATAACAGAGGATTAAATGATTCATACGCATGGTCAACCCTTGATATGTACTTATCTAGGAATAAGAACCTTTTAAGGAGTATGAATTGTAAGAAATATAACCCTTAGAGTAGTATTTCATAGATTATATATCCCCATAAAGATGAGTTAGGGATTACACATTGGGGAAACCTAGAAATATTCTTCTCTAGTAATATGGACCATTGAAGGAATTTGAATCTTATGGAATTTGACCCTTTGAGTGGGGCTTATGCATTGGGTCTTCCTGAATATATGCTTCTTTGGGAATATGGAACTTCAAAAAAATATGACTAATAGGGAATATGGCCCTTTGAGTGGGATTTTAAGGAGGATAGAGCCCTGTGAAGATGATTTTTGGATTACACATAGGGTATTTTAGGACATATGATTCTATGGGAATATATACCTTTGAATGAATATGAGTTGTAGGGAATATATCCCTTTGAGTGGGATTTCACAGAGGATATAACCCCATAAATATGATTTGGGGCTTACGCATAGGGGCTGCATGATTATATGATTTTATTGGAATATATTCCTTTTAAGGAATATGAATCACATGGAATACGACCCTTTTAGTGGAATTCCATGGAGGATAAACCCCTGTGAATATGTGTTTGGGATTATGCACTAGGGATTCCTGAGTAGGGGTATGAATCATTTAGTGGACAAGGTTGGTTTCCCTAGATGATTTCATGATTAGGGATTAAACTTAGGATGAGGCCCAAAATTATTCTCGGGTTCTAGGATAGAATAAGTGGGGCTTATGAATGAATTTTTTTTACCGAGATGTGGATGAAACTATCTCATTGATTTTTCATAGTGATGAAATCATCAATTGTAACATGTATGGGGATTACAAATAGAAAGGTATCCTAGTGGCACATGGCTCATTGATTGGAATTCAGATCCAGAGTTAGTATAGTGATCCAAGAGAGATTGGTCCAGTGTCCCAAATATAGGGACCCCTGTTATCAAGTGAATATGAAATCATGATTATATTAAGGGTTTTACCTATTCTATATAACAATTCATAAGCCTCATTTTATCAAGGGAATATGTGATTGAATGTGTGAACACTGATGTGTATTCTCTGATCATTTCTATCCAGTGGATTTAGAGTAGGCCTTGGTGATTGGGTGCTTAGGTAATAAACCCAAATAAAGGGATATTCCATCATTGGAATTAGTGTGTACATTATGACCTAATATATTAAAAAAATTAGTTTCTACCTAGTCAGGGGTGGGTAACCGAATTGGCCTTACATCACCATACTTTTAGGGATCATGGAAAATTGGACATGATTTTCCCTAGTGAAGGGCTAAGTGAATTGGATTTACTTCACCATAGTAAGGGATAATTGAATAAACCTAGTTCTCCCTAGTAAGAGATTAGTGATCTATTTTCCTCAAGGGTATAACTTGGATCAGGCCTAGTCCTAATGGGTAAGAGTCTCCACCAATTATTTTAGGTGTATTTTGCTATATTATAGCACCCAATAAGGGTCTTTCTCATTAAATATAGATAACTAGGGGAAAAGTGGTCTTCCACAAAGATTTTAAAGTCTCTAACCCTCATATGAAATAATTACCCTCATTATCTATTGAATTCCCTTATGTTTTAATCATGATACCTAAAGTTGTTTTGGATAATCAGGTGAAGGGAGGTCCCGATGTCTCTTCATAGTCTTAAAAAGTTTTATATGAGGATACCTTGGGTCTTATTTATATAAAAATATCAAGACCTGGGTGCACAGGTTTGGAAATAAAGGCATGTGTATGCTAGTTCTTCATATTGGTGGATTTGGGAGAGACTATCAGGGAAGGAGCGACAGGAAGGGTGCTCACATAGAGCTTCATGTAGTAAGTAAGACACATGGTTGATGACTTGGGGGAATTACATACTTTCTCCTTATAACCCTTGTAATTTCTAGTCCATGTACTTATCTTTTTCAAAAGGAGTTCCAATAATGAAAAGAATAATAAGAAATAATATGTAAGAAAAAACCCACCCACACCAAGTTAGATTAACACAGTCAGTGGCATAAGATCAAAACATCAAGCAAACTAATCATGTTTGATTACGCATGTAAGAATAAAAGGAAACTTTCATATGATTAAAAAGAGGAACCGAGTGAAATGAAATCCAGATGAATAATGATATGATTTCATAATAAAACTAATAAAACAATAATATAATGAAAATACAATATATACATACAACATAAGATAAACATGGCATCGATAAAATAAAATTAAAAATTTTAATTTATAATAAAGAAACCTACCTAATTCAACAATTTTCAAATGGAATTATTTTTTTTATATTTTTTTATAAAAAATATAAAATTCCCATTTTAAATTACTTGATTTTGAGAGAAATATCAATCTAGTGGTAGTTGAGAATTACTTATTAGTGTATTATGATATTGAAATGAATTTAATTAAACAAAAAAAGAAAAAAAGAAATTAATATGAATGAATCATGATGGATGAACTATTAAGGATATATTATTCATTTACACTTTATTTTAAACATTTTAACATGGATTTGGTATATATTTTACCTAATATTGAAATATCTTGGTGTAGGTGAGTGATTTTGTGTGATTTTCTTATATATTTATTTTATAATTCACTAGTTCAACCCCTTATTTAATATTAATAACCTAAGATAAAATATAGTTTTATATTTTAGTGTATTTTAATTGAATAATTTGAATTTATCTTGATATATTTATTTCATTGACAAAAATACAATAAAATGTTAAATTTTAAATATAATTTAATTTTTTATATGAATCTTAAAAAAAGGTGTTTTATATTTTTGTCATCTTGAAATTAAATTGATAAATCAAGTTTTTTTTAAATAGTTTAATTGGGTTTTAATTAAGATTTGAATTCATTACTACTTAATTTTTTATTTCCTTTTGTTATATAGATGGAATTAGTGATCTTAATATGTTACTAGGTTGGTATGGATATTAAGTTTTGGGATGAAGTAATATTGGGTTGGTTAAATTATCTAATGGATAAGATTATTTTATTCTTGAATGTTTGATCAATCACCCGAGGTAGTTCAAACATTGATCTAAAATGATATGATAATGAGATTAATTGGTTTCTTGTATGAATCAGACATTTTAAGCGTATTGTAAGTGGTTCCCATGAACCCTTATTGAGCTTGTTTATTTCTTCATCACTAGATTTTAGTTACTCTTCTCTAGATCTTGTTGTTTGAGGGAGGTCTAATGTGGGTAAATTATTTATTGTTTGAAATATGGTGCCTTTATTGTATATTACAAGTGTTCAAGGTTTAGGGTTCATGGACACATTTTGATTAAACCATCAGAATATATTCCACCATTTTTCAGAAACAATAGGATCCACAAAAAAAATAGATTTGCAGATGAATAATAGACATAAAAAAGAAGAAGAATAATATTAGAATAGACACAACAATTTACATGGTTTAGGAAATGATCCCTATATCCCTGGATAGGAAGAAAAATTCACTATAATTATATAACACAAATATAGGGATGGTTTTAGAGTTTCTCACATTTAGAAACCTTAGTTAAAATGATCTAGTAAAGAATATAAAACACTATGACACCAACCACATAGTAAGTCCACTGTGATACAGTGATAAGTGGATGGAAGCCTACACTACTACAGAGTTATGACGACCCAAGTATAATTTTATATAGTGTCAGAGGTAAGAATTTTGTAGAGATATAGTGACTGGTTCCTAGAAGTCCGTATAGCTATAGTGAAAAATCACATGCTACTATAGTGAGTCTACAATGCTATAGTGCCATGTTGGTGTTGAGGGTCAGATTTTTTATAGTTGGTCTGAGATGCTACAGTCCAAAATTTGGGTCAGGATACTTTGGCCCTTGGATCCTTAAAGCATGGGCATGTTTCCCCCTACAACCCCTAGCATTCTCTCCGTGGAGCTCGAAATGTGATAGTTATAGTTTGGTGTGTAGTATGGGCCACTATTATTTGACCCAACATCATCCAAATGGATCATGCTACACCAATCCAAAAATATCCCATTTGGAGCATTATCCTAAATTTTGGACTTCTTTGATGATATTGACTTAGAAAACTTAATTAATCTAAGATCCTTCTCTTCTTCACTCCCTAGTGAATTCCTTCCATTCATAAATTCAATTTCAAGCTAATGATTCATGAAATACTAGATATTTTCCCATTTTTTCTCCTATAATTTCCTCCCATATTCTACCTCTCATCCTTCATTCATTAGTGGAGACTATAAGAGGAACAACAGTGCCAAAACATCTATATTACCATCAGATTCATCAATATGTCTCCCGAATTGTTGCTTTAATGGATATTCTGAAATATTATCACTCATCCCGTATCAATCCTTTGATAAAATGGTACTTCAATTGAATGTCATTTTTCTAGTCATGAAACATTGGATTATTTGAAATATATATCATACTCTTACTATCATAGTGTAATACATTTTCCTCTCACTTTATACCCAGCACATCCAAGAAGTTCTTCATCAAAACCACCACCTTTCTAACTTCTACTACAATAATGAATTTCATCTATGTGGTGGATAGATCCACCACCTTTTGTAGTTAAGATATCCAACTCACTAAAATTCCTCCATAGGTAAATACATAATATGTGGTACTCCTTCTTCCATCAACATCACCTCCAAGGTTATCATCCACATAACCCTGTAATGAATTTCCTTTCCCAAATAATAAAGATAATTCCTTTATTCCATTCAGGTATCTCAATATCCACTTCACATCTTCCCAATGTTTTTTTTAGAGTTAACCATGCACCTTCTCATAAATCCCATTACATGAGCAATTTCAAGTTGAGTATACACTGTGTAATACATCATGATTCCAATAGATGATGTGTATGGAACCTTTTCCATGTACTCAACTTCTTCTTCCATCTTCAATGATTGCTCCTTTGATAATTTGAAATGGACCACTAGGGGAATAAAAACTAGATTTTCTTCCAACATACTAAATATTCTTAGAACCTTTCCAATGTAGTCATCCTATGACAACATCAAGGTTCTAGCTATGTAGTCTATCTTCATATTCATCCCCCAAATCATTCTCACTTTTCTAAGATCTTTTATCTCAAACTCCTCATCCAACTTACCTTTAAGATCATCAATCTTCTACATTCATGATCCTGTAATGATCATTCCAGACACATATAAAACAAGTATAATATATTCATCACCAAAAGAAATTTTGTAGAAACATTGATCCATGACACATAATTTCTATTAATTTTTATGTATAAATTCATAAACTTTTTATTCCACTATTTGGGAACCTGCTTTAACCCATATAATCTTTTCCAGAGTTTTCACACTAGGAATTCCTTCTCTAACTAAATATATCTCTCTGGATGTTGTATATAGATGTACTCCTATAGATATCCATGAAGTAAATAATTCTTGACATAAATATTCACTAGGTATAAATATTCCTATGAAAAAATAATGAGAACCATCTGGATGGTGGTAAGCTTTACTACAGGTGAGAAAATTCTAGTGAAATCTATACCTTCCTTCTTTTGAAAAACTTTCACCACCATCATTTAATTGTATCTTATCTTACCATAATTTTTTTACATGACTCAGTATACCCATTTATTCTAAAATTATTTCTTTCCTTATGGAAATTTCATCATCTCCTAGGTGTTGTTATCATGCAATGAAAAAATCTCTTCCTCTATAGCCAGGTCCCACTTGTTTGACTCCTTAAACTGCATTTACTCTTTAAAAATTTCTAGTTCCCCATCGTCAATCAATAAAAAATAATTTAAGGATGGTGAATACCTATGAATAGGAATTCTCACTTTTTTCAATATCCTTAACTCCACTTGAGAAGTAGGTTCCACTGGTTTTGGTGTCACATGCTCAGGTACACCTTCAGGATCCACTTTCTCATGGTAGTCTGATTCTTTGTTCCCAATAAAAAATTCAATTGCATGATAGTATTTTTACATGAGACCTTCATTAAATATTATGATATGGATTATGATGGAAATCTTTTTCTAATCATCCCAAAGGTGGAAACTAAAATCCTCAAAACTATATCCAATAAAGAAACAAGATTTGGAATTTTCATCAAGCTTATCCCTTGCATCAACATTAATATATACATATTCCAAATAGCTAAAGACTCATAAATGTGAGAGTCTTACCTACTTACTAGACCAGATATTCTTGGGTAAACATTCTCTCATTGGTATAGATAAACTTCTATTGATGATATATGATTCCATGTTCACTGCATCAGTCTATAAGGTTTTGGATAATTATGAGTGTAGCCTCATACTCTTAGAACATTCATTCAGTGTCATTTTAATCCTTTAAACTACATCTTTTTTGTTGTGGTGTACCTAGAATATTCTTCTCCCACTTAATTCCATTATTGGAATAGAATTATTTGAATTCCTTACTTCCACACTCTCCACCATTGTCAGACCTCAAACATTTCATCTTAGTTTCCAACTCATTCTCCACCATGGACTTACACTTCTGAAACACCTTAAACAAATCATATTTTCTTTCCAAAAAGTAAACCCATATCTTCCTTATTGGGTGATTGATAAATGTTACATAATATTGTGACCCTATAAGGGAATTTACTAGTGTAGTCCCCCAAACATTAGTGTGCATCGGGTCAAGTTTCCCAACCTTTAGAGTTCTTTCTCCTTTAACTAAATATACCTTCTTCTACTTTCCAAAGTTATGATCTTCACATAGAAAAAAATCCACAAACTTTAGGTTTGGTAGCATTAATTTTGTTTCCAACACCTTCATCCCCTTATTAGTCATGTTTTCTAGCCTATAATGCCATATTTTTGAATCCTCAAGAGAATTTATTAATAAAATCATATCCATGAAAGTTTCTATCATGTTTTACAAGGTACCATTCTTTTCTCCATGAGCTATGACCATATCTCCCTTGGTAATTTTCCATACACCACCATTGAACATGGTACTAAATCCTGTATCATTAAAAATAAATAATATTTCTTCTTAATCTAAGTATATACCTCACATTTTCTAGAACCAACAAACTTCCACTGTTGGTATTGATTTGTACATCACCCTTCTCCATGATCTGCAAGGGTTCATCATCAACAAGATGTACCTTTCCAAAATTTCTAAAAAAAATAATTTTTTTTTAAAACCTTATCCAATTTGGAATAGAAATATGTTACTAAGTATAAAATCCAAGACTTTATAGAGATATCCATGCTCATCAATGACACATCATCAGTTCCTTCAGCCTCTGTGTTTTCTGCATTAGTTTCAGACACCTTTCATTTTTCTCTTCACTCCTTCTTGACATGTCCTTTCTTCATGAAAATATAGTGGGTAGTACCATCCCCCTTTTCCCTTATCTCAAATATTTCCTCTTGATTTTTATTTTCCTATATGATTTTCTCACTATTAATATCTTTCTCTTCCTTCCACATTCAAAGAAAAACTAGAGAATCTACCCAATTATATTCTTTGAATATCCTTATCGAGGATTAGGTCCCACACATCCTTTAGAACCAACTTTTTATTCCCCAAAGAACTAATCATAGCTGTTATAGTCACTCCCTAACTGTTATGTAATGAAGATAGTAAAACCAATGCACATACCTCATCATTAAGTACAATTCCCACCAATGTTAACTGACTTTTTATGGTGTTGAATTCATTGATGTGATCTGCAATAATATTTCCTTCAATAATTTTTAGATTTAATAGTTGTCATATCTGGTATACTTTTTTTGACACTAAATTCTTCTTGTACATATTTTTGATAGTTTTCATCATCCCAACCATTGTATTCTCCTCTAGGATATTTAATTTCATGTTTTTTCCAATATAAAGAACACAACTCCTAGAACTTATCAATATAGTAGCTCCCACTCCATATACTCTATGTACATTGGATTTATACCCAGAAGAGGAAAATGAAATTTCTTCTATTAAAGGTAGTATTCGATCCATATCCACTAGTAGTAGAAGTTTATTTCATTAAAGCGGTCAATATTCACCTTCCATTCCTTAATAACCATCGCTCTATTTGAGAAATATGAACTCAACCTTTGATACTGGTTGTTGTAGAAATGTTGAGAGACATAATGAAAAATATATTTTCAGATGAATAAAATACATAACAAAATAAGAATAATAAGAACATGGAAATAATGATTTACATTGTTCAGGAAATGATCTCTATACTCACAGAGAGGCAGAATAATTCACTATAATTCGATAGCACAAATACATAAAGGTTTTTAGAATTTATAACATGAAAAAAACCTATATCAAATGAGATAATGAAGAATATGAATCATTATTCCATTAACAACATAGTATGTCCACTATGTTATAGTGACTAGTGGATAAAAGTATAAACTGATATAGTTCTACATCCACCCAAGTCCAAGTTTCTATAGTATTGGTGATAAGAAGTTTGCAACTCTATAATGACTGGTGGCTGGAAGTCCATGGAGATATAGTGACCTATCATATACTACTATAGTAATTCTACACTATTATAGTGACCTGTTAGTGTCATCGATCAGTTCTATTATAGTTGGTTATAGATGATACTATTCCCCAATTTTTGGTTAGGGGTATTCATCTCTGAACCCCCAGACTAGGGGCGTGTTGCCTCTTGAAACCCCAACAAGCTCATTATGGAGCTCGACCCATTAGAGTTGTGGTCTGGTGTACAATATGGGATTCTAGCATTCATCCCAACATTATCCCAATGGATTAGGATACACCAATACAACAGACCAAAACCTCACGTGTAGAAGAAAAAACTTTGGAATGAATGACATACCATAATGAACAAAAGTTGGAAGAAAACTAAACCTAATTCACCACATCAAAACATAAAACCTCCATAAGAACCAAAAAAACTATCTGATGAAATGATAAAAAAATAAGGTATCAGAATAAAAATATTACATGGTTATGGATTGTACCCTAATCTATGGGGGAATTATTCTTTAATATTGCTTAAAGAAAGCAAAGATGTTACAATGTAAGTACACTCAATCTATCTGATTACAAACTTTCTTCATCTAAAAAATTGATCACACCCTATATTATATAGGAGTGCACAACTTTTTCTTCTAGTCACCACCGTATCTGATCATCCTAGTTTATCATCCACTTTAAGCGATCTTTATGGAAAAAGATACATGCATTAAAATACTCTCACCATCTCAACTAGATAAACCATTACAAAATTTCCCTTCTCAAAATATAAAATATATAGAATCTTGTATATAATTCAGTGATATGAACTTATGATGTTCAGTGTCACTATGCCTTATAGTTTTAATTTTCTTTCAACATCCAGTGAACTCATCCTCCAACCGTTGCCACTCAATCGACTCTCCATTCATCTAAAGTAAGGCCTCTATAAATTCACTCCTTCTGGTGGGTTTAGTTTCCTCTACTATAAAATATATCTCATTCTCCCAACAATCTCCCACTAAATATTTATTTAAATATTTTACCATGACTAAGTCCTTCATCAACTTATATATACTCCTTCCCTCCTTGATCTTAAGTTAAATAGATACATGGTTCCCTAACCATAAATTCTAGTAACCCAAGTCAAACTAGGTAAAACCTAACCCCATCACTTCTTTGGAAACCACCTTTGTAAACATGTCCAAAGGATTTAAAATACATTCAATATTTAGTGGGTATAACACTTAATCTCTAATAGCTTTTGGATAAACTGGAATTTCAGCTGGATATTCTTTATCTAAGAATAAAACATCATATTTTTGACTAAGAGAATCCTACTATTTGAGTCACAAAACAGCATCCCAACTTATGATCATCCTCTAAGTTTCTCTAGAAACCCTTTCAATAAAACCAACTCCTTCCCCTCTTCTATCAAACCGATGTACTCCCATTTTTTTGTTGAGAGGGAAACCACTAGATATAGATTTTATATCCAACTCACTATCATTCATCCAAAATTAAACACATAATCTATAGTTCTCTTATGTTTGTATGAGCTTCCGCTTAAATCTGAGTATGACAAACCTTTTAATGGAATGTATGCTCCAAAGAAAAGTTTCATGCTTATGAAAACTTTAAAATACCAAATAAACCACTTCATACCTTCCCAATGATCTCTTCCATGGTTTGACATAAACTTATTGATGAATCCCACTAGTTGTGAAAAGTTAAGATGAGTAAAAACCATGGTGTGTATCAGACTTCTTGTGGCTGATGCATATGGAAAGTTTCCCATAAATTCAACCTCATCGCCTGTTTGAGGTGAATTTTCATTTCTATGCTTGAATTGTACATCCAGGGGTGTAAAATCTGGTTTTGACTCTAACATTATGAATTTCTACAATATCTTCCAGATATAATCATAAAAAATTAGGAACAAAGGATCAAAAACTAGATACATTATGATTATCATCCCACAAATCCATTTATCTAGATTGAATTTCTTCATATCAAATCTTGCAAACGACTCAACCATTAGGTCATTGATCCTTTCCTTCACTAGACCCACTATCATCATGTTATCCATTTAAATTAGAAGGATAATGAAGCTCCCATAATAAAAAAACTTTTGGTAATATCAATGGATATTATTTATCAAGAAGATATTTTATTACATCATGAAATCATTGAAATTTAAATTCCAACACCTTGGTTATTACTTCAAATCTTAAAGCCTATGTTTAAGCTTACACATAAGTCCCTTGTTTCATTGGTCCTAGAAACCATTCAGTTTCTCTATAAAAATTTCTCTATCTAAGTCCCCATGAATAAATGTCATCTTCTTATCCAATTGCTCCATATGAAGTCCTTCCAATGTAATTAAACTTAACAATGTCCGAATAATTGTGTTCTTAACTACCAGTGAAAATATTTATAAGGAATATATACCTTCCATTTGTTGAAATCCCTTCCAAACTAGTCTATAATTGTTCTTATTTATACTATCTACCTTTTACTTTAGCTGATAAAACCATTTTTTTAATAAATTTCTTCCTAGAAAGTCTCTCTATCAACTCCTATATTCTAGATACATGAAGGGAATCAAATTCATCCCTCATATCTAAGTCCCGCTATTATAAATCCTTAAAACTTCTCACCTCCTCTAGGATATTAGGTTCTAAATCATATGCTAGAAGTATATAATGAAAATGTTCACTTTAGCTTCAAATTGGATGTATCTCCATGTTAGAACTATAAAGTTTCCTTTGCAGTTGATATCCTTATAGTACTAAAACTTCCAGAGTATGAACTTCCAGTGCTCAAGATTCAGTAGTCCTTCAACTCTATTATACATCTAACCTAGAAAGCACCATTGAAACTTAACATCATACTTCTGGTAAGTCTATCAGATGATCTGGTGCTTCAGATCCTAATGTTCTCACCATATTCTTTGGAACCTGTCCATCTATCCAAACCTCATCTTCTAATGATTCTTTTCTCTCATCATAATTTCCTTTCTGGTTTTGATCCTTCTATATAATTTCTTCATTTAAGATAACTTTTTAAATTTTTATGACTTTACAAGAGTCATTATACCAAATATTAAATCCAAAATATTCATCATAGAATCCAATAAAGTAACACAATCGATACTTAGCATCAATATCGTATCATTCTTTTTCATCAACATGGACATAAGAAAGTGCTCTAAATACTTTTAGGTGGTTGAAATTTTTAACGACCCATTATTTAACATAGTTATGACTCATTTGTTTTGAATTTAAATTATGTTAAAAAACCCTAATAGTTATACCTAATCATTTCAAGGGTGTTTTAGCTGAGTCTGGGGCTTGTTCAGAGCTCAGATCCCTAAAATGTGAAGAAAATACTAGTCCACATGGTTAGAGGAAACCATATAGCCTATCCCACATGGTTTCCCGGAAACCATGTGATTGTAAACAATACAGACCTGGGGGCCACATAGTTTGTCTAAAATCATGCGACCCTAAGATCACATCCATGTAGTGCTGTAGAGTTTCAGGATAGATCCTTTTTTCATGGTAGTGCATGGTTAGATAAATCGTGTTCTTAACTATGTGGGGTACCCCTCTATAGTAGTGAGTATCGCATGACTGATGCATGGTTTGTCCAACCGTGTGGCCAAACAATGTGCCCTTATATTTTGGGTGAAAAGTCCATTTTTCCATCATTTAATATTATAACCCCTTTTCCTTTCCATCCCCTCTTCCTCCAGCTGTTGAAAATGGCTCTCCTCTCCCTTTGAGATCAAATCTCCCTCAACATAGGCTTTGAGATATCTTCTGCATCTAGTGTCTAATTCACAATCCATCGAAGGCGTTGGATTCCTTAAGGTGAGATCTCAAATCCCCTCCCTTCCTATCTAAGTTTATTTTCTGATCCATCATTCTATTTAGGTTCAATCTCATTCCCCCTATTTTTAGGGTGTTATAAATTTTCTCATCTCTTCCAACATGCTTCAAATTTAAGGCCAATATCGAACAAGGAGTTGTCTATGGCCTTAAGGTAGGTGGTCTTGTCCTTTTTTCCATGAGTTTTGTCATCTCGTAGTTATTTCATTGTTCCACATGCTAGATTTTGTTGAGAATACCATTTTTATTGATTTATTCATATAAAATTGTCATTACACCTAGATACACAATCTCTGATCTCTATTTAGTAGTTTAGAGGTTGGTTTCCAGATTTATGGACACCATTTGGGTGTGCCAAACCTAATTGGTCCTTGTAGCTAATTGCTTAATTACCTAGAATAACTATTTAGCTATCTGCTAGATTATTAAATGGGATTACCTTTGATATAAAACTATTTATAGGATCCAAAGAAACTTTTAGGTATTTGGATAAACCTATAGTTGGAATTTCCCATAAGGAGTTTCCTTATTTGACCATGTCACCTCCTAAGTTACCCAATGAGATTTTTAAATTGAATTTATTTGTCATGTTTATTTAAATGGATTAATTAAGTGAAATTGATAATGCCTGATGGTTTTCTTTCCTTAAATGAATTTAATGTTTGAAATGAAATTATTTATAAAGGATGATAAGGCCATTTCTTTGTTTTATGCTTAACTAAATGATTATTATGAATTGTATTTCCTTAAAAGGAATTGACCTCGACTAAACATGAAATGAGAGGTATTACCTCATGATTAATATTATAAATGTGATTATGCATTATTATGGCTATGGTATTATAGTAAGGGATCTATTGAGCATGATGGTTTCATTCTCCCTTACATCGAGTGTCGTGCATGACATCTCACACAATTGATAATAGTCGGATGTTGGTATTTATGAGCCACATCCCATGTTAGAGTGTTGACATGATGAAAAAATCACCATCTCGAGTGACAAGCATGATATATTACACTCATTCTGAGATGTAGGGAATGTTCCCTATTTCTTGAGATTATAAGCTCATTAGATTGGTTATAGATGTCCAAGTTACACCTCGGTCTAGTCAGAAACTAGTATTCTAGGTATATGGCCACTTACATCTACATGTACTTGGTTCATATAGGTGGATTCAATATAAAAATATACCATATATATTATTTATAAACACACATATATAGTGAATGATCATACTTTCCTTTCCATCCATGAGCTGAAGTAGGTAAACTTTCCAGGTGTCCTTTAGGAACTTGAGCGGGAAATTATTTATTTATTCAGCATTTCTAATTAGTTATTTATGCCTAAAAACTATTTAGTTATGAGCAATAATTGGATTATGTGTAAAAACTATTGGTGGTGGCCTAATAATATTTTTATCTCACACTATACTCTGGTGACCTTTGGTACCCAAGAAGATTATCTGTTTGAAGGATCGGATAAGGGAAAGGGCCCTACTACAGGCTATTGATATGCTTACTTATAGATGGATCATAGGATTAGAGGACCAAGGATTGGATCAAGATGTTGGTTGAGAAACTTTTTGTTCATTTTCACTTTTTGTATAGCATGATGGTATGCATGTTCCCATGTTCCCCTTTTGTATACCAGTATTCCATGAATCCATGTATTGACACTACCATAGAGGCTTTTGATATTATTATCAGTTGATCAGTTTTATTTATTCTTCTACTACTTATTTATTTATTCTTCTTGTCTATATATACTTTTGTTGTTGTATGTTTATACTTATATATGTTGTGAAACTCTAATAAGAGGGTATAGTCTCCCCAACATATCACCTTCACACCCTCGCTATTAGTCGACAACCTCTGGTGTATAAGGAGGCACACTTGAGGCTATGTGAATGACCAGATTGGGTCACGAGTTAAGTGGACTCCAGGTTAGGACATTATAAAGTGGCATCAGAAGGGTATTTTTTTTCCTTTGTCTTACTATTTGGGTATTATAAAAGATACTAGTATTTAAATGGATTTAGAGATTAACCTATGCTTGGACATAACTAACCCATGTATATGGGTAACCCAAATTACCTAAGATAAGTAATTATAGTTATTGATTATTCTATTTATAGTTGATACAACTTCACCATTTGGTGACACACTTGTCTTGTGATGTTATTGATATTGGTATTGTGGAAATGATGATTTTTTTACCATGGACCGATGAAGTGATGGATTTTCATTAGAACATGCATCACTATAAGCACAATATGACTAATATGCCATGCATTTTTCCATGTCATATCTATTTTTATTGTGCATTTTCTGGTTTCATTTTATTTGTTCCTTGAATATAAATTGAATTATGGTGACACTTCTTGAAGGGATCAAAAAACATAATTGATACTTAAATTGCCTACCTTAATCTAATAGTGGTTTTCTAAATAGGTTAAAATAAAGACCATAAGAATTCAATAATGGTATGTTGAGACATGGACCAATGGTCACATGATATGTAATGTGTTATGGTGTGGATTAAGTGGATACCATATTTTATATCATAAAGAGTATGGGCCCTTATGAATCAAAAATGGTAACCCATTTAATTCAACTATTTAAAGTGATTTAATATTTGAACAAGCATAAATCCAAAATGAATATGACTTCTAAAGTAAAATTAACTATCCTATACATGTGGAATATATAGTAATACCTAAACTTGACTTTAGTATAGGATAGTTTAGTATATCTTACATTATTATGGCCTATTATGGTCTCTTATACCACATAGACCTGGCTTGTTGATAAGGTAGAGAGGCACGATCATTATTATATTAAGGCTTTAAACCTATCCTAGTTTCTATATACAATATTCTAAATTGATTAAATATATTCTAAGGTGTGTGTTTTGAATTTTTTCATTATTCCTCCATGAAGCCCTCCGATCACACGCCCTGAAGACAGCTACGACCATGCTCTTGAGGTGGTAGGCCCTGATCCGCCAGTGATTCCTACTATAGTGCAACCTATGGAACCTCTTCTAGTTCTGGATATGGGCACTAATTCTCAGTTTTGAGAGGGTTTTATTTGTATGTTGTAGAATATTCAATGTATCATTCAACCTTCCCCTAGCATGGAAGAGTTTACTCAAGAATCCCATCATCAGTATCCTCCCACCTTTTCTGGGGATGGCGGACCACATGATACTGAGTCATGGATTGAATCCATTCATTTTATATTTTATCACCTTAAGACACCTCTAGAGTAGAGGGTTATTCTAGTTGTGTATATGATACGTGATTATTCCAAGCGGTGGTGAGATGTTATCACTCAGGTAGATCAACATCGTGATATGGTCTAGATAGTATTTCAGACCATCTTCTACAAAAAATTTGTTGGACTCTACATGTATTAATCATGTTTTAATGATCACAAATATTATTCAACCTAGTTAACTCCTATAAATTATATCCAATCATGTATATTTATGTTTAAAGTTTTATCTTGATTTAAGAAGATCCATGCAAGATCTTAACTGCTCTATATTCAGTTTACTTACTTTATACTATCTTTGATCTACTCTCAAAATACCTTCTTTGAAAATACTTAAGTTTAATCCTTTCTATTATCATATTTATTTAAGTCTGAACACGGTTAATTTGAAAAGTCTAAGACACTGTGAGTCTGCCACTGGCTATGTATTTCTGGCACCGTGAAGCCAAACACCGTGAAGCCAGACACTGTAAAGCCAGACACCGTGAATCCAAACACCGTGAAGCCAAACACTGTAAAACAAGACACCGTAAAACAGACACCATGAAATGAGGCACCGTGACCGTGAGACATCATGGCCATGAGACATCATGATTGCGAGACACCATGACCATGAGACATCATGACCATCAGACACCGTGACACTTAGACACCATGTGAAGGATACACCATTTTCATGACTCACTGTGACACCATTTCTTAAATTATTTTGTCGTCTTTCAATTTAATTTCTAACGGTCATATTTTGTGCTTTTAATGCAACTGCTATTAATTAATGTGGGTTGTTGGAATATCAGGGAACCATACCTCATACCTGTAAAAGGTAATCATTCCCATTGTTGGAGAAAAAAAAATAAAAGGAATATCGAGATACTACAGAAACATACAGAGTCATATACGTAAGGAAGAAAAAAAGATACATACGAGACACATACAATAAGATACACACATACATGCTAAGAAGAACACCCAAATAACTCGAATAACACTCATACACATCAAGAACAGAAGTTTAAAGAGGAGGTTCAATCGCTACAAGGAATACTCTCACATTCAAGCAGAACACCTGTACTGGAAGCGAAGGAACAAAACCACGACACTCTGTTTTCCAGAAAACTACTAGAGAAGAACTAAAAGCTTCATCCTCTTTAATCTAAAGGAGTCCAGAGTGGCATTACCATCACACAAGAGAATTCTACACTCATGTCCATATTATTGCTCTGTTGTGATCATTTTTATTACATTACGAGCAGTGTGTGTCCTTCTGTCTATTTAGACACACACTGACTCCTAGCCTGAACTGGAGAATACTGAAATCCTCAAACCAAACTATTTAGACTTTTGTGTATCCTATGTAGAACTATAGTAGAGGTCTGAGGACCCAGACAAGATGTGTGATGTTGTTGTTTCTTTCCCATGTAGAACTGTGGTAGAGGTCTGAGGACCTGGACAGTCTGAGTACTATTGTAAACCCCGATCCAGGGTGTGGATCAAAGTTTTATATAAACTATTTGAGAGGACTAAGTCTCAGCTTAAGACTAAGCCTCTTGGTTAAAACTTTTGTTCTTCTTATTTTAGTTTAAACCATTTTCAATATTCCACTGCTAATTACTTTAAAATTCAAATCTATTTTAGAGTAACTCTGATAGTTGAACTAGAAAGTGTTTGTAATTATTGTGAACCAATAAGTTAGTTTCAAAAGATAACTTAATCTCTATATTAAGTTAACTAAGAAATAATAAATCTTGGAGAAACTAATTGAACATTTATAATATTTACAAATTCACTACAGTTTAACTTGTTTTATGATTTGGGGGATTTCAATATAAATCTTTTAAACAGAAATTTTTAATAGGAACTCAATTAGCCCCCCCTATTGAGTATCCACTATGACCAAAATTTGGTATCAGAGGATGTTAATTTTTTTTCAAAACACTCTGTTTGTAAAAAGTTTTTCAAAACACTCTTTTTGTGAAAAGTTTTCAACTGTAATTTTAGTTGTATCTTAAAGATCTCAAAATTTCTGTTAATTATAAATTTTTATAATCTTTTTAAAACTTAGTTATTATGGATAACAGATTGGAAGGTGTAGATACCAACAAGAAACTATTATTTAATGGTGTTAATTATGACCAATGGAAAATAAAAATGAAAATCCATTTAGAAAGTATGAGATTTGACATTTGGACTGCTATAGAGACTCAGTATACGATTCCAAAAACTGTTAGAACTACTTGGGATGAACCTACGAAAGTTGCTTACAATAATAATTATAAAGTAATGAATTCCCTATATTGTGCTTTAGGAGATGAAGAATTTAATCGAATATCTACTTGCAAGAATGCTTATGAAATATGGGATACTCTGGCTATTTCTTATGAGGGAACAAGCAATGTTAAGGAAATGAGACTAAATACATACACTATTAAGTATGATAATTTTATAATGAAATCTGATGAATATATTTATAATATGTATCTCAGGTTTAATGAGATAATCAATACAATGAGCTCACTGAGTAAAGTTGTTCCAGCGAAGGAGAAAATCATGAGGATACTAAGATGCCTACCAGAAAGATGGAGAGAAACCTCTGTCTCTGTACGAGAATCATGTGACATTGGCAAGCTACCTGTCAAGGAGCTGATTGGAAAATTGATGATGTATGAAGAATAGATAAAGATAAACAAAGAGGAAGACTATGAACCTTAGAAGAAGTCAGTGGCATTTAAGTATACTTCCTCAAAGACCAAGGACAAAGAGAAAGTTCACATACCTGTCGAAGGCTCAATAAGTGAAGGTTCAGATTCAGATAGTGATGAAGAGATGGCTCATATATCCAGGAGATTCAAGAAGTTCTATAGGAAGAATAAATTTTTAAAGAAATTAAATTATAAGGGTAAGTATGACCAACAAGGTAATTGGAAGAGATGTTGGAAGAAAGATGATAAAAATGATGAGATAGTCTATTATGAATGAAAAAAGAAAGGACATGTTAAGGCTGACTGTCCAAAATTGAAATTTAAGAAGAAATATGATTATAAGGACAAAAAATATAAGAAATCCATGAAATCTATGTGGAGTTATTCTGAAGACAGCACAAGTGGATATGAAGCTTCTGATTCTGAGGAAAGGAATTATGACAACATGTGTTTCATGACTAAAACATCCAAGGTAACACTTAATTCCCCTATGCACAATGATTATTATTCTAGGAATGAGAGTGATTCAAATAATGATGATAATATGTCTAAAGATGAATTATTAGAATACTATAATATGTTAGAAGATACTTGTAATGAGCTAAAAGATAAGTACAAATCATTGAAGAAATAATACGCCTTGACTAGTACTGTTAAATCAGATCTTAGTATAGAGAAGGAAAAGAATTATCAGCTGTTAAAGGAGAATACTAAACTCAAATTTTCTAATGAGAAACTTAGAAAAGACATAGATAATTTCACAAATGGAAAGAACACTCTAAATCAAATTCTTGGAAAACAAGTTGCACAAAAGTATACTACTGGTCTAGGATACCAACCTGGACAGAGACAGTTTGTTAAAAAAAATTTATTTCAAAATCCGAACAGTTTGCTGCTAGTTCAAGTTCTAGAAATTCTTATGATTCATATAGATATTCAAATTCTTATAGAGTAAAAAAGTGTATTTATCAACATATTTTGAATCTATTAATTGTAGGAAACCCATTAGATAAATATAGGTGCCTAAAGTTTTACTTACTAACCTTTCTAGACCCAAGAAAATCTGGGTACCAAAATTATCTTCTATCTAAATCTGTTTTGTAGGAAACTTGCTTGAAAAGTTCCTGTAGGAAGATATTGTACTTGGACAGTGGATGTTCAAGACATATGACAGGATACTACTCATGCTTTAAGAGCTTAATCAAAGTTGATGGAGGATATGTCACCTTTGGTGATAACTCAAAAGGAAAAATCATCAATTTAGGCCAGATTGGTAACAATGATTCAATTTTAATTTCTAAATTACTATTTGTTGATGGGATGAAATACAATCTGATAAGTATATATCAGTTGCGTGATGAAGGTTTCAATGTAAATTTTGAAAATGATTCACGCAATGTCTTTAATTCTAAAAATGTTTTGGTATTTACTATATTAATAAATAAAAATGTATATGTTGTAGATTTGAATTCTTTAGCTAAAAAAAAATGTTACTTGTTTAAATGTTTTTCATAAAGAATCTTGGCTATGTCATAGAAGACCAGGACACTACAATGTGCACTCACATAGCAAACCGACTAGGAAAGGTTTAGTTATAGACTTAACTAAACTAAAATTCCCACTTAACAAAGTTTTTAATCCTTGTCAAAAGGGAAAACAATACAAAGTTTCTTTCAAATCAAAGAAAGAAGTTTCTACTTCTCAACCTCTCGAGTTGGTTCACATGGATTTGTTTGGACCATCAAGAGTTTCAAGTCTAAATGGGAAGCACTATGTTTATGTTCTTGTAGATGATTTTTCTAGGTACACTTGGGTATACTTTCTTTCTCACAAAAGTGAAGCTTGTTCTTATTTTATCAAATATTCCAAGTCTGTAGAAAACCTTAGTGGACTTAGGATCAAGACCTTGAGAAGTGATCATGTCCGTGTGTTTGAAAATCATGAGTTTGAATCTTATTTCTCACACAATGTCTATAGTCACAACTTATCTGATCCTAGAACACCTCAACAGAATGGTGTAGTAGAAAGAAGAAATAGGACTCTTCAAGAGATTGCTAGTACAATGCTCAATAAATATGATTTACCAATTTACTTTTGGGATGAAGCTGTTAATACATCTTGTTACATTACCAATAGAGACTTGATTAGACCTATTATTAAAAATACCCTTTATGATCTTTGGAACAATAGGAAGCCTAAGGTTAATTACTTTAGAGTTTTTGGTTGAAAAGTTTTTATTCTCAACACTAAATATAATCTTGACAAATTTTATTCCAAAAGCGATGAAGGAATCTTTATAGGTTATTATATATCTAGAAAAGACTATAGAGTATTAAATAAGATAACCAGATGTGTGGAAGAATCTGTACACATCAGATTTGATGAAACTGATCCACATGAACCTAAGACCCCTCTTGAAAATCTTGAAGAAGATTTGTCCATTCTAAATCTTAATGACAAGAACACTAAACCTGTTTTTAAGACAACCAGTTCTGGAAATTCTCCAAAATCTATTTTTGTAGAACCCAAACCTATAAATGAAACTAAAAATTCTATCCCTACCTTTTCCAGACCAATTAGGACCCTTAAAAACCATCCTTTAGATGTTGTAGTAGGATATTTAGATAGAGGAACACAAACTAGAGCTTCTCTGAAAAACCAGGTTGAACATCAAGCTTTTCTTTCATAGATTGAACCTAAAAATATCAATGATGCAATAAATGATGAATTTTGGGTGATGGATATGCAAGAATAATTGAATAAATTTGAAAGAAACAAAGTTTTGGAATTATTAGACAGACCTAAGGACACTTTGACTATAGGAACTAAATGGGTTTTTAGAAATAAAGTTTATGAAGCTGGTAACATAGTTAGAAATAAGGATAGAATTTTTGCACAAGGCTATATTCAAAAAGAAGTAATTGACTATGAGGAGACCTTTGCACCAATAGCCAGACTTGAATCCATCAAAATCCTACTTGCCTATGCTGCACACTTGAATTTCAAACTATATCAAATGGATGTTAAGTGTGCATTCTTAAATGGGTATATAGATGAGGATGTTTTTGTTGAACAACCCTCTAGATTTACAAACCCTCATTTTCAAATCATATTTTTAAACTATCAAAAGCCTTATATGGTTTGAAGAAAGCTCCACAAGCTTGGTATGAAAGATTGAGCACTTTTCTTATTTCCAAAGGTTTTTCAAAAGGAATATCTGATCCTACCCTTTTTATAAAATGAATTTATAATGATGTTTTAGTTGTTCAAATCTATGTATATGACATCAGTTTTGGATCTTCAAAGAATTATTTATGTGTTGATTTTTCTAAAATGATGCAAAACGAATTTGAAATGAGCTTAATGGGAGAACTCAAATATTTTCTTGGATTTCAAGTTTTTCAAAATGAAAATGGTATTATTTTAAATCAAATAAAATATACAAAGGATCTTCTAAATTTTTTTGGATTGGAAATCACTAAAAGTAGTGACACTCCCATGAGTACCACTTGTAGGTTGGATCTTGATGAAGATGGAAAATCTATTGATCAAACCACTTATAGAGGAATGATTGGAAGTTTACTCTACTTAAATGCTAGTCGTCCTGACATTATGTTTAGTGTGTGTATGTGTGCTCATTTTCAAGAAAACCCTAAGGAGTATCATTTAAATTATATAAAGAGAATTTTCAAATACCTCAAGCATACACCCAATCTAGGACTATTTTATCCTAAAGGACAATCATTTGACTTAGTTAGTTATTTCGATGCTGAATTTGGCGGCTGTAAGTTAGATAGAAAAAGCAACTATGGAACATGTCACATTTTAGGCAAGTCACTAGTATCATGGTGTAGTAAGAAAAAAAATTATGTTGCATTATCTACTGCATAAGCTGAATACATAGCTGTTGGAAGTTGTTGTGCACAAATTTTCTGGATGAAACACACATTACTAGATTATGGATATCAATTCAAACATGTACCTATAAATTGTGACAACACAAGTGCTATTAACATCTCAAAGAATCATGTTTCACATTCTAGGAAAAAGCACATTGATTTAAGACATCACTTTTTGAGAGATCATTATCAAAAAGGTGATATCACTTTGGAATTCATTGGTACTAAATATCAACTTTCTGATATATTCACTAAACCATTAAATTCTGAGAGAATAGACTATATCATACATGAACTAGGCATGATAAATCTCAAATAGATACCTTACTTGTTACTGTTTTAGGTCTTACTATTCGATAACTTACTGTGTTATACTTTATTGTTTCATGATTATGGTTTCTTGGTTACTATCTCTCGCGTTTACTATCTCACCATAAAGGTTTATGTTTATGGTCTCACAGTTAGTATTGTGTACTTACTGTCTGACATTTACTCTCTCACCTTAACACACATTGAAAAATTCATTCACGGTCTCACCGTGAAGCTCATTTAATGTCTCACCATAATGACCAGATATGGTCTCACCGTAAAAATTCTTTATGTTTTTCTTTAAACCTGTATCGTGGTAATTATCCTTTTCACCTTTTTTATTTTCCCACGTTTTTATTTTTGCAATGATTCATATTACTAAATGATAAAACAAAGGAAGTATCACTCAATTCTTCACCCAAGGTTTCTTCTACCTACTCTTTTCGAACCCTTATTCATCCTAGAAACCCTCTATCTCGCTCAAACCTTCAGTGAATGCCAAGAATGAAACATATGTTATCATCGACACCTGAGAAGTGCAGCTCGAAGAAGAAGAAGATTGCACCTAAGCTAACACCCAAAGGTCCTTTAAATCTGAATCTGGCAAACCACGTTGTTGTACCTGAGAAAGAGATTTTCCCCAAATGGATTCTGTCTAGTAAGTCTCTAGTTTTGAAAGTGTTATAACAACAAGGCTGGTTAGAATGGTTCTAGAAGGAAGATAGACCCATCTACCCTAGGTTAGTGGCTTAGTTCTACCAGTAAGTTTAATTATCCTTTGATTTTGGTGATAATTATATTGTAAGAAGCTGGGTTAATGGCCAGAGATGCTCATTCTCTTTGAGGTTATGGGATGCATACCTTGGGATACCTCATAAAGTCATTTGTGAGGATTATCAAAGAGGGCCTCCACCTTTAACTGATTTCTTTGATTTAGAAGATGCCCTGAAAACCTTAACTGGAAATGGCACCCAAAGGAGGTCCATTGCTACTGAATTAGATGGAGAATCAAGACTTCTATTCAAGTTTATACAGAATTTAGTTTGTCCAATAAAATTTTATTTTTCTATTTTAAAATATCAAGATGTGTTTTTGATTCACCTTATAAAAAATGGCCATAAGATCAACCTATGAAAGTATATCATACACCACATGTGTGAGTTGATCAAAGTCACATCCAAGTCAACTTCTCTGTTACACTCTTAGCTAACATCAGCCATGCTTCTTGCCAAAGGTATGGTTGGACCTAATGAGAAAGTGATTAAGGACTGTGAGTACTATCTCTCAAAATCCACCATCAAAAGAATGAAGATAAACTGGAATCCTTGGAAAAAGGAATGGGTGGAATGTAATGATAGAATTTATGAGAAATTAAATCTTGTGGATTATCCCTCAAGACAAAAATAAATTTATGATCCTAGTTTGGAAGCAGATGAGATTGTTGAGTATCCTGAAGAAGAGGAAGAATAGGCTATAGTTCCACCTAGGGAAGATTCTACTGTTGAAGAAGGCATGACAACTACTCCTCCTAAAGTTCTTGAAGAAGAAGTCCCTATTCCTAAAGAAGCTATTAATCTAGAAACTCAACCCAAAGCTGTAACAGAATTAGTTACCAAAGAACCTGAAAATAATGCCATAGAAGAGCCTACAGTAGAAGATCCTATAGTGGAAGAGCTACCTATTTTTCAAGAGGCCAATCTTGAGGAATTACCTGTGGAACAATCTATTCCATAAATCATACCTATAGCTGAAGAATGAATAGAGCTAGATTTTCAGCTGGATAGATAGGAAATGAGTGAGGAACTTAGAGACGAGTCTATAAAATTAGATCAAGATCCTAATCCTCTCAGTCCTGAGAAGGAGGCACCTATTGAGGGGGATAAAACCCCAAATCTTGAGTCTATTGAAGCCTCACATCCAATTGAGTCAATCCATGTATACACTTAGTTTAAATTTCCTAGTTTCTATGATGTGGATGGTTCTCGGTAGGTTACAGCAACCGAAATTGATATTTCGTCTCTTTTTCAGTTAAAATCAGTCTCCAATATTGCACCTGAGAAGGAACCTGAGCCTGTACCAGTACCTACACCTGAACTCTTGTCTGAACATCCATCCTTTGTGAATAAGGATGATTTAAAGGAATTTAGTGCTACTCTCTTATCTGGAGTTGAGAAACTCATGAATACCCAAACTCGTACTGTGAAAAATTTAAGTGAGAAAGATGCCTCACTATTATTGGAGAAAATTATTTGGAAAATACAACCTAAGATGCTCCATGAGATTAAATAACTAAGATTTGAAAATAAGTTGCTCAGTAATGAAGTGAATACCCTAAGGAGTATGGTTGAAGACATGCAGAGAGAGTTGCATTCGAGATCTGAGTCTGTTGATCCTCCTATAGAACCTACTGCTCCTTAAATCCCACAAGTTGGTGTGTCTCAGATTCAAATTTATCTAGCATCCTTAGATGAAAATATAGCTTAAAGTAATAATAAAATTGTGAAGGAAATGAAAGAGATTGTTTCCAATCTCAATAAACTCACTGATGAGTATACAAGGTGTCTTCAAAAGGTGTTTAATCAACTAAAATCTCTAACCACAGCTGTCAAAGCATTTGGTCAATCCTCTAAACCCTCTTTGGACAGTGATCTTCTCAGAGCTATTTTCAAATAAGAGATTTAGAATGTACTCAGTGGATTCAATACGACTTCTTTATCTGAAGTAAGCAAGAACAATGATAGAGTTCTTGACCTAGTACAAATCCACTCCAAAATTGCTAATGATGCTCAACAATAGATTGCCAAGAAAGTGGATTTATACTTCAACAGAATCTTCTCCAAGACTGATATGATAAAACATTTCAAGTACCTTGTAGAAAATCTGCAAATTCCTCCTGTGACTCAAGATTTCAAGACCCAAGTCCAGAAGCTCACAGAGTTTACTCGATTGTTGGACAAGTTTATGGAGAACAAGGATGATTTTGAGAAATCCATGCAGTATGGTGGAGAGATCATTACAGATTTCATCAAACTCCTGAGGCCCTATCTTCATGTTCAAAGTACAGTCATTATTGCTCCAGTGAATGAACCTCTCAGACCTGGGCTACCTACCTTCTCCTCTGCCCTAGCCTCAACCACTATGTCTGTTGGCCAAGAAGTCAGTCAGATCAGGCCTATGATTCTTGATCAAAAACTACCGAGATCTTCTATTGATCCTACCTTATCTCCCTCAGTCTTTGAAGGTCTTCCTTTACCTTCTTTATCAACCACCTCTCTGCCTTCTTCTACCTCACCCACTGCCCCTCTGGCTTCCTCTTCTACCACTTCTTCTAAAGGTAAAGAGAAGGCTAACTCGTGAAGAAGAAAAATGATTTTTTATAGGGATTATTTTACTTTTGTATTACTCTTTTTCCTTGTACTAAACCTTGATTTCTATTAATGGAATTGTCACGACCCATCCCCTGAGGCCCATGTTGTGACTACCCCAAGCCCGCCTTCCATAGGCCAGGGGCTGGCGACTAGCACCAAAGGCGTAAATCCCTAAAACTAGGAAGGTATTGCCTTCACAAATTATAAACACACACAACAGAGTAGCTGGAAGCAATACACTAAGTAAACTGTATAAAAAAGAAGTGCTGAAAAGTAAAGGGGCTAGAAATACAAGCCCAACTATAAAGTAAAAGGAAATTGAAAGTACAAGGAAAAAAAAGTACAATAGAAGAAAGATGAAATAGCTACTAGATCATACTCTAGGAAATCCTATCTGAAGGGTAGGTACATATAGCCTCCATAGCACTCCACGTCCGTACATCTCCACCGTGTACTGTCACACCGTGTGGTCCACCTCTAGGTACCATCCAGTCCTCTTACACTCAGTCTCGGTCATTTTTGTCCATCGTTTGCATCCAACACAACGAGGTGCGGGCATAGCCTGTGTAGAGGTGAGTATAACGATACTCTGTAGGGACCCCGAGACCCATAAGGTCTCACAAAATCCAAAAAGGATAAAACAAAACGTAATAAATCAATTTATAACCACACTTAGGTATATGCCCATACATATACCTAAGTTATCAAGTAATATGTCTCAATCATGAGGTAAACTCAAAAGTTACTGACTTAGCTCAACCAGGATTTTATTCTTGGGATAGTATTAATCTAAACCCTCATCTGCTGGAGAACTACTCCTCTATCAAGTACAGTGGGTCTGCCATGTCACACAAAGCCGCTTCCCACTAACATGGACTGCTGAGGTACTCCTCCTGTCGAGTACCGTGGATCTGTCGTGCTCAAACAGAGGCGCTCCCCACCGTGGGTCTACTGCGCTCACACAGAGGTGCTCCCCCTCATATCCTGCTGAGGTACTCCACATGTCGAGTATCATGGGTCTGTCGCTCCCACACAGAGGTGCTCCCCACCATGGGTCTTTCACGACACCAAGGTGCTCCCCACTAGGCTAGTCGAATCACTCCGAGTCAAATCGGTCAGCAGTCGTCAAGTCTCAACCAGCTACTAGGTTCTCACACAAATGTCTGCTCATCTCTGGAAGATCCACTCCATAAGCTACTGGTCAATACTCCAACTATCACGAAGTCTCAAGTAGAAGTATCTCAAAGGTCTTCCACGTCATAGAGCTCTTAACGCAACAGACGGTGTGTCAATCGGACACCTGATCTATGAGTTATTAGATTTTTAGTCCTGGGGGCCCGGTTGGATTCATGTACGATCCAACCTGACCATATCTCAACTTTACCCCAAACTACAATTGGGTATAATCAAGGGACCTTCATGTTCCAAGATTACCAGCGTCACTGACGGTTCGTCAAACGGACGTCTGGTGCCAAAGATATGGCCAAAGGATGTAAAGGGTCAGTAATGGTTCTGGGCCTAGTCTGACCGGGCTGGGCCCAGCGGACCGGGACGAACCATTCAGATGACCCATTCTAGCATGTGGGTGGGCCCTAGGGTGGGGACCACGTGTCTGCGGGGCAACTGGTGGGTGGGGCTCAGTTGTTACAGGAATGTTTCTTTGTTACTTCTCTTACTTTATCTTTTTGATAATCCCAAAAGGAGGAGAAATTTCTATATGTTAGCCATTTATCTCTATAGTTGAAATACATGATTTATGATCATCAAAAAGGGGGATATTGTTGGAATCCTCATGTATTAATCATGTTTTAATGATCACAAATATTATTCAACCTAGTTAACTCCTATAAATTATATCCAATCATGTGTATCTATGTTTAAAGTTTTCTCTTGATTTAAGAAGATCCATGCAAGATCTTAACTACTCTATATTAAGTTTAATTACTTTATACTATCTTTGAACTACTCTCAAAATACCTTCTTTGACAAATACTTTAAGTTTAATCCTTTCTATTATCATCTTTATTTAAGTCTGAACACAGTTACTTTGAAAAGTCTAAGACGTCGTGAGTCTGCCACTAGCTATGTATTTCTAGCACCGTGAAGCTAGACACCATGAAGCCAGACACTGTGAAGCCAGACACTGTGAAGCCAGACACTGTGAAGCTAGACACCATAAAAAAAGACACTGTAAACCAGGCACCATGAAACGAGACACCGTGACCATGAGACACCGTGACCATAAGACACCGTGACCATGAGAAACCATGACCATGAGACATCGTGACCATGAGACACCATGATACTCAGACACCGTGTGAAGGAGACACTATTTTCATAGCTCACTGTGACACCGTTTCTTAAATTTTTTTGTCATCTTTCAATTTAATTTCCAACAGTCATATTTTGTGCTTTTAATGAAACTACTATTAATTAATGTGGGTTGTTGGAATATCAGGGAACCATACCTCGTACCTATAAAAGGTAATCATTCCCATTGCTGGAGAAAAATAAATAAAAGGAATATCGAGCTATTATAGAAACATACAGAGACATATATGTAAGGAATAATAGAAGATATATATGATACATGTACAAGAAGATACACATGTACATGCTAAGAAGAACACCCGAAGAACTCGAAGAACACTCATACACATCAAGAAAATAAGTTCAAAGAGGAGGTTCAAGTGCTATAAGGAATACTCTCACATTCAAGCAGAACACTTGTACTGGAAGCGAAGGAACAAAACCACGACACTCTATTTTCTAGAAAACTTCCAGAGAAGAACTCAAAGCTTTATCTGCTTTAATCCAAATGATTACAGAGCAACATTCACATCACACAAGAGCTTTCTAAACTCATCTCCATATTATTACTCTAATGTGATCATTTTTATTACATTATGAGCAGTGTGTGTGCTTCTGTCTATTTAGACACACACTGAATCCTAGGCTGAACTGGAGGATACTGAAATCCTCACACCAAACTCTTTAAACCTTTTTGTATCCTATGTAGAACTATATTAGAGGTCTGTGGACCAGGAAAACCTGTGTGTTGTTGTTGTTGCTTTCCCACATAGAACTATGGTAGAGGTTTGAGGACTTGGACAGTCTAAGTACTGTTGTAAACCCCAATCCAGGGTGTGGATAAAAGTTTTATATAAATTGTTTGAGAGGACTAAGTCTCATCTTGAGATTGAACCTCTTGGTTAAAACTTTTTTGCTTCTTATTTTAGTTTAAACTATTTTCAATATTCCGTTACTATTTACTTTAAAATTCAAATCTGTTTTAGATTAACTCTCATAGTTGAACTAGTAAGTGTTTGTAATTATTGTGAACCAATAAGTTAGTTTCAAAAAATAACCTAATATTCAGATTAAGTTAACTGATAAATAATCAATCTTGAGAAACTAATTGAACATTTAAAATCTTTATAAATTCACTACAATTTAACTTGTTTTATGATTTAGGGTATTTCAATATAAATCTTTTAAATAGAAATTTTTAATAGGAACTCAATTCACCCCCCCCCTCTTGAGTATCCACTCTGACCAACAAAATTATTTCCCCAAACTCTGAGATATGATAGAGCTAGAGAATTCAAGAACATAAATTAGGTAATTATGTTAGTTATGGAATACTCTAATCGTTTTATAGATTTGTATAGGTTTGATCCTACTCTAGCTACTGATGATCTTATAACCACCAGGCTATTCGAGGATGGGTTGTTATACGCCATCAGTTCATAATTCAATGTATTCAGGTTGACTACCTTTTCTGAAATCTTCAACTAGGTCCTAATTATAGAGCGGAATTTGAGGGATGATGAAGGTGAAATTTAGGGAAGTTTGGAACCTAGAGCTACTAGTGATTATTATTCTAGATGAAAGAGATGTTTTGAGGATACTCGTGAAGATAATAGCAGCCAGGATCCTTGTATAGACAGATTTATGATATGTCACCAGTGTAGGAATCTAGGGAACACGAAGCCTCAGTGATTACATGATCTAGTGGAGTGAAGAGGTTATGGAAGGATAAGGCATGTCCAGCACTTCTATAGAACTTTACCTCTAGTACCTAGTGAGTGGGGATATACTCTTATTCCCTGAGTAGGAGCAAGCCTAGTAGGATCATGACAGAAAGGAAACTGGAATACCACCAGCCAATTAGGCCAAGGTGGCAGTTGAGTCAGAGGCAATCAGGCTTATGATACTTAGCACCAACAAAACAAGTTTTCTCAGGGTAGTAAGAGAGTGAATCAAGGCCATGGTACATGCCAATTACATGCATTCTAGCCTATACTAGAGGAGTAGATCACCAAACCTTCTACTGTATGAGGTACTATTCTAATAGCCACCAATTTAGTTTCTTCTTTGTTTGATATAGACATATCTCACTCTTTTATATCTGAGACTATTATGGGATGTATGGGCCTCTAGATTGAACACTTTCATGGAATTATAGATCTTGATACCCCATTAGGTATCTGTTCAGAGGGAATTCACCATTGTAAGGAATGTCCCCTTAAGATAGGTGGTTACCTTTTTGTATTGAATCTTTTTATCATAGAAATGACGGGATTTGATGTAATCATTAGGATGGATTGGTCAGTTTCCTATTGAGATCATATTAACTATTATCATCGGAGGGTGATGTTTACACCAACAGAGGGAATTCGAAATGTGCATAAGGGAGAATCAGATGTTCATGTGACACGAGTAGGATCCAAGCAACAGAAGCTGGGTAGTGTGATAATAGTCTTTTCCAGGATGATTAATGGTTACAACCCATTATTTTCCCTCATATAGTGGATAATTTTAGAGAAATTTTTCTTAATGGATTATCTGGTCTACCTTTGGTACGATAGGTATAATCCTCCATTGAGTTTCTTCTAGGAGCAGCACCGGTGACCATTCGTCCTTATAGTATGGCACCTAAAGAGCTTATAGAACTCAAGAAGTAATAAGAGGATCTAGAGGATAAAGGATTTATACACCCCAACACTTCTATTTGGGGTTCACAGGTCCTATTTTCCAAGAAGGTGGATGTTATCCTCAATATTTGTGTAGATTACTATCAATTAAACCAGTTCATGGTAAGTAATGACTATCCACTACCTAGAATAGATGGCCTATTTGATCAGCTATAAGAAGAGAGATTGTTCTCAAAGATATATTATAGGGCGGGCTATCACTAGGTGCATTTCATGTCCTCATACATACCTCACAAAGCTTTCAGGAGAAGGTATAGTCTCTACGACAACCTAGTCATGCTTTCCGGACTTACGAACGCACCTACAGTATTTATGACTCTTATGAATCAAGTTTTTCACATGTATCTAGATTCATTTGTGGTAGTATTTGTTGATGATATCTTGGTGTATTCATGCTCTATAAATGACCATGCCAACCATATTGAGATCATGATGAATACACTGAGATTTCATCAGATCTATGCTAAGATCATTAAATTCCACTTTTGGATTGATAAATTTCACTTCCTAGGTCATATCATATCAGAGTTAAGAGTGTCACCAGACCTAGAGAAAGTGAGAGATTTAGTTTCTTGATAACATCCCAAGAACATAATTGAAATTCAGAGATTATTGGGGATAGCTTAATATTATAGACGCTTCATCTAGGATTTCTTATACCTTGTGGAGCTGCTTATGGGTTTGACAAAGTAAGGTGTGAAATTCATATGGTCATAATCTTGTAAAGTAGCCTTTCAGTAATTGAAGGGATTCTTGAATTTAGCACTAATATTGATTCTTCTGTAGCTAGGAAGGAGCTAAACTTTTTAATGTGACATGTTAGGTATCAGTATTGGAGTTATTCTAATGTAGGATGAGTGATTCGTCCCATACAGGTCTCGTTAGTTGAGTCCTCACGAGTAGAATTACCTGAAACACAACCTTGAGCTAGCTGTTGTAGTTAATGCTCTACACTATTGGAGACAATATCTACTTGGAGAGATATTTTCAGTATACACTAATCAAAAAAGCTTCAAGTACATCTTTACACAGTGAGATCTAAATATCAGGCAGCATAGGTAGGTGGAGTACCTATAGTCATTTGATTTCAAGCTTGCCTACATGCCTAGTAAGGGAAATTCTATAGTCGATGCTTTGAGCTAAAAGACTCATAATCAAGTAGTTTGGGAATATAGTGGCGAATGACAACTCATGTACTTATTATCAGAGATGCACATTGAGGTTAAGGAGGATCATTGAAAGACTATCCTATCAACCTTAGCAGTGACTTCTGCTCTTCTAAAATGGGTAATAATGAGATAGATATCTCATCCTGAAGGCCTTGTCCTAAGGGAAACTGTTTAAGGTGATGATACATATTCATATTTAACTATAGATGGGGATGATAACTTACAATTACATGGGTGTGTATAGCTCTTAGAAGACATTAGAGAGGAGATGATGCGATAATTACATGCCTCATCATGGGTGGTTCACCCCAATGTCACCAAAATGTATCAGAATCTACAACGCCAATACCAGTGGCCTGGTATGAAATGAAAGATTGTTGGCTTTATCACTCGGTGTTCCATCTATCAGTAGGTAAAGGTGGAACATCAGTGTCTGACATAGATTTTTCAGTTGTTTTCCATTCCTAAGTGGAAATGGGATGATGTTTCGATGGATTTTGTGATTGTTTTACCCAGATCACCTCATGGAAATGATATAGTGTAGGTTGTCATTGATCATTTGAAAAAGGTCACACATTATTTACCTATGAAAGAGACCTTCTCGGTAGATGATCTTGGGAGTTTATACGTCTAGGTGGTTGTAAGTCTTCATAGAGATCCTCATTCTATCATTTATGGAAGAGACACTCATTTTACATCACAGTTCTAGAAGGGGTTATAGAAGGCCTTGGGTACACAGGTGCTTCTGAGCATGTCCTATCACCCATAGACCAATGGATAGACATAGCACGCGATTCAGGTTCTAGATGACATGTTATGTTCATGTGTCCTTAACTTTAGAGGTTCCTAGAAAAAAACACACTGCCCTTGTGGAATTCACTTATAATAAAATATTTCATGCTACCATTGAGATGGATCCTTATGAAAAATTATATGGTAGTAATTTTCGCTCACCTATGTGTTAGTTAGAGGTAGGGGAGGTAGTTATTCTTGGACCAAATCTCATGTAGGAGACTATAGATCAGTTCTAGCTGATCAGAAAGTGCATGATGATAGATTAGTCCAGAAAATAGTCGTATGCCAACAGACTCTGAAGACCTATTGAGTTTGAGGTCAGAGATATAGTTTTCATGTGAGTCTCAACTAGGTTGGGCCACAAACATATTCAGAAGTAGGGTAAGCTCTCACTGAGGTTCATTGGACCCTTTGAGGTTGTGAGACAGATCATACCAGTGGCTTACTAGTTGGTACTCCTTCAGAGATACCAGTTTATGTATGATGTATTTTATGCATCTCATCTTCGTCGATACTATCCATACCTATCACATATCTTTCATCCAAATGAGGTTGAATTGGATGTAGATGATTCCTTCAAGGAGTATCTTGTTCATATTGTTGATTAGATCGTGAAGGCACTCCAAAGCAGGTCAGTTCCTTTAGTATGGGTGTTATGGCAGCACGAGTGAGTACATGATGAGACTTGGGAATAGGAAGCTGATATATGGTCTTATTGGCCAAACCCTTTCTCTTACAATACCTCTTTAACCTTTGAAGTTCAACTCATGGATGTGTTTCTTTAAGTAGGAGAGATTGTAACGACCAATACTTTCATGAAGGTACAAATCATTTGTTTTTCAATTTAAATTCCATTAAATGGCCCTAATATTGATACCTAATCAAGTCAAGGGGGTTTCAAGTGTGTTCGAGGCTCATTTAGAGATCATATCCCTAGAATGTGAAGAAAAGATTGGGTTATATGGTTAGAGGAAACTATACGGCCCATCCTGCATGGTTTCTATAAAACCATGTGGTTGCAGACAGTAGAGACCTAGGGGCACAAGTTTTTATAAAACTATGTGACCCCAGGCACATACCCATGCAAGGATGCCGAGTTTTAGGAAAAATCCTTTTTGTACAGTTTTCACATGGTTAGATAAACTGCACACCTAATCATCTGGGGTGCCCCTCTATAGCAGTGAGTGGTGCACGGTTTGGCCAACCGTGCAACCAAACTATGAGACCTTATGTTTTTGGTGAAAAATCTATTTTACCCTCATTTAATCTTATACCCCCTTTTCCCTTCTCTTCTATCTTCCTCCAGTGTATAAAAATGGATCTCCTCTTCCTTTGATCTCAAATCACCCTCAACATAGGCTTTGAGATATCTTTCGTATCTGGTGTCTGATTCATGATCCATCAAAAGCGTTGGATTCCTTAAGGTGAGATCTCGAATCCTCTCCCTTCTTATCTAAGTTTATCTTCAGAACCATCATTCTATTTGAGTGAAAGCACATTTTCCCTATTTTCTTGGCATTGGATTGTTATCAGATCTCTTTTAACCTGCTTCAAATCTGAGGTCTATATCAAGCAAGGAGTCATCTATAGACTTGCGGAAGGTGGTATCATTGTTTTTCCCATGATTTTTGTTATCTCATAGCTATGTCATTGTGCCACACACCAAATTTTTTTGAGTATCACCTTTTTATTGATTTCTTCATATAAAATTGATCATCGCACCTAGATTCACCCTCTTCGATCTCTATTTAGTATTTTAGAGGTTGGTTGCCACATTTATGGACACCCTTTGGGTGTGCCAAACCAAATTAGCCCTTGTAGCTAATAGCTTAATTACCCAGAATGCCTATTTATCTTTCATCTAGATTATTAAATGATATTTCCTTTGATATATAAATGTTTATAGGACCCGAATCACCTTTCAGGTATTTGGATCAACATATAATTGGAATTTCCCATGTAGACAGTTGGCTTATTTGACCATGTCACCTCTTAAGTGACCCAATGAGCTTTTTAAATTGAATTTCCATGTCTCAATGGTTCAAATAGATTAATTAGTTGAAATGGATAGTGCATGATGGTTGAATTTCCTTAAATTAATCGAATGTTCAAAATGAAATGATTGACAAAGGATGGTAAGGTTGTGTCTTTAGATTATGCTATTATGAATTGTATTGCCTTAAAAGGAATTGAACCTAAGTAAACATGAAATGAGAGGTATTTACTCATTATTAATATTATAAATTTGATTATTCCCTTTTATAGATGTGGTATGATAGTAAGGGATCTGTTGAGCATGATGGTATCACACTCCCTTATATCGGGTGTTGAGCATGACATTTCACACCATTGAGACTAGTTAGACATTAGAATTTTCATGCCATGTCCCTCGTTAGAGTGTATGGGACACTCACCATCTTGAGAGATGATCATGACATCTCCCACTCATTCTGAGATGTAGGGCATGTACCCTATTTCATGAGCTTATAAGCTCGTTATACTAGTTATGGATGTCTGAGTTACGCTCTGGTCCAACCATCAACTAGTATTACAGGTATATGGCCACTTACATCCACACGTTCTTGGTTCATATTGGTGGATGTAATATACAATTATAACATATATATTACTATTAAACACACGTATATATATACCGACTGATAAGACTTTCCTTTCTGGGCATGATCTGAAGCAAGTAGATCCACTAGGTGTCCTTTAGGAACTTGAGTGGGTGGTTATTTATTTATTCAGAATTGTTAGTTAATTATTTATTTATGTACACTATTTATTTAGGATCACTACTTGGATTGTGTGTAGACACTGTTGGTGGTGTCCTACTAATATTTTTATCCTACACCCTACTCGGGCTGCCATTGGTACCTGAGAAAATTATCTATTTGTAGAACTAGATAAGGGTAAGGGACCTTCTACAGGTTGTTGATATGCTTACTTATAGATGGAGCATAAGAGTAGTGGACCAATCATTCACTCGAGATTCTAGTGGAGTAAATTTTTGTTCATTTTTAATTTTTGTATAGCATATTGTATTCATGTTCCCCTTTTGTAAACCAACATGCCATGCATCTAAGTATTGACACTGCCATAAAGGATTTTTATATTATTATCAATTGATCAGTTCTATTTATTCTTCCGCTAATTATTTATTTCTTCTACCTGTCAATATACGCTTTCATTGTTGTATGTTTATGCTTATATATGTTGTGTCACTCTGATTAGAGGGTATAGTCTCCCCAATGTATCATCTTAACACCCTCATTGGTAGTCGATAGCCTTTTGAAAATGAGGATTCACACTTGAGGCCATGTGACCCATCATTTTGGGGCACGGGTTTAGTGGAACCCGGGTTGAGAGGTTAAAAATTTTATCATTCTTCTATGAGATTATATGGGAGCTAGTCTTGAACAAGAAAGGAAAATTTTAAAAGGATGCCAATTTTATTGATTTCTAAAAGATTAAAGAACACTGAATCAAAGAAGTCACATGAAGAGGAAATAGAAGATGAAGATTCTACCATGAACTTCAATGAATTTATACCATTTTTTCTAAAGGTATGAAATGAAGAGAAGGTAAGTAAAAATAAAAATTACCTATTAAATAATTTAATTGGAGAAATATTGGACACTATTGAGCTTTAATCCCAAGAAGAATGATGAAGATGAGGAGAATGATCAATCCCAAAAATCATCAAGGAGAAATATGGCGAAGATTGTCAAAGAGAATGAAAATTCTCTAAAGATCAGGTAAAGGTCAATTATTTAAAGAAATTAAATTTTCTCGGAAAACATGATATTTCATCTTATGATAGTAGACTAAAATATAAAATAAGTACTCAAAGGTTGAAGGTCCTCAAGAATTTCTAGTAAAATCAGAACAGTGTAAAGAATCATCTTGAGAAAAAGATGGTAGAAACAAAGAGAAAAGTGAGGATGAAGAGACACAAAAAGAGCTCCAATTGAGAATGAATCTCATGATTTGTTTGAATAAAAATATAAATCTTGAGATAGATTAAACAACTTTGAAAAGGGAGAGTGATTTATTGAAAAAAAATCTCTTGATGGATCGAATGTTATGTAACTTATTGAAGAAGAAGCTGGAAATGTGGGAAAGATTAGAGATCTCATCGACATTTTTAAATTGAGAGAAAATATTCTTGAGATTATAATAATAAATTTGATTTCCAAGAATGAGGAGGTTAAGTCTCTTGAGGATAAGTTGATTAAAGCTGAAAATTCCTTGATCAAATTTCATTTTCAGTTTAAAAATTATGTGATGTAGATTGGAGAATCTTTAAAATTAGTAGATAAAGCTATCGAATCCAACAATAATCTTGTATATTGTCCTATGAAACCTCAAAAAATCATATTGGACACTCAAACTTGAAATTCAAATACTGGAAACAATAACAATAAGGTAATTAAACTGGTCGCTTCACCTAAGAATGTTTTTCACCCATTGTTATTTCTAGTGGTCATGCTGAAAATCATAAAAATAATGAGATGTAAAATAAAAAAGATGTTGATCAGGAAAAGCCTAAGTGAAAATTCAAGGTGAAGGATAGAATTCCTAAAAATGAGAAAATTATTAGAAAATAATGAGTTTCTAATATGAAGAAGAAAACATGAGCATATTTTGATGAAAATTAGTCTCAACCAATGAGATTTTTGTTTGAAGGAATATTTTGGTGGTACGAAGTCTAAAAACACAAAACAAATGTATGTTAGTACAACATGTCACTCCATTAATCAAATAGTGTCCTTAAATTGAGGGGGGGGGGGGGGTACAAGCTAAAGACAAGAGTTTAAAAAAGACATTATCCAAGATAGAAAGTGAAGTTTCAGAATTATTTTCATTATTTTAAGGACACTAGTCGTAGGTGTGATCAACATAGACATACTACCAACAAGTGTCTCAAATTACTATTAGAGAAACTAAAAAAACTTGAGACTCTAAATCTATCAATAGAATGAGTAACCAAGAGCAAGCTATAGTGGTTAAGGTAGCTTACAAAGCTTTAAAAAAATAAAATACATTTGGATAGTAGTTTCTCATCACTCATGACTGACAACAAACGTCACTTGAAGTATATTCCTAGGTATTATGTAGGAGCTTTCACTTTTAGAAATTATGGGTCTTTAAATGAAAAATGTGATCGGAAGCATCAAAATTAGTGAAAATAATTTTGAGTCAAATATACCAAACGCAATAATGTTCATCGGATATACTCAACAAAACTTATTTATATACAAGACACACTAACTAAGAAATTGTTCTTTTAAAAGGAAAGAGAGATTGAACATGAGTATTAATTTTCCAAAGGGAAAATTGATTATGAATTTCAATATCATCTATCGTGTATATAAGGCCCCATCCTTAAACCTTACTTAATATTGAATTAAATAAATAATTCACATAGAGGATCTTTTCAGGTTTAGAGTTCTAGAGAATTAGGACATAACTATTACATCTCAAAATATTACAAAGTAGTCACTTCTACTATATTTCCATAAAATAAAAACTCTTTAAAAGAAACATGTCTAGTTCCATGTTTTAGATAGCATGACTTTCCCTTGATCCCATCCTTGACCCTATTCCACATTAAGTCCTATGAAAAATATTTCAAAAAAAACTTGGGGTGAGCATAAAAATCTCAGTAAGGGATACACAAAGAATGAAAACTGTTAGTTTTTCAAAACAACAAGTAAACCATGTATACTTTATCAAAGAAATACCTTTCACCTTTAGGAAGTATTAAAAACTCTTCACTGAATAAAATATCATTACTTACCCTTTTGTAACCAAAAGATTACCGTAAAACCCATATAAAGAACACATACATATAAAGGTAACTTGGGACATAAACATACTTAAATGGAATAACCATACGGTCGACTTCCACACATATCACTTAATGAAATAGCCATACAGCCGACTTTAATACCCAATGCATTATAGGTTATAACGTAACCACCCATCCTGGTATTCACGGCACCACCCGTCATATGGTTTATCACATAACCACCCGTCAAATGTCCAAGTACCATTATAAAATCATAAGACATAAAACAAATATAATGGAAAGAAAACATTTCCACACTTTGATCACAATATATGAATTAAATATATTGACATAAAAAATCCATTATAAAAACCATTTTCAATACCAAAATACAAAAAAGAGTATATGGTATTTATTTCATTTTAAAAACATTACGGCTTGTTCAGTAAGCCAAAGACCAAATAATACTCGCGGCGGCGGAAAAGGTCATTGTCACCGCGTACGTTAAAAGAAACATTACTTTTTGTCATTTTTTAAAATGATTCGTATAAATAATTTTGTATAAAATTAAAAGTCAAAGGTGTTTACAAACCGTATAAAAGAAATCCTTGTATTATAACAAAATATGCCTCAATGAAAGGAGATTGAGACGAAGTCCCTTACCTCGTGTCCGACGTGACTCGATTGCTCTTTAATCTCCTGAATAATAAACTAGTGTTAATTTCAACTTGCTTAAGAACATTTTTCAAGATTAATATTCCTTTTATATCAATTATTTCCATGTTATAAGCATTATGTAATCATTTAAGTTAATAATGTTTGTTTTGTCGATATTTGGTTCTTAAGTCGAAAGTGGACTTCTTACAATTACATGTTGTTTGTGTGGTCAAAGGTTCATTATATCCAGAATGATATTCATGATTTGGATATCATATATATCATATATATCCAGAATATACATGTATTTATAATATTACATAATCATTTATAGGTAAGAAATTAAATTCACCGTTCATAGAGACGGTAAGCCGTACGTACGCATGAACGCTACTTTCATTTCTATGTCATATTAATGAAATTAAAACTAAATGAGATATATGTATATTTTAATTCCAGAATTATATTAATCATTTAGATGTTACATAAATCATATATATCCATTATATATATGTACTTATAATAGTACATTACATTTGGGGATAATAAATGAAATGCACTGTTCATGGAGACGGTAAGCCGTACGTACGCATGAACGCTACTTTCATTTCTATATCATACTTTAATGGAAAGAAATAATAATGATATAAAGGTATATTATAATTCCAGTATAATATTACATATAATATCATTAAATCCATCCTTTATACGTCCCATGTATGGCATTAACGAATCAAATCACTTTGAGGGGGTGGTAGTCCGCACTTCTTAAAATGAAATTATCGTGTTTACCCACAATGGAAACCATAAAGGTATGCAAAAAATGAAAAATAAAGAAGCTTAATTAAAACATAAACATATTATATATCATATATAAATATAGTTTCATCTTAATTTCCACCTTTTAAGGTGTTATATGAGTGTTGAACAATCATCGTTTCGTGAGGCAGAAATTCGCCATCCATAGAAACAGTATGTTCTTTAACCATTAGATGAAGGTGTGTGTAAGTGTAGCTCGAATACTTCTTATAACAACATACTAGTATATTTAGGATACTAGTTTTGTTACAAAAGAAATGAATAAAAAGAGTTTAGGGGGTTGGAGAAGCAAAATAAAACAAAAGAACACAAGTGAAGACATTACCTTAAAATCGGGTAACTCTCTTAGATTTGAGCTCAAAGGCTTCCTTGGGAAGACTTCTGCCAAAAGTGAGGCTTCTGGGAGTAATATAGGGATGTGGATAGACAAAAAGATCAAATTTTGTCTGAACCAAAGGCTTGAGAGGTGTGGGTAAGGAGGTAGAGGTGGGGGCCTTTTATAAGAGGAGAGGAGGGGCACTCTTAGAAAGTTAAGAAAAGATACTTTATTATAAAATGATTTTCGGATAAAAAGGGTCCCAAAATTATATATTTAGAGTATAAGGTGATAAGAGTTCTAAATCTACCCATCCAATAGGTTTTTTAAATGTTTAGGTCTTAGATTTTACATTATCTTTTTATTTTATTTAAATCGTTAAATAATGAGGTAATCGCTGCATCATCATGGTGTCATAAATAATTTAATTTATTTAATGTCTAAAAATTATAAAAAAAATATAATGATGTATGAAATCATTTTAGATTTCTAATGAATATTTATAGTCAAAAATATGACTTGTATAACCCCATTTAAAAATTGTTTTAGTAAAACAACTCATGTTTGTGACATTTTTATTTTAACTTTAAATAAAAATATATTAATGTCATTTTCCTACCAAAGTGGCTCCATGGGGTCCCCAAGTTGACCCATGGATTGTCTTGGTCGGTCATGACACATCCAATAAGGGTAGGACATGTGTCTAGGTCATTTCATATTATTAAAACATTACTTTTACCTTAAACTACACTAATTACCTCTAATCGTGATTAATAAACATAAAAGTTACTATTCACCAAAAAAATTATTTTAATCCCATTGAACCACATTTTACTTCTTAATTACAAACATGTATGTCGGATTTTTGAAATTCAAAACACAGAAGTGGTAAAGTTTCATTTAAACGAAAAATCAGTTTTTTAAGTACCACTTAGTGGTTTCACTATTCATCAAAAATTGAAGTTTTTCAGAAAAATACCAAAACTTCACCCTAAGCTATATTTGATATTTCGAATTCAAAAATGATGTCTATTTTACAAAATTCAAAACATATAAGTTGAATTAATTAATTTAATAATTAATTCCCACTGTCAAAACAAATAGCGCGTTTTTATGAAACAAAAAGTATCAAAAGATTGACACTAGTTTAAGTCCGATTTCAAAGTGAAATCAATTCCAACGATAAAAATTGGATTAAATGGTAAAAATATATTCTAATTTTACTTTAAAACCAATTAAAAAGATAATCTAATCATATAAATAAATTAGATTAAAAAGAGGTTTTGAATTAAAATACAACATTTTTCACTATTCATTAAAAAAATGAACTTTATCGGAAAATTACCAAAAATTTAAACAAAGTAAATTTTGATGTCCCGATTATATAGAATAGTTTTATTTGGTCCAATAGAAAGTATAAGAGTGACCAAAACTATATTTAAAGAAGGTTCGTCATGAAAAGGCGATAAGTCGACCTTTAGTGAAAATTAGAGTATATATGCCTAAAATTGAATTCTTTTCGTATTTTAAGCCTTTATCCTTTATTGGATAAATGTAAAAACATTTAACAAACATATATAATCATATTTTAGTTATTTCTATTCATTCCTGCCAATACAACGGCTACATGTTAACTACCATTTAAAATAATATTGTTTTATTACTAGTGTGCAACGTAAGATTTCAAAGAAACTCTTTGTTGCGTATCGAGTGCGCTATCGAACATAGCAACCCCTTTAATGTAAAATTAATATTTAATTCGAAAATATTAATAAATATGAAAATATATTATTCTTTATTTACCTGGGATGTTACATCCTTCCCCCCTTTTGGAAATTGCATCCTCGCAATTTTATTAACTTATCAAAATAAGTGGGGGTATTTATCCCTCATAGCATTTTCAGATTCCCATGTTGCCTCTTCAACCATATGGTTTTTCCAAAAAACCTTTACCTGGTGAATTACCTTATTTCGCAACACTTGCTCTCTTCGGTCAAGAATCTGGACTGGTTGTTCTTCATAAGAGAGATTCTCTTCCAACTGAACTACCTCTGGGCTCAAAACATGAGATGGATCTGGCATATACTTTCTCAACATCGAAACATGAAAAACATTGTGTACCTGAGATAAACTCAGAGGTAATGCCACTATGTATGCAACTGATCCAACTTTCTCCAGAATTTGATATGGTCCAATGAACCTTGGACTCAGCTTTCCTTTCTTACCAAATCGCATCACACTTTTCAATGGCGAAACTTTGAGAAAAAACATGATCACCTACCTTGAAAGATAGATCCTTCCTCCAGTTATCCGCATAACTTTTTTGTCTGCTCTGAGCTGTTCTCATGTGTTTCTGAATCAACTGAACTTTTTCTACCATATCTTCTACCAATTCTGGTCCCATTAGCTTCCTTTCACCCACTTCATCCCAAAAAGCTGGAGTTCGACACCACTTCCCATATAATGCCTCAAATGGTGTCATCTGTATACTGGAATGAAAACTGTTATTATAAGAAAATTCAACCAAAGAATGATGTTGGTCTCAACTTCCCTGATAATCCATAGAGCAAGCTCGTAGCATATCCCCCAAGGTCTGAATTGTTCATTCTGACTGCCCATCTGATTGCGGATGAAAAGTTGTACTAAAATTTAATTCAGTACCCAATGACTTCTGAAGGCCTTTCCAAAAGTTAGAAGTAAACCTGGGATCACGATCAGATACAATGGAGAGGGGAACTCCATACAACCTGACTATCTCTTTAAGATACAATCGAGAAATTTGATCTAGAGATAATGTATCTCGAATAGGAAGAAAATGAGCAGATTTAGTCAATCGATCAACAATAACCCAGATTGCATTATTACCTCGAGATGTCCTCGGTAATCCCACAACAAAGTACATGGATATATTTTCCCATTTCCACTCTAGCACTGGTAATGGCTGAAGCATCCCTTTCGGTAACTGCCGCTCTGCTTTAACCTGCTGACAAGTCAAACACTTCACAGTAAAATCAGCAATATCTCTTTTCATTCCATCCCACCAGTAATACTCTCGAAGATCTCTATACATCTTAAAACTGCCTGGATGAACTGAAAACGTAGAACTATGAGCTTCACATAACAACTCTCTCTTCAACTGTGAATCACAAGGAACACACAATCTCTTACCAAATCTCAAAACAAAATCATTATCAATGTTGAATTCAGGCAACTTACCCTTCTGAACCAGCTCTACCTTTTTCTGCAACTCACTGTCTTGCTTTTATGCTTGCTTGATTCTGTCTGATAGAGAATATTTCACTGATACCTAAAACAAAACAGAAGAACTTCCTCCACCAACAACTTCTATGCCAAAGTTCATCAAATCAAAAACCAAAGGATCTTGTTCCAAACGTAGCATGGTTAATGAAGCATTACTTTTTCGACTCAAAGCATCATCCACTTTATTTGCTTTTCCTGGATGGTAATGAATTGTACAATCATAATCCTTGATTAATTCCAGCCATCTCCTCTGTCTCATTTTCAACTCTTTCTGAGTAAATATATACTTTAAACTTTTATGATCGGTATATATTTCACACTTTACTCCATACAAATGATGCCTCCAAATTTTTAAAGCGAAAACAACATCAGCTAATTCCAAATCATGTGTAGGGTAATTTACCTCATGAGTTTTCAACTGTCGCAAAGTATAAGAAATTACCTGATCATTCTGGATAAGGACACAACCAAGTCCTTTCAATGAAGTATCACTGTAGATAACAAACTCACCATTCCTGGAAGGAAGTGCCAAAACTGGATCATTCACCAATATTCTCTTCAACTCCTAAAAACAATCATTACATTCTTTTGTCCAGATAAACTTAACACCCTTTCGAGTTAGCTTAGTCATTGGACTAGATAACCGTGAAAAATTTTCAACAAACATTCGGTAGTAACCTGCCAAACCAAGGAAACTACAGATCTCGGTTACATTTGTGGCTCTTGGCCATTCTTCAACAACTTTTGTTTTAGCAGGATCAACAGTTATGTCATCTTTTGAAACAATGTGACCAAGGAAAGAAATTTGTTGCAACCAAAACTCACACTTTCTGAATTTCCCATACAATTTCTTTTCTTTCAAGGTTTGAAAATTAACCCTTAAATTTCTTTAATGCTCCTCTTTACTTTTAGAAAACACCACAATATCATCAATAAAAACAACCAACATTTTTCACCTGATTCAACTAAGGCATCACTGCAGTAAACTGTTTAGTTCTGATTCTGACCATCTCAGGATACTGATTTGAAAGGTCATTTCCATCTTTATGCCTTCCCAAATTTTTTTTTCTGTTTCCTCTATGAAAAACCATTCTTAACATAGAAATATCTTAGGCGAAGAAACATGGTAATCTTCAAATTCTATATCATTTCAATCATACCATAAATTAATTTATACTTTAACAATTTTATAACTCCTAAAGTTGTCTAAACCGACCTCTGATACCAACTATAAGGCCCCGACCTTAAACCTTACTTAATATTGAATTAAATAAATAATTCACATAGAGGATCTTTTCAGGTTTAGAGTTTTAGAGAATTAGGACATAACTATTACATCTCAAAAGATTACAAAGTAGTCACTTCTACTAAATTTCCATAAAATAAAAACTCTTAAAAAGAAACATGTCTAGTTTCATGTTTTAGATAGCATGACTTTCCCTTGATATCATCCTTGACCCTATTCCACATTAAGTCCTGTGAAAAACATTTCAAAAAAAACTTGGGGTGAGCATAAAAAGCTCAGTAAGGGATACACAAAGAATGAAAACTGTTAGTTTTTCAAAACAACAAGTAAACCATGTATACTTTATCAAAGTAATACCTTTCACCTTTAGGAAGTATTAAAAACTCTTCACTGAATAAAATATCATTACTTACCCTTTTGTAACCAAAAGATTACCGTAAAACCCATATAAAGAACACATACATATAAATGTAACTTGGGACATAAACATACTTAAATGGAATAACCATACGGTCGACTTCCACACATATCACTTAATGGAATAGCCATACGACCGACTTCCATACCCAATGAATTGGAGGTTATAACGTAACCACCCATCCTGGTATTCACGACACCACCCGTCATATGGTTTATCACGTAACCACCCGTCAAATGTTCAAGTACCATTATAAAATCATAAGACATAAAACAAATATAATGGAAAGAAAATATTTCTACACTTTGATCACAATATATCAATTAAATATATTGACATAAAAAATCCATTATAAAAACCATTTTCAATACCAAAATACATAAAAGAGTATATGGTATTTATTTCATTTTAAAAACATTACGGCTTGTTCAGGAAGCCAAAGACCAAATAATAATCGCGGCAGCGGAAAAGGTCGTTGTCACCACGTACGTTAAAAGAAACATTCCTTTTTGTCGTTTTTTAAAAAGATTCGTATAAAAAGATTCCTTTTGTATAAAATTAAAATTCAAAGGGGCTTACACACCATATAAAAGAAAGCCTTGTATTATAACAAAATATGCCTCAATGAAAGGAGATTGAGACGAAGTCCCTTACCTCGTGTCTGATGTGACTCGATTGCTCTTTAATCTTATGAATAATAAACTAGTGTTAATTTATACTTGCTTAAGAACCTTTTTCAAGCTTACTATTCCTTTTATATCAAATATTTCCATGTTATAAGCATTATGTAATCATTTAAGTTAATAATGTTTGTTTTGTCGATATTTGGTTCTTAAGTCGAAAGTGGACTTCTTACAATTACATGTTGTTCGTGTGGTCAAAAGTTCATTATATCCAGAATGATATTCATGATTTGGATATCATATATATCATATATATCCAGAATATACATGTATTTATAGTATTATATAATCATTTAGAGGTAAGAAATGAAATGCACCGTTCATAGAGACGGTAAGCCGTACGTATGCATGAACGCTACTTTCATTTCTATGTCATATTAATGGAATTAAAACTAAATGAGTGATATGTATATTTTAATTCCAGAATTATATTAATCATTTAGATGTTACATACATCATATATATCCATTATATATATGTACTTATAATAGTACATTACATTTGGGGATAAGAAATGAAATGCACCGTTCATGGAGACGGTAAGCCGTACGTACGCATGAACGCTACTTTCATTTCCATCTCATACTTTAATGGAAAGAAATAATAATTATATAAAGGTATATTATAATTACATTATAATATCATATATAATATCATTAAATCCATCCTTTATACGTCCCATGTATGGCATTAACGAATCAAATCACTTTGAGGGGGCGGTAGTCCGCACTTCTTAAAATGAAATTATCGTGTTTACCCACAATGGAAACCATAAAGGTATGACACAAATGAAAAATACAAAAGCTTAAGTAAAACATAAACATATTATATATCATATATAAATATAGTTTCATCTTAATGGCCACCTTTGAAGGTGTTATATGAGTGTTGAACAATCATCGTTTTGTGAGGCAGAAATTCGCCATCCACAGAAACAGTATGTTCTTTAACCATTAGATGAAGGTGTGTGTAAGTGTAGCTCGAATCCTTCTTATAAAAACATCCTAGTATATTGAGGATACTGGTGTTGTTACAAAAGAAATGAATAAAAATATTTTAGGGGGTTGGAGAAGCAAAATAAAACAAAAGAACACAAGTGAAGACATTACCTTAAAATCGGGTAACTCTCTTAGATTTGAGCTCAAATGCTTCCTTGGGAAGACTTCTGCCCAAAGTGAGGCTTCTAGGAGTAAGATGGGGATGTGGAGAGACAAAAAGAGCAGAGATTGGCCGAACCAAAGGCTTGAGAGGTGTGGTTAAGGAGGTAGAGGTGAGGGCCTTTTATAAGAGGAGAGCAGGGGCACTCTTGGAAAGTTAAGAAAACATACTTTATTATAAAATGATTTTCAGATAAAAAGGGTCCCACAATTATATATTTAGAGGATAAGGTGATAAGAGTTCGAAATCCACCCATCCAATAGGTTTTTGACATGTGTAGGTATTAGATTTTATATTATCTTTTTATTTTATTTAAATCGTTAAATAATGAGGTAATCGCTGCATCATCATGGTGTCATAAATAATTTAATTTATTTAATTTTTAAAAATTATAAAAAAAATATCATGATGTAGGAAATCTTTTTAGATTTCTAATTAATATTTATAGTAAAAAATATGACTTGTATAACCCCATTTAAAAATTGTTTTTAGTAAACAACTCATGTTTGTGACATTTTTATTTTAACTTTAAATAAAAAGATATTAATGTCATTTTCCTACCAAAGTGGTTCCATGGGGTCCCCAAGTTGACCCATGGATTTTCTTGGTTGGCCATGACACATCCAATAATGGTAGGACATGTGTCTAGGTCATTTCATATTATTAAAACATTACTTTTACCTTAAACCACACTAATTACCTCTAATCGCGATTAATAAACATAAAAGTTACTATTCACCAAAAAATTATTTTAATCCCATTGAACCACATTTTATTTCTTAATGACAACCATGTATGTCGGATTTTTGAAATTCAAAACACAGAAGTGGTAAAGTTTCATTTAAATGAAAAATCAGTTTTTAAGTACCACTTAGTGGTTTCACTATTCATCAAAAATTAAAGTTTTTCAGAAAAATACCAAAACTTCACCCTAAGCTATATTTGATATTCCGAATTCAAAAATGATGTCTATTTTACAAAATTCAAAACATATAAGTTGCATTAATTAATTTAATAATTAATTCCCGTTGTCAAAATAAATAGCGTGTTTTTATGAAACAAAAAGTATCAAAAGATTGACACTAGTTTAAGTCTGATTTCAAAGTGAAATTAATTCCAACGACAACAATTGGATTAAATGGTAAAAATATATTCTAATTTCACTTTAAAACCAATTCAAAAGATAATCTAATCATATAAATAAATTAGATTAAAAAGTGGTTTTGAATTAAAATACATCATTTTCACTATTCATTAAAAAATGAACTTTATCGGAAAAATACCAAAAAATTACACAAACTAAATTTTGATATCCCGATTCTATAGAATAGTTTTATTTGATCCAATAGAAAGTATAAGAGTGACCAAAACTATATTTAAAGAAGGTTCGCCATGAAAAGGCGATAAGTCGACCTTTAGTGAAAATTAGAGTATATATGCCTAAAATTGAATTCTTTTCGTATTTTAAGCCTTTATCATTTATTGGATAAATGTAAAAACATTTAACAAACATATATAATCATATTTTAGTTATTTCTATTCATTCCCGCCAATACAACGGCTACGTGTTAACTACCATTTGAAATAATATTGTTTTATTACTAGTGTGCAACGTAAGATTTCAAAGAAACTTTTTGTTGCGTATCGAGTACGCTATCGAACATAGCAACCCCTTTAATGAAAAATTAATATTTAATTCGCAAATATTAATAAATATGAAAATGTATTATTCTTTATTTAGCTGGGATGTTACAGTGTAACTCAACCAGATCAGCTGAGTGTAAAATTTAGGAAGTACAATGATCACGCAGTTGAGTTGGAGTGACCGAACCTAAAATCAGAAAAGAACATCAACTGTGTAAAATATTTAGATAGACTTAGATGAATATTTTAAAAGTCCACATCAACCACAATGTTAGGTCAAATCGATCATGCAATTAAATTATATTTTTATTGATTGTAGAGTATAAATATCCATATGAGATTAATTAATTAATAATGTGGCCAATATTGATTATATTTTTCCACATCTTTATAGGGGTTTTAATGTGTATTTAATGGTGAAATACCATTAATTTGGTTAATTATCACTTTTTGGTTAGTTTATAGTGAAATTGTAATGTTAAGGAAATGATTAATTTGGTTAACTATAGAGATTTGCAAACCCGAACTCTTTAAAGACAATGACATCAAGAATGGAGTCCATTCTCGATGCCGTTGAGCGGTTTGGAGATATGAGAAGTGGAAATTGAGATATAATTTAGGGAGAATGACAATGGATAACCGAAAGTTAGAATTTATTCCAATCAGGGACCTATCCAGGATCCATTTATAACCACATAGATCATCCATTTGGAATAAATTCCAACTTTTCCTCAATTTTCATTCTCCCTATGAACTAGTGGTGTATGAGATATGGATATGACTGATGCTGAAGCTCGACTCTCATTGCCATTCACACCGCCTGAAATCTAAGCTGCCGTCGAGACGGTCGAAGCCGAAGATCAACAGAGTCTGATGACCACTGATGAACCAAATATAGGAAATGAGATTGGATCTTAAAGGAGAACAAGGAGACCCAACGCTATCGACGCCAAACCAGATTGGTTTTCAGATCTGACGAATCCGCGATTGATGAAGCTCGCTGAAGAAGACGAAGCTTCTAACATAAGACAACATCGAGCTTCCTTCAAGGCTGAGGAAGAAATTATGATGCTGACCGCCGGACCTTTGTTGCCAAAACCAATGTTAATTTCTTGAATCCAACAACATCGAAGCCGAATAGGGTTTGCGATGAAGCTGTGCTGATATGGGTTTTAAAAAAACAAAAATTAGGTAAAAGGGGTTAGGGTTCCGGTATTTTTAAAACTGGGTCCAAGATGCGTGAACCCCGTTCACGCATCACCGACCCCGGGAAGATGCGTGAACGGGGTTCACGCATCTTAACCGCGCTGAAGGATGCGTGAACCGCGTTCACGCATCCTTCACGAAGTTGATGAAGGATGCGTGAACGGGGTTCACGCATCCTACAGTAACTTTTTTTTAAAATTTTTATTTTTATTTTTTTTTTTATTTTTTTTGTTTTGTTTTGTTTTATATATATATATATATATATATATATATACGAACAAAACATAAAATTCAGCAGAATTTATCTACTATTTAATATCCAGCAGAACTGCCATTATAGCAGTCTGGATTCTGACAGAAACCATCACCCAGGGCTCTCTTTTATAAGAGGGCTTGCCCAGGAAATCATACTGCATTTCCGATGTGGGATTCAGGTTCTCTTTTCCTGCACAGAACATTCTGCATTTCCGATGCGAGATTCTGTTTCAAGTACGTGACTTTGAAGGACTGTAAAATACAAACTATACGACCAATATAAATGAAACTTAAAACATGGATTAAACATATAATAAACAGTTGAAAATGAAAAGAATTTTGTAAAAAGGGTTGATGAATATTAATTTATAAGCTTTCAAAACCACCAACTTGAAACTTAAAAAAGTTTCAAGTACGTGACTTTGAAAGACCATAAAATAAAAACTATAAGACCAATATGAATGAAACTTAAAACATGGATTAAACATACAAGAAATAGTTGAAAATAAAAACAATTTCATAAAAAGTGTTGATGAATAATAATTTATAAGCTTTCAAAACCACCAACTTGAAACTTAAAAATGTTTCAAGTACGTGTCTTTGAAAGATTATAAAATACAAACTATATGACCAATATGAATGAAACTTAATATACGGATTAAACATATAAGAAATAGTTGAAAATAAAAAGAATTTCATAAAAAAATTTAATGAAAAATAATTTATAAGCTTTCAAAACCACCAACTTGAAACTTAAATACGTTTACGTGCCTTTGAAAGCCTATGAAATACAAACTGTAAAACCAATATAAATGAAAATTAAAACATGGATTAAACATATAACAAATAGTTAATAATTAATTAGTTAATTAGTAATATAATTATTAATTAGTTAATAATTAATATAATTATTAATTATTAATTACTAATATACAATAATTAATTAGTTAATTAGTAATATAATTATATAATAGTTAATTAGTTAATTAGTAGTATAATTATTAATTGATAATTACTTAGTTAATTAGTAATATAAATCTTAATAGTAATTATTAATTATAATTATAATTATTAATTATTAATTATTAATTATATAATAATTAATTAGTTAATTAATAATATAATTACTAAATATAATTATTTATTATTTATTATATAATAATTAATTAGCTAATTAGTAATATATTTATTAATTATAATTATTTTTTATTTATCTATAATTATTAATTAGTTAATTTGTAATATAATTATTAATTATAAAATAACTAATTGATTAATTAGTAATATAATTAGTGATTATAATTATTTATTATAATTATTAATTATTAATTATTAATTATATAATAATTAAGTAGCTAATTACCAATATAATGATTAACTATTAAAAATTAATTGGTTATTTAGTACTATAATTATTAACTATAATTATTATATATTAATTAGTAATATAATTATTTATTATAATTAGTAATATAATTAGTAATTATAATTAGTAATATAATTATTAATTATAATTAGTAATTATTAATTATATAATAATTAATTAGTTAATTACCAATATAATTATTAATTATTAAAAATTAATTATATATTAATTAATTAGTTAATTAGTAATATAATTATTAATTATTAATTACATAACAATTAATTAGTTAATTAGTAATATAATCATTAATTATATAATTAATAATTATAATAATAATTAAAAATTATATTACTAATTAACTAATTAATTATTATATAATTAATTATTAATTATTAATAACTAATAATTGTAATGAATATTTGTAATTATTTATTATATTACTAATTTACTAATTAACTAATTAATTATTATGTAATTAATAATTATATGTTTAATCCGTATATTAAGTTTCATTCATATTGGTCATATAGTTTGTATTTTATAATCTTTCAAAGACACGTACTTGAAACATTTTTAAGTTTCAAGTTGGTGGTTTTGAAAGCTTATAAATTATTATTCATCAACACTTTTTATGAAATTGTTTTTATTTTCAACTATTTCTTGTATGTTTAATCCATGTTTTAAGTTTCATTCATATTGGTCTTATAGTTTTTATTTTATGGTCTTTCAAAGTCACATACTTGAAACTTTTTTAAGTTTCAAGTTGGTGGTTTTGAAAGCTTATAAATTAATATTCATCAACCCTTTTTACGAAATTCTTTTCATTTTCAACTATTTATTATATGTTTAATCCATGTTTTAAGTTTCATTTATATTGGTCGTATAGTTTGTATTTTACAGTCCTTCAAAGTCACGTACTTGAAACAGAATCCCGCATCGGAAATGCAGAATGTTCTGTGCAGGAAAAGAGAACCTGAATCCCACATCGGAAATGCAGTATGATTTCCTGGGCAAGCCCTCTTATAAAAGAGAGCCCTGGGTGATGGTTTCTGTCAGAATCCAGACTGCTATAATGGCAGTTCTGCTGGATATTAAATAGCAGATAAATTCTGCTGAATTTTATGTTTTGTTCGTATATATATATATATATATATATATATATATATATATATATATATAACAAAAAAAAAAATAAAAATAAAAATTTTAAAAAAAAGTTACTGTAGGATGCGTGAACCCCGTTCACGCATCCTTCATCAACTTCGTGAAGGATGCGTGAACGCGGTTCACGCATCCTTCAGCGCGGTTAAGATGCGTGAACCCCGTTCACGCATCTTCCCGGGGTTAGTGATGCGTGAACGGGGTTCACGCATCTTGGACCCAGTTTTAAAAATATCGGAACCCTAGCCCCTTTTACCTAATTTTTGTTTTTTTAAAACCCATATTAAAAAATTATCCCTGATGAATCCAGATTCCGTTGAAGGAGAATCGAGACCGAGCAGAACTTGTTCCAACGAATTTTCTGCAAATCCCTGATGAATCTGTGCTCAAATGCTTGCCCGATTTGAGGATGAAGCCGGATCTGCTGAATCAGGGTGCCGTTCGAAGCCTATTGAAACGATGATTCAATGTTGATTTATTTTGAGAAGTCACCGCTGAGGCTTTTTCATTGAAGACTAGCGCCTATGAGCATGATTCCCAAACCAAGCTCACTGTTGGATGCGAGGAAGAACAGCCTGAATCCGCCGTTTCATTCGATACCCAATTGGGATTAGGGAAGGTAAGATCATTGGAGTTTGAAGAAGTCGGAGGAGGGTGATGAAGCACCGGAAATGGGTGAGACCAACAAAAAAAATTAAAAACATTAAATCTTTTCATTAAAAAAATATGTAAAAAAACTTTCTAAAAATTTTATGCTCAAAACTACTTGTTTCTTTCACTACTTTGTGTTGTCTTTGAAATTTTTGAACTTTAACTTTTATGCACACTAAATCAATGGATTAATCTGAAATTGAACCTTTAATTCCTGAAATTAACATTCACTGTTCATCCCTAAGAAGAAGAAGATCAAAGCTTAAATGGAAGATCCAAATTTTGGAATTCAAAGAGGTGCTGAAAATATTAATCAAAACCATGCTATACCTCAAGCAGAAAATAATTCCCTTGAGAGATCCAGACTTAGGGAGTTTCAGATGCCTTTTGTGTTTAGCAATCCATCGTGTATAAGGATGTCTCCCAGGTTTAGGAATTATGAAATCAAGCAATCACACCTCTCCATGCTTCCATCCTTTAACGGCCTGCCCGTAGAGGATTCTTTATAATTTATTAGAGACTTTTTATAGTAATGTGTAAAAACTACCATTGTGAGGCTTGAGTGAGGAGGAGTTGAGGTTGAGGGTGTTTCCCTTTTTCCTTAAGGTAAGGGCTAAGATCTGGTTCCCGAACCTTGATGAGGAAATCTTTGATACCTAGGATGAGTTATTCAACTCTTTTGTTACTAAGTTCTATCCTAGAAATACCACAATATCAATGAGACATAAAATAACTAGATTTTTTCAGGATGAGAGAGAGATTCTTTATGAGACAAGGGATGTATTTAGAGCACTTCTTAGATAGTTTCTCAACCACCAATTGGATCCCCATCCACTGATGGATTCCATCTATAATTCTCTTGCACCTTAAAATCAAAATATTGTTGAACAATCTTTTGGTGGAGATTTTTTTTGACTTAACTATTGAAGAACTTGAACAAATATTTGATAAAATTGCATAAAAATCTCAGCACAAGTGCACAAGAAAAAGAGTCATTCATAGAGTTGAAACAAACACACAAACATCTGTTGTAGATGATAGAGTTCTTAGGGAACAATGTTGTCGTTGTGGGGTGTATGGTCACACCCTAAATTGTTATCCAAATTTTGACTTGCCCATTCAGAATGATCAAAGTTCTCAGTTTTTTTGACTTTAGGGATATGAATTAAAGAAACACTGACCCCTTTCTAACCAATATAATTATGGATATGAAAACCACCCTAAACTATCATAGAGAGATAGAAAATAAGTGGAGAGACAAGGAGTATAAAGTAGAGCCAGAGCCAGAGCATTAAAACGGAAACGACAAACCAACAAAGCTTGGAATAGAGAGAGAATCGACTTGAAAAGAGAAGATTTCTCTCTCTATTTTTCTTGCTTTATCAGTTAATATATATTTTTTATGTATATCATGAACATAGTTTTTTTCTATGATTATGAGTGACTATACTTTTTAGGGATTTTAGATTGTTATGAATTGATAATTTTTCAATCTCTTCAATTTCATTTTCATAATCATGTTAGTGAATTTTTCATTTATTAATTTAGTTTTCATTTTTTATGAGTATCATTTTCATGCTCTTCTATGTATTGACAAGAGAAGATAGAGAATCTGTTACCATTGAGTATCATTTTAAGTACCAAAAATTGGAAAAGGATGATGTCACTCTTTCCATCAACGAATATCTTTCTTCCTAAATTTTATTTTCTGATCATCTTTTTTGTAAGTTCACTAGACTGTTTAGAGCACGTGAACGACCATTAGGTTTCTTGATGCACCCTTTTCACAATCATTGGAACTATTGTTTTTATTGAAATTAAACAGAGAAAATCATTTTTAATCAACTCAGAATTGTCAGATTCTCTTAAATTTATCTGCTGCCAGTATCTCTCTCTCATCTCTCTTGTTCCTTTTCCACTATCTCATCATCATTTTCACTATTTTGTTCAGTTTTATTTTGTTTGATTTTTATTTTTTTGGTTTCACATTTATTTAATAATTCTTTGTGGATACGATACTTATAATTTCTTATTTACTTGTTATTAGTAGGTTTTACAATTTTCATTGTCTTTAAACTTTTCAGATTGAATTAAACTCATAAGATATGCATCCACATGGACTATGAAATGAAAATCCCAATCTAGGTTGAGTCCATTTTCTTTCTTTCTTTCATCCCTTATTCTTTAAGATACTGAATGGGTTATTTATATTCCTTGTAATTATTAAACCTACTCATCGAAACATAGTGTCTATTCAATATGATTTTAATTATGTGAGTCATATCACCTAGAGGGAAAGAGAAGTTTGGATTTCTAGTTGGATACAAATAGATATCTGTTTAACTCCTTTCAAAATTTTCAATTTAAATATCTTTTGTAAAATGAGAAGTCATTTTTGCACTGATTTTTTTAATTTTAAGGGGGAAATTACTTTTTTAACTTGAGAGAGTATATGGAGGAAAATTTATTTGAAAACTATTTCTTCATGGCATTCCAGTTTATAAATTTTAAGATTTATTTTTCTCTACTTGACCAAGTAATTTCTTGAGGACAAGCAATGCTTAATTGTGGGGGAATTTGATGTGGCCAATATTCATTACATTTTACCACATCCTTTTTGGGTGTTTTAATGTGTATTTAATGATAAAATTCCATTAATTAGTTTAATGATCACTTTTTGGTTAGTTTATAGTGAAGTTGCAATGTTAAAGAAATAATTAATTTTATTATTTGATTTATTGTTTAATCTTACATTTGTTCATTATTTTAATTATTAAATATTGTTTGTTTTATTTTTTTTAGTTTTGTTTAAATTGTATTTTTCAATTATTTCTTTGAGTTTTATTTAATTTTATATTCATTATATTTAATCTTTATTTCCTTTTGCGGTTTTATTTTATATATATTATTTAAATTATTTTTTGTTTAAATTTTAATCAATTTTCTTTAAAATAATGATATAATAATTTGTAACATTTATTTTTTATACAATTATTTAATAATTTTTATCTTTCATTTATTTTGTTAATCAATTCATTAGTTTGATTATTTTAAGTGTATTTTTTAATCTTGTGTTGTTTTAAAAATTTAAATAGTTATTATAACTTTATTTGTCTTTAGTTTATTTTGTCTTTATGTGTGAAGTGTAAAATAATTTTATGACCGTGTAATATATTTTTCACTACCAAATCATTGTGAGAGATTTATTTTCAGCTGCATGAGATAAATTTACAAGGGCTTGCACATAATATGAATAATTCCTTCCCATAAGAGAATTCAATTTGTGAACCTATAAGACATTTAGCGAGGTATCAATGTATTTGAAATGTGAAAAGTGTAAGATAATTTCCACATTTGAGATGTGGTGATGAGTAAGATAATATTGTGTAAGATAATTTATCTTACACGATTTATGACTAGTGGTTGGAAAAATGAAAAAGATTTCCCTAGATAAACCTGATGTTGCTACCATAGGGACCTTGTTTCACCAAATCTTGTTGAAGGGTGGTAGCCCCCACCACAACCGAGCTGTCGACTTTTGAAATTTACGAACTTGAACTCTTTGAAGATGACGACACTAGGATTAGAGTTCATTCTCTGCACCGTTGAGCTATTTGGAGATACGTGAATTGGAAATTGATATCTGACCTAGTGGTGTTTGAGATCTGGATCTGACTGAGTTCATATCTATTGAAGCTTAGCTCTCATTACCGTTCACACCACCTGAAGTCGAAGTTGCCATCAAGTTGGATGAAGCCAAAGATCAATTGAGTCTGATGACCACTGACGAACCAAATATAGGAGCTGATATTGGATCGTGAAGGAGACCGAGGAATCCAAATTCTATTAACACCGAACTAGATTGGTTTTCATATCTGAAAAATCTGAGATTGATGATGCTCACTGAACAAGACAAAGCTTCTATCATAAGACAACTTTGAGCTTCCTTCAAGGATGAGAAAGAAATTGCGAAACCGAACACCGAACCTTTGTTGTTGAAACTGATGTTAATTTCTTAAATCCAATGTCACTAAAGGTGAATAGGGTTTACAAAGAAGCTACATCGATGAATCCAGATTCCATTAAAGGAGAATCGAGGCCGAGAATAGCTTGTTCCAGTTGTTGGAATCCCAAATGAATCCAATGTAGCCCTACAGGTCAAGGTTTTTGGGTGTAGGGGACCCTATCCCAGATCTAAGACTAGAGGGGTATTGGTAATTATATATAATCCCCAACCATTCCTCCTCCCATCACAAGGTATTTTCAGAAGGGGGATGACAGCGAGTCTCCTTGGTGGGTAGTGATCCCCATTGAAGAACAAACCCGTGAGGTAGTAAACCAAAGCAGAAAATATTATAATGTAGGGTCCTATAGCCCCAATGTAGATCCTACAATTGGTATCAGAGCAGGTAAGAAAACCTCTGATTCATAGGTAAAGCACTGGGGGGAATATTGTTGGAATCCCAAATGAATAAAGTGTAACCCTATGGGTCATGGTTTCTAGGTACAAGGGCCTTGTCCCACATCGGAGACTAGAGGGATATTGGGAGTCATATATAATCCCTAACCACCCCTACCATCATAATGCCTTTTCAGAAGGGTTATGATAGTGATTCAACCAAATGGGTAGTGAGCCTCATTGATGAACAAACCCATGAGGTAGTGAACCAAAACAAACAATATTGTGATGTAGGGTTATGCAACCCCAATGTAGATCCTACAATAAACCCCCTAGTGCCTTCCCTATGAATCATAGGCTTTCATACCCAATTTTATACTAATTTTAGGATCTAAATTGGGGTTCTAGGATCCTACATCACAATATTGTGTGCTTTGGTTCACTACGTCAAGAGTTTGTTCATCAACAGGGCTCACTGCCCACTAGGGTGGCTCACTTCCACCCCCTTCTGAAAAGGCCTTGCAATGGGAGGGGGGTGGATGGGGCTTATATATGATTCCCAACATTCATCTATTATATGAAGTGGGATAAGGCCCCTACACCAAACAACCTTGACTTTCAGGGCTACACTACATTCATTTGAGATTCCGACAATCTCCCCCCAGTGCTTGCCCTATGAATCAGAGGATTTACTACCTGCTCTGATATCAATTATAGGAACTAAATTGGAACTGCATGACTGTAACATCCCAAGATTTCACAGTACATTATCTCATTAAAGTAATTCAATAGCATGCGCTACACGCAACACTGAGTTCGAGTGCACCACAACTTACTAAACTGACCATTCAAAAAACAGTTATGAATAGTATTAACTGCATTTTGAATCTTATATACTCTATATAATTTTAACATCCATATTATGTGTTTCTTAGACATAATATAAGAACAAATTCATTTTTTTAGATAAAATAAATATTTTTCAAAAAATGAAATTTTACCGCCTTTTAATGGCGAACCCTTTTTAAAACGAATATTTGACACTTTTATATATTCAATTTAATGAAATTAAAATTTTCTTTAGAATCGGGACATAAAAATTTAGTTTAGATAAATTTTTGGTATTTTTATGATAACTTTCCTATTTTGATGAATAGTGAAAAATACTATGTTTTAATTGAAAACAACTTTTTTAATCGAAATAATTTATAGTGATAAATTATGAATTTGAATAATTTGAAATTATAATTAGATTATATTTTTATCATTTAATAAAATCTAGGTCATTATAAGTAATTTCACATTTAAATTTGACATAAACACTTGTCAATCTTTTGATAGTTTTTACTTTTTAAAAACCCACTTTTTGGTTTTGACAACGGGAATTAATTTTAAATTAATAAATGCAACTTAAATGTCATTAATTTGGTAAAATAGAATTCATTTTTGAATTCAGAATATCAAAATTATCTTAGGGTAAATTTTTGGTGTTTTTCTGAAAACATTCAATTTTTGATGAATAGTGAAAAACACTCCGTTATTATTTAAAACCGACTTTTTATTTAAATAATAAGTTATTTTATTTTAATTTATTTTAAGTAAAACTAGATATATAATACCTATATAAGTTCAATGTAATTCATTGGAGTTACTTTATAATAAATTTATAAATATAAAATTTTATCGAACTTTTTACCGTCTTTTACCCACCTCCTAAGAGCATTTGCAAATTTGCATAAAACTTAATTTTTACCACTTCTGTGAGTTGAATTTTAAAAATCCGAGGGTAATGGTTAATATAAGTAAGTAAAATATGGTTCAATAAGATGAAAATAATTTTTGGTGAATAATAACTTTTGACTTTTATTTACCACGATTAAAAGTAAATAGGGTAATTAAGGGTAAAAATAATATCATAATTACTTAACACATGTTCTAATTCTATTGAATAAATATAATTCGACCAAAAACAACCTTGGGAATAAAATATTATCCTCTTTGGTCCACTTAGATTAGATTAGGACATTTATTATTATTTTATTTAAAGAAGAGTTAAAAGAGTTAAATTCAAAGTTTAATAACTAAACCATTTTTAATATAGGGTTATACATAATATAAATTCAACTATAAATTTTAATTAGAAAGCTAAAATTATTTACTATATAATTATATTTTATTTATAATTTTTAGACATTAAATAATTTAATTTATTAATGACATAATGATGACACAGTAATTACCTTAATAATGAAATATTAAAATAATTGATATTATAAATATCCAAATAAATGTAATTTGAGATTATTGATAAATTACACTAATTTTATAGGTTAATATGACATGTTAGGATTGAACATATTAATTTAGTTCGAATTAATAAAGTTGTTAGGACTTTAAAAAAATCATTTATTAAACAATGTCAAAATTGACATGATTGAGTTTTTAAAAAAATACTATATTATTGGTTGATATAATATTCCTAAAAATCTAAGGTTCAGCCAAAGGGACTTAATAATATTATATATGTCATTAATGAACCTATTGGGGTTCTATTGGAAGTTTATAGTAAGTTTATTAACCATATAGTGTAAGAATACAAGAAGACATGGTAAAAGTTAAACTATTTAACTAAGAGTTAAATCTAAAAGATAAGGTTAAAATGGTAACCTAAACTTTTCTAAAACCTATTGGTTGAGAGGTTTTCGACCCATCCCCACCTTAGACTCTAAATAAATTATTTTGGATCCATTAGAAACTGAAAATGATTTTATTATAAAATAATATTTCAAGCTTTTCCTAAAGCGACTCCCACCTTTCTTATAAAAGGGCACTTCCCCTTCTCTTAATTTCACTTCTCCAAATCCTTTTGTCTTGGCCAACCCCTGCCCAAATATCCTCCCAAATATCCTCCCTTTATCCTATAGGTCTTCCTTTGGTCATAAAGCCAACCTAAGGAGCCCTTTTGATCAAATTAAAAGGAAGAACCCAAAGAAGAGGTAAATATTTCATCACCTCTTTCAAGTTCTTTTCTTCTTCCACTTTTTCTTTATTTGTTGTTTCCATTATAAAATAATAACTCCAATATATTCTATATTCTATGATGTTATTATAAAAATTTTAAAACCATATTCATTATTCTATCCATCCTATAAATGACAAAGTCACCATACGTGCGTACGTATGGATTACCGTCTCCACGTTGTGGTGTAGTTTGTTATTCAAACACTTCATTATTTGGATGAGTATAATAATGAGTATAAATAATTTAAATAATAAATATAACATGTTAATTATTATTTATATATGATATACCAACCAATTACATATTATTTCCCCATCAATATAATGATATTTTTGCTCGTGTGTACGTACGGATTACCATCTCCACGACGCGATGAGATTCATTTCCACGTTCACCATTCAACGATGATTATAAAATATATATCATTAATAAGTATGTAATATATGACACAATAATTCTACTGGATATATATATATATATATATATATGTACTTACATATATCTTATTCACTTTTTTCCGTTCAATACGATATGAAAACGGAAACATCGTTTATGCGCACGTACGGTCTATCGTCTCCATAAACGGTGTTTTCCATTTCACATATAAGTCTATTATACATATTTATATTCTAAATATATATGATATATAAATCATGTTTTATATTCTGTAAGTATTTAAATCATGATCTAAGTGATAAAATCAAGAGTAACAAGTTAAAACATGTACGATAAAGAAAGCGATTATTACACGAAATGTTAATTTAACATGGAAATTATTATTAAATGGGTAGTATAAAGTCATAAATGAATAATTTATAATATCATAAATATTAATATGGTTCTGGTATAATTTAATAACATACTACGGTCATTATACAGGAGGTTAAACGTACCATCGACTAAAGGAAAGAGCAAGGTAAGGGTTAATTTCACAATCTCTTTATTATCCGAGGTTGTTTTTACGTAAGTATCTATTGGGACATATTTATTATCCATGTCCATGTTTCATAAAATAGTTTTCAAATTGATTCTTTTTATGGGACTTTTTTTTACTAAAACATCATTTTAAATGTTTTAAAGATTTATTCTTCTAAAACTTTCTCATTAATGTCCATGTTTTCAAAATGGTTTTAAGGATTTATTTATATGGACATAAATGTTTTAAAATGTCAATTCATTTCAAAAGTTTCAAAGTGGTATGTGAAACTTTGATTCAAAAATATCTTTTAAATGACTTCCTTTATAAATTATGTGACTTTTAAATGATTTCATGAAAAAGGGATATTTCTCTCAAAGATTTTTACTGATCATTTTCAACTATGTCAACATCCTTTATGGGATATTATTCTTGATAAATGTTGATTTATTATGATAAAAATATTCCATGTTGTATTGAAGGTTTTGTGATATGTTTGATTGTGGATGTGTTATTTTTATACCATTCATGGTTTATGGATAAAGTATTGAAATTTCATATGCTAGTTTTAATACAAATGTTTATGTTATGTTTAAACCTTTTCATATGAGGAATGCATTGGACTTAGTAAGTGACGGGTGGAGCCCGCTATAGCTCCTCGATGCATCGGTAGGTCTCATGAGACAAACTAGTGTCTTGGCATAAGGCCTTGACAAAATCTTATTTGTAGTCTTGGCACAAGGCCTTGACTATGTGGTTATAAAGTCTTGCATTATGTATTCCATCATTATAAAAGTGACTATTGATATTACATGTGATTATTCAACCAGTAGAATATCAATGTGAATATGTAAATGGAATTTTTTGATTTTATCTTTGCCATATTATGATGAAGTTTTTGTTTAAAAGGATTTTTTTAGTCTTATACATTTCCTTAAATGTTTATGCTTATTTATGAAAGATTCCACTATATTGTTATCCTTACTGAGCATCTGAGCTCACCGCTTTTTATGTTTTATTTTTCCCAGGATTCCAAGAAGTGTATTGTGATTGATATGCAGGGTTAAGCTAAGGGAATAATGGAGTTCATAAAGGATTATTTATGTTGTGTTGTATGTTATAAAGTGTAATATAACATTCATGTATGTAATCTATTTTCCAAGACTACTAAACTGATCGGTCCTTCGGGACTTGATTCCTTGTAATCATGCCAATGTATTAAAATAATGCACCGACTCTGGGTAACTGGGGTCGGGCCGTTACAGTTGGTATCAGAGGAATTTTATAAATAACCTTGGAAACTAGATTTAGAAAAACTCTGATTAGAGAACATTACCCTAAGATAGACTTTGAGGATTAGTATATAAGAACTTCCTAGAATTTTGGTATTGTAGAGATTTTGTGAGTTTTTCAAGCAATACATCCCTGTCTGGATACGAGTAGGTAGAGGCGGCTTTGGAACATATGTACCTAAGGGTAAAACCTGAAAACACCTCTTTGAGCTAGAATAAAATGGGAATTGGTGCACGACAACGGGCCTTGCTGCACTCTTGGTTACGACACTCCTGGGGGATATGCTTAGGATAATTCACATTTTCATTACAAGCCATTATGAAGAATTTAGGAGTAAATAATTCCTCAAAGAAAACATTTTATGATTATAGATTATATGGATAATCTTCTCAATTTAAGTTAGGTATTTTAAAAGTTTTTAATTATGCATTGCGATTCATAAAATAACCTAGTGTATGCCATTATTTAGAAATGGCGCCTTGTAGAAGGAATGAGAATTCCAACAATTCGCATGATCCAAAGATTAAGAAGGATCATATCTTTCATAGTATTAAGCCAACATTTAAAAGGAAAATACTCTCCCACATATTCTCATCATATGAAGAAATAGTATCATGTGTTAATAAAATAAGTAAAGAATTCTCTGAGTCCTATGGCATTAAAGGGAAGCCAGAGAAGAAAAAGATGGTAGAGAGAAAGATGGATAAAGGGAATGAGGTAAAGAAGGATTTTACCATATGTGATAATTGTGGAAAGAATCACCATGGTAAATGATTGAAGAAAATGCGAGTTTTTTATAAGTTTAGAGAAAAAGGACACCAAGTACGTGATTGCAAGGGTGAGAAAAAGGTTTCAAATGTACAATGCTTCATCTGCAAGGAGTTGGGACACTACGCGAATCAATGTCCAAACCATCAGAGTATACCCCCAATGCTGCTATTGGATAATAATTAAGTTATGATACTACTGAAGATTAAGATGAATGATTAGAGTTCTTATGTTGTTATTAAAGTATTGTGTCATTTGTGTACTATATTAATGACGTACATGTTATAAGAATTATAGAGTATATAAGGATTTTACTGCAATACTATTTCATTAAGGACTTGAGATTGCGTGGAACCAATAAAAGTGACTCAATAAAAGGTTATATTTTTTTGTAAAATACATGGTTAAAGGAAAGAAAAAACTTTAATATGGTTTTGATACTCAGGTACTGATTTTGGAATAAGAGATGATTGATTTAGATAAATTATATTGGATATTATTGACATCCTTGGAACTGGTTAATAGTTTGTTTATTCTATCATTGTTGGAGTTTACAACATTTTTGGATATAAGGAGTATATCCAGTATTCTATAAGGAATAAGGGAGCATGAATGTAATCAATACGATTATATGATAATTTAGGGTGTTACCATGTTTTAAAAGAATACATGATGAAGGTATTCACATGTTATTATGTGGAAAAAATTATCTTCATTGTGTTTACCTTACTTATAAATTTTGGACTGTGAGTTTGGACAGAAGTACTTAGGATAAGTCTAAAGGTTGGAATCGATTAAGTTTGACATTGGATACTATTTTTATGGTTAAAACATTTCTTAAGATTATTTTTGGATTGTTATAATAAGGACAACCTAGAGGTTGGGCGACAACCCGTCGCGTCCGGCAAGGCCACGAGACTTGAACCTACAAACGAAGAGCGACAAAGGTGCATCACCTACCACTGGACTACGTGATGTACTGGTTTGTATAATGTAGTTTTTTTAAATATACTTAAAAATGAATTATAAATTTATTATTTTTGTAACCCTATACGATTAGGATAAATAGAATATTTTTTAATTCTATTATCTTTTGGAGTGAAAGATGAGTTTGTGGTATGAATTAGTTGAAGGATGAAACTCTACTTGTCAAGTATATATATATATATATTTATTCTTATTCTATGAATAAATTAATTCTTAAACTTTAGGGAAGGGATATTAAAACAAAAAATGTGTTACCCTAATACCATATGTTTTGTTGAACCGATGATATTTTACATCACCTTAGATTGATGGCTTTGAGGCCCACAATTTTACACTTGTTTGTGATTGATGACCTCAATCACTCCCTATAAATATTTACATTTTCCCTCCAATTATGTGTCTCTAATTTCCACCAATGTTCTCCTAATCGAGATCATAATTTGGTGGTGACTTTTTCATTTCCCTTTCCCTCTTATTAAGAATAAATTTTATTAACCCAATTTCTCACGTGGGTTTTCCACAAAGGTAATTTTTTATTTTTAACCATTTATTTTCGTTTTTTTTAATATTGTGAGGATGCAATTTGTTGAATAATGGGAGAATGTAGCATCCCAAGATTTCACAGTACGTTATCTCATTAAAGTAATTCAATTGCATGCGCTACACGCAACACCGAGTTCGAGTGCACCACACCTTACTAAACTAACCTTTCAAAAAGTAGTTATGAATAGTATTAATTGCATTTTGAATCTTATATACTCTATATAATTTTAACATCCATATTATGTGTTTCTTAGACATAATATAAGAACAAATTCATTTTTTCAGATAAAATAAGTATTTTTAAAAAAATGCAATTTTACCGCCTTTTAATGGCGAACCCTTTTTAAAACCAATATTTGAAAATTTTATATATTCAATTTAATGAAATTAAATTTTTATTTAGAAGCGGGACATAAAAATTTAGTTTAGATAAATTTTTGGTATTTTTATGATAACTTTCATATTTTGAGGAATAGTGAAAAATACTATGTTTTAACTAAAAACAACTTTTTTAATCGAAATAATTTATAGTGATAAATTATGAATTTGAATCATTTGGAAGTATAATTAGATTATATTTTTATCATTTAATACAATTTAGGTCATTGTAAGTAATTTCACATTGAAATTTGACATAAACACATGTCAATCTTTTGATAGTTTTTACTTTTTAAAAACCCGCCTTTTGGTTTTGACAATAGGAATTAATTTTAAATTAATAAATGAAACTTCTATATTTTGAATTTGGTAAAATAGACATCATTTTTGAATTCAAAATATCAAAATTATCTTAGGGTAAATTTTGGGTGTTTTTCTAAAAACATTCAATTTTTGATGAATAGTGAAAAACACTGTGTTATTATTTAAAACTGACTTTTTATTTAAATAATTAATTATTTTATTTTAATTTATTTTATTTAAAAATAGATATATAATACCTATATAAGTTCAATGCAATTCATTGGAGTCAGTTTATAATAAATTTAGAAATATAAAATTTTATCGAACTTTTTACCGTCTTTTCCCCACCTCCTAGGAGCATTTACAGATTTGCATAAAACTTAATTTTACCATTTCTGTGAGTTGAATTTCAAAAATCTGAGAGACACGGTTAATATAAGTAAAATGTGATTCAATAAGATGAAAATAATTTTGGGTGAATAGTAACTTTTGACTTTTATTTACCACGGTTAAAAGTAAATAGGGTTATTAAGGGTAAAAATAATATCATAATTACCTAACACTTGTCCTAATTGTATTGAATAAGTATAATTCAACCAAAAAAAACCTTAGAAATAAAATATTATCCTCTTTTGTCCACTTGTATTAGATTAGGACATTTATTATTATTTTATTTAAAGAAGAGTTAGAAGAGTAAAATTCAAAGTTTGATAACTAAACCATTTTTAATATAGGGTTATACATAATATAAATTTGACTATAAATATTCATTATAAATATAAAAATATTTCCTACATAATTATATTATATTTATAATTTTTAGACATTAAATAATTTAATTTATTTATGACACAATGATGACGCAATAATTACATTAATAATGAAATATTAAAATAATTGATATTATAAACATCCAAATAAATGTAATTTGAGATTCTTGATAAATTAAACTAATTTTATATGTTAATATGAAATTTTAGGATTGAAAATATGAATTTATTTCGAAGTAATAAAGTTGTTAGGACTTTAAAAAAATCATTTATTAAATAATGTCAAAATTGACATAATTGAGTTTTTAAAACAAATACTATATTATTGGTTGATATAATATTACTAAAAATCTAAGATTCATCAAAAGGGACTTAATAATATTATATATGTAATTAATGAACCTATTAGGGTTTGATTGGAATTTTATATTAAGTTTATTAACCATATAGTGTAAGAATACAGGAAGACACAGTAAAAGTTAAACTATTTAACTAAGAGTTAAATCTAAAATATAAGGTTAAAATGGTAACCTAAACTTGTATAAAACCTATTTTTTGAGAGTTTTTAGACCCATACACACATTCTACTATAAATAAATCATTTTTGAGCCATTATAAATAGAAAATTATTTTATTATAAAATAATATTTCAAGCTTTTCCTAAAGTGAACCTCACCTCACTTATAAAAGGGAACTTCCCCTTCTCTTAATTTCACTCCTCCAAAGCCTTTTGGATCTACAAACCCCAGCCCAAATATCCTGCCAACTTTCCTCCCTTAATCCTAGAGGTATTCCTTTGGTCATAAAGCCAACCTAATGAGCCCTTTTGATCAAATCAAAAGGAAGAACCTGAAGAAGAGGTAAATATTTCATCACCTCTTTCAAGTTATTTTCTACTTCCACTTCCTATTTCTTTGTTGTTTCCATTCTAAAATAATAAATCCAGTATCATATATATATTGTGATGTTATTATAAAAATTTTAAAACCATATTCATTATTCTATCCATCCTATAAATGACAAAGTTTCCATATGTGCGTACGTACAGATTACCGTCTCCACGTCGTGGTGTAGTTTGTTATTCAAACACTTCATTATTTGGATGAGTATAATATGAGTATAAATGATTTAAATAATAAATATAACATGTCAATGATTCTTTATATATGATATACCATCCAATTACATATGATTTCTCTATCAATATAATGATATTGCCGCTCGTGCGTACGTACAGATTACCGTCTCCACGACGCGATGAGATTCATTTCCACGTTCACCATTCAATGATGACTATAAAATATATATCATTAATAAGTATGTAATATATGACATAATAATTCTAATGGATATATATATATATATATGTACTTACATATATCTTATTCACTTTGTTCCGTTCAATACGATATGAAAACGGAAACAACGTTTATGCGTACGTAAAGCCTACCGTCTCCATAAACGGTGTTTTCCATTTCATATATAAATATATTATAAAAATTTATATTCTAAATATATATGATATATAAATCATGTTTTATATTCTGGTAGTATTTAAATCATGATCTAAGTGATACAATCAAGAGTAACAAGTTAAAACACGTACGATAAAGAAAGCGATTATTACCCGAAATGTTAACTTAACATGGAAATTATTATTAAATGGGTAGTATAAAGTCATAAATAAATCATGTATAATATCATAAATATTAATATGATTGTGGTATAATTTAATAACATACTACAGTCTTTATACATGAGGTTAAATATACCATCGACTAAAGGAAAGTGTAAGGTAAGGGTTAATTTCACAATCTCTTTATTATCTGATGTTGTTCTTACATAAGTATCTACTGGGAAATATTTATTATCCATGTCCATGTTTCATAAAATAGTTTTCAAAGGGATTATTTTTAAGGGATTTTTTTTTACTAAAACATCATTTTAAATGTTTTAAAGATTTATTCTTCTAAACCATTCTCTTTAATGTCCATGTTTTTAAAATGGTTTTAAGGATTTATTTATATGGACATAAATGTTTTAAAATGTCACTTCCTTTCAAAAGTTTCAAAGTGGTATGGGACACTTTGATTCAAAATATCTTTTAAATGAATTCCTTTATAAATTATGTGACTTTTAAATGATTTCATGAAAAAGAGATATTTATCTCAAATATTTTTACTGATCATTTTCAACTATGTCAACATACATTACAGGATATTATTCTTGATCAATTTTGATTTATTATGATACAAATATTCCTTGTTGTATTGAAGGTTTTGTGATATGTTTGACCATGGATGTGTTATTTTTATACCATTCATGGTTTATGGATAAAGTATTGACATTTTGTATGCTAGTTTTAATAAAAATGTTTATATTATATTTAAACCTTTTCATATGAGGAATGAATTGGAATTAGTAAGTGATGGGTGGAGCCCGCTATAACTCCTAGATGCATCGGTAGGTTTCATGAGACAAACTAGTGTCTTGGCACAAGGCCTTGCCAAAATCTTATTTGTAGTCTTGGTGTCAGGCCTTTACTATGTGGTTATGAAGCCTGATATTATGCATTCCATCATTATGAAAGTGACTATTGATATTGGATGTGATTATTCGACTAGTATAATTTCCATGTGAATAATTAAATGGAATTTTTGATTTTATATTTTCCATATTATGATGAAGTTTATGTTTAAAAGGATTTTTTTTAGTCTTATACACTTCCTTAAATGTTTATGCTTATTTATGAATTATTCCACTATATTGTTATCCTTACTGAGCATCTGAGCTCACCCCTTTCTATGTTTTATTTTTCCCAAGATTCCAAGAAGTGTATTATGATTGATATGCAGGGTTAAGCTAAGGGAATAATGGCATTCATAAAGGATTATTTATGTTGTGTTGTATGTTATAAAGTGTAATGTTACATTCATGTATGTAATCTATTTTCCAAGACTACTAAACCGATCAGTCCTTCGGGACTTGATTCCTTGTAATCATGCCAATGTATTAAAATAATGCACCGACTCTGGGTAATTGGGTTCAGGGCATTACAATGACCATAAATCATGATATTTTATGCTTTGGTTCACTACCTCACAAGTTTGTTCTTCAGCAAGGCTCACTATGATGGGAGGGGGATGGATGGGGCTTATATATGATGCCCAACACCCCAATAGTCTCTGATGTGGGATAGGAACCCTGCACCTAGAAACCTTGACCCATAAAGTTGCACTAAATTCATTTGGGATTACAACACCAGTAATTATTTTTTTACAAATACCCAATGAATCTGTGCTTAGATGCTTTCATGATTTAAGGTCAAAGCCAGATATATTCAATCAAGTTTCTATTTAACACCAATTGAAATGATTATTCAATTTTTATTTCTATTGAGAAGTCACCACTGGAGCTTTTTCGTTTAAGATGAGCGCCTATGTGTATGATGCCCAAACCAAGGTTGCTGTTGATGAGAGGAAGAATAGCCCAAAGACACCATTTCATTTGACACCCAATTTGGATTAGGGAAAGGATGTTCATAAAATTTTGAATAATTCATAGGTAGATGAAGCACCATAAATGGGTGAGTTCGGTTTGATTGAAGAATTAAATTGGATTGACAAATTTAGGTGGTTGATGAATCCACTCGTTGTCAAGATGAGCTAAGTTTTATTGAAGATGCATATATGATGTTAAGATAGAGTTTATGCTCATTGGTTTTAATTTGTCGTAGGTTTTCAATTTTTTTTAGTTAGATGAGGCTAATTAACCTAATGGAAGTCATGATGAGTTTAAGTTATGATAATTTAAATGGTGTCCGAGCTTGTTTTTGGTGAAGGAAATCAAGGATAGAGTTGCCTAGTATGTTGGAGGCATGACTGGAGATTTGATGATTTTAGAAAAAATATGAATATTTTAAAATAATAATAATAATGATTGAATTCCATAATTATTACTACAGCTTGAGCAGTGTTAGAAAATATTGAAAATAGAGAGTTCTTGAATGAAAAGCAATGATAGAATGATAAAAATAAAATATTATTGTTAGTGATGATAGAAAAGTGAGTGGAGCATGTTGAATTATTGATTATTTTGGAAAATAAAAAGGGTTTCCAAAATAAAAATATGAGATAGAGGGAGGTAGAACATAATTTTGGGGATGAGATGGGAGTGGAGAGAAGAGGAAGAGTAGGGGTAGTAGAATGACAATGAAGAACTGATGCATCTCAAAATAGAGAGGGAATCGACTCCAATAGAGAATATTTCTCTCTATATTATATTGTTTTATAATTTCATATATCTTTGTGATGTATATCTTGAGCATAATTGTTGTTTCTCCAATTATAAGTGAATAGACTTTCTAGGGATTCCATATTGTTATGAATTGATAATTTTTCAATATATTTGATTTCATTTTCATAATCGTGTTAGTGAATTTTTCACCTAGTGAAATTATTTTCATTCTTGATGAATATCATTTTCACACCATTCTATGTACCGATAGGAGGAGATAGAGAATCTGTTGCCTTTGATCAACATCCGAAGTACTGAAAATTTGAAAAGGTTGATGCCTCTCTTTTCCATCAATGAACACATTTCTTCCTGAATTTGATTTTCTGATCATCTTTTTGGAGAGTTCACTGGATTGATTAGATAACTTGAACGACTGTTAGGTGTCTCGACACACTTTTTTCATGGTCTTTTTCATGGTTGTGTTAATTAAATTAAAAAGAAAAAATCATTTTTAATCAACTTAGAATAGTCTGATTACTTTAAATTCATCTGATGCCAGTCTCTCTCACTCATCTCTCTTATATCTTTTACACTATCTCATCATTATTTTCACTTTTTTGTTTTGTTTTGATTTTGTTTTCAATTGTTTTTTCACATTTCTTTAATCCTTCTCTATGGATATGATACTCATAATTTATGTTTTACTAGTTGTTAGTTGGTTTTAAAAATAATTAAATTTGTCATATTCTCAATGAAGACATGGAAACTTACATTTTACGATCAAGGGAAGAATATCATGGTGTTTTATCACTATAATTTTATATAATTACATCTTCCAATTATATATATTTTTAAAATACCATCATTAAAATTAGTAGTGTTGGTGTGATAATTATTTAAATGAAATATTAATAAATTTTATCAAATTATATAGTGACTAAAATATAGATAAATTTTAGTCATTTAGGGAAATGAAATTGTATCAATTTGGATATTTTTTTAAACAAGATACTAAGAAAAAACTTAAGGATATTTTTTAAATTGGATACTAACCATCATATAAGAAATTTAAAATGGAAATATAATCTTTTGGAACCCCTTTGGTTATAGAAGATATGTGAATGGGTTTTTTTGAAACCATGACGATGAAGATGATGTAACATTGATAATTAGATTAAAAAGTTTTTATAATAATAAATATTAGAGTAGAGAGAAGAAAAAAATAGAGTGATGATGGTTTTACTACCTATGTACCATATACAGACAATGTGGTCCGGTTAGTTTGACCCTCTTCATAGACTGATAGATGGTGTGAAGCGATAGCATAATATAAATCATAGTGAAGAAGCATAATACAAGAATCATTATAGGGTTAACATAGTGTATGATAAGTGGTTGAATAGTTCCCACAACATTAAACTGACCATGTTTGAAGAAAGGTTTATCAGGAAAAAAGTGGGCATAATGATTCCTATGTTGGAGGAATATACAACATGGATTCTATCAAATAAGTACACAAATAATGTTATAGAATTTTCTTAGATTGCATGCTTGTGTACAACGTGACATTAACAAAAATAATTAGAGTTAAATTCTCCTAATATCAATAATTTAATCATTATAAAAAATTAACTCAATTTATATTTTGATACTTCATTTTTTTAAGAATAAGGAAAAAAGGTACCACATAGGCAATGACAAGGGGAGTTCACTATCCACATGAACATTGTGAAAGGAATTAAGGAGATATAATGAAGGAAATGGAATAATATAGAAAATTTCAAAGATATTTCATTTCCCTTGATCTCAATGAAAACAATTTACTAGAAATATCACACCCTACACAATGAGAATCTCAATATTTTGTTCAACTACCCATTTTTTTACCTTCTTCATGGGAAGCTTTCAAGCTTGGTGATTATAGAGTTCAGTGATGGATATTTAAGGGGAAATAGAAAAAACTTCCTATATGTTGATATTCTAAGGATTTATTACTTAAAATAATTAAGGGGGATTTTTTAAATTATGTGAAAGATAGTTTGAGAAGAATATAGATAGTATGTTTAAGACAAAAATGAAAACAATTCATGTTATTATGAGAGGATAATAATTTTAATGAAAAGGGGAATGGTGGTTTACCAATGATATTATACAATCAATGAGGATATGTGGATTATTTTTGTTTTGGTTGATTGTTTAATTAACTAGGATTTGAATAAATTTAACAAAGTGAGTGATTAGAACATACACATTGTTCTTCAAAAATAACTCATAATGAAGAAGAAGATGAAAAAAGTTATAGAATGAGTTATGTAAATTGAGTAACTTATATTGTGTAGGTGTTTTTCATATTATTTTCTATAATTTTTGGATAATTGTATTGGATGGTGGTAGTGAGGTGATCCTAAAATAAATTGAGCATTAGTTTGGTTTATAATGAGTCTTATATAATCATATATACTTGTAATTATTGAGATTATATAGGAGATATGGGTAGAGTAGAGAAATCACTTACACCTTAGATGTGGTTCACATTAGGTGAACCAAGTAAATATTTATGTCATCATGTGTAGTTATTTATTCTATATTTTAATTTAAATGAGATGAGGATAGTATATCATAACTTATAGTTCACCATTTTGGACTGACCACTAGGGGTGGGGGTGAATCAGTGGTTTATTTTTTTCTTACAAATTCTATATTTTGAATTCTACCTATTTAACTTTTTAAGGTTATCTATCAACTTAGTTATATATCACAGTCTCACTTTTTATGTATAAATAATAAGAGAGAGAACATCATATGATATTTACAAGGCTCAGTACAAAGAACAATTCCTTTCCATGTTGGTCATTCCCCCCAATATGGATTCTCCACTATAATCTTAACATCAATTAAAATATTTTAGAAAATAACTGGTTATACAACCCAGTAGTTTCTTCTACACTTTATCCTAGTTATACCCCCCAATTACCCAAATTTTATACCTCAGTTGGTTATACCCCCAATCGTCTTCTCCTCTTCACGTCTCTTCAGCAACTGGTTATACCTCCTAGCCACAAGCTCCTTCTTATCTACTATCTTGATCTGTTATAAGATAATATCTTAATATTCCTCCATGATCTTAATAGATCACACATTCTCATTTACACTTCATGTGCCTTTGAAGCTTTATGATCTTGCTCAAATATCTCTAATCATCTATGTCTGATCAGTTTCCTCAGTGAAACAATGATTAGGAAACTATTCCTTCTATTGATGAAGTCCCAACCTAAATCCTGTGTGTGAAATTGGTGCACACAATTCTTCTAGTATTATTTTATAAAATAATAATACTTTCACAATGTCAACTCACTTATTAACTTCTCAATCCACATTCATGTGAGATAAACTCCTTGGAATTCTCAACCAAAAACCTTAGAACATGTAATTTCTTAATTTATTATTTTATATGTTATTTAGGCATATTATATTTGGGTATTTTTCAAGTATTTATTCACATATGCATGAGAATGCATGGGTTTCATGCAATATATTACATGAACTGTTTGTCTCTCCTTCCATCATGTAGCCTAGAAATGTGTCTCGTGGGTTCTCAAGACTCTTTAGATAAGGTATTTACATGAATAAGTCACTCGAACCCTTCTATCCTTTATGTGACATTGATAGAACACATATGTTTTATTCTTAATTCACATGAAGAGATCACATAATGTCTCAAGTTCCTTCATGTAATGGTTTCATACTACCAAGGCACTATCCACGGGTTCTCAAACAACTTCGTGTAATCAAGAGGTTATTTGTGTAATAGCTTCACATGACCAAGGTATTGTCTATGATTTTCCTCACATGACAAGAGTTTTCTAAGGGATTCTTAACATAACAAGAGGTGTGTTCGCGAGTTCCTACTCAAAAGTATTTACATAAGTAGGTGGTGCTTCATGAGATATCCTTTGGATGATTAGATCAAGATAATTCTTCTCCTTTGCATGAATGAACCACACATACTCATTTTTTTCTTTGTGTGTTCAAGTCACAAACACGATCTATTTAAAGGATAAATGAGATATCTCTATGGAATCGCAGAAAACAACCACTCACACACCCTTCATCAGTTTATATAGGCAAATTTACTCTGCCTATCTCAGTTAAAAGAACTATTTCCTAAAAAACCGATGATCCAAGGATGATTTTAAACTCTCAAATATCCTTGGATATCAATGAATTACAAATATTTATGTTTCTTCATATGATTATGGAATGATCACGTGATCACTTAATTGATCATGCGACACCTTTATTAATTTTTAGTTGTTCACATGATAGATTCTCATGACAATGAGATAGTTTTTAGTAGGTCTTCATACAAAGCCTTTTGTTTTTGAGAAGGATTGATTATTGTTTACCTTCTATCACATGATCTACAGAACATCACATGACAAAATTATGTGATCACTTCTCATGATCATCATGGTACTTTGTGTAATTAGCATGCATGAATGACAAAGTTGCATGCATGGCTACAGTTTGACTGAGATTGTATTTGTTCATTAGTATAATCATAGGGAATGGATGAACATTGACTATTTAACACTATGATGGTGTAATTGATTTTCTAGAGATCATGAATATAAGCCTAAAAAACCGAAGGTTGAGGATGATGAAAAAACGATGAAGATCATACAGATCAGATGGCTCTCATTCTATGTATATGTTATAAGAGCAGATGAACAATACACTGCATCCCCATATCAAACATCGACCATGAAGCTGGTTGGGAACTTATTAATAATTTATCCTTTGTTTATAATGGTTTGAGTAGGTGAATGAGGATTAACACCTGCATACACAATACATGCACACCTCATGGGATACACCACACCTATGCTAGACCACCGACACTCCAAACCATGCGATCTCACCTGAGCACTCATATGGGCCTATACACTAGATCACCATGCCTCCCATGGGTTCTCTTCTTAACTCCCCAAATCACCATGGATTCCCATGCATGGGCTTTCTCCCACGTGGGATTTTCTCCCATATGTGGTCGATCTGGCCTCCTTGGGTTCCATGGTTGGCTCCATTTATTGTATAAGGAATATTATAAAATACATATAATATATTCTATGTATATAATATATTCTCAATACAATTATCATTAAATTAAAAACCAAAGGACTCAAGATTCTTCAAATATTCTTCATGAAATACACACACACACACACACACACATATTCATGGACTTCAAAATCCCCCTTCATGAAATTTATTTTATTTTTCATGGACACCTTCAAATAATCATGCAATAATATTTTAATTTCATGGAATTATTCTCATTACCCTATATTAAACAATTTCATCAACTACACAAGTCTTAAAACTCAAGATCACTTCAACAATTGTCAAATTTACCAAGGATAATTGTATAATAATGAAATCCAATGCCATAAATTACATCCATAAAAATTCTCTAAGAATCACCACTTATTACCAACAACTCACCAAACATATATTGACATATAATCCACAAAACAATCAACACTAGGTCCAAAAATATCCCCCATTTTATTTTGTTGTCAATATATCTTCACATATTTAAAATTCAATATGTGTGCTCAAACTTTGTCCCCCTTATTAGAAATATAATGAAAAGGCTAAGGATCTTCTCACTCATTTTTCTTTTGAAAAAAATTTATTTTCCATTATATGAAAATTTCTTATCACTTTTATGAGAGGGATGATCCCACATGGTTCTCTTAGTAAAGATCCTTTAGTTAATAAACTCTAAGTCAATGTGGGATAACCCGGTGTAGAAAACAAGAGAGATACAAACAAGGATATCTATGATGTCTATAAATAACAATGAATGTGAAATCATGCTAAAAAATTCTCAATTCTCATTCAAGGGGTTGTATGTAATCGATTTTTTCAATGAAATGATAAATCCTACACACACTTCGACAAACACATCAGAAAGTTCAGGTAAAAAGAAATAACTCCCCATTTTTCTCATATTTTCATCAGCTAATCACTCCAACTTAATTGATATGATTAATAAAATTAAGAATGAGGAATAAAATTTTTATTGGAGATAATGATCCAAGTACTTATAAAATAATTTGTTTTTATTCTATAATTAAATAGTTAAATTCATTATAAATTTATAATTAAATAAGTGATATTTATAAAAATTAAGGAATCTATACTAATAGAACAGTAACCTCACCTATGAAAGTATAAATAAAATTCATGTATATTAAAAGTGAAAATATGATATATTTATATCATTAAATAATTAAATAAAAGTTTTAAAAATGATAAATTAAGTGTTGGTATTTTTGTGAAACATAAATATTTATTTATAATTTTTTAATTAATTTAATGATTTAAAATTAAATTTATCTTCATAAAATAGATTCATAAATTAATATTTTGTTTTCTTATGATTATAATATAATTTTATGAAACCTTAATTAATTTTTCAAAGTGTAATAAAATCAATTATAATTTTAAAATTGATATTTTTCTGAATAAATGATGATTTTAATTAAAATTAAATTCTCATATTTAGAAAATTATTTTCATAAATTAGTTTTTTTTTGAATTATAAACATAAAAAATGGTTGAGGTTAATTTTTGAATTTTTCTGAAATAATTGAATTTTTGGTGAATAATGAAATATGGTAATTTATGGTATTTAACAAATTCATGAATCATTGAGTCATAGATGATGTAAGACCAAAATATAGAACTATACTTAATTATTTTAATATATTTAGTGATAATTCTCAAAATATTAATAGTCTTGATCCAAAATAATAAACTAATGAATAAAATAATAAAAAACACCTCTCTCCTCCACTATAAATACCACCCCTCCCCACCCCTCCCCACCTCTTCTCCTCAAACCTCAAAGCCTTGTAGATTGTTTAATTTATACCCAATTACCTTCCCAATAATTTCCCCCACATCCAAGAACTTATGGTCTTACTAAAAGTATAAAACCAAGTTCCTTAAGAAGGTTCTCAAGGAGAAGAATTCAAGAGGTAAAATCCATTTTTTTTCAATTTCTTTTATTTTATTATTATCTCTTCACCTCACCTTATCAAAGTGGAATTAAAACTCAATTATAATATATATAATTGAATTTAATCATTTTTATGGAAAAATTCACCATCAAAATCTTTCTCATATCCCTTTTATTCTAAAAATGAGAACATCATCCATGATATGCCGATTTACTACCATCATGGATGACACATTTCATTTTCTTTTACCATCTTAAAAGATGGTCATAAAACTCCTATTATGGTTAAATAAGATTTTATTATACATATTATAATTCATATAATGTTCTATAAATATTATATAAACATGATATTAAATAAAATGATATATATTCGTGATGGTTGTAAGAACCACCAAAATAAATTAAATCATTTTCATTAGTGTTTTATCTAATGATCCATCCTAATATCAGAAGATAAAATAATATATGGTATCATTTTAAATTATGTAAATATATTAATACCATTTCATTCCATTTCATTCCACTTCTGGAGTTTTTCTTCCATTCTAAAAGAAAATCCATAATGAACCAACCATAGAAACCATGAAATAAACTCACCCGAAACAATAAAAATAAAAAAATATTATCAATAAATGGGTGGAAGAATTTTATAAAAAAAGATCATATAAGTCATTATAGATATGTATATAGATCTTTAATATGTTAATAACACTCTTTAAACTATTATAAAATAGGTTTGAACACGTTTTAAGTAAGACGAACCCGAGGTAAGGGACTTTTCTTTAAAAACCTCTTTTAAATTTCTATTTTTACAAAATTCAAAAATGAACATTTTTATGATTCAAGTATTCATGTTTTATGTTTATTTTTTGATTCTTGGGAATTTTTTATGTTTAAGGGTGGAACCTATATCTCTCTCTAACGCATTTAGTCTTTTTTATGTTGGAGGTCGACTGTATGGCTACTCCAAGTGTAACTGCGATGGTTACACCATAAGATAGTTATGGGGGTTACATTGTAAGTTAGCTGTGAGGGTTACACTATAAGGTATCCATGAGGGTTAAAAATAATATGGTATCCCTGAGAGTTACGATCTTAAGTAAGTAATTTCTCAAGTTACCTTTATGGTTTTATTTATGTTTTCTATGTTTTATGGAAAAATATTGTTTTCACAAAGTAGGTATATAATACTTTTTGGGTGAGAAGTATGTATTTGTGAAAATGATTTCGAATGTTCATGGAATAATGGTTTATTTATTTCTTTTTTTATGTCCCTTACTGAGATTTTTTTTCTCATCCCATGTTTTAAAACGTTTTTCAAAGGTTTTAATAATGGGTAAGAGAAAAAAATAATTCAAGATGAATATTATGAAGATTTTTCATGAAAAGATTTTATGTTTTATTAAAAAATTTTGTATTATGGAAGAAATAGATACTATTTTAAAAATACCAACTTTGCATGATTTTGGGTTTATATTTATGAATTACATCCTAATTTTCTAAAACTCTAAACAAAAAATATCTTTGGGAATGTAAGGAAGTAAATTATAAAATAATTTACTAGTTTATGTAATGTTTTCGGCCAGGTCCTTATAGTTGGCATCAAAGCATGCTTTAGATAACTTTAAGGGTTATGATGGTGTTAATAGAATACGATAAATAAATTTTACCTTATGGTTATTTTTAAATTATATAGAATTTAAATATTATATTATTACTTCATCTAAGATATGTTTATTCAGAATAGGTTTTCGTAGAAGAAACAAGGAAGCTGAATTGGGAAGGAAGAGAGAGGATGATATCTTTTCAAATCTGAAACCTAGAATGTTGGGAATTGGAACCAATACATTTTTGATAGTAATGTATTAGTTTATGCACGATATAAATAGAAGTGACATCTATGTAATATAATAGCCAGAGATACTACAAAGGAAAATGATGTTAGTGGAAAATTTTATAAGGCAACACCCTCGTGATTTTAGTGGATCTTATAACCTAGTGGTGGATGAAAGGTTGGTTAAAGCCCTTGAAAATATATTCTATGTCATGGGGTGTTTAAATAATTAAAAGGCTAGTCTTTATATTTATCATTTTGAAGGTGAAACCAACCAGTGGTGGTCAATGGTTAAGAATATCTAGGATAGCGATGAGATTTATGCCTTAGAATGGATGAATTTAAGAATAATTTCCTTGAAAAAATATTTTCCTAAGGTGATTTGAATTAGTATGAAAGAGAAATTCATTGAATTGAAACAAAAGGAGGAGTATTCAGTGGCCATATATGAAGAAAACTTAACTTGTTTTTCAAGGTATGCTCCAAATTTTATTTGGGATATTGATAGAAAAATCAATCATTTTTACTCAGGATTGAAGCCAAGATATAGAATTTCATTGGCCTCCCGTGAATTGAAATGTTATGAGAAACTTGTTTGATGTGCTGAGAGGGTAGAAATAGAGTTTACTGATGATCACGTGAATTTTGAAAACAATAAGAAAAAATGTCTAGATAGTAGGAAATTTATAAGAATCAATCAAATAAATCTGAAGGTAAGAAAGTCCAGTTTCTAGTTTGTGGAATGTTTGGAAAAAACACCCTAGGAAATGCCTTAAAAAATATGGGAAGTGTTTTCTATGGGTTAAATTTGAACATATGGATTGATATTGCAATGAAAATGATATTAAGAATAATCATGATAATAAAAATATAAAGTGTTTCAAATGTGGCTAGATGGGTTATTATAAAAATACCTACCCAAAGAAAGATACGAATTATGGAAAGAATCAAGATTATAAAAAAAGGTGCAATGAGATCCTTTGTGACTACATTAGAAGGTGTTGGTCCATTCAATGAAGTGGTATCAGGTACTTTGTTTTTTACTCATATTTTTCTAATGTTTTTTTTGATACGGGGTCTACAAATTCCATTATTTCTAAGTAATTTTCAGGTAAATTAGAACTTTCACCTCAATAAATGAAACCAAAGATTATGGTTAAAACACTAGGGGAAATATTATATAAAAAAGGCATTATAATAATCTTTTTTTTTTGTCTGCGGAAATAAATTTCCTGCAAACCTTGTTATTCTTCCCTTAGTAGAGTTTGATGTTATTCTGGGTATGGAATGACTTTATTTTTATCATAATAAGATTGATTGTAGAGCTAAATAAGTTTTTTTTTCAAAAAGGGTTTTTTATAAAAGAATGTACCCATACCATTGATAACATATTAGGAAGCTAAGAAACTATTAAAATATAGAAATGAAAGTTATCTTGCTCATATTGTTGAAACCAATGGAACCATTTAGATTAATTATGTGCCAGTGGTAAATGAATATCTAATTTTTTTCCCTGATGAGTTGCTTAGTGTTATACCTGATCAGGAAGTTAAATTTACTATTGAATTAGTTCCTGATACTAATCCAATTTCAAAACCACCTTATTTAATGACTCAAGTGAAACTTCTTGAATTGAAAAATAAGTTGTAGGAGTTTCTTGATAAAGGATTCATTCATCCCGACATTTTACCATGAGGTTATATTGTTTTGTTTTTTAAAAATAAATATGGTTCCATGAGAATTCCCATTGATTATATAGATTTTAATAACATTACTATTAAGAATAAGTATCCACTACCTCATATTGATGACTTGTTTGATCAGCTCTGGGGAGATCAATATTTTTCTAAGATTGAAATGAGACCTGGGTACCATTAAATAAAGGTGAAGGATGATGAAATTCAAAAAACATAAATTCCATACTAGATATGTGAATTATGAGTTTTTTGTTATGCCCTTTGGTTTGAAAAATGATCATGTTGTATTTATGGATCTTATGAATAAAATATTCCATGAATACTTGGAAAAGTTTTTTGTTGTTTTTATTGATGATATTTTGGTGTTTTCAAAAAGTTATGAGGATAATTAAAAACATTTAAGGACTATTATTCAAACTCTCAAAGAAAATAAGTTATACATAAAATTTAGAAAATGTGATTTTTGGTTACAACAATTTTCTTTTCTTGGGAACATTGTAAATAAATATGGCATAATAGTTGATCCCACAAAAAAAGTGGTTGATTAATGGACAAGACCTAAAAATGTTACATAGACTCCTAGTTTTCTTGGATTAATAGGATATTACTAACGGGTTGTTAAAAAATTTTCATGTTTATCTTGACCACTGACTAAGAAAATGTGAAAAGGGGTTAAATTTATTCGGACAGAAGACTGTGATGTTTTTTTCAAGAACTGAAAAAAATATTGGTGAATGCTCCAGTTTTGGATCTACCTTAAAGAAATGGTGATTTTTTCATCTACAGTGATGCTTATTTTAAGGGACTTGGTTGTGTTTTGATGCATAATGATTAGTTAATTGCTTATACTTAAAGACAACCAAAACCTCATGATTTAAATTATCCTACACAAGATTTGGAATTATCATCTATGGGTTTCTCTTTAAAAATTTGGAGGAATCATTTATATAGAGACAAATATGAAATATATACTAATAATAAAAGTTTTAAGTATATATTTACTCAGAAGAAATTGAACATGAGGTAAATAAGATGTCTTGAACTGATAAAGACTATGATTTCATGATCAATTACAATCCTGGAAGAGTAAACAAAGTGGCATATGCCCTGAGTCAAAAATATCTTGCATCATTAACCATGTCACATTTGGAACATGAATCCCTGGTCTATGATTTGATGAATTTTGTCTTAGAAGTTGTTTGTATAAAAAATTCCTATGTTTCATTTCAGGTTTTAGTGCAGTCTTCTTTTTTAGATAGAATTAAGAAAGCTTAGAAGGAATATGGTGAGTTATATAAAAAAGTTGATTTTTTTAAAAGGGTAAGTTTCTAGAATTTAATGTTGATAAATATTTTGTTTTGAAATTTGGGAAGAGATTAATCGTGACTTGTAATTCCAATCTAAAGAAAGAATTGTTCTATGAAGATCATAGTTTTTTGGATTTTAATTCATCATGATAGAATTAACTTTAAGAGTATTATTGGTGGGATGGAATGATTCCTCTTCGATTGGAATCCCTACGAGTTCCTTTATCTTCCCGGAGAACCGTATATCGCAACGCATCATTTGAAAAGGGTCTACAATGCATGTTTCCGCCGCGAATGGAGCGATTCTAGAATGATTGGAGCTTTGTAAGAACTCCTTTATCTCTCTGATTTCTTTATCTAAAGGTATGCAACCCTGGAAGATTTCTGATCTTATTGTCCGATTATATGAAATTTGGGGCTTTCCTGAATTCAAATGTGTCTCATTAGGAAGAGGTTTTTTTTCATATCTTGTTTTCTTCTGCTGATTACAAGAGCCATGCGTGGGGCTTTGGTTTTGTGAATCTAAATCCAGGTACACTCCGGATTTACGAATGGACACCAAATTTCAGTTTACATGACTTCAAAGACTCTTTTTCACAAGTATGGGTTAGAATTTATGGTTTAAACTGGGTTTTGTGGAATTCAGAAATCCTATATGATATCGCATCAGCCATTGGTATACCTATTAGAATGGATCAAGCTACAGAGAAAACCTCTTTTGGTCACTTTGCTAGAATTCTGGTTGAAGTGGATTTAGGTTCGACACTCATAGATAGGGTAGTACTTTATACACCTCAAGATGAAATTAACCTGAGAATTGTTTACGAAAGAACTCCATTATACTGTGATGTTTTCTGTATCATTGGGCACGACAAATCCAATTGTCGTGCTAATCTGTTTTGTGCTAATTGCAAGATGAAAGGACATGAAGAAGCGTCTTGCAGGAGAAAGGAGGGGCAAAGTCATCATCAGGAGACTTTCCTCAAACCCCTGATGCAAGAGAGTAAAGATCTGCATGATGGAAAGATTTCCAAGAAACCTCCTGTCCAGGAGAATCAAAAGAAGGATGAATTTCCAAAGTTGTCTAAATAGAAAACCAAGTCATACATCAGCTGGGCCAGCCTGGTTAATGAGGAAAACACTAAGGAGATGCAACCTTCATTCAAAGAGGTTCTAAATACAAGTAATGATGACCATAATTACAAATCAGATTCGGAGGATATCCAAATGGAGAAAGAACATGCTACCCAAGAAGAGGCTGATGATAGATTTAGAATTTAAAATCATGTTACAAGATGTAGAAATAGGAAAAGGCTAATGGAATCTGCTTCCTCAAACAAAGGAATGTGTAGGAATTTACACAGGAATGAGCCTGCAATTGTTGAGCGGTGTGCAGTGAAAGCAAACAAAGGAGTTCTGATTTTTTCTTAGCAAGAACAAGAGAGATTACTGACACCTCTGAAGGATACAGTTATGCAACATACAAATGTTGAAGATCATGCTGCTTTAAGGATAGATAAGCAGCGGGTTCAAGCACAAGCTTATGGGGGAGAAAATCTGCATAGGGCAGATGTTGCACTGCCTTGCGGCGACATTGACATGATTCAGTATAGAGCTAAAACGCCTGGAACAACGTAGATCACTCATACTCAGAGTTTGGACAATCTCATAACTGAGAAGAGATCCCAAAATATCAGCCCAGAGGTGAGTATTCCAATACATATCTCCCCAACTCCTTCAATTAAATTGCCCCAACCTACTAAGGAGATGAGAGATCAGGTAAGTACATGCAACTCTTTTGCACTGCTTGCATCTTCAAATGATTATGAGGATCATAACAATGATCGTACACTAGAAACTAGTGAGATGCAGGGAAATGTTGCCACCAAATTTTCAGATGATGGAGGTGGCCCATGGACACAAGTGAATGCTAGAAGAAGGGGACGACCTGCTCGTGGTAGGAGTGGAAGCTCCTCTTGTCACAACATGCACACTCGATCTCAGGGTACCTGATTTTTTCTGCTACTGTTGTCCTTTAATGTTTTTTGTATGATGTTATTCCTCCTATAACTTCGTTTTGATTTCAATAATAAGAGGCCTTGTGCCTCCACCTCTTAAAAAAAATATAGTCAATTTACATGAAGTTCCTATATCCATTGTATTTGACCGTGATCCCATGTTCACTTATAACTTTTGGAAAGGCCTTCAAAAGTCATTGGTAATTGAATTAATTTTTTCACATCCTTTTATCCCCAATTTGATGGAAAAAATGAGTAAAAAAATTCATAACTTTTAAGACATGTTATGTGATTATTCAATAGATTATCAAGGAAATTAGGATTGACATCTTTCTTTATTTAAGTTTTCTTATAATAACAGTTTTCATTATAGTATAAAAATAGAACCATTTTGAGGAATTATATAGAAAGCACTGTCGAAATTTATCATTTTGGGATAAATTCAGAGAAAGGAAGTTTATGGGACTAGAATTAGTAGAGGATGTGGCTAAGAAAGTGAAAATGATCCAACACGACATGAGGACAGCTTAGAGCAGACAGAAAAGTTATAAAGACAATATGAGGAAATAATTTTCTTTCTAGGTATGTGATCATGTTTTCCTAAAAATGTCTCATTGGAAAAGTTTTATATGTTTTGATAAGAAAGGAAATATAAGTCCATGGTTCATTGAACTGTATGAAATCCTGAAGAAAGTTGGATCATTTTCCTACTGAGTAGCTTTGCCTACGAGTTTATCTCAGGTACTCAATGTTTTTCATGTTTCGATGCTAAGAAAGTATGTGCCAGATTCAAATCATGTTTTGAGGCTAGAAGTAGTTTGTATATAAGAGAAAATTTCTTATAAAGATAAACCTATTCAGATTATGGATCATAGAGATAAATTATTTTAAAATAAGGTAATTCATTAAGTTAAGGTTTTGTGGAGAAACCACTTGGTTGAAGAAGTAACATGAGAATCTAAAACTTCTATGAGGGAAATATATCCTCACTTGTTTAATAAGTAAATAAAAATTGTGAGGATATAATTTATAGAATTTGGGGAGAATGTAATGACCCAAGTACTTATATAAAATAATTTCTCCTCATTCTGTAATTAAATAGTTAAATTCATTATAAATTTATAACTAAATAAGTGATATTTAATAGAATAGTAACCTAGCCTATTAGATTGTAAATAAAATTATTTTATCTTAAAATTGAAAATATGATATATTTATATCATATAATAAGTAAATAATTTTTTGAAAATGATAAATTAAGGGTTGGTATTTTTGTGAAACATAAATATTTATTTATAATTTTTTAATTAATTTAATGATTTAAAAGAAACTTTATCTTTATAAAATATATTTATAAATTAATATTTTGTTGTCTTATAATTCTAAGATAATTTTATTAGACCCTAATTAAAATTTTAAAGTGTCATAAAACCAGTTATAATTTTAAAATTATTATTTTTTCAAATAAATGATGATTTTAATTAAAAATTAAATTTATCATATTTAAAAAATTATTTTCATGAAATTAAGTTCATTTTTAATTATACACATAAAAAAATGGTTGGGGTGAATTGTTTGGATTTTTTTATGAAATAGTTGAATTTTTGGTGAATAATGAAATATGGTAATTTATAATATTTAACAAATTTATGAATTATTGAGTCATAGATGATATATGGATGATGTGAGCCCAAAATATAAAACTATAAATAATTAATTTAATATATTTAGTGATAATTATCAAACTATTCATATTCTTGAGGAAAAATAATATACTAATGAATAAAATAATCAAAAAACACCCCTCTCCTATACTATAAATACCACCCCTCACAACCACTTATCCTCACACCTCAAAGCCTTATATATTATTTTATTTCTTCCGAATTACCTTTACAATAATATTTCTCACTTCCAAGACCTTCTAGTTTCACCAAATAGATAAAACCAAGTGCCTTACAGAGGTTTTCAAGGAAGAGAATTCAAGAGGTAAAATCCTCTTTCTTTTTATTTTCTTTTATTCACAATTTCCTTCCTTTTATTATTATTTATTCACTTAACCATATCCAAGTGGAATGAAAAATATATTATCTTATATATATACTATAATTTTATCATGTTGATGAAAAAATTCAACATCAAACTCTTTCTCCTGTTCTTTTTATTCTAAAAATGAGAACATCATCTGTGATGTGTCAATTTACCGCCATCATGGACAATACATTTTCATTTTCTTTTACTGCCATAGAGGTTGGTCATAAAACTATTATTATGGTTAAATAAGAGTTTATTATAAATATTATAAGTCATATAATGTTATATAACCATCATATAAACATGATATTAAATTAAATGATATATGTTTGGGATGGTCGTAAAAAACACTAAAATAAATTAAATTATTTTCATTAATGTTTTATCTAATGATTCATCCTAATATCAGAATACAAAATTATATATGGTATCATTTAAAATTTTAGAAACATATTTATACCATTTAATTACACTTCTAGAGTTTTTCTTCCATTCAAAAAGAAAATACATAACGAACCAACTATAGAAACCATGAAATAAACGCACCTAAAACAATAAAAATAACAAAATATTATCAATAAATGGGTGGAAGGAAGTTATAAAAAAGTTCATATAAGGTATTATAGATATGAATATAGTTATTTAATATATTAATAACACTCTTTAAACTATTATATAGGATGTTTGAACATGTTTTAAGTAATACAAACCCGAGGTAAGGGACTTTTCTTTAAAAACACTCTTTTAAATTTCTATTTTTACAAAATTCAAAAAGGAATATTGTTATGATGCAAGTATTTATGTTTTATGATTATGTTATAGTTATTGGTCATTATTTATGATTAATTTTGGGACCTGTATCTCCCTCCAATGCATTGGCTATGTTTATGTTGGAGGATGACCGTATGGTTATTCCAAGTGTAACTACGATGGTTACACCTTAAGGTAGCTATGAGGGTTACATTACAAGGTAGCCATAAGGGTTACACTATAAGGTATCCATGAGGGTTACAAATCATATATTAGTCATGAGAGTTACAATATTAAGTAAGTAATTCCCTAATTCACCTTTATGGTTTTATTTATTTTTCTATGTTTTATGGAAATCTCCTGTTTTCACAATGTAAGTATGTGATACTTTTTTAGTGAGGAGTATGTCATTTTGAAAATGATTTCAAATGTTCATGGAATAATTATTTATTTATTTATTTTCATGTCCCTTACATATATTTTTTTTACTCATACTAAGTTTTAATTTTTTTTCATAGGGTTTAAGGATAAGCAAGAGAAAATAAGAATCCAAGCTGAATATTGTGAATATTTTTCATGAAAATATTTCATATTGTATAAAAAAATATTGTATTATAGAAGAGATGGATACTATTTTAATAGTACACACTTTGAATTATTGTGGGTTGATATGTATTAATTATGTATTAATTTTTTAAAACTCTAAACCAAAAGGATATTTGGTAATGCAAGGAAGTGAATTCTATAAGAATTTACTAGTTTATATAATGTTTAAGGCCAGGACCTTATATTGGCATACCTCATCTTCCATTTTTATAAATCTATTCATAAGTTCCACATTCACTATGTGGTGATGATTTAAAAACTTTAATTATTCAATACTCCCCCTAAAGGGATGCATAAAAATCCTTTAATTCCCTTCATTTTAGCATGAAAGCATATATATAAATAGGATAATAAGGAGGGACATTTTTTATTCATGAGGAGTAATATTTAGGATAAGAACCACCTCTCAACCTGGGCCATTATTTTCTCCCATTCTCAGTAAAATTATCATCAAATTTTCAGGGAAGACGTTTTCCACCTCAGTTTTTGTATCCACTTGGTTTCTTTTATATTTAGATAGTTTTTTAGGTTCCTCCAATTGCTTAGACAATTTAATTTTACTAGGATAAATAACTAAGAATTATTTTCTAACATTCTCTATCTTCTTAGAATCTCTACAAGATTTTACACTATTTTTATATTGAAGTTTCTTCTCATTCTTAGCATAGTTAATATCTTCCGGCAGTCTTGTCCTGAATTTCTCAGCTTTGTGACCCTTCTACTTACATCTTCTTCAACCTTATTCTAAACATTCACATTTGTTCTGAATTTTAATTTTGGATGAATTTATGGTCACAAAATTATTTCTATGAGAACTTGTTCTCATATATTCACCATGTCTTTCTCTTGATTAGTTTATGTTTCTTGGAAATGAAATGTTATACCAGAAAGAGTAGGCTTTATACTCATACTTTTCAAAATATTAAAAAAATCCACTGGACTTAGATGTTCCATCTTGATATGTATTCTATAAAGACTTATTTTATTATACTTAAACCAGCTCAGCCTTATTTTTCCTAGGGGTAAGTGATTTTATTGACATATTTCTTTCAACCCTTTGATGTTGGAGAAGATATATCACTTTTATTCTTGCTTCCAATAGATTTAGATTTATCTTTTCACCTACATTATTAAAAACAATATCTTTCTTTTGAGACAAATTAGGTGCAGATCTAGATTTCCTATTTAGGCCCTTCATTTCACCAGCATATGAAGATTCACCATTAACCTTAGTTGTATTAGTGAAATATTCATTACTTATATTACATTCTATACTTATCCTAGTAAATGTAGACCTTATATTAGTTTGAATATTGTTCCAACATTCCAATGCCTTATTCCCAAACTTCCAGCAACACCAACAATAGCCTATGAAGCTTCTTCTATTATTTTCTAGTGTAGTCTGTCCAGATTTCACATATTGTGAAACTTTTTGTTTTTGAGTGGAACCACCACTCTTATGGAAATTTCTTATAGAATATATCTTCATGTTTCTTTTCACATCCACCACTAATGTGGTGGTTTTATCAATACGTTTCATGATCCATACTTTCCTAGAGTATGGTTTGAAACTTGTAATATCAATTGAAACATAATTAGTATATAAAATATTTTTTAGGTTACGGTATACCCTATTTTTGGAGGATGTTACCATTTGATTAGAAAATGATCTCATGATCTTCTTAATGTCATGATTCTCAATTAATTCTTATGTGTCAGTGTATCGTTTCATATAAGTATGGGAAGTTTCATCTTGTGGTGATTCTAGATTTTTCAATATCACCTTTAGCTCTAAGAACTTCATGTTAAGGGAGTTATTCTCACCCTCAACTAATCTTATCTTGTATTACCAATCCTCATTCATCTTATTTATTTTTTATTTATTCATATTTATTGATTCTTGAAAATAATTTTCAAACTCCTTTAACTTATTAGTTTTATTCTCCAGTTGAGAAACTTTGAAAATGATAGAAACTTTGTGAAAATTTTCAAATTCATGGAAATATTATACAAATATAATCTCAAAAAATTATTTCTCATAATCACTTCCTTTCTATTCTTCAACAACTTATACATATATTTCATTGAAAATATAAATTTATTTCTTCCTTTTCTTTCACAATTTTTATGAGAGTGTGAGATATGACATACCTTTTAGCCAATGCCTCTTTCATAGCATTAGAATCTTCTTCTAGATATAATTAGTCATCTTAAAGACCCTTGATGCCTCTAAAAATAATTTTTACCAATTCTTTGGGGATGCTCTTCAGATGTTCTTCTAATACAGAATGAAGATAACTAAGTGACCCATCATCATCATAGCTTGACCAGACTTCGTCAGAAGAGTCATAATAAAAATAATTATTATAAAAAATATCACTTTTATTGTCTTTAGTTGGTGTTATCTTTGCCTTTAATATTAGATTATTCTTCAACATACTTGTTAGTCTCTTCTTTATATTCTTTTAAGTCTTGGATGAAATCTCAATTTAAGGTATATCACTCATTTCTAGTAAGATACACTTTATAATGACTCTCTTGTATCTTTAATGTTGACTTATACTTAGATACCACATGTAGTTCCCTAGGATGGGTTGACCATTGAGAGGGGAACTACTACAAAATAGGCCTTTAACAATGGTAAAAATGACCTTTATTAGTGATAGAGAAGTGCTGACTACCAGAGAAATATTAAAATCCCTATGATTTTATTATCTCTTATAAAAACACAGATAAAGGGGAATACTACAATGTGTTACAACATCACACTTCAACACTAGTGTAGTGTGCAGTAACAACACACTACAACACTAGAAACACCACTATAAATTAGTAAAATCAACTACCAATAGATAATTTAAATGAAATAAAATTTATAACAAAAATACAAGGAAAATAATGCTATATTATATAAATTTAAAACATTGGTTTATACAATTAAATATATACAAATTAGTATATACATTCAAAAACATCATTGTTTTTTTTTTGTATTTTGATCCTGACCCTGACTCATGTTATTACTGAATAAATAACCCCTACTCATGAAAAATAAAAAACCTATACAAGAAAAAATTATTATGTTAGTAATAATATAAAGAAATAAATTAATAGAAAGTGTTAATTTTAAAATAAAGTTTGAGTTATACCAGGAGCATTGTGAATTATATTGAGTTGTAGTTGATTATTGCATGTTACACTATTTATTGTGCATCTTCAATCATTATCTCTATGAACATTAAATAAATAATTATAATATAAAAATGAGAAGGAAATTAATTAAGTAATAGCAGATATAATGATGAGAAAACAATGTAGGCTCGTTTTCTCAACTTTGATGATGTGATGCATGTTTCAAACTAAAGTGACACATATATATTGTAAAGACACACTTGTAGTCATACTGGTCATATGAATCACACCATACATCATATTGAGGTGAAACTAATTTCTACACATCCTAAATGACTTATGGATCATTTTACTAAAGTATCAAAATAATACAAATGTGTTCGATCAGTTTTGAGTACGCCACTTATCTTTTTTACTAAAATGTGATTATAAACTTAAAACACACACTTTGAGTCATACCGATCACATCATCTGTCAGTTTTACATGAGACTGATTCCTACACATCAAGAATTAATTATGAATCATTTTCATAAATCATCAAGATAATATGAGAACATTTTCTTGGTTTTTAATAAGAGACACTTTTTGAGCTAAAATGTCAATTTTAAACTTATAACAGACCCTTTGACCCATACCAGACACATTGTGTATCACATTGAGGTGAGGATGATTCCAACATGTAAAAAATGTCTTATGAATCATTTTCCTAATGTATTAAAATAATCTGAATTACTTTTCTTGGTTTTGAGTATGTTGGTTTTCTTTTCTACTAAAATCAATGTTAATTTTAAATAAAAAGATGCACTTGGACAAATACTAGTCACACAGTGCATCATATTGAGGTGAGGTTGATTCCATGACCCAAATGACCTATGGACTATTTTAATAAATTATAAAAAATAATAATAAAAATTTTACTTAGTTTTGAGTACGTCACTTTTTTTTTACTAAAATGTCATTTTAATCTTGAAACATGCACTTTGAGTCATATTGATCACATCGTGGGTCAGTTTGATGTGAGACTAATTTATACACATCACAAATGGATTATGAATTTTTTTCCTAAATTATCAATACAACTTGAGTGAATTTTCTTGGTTTTTAGTGAGTGACACCTTTTAATCTAAAATATCAATTTTAAACTGATAACAGACACTTTGAGTCATACTGAGAAATTCATGTATCGAATTGATGTGAGAATAATTCCTATATGTCAGATATGAATTATAGATAATTTTACTAAATTATAAAAACAATATAAACACGTTTTCTCAGTTTTGAGTATGTTGGTTGTATTTTTTACTAAAATTAATATCAATTTTAAATAAAAAGACACACTTGGAGTCATACCAGTCACACTATGTGTCAGATTAAGGTGAGGATGATTCCTACCCATCCCAAATGAATTATGGACCATTTTAATAAATTATAAAAATAATCCAAATACTTTTTCTTAGTTTTGAGTATGTATCTTGTATTTTTTACTAAAATTCCATTTTAAACTAGAAACACGCACTTTGAGTCATACCGGTCACATCATGTGTTAGTTTTATGTGAGAATAATTCATACACATAAAAAATGAATTATGAATTTATTTACTAAATTATCAAGAAAACCTGAGCATGTTTTTTTTGTTTTCAGTGAGTGACACTTTTTGAACTAAAATATCAATTTTAAACTGATAATGAACACTTTGAGTCATACCAGACACATCATGTATTAGATTGAAGCATAGATAGTTCCTATACATCAAAAATGACTTACGGATAATTTTACTTAATTTTAAAAACAATATGAATGAATTTTCTTAGTTTTGAGTATGTCAGTTGTCTTTTTAACTAAAATTAGTGTCAATTTTAAATAAAAATATGCAATTGGAGTCATACCAGTCACACCATGTGTCATATTGATGTGAATATGATTCCTATATGTCCAAAATGAGTTATGGATCATTTTAATAAATCATAAAAACAATATGAATATGTTTTATTGATTTTGATTACGTCACTTGTATTTTTACTACAATGTCTTTTTAAACTGGAAATACACACTTTGAGTCATACCAATCACATAATGTATTAGTTTGACATGAGACTAATTCCTAAAAAGAACATACAAATTATAAATCATTTTAATAATTTATCTAGAAAATAAAATCACATTTTCTTAGTTTTCATTAGGTGACATATTTTGAATTAAAATGTTAATTTTAAACTAATAATAGTTACTTTGAGTCATACTAGGAACATCATGTATCATATTGAGGTGAGATTCATTTATAATCATAAAAAATGACTTATGGATCATTTTCCTAAAGTATAAAAATAATTTTAATGTGTTTTCCTAGTTTTGAGTATGTCATTTGTATTTTTTACTAAAATTAATGTCAATTTAAAATAAAAAGAAGCACTTAGAGTCATACTGATCACACCGTATGTCAGATTGTGGTGGGGCTTATTCCTATATGTCCCAAAGTCTCAAAAAAATCCCAACTTCCAATGTTACTAGGATTTATATTGTACTTATTTGTCAAACTACCAAGAATGAATATTGAGTTGATTTTCTTAGCCAAAAAAGGTTTTTTGGCTAAGAACATGGACTCAATATGCAGTGTTGGCGGTTTGAAAAAGAAATAAAATGGAATTTATAGTAAAATTAGTATAAAGGAACATGTTGTATCCTTTGTGGATTGTTGTAGATAGTTGAAAGAAAAATAATACTTCCTAAAATATCTATAAAATAACAAAATAAGCATTAGATAAAAATTATAAATAAATTAACTTAAAAATAATAGATAGATAAAATAAGGAAAAAATTAATTAAATAATTAATAGGAATCCTACTTTTCATGATGGATGTATACATTCTTAACCCATTTCCTTATTTTAATTATCTCAGTTGTAGTCTTGAATTCCAATCTCTCACAAGCATGAGAATATTTGAATAAACCAACCCAACTCAAACAAAAGAATCCACATATAATAAAATAATTATTATGTGAGTAATACTAAAAAGAAATAAATTAAACATAAATATAAAACAATAAATTAATTCTATACACAATTATTTTACTATGAAAACATCAAGATTACCTATATGATTGATCATAAGAAAAATCATTTCTCTTCCTACAAAGGTAGTGGAGGGAACTTGAAGGAAAGTGATAAATGCCAACATTGTAGGGGTGAAAAGGTTTTCCGGGAGAATAAGTCTGTGAAAGTTTTGGTATAGAAATACATGAAATATGGATAGAAATATTATAAAATAAAGAAGAATATGATTTCTTGAAATATCTGTGAAAAAAACTAAATAAGTATTAGATAAAAAATATAAGGAAATTAACTTACAAATAATAGATAAAATGATGAAAAAATTAATTAAATAAGTAGTAGGAATTAAATTTTTCATGATGGTTGCATACATTCTTGAACCATTTTCTTATTATCATTATCTTAGTTACAGACTTAATGTCTAATCACTCATGAGGATGAGAAGCTTTGAACAAACCACCCCAACTTAAACAAAAGAAATCACCTATATAAGAAAACAATTCTTATGTGAGTAATAATAAAAATAAATAAATAAAACATAACTATGAAATAATAAATTAATTATATAGACAATGATTTTACTTTGAAAACATCAAGATTACCTCTGTGATTGAGTAGAGGTAGTGTCATTTCTATTTCTATAAAGGTAGTAGAGGGAACTTGAAGGAAAGTGATAAATGAAAACACTATAGGGGTGAAAAGGTTTTGAGGGAGAATAATTCTATGGAAGTGTTGGAGTAAAAAGGCATGAAATATGGAAAAAATATTCTAAAATAAATGAACTCTACAAGGGATAATGAAAATTAAATTAATGTTTCATTATATAATTTTTTCAGTTAAATACATAAATTATATCATAACATTACCGTTATATCTTACCAAAGGGTTTCATTACTTATAATCTATTCTTCCATGAGATTAGTAACATCATCATGTGCATAATAAATTGTTTACATGGGTAGTAAAACATTTAATTTAGATTATGTTAATGTAGTAGAGAACATATAATATTATGAAGAAAAAACAGTTTAATAAAAAACACTTTTACCTTCTCATTGAGCTATCTTTATATTTTTTTAAAATGTTTTATATATTTTGATCCTCTATCAAGAACAAAAATCCCCTCTTTGTGGTCCCCTCTAATGTATAAGACATTGTATACACTAGGATTGGCATGAACTGATTATGATATCCTAATTAAAGGGTCATCCTTAATTGAATTTTCATATGATCTGACAGTTGTTTTAGTCACCATTAGGAAAATAGACCAATTATTGTTTTCTGGATCTGAGACATAAAATACTCACAATCATTGTGATTATATTATGAATAGATCATAGTTTTCTCCTTTTACACTAAAATTCACCTTCATGAATCCCATTTCATCAACTTTTACTGCACTATTATTGTCAACCCATTTGAAATGGAAAATCATCGATTGAAATATTTTATAATCCAACTCGCATATTTGTTCGATAATAAAAAAATATATCATATTTTCATAAGTTGGATTTCTATCCTTGGAACTAGATATGTGCATCACTTTCACTATAAGCGTAACAACACTATTTTTCATTGTACTATAGTCATTTTGTTCATTTTTATAGAATGCATAACCATTTATTAAAAAACTAGTGTAAGGTATAACATTTGAATTCAGTCCCCTTTCTATGCATCAAAGTAATTCACTAATTGGATACGTATTTTTAGATAACTCCTTATAAATTTGATCTCATAACCATCTTATAAAATGTTGATTTTGTGTATTTGATATCCATCCTTCATCCATTGATGGATTTAAATCTCTAAGAATTTATCTGTGGGATTCAATATATGGATCAACATATTCAATATTATGTAAAATTTGAATGTGTGATTGCTTACGATCTATCAAGGTAATTTTAAAAACATCTCTTTCAGAAATCCCTTCACCCATAAGGTGTCCGCTTTGATGAGACTTTGGGAGACCGATGGTGTCAACATCAGATAGGTAATTGGTACAAAATTCAACAAATTCTTCAAAAATATATCATTCCACAATATAAACTTCTACCTGACTTTGATTATTAACATACACTTTCAAAATCTTCATATATCATTCAATGGGGGTACGTCCATTGTTAATGGACAAGACCACATAGTTGAACCTCTCTAAATAAGTGAATCATTAGGCGGACCATTATATTAAGGAATGATAGTGTGAATAACATCTCTAATTAACATAATATTACTACAAACTCTTTATTCGTGATTTTAAACTTCATTTGGTCTATAATTTTACTACATATAGATTTGAAAAATAAGCAGATTCTGGTTAATGTGTGATGTAGATTTTTAGTAAGAATGCAATGGAAAGAAATAAATATAAAATCTTACATAAAAACATGATAGTCATGTAATTTTAGTCCCTGTAAATTAAAATTAGTCATTTAAATGAAATTCCTAATATTTTATGAATACCCCTTTGGAACTTTTAAACTATTAAGAAAAATGAAAAATTACAAGTTTTCCTATATAGATAGAGTATAAGCTGCTAAAGGAATAAATTTCCACCCTTTACCCTTCATTGGTGCCAACACTTCCCTTATCCCCATGTCAATCATTTCCAACATAGCCTTGATGCCATATTTATTTTTTTTTCTACAAAAAATTAGCAATGTGCCAATAACACTATTAAATAATTTTTTTACATGCATGAAATCACTAAAATATTTGATGTATAAAAAATTCCAATACAGTAATTTAAAGAAAACTGATATCTTCTTCCAACCTGATTGCATAAGTTTTTTTTGAGAATGTTTTATCTAAAAAATGAAAATATCTTTTACTTTATCGAACATTTGATCACCCGTTAGTGGAGACATTGTCATACCTTATTCGATATTCCCATTGAATATTGTTTTCTAGGATTTGTATTTATTTCATTGAGGTAAAAATTTGTGATATCCAAAAAACATAGTCTTTGAGTAATGTTTCAACTAAAATGAGTGTGTACATTCTTCACAATTAAGACACCCCAACATTCCTTTAATTCTATATCCTGATAAATTTCCATAAGTAGGAAAGTCATTTGTCATACCATACAACATGGACCTTCATCATCATCATCATATATTTAAAACAAGAAAGTCACAACCATGAAAAAACTAGAAACAAACTAGAGACAAACCACACAATAGTCCTAGGGGGGCCTAAAGTAATGAAGCCCAAGATTATCCCCTCTGATTAGATTAACCCCCTACGGTGTCAAGAAATGTATGCTTGGGAGACATGTGATATTGGGGACTTGATCCACCACTTCCATGGAAGCGAGATGATCTACCACTCAGTTACCTTCTATTCACTTATTTGAGCATCATACATTGTAACACCTGTATCCCACATCAATTTTAGATATTAGATCAATGGATATAAATAGAAATCAATATCATTACTAGGTTTATTTGGTCCATATATAAGCAGAGACAACATAATGTATTTACACTTCCTATATAACCATGTGAGTAAATTATAATTTACCAATATGATGGGCCATGTATTGTGATTACTTCTCTATACACCGAAAGGATTTATTCCATATATAGATAACATAATACGACCATTTCTTGGTTCATTTCCAAATTTAGGATACTCATAATCAATTTTATTCCATTGAGAAGAATATACTAGATGATGTAGGTTCCCACCCTTAATTTTTCATCTAAATTCCTTGTTAATTGTCTCACAGTTTCCTAATATCCATATAGTCTTCTAAACCATGGAGTGATAGGAAAGTACCATACAAATTTCAAAGGACTTCATGTTTTTTGTATCTATCTACACCACACTTATGGAATTTTATGAGCGATTCATGGTCCTTTATAAACAATATTTAATCATTTCTATAAGCATGTATTTTTTAGAGATTATTCCCATAGAATGTAGCATTCATTTAGCATCATATTTTTGATATGGTAGTTAATTTTATTCTACTAGAAGATCATTCAGGAGACTAAGTAGTGTTGTAAAGCTGGTGTCACTCCATACATTTCTAGATTTCAAATTATATAACTTCAATACAATTGATAATGTTGTATATTTAGTAAAAATGGAATACAATGGTCTCTTATCATAGCTATTTAACCTCTAAAAAAACTTTGTACAATAAAAAAGGTCATCTTCAATTTCCATTTTCATTTCTTCCATGTGATCTCCATTATCATTTAGATTGGTATTAATATATAATGATTCATAAACCATAGTATCATCCAAATTGGTGTGCACATTTAGTTTTTATCCACGTTTAGTCCATCACTTATAACATTGATCTATTCTCTGACAAATAAAATGTTCTTAAAAATATTATAGACTAATTTGTCTTGAATAAAAACTATGTAAACACGGACTTGAGAAGGATCATATGCATGAACAACTGTAAACTTGATGAACTATTTAACTCCATATTCATACACTTTTTTCAAATGAGTATCATGCATTTATTTACAATTCATATCCATCCTATTGGGTTCATAAAATATTTATTTTTACAATAAATAAATAAATACACATAAGATATTCATTATCATATGTGAAAGTTATAGGTAATTATAATAAGAGAAACCCAATACTTTATTGTTTCATATAATTTTAGTATGGTTTGAATAAAATGGGTAATTGACTTTAAGAAAATAATTACTCCACTATGGTAGGTGTTATCCTAGGAATTTATCAAAAGGTTACAGTTATAGACAAGTGTCAACCTCATCATCTTCATCTCCCAAACAGTTATTATTGCATTTTGTTATTTGATACTCATCCTCCATCTCTTGTGGACATGCACTTATGTTGCTTGAAATAATCTAACCAGTTGTCATCCATGGTATGGATACTTCTTAGAGTATTTCAAGCAACATAAAAGAGATGGGGGATGAGTATTAATAAACAAATTGAAATAATAACTATTTGGGAGATGAATTTGATGAGGATGAAAATTGTACTCCATTGTGTTCTCTAAAGGGGTAATTTCTCCCATTTATGAGAATTACACCATTGACACTATTTATTAACTCATGGCTTATTAAAGGTGAGATTTGGGGGGCCATACATGTTCTTGTGTTTGATTTAAGGGGTCTATATGGGGATATGTTATGATATATGAATCCTTAGGGCCTCTATTAATTCTATATTTATAAGAGAAATTCTACTTTTAATATTTTCAATCATCTAACTAGGATTAGTCCTACCTATATTAAAATGATCCATCAAGTCTTTATTAAATCAACAAAAAAAATGACAATATAATATTGAAAATTAAAGAGTAATAAGAAACCCAAATATGATTACCAATAATAATAAACTCTAATTTCATCAACTAGAAGATATAAAAATGTATTGATAAAAAATTTTAATAAACAAAGAGTTAATTAATATATATGGATGTTAATAGAATATTCTTAGGGGTGGAACTAATACATGTAGACCTAAAATGATGAATACATAAAAATATTTTATAATAATTATTCTAACATATATAAAATTTTATAACCTCCATTTTTTTTATCGGAACAAGTGATTTAACAACCTAAGTGATTATTACATTTAATATTAATGGTATATCAAATATCATTAATCTCTATAACTACCATGAATAAATATTTTCACCTTAATAACTGATATTTTATCGAATAAAGATACTTATAGACTCTGTAAATATTATAGGGTCCTTGAATATTACGCTTTATAACCATAATCATGAATAATAATATATAATAATAAAATGAAACATTATTCAAAAAAATAAATAAATCAATACATCAAAATAAAAAAACTAAAAAAGCAGTCACATTATAATGGAGAAATATTAAATGTGGAGTAAGACAAAAATAATATACATGAAAACAATTATAAATGAAGAAAATATAATCTTGGGAAATTCCAAAACAACCCGTGAGGTGACTATGGAAATAATCGGGTTGGAACCACCTATAAGCATGATGATTAGTTCCTATGTTTATAACATACTAGAGACCCACAACTAGCCGACCTTATTGGACTTTCATATAGACTTTGATATAAGTGGGTACCCATAAATTCTAATAAGGACTACATTGTAAATCTTTCATCCCCCACTAAGATGCATACGATCTAACTAATATAGAAAACTTATATATATGGTGATAAATTTTTATAAAAACTATTTCATGGTACCAATAAGGCCATAACACTTGATACTACTACTAATTTTCAACAAAAAACTTATTTCTTTAAATATTATTCAAAATCAAAAAGTGATAATCAAAGTAATTTTAAAAAGTTCCAAACATGCCTCAAAGTCATAATTTTAAAAAACACACATTAATAGTCTCTCTTGGAATGCATTTTTAAAACAAAGAAAAAAAAAGTATTGTCTGATTTATTGAATTAATCTTATCTATATTTCATATGACTATATACTTACATATATACATGATATAATGTGATCATATATATATATATATATATTTTAAAATGTATATATATATATATTTCAAAATGTATATATATGGATGTTCATATAGTATATCAAGAAAAAAACAAAGATATTGGACACTTAATATAAAATGAAAATCTTGATGTAACACCACTGAAGCTTCAAAATAGAAAAAACCCAAACAAACCGCACCTAAACTTCAATAAATCATTACATGAAATACATTTTGATTTATTAAATAAATACCATGGGTGGAATTTTAACAAATACTTTTTGTGAATTATTTCCATGGAAGGAAGTTCAAAATATTTAAACTTAATATGCTAGAAGGATAGAATCAGTGTGTGGAATTCTTAATATTCTACAAGGAAACAAGAAAAGACCTTAAAGGGTCAATAAAAACCCAAAATCATAGAAAATACCAATAAGAAATTCATTATAGAAGGGAAATCAATGATGTATAATGAATAACAAGAGATAATGAACAAAAAAATGAAAATAGATATCACCAAAAAAAATCAATGAGTGAGGAGGATAAAATAACATACCTTGGATTAATGTTTTGAATAATCTGATAGAAATTAGAGATATTTCCAAACCTGGTTTTTTGTTCACACCTTGGATTTATTCATCCCTTGGATTCGAGCCTTTGAATCATTCGAGCCTTGATTCAAGCCATGATTTGATCTTGGATTCGATGAGGAGGAGCCCCGACAGCAGGTGGATTCTATAGTAAGCTTCGGTTATCATGACTAGTTTGCAATTGATTAGGGTTATTTAAATAGATTGGGACACTTTTATTAGCACAATCAAAAAAGTGCTGATAAAGATATCTTTTATCAGTGCTAAATTAATAAGTGGTGGTATAATGTATCATTATGAGTGCTAAAGTTTTAGCGCTGATAAAGTTAGATTTTAACAGTTCTTTTTAACACTGATAGAGCTCTATCTTTATCAATAGTAAAAAAACATTGATAAATATGCCTTCTATCAACGCTTATTACCTAAGTACTAATAAAGGATTTATAATTATAATTATAAATATATTTTTTGTAAGTATATTTATAATAATTATATATATATATATAATAAATACATATAAATATAAATATTTTAAATATATTAATTATAATTTTATAATTATTTATATATATAATTATTTACTTATTATTCTATAAATACTTTAAAAAATAATATTTATATATTTATATAATTATATATATATATATTTAATAAATAAATATAAATATAAATATAGTAAATATATTAATTATTTAAATAAATTTATTATAATTTTTTAATTATTTAAATATATATAATTATTTATTTATAATTATATAAATATTATTTATTTATTTATTATTATAAATATATAAATTTCTAAATATAGTAAATATAAATTTATAAATATATTTATTTATAAACATTGATTTACAAATATATTTTTAACATTATTAATGAGCATTTAATCTTAAGTTCATACATGTTAAAAATTAGTGAAATTGAATAATTAAAAATGAGTACATTTTAATAATATTGAAAAAATGTAAAACTTTTATTAATTAAATATAAATTATTAAAAAATATGTTTATATATTGAATATATATTTAAAATATTAAAAAATAGTAAATAAACAAATATATATAAATAAATAATAAAAAATGATTAAATTCCCCAAAAAATAAAAAATAAAAAATAAAAAAGACTAAAAATGAATTAATACCTAACTATAAAAAAATTAAAAATAAATAAATAAAATTTTGTGATTAAAGACATGATATATAAATTGTATCATGTTATAATGAAATTCTAAAATGAATACTAAAATTTGAATAAATTACATAAATATTAGGTGTGTGTGTTTTTTATAAGATTTCATTAATTACGTAAATATTTGTGTGTATGTGTTGTATATAAAAATGCATTAATTTAGTATATATTTGAAATCAATATAACACACTTTTGATATATATGTTAAATTAAAAAATAAAATGACATTCAATTATGTCCATTACTTGATGCAATTAGTCAGTATTTTTAATTTATATTAATTTTTAATTATAAACCATTATTCACTAATAGATGAATTATTTAATACAAAGAATAATTTTTTATATAAATCATATATTTATATACATATTCATATATATATCTATATTTAATATATACTATTTATTAATATTATCAACAATTATTTAATTAATAAAATATTTAATATTTTTCTGAATTTACTTATTTTTAATTTTTATGTGTTTAATTATTTCCTTTTACATATATCTATATATTTAATATATACTATTTATTAGTATTTATAATTTATATATAGTATTTTAAATTTATTCATTTTTATCAATAATTATTTAATTAATATATTTTTTAATATTCTTATTAATAAAATCATTTTTATTTATTTAATTTTTTGTTTTTATTTGGGATCTTTATTAGCACTGAAAAAGCACTTATGAAGGATCTCTTTATCAATGTTAAAAATAAAGGTCTAATAAAGGGTACCCTTTATGAGCGTTAAAAATAAAGCGCTTATAAAGGGTACCTTTTATCAGCTCTAAAGAAAAGCACTGATAAAGGTTATCCTTTATCAGTGCAAAAAAATCACTGATAAAGGGTAGCGTTTATCAGTGCTAATTTTTTTTTATCAAAGGTACCCTTTATTATCATTTTTTCTAGCACTGATAAAGGTCAGCACTGTTAAAATCCTGTTTTGTAGTTGTGTGTGTGTGTGTGTGGGGGGGGGTGAATCAGTGGTTAATTTTTTTACAAATTAATTAATTTTAATTTAACCTCTTGAAATTGTTAATGTTCTAAATCCACTTAGTGAAATCTCAAAGTCTCAATTCGTATATATAAATAGTAAGAGAGGGCACACCACACTCTATTTACAAGGTCTGATACAAATACCTACTCCTTTCCATGTTGGTTATTACCCCCCAACATGAAGTCTACACTATAATCTTACACAAATTATAATGGTTTAGGAAGTAAATTTTTATACACAGTAGTAGTTGTTCCTCTATTTGATCATAGTTATACCCCTATCAATCCAACTCTTCTTCCTCTGTTGGTTATACCCCCAACCATGTTCTTCTATTCAAGATTCTTCAGAATTTGGTTATACCCCCTAGTCACAAGCTTCTTTCTATCTTTTGTCTCGATCCAATATCGGAAAATCTCTTGTTATTCCTCCATGAGTTTTCGAGACCACACTTTATCATGTACACTTCAAGTAATTTAGCAGCTTGTTGGTCTTGCTCAAATATCTCTGATCAACTATGTCTGATTAGTTTCCTCAGTGTAACAATGCTCAGAAAATTCTTCCTTCTATTGATGAAGTCCCAACCTCAATCAATTATGTGCAAGTGGTGTATACAATTCTTCCAGCATTATTTTATGAAAGAATAATACTTTCACAATGTCAACTCACTTCTTGATTTCTCAATCATCATGCATGTGTGATACACTACATGGCATTATCAACCAAAATCCTTATCACTTGTAATTTATTAGTTTTTTATTTGATGTTATATTAAAGTTTATTCTTTTTGGGTTGTTCAAAAATATTTATTCATGTATGCATGAGCATGCAAGGGCTGTATAGAATATATTACATGAACTGTTTATCTCTCCTTTCTTCATGTGACCTAGAAAGGTGGATCACAGGTTCTGAATAATATTCACATAAGGGCTTTGCATGAACAAGTTGTAACGTCCCAACCTAGCTTACCATTAAACCGGTTGCCAGACCGATGGGTCACATGGCCTCAAGTGCATATCCCCACACACTAGAGGCATATAAATAGTAGAAATGGTATCGGGAGGTGATAGTGGGGAGACTATACCCGCATATCATAGTAGCACAACGATGGAATCAGAATAAATAGCAGATAACATCGGATGCAGTAAATAGCAATGAAAAAGCAGTAGAAGATAGATTTTATATAACTAAAAAAGTGTCCACCACTGGTTTATACAATGAATGGATGATGTATGATACATAATCTAAAGTAGTAAACAATACAACATGCATTACATTATAGTATAAAAATAAAGAAAAGACTGCAATGCCCCACGAGTGATCTTCATGAGCATCCCAAGCTTTAGCTCAGTTCTTTTCTTCTAACTCCTAGGTACAAGAAATACAACAATCAACCTAGATCCTAAAAATATAAGGTCTACTCAGGAACAAAGGGTACCCGAGCAAGGTGTGAGATTTAAATCTCAGTAGGCTAACACCCATAGTGTCTAGCCCAAACTAGACAGTGTAATATAAATTAAATAGTGTGAAGGTATATAGAATAATAAAAAATGGAATAAATAAACATCACCCATCTAGGTTCTTATGGGACACCTGATGGCTATACCTGCTTAGGCCCTTGGCTGGTGTCTAAATATGTAACCAATTCATTAATTTATTATTACCAGTTTATAATTAAGTAACATTTTTCAATAATACAGGTTCCAAGATGTAACAAGGTAACATGTGATGATATTTAATAATGAAGTTCCAAGGTAACGATAAAGGCAACATAGAACTCAAGGGTCACCAACTCAGTAATAAATATAGCATAAATAAGGGTAATAATGTGATACAAGGAGTATAGTCCAAGGAATTCCACAATAACATTCCCACTGAGTCCAAGGAGTTCATCTAAGGTAAAATGGGGATAAACAATGACTGGGCCTGATAGGATTTAACCATGGAACCTACTTGTCAATACTGGATTCAAGGAGTGAATCCAATGCATCTTTTAGAGGGGTAAGAGTGTAATACAAGGAGAATCATCCAAGTAATTCCACTATAATATGCCTACTGATTCCAAGGAGTTCATCGAATGTGAAATGGGGCTAAGAAATGACTAGGCCCGATGGGATTTAACCATGGCACCTACTTTTTTGTACTGAATCCAAGGAGTGCATCTAATACATCCTATAGTTATACATGAGGGATCCTATAGTGTCATATTGGGAATCCAATATTAGACAAGGATAGGTTTCTAGGTGGGTATTAAACTAATAAAGCTATACCCTTGAATTTAGAATAGGGTCCTCGGGTGCTCAAGGCATTCCCCCAGGAATATAAGGTGAGCTCGAGTCATCCCACTCCTATTTTGATAATAAAGTCATATATAATTCATAAGGTTCAATCCATTACCTTTCATTAGTGAAATAAGGATAATTAGGCATGAAACCATTTAATTAAGTCAAAAGTAATCAATAAGTCCATTTGGTTCAATCCTTTTTACTTTCATTTGTTTGACAAAGACAAGTAACACACAACCATTTAATTAAAACCATGTGAGTCAAGTTCAATTAATAAGGTTCACTCTACTGCCTTCCATGAACATGAAATGGTGTGCTAAAAACAAGTAACCAAACATTTCTTTACATTTAATAAGGCTAAGTCATATACTTAATTATTCTTTCCTTAATATCATTTGAATGAATTACATACATTTAGGAACTTACTTCAGGTGGGTCAAGTGGAATTGATAAGGCACAAGCTATTCAGAATTTCCTGATTAAATAGTCAATTAATGTAAAGAGGCTTACCATTAGTGTGGTCAAGCATGAGCACACCTGAACGATGGATCAAACGTGTAAACATTATAACGACCCAATTATGGCATATCACCCTACATGGGGTGTTGGGATTTGTGGACGTAACCACCAACAACCAATCACATTTATGGAAAGATCATAAAGAAATATCAGTACAAAAACCCTACAAAACATAAAAGTATAATCACTACTTTTTAGCTTGAAGACTGCACACCTCCATTGGAGGGGTTTTATTATAATATCATGATATTTCTGATCACACAAATAATTTATTAAATTTAACATTTAAATCATGGAATATACTAAATTCACATTTAAGAGGTATTTAATGTAAATTCTTTATTGAATTAATTAAAATCCAATGGAAGTAAAGTAAGAAATTAATTAATGAATTAATAAAATTTGAGGGATTGGAAAGAGACCCTACTTCAGGGTGGAACCAATTTAATACTCATCACTTGATAGATTTGGCGGCGACCACTCGGAACCTCCCAACACTCACACACACAAACATTATATATATATATATACATCCTTAACCTAATGCACACATTCCCCTCACCATGATGGAATACGTACATGGAATATTTATATATACCTATGTATGTGCGCGTGGACCTTCGAGATTGATCAAAACTACCTAAAACAAATTCTAGGCATCCTAAATCATCAAAGGACCCAAAATAATATATGTGAAACCAAATAGAGGGTATAAATATTTACCTCAGATGGTTATGGTGAACTGAGAGGACCCAAACCACTTTGTCTTCAATGGTGGTTGTCGAAACCTACATGAATGGGTCTCTAGAGACCCTTTGCACAACATAAAACCAAGAGAAAACTGAAAATTGGATCACCCATTTGACCTAGGGTTTGGATGAACCTCATTGAATGAAGTAAGACCCAAAAATAATCCAATAAATGGAGAGGAAAGGGAATATAGGACCATACCTCAACTTATCAATGGAGAAACACTAATAAATCGGTGAAAAATTGAAGAATGTGGGAGATTCAGAGGGGGGGGGGGGGGGTCACACTCCTAAGGGGTTCGACTAGGGGGGTCACACTGTGAGGGTTTGAGGGGGAGGATAGGTGAGTTTAGTTTAGTTTTTTATTTTATTTTATTTAATTTTTTAAAATATACCCAACCGCATGGTTTGACCTGCACCTTTTTCCAAACCACGTGTAAACCATGTAGAGAGAGGGGTCTGGATAGGTTGGCCTGCACTTTGGTCCTACACATAGGCTACTAGTTCATATGGTAGGTGGGAAATAAGTTTAAGTATGAAGGAGTCCAAGCCTTAGTAAGGTCAATCATAGTAAGGTTGAAGAACCTACTCCTCATATGATTAGCCCTATCTCCAACTAGCAGGAGGCACCCACCCTTCAAAAGCTCCAAGCCATGTATCATAGTGCCCATTTTGGTAGTATTAACAAAAGAGGCCATTGGGTCCACTGATCCCCCCTGTCCACGGGTCTTACAATCAATACAGATAGATCTTTCAATATGGGGGTTCATCATAGAGGTGGGGTCATCCATGATTCCCTGGCTCGGTCTTACTGGCGTTTTTTGTTCGCCTGGGTCACAGTTCCTCCCTTTAGGTAGAATCAAAGGTGCTGCTTCATGGGCTTATGTTATGTCGTCAGAAGAAGATTGATCTATCAGAGGCTGAAACTGATTCAATGCTTCTTCATAACACCCTGTACGACATTGCTTCCAATCCTTGTTCTATTCACTAAATCATCAGATAGTACCAGAGCATGCTTAGAAATAATATCAAAGTGGTTCATTCATGGTGTGAGGGTAACCAAGTCATGGATTACCTTGCATCTCTTTTTGTTCCTGGTCTTGATCCTATTTTATTTCACAATTTTCATTGCCTAACACCATAGGGGGTCAATCTGGTTAGGGGGGATGCCCTTGGTATTCATTATTTCAAGCCTCCTTAGGTCCTTCCTATATTTGGATACTTTGGGTGCTTGAAATTATTTTGTCTTGTTTAATTCAAATTTATGTTGATGATGATGCAGTGTACAGTAGAAGGATAATACCTCTAAAAGCACACAGTGCGGGTTAGGTTCTTGGTTTAGAAAACCATTTATAGGCCATGCGCACTACCACTACCCCCTTTGAACAAAGCCACACGGTTTCCTATAGTGGTCGTAATGGTTTTAGAAAAATAGTGCGCCCTCTGAAGGTCCTTCAAAAAGTTGATTCTTGGGTTCGACAATCCTAAAGCTCCTCAAGACACCTGGGAAAATTAATAGATCTTCACCCAAGTCCAAAAAAATATGTTAAAGCATTCCAACTCACAGTATTGAGTTCTAAATCTTGGTTTTAAATTCAACCCATCCAGTAAAAAACAAGTTCAAAATTCTCTTGGAATTTTGTCCAATTAAAAAACATAGAACTCTACAATATCCCCATATTATAACTTATCATCCTTTAGAATTATTCAAGAAACAACTAAAACATTACCCGACCTACTATGGTCATGAATTCTTGTTCTAATTGTCGTGTTGTGTTTTCTATGCCCAACACACTGTTAACCATTACTTAAGCCATCATAGCCTGATCCAACACTATCTTTGCAACTGAAACACCAAAACTGATCTTAAAGAAGCCCGTTATGATAGATACATGATCAAATCATCATCTCGATAAACCTCCAACTGATGGTGCTCCCCACCATAGGTCTTAACTTAAAAAAGGGACCAATTACAAGACATGATACCTCCATTGTTGTAATTTCCATACAAATAACTCCTCTAAGTGTCCTAATGATTCTCCTGGAATGATTTCATTGAAAATAAATAATTTAATCCTGATTGACATAATATAAACTGATCACACAATCTTTCTCAAAAGAAACTGCCAACATTAAAACCACACTCTTCTTAACCTATAAATGTGCTTTAAAATGGTTACTTATGACTGTAAAAATTGAACTAAAATAAGAGAGGAGTCGAGATACTTGGTTGAATTATCTCAAAGTTTCTAGACTTAGATGACTTCACATTTCCAACTAAACCACAATGAATTCCTCAAATGCATCTTGAATTTACAATGATCACATTCAACAAAGCCCATACCTGACTCCTGACGATGCTTCATAGGTCAAACCATCACTTGAACATTTAGAATGGAGTCTTTAGGAACTATTTCATGGTAGTTTACACTCCATATTACAGGTGAGATGTCGGTAAAAAGACAAAACATCCACATTAGATCAATTACTGAGCCCAAAGTGGCAACTAACCTACGACTAAGTCAAAAGAAATAGCTGGAGTCTATGATTCCGAACAAGGATTTCCAACATGGGAACCCAAGAATCACTCCAAACTTACCAAGCCTTGATAATAACCACATGTCATCATGTAACACTGATAAATACCACCCAAAATTATCAAGATCTTTTAAAGATTTAGTGTGGTGTAAGACCAACACTCTCTTAGTGCATCTAGGATAAAGTCCAGATAGGGTACATGCTCATCACTTAGCAGAATACACTAAGAGGGTTGAAATGATTTCTAGTAAAACACACCCAATTACTTGAAAAAAAATAGTCGAACCACAACTGGTCAACTTCAAGGAAGAGGCCCGACTTCACCTGCCGATACACCAACATTTAATCGAACACATGAATTTACTAACCAAGGAATTATGTGATCTCTTTGGATTTAACCAAAAAAGTCCTCCAAGACCAATAGTGTTTTCCCGAGGTTGTATACATAGAAAACCAGTTCAAAGTCATTATACTGAGTAATCACTGACATTCAAAAAACCAAATAGCTCTAAGGGATTTTACGAATATGCGACCATTTTTAATGGTCCTATTGGATTGTGTTCCTTCTACTTGGAACTCACACATTTACCATAACCTACATGACACTCCCCATCTTAAGAGTGTCCCAATCGTTAAAAGACAAGAAGAAAAACTAGATGCTCACAAGCATGGTAATACAAAAACACCTTAATTGTATGTGTGTCACTCCTCCAAGCCACACTCACGTATGTCAAAGCATAATATGAAAGCCAAACCAATGAGACCAACATGTCAAAACAACAAAGTCTTTAGAAATTCCATCCAAAGCATTTGGACGAACTTGATTCTTTATCACTCAGGTCACTCTACTTGGAGATGACTTGAGACCATACTCAACACCATAAGAGATTTATTTTAGAGTTTAATTGCCTCATACGACCATTAACCTAGAATAAACCATGACCATTCATCTATTACAATGAATAAGGAAGGATCAAACAACCTACAAAGCATCTAACCATGCCCAAGGAATGTCTAACCTACTGAAAATGAGCATCAATCACTGCTCATGACCATAACAAGGCCAAAGAAACCATGAACACCCATCTAAACAAGGGTTTCATTGGAAACTAAAAGTCATACTAGGGACAATGACACCTGAATGACAACAAACATAAAAAATCTTACATCACTAGCAAGGAATTTAAATTATAATGGCACTACCTACCATAGGCTAGCCCCATACAAAGCACAAACAACAACCTTAACACTAGGTCACATAAAAAAAATTCAATAGGCTCAAAAACCAACAATATAAGCCATTTTTAAAAGTAAAATAATTCCTATGGAAAGAACTCATGATTCTATTCCAAGGAAACTCAAACTGAAACTTTAAATTCCCTTACACGAGGGTTTGAATAGAGTACATCGACTATGAGTTCTATTTTCAAGGCCATTACATTTATTCACATTTTAAATATTCAACGATTTAAAATATTTAATATATACATCAAATAAAAATAGGAAATTATATCAAAATTCATTTTCTATATTAAATATTCATAGACATCCTATATTTATTAGGAAATTGAACAAAAAAAATTCATTTTTAATAGTTACAATGACCTAAAAGAGTCCCATTTTAACCAAACTAGGTTCAACAAAATGAAACTCAATATCAGTTGTTAAGTCATTAACATTTCAAACACCCATATCAGGTCATATCATAAGTTACATGTCCCAACTAACCTACTTGGGTCCAGTTTCACATTTTGGAAGGTAACCAATTTCATTTTAGATCAAAATTAAATATCCCTTTACATTTATATCCATTTCACAATACATCATGCCATTACTTTAATATGGGTTGCCATTTTCCAATTCATGAAGCTCCCATACACCTCATGGATTTAAAATTTCCTCCCATTAATTGAAATCAAACTCAATTCATAATTTAACATAAACACATACAACGGTTCAGTTATATGGGTGGATATCTACCAACCAATAAATCACCCATAAACTTTATAGTTTTTCATTTGACTCCCATTTACTAACCAATTTACCTTTTTATTTAAATTTAAACAGCCTTTTACAATGGTTCAAATACAAAGGTTACCTTTTGCTAGCAATAAGGCACCCATACACCTTACAACTGAAAAATGGACCCTGTCATAGTCACAAACATTTAATTTAACAAAAGCAACCAATTATAGATCAAAGAAATCTCTCATGTCACTATAAGAAGCTAACATAGAGCAACATGATGAAATCATAGAAGCATGAAATTTTAATCATAGAAGAATGATATAAAAACCAGTAAATACTAAAGGCATGATAATGAATTATCTAAATAGGTATAAATCTATGGATGTAATAACTATCAAGGAATGCAATCAAAAATATAAATTGTCCAACTTATATAAATACATGACATGGAATATACATGGCATGTGAATTTACAATATGCCTTGTATTATGCATGAAATGAGACTTCCTTGCCGGACTAGTACAAGGGTAAAATACCATAAAACCATAAACCAATAAGTAGAAGAAATTACACAAGTCACTCAAGGTGAAATCATATCAACTATAACATCAAACAACATGAAAAAAATTCCCAGCCATGGACACTTGGTCATTTCCCATACGAGGGGCGATCAATCCTAAGAATAAATATTAACCAAGCATAAAAAAATTCCTAGTCTTCTATATACCAATCAAAAATAGTAATATGAAGGAAAAAATTCCTTCTGATACCACATTGTAATGTCCCAACCCATCTTACCATCAAACCAGTAGTCAGATCAGTGGGTCACATGGCCTTAGGTGTGTCTCCCCATACTCTAGAGGCTGCCAACTAGCAGTGAGGGTATTAGGAGGTGATAGTGGAGATACTATATCCTCATATCAGAGTTTCACAATGGTGGAATCAGAATAATTAGTAGATAATAATGAAGTAAGTAAATAACAATGACAAAGCAGTGGAAGACATATTTTATATAACTAAAAAAAGTGACCAACACCAGTTTTTACAATGAATGGATGATGGATGATATATAATCTAAAGTAGTAAACAATACAACATGATTTACATCACAGTAAAAAAAATAAATAAAATATAGAAAATACCCACAAGAAATCTCCATGAGCATACTGATATTTAGCTCAATCCTTTACTCCTAACTCCCAAGTATAAGGAATAAAATAATCAACCTAGATCCTATAAATATAAGGTCTACTTGGGTACCAAGGGTACTTGAGAAGGGTGTTAGATATAAATATCAGTATAATGGAACCCACAGTGTCTATTAAAAACCATGAAGTGTAATTTAAATTAAACAGTGTTCAAGTATACAGAATAATAACAAATAAAAAAAATAAACATCACCTATCCAGGTTCCTATGGGACACTTGATGACTATACCTGATTCATCCCTAGGATGGTGTCTGAACATATAACCAGTTCATTAATTGATTATAATTGATTTATAATTAAGTCACATGTTCAAAATAATGAAGGTTACAAGATGTAACAAGGAAACCTATGATGATATTTAATAATGATGTTCCAAGGTAATGACCAAGGCAATATGGACCTCAAGGGTTTCCAACTCAGTAATAAATATAGCCTAGCTAAGTGTAAGAGTGTAATCCAATTATCATAGTCCAAGTAATTCAACAATAATATTCTCACTATGTCTAAGGAGTTAATCCAAGGTAAAACGAGTCTAAGCAATGACTGGGCCCAATGGGATTTAACCATGGAACCTACTTGTCAATGATGAATCCTAGGAGTGTATCCAAGGAATATTATATAGGGGTAAGAGTGTAATACAAGGAGAATCATCCAAGTAATTCCAAAATATGATGTCTAACAATTCCAAGGAGTTCATCCAAAGTAAAATGGGGCTAAGTAATGACTAGGCCCGATGAGATTTAACTATGGAACCTACTTGTCAGTGCTGGATCCAAGGAGTGTATCCAAGGAATCTTGTAGTTATACATAATGGATCCTACAATGTCATACTGGGCATCCAAGGTTACAAAAGGATCGGGTTCTAGGTGGTTCTCAACCGAAGAAATCCATATCCTTGAATTCAGAATGGGGTCCTCGAGTGCTCAAGTAATTCCCCTAGGAATCTAAGGTGAGTTCAAGTCAGGCCACTCCTCTTTTGATAACAATGTCATATATAAGTCAAAAGTTTCAATTCATTACCTTTAATTAGTGTGACAAGGCTAATTGGTCATGCACCAATTTAATAAAGTTATAAGTAATCAAAAAAATTATTTGGTTAAAACCTTGGATTTCATTAGTTTAATAAGGCAAAGTAGCATGAAACCATTTAGTTAAAACCATATGAGTCAAGTTGAATTAAAAATGTTCACTCTGGTGCCATCCATGAACATGGAAATTTGTACTACAGATGTTCAACCAAAAATTCCTTTACATTTAATAAGGCCAAGTCATATAATTAAGTATTCTTGACATAATATCATTTGAATGAATTACTTACATTTAGGTACATACCTTAGGGGGGTCAAGTGGAATTAACAAGGAAAAAGCTATTCACAATTTCATGATTAAATGGAAAATTAATGTAAAGATGATTACCATTAGTGTGGTCAATCATGAGTGCACTAGAATAATGTCTTAAAAGTGTCATAATTCTAAATACCCAATTATGGAATATCACCCTACATGGGGTGTTGGGACTTGTTGATGTAACCACCACCAAAAATCACATTTATGGAAAGATCATAAGGAAATATTAGTAAAAAAATCCAAGAAATAATAATATTCTAATCACTAATTTTTAGCTTAAAGACAATGCACCTCCATTAGATTGGTTTTATTATAAAATCATGATATTTTGTATCACAAAAATCATTTATTACATTTAACATTTAAATCATGTAACATACTAAATTCATGTTTAAGAGTAATGTAATCTAAAGACTTCACTGTATTAATTAAAATCCAAAGGAAGTGCAGTAAGAAATTAATTAATGCATAAATAAAATTTGAGGGTTCAGAAAGGGACCCTACCTCTGGGTGGAACTAATTTAATACTCAACACTTGATAGATTTTGGTGGAGACCACTCGAAACTGCCCCACACTGACACTCACATACATTCATATATATATATATATATATATATATATATATATCCTTAACCCAATGCACATATTCCCCACGCCATGATGGATTATGTATTCAGAAGAGATATATATATATATACACACACACATAACTATCTATGTGAGCATGTAACTTAGAGATTGATCAAAACTCCCTAAAAAAAATGCTAGACATCCTAAATCATCAATGTACCCAAAATAATAAAGGTGAATCCAAAAAGTGGGTATAAACTTTTACCTCGAATGGAGGTGGAAAACCAAAACAACCCAAACCGCTTCTCCTTCAATCACGGATGTCAGAACCTGCACGAAGGGGTCCCAAAAGACCCTTCACATAGCATACAACCAAGATAAAACCAAAAATTAGATCACCCATTTGACCTAGGGTTCAACCGAACCTCTGTGAGCGATGAAAACCCAAAAATCAACCAAGAAATGGAGAGGAAAAGAAATATAGGACCATACCTAGACTGATCAATGGAGAAACACAAAGATATCAGTGTAAAAGTTTAAGAATGAGGGATACATAGAGAAGGGGGGTCGTAAGCCTAAGGGGTTCAGCTAAGGGTGTCACGTCATGCAGGTATGAGGGGGAGGATAAGTGATTGTAATTTAGGTTTTTATTTTATTTATTTTAATTTAATTCCTTAAAACAAACCTAACCACAAGTTTTTCTAAACCTTATGGTGTATATTGTGAGTATACTACCTCCAAAAGAACACCGTTCAGGCTAGTCACACTGTTTAGAAAACCGTGCATATATTGTGCATACTGCCATTCCCCCCTTTGAACAAAGCCGCATGGTTTCTTGTAGTGGGTCGCACAGTTTCAGACAAACTGTGCACCCTTTGTAGGTCCTTCAAAAAGATTATTTTTAGGTTTAGTGCTCCTAAAACTCCTCGAGACACCTGAGAAACTTAACATACATTCAACCAAGTCCAAAAAACAACATGTTAAAGCATTCCGACTTGTGGTATTGAGTTCTAAATCTTGGTTTTAAATTTTACATGTCTAGTAAATGAAAAAGTTCAAAATCCCTTGTATTTTTTTGGTTCAAAAGCACAAAACTCTACACAAGTCACATGAACCCTTATGTCCTTTACATGACACCGATGGTCATTGTATGTATTATTCTTACATTGTGTAAAGATATCACACAATATCTCATGGTCCTTTGTATAAGGGATTCATGTGACCAAATCAGTATCTATGGGTTCTCAAACAACTTTACATATGCAATAGGTGATTTTCATAATGGATTCACATGACCAAGGAACAATCCATGGGTTCCTTAGAATGACAAGATTTGTCTGTGGGATCCTTCATGTGACAAGAGGCATTTTTAAAGATTTCTTCTCAAACTTGTTTGTGTAAGTATGAGGTTATTCATGAGATATCCTTCATGTGATTGGATAACACAAACTCTTCTACTTTGGGTTAATGAATCATGATGAATTCTTAAGTTCTTCATGTGATCAAGTCACACACATACTTTGTTTTTTGGAGAAAAGAGAGCTCTATATGAAGTCTAAAACATCAATCACCCTCACACCCTACAACTATTTATATAGAAATATTTCCACCACTATCTAGGATAAAAGTTTCATTTCCTATAAAATTGGTGATTGAAGGATGATTTAAAATTCTCAAAGATCTTAGGATCTCATGGAATTCCAAATATTTTGGATTATTCATACAACACTGGAATGATCACATGATCACATGATCACTTCTCATGATCACTCCATTGATAATGTGACACCTCTGTTGATTGTCAGTTGTTCATATGAAGACTTATCACAATGCCAAAAATATTTTTAGTAGGTCTTTATATAATGTTTTTTGTTCTCACAAGGGCTTGATGATTGTTTCCCTTATGCCATGTGATCCATAAAACATCACATGATGGAATTATGTGACTACTTCTCGTGATCATCATGGTTATTTGAGTAATCATCATGCATGAAAGACAAAAGTTTCATGCATGTCTTTAGTTTAACTGTGGTTGTATTCATTAATCAATATGATCATAGGGAATGAATAGACATAAACTATCACACACCTGAATGGAAATGCTGATTTTATCAATATCACACATATAATCCTTGATAACTGAAGGATGAAGACAGAAAACAGATGGTGGAGATCATTGGGATCATAAAAATCTCATTCTATCCATATGATTTAAGGGAGGATAAATAGTACCCCACATTACCACGTCCCACATAAATTGTACAAATAGTTGGGTACTTATTAATAAATGATTTTTTTGCTACTAGTTTGAGATGGAGGTGGGGGATTAACACCTCTATACACAATGCACCCATGCCTCATGGGTTGCACCACACCCGTGCTGCCCCACTGAATCCTTGACCCATGTTCTCTCACCCGAGTACTCTTGTGATTCTATACACCAACCCACCATGCCTCCTATGTGCACTCTGATTGACACCCCTGCCTCTATGGATTACCATGCACGAGATGGCTCCCATGTGGGATTGTTTTCTATTTATGGTTGATCTGGCCTCCTTGGGTTTCATGGTTGGCCCCATTTTTTTTATATAAGGCATATTATAAACTATTTAGAATATATTGTAATTATATATTATATTATCAATACAATTATCATCAAATACCAAACCAAAAGACTCAATCTTCTTCAAATATTATTCATGCAATATATATATATTAATATATTTATCATGGAATTCATAATTCCCCTTCCTGAAATTACTTTTATTTTCCCTATAAAACTTTAAACCATCATAAAATAATTATTTAATTATATAGAATTCTTATTATTATTCTTATAGTAAATAGTTTCATCAATGACCCAAGTCTTGGAACTTAATAACACTTCAGAAATCATCAGAGTTATGAAGGATAATTGTCCAAGCATGACATCCAACGTCACGACTCATCCTTGGGACCCGTGCCTTGACTACCCCAAGCCCACCTTCCATAGGTCAGGGGCTGGCGACTAGCACCAAAGGCATAAATCCTGACAAAAAGGGGAAGGCATTGCCTTTATAAAGTAAACAAACACCACAGAGTAAGCCATCAGAAGTAAACACTAAGTAAAACTGGGTACAATAGTAAGTGCGGAAAGTAAATGTGCAAGAATACAAACCCAAACTGAAAGTAAAGTACAACTGGAAAGAAAGTACAACAACTGAAAGTAAAGTAGCAACGTCGAGCCCTCCACTGGAAGTCCCACCTGAAGGGTGGGTACAGATAGCCTCCTCAGCTCCTCGGGTCCAACCGTCCACTCCGTGTACATCCCGCCCAGTGGTCCACCTCCAGGTACCGACCTACTCCACAAACCTCAACCACGATCAACGCTGTCCATCATCTGCATCCAACACAACGTAGTGCGGGCATAGCCTGTGCAGCGGTGAGTATACGCTACCAAGTAGGGACCCCGAGACCCCCGAAGGTCTCCCAGAATCCACAAAGGATAATCCAAAAAGAAAAGATACAATCACGAAATAACATCCAACACTACCTAGGTATATGCGTATACATATACCTAAGTCATCAATTCCAGTTTGGCTCCAACATCCGAGCCCAAGTTTGATCACATCCACACAGGATAGTACAACCCAATCCACACAGGAAAGCATAACACAATCCACATAGGAAAGCAAGTCAATCATATCGAAGATATTGATTGAAATTTAGGACTCAGCTCACACAGGTATACTTCTTCGTAAGGTGATAGAGATGATCAGATGTAGCCACTGATTCATCTAAGATGAGACCCATGTAGGATACTAAACTAGCTAAGCTGTCAGACCCACGTAGGATACAAGTCCAACTACTCTGTCGGACCTACGTAGGATACCATAACAGAGGTCAAATACTTCTGGACCCACGTAGGATACAAGAACAGTAATACTTCCGGACCCACCTAGGATACAAGAACAGTAGTCCTCGCTGTCGAACCCACGGAGGATTTCAGTACGGTCTTCATCGCTACCAAACCCACAGAGGATTTTAGTGCAGTCATCATCACTGCCAAACCCACGGAGGATTTTAGTGCAGTCGTCATCGTCATCGCATTCGCAGCCAACTCTAGGGTTCCCGAACACAACATGCTTGTTTCCAGGAGGGTCCACTCCACAAGCCAAGGGGGGTCGATACATCAACTGACACATAGTCCGGAGTTGATGTATCCCAAAGTTTCTTCTCGACATAGGGAACTCAACACAACAGATGACGCATCAATCGAACGCCCAGTTTGAGAGTTATTGGCTTTTTCGTTCCAAGGGCCCGATTGATTTTAAAGTCAAAACCAACCCAACCATACTCAAAATGCATCAAAACCTCGATCGGAGTAAGACAAAAGGTCCGTATCACTAATAAGAATCCAACAAAGTCAACGACACGTCAATCAGATGTCCAGAGCTCAAGTTATAAGCATTTCTGCTCTGAGGCCCCGGTTGGTTTCGTGTTCAAACCAACACGACTGTACCCAAAGTTCTCCGAAACCTTGAGTGTAATATACCTAAACGACCATCTCGATCCAAGGATTGTATCTCAACTGACGGTGCATCGATCGGAGGCCCGTAGCCCAAGTTACAGGCATTATAACAAACTGTCCGGTTTTTAGGGGGTTTTGGGCCCGGACCGACCCGGCCCAAGACCCCCTGGGTCGGACCGGGTCGACCCGGGTCCGGGTCTGACCCAACTGGGTGCGGCCAGGCCCAGCCGGCATGGCCTGGCCTGGCCCGGCCTGTGCGGCCCGGCCCTACCGGCGCGGCCCGGCCCGGCTTGTGCGGCCCGGCCTGCGCGGCCCGGCCCAGCCTGGGCGGCCTGGCCCGGACTGGGTGGCCCGGCCTGACCTGGGCGGCCCGGCACTACCTGGGTGGCCCGGCCCGGCCTGGGCGGCCGGTTGTCCTAGCTCAGGCATGGTCGCGTAGCCAGACAGCTCGGCTCGGCCGAACTATCACGGAAAGGGGGGGGGGGCACTGCCCCCCTTTTTTGAAATGGCGGCCCCACGTGGGGGGCCGCTACTTTGGACAGCCGAGGATTAAGACCCCCAACCTTCTTCGATCGGCCGACCCAGCTGGCCAGCCGTGCTGCCGCCGCGGGACCCCGAGGTCCCGCCCCTCCGATGCGCCGGTGGCCGGAACCACCGGCCACCACTCCCTACTCTGCCGCGGCGTGACGGCGCCACGACCCTCCGTCGCGGCCCTTCTCCAGCCACGGTGTCTTCGTGGTTCTCCGGTGCGGCGCGATGGCACCGCGGCTTCGTTTGGCCTCAACGGCATGGTGCGACGGCGCCGCGCATCTTCGCTCGTTCCTCTTGCTTCCGCGCGGTGTCATTGCACCATGCTGCCTTTGCTCGTGCTGCAACAAGTACAACATCAAAGGGGGAGGAGGGTCGACCATGTTCGTGCGGTCCGACCTCCTCCCATTGTTACGATAACAGGCGACCCAATATAAAAGTCGATGAACGACAAAGAAACACAAACTAAAATTAACCCCTACCTCTCAAAGTAATTCGCGGTTGACAAGCGCCACAAAATATGGCGTCGCGAGGTGTGGTTCCGTAGACATCGACGGAGTGCGTCTAAGGAGATGTCGTCTTCTCTTTTTCACAGAGAGAAGAAGATGATTGCGAGTCATTGGAGAACTCCTGCGTCGGTGTCTCTTCCCTTGCCGCAGAGGAGAAAGGGAATGGAGATACCAGAGCCGTTGAGCCGTTCTTCGATGAAGAGATGACGTTCTTCATGGAAGGATTGAAGTTCTTCCCAAGAGAAAAGAGTTCTATCTCCCCAATCTCCCCACATAACAACTTACCCCTCCAAAATAAAATAAGGCTTATCTTATTTTATTACATCAAGCCAAGCATTTCAATTTTTAAAATTCAAACACATAACTCACTTAATTAATTAAGTGTGTTGGCATGATGAAAGAGGAGAGAGGGGGAGGTGAGTGGTCTCACATTAAAGGGGAGTTAACAAAAACAAGGGGAAGTTATGGAGTTAAGGAATGTGAAAAGGTGGGGGATAGTGTGGGCCCCACCTCCCTCATAACCACACATGGGATGTTGGGTGGTCATGGGCCCCACCAACAACTTCCCATGAGAGAGTTTAACTTCCATGGATAAAATAAAATTGTTCACAATTTTATTTTACTTATTAATTAATCCACATTTTTTTACAACTCCTCCCAAGAAAACGCACCTTCGGTAAAAGTCCTCTTAAGAAATTACCGGTGCTGCGGTTCCATCGGTGCCCTCAGATTTCAATTCCAAGCACTGGTTCAAAAGTTAGGAAATCCCGCTCGTTCGTTCATTGAACGTACCCGAGATAAACTTAGGAAATTGATTCCGGGACCACCGGGCCTTGGAATCAGGTGCTCTCAGAAACTGTGTACTCATAAATCCCAAATAAATTAAGAAAAAAATTTCCTTGAAATTTACGGGTCTTTACATTACTCCCACCTCAGGGATTTATATACATGTAAATATACATCATAAACTAGGGGAACAAATGTGGGTACTGTGCAAGCATCTGAGCCTCCCGCTCCTAAGTGCTCGCCTGGAGGTTCCCGTGCTGCCATCTGATGCACACTATAGGAATCGACCACCCACGTAGGACCCGCTCCTGTCGATCCTCGATCTCCACTGGGACCTCCGCAAAAGTCACCCCATCATCAATGTCCAGCTCCACATGGTCGATGATATGCATCGGGTCGTGCACGTATCTCCTCAGCTGTGATACGTGGAAGATGTCATGAACCCGGTGCAACTGAGGTGGTAGAGCCAGGCGATAAGCAACCTCACCTGTCCTGTTGAGAATATGAAAGGGTCCGATGAAGCGCGGAAATTACTTGCCGCCCTTGCCAAATATCCATAATCCACATCGAGGTGAGACCCACAAGAAGACGTGGTCGCCATCCTAGAACTCTAGTGGTCTCCGCCTCCTATCAGCATAAGACTTCTGCCGGCTCTGAGCTATCCTCATCCGTGCCTGGATGACCTGGAGCTTCTCTGTCGTGGCCTGGACCATCTCCGGTCTCACAAGTGCTGACTCCCCGGGGTCTGTCCAACACATAGGTGATCTGCAAGGTCGGTCATACAATGCCTCATATGGTGCTGTCCCGATGGTGGAGTGGTAGCTGTTGTTATACACAAACTCCACCTAGGGTAGGTGGTCCTCCCAGCTGCGACCAAAGTCGAGGACACATGCACGGAGCATGTCCTCGAGAGTCTGAATGGTCCTCTCCATCTGACCATCTGTCTGTGGGTGAAAGGCGGTGCTCATACGTAGCTGTGTCACGAAGGCCTCCTGCAACCCCTTCCAAAGTCGGGAAGTAAAGCGAGCATCTCGATCAGAGATGATAGATGATGGTACACCATGAAGCCGTAAAATCTCCTGAACGTAGAGACGTCTCAAACTCTCTACTGAGCTTTTCTCTCTGATGGGTAAGAAGTGGGCCGACTTGGTGAGTCGGTCGACAATCACCCAAATGGAGTCGTGACCTCTGAAAGTACGTGGAATTATAGTCAAGAAATCCATAGATATCCCATCCCACTTCCACTCCGGGACCTCCAAGGGCTGTACCAAGCCTGCTGGTACTTGGTGCTCCGCCTTCACCTGCTGGCAGGTGAGGCATCAAGAAACAAACTCTACCACAACCTTCTTCATACCCGACCACCAGTGATGACGTCTGAGATCCTGGTACATCCTCGCCACTCCTAGATGTACCGCTAAAGGGGAAGTGTAAAACTCCCTCAGAACCTCCTCCCGAAAAGCAGATGGTACCATGGTATGTCCTCTGAAAAGGACATTGTGCTCTCCTCCTATAGAGAATCCATCAGGTGCCTATCCTGAGGATATCTGTGCACGCTGCGTCTCACAGTCAAAGTCCCCACGCTGTGCCTCTCTGACCCACTGTAGTAGTGGAGGAGTGACTGTGAGTGACTGAAGAAAGGCTGCTCCATCTCTATCCACGAAGGATATCTACAAAGCGGCTAGCTGCTCCTTCACCTCTCCAAGTAGTTGAATGACCGTCCTCCTATTGAGAGCATCAGCTACTATGTTCTCCTTTCCAGGAGTATAGACTATCTCAAAGTCATAGTTATGGAGGAATTCGAGCCATCCCCATTGTCTCAGGTTCAGGTCCTTATGCGAGAAGATATACCTGAGACTCTGGTGGTTAGAGTAGACTGTAAAGCACTCGCCCATCAGATAGTGTTGCCACATCTTTAGAGCGAAGACCACTGCTTCTAACTACAGGTCATGGGTAGCGTAGTTCTGCTCATGCTACCTCAACTGTCGAGATCCATAGGCGATCACCGCCCACTCCTGCATCAGGACACATCCGAGTCCGGTCCCTGATGCATCGCAGTAGACTACGTACCCTACTCCCTCCTCCAGTAGCCTCAAGATAGGTGCGCAGGTCAATCTTTGTCTCATCTCCTGGAAGCTCTACTGACATCTATCTGACCACATGAAGGGTTTCCCCTTCTTCTTCAAAGCTGAAAGTGGTTCCGAAACTCTAGAAAAGTCTGGAACAAACCTCCGATAGTACCCAGCTAGCCCCAAGATACTCCGCACCTCCGTCACGCTCCTGGGTGGATCCCAATCTAGCACTGCCTCGATCTTCGAAGGGTCCACCACAACTCCTGCCTCAGAGATGACGTGTCCCAAGAAGTGGACCTCATATAACCAGAACTGACACTTCGAGAGATTACCATAAAGCTGGTGCTCTCGGAGTGTGTCCAGTACAACCCGCAAGTGGTAGGCCTGCTCCTCCTCAGTGGTCGAGTATATCAAAATGTCATCGATGAAGACCGCGAAAAATCAATCGAGGTATGGCTGAAAGACCCTGTTAATGAGACCCATGAACACTACTGGAGCATTGGTTACACCGAAAGGCATAACCAAGAACTCATAGTGTCCATACCGACATCTGAAGTCCGTCTTCTTTAAGTCCTCATCCTGACCTCTGAGTTGATGATAGCCTGATCTGAGGTCTATCTTCAAGAACCACCGTGCTCCCTTGAGATGATCAAAGAGGTCTTCAATCCTTGGTATAAGATACTTGTTCCTCACGGTCACCTGGTTCAGGCGACGATAGTTGACACACAGTCACAAGCTCCCGTCCTCCTTCTTGGCGAACAAAATTGGGGAAGCCCAGGGTGAAACATTGGGTCAGATGAATCCATTTCCCTGCAAGTCCTCCATCTGTACCCGTAGCTCTAGAAGCTAAGTGGGGGCCATCCAATATGCTGGAGTGGATATCGGGGTTGTCCCGGGGTATAGGTCAATATAAAAGTCTACCTCTCTGCGAGGAGGTAGTCCTGGAACGTCATCAGGGAAAACGTCTGCATACTGATCCACCACTGCAGGAAAACTAGGACTCTGCACGTCAAATGATCCTAGGATGAGGCTAGCCAACTGATGAGTGATCGGATGTACTCTCCTCTGTGTGAGTCCATCTTGCACTGATAAGGTTCCCTTCTTTCCGGTGAAGGTGAACTTGCTCCCATCGGTGCGAACACATCGCACCTTACGCCTAATACAGTCAATCTGTGTATGGAATATAGATAACCAATCCATGCCCAAGATGATGTCGTAAGGCCTTAACGCCGCTACAAGAAGATCCCAACCGAATCTCTCGCCTCTTAGAGTAATCTCACACTACCAGCACCAGTGTGTAATAGTCGAGTCTTCTCCCGTAGGAGTCTCTAGCCGTAAGGATCGATCCAATGGCTCCGTCGGAATCTCCGAGCTCCGAACAAGGGCATCGGAAATGAAAGAATGACTCACTCCTGTGTCTATAAGAACTACAGCAAGGGTGGAGTAGACACAGATAGTACCTCGAAGCATCTCTGGCACGCTGTGGTCGTAGGCCTCCGCTGCCTGAAGCTGAGCCTCTCTCTGCCCGCCAGCTCCCTGTGGTCGGGGTGGACCTCCGGGTGGTGGTGGTGGTAAAGCCTCAAAGCGTCGGCCACCACCTGATGCTCGGCCATCTCCTCTACCTTGTCCACCTGATCCCTAAAAACCGCCAAGGTCAACCCTCTGCCTCTTCTTGGGTGGCCCCTCAACCGTCTGCTACTCCTCTGCACGGCGGGTTGGGCAGTCACGAGCCATGTGGCCCTGCCCACCGCATGCGTAGCACTATCTACTCCTTGGAAGGCTGGCTTTGTACCGGGTGCCCTGCACCTATGAGCCAATGTCCTGAGGTCGTCTTCCTGATGGTCTGGTCTGCCTAGACCCCTGTGACGTCCGTCGACTGCCAGCTACAGACGAATCTGCTACGTGCCACCCTGCGGTAGGTCTCGCTGCTGGTGTAGGCTCAACAAGAAATCTCTCTATGAGAAGGGATCACTCCAGTACTCCTACCTGCATCAGAATGCTGAGGGAGATCATCGATGCCCTGATCTCATGCCTCAGTACCTGCTTGAAGGTCCGGGACCGGAAGAATGGGTCCCGTACCATGTCCATCGAATAATGTGAGAGATTGGTAAATCTCACCGAGTACTGGGCTACCGTCATACTGCCCTGCCGCAGCTGTAGTAGCTCCTGAATGCGCACTGCACGGAGGGTGGCTGGGATGAACTCTGAGTAGAAGAGGCTCTCAAAGTCCGTCCAGAGAAGAGATGCCTCGTCGTGCACCTGGAGCATCAAACTCCACCATCTGCCTGCTGTCGCGTGCAGGAGGCTTGCTATAAGGATCACCATGAGGTTAGCTGGTGTCCCCACTAGCTTGAAAACTCGAACTACAGCCTCCAGCCAATCCTCGGCTGCCTAAGGGTCCGTATCCCTGCGGAACCAAGGTGGTCTCTGACGCTGAAACTCGTGCAGTGCACTAAGGCGACGTGCACTCTCAGTGGCTGGGGCTGGTGGCATCGGTGGCTTGGCGGGTAGTGGTACCACCGGTGCCTCTGCTGAAAAAGGGCCCTACATCGAGGCCTCGTCGCTCGGTGGGCTGTCATCTCACACAAAGCTCGGAACCCTAGTTGGCTTCCGTCATGGGGCCATCCTAAAAAGAAACAGGTGTGACACGGTCAAAACATTATACCTGTTGAGCTGACACAAAGTAATCACAAAGAAAACTTTTGAAACACACATGCAATCAATGTTTTCGTGCATTGAGTCGGAAATCAGAAGTCAGGGTCCTGGTGTATGGATACGTCGGCCACCACACCAACAATGGACTCCCTGGACTGATAACCACACTCAATACACTTAACACTATTGCTTCACATAGAATAAAGACCAGAGTCCTGAGTTCTGCGGTAGAACTGAACTCCTCTGATACAAATTTGTCACGACCCGTCCTCGGGACCCGTGCCGTGACTACCCCAAGCCCGCCTTCCATAGGCCAGGGGCTGGCGACTAGAACCAAAGGCGTAAATCCCAACAAAAAGGGGAAGGCATTGCCTTTATAAATTAAACAAACACCACAGAGTAAGCTAGCAGAAGTAAACACTAAGTAAAACTGGGTACAATAGTAAGTGCGGAAAGTAAATGGGCCAGAATACAAACCCAAACTGAAAGTAAAGTACAACTGGAAAGAAAGTACAACAACTGAAAGTAAAGCAACAACGTCGAGCCATCCACTGGAAGTCCCACATGAAGGGTGGGTACAGATAGCCTCCTCAGCTCCTCAGGTCCAGCCGTCCGCTCCGTGTACATCCCGCCCAGTGGTCCACCTCCAGGTATCGACCTACTCCACAAGCCTCAACCACGATCAGCACTGTCTATCATCTGCATCCAACACAATGTAGTGCAGACATATCCCGTGCAGGGGTGAGTATATGATACTCATTAGGGACCCCAAGACCCCCGAAGGTCTCCCAAAATCCACAAAGTATAATCCAAAAAGGAAAGATAAAATCACGAAATAACATCCAACACTACTTAGGTATATGCCCATACATATACCTAAGTCATCAATTCCAGTTAGACTCCAACATCCGAGCCCAAGTTCGATCACGTCCACACAAGATAGTACAACCCAATCCACATAGGAAATCACAACACAATCCACATAGGAAAGCAAGTCAATCATATCGAAGATATTGATTTAAAGTCAAGACTCAGCTCACACAGGTATACTTCTTCGTAAGGTGATAGAGATGATCAGATTTAGCCACTAATTCATCTAATATGTGACCCATGTAGGATACTAAACTAGCTAAGCTGTCAGACCCACATAGGATACAAGTCTAGCTACTCTGTCGGACCCACGTAGGATACTACAACAGAGGTCAAATACTGCCTGACCCACGTAGGATACAAGAACAGTAATACTGCCAGAACCACGTAGGATACAAGAACATTAGTCATCGCCGTCGAACCCATGAAGGATTTACACACGGTCTTCATCGCTGCCGAAACCATGAAGGATTTCAGTGCAGTCGTCGTCGCTGCCGAACCCATGGAGGATTTCAGTGCAGTCGTCATCGTCGTCGCAGTCGCAGCCAGCTCTAGGGTTCCCACACACAACATGCTCATTTCCGGGAGGGTCCGGTCCACGAGCCAAGGGGTTCGATACATCAACTGACACGTAGTCTGGAGTTGATGTATCCCAAAGTTCCGTCTCGACATAGAGAACTCAACACGACAGATGGTGCGTTAATCGGACGCCCGGTCTGAGAGTTATTGGCTTTTTTGTTCCAGGGGCTTGGTTGGTTTATAAGTTAAAACCATACCGAACGTACTCCAACTACATCCAAACCTCGAGCGGAGTAAGCCAAAAGGTCTGTATCACTAAGAGGAATCCAAAAAAGTCGACGACACGTCAATCGGACGTCCGGAGATCAAGTTATAAGCGTTTCCGCTCTGAGGGCCCGGTTGGTTTCATGTTCGAACCAACCTGGACATACCCAAAGTTCTCCTAAACCTTGAGTGTAATATACCAAAATGACCTTCTCGATCCAAGTATCTCATCGCAATTGATGGTGCATCGATCAGAGGCCTGTAGCCCAAGTTACGAGAATTATAACGAACTCTCTGGTTTTCAGGGGGGTTTGGGCCCGGACCGACCCGACCCAAGACCCCCTGGGTCGGCTCGAATCGGGTCGACCCAACCTGGGTCTGGGTGAGGACCAACAGGGCGTGTCCCGGCCCGGCCGGTGCGGCCTAGCCCGTCCCGGCCTGGGCAGCCGGTTGTCCTGGCGCGGGCGCGGCCGCGTGGCCAGACAGCTCGGCTCGGCCGAGCTGTCGCGGAATGGGGGGGGGGGGGGGAGGTGCTGCCCCCCTGTTTGAAACGGGGGCTCCACGTGGGGGGCCGCTCCTTTGGCCAGCCATGGGTTACGACCCCTGACCTTCTTCGATCGGCTGGCCGGCCGTGCTGCCGCCGCGGGACCTCGAGGTCCCGCCCCTCCGACGCGCCGACGGCCGGTGGTTCCGGACGCCGCTCCCTGCTCCGCCGCGGCCTTGGTCCGACCGGCGCAGCGCGACGGCACCACGCCCCTCCTCCACGGCCCCGCTTCAGCCACGGTGTCTTCATGGTTCTCTGGCCTAGCGTGACGGTGCCGCGACTTCGTTTGGCCTCAAAGGCACGGAGTGACGGCGCCGCGCATCTTCGCCCATTCCTCTTGCTTCCGCATGGTTCCGTTGCACCGTGCTGCCTTTTCTCATGCCACAACAAATACAACATCAAAGGGGGAGGAGGGTCGGCCGTGTTCGTGCGGTCCGACCTCCTCCTGTTGTTACGATAACAGGCGGCCCAAAATAAAAGTTGATGAACGGTAAAGAAACACTAACAAAAATTAACCCCTAACTCTCAAAGTAATTCACGGTTGACAAGCACTGCAAAATATGGCGTCGCGAGGCATGGTTCTGTAGAAGTTGATGGAGAGCATCTAAGGAGACGCCGTCGTCTCTTTATCACGGAGAGAATAAGATGATTGCGCATCATTGGAGAAATCCCATGTTGGTGTCTCTTCCCTTGTCGCGGAGGAGAAAGGGAATGGAGATACCAGAGTCGTTGAGTCGTTCTTCGATGAAGAGATGACTTTATTCGCGGAAGGATTGAAGTTCTTCCCAAGAGAAAAGAGTTCTATCTATCCAATCTCCAGACACAACAACTAACCCCTCCAAAATAAAATAAGACTTATCTTATTTTATTACATCAAGCCAAGCATTTCAATTTTTAAAATTCAAACACATAACTCACTTAATTAATTAAGTGTGTTGGCATGATTAAAGAGGAGAGAGGGGGAGGTGAGTGGTCTCACATTAAAGGGGATTTAACAAAAACAAGGGGAAGTTATGGAGTTAAGGAATGTGAAAAGGTGGGGGATCGTGTGGGTCCCACCTCCCTCATAACCACACATGGGAAGTTGGGTGGTTGTGGGCCCCACCAACAACTTCCCATGAGAGAGTTTAACTTCCATGGATAAAATAAAATTGTTCACAATTTCATTTTACTTATTAATTAATCCACATTTTTTTACAACTCCTCCCAAGAAAACACACTTTCGATAAAAGTCCTCTTAAGCAATTACCGGCATTGCAGTTCCATTGGTGCCCTCAGATTTCAATTCCAAGCACCAGTTCAAAAGTTAGGAAATCCCACTCGTTCGTTCACTGAACATACCCGAGCTAAACTTCGGAAATTGATTCCGGGCACACCGGGCCTCGGAATCAGGTGCCATCAGAAACTGCATACTCGTAAAATCCCAAAGAAATTAAGAAAAAAATTTCCTTGAAATTTACGGGTCTTTACATCCAAAGCCATAAAGTGAATCCATAACAATTCTCCAAGCATCACCACTTCTTACCAATAACTCACCAAATACATATTGAAACATCATTGATAAAAGATGAAACATCGGGCCCAATAATCACCCCTTTGTATTTTTTTGTCAATATATCTTCTCATATTTAAAAGTCAATATGTGTGCTAAAAATCTACCCCCTTGTCATAAATCAAATGAAAATGTTAAGTAGGTGTATTCTCATCTCATTTTTCTTCAGAAAACATGTTCTTATCCATTATATGAAAATTTATTGATCTCTTATAAGAGTGGAATGATTTCACATGGTTCTCTTAGAAAAGAGATTTTAGTTAATTAACTCTAAGTCTACATGGGATAACCTTGTATAAAAATCAATAGAGACACAACCAAGGTTGTCTATGCTGGCTATTAACAACCATGCATGTAAAATTATACTCATAAATTCTAAATTCTCATTTAAGGGGCTGTAAGTAATCAAATTATATCAATGAAATGATAAATCCTGCACAAAATTCAACAAACACATCATAAAGTTCAGGTGAAAAGAAATAAATCTCCATTTTTATCATCTTTTCACCATATAATAATCCCACCTTAATTAATATGATTAATAAAATTAAGAGCGAGGGATGAATGTCTGATCCATACCTCATCTCCCATTTTTATAAAGTTATTTAGAAGTTCCACATTCACTATGTAGTGAAGATTTAATAGATTTGACTAATGAATTCTCCCCCTCAAGGGATGCATACATATTTTTCAATTCCTTGAATTTTAGTATTAAAATATATATATATAGGGGAATAAGGAGGGACCATTTTTGTTCATCAGGAGTAACATTCAAGATAAGAACTACCACTCAACCTGGACTATTCTTTTCTCCCAGTATCATCCAACTTATCATCAAATTTTTGTGGAATAACTTTTTCCACCTTAGTTTTTATATCCACTTGCTTTTATTTATATTTAATAAGTTTTTCATCTTCCTCTAATTTCTTATCCAATTTTAGTTGACTTGTAAAAACAACTATGCATTCTTTTCTGACATTCTATGTATTTTTAGAATCTCCACAAGAATTACTAATATTTTTTTTATTGAATCTTTATACCATTATCAATATATAGAATATAACCTGGTAGCCTTGTCATGAATTTCTTGTATTTGTGATCCTTTTTCTTATATCTCCCAAAAACTCTTTATAAAAATTCACATCTATTCTAAATTGTAAGCTTGGGAAAATTTTGGTCACAAAATTATTTCTATGAGAAAAGTTTCTCATTTATTCACCATGAATTCCCCTTTATTTGAGCATGTTTCCTGAAAATGAGATGTTATAACAGCAATAGTAGGCTTTGTGCCCATAATTATCACAGTATCAGTAAAATCCACTGGACATAGATGTTCCATCCTGATATGTATTCTATCCAGACACCTGTTGTCACTATAATTCAACAACAAAGCATTCCTTTTCCTAGGGGAAGTGATTTTATTGACATATTTCTTTCTAACTTTGATATAGAAGAGTATATCTCACTTTTATTCTTGGACTAACCAGATTTATATTTATGATCATCACCTACAATATTAGAAATAATAGATTTCTTTTGAGATATATTGGGTAAAAATCTAACTTTCCTGTTTAGACTCTTTATTTCAACAACATTTTAAGATTCACCTTTAACCTTAGTTGTCTTAGTAAAATCTTCATTAATTTTATTTTATTATTATATCATCATCCTAAAATTAGGCCTTTTATTATTTGGAATATTGTTAAAAAATTCTAATGTTTTATGGCCAAACTTCCAGCAACACCAATAATAACCTATGAATCTTATCCTCCTCTTTTCTGGTGTAGTCTGTCTAGATTTCATAGATTGTGAAACTTTATATTTTTGAGTATAACCACCACTATTTTGTAAATTTATTATAGAATAGTTCTTCATGTTTCATTTCACATCCACCATTTATGTGGTGGGTTTATCAATATTTTTCACCATCCATACTTTCCCATAGTTTGGTTTGAAACCTACACCATAACTTAAAATATAATTAGTACATATTATAGTTTATGGATTATGAGATAACTTATTATTAGAGAATGTTTCCAATTGTTGAGATAATGGTCTCATGCTATTATTAGAGACATGATTTTCAATGCAAGATTCTATGGTAGTTTCTCTTTTTATAGAAATATTTGAAGTTACAGCTTGTGGTGATTCTTGATATTTCAGTCTCACCTCTAGATCTAATCACTTCATGTTAAAGGTGTTCCTATCATCCTCAAATGATCATATATTTTCTTCCAAATCCTCCTTCAGATTCTTTATTTGGTCTTTATGCATGTTTCTTAATTCTTGTAAACAATTATCAAGCTCCTTTAACCTATTAGACCTATCCTCCAATTGATAAATTTTGAAAACCATAGAAACATTGTGAAAATTTTCAAATGTGTGGAAACAAATACAATCTCAAAGAATTATTTCTCATAAACACTTCCTTGAAATTATTCAATAGCTTCAATAGGTCTTTCATTTCCAAGAGAAAATTTTCCTTAATTTTCATTCATAATTTTTGTGAGAGTGTTGGATATTATAAACCTTTTATCCAATTTATCTTCCATAGAATTATCCTCTTATTCCAGTTGTAGTTTTTTATATCGAAGACCCTTGATGCGTCCAACAATAAATTTTATAACATCTATGTAGATGTTATTTAGATTTTATTTGAATACATAATGAAGACCTCTAAGTGATCCATCATCATAACAACTTGACTAGGCTTTGTAAAAATAATCATAATCAAAAGAATTATTAAAACATATACAACTTTTATCATCTTTAGTTGGTGGTGTCTTTTCCTTTTCTGTAAGATTATTCTTTATCTATATTTCTGGTCTCTTATTTCTAATCTAACGAGTCTTTGAATAAATCTAAATTTTAGGTAGCTCACTAATGTATTATAATCTTCACTTCATAAAGACTCGCTTGGATATTTATGGGTGACCTATCCTCTAATACCACTTGTAGTTCCATAGGACGGATTAACCACTAGGGGGGGGGGGGGGTGAACCAGTGGTTTATTTTTTTAAATAATTTCTTTTGAATTCAACCTCTTAAACCTTTTAAGGTTCTCAATCCACTTAGTGATTGTTTCCGACGCTTTCGACAGGGCGCTCACATCCATCTGCGGAGGAGGACACACTTCTTGTATCTCCACATTCCCGCTTTCCAAAGGCGGGCGACATCTGCTCCTTATTTAGGGACGTCTGCTCCTTGATCGAAACTGGGATGATGGGATGTCGGTTCTTACTTATGTGGATTACTCCTCAGAACTTGTCACCTAATCCGGGTATCCCTCATAGATTTAATACGTAGTTCATGAAACTCTTCCCAGTTCCATGTTTCCATGGATTCCGGTTAATTACACTGCTTCTGTGAGGACATTCCAAAGGGTCCGGTCAGGGCAGCAACCTTCAGTCGGGGGAGTAGTCACGTCGAGGCATTAGTAGCGTGTCTGTATGCTGGGGAACTGGCGTGTCTGTCTTTTGTCCCCTGTCATGGGGCTTCTCGAGGGCGTGGAAACTAGAGGAATCCCACATCAAGTGCGGGGAATTATATGCCATAGGCATATATCTGAGGTTTTCCTTAGCTTCCTATGTTTAACATAAGGTATGCCACAGGTTTAACGTCCAGAAGAGACGGTAACGCCAAGGGCGTGCCATCCGAGGTTTTCCTCAGGCATCTCATGTTTATCACGAGGTAGGTCGTAAGTTTAACGTCCAGCGGATACAGGTCGGCCTGATCAAAACACTCACTAGAGTGAATCAAATTGACGAATTTCCCTTGAAGAGATGCCGATATCGAGGCCAACCCATGGGTGACTTCCTGAATGTTGTGAAGAGGAGTGGAATGACATGATCTTGCCGGGATATGATGGTCTGGGTGATAATCAGGGTGCATGATGGGTAGGTGGGTGAATCAGAGGGGGATTGAGATGGGACTATCGCAAGGGGCGATAGTGAAGTTACGCTTGAGCCTCGAAGAGACCTCCTACGTATCCCTGTGGCAGGTAATCAAAGTCTGCGTAGTTCGGGATGATGCCGGCGAGCCGACGTGAAGGTGGACCTTAGTCCAATGGGCATCATCAGTGAACCGACGTGAATGGGGTTGGGACGACTGGGTGATGGGCTTGAACCTTATGGAGGCTTTCTACATACCATGCCTTGACATGGATCAAAGACCACGTAGTTCAGATGATGTGTCGGCGAACCAATGCGAGTGAGGACCTTGGTCCGGATGGTGTGGGGCTTACACACTAGGCTGCCCAGGTGCTGGTGACCTGATGTGAAAAAGGTCGGAGTGACCAACAGGTGGTGGGATTGAACCTTTGGGAGGCTTCCTACATACCATGCCTTGACATAGATCAAAGACCTCATAGTTCAAAGGGGATTCGTCGGCGAACTGATGTGAAGGTGAAACCGGGGTTCCAATGAGTATCGTCAACGAACCGACATGAAGGTGGACCTTGGTCCGATGGTGGTGGGATTGATCCTCAGGAAGGCTTCCTACGTACCATGCCTTGACATGGATCAAAGTCCTCATAGTTCGGGTTAGTCACAACGGCTTACTGTCAGACTGGAATGCAGTTTAACGTCATGCTGAATGAGAAGAAAAGTGGGCTTGGACCTCTGGGAGGATTCCTACGTACCATGCCTTGAAATGGATCAAAGACCTCATAGTTCAAAGGGTTTGGTCTATGAACTGACATGAAAGTAGACCCAAGGGTCCACTATTAATGGGCTTTAACCTAGTGAGGCTTCCTACGTACTATGCCTTGACATGGATCAAAGTCCTCGTAGTTCGGGATTGTCACTACGGCTTGCCGTCAGACTGGAATGCAGTTTAACATCATGTTGGATGAGGGTAGAACTCGACATGAATAAATGACGGGTGGGATTGAACCTCGTGGAGGCTTCCAATGTACCATGTCATGACATGGACCAAAGACCTCGTGGTTCAAATGGGTGTACAGTTTAACGTCATGCTGGACGAGGGAATACAGTTTAACATCATGCCGGATGAGGGCATACAGTTTAACGTCATGCTGGACGAGGGCATACAATTTAACTTCATGCTGGATGAGGGCATACAGTTTAACGTCATTCTAGATGAGGGAATACATTTTAACATCATGCTGGACGAGGGCATACAGTTTAACGTCATGCTGGATGTGGGCACACAGTTTAACGTCATGCTGAACGAGGGCATACAGTTTAACATCATGCTGGACAAGGGAATAGAGTTTAACGTCATGCTGGATGAGGGCATATAGTTTAACATCATGCTGGATAAGGGCATACAGTTTAAAGTCATGCTGGACGAGGGCATTGCCATGGCCGATGCTCACTCTAAGCCCACGTGAGTCATGCTCGGTGTGAGAAACAAGAGGCAGCAAGGACCTGATGATCACGTCGCGAAGGGTGCATTCGTGAGAAGCGAAGAGGGGATTACGCATTAGACAACCCATGGTGCTGGGACTTACTCCAGGATGGACGCCCTAAGTGCGGAAAAGCACAGCGAGAGAGGGATTTGGGACCAATGATGGGAGGTGCCTCATTCCCTATCGCGCTCTCCACTAACCTTGGCAGTGGGGAAATACGGAGGTGCATGGGTGCTACCTTCCGCAAGAGGGGTTAGGGGCTTACACCAAGGTGGTTGACCTTCTCCCATGGACATATGCTACTCCGAGAAGGAGGATATCATCCCTTGTGGAGGGGGTGACCCCGTCTCTGCGGAGACGTGTGGCGTAAAAAATGTCCGAGCTGGGGGGACCCTACGTGCGAGGCATGGGGACAGATCACAGTTTAATGTCATGTGTTGAGGACGAGGTGCTTGGCAGTTTAACGTCCTGCAGCTCGGATGAGGTGGGTTTACTCCACACCCCTAGGACTTACATAACCGGTACCCTCTGTTCCTTGGGGGAGGGAAGGTACTGGAAAGGCCATGGTAAAAGGGGGTCGCGGAGCGAACCATCGAGGGGTCCACATTAGTGTGGCTATGCGAATAAGCAATAGCCATTAGCGTGCCTATGCGAAGAAGCATTAGGCAAATCAACGCTACGGGTGATGTTGTCCATGGGAATTTGAAATCACATCGTGCAAACCTGGAGAGTCGCACGGGAAGAGGAATTTCCAAGCAAAGGAGTGTGCTTCGAAAAGTGGAGTACCTTGGCCTTAGCATGGGGTAGAGGTGTGAATGGGGGGTGCTTCACGAAGTGGAATAGAATTCATGGAGCACCGCTTCATGAAGCAGAGGTGCCTCGCGAAGCATGGTGCTGCGAGGCAGTGTGCTTCGCGATATGCAGCGACCCTGCCTTGGCATGGGGATCACTAGTACAGGATGAGTGTTTTGCGAAGAATAAATGCTCCGCGGCTACCTGGGTTCCCTTGGGAATCCCCTTCCTCCGCGAATTCCCTTAGGCTTCGTGAAGGGAATCCCTCCCGGAAGTGGGGCTCAAAACAAGACAAGGCAAAGGAATCTCACGAAGTAAAAATACCTCGCAAAGCTCATGATTCCCAGGGTGAAGGGTGCTTCATGATTCAGGAGTTGAGAAGCCAAAAGGTCGGATTTTACATCCTCTGGGCTCAGGGGGAACCCAGTATTTATAGACAAGGGGCGCTGTGAAGTAGAGCACACGTGGCGCGAAGGGGCGGCGGTTTCTTTGCAGCGGGATCGCGAACGTCAGGGCGTTCGCGGAGCGTTACCGCCTCCTGTGCTTTGCGGCGGGCTCATGAATGTCAGGGCGTTCGCGGAGCGTTACCACCTCCTATTCTTCACGGAGGGCTCGCGAACATCAGGGCATTCACGGAGCGTTACCGCCTCCTGTGCTTCACGGTGGGCTTGCGAACATCAGGGCGTTTGCGGAGCATTACCGCCTATTGTGCTTCGCGGCGGGCTCGATGCTCGGAGGGTGCTTCGCACCAGAGCTTCGCGAGGCAGCGCACGAGGCTTCTTTTCCATCCCTTATTTGCGTGCAAGATTTTGGCACCAACAAATTCCCCCCCTCAGACTTGGAGCTGCGGAGGGACGAAGGTTCAAAGTCTGAGGGAAAATCGCCAAAATTATTGGTGGTTCGCGATGCGGCCTTGCGAAGAGGCCCGCCATGCGGCCGACAGCCACGTGGTCCGGATGCACCGTGATGCTCCGCGCGGGCGGGACGCGCCGTGAAGTTCCGGGGTCGCCGCCTATAAATAGGGGGGACGAACGCTCTTTTGTCCTCTCACGACTCTTGTCCTCTTGCGCTCTCAACTTCGAGAAGCTCCGCGTACTCCGTGTCTGCTCTTCGCGAATTGAGGTTCGCGGCGAACCGCGAGTCTCCGACTCTGTGACCGTGCCAAGAAAACTTCTGTTTTTCCGGACAAGGCCAGACTCCGCGGCTTGGTTTTGCGGCCGAGCTTCGCGACTGATCTTCGCGAGTGATCTTCTTGAGCAAGATTTGCGATCGGGACTGAAGAAATTCGTTTCTGTGCCGAAACCGAAAATGACCCACTGAGAAGCTGTGTTGGGGGTGTTTGCAGACGCTTCCCGGATGGATGAGATTGCCAACTATCTAGGCCTTGGGGAGATGGTCTAAATCCACTCGGACCATACCTCTTTGACAGAACTGCTATCAGAGGGTCAGAAGAACTATCCGCAGTGCAAGAAACTGCCCTTGTATGGATTCGGGTTGAGGGATGACGTCTTCATCCCTGAGGAGAGTAGGGACGAACCAGCTTGCTGGTTCAGGAGCACGCCATGACAGCGCTAGTGGTTCAGGGCGACCGATGGTCATACACGGGAGGATTTCACACCCATCACCGCCAAATGTCTCTACAACCATGTGAACAATATTGACGGGAAGCCACTGCAACCAGAGACATCCCCTCATCTGTATTGTACCATGCTGAAGGTGGCGTTGCAGGATCCGAAGAAGGGGTGGTCCGATGAGTGGTACCTGCGCTAGGGCGGAAACTTCACCAATGACTGGGCATGAGCCTACTAGGTAGGCACCTCATGTGAGGAGTTTGGGGTTGAGATGAGGAGAGTGGGTTTGTATGAGGCGGCATGGGCCTCCCAATTCCACATTTACCAACTGAAACAGCTGATGCCGGAGCTGCTGAGCAGATGGTCATCTAGGACCAATACTTTTCACCTGCACCATGGGGAGGTGGGCATCAGCTTGTGGGATGTCCACCAGATTTCGGGGGTTCCGATCTTGGGGGCCATGTATGATGAGTTCCTCCCTGTCATGAGCGTGTGGGAGGATACGGAGCAGATGCCACGACTGGCATCGACGCTGATGGCATTGGTCCCTGGAGAGGACAAGGAAGCGGTGAGAGATGTCCACTTTAAGAAGTGGTTCAAGCGGTTCCTGAATTTCACAGAAAATCGAGAGTTTCCTCCGAGGCCTCGAACTTGTCCAAAGGCAGATCAATGGGGTAAGGAGCACTTGTATTGGCGGGTCTTGGAGGACAACCAATAGAAGACTTGGGGTTTCAGTATCAGCACTGAACAACAGCCGATAGTCAGGCTGGCAGCGTTCATTGCGGTCCTTATCTACGGTTGGATCCTACCGGTGAGGGATACCAGCATGGGGGTGCGGCCCAGCTCGTTTATCATGGCGTCCATGCTGGCCATGGGGAAGCGGGTCAATTTGGGGATTCCAATGCTCGCCAAGATATACAGGATGCTGCGGCATGTTAGTAAGGGTAAGAAGCCGCCAAGGATATGTGGGCCCTTCCACCTCCTGTATGGGTGGATTGCGGCACACATAAGGAGGATCTATGAGTATCCAAACCCTATTTCTCCATAGGGATCAAACTTCCGCCACTCTATTCTGAATGCGGCTGGGATCTTCCCATTTAAACTAACCGTGCCGATAGTGCTGAACCGGGTGTGGAGGGTGGATGAGTTTAACTTCCACCCATTCCAATCGCCGAAGAGGATACTCACTGATGACGGGAAAGGAATGGAAGAGCACCAGGCTTATCTCCTGGCCTTTCGAGGCAGAGTTTTGGTGGCACGAGTGGATCGCGAGCTGCTCTGTGAACCATACACCCCGTATCGATTTGCGAGGTAGTTCCGGTGCCTCCAGTGGCTGACCCCGTAGGTCTACTAGGAGGTGTTTCATGAGGAGCACCCATGTGTGATGAGGCAGCTGTGGCTCATGTTCATGCAGGAAGATGGGAAGATGTGAATCACATTGCCTCCATCCACCGCCGCTTTTGGATTGGTGAGGGAGTATGCCATTAGCTGGGAGGTTGCTTATCCGGGGGAGATGCTGAAGCATCCAACTATTCGTGTTAGTGAAGGTGGGCCTCCTCTATCCTGAGGTCGGGGTCAGAGGGCAGCAAGGGCCTCTCGCGGTGGCGGGGCTGCCGTGGCGGCGGGACCCACACCAGCCGAGGATGTGGAAGCAGCGGCGGATCTGGTGATTCCGGAAGAGCAGGGCCATCTTGAGGGGTGGCTGTTGAGGGGATTTCATAGGATATCCACTCAGGCTTCGGGGAAGCGGCTGTGTCATATCAACATGGCAGAGGATGCCATCTTCCCGGAGGCCTGGGACATTTGGGATTTCAACCGGCAATTCCTCAGTCCACCCGAGATATGGGCGCACCTGAATCGCCTCGGGATGGAGTTACCGGGCATAGGCCCAGTCCGGGCTGGTTTCATGGCGTCTCCGGTGGAGGAAGAGAAATACTTGGACGAGCTGGAGGACTACGTTCATTCTAGTGGTGTCCCACACCCAATGACAGACCAAGTGAGGGTACTGCTGGATCAGACGGCCCCCCCACAGTTTTCAGCTGCCAATCTGAGGGAGCACTTCCCCCTGCCGGAAGAATCAGAGGAATCCTCTCGGGAGGATGAGGCTGACGGAGGGAGCCCGTTGGAGGAGGGTGAAGTCAGAGGCCAAGACTCGGATTCTGGTGATTTCACAGAGGCTCTCGAGGTATCATTTAAAACTTCTTTCCTCACAGTCTGTTCTCGGGACATCATGAATTTCTCACCGATGTTTGAACCATGCAGGAGGAACTTGTGCACAGACCTCGCTCTCACCCCTTGGCGGGTGACGATGCAGGACCTTCAGAACCCACGCCTACGGCTGCATCCGGTTCTGCGTCTGGTGGGGCCAAAGCACTCGAGGTGGCTCCTCAGGAATCTCTAAACCTTCCAACAGTATACGGAGGGCCATGCCTCGGGGTCCCGTTAGCATCGACTCAAGAGAAGCACCAGGAGATCGATCTTAGTAAGTTTCCTCTGCTGAATTCATTGTTGTCACATGTAGATGGTGCCAATTAACGTCTGTGTCCTTTCCTGTGGTACAGTTCTTCGACTGGCATTGGCTGCTGCGACAAGGCTGGTTGGGATGTCTGGCGGCATCCCTCCTAGGGGTATGCCGGTGATGGTGGAGATAGTCCCCCCATCTCCCTGAGCTTCTACATGCACTATCACTGGCAGGGACACCAGCGGGGTCATGACTGAGGTTATTGAAGTGGAGTCTGATGATGAGGATCAATCGGCCGACCCAAGTCCCGTCATGCCTGCTTCGGTGCCAGATGTCGTGTAGGATTCAACACCAGATGTAGATCCTGCCGAGGATTTCTTGTGGGCATATCCTGCGTACGAGCCTGCCAATCTCGCATACTGGGACGAAATGACCTCCGACGAGGAGGACAACAACATAGTCCACCGCTGATCATGGAAGATGATCACACGCTTCATCAAGGACACCCCCCAAATGCTATGGGTGAATGAAATAGATAGACTTCACTCATGACTACGTGAACTGTGCACTGGGGGAGTGGATGCCCAATATCCTCATGTGCTCATCCAAGATCTCATGGCCGAGCAGATCCGAGAGTATGATCATGGGCTCAGCATGGGCTGGCAGCGGAGGAAGGCGACCAACATCAAGAAGCTCCAGGAGGCTGAAAGTGAGGTCCAACAGATGTAGACCCGGGAAGATGAGCACTCAGCCTCTCTTAATGCACAATCTAAGCTGATCTCACGGTTTAAGGCCCAGCTGGTAGAGGCAGAAGAGCATATAAGGCAGGCTTCTGGAAAGATGGCTGCCATTCAGGCTGGCGTAGAAAGGGCCAGAGCCAAGGCTGATGGACTGCGCCCCGCCACTGCTGAGGAGGAGCGGGAGTTGAGTCGGCGATATCAAGTCTTGGACGCCACAAGCCGAAGGGTGGCGGAGCTGCAACGTTCTTTTGACGGGGTCAACCCGTCCATGGGGGGAGTCGGCCCCCGGGTATTGTAACAAATTACAAACCTTTTAATGGTACTTTTGCGCTTCGATTTTTTTCTTGAATACTGTAGCATGCACGATTTCCACTATTTGCATCAGTTCATTATATCCCTATAATGTTGGCGGGACGTCCGATGAAAATTCCCCAAGCTCACGTGGGTCAAGACTGATGTGAGAAATAGGAGATAGTTGCCTCATCGTCCCTCCCAACATGGGAGTGGAAAACAAGCTTCGAGCATCCGGGGTTTGGATAACTAGTCCGGATTTCTGGAAGGCGGGAGAGGCCTGGCCGGAGAAGGAGGTCCTTAGAATATCCGAATTACCGTTTCTTTAACATGCTCTTATGCACAAACAGTGAAATGCCAGGCGATGCGGCATGAGACCAGGCCGTTAGGGGGTCCCTTCATACATGAAAGGGGACGAGGGTCCGAAAAAGGGGTACGCAAAGCGTGGAATATGGAGCGATGGTTTGTCCGAACAGAATCCAACACTTAGGTAGTTACACCAACGTGGTGGGAGTACGCCAGATGGGTGCATTCGTTTGGTCATCGATCCTTCCTTCTTTGGGATAGGGCCTCTCTAGCGAGGGGTCCAACCAGGGGGCCAGAAAGGGGAAGGATGGGATTAATGATTTCTATGGGCTGGACCCTAGGAAAAATACCAAGGTGTCTCTACGTATCCCATGAGGATGGGAATCAAGCCATAAGTAGTTCTGGAAGTGTAGTTTAACGTCATGAAGGATGATGAGAAGCATGGCCGTGTTGGTACACATCCTTCCAAAACTACTAAGCCCACGTGAGTCATGCTCAGTGTGGGAAACAAGTAGTGGTGGGACTTTCCCGACACAGAAAAAAGTAGGTTAGGGTGGAGAGACGCTTGGTGAATACCAGCCCCATGATACTAACACGCCCATGTGGCGCACTTAGATGCACGAAGAGATAGAGCCGAATATGTTCGAATTCCACTTGAACATGAGAAAGTGGAAATGTGTGAATCGTGTCGCTCGAGAATTGGATCACAATGACAGCGGCGTGACGATAGAGGATAACTATTAACTGTGGCGGAAACGTAGCGTCCATATCACGTTAGCCTAGAATGGGGACAAACAAATGAGGGTTGAACATTGAACATGTTCGAAACACAGAACCATGTCGCAAATGTTGTCAAAGATCCTTATGGACGTTGGCCCGAAACGATTGGAGGGCTCTTAGGTCCAGCATCCATGGAGTTCTCTTAAGCCTTGTATCCATGTCGTCTGGGGGTTCTTTTGGATGTGGAAGAGGATGAGGATCCAAATAGAGAGCTCACAAAGCTTGGTCATGGGACGAGGGGAATGTCCCCATGAAAATTCCACACTTCGGGATCTTTTTCAAAACACATCTGAATACGACAAAGAGACGTATTAGATAGAGGGAGCAGAGTCCTTTTCAATAGGGAGATCTTAGTTTAGGGTCGTAGAATTCGGACCAAAGGGCGGGAGGAAACATGGGAGGCACACGGTGGGGCATCTCAGACACCTGAAGTGAATGGGAACCGGAGGTTCTGACCACCATGTGCTTCTCGGACAATTTCAGGTCGAGGGACCATAAACAAGAGTTGAGCTGGGCCCAAAGAAAAAAAAATTCAAAGGTGTTCCTACGTACCCCATGAGGATGGGGATCAATATGCACATAGTTCTTGAAGGAGTCTTAGTTTATGGTCTTATAACTCAGACCATGAATGGGTAAGGTGTAGAGACCCGAAGCTTGACGTACATGGACATTACATTACATTTGCGGAATACTTAGTACATAACAAAAACACACACTAAAGGATCGTAATAGTTTAGTGTCTTTGGAAACTCGGAACGTAATCTTCTAATCGTGGTGAAAGTTCTTCAATATCTCCCATAAAGGTCATCCCTTTTTTTACCTAAAACCTTTCTTTATATCCTGGGGAAAAGAAAACATAAAAGGGTGAGCTCAAATGCTCAGTAAGGGTAAAAAAAAGAAATATCAATCACATCATATACATAAGAACATAGCTTTTGGAAATCTTAACCTGCAAAAGAGATCATAATTTCATAACATGGGCTAAATCATAGAAGTGAAATGTAATCCCAATAATCATAACTTAAAACATGAAACTTTGTGGCATACACACATAATCATAGAGAATCATTTCTTGTTAGTCAAGACTCATTGCCAAGACTATCTTAGTGGACAAAGTCCCTTTCTGAATCGAGTAATCCTCGTTTCAGTCCTGTTTCACTGAACCGGTATAACCTACCATTCCAGCCATGTCTATCTCATGAGATATAAAATCTTTACCCAATGCATTGGAGGGAGATATAGGTCCCACCCATCTTATAATGAATCCTTTCTTATGTGTGCCACAAAATCATAAATCATACATCATTGCATAACCCATGTAATAAAAATGGGATTCTTAAACAACATGACATCATAAAACCATTCATATAAGATAAAGGAATTCATAAACATAATTCCATCACAACATAGTCAAATAAATATAAAAATATGGATAGAAACAGAACCCTTTATTATCTTAGATGGAAAATAATTTTGATAAAACACTTGAAATGAATTCTTGAGGAAAATATCCTTTTTTCTTCAAAATCAATTTCTTTTCACAAAACATCATGCAATTTTAAAAGAAAAAGATTTTATTGAAAATAGTCATGAAGTCTTTTAGAGGAAGCTTCATGAAAATAAGGCTTTATAAAACAGTATAAATCCGTTTGTGCCGTATAAGTTAAAAAAAACATTCTTCGTACTTTTGTCGGAAAAGTCAAAAAGTACCTCGTATATAAAAAAAACGACAAAAGATTCCTTTCATATTCTTTACTAAAAACTCACCTAAGGGTAAAATTGGATTTAAAATATTTTAAGTGGATGGAAACAATATTACATATTGAGGGAACATGGATGTGGATGATAAAATACACCCCAGTAAATACTTACGAATAAACAATCTCGGATAAAAATGAGATTGTGATATTTCCCTTACCTTAGGTCCAATTTGCTTCGTATGTGTCCGAACCTCCTGTATAATGATTTAAATAATGTCATTGACTTATTACAGAATCATATTCATTGTTATGATATCATATATGGTTCACTTATGACATTATATTACCCGTTCTTTTGTAAATTCCATGTTAAAGAAGCGTTTTGGGTAAAATCGTTTCATTTATCGTAGGTGTTTTGACTTGTTGTTCTTGACATCATTATTACTTATATCATGATTTACTTACTTCCAGAATATAAAATATGATTTATATATCATATATATTCAGTATATATATATATATATAATAGATAGATAAATAAAATGAAAAACACCGTTCATGGAGACGGTAGTCCGTACGTACGCATGAACGCTGTTTTTCTTTCCTTATTGTCTTGAAATGGAAGTAAATAGATGACATACATATGTATATATATACATAAATCCAGTAGATTAATAATGTAATATATTTCATTATTATTTCTTATATATACTTTATAATCATTCTTAAATGGTTAACATGGAGAATGAATCTCATCGCGTCGTGGAGACGGTAGTCCGTACGTACGCACGAGCGATGATATCATTTCTATAAATATTGAATTGAATTGGAGTGAATTATAAAATATATCAGAATCAATATGATGTTGTAATAACTATTTATAGTTATTTTTTACACCATTATACCCATCCATTTAAGGTGGTGGTGGAAAATAGATTACACCACGGCGTGGAGACGGTATTCCGTACGTACGCACGCGCGGTGATTTCTTTTTCTGTAGGATGGATAGATGGTGAAATAGGGTTGTTTCATACTTATAATAACATATCAGTATATGAGTGATACTGATGTTATTACTTCATAATGAAACAACCTAAGAAGAAGAAGTGGACGAAGAAATAAAGATGAAAGAATTGGTAACGGTAATTACCTCTTCTTTGAAGTGCCTCTTTGAGACCTCCTCTTAGGGCACTAGAATTGGTCTTTGAGGAAGACCAGAACCTCTAGGATGTTTCTAGGGAAGTGGAGAAGAGATTTTGGCAGGGGTTGGCCGAGCTTGAGTGCTCAAATTGGTGTGAGGAGGAGGGGGAGGAGGTGTCCTTTTATAGGGGAGGAGAGGGGCACCTTAGGAATTCTTAAAAATATTAATTTATAATAAATCTAACCCCACTTAAAAACCTCCAAAAATGACTCATATTCGAAGATTAGATGAGATAGGTTTGTAATCTCATCAACCAATCAAATTTAGACATGTTTGGATATTATTTTAAACCTTATCAATTAGATTTAACTATAAGTTAAATAATTTAACTTTTACCGTGTCTTTTTGTTTTCTTTCACTATATGGTTAATACACTTACTATAACATGCCAAACGAACCCCAAATTGTTTATTATTAATATATATATCCTTATCTAAGTCATTTGTCCGAACCTTAGATTTTTAGGAATAAAATAACAATTAGTAATATAATATTTGATTTAAAAACTATTTTGTGTCAATTTTGACACTATTTGATATATGATTTTTGTGAAAGTCATAACAGAATTAAATGTTCGAAACAAGTTGATTAAATCAACATTAAAATATCATAGTAACCTAGAAAATTAGTGGAATTCATAAAAAATCTCAAATTACATTTATTTTGGTGCTTATAACATCAATTATGTCAATATTTCATTAAAAAGATAATTACTGCATCATCGTTGTGTCATAAATAAATTAAATTATTTGATGTCTAAAAATTAAAAATAAAATACAATCATGTAGGAAATCCTTTTAGCTTTCTAATGAATATTTACAATCGAATTTATCTTATGTATAACCCCATATTAAAAATGATTTACTTATTAAACTTTGATTTTAACTATTTTAACCCTTCTTTAAATAAATTAATAATAAATGTCCTAATCTAATCCAAGTGGGCCTAAATGGTCATATTTTATTCCTAAGTTTGTTTTTGGTCGAATTACACTTGTCCAATAGAATTAGGACATGTGTTAGGGTAATAGTAATATCATATTTACCCTTAGTTACCCTATTTACTATTAACCGCGGTAAAAAAAGTAAAAAGTTACTATTCACCAAAAAATTATTTTCATCTCATTGAACCACATTTTAGTCCTTGATATTAACCGTGTCTCTCGGATTTTCGAAATTCCATTCACAGAAGCGGTAAAATTATGTTTTATGAAAAATTCAGTTTTTAACCTACCACTTAGTAGTTTCACTATTCATCAAAAATTGATGTTTTTCAGAACAATGCCAAAATTTCATCCTAAGCTATATTTCATATTCCGAATTCAAAAATGAAGTCTATTTTACCAAATTCATAACACAAAAGTTGCATTAATTAATTTTATAATTAAATCCCGCTGTTAAAACAAATAGCGTGTTTTTAAGAAACAATATCTATGAAAAGATTGACACTAGATTATGTCTGGTTTAAATGTGAAATTACAACTAATGACCAACATTGTATTAAATTGTAAAAATATATTCTAAATATACTTTAAAACCACTCAAATTAATAATTTATCACTATTAATAATTTCGATTAAAAAAATTGTTTTTAATTAAAATTTAGTAATTTTCACTATTCATCAGAATATGAAAGTTATCCGAAATGTACCAAAATTTCACCTTAGGCTAAATTCGATACTCCGAATCCAAAAATGAAATCCATTTTGAAAAATAAAATTTACAAAATTTCAAAAAGTGGTTATTACTATTCATAACGGCTAGTTTTAATAACATTTTAATAGCATATCGTTGTTTAGTGAAACTCGGTATTGCGTATTACACACGCTATCGAGGAAGGTCGCGATTGCGTGTAATGCAAGGCAAGTCAAGGATGTGTGTTGTGCAAGCTCCTTTTGGTGTAGCGTACAACACAAGACATTAATAAAATAAAAAGAATATTTTTCATAAAATCTCGGGCTGTTACATTCTACCCCCCTTAAAATGAATTTCGCCCTCGAAATTCGTCGGGGTTATAAATGGTTTACTATTCGAAAGTTTCTTTAATAGAAACCCACATCGTAAAAAGGAATACCAAAACTTGGCTTTAAAAACTAAAGTATGAAATGTAACGATTACCCAAATAAACTAATCACTGGGTTTCCACATAGGTGAAAATATGGATATGGAAGAGAAATCTAACCATCATGTTCTGATGGAGAGTGGTAGAGAACATGGCTATGGAAAAGCTAGTAATCACAAATCCATAAATTTGTGACGATCTAAGGTACCATCTGATTCATCAGGTATAAGAGAACTAGGACAACATTTTTGGTTTTCAAGATCATTTCCCTAAAGTTAAAGAATTTGAATTAGAATAAATACTTACTTTATTTTGGTACAATCTCGCTGTTGTTCGTGCCTTTAACAATTTCCACTTCATCTCTTAAATAAATGAAGTTGAATTTGTTATTCGTGAAGTGTTAGCAGATCATGTGATAGAATGACGGGTCATTCCATCTGTCTCAAAAGGTTAGCAAAATTTATATACATAAGTCGATCTATAGTGGGATTAATCATATATGGTTCCTAAAATGGGCTTATACTTCATATATCATACTGCTTAATATAATAACACTAGTTTCTACTAAACAGGGACTTCCTGTAGGTCAGTGGTAGGCGATAAAGGCCAGTCGCACTTCGGTTGTGGGTTCGATTCCTACAGCCTTGTCCGAAGCGATGGGTTGTCGCCCGTCCTGCAGGTTGTCCTTTTTCTAAAACTACATTACTATAACATCCCATCAATAATATCGAAAATCTTCTATCCTTAAACAATACTAACTTATGTCCAACATAATCCAGTCTAATCTTTAGGCTTATACATAATACTGCAGTCCACTCTCATAATATAGTGACAACGATTACCAGAGATTTAATACTGTCGTTGATCCCCACATATCATAAGATATGTCTTGTTGGTCACATTCCAAACATTCAAGGTCCTTAATCGTGTATTCTCTTGAATACCTTAGTGAAAACATGAGTGCAGTTAAAAGTTAACACTTTCCACATACCAAAATCCTCAAAATTATATATACTCAAACCATGATATCACTTAGTCCTTATATCAATCATGAGCTCATGAATACTGTCAAACATTTCATTTTCCCCTTATCCCTTCATTACGCGCATATCATCTTCATTCCAAAAATATCTGAATAACCTTTCATGGATACTGGTAACATTAATCAGACAACAATGTTACAATCCTTACATGTCTCTTTATTCCATAGTACCATGAGATTACTTATACAACATTACACATGATAAACATATAATCATTCCACTACATTCTTAAACCATTGACCGAGCTTCAACAATTCTTTCATCTCACATACCATTGGTAGTCTCTTCATCATCATCCACATAGATACTTCCCATATGACCACACTGATTCTCTTCATGAGTCTTTCCCTTAGGGCATTTGTTTGCATAATGCCCATACATTCCACATTTAAAACACTTAACCATTTTTGATGTCGTAGCAATACCATTATCCTCATCCCTGGTATTAACTGAACCTTTTCCTTTGCACTTACTGGCTTTGTGTCCTTCTTTTACACACCCAAAGCATCTTCCAGTTCCTTTGAAACATTCTCCTTGATGCCTCTTCCCACATGATTTACATAGGGGAAATTGAACTTTCTTTCCTCTATGATCATCATGAAACTCCATCTTTCTCTTATTATCCGAGTCAGGAAACTTACCAAATTTTACTTTATTGATCATATTATGAGATTGCTGATTCGGCATAATAATGATGTTTGGACTTCCAAATCCCATTTCATTTGGTTGCTCATAAAGAATATCATTCCATTGTCCATCATTTCCTCCATTATCGTGAATCACCTTGTTTCCAACCATTTTCTAAAACCCAAAAAGAATAGCGTGAGAGGCAAAAATCATGCTAGGGAAAACAACATAATAAAGGGGGAGTACCTTGAACATCTAACATCTTAGGTTTAATTCTATGATCGTTAGCGTAGTTCTAGTACTATAACCTATACGTATACTTAACCTTAGGGACATCCCTAGACATACCTTAGAAATATCTCTAGGGATCTCACTAACGTTTTCGCATCCTAGTTTCCAAAGGTTGACTAAACCTTTCCTCTGATACCAACTGTAGAGACCCGAAGCTTGACGTACATGGACATTACATTACATTTGCGGAATACTTAGTACATAACAAAAACACACACTAAAGGATCGTAATAGTTTAGTGTCTTTGGAAACTCGGAACGTAATCTTCTAATCGTGGTGAAAGTTCTTCAATATCTCCCATAAAGGTCATCCCTTTTTTTTACCTAAAACCTTTCTTTATATCCTGGGGAAAAGAAAACATAAAAGGGTGAGCTCAAATGCTCAGTAAGGGTAAAAAAAAGAAATATCAATCACATCATATACATAAGAACATAGCTTTTGGAAATCTTAACCTGCAAAAGAGATCATAATTTCATAACATGGGCTAAATCATAGAAGTGAAATGTAATCCCAATAATCATAACTTAAAACATGAAACTTTGTGGCATACACACATAATCATAGAGAATCATTTCTTGTTAGTCAAGACTCATTGCCAAGACTATCTTAGTGGACAAAGTCCCTTTCTGAATCGAGTAATCCTCGTTTCAGTCCTGTTTCACTGAACCGGTATAACCTACCATTCCAACCATGTCTATCTCATGAGATATAAAATCTTTACCCAATGCATTGGAGGGAGATATAGGTCCCACCCATCTTATAATGAATCCTTTCTTATGTGTGCCACAAAATCATAAATCATACATCATTGCATAACCCATGTAATAAAAATGGGATTCTTAAACAACATGACATCATAAAACCATTCATATAAGATAAAGGAATTCATAAACATAATTCCATCACAACATAGTCAAATAAATGTAAAATTATGGATAGAAACAGAACCCTTTATTATCTTAGATGGAAAATAATTTTGATAAAACACTTGAAATGAATTCTTGAGGAAAATATCATTTTTTCTTCAAAATCAATTTCTTTTCACAAAACATCATGCAATTTTAAAAGAAAAAGATTTTATTGAAAATAGTCATGAAATCTTTTAGAGGAAGCTTCATGAAAATAAGGCTTTATAAAACAGTATAAATCCATTTGTGCCGTATAAGTTAAAAAAAACATTCTTCGTACTTTTGTCGGAAAAGTCAAAAAGTACCTCGTATATAAAAAAAACGACAAAAGATTCCTTTCATATTCTTTACTAAAAACTCACCTAAGGGTAAAATTGGATTTAAAATATTGTAAGTGGATGGAAACAATATTACATATTGAGGGAACATGGATGTGGATGATAAAATACACCCCAGTAAATACTTACGAATAAACAATCTCGGATAAAAATGAGATTGTGATATTTCCCTTACCTTAGGTCCAATTTGCTTCGTATGTGTCCGAACCTCCTGTATAATGATTTAAATAATGTCATTGACTTATTAAAGAATCATATTAATTGTTATGATATCATATATGGTTCACTTATGACATTATATTACCCGTTCTTTTGTAAATTCCATGTTAAAGAAGCGTTTTGGGTAAAATCGTTTCATTTATCGTAGGTGTTTTGACTTGTTGTTCTTGACATCATTATTACTTATATCATGATTTACTTACTTCCAGAATATAAAATATGATTTATATATCATATATATTCAGTATATATATATATATAATAGATAGATAAATAAAATGAAAAACACCGTTCATGGAGACGGTAGTCCGTACGTACGCATGAACGCTGTTTTTCTTTCCTTATTGTCTTGAAATGGAAGTAAATAGATGACATACATATGTATATATATAAATAAATCCTGTAGCTTTATAATGTAATATATTTCATTATTATTTCTTATATATACTTTATAATCATTCTTAAATGGTTAACATGGAGAATGAATCTCATCGCGTCGTGGAGACGGTAGTCCGTACGTACGCACGAGCGATGATATCATTTCTATAAATATTGAATTGAATTGGAGTGAATTATACAATATATCAGAATCAATATGATGTTTTAATAACTATGTATAGTTATTTTTTACACCATTATACCCATCCATGTAAGGTGGTGGTGGAAAATAGATTACACCACGGCGTGGAGACGGTATTCCGTACGTACGCACGCGCGGTGATTTCTTTTTCTGTAGGATGGATAGATGGTGAAATAGGGTTGTTTCATACTTATAATAACATATCAGTATATGAGTGATACTGATGTTATTACTTCATAATGAAACAACCTAAGAAGAAGAAGTGGAAGAAGAAATAAAGATGAAAGAATTGGTAACGGTAATTACCTCTTCTTTGAAGTGCCTCTTTGAGACCTCCTCTTAGGGCACTAGAATTGGTCTTTGAGGAAGACCAGAACCTCTAGGATGTTTCTAGGGAAGTGGAGAAGAGATTTTGGCAGGGGTTGGCCGAGCTTGAGTGCTCAAATTGGTGTGAGGAGGAGGGGGAGGAGGTGTCCTTTTATAGGGGAGGAGAGGGGCACCTTAGGAATTCTTAAAAATATTAATTTATAATAAATCTAACCCCACTTAAAAACCTCCAAAAATGACTCATATTCGAAGATTAGATGATATAGGGTTGTAATCTCATCAACCAATCAAATTTAGACATGTTTGGATATTATTTTAAACCTTATCAATTAGATTTAACTCTAAGTTAAATAATTTAACTTTTACCGTGTCTTTTTGTTTTCTTTCACTATATGGTTAATACACTTACTATAACATGCCAAACGAACCCCAAATTGTTTATTATTAATATATATATCCTTATCTAAGTCATTTTTCCGAACCTTAGATTTTTAGGAATAAAATAACAATTAGTAATATAATATTTGATTTAAAAACTATTTTGTGTCAATTTTGACACTATTTGATATATGATTTTTGTGAAAGTCATAACAGAATTAAATGTTCAAACCAAGTTGATTAAATCAACATTAATATATCATAGTAACCTAGAAAATTAGTGGAATTCATAAAAAATCTCAAATTACATTTATTTTGGTGCTTATAACATCAATTATGTCAATATTTCATTAAAAATATAATTACTGCATCATCGTTGTGTCATAAATAAATTAAATTATTTGATGTCTAAAAATTACAAATAAAATACAATCATGTAGGAAATCCTTTTAGCTTTCTAATGAATATTTACAATCGAATTTATCTTATGTATAACCCCATATTAAAAATGATTTACTTATTAAACTTTGATTTTAACTATTTTAACCCTTCTTTAAATAAATTAATAATAAATGTCCTAATCTAATCCAAGTGGGCCTAAATGGTCATATTTTATTCCTAAGTTTGTTTTTGGTCGAATTACACTTGTCCAATAGAATTAGGACATGTGTTAGGGTAATAGTAATATCATATTTACCCTTAGTTACCCTATTTACTATTAATCGCGGTAAAAAAAGTAAAAAGTTACTATTCACCAAAAAATTATTTTCATCTCATTGAACCACATTTTAGTCCTTGATATTAACCGTGTCTCTCGGATTTTCGAAATTCCATTCACAGAAGCGGTAAAATTATGTTTTATGCAAAATTCAGTTTTTAACCTACCACTTAGTAGTTTCACTATTCATCAAAAATTGATGTTTTTCAGAACAATGCCAAAATTTCATCCTAAGCTATATTTCATATTCCGAATTCAAAAATGAAGTCTATTTTACCAAATTCATAACACAAAAGTTGCATTAATTAATTTTATAATTAAATCCCGCTGTTAAAACAAATAGCGTGTTTTTAAGAAACAATATCTATCAAAAGATTGACACTAGATTATGTCTGGTTTAAATGTGAAATTACAACCAATGACCAACATTGTATTAAATTGTAAAAATATATTCTAAATATACTTTAAAACCACTCAAATTAATAATTTATCACTATTAATAATTTCGATTAAAAAAATTGTTTTTAATTAAAATTTAGTAATTTTCACTATTCATCAGAATATGAAAGTTATCCGAAATGTACCAAAATTTCACCTTAGGCTAAATTCGATACTCCGAATCCAAAAATGAAATCCATTTTGAAAAATAAAATTTACAAAATTTCAAAAAGTGGTTATTACTATTCATAACGGCTAGTTTTAATAACATTTTAATAGCATATCGTTGTTTAGTGAAACTCGGTATTGCGTATTACACACGCTATCGAGGAAGGTCGCGATTGCGTGTAATGCAAGGCAAGTCAAGGATGTGTGTTGTGCAAGCTCCTTTTGGTGTAGCGTACAACACAAGACATTAATAAAATAAAAAGAATATTTTTCATAAAATCACGGGCTGTTACATAAGGGGAGCAGGGGACACATGGCAAGGCGGTTACAAAAACTGGTGTGAATGAGGACCTAAGACCTACTTACCATGTGTTCTCTGGGGAAATGCTCGAGTCGAGGGACCAAACATGAAGGTTAGGCTGGGTCCGCGAGGAAGTTCCCGGGAGCTCCTACGCATCTCATGAGGATGATAATCAATCCATACGTAGTTTTGGAAGGTGGCACAGTAGGGTACCAGTGCCGGGGAAAAAGGGGAGCGCGGGCGTGGCCCTTGCACTAAAAGAAGCAGAATTTGGTAAATCTTATTTTTCTTTTAAGGCGAGTGGTTTTTTTGTGAAGCGATAGGCCTAGGGTAGCAGGCCCTGGTGTCGCCACAAGAATAAAGCCGTGATAGGCATTGACAAATGGCATGGCACATGACCAATACCCAACGTGATGTCCTCTACAATGAGGTCATCACAATGCAGTGCCATTTTTCATCATGCGTCCAGGATGATAATGTTACAGTTTAGGGTCATGTGACAGGACCAAGCATGCATTTTAACGTCATGTAGCGCAGACGTAGTAGAGGCGATGCTAGGCGGGGAATATGCGCAGTGTCATGAAACACAATTGATGGAGACATGATCCCACATCACACTGTACGCCACTCCGAGAGGGAGACCTCAGGCCGAGGGGCCTATATAGAGGTAAGAGGTAAAAAAAGGGGGAAAGAGACTAGCTCCCCAAATGGGATGGACCCGAAGAAAAGGCGTCTGGGTGTTCCTACGTATCCCATGAGGATGGGAATCAAGCTGAACGTAGTTCTAGATGGATCTTAGTTTATGGTCTTAGAGCTCGGACCATGAATGGTGACAACTTCCCGAGTAAGCGCAGACGTCAACCCAATCCCTAAGCCCATGTGAGTTAAACTCGGTGTGGGAAACAAGGGGGGGAATCCTTATCGCAATACTTGGGGCGTCCATCAAAGGGGAGTCAGAAGAGAGCCCCGAAGGACGCCTTTGACATGGCTTATTCCCCCAACATGCAGACGTGCACAGAGGAATAATACCAAGAGTTCTGAGACTCTACTTGGACCTGATGAGACTGGAGAAGGATGTGAATCGTGTAACCGACATTTTGGGCTTAATGATGTTGGCATGGTGATAGAGGAAAACTGTTAACCGTGGCAGAAAAAACAGTCTCCATATCACGTTAGCCTGAGGTGGGAACAACAAACGAGCATCGACCGTTGACCGTATTCGCAATGCGGGATTTTATCGATTTGTTGTCCGAAACCCTCGGGGGCGTTGGCCCGTAACGGTAGGAGAGCCCTTGGGAATAATATCCAGGCCGTTCTTTGGAGTCCCTCCGAGTGTGAAAGATGATGGGAGTCCTGATGAAGGGATACACAAAGCCTGGAAAGTGGGTGCAGACGTGTCTGAGTAAAATCTGGCATTCTAGGTAATAAACCAGAGTACCCTTAGGCACATTGGTGAACTGCTGAAAAGGGTCGAAGAAATAGCTTGGGAGGGATATGTACATGGTGTGGTCATTACAGGACCGACGTGAATGAGGAAATAATCCCATACCATGCCATATACACCCCTCATAGAGGAAGGGTAGGCCAAGGCGCCAAGATGGGATGGAGATTCCCAAGAGATGGGGATGGAACCAAATCTTAGACAGTCGGGTGGTCCTACGTATCCCATAAGGGTGGGAATCAAGACACATGTAGTTCTAGAAGATACCCAGGCGCAGGATACCCTAGCGAAGATGTGTACGATGTGGTGAGTAGCATGACGTGAATGAGGACGTAATCCCACACCACAATGCACAGTCCTATGGGAAAGAACCTGGGGCCAGGGTCCCAACAAGGCCAAGGGGCCGGAGGTTGGGCCTCAGTCAAGAAGGCCTAACAAGCTCACATGTTAACGTCTTGCAGTGAGGATGATGGTCGGGGAATAGGATTCCTTGGACAGAGGAGGTGTATGATACGCTGATCAAAATTACGTGAATGTGGACATAACCCTTCACCACAACATACACTCCATGTAAGAACTTTGGCTAGGGCCCGAAAAGGCCAAGGGGCCTGAGGCTAGGCCTCGGTGAGGGAGGCATGAGGCTGGGCCTCAGTCAGAATGACCTAACTAACTTGCAGTTTAACGTCTTTCAGCAAGGACACGGAAAGAGATAATTGTATCTCGTCCAGGTATGTGTATGGCATGTCAAGTAACTTGACGTGAAAGAGGAAGTAATCCTACACCACACCGTACATACCTTATAAGAGAATCGGGGCCGTGGCCCTGACCGCTGGCACCACTCAGAGGGAAGTTTGTCACTTTAGGATGGGGCAGAACGAGTTACTTCACTTGATGTTTGGGCCATCTCGGGGTGGACCCGAGGATCCAGGACACTGTTGACCATGTTCGAAACACAGCGTTCCTATGGTGACCTGATATGGGAGAAACAAATGAGCATCGACCGTTGACAAAATTCGTAACACGAGACTTGTATCGTCTTGTTGCTTGGAAAACCTCGAGGGCGTTGGCCCGTATTGGTAGGAGATCCCTTGGGCGTAGTATCCAGGCCCTTCTTGGGGGTCCCTCTAGGTGTGAAAGATGATGGAATCCCAGTCAAGGAGTGGGTGAAACATAGTTATATTCATCCACGAAAGAGGCGCACATCTCTTGGGGGGACGTGCAGCTGAGTTGAGGCTTGCTCGATGTGAGTTGGGGAAAAAGTGTGCACCCTGGCATATGTCTTGACCCGAGGAGATGATTTTGGCTTTTGGGTTGGGGCAACAGATGAAATGTCCGGGCATTCCTACGTATCCCATTAGGATAGGAATCAAGCCATACATAGTTCTTGAAGTGTCATGTAGTTTAATGTCATGCTGAACAAGGGATGTATCTCATTTGTGGATATGTATGGTATGGAAAGTAATCCGATGTGAATGAGGACGTAGTCCCACACCACACCGTACAATCCCATACGGGAACCTGAGTCAATGAAATCCATGGGGCCTAAGGTTGAGCTGCGGTCAAGAAGGCCTGACTGGCTTGCAGTTTAACGTCTTGTAGTAAGGATGGGGCCAAGGGGCTTGAGGCTGAGCCTCAGTCAGGAAGGACTGAATGGCTTGCAGTTTAACATCTTGCAGTAAGGATGGGGGGAGATCTTAGTTTAAGGTCTTAGAGCTCGGACAATTTTGCAGTTTATCATCTTGCAGGATGAAAATGCAGTTTAAGGTCGTGCAAGACCCTACAATTTAAGGTCATGTCAGACAAAAAAAATGATTCTTAGGCAAAGTACTACTTGAGTAACTTGGAATTGGTGGGAGGAGTTACGCGCTCACCATCCGTGGTCACCAAGGAGTATGCCCCATTGCGGTAAACCTTATGGATGATATAAGGCCCTTCCCATTTGGGCTCTAGCTTGGGAGGTTTCCTACCGGGGATCATTGGCGCTCGAAGGGCCAACACTAGGTCGCCCTGTAGAAAAGAATGAAGGTCCACCTTCTTGTTGAAGGCCCTCGCTATCTTATTCTGATGCCTTTCCAGATTGTGCAGGGCACGAAGCCTGTTCTCGTCCAGTGCTTCTAATTCTGCTAGACGGATTTGGCCACCTCATCTGGTGGCTGGTGGTCATAGACTGCAGTGCGTAATGATGGCATCTGGATCTCAATGGGTAGGACGTCCTCAGCCCCATACACCAGGTAATATGGGGTTACCTGGGTAGAGTTGCGAGTCATTGTCCGATAAGCCCAGAGGGCGTTGGGGAGCTTGTCCGGCCAACTTTTCTTGTTCTGACCAACCATTTTCTGCAAAATGTTAGAGGGGATTTTGTTAAACGCCTCGATCCACCCATTTACTTGTGCATGATAATAGGAGGTATGGTTCGAACGGATATTGTACTTGGCGCACAATGTTTTTAGCTCAGCCGCTCGGAAGTTGGTGCTGTTATTGGTGAGGACAGCGTGAGGGACCCCAAAACAGTGAATGATATTGGAGCTCACAAAGTCGACAATGGAACGGGCCTTGACCTCTTTGAGTGGAACTGCCTCTGCCCACTTGGAGAAGAAATATGTAGCATTTAGGATGAACCTACACTGGCGAGCTGTCGCTGGTGGATATGGTCCCACTACATCAAGGCCCAACACCGCAAACAGCCAAGAGTACCTGGTGGAGTGGAGGGGTTCCGGCGGCCGATGCAGGAAGTTGTCATGAACTTGGAACACATGGAATCTCTTGGAAAACTCGATACAATCATGGATCATAGAGGGCTAGAAGTACCCCAACCTCCGGATTTGATGGGACAGCTTTGGCCCAGCTTGATGGGCACCATAGGAACCGACATGGACCTCTTGCATAACATGAGAAATCTCGACTCCTTGAATGCAACGGAGGAGAACACCATCGAAGTTCTGCTTATAGAGGATCTTCTCAAGACTGGGACCACTCTGGAGGGTAAATTGCAGCGCGCGACATAAGATTCGCTCGCGCTCGGCCCAATCGTCTGGGAGGAAACCATTTTGGAGATACTCGACAAAAGGTGCCCTCCAGTCGGAAGTGGCTTTAACCACTATGTCTGAAGAACCCGGGACCCCTGACGTAGAGTGCCCGGCGGTGAGATGACTCACCCGCATACCATCATTGTCCTCTTGGGTGACTGGGGAAATGACTCTCCGGTGTGCCATATATATGATCAAATCATTTTGCTCGGGTTCCGCGAGCGATGCAGCTAAGCCGGCCAAAGCGTCATCTCGACCATTCTGTGATCGAGGGACATGGGTGACCTCTGGCTGAGAGGAGAACTGGGCCATTAGATGGAGGGTGCACTCCAGCAATGGCACAAGCTCCGGCTTCCTAATGACATAATCTCCATTTACCTGCTTGATTACCAGCTCGGAATCTCCTTTCACATGTAGATGGGGCACGTCGATCTCAAGGGCCAACTCGAGGCTGGTGATGAGAGCCTGGTACTCTGCCTTGTTGTTGGTACAACCTTCTGATAACAGGAACGAGTAGGGTAGGACGGCTTGCGCCGGGGTAATGAAAACGATACTCATGCCCACTCTGTTGAGCTTAGGATCATTGAGCCTCCTACCGGTGGGGCTCCGGGAGGCACCGTCGAAGTGAATTTGCCAACATGGGACGAAACAATCGACTGAGAGGATCGTCTCATCAGGAAAATCTAGGTCCAGGGATTGATGCACAGAGGTCGGATGGGTATCTAAAAAGTCTGCCAACGCCTGTCCTTTAATGGCCTTCTGAGGTACGAACCTGATATCAAACTGCTGGAGAATCACCGCCCACCATGCTAGTCAGCCAGTCAACATGGGGCGGTTCAGAATGTACTTCAGTGGGTCTACTTGGGAGAACAATTTCACCTCATGGTGCTGCAGGTAATGCCGCAACTTCTGTACGAAAAAACCATCGCAAGGAATCCCTTTTCGATAGGGGAGTATCTGATCTCCGTCTCGAGAAGCATGCGGCTGAGATAGTAGAGACTGTTCTCTATACCCTCGTTATTCTTCTGGGCGATAAGTGCACCGAGGGATCATTCCATGGCGGTCACATAAAGGACCAGAGGCTTTCCAAAAATGGGTGACATCAAAACCGGAGTTTGGAGCAGGTACTGCTTGATTTCCTCGAAAGCAGTCCGACACTCTTCATCCCATTCTTAGGCAGCACCCTTCTTCATGAACCGGGAAAAGGGATTACACTTGCCGGCCAGATTCATGATGAATCGGTATATATAGGCTAAGTGGCCTTGGAGACCTCAAAGTTCCCGAATATTGCTCGGGGGAGGCATTTGGATGATGGCCTTGATCTTCTCTGGGTCGATCTCAATGCCTCAATATCTAACAACAAAGCCAAGAAACTTCCCAGAGGTGACCCTGAAGGCAAACTTTAACGGGGTTATCTTCAGGTGGCAGGAATGGAGGATACCAAACACTTTCTCAAGGTCTTTGAGATGGTCCTGGCGCTAGCACGATTTGACCACTAGGTCATCCACGTAGCATTCCACCAGCGTCCCGATAATTGGCCTAAATATGCGATGCATGGCCCTCTGATAAGTGGCACATGCATTTTTTAGGCCGAAGGGAATAACCTGGTAACAAAGGGTACCTTGGGGAGCCCTAAAGGTAGTTGAATCCTCGTCCTCGGGGGCCATCCAGATCTGGTTGTACCCGGAATACCCATCCATGAAAGAGAGGGCTTGGAACCCGACCGTAGCATCAATTAACAACTCGGTCACCGGGATGGGAAATTCATCATTTGGGCAGTGACGATTGAGGTCGCGGAAGTCGATGCAGACCCTGATATGCCCATTCTTTTTCCTGACCGGCATAATGTTGGCAAGCCACTTGGGGTACTGGACTTCCTTAACGAAGTTGGCCTTGATAAGATTGTCAACTTCGGCCTCAACCGTAGCACTGTGAGAAGGGTGCATCTTTCTGGGGGGATGCTTAAACCCGCGATGGTTTGACGGGAGGCCCAGGAGGTGAATGGCTACCTGGGGATCTAGTCCTGGAATCCCGTTGTAACTCCAGGAAAACACATCACGGTGTTTCTTGAGAAAGTCTACGTACCTCTATAGCTCCTCAGGGGACATGGCTACACTGATCAATGTGGGTATCCGATCTGCCTCTCTACCAAGGTTCACCTGTACCAGTTCATCAACCGTGATAGAGACGCCTTCCTCGAAGGCGGGGGGAGCATCCTCCAGATCTTCCTCTCCACCCGTGGAGGGGTTCCCTGCAAAGGGATCTATTTCTGCGCTATCACACCCTGACGGGCAGCTGGTGCCGGCTTGGGCAGCAGTGGTCATCATATAAGGAGAACCACTCGCCACTGAGACCATAGCGATGAAGGCAGTTGATCCTATCCCATCTATCATTTGGACCAAGGGGCCATGTTTGATGACATAAAAATAGTGGTGAAGTGTCGGCCTGAGTCGTTTGATTCCTGCCCAGTGGAAGAGACACGTATGACATACTTCTGTTGTCATAAGCTTGACATTTCAATACCACACAGGGGTAGGAGGCTCCAGGATCACCTGAGCCTGGTTGGTGTAGGAGTACGAGGTGATTTTCTGTCGTCACTTGGACACGGGAACACGTCTTCCTTGCGTACTCGAAACAACAAAACACTGTCCCATGTCCAGGGTCGTGGCCTCCAATCGATGGATCGAGAAAATGTAGGCATCATCTAGGCCTACCCAGGGATCACTCATGACCGGGACGGGTTCATCCTCACTTACTAGAATTTTCTTATCCTTTCTCTTGTAATAATCAGCGTCCAGATAGAGGGCTTCACAAGAGGCGAAAGGAGACACATCTCCTTGGAGTACGCCTACTTGACCATTGAGGGAGTATTTGAGGCATTGGTGATATGACGAAGGGGCCGCTGCGTGTAGATGTAGACATGACCTACCCATCAATGCGTTGTATGCGGTGTCCTGAGAGACAACTATGAACTCGGTGCTGGCAATTAGGCCTCCGAACTGGGTCTTCAGGTGGATCTTGCTGACTGGGGATTGCTTGGTCCTGTCGTACCCTTGGATCCTGAGGTTGGAGGGCATCAAATCATCTTCAGACAGACCCAGCTTTTGCAGTGTCCGAGTCGGGATTAGACTGATCCCGGAACCCATGTCAACGAGGCAGCGATGGACTTCCACGCCATTGAAGTGGCCAATGATGTACAGTGGGAGAATATGCCCCTGTATGGGAGGGTCCTCATCTTCACCGGAGAATGAGATAACTGCCTGGCATTCGGTGTTCTCAATTGTCTCAGCGTTGAAGGCTTCTGCAGCTGCTACCTCCGTCTCAAACTGAAGGGGGCTCCTTAGGGCCTCGGCAAGTGCTTCACGCATTTCATATGATAGGAGAAGGGCCTAAAGGATAGAAAGCCTTGCTGGAATGCCGACCAGGTTCTTTAGGACATCATACTTTCGTGCCAATCACAAACCTCTGCTTACAAGAGGTCATTCGGTAGTTGGAGGCATAGCGGGTCCTGCCAGTTGAACCGGCGGTTGGCTAGTGCTGGGTACATCCTACTGCCTACTAGTTAAAGCCTGGAGAGTTGTCGCCAGACTAGGATCAGACATCGGAGACTGGCCTGTAGCCAGGAAAGACTGACTGTGATACGGATGAGGAAGCTATTCCTGATCTAGTATCACAAACGACGGTGGAGGTAGAGCTGAGGGCGTCAGATGGGGTTGCACGTGCTGAGCTCTGCGCTGAGCCTGCTGTCTGGTCTCAGTAGTGTGCACGACCTTGCTGAAAGTGCCCAATAACGTGCCTCGACGACTGGAGTGGTCATGGTTCCACTGACGTTGACGTCGGCTGGGGACGTTGGGGGGGGGGGGCTTTCCTGTCATTCCCCTTCATCGAGAGTTATATAGGGCTTTACCAGCTCCACGGTGTTAATCGAAGCGTACCCCTGGCTATCGCTCGACGGGTCATCCACCACTGGGCGGATTCTGGGAGGAATCCCCATTTCAGGGGGAATAAAGTCTCCAAGAGTGCGGGATGACGATGGTAGTGGTGAAGCACATTGCTTCTTCTTGCATCGTCACTTCTTTCCCTTTTGGGAAGAGGTCGGCTGCGAAGATGATGCAGAGGTACTGGCTACTTCCCCCGAAGGCTCTAGCTGACTTAGGCACGCCCGAATGATACCATGGGCATGGACGACAGTTTTTCGAGCCATCCAATCATCGTATCTCTGGGACCCACAGCTGGGAACCTGCTGCCACTCGCTTTCACTGTCACTACCGATCTCTGACCCTGCAAAGACACCCGCTACTTGTGTTGGTGCCGGGCCCAACCTGACTATGTTGTTATTGATATGGTCTTGAAGCCAGTCTTTAAACACATAGAATTATTTGAGGGTGTGCCCCAGAATCCGATGATAAGGACAGTAGTTGGGGTGATTGGTGAGATTTGCCTCTACCGGCCTTCTGCACTCAGGTAGGCGCACAATCCCTTGCTCTAGAGAACTTCAGAAGTAGCCAGGGACCTGATTTTCGTTGAACGAATAAATCTGGTGCCTTGTTTCCGGATAGGGGGCCCTGGGGGCCTGGCCTTGACGAGGGGCCAGAGAAGACTGCCGAGGAGTCGGCGCCTGATTGTCTCTCCTAGGTGGTGGTAGCGCATTGCGCGGGGGAACCTTTCGATTCTGAGGCGGTCGCTGCTAGGCAGGAGCCTGCGCTTGAGGTGGAAGACCTCTGCGGGGTTGCGGGGATGGTGCCTCCAGCAGTAATTTCAACTGCTTGGGGCCTTCTATTTGGGACACCATAGTGGGTTCGGCTCTGGCAGTCCTCCTGGCCAGGATCACAGGGGGCAGAAAACGGGCCTGACTAGCTTGTTGCAGAGCCTCCTCGAGGTGCTGAGCCTTATATGAGAAATCCTGGAACCCTGCAGGGTAGTTATGGGTGATCAGGGAAGGAACCAGCTCCGTTTTAACGTTCCCTAACAACATCATTAGTAATTTCTCCTGAGTCAGTGGCATGTCGAGGGAGTATGTAAGTCCCTTCCACCGGGTGATGAAGTCCTCGACTCGCTCATCAGGCCTTTGTTTTCACTTGAAGAGGTTTGTAATACTGGTCTTTCGCATGGTGGAGCTGAATTGGTATAGGAACTGCCGGAGGAGATCCTCCCAACCAGTCACCGATTCGATAGGGAGCTGGTTGTACCAGACAAATGTGGGGCCCTCTAATGTTTGTACGAAACATCGGAGCTTGGCGGATTCTTGCTGGGTCAGAGTCCACAACATGGGGCCACACCTGGAAGAAAATTGGGCCAAGTGCTGCGGCGGGTCCCCTATCCCGTTGAAGGGCGAGAAAGTGGGGTTCCCAAAACCTGGGTGTGCGAGCATATCATCCACCCACGCGGGATATGGCTTGCCATCCGGTGGGACCGCCACCTGCCATGTTTCCAACACTTTGAGGCGGGAGATGAGTGCCACTATAAGATCATCCAGGTGGGGGTCCCTGTCTTGACGGGGATCCCTAATCACAAGTGAATTTCTGGGTTCTTCAACATGGTAGATGGCTTCGACGGCTCGTGGAGCGACTGGAGGAATGGCCTGTGGGGAAACTGGGGGAACCCAGACTAGATTCCTCAGATTGCCCCATCGTTCAGGAGGGTTTGGCGAGACGTATCACGCCCTCTTGTCGTAAGTTCCGGCTTCTGCCCTGTCTACAAAAGTAGCATGATCAGGGTTGCCCAGAGGCATCTCACTGGGGGAGAATTGTTCCTGCCCCTGTTGCCCCGGCTTGGGATTACCATAGTCGGGTTACCGCTCTGTAGCGCACTCGGCCAAGAGTTCGTCACCCAGCCTCTTCTGCTCAGTAAGCTATTGACGTAATGCGGCCTTCTCGGGATCTTCATCCGTCTTCTGTACAAAGGCAGATGGGTCGGAGTGCTTGATAGTTCCGACGTTCTCCTTACCCTTACCGACATTTCAACTGAGTACCAGCGACTCGGTGGGTATAGGGAGACCTAGAAGGTTCCTCTACTGACAGGTAACCCTCCCTGATGGGTCCAGCAGTGACAGTACGCCCTCAGGGGGTAAGTCTCCATCGAGAAATTCAAGCTCGTCTTCCTTATCCACTACGTCATCCATGTGGACCGTGACCCCTCTCGAGAGCATGTCCTTAATGTCGCATAACGAATCAGGCTGTCGTCGGATAGGGCTGAAGAGGAGAGCGGCATAGTGTCCCCAGCCACAAACTTGCACATGTGGGGTATCTTCCCTGATGACTCTGCGGAGTTGAAACGCATGGCCGATTGTCGCCTATCGACCGGTCAAAGTTCCGGTGCTCTGCTAATGTGTATAGCAGCACTCGGGTCGAATCCTCGGCGATGGTACTTCGTAATAGTCGATTGTATTTTGATTGGGGGGGTTTGTTTGCAGAGCTTAATTGAAATTTTTAATGAATGATGTTTAATTTAAAAAGTTGATAAAGATTGGGGTGAGTTCATCATTAGGTTAGTTAAGCTTTTTATATCCTTGAGCTTTGCTTTATATTGCATTTAAATTAACACTCATGTCACAAGATGATGTTGATTAGAATTCTTAAGTGTTAAGGCTTTAAACCAAGCCTTAACTTAACTTAAGGTTATAATCTCAATCAGATCTTATTTATGGTGGTGTATTTATGGTTCCAATAATCCATGGAAACCACATGTTAAACAAAACAAGTCATTAATCCATGACATGTTAAGTCCAACATACACAATGTTAATTCAAAGAATATTCATCGAGAAGAAGCTCTAAATCACTTAACATACCTAAATTATAACTCACCCCAATGAGAGATTTACTCAGACATTTGGGTGATTAATAATATGGTTAAAATTATTATGATTATAAATTAATAAGAGAAGAAAAAGAAAGGGATAAGAAAAGAGTGGTACGTCGACACACACACACGAACAATGATGATAATTAAAAAACGAACTTTCGATTGAATGAGGAAGCTAAAGAAGGGAAGGGTATTGAACTGACTTTAAACTATTTTAAGAACATTAATATTAAAATACAGAAGGTGGAGGATAATAAGAGATATTGAAGAAGAAACTTTCATTAAAACAGAATTACAAAATAAAGGACTTACAAAATTACAAAAATGAAGAACACAAAAGTAAGTGAAAACAAAGAGAGGAGGAAAGGCCTCTCAAGTGAAAACTTGAGTATGGAAGGTCCTACCAAGCCTTTGGGAATGCTTTGGTCGTGCCAATATGATCTCCTCTCTTCTGAAATGCCAACCCCTCTCAAGGAGAGAAGGGGAGAGTATTTATAGCCCAAGGAGTGGACTGTTTGCATTCCCAATCTGTCCCTCCAATTGCATCGCCAATTGAGCTATTCAGACAGCCGAATCTTCAAATATGTCCTTCTTCAAAGCTGTATACAATAATGTTGTCCGACTACTCTCAAAATTGTGAGTCATTTGGACTTAAGGATCAAAAGTTATGGCCGGTTGATTAAACAAAGTTAAACTGTCTATTTCAATCCAGTCTTTTTGAAGTCCATAATGTGAAAGGGTTTTTGAATATGAAGATACCTTCAAATCCGAATTGTTTATTCAACAACGTCGGCCGATTATATCTTCTCTTTCACACTGCAAAATCTCAGCTCGATTGGATGCTTACATCAGGAGATATGTCATGAATACTATACTGATTTTAATTCTCGGACAGAATGGTGGGCTGGACTTCAAAGATTTATTTGGGCCCCTTGTACTTGGATTTGGGCCTTGAAATTTTTATCCAAGATGAAATGTAGTGTCACCCGAATTATGGTGGAGAGTTAAGGTTTTTGGAATTCTGGATTTAACCCAGTAAATCAATCTTCAAGGCTGGTCCAGTTTGTTCACATATTCTTTGGTCTTGTTTGTGAGGACCATATGACCCTTCAAATGGCAGAATTGGCTCATGGTGCCTTCTAATGAAATGTTGTATATTGAAAGGAGAATCCTAAAAAACAAGAACCACACAATTTGGATCAGTATAGTGACAGTTATAAGTAAAACATTAAACTGAATCAATTGGACTACTTCTAAAAATGCTCAAATATTATACTTAATATTAAAACATTAATATTTCACACAAATTATGCACATTTCATATAAAATAAGTAAAGGGGGAATATAATAAGTCATGAAAATATTAGTAACATCAAATCCCCCACACTTAGATTTGCGCGTGTCCTCATGTGCAACAAATATAAAAACATGACAAAATCATTTTCACTCACCAACAAATATTAAAATTTTGTTTTCTCCAATCAGGGGAGGTTTAGACTATTTCACTCATCCATATTGAATTCCATCACAAATTTGGTTCACAATAATGCATCAGAAACAATTCATTTTTTCATGTTCAAGGTTTTAATTGGAAAATGTAGGCACTCAAAACTTACTCCTCTCAAGATGATAAAAATGTATTTTAGGAGTTTCACTCATTCACCAACAAAAAGTGAAAATCAAGAGTTTGTAAGAGCTCTCAGCTTCCATTCCAAAATATAATGTGTACAAGAATCAAGAGGTCTTTTAAGGGGTTTTTCAGTGGCTATGGGATGGTAGGTATATAATGTCCAAAGGAAAAGAGGGGTTAAAAACACCAACATGGAAAAATCAATGCACATTTTTTTTGAAATTTGATTTGAAAGGAAATAGAAACACATATTTTCAAGGGCATGAATGTGTGATTAATGAAAAGTGAGGGAGATAGAAAATGGAATAGGGTGAGATGATGGAATATGTACAACATGGAAGACTTCCAATAATGACACAATATAGAAACACATATTTTCAAGGGCATGAATGTGTGATTAATGAAAAGTGAGGGAGATAGAAAATGGAATAGGGTGAGATGATAGAATATGTACAACATGGAAGACTTCCAATAATGACACAATACAACATGATTCAAGTGTTCTTTTTTTTTCTTTTTTTTTACTCTTTTTTTTCGAAAGTTGTGCTTGAAACAAGTCTCACAGTCATCTCCCAACCCATGTTTGATCTTCTCATGGAACTAATTTTAGTAGTTATAACACGATCAAAGGTTGATGATGAATGATTTTTGACCCACCCAAGACACAACCCATTCCTTTTTTTTTCATTTTTTTTATATAATTTTTTTTCATTTTTTTGAACACTTTTTAATGACTTTTGTACAAATGAAAATTACACATATACACCCCAAAGCTCACAGAATTACAACCTCTCCCCCACACTTGAATGGATGCTTGCCCTCAAGCATATGATGACACATTGGAAATCAATGAAAGTAATCCCAAAAATGAAGTCCATTCCCCCCACACTTAAATTTCAATAAATTATACAATGAAAATCCATGAAGATGTTGGGTGGGACAAGGTATTAGGATTGTAATGTGGCTATCAAAATAAAGGTTTTCATAGGCTCAAAGGGGCTTTCAAAAGTAGGATCAATGTAAGGGTAACGGGAGACTATTTGGCTATTCTGATTCTCATGTGGATTAAAAAATGCCTCTATCATATTAATGCACACAAAAGATGGAAATTCAGATTGAAGGTCCACAAACTCAAGACTCACAATTAGTGGTGAAGACACACAATGAAAAATATGGCCATAGATGACCTTGGCATGAAGGCTAATGTTATTCCTCACGGTAGGGGAAAAGCATTTTCCAAATCAAAAATTGTTCATTCAAAATGTTTTTTATTGACACAAAATTGTTTACCCAAGTTTGAGATAAAAATTCAATATATTTGGGTTGAAAACAAGCCTTTTGACTCCCCAAAATGGTTGGACAGAATTTCAATATTGGATGATGAGTAATTATGACACCCCTTTTGTTTTAATTTTCATTTTTTTAATTTTTTTGAATTATTTTATTTTTAATGACACATCCACACAAAAGAGAAAATAGAAAAAAGGTTGTGGAAGAATGTTGTAAAAAAAATGAGAGGGAGAGAGGAAGAAGAAGAAATAGAGAGAAGAAGAGAGGGAAGAGAGATTGAGAGAGAGAGAGTTAAAGGGAAAGAGGTGCCCCCTGGTTTGGATTTGGTGGGTCACCATTTCCATCTAGTGGTGGGTCAATGGAAGTGGATGTGGAACCTGAAGTGAATGGCCTCTCATGGTGATGCTTTAACCGGTGTCCATTTACCGTGAATGTTCTTTTTGAAGAAGGGTCTTGGACTTGCACTGCACCAAATGGGTAAACATTAGTAATAATAAAAGGTCCATCCCAACGAGAATTGAGCTTACCTGGGTGAAGTCGAAATCGAGAATTGAAGAGCATTACCTTTTCACCTTCATGAAATACCTTTTGAAGAATGTGCTTGTCATGGAGTGACTTTGCCTTTTCTTTGTAGAGAATGGAGTTCTCATACGAATCGAGATGAAGCTCCTCCAATTCAGTCAACTGCAACAATCTTTCTTCACCAGATTTTTCACAATCAAAATTACATGTTTTGACAGCCCAAAATGACTTATGTTGGATTTCAACTGGTAAATGACAGGCTTTACCAAAAACTAGCCTAAATGGAGACATCCCAATGGGTGTCTTATAGGCTGTTCGATAGGCCCACAGTGCTTCACCAAGTCTATCGGGCCAGTCTTTTCTTGTGGGCTTAACAATTATTTCAAGCACTCTTTTCACTTATCTGTTAGAAAGTTCAGCCATTCCATTTGTTTGAGGGTGATATGCAGTGGATGTTTTATGTACAACCCCATTCTTTTTCAAAAGTGACTCCATGGTTCTATTACAGAAATGAGTTCCTAAGTCACTTATCAAAGCACGTGGTGTTCCGAATCGATGGAAGATATGGGTTTTGAGGAACTCACTCACAGTTTGAGCATCATCTTTCCTAGTGGGTTTGGCCTCGACCCACCTAGAAACATAGTCAACAGCAAGGAGAATGTAGGATAATCCATTGGAAGGGGGAAAAGGTCCCATGAAATCGATGCCCCAAACATCGAAAAGCTCACAGAAGATTAATGGCTTTTGAGGCATTTCGTTTCTTTTGTAAATTATGCCAAACTTTTGGCAAGTGGGACATGATTGACAGAACTCGTGTGAGTCCTTGAAGAGTGAAGGCCAAAAGAATCCAGAATCAAGGACCTTTCGAGAAGTCCTTTGTGGTCCAAAGTGGCCACCTCCAGGCATTGAGTGGCAGAATTCCAAGATGGAGGATTGTTCAGTTTCATCAACACATCTCCTAATTACCATGTCAGCCCCAGTTTTCCAAAGTTTATTATCTTCCCAGAAATAATGCTTTGAATCACTTTTCATCTTTTCTTTTTGTTCTTTTGAAAAATATTCAGGGAAAACACCAGAAACCAAGTAATTGACAAGTGGGGCATACCATGGTAACTTTGGAGTGAGAGATGAGAGGTGTTCAGTTGGAAATTCAGGATCAATTATTTCAGAATGAGAAGAATTAGAAATTCTACTCAGGTGGTCAGCCACATGGTTTTCTTTTCCAGGTTTATCTTTTATCATAAGGTCAAACTCTTGGAGCATTAAAATCCATCTTATTAGCCTTGGTTTGGAATCACTTTTCTTAAGTAAGAACTTTAATGCTGAGTGGTCCGTGAAGATGATGATTTTGGCACCTAAGAGATAGGGCCAGAATTTATCCAAGGCAAAAACCACAGCTAAAAGTTCTTTTTCAGTCACAGTGTAGTGTGATTGAGTTTCATCCAATGTTTTTGAGGCATAAAAGATGACATGAGGAATGTTTTTTCTTCTTTGACCAAGAACAACCCCAATGGCCCTATCAGAAGCATCACACATCAATTCAAATGGTAAGGACCAATCTGGTGGTTGTATTATTGGAGCAGGTGTGAGATCAGATTTGAGTTCAATGAAGGATCTCTTGCAAGCCTCATCAAAATTGAATGTGACATCATTTTGAAGTAAACGAGTGAGTGGGAGGGAAATCTTGCTAAAGTTCTGAATGAATCGCCGATAGAAACCGACATGACCAAGGAAGGACCGAATGTCTCAAACTGATTTGGGTTCAAGAAGTGATTGGATCACCTCAATTTTGGCTGGATCAACTTGGATACTCTCTTGAGAAATTATGCGCCCTAGAACAATTCCATTTTAAACCATGAAGTGACATTTTTCAAAATTCAGCACAAGGTTGCACTTGACACACTTTTGAAGGACCAAAGAGAGTGAATGTAAGAAAGATTCAAATGACTCGCCATAAATGGTAAATTCATCCATGAAGACCTCCATTCAATTCTCAATGAATTCAGAAAAGATACTCATCATACACCGATGGAATGTTGCAGGAGCATTACAAAGGCCAAAAGGCATTCACCTATAGGCATAGGTTCCAAAGGGGCAAGTGAATGTGGTCTTTTCTTGGTCTTGAGGTGCGATTGGAATTTGGAAGTAGCCAGTGTAACCATCAAGAAAGCAATAGTGTGACTTTCCGGCCAATATCTCAAGCATTTGGTCAAGGAAAGAAAGTGGGTAGTGATCTTTTCGTGTTTCAGCATTCAATTTGCGATAATCGATGCATGCACGCCATTTGTTTTTCACCCGAGTTGTGACCACTTCTCCATGTTCATTTGTGACAACTGTTATCCCGCCCTTCTTAGGAACGACTTGAATTGGACTAACCCATTCACTATCAAAAATTGGGTAGATAATACCAGCTTGAAGAAGCTTGGTAATCTCTTCCCTAACTACCTCAAGTATGAGTGGATTGAGTCTTCTTTGAGGTTGCCTAATTGGTTTGGATGATTCCTCTAGATGGATGTGATGCATGCAAAGGGCAGGGTTGATTCCTAGAATATCCTCTAGGGTCCAACCTAAGGCATTTTTGTTTTCCTCTAACACTTGAACAAGTTGGGACTCCTCAGTTTCAGAAAGTGAAGCAGAGATAATGACAGGGTAGGAGGGATCATGGAAAAGGAATGCATACTTGAGGTGTGAAGGAAGTGGTTTTAGATCAGTTTTAGCATTGATTTGAGAGCTAGACAAGTTAGGAGCAGGAGAAGGGATTCCAGATGGGTTTGGATCATTTTCCTCAACACTGTCCAAGGTGGAGCAGTAGAGATCAGAGTTGATGTGGGATTCAAGAGAGTTTTCAAGTTCCTCTAGATTGATGGAGTCTATGAATGAGAGGTCCACATCAACTTCACCATTTATGACTTTGTTAATCATGGTGCAGATTTCACAAGATCCTTTATCATTAGAACATGAAGAACATGGTGGATTGGGGTTCGATTGACTCTTAGAAGTGTCCTCAGAAGCATTGTTTGAGAATGCAGAGTGATCCTCAGATGGGTATCGCATGGCTTGGAAAATGTTGAACTTGACCAGTTGGTCACCGAATTCCATGGATAATATGCCTAAATGAACATCAATCTTGGTTCTCGCAGTCATGAGGAATGGTCTTCCTAGAATTAGGGGAGATCGAGAATAGTTCATCTCACCTTCCACGTCAAGGACATAGAAATCAGCAGGGAAGATAAGATCATTGACTCGGACAAGGACATCCTCAATTATTCCCTCAGGACTGGTAGTGCTTCGATTGGCTAATTGAATGACAACACCCGTTGGGTGCAAGGGACCTAGACCAAGGTTGGAGAAAATGGATTTGGGCATGACATTTATTGAGGCTCCAAGGTCTATGAGTGCATCATCAAAGTTGGAACTCCATATTTGACATGGAACCGTGAAAGTCCCTGGATCTTTACACTTCATGGGAATGGATTGTTGGGTTGAAACATTTTCAATGTTCCTAAGTTGCCTCTTATGGGTGCACAATTCCTTAAGAAACTTGACATACTTAGGGATTTGTTTGATGGCATCTAAGAGGGGGATGTTCACTTCAACACGTCTAAACATGTCAAGTATTTCAGGATCAGGTTCAAAGGACTTATTAGGCTTGGAGATGGCTTGAGGAAAAGGAATTGGGTTCCTTAGAGGAATGGAAGGAGGTGAAGGAGTGGATTCAAGTTCCTTTTCCAGATTTTTGTTCTTTTCATTTTCTAGATCAACATCGAAAGGGGAGGTAGAGCAATCAGCATGGGGCATAGCAATTTGCTTTCCCGATCTAAGTGAAATTGCACTTACATTACCCTTAGGGTTGGGTAATGGTTGAGCTGGGAGTTGGGAAGAATTTGATTGTTGTTGCTGGCTCAGGTGGGATGCAAGTTGACCTATTTGAGTTTCAATGTTTTTAAGGCTAGAACGGGTGAAGGAGGCAAGATCTTCCATGACACTTTCCCATGGTTTCTTGGAAGAAGAGGCTTGTCCCTGGTTGGGATTGCCTTGATTTTGGTTCTTGGGAAAGCGATTGTATTGGGTGGGGAATTGGGAAGGCTCGTTAGGATAGTGGAATCCAGGAGGAGGATTGTTCCTTTGAGGTTGAGGAACAAAAGGATAAGGTTGATGGAAGTTACCACCACCTTGACCATATTGGAATTGGTTTGGGTTTTGAGGAGGGAATTGAGGAGGATGAGAAATGGGATTACCATACCTCAGAGGTGGGTTAAAGGTAGAAGAGAAGGGCTCAAAGTGGGGTTGGTTGAAGTTTCTAACAAACTGACCTGATTTTTGAGGGTTGAAGTTTCGCTGAGCATATGCCGCATTGAGCTCCATTGGACTAGATGAATCAGATGGATCATCTTGAATTTGTGGACATGTGTCAGTCGGATGAGATGGAGAGTTGCAGATTCCACAATTCTTGATAGGTCTAAGGAATAGTGACTGTGGAGAAGATGAGGTTGGGGCTTTGGTAGCCACCGCTAGTTGACGCACAAGACCTGTAAGTTCACTCATCCACTCAGTCATCTTGTTGGGCTCTATGGATTGATTCTCTTGGGCTTGTTTCACTTGAGCATGTGCTCGAGTATGGAATTGCTGCGTGTTTGCAGCCATGTTACTTATGAGATCTCTTGCAGCTGCAGGAGTTTTGTCAACAAGAGCACCGCCACTTGCGGCATCAATGAGAGTTCGCTCCATATCCAATAACCCCTCATAGAAGTATTGGATCAGGAGTTGGTCAGGGATTTGATGGTGTGGACAAGTTTCCACAAGCTTTTTGAACCTCTCCCAATACTCATGGAGTGATTCATTAGGGAATTGACAGATGCCGCTTATTTCCTTTCGGATAGAAGCTGTTCGGGAAGAGGGAAAGAACTTCTCAAGGAAAAGTCTCTTCATGTCAACCCATGAGTTTATGGAACCAGGTGGGAGGTAGTAGAGCCAAGACTTGGCAGAATCCGCTAGGGAAAAGGGGAAAGCTCTAAGCTTGATTTGTTCTTCAGAAACCCCTTGAGGTTTCATGGTTGAGCAGACCACTTGGAACTCTTTGAGGTGAAGATGTGGATCCTCACCGGCTAGCCCGTGAAAATGAGGGAGAAGATGAATCAAACACGATTTGAGTTCGAAATCAGCTTCTATGTTTGGATATTTAATACCAAGAGGTTGGTAATTCATATCAGGGGCAGCGAGTTCTTTCAATGTTTGTTCCCTAGGATTGGCCATATCGATTTCAACTGGTTGGATGAGGACTGGTTCTTGAATTATTTGAGTATCTCTTATGTTCCTCCAAGGTTGGCGAAGTGTTCGCTCAATTTCAGGGTCAAACAAATCCGAGGGATTGTTTGGAAGGCTACAGGGCATTCAGAGAGATTTTGGAAGAAAGAGGAAGACACGTTTTTCTTTGTATTTTTTTTTCAGTTTATGATTTTTATGAGAAGACGGGTTTTTCTTTGGGATTTTTTTTCATTTTTTTTAAAAAATTTTGTATTTTTTTGGGTTTTTTTTTACAATAACCAGAAACTAACGACTACTTAAATCACCATCCCCGGAAACGGTGCCATTTGAAACACACGGCCGATTGTCGCCTATCGACCGGTCAAAGTTCCGGTGCTCTGCTAATGTGTATAGCAGCACTCGGGTCGAATCCTCGGCGATGGTACTTCGTAATAGTCGATTGTTTTTAGTTGATTGTATTTTGATTGGGGGGGGGGTTTGTTTGCAGAGCTTAATTGAAATATTTAATGAATGATGTTTAATTTAACAAGTTGATAAATATTGGGGTGAGTTCATCATTAGGGTAGTTAAGCTTTTTATATCCTTGAGCTTTGCTTTATATTGCATTTTAAATTAACACTCATGTCACAAGATGATGTTGATTAGAATTCTTAAGTCTTAAGGATTTAAACCAAGCCTTAACTTAACTTAAGGTTATAATCTCAATCAGATCTTATTTATGGTGGTGTATTTATGGTTCCAATAATCCATGGAAATCACATGTTAAACAAAACAAGTCATTAATCCATGACATGTTAAGTCCAACATACACAATGTTAATTCAAAGAATATTCATCGAGCAGAAGCTCTCAATCACTTAACATACCTAAATTATAACTCACCCCAATGAGAGATTTACTCAGAAATTTGGGTGATTAATAATCTGGTTAAAATTATTATGATTATAAATTAATAAGAGAAGAAAAAGAAAGGGATAAGAAAAGAGTGGTACGTCGACACACACACACGAACAATGATGATAATTAAAAAACGAACTTTCGATTGAATGAGGAAGCTAAAGAATGGAAGGGTATTGAACTGAATTTAAACTATTTTAAGAACATTAATATTAAAATACAGAAGGTGGAGTAGAATAAGAGATATTGAAGAAGAAACTTTCATTAAAACAGAATTACAAAATAAAGGACTTATAAAATTACAAAAATGAAGAACACAAAAGTAAGTGAAAACAAAGAGAGGAGGAAAGGTCTCTCAAGTGAAAACTTGAGTATGTGAGGTCCTCCCAAGCCTTTGGAAAAGATTTGTTCGTTCCAATATGATCTCCTCTCGTCTGAAATGCCAACCCCTCTCAAGGAGAGAAGGGGAGAGTATTTATAGCCCAAGGAGTGGACTGTTTGCATTCCCAATCTGTCCCTCCACTTGCATCGGCAATTGAGCTATTCAGAAAGCCGAATCTTCAAATGTCTCCTTCTTAAAAGTTGTATACAATACTGTTTTCCGACTACTCTAAAAATTTGGAGTCATTTGGACTTAAGGATCAAAAGTTATGGCCGGTTGATTAAAAAAAGTTAAACTGTCCATTTCAATCCAGTCTTTTTGAAGTCCATAATATGAAAGGGTTTTTGAATATGAAGATGCCTTCAAATACGAATGGTTTCTTCAAAAAATTCGGCCACCTATATCTCCTCTTTCACACTGCAAAATCTCAGCTCGATTGGATGCTTACATCAGGAGATATGTCATGCATACTATACTGATTTTAATTCTCATCCAGAATGGTGGGCTGGACTTCAAAGATTTATTTGGGCCCATTGTACTTGGATTTGGGACTTGAAATTTTTATAAAAGATGACATGTAGTGTCCCCCGAGTTATGGTGGAGAGTTAAGGTTTTTGGACTTCTGGATTGAACCCATTAAATCAATCTTCAAGGCTGGTCCAGTTTGTTCACAGATTCATTGGTCTTGTTTGTGAGGACCATATGACCCTTGAAATGGAAGAATTGGCTCATGATTCCTTCTAATTAAATGTTGTATATTGAAAGGAGAATCCTAAAAAACAAGAACCACACAATTTGGATCAGTATAGGGACACAATTTGGATCAGTAAAACATTAAACTGACTCAATTGGACTACTTCTAAAAATGCTCAAATATTATACTTAATATTAAAACATTAATATTTCACGCAAATTATGCACATTTCATATAAAATAAGTAAATGGGGAATATAATAAGTCATGAAAATATTAGTAACATCAAGAGTACTTTGAAAATCTGAATGCATTTCCGTTGAAGGGTGCTCTGACGGCCTAGTGACTCAGGGTGCTGGGCCATAGGGAGTGCGACCAAATCGATCAGGCGGCATTGCTCGCTAATTTATTCAAAGTGCTATCGACTCCTGAGGTACATCACCCACTCGTAACAAATGCGGAAGTGTGTCGCCCATAGGGTTCGGCAAAAGCACCCCACTTACTCTGGGGTAAGGGACTCTGGTGCATGAAAGTTCGGTGCTTCCGTCGACCAGAACTTCTCCAGGAAGTGATCCGCTGCAAAAATTCTCCAAAAGCTCCTGGGCTCAGACTCGGGGTCTGGCCTTGTATTTCCCCACACGTCAACCGGGGGTGGCTGAGGGACTGGTAGCAGTACCGAGGCGGACTGCTGGGACAGTAAACTTGGTGGCAGAGAATACGGAGAACGAGCTGACTGGACGCCAAATTCTGGGCCATCCTCTGAAGAGTGAGGTGGCCTAACCACGATATCACGATACGATGGGCTGATAGCCACAACTTCTAGTGTGGGAGTTGCGGCCACCAGCGATGGGTTACACCGTTGCTCTGCCGTCGTTGGTCCCCAAAACAGCTCCCCGTGATCTCTGGTAGAGGTAGAGGGTGATTCTGGTAATGACAGTGGTGATTGCACAGTCGGGACCTGCGGGATTTCCACAATTTCTTCCTCCCGGATGTACCTGCAGAGGGAGGTGGGAATCCGGTGGACCTATCATTCTGGGAGAATGAGGCTGATGTGCCTGGTCCCTACCCCAGTTCTTGACACGGAGGAGCGGGGAGACTGTTCCATCGCTGAGCTGCATTTCGCTTCAGAGTCTGAGAAATGGGCAGGTCTGATCTCCACCTGGGCCTTCCCAGGACTCTTCTTATGGCGGCAACTAACCACTCTCCTGCCCCTAGATGGATTTTCGGGACAAGGTTGATCCTCAACATGTGGTCTCGGGGCGGCGCTGATGCCATGGCGGAGAGGGCTCCCGCTTGAGATAACTGGAGTGCGAGGAGCACCAGGGCAAATGTCGAAGGGCACAGGGGGAAGACCTCCATGGACAGTACCCACGTGAGCAGAGTGAGGCTGACCTTCACTCCTCAAGTTGCTGGGGCGAGGAGGACCTTCGCCAGTTGCAGAGAGGATGTAGGGAGGACCCCCCATGTTGGAGAGGGATCAGATGGTCAGTGCCTTCATATCGATGGTCGAGGGCAGGAGGAGGGTCTCCATACCCTGTATGGTGGGCGCGGGCGAGGTCTCCGCACCATGCGTCACTACCACAGGGCAGGTCTTTCTTCGTTATGGGGGTAGCACAAGGCATGTCTCCGTGAAGAGCTTCGGAGCGGGGGAGGCCCACGCTCTGCATAATAGTGGTATGGGGAGGCCCTCCGTACGGGGTGACATTACTGCGAATTGATTCAGGGTGATCACCACTCAGGCCTGTAACCCCGAGATCCAACCCGACCTATTCATGGGGCGGTTGGAGCCTCGGTCCTAGTCGGGTGAAGGAGTTCCCCTGCTTAGTGTATACAGGGACTCCATGCTGCACGTCAGCGGTGGATCGGGCCACAGTAGCTGTTGACGTCAACGCACATTGACGAGCGTCCTCATCTCGGGCCCGGCGCTGACGTCGGGTCAGATGGGTTGGCGTAGGTGGTGCAAGGGTGTAGCCTACCTGCTCTTCTGGTGAAGCTGGTCGGCGATGCTGATGCATCCGGGTGGGAGCCCTTGCTTGGAGCCCCTGACTTGGGACCCTGAGCGGGCCGAGCCGGACATCACCCGCCTCATCAGCGTAAGGCGAGAAGTCGTCGAGGCATTCTGGGGACAGGCTCTCGAAACAATTGAACATTAGGGTAGGGAGTAGGGGATCCCCGCACGGCCTTTGAGGGTGGCATTGATGGTGGGGCCTGGATGCCTCCAGGTCCAGGCGGGCCATATCCCGAGTTGGGATGACCCCTTCCTCCTCGTACCTGCGTACAAGGTTGTTGATCACCCTTCGCTGGATGATCTCTGACGGGGAGACGGGATGTGGGCACCCCATATTCACGGATGTAGAGGCCGTCGTGGTGGCAGCAGTGCCATGCGGGGCGGTTGTGCCGGTATTGCCCTTGCCCCTACATAGGCGAGCGGGTGGTGATCGCATCTCCATAGCAGCAACCTGATTCCTGGTAAATGGAGAGATCAACTCATCAACACTACGAGGAAAAGGATTGACAACCAGGGCCCCAGCGTCATTCTATTCTCCACGTCTGTAAGAAGGATCCACGCCAACATGTTGTAGAATGGAATTCCCCACGTTCTACTGCCCCAAATTCTGGTGAGTTTCACGCCAGGCTCGCTATTTTCTTGGAAGGACCAAGCACCGGATATCTGGATCCGGTGACACGTTAATCTACTGGTGTCTCGAACACTACTAATCTCCAATTTGAGGAGAATAATTTCACGCCGGGTTCACCATTTCTGTTTCCGATGCTTTTTCCGGGGCGCACACATCCATCTGCGGAGGAGGACGCGCTGCTTGTAGCCCCGCATTCCTGCTTTCCAAAGGCGGGTGACATCTGCTCCTTATTCAAGGACGTCTTCTCCTTGATCGAAACCGGGATGATGGGATGTCGGTTCTTCCTTCTATGGATTCCTCCTCAGAACTCGTCACCTAATCCGGGTCTCCCTCATAGATTTAATACATTTTTCGTGAAACTCTTCCCAGTTCCATGTTTCCATGGACGTCGGTTAATTACACTGCTTCTGTCAGGACATTCCAAAGGGTTTGGTCAGGGCAGCAACCTTCAGTCGGGGGAGTAGTCACGTCGAGGCATCAATAGCATGTCTGTATGCTGGGGAACTGGAATGTCTGTCTTTTGTCCCTTGTGATGGGGCTTCTCGAGGGCATGGAAGCTCGAGGAATCCCACATTGAGCGTGGGGAATTATATTCCATAGGCATATATCTGAGGTTTTCCTCAGCTTCCTATGTTTAACACAAGGTATGCTGCAGGTTTAACGTCCATCAGAGATGGTTACGCCAAGGGCGTTCCATCCGAGGTTTTCCTCAGGCATCTCATGTTTATCATGAGGTAGGTCACAAGTTTAACGTCCATCGGAGATGGGTCGGCCTAATCAAAACACTAGCTGGAGTGAATCAAATTGACGAATTTCCCTTGAAGGGATGTCGATATCAGGGCCAACCCATGGGCGGCTTTTTGAAAGTTGTGAAGAGGAGCGGAACGACATGATCTCGCCGGGATATGATGGTCTGGGTGAGAATCAGGGTGCATGATGGGTAGGTGGGTGAAGCGGAGGGGGATTGAGATGGGACTATCGCAAGGGGAGACAGTGAAGTTGGGCTTGATCCTTGAAGAGACCTCCTACGTATCCCCGTGGCAGGTAATCAAAGTCCGCGTAGTTCAGGATGGTGCCAGCGAGCCGACGTGAAGGTGGACCTTGGTCTGATGGGCATCGTCAGTGAACCGACGTGAATGGGGTCGGGACGACCGGGTGATGGTCTTGAACCTTATGAAGGCTTCCTACGTACCATGCCTTGACATGGATCAAAGACCACGTAGTTCAGATGGTGTGTCGGCGAACCGATGCGAGTGAGGACCTTGGTCCGGATGGTGTGGGGCTTACACACTAGGCTGCCCAGGTGCTGGTGACCTGATGTGAAAAAGGTCGGAGTGACCAATAGGTGGTGGGCTTGAACCTCTGGGAGGCTTCCTACATACCATGCCTTGACATAGATCAAAGACCTCATAGTTCAAAGGGGCTTCATCGGCGAACTGACGTGAAGGTGAACCCAGGGGTCCAATGAGTATCGTCAACGAACCGACATGAAGGTGGACCTTGGTCCGATGGTGGTGGGATTGATCCTCAGGAAGGCTTCCTACGTACCATGCCTTGACATGGATCAAAGTCCTCATAGTTTTGGTTGGTCACAACGGCTTACCGTCGGACTGGAATGCAGTTTAACATCATGCTGGACGAGAAGAAAAGTGGGCTTGGACCTTTGGGAGGATTCCAACATACCATGCCTTGACATGGATCAAAGAACTCATAGTTCAAAGGGTTTGGTCGATGAACCGACATGAAAGTAGACCCGAGGGTCCACTATTAATGGGCTTTAACCTATTGAGGCTTCCTACGTACTATGCCTTGACATGGATCAAAGTCCTCGTAGTTCGGGATTGTCACTACGACTTGCCGTCAGACTGGAATGCAGTTTAACGTCATGCTGGACAAGGGTAGAACTCGACGTGAATAAATGACGGGTGGGCTTGAACCTCATGGATGCTTCCAACGTACCATGTCATGGCATGGATCAAAGACCTCGTGGTTCAAATGGGTGTACAATTTAACGTCATGCTGGACGAGGGCATACAGTTTAACATCATGCCAGATGAGGGCATACCGTTTAACGTCATGATGGACGAGGGCATACAATTTAACGTCATGCTGGACGAGGGCATACAGTTTAACGTCATGCGGGATGAGGGAATACATTTTAACATCATGCTGGATGAGGGCATACAGTTTAACGTCATGCTGGAAGAGGGCATACAGTTTAACGTCATGCTGGACGAGGGCATACAGTTTAACGTCATGCTGGACGAGGGAATAGAGTTTAACGTCATGCTGGATGAGGGCATACAGTTTAACATGATGCTAGACGAGGGCATACAGTTTAATGTCATGCTGGACGAGGGCATTTCCATGGCCGATGCTCACTCTAAGCCCACGTGAGTCATGCTCGGTGTGAGAAACAAGATGCAGCAAGGACCTGACGATCACATCGTGAAGGGTGCCTCCGTGAGTAGCGAAGAGGGGATTACGCATTAGGCGGCCCATGGTGCTGGGACTTACTCCAGGATGGATGCCCGAAGTGCGGCAAAGCACAGCGAGAGTGGGATTTGGGACCAATGATGGGAGGTTCCTCATTCCCTATCGCGCCCTCCACTAACCTTGGCAGTGGGGAAATACAGAGGTGCATGGGTGCTACCTTCCGCAAGAGGGGATAGGGGCTTACACCAAGGTGGTTTCCCTTCTCCCATGGACATATGCTACTCCGAGAAGGAGGATATCATCCCTTGTGGAGGGGGTGACCCCGTCTCTGCAGAGACGTGTGGCGTAAAAAATGTCCGAGCTGGGGGGACCCTGCGTGCGAGGAACAAGGCTAGATCACAGTTTAACATCATGTGTTGAGGACGAGGTGCTTGGCAGTTTAACGTCCTGCAGCTCGGACGAGGTGGGTTTACTCCACACCCCTAGGACTTAAATAACTGGTACCCTCTGTTCCTTGGGGGAGGGAAGGTACTGGCAAGGCCATGGTAAAAGGGGGTCACAGAGCGAACCATCGAGGGGTCCACGTTAGTGTGGCTATGCGAAGAAGCAATAGCCATTAGCATGCCTATGCGAAGAAACATTAGGCGAAGCAACGCTACGGGTGATGTTGTCCGTGGGAATTTGAAATCACATCGTGCAAACCTGGAGAGTCACACGGGAAGAGGAATTTCCAAGCGAAGGAGTGTTCTTCGCAAAGTGGAGTACCTTGGCCTTAGCATGGGGTAGAGGTGTGAATGGGGGGTGCTTCGCGAGTGGAATATTATTCGCGGAGCACCTCTTCGTGAAGCAGAGGTGCCTCATGAAGCAAGGTGCTGCGAGGCAGTGTGCTTCACGATATGCAGCGACCCTGCCTTGGCATGGGGATCACTAGTACAGGATGGGTATTTTGCGAATCATAAACGCTCCATGGCTACCTGGGTTCCCTTGGGAATCCCCTTCCTCTGCGAATTCCCTTAGGCTTCACGAAGGGAATCCCTCCCGGAAGAGGGGCTCAAAACAAGACAAGGAAAAGGCATCTCGCGAAGTAAAAATACCTTGCAAAGCTCATGATTCCCGGGGCGAAGGGTGCTTCGCGATTCGGGAGTTGAGAAGCCAAAAGGTCGGATTTTACATCCTCTGGGATCAGGGGGAACCCAGTATTTATAGGAAAGGGGCGCTGTGAAGTAGAGCTCACGTGGCATGAAGGGGCGGCGGTTGATTTGCAGCGGGCTCGTGAACGTCAGGGCATTCGCGGAGCGTTACCACCTCCTGTGCTTCGCGGCAGGCTCGCGAACGTTAGGGCGTTCGCGGAGCGTTACCACCTCCTATTCTTCACGGCAGGCTCGCGAACGTCAGGGCGTTCACCGAACGTTACCGCCTCATGTACTTCACGATGGGCTTGCGAACGTCAGGGAGTTTGTGGAGCATTACCACCTCTTGTGCTTCGCGGCGGGCTCGATGCTCGGAGAGTGCTTCGCGCCAGAGCTTCACGAGGCAGTGCACGAGGATTATTTTCCATCCCTTATTTGCATGAAAGATTTTGGAACCAACAAATGCCCCCCCTCAGACTTGGAACTGCGGAGGGAAGAAGGTTCAAAGTCTGAGGGAAAATCGCCAAAATTATCAGTGGTTCGCGATGCGGCCTCGGGAAGAGGCCCGCCGTGCGGCCGGCGGCCACATGGTCCGGATGCGCCGTGATGCTCCGCGTGGGCGGGATGCGCCACGAAGCTCCAGGGTCGCCGCCTATAAATAGGGGGGCTGACTGCTCTTTTTTCCTCTCACGACTCTTGTGCTCTTGCGCTCTCAACTTCGAGAAGCTCCACGTACTCCGCGTCTGCTCTCCTCGAATCGAGCTTCGCGGCGAACTGCAAGTCTCTGACTCCATGACCGTGCCAAGAAAACTTCTGTTTTGACGGACAAGGCCAGACTCCGCGGCTTGGTTTTGCGGACGACCTTCACGATCGATCTTCGCGATCGATCTTATTGAGCAAGCTTTGCGATCGGGACTGAAGAAATTCGTTTCTGTGCCGAAACCGAAAATGGCCCACTGAGAAGCTGTGTTGGGGGTGCTTGCAGACGCTGCCCGGATGGATGAGATGGCCAACTATCTGGGCCTTGGGGAGATGGTTCGAATCCACTCGGACCATACCTCTTTGACAGAACTGCTATCAGAGGGTCAGAAGAACTATCCGTAGTGCAAGAAACTGCCCTTATATGGCTTCAGGCTGAGGGATGACGTCTTCATCCCTGAGGCGAGTAGGGACGAACCAGCTTACTGGTTCTGGAGCACGCCATGCCAGCGCCTGTGGTTCAAGGCGACCGATGGTCATGCGCGGGAGGATTTCACACCTGTCACCACTGACTGTCTCTACAACCATGTGAACAATATTGATGGGAAGCCACTACAACCGAAGACATCCCCTCCTCTATACCATACCATGCTGAAGGTGGCGTTGCAGGATCCGAAGAAGGGGTGGTCCGATGAGTGGTACCTGCACCAGGGCGGCAACTTCACCAATGACTGGGCATGGGCCTACTGGGTAGGCGCCTCATGTGAGGAGTTTGGGGTCGAGATGAGGAGAGTGGACTTGAACCTTGTGAAGGCTTCCTACGTACCATGTCGTGACATGGATCAAAGACCTCATGGTTCAAATGGGTGTACAGTTTAACGTCATGCTGGACGAGGGTATACAGTTTAACGTCATGCTGGACGAGGGCATGTAGTTTAATGTCATGCTGGACGAGGGCATACAGTTTAACGTCATGCTGGATGAGGGAATATAGTTTAACTTCATACTAGACGAGGGAATACAGTTTAACCTCATGCTGGACGAGGGCATACAGTTTAACGTCATGCTGGACTAGGGCATACAGTTTAACGTCATGCTGGACGAGGGCATACAATTTAACGTCATGATGGATGAGGGAATATAGTTTAACGTCATACTAGACGAGGGAATACAATTTAACGTCATGCTAGACGAGGGCATACTGTTTAACGTCATGCTGGACGAGGGCATTTCCATGGCCGATGCTCACTCTAAGCCCACGTGAGTCATGGTCGGTGTGAGAAACAAGAGGCAGGAAGGACCTGACGATCACGTTGTAAAGGGTGCATCCATGATAAGTGAAGAGGGGATTACGCGTTAGGCGGCCCATGGTACTGGGACTTACTCCAGGATGGAGGCCCGAAGTGCGGAAAAGCGCAGAGAGAGAGGGATTTGGGACCAATGATGGGAGGTGCCTCATTCCCTATCACGCCCTCCACTAACCTTGGCAGTGGAGAAATACAGAGGTGCATGGGTGCTACCTTCCGCAAGAGGGGCTAGGGGCTTACACCAAGGTGAATTCCCTTCTCCCATGGACATACGCTACTCCGAGAAGGAGGATATAATCCCTTGTGGAGGGGGTGACCCCGTCTCTGCGGAGACGAGTGGCGTAAAAAATGTTTGAGATGGGGGGACCCTGCGTGCGAGGAACGGGGCCAGATCACAGTTTAACTTAATGTGTTGAGGACGAGGTTCTTGGCAGTTTAACGTCCTGCAGCTCGGATGAGGTGGGTTTAATCTACACCCCTAGGACTTACATAACCGGTACCCTCTGTTCCTTGGGGGAGGGAAGGTACTGGCAAGGCCATGGTAAAAGGGGGTCGCGGAGCGAACCATCGAGGGTTCCACGTTAGCGTGGATATGCGAAGAAGCAATATTTGTTAGCATGCCTATGCGAAGAAGCATTAGGCGAAGCAACGCTATGAGTGATGTTGTCCGTGAGACTTTGAAATCACATCGTGCAAACCTGGAGAGTCGCACCGGAAGAGGAATTTCCAAGCGAAGGAGTGTGCTTCGTGAAGTGGAGTGCCTTGGCCTTAGCATGGGGTAGAGGTGTGAATGGGGGGTGCTTCGCGAAGTTGAATAGTATTCGCGGAGCACTTCTTCGTGATGCAGAGGTTCCTTGCGAAGCAAGGTGCTGCGAGGCAGTGTGCTTCGTGATATGCAGTGACCCTACCTTGGCATGGGGATCACTAGTACATGATGGGTGTTTCGCGAAGCATAAACGCTCCGCGGCTGCCTGGGTTCCCTTGGGAATCCCCTTCCTCTACGAATTCCCTTATGCTTCATGAAGGGCATCCCTCCCGGAAGAGGGGCTCAAAACGAGACAAGGAAAAGGCATATCGCGAAGTAAAAATACCTCGTGGAGATCATGATTCCCAGGGCGAAGGGTGCTTCACGATTCGGGAGTTGAGAAGCTGAAAGGTCAGATTGTCCATCCTCTAGGATTAGGGGGAACCCAGTATTTATAGGCAAGGGGCACCGTGAAGTAGAGCTCACGCGGCGCGAAGGGGCGGTGGTTGCTTCGCGGCGGGCTCGTGAACTTCAGGGTGTTCGCAGAGCGTTACCGCCTCCTGTGCTTCGCGGCGGGATCACGAACATCAAGCCGTTCGCGGAGCGTTACTGCCTCCTGTGCTTTGCGGCGGGCTCGCGAACGTCAGGGCGTTCACGGAGCGTTACCTACTCCTGTGATTTGCGGTGGGCTCACGAACGTTAGGGCATTCGTAGAGTATTACCGCCTCCTGTGCTTCGCGGCGGGCTAGCGAACGTCAGGGTGTTCGCAGAGCGTTACCGCCTCCTGTGCTTCGCGGCGGGCTCGATGCTCTGAGGGTGCTTCGCGCCAGAGCTTCACGAGGCAGCGCACGAGGCTTCTTTTCCGTCCCTTCTTTACGTGAAAGATTTTGGCACCAATAGTGATATCTCACAGTCTCACTTCATATTAAGAAATAACAGAGAGAGAAAAACACATGATATTTACAAGCTTCAATACAAAGTACTAATCTTTGACATGATGGTTATTACCTACAACATGGATTCCCCACTATAATCTTGTTATTAATTAAAATATTTTAGAAAGAAACTGGTTATACCCCCCAGTAGTTATTCCTTCAGTTGATCTTGGTTATGCCCCTAGTAATCCAAATATTATGCCACAGTTGGTTATACCCCAACCAACTTCTTTTCCTTGAGACTCTTTAGAAACTAGTTATAACCCCCAATCACAATATCCTTCTTCTATTCTATATTAATCCACTCTAGTGTGATATATTTATCTTTCTCTATGAGATTTATAGATCTCACTTTATCACGTACACATCAAGTACATTTGAAGATTACTGGTCTTGTTCAAATATCTCAGATCACCTATGTTTGATTTATTGCCTCAGTGAAATAATAATAAAGAAATTATTCCTATTATTGATAAAGTCCTAGACACATTAAATTGTGTGAAAGTAGTTTACAAAATTATCTGAGTATTATTTTATTAAATAAGAATACTTACACAATGTCAACTGACCTCTTGACTTCTCAATCCTCATGCATGTGTGATACATTACATGGAATTCTCAACCAAAAACCAAAGAACATATAATTTATTACTTAATTATTTTATATTCTATTTATTTTTATTTTATTTAGTTTTTCTCAAGTATTTATTCATGTATTCATGAGCATGAAAGGGTTTTATGAAATATATCACATGCAATGTTTTTCTCTCTTTCCTTTATGTGAACTAGAAAGGTGTCTTGTGAGTTATCTAGATTCTTTACGTAAGGGATTCATAAGAACAAGAAAATTTAACCCTTATATCCTTATTATTAAATTGGTGTCCTATAGATGTATTATTCTTACTTCATGTAAATAGATCATGCATTTTCTCAAGTTACTTTACATTAGGGCTTCATGTGACCAAGTCACTATCCACAAGTTCTCAAAAACCTTCATATAAGTAATAGGTGCTTCACGTAATGGATTAACATGACCTAGGAACTATTTTAGGTTCTTCATGTGACATGATTTGTATATAGGATCCTTCACGTGACAAGATTTGTGTCCATGTGTTCCTTCTTAAAAGTCTTTTCATAAGAAGAAGGTGATTTGTGATATCTACTTTTCATGACTGGATCACATGAACTCCTCTCCTTCATGTTAATGAATCATGCAATATCCTTCTATTATTCACATGACCAATTCACACGAATTATTAGTTTAATGGATAAATTATAAATATATATGAAGTATTGAACAATAGCCACCCTCACACCTTGCTTCAGCTTACATAGGAATATTTACCCCACCTATATCTGATAAAAGTGTCATTTTCTATAAAACCAGTGATCCATAGATGATTTAAAAGTCCCAAGGATCTCTGGATCTCAATGAATTCTTAAGATTTCATCTTCTTCATATGATGTTTTAATGATTACATGACTATGTAATTGTTTTTCAAGATAAATTTGTTGGTCATGTGACACCTTTGTTGATTTCCAGTTATTCACGTGATGACATCTCTCAATGATATGATGATTATCCACAGGTATTAATATAGTTCCATTTATTCTCATGAGGGCTTGATGATTATCTCCCTCCTCTAAGGTAATCCATAGAACATCACTTGATAGAATCATGTGATCACTTATTATAATCATCATGGTTCTTTGAGTAATCAGTATGCATACAAGATGAAGTTTCATGCATTCTTTAGTTCGTTCTAGTTTGTATTCATTCATCATCATGATCATAGGGAATGGCCTAACGCAAACTATCACACAATGGAATGGTGACACTAATTTTATCGAGCTCACACATATAAGAATTGACAATCGATGTTTGAAGATGATGAATGAAAAAAATAGACCATCAAGATCGGATGACTCTCATTCTATCTATATGTTTTTAGCGTGGATGAATAATAAAACAAATTCCATCATTCGACATCTACTACACAACTAGTTGGGTACTTATTAATAAATTATTATGTGCCATTACCGGATTGAGATGGATATGGGGGATCATAACATGTATACACAATACACCCACAAATCATAGGATGTGCCACACATATGTTGGGCCATTGGAACCCTAGACCATACACACTCAACTGAGTACTCTAGAAGGCCTATAAACTGACCCGCCATGCATATTATGGGTGCTTATATTGACTCTCCCTAACTCCATTGATTTCCATGCATGATATGTCTCCCACATGGGTTTTCCTCCATATGTGGTTAAGATGGCCTCTTTGGGTGCCAGGTGAGACCCATTTACTGTATAAGGCATACTATAAAATTATTAGAATATATTCTCAAGACAATTATGATAAGATTAAAAATGAAAAACTCAACATTATTTAAATCTTCTTCATGATATATATATATATTTATGGTCTTTATAATTCCCATTAATGAAATTACTTTTATTTTGGATGGAAACCTTTAAATCATCATGTAATTATATTTTAACTACATATAATTCTTCTTCTTCATCTTGTAGTAAACTATGTCATCAATGAAATAAGTCTTGGAACTTAAGATCACTTAAAAAATAAATATAGTTACTATGGAGAATTTTTAATGCGTGGTATCAAACTACTTAAAGTGAATCCATAACAATTTTATAAGAATCACCAATTCTTACCAATAACTCACAAAACACATATTGACACATCATTTACAGAAAATGAAGCACTGGTCCCAGTATAACTGATAATATAATTTCTATTAATAATATGGAATAAAAAGTTTAAGATAGATAAATACCCAATTAATACTCCCTCTTAGGTATTTTTTCTTAGATAATGTCATATTTCCACTAGAAAATATTCCATTCATTTTTAATGAATCAGTTATTCTCTTTAAGTAATTTACTTTCACAATTCATGAGTAGACAATTAAAAAAAGGAAAAACAAAATATGAAGGAAAAAATTAATGAATTTTAATTAATATATTTTAATGATAATAATGGAGGGAATTTAAATTAATTTAAATCAAGGAATCATATAATGATATTTTATTGAATATTCCTTCAATGAGTTTTATGATTTAAATTGAATAGACTTTTTGTTGAGAGATAAGGGTAAGCATTGTACAAACAAATTAATGTTATTAAGTATTATATATGGGTTTTGAAGAAATCAAAATTCTTGGTATTTTTTACAACTCTTAACAGAACCTAAATAAGATTATCTTAAATCATGCATAACCATTATAGATAATAATAAAAAAATTATTTGTCTTTGATATTCATTCATATTATAAATAAGGTGGGATTCTTATGAAAAACTAGGATAATATACTCTCTTATTAAGTTAATGATGAAAATTTTTCATATCTTATAATCCATTTATCATATTAGTAGATTTGTGTGCTTTTTATTATACCAAACGCACTAAGGATGTAGTCACCTATACTGGAAAAAAAATGTATATATTGCATGATGTTATGTTTTATTTTACTTTATTAAATATGGGTGACAATGAGATTAAATATAAAGATAAATATATCCATTATTATAATAAGTAAAATAGATTAATTGAAAATATTATAAAATTGGGTATCAATGATTCATCCCTTATATCTAAGTGATACATCCACCACTAATCAAGTTTAATTCAAAACATATCCCATATAATATATTTTTTGTAAATTATTTTCTAATACATTCAAGATTTTGAACCTTAACAATGTAAAACAAATATAAAACATAATAAACCAAAATATGAATTGTTTTATATATATATAAAACTCATTATGAAAGTTCAAAAAATATCCTCCTTGATAAGGATAAAAAATTTAAATAGACTTAAAATCGCCATATAATAAAAATTACAAATAATACCTATTAATATGAGATTTATAAAGATTAAAAAATTAATCCCCTAGTTCATTCCCACACCCCCTTTAGTTTTATAAAAAAATATAACCAACACAATAATATCAAAATAATATAATTTCATTCAATATATTGTAACATATATAGATGTTTTGAAAAATAACATATCACATCACAAAAATACATAGACAATATGAGAAGAACAATTAAAGATTCAAATTCTCTAAAATCATCCTAAAAAGCTCTTTATCCTTGATCCCAACATTGGTGGAAGGGATTAGTAATACAATTTAAACACTTATTATTGATTATTTCATTGAAATAAGATTGTATTAATCCATTAAAACTAAAGTATAATAATACTCATTAATTAGAAGTGTAGTAATCATTGAGTCTTATGGATCTATAATGGGTATATGTGGTATCTCATTCCCAAAAAAAACCCGACTGAGAACTAATAATATCAACTTTGATTGGGATAATGTTTGATATATCTATAGTTTGAGTTAGAGAAAATGGATCCTTTATATTTTTATTTATGGGAAATATCATCTGAGGTCATGTAGGTATGGATTTTTTTTGGATATTGGATAAAAAATTCAATGTCTTATTTTTTCTTTATCTTTAAAACTTAATTTTTATCAGAATACAATAAATATTTCATGGTCACAAATCCTAATATCAATTCCTTTACCACATATACTTATTATTCATTTTTCTATTTGAATAATTCAATATAATTATACTTTTATCAAATAGTAATTTTTTTTCTTAGAGGGAATACAAGGGAATATATACAAAAACTCTTTGTCAAATTTTTTGAACCTTTTTTCTCAAATTCCACTAAATATTTTAGGAAATGGTTCACCAAGAAATAGCATTAAATATTTTTCATTAGGATATGTATGTTCAATTCAAGTTGTATAACTAATTTAATTATGATTTATTTAATGTTGTTTGTTTTTTGATTGAAGGTGAAAACATAAGCTTGTGATTATGAATGTTTTTCTATGGTTGAATTATATTTGAACAAGTATTATATCCTTAAATTTTTTGGTTTAATAAAAGTGAGGGGGAAAAATTTTAATAGAGAGGGAAGGATATAGATTTAATTGGGAAGGGTGAGAAAATAAAATTATTTAATAGTGGTTTGGGGTTCCATGTTTAATTAAGAGGATTCAATATAAGAGTTAAAACAATTTCATTAAATTTGTTTTGTAAGGGAGAAAGTGTTGGTCTATATTTATTGATAATTTTAATTATTATTTTTTGTAACATCCCTTATTTTTGGAGGGTCATAAAAAATATAATGGGAGATATTTTTGAATCCCTATTTTCTCTCTCATGGATTGATAATTTTTCTTTTACTTTTTATTTTCATATATTTCATTAAAATATATAATTTTAAAAAGAATTGGGTTTCTCTCCTCTATTTTATTCTTTATCTACCAAAAATTTCATTAATGCATCATTTTTAGTATTTAAAATGTATTGATGTAATTATTTTTTTATGAATTAATTGAAATATTAAAGTGGAAGTGAAAAAGAAATTAGAAAAAAAATAAAAGTTTCATTATTTTATAATAAAAATAAAAATAATTATAATTTAAATAAATATTATTTTAAGCATAATATTAATAATACTAGAAGTTGTATATATAATTAATAAAAATTTATGTTAAATATAACATTTAATTACATAATTGATATAATAATTTAAAATAGAATTAAAATTATAACAATAATAATAATAATAAATATATAAATTTAAAAATTACATTTAAATTTAAATTACTATAACAATAAAAAATTAATTATATTTATACTTATTATAATTAAATATTATTTTAAATATCTCATAATAAATTTTATTATAAATATAAATATAAATATAAAATATTTTAATTATAATACACCATGAATCTTAATTAAAATAAAATAAGGGTAAAAAAATAATGGTGTTTAGGAAAAGAGAAAGTCAAGAGGGGGTGGATCAATGCTTTTAGTTAATTTAAAAAATATGAATCAAAGAAAATACATAAGTTTTTTAATTGTTTGGATAAAATATAGTATATCAAATGAATCCATCTCTTTATGTAACATCCCAACCCAACTTAATCAATAACAATTGTTGAATTGGTGGGTCACAATACCTCAAGTGTGCCTCTCCATATGCCATAGGCTGCCGAGCATCTATGATAGTAAAGTGGGGAGACTATACCCTCCCGATTAGAGTGGAACACAATGATATATGATAACAGTAAGAAGTGAAAAATATAATAAATGAACTGGAAAAGCATAAGTCATCTAGATATAATAAACAAGCAAAAGTAAAATCATTACCGTATACAAAATGATGTCACATCTGTATTCTCGAAAAAAGAGATCATTAGAAATATACAATATGATATAAAAATATCAAAAAGGACCAAAATCTATCTCCAGTAGTATCATAAGCATAATCTTAGTACTATGCTCCTATAATCCATCCTAGTACAAATATCAGGCATCCAAAGATAGATTCTTCCCTTTGTGACTACCTGCATTTATGAAGTTTTTTTAGGTATCAATCAATGGCCCAAATAGGGTGTGAGATATACTCAGTAGGTTACCACAAATAGTGTCTATAACTATCCAGTCTATGTATATTAAATGAGCAGTGTTCAAGTAATAATCAAAGTATAATAGTAAATAAAATAAATCACACCGGTCCGGGTTCCTCATTAGACACTCAACAACCACAACCTGCTTCAGCCTAAGCTGAGATATCTCTGAACAGATGTCAACCTATGTATATTTATATATATATTGGTGTGTATATATATACATCATATACATATGAACATATATGTGTATATATATAGTAACATGATAACATTTAGGACCTGAGGTGTATACCGAAGGCATCCATGCATAATCAAGAGGGGATCCATAATTCTAATGGATTATGAACAAAGAAGGAAAGTGTAATTGGGTTATCATATAATAAAAGAATAAACCAAATCCAAGAACATTATTTTACTTTGAAGATGAATCAATTTATTTAATTAACTAGAATATTGATCCCTTCTAAGGCATTCCGTAAAAAGGAACCTAGGTATCACTCCATGAGCACTATAAAGACCCATCATTGTAGGATTCCATCCAAGGAATTCCATACAAGGAACCCATGTATCACCTATGGAATGGTATAAATACATAACCCCATAATATCATTCATGGTATACCATGTAGGAAACCAAGTATCACTCCTGGTATGGTACAATAGAATTTCCATATGAGATTATCCTAAGTAATCCACCAGGGAAACATGTATTGATCATTGGTAATATAAAAGCATCCACCCGGTGATCCTAAAAAAGGTATTCTATAAATAACCCATGTATCACTCTCAACATGTTTTGATTCATTTATAACTTTTAATCATTATGGTCAACAATCCTTTTTAATGAATTCCAAATCAAAACCCTCGTATCACCCTCAGCATGGTATAAATGAATTTTTATAACTAGTTTTTAACCCATACCATTTAAAAAATACACTTACTTCATGCTAACCAATTCACTTCATATGGTAAATTCATTATATAATAATAAAATTAAGGTCCTATACACATGGCCAACCATTTTCTTTTTTTTAATTCAAATTATATTTAATTTATAAGGGATAACTCAATACAACTTAAGTGGTGGTTCAATTTAATTCCAAGGCATAAGGATCACAATAATTTAATAAGGGAACACCCTAAGGGGAGAATTATGTAAATGTGTACATCCTATGATGTTTATTGGTAGGTTTCTAGAAGTACTATAAGAACAGGAATATAAATTTGTTTAATTAATTTAACATTTAGGTTTTATTGCATGGAATGTTCTACACACCACAAAATGTCACATAATATAACATAGAGACTTTAGGGGAAAATAACTCGACCACCTACCTTAAATTTATAGTACTCTTCTCATATATTTTCATCCTTTAATTTGGGATTAAACATGATAAAAAATGACCTAATAATAGGACATATTATCTCACCTAGAAATATCATTCTTTAGAGAAAGATAAATTATAGAAAGAAGGAAGAGGAATGAAGGGATTATCAGTAGCTATCCAACGCAACTGACGATAGAAGAATCAGAGTCCGAATGAAGTTAGAATCTCAAATCATAGGAGGAGAGTAAGAAGAGATCTATAAGCATGCGGTACACTATAAAAATGAGAAGGGGGAAGAATATTTGAGCTTAATAGGAGGTAGGGAAAAAATTACATTTCAACTATCATTTAAAGGGAACATGCTTTAGATGCATGGTTTTACAAATAGTACACCTAACTATGTTCCTATACTGGTTGAGTGGCACTAAGTGCGCGAGATAAGTTCACAATTTTTGAAAACTATACACAGACCATGAGGGCCCTCTGTAGTTTTCTGTTGCTCCATTACAAGTTCGTTCACACCCCCCAAAATGGGTTAAACAAACCATGCATCACACTTCTAGTCTCACATGGTTGAGTTGCACTATTAGCACTATATAAAAGTAAATTTATAACTTTACAATGAAACTTTATCACACTTTGAATGCATGAAACTCTATAAAGATCATATAATTTAAAAAATATCTGATAATATTGGATTGGATATAAATTATGATGATTCTAGTTAGAATTCATATCTTAAATATCATTGGATACTGTTTAAAGTATTTATTCTAAACAATATTCATGGGATTTTGAATTAAGTTTAAATGATGATATATTATAGTGATATTCATGGAGGATTTAAAACCAAAATACTTGAAATTAATAATTATAGATCAAGATACAAGTTTTTAGTAAACTGCCAACCTAAAAATAATGTTCATTTGAGAATAATGAATTATTTTCTATAAAAAAAATATTGAAATAATAGTAATATAATTCTATGAATATTAAATGGAAAATTAAAGAAAGGGAATAGTGGTTTGAGAATTGAGAATATGATACTGTGTGAAGAAATAGAATTGTTGTATCAAAGAAAGAGGAAGAAGAATACATTAAAAAGGACTACATTTTATTTGATCATTTATATCAAGGTAAGTGATTTTTATTGATAATTTGGAGTATTTATTATGAGGATGAATAAAATCACTATGTTCTTTCATGATCTCATGCACACATCAGGTATTATAAAAGCTTAATAAGAGATGCTGAATTGTATACTACTCTATTGATATTCATTTGGAAGTCAAATAGAAAGCCTACAATATATGATATTTTTATATGAACACACACACACACACAAACACGCACACACACACACACATATATATCTTGAAATTCATTTAATATCTTGTTCACATGAAGAGAATAATATTAGAGGAACTCACTAGAAGCCGGTGGTTCCAGTATAAACAATTCTCTATTATTACTGTTATTCTATAAAGATTCAAGGATGTATAATGACCTTATTCTATATGAGAATAAAAATCCCTGAAAAACTTAAGGAGTAACACTACCCATCTCTTATAATCACTTAAAAAATACAGTGATCATCTAGGTCTCAGAACTTAACCCAAACCTAGAAATTATTAGGTACACACATCAGAGCCAAAAACATGTTAAAAATATTTATGTGTTTTTCTTTTCATATCACTACTAAATATCAATTTTTGGAGTATTTAAAGTTATTATATATATAAATTAACAACTCATAAAGTATAATTAATTAAATATAAATTATAAAATATATACCATTAATTCAACCCCCTCCTTCTTAGTGGTACTTTGACTAACCTGGGCACCACATGTGGCATCAGAGCTAACCTAGTTCCCTTTGAGGTCCTATTATATAAAAGGGTAAAGTATGGATAATATTAATTATATAAATATAAGAGATGTATCAATATTTAATGGTAATAAATTTTATTTCTATAGGAATAGAATGCTTCTCTGTCTTATATCTCAAGGCCTTGAAGTAAGTAATGCCATGACAGTGGGTTTATAACCCCTTGGGAGATAATCACACAAATAATTTATAGAAATGAGAAATATAGTTTTAGATTTCAAATATATAAATAAAATTCTATCATACTTTTATGAAAAATTTTACTCAAAAGTAACATGGCTCGAGAAAACCATAGAAAAGAGGGACAATCCTGAAAACATGTATGAGGGGAATATCAAAATTAAAGAGGCCAAATTAAAAATTTAGAGAGCTATATTTGAAGACATCAAGATAGATGATCATGAGATAATTTATGACTACTTAAATAGGGTGAATGAGATAGTATGACATATTAATGGATTTGGTGACTCTTTGGAAGACTCAACTAGGATCACTAATCTTATGAGGAAGTTTCAAGATAGATTTTATCTAAATATATCGACCCTTTAGAGAAGAATAAATTATCTCTAGATGAGTTGTATAAAAATATTTTAAATTACGAGATGATAAATAATCATGAGTTCAAGAAGAAATAAATTAAGTAAATAATATTAAAATCTATGAACAAACTCATGATTAAATAGAAGGAAGCTAGATCCTCTAGTGAATTAGATGATGATTATGATGATGAAAATGATAAATAATGCAAGAAGTTTAAGGTACTTTTCTCTAGAAACATTAAAAAGGGAAAGGTTATGTATACAAAAACTCTCACTTAAGTTCTTTAATTATATTACAATTAGACAATTTTTAACTGATATCCCAAAGAAAAACTTACAGTATAAAGATGAAGAGGTTGAAGAAAATCCTTGGTTAAAGAAATGGTGAATAAGTTATAAAAGGAAAAAGAAATTTTTTGAGATAAAAGAAAGTTTTAAAAGTATAAAAGCAAGAATAATGTTGAGAAATTAATAGGATGAATATTTATCATTAAGTAGTCAGTATGAATAGTACACTAGAGAAAAGTTTATTTACTACATGAACCATTATGAAAATAATTAATAAAATTCAATTAGTGTAAAATAATGAGAAAAAACCTACATCAAACACATTTTTAAAGCTAATATAGAAGTTTTTTCTAAAATAAAAACTAAAAAAAGATAAATAAAAGAACTAATGAAATATATTTTGAAGTTGGAGATATAAAAAGATAAATTATGCAATAAAGTAGGTGATTATATTGAAGAAATTAAATATCTTCAAGTAAAACTTTTTAATAAAGATAATATGTTGAAGGGGGTTTAGAAGAAAGATTTTTTTAAATAAGAAGATATAAACAAGATAGATTCAATGGATATTAAGTATAATAAGACTCTTAAAAAATGATAAATTATTATGATAAATATTTATAAATAAAGGCTGAATTATATAAGGAAATAGATAAATAAAGTACATAACTTTATTTAAGAAATTCACTGGTGACACACTAAAATACTAAATTTGTTTCATCTAGCTATTCTAGTTGTAAATTCCAATATAGGAAATACTTGGATGATAGAAACTCTAAACATATTAATTATAAATGAAATAAATTTGAAAGTATCCTGAGAATACAATATTACCCAAAATTAAAGTAAATGGAATCTAGATAAGTACTGTGATTGGAAGTTTTTAATTATCTATAAACTCAATAGTTTTGAGAAAGAACTAGTTTTAAATGATACAATTGGTACTGTGGTTTTTTTGAGAATAAATAATATGTTTTATCATACAACAAGTAACTTACATATAATTAAAGAAGGAAATAATCTATAGGGATATATCTAGTGAACCATAGATGAAATTATTAAAAGAAGTTATCAATGAGTAGAAATTTATCATAGTTAACTATTAAAATTGGTCTTATTCCCTAGAGGGGATCTATGTAAGGTGTGTCTAGTAATGTCACTTTGATGAGGAATGTATGACCATGATTCCAAGACAAACATAGAAAGTTTTTGAAGGTAAGAATACTTAGAGAGGTAATAAAATAAAATAGTCACTTTTTGTTTCAATGGCTCTTAAATATAGAAAGAGGAACAAGTTATGAATTCTTGATGGTGGATGATCATATCAAATAATTGGAGACATAAAGATCTTGAAGAATATTGATGAAATTTTTAGTGGTATTGTTACCATTTGTAATTAGATCTCACTAAAGATAAAGAGGATTTGAATGGATAAGATTTAATCTAAAAAGTTTAAATAAAATGAATTCCTATTTGTTGATGGAATTGCGTATTAATTGCTAAGTGTTAGTAAAATTTGGTGAAATAAATGTATTTATTTTTAAAATATACAATTTATTTATCAAGAAAATAAAATATGAAAAAAGTATCATAAAAGATGAAAGAACTAGTGGTAACCTTTTTCAAATAGAGACTCAAGTAATTATTGTTATTTTAACTCTAAAGATGGAACAAATTATGGTATAAAATATTTTCACACCCATTTCAAAGAATTATAATGATTATTTCTAATAGATATGTGGTAAGATACTTTTCACATCTCAAAATAGATAGAGGAGATGTATATTAAACCCACTAAAATGAAAAAATGAAGCAATTTTATCAAAAAAGTGTGGAAATATAGTTTACTAGGCCACTTGAGTTTATTTATTGTGATTTATGTCAAACAATGAGGCATAAGTACACTCAAGGTGATCATTATTTATTTACAATCACCTATGATTATACTATAATGATTAATTTTATATTCATCAATCATAAATCATAATAAATGGATGTGTTTAAAGTTTTTAATAAAATATTTGAGAAAGAAGTAGGAATGTGTATCAATAATGTCATATATTATAATGGTAAGAAGTTTGTAAGAAAACTATTTGAATCCTTTAAAATACATGGAATTAAACATTTTTATAACACTCCTTATACAACCCATAAAAATAGAGTAGTACAAATAAAAAATAGAAGCTTCATAGAAATATATTGGAATAATATAACTTCACCAAGTTATATACAAAACATTTGTTTTATAAGACCAAATTCTAACATCTCCTCTTATGATCTGTGGTTTAAGAAGAATCCAATTGTGGAGTAATTCAAGGTTTTTAGTAGTTAATTTATTATAAATATTGAAAAAAACTTGGAAGGTTTTATTAGAAAAGAAATGAATATATCTTTCCAAGATATCCATAAAGTGTAAAAGGGAACATATGATAGAAAAAGAGGCCAAATAAAGTGATTGACTACTATGATATAAACAATCATTAAGAGTAAGATTAAAATTAATGTTCTAGGTGAAGTAGTTTTTGAGGATTCTGATGAAGACAATGAGTGTATTCCTAAGAAATTCAAAGAAGAATAAGGGAAAAATTTACCACATGTTTCTAATATTGAATTTGATTAGACCAGTGATGAAGAAGATGGTACTAAAGTTGAAAAATAGAAGTATGAGGAGCTAAATATGCATGTGAAAGAATATAATGCAATGATAGATCATAATTCTCCAGTTTAAACTAGAAACATATTGATGTTTGATTACCAAATTGATATTATATAAAAAATAGAGCCACATTTAGTTGTTGAATATATAATTTATAAAGAATATATTGATTCTAATAATGATTAATTGGATTAGATCAAGATAAATACCACTTGGGGTATTTCTCTTAGACTAAATAACAAAAACATGTTTGAGACCAAGTGAGTATTTTGAAATAAGCTAAATGTAAAAGGGGATGTTACAAGAAACAAGTCTATAATTGTATTAAAGGGATATTCATAGGTATTAGTAATTTAATTTGAAGATACATTTTATATTTTTTCAATACTGGAGTCCACAAGGATGTTCCAAGATATATCAGCTCATTAGTAATATAAACTATATCAAATGTTTGTAAAATAAACCTTCTTAAATGGATAACTATATAAATAGGTTGACATTGAATAAAATAATGTATTTATCCTTGAAAGTGATTGAACAAGGGTTTTTAAGCTAATGAAGTCTCTCTATAGACTAAAATTGTCCCTTAGATCCTGGTACTTTTTGCTGGATAGAATCCTAGGGGAAATGATATTTACTAAGATATAAGTGGATAATAATATTTATATAAAGGAATCAGAGGAAATAAATATCACTATAATTATTTATTTTGATGATATTATCTTTTTATGTAATCAAGAGAGTTATTTTAAATAATTATAAATACAAATGATGAATCATTTTCAGATTTATATGCATGGGATTATAGTGAATTAAAATAAAGAATTTATTTTTCTTTCCCATGAAACTTATACAAGGGAATTATTTAATAAATTAAAAAACAAATACTAAAAAACATCTTCTACACCCATACATGTTGGGATAAATCTTGGAGAGGATGCTAAAAGATAAATTTTAAATAAAAGGGAGTTCAGATGATTGATTGGAAGTTTAATCCATCTCTCTATATCAAGTCCTATTAATTTCTATACATTGAGCTTGTGTGAAAGGTACCAAAGTAATCCAAATAAATCACACCTAATGTATTCTAAGATATTTCTCTAGTAAATTAAATAACCTTTTACTTTTGGGTTCTATACAAAAATGGTGATCACTTGAATTTATATGGTTATACATATGTTAACTAGGATGGCGACTGTGTTGATTGAAGGTCCACTTGAGGTGCATTATTTTTACTGGGATAAAGGTATTTGATTTGGAATAGTAATAATGATAAATAATATACATTGAGAACCACATAGTTAAAATATATTTTTTCTTCTTTTCTCATACTAGGATGATCTAGATTAAAGAACAACTTAAATATTTAAGGGAGAAGATTGAAATACCTCTTATAATTTCATCAAAAAATCAAAGTGATATTAGTCTTCCAAAAAACATAATATAATACTCAAGATATATTAACATTTAAATTTGGTTTCACTTCATCAAAGATAAGGTGGTATATTAGGATATAAATCTAGATTTTATTATTAATCAAGAATAGCATATTTATATATTCACCAAAGAAATTTCCAAGGATTGATTTGAGGCTTTATATGTAGGTTCAGTCCTTCCTTCTCACTCTAGGGACTTTGATAATACCCCCAATTAGTTTTGGGACATGTTTTCAAAGGGGGGAAAAGATTTCCCAACTATTTATTAATATGTTGAAAATATAGGATCTATTGTTTTTATAAAATATGGTTGTAAAATAAGATGTTTTGAGTGGATGAATTAAGGGGGAGAGCATCAAAATTAATTGTAAAAAATTTTATTTTTACCAAGAGGTTGATATTTCTCAAAAACAGTACATTATCCTATGGTGTGATTTCAAGATTCTTATAAATTGATAAAGGATATGATTTATAATTTCTTTTATAAGTGGTCATGTTTTTGGAAATAGTTGAGAGAGTTTGAAAACAACTCCAAAGGAGGAGATTGAATACCCAATGGAATTTTTAATGATTGTTTTTATTTTAAATCATACATTTTTTAATTATTGAAAAGAAATTTGGAATTATTTTTAGTTCATTTGAAGTGTTGGATAATGTTATGATATGATTTGAGTTATTTTGGAACACGTAGGCAAGTTACAAGTCACGATGAATTTGGAAAATTCATGAAATCTACAACACTCTGTAATGTTGTTCTTAAATAATTAATATGGTTGGATATGATAATAATTTTGAGAAAATGGTAAAGTAATTAACTTCATAAAGTTCATTTTTGAACATAATAAGGTTATATTATAAGTCATAAGGTTGACTCTGATGTAAAAAATAGAAAATTAAAACTTTATATGGTTCATATTGAATCTTTTTAAGTTTTATTAGAGAGATAAATTAAACTTCATAAGGTTAATTTTGAATATTCATAAGGATTATTTAAAAGAAAATGGAACTTATTAATTTTAACCTTATACTTCATCAGGTTATTTGTGAAATATGTAAGGTTTATTGAAATTTTATAAGGTTTACTAGAAAGCATGTAAGGTTCACTTGTAACTTTGAAAGGTTCATTTAACCATATGAAACAAAAGGTAGTAAATAAATTGAAAAAATAATTTACTCACACTAGAAATAAAAGAAACATTATATGGTTCATATATTCTGGTAAATATATGATAAGATTAGATTTCACATAAAACATGACGATGCATAGTTAGACTTCAAATATTAAATATTACTAGATACTGGTCATATCCATGATTCTAACTAAGATTTATGATGGTTTGGAAAAAGTTTAAATAAGGAGATCATGTGGCGATATTCATAGGAGATTTCAAATCTGAATATTTGAAATTCATTATTATAGATAAAATGTTATTTTTAATAAGTTAAAAACTAGAAAATACCGTGCATATGAGAATAAATTTGTTTCCATAAAAAATATTGAAATAATATAAACATAATTATATGAATATAAAATGGAAAAATAAATAAATAAAATAAAGATTTAAGAATTTAGAAGCTGATATTGTGTGAAGAGAGAGAACTATTTGATCCTAGGAGGAAGAAGAAGATATTGATAAGGGATGAATTTTCTTTAGTCATCTATGTGGAGGAAATCAAATTTTATTGCTAATATGGAATCTTTCTTTTGATTACTAAGACCATTGTGTGTTTTAATACTCTCATACACACACTAGGTATTCTGAAATACTGATAATATATGCCTACTTGTATGTTTATTTGTTGATATTCATCTAGAAATCAAAGTCTATGACTAAGGAAGAATATTTTATTCTTATATGTAGATACATCGTTAAATTCATTGAATATCTTATTCACATGAGGAGTAGAAGAGGAGAAGAACGCATTAAAGACTGCCAATTTAGGTATAAATAATTCTCTATTATTGTTACATCTTTATAGATATTCAAGTATTAATATTGAAGTTATCTTGTATTAATATAGATATCATTTAAAGAGTCAAGGAATAAAATCGTCTTTCTATTGTAATCAATTAAAAAATATAGTGATAATCTAGGTCTCAAAACATGACTCTAACCTAGTAAGGATTATGTAACCACATTCGGAACGAACATTGTAAAAAATAATAATGTTTTTTTTATATTTTTACTATATATCATGTGAGTGATATTTTAAATTAAGTAGATCTAGACCTTAAAATTTCACATAGGTTAATTTATTAATGTAATAGTCGAGACCCTATTATAAAAGGTAAACACCATATCTTGTACTATAGCACAATACACACTCTATATAGACTTCATTCATGAGTATATTTGAAAGTTTAATTTATGAATATTACAATTTTATTTTAAAAAATATATTATCTTAAGATTAAATTTTGGGGTTTTTTCCAAAAAAGATTGGTTTTTAAGTGAATAGTGTAAATAATTTGTTTCTTAAAACCATGAATTTGATGGAATAAATTGGATATTAGAGTAAAATAAAATTGAAAATTCTCTTATATTGAATGAATATATGTTTTATAATTAACAAAATACATTTTAAAATATTATTTTTAATTTATAAACCTCTATTCTATATTTTAAAACTTAAGTTGCATTTTCACTAAAACTGTTTTAATGAATTATAAATTCACTATTCTAAAATTAACTTATATCACTTTTATAAATTTAATATTATTAATTGGTTTTAAAATTGGGAATCACTAGGTCTAAATTATGTAATAAGGACTATTTTTATTTTAGATATAAAGGATAAATTACTATGGTAAATATAAGTTTCTGCAATAAAAGTTAAAATAATAGAAGAAGAAAATCTAATGGAAAATAGTTGAAAACATGTTTAAAACATGTGTAAAATTAAATGGTAGAGGATTTCTAGAACTTATCTCTTAGACAATGAATTATTTCTCAATTTTTGACCTAACTAGTACTCCGCCCGTGCATTTGCACGACACTCTAAAAAAATCATATTATCAATAATAGAATACTAATTTTAAAACATAATAAATCATATTAAAATTAGAAATGTTTAAAACAAAAAATGAGTGGTATTCTATGAAGTGAGTGTAATTAATGTGACAAATGGAAATGGATTGAATACTAATGCTTGAACAGATGGAACATGATGCAATGGGAGAGGCGGGAATCAAAGACAGAAATGAAACGAAAGATGAAGGTGGAGACTGAGATGAAGGCAAGAGGTGAGATTGAGATAAATTGTGGAATGCAAAATAGAGAGATGTTCATGTTCCCAGGGTTAACTCGATTCTATGGGCTTGCAACGATGCATATATGCGGATTAGTAGGAAACATTAATGCATTCTATGTTGTGTCATTGAAAGATAATTAGTATCTAAAGAGAAATATGGATTAGACTATTCATCAATATGGAAGTTATTTTGCATACCCTTGATAACAATTGAGGTTTTGATCACCAAAATAATGTTGAAAAACTATATATATTAAAGTAAACACAATTAATATGTTATATTTATATTTATATCTATTCTATTTTTTAAAAACAATGAAATAATTTTTAACCATGCCACATGTTAATATAATCATCAAAATTAAAATCAGGTGATTGCCGCATATTATGTTTGTCCTCCATGTATATAAATCAAATACATTCCTCCCATAATCCCAAGCAAATTGATCAATACTAAATCTTGTCTATGTAGGGATGAGAAGAATTGAAGTATGTCCAATATCTCTTTAGATATCACCCACTATCTACACTTTTGCATCTTTTCGACAGCTCGATGTTTTCCCCTGAAATCAATATCTCATAATGTTGAGAAATCCCGCTGAATCCCAACATAATCTTCTAAAAATACCACCTTGACAAGGCCTGGAAAATCTGTTCAACAAAACAGTAGTTAGTAAAATTCTACACTAAAAAAACTAAAATTAAATTCATAAACATATTGTTCACATTTAAAAAATTGATCAATACTAAATATTGTCTATGCAGGGATGAAAAAAATTTAAGTATGTCCAATATCTCTTTAGATATCACCCCTATCCACACTTTGGAATTTATTCGACAGCTCCATGTTTTCCCCTGAGATCAATATCTCATAAGGTTGAAAAATCCCACTGAATCCCAACATAATCTTCTAAAAATACCACCTTGACAAGGCTTGGAAAATCTGTTCAACAACACAGTAGTTAGTAAAATTCTACACTAAAAAAACTAAAATTAAATTCACATAAACATATTGGTCACATTTAAAAAACTAAACCTCACATGAAAATTGAAATGATGATAGAAAAAAATGTATAGATAACACTTCAGATCATAATTTATCATCAAATTATAAATGAGGAATCAAAAGGAAAATAAATGTACAGAAAACTATTATAGGGGGAAGAAACTAAGTAACAAAACCACATGAAAATGAACACACCCACCCAACCAACCCACCCAACCAACATAATCCACAGTAAAAATATAAGTACTAACAATTTTATTGAAATCTCAAATGATATCAACAAAAAAATTAACCTTTTCATGCTATGAAAATTCTCTCAACCTACACAACTGCTTTCATGGTTGTTGGGAACGTTGAATTTAAATAATGAAATTATAATAACCTTTCAATGTTTGGTATGGAATGAAATGTTTAAATTTCATTTAATGTTACATTAGATTCCTTTTACTTAAACTGTTGTAAGAGTAATATGGTTCAGCATAAACCATTCATGCATGCCAACATCTGTTTTATTGACAGTGATGACATGGAAGACTATTTTTTTAGTTCTAAGAGATTAGTGCACATCAGAAGCCACCAAAACTAAAGAATCCATAATGTTATAAATAAATGGGACCAAACCGTAGTGGTAGTTGTCATAGAGAAATGAAAAAAACTCTGAACAACCCAAATATTTGTGTGCATTTGAATTGGAGAAATATTCTCCAATAAAGAGTAGAGAATGATTGTGGGTACCTCTAGGAATGGAACTTGCTTCAATGTTCTTGTTTTCCAAGTCAGCCAATTTGGGTTCCTTGAATTCCTTTTCATACTTCTCTATCTGTACTAAAAATTCAAATATATTGGCATGGAAGGTTGTAATAAATACATGCATGCATGAAAACATACATATGTATGTATGTAAGTATATATAGTATAGGGAGGGATAGTGGGGAGGGAAAAAATTGTTTTTCAGATAACAAATCTCAAATTTGGGCATAACAGGTACTGCAGTGTATATATAATGTAGTGAAAAACATAATAAATTATTACCAATCATAAGTCTTAGAAGGATTCAACCATACCTTTGAGAAGACATCAAATCCTTTAGCCACAATAGTTAGTCATTATTGATGTTGCACCTTAAAAACATGATGATTGCATGTTACATACCTGAGATGGTGATAAAAAAAACTTTATTAAAGAAGACATGTAATTACATTGGGCGACATTAAAATGATCAAGAAACATAAAAACAATAAACAAACCATGTATAACATCTAATTAGGTAGCACATGCATCAAAATAAAACGACACACTACTCTGAAATATTATCTACAATTAAGCAAAATCCTTTCTCAGGATCCCCAGTTACGAAGAACACTTCAATCAAAATGTTTTAGCTATAAAAATCCGGGGGAATTCCAATACTGTTCATATATTTTGAAACAATAAAAGCATTGGACAGTTCACTGCTGAGTCAAAAAATAACAGCATTACGCATACATCATGTGGTGCATAATATGGCCACCCATAGAATTACCAAATGTAAAACTCTTGGTGCATAAATAGCAAGAATGCTTGGGCCTCTTATTTTGATATCCTCCAATTTCTATGGTCCTTTTTTTATAAAACCAAATGGTACTCAATAGGAAAATTGGTTACAGAAAAATTAGTCAGAGAAATGGACATAAATGAAATATCCAAGTTAAAAAGAACATTCAAATGGACATTAAGCACACAACAGAAGTATATACATCATAATATATAAATGGACATGAATGATAATAACATTCAAAGTATCACATAGGTTGGGAGGTATCACATAAAGCAGCCCCCTCCCCCCTCCCCTCCCCTACCCTCTCCTCCCTCCCCCCTGCCCAACATGTTCCCTTAGCAGCCCCCCTCCCCCCTGGCCTCATCCTCCCCTCCCCTCCTCTCCCCCCTCCCCCCCTGCCCAACTTTATTCCCCCAGCACCCCCTCCCCCCCTGCCACCATTCTCCTCTCCCCTCCCCTCCCCTCCAACCTGCCCAGCCCCTCACCTCCCCCTCCCCTCCCCTCCCCCTTGCCCAACCATTTCCCCTAGCAGCCCCCCTCCCCCCTGCCATCACCCCTCCCCTCCCCCTCCCCTCCAACCTGCCCAGCCTCTGCCCAGCCCATGCCCCTCCCCTCCCCTCCCCTCCCCCCCCCCTCCCCCTCCAACCTACCCAGCCCCTGCCTATATGCTAGAAAATTAACTGAAATTGATTTCGGAAATGTGAAAATTATAACAGAAACTGATTTGGAAATTCTGTCTATATGCTAGAAAATCTGTCTATATGCTAGAAAAAAGAAAGAAACATGGAAAAATGTACAATATACAACCTATACTGATGAGAAAGGATAATCGTGTGTGTTATATGTGTTACAACAACATTCCTCTATCCTATAATAAAAGTAGAGTTAAAATTTGATATAAAAATGTATAAGCTAATTTGAAAAAGAACAGGTTCTATAATGTTCTTCTGATACCCTTCATATGCACCACATAATGTCAATATCCTAAGAAAGTATTCTATTTTATGTTTTCTTTTAAACTAGAATGTAGTTCATTGGCATGGCTTGTGGATGTTGCATCGTCATGATTCATTGTAACTATCTATTGCCCTACATCGTCATCATAAAACTCTATCAACAGTTTTTTGTACATTAAGAGATGAATTAAATCAATAATTTATAAAAAATACTTACCACTGTAATTATTTAATCAGTAATTTGATGTTCACAAATTGTCAATTGTATGCAAAAAAATGAATTGTGTTTAAATGATATAATGAAATTGATACTGCAAAAAACAACATTGTCTAATCCAAAGATGTAATGAAAATAGAAGGCAGTGAAAAAAAAAACACCTACCTAGGTTACTGTTTTTACAACTTACATGAACACAGACCAATCCTGGGTAAGCAGAGGGGTAGAAAGATATCATTTCCCTGAATGGAGACATTCACCCCATGTGAAGTAGCATCAACAGAGAGCCCTCATCCACATTAAAAGACCTGACAACATGAAAGTGAAAAAAATTGATAAATATAGATTGAATGTTGATGTTTCTTAACTCAATGTCTAGAGTGATGTACTGCTGGTTTTAAAGCTCACCTGAATAGTGAAAAGTAATGGATAAACGGAGGTGATTCAAGATTTTTTTCCACTGAATTGAGACATTCACCCATTCCCAGATTTGAAAGGGATCTCTCAACCACTTTAGAAGACCTGAAAACATGATATTGAATTAAAAATATATATGAGGACATATTGAATACTGGGATAGCATGAGAATAAATGTCACCATTCTATTCAACTTCGAAGCTCTGTAAATAATAAGTGCATGTAGAATATTCAATGACACGTAAGGGAATACATATTAAAAAATTCAAAAAAATTCATTACTATATGAATACAATCATCACAACTTGTGTTTGATGGGATAAATCCATTGTCGACCCCATGAAAGGGTATAACCCAATGAGAAGTCTAGTCAAGTATGGTTCTGCAATGGGAGGAAACATTGCCTTGATTATTGAATGATTAACGTTGAATGGAAAAAAACATCTTCCAATGACCATTTTTCTGTCATTATTAAAACATGAATTTACAAATTAAATATGAATCATTTAGAATGTTTCTAATAGAAAATAAAATATCATATGTTTTGATGCTAGAAAAACTGTTTATCATAAAAAGTGTTCCAATGATTTTAATTTCATACCATGTTGTGGTACCAAAGAAGTATTTCTTCAGCCTCATGCCCCTACCCAATTGGAATTAGAAACATGGACCAATGAAAATAAGTTAATATTGGAAAAATCACAACAAACATCTCATTAATGTTTGACCAAGCATATTGATAGGGCACAATTTGACATTATTAAAAATGATGAAATCAATACACTACAATAAGTAAATTTAAATACAATTTATAAATTGAATCACAAATGATATATACAATGTATCCCAAACATTCAGAAATCTGCTGCCACATACTAAAATTAAAAAAAAATATGAATTTAATTAAATCCAATGCAAATTAGAAGGTAGGAATATGAATTGAATTAAATCACATTGAGGCGCTCGAAACCATCAAACTGAACCTTGACAACCTGCACCAATACACTTTGAATTAAATAAGCCAACTGCATTAATTAAATCAGCGATAACCTATATCGTGTGAACCCGAATTAAATCCGGAAAGAACAACTCCACAGCCTGCATCTGAAACCATGCAAGTGCACAAAGAGTCAAGATTTTAAATGAAATAATTCAATTATTCCAGCATAAGAAAAATAGTGAAACTTTTCCATCACATATGAAAATTTACCATCTAATTGAACAATTATAACCTGCACCAACACACTTTGAATTAAATAAGCCAATTGCATTAAATAAATCAGCGATTACCTATATCTTGTGAACCCGATTTAAATCAACCAAGCACAACTCCACAACCTGCATCTGAAACCATGAAATATTTCATGGAAAACCTAGTTCACTCACAAATAAAGAAAGTATCAGAAACCAGAAAAAGGGTTAAATTCTTGGTATGTTGACAGATGCTTTTACACTAAAAATCACGAACAAAGTTAATAGTGGTGGAGGTCGCCCATATCTTCTGAGAGAAAATTGACAATGGATAAGAGTCAGTCTCTGTTGAAAGAGAAATCAATCTACATACCAGTTTAGTATGAGAAATATGAAGGATTAGGAAAAAATAAGCTGAAGTTCTCTGTATGATTTGATTTCATACAGAACCAGAGTTTTGAATCACCAATATTACCTTTTCTGGGTTGGATTTTTCAAAGAATAATCCAACCTTGGGTTTTTTTAAGGAGAATGGAGGAGGGAGAGGTGGAGAAAAATTGAGGTGCTGGTTTATGGTAGTATTTGCATACAACCGTAGAAGTATTTGTGCGAGATAGGGTAGTATCATGGTGTTAAACCTTAGTTGGTTTTGTACTCGATGGAGATAATTTGACAGTTAGCTTCAGCAGTAGAACACCAGGAGATATATAGTCTATGAACTTCCGACGAGTAGAAGCACTCAGCGGGCAGGGAATGAAGAGTTGGAAATTGTATGTGCGTGTTGCCGAATCAGGCCACAATAAAGGTGAGGAGGTTGGTCCAATGGGATCAGAGAGATTGAAAAAATGCAGACATTTAGATGCAGAAAAATAGATAGTGGACTCGAAGATGCTTACCGATGCACAGATACAATAAGACCGACATAGGATTGGAAGTATACTACGATCTTCAAGAAGAGAGATGTGAAGAAAAATGTTTGTAAGAGTAGCTGATTGAAAAACCTACCGAAAGAAAAATGATACCGTAAGCCTCGTCGACAAATTTTGGACGCATGGTGGAAGGACGAAGCTCGTGGACGAACTGCCGACTGCGGTCGGAGTAATGTTTATACCTGGGGTTACTCACTGCGAACTATATGGAAAGGGAACCGTAGGTGGAAAGGAGGAACTGGATGTGCAAGAGCCGATGGAGGAGTCGCCGGTTGTGGAGAAGTCGCGAGCGGAGGAGCTGTAGTCAGAGTAGCCGAACACGGAAGCACGGCTGGAGAGGAGAATCGAGATTCTGATGAGCTTGTCGAGGTCGGCGATGGTATGCACGAGGCGATGTCGGGAAATGAGGTGAGATAAAACCCTAATCGTGGGAGGAGAAGGAGGGTTCGGTGGAGCGGTGAAATCCAAATCGCGGGCGGAGTGGGGTAAGGTTTGGAGGAGGGACGCGATCGTACGGGGGTAAAACCAGAATGGAAATAGTGAGATGGGGGACGTGGAAGCTTGAGGAGGAGATAAAGCAACCTGGAGGAACCTAGTTTTAGTATATATAGTGGATTTCCTTGATAGTGATTTCCCATTATTAAAAAGTTGTGGGTATTTTCAAAGATGCCATCTCTTTTCACTTATAAAAGGGGCCTATCACCACCCCTTCAATACCAATAATAAAATCAGTTTTACTCCTAAAAAACAACCATTATAATTTCCCATTTAATCTTTCATATCTTCCATCATTTTCTGTTCATAAGAGTTTATCCTAAGACCTCTATTTTCAAGAGATCCTTCAAGGAAATCTCAAGGCAATCACTATATGTAATCCTTTTTACTTAAATTTATTCATTTATATATTACCTTTAAAATTATAATTTTCTCATAAATATATGGTAACATAAATATTGGTTATATAATTAATGTTATTATGTTATGGTAATAATAATTAACCACCTTTCCCCTCTTCCTTTAATAAAAACAAAAATGTGATTCAAGTGTATGTGTGGACTACCACTTCCACAAAATAATGTGTTCATTTTACTTAACCTAATTTAATGGATAGCTAATAGAATGTATTTAATATATAAATATGTTTTTTAGGATATCATAAAGGTTATATTATGAAAAATTGGATAAAATATTAATGATATTATCAACAATCATTGTTAATTCTATCGTTTAAAACACACATACTAAGAGGAAATGTTTTTTATTCATATTATTTATTATTTTCATATCAATTAATTAATCCTATAATTACTTCAAATTATAATATATCACACTTATAAACACTAAATAAGAACATTATTCTTCTATTATAATGATATTACAGCCAAAACCACCTCATAATTATTCCTTAAACTTGAGTATGTTAAGGTTTGGGTATGTTTAACCACATACATGAAACATACTATGAATTTGTATCCTGAATGAATCTAGGAACTTAATAATTGGTGTAATATGATATAAATATTTAAATAATAATTTTTTTCTATAATATGAACATTATTAATAAACTATTTAATTAATAAAATACCTTTTGTTCATTAAGAATCACCGAAACATGGTCATTATCAATTTCACCTTCACATACTATAACAAAAAATACCATATAATGAAATTATATCTATGTAACTATCATATAACACCAATTCCAATACCATTAATGATATCTGGATGATGAAATTTGTAACAAGAATGAATACAAACCACATTTTTATGAAACTAGTACAAAATGATCAAGATTACTTACACCTGATATTGAAAATAATTAATAACTAACAAGAATTCATATAGAGAATGATTATAAATTAAGAGTATAAAAGGAAAATATGTAAAATCATGGGTTTTTAAATAGGATTAAAGAAACCACTCTCATTTTAAACTTTTGAATGAGTGGGGGTACCTTTTTCTTTTTTGATGATCAGAACCAAATTCCAGGGGCTCTTCTAGCCTGTTATATTAAGTTTTTGGATGATTCTAGATACTTGGAGAGTGAATTAGGTGTTTTTGAAGGGTTTTAGGTGCATCATAGTCTGAATGACCTGTTTTGGAGTTGTAGTTTAGGGCGCACGGTTTAGGGGTAAACAGCGTGGACTCTTCTAGTAAATAGCGAAACCTCTTTCAGAAAACTGCACGACCCATTTTTGAACTACCACATAGTTTGGGAAAATCATGTGTGGTGGGAACATGGCCATGTGGACTTGTCTATATCAATTACAAAGGGATACCGCACGGTTAGATAAAACTATGTGGTAATCCACACGGGTGCTGCCACTTAGGCAGTACCCTCCCACTATAACACACACGGTTTGGAAAACCGTGCAGGCTAATAATGAAACCTCTTGAAATAGGAAAAATTATGATTTTCCCCTCCCTTATATATTCTTATTTCTTCTATTTTTCCTTTATTGGTTTCACAAAATAGCATAAGAGGCTCCATTTTCTTCCTCCCATGGATTTTTATCCATCTACTACACCGATCATCCGTTCTTAGATCTATTGGGTGTGTTGGAACCATATAATTAAGATTATCCTCACCATATCTTTGTTTCTCATTTTATTTTTACTCATAGAGTGATAAATTTGTTTGATCATTTTTTGCATATTTTCAGGTTATATGAGGGAAATTCCAATTTCTCTCGAACAACTTTGAGTTATATATTGATATCAAACATGCCTACGTCTAAGAACCCAAGGTAGGTGATGCATACCTTTATTTTTGTTTTGGAGGAATTTGGGTGGAGGTATTTTTATCAAGTGATCAGGTAGTTGAGAAATCCCCTGTTTCTTTATATTAAATTGAAAATGGACCCTATGGGATGTCATTGGGAATGCCCAAGTCTTTCTCACTCGAGAATGGATGGGTTAGAGGCCATATCTCCTTGGGTGGTTTGGCTATGGGTTTTTATATTCATTTGAATTGAATTGTTTAAATTGAATTGGTTTATTATTTCAAATATGGTATATTAAATTATATCAAATTGAATCATTATGTCTATTTAAATTATCCAAATCAAGCGTATTAAATTTAATTTCTTATAAAAGTGATTTGATTTGAATTATGTATATATATATAAAATGATTATGGGGCATGTGATGATACCCAAGGGGTTATGACAGGCTTAGCTTGAGGAGTTGGGATGGAACAACCATCGGGATTGAGGTGATGTTGATCATATGGTTGGGTTTGGCCTGGATTACTTGGGTGGTATTGACTATCTGTTGGGCGTCATGGATGTTGGGTTGAGGTGATGAGGTTGGAAGGTTACGAGCATGGATTGGAATTAATTGGAAGGAAAGGCCATAGGTTTTAGTGACATGGTATTAGGGGCACAATGTTCAAGTTTTATGTGTCTTAGGTTATTAATTTGGTGATTTATGCTCAAATGTGATGGCCAAAGCACCTATTTGAATCATGTTCACACATGTTGACTCCATGATGAGGTGTTTTTTACCACTTGAGTGGGTAGAGTCCCCTGGTACTGCAATGTAAGAATTTGGTTTAGAGGTTATTTCCATATAAATCAATGTGTAAACTAATGATCCTTTCGTTAATAACGATGAAGTTATTGATTGGGGGATGTGGCTCACCGTATTGAGGCAATGGGCCTTGATTATTTTGGGAGAATGGATATCTTTATTTCTCGAGATGACGTGCTATGAGCCGATGATGACTTTTATTTGGGTACAAGTATCACTGTTCCTTCTGATGTCGATCCATGGGTTGCTGAGTGCTTTCAAGTAGGGGTCTGAGGGACCAGTTACTATTCAAGATGTCAGTGATTAATTTAATACAGAAGGTGTCAAGAGGGACATGGTGTGGGGTTACTTTTCTTGAGGTGGAACCTAAGGGTTCATCTAATATATGAGGAATCATGGGATACGTTGGACCATGTTCCAAGGATTCTTTCCTATTTAGACTTCTAGAGTTGGTTGAAGCAGGTGACATATCCCTGGTGGCTGTTGAGTACCAGTGGAGTTTGTATTTATTTTAAATGCTTGAGATATTTCTTTTATTTAATTCCATATTTTACAACTACTTAAACACTTATGTTGGGTATGAAAACATAGGTGGTATCCTAATGAGACATATTATAAAACCCTGAACGGGCCCTTCAAGATGCGTATAGACTTTATTTTCTTATGTTTAGGTAGGGGACTGAATTTAGGAGCTACACCTTAGTAGTTGTTTGGAATGGGATGTTTTCAAGGGACCCTCGGTTCTTTCTTTAGCTGGATAACTCTATTTTAGTTTCCTTTCTATTTTCAGCATGCTTATTTTCATATGTATATAGATACAATGGTTATTTATTAGTGTCCCTTTTCTAATATTAATATGTATGAACTGTTATGGACGAATTAATTCTTTTTTTTTTGTACTAAAAGTGAATTTTTTTATTTATTTTCCGTTACTTCTGATTATATTGCTTCTGGAATTTTTTAATATTGCCTGTACTTCCACCATTGGAGGGTCTGGTTTGAGTCTACTGAGTCTTTATTTCCACTGAATTCTATGATTATATACTCATACTAGTATTATATATTTCCATAAGGTTATAGCCTCACCACTTTACTCTTTATACTCTCGCTTCTAGTCATCAACCTTTGGTGTTTGGGGAGGTGCACCTAAGGCCAGTAGCCCTCTGGCCCAGAGCACTGTTTGAAAGTGGTATTTTGGTTAGGGACACTAAAAATATATGAGTAAGCTTATAAAATAAATTATTAAGATATTTATGTTGTTTATATAGTAGTTTGGAGGACATTCTTGGGAGCCATAATAAATGGTAATGGTGTTCTTGGTCTCAATTCTGATTCTTTGGGGAATAATACATTTTGAGCATCATATTTTCCATGTATGGTGTATTTGATACCCAATGATTTTTTATCATAATTGTTTGGTATTTCATGGTATATATTATTACAAGTCATATTAAATTATTCAAATGTTATTTATTTTATTGTTACCCAATTAGTAAGGTTTTTTGGTAACTCAAATTTTATTCATTGTGTTATGATTTTTCTCTTGAACTTATTTCATATATGTTAGGTAAATTCTACCATTTATTATATTATGTGATATTATCTCATTATTTTATATGTATTTAAATTTCTAACACATAAATTCTTATAAACTATTTATTACCTTATGGATTATGTTTCTTATAAGGGACGTTGAGAGCTTAAATATCATTTCTTTGAATTATAAAGTTTTATATTGAACATTATTCTGCCATGTTTGGGTTATCCCATAATAATATTTTATTATATGGTTTTTTTAATAATATTTTAGAAAATAAAATTTTAATATAAAGAAGTTTTTATTAATTTTTTTACAATATTGTTTTTAAAAAAAGGTATTTTCAAAGTATTAAAAAGGATCATTTCTTTTAATTATCAAATTTTCTATCATTGGATCTAGATTTTCTATAGATTAATTTATGTCATTTTCAAGGATACATTATTGGAGATTCATTTGGATAGTAATAGTTTTCATAATCATTTACTTATCCTTTTCAAAAGTTAATTTTAAAACTAACATGTAATTTTTTATTTTATGATAATGCTAAAAATGTTTCTAAAATATCTTTTATGTTTTTAATTGAATTTTCATTTCCATATTCAAAAGGATTTATACCCATGGGATTTATGTTACATGATTTTTCCTCTAATAAATATATGTATTATAATTTTTGGTATTTAAATCATGGTATAAAATAATTTTATTCTTGATATCTTCTTGTGTGATACCATTTAAATCAATCTTTTTCAAGGATGTTTTTCATCTATGTCAACATCCTTCTTAGAATCCTTTATTAAACTGAGCATATGTTATTTTACAACCATCAACCTTATTTATCTAGATGTGTTATTAAATGTTAAATTTTATCAGAATAATGTTTCATCAGTTTTTTGTCTTGTCTATCCATCCATTTTGTATAACCATAGTTTTTTTTCTAATAATGTTCCTCTATAAACACTGTATATTTCCTTCCATTGATTAGAGGGTGTTCAAATATATTCTATACATTGATTAATAGGGAAAATGTTGAGAATATAAATAATTTTTATAATGATATATAAGTTTATTGATTACTTAAGAAATTTGAATGTGTACCTTTGACTCATTATCACATATGATGAATGCATTGAGATTATAAAGGTGATTATTGGGGCCCGATATTATATATACCCTATATTCATCAGGGGTATTATGATACAAACATGTTTGGGAATTTAGTGTATGGAAACTCAATTTATAAATATTTCTTGACTGATTTCTTAACAAAGAGAATGATGTCTTGGATACAACCTTGATGATAAGAATTATATCTTATCTGAGGTCTTGATGATAAGATCAAAATGTACGACATTAGGAACTCCTTCAGAATGAATTCATTTGTTTTTCTCCATGTTAAACATTAATTTTCATTTATATCCATTGATATGTTATACTTTAATTTTCAATTGATTATGGAATTATGATGATTCCTTATTCATACCATAATATTTATGTAATGTTTATTCCATAATTGCCTTTATTGTATATTTTCCCTTAAAAAGTGTTTGAGATCACCCCTTCTTATATTTTCATTTCCCTAGGTTATAAAGAAATGTATTATTTAAGATATGTCTAAAATTATATCTTGTGTGTATATTTTTTAGTTGATGTTGAAGCCTTATTATGGATTAACCATTTCTTAGTATTAAAGGGAAGAATGTCCATTTGATTTGCATTATTAATTAACGGTGTTTCCTAACTCTATAAATATATAAAGCTAAAAAGGTATTTTGTATATAAGAGATGTAATAATATTTATTGATTTTTTAATTAAGGATGGTTATATCTAGGATGTTACAGTTTTATCAAAGTGATTATGTAGAGTATATGTTTATGAAACAGAGCTCAGGGGTGTGGGTCTTGGGCTCCATAGTGGTATTAGAGTAGGATTTAGATAATTATGAGATTATGATATTTATTGGGGGTAATTTAAGGGTTGATAAGTTATTCTTGATCATAATTTTAAAGGTAAATATAACACTTTTTGATAGTATATGACTTAATGTTAAGATAATAATCTAAATTTTATCTGGATATTAGGGTAAACAAATATCAGTACAAACCACAGGGATAAGTCTATGTATAAGATAATATCTTAAAATTTTGGAATATTTTGTGTATATATTTTTACTGGTAATAACATCCATATCTAGATACTATAAGTGGATACAGGCTTCGACACATATGTACCTAGGGGAAATAACCCCAAAAAGTAAAAATTGGGTATTAACTCAATCACCACCTACAACATGAAAAAGAGGCCTAACTACACACTTGGATTGAAAATCATAGGAAATATTATTTGGTTAATCATATTCTCTTTATGAACCACATTAAAGGATTGATTTCCAAGTTATTTTAAGGGATTAGTTTAATAAATATGACAAAAATCAACTTAGCGTAACCTAGGATGAAATAAGAATGATATATATGGAACTAAGAGTGACATTTGTTGAACTAAAATAACTATAGATTAACATAATAGAATCATAAAATAGGATATGTTATTGTTAAATTTTCCCATGACTATTTATGATAATAATATTATAATGTTAATTTTTTATCAACCATTTAACCCACTCTTGTTTTAGTAATGGATATAACTAGAAAGAACAATGGGTGTGAGGGATAATGAAAATTTTATCTCATCGAACAAACCATCAAAATAGGAGTTTGGGTGAGAAACGTTGTGATCATTACAAACCATATATCATGAAATATGATTCATTATGTGAACATAGTTGAAGTCTAAAACACACTAAAGAAGAGAATGACAGAGTCACATGGAAGTTCTTATGAAATGGATAATGAAGGAAAGAAGATTTAATTCTATGCATGTCAGAAATGTGGAAAGAATAATGAGGGAATTTTTTAAAGGGATTGATAGATACTATATAGATGGATATTAAGTAAATAAAACTTTTAGGTGCAAGTGAAAGAGAGAAGATACAAAAAAATATGTTGATTCTATTGCAAGTCAGTTGATAATTTTATGAATAAATGTACCGATCTAAGGTTTAATGAGGGAAATAACCACCAATAACTATAAAAACAAGGAAAATCCTATGAAAATACTACCATTATAGAGTATAGTGAGTTTAAATATATTTTTTGATGTCTTATGTCGTGAAAGTTTTCACCAAATATTCGATGCTGAGTTAAAAATAAAATAACCTGGTGGTATGATTATAATAAACCATTTTAAGGTTTGTAGGAAGTTATTACTTATAAAAATATCACCTATTTGCATAGTATAATTCTATGTGAAATTATTAATGGGTTTTCTCCCTTTAAAAAGGGATTATACAATTTTTTTATATAGATACATATCACTCCAAATTTTAAATAAACCCATGATCATCTAGAAGTGTATGGTTAATTATTATTTCCCTATAGAAATTACTTTGATATTATGAGTCAAATTATTATGATTTAATTTATTTATGGGGGGTGATATAATACTTAAGACCCTACTGTAATAAGTAAACAACATATCCTAAACATTCACATAATAAACACTCTAAAGATCGTTTATTCATAATAGTATTTATAAGTTTAATTTATGAAAGTTATAATTTTATTTTAAAAATATAAACTTTATTAATAATATTTTCAAAATTATATTAGCTTAAGATGAAATTTTGGGATTTTTCTAAAAAGATTGAGTTTTAGGTGAATAGTGAAAATATATTTTTTTGTTAAAACCAATACTTTTATGGCATCGATAGGATGTAATCATAAACTAAAACTCAAAAAACCCTTATCTTGAACAAATATGTGTTTTATAAGTAAAATTATACATTTTAAATAATATGTTTAATTTAAACCTATATTTGATAATTTAAAAATTATGTCACATTTTCACTAAAATTGTTTTAATGCATTATACATTTACTATTTTAAAATAAAATTATATAAATTTTATGAATTTAATATCATTGAATGTATCTAGAATTGGAAAATTTTAGGTGATTTTTTTTAATAATAAGCATTTTATTTTTAGGCATACATGATAAATTTATAAGGTAAAAATTAGTTACCATAGAAAAAATGAAAATAATAAAAGAGGAAAATATAATGATAAATAGTTGAAAACATGTTTAAAACATGTGTGAAATTGATTGGTATAGGATATATTGATCTTATCTCATCCTTAATCCATTATTTCTCAATTTTGGAGCCAATTTTCTTGATAGTTACATCCCATTATTAAAAAGTTATCAATATGTAGCAAAATTCCATCCCCTTTTACTTATAAAAGGGCCTCCCACCACCCCTTCAATACCACTCATAAATTTAGTTTTACTCCTAAATCTATGTATTTTTCCTTATTTTTAATCCTTTATTTATTCTGGTAATTTTTGTCACAATATTTTGGTCTAATCCCTTTATTTCCAATGTATCATCCAAAGAAATCTCAAAATGTTCAACATGAGTAATCCTTTTACTTAAATTATTTCCCTAATATATTACCATTAAAATTATAATTTTTTCATAACTATATAGTAAAAAAATTATTTTTAACATTATATTATTATGTTTGTGGAGTAATATTTAACCACCTTTCCCCTCTTCCCTTAAGAAAAATGAAAATGTGATTCGTGCGTATGTGTGAAGTACCATCTCCATGAAGAAATGTGTTTTTTCATTTAAAAACCTTTAATTTTGTCATAATAATGTTTTAAATAGATAAATATAATGTATATGATATATTTAAGGTCATGTTATAAAAAATTGGTGAATCTATTAATGATATGATCAATAAATGATCGTTATTGATTCAGTAATTTAAAATAGGTGCACTAAGTGGAAATTTTTTTAGTCATATTATACAATATTTTAGTATAAATTTATTATTATTATAGTTAATTAAAATTAAAATTTATCACAATAATAAAAACTAAATAATATCATTATTCTTGTATAATAATTTTATTACAACTAATTCCACCTCATAATCATTCATCAAATCAAGGTATGTTCAAGTTTGGTTCAGTTTAAACACCTACTTAAAAAATACTATAAATTTATATCATGAATGAATATGGGAAATTAATTAATTTTATAATATTATATAAATATATAAATAATTATTTTTTGGTTCTTTAATGGTAAAACTAATATTAAAATCGTTAATTAAGAAAATGTTTTTTCATTCGTTAAGAATCACCCAAACATAATCATTATTGATTTCAACTTCATGGATTATGACTAAAACTAACAAGGATTGAAATTATAACTTTTTAAATATAATGTAAAATATATTAACAAACCTTTAATTATCTTTGGATTATGAAATTTTCAACAAGAATGATTACTAACACATTTTTTTACCAAACTAGTTCGAAATAATGAATATTACTTACACCCGATATTGAAAATAACTAATAACTAACTATAATTCATATAGATATTTATAATAAGTGAATAAAATAAATGAAAAATATATGATTAAGGATTTTAAATAATTTATTAATATATATGTTTTTTATAAATTAGGTTAGATGGTGTTTGTGGAAGACATGATAAAAGGTAACAGTTTTCTTGGTCTCAATTATGATTCTTTACGCCTTGCAGTATATATTCCTTGTATGGTGTATTTAATTAAAATTTATGTATTTTATAATAATTTTTTTATTTTATTTTATATACTAATTTAATTTATATTTCTCTCTTCAAATGGATATTGACTCAATTTTTACCCCAGTAATAAGGATTTTTGGTAACTCAACATTTATTCATTAAGTTATGATTGTTCGTTTTAACTTATTTCATATACGTTTTTTAAATTATAGATTTTATTTTATTATTTTTTATTATCTCATTTATTTATGTGGATTTATATTCCTAACACATAAATCCTTATTGATTATTTCTTACCTTATAGGTTATGTTTCCCATAAGGGTTGTTGATATCCAAAATCTCATTTATTTGAGTAATAAAGTTTTATTATGAACATTGTTATTCTATAATTGAGTTCTCCCATACTAATATTATATTATATTATTTTTATAATTATCTTTGAGAAAATAAATTTTTAATATAATGAAGGTTTTATTACTATTTTTACAATTTTTGTTTTCAAAAAAGTTATTTTCAATGTATTAAAAAGGTTCATTTCCTTTAATTATCAAATGTTTTATCTTTGTATTAATATTTCATATAGAAAACAATATTTAATTTTCAAGGATCCATTATTGGATATTATTTTTAAAAGTAATTTTTTTCAAAATCATTCACTTCACCTTTTCAAAATTTACTTTTGAAATTGAAAAGTAAGTTTTTATTTTGTGGAAATATTAATTTTTTTTATAAAAGATATTTTATGTTTTCACATCTATTTTCCTTTTAATATTAAAAATAATTTTTACACATGGGATTTATATTACATGATTTATCCTCTAATAAATAAATATATTTATAATTTGTGGTATTTAACTTGAGGTATCAAAAAATTCCATTATTGATCCCTTCTTGTGTGATACTATTCAAAACACCCTTTTGCAATACTTTTTTTCATCTATGAAAACATACTTCTAAATTTCCTTCATTAAACCTTGGGAATGTTATTTTGAAACAATACAACTTATTTTTCTAGATGTATTATGAAATGATAATTTATATTAGAAAAATGATATATCTCTACATTTTCATTTCCTATCTATCCACTGTGTATATAAATGGTTTTTCTTATAATACTTTTATTATATGAAAACTCTTTGTTTCCTTTGATTGAAGGGTGATCAACTAAATTCCATACATTGATTTATTAGGTAAATATTGAGAATCCATATACTTTTAATTCTAATATGGATGTTTATTGATTAATCAAAAAATTTGATTATTTATTTTTTACTTATTATCTCATATGATGAACGAATTGAAATTAAATAAGAGATAGGTGGGTCCCAACATTATATATCCCCTTGATGCATTAGTATGTATCATTATCCAAACATGTTTGGGTATTTATTATATACCTATCTAACTCCTTAAGATAGATTGAATGCGGTCTTTATTATAAGAATGATGTCTTGGATACAACCTTGATGACAAGAATTAAGTCTTCAATGAGGACTTGATGGTAAGATCAAGATGTTTTGAATTATGAATTTATTCACAATAAATTCAATTATTATTATCCTTGTGATGTATTTATTTTCATTACTATCCATGGATACATTATTCTCTTAGTTTCAGATGGTTATGTCATTATGATGATTACTTATTCCTTTCATAATAATTATTCCATGTTTATTCCATGATTTTATATGTTGTATATTTTCCCTTACTGATATTTTGATCTCAACCATTTTTATGTCTCCATTTATCCAGGTTATGAACAAAACTATTATACATCATTTGTCTAACCAGATTTCTTGTTCAGGGAATTTATAGGATATGTTAAGGAATTTTTATGTCCTAATAATATCTTAGTACAAATGGTGAATAAGGTGAATTTTATTGAATTTTTTAGTTAAAGTTTTATCCTAACTCTCTAAATCATTAAATATAAAAATATCATTAGGATATATGATATTAAATAATCATTATTTATTTTTTAATTAACGATGGTTATATCCAAGATTTTACAGTTAATATTACAATGATCATTCAAAGTATTTTTATATGGAGCTGGGCTTGGGAGTGTGGGTCCAGAGAACCACACATAAAGAGAATTATAAAAACTGCACCACTGATTCAATCCCACCTTTCTGTTGTACTTTTACTAACATGGGAACTTCACTCACCATAACATTATACATATCATAAGGATTTATAATATCTATGATGTATTTTATTTTATTTGATATAATACCATTATAAATTTTAAATATCTAAAAATCAAGAAAAAAGTTCACACTCCCATATAACTCATTTAAAAATCATTTCTCATTAAAAACTTTATCACGCAAATATTTTTTAGTAGTGTAAAAATTAATATCATCAATATATACTGGATCTATTTAAATATCATTTGAAATTATTTTTGATAAAAAGAGTAAGAGATAAATTGAATTTTTTAAATATATTTTTTAAATGATATGTTCTTAACCTATTATACTAAGTTATAGGATCCTATTTCAAACTATAAACATATTTAAATAATTTTATAACAAGAATATAGAGTTAAAGATTTTGAAATCTGGGGGGTATTCAATATAAATATTCTCATGAATGAAACCATTGAAAAATTCACATTATATATACATTTTATATAATTTTAAATTATAATGAGATTTATATAATATTTTTTTAATGGATTAATATCTAGATATTAGTGTAAAGGTTTCTTTATAATTAGTCATTTTTTTTCATTATACCATTTTGAAACTAGTTAAGACTTAGATTTAAAAAAAGTTCCAAACTCACACATTTTTTTTTCTAAAATACCAATACAGTTCCAATAGTGACTTGGTATTTTTGTTATTAAATGAACTCTAATTCTTTTTTTTTTCAAAATTTTTAACTCATCTATTATAAAAGTAAAATAGTTTATATCACTAATATCATCAATAATATTATTTGGTTCAATTTGTGATAATTAAGATTTGTTTATAAATTGGTTTCTTAAATACCCTTGGGTTTTATTACCATTATGAGGGTCACATAAAGAAATATCCAATGGATTATTTTTAAGACCCATTTATGTTCTAGATAATGAATTTCTTAGTTATTCAATATCATTATTATGGTCCATTAGGTCTTATATATCTTCATAATCATATAAGATTCCTATATAATAAATTTAAGTTTATTTATAAATATTTTATAGAATAATATTATTATATATAATACCATATATGATTTTATTATGACTATATATTACCCGCTTATTAACAATCCTATGTTAAGGTTTCACTTTAAGTAATATTCTCTTTGTTTTTTGCATGGGTATTAATTTTTTATATCTTTGGTCTGTATACTTATGTCATGAATTAAAGAATTTAAAAAATTATATAAATATAATTTTTATTCAGTATATGTGTATTATAATAATATATAGAATATAGAAGTATAAAATAGAGTACACCGTTCATGGAGACGGTAACCCGTACGTATGCATGAATGTTGTTTCAATTTTTATTATCATATTGAAATAAATAAGTTAAATACAAAATGGGTATATTTACATATATATATAATTATTATAGTATCCTTATTATATCATATATATCATATAAGTTCACTAAAACCATCCTTAGTACATTTCATGCCATGTGTGAAAGAATCACATCATTTTAAGGGGGCAATAGTCTACACATCTGCAAACGAAATTATCATATTTACACCAAATGGAAAGTAAAATAGATATGTGTTGTGAAATTAATAAATAAGAACAAATATATAATATATAAAAACAAAATTTCCATCATAATTTCTACCATGAGAGGCGGTAAAGGAAAAATGGATAGTGATCATTTCATGAGGAGATAGTTCACTATACACATAAATAGTATATTCATTACCCATTAGATGAAAGTGTGTGTAATTATAAGTCAAAAAACTATCATATAAACATTATAGTATATTGATTATAATTTTTTTATATAGTAATTGAATAAATAGAGTGTATGGGGTGGAGAAAGAAAATAAAATCAGGATCTTTAGAGAAGATATTACCTCTTAATCGGGTAACTCATTTTGGATTCTGCCAAAAGTATTCCTTAGGTTTCTTTCTATAAAAGGGGAGGATTATAAGAGGAAGGTAAATATATTGGGAATTTTATTGATTAGGGAGTGTATATAACTAAGTGGTTTGAGAGGTGTGAAGAAGAGGGAGAGGTGGTGGCCTTTTATAGGGAAAGGAAAGGAGACACACTTAGCATTTTTTAAAACAAGTTACGTGTAACCATGTTTTTACCTAATAAAAGTCACAAAAAACCAACCAAAATAAATAATGTAATGTTTGTAGCTGAATAATGGCCATAAATTTATTTTTTTTATGTTTCTAAGTAGTTTTGGTTCTTAAATTTAATTTTTAGTCCTTAGATAAGCTTAATTTTACCGTAAATGATGTAATTAATTTTAATTACTTTCACTAATATTTTTAGTAAAAAACTAAGTTGACATTATTAGAAATTATAAATTATTATGATTACAAATATTGAATCCATATTTTCATATTATAATCACATATTTTGTAGAAATAATAAAAAGTATTCCCGTAGTTAGGTTGATAATATGCGGTTTTCAAGTAAAAATATTCAAAAGATTGATAAATTTTTATATCGAATTTCAATGTGAAATTGATCTCAATGGCCTAAATTGAATTAATTGGAAAAAATATTATCTAATTAAACTTGTAAATCTATTTTAAATATAGTTTTACCTTATATATAAATTAGACGAAAAAGTAGTTTTGAATTAAAATTTGGCATTTTCACTATTCATCAAAAAATTATGTATCTCCGAAAAATCCCAAAATTTCACCCTAAGACAATTTAGACATTATAAATTAAAAAATTGAGTTCATTTTATAAAATTAAATTTCTAAATGAGTATAAAATTAATTTTATTGTTTTTCACAAAAGGTCATGAAAAGTAGTTTGTTTGAGAAAATAATATTTTCAAACATACAAGGACTTTACCAAATATTATAACTTTCATTATCAATATGATTTAATTATATAAGAACATTTTAAATAATATTTTAAATTAGTTATTACTATTAATATTACTATGTTTAAAAATTTATTATAATTATATCGTTTAAATAATTATAACAATAAAACGATGTCTCATAGAAATATCCATGTTCGGTGTAATGTAAGCTAAGTCTGCACCTTGTGAAAGGAATTTTTAACATAGTACATTACAAGAAATAAATGAAAATTTAATTTATTCGATAAAAATTCCATAAAATTATGGGGTTTTACATTCTACCCCCTTAAAATAATTTTCTCCCTTGAAATTTGTCTCTCGGTTAAAAACAAATGAGGATAATTCTACTTCATCATATTCTCAAGTTCCCATGCAACTTAATATAATTGGTGATTTCTAAAAAAACTTTGAATATGTGAGTGGTATTGTTTCATAGAACTTTATATGAATGGTCTATAATTTCAACTGTTTTTTCTTTATAAGACAGATCCAGTTCTAATGGTACGACATCTGAGTTTAGTACATGTGAAGTGTCAGGTATGTACTTCCTTAAGAGAGATACATGGAACTCATCATGGACTTGAGATAGATTTTAAGGATGTTCTAAGAGATGGGATACCATATTTATATGATCACAAATATCAAAAGGACTGATATACCTAGGGATGAGTTTCCTTTTTGTCTTGAATCTCATAACCTTCTACTGGGGTGAGATTCATAGAAACACCTTTTCACTACCTTCAAATTCCAGATTGCATTGATGGTCATCAATATATCTTTTCTACCATTTTGAGCTGCCTTGATATGATACTAAATAGTTATAACCTTCTCGACTATTTCTTCATCAATATCATATCCAAAAATCTCTATTTATCCAATGTCATCCCATCACATTGGATATCTACATTTCTTCCCATAGACGAACTCATAACATTCCATATCAATGATTGAGTAAAATCTATTTTTGTAAGAAAATTAAAATAGAGAAAGGTGTTTATCCCAACCACGTTTGAAATCAAAATAAAAAGATATCAACATATCCTCTAGGGTTTGGGTTGTTTTTTCAGACTAACAATCTCTCTAAGGATAATAGGAAGTGATAAAACTCAATTCTATGTCACGTTCTTACTGAAGAATTTTCCAGAACATTAAGGTGAACCTCAGATTACAATATGATACAATGGAATGTGATACTGCATGAAACCTTACAACTTCCTTAATTTATATCCTAGAAAGATAACCCAAAGATAAGTCTTATCTGATAGAGATTAAATGTGAAAAATTATTAAGGAAATTGACTACCACCCATATGGCATTAAACCCATTAGAGGTTTTGGGTAGCCTAAGGAAAAAATCCATACTGATTTTATCCCATTTTGATTCTAGTATATATAATAGATGCAACATCCCTTTATTATTTTTTCTTTAATATTTCACTTATTGGAATATAAGAATTGAGATACAAACTCTATGATATCCATCTTCATTCTATCCCACCAGAAGTATTCTTTAAAGTCCCTATACATATTCGTACTACTAGGATGAATAGATAATGAAGAACTATGAGATTACTCTAAAAAATCCTTCTTAAAACTTGGTATGGAAGGAACACATACACTATTCTTGAGCATTATCATTCCATACTAATCAAGGTTAAACTTAGGGACATTTTTGAGTTTTTTTACCACACTTCATCTTCTTTCTCGACCTTCTTAATATTCACTAGGATAAAGGGATGGGAATTCATTTTAGAAATATAATATGTTTCCCCTTACTTTAGTATTTCTATAACCATCCTTTTCAAATATGAAAATATTATATATTTTGTTATTCTAATCATGGATAAGCTAGCATGATCCTTTTGACTCAAAGCAACGACCAACTTGTTCACTTTCCCAGGGTGGGAATGTATTGAGCAGTCATTATACTTTATCAACTCTAACCATTTTCTCTGGTGTATATTCAACTCCTTCTGTGTGAATATACATTTCATACTTTTATGATCAACATATATATCAAAATTCTCTACATTAATATAATGCCTCCATACATTCAATGCAAGAATTATTGCGGCTAGCTCCAAATCATGTGTTGGGTAATTTAGCTAATAGATATTCAACTTTCATGAAGAATAAGCTATAACCATGTTATTATGGATAATAACACATACCAATACCTTATTGTAAACTTCTATAATAATTAAAAACCTTTATCCACTACTGGTTAATGTAAGAACAGGTGCACTGACTAACCTTCTATTTAGTTCCTTGAAATTTTGCTCACATTCATCTGTCTAGTGGAGCTTGACACCCTTCTGAGTTAACATGGTTAAATTATTAGATAGTCATGAAAAATTATCCACAAACCATTAATAATATATAGATAAAAAAATAAATCTATAGATCTCATCCATCATGGTTGGTCTAGGACATCATTAAATACCATCCATATTTTATGGATTTACTGTTATAAAATCTCTTGAGATTATGTGAACAAAAAATGAATCTTTTGCATCCAAAATTCACACTTTTTAAAATTTTCATATAACTTCACCTTCCTTAGGGTTTGTAGTAAAATTATCAAGTTATATTCATTATATTACTTTATATTGGAATATATTAGAATATTATCTATAAAGACTACCAAAAATAGATCGAGGTGATCTTTATAGACTATATTCATTAAATCCATGAAGTTTAAAGGGTAATTATTAAGACCAAAGGCATACATATATATTCATAGTTAGCATAAATTGTACATAATTTCTTTTGGGGTATATACTTATTCTTTAACCTTAGTTTTTGATATCGATAATGAAGGTTAATCTTGAAAAAGTATTTTAATCTTTGTAGTTGATCAAAAAAAGTCATCACTATAGGGAAGATGATACTTATTCTTGATTGTGATATTATTGAAATCCCAATAATCAATGTAGAGTCTCATTGATATATCTTTTTTTTCACAAAAATAAAGGGTTACCCCAAGGTGACACACTTGGAATAATTAATCCCATATCAAGGTTTTCTTGGATTTTATTCTTCAACTTCTACAACTCAATCGGGTCTATTCTAAAAGGAGTATTTTAAATTGATGTGGAAACATCTATGAGTTCTATTGAGAACTTAACTTCACGTTTTGGTGGGAGGCTGGGAAACTCTTTTAGAAATGCATATAAAAATTCTATAAAAATGGGCATATCATTGATGTTAATTTTCTCCCTAAACATTTGAGATAAACAACCCTTCTAAATGGGAATTAAGACACATATACAGGATGTAATATCGATAAGAAGTTCATACTTATCTCACATTAATGAATGATCGTAGGAGGTTTTCAAATATAAAACATAACATCCCTTCCTTGACAATTGATGTGGTATTTATGTAGGGAAATCCAATCCATGCCTAAGATGACATAAAATTAAACCAAAGGAATAATAAAAAGATTTGTAGGAAGTAAATTCCCACAAATTTCAATTAGAGATGAATCATATAATTTTTATGTAATCATCATACCATTAATGGTTTGCATTGCTAATTCCACACCTAATTATTTTGGTGGAATCTTAACACACTTATAAAATTATTTAGATATGAAATAGTTGGTATACCCAGAATCAAATATGACATTATTAGTTATAGAGTGGATGGTAATTGTACCTTTTATCACAAAAATTATAAAACCCCTTATTAGAAATAGTGATTTCATGAGATTTCCCCTTGTCCCTCTGTCTAAGAGGTTTCTCACATTAATCATCATCACCAACCCTTGGGTTTAGGAAGTGGTTAGAATAATTCCCATTATCCTTAAACTTCTAGCACTGAATCTTGGGAAGTTCATTCTATGCCACTTTATCTCCATTATCATTTTTAGATAACTTTATCCCATAATTTTGACAATCAATTTATGAATTAAATTCTTTTATATACTTAAAACATTTACTAGACCCCTTAAGACAAATTTTTCCATGCTTATTACCACATTTATATCATAAAGTAAAACCCATATTATTTTCTCCATGGTTTTTATGGTTTCTTTTTAACTCCATATTTCTTTTATTGTCAAAACCATGAGGTTGATATGTGACTCCAACCTCCACTTCAACCCTAATTTCACAATGCAAAATATCTTCGTAGCTTATAAAGTCTCTTATGTCCCACGCCCTTCTAGGATATGGCTTTAAGATATTGAAGAACCTATCAATAGTACTTTCGGGTTGGATGATAATTCCAGAAGTGTACCTCTTATATCTCGTGAAATTATCCTTATAGGTACCAACAAATTCAGCATTCTTTTTTTTTCAACTCAAGGAACTCTTTCTCTATATTGGTACTAAGAATCTAAGGAAATTACTTGTGAAAAAATATGTTATTGAAATAATCACAATCAATGTATTCAATATTATCATTCTACCTTGTATAATTGATTAGATTCTAGTACTAATATGCTTATCCTTCTAACTGAATAACATTCAGAATGACTTTCTCATTCTCTAAACACTGAAGAATGGAGAATATGTTTTTAGAAGTATTGATCCATTGTTCAGAAAATAGTGGATTAGAATACCCTCTAAAATAATGTGTATGCTTCCTCATGAAATAATCAACATAATATTGTTCCCTCCTTTTATTATTTTTAATTCCAATATGATTCATAGCTTGAGAAATTTGAGTGATCATAGCAACATAGTTTTACATTCTAGATCCCATAGTATTTAGTTTCTCAGGAGGACAATCATTGAATTTTCTATATAAATCACCATTAGCATGGTTCCTTCGGGTTCAATCCATTGACTAAAACTAAAATCATAGAGTAAGAAACAATTATCATATTGAGGAACCACATAATCATGATAATTCACTTATAGGATGTTTAAATTATGAAACATTCCTTAATATATGACAACTTTGGTTTATCATAGGTTGTTTATAGAAAAGATCTATTTAAATAATTAATGATGGTTCATGAAGAGTTTGTGAATTTCTAAATCATATCCCCCGAGAGTGTTAAACCAGGTGTGTAGTAAGGCTTGTTATCATGTACCAGATTACCCTGAGTTAGATCCAGAATATATTATTGGAGTTATTAATCATAGGTACATCTGTGCTTGAGCCACATCCACTTTTATTATCTATACATGGATGTATTTCTAGAAAACCACTTACTCTATCCATTATAAAAATTGATGGACATTTTTCTATGCTCATATTTATCCTTATACTTATCCCTATACATGTCCTCAGAGTTTTCACTAAGTTTTTCACATCCAAAATTCTAAAGGTTAACTAAACCATTCTCGAATGCCAACTATATCAACCCTATATTTTCATAAATTATCATTACATAATGATTTTGGAATACATAAAACATTAAAAAAATATACTCCTAAAGACCATACTAGTCTAGTGTCATTGTAAACATGGAGACATAATCACTAGTACATAAATGAGATAAATCATCTCATAATAGGTTCTTCTTGACTAACACCCTTCTCAGACATATCAAACATAATACATATCTTCATAAAATGGAGGGAAAACATAAAAGGGGGTGATCTCATATGATGAATAAGGGTAAAAAGGGAGATAAGTAAGCATAATCATCAACATAAGGGTATGAGAACATGATAATGATAATAGAATATCATACCCTGCATATCATAGTTCATAAACATGAATCATGGAATAAATAATGGTAGTTCATAAGATATGAATCATAAAGAAAAAAATAACATAATCCATGAAATAATAAAATAGGAATAAAACATGTAATTATGGCATACACATAAACATATATAATTATTTCCATAGTAGTCAAGGCATTTCTGTCAAGACTATCTTAGTGGACAAAGTACTTTACTAAATTGGGTTTAGACCCCATTCCATCCCTATATGACTAACTTATTTCACTCAATGTTCTATCCCTATAATATTAAACTAAGTTAATTTCTAGTTCCAACCATGTATATATCATGAGGTATAAATTTTTACCTAATGAATTGGAGGGAGATATAGGTCCCACCCATCTCATAATGAAATCATACATACATGTGCCACGAGATCATAAATAATCATATCATAACCCATAAAATGAAATGGGTATTATAAACATGTAATCATATCATAACCAATGACAAAAAATAGGTTTCATAATCATTTTATCATAAACATTACTAGTGAAAATAAGCAGGTCTTAAAAGCATATAACCCATGAAAGAGAAATAGGTTTTATAGAAATTATTCTATCAAAAAATAATCCATTATGAGAAAGAATATGGATGGAAACATTGAATCATTTCCACATATATGAATGATTAACACCAATATATGTTATCTTAGACGATAAATTATTTTAAATGATATTTTAAAAACATTTCTTGAGAAAAACAGCCTTTTTACATTAGAATGTTTTTTGAAAACCTTTTTCTTTGGAAATTAATTTAAAACTTTTAAAGGAATATTTAAAAACCACAATTTTTTAAATCCTTTATTCCTTGAATTTTATCTTCCTGTATCATTTCAAAACATTTTTGAAAATTTGTTTGAAATTTTTTTTTTGAATAAAAGAGATATCCGACTGAAGAGATAAATACAAGCATATTTTCATAAAGTAATTTTCTTAAATATCTTAAGTAAAAAAGTGGAAATGGTAGTAAAACATTAATATATCATGAATAACTAGTTTATAAGAAAATTCATGAGTTTTATTGAAGTATGAATCATAATATTTCAATAATGGATGCATAATCATAAACAATCTTGATAAATGATGAGATTGTTTCAATAAACCCTTACCTCATGATAACATTGGATCATAATCTACATGTAAGAAAAATAAATTACATGAAGTTTAAAATATCATGAAAATAATTACATTCATGATATAACATGTAAAAGGGATGTATACAGAACACAAAAAAGAATTTAGGTGTATTATAAAACCTGAGTCTCAAAGAAGAATAATTGAGACAAAACTATTTTACTGATTTGTTAACTTTTGAGAATTAAAACCCATGAAAGAAGATAATAAAGTGGATATTTAAAAAACTATAAATTTATGTATAATAATAATATAATTCATCCATGGGTAGTTTATACACCACATAAAAGGAATGGGTGGTGAATTAAACATGTATCTCATGAAAATAAGAAGTGAGATGAAATCCCCTTACCTTGTGTATTGATTCTCTTCATACCCATACAAGATTAATGTATAATAAATTTAATTTATGTATAAATATTTTATATAAGTATATTCTTATATCTAATTCCATATATTATTTTATTATGATGTGATATTACCCTCTAGTTAACAATCCTATGTTAATGTTTCACTTCGGGTAATATTCTCTTTGTTCTTCACATGTGTCTTAATTTGTTATATCTTTAGTGCTTATACGTATATCATGATTTACAGAATTTAAACCATGATATAAATATCATTTATATTTATTATATGTGTATTATAATAATCTATATAATATATAATTATGAAATATAGTACACCATTCATGGAGACGATAAATAATATGTACGCATGAACGTTATTTCCATTTTTATTGTCGTATTGAAAGATTGAAGGTAATGGAAATATGTTTATATATATGTATATTTATATCATTATTAAAATAGTATTATTATATCATATTTATCATATAATTTCACTAAACCCATCCTTAATATTATCCATGTAGTGTGTGAGCGAATCACATAGCTTTGAGCGGGTAGTAATCCACACTTCCTCAAACAAAATTATCATATTTACACCAAATAGAAATTAAAAATATATTTGTTGTTAAAGGAATACATAAGATTAAATATATAATAAATATAAAATATTATATATAAAAATATACTTTCCATAATATTGTCTACCATGAGAGGCGGTAAAGGAAAAATGAACAATCATTATTTTGTGAGGCTGTAGTTTTTCGTCCATGTAAACAGTAAGTTCATTACCCATTAAATGGAGGTGTGTGTATGTTTAGATAAAAAACATAGCATAAAACATACTAATATATTGAGTATAGTGGTATTATTATAAAATTATGGAATAAAGGTAGTGTAGAGGTGGATAAATAAAATAAAATAAAGGACCTTGAGAGAAGACGTTACCACTTATTGGGTAACTCCTTTTGGTTTGTGCCAAAAGGGTTCCTTAGGATGATTTATATCAAAGGGTATGATGATAGGAGGAAGGAAGAGATGTTGGGAAGTGTATTAGGAATATATTTTCCACTCATAATTTGATTTATAGGTGTGAAGAAGAGGGACATGTACTGTCCTTTAATAGGGAAAAGAAATGGCACACTTGGCTTATTTTTAAAAAAGTTAGTTTTTCCCAAGTTTTTACCTTAAAAAAGTTTTAACAAACCAACCAAAATAAATAATTTAAGGTTAATGGGAGAATAATTGGAATTAAATGGGTGTTTTAAAAGTGACTATGTTATTTTGGGGATTAAATTTAAGGTTTAGTCATTAGTTATGCTTAATTTTACCTTAATCGGTTTAATAAAATTTAATTACATTCACTAATCAATTTGGTAAAAAACTAAGTTGAAATTATTAGAAATTAGAAATTATAATAATTCCTAATATTTAATAATTTTTTCCAAATTATAATCACATCAGTGGAAGAAATTAATTTAAAATTAAACCCTCAGTCGGGTTGACAATGCGAGTTTTTAAAGTAAAAACATTTAAAAGTTTGCTAAATTTTTATACCCAATTTCAATGTAAAATTGATATATATGGCATAAATTGTATTTATTGATGAAAATATTATCTAATTAAACTTTTTAACCAATTTAAAATATTATTTAACCTTTTAAATAAATTATATTAAAATACAGTTTGGAATGAAAATGAGATATTTTTTACTATTCATCCAAAAATGTTTTTTCTTAGGAAAATACCAAAATATCACCCTATGATAATTTTTTAATTATAAATTAAAAAATTAAGCTTATTTTATCAAATTAAATTTATATATGTGTCTCAAATTTTTTGTGTTATTTTCCACAGAAGGACATGAAAATTAGATTTTTTGAGAAAATATTATTTTTTAAAAAATAATGACTTTACAAAAAATTATATCTTTTATTATCAATATGTTTTATTTATTTAAAGACATAATAATAAATATTTTAAAACTATTTATTTACATTAATATTAATAATTTTAATGGTTAGTTTATAATTATCTTATTTATATAATTATAATAATAAAATGATGTTTTATAGAAACATTGGTGCTGTGTGTAATGTACGCCGAGTCCGAACCATCTGAAAGGAATGTTTGACTTAGTTTATTGCAAGAGATAAATGAAAAATTAATTTATTCAAAAAAAAAGGTCCATAAAAACTCAAGGTGTTACAATTTACTACAAGAAGTCTTTTATATTTAATATTAATGATTCCATAGTACAGATAAACACATATGCCTCTATAAGTATCAGACCATTAACATTTAAACACCGTTACCTAGTTACATCTATGAAAACATAGCTCAATTATTTCATCTAACATGCCATAGATGTCAACTTCACTTTATCTATGATGAGATTCACTCAATAAAATACCTCTATTCATTATTTTTCTAATTAACCATATACACGTGTATGAAATTGATAACCATTCACCACATATTCATTATAAGAGTTAACCATTTGGATGGTGGGATACTCAATACACACAATCAATTATCAATTTTATCCTAGAGCTGAGATACCTAAAAAATTTAACAACAATTAACAATATAATAAATTATAAGGTAATTTTATATGCTATACCATAAACAATTTATTGTACCTATTATTGAAACCAGTATAAAAATTATGTTTATATAATTCTTCAAGAGGAGTTACTGTAATTTTATGGAATTTATTCTTGATAAGATCGTCATAAAATATACAAGAAAAATAAAATTAATTTATTTTTTGAAAAAAATATTAAATAATATGTGGTAGTAGAACTCACTATAAAAATCATTTAATTTATTCACAGTTGAGTAACACATATGTTTGAGGTCGGTGATGTTCATAATATGAAAGCCATTATTCATGAACTTCACCAAAACAAAGTATAGGCTGATTAAAAATTGATAATTTAATTTTCACTAATTTTCAACATTTCCCTCATTATGATCCATTCAATTATGTTTTTAAGGATATTCAGGTTGAAAATAATTGGAGAAGTAAAATTAAATTTCCTCCAGTAAATAAGCTTATACAATTGACCCTTCAACTGATTCCTTTTTTATGTACCTTTTTATTCAGTTTCTAAATACATATCACATATGGATAAATCTATTGAAATTGTTCCCACCCTCTATATTTTACTTCATGCAATAAATGTAATATTAAATGTTCCATTGATGAGAATAAATCTGATAGATTTTTTTTTCCAATTTATATAAAATTAAAACAATATCTTATTATATTCTACCAAGTGAATCATTATCTATTATCAATGCACTAATGTATCAAAAAATATATGATATTTTTGTTATCACATCCTAAATCAAATAATTCAAAAAACAATAAATCCAATCAGTAGAAGTCCTTCCAATATAATAAGAAAATAATGTTTTTTAATCCAATAATATAACTATTTCTGACGTATCTAAAAAATTATAATCATAAGTATCAAATAGCCTCAAATTATCCGTCCACTGGCAAAATAATAAATGATTTTCTTTGGAAAGTGTATAATCCAATTTTGGATTCATCAACTTATGTGAAATGTAATTTTCAAACAACTCATGTTATGGTTACCTACAAATTTAGGGAAGATCTAATCATTCCATTACATTATCTTTGGTCTTAACATGTGTGTAAAAAAACATATAAAATATATTATCAAAATAGTTCTTCTCAATATGCATGAAATCAAACATGTGATAGACTAAGAAATTAGACCAATATGGATGATCCTAGAAAATACTCCATTTAATGAAATTGTGATCTTTCCCAAATCGATCTATTTATTATTGGTTTATAGTTAGTCCAATGGTAATGGGATGTAATGAAGAGGAAATATATTTTACATCAATAAAGGAAATCATTTTAGGAGGTCCATATATTTCAATTATACTTTTTTAAAATGATTAATGTTCCTTCATATAGGATGATTAATATGAAAAAATCTACGATGGTAGTTGAAAAAAATATTTCCACCCATTGATGATCATGAACACTTTCTTTTCCTCAAACAGTATTGAAATGATTTTGGACCATGTGTACTATGGAAAGATAACATGGAATATGATAGGAAGTCACAGATTTTCCACATTAATAAAACTTTCATTAAGAAATTTTGTTTCACAACAACATCATATGTATTGAAATCATTACCCCATAATTAATTTATCTCATCAATCAATGGATAAAAATAAATATAGATATATTTTTTGGATTTCCTAAAATTAATAAGGTCAAAATGATATATAGATATTTCTTCAACATCCAAGGAGGTACATTGGACAGAGTTATAATGTCAAGAAAACAAAAAAATTGACTACCATAACAACCAAATGGATAAAAACCATTATTAAAAATCCCCAATTGCACATTTCAGGCTTATGAATAATAATATATATATAACTTGTAATTTTATTTCCATCAGTAACTATCAAAAGGATTATTTAAGCTTTTACAAGTTGAAATGTAGGTTTTGGACCATGATATCAATAACATTGTGTTTTTAGTCATAAATAAACATGTCAATATGTGTTTATACTATAAATACCTCAACTATTTAACAAGAATCAACCATAAATTTTCAAATAGAGACTCTTTGAACCTCGATAGTCCACATGTAGGACAATAACTAATGACTCATTTTCACCATAATATATGATGCAATCATTTTGACATGCATGAATCTTTTGATAACCAAGACCCAAATTACAAATCAGTCTCTTTCTCTCATTAACATTTGTAGGCAACACATTCCCTTTAAGTATCATTTCTTTAACTAAAGATAATATATGATCAAAACATCAATTTGAAATTCCATTATGTGATTGAATAGCTCTAAATTTTTTCAACCGCTTCAAATTTTCATATCTTACAATGAGGACATAAAGAATCTAAATAAAGCTTCATAAACTCATAAAATCTATATGGTTCAAACTTAGGAGTGAAATAAATATCATATTGAGTTTAATTTTGTTGAAAATATGTACTAGAAACATCATGTACTTGTAACACCCCAAGCTTCTCTTTATATAATACAATAGCTTGCGTTGTATGCAACTTCGAGTTCTAACACACCATGACCAATCAAACTAGCCGTTATAAATAGTAATACCCACTTTTTAAAATTTTATAAATTTTATTTTTCAAAATGGACTTCATTTTTGTATTAGGAATATCAAAATTATCTTAGGGTGAATTTTTGGTATTTTTTTGAAAACTTTCAATTTTTGATGAATAGTGAAAAACACAGCATCATTGTTTAAAACTGACTTTTTATTTAAATAATAATTTATTTTATTTATATTTCTTAGTTAAAAATAGATACATAATACCTATATAAGTTCAATGTAATTCATTTGATTCATTTTATAATAAAATTAGATGTATAAAATTTTATCGAATTTTTTAACGTCTTTTACCCAACTTCTAGGCACGTTATCAAATTTGCATAAAACATAATTTTACCACTTTTGTGAATTGAATTTAAAAAATAAAAGACACAAATTTGACATCATTAAGTAAAATGTGGTTCAATAGGATGAAAATATTATTTGGTGAATAATAACTTTTGAATTTTATTTACCACGATTAAAAGTAAACAGGGTAATTAAAGGTAAAAATGATATTATAATTACCCTAACACATGTCCTAATTATATTGGATAAGCGATTTTAGACCAAAATAAATCTTAGGAATAAAATACGATCCTTTTGGTCCACTTGGATTAGATTAGAACATTTATTATTATTTTATTTAAAGAAGAGTTAAAAGTGTTAAATTCAAATTTTAATAACTAAAACATTTTTAATATAGGGATATACATAAGATAAATTAGACTATAAATATTCATTATAATGATAAAAATATTTCCTAAATAATTTTATTTTATTTATTATTTTTAGAAATTAAATAATTAAATTTATTTATCACACAATGATGACGCAATAATTACCTTATTATTGAAAGATTAAAATAATTGATATTATAAATATTAATGTAATTGTAAATTGAGAAATTTTATATATTCCACTAATTTTATAGGTTAATATGAAATTTTAGGTTTGATTAAATAATTTGTTTTCTAAGTTTCAAAGTTTTTATGACTTTCACAAAAACCAAATACTAAATAGTGTCAAAATTGACATAATTGAGTTTTTAAAACAAATACAATATTATTAATTGGTATAATATTCCTAAAAATAAAAGGTTTAACAAAATTAATTAGATAAGGTTATATATATAAATAATTAACCACTTTGGGTTATCTTTGCTTTTTATTGCAAGTTTATTAACTATTTATTATAATAATACAAGAATACATGGTAAAAGTTAAACTATTTAACTAAGAGTTAAATCTAAAAGATAAGGTTAATATGGTGACCTAAAACTGTTTAAAACCTATTGGTTGTGATTTCTTTACCCATACCTACCTTATTCTAAAAATAAATCATTTTGGTGCCATTATAAACTGAATATGATTGTATAATAAAATGATATTTCACGATTTTCCTAAAGTGACCCTCGCCTCTCTTATAAAAGGGCACTTCCCCTTCTCCCAAAACCACACCTCTAATGCCATTTGTCTCAAAAAAACCCTACTCAAATATACTTACAAATAATATCAATTCAACCTAAAGGCCTTACTTTGATCAGAAGCCAACCTAAGGAGCCCTTTTGATCAAATCAAAAGGAACCACCCGAAGAAGAGGTAATAATTTCACAGCCTCTTTAAAAGTTCTTTTATTCTTACACTTCCTCTTTCTTTGTTGTTTCTATACCAAAATAATAACTCCATTACCTTATACATACTATGATGTTATTATAAATATGGTACAACCATATTCATTATTCTATCCATCCTATGAATGGAAAAATAACCATACGTGCATACGTACGGCTTACCGTCTCCACATCGTGGTGTAGTTCGTTATTCAACACTTAATTATTTTTATGGGTATAATATTGAGTATAATTGATGTAAATAATAAATATAATATTTTAATGATTCTTTATATATGATATACCATCCAATTATATATGATTTCACCATAAATATAATGGCATTGTCGGTTGTGCGTACGTACGGATTACCGTCTCCATGAACGCAATGAGATTCATTCCCCATCATAACCATTCAAGAATAAGTTTAATTTTATGATTAAAAATAATGTTTAAGAACTTAATATCATTATGTATATGAATAAAATACATTATATCCATAACAAACATGTCTTACATAACAAAATATATAAAGGAAAATGAATTAGTTAACACCCGAAACAATGATACTACTGAAAAATTATTAACAATGAAATATTAGAAGATCATATATGATATCATATTTATATATATAGTTCTTGTATAATTTAATAAATATTATTTAACTATTATACATGTGTTTAACATACCCTCTATCAAGGAAAAGTACAAGGTAAGGGTTAATTATACAATATCTTCATTATCTGAGGTTGTTTATACGTGAGTATATACTAGGATCTCTTTATCATCCACATCCGTGTTTCTTAAAACTGTATTTCAATTTTTTTTACTATTTACTAGACTATGGGTTAAAGAAATTTATAACCTAATTTTACTTTTTATAAAATGGTTTTAAAGGAGTATTTCTTTCATTTTCCAAACATGGTACTTTATGACCTTTTCAAAAAATTAAGGTAAGAATGTTTTTTTAACTTATACAGCGGGTGCAACTATTTTCTACCATTACAAAACCTTTGAAGCTTACCTTATAAGATTATAGGAATATTTTTAAAATAAATGTTTTCTTTTATAATTATGTGACTTTTAAATGATTTCAAAATAGAAAGAGATATTTCTCTCAAATAGTTTTGATTTCATCTATGTCAAGATCCTTTGATGGATTTTACACTTGTTTGATGTTGATTTATTAGGATACAATATTACATATTGTATTGAATGATTTGTGATATGTTTGACATATATGTGTTATTTATATACCATTAATTATTTATTGTTAAAGTATTAACATTTCGTATGCTAGTTTTAATATGAATGTTTATGTTATATTTCAACCTTTTCATATGAGGAATGCATTGAACTTAGTAAGTGATGGGTAGAGACTGCTATAGCTCATCGATGCATCAATAGGTCTCATGAGACAAACTAGTGTCTTGGAACAAGGCCTTGAAAAAAATCTTATTTGTAGTCTTGGCACTAGGCCTTGTCTATGTGGTTATGATGTCCTACATTATGCATTCCACCATTATGAAATTGGCTATTGACATTACATGTGATTATTTGACTAGTAGAATATCCATGTGAATAAGTAAATAGTATTATTTGTTTTATCATTTCCATATTATGCTGATGTTTATGTTTAAAAGGATTTTTTTAAAGCCTTATACATTGCCTTAAATTTTTATGCTTATTTATGATAGTTTCCACTATATTGTTATCCTTACCGAGCATCTGAGGTAACCCCTTTATATGATTTATTTTTCCCAGGATACAAAGAAGTATATTATGACTAAACTATAGGGATATTCTAAGGGAGATGAATATGTTCAAATGATACACAATGTTATTGTTTTTCATTTCATAATGTAATGTAAAATTTATGTATGTATCTAGTACTTCTAAGGATACTAAACTTATTAGTATTTCTGGATTTGATCCCTTGTGATCATGCCAATGTTATGTAATAATGCACTGACTCTGGGTAACTAGGTTCGTGGCACTGAAATTGGTATCAGAGGAAGCTTTGTATAAACCTTAGAAGCTAGATTGAGAAAAAATCTGATTAGAGAACATTACCCTAAGATAGAATTTGAGGATTAGTATAGAAGAACTTCCAAAAATTTTGGTAATGTAGAGATTTTGTGAGTTTTCCAAGAAATACAACCATGTATGGATATGAGTAGGTAGAGGTGGCTCTTACACAGATGTACCTAGGAGTGAAAACTCTGATAAGTAGTTTTGGGATTGACTCGGGGTATCTTGGTACACGACAACGGGTCTTGATGCACTCTTGGTTATGACATACCCAGGGGATATGCTTAGGATAATTCACATTTTCTTTACAAACCATTATGAAGGATTTATGAGAAAATACTTCCTCAAAGATTTTTTTTATGATTATGGATTATATGCATAAACTGTTCAATTTATGTTAGGTATTTTACTAGTTTGGAATTATGAATTGTGATTCATAAACTAATCTAGTGTATTGTATTGTTTAGAAATGGCGCATAGTGGAAGGAATGGAAACCGTATCAATGCACATAATCCATGTAAGTATTTCCATCCTAGTAATGATAATTATAGTGGAGCTGGTGATGCAACTAGTGCTGAACAAATTATAACCATATTGGGACAACTCACTTAGGTTATGAATAATAACCTAACCCATATGGAGTACCCTAGTCCACAATGCGGATGATCAATGTTAGACTGCTTCATGAGGAAAAAACCACCAACATTCAATGGGACTAAAAATCCATTTGTAGTTGAATGATAGATAAGTTCCTTAGAGAAAATATTTCATGCTTTGAGGAGTAGTGAAAAAGAAAAAGTTGTCATGGTAGTTTATCGCCTCACAGGAGATGCAGATCAATGGTGGTCATTAATTCAAAACACAAAAGAGGATGAATAAGTATAAAATATGAAATAGAGGGAGTTTAAAGATATTTTATTAGAAAAATAATTTCCTCATGACCATCGAGTGGATATAGAAAGACAATTTATGAGTCTGAGGCAAAAGGAGGATGAGAATGTCACAAAGTATGAGGCTAACTTTACAAGTTTAGCAAGACATGTGGTAGATTATATATATAACCGAAGGAGTAATATTGATCAATTATTTGATGGGTTAAAACCATTTCTACACCAATCATTAGTCTCACAATCCTTCTCATAATATGAAGATATTTTCTCATGTGCTATCAAGACAGAAAATAAATTCTTTAAGTCTTACGACTTTAAAGTAAAGCAAGAGAAGACGAGATCTATTGAACATTATGGAAATGGAAATAAGGGGAAAAAGGGAAAAGTTTAATTTCCATCCTACAGTAAATGATGGAAGAAACACCCCGATACTTTACTGAAGGGAATGAGAGTCTGTTATAAGTATGGTGAAAAAGGCCACCATGCTCGTGATTGCAAGGGAAAGAAAGAGGATATTAATGTTGAATGATAAAATTATAGATAAATGGGGCATTATGAAAATATATGTCCTAAGTGCCAAGGAAAATTACCTCAAAAATTCCAAGGGAGCAAGGCCAAGCTTATGTGATTACTACTGCTAAGGTTAAAGATCTGAATAATATGGTGGCAGGTAATTTATTGGTTTGTCAAATTTAGCCAATGCTTTATTTGATTCTGGATCATTTCATTGTTTCATATCTTCCCAGTTTGCTAAGAAAATTAGATATTTCCAATTTTATTTAACAAGGGAGTTGTCAGTCAAAACTCTTAAGGGAAGTATCATTGCAACAAAGTTTTGTGAATCAGTTCCCATTAGGGAATATAAATGTTCTTTATTTGCTGATCTCATCGTCATACCCATGATTGAATTTGATATAATCCTTGTAATGGATTGGATTTCAGACCACGATGGGAAAATTTATTATAAGAAGAAGGAGGTTATAATTTTGGATGATGATAAGGAGTGCCTTATCCTTAGAGAAGAAACATCACCATCTGATTCTTATCTAGATCCACCCCCAATAGCTATACTAAATTCAATTATTACGGAGGAAGAGAATGAAATAACTGTGGGTGAGTAAAGGAATGTTCAAATAGAGGATGTACCTATTGTACAAGAATATTTTTATGTGTTTCCATAGGATTTACCTAGACATCCTCCAGAATGAGAAATTGAGTTTTCCATTGATTTAATTCTTGGATCAAGGACCATGTCTAAGACCCCTTATAGAATAGCCACTGTGAAAATTTTGGAACTAAAGAAACAACTAGAGTAATTGATTAATAAAATATTTATTATCCCTAGTGTTTCTCCATGGGGAGCCCCTGTTCTTTTTGTTAAGAAGAAAGATGGATCTATGAGGTTATGCATTGACTACAGGGAGATCTATGATATAATAATAAAGAACAAGTTTCCCCTACCTCGTATTGATGATTTATTTGATCAACTTCATGAAGATCAATATTTTTCAAATATTGGCCTTCTATATGGATATAATCAGTTGTGTGTGAAGAAGGAAGACATTCCGAAAATAACATTTCAAACCAGGTACGAGCATTACGAGTTTATAGTAATTCCTTTTAAACTGACTAATGCACCCTCTATTTTCATAGATATAATTAATAGATATTTCATGGAATGTCTTTATGATTTTTTAGTGGTATTTATTGTTGATATCTCGATATACTAAAAAATCTATGAAGATCATGAAAATCAATTGCACACTATTCTGAAAACCCTCAGAAGAAATGAATTATATGGGAAGTTTAGCAAGTGTCAATTTTGGATTCAAGAGATTTTTTTCTTGGGTATATTGTCTCTAAGGATGGAATCTCTTTTGATACTTCAAAGTCTAAGGTAGTCCAAGAATGGCCAGCACCAACAAGTATAACTAAGGTACACAATTTTATTATTTTAGCAGGTTATTATCAATGTTTTATCTAGAATTTTGACCGATTGGCTAACCCATTAACCAAGATCACATGTAAAGGGGTTAAATTCATTTGAAAAAAAGAGTGTGAATAATGTTTTGAAGAATTGAAGAAAATATTAGTCAATGCTCCTATCTTGAATCTACCATTGGGGAATGATGGGTTTTTTATTTATAGTGACGCTTCAAATAAAGGACTTGGTTGTGTCCTTATGCAGAATGAGAGAGTTATTACCTATACATCCTGATAGCTAAAAATTCATGAAGAAAACTATCCCACTCATTATATTGATTTATATGTTGTAATATTTTCTTTGAAGATATAGAGACACTCTCTCTATGGTAAAAAATGTGTGATATATATCGACCACAAGAGTTTGAAGTATATTTTATCATAGAAATAAGTCAACATGAGGCAAAGACAATGGCTTGAACTACTCAAGGATTATGATTTCACTATACACTACCACTCGGGGAAGGAAAAATAAGGTGGAAGATGCTTTGAGCAGAAAGGATCATGGAGTTTTTAAGAAGATGAGAGTTGAAATAGATCCTATGTTCATGGTTCTAGTTAATGTAGATATGGGAATAATCATGGAAGGTGAAACATCAATACTTTTTCAAATTTTTTCCAATCCATCTTTACTAGAAAGGATAAAAATTTCTTAGACTAATGATTAGGAGGTTTAAAAGAAAACTAAAGCTATGAATGATGAGAGATTGATTGACTTCATATATAAAGATGGAATTTTGAAATTTGGGGAGAGACTTTGTGTTCCTGACATACCTGATCTAAAAAGGGAGTTGTAGGATGATGCTTATATCTCCAATTTCTCTATACACCCTGGTATCACTAAGATATATAGATATTTTAAGGAACATTTTTGGTGGGACAACATGAAGAGGGAGATTTCTGATTATGGGTCAAGATGTATGGTTTTTTAACATGCAAAGGCTAGAAGACAATATCCTAGAGGAGTCATGCCACCTCTTCCAATAACCGAGTGGAAATGGGATGATATTATGATGGAATTTGTCATGGGGATACCAAAGAATCCTAGAAGGAATGATGCCATATGGGTCATTGTTGATCATCTTACTTAGTCAACACATTTTCTTACTATAAGAGAAGATTTACCACTTGAACGTTTAGCAAGACTATATATCAATGAAGTTGTAAGACTTCATGGAGTACCCCTATTGATTGTTTCTGATCGTGATCCCCATTTTACATCAAGATTCTGGAAAAGTATTCAGAAGGCTTTGGATACTAAATTTCATTTGAGCACTTCCTACCACCCTCAAACTGATGGACAATAAGAATGGACTATTCAAACCTTAGAAGACATGTTGAGAACTTGATAAATTGACTTTCAAGGTATGTGGGATCAGTATTTACCTCTGGTAGAATTTTACAATAATAATATATTCCATTAAAGTATTTATATGGCACTATATGAAGAATTATATGGAAAGATATTTCGCACACCAACTTGTTTGGATGAAGTTGGTGAAAAAAAAACTCATAGGGCTAGAACTTTTTGAGGAAACAATGGAAAAGGTGAAGATTATCCCAACCCATATTAAAGCAGCTCAAATTAGAAAAAAGATCTATGCCAATAACTGAAGGAAATATTTGGAATTTTAAGTAGGAGATCATGTTTTCTTGAAGGTATCTCCATGGAAATATGTTATACAATTTGATAAGAAGGGTAAATTATATACCTGGTACATCAAACCTTTTGAAATTATAGAACAAATTGGAGTTGTAGCTTACCGTTTGACAATGTCTCCAAGTCTCTCCAAATTTTATGATGTGTTCCACGTATCACTTTTGAGAAAATACATGCCTGAACCAATTTATGTACTCACCTATGAAGAAATAAAACCAGAACCTGATTTTTCTTATTGTGAAGAGAATGTCAAGATTCTTGATACTAGAGAACAAGTGTTGAGAAACCGGACGACTCGTTTGGTAAAAGTTCTATGAAAAAACCATAAGATGGAAGAGGCAGCATGAGAATCTGAGGAACTTATGATGAAGAAAAACCCAAATAATTTTATGTAGTAATATTCTAGAAAATTTGAGGATGATATTATTTGAAGGAGAGAAGAATGTAACACCCCAAGCTTCCATGGTATGCTTTTCTTTGTATAATATAATAGCTTACGTTGTATGCAACTTTGAGTTCTAACATAACACGACCAATCAAACTAGCCATTATGAATAGTAATATCCACTTTTTGAAATTTTAAAAAGTTAATTTTTCAAAATGGACTTCATTTTTGGATTTGGAATATCAAAATTATCTTAGGGTGAATTTTTCGTATTTTTCTCTAAAGTGTCAATTTTTGATGAACAGTGAAAAACACTACGTTATTGTTTAAAACAGACTTTTTATTTAAATAATTATTTATTTTATTGAAATTTATTTTAGATCAAAATAGATATATAATACCTATATAAGTTCAATGTAATTAATTGGGTTAATTTTATAATAAAATTAAATGTATAAAAGTTTATTGATTTTTTTTAATGTCTTTTACCCAACTTCTAGGAATGTTAGCAAATTTGCATAAAACATAATTTTAACACTTCTATGAATTAAATTTTAAAAATTAAAGAGAAAAAATTGAATTCATTAAGTAAAATGTGGTTCAATAGGATTGAAATAATTTTTGGCGAATAGTAACTTTTGAATTTTATTTACCACGACTAAAATTAAATAGGGTAATTAAAGGTAAAAATGATATTATAATTACCCTAACACATGTCATAATTCTATTGGATATGTTTTTTTTTGATCAAAAGCAACCTTATGAATAAAATATGATCCTTTTTTTCCACTTGGATTACATTAGGACATTTATTATTATTTTATTTAAAGAAGAGTTAAAAGTATTAAATTCAAATTTTAATAACTAAAACATTTTTAATATAGGGATATACATAAAATAAATTCAACTATAAATATTAATTATAAATATAAAAATATTTCCTAAATAATGGTATTTTATTTATAAATTTTATACATTAAATAATTAAATTTATTTATGACATAATGATGATGCAATAGTTACCATATTATTGAAAGATTAAAATAATTGATATTTCAAATATTAATATAATTTTAAATTGTGACTATTTATATATTAAACTAATTTTCTAAGTTAATATGAATTTTTAGGGTTTGTTAAATAATTTTTTTTCTAAGTTTTAAAGTTTTTATGAATTTCACAAAAACCAAATACTAAATAGTGTCAAAATTGACATAAATGAGTTTTTAAAACAAATACTATATTATTAATTGATATAATATTACTAATAATCTAATGTTTGGAAAAAATAATTATATATGGTTATATATATAAATAATGAACAACTTGGGGTTCTATTGAATTTTTACAGTAAGTTTATTAACCATTTATTATAATAATACAAGAATACATGGTAAAAGTTAAACTATTTAACTAAGATTTAAATCTAAAAGATATGGTTAATATGGTGACCTAAACCTGTCTAAAACCTATTTGTTGAGAGGTTTTATACCCATAATCACCTTATCCTAAAAATAAATCTTTTCTGAGCCATTATAAATGGAATATTATTGTATAATAAAACAATATTTCTAGTTTTTCTTAAAGTGACCCTCACCTATCTTATAAAATGGTACTTCCCTTTGTCTCAAAATCACACCTCCAAATCCATTTGGATCAGAAAAAACCTGATAAAATATCCTCCCAAATTCCCTTAATTTAATATATAAGCCTTACTTTCATCATAACCCAACCTAAGTATCCCTTTTGATCAAATCAAAAGGAAGAACCCGAAAGAGAGTTTATAATTTCACCACCTATTTCAAAGTTCTTTTCTTCTTCCACTTCCACTTTCTTTGTTGTTTCCATAACAAAATTATAACTCTAGTAACTTATAAATAATGTGAGGTTATTATAAATATGTTACAACCATATTTATTATTCTATCCATCCTATGAATGACAAAGTCACCATACATGCGTACGTACAATTTAACATCTCCACGTTGTGGTGTAGTTGGTTATTCAATACTTAATTATTTAAATGGGTATAATAATGAGTATAATTGATGTAAATAATAAATATAATTTGTTAATTATTATTTATATATGATATACCATCCAATTACATATGATTTCACCATCAATCGAATGGTATTGTCACTCTTGTGTACGTATGGATTACCGTCTCCATGAACGCGATGAGATTCATTCCCCATCATAAAAATTCAAGAATAATTTTCATTTTATGATTAAAAATAATTTTTAAGAACTTTATATCATTCTATATATGAATCAAATACATCCTATCCATAACAAACAAGGCTTAATTAACAAATAATATAATGGAAAATGAATTAGTTAACACCCAAAACAATGGTACTACCAAAATATTATTAATAAAACAATATTAGAAGATCATATATGATATCATATTCATGTATGTGGTTCTTGTATAATTTAATAACAATTATTTAACTATTATATAAGAGGTTAATATACCCTCTATCAAGGAAAAGTACAAGTTAATGGTTAATTCTACAATCTATTCATTATCCAAGGTTATTTATATGTGAGTACCTACTGGGACCTCTTTATCATCCACATCCATATTTCTTAAAAATGTATTTCAAAACATTTTTACTATTTACTATACTATGGGTTAAATTCATTTATACCCTCATTTGAATTTTTATAAAATTATTTGAAATTAATCTTTTCGTCATTTTCCAAACAAGGTACTTTATGACCTTTTTGAAAAATAAAGGTAAGAATATTTTTTTAACTTATATGGTGGGTGCAAATTTTTTCCGCTGTTATAAAACCTTAGAAGTTTCCCTTACAATATTATAAGAATATTTTCAAAAGAAATGTCTTCATTTATAATTATGTGACTTTTAAATGATTTCAAAATAGAAAGAGATATTTCTCTCAAATATTTTTGATTTCATCTATGTCAACATCCTTGGATGGAATTTACACTTGTTTTAAGTTGATTTATAATAATACAATATTTAATATTTTATTGAATGTTTTGTGATATTTTTGATTATGGATGTTTTATTTATATACCATTCGGGGTTTATGGTTAAAGTATTAACATTTCGTATTCATGTTTTAATATGAAAGTTTATGTTATGTTTCAGCCTTTTCATATAAGGAATGCATTAGAATTAGTAAGTGATGGGTGGAGCCCGTTATAGCTCCTCGATGCATTGGTAGGTATCATGAGACAAACCAGTGTCTTGGCATAAGGCCTTGATAAAATCTTAATTGTAATCCGGGCACAAGGCCTTGACTATGTGGTTATAATGTCCGACATTATTAATTCCATCATTATGAAATTGGCTATTGATATTACATGTGATCATTCTACTAGTATAATATCCATGTGAATAAGTAAATGAAATTATTTGATTTATCTTTTCCATATTATATTGAAGTTTATGTTTAAAAGGATTTTGTTTTAGTCTTATATATCACCTTAAATGTTTATTCTTATTTATGATAGTTTACGCTATATTGTTATCCTTACTAAGCATCTGAGCTCTCCCCTTTCTATGTTTTATTTTTCCTAGGATGCAAAAAAAGAATATTATAATTGAACTGCAGGGATAGTCTAAGGGAGATAAATGTGTTCAAAGGAGAGACAATGTTATTGTTTTTCATTTCATAATGTAATGTAAAACTTATGTATGTATTTAGTACTTCCAAGGGTACTAAATTGATCGGTATTTTGGGATTTGATCCCTTGTGATCATGCCAATGTTATGTAATAATGCACTGACTCTAGGTAACTAGGGTCAGGGAGTTACAGTACTAATGTTTGAAACCTTGATGGATCTGGAACTAAATTATTAATATTTCATCTAGAATAACATTCAGCATGTTGATACCAAAAAACCTCATCTATTTGAAAATTAATACACAGTAGATGACCAAAAATGTTTTCAAATGTTTCAAACCTCCTCAGATCACATTTCATATTTAGACACTTAATTATCCCTTCTAAAACAAAATATGGTTTTGATGATGTAAATGATAAAAAATCTTAAAGACCATCAATATATATAGAATTTATACCAGAACCATTTAGATTCAAGTGATGATATATCCAATCGTGATCAAGTAATAAATACTATTGTCAACATCCTTGTTTTAAATTTCTATAAAAAATATAAAATAAAAAAATTTTTATGTGTTATTCGATATAAGAAAAAGACAATAAAAAAGTATAGAAAATAAAAAAATTATGATTTACTTGTAAGTATTATCAATTTTATCTATTTGATGCTACGTTTTACTAATTATTGTTGATTTTTACTTTTTATTATTAATTACCATTAATTACAATTATATAAATGCTTCCACACTTTCAAAGTAGACATGATTTATTCCTAAATATTTTAGATTCATATGATGATTTACCAAATTATGATCTCATAACTGAAAATGTTTTCTATTTTCTAGGTCCATAATAATACAAGAAAATTATAAATAATTAGTATTTTAATTATATAAAATTATAAAAATTTATTATGGTAATTAAATTATTTTTTATTTGAGATTATTATTGTATTTTTTATTAATTGGTAAAATGTTAATAATTTATTATAAATTAGTATAAATTAATCTTTAAATAGTTTAAATTGACTTTTTTTTATATTAATAAATATTAATAAATATTAATATAAAGTAATAAAATATATTATAAATTACTAAAAATGTGTAAATAATAAAATTTCAAATATTCATGTCATGATAAATTACTAATTTTTGTCAACTAGGTATGTACAAATTTGTAATTTCCCATGACATAAAAATTGATAAATAATTTTATTTTCACATTTCTAGTAATTTATAAAAATTTATATTATTTTATATCATTTTATAGTATCACTTTTACCTTTTCACTCATTATTATTAATTTTAATTTGTTTATAAAAATGTATTTTATATTATATGAATTTATAAATTCTTCTATAATTTTTGATAATTTATGCTACTTGAAGACAACATTATAATAAATTATATTTATTTATACTAATTTATAAAAATTAATTTTTTTATAAAGGTATACAAATATAAAAAATTTAAGATAATTTTTTTTAATTTAAACTATTTTTTATTAATATTTAATAATTTTTGTTAATTTATACTAATATATAATAATTTTTATTAATTTATAATAATTTAAACTATTTTTTTAATTTATATGAATTTTTATTAATCACAACCACTTTTATTAAATTTATTCAAATTTTTATTAATTTAAAAACATTTACACAATATATGGCATTTTAAATTAATTTTTACTTGTTTATTTTATTTTTTATTATTTATAGTAATTATTTATAATCACCATTATTTACCCTTAATTACCACTAATTAATTTTCATGAATATTTACCAAATTTTGTTAATTTATAACAATTTATACAATATATGATAATATTTATTAATTTAAAATTATTTAAACAATTTTATATTTATTTATATGATATTTTATTAATTTAAACTACTTATTTTAAATTTATTCAAATTTTTATTAATTTTAAAAAAATTACACAACATATTGTATTATAAATTAATTTGTACTCATTTATTTTATTTTTTCAATTATATTCCTGATTACCACTGAGTACCACTAATTAAAACTAATTATTAATAATCACAAATAATTATTTTAAATTACTACGTATTATTGCTAATTACCACTATTTATTACTAATTACCACTAGTCATTGCTAATTACCACTGATTATTGCTTATTACCACTGAGTAGTTGTAATTAGAACAAATAATTAATAATTATTACCAACAACCATTAATTATTATTAATTACCACTAATTATTAATAATTACCACTAATTATTACAAATTACCACTAAATATTACTAATTAAGACTAATTATTTCAAATTACCACTAATCAATACTAACTACCACTAATTATTACTAATGACCACTAGTTCCCACTAATTACCACTAATTAACACTAATTACCACTAATTGTTACTAATTTTTACTCTTTTTATTAATTATTGTTATGTTTTAGTAATTATTTTTATTTAGTGTTCATTATTTATAATTATTTCTAATTACGGTAAGTTAATATTACTTATCACTAATTGTTACTAATTACCACAAATTATTATTATTTACCAATATTTACCTATAATTATTGTTAATTACTGCTAATTAATATAACTAATTGGTACTAATTACAACTAATTACAACTAATTATTACTAATTAATACTAATTAATACTAATTAATAATAATTATTTTTAATTATTATTACTTATTACTAATTAATAATGGGTATAACTAATTAATACTATGTACCACTAATTACTACTAGGTACCACTAATTAATACTAGGTGCTACTATTTATTACTAGGGACCAATAATTATTAATAGGTATCACTAATTATTACTAGGTACCAATAATTATTGCTAATTACCACTTTTTATTTCTAATTACCACTAATTATTACTAATTTTTTAAAAATATAACTAATTACATACTAATAATTTAAACTAATTTCTACTAATTTAAACTGATTACTTATAATAAAAATTAATTACTTACAATTAAAACTAAATACTTCTAATTAAAAATAATTACACTTACTTAAAACTAATTACTGAAAAATAAAATTAAGTAATCCTAACTAAAACTAATTATGACTAATTAATAATAATTATTAATAATAAGAAATAAAAAAGTTAACTAAAAAATACAAACATTAAATTAATACCTTAAAATGAATTTTTTTTCTTATGTAAATAAAAATATTTGATTCCGAGAAAAATTTAAATATTTTAAAAATGTAAGGAGGAAAGGAGGAGTTGAAGATAAGAGAGCAGTGGAACATGAGAAGTAAGTGAAAAAATCAGGGGGTTATATAGTTTAAATAATATGCAATTGGAGACCCATCACAAATAGTATTTTTTAAGATGTAACCCATCACAAATATTACCCCCCATAAATAACTATAGGGGAAATAAAAAAAGTTATTCATGACAGGACCCATCAAAAATACCCTTAGGTCAAGACTTTATTTGCAATGAGATGAAATAATGTCACAAGTTACTAATAATGACCAAAGGTAAGAGAGATGAGACCCATCACAAATGCTCTTCTACTGAAAGATTAGTTGCGATAAGGAGAAAACCCCCTAAAAAATAATAGTATGAATAAAAGGTATTTGTGGTAGGATTATAATCTCGTTGCAAATACCTTTCCCATGGTTTGGTTCACAAACCACACTAAAGGTATTTGTGACAGGAATTACTTCCCATCAAAAATAACACATTAGAAATGAAAATTTACGATGGGATGAATCATCCATAAAAAATAGTCCTTGTCAATGGACTATTATTGATAGATGATGGGCCTATCACAATTAGCCCCTCTCAAATGCTAACTTTTCCCTTTACTATATTATGAACAAATCCTCTTTACTAAAATCTAATCTTTTTCAATTATTTATCAATCCTAGAATAATATCCTTGTAATACATGCTTCAACCCATAAATATCAACCTTTGACCATCACACAATATTCCCATATTCATGAATACAAAATCCATTATATTTCTCAGTATAAACATACTAATAAAGAATTTCATTTTAGAATAAATTTTGGGTGTTTATTTAGAATACCATTAATATAGTTTTTACTTATATACCTAATAAATATCATATCAGTTCTAATCTATCATTTAGAGAATTAATTTGATCCATATAAAGCCCTTTAATTTTGGTTGATATATTAAAAAAAAGTTGTTCCTTTTTTTAATAACCTTTAATTTTTCATTTAGCTTGTCCCCAAAAATCCAAATTTTTGTTGATAACATCCATGTCCTCCTATTTTGAAAAATCCTTCCATGTTTATTTATTCTCAATTATCTCATGTGTTTTATTCATTACCTTGATCAAAATCTCATCCATAGTTTCCAAATCAATATAATTAGGCTCCACTTTCTATTGTATTTATTTTTTGTAGTGATTTTAAAATTTTCATTTAATTTGTTGTTTTATACTCACTAATATTGTTATCTTCATCAATTACAACATTTCTTATTGAGATTTAGATAGTTAAACCAAATGTTTCAACATTTTTATTTTATTGTACTTATCTAAATATACACCACCCCAATATATTAGATAAGTAAAAAAGAAAAATTCCTTCATTTTGATAATATTCAAAATTTCTATGGTTTTAATCCTTGTTTAGAATAATGAATTTAAAACAATTAATTTTAATGTCCTTCGATGCAAGATTTTTCTAATATCACAACTCATATGGTGTTTTTTTCTTTACTATGAAATAGAAAGCCTATATTTTTTATTTATATTGTTATCAATAATTGTTCCTTCCAAAACCTATATAGTAGGTATTTTTCAATAACTATCATTAAATTTATATTATTAATGTTGTGGTTTCTCCACTCATATACACAATTTTTTAACAAGTCACACTGCCAATACTTTATAATGTATCTCATTATTCTTGAGATAATTTTTTAAGTGATTAGTTTTAAACTCCATTACATTATTAAATTAGAATTTAAATATTTAATATTAAATAATCCCCTTGATACTCTTTAATTACATATTATGAAATTAAAAATCATATATTTTCTAGTTTTCACAAAAAATTATTCTTTTCTACTATAGTCATTAATTAATAAAATATTGAACCACATTGAATTGATGACTATTAGTGATATCAAGCCATAAAAATCAGTTTGAAAAAATTTCTTTCAATCACATCAACTAATTATAAATAATTTTATAAGTCTTTATAATTATCTTTCCCTTTTGAAAAATATGACATCATTATATTTAAAGATGTGATATTAGGGATATCATACACTCTTTTATGTTTTTTCTAACTCTTCTAACTTCATGTGGCCCATGTATCCAAGTAGTTTTGGACCTAAATTTTTTTAACCACCTTGGATAAAAAGAACACATTTTATTTACCACTAATGAGGTGTATATTTCCTATTGTCAACATTCCTTTAATTAACAAAACACAATAGTTTTTTCATGACTTTAAATGAATTTTTGGTATACTTTATTTAATTCCTAAAGTTACAAACATAATAAAAAATTACTAAATATTTTACTAGGGTATTCTACTAAAAATAAACCATTTTATATCAATCTTATTCCACTAATGTTTTCCTTTATAATGCTAATGATCTATAAACCTTCATCATTGAAAATACTTAAAACATATTCTATATATTATTGAATTCTCATAATAATATCCTTATTTCTTATCATATGGAATATTCATCCACTATCATGGATCAACACTTTATATTGGTCCATTAATTTCAATGAAAAATCTAATATAGCATATTTCTCATCCATTTTATTCTTAATCAATCTTTTCTAATTCACATCCATTGGTGGCTGATCAATTTTTCCTTCATTAGATATGATTATTCATCCTCATCTTGTAAATCCACAAACTATTATTCAATTTTTAGATTCTCAATGACACATTGGGATACTATTCTATTCCACTTTTATTCTCCCTTAGAACATGCCTTCATATCATTTTTTATAAATCCATGTTTTTTATTTCTATATCCTTTAAAATGATAGAAATACCAACAAAAAAAACTTGTTTGGCATTTAGTTTTTCTAATACATCTCTATTGTTATTGTTCCTTGAACTATTTATTTTTAAAAAATAAATTTTTTCAGTAATTCAATATATTTATAGAAAAATAACACTATATTTGGGTTGTATTATTTTTTATATTAATTTCTAAATTAGTGGGATTTTTTTCTCTGAAATAAGTCTTCCATAAAGATCTTGGTTCTTGTAGCTTAACCAGAACCCTAATTTCCTTTTTCTTATAATCAAGTCCTATACAATATTTTATATTTTAATAAAACCATTATTCCAATTGATAATCATCTAAATTATTATTTTTATCTCAATTCATCTTCTTTACCTTCTCTATATCCAACAAAATTTATCTCCTCAATTTAATCTTGTGAATCATGAAACATTATTTATACAATACCTTTTACTCCTTTTAATGACATCTCCTTCATGATTTTCAATACCATTGAACCTATATTTCCCCATTTAACTCAATTCATTAAATTTTTAAGCCCTCTCCAAAACATTGATCTTATGAATAAAGACATTATGTGTGTTTTTAACATTTCATATTATATATTTTAATAATAATCCTTCATTTAACCTTTTTTCTATTATTAATGTTGTAGGTAGTGTTTTGGATCACATAACTCCTCATTGAATTTATTTTTTTAGGATCTCCAATTAACTAAGTCATTAATATAATCCTCTAACTACACCTCATAGTCTAAAACACCCTCAACCATAACATTTTCTCTATATTATTATTTACAAACAAGTATTTTTTCTTTAGAAACTAAAAATATGATTGTTGTTGTCTTTACTATAAAATCCTTAATCATATACTCCCAGATCTGATGTAAAAAAGATAACCTTAAAATTTATAGATTTGATACTAATAATGATTATAAAATATTATCACATGAAAAAAAAATAAAATCAAAATAAAAAATTGGATCACTTATATACCATTATACCTTTTAGGTTTAGAGTATTATATGATTGGGACAGATTATCACTTGGAAAATTCTAAACACAAACAAATATTTTATAAAAATATATATAATATTCCACTAAGTTCTTAATATATATTAAACTTTATAGAAATAACATAAAAAATACCTTATTCCCAACTTAGGGAAATGGAGAACATAATATGGGTGATCTCATACATAGATTATGGGTAAACATAAACATTAAAAATTGAATTTCATTAGTTATAATAAGTTGAGAATAAGGATATGATGACATGATCAAATTGCATGATGATAACCTAAGAGAATCCATACCCCTTAAAAAGTAGATCATGGGTTAAAGAGTTATCATAATATAACTGTAATATAATCTAGAAGTAAAGAACCATGTGATATAAATACTTTATAAAAGTTTCTATTGTAAACTCAATGTAAGTATAGAGAAAACATGTTGGTTTCTTGAGAAATTAACTTCATAGGGCCCTTACATGAACCCTTACAAATGGGATAACCTTGACCATGAAAAACAATTTTTTATTAATTTGTTCAAGGTATAAGAGAGAAAGAAACAAAAGGACATGAATCAAGGGGGTCTTAAATGGTGAAGTCCAAGAGCATCCGCACGCACTAGATTCACTAAATCCATGGGGAGAGACACAGTGCTTGAGAAGCATGAAAGTTGTTCATCTAGAGTTGCATAGGAATCCAGGAGGTCTGTCATAGTGTTGCGTTCATGCCATGTATGATAGAGATTCATATAGTTGTTCGAGAACTCTTTACATATTTGAATAGTATATTTAATAGACCATAGTGTAGACCTGCAACCACAAAGCATGTTGAATATGACCATCAAATCGGTTTCAACTGCTGGAAGCTGGATATTCTTCTGATTACATAGATTAATCCAAGCGAGAAGGGCCTAATCCTCCATCTAAATAGAATTTACATAGCTAATGTTATCACAGATCACCATAACCATATAGCCTCTCATATCCTAGATCACTCCTCCGCCCATCATCTGAACCAAAATACTGGATCCAAAAGTGTTCATTTTAAGCCCCTCAGAATGAGGATGCCACCACACCCATATGCCCGACCTGTTATTAGAGACACCAAATGTATAAAATATTGGGATAGGGTGACTAATTGATGGGGATGTCACACAATTTCTATAGAGTTGGGTTAGATCAATAAGAGTGCTTCTGTTCTGGATCACAAGGCCATTTCTATTACCTTCATTGACATCGTGACGAGCCTCATTTCACTCTCTCCATATACACCAACATCCAAATGCAAAAATGAGGACACATAAAGTTATCTATGGGACATTATTTTCAGTACCTTGAAACCATCAGATGAAGAAGTCAGCAACCGAGTCCCCCTACAGAGACAATACTGCGAAACTTCCAAAATCCCACCACACCATTTTAGCACAGTTGCTATAAAAAAAGATTCTTAGTATCCTCAGTTCATGGAGCCCTACAGCAGGTACATTTCTATAAAATATTCACACCCAATCACATAATGTTATCTTCAGGTTTCAATGCATTATGACATACTCTATAAATAGGAAGTTGATCTTTAATGGTAGTTCTTTGATCCATAGTACATCCCTCCACTCCACCCGATTTTGTTCCATCGTTTACAGATTATGGTATGATTTAGTCGAGAAGAGACCCAAAGGAGACCCTGTGAAGGCACATCAATCCGAATTGGAGTTCATGACAATAAAGTTAAACACATGCTGCTGGTCTCTGTCTAGGATGATATATATGAAGATGTGGTGATCCATCACTTGTCTGAACCTGATGTTTGGAACTAGGCATCCGAGAACCCCAGCTTCGAACCAACCTAATTTCACTGCCACAGGCTGATGTAGCCTCTCCCCACAATCAGCCATGAGTGTTGTTGGAGTTCTAACAAATTTGGTTGAACCATGTTCCAGGTTAATGATGATATTCTTCTTTGATTCCACCACTCACCCCCGTATCAGATCTGCATAGTTTTCCCCTAGAGTGTCTTCCCTTCAATCACCTCCCAAGAAAGTTTCGTATGGAGGTCCTCCATAGTCGCTAAACATTTTTTAATAGTAAATCATTTAGTATAAGCCTCAATTCATTTTTTTTGAAAAAAATTTAAATCTTAAATCAGTAAACCCAACTCACACATTAGTAGAATATATTAAATGATGAAGGAATATAATTATTACATGAGGTCCAATGAGCCTTCCCAAACATAAGAATATATGAAAATGAAAAAAATAAAATGAAAAGTAACCCAAATAAGATTTATTATAGCAATTTATAGTAGATAAACCATCCCCTCACCAAAACTATCAATTATGAGGAATCTCATGTAGATAGTTGCAGCAGGATTTTGAAGCATCTACCAGTGCCATTCTTTCTTTCCTAAATACACTAAAATTTAGAGGATTCAACTTCTCAACTACAAAAAATAGTCCTCAAGAAATACTATAAATAACAAATCCCCATAAATTTCTTGTAAAATTGAGTAAACAACATGAGTGATAATAAAGCATCACATTCATGATCTTATAGATCCATTCCTTCCAATATTTGGTGCTAGATATACTAGTTTTTTTCCAATATCCTAGAAATGATAGGTTTTTATCCCATAAATACTAAAACCAAAAATCATGTCTTTAAGTACATATATAATATCTCCCATTATTTAAGAAATAATAACCATTAAATCCACACATCACATAAAATTTTACTAAAGGAAGACACATCAAAGTAACAAAACCATAAAGCATCCTCAAGATTCAGCTAGAAGAAATACATTCCAAACAGAGTGTTAGATGAAACCATAAAGCATATATATTCCCAAATTCAATACCAGTATCAATATCAGCCTCATCTCAAGGATTATAAACAAGTTCTACTATGTGTAAAAACTCATACGTATTTATCTTATTAATTAACGATGATAATAAAATAATAAATAGTTCTGAAAGCAACCACTATGCTTTTCATTTCCAAGATGATAACCAAAAGAATGTGAAGCTCAATTACTAGGGATACAAATGTTATTTTACAATCAAATAAATATCTTACATATCTTTTAATGATCACCAAAGAATAATAATCATAGTTTCCCATATTTTAGCATATGATCTATAATTTAAAATGCCTCACCATAAAAAAACCACCCTAAAGACGATATTTTATCATAAGAAGATCCATGAACTATTTATTTAACCAAATACCAATTAAAGAAATCACTTAATTGATATTAAAAATTCAAAACCTTTAAAGGAGAATATATTTCTTTTCATTTTCAAACTATTTATAACATAGTAACATAGAAAAAAATTACAAAATGGTTTAAAAATAGTCAATAATAATAAAATGAGAGTGGGACATCATCTCCAATGAATCCATCCTCTAAAAATTATATATAAATAATTTATAGACAAGAAAGTTCATTTTTTAAAATATCCAACCAAAAAAACAGAAACCTCTAAAATCCACAGTTCAAAAAGGAAATAATTATCAAACATTATTAGAATGAAAAAAACACCAATCCAAATAGCCGAAAAACATAAAAAAACCTCAAAAAAATAATTCTAAGAAGAGGGGACACAAAGTTGAAAAATGAAAAATAGAGGAAGAATATGATTCGTTTCCATGGAATTTACCTGTAATTGAATTTATGATTACATTTAAATTATTCCACCCTTTTTAAAATAATTCATTTTATAATTTTAAATAAGGTTTCTCTAGAAATTATACCATATTTTTTTTGTAAAAAAATAAATTTTCTCCTTCAACCATGTGCCCCATTCATCTCCTAGGTCCTCATCAATCCCATATGCATATTTCCAATAAGGGTCATCATATTCATTAAATATGACACATATTGAAGCATCTTTACCATAGGGTGAGAAAGAAAGATCAACATCGATATGCTATGGTGGAATATCTTATTTTTGTTTCCTAGAATCCTCATAGGATCTAGTGAAAAGTGTTCATTCAAGATTTTTATAGTATCTACATATACGCATATTCCAGGGATTTATGGTGAGGAATATGTCTGAATCAATTATTGGGTTTTCACCTTTTTGAGAACTCAAATTCTTAAAATCTTCCCCAATCTGAAAACATTTCACATTATTATAATGGAAAGATTCACTATATTAAAAAAGAAAACTCTTGTCTTACTATTTCAATGTATTAAATACATTTAAAATGTCATACATAATAAGAACAGTTTTTCTTATATTTTTCTTATATTCATTAAAAGGAAGAGTATAACAAAAAAAATCCTCATGTTTAGAGGGATCAATTCGACAAGGATGATATTTATAAATACCTATCAAAGTATGATCAACTTTATTATCAATATATTTCTTAAAATTTTAAATGAGTCTTCAAATAAAATAATTTTAATGGTGCTTAGAAAATCCATTTAATTTAGGAACTTTGGAAATAACAATATGTTTCAAACATTTGAAAAATAAATAAAAAATATCCTATGTAGAGAACATTAATAAATATTCATTAAAAACCATTTTAAAAATGAATGAAGATTATATAAAAAATATTAGGAAATAATATATTCTTATAAAATATTTTTTTAATTAAGATAAAGATCATCAAGAATATTTTTGGTTAAAATTACTTTAAAATATTAAAACATCATTTTTTTGATTTTTTTTCAATATTTGAAAAACCAAAAACTGTTTTAAGGAAAGAAAATTTGAAGGAATAAAAAATAACATGAGTATAAAAATTGTGGTGATATATATTAAATGTGTAGATATATACACCATAGAAATGAATATATGTACATCTATAGATAATTTTCTCAATGAAGGGATTTTGAGATGAAAAAACCTTGCAATTTATGTGATACTTAAATCAAAAATACATTGAGTGAATGAACATGACACAATTCTATAAAACCCATAATTTCCATGATTTAATTGGTCAAAACATAAGAATATGGATGAAAGTACACCATATAAAATAAAAAATGGTGTATAAGATGAATTATGTATCATTGAATTGAATTATTGACCTTAAAATGTCATGAAACAATTATAAAATTTAAATCAATATATCATGAAAGAGTGAAATTCAAAGAAACATTAAATAATATAATATAAGGTTAATTTACGATAAAATATATCAATAATAAAAAATATACCCTATAAAAGGAATTAGGTTCATAATATAATAAATTTATCAAAGAAACAGTATTTATTCAAATATGCCTTATAATGATAATATCATCAATATTATAATTATTCAATACAGTGATTAAGTGTAACAATTTTAGAACCACAAAAAACAAGTTGGAATGAATCATAATATAATTGGTGGTAGCTTTAAAAATAATCATGGGATGAAATAGTCTATGAAATATATTTATAACCTAATGAAAGGAAATTGATTTAAGAATCCCCTTACCACTTTGGAAATGTTCGAATCAAAACACCCACGACAAGGTAACACGAATTGTAACATAAAATCAAACTATTTTTGATGGATTCATTATATAAAATTTAAAAGGGATGTATATACACTATATAAATAAATTAGTTTTATAAAATGAAATCATTCCTCAATAAAGGAAAATTGAGACGAAATCCCTTACCATGAATCCTGACATACAATGTCTTTACTTTGAATCATGATTAATAAAATTATATCAACTATATAATTGTTTAAGAACCCTTTTTATTTTTATATATTTATCATTAGATATTTTTTTAACTTATTTTAATGAAATATTTAATTACATAATTAGTTCATTCCACAACAAGTGTTTATAGAATATTTTGTTAAAAAAATAAAAATGAATTTGGCATATTGATTGTGGTAATGAGATATTTGTTCCATAATATACAAAATAATAATCATGACATAATAATATTATAAATTAATTAATTTTTTTACCATATATATAAAATGGTGAAATTAATGAATTATGTTATTTTCATAGAGATGGTTGGTCATACAAACTCATAATTAACATTTCAATATTCCAATAAGTGTGAGGGAGAGAAGGTAAGTATTATTTAATATTTATATAATGATATTTAAATATTAAATATCATATTACATATTTAAATAAATTTATATATATAACATCCATGTGAGGTGGGGAAGAATAACTATTAATACTGTTTCATAGAGGTGTTAATCCACACATACATATGAATGATGTTATCAATTTTAAATGGATGGAAATTTAAGAAGTCATATGATAAATTATATTTAAAAAATGATTATTTCATTAATTTCATATATATATATATACATTAAATACATCGTTATAACAATCTGTTTGAGGTTGTGATTGAAATTAAATTAGATCTGTTGGTGAGGTGGTAGTCCACTATACACAAAAATTATTATTTTCTTTCCCATTAGATAGATAAAGGGGATATATAAAAGTTATTAAACTAAAATAATTAAGTCTCAGTATATAAAAGATATTAATTTTATTATTTTATTATTCATAAATGTGTTTTTAAGGATTCATACAAAAAGTAAAAATAAATCATTTAGTCAAAAGTTATTTGTATTCTTCGAACAACTTTTTATTTAATCATTATCCTATTTAATGTTGGTATTATTCTAAAAATAAAACATCTAGGAGATGAATATAGATGTTAGGAAGGTTTTTTTGTAAAGGATGTTCAATTTTATAATTCTCAAAAAGTCTAAGGAAGAGATGAGAGGAGGTGCCCTTGTATAATTAAGGGGACAAGAATGCTTGAAATTACTTAAAGTATTACATGAATAAAAATTAATTTTAATGTAAAAGTTTCAATAGTAGATACATTTATAATATAGGATGTGTAATATTTTAAATACCCTCATAAAATAAAATTTATAGATATTTAGGTGATGTTTTTGACCCTTATCTATTTTTTAAATCCCTAATTTACCCTTTTGAGTATTACTGTGATATCATATTTTTATTATTGTTTAGGGGTCATGAATGCTGGTATAAAAATAAATTTTATCCATAAATGTACCATGAATGATATTTTAAAACATATCTAATTCACTTGTATGATGATATTATTTTAATTCATTTAACTTCATTTAATAAAATATTGCTTATTATAAAATACCATTAATTTTATTTTTATATCTATTCGTGGTCATTGAAATTAATTTTATCAATTTAATAACTGAATTTTAATATATAATTTTAACAAATACATAACTTGTTATATATATCTATATAATTTTTGGGACACTATATCTCACCCAAATGAAATTAATTTTCTAGTTTTAAAAATAATTTATATGATTTTAATATTACATTCACAAGAAAAATGAAGACATTTCATAATCTATTGAGGTAATTATTTCATAAATAAAAATTAAAAAATAAATTACCATAATAAAATAAATTTAATTATTCTCAAAAAATAAATCATTCAAAATTTATTTATATATCCACTTGAACATATAAGATAGATTTAATAACAAGATAGCGAATAATGTATTTTTCATTATTTAAAATAAAATATAATTTAAAATAAAAGAAAAATTGAAAATATATTACCCAAAATTTGATAATTTTATGGGTATGGATCTAGTTTTATTTTTATCTTTTATCATATTATTTTTAACCTCAATTTTTTGATTTACTCTTACTGAGGTGACAAATATTTTCCACTATTATCATTCATAATGACAAAAAATGGTTATATTTAATAAACAATGACCTCTTAATTATAAATATAGAATCTATTTTTCTAGATTCATTTTATAGAAGTTAAAGAAATTAATTATAGATAAAAACGTAAACAGTAATGTAAAATTATTTTTTTAGAACAATGCGTTTTGATGCCTAAAATGAACTTATACCAAAATCAGATATAATGATTAGTCAAATGTAATTAATTATATTATTTTTAATTAATTGAGTCCTATATTACCCTAAAATAAAATTAAACATTTTAATTACATTGTTTAATTAAAATTAATGAACATTTTAAGAAAATCTCTATTTTTTACTCATCATAGAAAAATCGATATTTTTCGAAGAAATTAAAAAATTTAACATAATATAATTATTGAATTAAAATTTAAATAATGGTATTATTCTTATCAAAATAATATTCAAAAATTGATATATTTTATTTTTAAATCAATCCCTACAATACATGAAAACATAATTCAGTTATAAATTTTTTTTCCATTTTGAACGAGAGTTAACTCATTTTTTTATGATGAATATAACCATATAAAATATAATTCATTAATATTAATTAGGAATTTAATTGATATCATATTTACAATAATGTGGTTGTTAAAATTTTCACCCATTTAGAAATTGTTTCCTCACACTTTTCTCCTATAACTATTAGAAAAGGTATAAAACATTTTAAAAATCAGTTCCAAGATGTGGAATATTAAACATATATACATGAAAGGAAAACTATATTTATATTTAAAAATAAATTTTATTGAAAACTCACATCATAAAATGGGTAAAAAAATTTCATTTTGAAACAAGATATAGGGACATAAGAATGTGATTAGGAAGAATCCATAACTATGTTTCCATTAATGGGAAGTAAAAATATGGACATAGAAGAAAAATATAATAACCATATAATGATGGAGATAAATATAGAACCTTTATTACTAGAAAATTAAATATCATGAAAAATTAAATGACCATAATACCATAAAATAATTAGGTGTGAAGAATGTAACACCAAAAAATTCTAAAATAAGAACACTGTATTTGATAGCACATGTAACACACAACAACAATCATTGAATAAAATATAACACACCAAAAATTTATGATATATTTATTTTTAAATAAATTATATATAATTAATATAATTCAATATATAAAACACTCAGTTTATCATTCATTACACATAACACTGAGTTTAGCTTTCATTTCACACAACACTAAGTTTAAACGAAACACGAAATATTATTAAAATATTATTATTTACTATAATACTTATCACATAGACATTAGAATGGAGGGTATGAATAAGAATAACTAAATTATTAAATTATATGGTTTACACAATTACATTTGTTATTAATTTATTAGAAATAAAATAAGAGTCATTTAAAAGGACAATTTTATTTCTAAAAAAGCGTAATTTTATAAAAGATGGATTAGTCGAGCTTTTCAAAAATTATTTAATGCTATTTTTTTCAATTTTAGAAATTTTTTTAATAAAATTATCATAATTTTTTAAATCATAATATTATAATTATAATTGGTTGATTTTTTTGGGTTTTTTGGAATATTTTAATTTTCAGTTAATATTGGAAAATACTGAATTTTAACTGAAAATTTATTTTTAAATTAAATAATTTATAATGTTAAACTATATTTTTAATTTTTTTTTAAATTAAAATTATTTTATTTTTATATTTATTTTTACAATTTAGGTAATTTTAATAATTTTCATGTCGAATTTAGATATAAAAAAATTATAAAAATTTGAAAAATTTCTCATTAAATACCCCATTTATTATTTTGTTTGTAAGTATAATTTTTAATTAATTATTACAACCTATTTGAATTAAATATGAAAAAATGGATTTTATATTTTTAATCAAAATAATTTTTAATTTTTAATATATTCAACTTAAATTTTGACCAAAATTTTTACTGGAAAGAGTAAAATATACTTTCTGCAATAACATAAAAATGGGTTTATTGGGGGATAAAAAAAATACATTTATGCTTAAATATGACCTACCAACTTTTCCAAAACCAATTTTAGGGACATATTTCATAATTATATCCTAAAAAGTATAGAATAGCACATTATAGATGCTTTTTTATGATAAATATATCGGTAGGATTTAATATTTTTATAACATTAAAAGTATTCCACTGACCTAACTTATAAAAGGCCATCCTACCCACTCTTCATCACACTTTCAAACGATTTGGATCAACCAATACTTGAAAAAATCACTTACCTACTTCCCTACACTCATCCTATTAACTTTATTTTGGGATGAAATTCAACCTAGTAATTCTTTGGTTCAAACCTAAAGAGGATACCTAAATAAGAGGTAACATTATTCAATGAAAATTATTATTTTATTTATTTATCCATATGCTTGAATTATTATAAAAACATGATGATATATTTACATAAGTATTTTACATATATTGGGATGTTTTTATAATAATAATATTACCTACAATGATCTCCATATCCATAAAATGGGTTAGGAAATCATCAATCATGTGTACAGTGGACTACTAACTTACATACACATATCATACATTTTTCCATTACCACCAATCATGATTCATTAGGATGATTGATAGAAAATACATATAATATATAATATATATATATATATATATAATATTTATACATCTTGAGTCATTATACAATAAATATATATTTAATTTCAATTTATTTTGTGTTATGATATTGTTTCTCATGTGTACAGAGGACTACCGTGTCACAGAGAAATGTGAATCATATTTCACTAACACTTTACATAAAAGGTGATAATGAAAAGGTTAGTTATTATATGTGATATGAATGAAATAATTATGATATTTATGAATTATTTTTTATTCTTGAGATATAATATATATCATTTTATTTCTTACCATTTTACTTATAAGTATCATAGCGTCATTCGTGTATGTGTGGACTACCGCCTTCATGAAATCATGTTACTCTCTTTTCCACACCAAAAAATATGGATGATATATATAGACGTGTGTTTATTTAAATAAATAATATTGTATTTATTATATTATTACCATTATGTAAGTTTAAATTTTACACACCTCCTTCCCATAATAATCATTGAAAAATAAAAACATTACTCATGCATATGTACGACTTAACATATTCATGATCGCAACATAATTCATTTTTCACAACCATATTTCATGGTTGGTTTTGAAAGTATATTTTAGGTAAAAATATTATATTTATTTCATAATTATTATTTTATAGATGATTTCATAATATAATATGTTTTAGAACTAAATCATTCATTAAAAAACATGAATGTGAAAACAAGTCTATTAAAATGAAAAACAATAAAAATAATGAAATATTATTAATGAATGGGTGATAAGATTTTATAAAAGGATAATATATGATATTATAAATATTATTATGGTTTTTGTGTAATTTAATAACCTTTTACAAACCATTATATAAGAGCATAAATATCTTTTAATCAAAACAAATCTTTAGGTAAGAGATTTCTGAAATCAATTTTCATTTATTGCGTTAAACTTATACTTCATTGATTATGTAATTATAATATTATTTGAATAATAATTTTTTATTAAAGTAATTTTTTATTTTAAAATATTTTATTTGGATCTAAATTTATAACACATAATCAATTCATTAAATAATTCTCAATTCAATAATATGATCATTATAAAGGTTTATTTAATAATCTCATTCTAATCAAGATTTTTATTCTTGAATTTCAGTTGATTGAAATTATTTATTAATTTTCTAATAAAGAAATTTATTTTATTATCCTATGTTTATTCATTATAATTTCATGTAAAATTATTAATCTTCAAATCTATGCTAGTCAAAACCATTGATAATTTTTTTATAAAAAATCCAACATCATTTCTCTCTTCGATTGGAAATATGTTCTCTTCCAAAATAAATTTTTTAAAAAATGTTTTATTTTTTTTATACTTTTAAAGGAGATTTATGAAAGTCATTTATACCAATTTTTACTAATTATTATTTTTTCAATATAATGTTAATTCATTTTTAAAACAATTTGAGTTTGGATTTTTCTAAAAATGTGAAATGAATCATCTTATCATTTTATGATCAACAAAATTTCCTAACCATTTTACAATGAAAAATAATTTTATTATAAAATTGAATGAAATTTATGAAATTATCAATTCTCATCACCGTCATTTTATTTAATCAACCTTTTTAAGTTTACATGGATATTCTTTTTTAATTTTTATAAAAGTAATTTTCAAGGAAAATGATTTTAAAATGTTTTTTCTAGATGAACATGATATTTTTCTCAATAATGTTTTAAAGATATTTTTATAGTATTTCTATTCATCAATGAAAAAAATATTAATCTTACTCATATGGGTATATATGTTGATACCTTCCATATTATTCCTCTGGATAGTTAATGATTATTTTGACTAAGGATAGTCTTGATATTCACATCATTGTTTCATTTTGTGGTCATTAACATCCCCTTGAAATATATAATATCCTATGATCATTAGACATCAATTTCCCCTCAATATCCACAATATTTATCATGTATATTATTATTTCTTAAAACAAATATCATTCCAACATACGATGTGTTTTCATGAATGTTATTTCCTTCATGGGGAAATATTGATAAATCCATATATTTTACTCTATATGAATATTTGATGTTAAGTCACATTGATTGATGAATTAGATACAATATTCAATATATAAGTAATAGTATAAACTATCAGTGATGGGTGGGGCCTAGTGTTATATAACCCATTAATGAATTAGTAGGTATAATTATACAATCTAGTTAATATAGTATTAAAAAGGATTTTGAATGTAGTTTAAACCATCTTTTCAAAGGTATTGATGGTAGATGTATCATATACCCGAGACATGACATTATATAATTATGAATTTTTTTCATTAAAAGATAAATTAATTTTATCCAATGATATTTTTACTATGATATTATATTTGAATGCATTTCATTCTCAGTTTGTTGACTAAATAATTTTTTTTATCTACCATGAAATAATGATTATGACTTATCATATTATTTAAATGGAATATTTATTCAGTTATATAACTTTCCATACTATTTATTATTTGTGATTTATAACAAATTTATCTATACTTAACCCTTACTGAGAATTTTATCTAACCCTTATCTTGTTTCTATTCTCAGTAATCCATTATGTGTACTATATTTGATATGAAATGATATTATAGATAGACTAATGTTATTCTCTAAAAAAATAATTTATATATTAAAATATAATATGGGAATGATGTATGTATCTATTTTACCATGACTATTAAACTATTCGGCCCTTTGGGATGTGATTCCTTGTATATTCTACCAATGAAATAAAGTAGGCACTGACTCTGGGATACTGGGGTCAGGGTCACTATAATTGGTATCAGAGGAAGTTTAGTTGAAATATTAAGAACTGTATTTAGAAAAAAATTCATTAGGGAAAATAACCACATGATATAAATTAAGGATAAGTATAGAATAACATCCTAGAGTTTTTATAAGGTATAGATTATGTGGTTTTGTCTTTCAGTACATTCATGTATGGATACTATAAGTGGATGTTTTTATAAAAAATATGTACACATGGATAATAACTACGAAAATATCTCATTATCCATGACTCAATCATTTCATGGTGCATAATAATGGGCCTTACTATCCAATAGGTTTGAAACCCTCAGGTGATATGCTTACGATAATTCACATTTTCTTTACAAACCATTATGAAGGATATGAAAATATGGATTTCCCCAAAGATACCATTTTAATGATTATTAGATTTTTTATGCATAAAATTTTCAATTTATGTTAGTTATTTCACTACATTTTGTAGTATAAATTATGTTTCAAAATGATATGATCTAATATATCATTTCACAACATTTAGAAAATGTTCTTATAAGAAGGAATTAGAATCATATCATGCATGTAATCCAAAGAGTAAAAATGATCATTTATTGAGGGACTTAAGAAGATATTTCAAAGAGAACTAGTCTCCCATAAATTCTCTTCATATGAGGGAAATGTATCATGTACTAATAGAAAGATAAATAGTTATATAATGGTAATGGATTCAAAGGGAATAAATGGAATAAGATGATGGAAGGGAAAAAATATGGATAATGGGAAGAAGGGAATGAAGGGTTTTCCCACATGTGATAATTGTGGAAAAAACACCCTAGTACTTGGTTGAAGGGGATAAGAGTTTAAAATATTTTTGGATAGAACAGATATGATTATTATGATTTCAAGGCAAATAAAAAAGTTTATAATATACAATGCTTCAACTGTAAGAATATGGGGCACTTTTCAAATCAATTTCCCAAGTGTTAACAGAATATACCCTAAAAGAATCCAATGGATCTTGTTCAAGAATATTATACTATAATAGATAAAGAGAAATGATTAATTTTATTGAATTAATTTTCATGAACTATGTGATTTGATTATTTTATCAATGATATAATTATTATAAGAAATATGAAATGTATAATGATTATACTATAATACTTTTTTCTTTGAGGATTTGAATGTATTTGTTGAATAGTATAAATAAAATGATTTAGTGGAAAGTCAAAATTCATGGAAAAGAAATTATTAAGGGAAATATAACCATTAATATGTTTCTTGGGTTGAGATAATGGGGTTGGGATATAGATATGATTGATGTGGATAAATTAAATTGGATAATTATCACTACTTAGGAACTGAATAATGATTTTTTTGACAAAGTGGATTATACATCATGGATATTAAAACATTTTTGTATTTTAGGAATATTATCAATAATCTATTTTTTGTTAATAAATAAGTAATATAATTATTTTCAGTAAAATTTTAGGTAAATTCATATTATTACCATGTTTCTAGAGAATACATGTTAAAGGTATTCACATGTTTAGTATGTGAAAATTTAGAGCTACATCATGTTGTTTAAGAGAATAATGATAAGATAATTTTATAAATTCGGTGACTTTATTTCTAATGTTATGGATGATAATCTATTGTAGGGGCCACATGGTTAAACATATATGAAATGGTTTATTTTGAACTTGGGAGAAGGTTTTAAATATTAATCTATTACATCACTATATTGAAATTTATTCATATGGATAACTTATGTGAACAATACTTGATTTGGAAAATATTATATGAAAGAAATAATTTTTTTCATAATTCAATGGATCTTATAATCCACTAAAATTTAATTTGAGTGGTTTAGGAATAAAAAATTCATTTTGGATCTTCTTAGAGTAAGGTATGATTTGGAAATTTATCGGGGAATAATTGTTTTTGAAAATTTTCTTATGAAATAAAACGAATCAAGTAAGAATATTTCATTTTATTTCTTTGTCATTAAGAAAAGGATTTTGAAAAAAAATTTATCCTACTACCTTTAAATCTGATGAATTAGATGGCCTTTTAAATCATCACATATTTATGGTTTTGAGTCCTTTAACATTCCATTTGTCATTCAATATATTCTATTCAATTACCTAAGAAACACTATAAAATTAATTATACTTTTATTCCATTCCCATGTTTTCATTTACCACCTAATTTCTTATACTTAGAAACATAGTTTTGTGATATTACAAAAGACTATTTTGATTCATTTTCTCTATTATTATGAGGTTATTTTATTAACCCATTTATGATGTGGGTTTTTCAATAATTTTATTTCAAAATGTCAAACCCTATATTATTGAGATAAAGTTTAAAATTTGAGGACACAATTTATTTAAGGTGTGTGGAATGTAATGCCCTAAAATACTAAAATTAGAACATTAAATTTGATATCCCATGTGACTCTCAAAACCAAGATTTGAAGAAAATATTACACCCTAAGAATTTATGATATATTTATTTTTTAATAAATTAAATATATGATATAAATTTTCTTACACTTAACACTCAGTTTATCTTTCATTACATGAAACAAATAGTTTAACTTGCCTTACACACAGCACTGAGTTTAAAATAAATGTGATTTATTATTAAAATATTATTATTTAATGTTATATTTATAACCTAACCATTATAATGGAGGGTATAAATAGAATTTTATAAATAATAAAAATATATAATTTCTAAACATTCATATTAAATTAATTTATTATAAATAAAATGATAATCATTTAAATGAAAATGAAATGTTTTCTAAAAAATTTATTTTTTTAAAAGATGGATTAGTCAAAATTTTCACACATATTTTAATTTTTTAACCAATATTTTAAAATTTATTTGATAAAATAAACATATCATTTGAAATTAGAATATCAAAATTATCATAGAGTGAATATTTTGTATTTTTATGAAATATTTCTTATTCAGTAAATTGTAAAAAATAATGAATTTCAATTGAAAATTACCTTTTATAATTTAATTAATTTTTAATAAAAATATATATTTATGAATTTATTTTAATATAATATTATTTAAAATTTATATAAATTAATCAAATTTTGGTCATTGGAGTCATTTTAATTTTAAATTTAGATATAAAAGCTTTATAATATTTCATTCATTTTCTCTTTAAAAAGATGATTTCTAGTTGCATCTACAATATTAATTTTAAATTAAATATTCACCATTATGTGAATTTAATTTGGAAAAATGGATTCAATATTTAGAATCAGAATAATATATTATTTATAATAATGTCAAATTAATTTTTTTCCAAAATGAATAGTGAAAATTGTAAAAAATTAATTAGTATGGTTAATGTGAAAATAGATTTACATGCGGTTAAAACAAAGAATATTAGGGTTAAAAATGAAATACATACTTATAAAAATTCCATTATATGACCTTATTTGTATTTTATCTCTTATTATTTCAATAATAGTCTATTTTATATTCTTGTTACATGATAAAAAAAGTGGGTATCATTTAATCTTTTCATCAAAATACAAGTGTTCCATTCACCTCACATATAAATGACCAACCTTATCCTCTCATAATCAAAAATTAAATCATTTTTTTAAAATACCTAAACAAATCAATTTCAAAATTCCCTCCCCTAATGTTATAAGAATTACTGTTTCAAAATGCAAACCATGCAAGTCTTTGGTGCAAACCTAAGGAGGATTCCTATAGAAGAGGTAACATTTTTCAATGAGCATTCTTATTTTATTTATATATCACCCTCAATAAATTTATAATAACCCATGATGATATAATCAAATCAGAATCCTCCATATAATGGGATGTTTTTATTGTAAGGTATTGATCTACACCCAAATCCACTTACATCAAATAGATTATGAAATCATTGTTCAGGTGTAAAACAGACTACCACCTCATGAACAAATGTCATTCATTCTTCAATTACTACCTTTCACAGTTGGGTATGATTATGGATAAAAATTATATGTATGATATTTATAATATATTTATAATATTGGAGTATTTAAATATTATATATCCCTTTTTTACTTTACATTACATAGGAGAAATGATAATCTATCTTGTGTGTATGGTGGACAACCTCCTCATGAAACGATGTGATTACTCTTTCAATAAAGCTTTATATAGAAGGTGATTAGGATAAAGTTAGTTATTATATATGATATAAATGAAATAATTCTGATATTCATGAAATATTAATCAATATGAGAATAAATAAATATCATTTTATTTTCTACCTTTTCACTTGATGAAAAATGATAACATCGTTCCTGTACGTGTAGACTGACACCATCAAGAAATGAAATGACTCTATTTGAATCAACACATAAGATATATGATATATATATATATATGAATATTTAAATAAAAAATTTTAAATTTATGTTATTATGATTACTATGTGAGTATAAAATATTGCACACCCCATTTCCCTAATAATCATTGAAAAATGAAAATGTTACTCTTGTGTATGTACTGTCCACCATCACCATGACTGTATGATACTTAATTTTTCATAAATATAATTAATTATCATTTTTAAAATTATTTTTGATGTAAAAATATAATAATTATGTCATGATTATTATTTTGGAGATGATATAACAATATAATATGCTCAAAAATTGGATTATTCATGATGAAATAAGCATGAGAAAACTGGAATTTGACACCAAAAACTATAAAAATTACGAAATATTGTTACTAAAAGGGTTATAATATTATATTAATGGAAAATATATGATATTATAAATATTAATATTGTTATTTTGTAACTTAATAACATGTATAAAATCACTATATAGGAGCTTAATCAATGTTCAATTAAATAGAATTGTGTGGTAAGGGTTTTATTAACCCGATTTCTATTTATTAGGTTAAACATATGATCCATTGATTATATAAACATATGATTATGTGAATTATTAGTTTTGGTTAACTAAAGTTATATTTTTACATGTTTTATTTGGATTTATAATTGAAATAAATAATTGATTCACTAATTAATTCTTAGTTCAATGTTATGATCTTTGTAAGTGTTTATTTTCCAATCTTGATCCAATTGAGATTATTTATTCTTGAATTTACATTGAAGCAAATTATTTAATAATTTTATAATAAAACCATTTCATTTTCTTATCCTCTATCTATTCATGATATTTTCAAGTACTAGTACAATTCTTCACACTTTGATACTTAACCTAATTGATAATTATTTTAAGAAAGTATAACTTCATTTATCTATTTGTTAGGAAATCTTTTATCTTCCAAAACCATGTATTCTTATAATGATTTGAAAAATGTTTAGAACCTTTTAAAAATGGATTCTTAAAGTAATTTTTACACATTTTTAAACTTCTAAAAACATTTTTTAATGAATCTTATGTCATTTTTAAAACAATACCCTTTTATCTTTTACCAAAACATTTTAGATGAATTCTTTTGTCATTTTCCAAACAAAGAACCTTCCTAACCCTTTAAATATGATAAAATAATGTTATTTTTAACTTGTATGAAATTTATGGAATTAACCATCATCATGACCATCATTTAATTTAATCTTTATTTTCAAGTTTACATTGATATTTTTAATGAAAATGGTTTTTAAATGTGAATTTCAAAAAAAAAAAATTTTCTAAATGTTTTTCATAATAATAAGGGTATAATAATCAAATAAGATTTTAATGATCATTTTATGGTGTTTATATTCATCATTAACAACATCCATTAATTATTACTCAAAAGGTTATATGTTGATTCCATCATAATTCTTCTTCCAGATAAATTATGATTATTCTGACCAAGGATAGTATTGGCATCCACTTCATTGTTTCATTTTATAGTAATTAACTTCCCCTAGAAATATTAACTTTATTGCGATTATTAGAAATTAAATATATATTAAATATCCATATTATTTTTCATGGATATTATTATTTATTAAACCATATATCATTTCTAAATATTGTGTTTTACATTTATGATTATTTATTTGATTGTGTAAATATAGATAAATCCTTATTTGTTAATTACTATAGATATTTGATGTTAAGGAATATTTATTATTGAATTAAATTTATTGTTCGATAAAAAAGGAATTGTTCAGACCTAAATGTACTAGTGATTCCCACTATTATATATGACCTTGATGAATCAGTAGGTCTCAGGAGAAGAATCAGTTAAGCCAACACTAGATATATTTTTTACTTATAGTTTAAACTACCTTGTGAATAGTCTTGATGATAGTGGTATCATGTGCGTGAGACATGACATCTAATAATTAATAATTTCCTTCATTAAGAGTTCAATAATTTTTATCCATGAATTTTTCACTTTAATATTATCTCTCATTACATTTTTTTCGATTTTATTGACTAAATGTAATGTGTTTTCATTTATTTACCTTTCCATATTGATTATTACTTATCAAATTAATTAAATTTTATGTGCAAAAGGTTATTTACCTTTCAAAATTACTTATTCTTATTGATTCATGATATAATCTATCTTATATAACCCTTACTAAGAATTTGAGATCACCCTTATTTTTTTCCTATCTTAAGAATCCATGAAGTGTACAATATTTGATATAAAATGATATTATAGATGGATAATGTTATTCCTATAAAAATAATTATGTTATAATTTGGGTATTAAAATGTAATATGGGAATTATATATGTATCTATTTTACCAATACTACTAACCTATTTATTCCTTTAGGATTTGATTACTCAAATCCTATTTCAATGTAATAAATCAGGCACTGACACCAGGATACTGGGGTCATAGTCCCTACAAAGAAGACCATAAATTGATCATAAAATAAAGTAATATGAGAAAAATTTACTTCAAAATCAATTTCCAAAAGTTGAAAAATTACATTAGTATCTAGACTAAGAACATAATAAAATATACATACCTTATTTTATTCAACTTAATTGATTAAATTTCATTATTTCCTTGCATGTTTCATATAGTTTCCACCATTATCTAATATTATACTTCTAATAATGTGTTTGAATATTTAATTCATGAAGCACTATAATCAATATATGATTGATCATGATTTTTATAAAATGATAAAAATATATTAATCTTGTTTTTATTAAAACCAAAAATTTTAGAACAAGAGAATATAAATCCTAAAATGAATAAACCTTAATATTAATAAACAATACATTAATCTAAAAATTCAATTGTAACACCCTATGTTAAAATAAAATCATTCCACAAAAAATTTACCCAGTATCCTAATTAACCTCAGTAACCACATCATTAAATAATGTTTCAACCTTGAAATATACCACATCAAATTCTTCATATAATCCCAAAAATGTAATACCATTCTTCCAAAGTAATCATTATTGTTAAATATTAGGGTTATATATACATAAAAAAAATTAAACATCTCCCAAAATATTATTAGTCAAATTAAAATGATATCACATAAAACATAAAAATGAAGACTATGCACTTGAACTTAAGATCAACCATAAAATTATAAACCCATTCTGGTATACACAACTCCAAAGTTAACCTCACATGAAAACCTACTAGTCACTAATGATATATAAACCATTATTTAATACTAACTATATGATCCTTGGTCCAATATTCCCATATTCAGTGATAAAATGAAATCATTATTTTTATTGGTTTGATTAAAATAAGTGTGACACAATTTTAAACCTTATAAACATATAACATTTGAATTAAAAAATAGATTACCCACATACCCATGTACCTTTTTGGTTTAGTTTATTAGATAATTAGGACATACCCTTATATGTAAAATTTAAAAAAAATAGTTTATAAAAATGTTCATCATCATCCACTAAATCCATTAGGTATAGTGTGACTATTAAAAACGACGTACATAAAACCTATCATCACAACTAGGGGAAAGTAAAACATAATAAATATGTGCATAAATTTTTAGTATATCTAAACATAAGCATTAAAAATTGAATTTATGAATGATAATAATATGAGAATAAGGGTATGATGACATAATCAAAGTGTATGAGAATAATTTAACAAAATTAATACCCCTCAAAACATGGATCATGGAATAAATATTTAATATAAGTCAAGAGTAATATAATTCCAAAATTATGATCGTAATTAAAATAATACAGGAGAAATGGATCCATGAGAAAATAATAGACAGAATATAGAAACCATATTGGTATCTTGGAAAACCAGATACATAGAACCCTTACAAAAACCCATTGTAATGTCCCAAACTAGGTACCACACGACGATGCCTCATGTTGGTTAGCCACATGTCCTCAAGAGAAAATCCCCATATACTAGAGGCAATAGACTAGTAGCGAGTGTTTGATAAGTTAGTCATATGGGTACTATACCCTCATTTATCAGGGTAAAACACCAACAGAAATAAATAAAAAAATTTGGAAGCATATATAATCAGAACAATACTCATGACACAAGATAATGAAACAAGAAATACAATACTCAACTGAAATGAAAAACATTATTTTCCAATATAAGTGTTAATTATTTATATTTCAACTTAAAATAAAGACACTATGAATCCCCAAGTGGGTTCCGAACCATGTCCGGTCCCCTCATCCAACCTCCACCCCAAATTAGTAATCCATCATAGGGCCTTTTCCCTTATCTTATCCTACAACAATATAATCTATTCGAGTACCGATCAGGCCTCCCAAATAGGGTGTGAGTACAACTTAGTTGGCCACCACCAATAGTGTCTAAAACCAGTCTAGTTAGAAGATAGTGTATACAGTTATATAAGAAATAAGTACAATGCATAAATAACTAGTTATTACATTATTATTTATTATTATATAACTACATTAACTCTAGGGTTCCCAAGGAGACCCATACCCCAATATTAACTTTATCTTATACTAGAGCCTAAATCATTCCCTATGTAATATTATATCTTAATACCCGATTCTTTTCAGAGCTCGAAGTATTCGTAGGTGCTATGATATCTTAGTACCTGATTCAACTCATCCTAGAGTTCGAAATATTCTCATCTGAGGCCATAAACAAGAGTGACATTATATCATTTCATTAATTTCACATTTATAAGCCACATTTACAAAGATACCAGTATCAAAAATGTAATTAAGATGATAATGTTACCATACTTACTCTTTAATAGAATGGCTGCATTCCCATTCTCTTACTCATAAGTATAGTGACCATGTTACCATGTATATTTCTCATCAGAATGACCATGTTTCCATTTTTTTACACATAAGTATTATGACCATGTTACCATTTTTAATTCTCAATTTTGAATGAACATGTTACCATTCAATTACACATAATTAATTCATAATTAATTATCCACATAAATACCATTAATAATTAAATAATTAGTTAAATACAAGGAATCCATTAGTTAACTCAACAATTAACAAAACATTTAAATCATCATTAATTAATTCAATCAATTAAATAATCAATTTCATAATTTATATACCAATAATTAATTTTTCCAAAATTAATTATCCCATTCTAAATCTAAAATCATCATAAATAATCTTGCAATTAATTATCTAGACCATAATATCAAATCCCATAATTAATTCACAATTAATTATCTCAAATTAAAAAATTTGATATATTATAATTAATCCACTGATTAATTATCAATATTACAATACCTAAATATCGTAATCAATTACCAAAATTAATTATATAATATGGAATCCTCTTATTCTCGTGAATAATTCCTCAACTAATCATTTAATTCAACATTTCTTTGTTAAATCAATTGGTCAACCTAATTAACCCAATTTAAGAAAATAAATTTCTAAAAAATGATATAAATTATTTAATTTTTTATATAGGTATCAAATCCATGACTATGGGAATTAGATTTTAGAGAACCTACCTCAATTTGTTTATGGACATTCATTCAACGGTAATCCCGAAAATCCGATAAGTGCAACGACGTAGATATGAGTTCTGGATCTAAATAACTAAACTAAAACCAATATTTCAAGATCTATTAAATCTAGATATAGATATGAAATCTTAGATCTTGATATTACCAAATAGGTTTAGATTTAAATAAATATAGGATATATTTCATTAAAAGATCAATAAAATAGAGGGTAGAGAATGGGAGAGGAATTGGGATGAGATCCACATACTGAGAGAAGAGCATGTCTTCGATTCAGGCTTTGAATATCAAATAAATGAGGTCTGATGGCCTTAGAATCCCCCTGGGTCAATGGGATAACCTTTATTTACCCTTAAAAAAGTAAAATCCCGAGTTAAGCCTTCATAGGAGAAGAAACATGTCATTAAAAGGTAAAGATTAGTGAGATCCACAATTTTAGGTTATAATTGTTGTCCCGCACACAGTTTAGTCGCATAACTATAAAAATCATGCGCTAACCATGCGTTAGCCACTACTTCAAGGGGGCCTCTCATGGTTTCCTTGCATGGCCTCCCAAACCATTCCTTAACCGTGCTAAATCTACTACCTCAAAAGACCAAAGAGTGCATGATTCTCCTAGATATCCGCACAGTTTGTACAAAACGTGCACCAACCGTGAACAACCCCTTTTTCTCTAAAATGTTCTTTGAATCTAGCCAAACACAACCCATGATAGAACAATAATCAACTTCACTTAAGTAAAAACCAAAATTACTTGAAATCACACCCGAGATAACTCCAAATAAGGTCAAGATATTACAATCTCCCCACCTTATAACAACTTGTCCTTGAGTTTCACCTCCAAGAATTTATAATATTCCAAGACAAAAAGATCAGGCCATTGAGCCCTCATATCTACTTATATTTACCATGTTTCCACTTTTACATGTTCTTGTTTCCATAACACATGAACTATCAGCACAGTCTTTCTCCACAAAACTTTCTTACTATGATCCAATACACATATCATATGATCGTCAAAGGATGCATCTATCTCAAGGTCAAACTCATCCATATAGATCACATGAGAAGGGTTGGGGTGATTCCAATGAAGTTGTGATACATGTAAAACATCATTCATAGTGTTTTATCTCTGTGTAAGATCCAATCAGTGTGCCACCGACCCAATTATCTCCATCATCTCAAAGAGTCCAAAAAACCTGGGTGCCAACTTGACCTACCTATGTAACCTGCAGTGACCCAACCTAGGCGACACCCAAAAGAATACACTATCACCCTATATAAACTATATGGTTCGTCTCCATATTTCAGCATATGACTTATATCAACTCTGATCTATATCTATATGTTTCCAAATCAACTGTACCTGCTCTGATATCTCATGCAGTTGACTCAGTCCCAACAAATCTGACTCACCATCCTCCATCCAGCATAACAATGATCTACATGGACTACCATAAAGACCCTTATATAGTTTCATATATATAATTTCCTGATAACTTTTGTTATAGGAGAACTCCACTAAAGCCCAGTGCTTTTACAAAGATCCATCGATTTCAAACACACATTCCCATAGCACATCCTCAAGCACCTGCGTAGTATTTTCTGACTACCCATGTTTCTTCGGGTGGAAATCCATACTCAATAATACCTATGTTCTAAGTGCTTTATACATTCCCTTCAAGAATCATGAAGTAAAGCATGAATCATGATCAGAAACTATATTCCATGGCACTCCATGCAAACAGACTATCTCCTGAACATACAATCCTCTCAACTGTTCTAATGTAATGGTTTCCATTATAGATAGGAAATTCACTACCTTTGTTAGTCAATCCACAACGACCCAAATAGAGTCATTATTTCTACACATCTTTGGGAGACCCACCAAAAAACCCATGGTCATATTATACAACTTCTATTAAAATATTGGAAACTATTTTAGTAAACCTCCAGGTTGTTGATGCTTCCAATTCACCTACTTATAGGTGAAGAATCTTGTCACAAACCATGATATCTACTTTTTCATGCCTGACCACCAAAAATGTCATCATAGGTCCAGGTACATTTTGGTTACACCTAGATGCACTGCCTATTTCGAGGCATGAAATTAAACTACAACATAAATTGACTTTAGCAGCGGTTTTGTAGTGGCTGTTCAAAAAACCGCCACTAAACCTTTTTTTTAAAATGGTTTTACAGCAGTTTATAATAAACCACTATGAAACAATCTCTTTTTTTACACTCCCAACCCCCCGACCCTGACCCCGCTTCTACCCCCAACCCCCCCCCCCCCCCCCCCCTGACCTCAAACCTGCATCTCCCCCCGACCCCCCGTGACCCCCCTTCTCCCAAAGACCCCCCGCGACCCACATTCTCCCAACGACCCCCCCGGTGACCCCACTTCTCCCAGCGACCCCCTGGTGACCCCCCCGACAACCCCCCATCAACCCCCTATGACCCCCTTATCCATAATGACCCCACACAACCCTACGACCCCGCAACCACGTGACCCACTTCTCCCGGTGACCCTGTGACTCCCCTTCTCCTGACAACCCTGCGACCCCCTTCTCTTGGCAACCCCATGACCGGTTAATGATTTGGGGTATGTTTCTTCTTCACTGGTTAGTTATTCTAATTCATGTTCTCTATTTAAAAGTTATGACAATTTGTTTCCTTAAATTATCATGGGATTTCTATTGGTGTTTGATGGTGGATCCATGGGGGATGTTTACAGGGATTGAGAGTTTATTTTGGGAGAGGTTATTTAAAATATATACCTTATATTCCATTATTTCTCAAAGAAAGTTTAAATTCATTAGGTAGGGGATTTTTTTACTCCTCCATTTTATGTGTTCATGTTAAGGTATCATGGTATAACTTCATTGGGTTTATAATGGAATTATCCTAATAAATATAATAAATTGAATCAATAATTAATTTTAATGGATGTTGTGGTCATATATATTAATTCATTGTTCATAACACCTCTTATAATTTTCAAAATAGTGTGTTATCTACTTTATATGATTTTTATTGTTGTTTATAATGGTTTATAATATTTCAATTGGATAAGAAAATAATGTGGGTAATAAATAATAGATTAATTAATGTGGAATGATATATTAATTACCATTCATCCATCAAAACTATTGAATTTGAAATATTTCTTGAAGGTATTTATGTTTGGTTATTGGATTTGATAGCTGGTGATTATAGGTTTTCTAGTGATAAAACCTATGAGTAATGAATCTATTAATTCAATTTAGTAATGATCAGGTTGGTTATGAAAATAATTATTTGGGGCTAGGTGAGTATATTCTTGGTTTCTAAATGATTTCATCAATTTTTTATAGATATAGTTTCCCCTTGTGTTTCTGATGATAAAAATACTTTTGATTCTATATATGTGTTCTCTAGGGTGGTGGAGGAATTTTAAGATTGATATTTGGGATTTTGATGGAAAAAGTGGAGGATGGTGTTTGTTAAGAGAGGGGATCTCTTTTTTCATTTATTGCTATATGGTTAATAGGAATATACACCTTGGGTTGGGAGTTGTGTTATCATGTTTTTTGGGTTATTGTGTGAAGCTTTTTGATGGGGTGTTTATGTTTCAGTTTAGAGATGGGTATTCCCATATTTCTTATTCATTGTCAAATGATTTGATTTTTTTTATCAAATGGATGATTTTTTTGGTTCCTAAATACTTGTTGTAGTTTCTATATGCACTATTGAGTGTATCACATTATGGTAGCTTATAATTGATCATTGAATACCATGATTATGAAATTGATAATGTAATTGACATTGAACTCATGTGATGAGTATTGAAGTTGGTTTATGAGATAATGGAAACTATGGGATGATTAGATTAATGCTCATAGGAGCATTTGATGGAAATCTAAGAATTTTAATGGGAAATAATAAATCCAGCTGGATCTAATGAACTAAATTTATTAAATAATAATTTTTATTGAATTTAACAAATGATTGGATAATAATATCTCTTTACTATGTCAAAATGTTTAATTGTGATGAATCATGATAATTATTTTCATACATTCAATCTAGTTTCTACTGGTGTAGTAAAAAATTAAATGGATACCATGAAACCTCAATCAAAAGTGCATAGGCAACACAAAAGTACATCCACGCAAACCTGAGTTCATGCTAGGCCTACTCTACTGGAACAAAATACACCCCAATCTAAGTTTGGAAGCACATGAAAAACATTATAGTCCTAATAATGACCTTACTAGACTTAATCCCAAGAATCTAAGATCTAATATAGCTCTAACATGTGTAGTTCCTCGTGTGAGCACATAAAAAAAATTATGGTTTTCACTACACCATAACACACAAACTTGAGAATATTCTCCTAAAATAAGTACAATTATATTATGACTACTTTATGATCAATGGATAATATTTATTATATTATGTTTCTGTAATCTTACACTATCGTATATATGAATCTCTTTCTCTATTTAGTAGTAACTATGTGTTTTAATTTTTTTAATATTGTGTAGGCACATTGTGATATACATGGATAAAAGCTGGATCACATTACTAAAACCTCAGTATTTTAAGGGTTTGAAGGAGTTTTTAGATTTTGTAATTTCTAATCGATCCGTTGAAGGTATAATAAGATGTCCATGTCCTAAATGTAAATTTAGAAGATGGTTGAAGAGAGATGAAGTTTATGAACATTTAATATTGAATATTATTAGAGGAAGATTTCTTCTCTACGAACCACAGTTCAAGACCAAGGGGCTCATATATCCTCTTTGTAGAAAGAAATAATTGATATATATCAGCAGATGAGCATATATGCCCTCGGTGGTAGTGCATTGACTGGTGGTAAGCTGGTAAATCACAAAAAATCAAAATCATTTATTTTTAAAACTTTTATTGGTTTTAATTTTAAATATAAATATTCAACAATATTTAATTTTAAATATAACATTCTTACAGGTGACATTAGGAAGTGGAAATGGAGGTGGAGAGGGTGGCGATACGTGTTCATCATCAGACTGTGAGTAGTTATATTGTTGATGTGTTGGACAAATATGGGAATAGTTGGTTTGTATATGTATCATGTGTGGCACATAGTTTCCACCAAACATTTTCATGACCTAACATTTTCTTGATTTCTCATGTTTCCTTTTATGTATTTTATTGATTTCTATTGTTTTCTTTCAAGTCTTTATTTCTCAAGTGTGGTATGCACCATATATGTTGATTATTTATTATGATGATTCATTTTTTATGATTCATTTATTATGAGTATTTTTTTCCATATAATTTTAGGACTGAAAGGGCCAAAGATTTTATGCATTTAGAGTATGGTTTTATGTTTGTTATGAAGTGTTTGACTCAATTTATGAGCTTTTAGGTTTTTTGAATATTTTTCTTATGGATGATCCATCTAGGGTGATATGATTAAAGTTCGGTCACAATCAGGTTATTTGGTCATAGGTGAATGTATTTTGGTTTTCCACCATATTAAAAATAAATCTGTTTCTAATTACATAACATAAATCGAGGTATGGTTTGGGCACAAAACAGGGTAGTTCAGTTTGTTGACCCAATGGAAAAGTGTTTGGTGGAAGGAAGTGACACTTTATGACCTATCATTAAGGGAATAATTTCTAGAGCATTGGTGTTGGTAATTATATTTTCTATCATTGGTGTGGGAGGCAGGGATACATGGGGAGAATATGTGATAGTAATCAAGTCGAGTGTCGAGATTGCAGTAGGATGAGCCATCTATAGGATTTTTGTATATCTTTTCCTATAGTATACAATGAATGAGTCTCTGCAATAATTCCACATTTAGGAGTGGGGAAATCAGCTTCATTTTAGGAAGGTAGATATTTTTTGGCCAATCGATTAGTCCAAAGCGATAGTCATGGTCAAAGCATCTAGACACAAGACTTACATCACTAGCATAGAGAACCTGCTCAAGGTATCAAGGCTATATATTAGGGACACATATCAGTATAATTGTATAAAGTGAGACCAATATGTGAGGAACATAGTGTTGGACCTTCTATAGTGAGAGGTACTATTTTAGTAGCTTCCACTTTAGTATCTAATTTTTTTGATATAGGTACTTCCCATTTCATCATATTTGTGCATGTTGTGAAGATTCTTGGGCTCGACATTCAGTTTTCCTATGAAGTGATGACACTCAAAACTTTATTAGGGATTTTATTAGAGAATTTATGTTAGTGTAGGGAGTGGACCTTGATATAAGTGGGCGTCACCTTGTATGGGACCTCATTTTCCTCAAGATGATGGTTTTGACATCATTCTTGGGATGAAATAGTTGTTCCCCTACTATGATTACATTGATTGTTATCGCCAAAGGGTGTCATTCACATCACCATAGGGTGGGTTTTTTATTCACAAGGGTGAATAGGATGTACAATAAATATGATATGGACTTGAGCATCATGGGTTGGGTGTGATGATAGAATGAATTACTTGATTATATATGGAGCATAATAAAGGCATTGAAACAATTTACATTCCAATAAGGCTCAAATAATCTAAACCCGGTCATGGGAATCCCTGTTGTAGAGTTACCAAACAATTAATTTCCCATGTTCTCATAATAGAGGTAGAGGTAAGATGATGTTGATTAGTTAATGATGATACAATCACACAAAATTAACTTCGTAACATAAGTGCATACATGAGTTTATGTTTGTAGTTTCTCTTTGTGAATTTTTGATTTATATTACTAAAGGATGTGCTTGCTTCTTATACATGGAATCTATTTTTATTCTATATATATATTACTAATTTTATTTTTTCCAATATATATATATATATGTGCTTATTTTCTAGTATACGTTACTATTTTTCACTTATATAGAAAGTAATTGTGACATGAATACTGTATGCACTATTTTTCTACTATAAATTACTAGCATTCTATTTTATAGAATGTAAGTCCATTATTGTATGCACTTATTTTTAAAGAATTCATTTTGGAAAAAATTCAAATTTTTTTTATGTTAAAGTGTAATTGATTGATCGTGTCATGCTAATTCACAGGTTGAGTAGTAGTTATTTATAACCAAGTGGTTAGGGAAACAAAAGAATGTGTCAAATAAAATGTTCATTAAGGGTAAACGCGGGAGATATCAATTGATAATAATATGAAAGCATAATATAAGAATAATTATATGAGAGAATGACCATAAATTATGAATTTCATACACAATTCATCATATATTACAAGTGGGATGTATGTTGATATGAATTGTTATGTCAAGGTTGGAACTAGTATGGATGGAATATGTTGAACCTAGGCTTGGCATTGTTTTCATGAAATATAATAGACATGCTTGTTTATAATTTTCTTTAAAGGTCTAATGGCCATGTGATATGTTAAACTTCATTCCTTTTCTGAAAGATGCATTTGATTGTGCTTAGTTAATCATCTATTTTCATATTGACTAGTATGTATTATGTTAGACTATTCATATTCCTGGAATGGTTTGTTTTTTAGGGCACTAGTGCAGGAGATGAAGATCTACTATTTTTTTCCAAATCAGCTTTTAGCGGCAGTTTTAACAGCTGCTAAATATAGATATTTTTATTGTAGCAGCAGTTATAACTTCCACTACTATTATTTTGCGTCGATTTAAACCACTGCTCCTACTATTTAGCAGCAGCTTAAACCACCGCTACAGTGTCCCACCATCCGCGTGTATTCCACGGTGGTTTGGGTTATTTTAGTGGTGATTTTCTGGTGAGGGGGTGTTTTTTATTCACAAAGGTTATAATAACCATAAATAAAAGAGATCCACCAGCCGTAAAACCACCGCTAAAAAACCAAAACTACCACGAAATGAGGCAACTACGACGTTTCCCTTAAACCGTTGTGAAATAGATATAACCACCGCTAATAGTTTCCCGACACAAAATTTAGTGGTGGTTTCCTAAAACCGCCACCAAAGCATATAGAGACAGTTTAAACTGCCACTAATAGGTTATTTTCCTATAGTGTTACAACATGAGATCCTATCTCATTCTCATAGGTAAAACGACTTGATTATTTCTTTATATGATCTTATCATCATCTATCAACCAATATAATAATGTCTCCCTACCTTAAATGCTTTACCTCAAGGCTAAGCACTCTAGATCCTCATACTTTCTATCCACGACCCATCTCAAAAGTGTATATTCCAGTACAACTGAAACCAGAGTTCTCAATTATTGACTCTCTTGAACCACCACATGCATTTTAGCCAGCAAAGTCATCATTTTTCACTCTTCACTCGACTCCTAAACCATCTAAGTATGAGTTTTCCTACTCAAGGAATCAACCACACTATTTCCCTTCCCAAGAGTATATGCTAGTTCAAAATCAAAAGACTGCATATACTCAACCCATAAATGTTACCGAAGATTCAAATCATGCTGTGAAAATATATACTTCAAGATCTTGTGATATGTATAGATTGTAAACTTTTCTACCAAAAGATAGTTTTTCCAAAAATTAAGATCATAAATCACTACTTCCAACTCAAGGTCATGCATAAGATAATTCCATTCATGAGGCCTCAAATTTTGAGATCCATATACCATAACTTGATTTCCCTACATTAGAAAAACACCAAGCCTGATCCTAGAAGCATCAAAATAAACCTTATACTCCCCACTTAACTTAGGTAGGATCAAAATTGGTGTTGATGTTAAGAGCTTATTCAACTCCTGAAAATATATCTCACAAGCCTATGTAAATTCAAACTTTACTCCTTTTTTGGTCAAGCCTGAAAGCGGCACTGCCAAACGGAAAACATTTTTTATGAATCCTCTATAATATCCAGCTAGTCCGAAGAATATTTAGACATCAAAAAAATTATTGGGATGATCCCAAGAAACCACTACCTGAACCTTCTTTAGGTCTATTGACACACCTTCCTCCGAGATGATGTGCCCCAAGAAGTGTACCTTGTCAATCCAAAACTGACACTTAGATAGCTTGGTGTATAACCGATGATCCATCAATGTACCCAGGATGATGTCAAGATGCTGGGAATGATCGTCTTGAGTCTTAGAGTACACCAAGATTTCATACACATACACCACCATTAACTAATCCAGATATAGATGAAAGATCCTATTCATCAAACACATAAACATTGTTGGTGCATTTTTCAACCCAAACGACATTATGAAAAACTCATAAAGGATATACCTACTTCTAAAAGCAGTCCTAGGTATATCGTAATTCTCTACTCTCAACTGATGATACCCTGATCTCAAATAAATCTTTGAGAACAAACAAACTCCCTTCAATTGGTTAAATAGATCATCGATGCGTAGAAGAGGATATCAGTTTTTCATGGCCATTTTGTTCAACTTTTAGTAATAAAAACACAAATTTAAACTCTCATCACCATTCTTTGCTAACAAAAAAGGTTATCCCCAAGGTGATGTACTTGGATAGATAAATCCCTTATCATCCAAATCCTCCAACCGAGACTTATGCTCTTAAGGCTCAGTCAGTGACATTATGTATGGTGGAATAGATACTGGACCATCCCCAATAATAATCTCAATAGTGAATTCTACATATCTTTTAGGTGGTAGTCCTGATAAGTTTTTAAGAAATACATCCTGAAATAATTCCACTACTGGTGGAAGGAAATCTTGTCTAACACCCCCATCATACAACAAAATACTAGAAACTTGGGTTGTGAGCTCTCCCAATTACTGAGTAATTGGACCTACTCAGCCTTCCTGGATATCCCACTCTCCACGATGAGTATACCAATCACCCTTAGGAGACACAAAGGTCAATATACTATGGTAAGAATAAATGTGGGATCAGTAGGCGACTAGATAGTCAATCCCTACAATCAAGTCAAAGACCCTCATATCAAGAACATATAGATCCCATTGGAAAATATATTCCATGATATCTAGTGAACATCCCTTTCATAGATAGATATTTTTTGAACACACTCCCAACATTGTATCTATATTCATTAACCTACTCACAAACTATACCTTCATGCTCAAACCATCAAAAACTTTTGGTAGATATAAAGGAATAAGAGGAACTAGTATCAAAAAAGGAACTAGATAAAGTATAAGCTACTATAACCTTACCTATCTCTATCGATGGTCCAACCTCACTATCCAAAAGTGTAGGTTGTACTACACGTAACTGTGATACCCATCTTCCCTATGATTACGTCTAACTCCCCTGAGTAGTACCACTATTTTTATATGGGTGATCCTACCCAGAATCACCATGTCCACTACCTATACCATCTCATCTAGTAGAACTCCAACTACCAGCCCGATATGGTGTAGAAGATCCTCTTCCCATACTCTAACTCTACCTGGTTGCCTATTTAGTACTAGTATGTCACTATGACCTGTAGAATTTTAGTACATGTCCCATCTTGCCACAAGATCGACACTCTACAGATTTTTGGGAATAATGTTAATGATAGTGTCCCGACCGACTAAATTGATGAAAGAACACCATAGTAAGGTCCTATCTAACTAATCCTCCTTTCTACAGAATCTGCTTCCCATTGCCTTGGCTAAAGTTTTCATAACAGCGCTTCTTGATCTTGTAAGTCGCACCTTATGAACATCCAGTAAAAACTACTTGTCCATCACTAGAAGTACCCCTCAGGTTCCGTTCAACAATGAGAACCTAATCTAACACTTCCATAAAATTATTTATCCAAAATATATTCACCTAGGACTTAATCTCACACTTAAGGCCATTTTGAAAACATTTCACCATAGATGCCTCATCTCCTGCTAAAGTTAAAGAAAATCATTGAAGATCTATGTAGTGTTAAGAATAGTCCATCAATGACATACTATCATGGGTTAGATTCATAATATCAATAAATTTCTCTTGTCTCATTATCTCTGGATAAAAGTGTTCTAAGAACCTCTCCAAGAAGTCCTTCCATAACATACCGACAGTTTGTCCAGTTCATGCCCGAATGTCCCAAGAATGCTTCACTGATACGTGAATCATATCAGCAGCCAACTTGACCCTCCTATTAGCCAGAGTCTCTAAATGTTCACATATTGTCACTATGGAATCAACCTAGAATTCATCTACCTCAGGTCCACCCTCTCTAGTAAAAGTTGGAGGGTGATGCAACTGAAACTTTCTTGTCAACTCAGATATACTTTTCACAACTCACCCTAGTAATTTTTCCATGAATTGCATGAAGGGAGAAAATTTCTATTGAAACAGATCTCCTTCATCTTTAGTTGGAATGATTGGTGCCTTACATTCCCTAACTAGAAAATCATCCATAGGCATGCCCCTCAGTTGTCCCCCCAACAAGCATCGCAGAGCCATACTCTTTACAATTACAAACACACATCTCAGATCTCATATCACAGCCTTATAACATTTATGTAAGAGTAAAATAATCACAATAGGTCACAATATGTCTCTTCCCAAAAATATATCCAAACAGTCAAATTGAGGTGCTATCACTACCCATAACCATCATATTCCTAGGTTTTTATTAAAAAGGGTAATCACACTATCATAATCAAGTTTATCATTTAGACACCCAATTATTCTCATTTCACATCTTTTTTTTGTAATTTTTTCTTAATTCTTGTTAGGCTCTATTTTTCATTTTAATCTCACAAATAAGAAATGAATTTCATGTTTAACAACTTACCCATAACCCATTTTCCTATTCATGGAAAAAATGATGTATGTCACAATAACCCTAAGTGAATAGAATGATTCATGCAGAATCAACTCTCATGCCATTCTGAGGTAAGAATCAACACTAAAAAATTATCAGAATCAATAATCACATCACACCTCAAGTGAATCAACAAAGGTGAAATAATATTCAAATGTAATAGAAAATAACAATAACAAAAATTCCACCCTGAGTACTTGGGGTTTATCCCATACATGGGTTGGAAAATCATATGAATGAGATCATTAACAAGCCCCAAATCTTCCTAGTCTCCTATACACCTTTCTCAAAATAGTAATACAAAAGAAGAAGAAATAAAACTGGATCTATGATACCACTTTATAATGTCCCAACCCAGGTTCCACATGATGGTTCCCTGAGCCGGTTCACCACATGACCTCAAGCATGCCTCCCCATATGCTAGAGGATGTTGACTAGCTATGAGGGTCTGGTAAGTCAGTAATGGGGATACTATACCATCATTTATTATAGTAGAACACCACCATAAATAAATAAAAAAAAGAAGCATATATAACTATAACAATACTCATGTCACAAGATAACCAAACATGAAATACAATACTCAACTGAAAGGGAAAACATGATATTCCAATATAAGTTTCAAGTGTTTATATTGAAACTAAAAATAATGACACTACGACTCCCTAAGAAGGTTGTGAACCATGTCTAGTCCCTTCATACAAGCTCCATCCCAAATCAATAATCCATCCCAAGGCCTTTGTGCTTATCATGTTCTGTAAAAATAAAATCTATTTAGGTACCGATTTGGTAGGCCAGATAGGGTGTGAGTACAACTTAGCAGGCCACTACCAATGGTGTCTAAAACTAGTCCAGTCAAAAGATAGTTTATGCAGTTATATAAAAAATAATCACAATGCATAAATAATAGTTTTTTACATTATCATTTATTCTTATCTAACTATATTAACTTTAGGGTTCCCAAGGAGACCTGTACCCCAATACTAACTTCATATCATACCAGAGCCAGAAGCGTTACCTAGGTAATATCATATCTTAATACCTTATTCTTACCAAAGATCTAAGTATTCAAAGGTTCTATGTTTTCTAAGTACCAGATTCTACTCATGATGAAGTTCAAAATATTCTCGTCTGAGGCCATAACTCAGAGTTCCATTATTTACATTCTTTAACTTCACATTTATAAGCTAAATATCCAAAGTTAACAATATCGAAAACATAAGTAAGATGACCATGTTACCATACTTACTCCTCAATAGAATGACTATGTTCCTATTCTCTTACTCATAAGTATAATAACCATGTTACCATGTATACTTGTCATTAGAATGACCATGATCCCATTCTCTTACTCATAATTATGATGACCATGTTGCCATTTGTACTCTCAATTTTGAGTAAACACATTCCCATTCATTCACACAAAATTAATTCATAAGTAGTTATCCATAAAAATTCCATTACTAATTAAATAATTAGTTAAATAAAACAAATCCATTAGTTAAATCAACAATTAACTAAACATATCAATCATCATTAATTAATTCAATCAACTAATTAATCAATTTCACAATTCATATACCATTAATTAATTTTTCTAGAATTAATTATCCCATTATAAATCTGAACTAATAATAATTAATCCCATAATTAATTATCTAGGTCACAATATCAAAGAAAATAATTAATTTATAATTATTTATCTCAACTTAACCAATTTGATATCTCATAATTAATTTGCTGATTAATTATCTAGACTAAAATCAATAAATCTTGTAATCAATTTACAAAATAAATAATATAATAGGGCAGCCCCTTAGTCTAATTATTAATTCCTCAACTAATCATTTAATTCAACAATGCTTCAATAAATCAATTGGTCAACCTAATTAACCCAATTTAAGAAAATCAACTGCTAAAGGATGCTAGCAATTCTACAATTTTTCATAACCGTATCAAATCTATGACAATGGGAATTAGATTTTAGACCACCAAAATCAATCCATTGATATACATTCATTCAACATAAATCCCCAAAATCCGAGTAGCATAATGGCATAGATATGAGTTCTGAATTTAAATCCCTAAACCAAAACTAAGATATCAATATCTCTTCAATCTCAATCTAAATCTATAGTCTTAGATCTAGATCTCATCAAATAGGTTTAGATATAAAGAAAAATAGGATATATTCCATTAAAAGATCAAGGAAATAGAGGAGAAAAAATGGGATAGGAATTGGGATGAGATCCATATACTTGGAGAAGAACATATCATTGATTTAGGTATCAAATCGTGAAGAACGGATGTTCGATGGACTTGAAATCCATTCAGGTCAATTAGAGAACCTTCCTTTACCCTTAGAAAAGTAAAATCATGAGTTACAACCACATAGGAGATTAAACAGGTTATTAAAATGTAAATAATTAGTGAGATCCACAATTTTAGGATCTCTCTACTAGCCCATGTATGATTTAGTTTCACGGTTATACAAACCATGTACTAACTGTTCATTAGCCACTGCTTCAAGGGGGGATTCACATAGTTTCCTCACATGAACTCCTAAACTATTTTTTAACCATGCTGAAGCTACTTCCTCAAAAGACAAGAGAGTTCACAATTTCTCCTAGACAGTTGCACAATTTTTACAAACTGTGCACCAACCGTGCAAAACCCCTTTTTCTTCAAAAAATTTCTTAGACTCCACCCAAACACACCCCAAGTCAAAATATAGAAATCCAAACTTTTCTTAAATTAATATTACATCATTAGAAATATAAAAAAAATAAAATTACACAATAAGGATCTAGAGGTTTAGTGTCTTGGGAAAACAAGGACCATACATATCATAACATAAAACTTAAACATTTATTTAATCCATTCTTCTTTAGCTTCAATTTGTCCCTTGAAAACTCCTTAGTAAACATAATCACTTGAATATATACATAAAAAAGGGGTGAGATAAAAGACTAGTAAGAGGATATATATGAACAATGTAACAACGGGTGAGAACAATCATAACATAGGCAATGGATCATGAACATGATAAGAATCATTAATAAAAGACTTGAAATTTGGAAATGCATAAAAATGAAAAATCATGTCCAGTGGTAAACTAGCACACATAATTGTGAAAAATGATAAAACAATTTTTACACATCATTTACATTTAAATCATGATATTAATCACTTTAGCCAATGCATTGGAGTACTATATAGTTCTGGGCGCACCCGTCACATCATAATATTCATATTTCTCTATATAATTCTGGGCACACCTGTCACATCATAACATTTATATTATCATGCATGCCACATAGAACATATGTAAAACTTAAACATAAAATAAAACATGGAAATAAATGAGTTTAAAATCATAAATAACACATTAATAAACATTTGGATCCCAAAATAAATATGGGATAACATTCTTGACATAGAAAAATCAATGATGAGTAAAATAGAAACAATCTTTGAGAATTAAAAAGAGGGTGTTTATTTGTAAGAAGAGTTCATTTGGAAGAACATTGGATTTTCAATTAAATTAATTAGAAAACATGTATATCCCAGAATAGGTAATTTTATGATAAATAAATTATTTTAAGGAGTAACCATACCGAAAATGGAGTGAAAGAGGGAGAACCTAAAGAAAGAAAGTTGGGTTCGATAATTTCTTCTTAGCTTTATCCAAATGATTTTTTCACTTCAATGTCCTATATAACCACATTATATTCATTAACTAACAATTAAATAACCTTTTATACATTAATAATATTCATTAATGTTTTATTAATTTCATTTATAGGCTTTTGGATGAGTTATAGAGTTTGAATTCATTCTTCGAGAATGTTTGTTTTTACAGTTTTCTTGAAAGATTCACTTGTATTCATGAATGGTAGTTCATTAAAAACGTGGATAAACATTCAGAATTGTAATTATATGTTATTTATCATTTTATGTAACATCCCAAGTAAGTAATGAATAATATATATTTTTATCTATGCCTATTAATGAATTAGATAGTGTTTTAGAGGCTTAAAATGAAAATAAATCCAATCTTATGCATGAAATACACTAATATTTTTAAAAGATTGTTTTACTACCTTTTTATGGAAAACCATTTTTAAATCTATCTTTTGACAATTTTATAAGCTATGTTTGTCAAAATAAACTTATTCTTTATGATTGGGACATCAAAATTTACTTTGTGTGAATTTTTGGTATTTTTTCGATAAAGTTCATTTTTTAATGAATAGTGAAAAATGTTGTATTTTAATTTAAAACCTATTTTTAATATAATTTATTGAGATGATTATATAATCTTTTGAATTGGTTTTTAAGTGAAATTAGAATATATTTTTACCATTTAATCCAATAGTGGTCGTTGGAATTAATTTCACTTTGAAATTGGACTTAAACTGATGTCAATCTTTTGATACTTATTGTTTCATAAAAACACGCTGTTTGTTTTGACAGTGGGAATTAATTATTAAATTAATTAATGCAACTTATATGTTTCGAATTTTGTAAAGTAGAAATCATTTTTGAATTTGGAATATCAAATATAGACTAGGGTGAATTTTTGGTATTTTTCTGAAAAACATCAATTTTTTGATGAATAGTGAAACCACAAAGTGGTGGTTACAAAATTTGATTTTTCGTTTAAATGGGACTTTACCACTTCTGTGATTTGAATTTCAAAAATCCAATTTAAATTATTTTAATTGTTAAGTAAAATGTGGTTCAATGGGATGAAAAGAATTTTTGATGAAAAGTAACTTTTAAGTTTTATTAATCGTGATTAAAGGTAATTAGTGTGATTTAAGGTAAAAATGATATTATAATAAAATGAAAATATCTGGAAACTTGTACTAACCCTATTGGATGAGTTATGGCCTAACAAGACAACCCATGGGTAGATTTTTGCTACCCCATGGAGCCACTTGGGTTTGATAATGACATTTATGCCTTTTATTTAAAGTTAAAATAAAAATGTCACAAACATGATTTGTTTTACTAAAACAATTTTTACATGTGGTTATACAAGTCAGAATTTTGACTATAAATATTCATTGGAAAGATAAAAATATTTCCTACATCATAGTATTTTTTTTATAATTTTTATACATTAAATAAATTAAATTCATTATGACATCATGATGATACAGTGATGACCTCATTATTTAACGATTTAAATAAAATGGAAAGATAATGAAAAATCTAAGACCTAAACATGTCAAGAACATATTGGATGGGTGGATTTAGAACCCTTATAACCTTATCCTTGAAACACATCAATGTGGGACCATTAAAATCCGAAAACCATTTGAAAATAAAGTAACATTTTATACTTTTCCAAGAGTGCCCCTCCTCTCCTCTTATAAAAGGCCCCCACCTCTACCTCTTTACCCACACTTCCAAAGCCTTTGGCTCAGCCAACTCCTGCCCATTTTGTCTCTCCAAATACCTCTCTTACTCCTTGAAGCCTCACTTCGGGCAGAAGTCTTCCCAAGGAAGCCTTTGAGCTCAAATCCAAGAGAGTTACTCGATTTTGAGGTAATGTGTTCACTTGTGTTCTTTTGTTTTATTTTACTTCTCCAACCCCATAAACTCTTTTTATTAATTTATTTTGTAACAAATCCAGTATATTAAATATACTAGGATGTTGTTATAATAATAATTCGAGCTACACTTACACACATCTACATCTAATGGTTAAAGAACATACTGTTTCTGTGGTTGGCGAATTTCTGCCTCACGAAACGATGATTGTTCAATCTTCTTTTAAACACCTTTAATGTTGGCCATTAAGATGTCACTATATTTATATATGATATATATTATTTTTATGTTTCCCTTATGCTTTTTTATTCTTCATTTGTGGTATACCTTTATGGTTTCAATTGTGGGTAAACACGATAATTTCATTTTAGGAAGTGCAGACTACCGCCCCCTCAAAGTGATTTGATTCGTTAATGCCATATGTGGGATGTATAAAGGATGGATTTAAAGTTATTATATATGATGTTATACTGGAATTATAATATACCTATATATAATTATTATTTCTTCCCATTAAACTATGAGATATAAATGAAAGTAGCGTTCATGCATACGTACGACTTACCGTCTCTATGAACGGTGCATTTCATTTCTTATCCCCAAATGTAATGTACTATTATAAGTATAGATATATAATTGATATATATGATTTATGTTACATATAAATTATTAATATAATTCTGGAATTAAAATATACATACCTCTCATTTAGTTTTAATTCCATTAATATGACATAGAAATGAAAGTAGCGATCATGCATACGTACGGCTTACCGTCTCCATGAACGGTGCATTTAATTTCTTACCTCTAAATGATTATTTGATATTATAAATACATGTATATGATAGATTTATATGATATATATGATATCCAAATCAGGAATGTCATTCTGGATATAATGAACCTTTGACCACACGAACAACATGTAATTGTAAGAAGTCCACTTTCGACTTAAGAACCAAATATCAACAAAACAAACATTATTAACTTAAATGGTTACATAATGTTTATAACATGTAAATAAGTGATATAAAAGGAATAATGAACTTGAAAAATGATCTTAAGAAAATAGAAATTAACTCAAGTTTATTATTCAGGACGTTAAAGAACGATCGAGTCAAGTCGAACCCGAGGTAAGGGACTTCATCTCAATCTCCTTTCATTGAGGCATATTTTGTTTTATACACAACTTTATTTTATATGGTGTATAAACCCCTTTGAATTTTACTTTTATACAAAAGGAATGTTTTTCTATGAAGCATTTTACAAAAGGACAAAAAGGAATGTTTCTTTTAACGTACGCGGTGACAACGACCTTTTCCGCCGCCGTGAGTATTATTTGGTCTTTGGCTTCCTCAACAAGCCGTAATGTTTTTAAAATAAAATAAATACCATATAATCTTTTATGTATGTTGGTATTGAAAATGGTTTTGATAAAGGATTGTATTATGTCAATATATTTAATTGATATATTGTGATTGAAATGTGGAAATGTTATCATTTCTTTATATTGGTTTTATGTTTTATGATTTTATATTGGTACTTGGACATTTTACGGGTGGTTACGTGATAAACCATATGACGGGTGGTGCCGTGAATACTAGGACGGGTGGTTATGTTATAACCTCCAATGCATTGGGTATGGAAGTCGGCCATATGGCTATTCCATTATGTATGTATGGAAGTTGGCCGTATGGCTATTCCATTAAGTGATATGTGTGGAATTCAACCGTATGGTTATTCCACTTAAGTATGTTTATGTACCAAGTTAACTTTATATGTTATGTGATCTTTATTTGGGTTTTATGGTAATCCTTTGGTTACAAAAGGGTAAGTAATGATATTTTATTCAGTGAAGAGTTTTTACTACTTCATGAAGGTGAAGGTATTGCTTTGATAAAGTATACATGGTTTACTTGATGTTTGAAAAACTAACAGTTTCCATTCTTTGTGTATCCCTTACTGAGCTTTTTATGCTCACCCCAAGTTTTTTTTTGAAATGTTTTTCATAGGACTTAATGTGGATTAGGGTCAAGGATGGGATCAAGGGAAAGTCAGGCTATCTAAAACAAGGAACTAGACATGTTTCTTTTTAAGAGTTTTTATTTTATGGAAACTTAGTAGAAGTGTCTACTTTGTAATCTTTTGAGATGTAATAGTTATGTCCTAATTCTCTAAAACTCTAAACCTGAAAAGATACTCAATGTGAATTATTCATTTAATTCAATATTAAGTAAGGTTTAAGGCCGGGGCCTTATAGTTGGTATCAAAGGTCGGTTTAGACAACTTTAGGAGTTAGAAAATTGTTAAATTATAAGTTAATTTATGGTATGACTGAAATGATATAGCATTTAAAGATTACCATGTTGCTTCTCCTAAGATATTTCTGTGTTCAGAATGTTTTTCCGCAGAGGAAAAAAAGCAGCTATGTTGGGACGACATCAGGAGGAAGACAACCTTCTAAATCAGCAACCTGAGATGGTTAGAATTGGAACTGAACAGTTTGTTGCAGTGAGGGTACAATTGACTCATGCTATAAATAGTGGTGGTATCCATGCACGAGATCAGACAGATCAACCGCAGAGGAACATGTCATTGGTTTAACATTTCATGAGGCAACATCCCCCATCATTCAGAGGATCATCTGACCTCGTACAAGCTGAAGGGTGGATTAAAGCACTAGAGAAGATTTTTGATGTCATGGGGTGTTCAGAACATCAAAAGGTTAGTCTTGCTGTTTACCATTTTGAAGGTGAAGCTGATCAGTGGTGGTCGATGGTAAAAAATATCAGGGATAGTGATGAGATTGAGGATCTTCACTGGGACGAATTCAAAGGTATGTTTCTTGAGAAATATTTTCCTAAGGTGGTTCGTCTTAGGATGGAAAAACAGTTCCTAGAATTGAGGCAGGGGGATGATTCTGTGGCTGCTTATGAAGCAAAGTTCACTCGATTGGCAAGGTATGCTCCAAACTTCATACGAGATCTTGAAAGTAAAATAAACTGTTTTTTACTCAAGTTTAAAGCCAAAGTATCTAAGGGATTTAGCTTCTCGTGAGTTCAAAAGTTATGAAAAACTTGTTTGATGTGCGGAGAAGGTGGAAATGGAGTTTACCGATGATCAGGTGTTCTATGAAAAACAACGGAATAAGAGGTCCAGTTGGCAGGCAAAGGGGAATAATTCATCAAAGAAGAAAGGAGGTAAGAAAACCAAATATCCATCCTATGAGAAGTGTGGTAAAATGTATCCTGGAGAATGTTTATCCAAGTCTGGTAAGTGCTTTCAGTGTGGTAAGTCTGGTCATATTGCTCGTAACTGTAAGGAGGATGATCAAGAAGGCAATGAAAAGACAGTGGTAAGATGTTTTAAGTGTAATTAAATGGGTCATTATGCAAATGAGTGTCTAATGAAGAACTCAACTGGGGGAAAGCATCCAGACTACAAGCAGAAAGGGGTGGTGAAATCCTTTGCAACAACTTCAGCAGATGTTGGGCCATAGAATGAAGTAGTATTAGGTACACTGTTTGTTTGTTCAGATTATGCCAATGTGTTGTTTGATTCAGGGTCTACACATTCTTTTATTTCTGAGAAGTTTTCTAGTAAATTGGAAATTCCATCTCAAGATATGAACCCTGAACTTATGGTAAAAACACCTGGAGGGAACGTTGAGACAAAAAGGAATTATAAGAACCTTCTTATCCTTGTGTGTGGAAAGAATATACCAGAAAACCTTATTGTTTTGCCTCTAGTAGAGTTTGATGTTATTTTGGGAATGGATTGGCTTTCTGTTTATCATGCTAAGATTGACTACAGAGCTAAAATGGTTTCTTTTCAGAAAGATTTTCAGTTTGTGTACAAGAATGAACCTTTGATTTTGATAACATATCAGGAAGTTGAGAAACTAGTAAAAGATGGAAATGAATGTTACCTTGAACATATTGTTGAAAATAAAGGAACTGTTCAGATTAATGATGTGCCAGTGGTAAATGAGTATCTTGATGTTTTTCCTGATGAGTTTCCTGGTATTATTCATGATCGGGAAGTTGAATTTACTGTTGACTTAGTTCCTGATTCTAAACCAATTTCAAAACCCCCTTATCGAATGGCTCAAGTTGAACTTTTAGATTTAAAGAAGCAATTGTAGGAGTTATTAGATAAAGGTTTCATTCGACCTAGCACATCACCATGGGGTGCTCCTGTCTTGTTTGTTAAAAATAAAGATGGATCAATGAGACTTTTCATTGATTATAGAGCCTTGAATAATATTACTGTTAAGAACAAGTATCCTTTGCCTCATATCGATGATTTGTTTGATTAGCTCCAGGGAGCTCAATATTTTTTGAAGATTGACTTGAGGTCGGGGTACCATAAATTGAAAGTAAAAGAAGCAGACGTTCCGAAGACTGCGTTCCGTACTAGATATGGCCATTATGAATTTGTAGTTACGCCTTTTGGGTTAACTAATGCACCTGCTGTATTCATGGACCTTATGAATAGAATTTTCCATGAGTTCTTGGATAAGTTTTTGGTTGTTTTCATCGATGATATTTTGGTGTTTTATAAAAGTAAAGAGGAGCATGAAAGTCATTTAAGGGTTATCTTGAAAACCTTAAAAGAAAAGAAACTATATGGAAAATTCAGCAAGTGCGAGTTTTGGTTACAACAAATTTCTTTCCTGGGTCACATTGTTTCAAAAGATGGCATAACTATTGATCCTGCTAAAACAAAAGTTGTTGAAGAATGGCCGAGACCCAAAAATGTAACTGAGATCCATAGTTTCCTTGGTTTAGAAGGTTACTACCGAAGGTTTGTTGAATTTTTTTCACGGTTATCTAGTCCAATGACTAAGCTAACTCAGAAGGGTGTTAAGTTTATCTGGACAAAAGAATGTGATGTTTGTTTTCATGAGTTGAAAAGAAGATTGGTGAATGCTCCAGTTTTGGCACTTCCTTCTAGGAATGGTGAGTTTGTTATATACAGTGATGCTTCGTTGAAGGGACTTGGCTGTGTCCTTATGCAGAATGATCAGGTAATTGCTTATTCTTCACGTCAGTTAAAAACTCATGAGGTAAATTACCCTACACATGATTTGGAATTAGCTGCTGTTGTTTTTGCTTTAAAAATTTGGAGGCATCATTTGTATGGAGTAAAGTGTGAAATATATACTGATCAAAAAATTTTAAAGTATATATTCACTCAGAAATAATTGAACATGAGACAAAGGAGATGGCTGGAATTAATCAAGGATTATGATTGTACAATTCACTACCATCCAGGAAAAGCAAATAAAGTGGATGATGCTTTGAGTCGATAAAGTAATGCTTCATTAACCATGCTACGTTTGGAACCAGATCCTTTGGTTTTTGATTTTATGAACTTTGGCATAGAAGTTGTTGGTGTAGGAAGTTATTCTGTTTTGTTTCAGGTATCAGTGAGATCATCCCTATCAGACAGAATTAAGCAAGCACAGAGGGAAGACAGTGAGTTGCAGAAAAAGGTAGAGCTGGTTCAGAATGGTACGTTGCCTGAATTCAACATTGATAATGATTGGGTTTTGAGGTTTGGGAAGAGATTATGTGTGCCTTGTGATTCACAGTTGAAGAATGAGTTGTTATGTGAGGCTCATAGTTCCCCGTTTTCAGTTCATCCTGGAATTACTAAGATGTACAGAGATCTGCGGGAGTATTACTGGTGGGATGGAATGAAAAGGGATATTGCTGATTTTACTGTGAAGTGTTTGACTTGTCAGCAGGTTAAAGCAGAGCGACAGTTACCGAAAGGGATGCTTCAGCCTTTACCAGTGCCAGAGTAGAAATGAGAAAAAATATCCATGGACTTTGTTGTGGGATTACCGAGGACATCTCAAGGTAATAATGCAATCTGGGTTATTGTTGATCGCTTGACTAAATCTGCTCATTTTCTTGCTATAAGAGATACTTTTTCACTAGATCAACTTTCCCGTTTGTATCTTAAAGATATAGTTAGGTTACATTGAGTTCCTCTCTCCATTGTGTCTGATCGTAATCCCAGGTTTACTTCTAACTTTTGGAAAGGCTTTCAGAAGTCGTTGGGTACTGAATTAAATTTTAGTACAACTTTTCATCCTCAATCAGATGGGCAGTCTGAACGAACAATTCAGACCTTAGAGGATATGATATGTGCTTGTTAGATGGATTATCAGGGAAGTTGGGACCAACATCTTTATTTGGTTGAGTTTTCTTATAATAACAGTTTTCATTCCAGTATACAGATGGTACCATTTGAGGCATTATATGGGAAGCGGTGTTGAACTCCAGAATTTTGGGATGAAGTGGGTGAAAGGAAGCTGATGGGACCAGAATTGGTAGAAGAGATGGCAGAAAAAGTTCATTTGATTCTGAAACACATGAGAACAGCTCAGAGCAGGCAGAAGAGTTATGCGGATAATCAGAGGAAGGATCTATCTTTCAAGGTAGGTGATCATGTTTTTCTCAAGGTTTATCCATGGAAAAGTGTGATGTGATTTGGTAAGAAAGGAAAGCTAAGTCCAAGGTTCATTGGACCATATGAAATTCTAGAGAGAGTTGGATCAGTTGTATACAGAGTGGCATTACCTCTGAGTTTATCTCAGGTACACAATGTTTTTCATGTTTTGATGTTGAGAAAGTATATGCCAGATCCATCTCATGTTTTGAGTCGAAAGGTAGTTCACCTGGAAGAGAACCTATCTTATGAGGAACAACCAGTCCAGATTCTTGACCACAGGGAGCAGGTGTTACGGAAAAAGGTGATTCATCAGGTAAAGGTTTTGTGTAAAAACCATATGATTGAAGAGGAAACATGGGAATCTGAAAATGCAATGAGGGATAAATACCCCCACTTATTCGATAAGTAAATAAATTGCGAGGACGCAATTTTCTAAAGGGGGAAGGATATAACATCCCAAGCAAGTAATGAATAATATATATTTTCATCTATGCCTGTTAACGAATTAGATAGTGTTTTAGAGGCTTAAAATGAAAATAAATCCAATCTTAAGCATGAAATACACTAATATTTTTAAAAGATTGTTTTACTGCATTTTTATGGAAAACCATTTTTAAATCAATATTTTGACAATTTTATAAGCTATTTTTGTTAAAATAAACTTATTCTTTATGATTGGGACATCAAAATTTACTTTTTGTGAATTTTTGGAATTTTTCCGATAAAGTTCATTTTTAATGAATAGTGAAAATGTTGTATTTTAATTCAAAACCTCTTTTTAATCTAATTTATTGAGATGATTAGATAATCTTTTGAATTGGGTTTTAAGTGCAATTAGAATATATTTTTACCATTTAATCCAATAGTGGTCATTGGAATTAATTTCACTTTGAAATTGGACTTAAACTGGTGTCAATCTTTTGATACTTATTGTTTCATAAAAACACGCTATTTGTTTTGACAGTGGGAATTAATTATTAAATTAATTAATGAAACTTATATGTTTTGAATTTTTTAAAATAGACATCATTTTTGAATTCGGAATATCAAATATATCTTAGGGTGAATTTTTGGTATTTTTCTGAAAAACATCAATTTTTGATGAATAGTGAAACCACAAAGTGGTGGTTACAAAATTTGATTTTTCATTTAAATGGGACTTTACCACTTTTGTGATTTGAATTTCAAAAATCCAATTTAAATGATTTTAATTGTTAATTAAAATGTGGTTCAATGGGATGAAAATAATTTTTGATGAAATGTAACTTTTAAGTTTTATTAATCGCGATTAAAGGTAATTAGTGTGATTTAAGGTAAAAATGATATTATAATAAAATGAAAATATCTTGACACTTTTCATTACCCTATTGGATGAGTAATGGCCGACCAATAAAACCCATGGGTCGATTTTTGGTACCCCATGGAGCCACTTGGGTTTGATAATGACATTTATGCCTTTTATTTAAAGTTAAAATAAAAATGTCACAAACATGATTTATTTTACTAAAACAATTTTTTACATGTGGTTATACAAGTCAGAATTTTGACTATAAATATTAATTGGAAATATAAAAATATTTCCTACATAATAGTATTTTTTTATAATTTTTAGACATTAAATAAATTAAATTCTTTATGACATCATGATGATGCAGCGATGACCTCATTATTTAACGATTTAAATAAAATGGAAAGATAATGAAAAATCGACGACCTACACATGTCAAAAACATATTGGATGGGTGGATTTCGAACCCTTATCATCTTATCCTTGAAACAAATCAATTTGGGACCATTAAAATCTGAAAACCATTTGAAAATAAAGTAACATTGTATACTTTTCCAAGAGTGCCCCTCCTCTCCTCTTATAAAAGGCCCCCAACTCTACCTCTTTACCCACACTTCCAAAGCCTTTGGCTCGGCCAACCCCTACCCATTTTGTCTCTATACATACCTCTCTTACTCCTTGAAGCCTCACTTTGGGCAGAAGTCTTCCCAAGGAAGCCTTTGAGCTCAAATCTAAGAGAGTTACCCGATTTTGAGGTAATGTGTTCACTTGTGTTCTTTTGTATTATTTTGCTTCTCCAACCCCCTAAACTCTTTTTATTAATTTATTTTGTAACAAATACAGTATCTTAAATATACTAGGATGTTGTTACAATAATCATTCGAGCTACACTTACACACATCTACATCTAATGGTTAAAGAACATACTGTTTCTGTGGTTAGCGAATTTCTGCCTCACGAAATGATGATTGTTCAATGTTCTTTTAAACACCTTTAATGGTGGCCATTAAGATGTAACTCTATTTATATATGATATATATTATGTTTATGTTTCCCTTATGCTTATTTATTTTTCATTCGTGGTATAAATTTATGGTTTCCACTATGGGTAAACACGATAATTTCATTTTAGGAAGTGCGGACTACCGCCCCCTCAAAGTGATTTGATTCGTTATTGCCATATGTGGGATGTATAAAGGATGTATTTAAAGTTATTATATATGATGTTATACTGGAATTATAATATACCTCTATATCATTGTTATTTCTTCCCATTAAACTATGAGATAGAAATGAAAGTAGCGTTCATGCGTACGTACGGTTTACCGTCTCCATGAACGGTGCATTTCATTTCTTATCCCCAAATGTAATGTACTATTATAAGTACATATATATAATGGATATATATGATGTATGTTACATCTAAATGATTAATATAATTCTGGAATTAAAATATACATACCTCTCATTTAGTTTTAATTCCATTAATATGACATAGAAATGAAAGTAGCGTTCATGCGTACGTATGGATTACCGTCTCCATGAACGGTGCATTTCATTTCTTACCTCAAAATGATTATGTGATATTATAAATACATGTATATGCTAGATATATATGATATATATGATATCCAAATCAGGAATGTCATTCTGGATAAAATTAACCTTTGACCACACGAACAACATGTAATTGTAAGAAGTCCACTTTCAACTTAAGAACCAAATATCGACAAAACAAACATTATTAACTTAAATGGTTACATAATGTTTATAACATGGAAATAAGTGATATAAAAGGAATAATTAACATGAAAAAGGTTCTTAAGAAAATATAAATTAACTGAAGTTTATTATTCAGGTCGTTAAAGAACGATCGAGTCAAGTCAGACCCAAGGTAAGGGACTTCATCTCAATCTCCTTTCATTGAGGCATATTTTATTTTATACACAACTTTCTTTTATACGGTGTATAAAACCCTTTGAATTTTACTTTTATAAAAAATAAATCTTTTTCTATGAATCATTTTACAAAACAACAAAAATGAATGTTTCTTTTAACGTATGCGGTGACAACGACCTTTTCCGCCGTCGCGAGTATTATTTTGTCTTTGGCTTCCTCAACATGCCGTAATGTTTTTAAAATAAAATAAATACCATATACTCTTTTATGTATTTTGGTATTGAAAATGGTTTTGATAAAGGATTCTATTATGTCAATATATTTAAATGATATATTGTGATTTAGATGTGGAAATGTTATCATTCCTTTATATTGGTTTTATGTTTTATGATTTTATATTGGTACTTGGACATTTGACGGGTGGTTACATGATAAACCATATGACGGGTGGTGCCGTGAATACCAGGACGGGTGATTACGTTATAACCTCCAATGTATTGGGTATGGAATTCGGCCGTATCGCTATTCCATTAAGTATGTATGGAAGTTGGCCGTATGGCTATTCCATTAAGTGATATGTTGGAAGTCGACCGTATGGTTATTCCACTTAAGTATGTTTATTTCCCAAGTTACCTTTATTTGTTATGTGATCTTTATATGGGTTTTATGGTAATCCTTTGGTTACAAAAGGGTAAGTAATGATATTTTATTCAGTGAATAGTTTTTACTACTTCATGAAGGTGAAGGTATTGCTTTGATAAAGTATACATGGTTTACTTGATGTTTGAAAAACTAACAGTTTCCATTCTTTGTGTATCCCTTACTGAGCTTTTTATTCTCACCCCAAGTTTTTTTTGAAATGTTTTTCACAGGACTTAATGTGGATTAGGGTCAATGATGGGATCAAGGGAAAGTCAGGCTATCTAAAACATGGAACTAGACATATTTATTTTTAAGAGTTTTTATTTTATGGAAACTTAGTAGAAGTGTCTACTTTGTAATCTTTTGAGATGTAATAGTTATGTCCTAATTCTCTAAAACTCTAAACCTGAAAAGATCCTCAATGTGAATTAATCATTTAATTCAATATTAAGTAAGGTTTAAGGCCGGGGCATTATATTTTACATAACTTTAAATGATATTATAAATAATTTTTTTATATACCATGATAATGAATCATTATATAAGAATTTAATGATAATCGTTTGGGTTAATTCGGGCGGTTTTTTGACCACAACAAACTAGTTTTATTTAGTCATTATGTAATATGTACATATGTTAGTTATAGAAAATTAAATAGTATAAAATACATATAAAATAATCTGTTTTAACCATAAAAATGGGTTCAATACCCGATATTAAGTAAGTAAATGAAAATGAAAACATGTCGTTCTTGAAGGTAATAAATTAACACCCAACGAACAACATTTTCCTTTCTAAAATAAAAAGAAGAGAAGAAGGGGGTTGGATGATATATTATACCATTAACATCATAAAATAACCATATATTTAATATAATTTAGTTACCATACAATTTGAATGAGGATAGGTGGGGAGAGATTAAGAAAAGAACATGAAATTGAAAGGAAATTAAAGGAAAATAGAGAGAGGGGAGTTACCTCTTGAATCTTCCATAAGGAACCTTGGATTGGATTTTTGATGAGACCAGAATGTCTTGTATGTGGAGAGGGGATATGGAAGATTTTTGGGCAGATTTTAGACAAGTATTGAAGATTTAGAGGTGTGAGGAAATGAGGGTTTGAAGGGTGGTGTTTATAGGGGAGGGGAGAGGGGTTTTCTTAATATTATATTCATTAATTTATTATTTCTCCGCAAGATATGTAATAGTGATGATTTAATGACCAATAATAGTAATAAGTTAATTCGAGTTCGAACAAATTTGGCTTACATCAATAGAACATCATACATGACTCTATAATTAATGTATTTAGCATATTTTGTAAATTATAGTATTTCACTATTCATAAAAAATTCAAGTATTTCAGAAAAATCCCAAAAATTAACCCTAACCATTTCTTGATGTGTTGAATCAAAAAATGAACTCCATTTTTCAAAACTAATTTTTTTAAATATGATTAATTTAATTTTTAATCAAAATCAAAATTTACTTGAAAAATACAGATTTTAAAATTAAAACTGATTTCATAATGATTTCAAAAATTACATAAGTTCTTATAAAATTATCTTAAAACCAAAAGAAATAGAATTTTTAATTTATGAAATCATTTTAGGAAAAAATTATTTTAAATTAATTAATTAATTATAATTATTTTTTTATGACTTACAAAAATACCAATACTTTTACTATGGCAAAATTATTACTTATAAGATGCCTAAATTTTGTTTAATCATTCATGGGTAAGGCTACTATTATTTTTTATGATTTAATAATCATAAGGTTAATGTTAATATTCATAAGGGTAGGTTAATATTCATAAGGGTATGTTACTATTCAGCAAAAATTACTTTTATCTAATTGGACTCCAAACATTTTACTGATCGCAACCGCATATGTCAGATTTTTGAAATTCAAAACATAGAAGTGGAAAAATTATATTTAATGGTCACGTGGTACTTAGTATCATGATATGAAATTATTCTTACTAATGTGATTATACTATAAGGCATAATTATAAGAAGGTATTCCATTGATAAAATGTTGGGTCGTTACACATAACTCCAATCAAAGGTACTTAAGTAAAAACAAAAAGTACATGAAATCGTGCCCGAGATAACTCCAAAAAGGTCAAGATCTTACACCCATAATGAGTGAATATCATTACTTATTAATACACAAAACCTCTAAGGACAAACCAATTAATTGATTAATCTAGTTTTATTATCAGAGTGGCTTATGTTCAGTCAACTTTTTCATAATTACCCAATCCTTATATTAGGCTCACCCATTTGTATATACTATATCGAGCTCACCATTTTTATAATAGGTATCAGGGTCAACGATAGTATAAAATAATTTATAGGTACCTTACATTAATTTAAAAAATGGAAGCTTACATTTCCCCATCAATCTTTTAATAACAACTTACATTCCTTTATAATATGATTTACATGTGGAGATGAAATGGGTTTCACGATAATATATTTAAAATAATAATCATAATCCAACCAAATATATTAATATGGATTATATCTTAAGATTAAATTTATAGTTAATAATAGGAATCATTAGAGGATGTTTACATAGAAAAAAACTCATTTAAAAGAAAATTTAAAACATTTCTTTTAAAATATAGGAAAAACTATTTCATTTGTAATATTTTTTAAAAATTTAAAAAATATTTTGAATAATATTTTCCTTGAAAATAAAAAATTAAAAGTATAAATTATTTATTATTGAAAATAATGGTCATGATGGTGGAAATATATTCTCATGTTTTAAATGTAAAAAATAAACATATTTTCAATCATTTGAAAATAGAGTCAAGATTAGCCCATGCGCGAAGCAATAAGAAAACAACCTTCATAAAAATTTAATATATGTTCAATGATCATTGAAAATAACTTAATTAAATCATTTATCTTCATAAAAATATCATTATTGAAATATGATATATATCATGGAGGAAGTGTTTTGTCAAATTTGTTTAAAAACATTAAAATTATTTTTTTTAAAGAAAACCCATATATAGACTTTTAAAAACCAAAACCCATTTGAAAGAAAGAACATAAAAAGGAATATAAAATATCATGAGTATAAAAATATTCATGATATTATATTTCATGAGTAATTATATACACCATATAAATGAATATTTGTGCATCAATTAAACGTGCCTCAAAGAAGAAAGTTTCAGAAGATAAACCCTCAAAACTCTGGTAATGATTGAATAAAAATAGTACTGAACGAATGAACATAAAATGATCTTATAAAATAAATAATTTCCATGAATAAATATGTAAAAACACATTCATTGATATTTTTATACTATAAAAAATAAAACATGGTGTCTAACATGAATTATGTCTCAAGGAGTAAAAATTGAGAGCATAAAAACACTTGAAACATTTATAAAAATAAAATAAATTTCTCCTAAAATAGAAAACATAATAGGAACATTAAATATAATTTTTAAATGTTAATTAATGATATAATATCTAAATAAGATGAATATATACCATAATAATGGAACTGGGTTCATAATACAAGATATGTCTCAAAGAATAAATATTGAGTCAACAAAACGTTACAACGATCATATCATTTAAGATATAATTAATCAATTAAGTGATTAAGTTAAACAATTGTAAAACCAAAAAAATTAAAAACATTACATAATATAATTATTTTTCATTAAACACATAATATTTTCATAAAAAATTCAGTGAAGTTTATGTATAAAAAAATGAATTGAAATGGAGTTTTGAAATCCTTTACCGCTTTAGAAAATTTGATATTGAAACTCCTCAGATAAAGTTGCATTAATTGTTACATAAAATCAAATTAAATATGAATTATTATGGATATTACATATAATATATAATTATAGAAAGCATATAAAATAAATTTTGTGTAAAAAAATAAAACATGCCTTAGTGAAGTTAAATTGAGATAAAATAAATTATTTCAAATCCATGAATTCCATGTAGGTCCATTAACTACTGCATAATAAACATATATAAATTGTTTATTTTTTTAGAAAATTTTCAAGGTTTAGTAATTTAAAATTATTGTTTTATTTTAATGATATATTTAATTAATCAACTAGTTTATCAAAATATGTTGTTTTGAGGATGTTTATTTCATAACTTCAAAATGACTTTGGTATGTTGAAAATGGGTCAAGGGAAAAACTTTCCATCTTACCAATAATAATAATTATGAAATAATTGAGATTTTTTTAAATTAATTATAATTTTATAACCAACTATGTAATTATTTTTTGAAAAATGAATAATGTTAAATTCATAGAGATGTTTAGTTATATCTAGGCATGGGTAACATTTAAGTTTTTTAAAGAACACAACAGAAAGAAGTTATGTATTATATTATCTTTCAAGAATGATTATCATAATATATATATATATATATATATAAATATATCATAACATACCATAAGATACACTTATATATACAATTCATGTTAGGCGGTGATGAAAACTGAATCACATGACTTCATGGAGGTGGTAATACAAATGTATTCACGAACAAAATAATCAATTTAAATGGATGGAAAAGTAAGATAATATATGATAATAACAATTTACATAATTATAATTATTTCATGAATATATATATATATATATATATATTAGATCCAGCCAAAACAGGTTGTGATGAAAAATGAATAACATCATTTTGTGAGACGGTATTCCTATGAACACACGAATGATGGTTTCATTTACCATTTGATGGAAGAAGGAGATAGGTTTAGGTAATTAAATTAAAAATATAAAATATTATTATAATAATGATAATGAAATTATTATTTTTTCACCATCAAAATAGCATTTAACAAATTAGAAGATGAAATAAAATTAAAACTTCAAGTTATAAGTTTAGAAAAAACTTTTCAATGTACCTCATTTTCTATAATACATAATCCCCAATTTTTGGTATTATGGAAAAAATAATATCAATAGGAAATGTTTTTTGGGGTGGGGGGGGGGGTAATTAAAGGATATTTCCATATCTTAGCTGAATTAGAGTGATCAAAATGAGTTATGAATAGTGGAGATGAGGTGATCTTTTATAGGTGAGGGGAGAGGTACTCTTAGAATTACAAAAAGAGTAATAAATTAATATAAATTAATTTTGATATAAATGTTTCATAAAATTTATATATTTAAATTATAAGATGAATATATGTTGAAATACTCTCATTCAATAAAATTTAAAAAAGTTTAACTAATTTTTTCCAACCATATCTCTTTGTTTTAACCCCATTAACCATTTTTATATTAACTATGATATCATTGTTTCTTTAAATTAGGGATCATGAAAGTTACCATAAAAGGAAAAGTATCCAAAAATTGAAACAAATATATTCTAAACCTTATACCATTAATTTTTCTAAATATAGTATTCTTATGAATTTTAAATCATTTATTATGATATTGTTTGTTTTAAAATGTCAACAATGATATTTTTGGAACTATTTATTTACTTTTACAATAAATTTATCTTGATAAATATGAAATTTAATGATAGGATTTTAAAACACACCTAATATTCTATATATATCTATAAAATTCAAAGTACACTATAAATAAACAAAAAATTACTTTTATAGTTTTTAAAATAATTTACTTGATTTTTCTACTCCTTGTAAAAGCATTAGGCTGTAATTGTATAAGTATATCAGATAAATATTTAATAAAAACAAATTAAAATCATAATTTTTTTAATTATTCTCAATATAATCAGAAATATTCATTCATTTATTTTTTTATCCCCATCATAACACACAATAAAAATGTAAAAGAATGATAGTGACATTTTTGTGTTTTTCTTTACTCAAAATAATATAATAAAATTTTTTAAAGAAAAATAGCCAAAAAATTATAGTAAATTATAATATTAATTTAGTATGTTCAAAAAAACACTCTTAAAATAGATTAAAGTCAACTATTATGGTTATTTTAGTCTTTATAATATTATTTATAAGCTTAGTTACCCGATTTACCCATACTATGGTGACAAATATCTTCCTCGTTTAATATTCATAATGACAAAAAATAAATGGTACATATTTACCAAATTTAAACCTATTGATTAGAAATATGGAATAAAATTTTCATGTTTATATTTATATATTTTTAATAAAATAATTTTAAATAAAAATGCAGAATGCAAAGAAAAAATGTTTTTTTAGAAAAATGCATATTAAGCCCAAAAATGAACTTATACCAAATATATTCATAATGATGATTATTGTGTAATTAATTGTATTATTAATAAATTAATTATAATTATGCTAGTTCAAGATCAAATTTTCTTTTTAAATTACTTCATTTAATGAAATGATATGATAGTTTTATAAAAATTGTTATTTTTCACTATTCACTAAAAAATCAATCTTTTTAAAAAAATTCAAAAAAATTCACCTAATAAAATGTTTATATGATGAAATAAAAAATCATATAATTATTAACATAATAAAATTCTAATATGTATATATATATTATATTTTTAAATAAATTATATAGTGCATGAAAACCCATTTTGGTTTGAAATGATGATTTTTTCAATTTTAATTGAAAACTTATGTCATATTATTTTGGGAAATATTACAATAAAAAATATAAATCATGAAATTTTATATGTATTGAAGTTTAATTAATATTAAAAATACCTAGATTTTTATTATCAAATTCTTCAATATCACCCACATTAATTTCATCTAATTTTTTTGATTATTATAAATGAAAATTTTCATCCATAAAGAAAATATTAATTATAATACCCTTTATTTACACCGTATTTAATGATTTTTTATATGTTGAGTCATATTATTCATTATATCAAGGCCTCATTTGACACATGTATCAACGATTCCAATAATTCCATATTGAATTAAAGTAACTGAATGCCCCCTTCATGTATTCATTTTCCACTTTTTAGATTTGAGGAAAGGAATCCCATAATTATATAATAATAATTTTATCATAGATCACCATTCATTGAATGAAAATTCATTTCCATAAATGATACATAATTATATTTCTCTTTTTCCCTTAAATAATTATCATTATCCTTCATCTGCTATGTAATGATAATTCTATAATGATAACCTAATATAAATTTAAATGGATAAATATCAACAAATAAAAAATAAATTGGATTAAAATTCTTTGTAAATCTTCAAAAAAATATATTTAAAATTATTATATCAATGTGGTTTTAAAAACATCAAGAAACTCTTATTCAACCACTTTCAACTAATCATTTATGAACACAAAATATTCATATAATTGAATCATATAATTATCAAACATGTTCAATTGAACTTGTCATTTTTATTCTCTTACATTACTATCACCTTCATAGATATTGAGAAACAATTCCCACATAGAATTTATGATAAAATATATTCAACCCCACTCTCTTCAACACATTATGATTCATTCCCAATAAAACCCCACTCTCTTTATGATAAAATATATTCATTGATAAAATATATTCATTGATAAAATATATCCCAAATGAATTAATTCCTTCAGCATCAATATTCAACACATTATGATTCATTCCCAATAAAACCCCACTCTCTTTGTGGACCATAATTTCAAGCATGTTATTTTTTACACATCTATACTTTAGGATAAAAATATATTTTCATATAAATCTTCTAGATCTGAATGTTATGATCACCATATATTGAACATTCCTTTTGATTCACTGTTATTATCTAAAATTCCAAGCAGAGAAAACTTCTTAAATTTCAGCATTCAAATTTGATACCCCATATTAATCTAGCATAAGGAATAACCTAAGGGGGGATTAGTGTATGATAATTTAAATAATCCCTTATCAAAGATATTATTATGTAGTTATTAAAAAATATTTTCAACATATATATTTTAATTAAATCAATAATTTTATTTGATACACAAAAGAAATTTCTTGGTTCATATGTACTATGATTCATCTAAGGTGCATACACTTTATGATGGGTCTATATACCAAAATGCACTATATTAAAACTACTTATATTAAAAAACTCAGAGTCAAATCACTTTCCCTCTAGGGTTATAAACATTGAAAATATATAAAAACAAACTACTCTCCTCACCCAATGATAAATCACTACCCCTATATGTGATTTTCTTGATATTCTAAAAACAAAGAACAAAATATTATAAAACTAAAGGTGTAAAAAATTAATATATCCTTATCAATTATATGAAATCAAAAAACAACCATGAATGATGTTCTAGAATCCATTTTATCCCCCTTTATTTCTAGTACTCTTAATTATTTATAATCACATCTTACAGAAGTCATTTTCTACTTCTCCTTTTTTTTTAAAAATATATCTCTATATTTCCTTGAGAAATTATCTCACATTATAATATTTAGAGTCTTTAAAATGATTTAGGTATATTTTGAAAATATTTCCACTAATGATACATAAATTCAAGTTTAAAAACCTTATTCTAGTAATTTTATAATCCTTATAAGATATAAAATTTGATATATAAAAAATCTACCATGTCGATACAATAATGGAGAAACAACAAACATTATAGAACAGTGTCTTTAATATTAGAAAGTAAAATCCATATACCAATTCAAACCCCAAGTTTTTTTGATGGATATTCATAAAATTCACCTAGTTATCACTTTACATTATAATAAAACATCCATAGTGTGATTCCCATATTCAATGAAAATGAAAAAAATTTCATGGCCTTTACATTATAGTGAAATTTGTTTCATCATATTATAATAATGATAACAGTTTTATACACCATGCTCATAATCAAGAAATATACAATGTATTACTCTTATAAATCAATAATATTACAACATTTCAACTTTATAGATTATTACACCAACCAAAATATAGAAAAAAAATGTAACATAAAATCACAGTGAGATCCTATATTCATTATTTTAAGGACTTAAGTTTAAACCATTACATATTCTTGATTTTTAGATAAGAAGTAAATTTATTTATATATCTAATATCATTAAGGTTTTGTGTTTAAAAAAATATATAACCATGATTAAATAACGAACCCATTGTAGATACATGGTTTTTTTACTTATAAGACTTTGAAATATTTCTATATATATTTCCATAGTTAGGCACTCAGATGTTGGGAAATTATAAGGCCCGATATTCCTGGTATTAATATTTTTAAAAATATCAAATATATTTTATATTTCATGCACACATATTTATAAATAAAATGGGATAACTCTTAAAATTTTGACCAGATCAAAAATAAGAAACCATGGTTTAGTATAGAATGTGATGTTTACCCAAGGAATGATGTAAAATGATTTATCATGGTATGTTCGTACCTGTCACTCGATGGTGGTGTGTTTAAATGAATGAATGAATTAATTATTTCATTAATCAGTTATTTTAGCTCAATATAAAACTATATATATGTATCTCCATAGAAAATCATTCAAGGTTTGGTATCAAAATTTCTGGAATCATTGGTGATATTTCATTCCTCCTCCCTTTGGAGAACCATGAAGAATAATAATAAAACTCTAGAGTCAATTAGATGAGGATGAAACGAACACAAAGACTCATCCCAAATTTTTGGAGAACACATTATTTATCAGATATTGATCCAAAATTGAGGTAGTTATCAACAATTATAGTTCCAAAAAAATTTTATTGAATGTTTGAGGATTTCCAATCCATTTTTTTATATGAATTAATTTTTGGGCCTTTTTCATGATCCTATGTAATGGTTTTCAATTCATTAAATCAATTTTCTGACCCTAGTATGGCTGTTTTTGATCATTGGAAAATAAATATTGGCCAATGATGTTTAAACCTTGAATTTTCATTCTTTTCTTCCTCATTTATTTGAGTTCTTCATTGGTTTGATCCATTTAGTCTCAGTTCGACAATTTTTGGGTGGTACCAAAACTGATCAAACCCTTATATTCATTGTAATTTTATGAGAGTAGATCATATTGATGAATCAGATGATGATCTGGGATGATTTTGAGTTATAGAATTTTTTTGATGTATGGATCATTTGAAATCAACCATGGAAGATATGGGACATGTGGCGGTGTACAAGAATGCACAGACTCAACCAGATATCAGTTTCCGACCACCAAAAATACTGGAACGGTTGATCCAGATGAGATCCAATGTTTATGGGAAAATATGAGGCAAGATCTATGTTGAAATGGGGTGAAATAGTCAGATCTACCACATGGATAGTAAATTTTCATCTCTTCTATAGAACTAGAATACACTCCATGTTCAATAAAGAATACACGGCGTGTAGCCCCTCTCATGGTGGTGGTTAGGGTTTTGGGAAAATTAAGGAGGAAAAAGTGTGTAAAACCCCCTCACACATCATGTATCCTTTTCCCATTTACCAACCCTTATTAAAAGTCACACAGATATGAACCTATGTGGATGTACATGTAGTCAAGTACATGCCTCTGTACCCCGATACACAGACATGGCATGCAGTGCACAGCTCTGGTCCTAGTTATCCAAGACACACCATGTAGTCCACCTACATTCCATGTGCTGATACATGAATATGAATCCTTGTACCTGTTAGGGACACAACTAGGCTATGAAGTGGGGCCACATTCCATGTGGGTCCCCTAAGACGCCGTTTATCCCCTTCATTCCTTTTAAAATTATTCCATGATTTGTATCTACTTCATTTGAACTCAAATTTTGGCCCATGAGTAGCATATCCTGATTGTTTTTCTTTGTAAAAAATGATGGTTACCTCATTTGTGTATTTTGGGATATGCTTTGAGATGTTCTGGGGATGACACAATCTAAGGTGACCACAATGATGACAATTATTAGGTAGTATTAAAAGTTTTTTTCCCAAGTGGATTCTCCAGCTGGGTGAGGAATGGGTCCTTGATGGCTTCAAGAGTGGAACCCCCTATCAAGGATATGAATTGGTCCTCTAAAGACACCCAAGTGGAACCCTTGAGATGGCCTGTACGTGGGTCCTAGATTCCTATCAAAGTTGAACCCTCCTACTGGGCTGAGATTGGTTCCCCAAATACTAGATTGGAAACCTCCTATTGTTCTAGGGAATGGGTCATCTATCTATAAATTGCGTCCCTTTGAATAAGTGAAATAGAGAAAAGACATGCATTGATGTAGCTTTGGACTCACAAGAAAATGGGACACTTTATCCACTAAGACATGTTTTTGTGACACTACCTAAAACCTTGTGGGTGAGTCAGTTCCACCCCAAGCAGATAGTATCAATTTATGTTGAATGAGTTCCCTAGAATTGTGTGTTTAGGGAAGATATATGGGATATTAGGAATTATTTATGGACATTTGGAACTATTGGTTACTCTTATTATTGATCTAACTTGTAATATGGAGATCCCCTTACTCTCTCATTTGGGCTTCTTTGATTGAGTATATATATATATATATATATATATTATTTTTATGTATCCACTCCTAGGGATTTGGTTATTATCCTCATAGGAGAGGCGATGATGCATGTGGTATGATGCATGATTTCTGTGTTTAACTTCTCAGGGATGGTGATTCTACTCTCCTTATATAGGTGGAGAGTACTTAACGGGTAGTTCATCTACTCATTATGTTTATCCCCTTATGCCTAGATGATCTTAATTTCACACTTTAATCGGTTGAGTTTTACTCTTTCACTGTACCTTGTGTATCTAATATCTTCATCTTCTATTATATATCTTACTGTTCCCTTAAGCCTTCTAGATATCCTAATGGGTATGTTTATACTCACCCTTTCATGGTATTTTCCCACACTTTTCATGTCTTATGTAGAAGACATATAGGTTTACCGTGACTACAGAGAAGCTTAGGGATACTGGTTGTTTGGACCGTGTAAAGTGGTCATAACATGTGATTTAGGAGTTGGAATATCTTATATATTTACTATTTCTAGTTTTCTATTAGGTTTGATACATTTATGGTTGGGAGAGTATTTCCCCCCTTTACTTTTCAGTATACACAACTATACTTTCGTATTTTCTAGAGGTTCATGCATGCTTAGTTTACTTTATAGTAGCTTTACCTCATTTCTTATTTCCCTATACACTTTTCCTTGATTTGGTTCTATGTGTTCATATATGCACTTAGGAAAAGGCCTCTCTGAGTTAGGTATGCCTTCAATGATTATCTCCACCCTTGGCCTATGGAGATAGGCTTTGGGTAGTTGCGGGTCGAGCCCAGACATGGGTCAGGTTACGACAGATTGGTATCATAGATAGTTAATTCCTTGGAAAGTTGTTCAAATGTACCCCTTTTAAAAATATTGGTTGGGTTTATACATATAGTGTCAAAGTGTGTCGAGTGTGGATCATAGGATAAGGAATCCTGTGATGGTGTGGCGACAGACGTATCCTTTCAGCAAGACCTTGACTACCTATTTATCGACTCCGGACACCAAGAAATTTGTTTTAGGGATTAACAGTATACACATCATATATGATTGAGTCATTGAATATCCTTATTCATTCATCTCCCCATTATTGTGTGTATATATATATATATTCTCATCTAACTACAGTACTCCTTGAAAACTTTATGGATACCTCCCCAATGACAACCAGCTAGGATACCAGCTCTAGTTCACAATGATAATCCTATGAGCAATGAAACATCAGTTCAGGGTCCATCCCATAACCACCATACTCCAGATGGGTAGGTAGAATCATCTACACCTGTCAAGCAGAAGATCATCCTAGAAGATTAGGCTAAGGATGTGCACATTCTTAGTGCACTCTCTGAGTTCCAATGTTAGAGACCACTAAGGTTCCGTGGTGATCCAAATCCACCTAAAGTATAGTATTGGATATATTCAGTGGTCTATATATTTAGGGTTTTTCATAACTCGATAGATAATGTGGTGGAAATGGAATCCATCCTTTTCCACAGAGCAACTAGGTATTGTTGGAGCCAAGTTACACAGATTCATGATGATTCGACACTCTTGTGGGATGATTTACAATAACTGTTTTTTGTGAGGATTAATACACCTACTACTTACTCTAAATTTGTATCTAGGAGACTTTAGAGATGAAAGAAGGAGGGATGATGGTGTCTGAGTAAGTGGAAAGGTTCACAGAACTTACATGTTACTCCCTTGACATGATCTGGTACAACTACATCTGAGCACAAAAGATTGATAAGGGAATCCACCAAGATATCTGAGCCATCATTGTACCCATTTGAACCCCTACCTATGTCAGGTTTCTAGAGTGGAAACTGGTGGTATATATCTTCCTATCGGAGGGACACTATTCATATAGAGTTGATAGTGGGTTCCAAAGAGTAGAGTCTTCTACAATAGCTGAAAGATGTTGGGATCCAGGATCTCGACACAAGAGATCCTTCCATGATCAGAATCAGGTGTGTAGTTAGGGGCAGTGTAGAGTTCTAGGGAATCTTAGAGAGGGTAGGTGCTATACTTGTGATGGGTGAGGTCATATGGCACGATACTTCCCAACTAGTTGTGCAAATCATCCTTGGAAGACAAATGATGGATGCCAAGGAAGAGGAAGCTCCATGATCTGGGATCTCCCAAGCATGGACCATGTGGTTCCTATAAAGGTGGATCTAGAGGATGAGTAGGAGGAGATATGGGTGGTGGAAATTCCTATGAGATCCTTCCACCACCACCACTTGGCATCTTATGTCAAGCTTTGGGAGATAGCATCCAAGACCGAAGATAACTCAAATATTTGGATGTTTATGATTTTATAGTGCGTGAGATGATAATAGGCACAATGTGTGTTTATTATAATCTTTCTTCTGTATTATTAGAAATAGAGTCCATTCATTCCTCTATATCTATACTCATGGTGTAAGAGATGGAGCTCCCAGTTGAGGCTCTAGCACAACAAATTCATCTTGAGGTTTCTATAGGGAATGATTCTTATGTATATTTTATCTATCAGCAGTGAGAGCTATCACTTGGAGAAGATAGGTTTATGTGGGACACTTTTATCATTATGATAGAACCCTATGATGTTATATTGGGTATGGATTAAAATTCCATTGTCCCAGCCCATATTGATTTTTATCACAGAAAATTATGATACCTACACATTAATGGGATGAGATTCCCATTTTTTAGAGAGAGGTATCTCATGGGAGGATAGGTGGATATTGTGATCAGGAGGTTCCGTCCTACAACCCATATGGTGGTGAGTATAGACCATAGTGCAACATGATCTTTATAAATCTGGATTCCTTCAGTTGTGGAGGATTATATATACATCTTCCCTAACAAATTTCCACAATTATCACTAGAAAAAGAGATATAATTTTGAATTGATTTGCATCTAGATACCACTATGAAACCTTAAGTGACTTATCAGATGGCACCGAATGTGGTCTTGGAGTGATATTTGTAGTTTTAGGATCTTTGTGAGAAAGGTTTCATCATACCCAGTGTGTCACCATGGGTAGTTCCAATCCGGTTAATGAAAATGGTGGACTGAAGCTTACAACATTGCATAGATTATCATGTCCTAAAATAGTCCATGATAAAGAAAAAGTTCCCCATTCCATGGATTGAAGACCTATTTGATTAGTTGAAAGGTGCGAGATGGTTCTCCAAGATCGATCTCAGGTATGGATACAACCTGTTGAATGTTCGTGAGGATGATATTACAAAGTTGGCATTTTGATGTCACCAAAGACACTATGAGTTCCTAGTGACACCATTTGGCATAAAGAATTCCTCTACCGTGTTTATATCTTTGATGAGCCAGGTCTTTCATCCATAACTAGACCATTTCATTGTTGTATTTATCGATGAAATACTCATTACTCTATATCGGAGGAGCACGTAAAGTAGTTAAGGATGATTATTAACATTCTTTAAGAGAACGTGTTTTAACTAATTCTCTTGATGTTCCCTTTTTAGATTCACGAGGTTCACATTAAGGGGAATTTCATTTCCTAATAAGTTTTAGCTTTGGATATGGTGATTATTGAAGAATTACATGCTTGGGATCCACCCAAGAATGTGTCAGTGGTGCACAACTTCCTCATCATGGTTGGGTTCTACAAGAGGTTTGTGGAAAACTTCCCCAGAATCACAACCCCCTTGAAAACCATGACATAGAATGGGTATATTTTTACTTGGTATGAGAATTACCATAAGTCCATTGAGGGGTTGAGATAGAGGATGATGAGTGATCCAGTATTGAGACTACCATAGGAATTCATTGAGTTCATAGTGTATTGTGATACCTCAGTAGATGGGATCAATTGTGTGCTGATTTAGTAGCATGATGTTATCATATAATGGTTGAGGAAGTTGAGACACCATGAGTAGAACTATGCAACTCATTTCCTAGATCTAGAATCGATAGTCTTCTCCCTGAGGATGTGGAGGCACTACCTTCTGGGAGATCATGTTTTGGTTTACTCATACCACGAGAGTCCCACATGCCTCTTCACACAGAGAGACTTGAATATGAGATAGTGATGTTGGTTGGAGTTCATACAGGACTACGACTTCAAGATAGTCTATACTTTTGGGAAGGGTGACATTGTAGAAGATTCTCTTTGAAGTAGTCCCAAGATTGTCTAGTACTGGATTCTTTGGAGCAGTTAGCTTTTTTATAGTTGACCTTGGTGGGGTAGGAGGGTATGAATTTTCTATAGTTGACAGGATTGAATCCTTCACTCATCAAGAATTTGAGAGAGTCCCTTATAGGGGACATCAAAAGCAAGGTCTTACCTGATCAAATATCCACAGGTGAATCACCTGATGTATTATCTTCACTATTGGAAATATGATCTATACCAACAGTTTTGGGAAAACTCTTGGTATAGTTCACTAATTTGGACCTATACAAATGGTTTGGAAAAAACCATTGGTATAGGTCACCTATATGGACCTATACAAATGGTTTTCCTAAAATTATTGGTATAGGTCACTAATTTGGATCTATACCAACGGTTTTGGGCAAACTGTTGGTATAGTTCACTAATTTGGACCTATACCAACGGTTTGGCCAAAACCATTGGTATAGTTCCATTAGAGAGACCCTATACCAACGGTTTTGGCCAAAATGTTGGTATAGGTCCCCCCTATACCAACGGTTTGTCCAAAACCGTTGGTATAGGTCCCAAAATCAAAGAACCTATACCAACGGTTCTCAAAACCATTGGTATAGGTCTATACCAACGGTTTTGAGAACCATTGGTATAGGTAAATGTATTTTTAATGGAATCTTCTTATAGAGGACATTAAATAAATAAAAATTTAAAATACTTATGATAATAAATATATATATTTATGAAATTATGTTCACAAAAGTAAGTTAGGTTAGTGTTTAGCTCGTTCAATCACAAATGGGAGGTGTTGGGATCAAAACCAACTGAATGATTGTTTTTTGAATTATATATACCAATGGTTTTATGGAATTGTTGGTATATATTTTCATATTACGTATACCAATGGTTTTTAAAACCATTGGTATAGGTCTATACTAATGGTTTTCCCAAAACCGTTGGTATAGACCTATATCCACGGCTTGGCATCGGTTCTCCAAACCATTGGTATAGACTATACAAACGGTTTGGAGGCCTATTTCAATAGTTCCAAACAATTGGTATAGGTTATTTTTATAGTAGTGCTTATTCCATGGGAGAACAATGGTTATAGTCATGTTACAGGAGGAGGTGATGCACGAGTTCCATGATTCTACCATAGATGTATGTCTTGGTGTGGGGAACTAGTAAAAAGACATTCAATGAAAGTTTGGTTTTTTTAGAATGAGACGAAGTGCAGTTTAGTTCATATCTCATTGCCTCACCTCTCAGTAGGTGAATGCTGAGAAACATGTTCCAGAAGGTTTGTTGCATCCCCTCAAGGTCCTGGAGTAGAAATGGGACAAAACATCCATGGAATTATTCATAGGAATTATGTGAACAATAAAGATACACAACAATACATGGGTGATAGTTTCATGAATCATGAAGTGGAAATACTTCCTTTCCATTAGGGAGCATGGTTTGGTGGAGAGTGTGAGGCAATTGCATGTATGGGATATCGTTAGCCTTCACAGGATGCCCTTGACAATTGTATCAGATCATGTAACATGTTTTAGATCATAATTATGGATAGGAATATAAGAGTTATTGGGGAACAATACGTGGATGAGTAAATCCTTTCACCCCTATATTTATAGGCAGAACAAGCTCACTATATAGGTGTTGGAGGATATGCCGAGGGCTTGGGTGTTAAATTCAGCTATAGCGGGAGAATCATCTTCCATCGGTGGAGTTTACGTAAAACAATAGCTACCAATATACCATCAATATGGAACATCTTGAGGCCCTATACAACGAACCTGATAGGTCACCCTTATACTAGAAAAAAATTGATGAGTATTCTCTTGTGGGTCCAAAAATGGTACAGGTAACAATAGAGAAAGTACATGTCATCCATGAACAGATGAGGATGGACCATAGCACATACAAATCTTATGCAGATCATCATCACGGACCCTTGGATTTTGAGTAGGGATAACATGTTTTCATGCGAGTCTCCCCATGATGAGGAATGTGGCTATTCAGCCATGGAGGTAAGCTATCCCTAAGGTTCATTGGGACATTCAGGATCGTGTAGAGGGTTTTTGAGGTTTCATATCGCCTCTCCCTACCCCCACAATTAGAGCAGGTGCATGACATATTTCACATGTCACAGCTGAGGAAATACGTGCCTGACCCTACGCACGTCATTTACTTGGGTGAGCTGAACATCAAGGATGGATCCAACATTGCGAATCACCCAGTGCTGATTGAGGATAGACATTAGAAGACACTATGTTGATGTACCATCCCTTTGGTTCACATGTTATGGAAGCACATACACGTGAAGAAGAGTTCTTGTGAGTGGGATATCCATGTGCGGGCTCTGTATCATGAGTTGTTATCCTAAATTTTCCCCTTTAAACGAGGAAAATATTGAAGGAGGGAATGGTGTAGAGACCTAGTTTTTTCCTTGTAATACATTGAAATATTAATACATATATTTATAGAGATAGGTGATGATACATAATATGATTTTGAGGATCAGTGTTACAAGAATTAATTTAAAAAAATTATTAAAAATATTTTATATTGAGTGTGTAAAGCTTATTAAAGAAAACAACATAACTCTTAAACTGTTGATTATATTAGAAATATGTGATGATTGTTGAGTTTGGAACATGGGTTTTATGTATGCGTGACATAAAATGAGTCAACACGGGAAGTTCTGACCCCTCGCTCGATGAAGGTAAATTTATATGAATGAATGAATGAATTATTTGATTAATTAGTTTATTTTTTACACAATAGATATGTTTATAAATTTATCACCCTTTTAAACCATTCTAGGGATAACCTCATAATTTCTGGTATCACCAGTGAGATCTACTTCCTCCTCCCATTGGAATATCATGAAGAATGGTGACGAAACTCTAGAGTCAAGAGAATCAGGATGAAACAAACAAAAATACTCTCCATAAATTATTATCATACATGTTCTACTTCCACGGTATAACCACAATTGAGTTAGGGATCTACAATCATGGATACCATCCCTTTTTATTAATATTATTAGCATGATGAATCAAATTTCTCTGATTTAAATTAATTTGGTGGCCTTTTCATGAGATGAAGTGCCAATTTTCTATTCGTTAAATCAATATTCTATCCCTGGTGTATATGTTCTTGATCATTTTCCAAGAACGATTATCCAAAAATGTTTAAACCTTGGATTTTGTTTTCTTTATCCCTATTTTCTTCATGTTCATCACCAGTTGGATACTCGCAGTCCTAGTTTGACAATTTCTGGGTGGTACTGAGCCTAATCAGACCCCTATATTTGTAATAATTTCACGAGTAGAGATCAGATTGAGGAAGAAGCTGTAGATATATGAATATTGTGATTTCTAGATGTTTGTTTTGATTAATGGATACTAAAAAATAAACCATGGAGGTTCTGTGAAGTGTAGTGGTGTACATGAATGCACAAACTCAATTTTATATAGGTTTCTAGCCACCAGAAGGTTGGAAACGGTAGATCTGGACCAGATCTGATGTTCATGGGTAGAAAAAAGGTGAGTTATATGATAAAATTGGGTGAAATGTCTAGATATACCACATGAATCACAGATCTAGTTTTTTTTCAAAAACCCAACAACATGCCATGTTCAAGGAAGAACACACTGAGTGTAGCCCATCCCATGGAGGCATTTAAGTTTTTTTTGAAAAATTAAGGAGGATATAACAAGTAGAACCCCTTCACAGACCACGTATAAGTTTTAAAATTGGATAAACTATGCGAAGAGTCACATGGATGAGAACCCATGTAGAGGTATAAGGGGTCAGGTACATGCATGTGTGCCCTGATACACAGACATAAAATGTAGAACATGTTTGTGGTCTTGGTTAGCTAGGAAACATAGTGTAGTCAACCTATATAACATGTAATGCTACACAGATAGGAAACTGTGTTCTTATTAGGGACATGAATTGGCTATGAAGTGGAGCCACATTTAGTGTGGGTCCCCTCACATATTGTGTACCCCTAGGTTACTTTGAGGAAACTTACAAGCTTCATATCTCATTTGTTTGAACTTATATTTTTTCCCATGAGTAGCCTATCCTAAGTGTTTTTCCACATAGAATGTGATGGTTCCCTTGGTTTTGGATTTTGAGATATGATGTGAAATGTTTGTTTATGACACTTTAACTAGGGCACAAAAATCCATCTAGTATGAGGTTAATGGCACTATTTGTTACCCTGAATTCCCACTTTCCAAAGGCAGGAAGCATCCATTCCTTGTTCATGGAAATTTTCTCCTTGATCGAAACAGGGATGTCAGTTCTTCCTTCTACAGATTACTCCTTGGAACTTTTCACCTAATCCAGGTATCCCTTATAGATTAAGATGTTGGTTGTGAGACTCTTCCTAGTGCGTTATCTTTATGGACAATAGTTAATTACACTGCTTCTGTCTGGACATTCCAAGGGGCCCGATCAGGGCAGCAACCTTCGGTTGGGGGAGTAGTCACGTTGGTCATCACTGGCATGTCTGGACACTTGAACACTAGCACATCTGTGTTTCTTCCCCTTATTATAGTGATTCTTGAGGGAACATAATCCCAAGGAATCCCACATCAAATGTGGGGAATCATATGCCATAGGCATGTATCTGAGGTTTTCCTCAGCTTCCTATGTTTAACATAGGGTATGATGCAGGTTTAATATCTAGTGAAGACAGATCAGACTGCTCAGAACACTGACTAGAGTGGATCAGGTGAGTGCAACCTCTAGAGGGAACACTGATGTTGGGGCTAATGTGTGGTTAGCTACCTGATTGTTCTTAAGGGAAATGGGGAATGAGGTGGCATGATCCCACCGGGATGTGGCAGCCCGGGTAAGAATCAAAATGGATGATGGATGGTTAGGTGAAGTGGGTGGAGAATGAGATGAAGTCGAATCAAGGATGATGATTATGTTGGGCTTGAGTCTCTAAGAGACCTCCTATGTATCTCTGAGGAAGGGAATCAAAGTCTTCATAGTTCATCTGATGATGGATTACCGTTGATTGGGGATTTCAACAGCTTACTGATTGATTGGGTCATAATGACTTGCCATTGGATGAGGTCACAATAGCTTACCACTGGATGGTGTCACAACCGCTTACCACTATATGGGGTCACAACGGCTTACCGCAGGATGGGATCACAATGGCTTACCACTGGATGGGATCACAATGGCTTGCCGTTAGATGGTGGATGCAGTTTAACGTCGTGCATGATGAAAAGGGGGTATACATTTTAATGTCATGCGGGACAAAGGTGGTCCGATGTGAAGGGGGTCAGAACCAATGGTTGGTGGGATTGAACCTCAGGGAGGCTTCCTATGTACCTTTCCTTAGAAAGTATCAAATTACATGTAGTTCAAAAGGTGGGTGAACCAACATGAAGATGGTCGGGACTAATGGGTAGTGGGCTTGAACCTCAGGGAGGCTTCCTATGTACCTTGCCTTGGAAAGGATCAAATTCCACGTAGTTTAGGTCGTGTGTGAATTAACGTGAAGATGGTCAAGACCAATGGGTGGTGGGCTTAAACCTCAGGGAGGCTTCCTACATACCTTTCCTTGGAAAAGATCAAAGTCCACATAGTTCAGGTGTTATGAATCAATATGAAGGGGGTTAGAACCAATGATTGGTGGGCTTGAACCTCAGAGCGGCTTCTTATGTACCTTGCCTTGGCAAGGATCAAAGACTACGTAGTTCGGGCAGTGGGTGAACTGACATGATGATGGTTGGAACCAATGGGTGGTGGGCTTGATCCTCAGGGAGTCTTTCTACATACCTTTCCTTGGAAAGGATTAAAGTCCATTTAGTTCAGGTGGTGGGTGAACCAATGTGAAAATGGTCGGGACCAATGGGTGGTGGGATTGAACCTCAGGGAGGGTTCCTACGTACCTTTCCTTGTAAGGGATCAAAGTCCACGTAGTTTAGGTGGTGGGAACTGATATAAAAAGGGTTAGAACCAATGGTTGGTGGGATTGAACCTTAGGGAGGCTTCCTATGTACCTTTCCTTGGAAAGGATCAAAGACCACATAGTTCAGGATGGGGTTTTTGGGGCTTACACTCTAGGCTTCCCAGATATGATGTCATGGTCGATGCTTTATCTAAGCCCAAGTGAGTCATGATCAGTGTGAGAAACAAGAGTCAGTAAAGGCCTAATGACCACGCCATAGAAGGTGCATATGTGGGAAGTGTAATGGGGCTTACACGTAGTTTGTGTCCCAAAGAGGAAACATGGGATTACACATGGTTATCAGACCAAATAGATGGATATTGGGACTTTCTATAGGGTGGAGGCCCGAGTGGTGACAAAGCCCAGCGGGAGAGGGATTTGGCACCTAGGAAGAGAGGAGCAAGGTTGCTGCCTCATGCAAGAAAAGATAAGGGCTTACACCAGGGTGGTTTCCATTTCTCCATGGATAGACACCACTCTGATAAAGAGGATCTCATTCCATGTGAGGAATGATCTCACTCTCGTGGAGACTAGTGGGCATGCAGAATGTCCAAGGTGCTGGAACCCTGAGTCCGATGCATGGGGCGTGGTCATAGTATAATGTCATGTGCTGAGGATGATGGCACTTGGTAGTTTAATGTCTTGTAGCTCAGACGAGGTAGGTTTTCTCTACACCACTAGGAATTATATAACCGATACCCGCCTGTCCTTGAGGGAAGGAAGGAATCGACAATGCTGTGGTGATAGTGTGTTATGGAGTGATCCATTGGGGGGTCCACGTTAGCATGACTATGCGAAGAAGCAATAGCTATTATCATGCCTATTCAAAGAAGCATGAGGTGAAGCAATGCAATGGAAATAATCACCCAAGGGAATTTAAAATTGCTCCATGAAAACCTGAGGGGGCACACAATAAGTGAGCGCGTGACGTAGGTGTGTTGCACATAAGAGAGGCTCAGACAGGGTTCCTCAAGGTGAGGGAAGCACATTGAGTGCACGTAAGAGAATGGGTCGGGGGAACAATAGAAGGTCTACGTTCAAGATACAAGGATTTATTGCAAGAGGGAGAGGTGGTGTGAAATATGTATGGTTTGCATGCAAGACGGAAGGTTTGTACAGAAGGGGGAGCAGTGGCATGCAAGATGGACTGGTCACACGCAAGAGGGACCGGTTGCGCCCAAGACGGACGGGGCACACACAAGAGGGATTGGTGGTGTGCAAGATGGAAGGGTCACCGGCAAGAGGGACTGGTGGCATGGAAGACGGAAGGTTCGCGGGCAATAGGGACTGGTGGCATGCAAGATGGAAGGGTCGTGCGCAAGAGGGACTGGGTGCGTGCAACACGGACTGGTTGTACGCAAGGGAACCTGACACAGAGGGAACATGCGTGCAAAAGGGGATCCCTTTCATGAAAATGACTTGAAAAAAATGAAGATCATGCCCAAGAGGGACCACTCGAAGGAGTCCCCTTAAGGGACTTGTTGTGAAAAATCCAATACCTTAAGGTCATGTGGGTTTTTTCACAGTCGCCGAAGATGGGGTTTTCGTGCAGTAGAGTTTCGCTTCGTCTGTTGTTACCATCCTCGAAGGGCAGGGATACAATTCATTTTATAGCCGTAGTCCTTGGAGTGGCGTGCAAGAGACCGGTGCAAAAAACTGCCATCTAACGTTGGCTTGAGTTCGCAAAGGGGGTCTGGGTGTGAAAATGCCCATTTGACATCACCTTGTTTGCAAAAATGGGTGCGGGCACGGTAAGCCGCGGTGGACATCGCCTTGTGCGTAGAAACGGGGTCGGGCACGCAAAATCTCTTTTGACATCACCTTGTGCTCAAAAATGGGGACGGGTGCACAAAATCCCATTTGACGTCGCCTTGTGCGTGGAAATGGGGTCAGGCGCCCAAACTCCCGTTTGACATCACCTTGTGCGCAGAAACGGGGTCGGGCACACACACTTTCGTTTGACGTTGCCTTGTGCGCAGAAACAGGTCCGGGAACACAAACTCCCGTTTGAAATCTCCTTGTGCATGTAAATGGGGCTAGGCATAGAAATTCATTGTGGACGGCGCCCTCGGTGTGGAAAGGGGGATGGCGTGCAAGATTTTGTGCACCAAAAGGCCTCTTGCACGTGTCCCCCAAATCTTTCATGCGCTTGCCTCTAAGGACCCAAAATAATCTCCTTCTATCCCATATTCATTTGTTTCTCTTTTATCCACACGATGCGTCCCTTCTATGAATTTCAATGTCAATAAATGCCCCCCCTCAGAATCGGAGCTGAAAGATAACTCGAAGGTCAGATTCTGGTGGTCTACTGAAAAAAGGGGAAACCTCTTTGGGGTTGAGAAAAAACACATTTTACGTGCGCAAACTGGTTACACACACGTGAAAGGTACATCAGTTCTTTATAAATGGACCAAAACCCCACTAGGCCCTACTTTGACTTTTTCCATGAGACATGCATTTTTCTCTCATGTGAGAAAATGGTCCAAGTACACGCGTAAGTTTCCGCGAACGACTCTGGGTTTCGCACGCCTATCCGAATTTTTTCCACGCCCATCAACCGTTTTTTGTGCCACCACTTTTACACACTAAATATTCCTTATTTAGCACTGCCACTACTTTTGTATGCCGAATATTCATTCTTTCATGCCGATCCCTTCTGTTAAAAAAAACGACTACTCAATAGACCAACACCAAGAGGGAAGTTTCCGCTGCTACAAGAAGAACCCAAATGATTAAGAACCCTCAGATTCTTCACACGAGGAGGGTTGGGTCTGATAACCAAATGATTTTCAGTATGCTTACACAGGCTCAAAAGGATTTCATCCTAAGAGGTAGCTTTCCTCTATGGAACTTTGATCTTCTGGAAGAGGTGTTGATGCCTGGTTTTGAGAGGGACACACCGCGGTCGGGGGTGATGCATAAGGAAAGTCTTCCACAATTTCATATTACCAACAACAACCATCCTGATAGGGAAGAACATAATGCAACTATCTTTGTCCTGAATCCGAATACTAGGATGGTTGTGGGAAGCGATCCAGTCCCTAAGGAATCTTCTACTATTTATGCAAGTACTTTCAGAAGAAGCATTAATGATGAGACGAAGGATTAGAAGGAGTGGGATTTTAGATCTGTGGGCAACTTTAACAATGAATGGGCATGGTCATTCTGGGTATGTTAGACATGCGAGGAATTAGGGATAGATCTGTGGTCTATTAGGCTTTTTGAGGCCGTTTGGACATCCCAATTCCACATCTACCAACAACCGAACTTGGTAGCAAAGCTGTTCAATCATTGGTCGCCTGATACCAACAATTTCAACCTCCACCATGGGGAGGTGGGCCTCAGTCTTTGGGATGTCCACTATATCATGGGAATACCATTGGAGGGATATCAATACGATGAGTTCCTCATGACAGAGAATGTCTGGGGGGATATCACACGCACCCCAATCCTGTCATGGCACCTGCTGGAGATGGACAAAGAGGAGCTCAAAATAAAATACATCCTAAAGGAAATATCCTATTTAGGGTGGTTTAGTCTCTTCTTGAGCCAGGACATGGCCGTGAAGATGCCAGGACGAGGGAACCAATGCTCGAACACATCTCAGAGGGGAAAAGTGGTATCATATTGAATGATTTTGGAGACAGGAGAGTACCAATCATGGGGCTTTGGAATTAATGAAGGTCGAGACACAAATGTGCGGTTTGCCGGGTTCCTTACTACAGTTTTGAGTGGATGGTTGTTTCTTGTGAGGGAAATGAGGATGGGAGTCTACCCAGGGACATTAGTGATGGCTAGGATTATGGTGGAAAAGAACAAGGTTAACCTAGGGGTTCTAGGGTTAGCTAGGATGTACAGTATTCTAGGGTGCATCTCGAGGGGAAATATGCCTAGAAGGATATGCAAACCATTCCATATTCTCCATGGCAGGGTCATAGCCCACTGTGGTGGGTATGGCTTTCTGAATGCCATTTTCCCCCTGGTAATGGTATGCAACCATCCCTTTTGAACATAGCTAGAATCCACCCATTGACACTCAGGGATGAAGGAATCAAGCTCAATATCGATAACCACACCCACTTCAACTTCAACCCATTCTGAACCCCAGTCGTCCAAATGGTAGATGATGGGTGGGGCCCACTAGAGTAGAGGGAGTACCTTCAGAGCATTCGGGGTGGTGTGCTGGTGGTTATAATTGATGGAAAAATCTCTTACAAACCCTATGTGCCGACCAGGTTCACCAGGCAGTTCAGGTGCATGCAGCGGATTCCCAAGAAAGTATAGACAGAGGTTCAAAAATAGTGGCATCCCTGAATTCTCCACCAGCTATGTCTTATGTTCATAAGAGAAGGCTTGGGAAAAATCATCACTCTTCCCCCCACCAATGTCAGTACGGAACTATCAATAGAGTATGCCGAACATCGGAGGAGAACGTATCCTGAGGTGATTATTTGGAAGCACATTCGATAGATCAAGGAATCTAGTGAAGATCCCAAAGAGTAGGAAGGTAGATGAGGTGCCATGGGGGAAGTGAGGCAAAGAACGAGTTGGGAATCTAGAGTGGCGTAGGCTGGTACTTCATCGACAAGGGAAGTGCAGACCGAGAATGTGCCTCTACCCTCCAGGGAAGGGTGGTCTCATGTACGACCTAATGGTCCGACTTGGGAACTACCAGGAAAGAAAATTAGGTACCTCCTAATGCTATCTGCTGATGATATCTTCCCTTCTCTATAGTCTACTTAGAGAACACTGCAACATTACATGTCTGATGAAGAGTTGTGGCAGAGGTTGATATGCACCGGGCTCGATCTGGCAGACATAGGGCACATACAGATATCAGATAGGGTAAAATTTCATCATCTACATGCATACCTAACAGCCATGGATATGTAGGCATGCCCGCAGGGGTGATACGAGGAACCACATCTCATGGTAAAAGTAATAATTGGACAGGAGCATGACCTAGATAAGCTTCCATTCAAAGACGAATGTTTAGAGGAAGAGGAGGAAGAAAAAGAAGAAGAAGAAGGAGAATGACATGAAGAAGAGGACCAAGTTGAAGGTCTTGGTGGTGAGGGGCCTTCAGAATCACCCAATAACCAGTGGAGTTCCTAGAAGAGTGGAAAAATCATCAGCTCCAATGCAGAACTGGCAGAGCCGTTTTAGGTATGGTTTAAACCTTATACCAGCTTTTATCTTTTCATAGTCTCGATCCGTCAACCAAACCCTCTCTTATTTAGGAACATATGGGCGAGGGTCCCCAATAATCCTTCCCCACAGGGGGTGTAGGTATGCCTATAAAGTCTGTGGAGCAACCTTGGGGGCCAGTCCTCAGGACTGATCATAGTGGGGCACCGATTTCAGCTAGATTGGGTGACAATGAGCTAGAAGGAGAGACCCCCTCTATCCCCATTGTTCAAGAGGAGCTGATGATGGTGATCGAGTTGACAAGCACTGAAGGCTCCCCCATGGCGGTGACCACTGATATGACACAAGCATTGGACACCACCACACTTGGCTCCTATAAGTCCCTTCTCATTGATTTTCCTTTTTTCTGGAGAATCTAGATAATCACGATACTGATTCCTAATGCAGTGATCACAAGGTTGGAGGCACGACAAACCATTGAGTTCAGGACATTTGCAGGAGCGGGATGGGTAGAAACCATGTCGGCTTTTACAGAAGCAACCATTCTTGGCGGCCCTACCCTGGTACTCGACAAGACAGAGATTGAAATGAGAGATGGTAATGATACTAAGATGGAGCTCCAGCCCAATGAGAGTGAAGTCACTGATGAGGTGGAGGTTCCAAAAGAAGACCCTACTTTTGAACTCCTCATTGCTTTCGCCAAATACAGGCCCACAGACCATGAAGAAATTGATTATTCTGACTTAGATGTTGTAGAGGAGATTCGTATGACATGGTGTAATGCATGGAAGTGCATCAAACACTTTCTCATCCAACCACATGCTTAATGGATAATCTGGATGGGGTCACTCCACACCTGGCTATGATTTCTCTATGCTGGAGGGGTAGACGCTTTCCATTTTCATGTAATGATCTGTGATTACATGGAGGAGAAGATATAGAAAGATAGATGACGTTCAGACATTGCCTGGCGCTGGGAAGATTCAAAGAATACTCAGGAATTCCTGGAGGTGGAGAAGGAGGTCCAATGCCTTGCAGAGCAAATGAAGGAAAGGGAGGCATTCATTGCAAACCAATTTGAGATCATTGAGCAATTGAAGGTCTAGCTTGCAGATACTCAGAATAAAATAGCGCAGGTGAATCACCAAATGATTGGGCTACAGACTAAACAATCATAGGCACATACCAGGGCTAATGCATTGCACCCCAAATCTGCTATCAAAGAGAAGGATCTTAGGGAACGGGAAGCAATGTTGGAGGCCACAAGTTGGATGGTGCTAGTATTGGAGCATTCCATCCAAAATTTCGATCCTCAAGGGCCCTGTTTTGGCCGAACCCTTAAAATCATCCTTCTTTATTACTTCTATCTCCTAATTGTTTGCATGAACGGACTAATTTCTTGTTTATTTTAATGAATTTATACCACAATCCCAACATAAATAGCGATATACTCCTAATCACACGTGGGTCACACCCTATGTGAGAAACAAGGGATGCTTGTGTTATTACTTCATTTGAATGTGGGAGTGAAAACCATGATTTGGAGACCTGACTGGAGAATAAAGTCCTCAGAATAGCCTAACTATCACTTCTCCCAGATGCTCTAGTTTACGAGCGGGGTAACTCCAGGGGCGTTCGACTCAATACAAACATAAGGGAATAGAAAGTGTGAATCACGGTACCCAAAGTTCATAACATTGTAAGGGTGGCATGAAAATAAAGGATAACTGTTGACTATATTCAAAATATAGTATCCTTATTGTGTTAGTCTTAAATGAGGATAATAAATGAGGGCTGACCGCTGACCTTGTTTTCAAACATGAGGCTTGACTCGAACCATCATCCATTTGTCTTCCAGAATGTTGGCCTAGAACAATAGGTGAGCCATAGGCTGAGCATGCATACTGTTAGGGGGTTCCCTTAGACATGAAAGAGGATGAGGGTTCAAATGAAGGGAAATAAAAGCGTGGAGTTGGAGTGATGGGTTGTTCGAATGGATTACAACACTCTTGAAATCACACCACTGTGATGAAGGTACATTAAGTGGGCATATCCTTCTGATCATGGATCAAACATACTTATGAGCAAAACCTATTTGGCAAGGGATCTGGTGTATCCCATGATTAACATGAGGCATCCTGAACTTGCTCAGGGTAGAATCGCAGTTTAGTGTCATGAGCTGAGGACATATGGAATCCTGCAGTTTAACGTCATACGATAAGATGAAGGGTGAAAGGGGAGATCCCAAGATGGGAGTATGTGGTGTGGTAGCTATAAACCCAACATGAATGAGGACATAAGAAGTCTTCATAACACCATGTATCCCCGAAGGAAATTCTTTTGGTTAAGATACCAAAAGTGAAAGGTAGGCTGGGACCAAGGCAAGGTGCCTGGATGTTCCTACATACCCCATGAGGATGGGAGTCAATCCATATGTAGTTCTGAAGGTATAGTTTAATATCATGTGGGATGATGAAAGGAATGTGTGGCATGGCTGCACCAGTACATGTCCTACCATAACTACTAAGCCCATGTGAGTCGTGCTCGATGTGGGAAACAAGAAGTGGTGATGGGAATTTCCTGGCACATGAAGGCATATGTTAGGGGAGATGTGATGCTAGGTGAATGACATCCCAATGATGCTGACCCACCTATATAAAGCACCTAGAAGCGCGAAGGAGTAAAGCAAAGTATGATGGAATTCCACTTGAACATAAGAAAGTGGAAATACGAAAATCATGGTGCTCAAGATATGGACCACAACGATGGTGGCGTGATGATAGGAGATAATCATTGACCATGTTCGAAACACAATATCCATATCACGTTAGCCTGGAATTAAGAGAGATAAATGAGGGTCAACCACTGACCATGTTCGAAACATGAGACCTGTCACAAATGTCATCTGAGGTCCTCAGGGATGTTAGACCAAGATGGTAGGTAAGCCAGTGTGGCATGACACCAGGACGTAAAGGGGGTCCCCTCAGACATGGAAGAGGATGATGATCCAAATGACAGGCTCATGAAGCTTGGGCATGGAATGCGGGGAGTGTCCCTATAAAAATTTCAGTCTTCGGACACTTCCACAACACATCTGAGTATGGTAGTAAGATGTATCATAGAGAGGGAGTCGAGCCCCCCTCCAAGGAAAAAGGTCTTGAGGTTGCATTCTTCCAACTTAATGGTCATAGGATGGGACATTAAGAGGGATTGATTTAATGGACTACATTCAGGTCAGTGAAGTGGCCAAACATGACACACAGTTCTCATAGAAAGATCTTAGTTTAGAGTCATAGAAATCAAACCAAGTGGGGAAAGACGCGGGAGGCACATGGTGCGGCCTTTTCAAAACCCGATGTGAATGAGTACCCATAAGGTAATCGCCACACCTCATGTTCCCAAAATAGTTCTGGCTGGGGGGCCGAAAGAGAGGGGACAAGATTTTAGATTCCTGGGGCTGGACTCGGAGATAGGATGTCTGGGCATTCCTACATATCCCATGAGAATGAGAATCAAGCTGTACGTAGTTCTAGAAGATGTCATGCAGTTTAATGTCTTGTGGAAAGGATAGAGAGTGATCTTAGTTTATGGTCATATAGCTTGGACTAGATATGGGAGGTAATGTGGGAGATGCATGGTGAGGTAATAATGAAACCTGGTGTGAATGGGGACCCGGAGTCCAGATCACCATGTGTTCCTTGGGGATGTTTTCAGTTGAGGGACCGAAAAAAAAAGTTAGGCTGGGCTTGAGGCAAAGTGAATATGCATTACTATGTATCCCATGAGGATAGGAATCATGCCACATGTAGTTCTACAAGATAAATAGTAGGATACTAGTGTCAGAGATAAAGAGGTTGTGCGGGTCTGGCCCTTGCACCAAAAGAAGCAGTACTTTCCAGATCTTGTTTGTCCTTTAGGGTGAATGTGTTCTTTTTCTTAAGTGATGGTCCTAGGATAGAAAGTCCAGGAATCAAAATAGGAATCAAGTCATAGTCATGAATTTACAAATGGTATGGTGTGTGACCGATACCAAACATGATGCCCCCTTAAGTGGGGATATCATGGTGCAGTGCCATTTTGCATCGTGCGGCCAGGATGATAATGTCATAGTTTAGGGTCATATGATGTGACCAACCATGAATTTTAACGTCATGCAGTATAGAGGAAAAATGTTAAAGTCATTTGGGACTAGGCATCATAGTTTAAAGTCATATGGCATGGACATATACAGGAGAGATGAGGTTCCAGAGGGAATGTGCACAACATGATAAAGAATAGCCGACATGAATGAGGACGAGGTCCACATCATACCATGCACAATTCTGATGAGGAAACCTCAGGTTGAGGGGCCATGAAAGGTTAGAGGATAAAGGGCAGGAGAAACCAACTCCCAGTTGATATGTACCCTAAGACAAGATATTCGAGTATTACTATGTGTCCCATGAGGATGGGAATCAAGACACACATAGTTCTTAAAGGTGAATTTTAACATCGTGCGAGACAACATACAATTTAATGTCATGTGGGACAAGAAGTAGGGGGGATAACTCCTAAAAAGGGGTGTACGAGGTGCGACTAATGAAAACCCAATGTGAATGAGGACATAATGCCATACCATGCCATGCGGTCCCATACAAGTCAGATCCCAGAAGGCAGAAAAAAGAGAAAAATTAGTGGAACTCGAGATGGACCCAAAGATGAGATGTCTAGGCATTCCTACCTATCCCATGGGAATGGGAATCAAGTCGTACGTAGTTCTGAAAGAGATCTTAGTTTAAGGTCTTAGAGCACGGACCGTGGAGAAGCAGAATCCTTCCAAGTAAGTGAGGACCTCAACCAGATCCCTAAGCCCATGTGAGTCAATCTTGGTGTGGGAAACAAGGGCGGAAGATGTTTTTTAAAATTCATGGAACACACGCTAAAGGAAAGTCGGTGCGGAGCCCCGAATGATGACTTTACTGTGACTTTTGTCCTCCTAACGTGCCAATGCGCACTGGGGGATAATGCTAGGAGTGTCGAAATTACATTTTTATTTGATGGGGTGGAAAATAATGTGAATCATGTAACAAAAATTTAAGGCTTGAAGGGGCTAGCGTGATGATGGAGTACAACTATTGACCGTGTTCGAAACACAGCATCCGTATCGTGTGGCCTAAAATGGAGACAATAAATGAGAATCGACCTCTGACCATATTTTCAATGTGGGACATGTATCAATTTGTTATTTAAAACCCTTGAGGATGTTGGCCCATAATGGTAGGAGATCCCTTAGGCCTAGCATCCATGCCAATTGGGGGTCCCTTCGGGTGTGAAAGATAATGGAAGCCCAAATGAATAGTAACACTAAGCCTGAAAAGTGGGAGAAAGCATGTCCAAATAGAATCTAACACTCCAGGTTCTAGACCAGATTACTCATGGGCCAATTGGTGAATTACTGAAAAGGGTAGAGGGACCCGACTTAAGGGAAGTTGACTCAAAGAGATGAAATTACGGAAAGGGAGTGAAGGCCACTCAAGAGAGGGAGGTATGCGGAGTGGTTGTTATAAACTCAATGTGAATGGAAGAATAATCCTATACCACACTGTATACCCCTCTTCTGGAAGAACACATTCCAGGGGGACAAACTGATAGGAAGGTTTCTAAGAGATGGGGATGGACCTGAAGACTAAACGTTTGGGCTGTCCTACGTATCCCATGAGGATAGGAATCAATCCATACATATTTCTAATGGAATGGATGATGAAAATAAGGTTAAGATACCCCAATGAGGGGTGTGTACGGCATGGGAAGTAACTCGATGTGAATGAGGACATAATCCCACACCACACTGTACAATCCTAAGTGAGAATTTGGACCAGGGGATCGAAAAGGCCAAGGGGCCTAAGGTTGGGCCATGGACTAAATATCATGGACAACTTGTAGTTTAACGTCTTGTAGTGAGTATGGAGGTAGGGTAATGATATCTCATTCTAGGATGTGTACGGCATGATGAGTAACCCGATGTGAATGAGGACATAAGTCTATACCGCACCACACGATCCTAAATGAGAACTTGGGCCAGGGGCCCAAAGGGGTCAAAGGACCTAAGGTTGAGCATCCCGACCAACCGTAGCTATATAACCTCTCATGCGGGTACTACCCTCATAACTCCTAAGCCCACATGATCAATGCTTAGTGTGGGAAACAAGGAGTATGATTAAGCTCTCTCCATCACATAAGGGTCTGACAATTTGAATCACCCTCCTGATCGAAGCAGACAGAGATTTGGAGAGACAACGTGGAAGAATGAACCACTACACTCCATGCTTGGGATATATGGGGGTGGTGAAAATGACAAAAGATAACTATTGACCAGATTCAAAAAATATCATCTCTATCATGTGACCCAAAATGGGAACAAAAAATGAGCATCGACTGCTCACCATATTCACAACACTAGACTTGTATCAATTTGTTGTCTGAAACCCTCGAGGACGTTGGCCCATAATGGTAGGAGAGCCCTTAAGCTAAGAATCCATTCCATTTGGGGGTCCCTTCAGGTGTGAAAGATAATGGGAACCCAAATGATGGGGTATGTGGAAAATGAATGCACACATACAATTTCAAAAAATTTGGATAGGAGAAGAGACATAGATCTTCAGGGGAGAGAGATACATAGTACGGTTATGATGAACTTGATGTGAATGAGGGAAAAGGACTGTGCCACACCATGTGTTTCATCCCAATGGAAGGTACCAAGGTTTTGGGGTTGGGCCTAAGAATGAAATGTCTAGGCGGTCCTATGTATCCCATGAGGATGGGAATCAATCCACACATAGTTTGGAAAGGGACATGCAGTTTAGCATCATGCAGTAAGGACGTGGGAGGATTAGAAGAATGAAGGAGGGGACATGGTGCAATCATCATAACCCTAACATGGGTGGGGCCAAAGAAGCCTACACGACACCATGTGAGATCCTCCAAAAGAACTATGCCCAGGATGGAATAGTCAAAGAGGGAGCTGGTGATGGACTCAAGATGAGGTGTCTGACCATTCCTACGTATCCCATGAGGATGGGAATCAAGACATACATAGTTCTTAAGATGTAGTTTAACATTGTGTGGGACAATGCATAGTTTAAAGTCCTGTAGGAATGAACAATTTAAGGTCATGCTAGACCATCACGAAGTTTAGGGTCGTGTGAGACTGTGCAGTTTAAGGTCGTGTAGGACCGTAATGCAATTTAGGGTCTTGTAGGACCAACACTTTGAGGTAGTACAGGACCGTACAATTTAAGGTCATGCTGGAACATACAGTTTATGGTCATGAGGGACCGGATGGCTCAAGAAAAGTATTTCTTAAGGAACTTGGCAATGGTGGGAGGAGTTATACTCTCACTATTCATGGTAACCAGTGAGTATGTGCCATTGGAGTAAAACTTGTGAATGATGTAAGGTCCTCTCCATTTGGGCTCCAACTTTAGCGATTTCTTGCCAGGTATCATTGGTGACCTCAAGGCCAATACCAAGTCTCTTTGCAAGAAGAAACAAAGGTGAAATTTCTTGTTGAAAGCTCTGGCTATCTTGTTCTTGATGCCTTTCCAGATTATGCAGGGCACAAAGCATGTTCTCATCGAGCACTTCCAACTAAGCAAGACGGATTTCAGCTACTTTAGCTGGTGCTTGCTAATCATAGACAGCTATGCACAATGAGGGAAATTGAATCTCGATGGGCAGGATGGCCTCCATCCCATACACTAGGGAATATGGAGTCACCTAGGTGGAATTACGAGTCATCGTCCGATAATACCATAGGGCATTGGGGAGCTTGTCTGGCTAACTCATCTTATTCTGACCAACCATTTTCTGCAGAATTTTATAGAGGTTCATGTTGAATTCCTTGATCTGTCTATTTGCTTGTTCATGATAGAAAGAGGTGTGGTTAGAATAAATGTTGTAATTAAAATACAATTTCTTCAGCTCAGCTGCTCAGAAGTTCGTTCCATTATCGGTGAGTATGGTGTGAGGGATTCCAAATAGGTAGATTATGTTGGAACTCACAAAGTAAATGATGAAACGGGCCATGAACTCCTTGAGTGGAACTGCCTATGATGACTTGGAAAAGAAATCTATTGCCTTCAGGATGAATCTGCACTGGTGGGCTATCGCTGGTGGATATGGTCCCACGATATCGAGTCCCCACACCGCAAATGGCCAAGAGTATTTGGTGGAGTGGAGAGGCTTTGGTGGCCGATGTATAAAATTATCATGGATTTGTCTTGCATGGAATCTCTTGGAGAACTCAATGTAGTCATGGATCATGAAGGGCCAGAAGTACACAAATCTATGGATCTGGTGAGATAGATTTGGCCCGGTCTGATGAGCCTCGTAGGAACCGACATGAAACTCTTGCATGACCTGATCAATCTTGACTCCTTGAATACAATAGAGGAGAAACCCATCAAACCCTCACTTGTATAGGATTTTCTCAAGTCCAGGGCCATCCTAGAGGGTGAAATGCAATGCACAACATCGGATTTGCTTGCGCTCGGACCGATCATTCAAGAGGTAAGCATTTTGGAGATACTCGACAAAGGGGGATCTCCAGTCGGGAGTCACTTCAATCACTGCATCTGGGGGTCCTGATATGGAGGATCCGGTGTAAAGATGGCTCACCTGTAGGCCATCTTCATCATCTGGGGTGACAAGAGCAATGACTCTCTAATGTTCCACATGGATAATCAGATCATCATGCTCGAGTTCCGCAAGTGATGCAGTCAGACCTTCCAGGGCATCAGCTCAACCATTTTGAGATAATGGAACATGCATGAATTCTGGCCAAGATGAGATCTAGGCCATTAGATGGAGAGTTTATTCCAACAATGTTATGGGATCTTTCTAATGACATAGTAACTACTGATCTATTTGATGACCAGTTCAGAGTACCCTTTCACATGAAAATGGGGCACATCAATCTCGAGAGCCATCTCGAGGCTAGTGATGAGAGCCTGATACTCTACCTCATTGTTCGTGAAGCCTTTTGACAAAACAAATGAGTATGGAAGGATGGATTATTTTGGGGTAATGAAGACGATACCCAGGCCTACTTTGTTGAGCCTGGGGTCATTGAGCCTTATACCGATGGGGATCCAGGAAGCACCATCTAAGTGAATCTTCTAGTATGATGTGGCTTGGTCTACTGAGAGGATCTCCTCATCGAGGAAATTGAGATCCAAGGACTGGTCCGTAGGAGATGAAGGGGAAGCAAGGAAGTCTGCCAATGCTTTCCCCTTAATAGATTTCTAAGGGAGGAACCTGAGGTCTAATTGCTGGAGGATTTCCACCCACTGAGCTAGATGGCCTGTCAACATGGGACAGTTCAAGATGTACTTCAGTGGATCTATCTGGGGCACTAGATGTACCTCATGTTGATACAGCTAATGTCACAATTTCTATACTATGAATACCAGCACATGGTAGCTCTTTTGGATGGTGGAGTATCTTGTCTCCATATCGAGGAGCATACGACTGAGGTAGTAAAGGTTTTTCTCCATCCCCTCATTGTTCTTATGGGTGAGAAGGGAACTGAGAGATCATTCCAGGGCGGTCACATAAAGGGAAAGTGGATTTCTAGAGACTGGTGGCATTATGTTTGAAGGTTGGAGCAGATAATTCTTGATTTTGTCAAATGGAGTCTGACATTCTTCATCCCACTCATAAAGTGTTCCTTTATTCATGAGCTGAGAAGGGGGTTTACACTTTCCGGCTAGATTCTCAATGAATCGGCGTATATAGGCTAAGTGGCCTTGGAAACCTCAAAGATCTGAATGTTGCTCAGAGGATACATCTGGATAATTTCCTTGATATTATATGGGTTGATCTCAATACCCATGTATCTAACGAATAAGCTGAGAAACTTTCCATAGGTGACCCCGAAGGCACACTTTAATGGGTTCATCTTCAGGTGACAGGAATAGAAGAAGATGAAAACATTCTCAAGGTCTTTGAGATGGTCCTGACGCCGGAAAGATTTGACCACTTGATCATCCACATATCATTCCGCCAACATTACGAGGATCAGCTTAAATATGCAATGCATAGCATGATGATAGGTGGCACCTGTATTCTTAAAACTCAAGGGCATGACTCTATAACAGAAAGTACCTTATGGAACCCTGAAGGTTGTGTACTACTTTTTTTAGGGGCCATTCAGATATGGTTATACCCAGAGTACCCATCCATGAAGAAGAGGGATTGGAATCCAATTGTAGCATCAATCAAATACTCTGTCATAGGAAGGGGAAAATCATCCTTCAGACAATGACGGTTGAGATCCAGGAAGTCGATGCAGACTCTGATCTGCCCATTCTTCTTCCTAGATGGCACAATGTTGGATAGAAATTTGGGGTAATGGACCTCTTTAATGAAATTTTATTTGATGATATTATCAACTTCCACCTCTACCATGGCACCATGAGAAGGGTGCATCTTTCTGGGAGGCTGCTTGAACCCACGCTGATTTGCCGGGAGACTGAGGCGGTGGACAGCTACCTAAGGATCTAGTCCTGTAATTTCATCATAAATCTAGGAGAATACATCACAGTGTCATTTTAGGAAGTCTATGCATTGCTGCTATTTTTCTAGGGGCATGGAGACACTGATCAATGTGGGTTTTAGGTCTGCCTCGCTACTGAGGTTCACCTGTACCAACTCGTTGACTGTGGTAGAGACGCCCTCTTCAAAGGTGAGAGGAGCATCCTACAAATCCTATTATCCACTTATAAAGGAGGGATACTTAGTGGGAGAAATTGATTTTGAGTTGGAATATCCCGATGAGAGGCTGGTACCAGCCTGAGCAGCAGTGGTCACTGCATTGGAGGACTCCTGTGTTGCCACAACCATAGCGATGAAAGTTGTTGATCTGATCCAATTTTTCCTTCGGCCCATGGGGCCACGCTTGATGATATCGAAGAAATAGGGGCCCATCATCTTAAGATGGTTAATTCCAGCCCGATGGAACAAGCACGTATGGCCTATTACCATTCCATGGGGCGGATATATCAATACCTTATTGGGGCAGGAGGCTACAAGATCACATAAGCCTGATTTGTATAAGAGTACAAGGTGATCTTACGGTATTGCTTAGGCTTGGAAATGTGTCCCCCCCCATCCCAGAAACAATGAAGCATTGTCCCATGTCTAGGGTCGTAGCCTCAATTGGTGGATTGGAAAGATGTAGGCATCATCTAGATCTATCCACGGGTCGGTCGTAGCCGTGGCATGCTCGATCTCGTTGGTCTGAATCTTCTTGTCCTTGCTATTATAGTAATAGGCATCTAGAGAGTAGACCTCACAAGAAGAAAAGGGAGATGTGTCACCTTGAATCATGCCCACTCGACCATTAAGGGAGTACTTGAGGTACTGGTGATATGATGAGGGAACCACCGCATGCAGGTGGAGCTATGGCCTTCCAATCAACGCATTGTAGGCGGTGTCCTGGGAGACTACTATAAATTTGGTGCTGCAAAATAGGCTGCCAAACTGGGTCTTCAAGTAGATATTACCGACTGGTGTCTATTCCATCCTATCATAACCTTGGATTCTTAGGTCAGAGGGACTCATATCATCTTCATACAATCCCACCTTTTGCAGTGTCTGAGTCGGGATTAGGTTAATTCCAGAGCCCGTGTCAACAAGACAGCGATGAACCTCCATGCCATTGAACTGGCCGGTGATGTATAATGGGTGAATGTGAACCTGTATGGGTGAGCCTTCATCTTCTCTAGTGAATGAGATAATTGCCTAATATTCATCATTCTCGACCGCTTTAGCATGAAGGACGTATGCGGCTGATACTTCCGTCTCAAACTAGAGGGGGCTTCTTAAAGCCTCAGTGAGGGCCTCACGCATATCTGACGATAGGAGAAGGGCCTCAAGGATGGAGAGCCTTTCTGGAATACTGGAAATATTATTAAGAACATCATACTTCCATGCCCGGTGTGAACTTTTTCTTGTAAGAGGTCGCTCTATGACATGAGGTATGGTGGGCCCAGCCGACTGGACCGGTGGCTGACTAGTACTAGAAATATCCCGCTGCTCACTAGTCGAAGCCTACAGAGTGGCTACCGAATGAGGTCCAAACGACTAAGACCATCCTGTATCAGGGAGTGGCTAGTCATGAAATGGTCGGGGTGGTTCTTCCTAATCCATCAACACGAACGGTGGTGAAATTGGGACCAATTCCACTAGATGAGAAGGTTGTGCATGTTGAACTCTATGCTAAGCCTGTTTCCTTATATCGGTAGCATTCACATACTAGCTAAAATTACTGACTGAGGAACTTTGATGGCCCATATAGCCATGACTCTATCAACACTGTCAAGGACTAGGGACGTTGGGATGATCCGCCTGGTGCTCCTCATCATCAGGAATTATGTGTAGATTTACCAGCTCAATGATGTTAACTGAAGCGTGCCCTTGAGCATCACTTAAAGATTCGTCCACTACTGGACAGATCCTGGGAGGGATATCCATCTCCTGGGGCATTAATTTTCTGAGAGTATGGGATGAAGATGGAATTGGCTGGGGAATTTGCTTTCCCTTGCGTCGATAGTGTTTGATCTTCTAGGAAGAGGACGACCGAGACGATGATACAGAGGTTGTTGTTGCAGCTTCTGAAGGCTCTGTCCTATTTAGGTGCACCCAAATGACACAATGGGAAAATATGACTATTTTGTGAGACATCCAATCATCATACTTCTAGGATTCGCAATTGGAAACTAGATTCCAATTTCCCTCGCTGTCACTACTACTGTCTGGCCTCACGAAGACGCATGCCACCTGTGTCGGATCCGGGCTGAAACAAACTATGTTGTTATCTACCTGGTCTTGAAGCCAATATTTTGACACATATAACTTTTTGAGAGTGTTCCCTAGTATTTGGTTGTAAGGTTAGTAATTAGGGTGGCCAGTGAGGTTTGGCTCTTCCAGCCTTCTACACTCAGGAAAATGTAGAATCCCCTACTCCAAGGCACTGCAGAAGTAACCAGGGACCTATGCCCCATTGAATGAGTAGGTCTAGTTTCTCTTTTTTGGAAATGGGGTCCTTGGAGCTTCACCCTAAATAGAAGATGGAGGAGCCTGCCGAAGAGGTGGAGCTTAGTTATCTCACCTGGGCAGTGGCGGCACATTGTGCAGGGGCACCTGCTGATTATGAGGAGGGCACTTCTAGGCCGGTGGCTATGCCTGAGGTAGAGGGCCTCTATGAGGCTGTGGAGGTGGATCCACTGGAAACAAATCTAGTTGCCTAGGGGCCTGTAGTTGGTCCACTGTAGCAGGCTCGGTCCAAGCGTCCCTTCTCACAGGGATCGCAGGAGGCAACGAACATGACTTCTTGGCATATTTTAAGGCTTCCTCTAGGCACCAGACCTTATCAAAGAAGTCTCTAAATCCCCTGGGATAGTTTTGGGTGATCACAGAGGGGACCAACTCTATCTTGAAATTCCCTACACACATCTTCATCAATTTCTCCTGAGTTAGCGACATGTCAAGGGAATACGTGAGTCCTTTCCATCGGGTGACAAAGTCGGTGACACACTCATCAGGCCTCTGCTTGAACTTGAAATGTTCATGATACTCTTCTTCCGTGTGGTGGAACTAAAATGGTAGATGAATTGCCTACGGAGGTCCTCCAATTCGGTTACTGATCTGATAGGGAGATGGTTGTACCAAAAAAACGCATGACCTTCCAATGTATGAACAAAACATCAGAGCTTGACAGCCTCTTGCTGCACAGGAGTTCACAACATGGGGCCACACCTTGAGGTAAAGTGGGCCAGGTGCTGTGGAGGGTCCCCTGTCCCATTGAAGGGGGATAATGTGGGTTTCCCAAAACCCAGGGGTGCTGGCATATCATCCACCCATGCCGGATAAGGATTGCCATCGGGCGGGAGCGCCACCTATCATGTCTCTAATGCCTCGAGATGGGCAATGAGTGGCGCTATTGTATTATCTGGGCAGGGGTTCCTATCTTGATAGGGATCCCTAACCACCAGTTTTTTGGTGGGTTCTTCAACATGATAATGTGGCCCAACATATCATGGAGTGGCTGGTGGAATGACTTATGGTAAAACTAGGGGAACCTGAGTTGGGTGCCCAGGGTTGTCACACCGTTTAGGGAAATTGGATGGGACATATCACACCCTCTTTTCGTAGGTTCCAGTCTCAACCCTGTCTACGTGGTCAAGATGGTTAGGGTCAACTGGAGGTAATTCACCAAGGGGAAGCTATGCCTGCCCATGTTTCCCCTGCCTAGGATCACCAACTTCCATCTGTCGCTCTACAGTGCATTCAACAAGGAGGTCGTCAACCACCTTCTTCTGCTCAGCGAGTTGCTGATGCAACGTGGTGTTCTCAGGGTCATCCTTCAACTTCTGCACTGAGCCATATGAGTCAGAGGGCTTGATAGCTCCAAGTAGTTCATTTCCCTTGATGGGGTTCCATCTAAGGACTAATGCCTTAGTGGGCACGAGGAGACCCAGTAGGCTCCTCTATTGGCGAGTAACCATCCCCAATGGATCCAACACCTGTGGAACACCTTTAGGTGGGACGTACCCATAAATGAGTTATATCTCATTATCCTCTTCTGAGAGGCTAGCCCTGTTGATCGCAAATCTTCTTGGGGGCATGTACTCGATATCACCAGGCAGGTCGGGCTGCCCCTAGATAGGACTGAAGAGGAGGGAAACATATTGCCCCCAGTCACAGATCTACATGTGGGGGGAAGCCTCTTAGATAATCTTGCAGAGTACCTTGAAAAAATGAATGAATATTTACTAGAGGGCCTTACGGAGGCATGGAAACTTAGGGCGCTAAGACACATGGAGTGAAGATAGATCAACTAGATGACATTGCTTGCCAATGTCTTCAAAATGCGCTTGGCTCTTTGGATAAGAAACTCACTGGTGATGAATATGGAAGTGCATCACCCAGAGGGTTTGATGGAAACACTCAAATTTCTTTGGGGTGAGGGATTCCAGTGCACAAAAATTTGACGCTTCCATGGGCCAAAACATCTCAGGGAAGTGGTCTGTGGTAAGGATATTCCATAATCTCCTTGGCTCGGATTTAGGGTCCCTCCCTTTATTGCCCCAATTTTCAACCAGAGGTGGCTGGGGAATGGGTATTAGTACCAAAACAGACTACTAGGATGGTAGAATGGACAATGGAGAGTATAGAGAGTGAGTGAAAAAATCTCCACATCTTAGGTTATCCTCCAAAGAGTGAAGTAACTTAGCCATGACATTAGGGTAAGACAAGTTGACGACCACAGTTTCTGGTGCAGGGGCTACAGTTTCTAGTAGTGGACCACACTGCTGCTCATCCACCATTGGTCCCCAAAATAGCTCTCTATAATCTCTAGTCGATATAGAGAGTTCTTTAGTCGATGATGGTAGTGATTGCATGATCGTAACCTGTGGACTTTTCAAATTTTCATCCTTCTGGATATACCTGCAGAGGGAGGTGGGAATCCGATGTACCTCGCATTCTGGGAGTACTTGGATGATTCACCTAGTTCCTTCCCCGACCCTTAACACAGAAGACCCGGAAGAGGGTTCCATTGTTCATTTGTATTCGGCTTCGGAATCTGAGAAGCAAACCAGTTTGATCTTAGTCTGAATCTTCTCAGTGTTCCTTTTATGGTAGCGATGACCCACCCTCCTGCCCCAGGATGGTTCTTCAGGGTAGGGAAGATTTCCGGCATGAGGAGTTTCTTTGGCCATACTAGTGCTGGGGTGGAGAGGAATTCTACCTGAGTAAGATGAAGTGCGAGGATCACCAGGAGAGATATCAAAGGGGATTTGGGGAGGACCTCTCTGGGAAGTTCTAGAGTGGGTAGGACATCCGGTCAAGCCCATATGAGCATGGGTGGGACCCCCATGCTTGTTTACCCTAGCAACATCAGTGCGAGGAAGGATCTCATACTATTCGGGCCAAACATAGGTAGGGACTCCATGCTGGGTGCTGGTGTAGCGAGGCTAGCCTTCACTCCTCTAGTTACTGAGGCAAGGAGGACCTTCGCTGGATTCTGAAGGAACATGGGGAGGGCCCCCATGCTGGAGATTGACCGGATGAGAAATTTCCCCACACCGGCAGTCTGTGGCAGGTGGGATGACTCCATACCCGATGTAATGAGCATAAGAGAGGATTCCATGCTAGGTGTCACCATCATGGGGAGGTCCCTCATTCAAACTGAGGGTAGCATGAGGTGGACCTCCATGCAGATCTTGGAAGTGGGGAAGACCCTTGTTCTCCATAGTGGTGGTACGGGGAGGGCATCTGTACTAGGAGCAACCATTACCTACACTGGTGGCCGAGAGAGTCGACCCAGCCTTCCCGTGGGGTTGCTGGGGCCTCGATCCAGGCTGGGTATACAAGTTCCCCTGCTTAGCATACACAAGGGGTTGATAACATATGTTGGCGGTGTCCTAAGCCATAGTAGTTTCTGACGTTAACACCCCTTGGTGGACATCCTCCTAGGCTTGTAACCAACGCTGGCATCGAGTCAACCAGACTAGGGCCAATAGTGCAGGCGTATGGCCTACCTGCTCCTCGACTTGTGGGACCAGATGGCGGCGCGATCATGACTTAGTGGGATCCCTCCTTGGGGGCTCCTAGAATGGGATCCCGATCGGGCCGACCCACACATATCTTACCTCGTCGGTGTAGGGGAGAGATTCATCGAGGCATTCTGAGGAGAGGTTCCCGAAATGATTGTAAGTTGAAGTGGGGATTAGTGGCTCCCTACGTGGCCCTTGGGGGCGGCGTTGGTGGAAAAGCGTAAACGCCTCTAGATCCTGACGGGCCATATCCCGAGTCGAGATAATCCTCTCCTCTATGTACCAGCATACGAGGTTGTTGATCACTCTCCGCTGAATGAATTCATACGGGGAAATGGGGTGTGGGTGACCGATGTTTGTAGGCATAGATATTGTTGCAAAAGTAGTGGAGTTTTGTGGGATTTCTGAATTGGAATTTCACCCACCCCTGTGTCGGTGGGCGGACGATGATCGAATTCCTACAGTATATTGGTTCCTAAAAATCTGGGAGATTAACCCATTAGTGTTGAAAGGAAAGGAATCAAAGACCAGTGCCCCAATTATTTCCATCTTCCATGGCTGGTAAGATGGATCCATGCTGACAATGTCACAGACTAGGATGTCCAACATTTTGACTGGCCCAACTTTTGGTGAGTTCAATGCTAGGCCCACTATTTTCATGGCGGGACCCGGCGCTAGATAACTGGATTCGGTGACACACTAGTACACTGATGTCTCAAATGCTACTAATATTTGTATTGCAGAGAAGATATTCACATTGGGTTCAACATTTCTGTTTCTGACACTTTCGCTGGGGTGTGTGCATTCGTCTTGTTCGATGTTGACGACACTGTTTGTTTCCCCACATTCCCGCTTTCCAAAGGCGGGTGATATCTATTCCTTATTCAGGGACGTTTTATCCTTGATCGAAATTGGATGATGGGATGTCTGTTCTTCTTTCCAAGGTTTCCTCCCAGGAACTTGTCACTCAATCTGGGTCTCCATTATAGATTAAGACATTGTTTGTGAAAATCTTCCCAGTGCCATATGTTTATGGACACCAGTTAATTACATTGCTTCTATCGAGACATTACAAGGGGTTCGGTCTGGGCAGCAACCTTCAGTTGGGGGATTAGTCACACTGGACATCACTAGTGTGTCTGGATGCTGGAACACTGGCAAGTCTGGGTTTCTTCCCCTTATTATAGGGCTTCTCGAGTGAACAGAATCCCGAGACACCCCACGTCGAATACGGGGAATCATATGACATATGCATGTATCTGAGGTTTTCCTCAGCTTCCTATGTTTAACACAGGGTACGCTGCATGTTTCAAATCTAGTGAAGATAGATCAGATAGATCAGAACACTGACTAGAGAGGATCAGGTGAGTGAAACCCCTGGAGGGAACACTAATGTTGGGGATAACACATGGTTAGCTACCCGATTGTCATTAAGGGGGATGAGGTCACAACGACTTGTCACTAGATGGTGGATGCAGTTTAACGTCGTGCAAGACAAAATGAGGGCATACAATTTAATTTCATGGAGTATAAAGGTGGTCTGACGTGAAGGGGGGGGGGGGGGGGTCGAAACTAATGGTTGGTGGGCTTGAACCTTTGAGAGTATTCCTACGTACCTTTCCATGTCAAGGATTAAAGTTCACGTAGTTCAAGAGGTGGGTGAACCAATGTGAAGATGGTTGGGACCAATGGGTGGTGGGATTGATCCTCAGGGAGACTTCCTATGTACCTTGCCATGGCAAGGATCAAAGTCCATGTAGTTCAGGTGGTTGGTGAACCGATGTGAAGATGGTCGGGACTAATGGGTGGTGGGCTTGAACCTCAGGGAGGCTTCCTACATACCATTACTTGGAAAGGATCAATGTCCACAGAGTTTAGGTGGTGGGAACCAACATGAAGGGGGTTGGAACCAATGGTTAGTGGGCTTGAACCTTAGGGAGGCTTCTTATGTACCTTTTCTTGTCAAGGATCAAAGACCACGTAGTTCGGGAGGTTGGTGAACAGACATGAAGATGGTCAGGACCAATGGGTGGCGGGATTGAACCTTAGGGAGGCTTCCTATGTACCTTGCCTTGACAAGGATCAAAGTCAGTGTAGTTCAAGAGGTGGGTGAACCGACGTGAAGATGGTCGGGACCAATGGGTGGTGGGCTTGAACCTCAGGGAGGCTTCCTACATAACTTGACTTGGCAAGGATCAAATTCTACATAGTTCTGGTGGTGGGAAACGACATGAAGGGGGTCAGAACCAATGGTTGGTGGGCTTGAACCTCAGGGAGGCTTCCTACATAACTTGCCTTGGAAAGGATCAAAGACCACATAGTTTGGGATGAGGTTTATAGGGCTTACACTCTAGGAAGGCCAAATAGGATTTCATGGTCAATGATTACTCTAAGACCAAGTGATTCATGCTCAGTGTGAGAAACAAGAGTCAGCAAAGGTCTGAAAATCACGCTGCAAAAGGTGTGTTCATGGGAAGTGGAATGGGGCTTACACGTAGTTGGTGACCCAAAGAGGAAATAGGGGCTTACGCATTGTTAGCAGCCTAAAGAGATAGATATTTAGACTTACTACAGGGTGGAGGCCCAAGTAGTGACAAAGCCCAGCGGGAGAGGGATTTGGAACCCAGGAAGAGAGAAGCATGGATGCTACATCTAGCAAGAAAAGCTAGGGGATTACACCAAGGTGGTTTCCCTATCCCCACTGATAGACATTGCTCTGATAAAGAGGATCTCATTCCATGTGAGGAATGATCTCACTCTCATGAAGACCAATGGGTGTGTAGAATGTCCAAGGTGGGGTAACCCCACGTCCAACGCACGGGGCATGGTCACAATTTAATGTCATGTGCTAAGGATGATGGCACTTGACAGTTTAACGTCCTGTAGCATGGATGAGGTGGGTTTTCTCCGCACCCCTAGGACTTACATAACTGATACCTGCTTTCCCTTGAGGGAATAAAGTCATTGACAATTCCATGGCAAGAGATTGTTATGGAGAGATCCATTGGGGGGGGCACATTAGCATGACTATGCAAAGAAGCAATAGTTGTTAGTGTGCCTATGATAAGAAGCATGAGGCGAAGCAATTGAATGGAAAGAATCACCCAAGGGACTTTGAAATTGCTTTGTGAAAACCTGAGGGGGAACACGAGAAGAGAGTGTGTGATATAGGCGTGTTGTGCATAAGAGAGGCTCAGACAGGGTGCCTCAAGGTGAGGGTAGCACATTGAGTGTGCATAAGAGAATGGGCCAGGACAAAATATAAGGTCTACACGCAAGATTCAAGGATGGCATGCAAGAGGGAGAGGTGGCATGGAAGACAGACGGGTTGCGCGGAAGGCCGAAGGGTTGCGCGCAATAGAGAGCGGTGGTGCAAAAGACGGACTGGTTGCATGTAAGAGGGACCGGTTGCATGCAAGATGGATGGGTCACGTGTAAGAAGGACTGGTGGAGTGCAAGATGGAAAGGTTTCTCACAAGATGGACTGGTGGCATGCAAGATGGAAGGGTCATGTGCAAGAGGGACTGGTGGCATGAAAGATGGAAGGGTTGCGTGCAAGAGGGACTGGGTGCACACAACACAAACTAGTTGTGTGAAAGGGTGCCTGATGCAGAGGGAATGTGCGCACAAAATGGGAGCCCTTGTATGAAAATGACTTGGGGAAAAAATTAAGATTAGGCTCTCACCTGAAGGAGTCCCCTCGAGGTACCTGTAGTACAAAATCCAACACCTGAAGGCCATGGGGTTTTTCACGCGGTCGCGGAAGACATGGTTTTCGCATAGCAGAGCGTCAATTCATATTCGGTTACCATCCCCAAAGGGTGGGGATGGAATTTGTTTTATATTTGGATTCCTTGGTGCAACACACAAGCGTTCGATGCATAATATCCTCTATGACATCGGCTTATGCACACAAAGGGGGGTCGGGTGCACAAACGCCCGTTTGACGTCGCCTTATGTGCAGAAATGGGTGCGGGCATGGAAATCCACGGTGGACATCTTCTTGTGCACAAAAACAGGGTCGGGTGCACAAATTCCCATTTGACGTCGCCTTGTGTGTGGAAATGGGGCCGAGCATGGAAACTCCCATTTGACATCAACTTGTGCATAGAAACGGGGCCGGGTGCTGAAAGTCATGGTAGACAGTGCCCTGGGCGCGAAATGTGGGCTAGCGCGCTAAAAGGCCTCTTGAGCCCCCCCCTCAAAAAAAAAAAAATCTTGAGCGTTCCCACCTCTCAAGCCCCTAAATCTCCTCCTTCCATCCCAGATTCATTCTTTGATCTTTTATCCACCCGATGTGGCCCTTCTCTGAATTTCAGTGTCAACAATGTTCCAGAAAAGAAAACTTCTAAGGAAACCCTAATAAATGCAGTTACCATACAGGATCACCATATGCTTACTATAGAGTGGAAGCTTCTATTTGGGATATGCATATGTCCCTAATGGATTTTAGCATGGAACCCTCTAGCTAGGCTTTGAATGGGCCATCTTCAAACACCTAAGTGGAACCCTCTATCTATGCTGGGAATGGGTCCTGAGGCCTATCAAAGTGTAACCCTCCAGCTGGCTTGGGTATAGTTCCTCGACCTCCTTAGTGGAACCCTCCTATTATATCCGGGCTTGTATCCTCGATGACTTATAGTTGAACAATCCAGATGGTCTGGGCATGGGTCCTCAACTAACATAGTAGATCATTCCTGTTGTACCAGAGCATGGGTCCTCTATATAGAAATTGTGTCCCACAACTGTGAGGAATAGAGATGAGATGTTATTTGATGTATCTTTGGACTTGCGAGGAAGAGGGACACTTTCCCCATCAAGACGTGTTTTTTTGACATGACCTAAAACTATTCCAGTGAGTTAGTGCCACTGAATGTGGATAATATCATGGTGCGGTGAATGAGTTCCTTATACTAGTGTGTTAAGATTAGACATGTGGGATGATGGGAATCATTAATGTACATTTGTAATTCTTCTCTACTATTTATCTTGAGCTGAGCTATGCGATGTAGATCCCCTTACTCTCTGATTTGGGATTATTTCACTGAACATATATATATATATATATCCTTATTCTATATCAAAACCTGGGATGTGGTTATTCTCCTTCTAAGAGTGGAAAATCCATGTATCGTATGTGATTATCTTTACATTTTTAGCTTCTCATGGTTGGATGATTATACTATACAACTATAGGTGATGAGGACTCGACATGTAGTTCATATACTCACTATGTTTATTCCATTGTTTTTGAAGGAATTATATTCACTCTTTATTGGGTTGAGATATACTCTTTCATTTTACCTTATGCATCTATAATATTCCACTTCTTTTATCTCATTCCCCCCCACTCAGCATTTGGGGCATCCTACTGGGTATATTTATACTCACCTATAGAAGGGATTTTTTATGCACATGGTCTGTCTGATATAGATGATAGAAATTATAACCTTGACTATAGAGGATCTTCGGAATGTCGGGTTCTTAGACTGTAACACCCCAAAATTTTATGAAAAATATTCTTTTTAATTTCACTAATGTCTTGTGTTGTACGCTACACCCAAAGGAGCTTGCACAACATGAATCCTTGACTTGCCTTGTATTACACTCAATCGCGACCTTCCTCGATAGCGTGTGTAGTACGCAATACCGAGTTTCACTAAATAACGATATGCTATTAAAATATTATTAAAACTAGCTGTTATGAATAGTAATAACAACCTTTTTTAAATTTTAGAAATTTTATCTCTCAAAATGGACTTCATTTTTGGATTCGGAGTATCGAATTTAGCCTAAGGTGAAATTTTGGTACTTTTTGGATAACTTTCATATTCTGATGAATAGTGAAAATTACTAAATTATAATTAAAAACAACTTTTTTAATCGAAATAATTAATAGTGATAAATTATTAATTTGAGTGGTTTTAAAGTATATTGAGAATATATTTTTACAAATCAATACAATGTTGGTCATTGGATGTAATTTCACATTTACACCAGACATAAACAAGTGTTAATCTTTTGATAGTTATTATCTCTTAAAAACACGCTATTTGTTGTGACAGCGGAAATTAATTATAAAATTAATTAATGAAACTTATATGTTGGAAATTCTTTTAAAATATAAATCATTTTTGAATTCGAAATATCAATTATAGCTTAGGGTGAAATTTTGGCATTTTTCTGAAAAACTTCAATTTTTGATGAATAGTGAAACTACTAAGTGGTAGTTAAAAAAAATAATTTTTTCATAAATCTTAATTTTACCACTTCTGTGAATGGAATTTCAAAAATCAGAGAGACACGGTTGATGTCAGTAAGTAAAATGTGGTTTAATGAGATGAAAATAATTTTTTGGTGAATAGTAACTTTTTACTTTTATTTTCCACGGTTAAAAGTAAATAGGGAAATTAAGGGTAAAAATGATATTAATATTACCCTAACACATGTACTAATCCTATTGGATAAGTTTATTTCGACCAAAAACAACCTTAAGTGTAAAATATTATCATTTAGGGCCACTTGGATTAGATTAGGACATTTATTATTATTTAATTCAAAGAAGAGTTAAAAGCGTTAAAATCAAAGTTTATTTACTAAAACATTTTTAATATAGAGTTATACATAATATAATTTCGACTATAAATATTTATTAGAAAGATAGAAAGATTTCCTACATAATGATATTTTATTTGTAATTTTTATACTTTAAATAATTTAATTTATTTATGACACAACAATGATGCAGTAATTACCTTTTTAAGAAAATATTAACATAATTGATGTTATAAATGCCCAAATAATTGTAATTTGAGACTTTTTATGACTTAAACTAATTTTATAGGTTAATATGACATGTTATTGTTGATTTAAGTAACTTTTTTTGAACTTATCATTCTGTTAGAAATTTCATAAAAATCATGTACCAAATAGTGTCAAAATTGACATAAATTAGTTTTTAAAACAAATATTATATTATTAATTGTTATTTAATTTCTAAAAATCTAATGTTTGGCCAAATGACTTATATAAGGATATATATATTAATAATAAACAACTTGGGATTCGTTTGACTTGATATAGTAAGTTTATTAACCATATAGTGTAAGAAAACAAAAAGACACGGTAAAAGTTAAATTATTTAACTTAGAGTTAAATCTAATTGATAAGGTTAACATAATAACCTAAACTTATCTAAATCCTATTGGATGAGAGGATATCGTCCCATCCCCACTTTATATTCGAAATTAGACCATTTTGAACCATTATAAACCGAATTTTACCTTAATATAAAATAATATTTTGCGATTTTCCTAAGATGCCCCTCTCCTCCCTTATAAAAGGGCACCTCCTCCCTCTCTTCCTCACACGACTTTGAGCCTTCAGGCTCGGAAAACCCCTGCCAAATTCTCCTCTCCACTTCCCTAGAAACATCCTAGAGGTTCTGTTCTTCCTCAAAGACCAATTTTAGTGCCCTAAAAGAAGGTCTCAAAGAAGCACTTCAAAGAAGAGGTAATGTACGTTACCGATTATTTCATCTTTATTTCTTCTTCCACTTCTTCTTATTTAGTTGTTTCATTATGATGTAATAACATCAGTATAACTCATATACTGATATGTTATTATATGTATGAAACAACCCTATTTCACCATCTATCCATCCTACGGAAAAAGAAATCACCGCGCATGCGTACATACGGAATACCGTCTCTACGCCGTGGTGCAATCTATTTTCCTCCACCACCTTAATTGGATGGGTATAATGGTGTAATGAGTAACTATATATGATTATTATAAAGTGATATTGATACTGAAATAGTATACATACACTTAAACACAATTCCACGACCATGGGAACGATATCATCGCTCGTGCGTACGTACGGACTACCGTCTCCACGACGCGATGAGATTCATTCTCAATGATTAACCATTCATGAATGATTATAAAGTATATACAGTAAGTACTAATGAAATATATGACATAATAATGATACTGTATTTATTTATATTTATATGTATGTCATCTACTTAATTCCATTCAATTCAATAAGGAAACGAAAACAGCGTTCATGCGTACGTACGGACTACCGTCTCCATGAACGGTGTGTTTCATTTCATTTATCTATCTATTATATATATATATATATATATATAATGAATATATATGATATATAAATCATACTTTTTATTCTGGAAGTAAGTAAATCATGATATAAGTAATAATAATGTCAAGAACAACAAGTCCAAACACCTACGATAAATGAAACGATTTTACCCAAAACGCTTCTTTAACATGAATTTACAAAAGAACGGGTAATATAAAGTCATAAGTGGACCATATATGATATAATAACAATGAATATGATTCTGGAATAAGTCAATAACATGATTTAAATCATTATATAAGAGGTTCGGACACGTACAAAGCAAGTCAGACCTAAGGTAAGGGAAATATCACAATCTCATTTTCTATCTGAGATTGTTTATACTTTGAAATTTACTGGGGTGTATTTTATCATCCACATCCATGTTTCCTCAATATATAATATTATTTCCATCCACCTACAATTGTTTAAATCCAATTTTACCCTTCGGTGAGTTTTTAGTAAAAGATATGAAATGAATCTTTTGTCGTTTTTCGTACGAGGTACTTTTTGACTTTTCCGACAAAAGTACGAGAAGAATGTTTTCTTTTAACTTATAAGACATGAATGGATTTTTAAAACATTATTTCCAAGAAGCTTCCCTTATAAGGTTTCATGTTTATTTTTAATCAACTTCTTTTAGTTATAATTTTATGACATGTTAAGAAATGAAAAGTGTTTTTGAAGTAGAAAGGATATTTTCCTCAAGAATGGAGTTCAAGTGTTTTATCAAAATTATTTTCCATATAAGATAATAAAGGTTTCTGTTTTTATCCCTATTATAACATTAATTTTATTATGTTGTGATGGAATTATTTTTATGAATTTCTTTATCTTATATAAATTGTTTTATGATGTCATGATGTTTAAGATTCCCATTTGTATTACATGGGTTATGCAATGATGTATGATTTATGATTTTGTGGCACACATAAGAATGGTATCATTATGAGATGTGTGGGACCTATATCTCCCTCCAATGCATTGTGTAAAGATTTTATATCTCATGAGATAGACATGGCTGGAATGGTAGGTTATACCGGTTCAGTGAAACAGGACTGAAACGAGGGTGACTCGGTTCAGAAAGGGACTTTGTCCACTAAGATAGTCTTGGCAATGAGTCTTGACTAACAAGAAATGATTCTCTATGATTATGTGTGTATGACACAAAGTTTCATGTTTTAAGTTATGATTATTGTGATTACATTTTACTGCCATGATTTGTCCCATGTTATGAAATTATTATCGCTTTTGCAGGTTAAGATGTCCAATAGTTATGTGCATGTGTATACGATGTGATTGGTATTTCTTTTGTTTACCCTTACTGAGCATTTGAGCTCACCCTTTTATGTTTTCTTTTCCCCAGGATATAAAGAAAGGTTTTAGGTATAAAAAGGAAGATCTTTATGGGAGATATTGAAGATCTTTCACCACGATTAGAAGATTACGTTCCGAGCTTCCAAAGACACTAAACTATTACGATCCTTGTGTGTGTGTTTTTTGTTATGTACTAAGTATTCCACAAAATTAATATAATGTCCATATACATCAAGCTTCGGGTCTCTACAGTTGGTATTAGAGGAAAGGTTTAGTCAACCTTTGGAAAGGGGGATGCGAAAACGTTAGTGAGATCCCTAGAGATATTTCTAAGGTATGTCTAGGGATGTCCCTAAGGATAAGTATACGTATAGGATACAGTCGTAGAACTACAATAACGATCATAGAATTTAACCTAAGATGTTAGACATTGAAGGTACTCCCCCTTTATTATGTTGTTTTCCCTATCATGATTTTTGCCTCTCACACTATTCTTTTTGGGTTTTAGACGATGGATGGAACCCGAAGGAACCGTGTTGATCACTGTAATGAACAATGCAATGATTGTACTCCTGATCAAACAAATGTTATGGGAGATGGAGTGAAAAATCTTATTGCTATACTTACACAAGCTATGAATCATTCTGGGCTTCCAAATGAGCAGAGAAGGGAACAATATTCTATTGAGTCCTTCATGAGGCAACGTCCACCTTCTTTCAGTGGGTCTTCCGATCCACTTGTTTCTGAACAATGGATCAGTACCACTGAAAAGATATTTTCAGTTCTTAAATGTTCTGAGCATGATAAAGTCATCTTAGCAGTATATCGTTTGTAAGGCGAAGCTGATCAATGGTGGAATCTTATCAAGAATACGAGGCCAAGAGATGAAATTGAGTCCATGGAATGGGACGAGTTCAAGAACTTGTTTTTCAGTAAGTACTTCCCTCATATTCTTCGAACAAAGATGGAAAAGGAGTTTCTTGAGCTGAAGAAGAAGGATGATGAATCTGTTGGTATATACGAAGCAAATTTTACAAGACTTGTAAGGTACGCATCTGGAATTATCATCCAACCTGAAAGTAAAGTTGATCGATTTTTCAGTGGCTTAAAACAAAGTCTTCGAAGGGCATTAACTATAAGAGATTCAGTAGCTATGAAGAAGTTGTGTGTTGTGCTATCAAGGTGGAAATGGAAGTTGGTGTTACATATCCATCTCATGGTTTTGACAAGAAACGAAAGATGGAGTTCAAGGAGAAATCTCAAAATAACGGTGAAAAGAAGATGAATGTTTCCTTATGCACAAAGTGTGGAAAGAAGCATGGTGGAGATTGTCTTAAAGGGACTAGAAAATGTTTTAAGTGTGGAAAAGAAGGTCATCGAGCAGCTGAGTGTCGAAGTAATGGAAAAAGGGTTTCTAATGATGTGAATAAAGAAAAGACTGCAGAGAACGCACCACCAACACTTCAATGTTTCAAGTGAAAGGAGATGGGACATTATGCTAATAAATGCCCTAATCCAAGGGTTAGTGATGATCAACATGAGAAACCACTTAAGGCAAAGGAAAAAGGGAAGTCACATGCGATCACTATTGGCGATGTTGAATATGACAATGATGTGGTGGAATGATTAAGTGTTTATGTAATGGGATTCTAAAATATTGTTGTATCATAAAGTATTGGAATATTTATGTGTTGGTCTAATGTGGTATTCAAAGTGATTGAAATATTTTTGGAAATAAGATGATATGCGCATAATGAAGGGAAGACGAGAAAATGAAATGTTTAACAGTATTCATGAGCTCATGATTGATATAAGGACTAAGTGATATCATGGTTTGAGTATATAGAATTTTGAGGATTTTGGTATGTGGAAAGTGTTAACTTTTAACTGCATTCATGTTTTTACTAAGGTTCAATGGGTATTCATTCTTCAAGAAAATACATGATTAAGGTATTTACATGTTTGTAATTTGACCAACAAGATATATCTTATGATATATGGGGGATAAATGATGGCATTCACGTTATTGTTCTGTGACATTTCAAGTAATCATTTTCTTTATACTATGAGCTTGGACCGAAGTATTTTAGATAAGCCTAAAACTTAGAATGGATTATGTTGGACATAAGTTAGGATAAAACGTTTTTAGATATTATTGATGGGATGTTATAGTAATATAGTTTTAGAAAAAGGACAACCTGCAGGACGGGCGACAGCCCATCGCGTCGGACAAGGCTGTGGAAACCGAACCCACAATCGAAGTGCGACTGGCCTTTATCGCCTACCACTGGCCTACAGGAAGTCCCTGTTTAGTAGAAACTAGTTTTATTATATTAAGCAGTATGATATATGAAGTATAAGTCCATTTTAGGAACCATATATGATTAATCTCACTATAGATCGACTTATGTATATAATTTTTGCTAACCTTTTGTTTGAGACAGATGGAATGACCCGTCATTCTATCACATGATCTGCTAACACTTCACAAATAAAAAATTCAACTTCATTTATTTAAGATATGAAGTGGAAATTGTTCAAGGCACGAACAACAGTGAGATTGTACCAAAATAAAGTAAGTATCTATTCTAATTCAAATTTTCAACTTTAGGGAAATGATCTTGAAAACCAAAAATGTTGTCCTAGTGATCTTATACCTGATGAATCAGATGGTACCTTAGATCGTCATAAATTTATGGATTTGTGATTGTTGGCTTTTCCATAGCCATGTTCTCTACCACTCTCCATTAGAACATGATGGTTAGATTTATCTTCCATATCCACATTTTCACCTATGTGGAAACCCAGTGATTAGTTTATTTGGGTAACCGTTATGTTTCATACCTTTGTTTTTAAAGATTGGTTTTGGTATTCCTTTTTACGATGTGGGTTTCTATTAAAGAAAATTTCGAATAGTAAACCATTTATAACCCCGACGAATGTCGAGGGCGAAATTCATTTTAAGGGGGGTAGAATGTAACACCCCGAAATTTTATGAAAAATATTCTTTTTAATTTCACTAATGTCTTGTGTTGTATGCTACACCCAAAGTAGCTTGTACAACACGCATCCTTGACTTGCCTTGTATTACACGCAATCGCGACCTTCCTCGATAGCGTGTGTAGTACGCAATACCGAGTTTCACTAAACAACAATATGCTATTAAAATATTATTAAAACTAGCTGTTATGAATAGTAATAACCACCTTTTTTAAATTTTAGAAATTTTATCTCTCAAAATGGACTTCATTTTTGGATTCGGAGTATCAAATTTAGCCTAAGGTGAAATTTTGGTACTTTTTGGATAACTTTCATATTCTGATGAATAGTGAAAATTACTAAATTATAATTAAAAACAACTTTTTTAATCGAAAGAATTAATAGTGATAAATTATTAATTTGAGTGGTTTTAAAGTATATTGAGAATATATTTTTACAATTCAATACAATGTTGGTCATTGGATATAATTTCACATTTACACCAGACATAAACAAGTGTTAATCTTTTGATAGTTATTATCTCTTAAAAACACGCTATTTGTTGTGACAGCGGAAATTAATTATAAAATTAATTAATGAAACTTATATGTTGGGAATTTTTTTAAAATATAAATCATTTTTGAATTTGGAATATCAATTATAGCTTAGGGTGAAATTTTGGCATTTTTCTTAAAAACTTCAATTTTTCATGAATAGTGAAACTACTAAGTGGTAATTAAAAAATAATAATTTTTTCATAAATCTTAATTTTACCGCTTCTGTGAATGGAATTTCAAAAATCTGAGAGATACGGTTGATTTCAGTAAGTAAAATGTGGTTTAATGAGATGAAAATAATTTTTGGTGAATAGTAACTTTTTACTTTTATTTACCACGGTTAAAAGTAAATAGGGTAATTAAGGGTAAAAATGATATTAATATTACCCTAACACATGTCCTAATCCTATTGGACAAGTGTATTTCGACCAAAAACAACCTTAAGTGTAAAATATTATCATTTAGGCCCACTTGGATTAGATTAGGACATTTATTATTATTTAATTCAAAGAAGTGTTAAAAGAGTTAAAATCAAAGTTTATTTACTAAAACATTTTTAATATAGAGTTATACATAATATAATTTAGACTATATATATTCATTAGAAATCTAAAAAGATTTCCTACATAATGGTATTTTATTTTTAATTTTTATACTTTAAATAATTTAATTTATTTATGACACAATGATGATGCAGTAATTACCTTTTTAAGAAAATATTAACATAATTGATGTTATAAATTCCCAAATAAATGTAATTTGAGACTTTTTATGACTTAAAATAATTTTATAGGTTAATATGACATGTTATTGTTGATTTAAGTAACTTTTTTAGAACTTATCATTCTTTCAGAAATTTCATAAAAATCAGGTACCAAATAGTGTCAAAATTGACATAAATTAGTTTTTAAAACAAATATTATATTATTAATTGTTATTTAATTCCTAAAAATCTAAGGTTCGGCCAAATGACTTAGATAAGGATATATATATTAATAATAAACAACTTGGGGTTCCTTTGGCTTGATATAGTAAGTTTATTAACCATATAGTGTAAGAAAACAAAAAGACACGGTAAAAGTTAAATTATTTAACTTAGAGTTAAATCTAATTGATAAGGTTAAAATAATAATCTAAACTTGTCTAAATCCTATTGGATGAGAGGATTTAGACCCATACCCACTTTATCTTCGAAATAAGACCATTTGGAACCATTATAAACCGAATTTTACCTTAATATAAAATAATATTTTGCGATTTTCCTAAGATGCCCCTCTCCTCCCTTATAAAAGGGCACCTCCTCCTTCTCTTCCTCACACAACTTTGAGCCTTCAATCTCGGCCAAATCCTACCAAATTATCCTATCCACTTCCCTAGAAACATCCTAGAGGTTTTGTTCTTCCTCAAAGACCAATTTTAGTGCCCTAAAAGAAGGTCTCAAAGAAGCACTTCAAAGAAGAGGTAATGTCCGTTACTGATTATTTCATCTTTATTTCTTCTTCCACTTCTTCTTCTTTAGTTGTTTCATTATGAAGTAATAACATCAGTATCACTCATATACAGATATGTTATTATATGTATGAAACAACCCTATTTCACCATCTATCCATCCTACGGAAAAAGAAATCACCGCGCGTGCGTACTTATAGAATACCGTCTCCACGCCGTGGTGTAATCTATTTTCCGCCACCACCTTAATTGGATGGGTATAATGGTGTAATGAGTAACTATATATGATAATTATAAATTGATATTGATACTGAAATAGTATACATACACTTCAACACAATTCCACGACCATGGGAACGATATCATCGCTCGAACGTACGTACGGACTACCGTCTCCACGACGCGATGAGATTCATTCTCAATGATTAACCATTCATGAATGATTATAAAGTATATATAGTAAGTAATAATGAAATATATGACATAATAATGATACTGGATTTATTTATATTTATATGTATGTCATCTACTTAATTCCATTCAATTCAATAAGGAAACGAAAACAGCATTCATGCGTACGTACGGACTACCGTATCCATGAACGGTGTGTTTCATTTCATTTATCTATCTATTATATATATATATACTGAATATATATGATATATAAATCATACTTTATATTCTGGAAGTAAGTAAATCACGATATAAGTAATAATAATGTCAAGAACAACAAGTCCAAACACCTACGATAAATGAAACGATTTTACCCAAAACGCTTCTTTAACATGAATTTACAAAAGAACGGGTAATATAAAGTCATAAGTGGACCATATATGATATAATAACAATGAATATGATTCTGGAATAAGTCAATAACATGATTTAAATCATTATACAGGAGGTTCGGACACGTACAAAGCAAGTCGGACCTAAGGTAAGGGAAATATCACAATCTCATTTTCTATCTGAGATTGTTTATACTTTGAAATTTACTGGGGTGTATTTTATCATCCACATCCATGTTTCCTCAATATGTAATATTATTTACATCCACCTATAATTTTTTAAATCCAATTTTACCCTTTGGTGAGTTTTTAGTAAAAGATATGAAATGAATCTTTTGTCGTTTTTCGTACGAGGTACTTTTTGACTTTTCCGACGAAAGTACGAGAAGAATGTTTTCTTTTAACTTATACGAAATGAATGGATTTTTAAAACATTATTTCCAAGAAGCTTCCCTTATAAGTTTTCAAGTTTATTTTTAATAAACTTCTTTTAGTTATAATTTTATGACATGTTAAGAAATGAAAAGTGTTTTTGTAGTAGAAAGGATATTTTCCTCAAGAATGGAGTTCAAGTGTTTTATCAAAATTATTTTCCATCTAAGATAATAAAGGGTTCTGTTTTTATCCCTATTATTACATTAATTTGATTATGTTGTGATGGAATTATTTTTATGAATTCCTTTATCTTATATAAATTGTTTTATGATGTCATGATGTTTAAGATTCCCATTTGTGTTACATGGGTTATGCAATGATGTATGATTTATGATTTTGTGGCACACATAAGAATGGTATCATTATGAGATGGGTGAGACCTATATCTCCTTCCAATGCATTGGGTAAAGATTTTATATCTCATGAGATAGACATGGCTGGAATGGCAGGTTATACCGGTTCAGTGAAACAAGACTGAAACGAGGGTGACTCGGTTTGGAAAGGGAATTTGTCCACTAAGATAGTCTTGGCAATGAGTCTTGACTAACAAGAAATGATTCTCTATGATTATGTGTGTATGCCACAAAGTTTCATGTTTTAAGTTATTATTATTGTGATTACATTTCACTGCCATGATTTATCCCATGTTATGAAATTATGATCGCTTTTGCAGGTTAAGATGTCCAACAGTTATGTGCTTGTGTATACGATGTGATTGGTATTTCTTTTGTTTACCCTTACTGAGCATTTGAGCTCAACCTTTTATGTTTTCTTTTCCCCAGGATATAAAGAAAGGTTTTAGGTATAAAAAGGAAGATCTTTATGGGAGATATTGAAGATCTTTCACCACGATTAGAAGATTACTTTCTGAGTTTCCAAAGACACTAAACTATTACGATCCTTGTGTGTGTGTTTTTTGTTATGTACTAAGTATTCCGAAAAAGTAATATAATGTCCATGTACGTCAAGCTTCGGGTCTCTACAGTTGGTATCAGAGGAAAGGTTTAGTCAACCTTTGGAAACTAGGATGCGAAAACGTTAGTGAGATCTCTAGAGATATTTCTAAGGTATGTCTAGGGATGTCCCTAAGGATAAGTATACGTATAGGATACAATTGTAGAACTACAGTAACGATCATAGAATTTAACCTAAGATGTTAGACATTGAAGGTACTCCCCCTTTATTATGTTGTTTTCCCTAGCATGATTTTTGCCTCTCACACTATTCTTTTTGGGTTTTAGACGATGACTGGAACCCGAAGGAACCGTGTTGATCACTGTAATGGACAATGCAATGATTGTCCTCCTAATCAAACAAATGTTATGGGAGATGGAGTGAAAAATATTATTGCTATACTTACACAAGCTATGAATCATTCTGGGCTTCCAAATGAGCAGATAAGGGAACAATATTCTATTGAGTCCTTCATGAGGCGACGTCCACCTTCTTTTAGTGGGTCTTCCGATCCACTTGTTGCTGAACAATGGATCAGTACCACTGAAAAGATATTTTCAGTTCTTCAATGTTATGAGCATGATAAAGTCATCTTAGCAGTATATCGTTTGGAAGGTGAAGCTGATCAATGGTGGAATCTTATCAAGAATACGAGGCCAAGAGATGAAATTGAGTCCATGGAATGGGACGAGTTCAAGAACTTGTTTTTCAGTAAGTACTTCCCTTGTATTATTTGAACAAAGATGGAAAAGGAGTTTCTTGAGCTGAAGCAGAAGGATGATGAATCTGTTTGTATATACGAAGCAAATTTTACAAGACTTGCAAGGTACGCATCTGGCATTATCATCCAACCTGAAAGTAAAGTTGATCGATTTTTCAGTGGCTTAAAACCAAGTCTTTGAAGGGCATTAGCTATAAGTGATTCAGTAGCTATGAAGAAGTTTTGCGTTGTGCTATCAAGGTGTAAATGGAAGTTGGTGTTACATATCCATCTCATTGTTTTGACAAGAAACGAAAGATGGAGTTCAAGGAGAAATCTCAAAATAATGGTGAAAAGAAGATGAATGTTTCCTTATGCACAAAGTGTGGAAAGAAGCATGGTGGAGATTGTCTTAAAGGGACTAGAAAATGTTTTAAGTGTGGAAAAGAAGGTCATCGAGCAGCTGAGTGTCGAAGTAATGGAAAAAGGGTTTCTAATGATGTGAATAAAGAAAAGACTGCAGAGAACGCACCACCAACACTTCAATGTTTCAAGTGCAAGGAGATGGGACATTATGCTAATAAATGCCCTAATCCAAGGGTTAGTGATGATCAACATGAGAAACCACTTAAGGCAAAGGACAAAGGGAAGTCACATGCGATCACTATTGGCGATGTTGAATATGACAACGATGTGGTGGAATGATTAAGTGTTTATGTAATGGGATTCCAAAATAATGTTGTATCATAAAGTATTGGAATATTTATGTGTTGGTCTAATGTGGTATTCAAAGTGATTGAGATATTTTTGGAAATAAGATGATATGCGCATAATGAAGGGAAAACGAGAAAATGAAATGTTTAACAGTATTCATGAGCTCATGATTGATATAAGGACTAAGTGATATCATGGTTTGAGTATATAGAATTTTGAGGATTTTGGTATGTGGAAAGTGTTAACTTTAAACTGCATTCATGTTTTTACTATGGTTCAATGGGTATTCATTCTTCAAGAAAATACATGATTAAGGTATTTACATGTTTGTAATTTGACCAACAAGATATATCTTATGATATATGGGGGATAAATGATGGCATTCACGTGATTGTTCTGTGACATTTCAAGTAATCATTTTCTTTATACTATGAGCTTGGACCGAAGTATTTTAGATAAGCCTAAAGATTAGAATGGATTATGTTGGACATAAGTTAGGATAAAACGTTTTTCGATATTATTGATGGGATGTTATAGTAATATAGTTTTAGAAAAAGGACAACCTGCAGGACGGGCGACAACCCATCGCGTCGGACAAGGCTGTGGAAATCGAACCCACAATCGAAGTGCGACTGGCCTTTATCGCCTACCACTGGCCTACAGGAAGTCCCTATTTAGTAGAAACTAGTTTTATTATATTAAGCAGTATGATATATGAAGTATAAGTCCATTTTAGGAACCATATATGATTAATCTCACTATAGACCGACTTATGTATATAATTTTTTCTAACCTTTTGTTTGAGACAGATGGAATGGCCCGTCATTCTATCACATGATCTGCTAACACTTCACGAATAACAAATTCAAATTCATTTATTTAAGATATGAAGTGGAAATTGTTCAAGGCACGAACAACAGTGAGATTTTACCAAAATAAAGTAAGTATTTATTCTAATTCAAATTTTCAACTTTAGGGAAATGATCTTGAAAACCAAAAATGTTGTCCTTGTGATCTTATACCTGATGAATCAGATGGTACCTTAGATCATCACAAATTTATGGATTTGTGATTGTTGGCTTTTCCATAGCCATGTTCTCTACCACTCTCCATCAGAACATGATGGTTAGATTTATCTTCCATATCCATATTTTCACCTATGTGGAAACCCAGTGATTAGTTTATTTGGGTAACCGTTACGTTTCATACCTTTGTTTTTAAATATTGGTTTTGGTATTCCTTTTTACGATGTGGGTTTCTATTAAAGAAACTTTCGAATAGTAAACCATTTATAACCCCAACGAATTTCGAGGGCGAAATTCATTTTAAGGGGGGTAGAATGTAACACCCCGAAATTTTATGAAAAATATTCTTTTTAATTTCACTAATGTCTAGTGTTGTACGCTACACCCAAAGGAGCTTGCACAACATGCATCCTTGACTTGCCTTGTATTACATGCAATCACGACCTTCCTCGATAGCGTGTGTAGTACGCAATACCGAGTTTCACTAAACAACGATATGCTATTAAAATATTATTAAAACTAGCTGTTATGAATAGTAATAACCACCTTTTTTAAATTTTAGAAATTTTATCTCTCAAAATGGACTTCATTTTTCGATTCGGAGTATCGAATTTAGCCTAAGGTGAAATTTTGGTACTTTTTGGATAACTTTCATATTCTGATGAATAGTGAAAATTACTAAATTATAATTAAAAATAAATTTTTTAATAGAAATAATTAATAGTGATAAATTATTAATTTGAGTGGTTTTAAAGTATATTGAGAATATATTTTTACAATTCAATACAATGTTGGTCATTGGATGTAATTTCACATTTACACCAGACATAAACAAGTGTTAATCTTTTGATAGTTATTATCTCTTAAAAACACGCTATTTGTTGTGACAGCGGAAATTAATTATAAAATTAATTAATGCAACATATATGTTGGGAATTTTTTTAAAATATAAATCATTTTTGAATTTGGAATATCAATTATAGCTTAGGGTGAAAGTTTGGCATTTTTCTGAAAAACTTCAATTTTTGATGAATAGTGAAACTACTAAGTGGTAATTAAAAAATAATAATTTTTTCATAAATCTTAATTTTACCACTTCTGTGAATGGAATTTCAAAAATCCGAGAGACATGGTTGATGTCAGTAAGTAAAATGTGGTTTAATGAGATGAAAATAATTTTTGGTGAATAGTAACTTTTTTACTTTTATTTACCACGGTTAAAAGTAAATAGGGTAATTAAGGGTAAAAATGATATTAATATTACCCTAACACATGTACTAATCCTATTGGACAAGTGTATTTCGACCAAAAACAACCTTAAGTGTAAAATATTATCATTTAGGCCCACTTGGATTAGATTAGGACATTTATTATTTTTTAATTCAAAGAAGAGTTAAAAGAGTTAAAATCAAAGTTTATTTACTAAAACATTTTTAATATAGGGTTATACATAATATAATTTAGACGATAAATATTAATTAGAAAGCTAAAAAGATTTCCTACATAATTGTATTTTATTTGTAATTTTTATACTTTAAATAATTTAATTTATTTATGACATAACGATGATGCAGTAATTACCTTTTTAAGAAAATATTAACATAATTGATGTTATAAATGCCCAAATAAACATAATTTGAGACTTTTTATGACTTAAAATAATTTTATAGGTTAATATGACATGTTATTGTTGATTTAAGTAACTTGTTTCGAACTTATCATTCTGTTAGAAATTTCATAAAAATCATGTACCAAATAGTGTCAAAATTGACATAAATTAGTTTTTAAAACAAATATTATATTATTAATTGTTATTTAATTCCTAAAAATCTAAGGTTCGTCCAAATGACTTATATAAGGATAGATATATTAATAATAAACAACTTGGGGTTCGTTTGGCTTGATATAGTAAGTTTATTAACCATATATTGTAAGAAAACAAAAAGACACGGTAAAAGTTAAATTATTTAACTTAGAGTTAAATCTAATTGATAAGGTTAAAATAATAACCTAAACTTATCTAAATCCTATTGGATGAGAGTATTGCGACCCATACCCACTTTATATTCTAAATAAGTCCATTTGGAACCATTATAAACCGAATTTTACCTTAATATAAAATAATATTTTGCGATTTTCCTGAGATGCCCCTCTCCTCCCTTATAAAAGGGCACCTCCTCCTTCTCTTCCTCACACAACTTTGAGCCTTCAAGATCGGCCAACCCCTGCCACATTCTCCTCTCCACTTACCTAGAAACATCCTAGAGGTTCTTTTCTTCCTCAAAGGCCAATTTTAGTGCCCTAAAAGAAGGTCTCAAAGAAGCACTTCAAAGAAGAGGTAATGTCTGTTACCGATTATTTCATCTTTATTTCTTCTTCCACTTCTTCTTCTTTAGTTGTTTCATTATGAAGTAACAACATCAGTATCACTCATATACTGATATGTTATTATATGTATGAAAAAACCCTATTTCACCATCTATCCATCCTACGGAAAAATAAATCACCGCGCGTGCGTACGTACAGAATACCGTCTCCACGCCGTGGTGTAATCTATTTTCCGCCACCACCTTAATTGGATGGGTATAATGGTGTAATGAGTAACTATATATGATTATTATAAAGTGATATTGATACTGAAATAGTATACATACACTTCAACACAATTCCACGACCATGGGAACAATATCATCGCTCGTGCGTACGTACGGACTACCGTCTCCACGACGCGATGAGATTCATTCTCAATGATTAACCATTCATGAATGATTATAAAGTATATATAGTAAGTACTAATGAAATATATGACATAATAATGATACTGGATTTATTTATATTTATATGTATGTCATCTACTTAATTCCATTCAATTCAATAAGGAAACGAAAACAGCGTTCATGCGTACGTACGGACTACCGTCTCCATGAACGGTGTGTTTCATTTCATTTATCTATCTATTATATATATATATATACTGAATATATATGATATATAAATCATAATTTATATTCTGGAAGTAAGTAAATCATGATATAAGTAATAATAATGTCAAGAACAACAAGTCCAAACACCTACGATAAATGAAACGATTTTACCCAAAACGCTTCTTTAACATGAATTTACAAAAGAACGGGTAATATAAAGTCATAAGTGGACCATATATGATATAATAACAGTGAATATGATTCTGTAATAAGTCAATAACATGATTTAAATCATTATACAGGAGGTTCGGACACGTACAAAACAAGTCGTACATAAGGTAAGGGAAATATCACAATCTCATTTTCTATCTGAGATTGTTTATACTTTGAAATTTACTGGGGTGTATTTTATCATCCACATCCATGTTTCCTCAATATGTAATATTATTTCCATCCACCTACAATTGTTTAAATCCAATTTTACCCTTTGGTGAGTTTTTAGTAAAAGATATGAAAGGAATCTTTTGTTGTTTTTCGTACGAGGTACTTTTTGACTTTTCCGACAAAAGTAAGAGAAGAATGTTTTCTTTTAACTTATACGACATGAATGGATTTTTAAAACATTATTTCCAAGAAGCTTCCTTTATAAGTTTTCATGTTTATTTTTAATCAACTTCTTTTAGTTATCTTTTTATGACATGTTAATAAATGAAAAGTGTTTTTGAAGTAAAAAGGGTATTTTCCTCAAGAATGGAGTTCAAGTGTTTTATCAAAATTATTTTCCATCTAAGATAATAAAGGGTTCTGTTTTTATCCCTATTATTAAATTAATTTGATTATGTTGTGATGGAATTATTTTTTTGAATTCCTTTATCTTATATAAATTGTTTTATGATGTCATGATGTTTAAGATTCCCATTTGTATTACATGGGTTATGCAATGATGTATGATTTATGATTTTGTGGCACACATAAGAATGGTATCATTATGAGATGGGTGGGACCTATATCTCCCTCCAATGAATTGGGTAAAGATTTTATATCTCATGAGATAGACATGGCTGGAATGGTAGGTTATACCGGTTCAGTGAAACAGGACTGAAACGAGGGTGACTAGGTTCAGAAAGGGACTTTGTCCACTAAGATAGTCTTGGCAATGAGTCTTGACTAACAATAAATGATTCTCTATGATTATGTGTGTATGCCACAATGTTTCATGTTTTAAGTTATGATTATTGTGATTACATTTCACTGCCATGATTTATCCCATGTTATGAAATTATGATCGCTTTTGCAGGTTAAGATGTCCAACAGTTATGTGCTTGTGTATACGATGTGATTGGTATTTCTTTTGTTTACCCTTACTGAGAATTTGAGCTCACCCTTTTATGTTTTCTTTTCCCCAGGATATAAAAAAAGGTTTTAGGTATAAAAAGGAAGATCCTTATGGGAGATATTGAATATCTTTCACCACGATTAGAAGATTACATTCCGAGTTTCCAAAGACACTAAACTATTACGATCCTTGTGTGTGTGTTTTTTGTTATGTACTAAGTATTCCGCAAAAGTAATATAATGTCCATGTACATCAAGCTTCGGGTCTCTACATAGACCACATATGGTGGTTATAGATTAGGATTTAGGAGGTTGGCTCTCTCTACTTTTTACTCTTTCAAGTTTTCTATCAGGTTGGGAAACATTTCTTATTGGGCATGTATTTTTCCCATTGACTTTTTAGTATACACTATCATAATTTCATATTGTCTAGAGTTTGATTCATGCTTGGTTTAATTTATAGTAGTGATGCATCCTTTATTCTTTCCCTATGAAATTTTCATTGAGCTGGCTATGTTTGTGCATACAGGTACCTAGGAAAGTGCCCCCCCGTGTTAGATATTCCTTCAACACTTTTCTCCACCCATGGTTTATGGAGGTGTTCTTGGGGTATTTTAGTCTCCATCCCTAGCATTGGTCAGGTCTTGACACCCATATACTGAAAATTTGACAGTTCTACTCTATTTTTATTTTTTACATAGTATAATATTTTAAAATGAAATGCATTTTATTTATATGAAAATTATTAATGACTATCAACTTGATTATTTATTTATTCATAATCATCCTTAATAACTAGGGAAAAAATTGAAAAAATATGGATAAGTAAAAAATCATAGTAAGGGATATTAAATATTTATTTATTTTTTTCCTAGTGAAAAATAATTAAAATCCATAAATTTTATTCCTTTTTCATATTATTTATTATGATTATAAAATAAAACATATACACATGGGGAAACCATTTTTCTCAATGAATATCTTGAAAACCCATTGGATTAAAATTGAAATCATTAGAGGTATTTTAGATTATTATACAAATAAATAGTGTTAAACCATGTTATAAATTACTAATCCTCGATAAAATTCATTAGTGAAAACTCTTTATTTAACTCTCTCATTATTTCAATTGAATATAAGTAATTTTACCTAATTTATTGGAGGACTATATTAGGCTCACCTAACATATATGATGTATAAAGTTCACAAATCCAATATGTTTTTAAAGATATCCCATCATTATATATCATTCTAAATTACTACATCATGATTTTTTTAATATTTCACCTTTCATAATTAAGCCCTTAAAAATTATTTTAACCCATAATCAAATAAAATTTCATATTTTTATAAAAATAAATAGAAATATCTAGAACTTTTAAGAAAAAATATTAAAAATGAAAAATTCCTAAAAGGGAAGGAATATAATACTTATTGAAATTTCATGATGACTTTTATATTAATACTGTAATTAAATAATCTATATTATGGAGGTAATTTTTTTGAATCCTTGTATATAATAATTACATTGTTTTTATTCTTCTTTAAAAAGTTAAAAATAAACTGTATGGAAAATGTTTAAAATTTTACCATTATAAACCATTGAATGGAAATAAAAATTTAGTAGAAACCTTAAAAAACATTTTAAACATAAATATAAATATTAGTGAATAATTTAAAATAACAATTATATATAGGGGAAAGAGATTAAAACATCTTTAACATTGTTTTAGAAAAAAATCATGTACTTTATATCCTTTCTAGAATCCAATTTTCTATTACTAATGACTTAGTAAATTATATTAGTTTAATAATTTTTAATAAATATTTTCATGTTCATTTCATTATTATTATTATTATTATTTCCTTTATAACCATGTTTTATTTAGTAACTTAAACTATAACATTCAAGTATTCCATTTTTAGGTCATTGAGATTATAACCTGAAAGCCACATTGATGTATTGATCGTGGTCAAATGTGTTATGTTTAAATTTTATAAATAATCGTAATACATTATATACACTTTTAAAACAAAAAATTTAATGATGTGATGAAAAATAGACTATATCATTTCAAGTAGATGGTAGCCCATATGTACACATGAAAAATTATTTCATTTTTATAATGGGTAGAAAAGAAATATAGAAGACAATATTTCTATTTTATGGAATCTTAAATATTTTATAAGTTTTATATTTATTAATTATATCCATTATTATGAAAATTATTATAAGGTGAAAATGAAAAATGAATCACATTGCTTTATGGAAGTGGTATTCCAAATGTACTCATTAACGACATTTTCATTTTTCAATTATTGAAATGAATAGAAAAGAAATAATATATTTCATTTATATAATGATTATTATTTTATTAATTTCATATATATTCATTTCTTACATAATTATAACAGTTCATATTATCTATTTAAGAAGAAAAAAACACATCCCCTTATAGAGGTAGTAGTCCACATGAACGCATTGGCACTATTTTCATTTCCAATAAGATGGATAAGTAGATTAGAAATGGTTAAAAAATAAAACATTCCATATATGTGAGGTAATAAAAGTATTTTATCACTGTGGTCATTATAGTTTTGAAGTCAGTTTAAGAATAAATAAAAAATAAAACACAAAGTTAAGAACTATACATCTCATTTAGATAATATCCTTATTTTTATACCTAAAGGCTTCGTAGGATGATATTATGATAAAACTAAAACCCCTAAGAAATTTATATGTAATTTAGGATTGGAAATAGTTAGGTATTGTTAGATATAAGAGGATATTAATTTGTAGATAAGATATGAGAGTGGGCATCCTTTTATAAGTTAGGGAATTTTTCAAATGAATAAAATACATTAATTTATTACTCAATACATATGGATCCAAAATGGCTCCTAATAGAATATTAGAAAATATATAGGCTAAATAATAGCATTTAAAATCATCCATAGAAGAGTTTAGGCCATTTTAATCATTATCATATTTATATTAAACCCTTTACCTTTTTTAACTCTTATTATGGTAAATCAATTTGATTAACCAAAGTTTATATTAATAAAAAAAATAATGCAACCTCAATAAAATTTTTAAATGATGATTACTAAATTTAATTTAAATTTCTCAAATTTATCTTATTTATAGATATTAAATTAATTTTAAAAGAAACATGCACAATGTAGTAAAAAAAGTTTTTCTAGATAAATGAATTATCATGTATAAAAATGTTTTTAAACAAAAATAAAGTGTAATTTTGATTAAAATTAAATTTTTTATATTTTTTTAATAAAAATGAACTAAATAAAATTTAAATATAACAGAAAATATAATTTCACTTTATATACATGTTAAAAGAAAATGTACATTTCTTAAAAATTGGTATTCACAACTATTCACACAAAAATCAACATTTTAAGAAAATTCCAAAATAATCACTATGGGAAAATTGTTACTTCTTAATATACAAATTTATTACCATTTCTTAAAATTCATGTTCAAAAATATAGAAAATATGTTTTTATATAATATAATATAATACATGTAAAGAAATTTAGTATTAATAAAATTATTTCTTTTGTGATTGTAAATTAATATAATATAATTATAATGAACTTTACTCTTCAAAAAATGATTCATGAATATTAATAAGGATATAAATTAATTTAATTTTTAATTTACACAGGACATTACCTTCTTCCCCCTTTTTTAAATTTCTTACTCAAAATTTTATTCATTACTTAAACACATGGGCACATATTTCCATTATAACATTTTCTAATTCACATGTCACTAGTAAAAAGACAATTTTTCATAGTGTATCTTTCACATCAGTTATTTATAACCAATATGAAAATGTAGGTATATTAACTTTTTATACCGGCTTTATAAAAACTAACGTGAAAAAGTTAGTATTTTCCACTATTTCACATTGGTTCAATAATTTAACTAACATAAAAGAGCATTTTTTTACACCAGTTATAGTATAACTGATATGAAATACATTTTTAACATCGGTTATAATATAAATGATGTAAAAAATGTTTTAAAAATTTAAGTATCACCTGATGATTTCATTACACGACCTTCCATTATCATGATCGAGCTCTCATTTCTCTCTCTCTAAATCCCTAGATTTCTTGTTTCTTTGATCTGGTGATCGAAGTACTACGTTATGATCTAAATATAGCTATAGGGTTTCGTTGTACTTGGGTTACACATCAAAAATAGATCTGAATTAATCCTCAATCATTTTTGTTTCTCTCTTTTCAGACATTCTTTAAATTCAAATCTCTAACTGATGATTGTTCAACTAGGTGTTCTTCATTATCACATTACCATCTTCATACAGTCATTTTTGATGTTCATCGTTGCGCATTCAACCAGATTTAATTTAGAACAATTTAATAACTATTGACTAGAAAACCTTCACAACTATTTACATGAAAGTTCAATTTAGTAGTAATAATCAGGGTTTCACTTTTTGATAGTTTGGTTTTGTTGATTGTTTAAAAATATGGCAGTGTTTTTGGTTTAATATTGAATGGAATTAATTTTTTTGGATAGTGAACTAGATATTTCTTTAAAATTAATTTTGTAAAATCTAAATGAGTTAATACCTCTAACATGGGTGCACTGTGTAATATTTTTTTCTATTCTATTTTACAAACCAAGTAGAAAAACAAATTTACCTTTGTGTTATTATAGAATAGTAACCAAATTTTTACTCTTTCATTTTGTGAATCAATCATGATAATGCATTGTAAATAAATCTAGGTGACAAATTCCTATCCTAGTCTAGGATCATAAGCTTTTGATTTCTGATGGCTTCAATGTTTTAGTATAATAGTGTATCCCCTAAATTATTGATAATGGAATATAAATTATATTTTAAATTATAATTCACTTTTTTTCCCAGTTGATTTATTCAATTATGAAAAATAACATAATAAGAAAATAAAATGTGATAGATATTTTTTAGGTTTACAACTTGTTGGAACAATTTAATATCGAATTATCAATGCACATCTAACATGATTGAGATTTTATATTATACTTCTGATTTTATAATGTGTTAATAAGTTCCTAATTTTATTTAATGTGACATTTTTTTAAAATAATACCCAATTTATGATTAGATTATATTTTTATTTAAAATATATAATTTTTTTTATGAATAATCAACTATGATTTATTTGTTATCGTTCTATATTTTTCTATAGATGTTGTTTTATGGATATCGCTGTACATATTTTTTAATAATTTCATAAGGTTATATTCATTTATTTTTACTTGATATTTTTTAAAGGAATCTATTTTGTAATTACTTCCACATGAATTAATTTTGTCATCAAACTTATCTATTCTACTTCAAATGATACAATTCTTGGTTTTCTAATTTCATTGATTTCATTTCTAATATCAATATTTTATAAATTACTACCTTTGTTTTTTATATTTATTTTTGATATTTTTTATAGATAATGAATCAAAGTTAGATTAATGTGCCTCAAATATGTTTTGAATATGAGAAAGGTATAGGTGATTTTTTATAATTTGATAAATGAAATGTTATAAATAATGAAATGTTTTTCTATCTATGACAGAAATGTTTAAATTTGAAAAAGTTGAAAATAAGAGATGTCAAAGATCATTTAATATTTCATGGTATTAATTTAAGTTTTAGTACTTAGATTTGGAATGGTAAAACCAGGTATAATTTAATGTCTGTTGATGATGGTTCTTTTCAAGTTGATACATCTTATAAATATGATGAAATGATTTGTGATATTGAAGTAGAGGAATTTGAGAAACAATTGAAAATTAAGAATTTATATGGTGATTCCAAAAAACCATTGTATATGGGTTGTATGGAATATACAGTTTTATCGATGGTATTATGATTGATAAACCTAATGGAGAAACATGGATAGAGTGATAAGAGTTTTATAGAGATGCTACAATTGTTGAAAGGCATTATTTCTAAAGAAAATGATCTTCTTGATTCACCTTATAAGGACAGGACAATATTATCCCGGAAGGGATTTGGGTATAAGAAAATACATGTATTCCTGAATGAATGTATGCTATATAGAAAAGAATATGAGTTTTTGTCAGAGTGTCTAAAATGTGGGACATCATAGTCTAATTTGAAGAACAAATCATAGGCTGATTTAAAAGTTTTTGGGACCCCTTCTAAATCATTTTGGTACTTTACTATAATTTTTCATTCGAAACATTATTTTTCTAATTCAAATAATTCCAAAAGGATAAGATGGAATGATAATGAGTGGATAAGTGATGGAAAAATACATCATCCAACTAATTGTTTATAGTGGAAGGAAATTAATCACCAGTTTCTTACATTCATAAATGAAGTTTGAAATCTCAAAATTGGACTATACACAAATTAAATGAATCTATATATAATCCTTAGTAGAAAATATAGTTTATGGAATATTTTATTAATAATTTACAAATTATCTTCTAAATTTTATATGAAGTAAAAATATGTCATGTTGAGTTTAATGAGCTATGAAAAAATAGCCTGAAAATAATATTGATGTTTTCTTATCACCCTTAATTGATGATTTGAAACTGTTATGGTAGGAAGATATAAGAGTGTATGATTCTTATAAAATGAAACATTTTTAATTGCATTAAATTATTATGTTTACTATAAATTAATTCCCATCATATGGAAAATTTTATGTATAAAATGTTAAATGGAATAAAGATTGTCTAATTTTTGAACAGTAGACTTCATATTATTAACTACAACCTGGGAGAAAATAGTATACATGGGTCATAAATTTTTTTTCCAATTTATCACACTTATACAATATTGAAAAAGGATTTCAATGGATCACATGAATTTGATATTACTCCAAAACCATTATCCAATGATTAGTATTTTGAGAGGGTGAAAAACATTGATATGACATTCGAAAAGACACATAAATGTGGTAATTATAAAAATATTTGGAAGAAATGGTAAATATTTTGTGAGCTACTATATTAGAGATATCATGAGGTAAAACGTAACATTGATGTCATGCAAACGGAGAAGAATATCTAATATTTTTTTATTATAATATTGTTAGATATTAAATAAAATACTAATTATTTGTTGACTGTAAGAATGGATTTACTCTCAATAGGAATATGTTTGGAGTTTGCTCCCAATCCTGATGGAAGGTTAACATTCCTACCCATGGCTTGTCATAACTTATCCAAGGAGGAGGAAACTGTATTTTTTCAATGTCCTCCTGATATCAAAGTGCCACATGGTTATTCTTCAAATGTATTTTTTTTGTGTATTTAATGGATTTGAAGTTGACAGGTATGAAATCTCACGACTGTCATGTAATGATGAAACAACTCCTACCAGTTACATCACATGAAATATTTCCCACTAGTGCCAGTATGACTATCATGAAGTTGTTTAATTTAATTTAATTTAATTTTTAATAAAGTGATTGATTTGAATTATTTGATTTTTTTGAGAATTATGTGGTTTCTATACTTTTCCAATTTAAAATGCATTTTACTCCATCTTTTTTTGATATCATGGTGCATTTAGTGGTTCATTTGGTGTGATAAATAAAACATTATGGACCTGTATATCTACATTGGATATGTAATTTTGAAAGGTATATAAAAATATTTAAGGGGTATGTTTTGAATCCATATCAACCTGAAGCATCCATTATTGAGAAGTATATTTCTAAAGAGGTTACAATGTTTTGTACAAGCTATTTGTTTGACATGGAGCACATCAGTTTACATACATATCACTGTGAATGAGTTTATTTTGGGGGAAATGGGATTCGTGGATTGAAATTGAAATAATTAATAAAAAAATAGATAAAGAAGGTAAAATTATATATCTTGAATAACATAGATGATTCTCAACCATATATAACATTGCATATTAATGACTTGCAACAAAGTTATACAAAGAAGAAAGATATACGGATTTTGAATGAGCATAAATAAACGTTTTTCCATGGATTAAATAGATTGTGAAACCAGATGCATCAGAAACATTAAGACAGTTAGTGGGTAGTCCACGTTTAAAACTGATAACATGGTCTCAGTATGACATCAATTTCTATAATTTTCATACAAAAGATCAGGAAAAAAGTGCTGTTTGGAATAGTAGTGCATTGGTGTTTTCCAAAGTAATTCATTTTTCAAGGGCCATAAAAAAAACCAAATATCTACATTAACCACATATTACGGAGTCATTGAATAAATATAGGAGGTTTATTACATTAACTTTTATGTTCTTGTGTTTATGTGTAAATGGTTTCTCAGTAAAAATAGTGTCTCACACAATGAATTTGGAATAACTCTAGTTAATCTTAATAAATTGGAATACATAAATGACCCTTTTATCAAGGAAACTCAGGAAATTCTTTTCTATGTTCTTTGTCAATACGATAGGTAGTGGGATATGATTTTACAAGAAAAAAAGTATGTTGGTGATGATAAACTTGATGACGTTTCTGATTTATGTGAGATCCCAACATCCATGGAATGATTAACAAATAATATTGATAAACACATCGAAGACATGGTTTGTGCCAAATGGACCAACCATGATGAAGGAATTTGGGAAAACAGTCTCTAATACATTCCTAATATAAAAGGTAACATATTTTTAATTGTGGTTTACTTTTTAAAATTTCAGAAGTTAGATATTTTAAATTGATTTTCATTATTAAAACACATATTATAACTAATAAGATAAATTGTTTTTTATACTAGTTTATTTTTTCTAGTTTCTCATATTTACACTTATGTAACTCATCTGTTAATTTATTTTGTAGAAAAAAAATATTTTAAATTTAAATTTTAAATAAAAAAAATTGTATAAGAGTATATTATAAAATAAATATTTTTATTGTAAAAATGATTTATCAGGTCGGTGAATTTTTACAATCATTTAATCTCTCATTAATATTGTGCAGTTTTCATTTATTTATGTCATTTCATATATCATTAATATTGTTATAATTTTAGTTAACAATAAAAAACTAAGAATAAAAATGTGTTATGTTTAGTACACTTTTCATTGTTTGATAATTGATAATTTTTTATTTACATTTTTATGTAATTGGGGATTTGTATATTTTCGTACGAATTAATGTGGCTTTGATTGTTAGGATAATGACAGATCAATCCACTAATCTACCACATATTTCTAAAGACGATCATACTAATTCCAATGGATAGGAACTTACACATGGTCTTGTTGATGAGCCTCATCATACTTATTTACATGAGACATCTAATTCCACATGGGAAAGAGTTTGAGGGTTGGTAAACGTGGTACCACACGTTTACCAATATTATTAGTTGCTCAAACCCAATAACAGAGGATACTATTGGACATTGATGATAATGATATTCCAATAAGTATAAAATCAAAAGAATTCAAGAATTTTGTATCAGTATTGGCAAAATGAAAAGTTATTATTTTGTTTGAAGATTGGTGAAGTGTTGACAAAGAGACATTATCACTATTGTGGAAGACTATTTTTGTAATATTTCTTGTTATTATTTTACTTATCTTTAAATTTTTATAGTAATATAGTTTTTAACCTTCTTATTAGATGACATATGATATAATTGACAATGGAGGAGTCAAGAGGAAATGTTTATCATTGGAGAACAGAAGATGGATTGATTTTAATTCATCCCTCACATCACATTTCATTTTTGGGAATAGAAAGAATGAAAATCCATGTGATATATATCCATTTATACATGAAGATACATGGAACCAATTTGTTGAAAGTATATGAGTAGAAGAGATTTAGTAAGTGCGATGCTACCTTTTTAGATTCGTTTTTATATTAATGACCATGTTAATGATTTATTTATTATTAATTCATAATTTTTAGAAATCAAGGAGACATCATCATGAGATTCAAGATAGAAATGTATACCACATACATTATCCCAGGGAGGGTATACGTTACTGGAAAAACACATGATAGAATAAAAACTTCCAAAGATGAGAGTTGAGTCATAAGAATTTGGAGAGGCTTCCCATCCCGCCCACAAGACATGGAAAATTGTAGAGGGAACAAATGAAAAAAGGAAAGTATATTACATAAGAGTCCAAAGTTTTCGTTGATAAGATTGTAATATTTTTATTTATTTATTGAAGTTAAATTAAAATATTTATATATTGTGATTCATTGTATATTTTTTCAAATATTCCATACATTATTCTCTTGAGGAGAAGAGCACATAAAGGGTATTTATTGATGAGGGTAGATAAGATATTTTAGCTGTAATAGTGGGAAAGCCTGAACACCCAAGTCATGTATGAGGATACCTAATAGTTGTATCAGTAATAAAAGTGTTTCTATGTTAAGAAGATTCTTAAAAGGATAATGTTTATAAAAAAATAGAATCTTTGGAATTCAAAGTTTAGGATATTCAAGTGATAATGAAGGACATGATCAGACCTTCAGTACAAGTGTTGTTTTCAGACATGCAAGGAAAATTTCAGTATGCCAATCCAACTCCTCCACCTCTGCCAGTAGATCCCACTTCTCCTCTTTATCCTACTCACACATCAATGTTTCCAAACCCCCAATATTTATTATCCTACCCCAATACCCCCTCCTCTACAACCTTAAAGTTACTATGAGTTATATGTTAATGATCCTCATCATATTATTGCATATAGGATGATATATTATATCAGTGATAACATTCATTATCTACAAATTGAGATAGAGAATCATAGGGTCACTGTACAAAATATTATAAATATATCAGCAAAAATACCATGTCCTACATATGAAGTGAGTATAGTTGGACAAGGTATCGATCATTTTTTTTGTTTTTCTATCTAGAATAATTTGATATATTACCATAGAGGTATATATGTTATATTTTTTTTTCATTTATTAGTAAATTTATTTTACCATTTTAAATATTATATATTTCTCTAATTTTTTACAAGAATAATTTGAAGGTAAATAAATACTGTATAGAAAACAAAAAATTCAAAGTGCCTTGATTTCAGATATATATTCTTCTAGTCTTGATCGATTGTAAACATAATCAAATTTTTTATTGGGAGTATATGAAATTCCATTTGATGCTGCTATTTATGGGCATAAAATGACTGAATGGCTTTTGAAAAATGATATCATGGAGCATTTAGATGGAGATCAATTTGGCATCAAAAGGATGCACGTTTTTTCTATGTAAGTCAATTAACAAAATATTTTCTTCCATTAATTTATTTAAAATTTATAATTATGTTCACTTTGTATTAGGTATCTATATAAAATGTGCACAGAGAATGAAAAGACAGATGTATATGGATTTATGGACCCATAATTTATTTCTCCTATAGCTTTATTGATGATCCACTGAATGAAAATTTTATATAGTTGAAAGATTTCAGAAGAATGTTTTCATTCAGAGTTGGATGTTTATATATCTTGAAAGGTATGAAATATTTTTTCTCACAGCGTGTTATATATGAGTTAACATATTAAAAAATCAAATTAATTTTTCTTTTACATCAGTGGTCATTGGATATTGGGTGTTTTTTGTCCAAGAGAGAGGATATTTTATTGGCTATGCTCTATCCATAGTGAAGTGAGAGAAAAATTTATGAATGTATTGAACATGTAAGTTTTCTTATTTTAATAATTTTTTATATTCTAGTAAATGAAATTTATTATATTCATATTACTTTCAAACAGGTTATGGAATTTATTTAGAGTGACGACAAATAAGAAGCGCATCAAGATAAAATTTGTAAAAGTTAAGGTGAATTTCCATTTACAATTACTTAATTGTGTATATATTAATTAAAAATGTTACTCTGAATTAAAATATCTTTGAAACAGTTTCATAAAAAACAAGGTGAAACTGAATGTGGATATTGTGTTTTAATATTCATGTATGATACAATTTAAATTGGGATAGTTACAAAGTTCCATAAGGTTATATTTCATTATAAATATTTTCATAAATTTTAATATGTTTTATTGAATATTCATGTTAAAATATTTATCTATTATTTTTGAATATTTTTGATGAAGAACAATCATATACATTGAAGAAGTTTAGAAATTTAAAAATTGAATGGGAAAATAATTTTACATGTTTGATTGGTTTTTAGATAATTTTAAAGTTCAATTTTATATGTCTTTTTCTGGGTTTTCTGGTGCCTTTTTGGATGCCTTTTTTGCTGTTTTCTGGCTGCTGTTATGGTGTATGCTGAATGAATGTAATCTTAAAAAAAAGTGTTTTCGCGTATACAATTTTAAATAACCGACGTGATAAATGGCATGTATATTTTTCATGTTTGTTATTAGATAATTGACATGAAAAAAATTATGCACATTTTTTATGCTAGTTATTCCATAATCAACATTAAATCTCATTTATGAGGTCAGTTATTTAAAATAAATGACATTCTAAATGGATTTTCACATCGGTTATCCAATGACTGACACAAATAAAAATTGTAGATATTATTTATAATATCAGTTTTATTTAACCGATGTGAAAAAATTATTTACTGCATCTCCTACAATAACATCCTTTAATAATCGATGTGAAAAATTATAAAAAACTGATGTGAAAAACCATTTATGCATTAGTGTGTTTCTTATTAAACAATAATGTTTTTAAAAAACCATAACATGATGATTTTTATACTAAAAAACATATACTCTTTTGGATCAATAATATAAACTAATTTTTCCTTATATAAAATATTATCTTCCTATTATACTAAATTAGGGGCCAAAAAAAGATATATATCGGACATATTTTTACATAATAAGTAAACCTGAAAAAAATAATGTAACTAAGATAATCTCAGATCCAGGGACAATCACACAAAATTTTATCCACCAATATATATTATTTAATATTGTATAATTAAATGATGACATAACTTTGACTTTCTATAAAAATTCATAACATTTTTCCATGGAGGCACTATAATGAAAAACATGATCGCCTACCATGAATGAGTAACATTTATTCCAATAACCCATATAAGTATTTTTATTTTTTTAAATTATCCCATGTTATGACGAATCATCTTTAGCTTCTCAACCATATCCCCTATACAATCTTTCCCAAAAAAACATAAATTCACCTATATCATCCTATCAAGATGGAATATAAAAATAATTTATGTATAAATCATCAAAATGTGAAATATATATATTTGAATGAAACATGTTATTATAAGAAATTTAATCTAATGAAAGATGATAATTCATATTTTCTTAGAAATTATTTGAAGATTTTGAATGCATGTCTTCTAAAGTATTAATTGATCTATGTGACAATACATTGGTTTGAGGATAAGGTTCCAAACTGAAATTTAATTTAGTTCTCAATGAATTTTCAATGATGTACAAAAAATTAAATGTAAACTAGAAATCACTTTCTAATACAATGTTGAGAGGAACTCTATATAACCCAACTATATCATTGGGATAATTTCTAGAAAGTGTATTTAAATAAAATTTATCATTAATAGGAAATAAATGTATAGGGTTAGTCAATCGATCAATAATAACCCAAATTTCATTATTACGTTGAAATTTTATTGGAAATACCACCACAAAATCCATAGATATAATTTTACATTTTGAATTTGGAATTATAAAATGATGAAGAATACCTTTTGGTAATTGTTTCTCAACTCAAATCTATTAACATGTTAAAAATATCATGGTAAAGTATTTAATATATTTCTTTATTCCAAGATACTAGTAATACCCCAATGGTCTCTGTATATCTTAGTACCGTCGGGATGAATAAAAAGTGGAGATATTTGAGCTTCACTCAAAAAATTATTTTTTTTTAATTTTGATATAATTAGAAACTATAACATTTTTCCAAATATCAAAATACATTTCTTGTAAACATTAAATTAATGAAACATAACTTTAATTTCAACTTACACATTTTCTTAAAAAACATAGTCTTTATAAGAGCTTCTTTAATTTATTCTAACAAAGATGTTCATGTTAACACATAGAATATATATAAATAATGTTATTTTGTGCACAATTTCTCATCCAACATTCATAAAATCATTTAAAAATGGATCATGTTCCAAATACATCATGGTAAATGATTCACTATTTTTTCAACTAGATTCATCAACTACTTTGTTTTCTATTCAGGGATGTTAAATAATTAGTTGGTCATAAAACTTTACTAGTATAAGCTATATTCTCTACTTCATGTTCAATACTTTGTGAGTCAATATATATATATATATCAATATTTTTTTATCAGTATATAATTCAACATTTGCACAAAATAAATGAGGTGTTTAAATTTTTTTATGAAGATACCATATTAGTCGATTCTATATTAGGTGTATTATAGTTTAGCTCATGAAGAGTCAATTAAGGTTAATAATTAGAAAATACCTGGTCATTATTCATGAGAATATATTTGTTTCACTTTAATGAAGCATGGTTATAAACGAAAAATTAACCATTTTAGAGAATAAATAAAAAAGTATACCAACCACTAATCATATTTTCAGTTGGTAAAAACATTCTTTACACTCCTTTATCTAGATGAATTTAACTCCTTTTTGAGTTATCATAGTTAGAAGGCTACAATAATGATCAATGTTTTAAAAAAATCTCAATTAGTAACCTAATTATCCATGAAATCTATGAATCTCTATGAAATTTTTGGGTCTTATAAAAACATTTACCACATTAGTTTAATTTGGGTAAATATTTTTTCCATCTTAGAGAGAAATATACCCAAGGAATGAAAACTTATATAACCAAAAGTCACATTAACTAAATATTCCATATAACTTACTATATTACAAGCAATGGAAGAAAATTCTTAACTATATTTCATTATCCACATTATTTATAGAATATAATAAAAAATCCTCAATAATCAGAGCCACAAACCTATCCAAGAATAAAGGAAAACACTATTCATAAGAACTAATAATATAGTTGGTGCATTCGATAACACAGTGTTAATGACCACAAAATCATAATTCACACATATTATATAAAATGTGTTCATTAAAATATCTTCCTAATTTACCTTAAACTTATGGTATATTGACCTGAGATCAATCTTCAAAAAATAATACAATCTCTAGAGATTATCAAATAAATCATCTATATGAGTTAATTGATATGTTTTATTAATAGTAATATAATTTAAGGAAATATAATCAATATAATTCCTCATTATTCGATATTTATATTTAAAAAAAACAATAGGATCACCACCAAGTGATGTTCTAGAGAAAAATAAAAATTATATCATGAAATTGTTGTAACTATATTTTCAATTTTACTTGATACATTTTATAAAGGGTTTTTGCAATTGGCTTATCATCATAAATTGAGTCAACAATAATGTCAATATATTTTTTAGAAACAACATTAGGAAAATTATCTCGAAATACATCTATATATTCATTCAGAACTATCACATCACTAACATGAAAAATATCACACTTTTCACAAAAATGTTCTAGGTAACTATAAATTCAGTATTAAATCAATTTTTTATCTTTATCATATTTTATAAAAGTTACGAAAACATTAAATATAACTTTCATAACTCTCAAATAAATTTTATAGTGAAAACTAAAATGAAATCCATAGAAATAATAATGGAAAACTCCACTATGTGAAGTTCAATATTATTTTAATAAAAAATATTCTAACAAATAAAATTAGAAATATTCATATTCATCTTTGTTCTATTAATACATCAACCTCAAGTTTTTACCAGATGTTCAACATTCTATTTATGAGGTTATATTCAATTTGTTCTTGAATGTTTTTCAAAAAATGAAGGAAGAAAAAGGTATAAATTCAAACAAGAAATCAAAATAATTCTAATAAATATGTAACATACATATCATCACTTCATTAAACACACCAATATCAATCATAGTAGTAAAAAATTAGTTTAGACACATTTTTCCTTTTTATCTTGATGATTCTCACAAAGAGTAAGTATCTTTAAACACATGTTATCATAATTCCCAAACTCATTGAAATTATAACATCAAACAGATGGATGAATATCTTTTACACCATTCTTCTAATGATCAGGAATATTTTTATTTCATTAATGATCCATATAACCAAACATACCACACTCCTAAAGCCTTCAAAATCTTTTCAAACATGCCATAAAATCTCTTCACTGCACCTAGATCATGTTGCAAGATTACCTATTTCTTTAGTAGTTTAATTATTCTCCGAAGAATTCCTCCTTGACCAATTATTACTCTTGTCATAAAAAGGAACATATGATTAAGAAAACCCCATATCAAATTTTTCAGAAAAATGAACAATATTTTTATATAATTTTAATTTCTATAAAGACAAGATCTTTATAAAAAATGTTTCAACACCGAGTAAAATCAATTAATTTTTCAATCATTTTCCTGAATACATTTTGGTATGTAATTGGAAATATTGGAAATATTTATTCATATGAATCCACTTAATAATTTTGAATATTTTCTAAATTACATTAATTATTACTAAATTCTGTGTTGAATATATTTTTATAAATTATATACAGGAAAAGAATATTAAATGTATCATATTCTATGGAATCCAACTATTCTCTCTCTAATGCATTCTTAACAAAAATATACATCTGTTCAAATTCACATTCAAGATGGTAAACAGAAATTGTTAATTTTTAATTTCACAATATCCCATGACTTTTAATATCATTTCCTAACCACTGATCCATCCTTGAACTACTACTCAATCAAAATTTACACAAAAGTTCAGACGGTGTTTCTCCAAAAAATTATTCCCAATAGACATGTTCCTCTACGATAAATATAGTTTCTCTCTAACATGGATTCCACAACCGTTTATATCTTGTATCAACTGAACTATTAATGTAAGAAACTACTCAGTTTTGATTCTAATAAACCAGGTTACTAATTTGGAATGATGTTTTTCTCTAGATAAATTCCTAATTTTATTTCCATATTTCCTTTATAGAAATCAATTATGAATAGAATTTTATTATATAAACAAACAAGGTAATATATAAATTCTATATCATTTTAATATAAATATAAATTAAAATCCATAAAATATATTATATTTACATTATTATAACATTTATTTTTATTTAATCCTTCCCATTAATAACAACTATTGGATCTAGCCATAAAACATTATATATTCTTGAGTTTTTTTAATAATTCACTTTCTTTTTGTAATAAAGATATATTAAGTTTAGAGTTGTAAATAATTTGAACATAACATTACATAGAAACGTATATATTCAAAATTTGACCCTTCTAATTTGTATCCATTTTTTCTATAATATAAATCTTTTAATAAGGAAGATGTCTAATTTTCAGGAAAAATCATGATGAATTTAAATATAATTTCTTCTTTATTCATGATCATCATCAAACCCTATGAGAAACAATTGATAATTCAGGATAATCACAAAAAGTACAGTAAGAGATATAAATGAATGAAATATATTAGTCGAGTGGAAAATATGAAAACAAATAAAATATATACCATTTTAGAATCATTCTTGGATTATATAAACTAAATCATAACCACATGGGTAGAACTATTTTTCCAAAATCAAATCCTTTAAAACCAATTGTAAGGAAATTAAATCCCCTATAGGCATTCTTTTGAATTTTCTTCATAATTCATTTTCACTAATGTGAGAAGTAATCAGAGATCAATCAAGTACATTAGATAAACCCCCATGGTTAACCCCTTAATTGTATATATTTAAGACAATAAATATTACCAAATACAATGTAAATATATATCAGGATCACCCTTTGTATATGCTGTTTTGGGATCACCCATAAAATAAGCTATATTAGGAAAACTAGTCATTTAAAAAGTATAAGGTTCACCCAAAATCATATATAAAGATCAAAGGAATATGTCATGAATTTTTTTATATTCATTAAAATTTCATCAATATACCCTTGAAAAAATCATTTGAACCCATATGAACATCACTTTCCATTTTCTCATGAAAAACCATATAAATATATCATATTAAAAAAACTATTTAGAATACAAAAAATCCAATATGATTAGGTATTTGATATTATATTATAAATAATGATAAATATAATGTAATCTAAATAAAAATAATTTCTATAATGGTGGGAAAATGAAATCATGTCATATAAGTTCAAAACATTATATTTTCACTTTTTAAAAAACTGGAAAATAAATATTATGAAAAATGTTTAAATTATTACATCTTAAATGATTATAATGAATGTAAAATATATAAAAAATTAACATTAGAAATATTTTAAGCATACATAATAACATTATTTAGTCATTTTAAGGAACATGGATATATATGAGAAATAGATTAAAAATTTTAAAAAATGTTTTAAATGATAATCACTCAACATAAGCCTCATTTAGCTTCTTACATTCTCTAACTCCAAAATATTAAAATTATATTAAATTTATTTATTCTTAGTAACATTTTTCATGTTAATTTCTTTGTTATAATTCCCTTAATTTCATTTATTACCATTTTTATTTACCTACTAAAATTGTTGTGTTCTCATTATATGTTTTGGGGTCTCTTGGATTATAACATGAAAACCACATCAACACATTGACTATGGTATCAGGGTTTATGGTTACATTAGGTCATAAATAATAAAAAATTATATTTATCATATATTTAAATTATATGATCTTTTAAAATAAACCACGTTAGTTGGTCAGGAAAAATGGACCACACTGTTTTATGGGGATGGTAGTTTGTATGTACGCATGGACAGATTTTTTATTTTTTTTGGGTTGAATAGAAATAAATTAGATAATATTTTACTTGTAAATATTTTTAAATTTGTTATAAATGTCATATTTATTGAATTTTTTCTTCTTTATGACCATTCTTAGATGTAGAACATGAAAAATGAATCACATCAAATTATGGAGGTGGTATTCGATATGTGAATAAAAACATTGTTATAGTTTTTTAAAATGATTTTATAATAAAAACATTTAGTATAAAATAGATTTAAATAATTATAATTATATTTTCAATATATTATTTATTCATTTTTCACATCATTTTAACCCTATGTAAGATCTAATGATATGAAATGAAACACATCAGTTCATGTCAGTGGTAGTCCAACCATTAAAATGAGTAATGTTTTCATTTCCAATAATATGGAAAAGGAGATTAAAAAACATGTTATCCCATAATAATAATAAAATTTTATAATAAGGTATATACTTATGTTATTATATCAAAATGATTTTGTGAAGTGCAATTGAGGTAAAATAAGAAATGAAAAAGAACATACTTGCTTAAAAACAATACCTCATATTCAGAAAATCTGCATAAGATTATACCTAACTCATTATTAAGATGATACTATGATCAAACCAATACATCTAGGTTATGGTAAGAGATGTTATTTTTTTATTTATAAAGGGAATAAATTTAATAATAGGATCTTGAAGTGTAGATAAGATATGATATGGTGTGTCATTTTAAATGTTAGGCAGAGTAAAATGATTGAATGTTTTAGATGACTAAAATATATTATTTTACTCAAGAAAAAAGGCTCTAAAATTAATAGTAATTGAAGATGTGAAAATAAGTGTTGAGAAATTTTATTCTAGAAAAATAGATTTTTATATATATAATTTTTTCAAAACAATATCAAGTGGAATTTAATTTTAATGTCATTGAATGGAATATTTAGATAAAAATTAACAAATTTATTTTTAAAAACATTCCACAATACAATATGACTTTTTGAATACATGAAAGGATAACACGGTTTTCTTAAAAATTAGTATTTATAATATTCACCCCATATTGTACTTTTTAAAAAACATTACAAAAAATATATCTATATTAGTTATGATGTAATGATATTAGAAATGATATAATATTTATCCAGTTGATATTATAATATTTGGATTTTAATCTTTTAAATAAAACCATACAATACATGAACAAATTAGAAAGAATAAATAATTCCTCTTTCTAATAAAAAAATTACTTCATATTATTATAATTGATACAACTGTACAAAAAATAATTCATTAATTTTAATAAGGAATTATATTGATATACTATTAACATTACATGGTTCTTTAAATTAATGGTGTGATTTCTATTATCTAAGATAAAACTTATACATATTCCTCTAAACATATTCAAAACTCCATGAAACTAATTCCCATTATCTATAGTCATTTCTAAGATATTATACTAGTGGTTTCAATAAACATATCATTAAAATAAGTTTTAGGTTTTTTTAATAAAAAACCATCTTTATATATGTGTTGTGTGAAGTACAATACAATGCATGCAGTATAACAAAAATTAAACTCTCTAGAATGATTTAAGAAGAGATTCAAAAATGGATAAAAAATTTTTTAATTGAAACAATAAAACATTCCTCTAAATGAAATATTAAAAAACCTATTTTAAATTATGAATATGTTTAAATTGAGGAAATTAATTGTGTAAAAAAATGTGGTTGATGACAATCAATCATAATCCCCCTACTGGATATTTTAAGTTTTTGAATAGTAGGCCTTTGAGATTTTTCTAAGACCAACTCACTGAATTGAGGTGATACTTATTCATTAGATATAATGATTCCCATTTAATGTTCAACACCCACCAATAATTGTCATATAGTCATATCGACATCAACAACATTAGATACTATTATTATTAATAATTTTTTGAAAATAAAATTTTTCAAAAAAAATATTCCATATTTTTTAATTACTATTATTTTATTGTATGAAGGGTTTTGTAGACGCCGGAAAAGTCCGTTGTTCCCAAACGAAGCTCCGGATGCGGAAAGAGAGGTCATATTTGGAGTCAGAAGCACGTTTCGGAGGGCCCGGAGGCCTTGCGCGGAATTTTAGGAGACCCGCGCGCAAAGTTGGAGCGCCGCGCGCAAACCTCCCGGGATGCGCGCAATGCGCTGGGCCGGCGCGCAATTTTGCGCGCCCGTGGCCCACGCGTCCCCCTTACGCGCCGGGCCCGATTCCGCGCCCGCGAAGGAAATTGCGCGCCCCGCGAACCAGATTCCGCGCCCGGGGTTGTCTATAAATATAAGGCGACCCCCGACGTTTTGAAGGTTGCCGGAATTCGAAGAGTCTCTCGTTCGCGCAATCCAACCCCCTCCGCGCGCAATGCCGACCTTCAGGTAACCTCCTTTCTTTCGCGCAAGAAAGCCTCGGGGTTCGCCTTCGCGCGCAATCCCCTTGGCTCCTTTCCTTTGATTAACTCCTCACCCGAAGGCCTTCGCGCGCAAAAGAAGCCTCTTGCGCGCAATTGCCCACGGGTGCGCGCAATCCACCCGATTGCGCTCACCCCCCTTTTTTTCAAAGTGGCCATTCGTTAAAGAATGGGCCGTTGCCCCCGCGCGCTATCCGAAGCCCGGTGCGCGCAATCTCCCTCTTCCGCGCGCAAAGCGCTGGCCCAATTGCGTGCCAGCACGCCCTTTTGCGCGCCGACCCGCGGTATTGCGCGCTAAGCTCCTCTTTTGCGCGCAATCCGCCGGGGTCGCCCCCTTTGACCCCCCTGAGGGTACCCGCCTGCGTGGGGCCCGATGACCCTCATCCCGGGTGCCCGCACCGTGCGTTGTCTTCCCGTGCGACCCTCCAGGCTCGCGCGAAGTGACACGGACCCATCGGCGGCAACCACCACGTCCAAGCTGCACGACGCTAAACTGCCTAGCCTCCATCGTCAGCGCGACAAGACGTTAAACTGCCAAGCATCTACGTCCAAATCTGCACGACGCTAAACTGCCTAGCCTCCATCGTCCGCGCGACAAGACGTTAAACTGCCAAGCATCTACGTCTAAGCTGCACGACGCTAAACTGCCTAGCCTCCATCGTCCGCGTGACAAGACGTTAAACTGCCAAGCATCTACGTCCAAGCTGCACGACGCTAAACTGCCTAGCCTCCATCGCCCGCGTGACAAGACGTTAAACTGCCAAGCACCTACGTCCAAGCTGCACGATGCTAAACCGCCTAGCCTCCATCGTCCGCGCGGAAAGACGTTAAACTGCCAAGCATCTTCGTCCTCAACACACGACGTTAAACTGTACTTCGTCCGGCAAGACGTTAAACCGTCCGCTTCGTCCTCAACACACGACGTTAAACTGTACTTCGTCCGGCAAGACGTTAAACCGTCCACATCACCCGATCCCGTGCCTCGCACACAGGGTCCCCCCGGTTTGGATGTGGCCCCCACCTGCTCGTCTCTGCAGGGATGTCGGGATTGGAGTGGCCTTCGCCCACGGGGGTAGGGTATTACAAACCCCTAGTTCCTTGTTGGGGGGCTGCACATGTGTATCTCCATGGCGCTTCCCCACTGCCGAAGCCAGTAGAGGGTGTGACTGGGATCGAGGTGTCTCCTACTTTCGGCCCAAGTCCCTCTCCAACTGAGTTTTGCCGCATTCGGGCTGCCTCAGTGCGTAAGTCCTGACAGAATGAACTACGTGGACTTTGATCCCTGTCTCCTGAACATGGTACGTAGGAAGCCTCCCTGAGGTTCAAGCCCACCACCTGGTCGTCCCGGTCGTATTCACGTCGGTTCGTCCATCAGTGGATCCCTCCCGGGTTCACATTTGCGTCGATTCACCTATGAATCCGCCCCTGTGGGTGACTGCACGTGTGAATCTTCATTGTGCTTTCCCACTGCCTTTTTCTATTGCTAACGTCCAGCATGACGTGAAACTGTGATCCACCCGGCCGTCCCATCCCCCTCTGCGCGAGGTGGTTCGGTTCAATCCTCCGCCCGACAGCCTCGACCTCCTTGTGAGTCGGCTTGCCAACGTCCAGCACGACGTTAAACTGTATATCCGAACTACGCTGACTTTGATCCGCGCTAACGCGCGGTACGTAGGAAGCCCCTACGGGGTCCAAGCTCTTCACTCCATCATCCATCCTGATCCTTACCCGGGCCGCCACATCCCGGTGGGGTCATGCCATTTCACTCCACTCCACTTCACTCGGGAAGCCGCCCATGTGCTGGCCCCAACGTCGGAGGTTCCCTGCAAGGGGTTCTGTCATCTGATCCACTCCTCGTGTTGATCAGTCCGATGCCGTCCCCGTTGGACGTTAAACTCGCGGCATACCCCGTGTTAAACATGGGAAGATGAGGAAAACCTCAGGTACCGCAGTTCCCTGTACCCAGCGCAGGATGCCTCAGGCCATCACGCCTTCGAGAAGCCCTATTAGGGACGGAAGGCAGACATGCAGAGCCGCAGTGTTAAGACACGCCCCCAACACCCGGAGCCACCCGGTCTCCTCACCGCAGGTTGCTGCCCCGACCGGACTCCTTGGAGCGTCTGGGCGGATGCAGCGTAATTAACCAGTGTCCATAGAGATATGGCACCGGGAACGAGATTCACGAACATTATTAAATCTATGAGGGAGACCCGGATTAGGCGACGAGTTCCGAGGAGACGTCCACGGAAGGAGGAGCCGACATCCCATCATCCCGGTTTCGATCAAGGATCAGATGTCCCTGAATAAGAGACGGATGCCGCCCACCCTTGGAAAGCGGGACTGCGGGGCCACAAGCCGCGCTCCCATCCCCTCGGGTCGACGGGAGCACGCGCGAACGTGTCCTGGCGGAACAACGTTGGAACAGAAGCCCGACGCACATCCGCACCGAAACAGAAAAATGGTGAACCCGACGTGAATCTCTTCTCCTCAATACGAAGACCGATAGCTTTCAGAGGTGTTGGAAGACTAGCATGCTGCTCGACCGAGCATTCGGCATCGGGGCACAAAACCCGCCAGGGGCTGGGGAAGGGAAATCGGGCGCTCCGTCTCACGGCGTCGATGGCCTGGGTTCCCCCCACGGAAGGCGTCGTAGCACCGGATGATTGGTTGTCGATTCCTTTTCCTGTTAGTTTTAATGGGTTCTTCTCCCTGCTTTCAGGAATCAGGTTGCCCAATCCAGTGCACGATCGCCGCCCGCCCACTGGCGCAGGGGCAGGGGAAACACCGACGCGGCTACTCCGCGCGGTCCCGCCCGTTCTACAGCCGTCCCAGCAGCCGCAACTGCGGGACAACCACGCCCTCTCTCCACCTCGGAGGTCATCCAGAGAAGGGTGATCGACAACATGGTGCGGAGATATGAGGAAGAGGGAGTCATCCCCACCAGGGACATGGCTCGCCTAGACCTCGAGGAAGCTGCACCTCGCCACCACCGCCGCCCCCGAGGGCCGCGCAGGGAGGCACCGCTGCCTACCTCGACGTCCAACCGCTTTGGGAGCTTATCCCCGGAACGCTCCGACAGCTCCCTCCCCTATGCGGATGAGGTGGAAGATGTCCGGGACCACCCTATCCGAGATTCGATCCAGGGATCCGCGATAAGGGCTCCCGCCAGGCCACGTCGGCGCCGCCGCCAGGCTTCTCAAGTCGAAGAGCGGGCTCTCTACATGCCTGCACCGCTGATCCCGACTCGTCTGTCTCGACGCCAACGTCGGGCACGAGCGGAAGAGGATGCCCACCTTGGGGCCCTAGCAACAGAGGCCGCGTTGACCCAAGCCACTACTGGCTCCAGTCACCAGGCCCCTGCGCATCCTGAGCAGGGGCACGTCTATGCCCGACCTGGATCGAGGCCCCGACCGCCCTAAAGGCAGGTTGGGTTGACTCTCCCGGTTGCTGGTACATGCAATAGCCACCGCGGACCACCTCGCGGTAGCGCTATTCACCAACAGGGTCTACTCCGTGTGGCCGGTCCAAGAGGCATGGGTCATCCCACCTTCCGATCCCAGCCCGGAGGCCTGTCCGGAATCATCTCTCCCCGCGTCCCCTATGACATCTGTCCTGGTGCTCCTCGCACCTTGGTTTCCAGTCCTCTTGGCCCCGGTACCGGTGCGGCCGGAGGACGCCAGGACAGAGATCAGCCATGCCCCGAAGAACCACCCAGGGGCAGGAAGGCGAGGCGTCGACGTCAAGGGAGGAATGTCAGGGAATTCCGAACAGAGATCCGACCGGTTCGTTTCTCTGATACAGAGGCGGAGTACGATTCGGCGACAGAGCCCTCCCCCCAATCCCGCCATTCAAGGGCAGGGGTAGGAATGCGGCACGTTAGCCTCGTGCTCCCCGAGAGCGAGATCGATATGATCCCCGATTCTCTCCGAAGGTATATCCGGAGTAGAGAGGGCCTGGTAGACCCCCAAGGATCAAGCTTGCGGTTGGTACCGGCCCCTCCGGAAGCGCCTTCCGCCTCGATCGGAGAGGCCGGAGACTTTTTCTGGGGACCGACGGTCGAACCACGATCTAGTGCACACTCGGCGAGCACCGACGCCACGACAGGATGTTCACTCACCGGCCCTTCCTATCGTGATGTGGTAGCCGGGGCACCGCCACCCTCAGAGGGCGGCCCAGGATATGGAGGCCAATCGTCTTGCTCGCCATATTCACCGCCAGCCAGCCCGTCGGCCCGACGGCCCGCCTCGGCACCACTGCCGGTTCCCCGTCCATTCCCAGTCGTTGAAGAGGACCAAGGAGACCTGGGTCCCGAGTTTGAGTCGTGGAGCTTTTGGACCATCCTTGCAGAGGGCCACTTCCCTGAGAAGTTTTGGCCAGTCGCAGGACTGGACTTTGATGCACCCGAATCACTCACCCCGGATGAGTTCGAATGCTTCCGCCGAACTCTCCGGGAGACTCACTCCCGTCTTCACCGCCTACAAATGCCATATCCCGGGAGTCAAGTGCACCTGGAGGATATTGGTGAGCAGTGCCGTCAGATTGACCTGGCCACGCTCCCCGCGGTTCGGCACCCCAGGTCATTTGGGCACCACGAGGCCCTCCAACAACGATGCGTTGAGTGTTTTCAAGTACTTCGCAAGGTTATCGAGGAAGCCAACCCCCACGTGTACATCCGTGGATGGGGGCAGTACGCTGCCCTACGCTTCAGTGCGATTCGCCGACAGCCCGATTCACTGGGTGGCCCTGAGGGTACATCCCCAGGGACGGAAACGGTCAATATGGCTGACCTGTCAGGAGAGGGGAATGATTTGGAACTTCTCGACGGGGGATCTCCCCCCGAAGACAAGCCGTTGTTGGATCCATCGGTGAGAGTTACTCGTCACCAGAGGAACCTCCTGGGTCTCCCCACACCCACTGAAGCACTGACGTTGAGCCGAAACGTCAGCAAAGGTAAAGAGCACGGCGGGGCTATAAAGCCCGCCGACCCATCTGCCTCCATGCAGAGGGCGGATGAGGATCCCGAGAAGGTCACGCTACGTTAACAGCTCGCCGAGCAGAATAAGCTAGTTGACCAGCTCCTCGCCGAGCGCGCTGCAGAGTAGCGGCCTGACTACGGTGATCCTAGGCCAGGACAGCAGGGACAGGAACAACCACTCCTCGACGAGACTCTCCCGGGAAACCGTGATTATGCCGTGTTTGCCGACAGGGGAGAGGCCATTGCCTATGGCAAGAGGGCGCGGTATGTTTCACCGCACCCTCCCGAGCGGCGTGATTACCTGAGAGACCCCGCTCGGATTCCTCCCGCCGCCCCAAGGGCCGATCCGCCCACCATCCCACAAGCTGCCAAGTTCGACGACCCGGTCGACGACCCGATTGAAGGGCCATGCAATGCGCTCGTGGTTAGAGATCCTCGCCAGGACTGGAACCCATGTCCGGACGATCCAATGGCGGCCCTCATCGCCCGCTTGGAAGCCTTGGAGACTCGGCAAGTGGCGATCCCACCGGATGGCAAGCCATACCCAGCATGGGTGGATGACATGCCGGCACCTCCGGGATTCGAGAATCCCACTTTCGCCCCCTTCAACTGGACTGGAGATCCTCCACAGCATTTGGCCCATTTCAACTCGAGGTGCGGGCCTATGTTGGGAACTCCGGCGCAGCAGGAGGCCGCTAAGCTTCGCTGCTTTGTCCAGACACTGGAAGGGCCAGCATTTGTCTGGTACAGCCAGCTCCCCGTCGGGTCGATAACTAGCTGGGAGGACCTTCGTAGACAATTCCTCTACCAGTTCAGTTCCACGACCCGGAAGACGAGTATCGCAGACCTCTTCAAGTGCAAGCAGAGGCCTGATGAGCGAGTCGCGGATTTTGTCGCCCGATGGAAGGGTCTCACGTATTCCCTTGACATGCCATTGACTCAGGAGCAGTTGCTGACAATGTGCGTCGGGAACGTCAAGACCGAGCTGGTCCCTTCCTTGATCACTCAGAATTACCCCGGAGGGTTCAGGGACTTCTCAGACAAAGCTCAACGTCTTGAGGAAGCCCTGCAACAGGCCAGTCAGGCACACCCGCTGCCTCCTATGACTCCTGCACGGAGAGTCAGCAGGGCTGAGCCCGCTGCTGTTTCCCAAATAGAGGCCCCCAGGCCGTTGGAGCTGCTGCCGGTGAGGCCAGCTCCACAACCTCACAAGAATCCGCCTCCACGGGCTCAGTTCCCGGCCCAGCAGCGGCAGCCCCAGAACCGGCCGGCCCCTCCGCGTAATGTACCGCCACAACCCAGGCGAGACAATCAGGGTCCACCTCCTCGGAAGGCCCCTCCGGCCCCTCGTCAAGACTACGCGCCTAGGGGCCCGCGATACCTGACTTACTCATTCCACGAGGATCAGGTCCCCGGTTACTTCCGGAGCGCCCTGGAGCAGAGGATTGTGCGACTGCCTAAGTGTTGGAGGCCGGAGGAGGCGCATCTCACAGATAACCCCCGCTACTGCCCTTACCATCGGGCCCTGGGGCGCACCATCCAGCGGTGCTACGTGTTTAAGGATTGGCTCCAAGACCAGATTAACAACAATGTAATCAGGTTGGGCCCGGCTCCAGCGCAAGTGGCGGGCGTGTTCGTGGGATCAGATGACGATAGTGGCAATGAGGACGAATGACAGCTGGTCTCCGACCGCGGATCCCAGAAGTATAATAACTGGATGGCCCGCAAGACGATCATTCGCGCCCATGGAATCATCTGTGCGCGCTTGAATCAGCCTGAGCCCCCAGAATCTGCGGGTGCTGCTTCGGCATCGTCGTCCCAGCCTGCCTCTTCCGAGAAGAGCAAACGGCGGCGGCGCAAGAAGGAAGAGCGCGCCCCGCCAGTTCCGCCACTATACCGCACTCTCGGCGATTTCATGCCCCCGGAGATGGGGGTCCCTCCTCGGATCCGTCTGGTGATGGATGATTTGTCCAGTGACAGTGTTGGGTACACTTCGGTTAATACCGTCGAGTTGGTAAATCCCTTTTCGGTTCCCGACGTTGAAGAACACCAGGTGGACCTCCCTAGTGTCCCCGGTCGTCACCACCGTCGGAGGAACCGCAACAACAGGAGTCGCTGGGGCACAGCAGTTGGCACCTCCAACCAGGCCGTGCACGCCATTGAGACTAGGCAGCAGGCTCAAAACCGAGCTCAGCGTGCGCATCCCCCCCATCCGGGGATGACGGATTCGCCTCCGCCACTGTTTGTGGTGTGGGACCAGGCAGAACCGCCTCAGCCGCGTCGCGATCAGCTCCGCCCTGCCACGAGTCCATCCCGGCCTCCTGATCCCAGTACGGTGACTACTTCCCGGGCTTCAACCAATGAACAACGAGATGCACCAAGCACTAGTCGGCCGCCGACCCAACCGGCAAGGCCCGTCATGCCTCCAACCGCAGAGCAACCTCCTGCAACCAGGGGCTCGCGCTTGGCCAAAAAGTATGATGTCCTGAAGCACTTGGCCGACATCCCAGCAAGGCTCTCCATCCTTGAGGCTCTGCGCATGTCGCCTGAGATGCGCGAGGCGCTCGCTGAAGCCCTGAAGAGCCCCCTCCAGTTTGAGACAGAGGTTGTGGCTGCAGAGGCCTTTCACGCCGAAACGATTGAGGACGCCGAGTGTTAGGCAGTTATCTCGTTCTCTGGTGAGGATGAAGACCCTCCTATACAGGGGCACATTCGTCCGCTGTATGTCACTGGCCAGTTCAATGGCCTTGAAGTCCGGCGCTGTCTTGTCGACATGGGGTCCGGGATTAACCTGATTCCCACTCGGACGCTCCGGAGATTGGGGTTGTCTGAGGATGACTTGATTCCCTCCGACCTCAGGATCCAGGGGTACGACCACACCGATCAAACTCCGGTCGGCAAGATACATTTGAAGACCCAGTTCAGTGGCCTGGTTGCCAACACCGAATTCATGGTAGTCTCTCAGGACACTGCGTACAACGCATTGATGGGCAGGCCATGGCTCCACCTTCATGCGGCGGTTCCCTCGTCATACCCCCAATGCCTTAAATACTACCTCAATGGTCGAGTAGGCGTGCTTCAGGGAGATCCCTCTCCTTTTGCCTCATGTGAAGCCCGCTATCTGGACGCGGACTATTACAAGAGCAAGGATAAGCAGATCCTGGCAGGTGAGGTTGAGCCTGTCGCTGTTGCAAGTGATCCCTGGGAAAGTTTGGATGATGCTTACATCCTCCCGATCCAACGGTTGGATGTAGCCATGGTCTCGACGGCCTGTGAGTCTCCTGATGAGATGACCGTGACCGCCCGTGCCAGCACCAGCGGCCCAGCAGGATCTGGTGGCCCCAATGCAGTTTCTAACGCAGTCTCTCACGTGGACGATCCCTCCCCGAGTGGAGAGGACGTGGAAGACGCACCCCCAGCCTTTGAGGAGGGCGTCTCTGCCATGGTCGATGAGTTAGTACAGGTGAACCTTGGAACCGAAGCAGACCCAAGACCCACATTGGTCAGTGCCTCCATGCCCTCTGAGGAGCGGCAGCAGTACGTGGACTTTCTCAGGTAGCACCATGATGTGTTCGCTTGGGGATATGACGAGATGCCGGGGCTAGATCCTCAGGTAGCCGTCCACCGCCTTGGTCTCCTGGCGAACCATCGCGGGTTCAAGCAGCCTCCCAGGAAGATGCACCCATCCCACGGTGCCATGGTTGAGGCCGAAGTTGACAAGCTTATCAAAGCCAACTTCGTGAGGGAAGTTCAGTACCCCAAATGGCTGGCCAACATTGTGCCGGTCAGGAAGAAGAACGGGCAGATCGGAGTCTGTATCGACTTCCGCGATCTCAACCGCCACTGTCCGAAGGATGACTTTCCCCTTCCAGTGACAGAGCTTTTGATTGACGCCACGGCAGGGTTCCAAGCCCTCTCCTTCATGGATGGATACTCCGGGTACAACCAAATCCGGATGGCCCCTGAGGATGAGGAGTTCACTGCCTTCAGGGCCCCCCAAGGTATCTTTTGTTACCGGGTCATGCCCTTCGGCCTGAAGAATGCAGGTGCCACCTATCAACGGGCGATGCACCGCATATTCAAGCCAATCCTCGGCACACTGGTGGAATGCTACGTCGACGACTTGGTGGTCAAATCGCGCCAGCGTCAGGACCATCTCAAAGATCTTGAGAAAGTGTTCGGCTTCCTCCGGTCTCGCTGCCTGAAGATGAACCCGTTGAAGTGTGACTTCGGGGTCACCTCCGGGAAGTTTCTTGGCTTTGTGGTAAGATACCGGGGTATTGAGATCGACCCAGAGAAGATCAGGGCGATTAGCCAGATGCCTCTCCCAGGTAACATTCGTTTACTGCAAGGGTTCCAAGGCCACTTAGCCTACATACGCCGATTCATCGCGAATCCGGCTGGCAAGTGTAAGCCCTTTTCTCGGCTCATGAAGAAAAGTGCCACCTATGTATGGGATAAAGAGTGTCAGACCGCTTTCGAGGAGATCAAGCAGTACCTACTTCAACCTCCGGTTCTGATGCCGCCTGTATCCGGGAAGCCGCTGGTCTTTTATGTGACCGCCCTGGAACGGTCCCTTGGTGCCCTTCTCGCCCAGAAGAATAACGAGGGAACGGAGAATAGCCTCTATTACCTCAGTCGCATGCTCCTCGATGCGGAAGTTAGGTATTCCCCCATCGAGAAGAGCTGCCTGGCGCTCGTATTTGCCGTGCAGAAATTATGACACAACTTGCAGCACCATGAGGTACAGTTGGTTTCTCGGGTAGACCCGTTGAAGTATATCCTGAGCCGGCCTATGTTGACTGGCCGTCTAGCGCGGTGGGCTGTGATTCTCCAGCAGTTTGACATCAGGTATGTGTCTCAGAAGGCCATCAAAGGGCAAACATTGGCAGACTTTCTGGCTGCTCACCCGACCTCCACGGATCAGCCGCTGGATCTAGGCTTTCCTGATGAGGCCGTCCTCTCGGTCGATCATGCCGATCCATGCTGGTAGATGCACTTTGACGGTGCCTCCCGGAGCCCTACCGGTAGAAGACTCGATAATCCTAAGCTCAATAGAGTGGGCTTGGGTATCGTCTTCATTACCCCGGAGCAAGCCGTGCTGCCATACTCTTTCCTGTTGTCAGAGGGTTGTACCAACAATGAGGCGGAATACCATGCCCTCATCACTGGCCTCGAGTTAGCTCTCGAGATCGACGCGCCCCGTCTGTGTGTGAAAGGGGACTCCGAGCTGGTTGTTAGGCAGATCAATGGCGACTATGTTGTCAGGAAGCCGGAACTTGTGCCATTACTGGAGTGCACCCTCCTCTTGATGGCCCAGTTCCCTTCTCGGCCAAAAATTGTCCATATTCCCCGGTCGCAGAACGGTCGAGCAGATGCTTTGGCCAGCCTTGCTGCGTCACTCGCAGAGCCTGAACAGGACAACCTGATCATCCGCGTGACGCACCGCAGGCTCATCGCTCTCGTTATCCTGGAAGGAGATCGCGACCCATCGGTAAGTAATCTCACCGTGGTTGCCCCTATGCCTGGAGCCCCGAGTACCCCAGATATGGCAGTCGAATCAGCCCCTGATTGGAGGACGCCTTTGGTTGAGTACCTCCAACATGGCATTCTCCCGTCGGATCGGGCCGAGCGCGAGCGAGTTCGATGCCGCGCATCGCAGTTTGTCCTCCAGAGCAGTCCCGGCCTGGAACAGATCCTCTATAGACGCGGATTTGATGGTGTTCTCCTCTGTTGCCTTCAGGGAGTCGAGATCCCACGAGTCATGCAAGAGGTTCATGCTGGTTCATGTGGTGCCCACCAGATCGGGCCGAAGCTGTCCCACCAGATTCGGAGGTTGGGATACTTCTGGCCCTCCATGATCCATGACTGCATCGAGTATGCCAGGAGGTGCCATGCGTGCCAGGTTCATGCGAACTTTGTGCATCGGCCGCCGGAGCTTCTCCATACAACCAGGTATTCTTGGCCCTTTGCAGTCTGGGGACTGGACGTTGTGGGACCTTACCCGCCGGCGACGGCTCGCCAGTGCCGGTTCATTCTGACCGCCACGGATTTCTTCTCCAAATGGGCAGAGGCGATTCCGCTCAGAGAGGTAAAATCATGTTCTATCGCTGACTTCGTGACCTCCAACATCATTTATCGATTTGGAGTGCCTCACGCTATCCTCACGGATAACGGAGCCAATTTCCGAGCAGCCGAGTTGAAGAAGTTGTACGCCAAGTACAACATTCACTCGAACCATACATCTCGCTATCATGCGCAGGCGAATGGAAAGATTGAGGCGTTTAACAAAACCCTCTCTAACATTCTGCAAAAGATGGTTGGCCAGAACAAGAAGAGTTGGCCGGACAAGCTCCTCAACGCCCTCTGGGCTTATCGGACGACGACTCGCAATTCCACCCAGATGACCCCTTATTCCCTGGTGTATGGAGCTGAGGCCGTCCTACCCATCAAGATCCAGTTACTGTCCTTGCGCACTGTGGTCTACGACCAGCAAGCGCCGGACAGAGTTGCTGAAGCCCGTCTAGTCGAGTTGGAAGCACTGGATTAGAATAGGCTTCGCGCTTTGCACAACTTGGAGAGGCATCAAAGAAGAATGGCTCGAGCTTTCAATAAGAAGGTTCGCCTCCGCTCCTTCCTGCAGGGTGATCTAGTATTGGACCTAAGAGCACCAATGATCCCCAGCAGGAAGCCGCCCAAGTTGGAGCCCAAGTGGGAGAGACCTTTTGTCGTCCACAAGGTCTATCCCAATGGCGCGTACTCCATAGAGACTATGGATGGTGAGCGTGTCACTCCTCCCACCAACTCTAGGTTCCTCAAGAAGTACTTTGCCTGACTGTACATCGTCCAAGATACATGACGTTAAACTGTTCAGCATTCGTCCTGCATGACGCTAAACTGCACCTCAGGAACTACGTGTGGCTTGATTCCCATCCTTATGGTATACGTAGGACCGCCTGAAAAATCATGTTTCAGGCCCAGCCCCACCCTTCGGGAATTTCCATCCCATCTCGGCCCCTTGGCACAATTGTCTCTGGGTATGCGGCGTATGGTGGTAACGCGGGGCTATGCCCTCATCCACGTCGGTTTGCTCTCCACGCTGTACGCCCCCCACGTTTGGGGATGCCTTCCGCTCCCCCCTTTCCTTTTTCGTCCTGCATGACGTTAAACTGCACTTCAAGAACTACGTGCGGCTTGATTCCCATCCTTATGGGATACGTAGGACCGCCTGAACATTCATGTTTCAGGCCCAGCCCCATTTCCCGGGAATCTCTATCCCGCGTTGGGCCTCTGGCCCCAGTTCCCCTCCTTTTTATGTGAGGCGTATGGCGTGAACGCGGGGCTATGCCCTCATTCACTCCGGTCTACTGGTCGCGCCATACGCCTCCCCCGTGTGTGGGACTACCTCACACCCCTCATCGTCCTGCATGACGTTAAACTGCCTCTCAAGAACTACGTACGGATTGATTCCCATCCTTATGGGATACGTATGACCGCCTGGATGTTTGTGTTCCAGGTCCAGCCCCATCTCTTGGTTGATCACGGGGATCTGCCGTCTTTTGGTTGCTCTCAGGGTGAGTCCTCCGACCCTTTCCGGTGATCTGTTAACATGTTTTGGGTACTCAGGTATATGACCCGTAGTGTCGGATTCAATCCCGACAAGTTCTGTGTTGCTTGTCGGGCCTCGCGCTTCCTCTTGTTCGAGCCTTCACTCAAAGGGATCCTCGTTAGTGGTTTGGGTACGATGCCTCAGTGCTCTCCTACCGCTCCGGGTCGATTTACCGGCGGGTCCTGGGCAGCAAATCGATATGAATCCTACGCTTGAGCAGTTGATGCTCGTTTGCTTGCCTCATCCTAGGCTGACGCGATCGGATGTTGTGTTGCGAATATGGTCAGTGACATCCTTGATTGCCATGTCGGCTCTTTCAGGCTCTGAACATTGGTTGCGCAGTCCTCATCACACTCCGCTTTTGTGCGTTGTAGTAGAATCTCGACACTCTCTTCATACTGACCTTCAGTACACCTCTACATGTTAGGCAGGCCAACCAGGGTAATGGTGTCTTTCGAGGCTCCCACGATCTGAGCACCAAGGATATATGCTGATGTCCTCCCTAAGGGCCATGTGTGGCTGGACCCTCGTCCCCATAAGGAGGAAGGAGTCGCCCGAACAATCGCGTTCTGGGCCCAGTATAGCTGGAGGCTAGCATCTCTTCCCCTCGGGTGATGGACATACGCAGGCCCCTATCCCAGGATCCTTCTCCTGGAATCGTGCGTGACCGCAGGGCTGGGTATGTTCCCACCTCCGCTGGGTCCGCCATATCGCAATAAGTGGATTACTCCATGGTCCGAACCACACGACCTTAAACTGTGTTGCCTGGTCCTACCACACGACCATAAATTGTGATCGTCTTGGACGCCCGACGAGAAACGGCACTGCATCGTGATGTTCTCCTCAGGGGGCACTCACGTTGGGAGATGGTTAATAAACCACGGCATTTATCAATTCCTTTCATGGCTTGATTATTATGGCGACGCTAGGGATTTCTCAATCACAGGCTTGTCGCTGCACAACGAAAAACCATCCACCTTTAAGGACAAACAAGAAATATCAAATGCCGCTTCTTCTGGGTGCGAGGGCCAGACCCGCACCCCTCCCCGCGCTGGTGCCCGATTGTGTTGCGCCGCGCTTCAAGAACTACGTGTGGCTTGATTCCCATCCTTATGGGATATGTAGGAACGCCCGGATGTTTGAAACTTCGGGTCCAGCCCCCACCTCTTAGAGATTCCCCCTTCTCTGGGGAATCCGCCGCCGTCGGGTCACCCTCCTGTCGTGTCCCTCGACCCCTTGCAGTGATCCACTGGTGTCAAGAGTACTCTGGTTTATTGTCAGGAGGGTCAGGTTCAGCTTGGTCAGGTTCCTTTCACTTTTCAGGCTTCGTACTCCCTTTCATTTGGACCCATCGCCTACGCCCTGGGTGGAGCCCCTGTGAACGGTCTGGACACAATGCCTCAGTGCTCTCCCACCGACTCGGGCTGGTGCCCCCAAGGGCCTCGGGCAGCAAATCGATATGAATCATGCGCTTGAGCGGTTGATGCTCGTTTGCTGCCTCATTCCATCAACGGTCAGTGCGATATTGATGCTGCTTTTCCGCCACGGTCGGCAGTACTCCCATATCGTTACGCCGGTGCCCCCAGTCCTTGAGTGAATGGCCGCATGATTCACATTACGTTTTCCACCTCCCGTTCTGACCAGGCGAAGCCTCGACACTCTTGACACTATCCCTCAGTGCATCTTCGCATATCCAGGGGACAGGACCACGATGTGGCGTACTTTGAGGTTCTTATGGTCCGAGCTCTAAGACCTTAAACTAAGATCTGCCCCTATGGTCCAAGCTCTACGACCTTAAACTAAGATCTCCCCAAACGGGGTTCTACGTCCCGCATGACGTTAAAACTGCACTCTCAGAACTACGTGTGGCTTGATCTCCAGCCTGATGGAGTACGTTGGAACGCCCGGGCATCTCAGCTCAGGTTCAGCCTCAGGGGTCGCTAAGTCTCGCCCCTCCTCGTCGCCGACCGTCTGGCCTGGCTTCTGGTAGAGTGGTGCAGTTGTGATATTCTCCCCGATTCAGCTCGGGATGCCCCATTGCAATGATGGGAAGCGACCGTTTCCTCATCAAAAGAGATTCTTTCTGAGAATTGGGGTGATTCACGGCCATATTAGTGCATCTGCCTAATACGCTTTCCCCACAGTGGCGCAATTTTGAGAGCGTTAGGTTCTGTCCGAACAAATCATCACTTCGCCCCATGCTTCGCATGCCCTGTTGATCCGGATTTCCACCCTTGTGCCTGAAGGAACCCCCAAAGCGGCATTGATGATGACATTTGATCCGCCTCCTGCAATATGAATGATGAACTTTGGTCCGTCTATTGCAGTAGTATGGTCGATTGATCCATTGTCCGCTTGCCGTCTTGGGCATTTCCTGGAAGGCCGACCGTCGTGGATCTCTGAATTCGGGACACGCGATTCACCCTTTCTCATTTCCCTATGTTCGGATAAAATCTCAACGCCCCTAGCGTTGTCCCGCTCGTGTGTCAGAACAAGTTGGGGGGATGATACATTGATTAGGTCTGAGGTCTCCTTTCCTAGGGATGACCTCCCTCGTTTCTTTAGAAATCCAGGCCCAATTATGGATGCCTGAAGCTTGGTTAACGCTCCCGCAAGACAATGAATTGTGGTCGAGCATGTTAAGCCAAAAGATGTAGATAAATATATTGGTTCATACAAATGGTTCGAAGTATTGAGAAGCGGAAGCAAAATGTTCTGGGAATGGCAAAAACAAAGCCCCTAGGGATTAGCGTGCTGAATGAGTCTTTCCAACGCCGCTACCCTTTGGCTGGCGGCCTCCAGGGCTGCTTCTCGCTCTCTGCATGCCCTCTCTTCGTCGGCGGTCGCAGCACGCAGTTCGTCGATCCTGGCTTGTGCACGCTCCCTCTCGACTTGAAGTGTGACCATCTGTTGGTCCGCCTCCGTCAGTTGTACCTGGGCGTCATCCAGCTGGGCCGTTAGTTTCTCCACAAGCTCAGTGCACGCTGCGACGAAGGCCTCCTTCTCTGCCGCCTGCCCTTCGAGGCGCCAGACATCCTGCTCCGCCACGAGGAGCGCCCGCGTGTTCTCCGACATGTCCCGACATTGTGCGACGTCGGCACGCCGGTGGCTCTCGCGCATCTTTTCGGCCATGAAATCACGGACCGTCGGATGGAGGCATTGAGCATCGGCTCCCCCGACACACAGGAAGTGCAGCCAGGTTTGAAGTGATCCCATGCGCCCCAGCCACTCCGATGGGTCTTGTTTGAGGAAGCGCTGGATGCACTTCCACCCCCTGCGGCGCGTTATCCGGCTCTCCTCGACCGCCTCTGCGTCCGAGTCGTCCATCTCCTCGGGGTCGGCAGGCCGGTAGGCAGGGAAGGCAGCCAGCAGGTCGGCTGCAGGGTCCGCCCCTGTGATGTCCTCACGGGGGATAGGTTCCCCAACATCTGGGCGACCTTCTTCTCTCGCCCCAGCGGCGTTGACGCCCTCGTCAGCCCCCGACCTCTCTCCGATGGTAGCACCGCCGGCGTCCGCATCCCCTTGATCAGCAGTTGGTGGGGCCGGCTCGGTGTTGGAAGTCTGTTCCGGAGCAGGCGGCATGTCTGCCACTGGTCCACTCATGGATGGCCCGGGTTCGGCAGCCCGACGAGCCTCCAGTATTGAGATCACTGCACAGGGCATGCCGTGGTTAGTCACGGATCGTCAACGGCAAGCACCGACAGTAAGGTAAGAAGACTTACGGGAATCCAGAGCGTCATCTTCCACTGTCCCGGTCGCCGCAGGAGCAATTGCAGCAGGGGACCCCTCAGCGCTTGTCAATTCAATGATGGGCGTCTGGCCCCCGCCTTGTCCTACTGGCACCTCTCCTACTCCTACTGAGGATGCCTGACCAACATCCGTGCACTCCTGAGGAAGGTGAAGAAATGGGTTAGAAGCTGCATAAGAGAATGGATGAAGCAGGTTGAGTAGGGATAGAAGCGGACCTCGAGAAGCTCAGTGATATCAATATTGCCAGAGCCGGCCACCTCGCCGTTCTCCCGCGGGCTCCCCTGATGGGACCTTCCCTCGGAGCCTTCATCCTCCCCTGTCTCCTCCTCTTCCTCGGAGTCGTCGTTACTGTCATCTTCCTCCGGTGGCATCTATTCTGGAGCAGGCTCTAGACCGAGCATCACCTTCACCAGAAGGGACGGCTCCGCACGCTGACCACGTTGGCGTGCGTACTCGTCCATGGCCGTCAGATACGCATACCGCCGGTGGAAGTTCACCCTGTCGGCGACCTGAAGGCGCCCGACCTCTGGTAGATGGATTCCTTCGCTGGTTGTTATCTTCTACCAGATGATTTCGGTCCCCAGCGACTGCCGCAGGGTCATCCAGGCCGACCACAGCGCTGGGAAGACTGCATCGTGGGAGGGTTCGAGCAGACGCCTTACCTGCTTCCCGGGCCGCTCTTCGACCACCGCATGTGCCCCCTCTCTGGGCGCTGAAGTCGTGGCGGCAGCCTGCGATGTACCCGCCGCCGAAGTCCCTGCTCGCGCCGGCTCCGCTGCTTGGCGCGCCTCCGTTCTCCCCCGTGTAACGGCGCCTCGCCTCCTTCCTTGGCGCCCGGTCTCCGCACGGGTGACCTCGAGCCGCCGAACTGGCTTCCGTAGAAGCCCCTCGGGGTACGCGATGGCCCAGTGTTCGGCGTACTCGGTTGCAAGCCTGCGTCGACCCCGATAGGAGGGAGAGTGATGACGTCGCCAGAGCCGAAAGCGGCAAACATTAGCCACATCTGGCGAAGGACGAAAGGGTTCGTCTCCTCCTGGACAGCAGTGAATACCCTCTTCGGCATCCGTTGAAGGCACCGGAACTGCCTGGCGAACCGGGTTGGCACGTAGGGCTCGCAGATCAGCTTCCCGTCGATCCGAGCCACGAGCACCCCGCCCCACATGCTCAGGAAATATTCGTGCTGCTCCAGCGGACCCTGTCCATTGTCGATCATCTGGCCAACGAGAGTGGGGAACGGGCTGAAGTTGAAATTGGCGTGATTGCCAATCCGAATCCTCACGCCCTCCTCATTTAGGGTCATCGGAGCGACCCCCACGATGTTCAGCAGGGAGGGTCGCGGGCCGTTGCCCGGGGGAATGACGGCGTTTGGAAACGTGTACTCACCAAGGTGAGCAGCCACCCAGCCGTGGAAGAATTGAAAGGGCCCACAGATCCTTCGTGGCGACCCCCCTCGCGAGATGCGTCCCAGGATGGCGTTCAACTTAGCCAGCACCGGGACCCCGAGGTTGTATCTTTTGTTGGCGGCCATGGCGCCCGCCATCGCCAGTGTCGCCGGGTGGACGCCCATCCTCGCGTCCCGCATTGGCAGGAGCCACCCACTCAGAAAGACGGCCAGGAACGCCGCGTACCGGACATTTGGGTCCCGGGCCTCGATGACATGGTACCCCCATGAGCGGTAGTCTCCCGTCTCCAGGACCCGCCAGTACGACCCGTTCCGGCTCCTCTGAGCCGCGGTTGGGCACCGCTTCCCCCTGCCTGGCATCTTGACCGTGGGGTCATGCTCCAAGAACTGGCTGAACCACTCCTTGTAGGCTATGTCCTTGTGGAAGTCCTTGACCCCGAGCCGCTCCGTAGCCAGGTCCAGCAGATGCCATGTCGGGATGAGAGTCCGTGACCTGTCTCCCTAGGTGTTCCTCGGAGGCAGGAACTCATCGTATTGGTAACCCTCCAGCGGGATACCTCCGATGCAGTGGATGTCCCAGAGACCGATGCTGACCTCCCCATGGTGAAGATGGAAGGTGTTGGTATCCGGGGACCAGCGGGTGAACAGCTCTGGCCCGAGCTCGGACTGCTGGTAGAAGTGGAACTGCGACGTCCACACCGCCTCAAACAGGCCGATGTACCGCAGCTCCTCCGCGAAGTGATCGCAGGTGTGGCGTACCCAGAACGCCCAGGCCCACTCACTGGTGAAATTGCCCCCGGACCGCAAGTCCCATTCCTTCAGCCAGCCCTTGGTGTCGTCAGTGACACTCTGGCGGTATGTGCTCAAGTAGAGGGCTGGAGAGTTCTCCACAGTAGGCTCACTCCCGGTGATGGTTTGCGTCCTCGGGTTCAGGACATAGACATCTAAGTGCCTGGTCTCCCTGGCAGGATGCCCATTGTTGGTGATGTTATAGCAGAGAAGCTAGTCCTCCCGAGTCACCCAGGTCCGTGGCGCATCAACCTCGAACCCTGGCACTGGAACCTCATCCAGGATGCCAAAGTTCCAGAGCAGCAGGTTGTCCGACAGCGGATATGTCTTCTGGGCCGGCGTCAGCAAGTCAAACAAGGATTGATTGTTGGAAACAATCTCCTTGGCTCCGTAAACCTCCCTGTTCGCCGCCATCTCAGCTCTGCGAATGGCGGCATCCCCCTCATTCCCTTGATTCGTGGCCATCTCAGAAGCTCTGGGAGTCGTGTGGGTTAAGGGATGAGGCATGCGGAATCGGACGAGGCTGGTAGAGAAGTTTGAGAGTTGGCGCGTAATCCTAGTGGACGACGCGCAATTGGGAAGTCCGTCGCGTAAAACCCCGGGTGTTCGCGCAAAAACAGGCCGAAATCCGGATGGGATTGCGCGACGAATGGGTGAATTCCGCGCCTGCTAAGGCAATTTCGCGCACGAGAGCTTGGAAGCTTGTCGCGCGGAAGGCCTTTGTACGGTACGGGGGACCCAGGCCCCTATTTATAGGCGAGGTCGGGTGTCCGCGCTGCGCGGAAAGCGCTTTGCGCGACCGCGCCAGCAAATTTCGCGCCCGACGCCCTCTTTTGCGCGCCACAGTCTCGCGCCTCCCAGGACTTCGGCATTCCGGCGTCTCCCTCGGAACCCGATCGTTGCGACCTCTCGCCGATAAAATTCCGAGGGGGGGCTTTTGTAGACGCCAGAAAAGTCCGTTGTTCCCAAACGAAGCTCCGGATGCGGAAAGCGAGGTCATATTTGGAGTCAGAAGCACGTTTCGGAGGGCCCGGAGGCCTTGCGCGGAATTTTAGGAGACCCGCGCGCAAAGTTGGAGCGCCGCGCGCAAACCTCCCGGGATGCGCGCAATGCGCTGGGCCGGCGCGCAATTTTGCGCGCCCGTGGCCCGCGCGTCCCCCTTGCGCGCCGGGCCCGATTCCGCGCCCGCGAAGGAAATTGCTCGCCCGTGAACCAGATTCCGCGCCCGGGGTTGCCTATAAATATAAGGCGACCCCCGACGTTTTGAAGGTTGCCGGAATTCGAAGAGTCTCTCGTTCGCGCAATCCAACCCCCTCCGCGTGCAATGACGACCTTCAGGTAACCTCCTTTCTTTCGCGCAAGAAAGCCTCGGGGTTCGCCTTCGCGCGCAATCCCCTTGGCTCCTTTCCTTTGATTAACTCCTCACCCGAAGGCCTTCACGCGCAAAAGAAGCCTCTTGCGCGCAATTGCCCACGGGTGCGCGCAATCCACCCGATTGCGCGCACCCCCCTTTTTTTCAAAGTGGCCATTCGTTAAATAATGGGACGTTGCCCCCGCGCGCTATCCGAAGCCCGGTGCGCTCAATCTCCCTCTTCCGCGCGCAAAGCGCTGGCCCAATTGCGCGCCAGCACGCCCTTTTGCGCGCCGACCCGCGGTATTGTGCGCCAAGCTCCTCTTTTGCGCGCAATCCGCCGGGGTCACCCCCTTTGACCCCCCTTGAGGGTACCCGCCTGCGTGGCGCCCGATGACCCTCATCCCGGGTGCCCGCACCGTGCGTTGTCTTCCCGTGCGACCCTCCAGGCTCGCGCGAAGTGACACGGACCCATCGATGGCAACCACCACGTCCAAGCTGCACGACGCTAAACTGCCTAACCTCCATCGTCCGCGCGACAAGACGTTAAACTGCAAAGCATCTACGTCCAAAGCTGCACGACGCTAAACTGCCTAGCCTCCATTGTCCGCGCGACAAGACATTAAACTGCCAAGCATCTACGTCCAATCTGCACGACGCTAAACTGCCTAGCCTCCATCGTCCGCGCGACAAGACGTTAAACTGCCAAGCATCTACGTCCAAGCTGCACGACGCTAAACTGCCTAGCCTCCATCGTCCGCGCGACAAGACATTAAACTGCCAAGCACCAACGTCCAAGCTGCACGACGCTAAACTGCCTAGCCTCCATCGTCCGCGCGGCAAGACGTTAAACTGCCAAGCATCTTCGTCCTCAACACACGACGTTAAACTGTACTTCGTCCGGCAAGACGTTAAACCGTCCGCTTCGTCCTCAACACACGACGTTAAACTGTACTTCTTCCGGCAAGACGTTAAACCGTCCGCATCACTCGATCCCGTGCCTCGCACGCAGGGTCCCCCCCAGTTTGGATGTGGCCCCCACCCGCTCGTCTCTGCAGGGATGTCGGGATTGGAGTGGCCTTCGCCCACGGGGGTAGGGTATTACAAACCCCTAGTTCCTTGTGGGGGGGCTGCACATGTGTATCTCCATGGCGCTTCCCCACTTCCGAAGCCAGTAGAGGGTGTGACTGGGATCGAGGTGTCTCCTACTTTCGGCCCAAGTCCCTCTCCAACTGAGTTTTGCCGCATCCGGGCTGCCTCAGTGCGTAAGTCCTGACAGAATGAACTACGTGGACTTTGATCCCTATCTCCTGAACAGGGTACGTAGGAAGCCTCCCTGAGGTTCAAGCCCACCACCTGGTCGTCCCGGTCGTATTCACGTCGGTTCGTCCATCAGTGGATCCCTCCCGGGTTCACATTTGCGTCGATTCACCTATGAATCCGCCCCTGTGGGAGACTGCACGTGTGAATCTCCATTGTGCTTCCCCACTGCCTTTTTCTATTGCTAACGTCCAGCATGACGTGAAACTGTGATCCACCCAGCCGTCCCATCCCCCTCTGCGCGAGGTGGTTCGGTTCAATCCTCCGCCCGATAGCCTCGACCTCCTTGTGAGTCGGCTTGCCAACGTCCAGCACGACGTTAAACTGTATATCCGAACTACGCTGACTTTGATCCGCGCTAACGCGCGGTACGTAGGAAGCCCCTACGGGGTCCAAGATCTTCACTCCATCATCCATCCTGATCCTTACCCGGGCCGCCACATCCCGGTGGGGTCATGCCATTTCACTCCACTCCACTTCACCCGGGAAGCCGCCCATGTGCTGGCCCCAACGTCGGAGGTTCCCCGCAAGGGGTTCTGTCATCTGATCCACTCCTCGTGTTGATCAGTCTGATGCCGTCCCCGATGGATGTTAAACTCGCGGCATACCCCGTGTTAAACATGGGAAGCTGAGGAAAACCTCAGGTACCGCAGTTCCCCGTACCCAGCACGGGATGCCTTAGGCCATCACGCCTTCGAGAAGCCCTATTAGGGACGGAAGGCGGACATGCAGAGCCGCAGTGTTAAGACACGCCCCCAACACCCGGAGCCACCCGGTCTCCTCACCGCAGGTTGCTGCCCCGACCGGGCTCCTTGGAGCGTCTGGGCGGAAGCAGCGTAATTAACCGGTGTCCATAGAGATATGGCACCGGGAACGAGATTCACGAACATTCTTAAATCTATGAGGGAGACCCGGATTAGGCGACGAGTTCCGAGGAGACGTCCACGGAAGGAGGAGCCGGCATCCCATCATCCCGGTTTCGATCAAGGAGCAGACGTCCCTGAATAAGGGACGGATGCCGCCCGCCCTTGGAAGGTGGGACTGCGGGGCCACAAGCCGCGCTCCCATCCCCTCGGGTCGACGGGAGCACGCGCGAACGCGTCCTGGCGGAACAACGTTGGAACAGAAGCCCGACGCACATCCGCACCGAAACAGGTTTCATTCAGTGAATATATATACTAAAAAGTAATGGGGGTTTCTATATGGATTATTTTATAGAATATAAAATTCTGATTTTGTTTTTAATTTCATTTAACCTCTTAACCTAATGAAACTTTATACATTTATTAATTACAGAGTTTATGAATAAATTATAATGACCCTACCAATTTATATTAATGAAACTTGATTCGACTATTTTAATCTAGGAAAATTTTGATTGACTTTGGGAATATGTTAAGGTATACATTTTTTGTTTTAATTATAATATATCAAAAATGTTTCATACTAAAATATTAATATCATTTATAATGTGATATTATATAATATTATGATGAATTTTCACTAGTGAGTATGGAAAAATATACAAAATATGGAAGTATTATATAAAAATGGTAATTTGGGAGATCTATGTATGAAATTATACTTCCTATAATTTTATTGTTTTATTTTTAACAAGATTCATTATATTCTATCTCTTACCCCCATTCAATATTGGTTGAGTGGTTAGGCTTGAGTTTGTAATCATTAATGTTCAAGTTATTTTCAATGTTTTTTGTTCCAATAGTCATATTATGCCAGAAAACAATATATGACATGGGATTCATAATGTAAGGAATTTTTATCTTCAAGTTCTTCACATCATTTGGGGTCCAGAATATGATTTTAGGATTATCATAAAGAATTTTAAACATCATTCCTCTAATATTAGATTAAATGTAATGATTTTTATTCATAGTATTAGTTTTTATTAAATATTTATGTGATCATAGAATTAAAATTGAATGTATTGATATATGAATTATGATTCACTAAAAAGAATATCCTTTGGATTCCCAATTAGAACCAATTATTTTAAATTTTAAAACTTTTTACTAATGTCATTAGAAATATTTTTGAACATTCTAGATCTTGTTCACTATATATGATGGATGTGTTATTCAAGGAGTTATTGGGGGATTTATATAAGGATCATGATATCATGATTTTGTGCCCCAAATATTTTCAACACGTTAAATTCCCACATGGACATGTGTAATAATAGATATATATTTTATGGTAATATTATTTATTAGAGATGGGACATGAAATTACCCATGTATATATAATTTATGAGGTAAATATGATGATGATTGATTTAATTTAAATGTAAAAATATAATATTATGTCATGGTTATATGAATTCCAGTATAGGTTGAAAAGTTATATTAAAGGAATATCCAATATTGGGTTGTAGTATAAGAAAAAATAAATTTATTATTTTTTAATACTTTTTTTTAGATTTAAAATATTTATAAACTTTTAAAAAATGATTTTTATGAGAATGATAAATAAAAAATGATTTCATTGAAGACTATAGATACAATTATTACTGATCAAAAACATCATTAAACTAGTGAGGGGATTCCAAATTAAGCATGTATATATTTATAAAAATATATTAATTTTATGTTTTCTGAAATAATTTTATTTCTTAAAAATATCGATATGATTTAAAATATATAGTTTTTAATCATTAATATCTTCTTTAAGAGTAAAATAATAATAATAGTTTTTAAAAATAATTTTATATGATCAAATTTTTATAGAAATTTATAATAACGATTCTCATGAATAATTGACTTATATATAAAAATATATCATCCATAGTGAAAAAATAATCAAAAAACCCTCTAAGCATCAATTTTTTTTTATTAATTATAAAATGATAAATAAATGATTAAAAATAATAAACCATGATTGATTTACTATGGAAATTTATAAAATAAAATATCAACTCATTTATAGCCTATATAAATAAAATTCACATAATCTTTATGTCTATGATTCATATAATGTTAAAAAACTACTGTTAGGAATTCAAATTATTGTCTAAGTGTCAAACATGCATCAAAATTTAAAAAATCTAAAAAGAATATAGGGTTATCATGAAAATATAAGATAAAATTCCTCAATTAATTTAAAATATTTACAAACATTAAAAACTTGAATTAGACATTTTAGGACCACAGAATTATTAAACGGTTATTTTAATAGTAATTTTTTTTCTAACTGTTAAAAATTCTTAAAAAATTAGATAAAACGTAAATGTGATAAAATTTTTATGATGATTCATTTCAGTTATCATTGAATAAAATTTTATATATATTATGATACTATAAATAAATCTAATGTAAAATATACTAAAATTACAATTATCAAATTTAAATTCATTTTTAAACCTGAATCATTATTGAAATGATAATATCTGATGAAATGATATATTTTTATCATGAATATTTAGAACAAGGATTTTAGTTTAATATGTACTAGAAAGGAAAAACCATTTATTAATTTAAAATTTTCATGTTCATAGAATCATTGAAATTTTATTTTATGAATTAAAATTCATCACAAATAATAAAATATATTCCAAATGATCAAAAGTTACCAAATGATCATGGATTTTTAAGAAAATAAATTAACGAAGACCTTAAATTCTCTAGGATCTATAATAATAAAGAATTTAAAAATTATTTTAATGATGAATTAATAAGGATTAAATTTTTGATTTATGAATAATAAAATATTTCTCTATGTGAAATATTCTTCAAATGATAAATAATCATCAAAAAATGATTTTTTTTTAATTTTGCATGATTTTTCTTACCTAATTTGTTTTATTTCTGAAAACTAAATTAATGAAAAGTTCATTAAAGGTAATTTGAGAAATAAAATGTGTGTTTTAATAATTGAATACATTTCATCTTGTGAAAAGTGTATAAATAATTATTTAAATGATAAATATAACCTGATTATTTGTAAAATTATATCAAAATGATTATTGAGTCATTTTCCATCTATAAGAATACATCATCTATGAACCAAATGTATAATTTCCAATGAATAATAAAAAAAAACTTATAAATTTTAAATTCATTTCTATGTATGAAACACACATTAATAGTTAAAAAAAATCAAATGATCACATATTCCTATATTAATGTTGGAATACTATCCATGATATTTTTTCATTTATAAACTGAATCTATAAGAATTTTACATCTAAGGTGATAAAAAAGTTCAATATTTTTTAGTGAGAATTAAAATTCATTTTTACCAGGAAATTATATTATGTGGAGTAAAAAAATACTGATCTTATTTTCCTAGATAAATTTAATACAATGATTTTTGAATAATTTTTTTGTATATAAATAAATTATGCATGTATCCAATGCATAATGTGCTCGAAATTGTATAAAATTACAATTTATTTAGAAACCTATATTATTACAATCGAACCATTATAATAATTAAATATTTTTTTTAGTTCTCTATTGATATATTTCTATGATTTTTTGGTTTGAAATCCCAAATGTACTATATTAAATATAATATATATTTTTGGGTCATCACACATGTGTTTTTGGGAAAACCCCATTTTCTTTTAATGGGAGTCCTAAATAGGAAAACTTTCACTATAGTTTGACATTGGATTGGGTGTTTACCCTAGGGGTGAAATAATCCCATACCTCATTCTTATCCCCGGGTAGGGCCTATAATAGATGTTTTATTAAAATTAATAAATAGAATAAATTAAACACCCCAAACCCCAATTGAAACTATTTTTATTAATTTACTCAGATAATTATTTATATCCACATCCTTCAACACATTCTTTGTGTGGTTAATGATTTATCCTAGGTATGAAAAATAATTCTACTACATGAATCCAACAACATGGTATGAATCATTATTTTCTATTTAGCACTTATTTATTCATAAATCACATGTCCAAATTTATGTTCTTGATCCATTTCAATAATTTCAATCCATTTCTGTTTAAATTTAAATATTATTTTAATTTTTTTATTAACGTTCTTCATTGTATAAGTATTTACACATAATAAACAATGGTCATATTATGAAATTTTCCAATGAATCTGTGTTCTTCCTTACTTATATCCATTTTCTACTTAACATTTTTACTGGACAACTTCACCATAGAAGACACATAGATTAACATGGAAAATAAATATTATCAAATATAATCCATGGTTTTTAAAATAGTTTTGTATATGGTAGTGGTGAAAGGTAAAAATTGGGTTTAAGGTAGCATGAAACAAGATGTTTTGTGTGGAGCGATGGTAGATGGATGCACAACAACATGAATCTAGGTAACCTGTATAAATGGTTTTATAACGTTTGTAATGTAAATTTTATTTTTTTGATTTTATATTATAGTATATCTGGTGATGATTTTCAATGGGTGAAGATGACCACGGGAGGAATGTTCATGAAAATAGCTCGATGGTGGATATTTGGGCACAAACAGTGGGGAAACCAATGATTGTTGTGTGGTTTTTGAGGTTCATGGATTCTGTAAGTACTTTTATGATATTTTAACATGTGATTATAAAAAAACTAAATTTGTTTTTTAGTTTGAAAATAGATAGGGTTTCCGACCCACATTACATGTGGTGTACCCTTGACATCACACCAATTTTTTACAAACTAATTGGATTGATGTGTACTAAAGTACATTTCTAATTAGCCAACCAGACAACCAAACACTATGATCTATTTTGAACACATTATATATTTTTAATTCATGAATTATGTTGGTATTAGTACACAACCAAGCCTATTTTGGGTCCCACATATCACATACCTTTCACATACACACCACATAGGTTGACCCTAAGTCATATAGTTAATGCAACTATACCATACAAGTACTGTATTAGGACTCTTTTTGTCTCCCCTCATGTACATGTCATGAACTATTCAACATATGTCATTTATAACTTCTTATTTCATGGTAATCATGTATGGGATAAAGTATTCTATTCTATTTTTTCTTTTATAAGTAATATAATTGTATCTTATTATTTAACATCAATGGTGAGATGTGATCTTATATGATAAGATTTCTATTCATTATCTATGTAGGGAAAATATCTAGGTTTGGGTAAGTTTATTGAAGAGAAAATGGGGTTGGGTACTACCCTAGTGGGGTTTTGTTGATAAAACATGGGTTCCCTACATTCTTTATATGGGTTTTAACCTCCCACATAAAAATGACATTGGTCATCCATATTCAAGAATTCATTAGGAAGTTTATTGGGCCCAATTAAGAATGTGTTTACTATACAACAAAAAGAGTATAGAACTATATCACAATTGAGGCAATGGTTGTTTGTCTATTGTGTTATGTACTCCCCCATTAAAATTTAATTTCTTAATAATTACATGTTCATATATTAAGGATATTACTCCTTTAGTTGATACTCATAACTTGGTAAAGAATATGTTAAACACTAAAATGTTAGAGATGCGATGTGTTTTTGAAAAAGCTACATAGTTTGATTTCATGGGTTCTTAATATTCATTGGTCATTCAATAGTTGCATTGTGATCAAATACACACTCACATGTCTCTATTTCTCACCTATAGAAGAATATATAAGTTATTCCAAACTTTTATGGATTTTATATTAACAGTTTCAAGTTTACCAATCAAGATCCAGTATCACTAAGAGGGGGAGGGGGTGAATCAGTGATATCTGTTTCTTTTATGTTTCCTTTTTTTTAAACAACCATCAAATATTGTTAAATAGTTATTTTTTTACTAAACACAATCAAAACACACATCTATAGGAACACAAGATTTACAAGGTTCACTACTCAATAAGAGTAGCTACATCCTTGGTATGGTATGAAAACAATAAAATACCCCATAATCCACTAGAAAACAATCATTTTACGTGGAATACAATGAGTAGGATATACCCTTACACTCGTGTAGTAGTTTGAAAACAATATGAGAGTGTGTGTGCACCCTCTTAGCACAAATAGGGTCATGCAATGTTTATGTGATTCTTGGTAAACTTTCACAAATATAATCACTTAAAACAATTATTCTACTTCCTACTTAGAATCTAGTTAGAAATTCCTAGAAATTGTAATCACACTTAGTCCTATACCCCAATAATATCTTTATGGACTTAGAAAGCACTTACCACTTAAATTGGGTACTCAAATCATCAACTTGCAGAACTCCTTCATAGAGCCCCTTCATGAAGCTCCCAACTTCATAAAACACTCCAGTTCACAGAGCTCACTAGTTCATAGAGACCACTAGTTAAAAGGGCTTAATATTTTAAAGATAATATGTTGGTCTTTACAATGTTTACTTATTTATCAAATTTCAACAACCCTCTGCAAAGCTCCTTCCCTTCGCAGAACTTAACGCCTTCGCAGAGCTTACTACCTTTACGAACCTTCTTCGCAATTTGAGAGTTCTAAAACTTTCATCGAGTCTCTATTGTCTTCTCAAGGGGGTTGAGGCATATTTATATTCATTTCTCACCAACTCTAAAACCTTATATCCACCTCAACACCATGTCAGCCCCAAATTGTAGAGCTCTTAAAATTCAACCGAAATTCTCTATATTTCACGAAGCTCCATGGAAATTTTCCCATATCGTAAAGATTATCGTAAACTCATAGAGTTACATCAAATCCTTTTCACCTTCACAATTCTCCACTCCCAATTATATTTTACACCACAATGATCGCTTTCAAATATCTTCACCTCTACCTTTCCTGATGCTTGTTGTAGTCATAGATAACAACATCAACATTCTTCATGTCTTTGAAAAATCCACTTCATGAAGGCAATATTCATGAAACCTAGGACTCTTCCATACTTTTAAGAGATATTAAAGGAAATAAAAATTTTTCAATGCTATCAAAACTCCAAATTTTGGACCCCAAAAATTTGGAAAACACTAGAAAACTGTTCCACATTAGACACCTACTTCAGCAAAACCAACCATGCTGATTGAAATAAACTTTTCTCTCCCTTTACTTCATAAATATTATATCACAAGTTATCCAAAATGGTTATAATATTTATGAAATATAGGCTAGAAAAGAATTATCCGATTTACCAAGGAAAGTATTGTAACTTCCATGTCTTCCCTCATCCACTTATACAAATTTAAGTGATTTCATTTCTTCTCAAACTTCCTTGACCACAAAAGACAATACTTTATGCATCCAAAATCTTCATCACCTGAATTGGTCCCAACAATATCCCCCTTTTTTTCAACCATGATTCAAAAATCACTAAACTTTTAAACCTTAAGAAATGGATTATTTATCAAAAATTATAAGCCTATGTGATCTAACTCATTATTGGAAACAAGAATTATAAACAACAAGACCATTAAGTCCAAAAGAAATGACTATGAAACCACAAAAACATTCCTCCTCATCCTTCTTCAAAATTCTTCCTCAGCTTTATCCTATTTTTCAACATTCATAGAACACAAATAATTTGTTTCCTACAACCACTCTAACAAAGGGTTAGAATAGTTCACACACTTACATTCTGGATTCACATCTTACCCACAATTCCTTCTTTATGCATGATTATATAAGGATAGATTTATGACATAATTATCCCCCTTGACAAAACTATCCAAAGGTAAGATGAGAGAGGGGAAAAACATGTACCTTAACCTTGGTGAGAGTGAGGTTGGATGTCCATGTTCAACCTCAATTTATAAAATGGTCCCTTTAGAAAAGGTTTTGTCAATATGTCAGAAACTTATTCTGATATACAAACTTACTACAAATTCAATTCATTGTTCCCCATATGCTCTTTGACGATGTGTTACTTTATGTCAATATTTTTTTAATGAGAATGTTGTAATGGATTCCTTGTAAGATTGATTTTACTTTTATTATCACATCCCAAGAACAAAGGTATCTTTACTATAACAAATAGATCTTCAAACTGAGTCTTTATCCACATGAGTTAGGTAGTAGCTTATGTATCAGAAACGTACTTAGCTTTAGTTTTTCTAAGAGTTAATGAATTATATTTCATTGTTTTTCAACTAACACAATATTTCCCCAGAAAGAAAACTCCACCAGATGTGGATCTTATATCATCAATATTTCCTTCCAAATCAACATCTGAATACCCGAACAGATCGATATTTTCTAATCCATCATACTTGATTCCAAATTTTTTTTGTGGCTTTGATATATCTAAGAAATAATTTTCTAACAATAAAATGTCATTCTTTTGGAGCGCTCTAAAATATTTCACATAAGGTAATAGCATAGATGATGTTGGGTCTTGAGGCAGTAAAATATAATATACTTCTAACCAAACCTAAAAACTCTTTGTGATCAAATTTATTGCCTTCTCCATCTTTAGAAAATTTGGTTCCCACTGAAATTGGTGTGGAATATGTTTTTTATTTTTTTAGGGAAAACTTATTCAAAAGTTCCTTAATATACTTTTACTGAGAAATAAAAATGTGGTTCCTCTTCTGTAAAATATTCAACCCAATAATTTATTTCATTTCTCCCAGCATGGATATCTCAAAAAAAATCTTTATCTCCTCATAAAATATTTCACATGGTCTTTCATAATTTCTATCAAAGATAATGTTATCAACATAAACAATTATGATGAGAGAAAACTCCCAACATTCCTTGATGTAAAGATTGTAGTCAAATCTACCTTTCATGAAATTCCTCTTTCTTAAGAAAGAATCCAATTTAGAATACCATGACTTTAGAGTCTTGTTATCCCATACAAATCCTTATTTAAACTGTACACATAACTTTCATACTTCCCAATAACAAATCCACAAGGTTGTTCAATGTATACTTCTTCATTATGATCACCATTTAAGAATGAAGATTTTACACCCATTTGAAATATACTGAAACCTAATTTTGAAATAATAGAAGGAAAGATTCAGATTGTTTCTAACATGGACACCAGAGAAAAGGTTTCTTTAAAATAAATTTCTTTAATTTGTGAATACCCTATGTAAACCAATATTTATTTGTTTCTTATCAATTCAACTTCTTCATTCATCTTGTTTATGAAAACCCACTTTGTACCAATAATGTTCTTATTGTCCTTCTTGGGTAAAATTTACCAAGTATAATTATTTTCTATTTGGTCAAGGACTTCATTCATAGCTCGAACCCATTATAGATGATCAAAATATTCATTCCAATCATTAGGATCTACTTCTAAATAGAGATATTTATGTGTAATAGCAATCTTCGTTCTTATTTTTTGAACCCTATGATGTTGATCTCCAATAATGTTCTGAGATTCCACTTACTTTCGTAGCTTAGTATGAGATATTGAAACTTCATTCTCATCACTCGAAATTACAGAGTCTGATTCTTCTTATTGAGTTAGATTACCACTATCAGTAGCATTATCATAGTTGATAATAAAAATTTCCTTATCCTGTTCAACTTTTATACCAGCAAAAGTCAGCTTTTATTTATCAAAATTTTCAACCACTTTTACATTATCAGAATCAACAATTCTGCATGTTTCATTGTTGAAGCATCTATATCCTCTTTCTTCTAGATCATAGCTAATAAAATTACCATTATACCCTCTCTGCTAAAATTTTCCAAGGTTTCCACCATTCTTATTTATAATGCATGGACTCCCAAAAACTCTTAAGTGTTTTAGGAATGTATTTTTTCATAGAACATTTCATGTGGCATCATATAAGAATTTTTCCTATAGAAACATGAGTTCTAAATATACACATCAGTACTCATGGATTGTATCCCATAATAAGGAGAAAGAATATGTTCAAGTAACATAGTTCTCCCCATTTCCAACAGAAATCTATTATTTCTTGTAGAAACACCATTTTGTTGAGGTGTGTATGGTGAATTGAACTCATGAAAAATTCCATTATTCTAAATATAACTTTGAAACTCTTCAGCATTATACTCTCCACCATAATCTATTCCTATCTTCTCTACTGAATAATCACATTCCTTCTCTACTTTCCTCCTAAAACACTTAATCATCTTCAAAGCATCTAACTTATATCTCATGTATATAACACAAGTAATGTGAGTAAATTCATAAATTAAAGTAATGAAGTACTTATCTCTATTTGTTGATTTCTTTCTCATTGGTCCACATATATCAGAATGTATAAGTTCCAAGGGTCATTTTGAACGAATGTGAAATCTCTTATGCATAGAGGTTGTAATCTTACCTTTATCACAAATAGTGAAACACCAATCTATTCTTCTTGATAAATATTGAATATATTAGACACTATCTCAATTTGATAACATTCAAATGTTTATCTAACACATATGTCCCATCCTTTTATTCCATAACTGATTTTCATCCACCATACCCATGTAATAAGAGTTCTGTAATTCACTAACTTGGAATAAGTTACCTTTTGTACATTGACCTCTTGTAACTACCTTTCCATAATGTTCAATTTTAATAATAAACCCATCTTTTCAATATATAAATTTTTTTCCTCATCATAGTGTTGTGAAAAACTTAGTAGATTATTTTTCAAATAATCAACATATAAAATTTTCATGTATTTCATCTTTTCTTTCCTAATGATGGCGGATCCAATGCCTTTGATCCTTAGAGATTCATCATTGCCAAATGTCACTATTCCTTATTTGGATTATTTAAAACTATTTAGAAACTTTAAGTATTGTATCATATGAGAAGAACTACCACTATCAAGAATCCATGTAAGTTCAACTTTTGTAGCTTTCAAAGAGGTTTTAACAATAAGAGATTTATGTTCTTCCTTTTCATTATTCACCTCAAACTTCTGAGATTTGTTCAAAAACTTTTTTTTTGTGATGAAAAAAAACAAGACATCCCTTAGAAAGATGTCCAGGCTATTCCCATCTTTTACAAATAGTTTCCAATTGTTGGAATAGAAGGACCCTAGACCACCCTGAGAGGGAGGGTGAGTGAGCATGTGAAATTTTTCTATTATTTACTATATCTTATTCCCACATTGTTAAGAACATGTTTAAACCTACATGATGGATATGTTCAGTAATTAAAACATTGACATGTAGAAGTACAAGAAAACACTTTTACTTGGTTCACCACTAAGGGATACGTCCAAGGAGAATACGCTGACAAGTTTCCGGTCATACCTAATTCCACTAATTTTCACTACTTGTAGATAAAAATGGTTCAAGAACTTCCACTCTATCCCAGGAACACTTTCTAAAGGTTTAGGGATAGATCAATGCTTCCCTTGGATCACTTCCACTGAATCCCCCTGGCTTACTTCCTTGGGTGATGTCTCACTCAGTTCATCGACGTAAAGGTCGCTTCAAAATATTAGCATGGAAGTATTTGTCTCTTTTCAGCATGAGAAATTGCTTGCATCAAAGTCTTGAATTGATGCTCTTTTATGTTAAATCTTTCTTTTTAGTGTAACAACTGGAGACAATAAATTTTATTCTTCTTTATGTTATAATCACAAACTTTATTTATGATGTTTCTACTTTTGCGAACTATTCATGATTCTGTTGACTATTTCTGATCTGCATACCGTGCCTATTCGGCATACCGTTCCTGGTCAGCATACCGCGCCTAGTCAGAATACCATGGATAGTTAGTGTACCGTGCTTGCTTTGCATACCACGCTTGCTCCGCATACCACCTACTCTGCGTACCTCCTATTCATACCGCCTCTTGATACCTCCACTATGTACCTCCTCTAAGAATTGCCTTGGCGTACAGTTTCTTCCTTCTGTAGACTTCTTCTTCAAATTCTGTGAATTGTTTCATCTCCCATATACCACTTTCTCTTATGAATAATCTCTTTTGTGGACTGATCCTTCGGATTTTATGAACCATTTTGCCTTTTGTGTACCGTTTCATCCTACACAAAATCACTTTTACATACCACTTTAGGACCTAGCCGAGTTCTTCCATAGTCATGATATTTTCTTATCAAATTAGTTCTTTCTTAATGATGGAATTAACACTCCTTATATAGGTTACTAACTTCACAAATTTTGCTAATCCGAATTACCTAAATTTTCAATGTGGGATAATCTTCACTTCAGAATATACTTCTTCTGTGTACTGTGAGCTTCCACCACATACTATGACCCTCATGAGAACTGTGAACCTTCACCACATACCATGTGTTTGTCGGTCCATGTACTAAATCTCTTCCTCCAACAATGATCCATTCCACATACCAAAACTCCTTCCATGAAGAACCATTTTTAGTACCACAAACCATTCTACAAACCACTCTACATACATTTATCACTACATGGTATGTGGCCGCAAACCATTCCTGGACATGGTATGCAGTCCATGCTCTGTGGAACGCAGTTTCCTTCCTTTTCCTATTTTCTTTTATCATTCTGCATCTCGTTCACTCCTATACATAAATCCTTCCATTTCCAAAAACAAAATCCCAATTTTTTAGGTCCATCAATTTGTAAAACACTGGGAAATGGCACCACCTTAAATATCTTCTTTGTAAAGAACACCCATGCTAATTCACTGTCATATTTATTCTTCAACAATCATCTACTTTCATCACGAACCTTATCTATCATGATAAATAGTCTTTGATCGATCACCTTTAGAATCGTCTGATTTATCCCGAGAAAGTGATGAAACTTATCTGTCTTCCATCAACATCAGTATTCCTGGTCAATATTGAATATTAATAGCCTTTTCTTATCAGATTTGTATGATCATTATTAAATCTTCAAAATATGCACATGATCCCTCATGAAATGATTCATTTCTCTTCAAGTAGGCTCTTGCATGGCCACTTTGAACAGTTAGATATTTCATGATCACTTTATAAATTGAACCCTTTAACCACTCTCTGAGATGGTTTCACTATTGTACATAATGTATCACCTTTGATACATGTATTTTGAACTTACGATCAGTTCAACAATCATCTGAATTTAACACTTTCAATAACTTGTGATTTCTTCTTCATCTCCTTCTTCATTTTGATCTTTATTGGCAACTGTTGACAACAAATACAACCTTATACACAAAGTGGTCCCAATAATATCCCCCTTTATTTTTTTTTTCAATACCAAAAAGTTAACCTCAAATGAATGAGTCAATATCAAAATGAGAATCTTCTCTTTCCCCTTATTCTTTTTCTTTATCTCCACCTTTCAAACTTTTATTTTACTTTATATCCCCATTATTGAAAATAAATACAATGTTTATGGGAAAAGGGTATCCATCATTTATTATGTAATGTTCTATCAATCATTTCACTCTAAAGTCTACTTGAGATGTGCTTAGTGTAGAAAAAAAAAAGATTTGATTTAGACAACAAAGTTGTCTATTGTCCACTGATCATGATACCTCATGAGATGAGAACTCATATACTTTTTCATCAAGGGTTTTCCACTTTAATTTCAAGTTTAAGAAATTGAATGTGATAGAAAATAATAAACTTGAAACTTATACACTCATTTCAACAAACAATTCAAAAACATTCATGTGCAATTGGTAGGTTAAGTGACCTTGGGGAACTTCCATTCTTCTTATCTCACCAATTAATTGAGTTAATCCCCCTTTATAAAATGATCTTCATTCTGAGTGACCATAGATGAAATATTGTGAAATTACATACCTTTTCCAATGAAATTTTCTTCAAGATATTTATAGAGTAATTGAATTTAATACCAACTGAAGTTTATACTAATTGAAATAATAACTCTGGAAGATTCTTCATTTATCTCCCCCTCAAGGGAAACACTCATAATATTTTTCATCAAGTTTGATCCATCATCATTTTAATTTTGAATATATTAAAAGGATGGAAAATTCATTAGCTTAGCTATCAAGAGTTGACAACATTCACTACTTCTTAGGTTCTCCCCCTGAGATCATGTTTCACCTTCAATTTTATGTATTATCAGCATAAATAAAATACAAAAATGATTAAGGGAATAAGGTGGTTCCTCCTTTTTTCTTCAATGTGAGTAGAAAGGATGATATGGTTTTCTCAACCAAGATCCTCAATCTTCTCTAGTATTCATGATCGCACATCTAAAAATATTTTTTTGATTTATACTGATGTGAAATGGATCTATTCACACTCTCTTCTACTTTGCGTGGAGAGTTGTTCTTCTTAATATCCATCATGAATGAGACATTACTAATCCTTTTAAGTACTACTTCTTGCGCTAGTATTATGGTTAAAAAACATTTTTCAATGTGACCAGATTTTATACATCTCTCAAACGGAACTTCTTTAACGCATGTGTTTCCTTTGGTGTTCACTCTCTCATGCACTTTATCTTCATCACATGTAAGTTTTCCATTTCCTTTAGAACCAGCCTTAGCTATTTCATCTTCAAGTTTCCTTATTCATTCCAAATATTCTGGCCAGATAACCAACACATCCTTTGTAACTATTGCAGTAGGCTTGGCTCTTCCACACAGGTTCATTTGAGTGTCATCTCTATTAGTTGCTTTTTTTGATGAATTTCCCTTCAGTTTCATGGATCTAAAAACTAGGGTCTTCTCAGATTCCCTACATGAGATCTTCTTGGGGAAATTTGTGTTCACAATATTATTCTGATTTCTTCCCAAGGTTTCTTTTTTATTCTTAGTCATCTTTTAAGGTCTTCTCTTCTTATCATCTTTTGATGCACTTTGATCTGAGCATATACCAACATTATGACCATTTCCATTTCATACATTACAAATATTGTAAAGCATTCCAAATCTATTTGTATTATAAAAATGATTTTGAATCTATGGATGTGGATTCTTCCTCTCTTTCTTTCTCCCCCTTGTGATGGGATTCCTTTATTAATTTTCATTTTGAGTATTGTACCAAGAATCTAATTCACAATCCCCAAACCTATTACACATCCAACAGTGGCCCAAAAATCACGACTTTTTAATATCTTCTGCATAAGGTTGTTGGGTCTTGTTCTGGATTTGTTGTTCTCTCTATAGGGAACCTTCTTCCAAGGTATTTTTCTTCCTATCCACCCTACCAATGGTAGTAGGTAACTCCTTACCTTTCCTCATCCATACTTGTTTTGAATTTCTCTTCCAGTCTGCATTACTTGTGGAAACAAATTTAAAAACATGAGTACAAGTTGGTTTCGATGGTACCTTATTCCTCTCAGCTTCTTGTGGTATATCACCAAAATACTTCGTGATCTTATTAACAAATTTAAGATGTATTTCAATTTTAGGTTCCTCCAGCAAGCTTTGAGTAGAAATAGACACTATTTCTTGAGATAAATCATCAATAGAAATCATGATATTCTTGTAATATGTTGAAGGTATTTCAACTTTAGAATCCTATAGTGGACACTGAGTACCAGTAGAAAATTTTTATTCTTTTGTAAAGGCTCAACATGTGTCTTCTCAAGATTGGTCAACTGGTCTTCCAATTTTAGACTTTCCATATTGTGGATGATCTTCTGATCTTTAATCATGATCATCTTTTCTCCACAAGCCTTCTTCATTATAAGAACTTCTTCCTAATGTAGCATAATTTTATTTTGAATCAAAGAGTCATATTCCTTGATGTTATCAGATATACCTTCCAATTTTATACCCTTGTCATCAGTGAAATTTCTCAGTTTCCCTTCAATAACATGGATCTTTTCTTCAAGAGCCTTTACAACTCTCTCTTTATCTTCAACTTATTTGAAACATTTTAATGTATTTATTTCATGTTTCCTTATTTTTTCATCAATGGATTCAATCTATCTAGAGAGATTATAACATTCTGACATTTTCTTTACTAAGACTTCCTCCATAGAATCTTCTTCTCAACACTCTTCTTTAAAGAGTTGTGAAAGTGATTCTCAATACTCTTCTTAATAGAACTCTACAAACCATAAGCCTTCCTATTTTCAATTATAAATTTCTTATTTACCTTACATTTCTGTTCAAACTTATCATAACTAGAAGTAGTAGATATATTTCTGGACTCTGGATATTTAGATACTTATGATTTTTTTACAATGCTAACTTTGGGAACATATATAGCCTTTCCAACTTTCTTCTTATTATATCCGGTTCCATATTTATTCTCAGCCTTTGAAGGTAAAATTTATTGATCCTTCTTTGACTCATTCTTACTAGAATGTTCACCATATTTAGAGATATATTTTTTAAAACTTATATTCCTTTTTTTCAGCTTTAGAAATTTTCAGTTGGATAGGTTCCAACTCTTCTTCTTTATTCCTTCAGCTTTACTTATAGATGTTCAATATTATTATTTTCACTCTCAAGAGAATTATTCAAATCATTAATCTCTTTTTCAAAAATTTACTTTCTCATCATGAAAAATTTCTTGATTGTTTAATGGGGAATCTTCATTTTTCAAATTCCTTTTTTCCTTATCAATACTTTTTATATTTCTAAAACATTATTTCAACATTATTTTCAGATGATATTTAAGTTGAGTTTATTCTTCTTCAGAACTACTGCTCCCAAAATCTTCATTATTCACAACTACAATAATGGTATTCTCTATATCATTATCAACAAAAGATTTTTTTGATTTAGCTTCACTATCATCTTTCTCTTCATCTTTGAACAAAAGGATTCTTATTTTGGATTTGAATAAATTTTTTATTTCCCTCTAGAAAAATATTTATCTTTATCACCTTGTTTCTTCCATGATCTTTTTGGACTTCTATCTTCTTCATAACTATATTCATCTTTCACTTTTTGAGGGAAATTCGGTGCAAAGTGGACAAAAACTCCACATTAAAAACATTTCATGTAAAGTTTTCCCTTATATTTCCCTGTACCTATTTTCACATTCTTATAAAATAAGGATAAAATTTTATCAAAATTTTTATATACCTCATCTTCAGAATCAGATTCACCAGCTTCATCTTCAATGAAAATCTTCTTTGACATCTCTTTATTTTCATCCTTGAAAGACATTTCTCTATCAGTTTCTGTTTTTCTCGTCATAGTCTTCTCCCTTCTCATTTCATAAGTGATGAGAGTGCGATGAAAATCATACAAAGAGGTTATTTTAGGGACTATGTCTTATAATGATAAAACTTTATCATCAAACTTTTTAGGAATATTTCTCAAGATATTTTCTATAATTTTAGAATCCTCTAACTTTTTACCAAGAAATATGATTATGCTGACAATGTCATTTACAATGGTAAAGAAGTCACCAATATATTCAAGCTCACCCATTTTCAAGTCTTCATACTTTAGCCTCCAGATTTGAAGTGTTTCCTTCTTCACTTTTTTATTTCATTCATAGATAGTTTTTAGAGTATCCCAGATACCTTTAGTTGTACTGATACCTTTCAATCTTAAAAACTCACTCTCAGAAAGGGATGAGAGTAATGCATTTTTAGATCTTCCATTATTTTCAATATTCTTCTTATAGACAAGTGCAAGAGGAACCTTGTCATCAATGATAGGAAATCCATCTGTTGTAGCTTCAAGAACTTGATACCCAATAGACCTAGGATAAAGCATCATTTTACCATTCAATATAAGATAATTCTTCCCATAAAATATCAGAATATTCTTACTATTCACACAATTTATATTATCCATCAAAAATTTTCTTCAAAACATTAGCAAAGAATAAACGAAGGTAACTTATCTCCCTAATACCAATTTAAGTTTCCTAGTTAGGATCCAAGTATCACTGGGGGGGGGGGGGGTGAATCAATGATATATTTTTATTTTAGGTTTCCATATTTTTGAAAAAACCTTCTCCTCTTGTAAAATTTCTCATTCCCTACTGAACACAATCAAAATACATATCTATAGGAACAAAATATTTACAAGGTTCACTACTCAACAAGAGTAGCTACGTCCTTGGTATGGTGCATCCATTACCACACAATGAACTTGAAAAAAAATCTTTTGATGTGGAATATAATGGGTACGATATACCCTTACACTCATGTAGCACTTGGAAAACAATACACAAGTTCATGTTAAACCTCTTATCACAAATTGGGAAATGAAATGTTTCTGTGCTTCTCAAAAAACCTTCAAAATTATGATCTCTTAAAAAAATTAATCTCTTTCCTACCTAGAAGTAGGTATGAACTTCTTGGACTTCATTATGATAATAATTTTAATACCCTAGTAATATCATGATGTACTTAGAAATAACTTCCCACTTAAATTGGGTACTCAAATCTTCAACTCACAGAGTTCCTTCATAGAGCCCGTTCGTGAAGCTCCCAACATCGCAGAGAACTCTAGCTCACAGAACATAGTAGTTTGTAGAGATCACTAGAATTTTGGATCTCAATATTTAATAAAGAATTAGTTTTTCTTTGTGAATTTTACTTCTTTTTCAAAGCTCAATGGCCTACTACAAAGCTCGTTCCCTTCACAGAGCTTACTACCTTCGAAGAGCTTTCTGGCTTCACGAGCCATCTTCGTAATTCAAGAGTTCTAAATCTCTCCTTGAGTCTCTATTCTCTTCTCAAGGGGGTAAGGTCATATTTATATAAATTTCCATCTATCTGTAGAAACCTTTATCAACCCCAGTTCCACGTTAGCACCAAATAATAGAGATCCAAAAATTCCGCTGAAATTCCCTATATTTTGCAAAGCTACATGGAAGTTTTCTTATATAAAAAAGCTCTCCATAATCAAAGAGTGTTCCATAAAATTGTTTGAACCACCATAATTCTCCACTATCAATGCTCTTAGATATTATAATTCTTGCTTCAAAATATCTTCACCCATGTTATTCATTATGCTCATCGTTGTCATAGAGAATACCATCAATATTCTTCAAGTCTTTGAAAAATATACTTCATGAATCCCATATTCATGAAACTCATTAATTTTACCTATTTTGATAATATAATTAATTAAATACACTTTTCAAAATTCTAGTATATATATAAATTTTGGACTCCAAAAATTTGGAAAATGCTGGAAAACTGTGCCACCTTAGACACCTAATTCGACAAAACCAACCATGCTGATTGGAAGAAACTTTTCTCCCAATTTTCTTTATAAATATTTCATCACAAGTTATCCAAACTACTTATTAATTTTATGAAATACAAACCAACAAAGAATCATAATATTTACCATGGGAATTATTGTAACTCCCTCATATTTCCTCATCCACTTAGACAATGTGAAGTGATTTCCTTTCTTCTCAAATATCCTTGACCACAAAAGACAATAATTTGTGAATCTAAAAACATCATCACCAAACATGTTACCAACATAGTCTTCATATCAATCCATCCTAGTTTTATGAGTGTACACATAGCATGTATATAAAAAAAACTATATGGTAGTTTTGAAACAAAATTATCCAATGGAGTTAGTGGGTAGTTCCATGGTTATCTCAGTAGAGTATAAATTTAGTGGCACTCATAGGTGATAGTCACACGATAATGTTCTTTTTATAACATAAAAATTGTGGAATATCCTTTATATAAAGTTATTTGAGGATAGTTTATATTTTATTTATTGGGTTATTATTTTTATTACCCTTTATTTCATATTATTTGACTTTTCATTCTATGTTGATAATTAGGATGTTTCACATGAATTATATATTTTCAATTGCTTAATTTTGTATATTCAAATGTTGTTATATCATTTTATAGATGTTTTTTGATGTTTATGTGTTTTAGGATATGACCTCCCATGTGACGTGATATTACTTATGAATTCTAGTTACCATCCCATTTAATATTATAGGTAGGCTTGCAGTGGATCAATGAGATATCTTATGACCTTGGTTGGGTCTCTATGGGTTGGGTCACATCGAATTCATAATAGTGTGGTACATTCATATTTATTGAGTTTGATGTTATGAGGAATATGAGGTTTGGTTTAGGAAATTAGGAAAATAATTTTTTGTGAGTTCATATTTCAGGTATGGGAACCTAATTTTGGTGAGATGGTTGGTGTAACTAATAACCAGTACTCTAAAAACAACTCTGTGAACTGAAGATATTTTTGGAAATAGTAATACTCAAGACCCTAGTTTAGAAGGTAAGAAGCGCATCATTTAGTATTACACTCTAAAGAGACTTTATTCATGAATATACCATTAATTTTAATTAATTAATTTTTAGATATTATTTTAAACTAATAAAATTCATTTTTTAATCCATATAAAATATATTATCTTAAGATGAAATTTATAGAAGTTCCTAAAAAGATTGATTTTTTTGTGAATATAAAAAATACCACTTCTATTAAAATGATGACTCTTAGGATGTCATAAGAATTTATTCTTAAAATAGAACTGAAAAATTCATTTATGTAATAAAGAATTTAGTTATGTAATTACATTTTCTTTTTTAAAGTCTTTTATGACAATTTAAATCCTTTGACCATAATTTTTATAACTAATTATAATTTTAGGTAAAAAAATAATTCATACATTTCATTAAATAAATTATTTGAATGTGAAATTAATTTTTGACTTGCCATTAATTCCTACTAAATTTTATTTTTTCATTACAATTAAATTTTAGTCATTTAAATTAGAATCTATGATAATTTAATCATATAAATTAATTAAATACTTAAAATAATATTTTTATAATAAACTTTTTTATTCAATTAAGTGTGTAGGTTTAGAAATTAAAATTTCATACCTTTTAAAATTCAATTTGATTAAATGATTTTAAAATTTTATGTTGGAAGGGTAAAACTAGGTAAAATGAGAAATCCTAATTTATTTCATTAAAATTAATTATAAAAGTAAAAAATTAACTACCAAGGTAAAATAAAATAGGGTAAATGTTTAAAAGATAAAACAAAAATCACTAAAATAGTCAATGTTTTCTATAAATGGTGCCTTTAGGTGGGTTTTGACCCACAATAAATTTCACATACATTTTTTCCATTTTATGCCCATTAACCCCAGAAAAGTAACATTAAATTATTCTACAAAAATTACCCTATGTATTACTTATAAAAGGATAACAATCAAAGAACATCAAGACTAACCACTCCTTTAAATTTATTCATTAATATCTTTAAAATTTGTCCTCCTAGAACTCTCTCTAACTCTCAAAACCTCTTTGTAACCATTGTTTAACATAATTCATTAAATCCATGTTGAATTCTAATGAAAATTAAAGTCCTCTATGTGAGTATTATCAACCACTTAGATACTCTTGTTAATTATATTTATTCTAAATTATTTTATCCACACAAATATATTTATATTAGTGTAATTTATACGTTTTAATCATAATATATTAATTTTACAACCATTTTCTATTTTCCATACAATCCTATAAGGAAAACAAACTCGATGTTTGTGTGTGCATGCAGATCACCACCACCAGGAGTCATGAATTTCATTTTTAATCACCACACCTCATTTATGGTACCTTGAATGGAGTAATAAGGAAATTTAATATTTTTCATAAAATTGATTTTTTTTGTGAAAAGTTGGATAACTATTAATTATATCGTTAATAAATGATTTTATTTAATTTTATCTTTTAAAAGAAGTATGAAAAGGGGATAATATTTTAATATAATTATAAATTATTTTCAAATCCATTAATTTATATTTTTTATTCGTTTATATTTATGATATATTAAAATAATAAAAAATAAGTAATATCATTATGCATCCATTATAGTGAATACAACAACACATGATTTTTTTTATATTTTTCCTTTTAAATAAATTCAATTTATTTGATAGCTAATTTTTCCTCCAACATTGAACTTGAAAAAATCATGAAATACTATTAAATATCAACATGACCATTGGAATAGTAATGTGACCATTAGGAATTGTAATATATCCATTTGTATAAAAAATCACCTATGAATGTATAGAAATTTTTTGGTAATCTCATAAATGAAAATATGAGATATTTATATCTTAGAATATATAAGTAAATGTTTTAAAATGATAAATTATGTGTTAGTATTTTTATGAAACATATTTTTTAAAATAAAGTATTATATATAATATAATAATATAAAAGAAATTCAAATTTCATAAAATTTATTCATGAATTAATATTTTTTTGGATTAATGAAATTTAGTTTTTTGGTACCATAATTAATTTTTCAAAGTTTAATAAAATTGGTTATAATTTTAAAACTAGTATTTTTTTAAATAAATGATTATTTTAATTAAAAACTATATTTCTCATATTTAATTAATTTAATTTCCTAAAATTGATCCAGTTTTTAAAATCTAAACATTGAAAAGTGGTTTGATTTTTTTGCTATTTTTCTAAAATAGTTAATTTTTAGTGAATAGTGAAATACAATAATTTATGGTATTTAACATTTTAAGTCAAATAAACGGATATTTGTTTCATTAATTTTTTTAATTAAATATTAATTTGAACCGACATGAACTATTTATTGTACTTATTCTCAAGAATCAAAACTATTGATAGTCTTGAGGAAAACTAATAAACAAGTAAATACAATAATCAAAAACACCCCTCTCCTCCAACTATAAATATCACCAAAACCACCCCTTATCCTTAGTCCTTATAAGACAATAATATTTTCTAAATTCTTCACAATTACATTTCCATGATTCTTCCATATGTTTAATGCCTTTTTGTATTAACTAAAAACCAAATATGTGTGTCTTAAAAAGTTTCCCAAGGAGATGATATTCAAGAGGTAAAAGCCTCCTTTTTCATTTATTTAATTTTATTTTCTTATACTCTACTAACCTCTACTATAAAAAGTGTCATGGTAACTATAGTATCACATATATAATGTAATTATATTTTTCTAATGGAATATACTTCATTAAATCTATTCTCTTCTCCTTTTACTTTGAAAATGAAATCATCATCCGAGACACGTCGATTCACCTTGTCCGTGGAAGATGTGTTTTAATTTTACATTACTGCATTAAAATATAGTCATAAAACCATTATAATGATTGAATAATATTTTAATATAAATTTTATTAGTTATATCATGTTCTAGAGATAATATATAATCATAATATTAAATAAAATGACATAAGTGTGTGATGTTCGTAAAGACCACAAAAATATTTTAAAAAATTTTCATCAAAATTTTATCTAACAAAACACACTAATACCACATAAAAAAATATGAGATCATTTAAAATTATATTTGTTCATTAATAAAAAATAATTTTACTTCTCTAGGGTTTCATCCATTTCAAAAGAACTCCCATAATTATACATAACGAAACCAACCCTAAAACCATGAAATCTACACTCTCAGAATAATGAAACTAAACACTTTAGCTCATAAAAATGTCTAAAAAGTAACTTAATAAAATTATAATATGTAAAATATAATTTTATTAGGTTCTAAATTAAGTTATTTATTAATTTAATTTGATTATCCAAAACATTATGTACAAGTGCTGAATGCTTTTAGATATAAGGTAAGGGGTTTCTCATCTCACTTATATTTATGTAGGATATTCATTATTGAACATTTATTTATTGTTTATGGTGTATTTATAATTAACTATGATATATAATATCATGATCATCTTTATCTTCATTGTACTCAATATATTATTTGAAAATCATTAATTTTATTTGTTATACAGTTTGATTGATTACAAGGTGGTAAGGGGTTTCTTAACTCAATATTCATTCATTGGGTTACACTTCTATTTCATTGATTATTCCTTAGTAAGGTTATATGTAACATGTAATTTTATTATATAATGTTGTATTTCCACTTTTTATATGTGGGTTTATAGTGAATACAAATAATATATTTGTTTAATTAATGACATGATTTTTATAAGGAACTACATTTCAATGTCTCTTTCATGGAGACTAACATGGTATTATGCACCTAATCATTTTTATGTTGTCTTTATAATACCCTTTTGAGATAATTTTTAATTTTATGTTTTATTTATCTTTAATATGAAAATTTATTTTATCATGGGTTTGATTATTTTCTAATCCATATACCTTTTTTACATACATTGTTTACATTGAATATTGTTTAATTAACTAGGAAATAATGTTAAATCCAATTATTTTTCTAAATATAGATATTAATTGAAAAGTAATATTGATTTCATGAATTAAATAGATCATTTTAAAAATTTAGTAATTCTTTTTACATGCATACATTGGCAGGGCCCGACTATAGATAGCCCATAGATGCATCGACAAGTCTCACGAGATAAAACGTTGGCCACAATCCCTTCAAATTTTTTTCAAAGAAGAATCAAATGGGTTTATACCAAAAGATATAAACTATATTATGAAATATATTTACGTTATTTATTCATTTTCAGCATACATGACATCCTGAAATTAATCATTACTTCATTCATTATTTAGTTATTACTATAAAATATATTTTCACCATGACAAAAACTATATATTTTCATTCATTCTTAGTTTATTGCTTAGCTGAATTGTGTTTTCATTTTTTTCACAATGAAATATTGATTATGCTTCACATATTATTTATTCATTTTTTTATATGCAACCCTTAATGAGAATTTAAGCTCACATTTTTTTATTTTCCTTCCCCATGTTATCAAGATGAAATCTTTAATGAAGCATCAATGAAGTAGTTTATTTTACTTTGTTATTTTATATATTTAATTACCAATGTAATATTGGAACCATGTATATATCAAGATCTTCAATATTAATAAACTAATCAATCCTTGGCGATTTGATCTCTTTTATCAGTGTAATTTTAACAAAAACAACCACGGAATCTTTGATACTGGGGTTGGGGTTATAACAATTATTATTATAGAAAGTTTAGTAGAAACCCTGTGAACTAGATTTAGGAAACAATAGAATAAAAAATAAAACCCTATGATAGAATTCGGGAGTACTCATAAAGAATACATGTTCACAATTATGAGATTAGATACACATAAAGTTTTCATTTTATTCTAAATCATTTTACTATTTTTGAGATTATACATTATTTTTCATAATGATACAACCTAATATAGTGTAAATCATCACTTAAAAATGGATCCTAGAAGAAGGAATTGTAACCTTACCAATTAACATGATCAAAAAAGTAAGAAGGAGAATATAATTTATGGTCTAAAACCAATATTTGGAGTGGAAATAATTTCCCAAACATTCTCAGCATATGAGGATATAGTTAATGTCCTATTGAGATCGAGATATTATTTTTTGAGTAATATGATATCATAGGGAAGAATGTGTAGAACAATATAGCAAGGAAAACATGGATAATGGAATGAAAAAAAGAAGTATTTTCCTATATGTAATAATTGTGGAAAGAAATTCTCTATTAATTTCTAAAAAGGAATGTTATTTTGAAACAATTATGGAGATAAAGGACACCATGATTTTAATTTCAAGGGTAATAAGGAGGTTTTCAATGTATAATGATTACACTGCAAAAATATGTGACACTATGTAAATCAATGTCTCATGTGTCAAAGGAATATACCCCAAAAGAGAAAAATAGATCTTGGTCAAGATTATGCAACTACCACATATGATGAAAAATGATCAACATGACTTTTTAAGTTTAATAATGATGTAATTTGACTATTTTATCAACAATTATATGATTATATGAATAATCAGATATACATGGATTGTTTTGATATAATTGTTTATTAATGTATTTGAGACAATAAGTTGAATGATATCAATGAATAGGAAAACTAATTTAGGGACACATTGATCATTTGGAAAATATATTATTGAGGGAGGATAACCATCAATATATGATTGATGATAAGGATATTTTTCAAGGATAGTATTTTTCATCGATTTAATAGTTTATATTGGGTTTACTACATGTTAGAGTTTAAGGAATATATTAAAAAATGTGAGATTTTATATTTTTGAGCATACATAATGTTATATGAGGATGATGGTATTCATATATTTGGTGTAATGCTCTGACCCTAATTACCCAAAGCTAGTGCATTATTTTAATACATTGGAATGATTACAAGGAATCAAGCCCTGAAGGACCGATCAGTTTACCAGTTTCAGAAAATAGATTACATACATGAATGTTACATTACACTTTCAAACATACAACAAAACATAAATAATCCTTTTAGAATTCCATTATTCCCTTAGCATGACCCTGCATATTAATCATAATACACTTCTTGGAATCCTTAGAAAATAAAATATTAGAATGGGGTGAGATTAGATGCTCAATTAGGGTAAATAATTTAGTGGAAGCAATAAAATTTTATGAAAAGATGTGTAATAAAAACAAAAACCTTTTTCAACATAAGAATGATCATAATATGGAAAAAATAAATCAAGTATTATCATATAAACATGCAAATGGAAATTCTACTAGTAAAATAATCACATGTAAAAAATAATTTCATAATGAGGGAATGCATAATGCCGGACATCATAACCATATCGTCAAGGAATCGTGCAAAGACTAAAAATAAATTTTTTCAAGGCCTTGTAACAAGACACTAGTTTGTCTCTTGAGACCTACCGATGCATCGAGGAGCTTTAGAGGGATCCACCCATTACTTAATAAGTCCAATGCATTCCTCATATGGAAATTATGAAACATAACATAAACATTTGTATTAAAACTAGCATTTGAAATGTCAATACTTTAACCATAAACCATGAAGGGTATAAAAATAGAACATCCATAGTCAAATAAATCATAACTCATTCAATACAACATGGAATATGTTTTATAATAAATAAACATAAATCAAGAATAATATCTAATAAAGGATGTTTTCATAGTTGAAAATGACCAGTAAAACTCTTTGAGAGAAGTATCCCTTTTTTTAAATCATTTAAAAGTCACAAATTTATAAAGTAATTCATCTAAAATAGATTTTTGAATCAAAGTTTCCCATAACACTTTGAAGCTTTTGAAAGGAATTAAAATTTTAAAGCAATCATTTCCAAATAAATACATCATTAAAATCATTTTTAAAAAATGGACATTAATTAAAAATATTTAGAAACATAAATCATGAAAACATTTAAAATGATGATCTTCACAAAGAGTACCTTCCAAAAAATCTTAAAATATTCCTTTTGAAAACATTTTTATGAAACATGGACATGAATTCTAAAAATTTCCCAGTTAATACTTACACATAAACAATCTTCGATAATAATGAGATTGAGGAATTAACCCTTACCTTGTATTTTTCATTGGTCAAGGGTACACTTAACCTCTTGTATAATGACCATAGTATGTTATTAAATTATAACAGAACCATATTCATATTTATGATATAATACATGATTCATTTATGGCTTTATACTACCCAATTAATAATAAATTCTATGTTAAAATAACATTTCAGGTAATAATCGCTTTCTTCATCATACATGTGTTAACTTGTTATTCTTGATCATATAACTTATATCATGATTTAATTGATTGCAGAATATAAAAAATTATTTATGTTTCATATATATTCCGAATATAAGTATGTATAATATATTGATATAAGAAATGGAAAACCCCGTTTATGGAGACGGTAGGCCATACGTAAGCATAAATGCCATTTCCATTTTCATATCATATTGAACGGAAGAAAGTGAAAGAGATATATGAAAATACACACACACAAACACAAACACACATATATTTATAGTAGCATTATTATGTTAGATATTACACAATTATTAATAATATATATATTTATAATCATCATTGAACGGTGAACGTGGAAATGAATCTAATTACCTCATTGAGATAGTTAGCCTTACGTATGCATGAGAGATGATATAATTCTATTGATGGTGAAATTGAATATAATTGGATGGTATATTATATATACATAATAATTAACATGTTATATTTATTATTTAAATCATTTATACACATTATTATACCCATCCAAATAATGAAGTGTTGAATAACGAGCTACACCATGACGTGGAGCTGGTAAGTCGTATGTATGCACATATGGTGATATTTTCATTAATAGTATGGATAAAATAATGAATATGGTTGTACCATATTTATAATAACATCATAATATTCATAATTTACTATAGTTATTATTTTGGTATGGAAACAACAAAGAAAGGGAAAGTTTAAGAAGAAAAGAACATTGAAAGAGGTGATGAAAAAATTACCTCTTCTTTGGGTTCTTCATTTTGATTTGAACAAAAGGGATCATTAGGCTAGATTTTTTATAAATTTAATGACCCTAGGATGAAGTGAGTGTATTTGGGAGGATATTTGAGTAGGGGTTGTTTGAGCCAAATGCCTTTGGAGGTGTGAATTTAAGATAAGGGGAAGTACTCTTCTATAAGGGAGGTGAGGAGAAATTTAAGAAAATATTAAAATATAAATTTATTCTAAAATCATTTTCTATTTATAATAGCTAAAAATGGATTTATTTCAAGTATAAGGAGGTTATGGGTCGAAATACTCTCAACAAATAGGTTTTATAGAAGTTTATGTCACCATATTAACTTTATCGTTTAGATTTAACCCTTAGTTAAATAGTTTAACTTTTACCATGTCTTCTTATATTATTATAATACATGGTTAATACAATTACTATAAAATGATAAGATAACCTCAAGTTATTTAGAAACGAGTTTTATACCATTATATAATTCCTTTGGCCAAAACCTATATTTTTAGGAATATTATATCATTTAATAATATTGTATTTGTTTTAAAAACTCATTTATGTCAATTTTGACACTATTTAGTATTTAGTTTTTGTGAAAGTCCTAAAAAATTTATTACTTTGAAAAAATAAATTAAATCAACTATAACATGTCATATTAACCTATAAAATTAGTGTATGGCATCAAAAGTCTCAATTTACATTTATTTTGATATTTATAATATCAATTATTTTAATCTTTCATTAATAAGGTAATAACTGCATCATCATTGTGTCATAAATAAATTTACTTATTTAATGTCTAAAAATTATAAATAAAATTCTATAATGTAGGAAATATAATTATCTTTATAATGAATATTTATAGTCTAATTTATCTTATGTTTAACCCTATATTAAAAATATTTTAGTTATTAAACCTCGAATTTACACTTTTAACTCTTCTTCAAATAAAATATAATAAGTGTCCTAATCTTACCGAAATGGATCAAAAGGATCTTATTTTTTTCCTTAGGTTTATTTTAGTCGAAATAAACTTACCAAATATAATTCGGACATGTGTTGGGGAAATTATAGTATTATTTTTACCTCTAATTACCTTATTTACTTTTAACTCTGGTAAATAAAATTCAAAAGATTCTATTCAACAAAAAATTATTTTATCCTATTGAACCAAATTTTTCTTACTGATTTAAAACATATTTCTTATATTTTTTAAATTCAATTTAAAGAAGCAGTAAAATTACGTTTTATACAAATTTGAAAATGTGCCTAGAAGGTGGGTAAAAAGATTTTAAAATGGTTCAATAAAATTATATATATATAATATTATTATAAAATGAATCTAATGACATAAATTGTACTAATATATATATATATATATATTATGTATCTAGGTAAAGTTAAATTGTTAATTAAAAATAATTATTTTAATTAAAAAGTTGGTTTTTATGTACTATGCAACATTTTCACTATTCATCAATAATTGAAAGTTTTTATATGTAAAATTACTTCCAATGACCAACATTGGATTAAATGATTAAAATATAATATAATTATACTTAAAACCCATTCAAATGTATAATTAAAAAATATAAATTATTTTGATTAATTTTTTTTTCATTGAAAATTTAGTATTTTCACTATTCATCAAAATATTAAAGTTATCAAAAAAACACCAAAAATTTATCCAAAATAAATTTTTATGTCCCAATTATAAATAATAAGCTTATTTTGTAAAATTTAATATATAAAAGTGTCAAATACTGCATTAAAAAAGGGTTTCCTATTAAAAGGTGGTAAAATTGCATTTTTTTTGAAAATGTTTCTTTTATCTAAAAAATTGTATTTGTTCTTATATTATGTCTAAAAAACACATAATATGGATGATAAAATTATATGGATTATATTAAATTCAAAATTACGTTAATACTATTCATAACAGCTTTTTTAAATGGCTAGTTTGATAAGTCATGGTGCGCTAGAACTCAGAGTTACGTGTGGCACAAAATATTAAATTAGTTTAAAGATATAACATATTATGAAATCATGGGGTGTTATATTTGGTAGGTAGAAATAAGTGATAAATTATTTTGTTTGGAGAATCTAATGTTATGTTAATTTTGGTTATTTTTTAACTATACTTCTTAATTTTAGGATTTTGAATTTGAATAGAAATATTTTGGGAGAGTCTTAAAATTAACTACTTGTGTAATGGATTATAATGAGAATTAGATTTAAATTTTTGAGGTTAATGTATGGTTTGTTATATTGGATATCATGTGTTAACCATTTTTATTTCAATAAACATTTAATCATTGAAGGAACAACTTTTGGCTTGTATGATTTATTAAATTTCTTCATGCATAAAGAAATTTCATCATAAAAATTCATTTCCTTATGTTATAGATGAAGGGAAAATAGAATGAATCACAAACAATGATATTATTATGATAATAAAATAAATCAAGTATGTTGTTATATATTTAGTAAAATAATCCACAAACTCCTAGGAAAATGATTTTGGGACAAAGAAAATATCTATTTAACTTTATTTATGAGAAACAAGTGTTTTTTAACTGATAAAAAATTTATGGTTTCGTGGTTGTTAACTTTCTAATGACCATATTTTCTATCACTATCCATCATAATATGATGGTTTAATTTTTCATCCTTGTATTTATTTTTACTTCCCATTTATTTTATCCTATATGAAATCCTATCATTGTGATGACCATTGTATTTCTCTTCCCCTCTTATTATAGTGAAGTTTTATTAATCCTATTTATGATGTTGGTTTCCCAAAAAGTAATTTTAAAGTAGTAAACTTTAATTTTTGATTTGAAAATTAAATTTTTGAGTATAAAATTTATTGAATGAGGGAATAATATATAACACCCTAAGATTTTTTAGTATTTATCTTGTTAAATAAATTCAATTTATTTGATAGCTTATGTTTCATGCAACACTGAACATAAACGAACCATGTTATACTATTAGATATTAACATGACTGTGGGTATAACAATATGAGAATTAGGTATATAAGTCTAGAAAATAAAATAATAAGATCATATATAATTTTATAAATAAAATTTTGGTATCTCATAAACAAAAATATGATATATATATATATATATATAATGAAACAAGTAAATAAATGTTTTTAAAATGATTAATTATGTGTTAGTATTTTTGTAAAATGTAAATGTTTATTTACAATTTTATAATTAATAGAGTGATTTAAAAGTACATTTATTTTCAATAATATATTCATAAAATAATATATTTTTTATTAATTTGAATTTAATTTTATGAAACCATAATTAATTTTTCAAAGTTTTCAAAGTGTTGTCAAATTAGTTATAATAATAAAATTGGAATTCTTCGATTAAATGATGGTTCTAATTAAAAATTAAATTTATCATATTTAGAAAATTAGTTTTATAAAAGGGATACTATTTTTTAAATCTACCCATATAAAAATGGTTAGGGTGAATTTTTTGGTTTTTTCTGAAATGGTTGAATTTTGGGTGAATAGTGAAATACGACAATTTACTGTATTTAAAATTTTTAGCCAATTACATGAATATTTGGGTCATTTATGAGGAAATAACGCATTATTTCTAACTAAAATGCACTATATAATTTACTTAGTAACATGAACTAACACTATTGATAGTCTTGAACCAAAATAATAAACAAATGATAAAAATAATAAAAAAACACACCTCTTCCCCCACTACAAACACCACCCCTCACCACCCCTTCTTCTCACACCTTCTATGCCATTAATATAGTCTAAATAATCGAAAATTATATTCCCAAGATTATATACCATTTAAAATACTATCTGTAACTACAAAAAGACCAAATCAAAGTGTCTTAAGGAGCTTCCCAAGGAGACAGTATTCAAGAGATAAAATCCCTCACATGTTTCTTTTAATTTTTTTATTTTATTGTACTATAATAACCCCCTAAAAAAGAGAAATTATAGCTATATTATCATATATATACTAAAATTATACTGTTATAATTGAAATTCAATCATCAAATCACTTCTTTTCCTTTAAAAAAAGGAAAACATCATCTCTGACATGTTGATTCACCACCTTTGTGGACGATGAGTTTTCATTTTCCATTAACAACTTAATGGATGTTTATAAAACCATTAATATTGTTATATCATATTATGATATAAATTTAAAAGTTATATCCTATTATATAACGAATATATAAACAAAATATTAAATAAAATTACCGTAATTTGTGATGGCCGTGAAGACCGTTGAAAAAAGTTAAAACATTTTCACCCACATTTTATGTAATAAAACACCCTCAAACCATATGAAAACGTTTATATGAGACCATTTAAAATTCTGGAAGTTCATTATCACCAATTAATTTCAATTCTATATTTTTTATTCCATGTTATAAGAAATCTCCAAATTAAACCTAAGGGAACCGAAAATAAAACCATGAAACAAACACTCATAGAACAACAAAATCAAACATTATGACTCATAAAAGTATTCATAAATGAAATTAATAAAATTATGATAAATCAAATATATTTTGAAAGGATTATGAATAATGTAATTAAATAATATAATTTTATTATCCTGGACATTGTGTATAAGTGTAGAATGTTTTCATACATTACTTAAGGGGTTTCTCATCTCACTTTTATTTCTGTGAGATATGTCTTATTCACAAATTATTTCATCAGTGTGGTTTATATATAGTTAACTTTGATATATCATATCATGAATCAATTTATCATCATTCAATTAAATTTTTCATTTTAGTATTACTAATTTCATGGGGTATATAGTCTGACTAATTAAAATGTTTTAAGGAATTTCTTAACACAATTTTAATTATTTGGGTTAAACTGTTGTTTCGTTGATTAAAACACACTATGGATATTTGTAAAATAAACATTTATTATCTAATTTTTTATTTACAAATATTTTATATGGATTTATAGTGAATATAAATAACCAATCCAGTTGGTTAATTATATAATCACTATAAGGGACTTCGTCTCACTCTCTATTTCATTGAGACATAATTAATACTATGAACCTAATAGATTTTTTAGTGTCTATACTACAATTTTGAGAATTTTTTTAATTTTTAATAATATTTTTCATAAATATATAAATTTCTTGTATCATTAATATGATTATGGTCTAATATATATACCATTTTTTTACATATGGTGATTACTTTTAATATTATTTGATTAACATTGAAATAATGTTAAATTTGTATATTTTACATAATATAGATATTCATGGATAATGTATAATGATTTCATTAATTAATTTAATCATTTTTACATTTAAGTAATTCTATTGACATGCATACATAGGTGGGTACTGGTTATAAATAGTATCTCGATGCATCGATAGGTCTCATGAGATAAAATAGTCGGTGATAAACCCTTCACATTTGTTGCCAAGCAAAATCAGATGGGTTTCTACCCACATTTTTAACCCATATTCTGAAAGGTATTAATGGTATTAGTTCATGTAATGGATAAATTACATCTAAAAATTACGCATTTCCTTAATTTACTATTCATTTATTACTAACCATGAGGTTTTCACTATGGAAAACCTATGGATAATTTTTCATTATCAGTTTATGGATTAAATGGCATGTGTTTTTTAGTTATTAACATTTCCATATTTATTAAGAGTTATTGATAATGATTAACTTATTTTTTATTCATGTTTTTGTTGTATGTAACCCTTAACAGGCATTTTAGATCACCCTTTTAATTATTTTCCTCCACAGGTGATGAAGATGATATATTGGAATAAGTGTTAAGGAAGTAGTTTATTTTCCTTTGTTATATACTATGTTTAATTTCCAATGTTCATAAGTGAACCATGTATTTTTCTAGTTCTTCAGGACTATGAAAATGATTGATCCTTGGTTATATGTTATCTTGTATCTATTCCATTATTTTAAAATAACCACCAACCTTGGGCTACTCTGGCTGGTGTTCTTATAATGAATTTATGATAAAACCTCCTCACAATCATTCATTAAATTTGTGTATGTTCTTATTTGTGTCAATTTAACCATGTACATGATAATTAATAAAAATTTATATTATGAATTAATATGGGAACATAAATATTTTTATAATATAATATAAATTCCAAATAATTTTTTATTATATAGATCTATATTAGTATTTAATTAATAAATTAATAAAGCATCATTTGACCATTAAGAATGATCATAACATTCTTATTATTGATTTCATAGTTAAGGATAAAGAATAAAAAACTCATGAAAGGAGTTTAAAACACTATAAATAATTATAAAACATTTGTAAAAGTATCATTAATGACATGGTAATGATGAACATTGAATAATTAATGAATACATTGTTGTTATTGGGAAAATAGTACAAATGATCAAAATTATAAACACGTGATGCAGAAAATAAGTAGAATTACTATAGATCATGACTATATATAAATAATAAAAATGAAAATATACACGATTAAGGGTAAAAATAATTTTATTTCCAAAGAAATGTTTTTTATACATTAGGTTAATGTTTTTTTGGAGATATCATGAGAATAGGTATGGTTTTTCAATCTCAAATTCATCTATTCAAGATATGATTTTTATAATTCACATAATTTTCTTTATGGGGTGAATATAATACATATAAAAATGTTATATCATTAAATTCCTTCATTAATGGTATTTTAAGATCAATTTTATCTCCTCTATTTTATGATTTTTTAATTAATTATTATATAAGTCATAAGTTGGGTGCTTTTTTATCTCTATTTTTATTCATTTGTAATTTTCATATATTCGACACTTATTTCCTTTTTTGTGGTTAATATGTTGAAAAGGAACACTTTTTCGTAATACTAATTAAATTTATTTTAATTAAATGTCTATATAGTAATCCATCCCACAAATTCTTATGATTCAAGAGTTAACAAATTGTTGTAAAACTCACTATTACCCATGGTGGAAAACCATACTATGTTTTAGTAAAGTAAAATTTGTTGTATTTTTTTATAAAATATGTTCTTTCTTAAAAACAATGAAGTGGATGTGGCTATGGAACATATTCACATACTAATAATATTTAGGAAAATGGTCTGTTGAGAATTGAATCAACCATCAACCTCACACACATGAGTGGGGATGTGGCAACACACATAGAGAGATATGCCTGAGGGATATGGTTTATAATATCCTCACCCTCTTCATTTTCCATAATCATTTATTTTTTCTACCATTTCATTGGTCTCCTACTAATTTAAATTATTGAACCAAATTACAATCTTCTATGGATTACCTAACACATTTAATGTAACCTTTCCACTATATTTCATTGAAAAGGTTACTTACAGTTTCTATGATGATGCCATATAGTTTCAATAATGATTATGGGATGGTATCCTAGACATCTGAATAATTACCTTTAATGTGGATGTTTTTTTCCTATATTTTGTTATTTAATGGTTTCCACATCTTTATTCTTCTAGAGGTTACCTATAGAATGGTATAAGATATCTTGTTGTTTGTTATGGTGAATATTTTTGACTTAATTCAAAATTTCCTATTCACTAAAAATTATTTTCATCTTATTGAACCACATTTTTGGTACTGATGTAAACCAAGTCTCTCTAATTTTTGACATTCAATTTACAGAAGTGGTAAAATTACATTTTATACAAATTTGAAAATGTGCCTAGAAGGTGGGTAAATATGCCAAGAAGGTGGGTGAAAAGATTTTAAAATGGTTTAATAAAATTTTATTTATCTAGTCATATTATAAAATGACTCCAATGATTTAAATTTTACTAATATATCTATTATGTATATATTTTTCGATAAAATTTTAATTAAAAATAATTATTTAAATGAAAAAGTCAGTTTTTATGTACTATGCAGTATTTTCACCATTCATCAAAAATAGAATGTTTTTAAATGTAAAATTACATCTAATGACCAACATTGGATTAAATGATAAAAATATAATATAATTATACTCCAAAACCATTGAAATGTATAATTAAACAATATAAATTATTTTTATTAAAAAAGTTGTTTTCAATGAAAATTTAATATTTTTCACTATTCATCAAAATATGAAAGTTATCAGAAAAACACAAAAAATTTATCCAAATTCAAATTTTATGCCCCAATTCTAAATAAGAAGTTTATTTTGTCAAATTGAATATATAAAAGTGTCAAATAAGTCATTTAAAAAGGGTTCTCCATTAAAAGGTGGTAAAATTGCATTTTATTGAAAATCATTTCTTTTATCTAAAAATTTGTATTTGTTCTTATATTATGTCTACAAAAACACATAATATGGATGATAAAATTATATGGAGTATATAATATTCAAAATTCAGTTAATACTATTCATAAATGCTTTTTTAAATGGCTGGTTTGGTAAGTCGTGGTGCACTGAAACTCGGTGTTGCATATGACCCAAGCTATTGAATTACTTTAAAGAGATAACATATTATGAAATCATGGGGTGTTACATTTGGTATGTGGAAACAAGTGCTAAATTATTTTGTCTGTATAATCTAATGTTAATTTTGGTTATTTTTTAACCATACTTCTTAATTTTAGGATTTTGAATTTGAATAGAAATATTTTGGGAGAGTCTTAAAATTAACTACTTGTGGAATGGATTATGATGAGAATTAGATTTTAATTTTTGAGGTTAATGTATGGTTTGTTATATTGGATATCATGCGTTAAACATTTTTATTTCAATAAACATTTAATCAATGAAGGAATATCTTGTGGATTGTATGATTTATTAAATATCTTCATGCATAAAGAAATATCATCATTAACATTCATTTCCGTATGTTATGGATGAAAGGAAAATAGAATTAATCACAAAAAAGGATGTTCTTATGATACTAAAATAAATCAAGTCTATTTTTATCTATCTGTTAAAATAATCCACCAACTCCTGGGAAAATGATTTTGGGACAACAAAATTATATATTTAACTTTATTTATGAGAAACAAGTGTTCTTTTAACTGATAAAAAATTTATGGTTTCGTGGTTGTTAACTTTATAATGACCATGTTTTCTATCACTCTCCATGAGAATATGATGGTTTAATTTTTCTTCCTTATAATTATTTTCACTTCCCATTTATTTTATCCTATTTGAAATCCTATTATTGTGATGACCATTTTATTTCACTTTCCCTATTATTATGAGGAAGTTTTATTAACCCTATTTACGATGTTGGTTTTCCAAAAAGGAATTTTAAAGTAGTAAAATTTAATTTTTGATGTGAAAATTAAAATTTAGAGGATTAAATTTATTGAATGATGGAATAATATATAACAATATAAGTTTTTTATTATTTATTTTATTAAATAAATTCAATTTATTTGATAGATTATGTTTGATGCAACACCAAACATAAGCAAACCTTGTTATACTATTAAATATTAACATGACTGTGGGAATAACAATGTGAGAATTAGGCATATAAGTCTAGAAAATAAGATAATAATATCATATAAAATTTTATAAATAAAATATTGTATCTCATAAATAAAAATATGATATATTTATATAATTAAATAAGTGAATAATTTTTTTAAATGATTAATTATGTGTTAGTATTTTTGTGAAATAAAAATGTTTATTTAAAATTTTATAACTAATATAGTTATTTAAAAGAAAATTTATTTTCATTAATATATACATAAAATAATATATTTCTTCATTAATTTGAATTTAATTTTCTCAGACTATAGTTAATTTTTCAATGTTTTCAAAGTGTTGTCAAATTAGTTATAATATTAAAATTGGAATTCTTTGAATAAATGATGATTCTAATTAAAAATTAAATTTATAATATTTAGAAAATTATTTCGATAAAAGGGATACTATTTCTGAAATCTTCCAATTAGAAAATGGTTAGGAGGAACTTTTTGGTTTTTTTCTGAAATAGTTGAATTTTGGGTGAATAGTAAAATACATTAATTTACGGTATTTAAAATTTTTAGCCAAATACAAGAATATTAGGGTCATTTATGATGTAAGAACCTGTTATATATAACTCAAATTCACTAGATAATTTAGTTAGTAACATTAAATAACAATATTGATAGTCTTGATACAAAATAATAATAAAATGACTAAAATAATAAAGAACGCCCCTCTTCCCCCACTATAGATACCGCCCCCACCCCTTCTCCTCACACCTTCTAAGCCATTAATATTGTCTAAATACTCAAAAAATATCTTCCCAATATTATATCCCATTTAAAATACTATTTGTAACTAGTAAAATACCAAATCAAAGTGTCTTAAGGAGGTTCCCAAGGAGATAATATTCAAGAGAAAAAATCCTTCACATGTTTCTTTTAATTATTTTATTCTCTTTTCCTATAATAAACCCCTAAAAAAGGGAAATTATAGCTATATTATCATATATATTCTAAAATTATATTTTTATAATTTAAATTCAATCATAAAATCCCTTCTCTTCCCCCTTTAAAAAAAGAAAACATCATCTGTGACATGTTGAGTCACCACCTTCGTGGACGATGAGTTTTTTATTTTCCATTACTAACTTAATGGATGTTTATAAAACCATTAATATTGTTATATCAGATTATAATATGAATTTAAAATTTATATCCTATTATATAAAAAATATATAAATAAATTATTAAATTAAATGACCCTAATTTATGATGCCCTTGAAGACCACCGAAACAAGTTAAAACATTTTCACCCACATTTTATTTATTGAAACATCCTCAAACCATATAAAAAATTTATATGAGGAAATTTAAAATTATAGAAGTTCATTATCACTAATTAATTTCACTTTTAAAATTTTTATTCCATGTTACAATAACTTACAAAATTATACCTAAGAGAACGAAAAATAAAACCATGAAACAGACACTCAAAGAACAACAAAATCAAACATTATAACTCATCAAAGTATCCCTAAATGAAATTAATAAAATTATGATAAATAAAATATATTTTGAAAGGATTATGAATAAAGTAATTAAATAATATAATTTGACTGTCCTGGACATTATGTGTAAGTGTAGAATGTTTCCAGACATAACTTAATGGGTTTCTCATCACACTTTTATTTCTGTGAGATATGCCTTACTGAAAAATAATCTCATCAGTGTGGTTTATGTATAATTCCATTTGATATATCATATCATGAATCAATTTATCATCACTTAATTAAATATTTCATTTTATAATTATTAATTTTATAGTGTATTGAGTCCTAATAATTAAAATGTTTTAAGTGATTTATTAACACAATTTTCATTCTTTGGGTTAAACTGTTGGTTCTTTGATTACAACATAGTATGGTTATTTATAAAATAAACATTGATTATATAATTTTTTATTTCCACCTATTTTATATGGATTTATAGTAAATATACATAACCTATCTAGTTGGTTAATGATATGATCACTATAAGGGACTTCATCTCAATCTTTATTTCATTGAGTCATAATTAGTACTATAAACCTAATATTTGTTTTGGTGAATATACTACCATTTTGATATATTTTTTAATATTTAATAATATTTTTCAGAAATATATAAATTTACTGTATCATTTATATGATTATTGTCTAATCTATATACAATTTTTTTACATATGGTGATTACTTTTAATGTTATTTGATTAACTGTGAAATAATATTAAATCTGTATATTTTACATAATATGGATATTCATTGATAATGCATATTGATTTCATTAATTAATTCAATCATTTTTACATTTGATTAATTATTTAGACATGCATACATAGGTGGGGCCTCATTATAAATAGTATCTTGATGCATCAATAGGTCTCACGAGGAAAAATAGTTGGTGAAAAACCCTTCATATTTGTTACCAAGCAAAATCCGATGGGTTTCTACCCACATCGTTAACCCGTATTATGAATGGTCTTAATAGTATTAGTTTATGTACTGTATAAATGACATAAAAAATTAAGCATTTCCTTTATTTAGTATTAAGTTATTACTAACCATGAGGTTTTCACTGTGGAAAACCTATGGATTCTTTTTCATTCTCAGTTTATGGATTAAATGGAATGTGTTTTTTAGTTATTAACATTTACATATTGATTAAGAGTTATTGATTATGATTCACTTATTTTTTATTCATGCTTTTATTATATGTAACCCTTACCAAGCATTTTAGATTACCCTTTTATTTGTTTTCCTCCATAGGTGATGAAGATGATATATTTGAATATGTGTCAAGGAAGCAGTTTATTTTCCTTTGATATGTACTATGTTTAATTTTCAATGTTCATAAGTGAACCATGTATTTTTATAGTTCTTCAAGACTACTAAAATTATTTATCCTTGGTGATGTTTTATCTTTTATCTATTCCATTATTGAAAAATAACCACCAACATTGGGCTACTCTGGCCGGGGTTCTTATAATGAATTTATGATAAAACCTCCTTATAATCATTCATTAAATTTGTGTATGTTTTTATTTGTGTAAATTTAACCATTTAATTGACCAATAAAGAAAATTGTATCATGAATTACTATGGGAACAAAAATATTATTATAATATAATATAAATGAAAAATATTTTTTTATTATATATATCTATATTAGTATTTAATTAATAAATTAATAAAGCATATTTGACCATTAATAATCATCATAACATTATTGTTATTGATTTCATAGTTAAGAATAAATAATGAAAAAACTCATGTAAGGAATTTGAAACATTATATATAATTATAAAACATTTGTAAAAGTATCATTAATGACATAGTAATGATGAACATTGGATAATGAAAGAATACATTGCTGCTATTGTGAAAATTGTACAAATGATAAAAATTATAAACACTTGATGTGGAAAATAAGTATAATTTCTATAGATAATGACTATATATAAAAATAAAAATGAAAATATATATGATTAAGGGTATGAATAATTTTATTACCGAAGAAATGTTTTTTTATACATTAGGTTAATGTTTTTTTGGATATATCATGATAAGAGGTAAGGTTTTTCCATATCAAATTCATCTATTCAATATATGATTTTTATAATTCATATAATTTTCATTATGGGGTGAATATACTGCATATAAGAGATTTTATATCATTGAATTACTTTATTCATGGTATTTTAATAACTGTTTTATATCCTCCATTTATAGGATTTTTTATTAATTATTATCTAAGTCATAAGTTGGGTGATTTTTTATCTACATTTTTATTCATTTGGAATTTTCATATATTCAACACTCATTTCCTTTTTTAGTGGATAAAATGTTGAAAATGAACACTTTTTTCATAAAACTGATTAAATTTATTTTAATTAAATGTCCATATAGTAATCCATCCAATATATTCTTATGATTCAATAGTTACCAAATTATTGTAAAACTCAATATTACCCATGGTGGAAAACCATACTATGTTTTTATAAAGTAAAAATTATTGTATTTTTATAGAAAATATGTTCTTGTTTAAAAATAATGAAGTAGATGTGGCTATGGAACAAATTCACATACTGGTAATATTTAGGAAAAAGGTCTGTTGAGAATTGAATCAACCATCAACCTCACACACATGAGTGGGGATATGACAACACACATAGAGATATAAACCTGAGGGATATGGTTTATAATATCCTCACACTCTTCATTTTCCATAATCATTGACTTTTTCTACCATTTCCTTGGTCTCCTACTAATGTAAATTATTGACCCCAATTATAGTCTTCTATGGATAACCCAACACATTTAATGTAACATTGCCACTATATTTCATTGAAAAGGTTACTTGCAGTTTCTATGATGATGCCATATAGTTTCAATAATTATTATTGATGGTATCCTAGACATCCAAATAATTCCCTTGAATATGGAAGTATTTTTCCTATATTTTGTTATTTAATGGTTTCCACATTTTTATTCTTCTAGAGGTTATCTATAGAATGATATAAGATGTCTTGTTGTTTGTTATGTTGAATATTTTTGACTTAATCATGTGAAGAGTGTGTATCAAAATTAAATATACCCTCAACACATTGTAAGGTATCAAGAGACAATATTTATTGGGATATTTTGTATTTTACTAGATATATCTATATAGATTCTATTCAAAATTCCTTAAAAATATTTTATAATGATTGAAATTTTGTATTTCATCAGTGTGAGATCAAAAATTATCATTATACATGTTTTTATTTATTATCATGGATATAAAATGCTATCACTTTTATTTTATTATGTATTCTTGTTGTTTTTTATTCCTATTTTATCACTTATTTAGTGATTATGTTATGATAACATATAATTTTTATACTCCATACTAATAATATTAGCTCACCCTCAGTTGTTTTTCCCTATGAAACCTAAATAATGACTATATATAATTTTAAAGGATATGGTTTAAGTGATAATTATGTATCACAAGATGTTTATGTTTAATCTTATGATTTTAAATGTAATGTATGTATGTGTCTATCTATAAAAAAAATACTAATTAGTTAGATCTTCTTTGAACTATTTATTCTATACAAATAATATAATATAACTACCATATATATTTTTTTAGTGCCCAATATGTCGTATTTGGTATCATAGAATTTTTATTAGGAACCCTTGGGACTATATTTATTGGAACCTAGTTAGATATAACATGTAATACAAAAACACTCATGTTTTATAGATTAAAAAATATGAAAAATTATAGGAATTTTATTTAAAAATTCAACATCAACAGATAATTATATTTTTCCATTATAGAAAGAAAACAACTAATGGGTGGGATGGGAAACATTTAAACAACCACAAAAATATATGTAATCCCCCATGAACATGTCAATGAATATAGATTTGAGTCTAATTAGATTAGAACCATGTTAGTGTGGTAAACCAAGTTTATGACCAATAATATCAGGCACATTGAGTGACCTAATGATCTAAAATATGGTGTAACTATTTCAGTGTACTTAATAAGATGAAAACTACCAACATTAAGTGGGTGTATGAATCCATTGTTGGTTGAAGAATATATCAAGTACATAGAGAAGATCTTTCACACCCTGTGAAGTATTGAAAAGGAAAGAATTATCTTGGTTTTATATCATCTGAAGGAAAATGTGAACCAATAGTGGTCACTAAGTAGAAAACTTAAAGAGGAATACAAGATAATGAACATATAATTGGAATTTTTTAAGGTTCTTTTGAATTAAAATTACATTCATTGTGAGTAAAAGGAGGAAATAGAATAGAATTTCTTCAACATTAGAATAAATGAAGAGAAAAATGTTTTTGAGTATGAGCCTAACTTAAAAAAGGATAACTAAATGGGTTGTGAAATATATTTATATAATCTAAAATGGTTTTATTATTTTATTTATGGGTTAAATAAAACCCTTTGAATGTAAATTTTCTCGTAGAAAAATTATTTTTTTAGGTTATAGTCTTATGTTCTATTCAGAAAAAAATTTGTTCTCTATGAAGTATGAATTTATCGGAAATTAGGATGATAACATCCTATTGAGTATCATGGGGAGAAAATTATGGAAATGGGGATGGAGAGAATGAGAAGTTTCCCCACTTGTGTTGGATCTAGGATGAAACATATTACAAATTGTAGAAATGGAATACAATATTATTACAATTTTAGATAAAAACTCCATCAATCTCATTAATTCATTAGTAATAGAAAATATATTGATGTTATACTATTTAAATATAATTATAATGAGCATTATGTAAACCAATGTCCCAAGAATCAAGTAAATGTAACTTATTCACATCCAAGAGAGAAGGTAAAAATATTATGGGATTACCACAACTGAAGTCAATGTTAATAATGATGTGATGAATTTTAATTTGATCATAGACTCAAATAAAAATATTTTTTCATTGGATTTTAGATATGCACACCATTTTATATCTTAAATGTTTAAGAAAAAAATATATATTTATATTGAGTCCTCTTATATCTATTTTTAACTAAGACAAAAAGTGTGAATCTTATTGAAAAAACATGTGTTAGAAAGTTAAAAAAATAATTAGGTGAAAACCAATTTTTCAAACATGGATATTATACCTATGGTTTATATTAATATTATCCAAGGTATGGATATTCTAATTCATGAAGGTTAAGATGATTCTCTAGTATTTAGAGGGGAAACTTCATCATCCAAATCCTACCAGGATCCTCCCCACATACATTTATTTTTGTGAAATTTTAGGAATAGATGAAGATTAGTAAGGATTTATGGATATGGAATATATCATAGGAATAAAGGTTTTTCCTATGGTACAAAATTTAATAGACGTTTTACTAGAAGACATACCAATTCATTCAATAGTGTGTCAAGTTGATATCACTATAGAACTCATTATTAGTGAAAGACTGACATATAAAAACCCCTACAGAATGGTACCAATAATATTGGTAGAGTTTAACAAATAGCATTAGGAATTTTTGGATATTGGATTTGTACATCTTAGCATGTTACTTTCAGGATACCTTGTTTTATATGTAAAAGTGAAGGATGGGTCTAGGAGATTGTGTATCGATTATGGGGAGATGAATGAAATTGTTATAAATAATTATAATCCCTTACAAAACATTGGTGAATTGCTTGATAAACATTATGGAACCTAATACTTTTCTCTAGAATTGATAATTTACCTAGTTAGTATCTACTGAGGGTGATGAAAGATGGTATATTAAAGACATATTTCGAACATGATATGGAAATTACTTGTTTCTAGTATTTATTTTTGTGATGTAAAAATGATCCAGATATATTTTTAGATATGATGTATAACATGTTTGAGGAATATCTAGATAACATATTAGTGGTATCAATTAACGATATCCTTATATACTCTATGAGATATGAAGAGATTTAGAATAATATTAAAATAAATATAAATAACATCTAAAAATAAATGAATTGTATGTAAAATATTCTATGTGTTAATTTTAGATCCAAGAATATAATTTTTTTTGGATACATTATCTACCTGGTTGGAATATATATTAATAATTAAATGATAATGGTTGTAAAATAATAGTTTACAATTATGGATATAACTATGATCAAATGTTTCATAGGTAAATAATTTTACTAATGACTTTGTTGGCACCAAAAATTGGGAGGGATATGGATAATAAGAAAGCCCCTAAAGCTACCTCGTGAAGCCCTTTCCCAAAGCTCCATGGCCCCGTGAGCCTGCCACGAAGCACGAAGGCGGGATGCTCCATGAGCCACCTTGACATTCGCGAGCCCCCCATGATATGAGGATGCGGGATGCTCCGCGAGCCCCTTTGAAATTTGTGAGACCACCGTGAAGTGAGGAGGTGGGATGCTCTTCGAGACCCTTTGACATTCGTGAGCCCTCCGTATAGTGGAATCTATCTTCGCACTGAGCGGGCACTACTCTGCGGTGCCTCTTGCCTATAAATACATCTCTTCCCCCTCCCCCCTCGGGCCCAAATCATAGATCATCCAACCTTTCCTCTTCCTAGATCTCAAATCGTGAAGCACTTTCTACTCTGCGAACCATGGGTTTCTCAAGGTACTTTTACTTCATGAAGTGCCTCCCCTTTTCTTTGTTTTTACCCCCTCTTTGGAAAGGGATGCCTTTCATGAAGCCCACGGGCCTTCATGAAGGAAGGATATTATCACAAGGACTCGGGTCATCGTGGAGCATTTAGGATTTGCGAAGCACCCCCCATACACACGTGACTCAAATGCTAAGGCCGAGTGACTGTGCCTTGCAAAGCACAGTGCTTCATAGGACCTTTCTTCGTGAGGCACCCATGCTTCATAGGGACTTACTTTGCAAATTCCCTTCTACATCACGAAGAACCTCGTCTATGCACCTATTCCCTATGTCTAGGCTAGGCCACTTTCCTTCATGAATCCCACACCTTCACGATGCCCTTCCCTTGCATGGAGAACCAGAGCTCTATGAGGCCTCTACTCATAAACCCCTTTTCTCTGCTTCTCCCTCTCCCGTGCAACATCCTAGGTTCACATGAAGCAATTTCAAAGTCCCTTGGACGACACTCACTGTTGCATTTCTTCATCTCATGATTATTTTTATAGGCACGCTAATGGCTATTGGTTCATTGCATATCCACACTAATGTGGAGTCCCCAATGGTTTGCTCCCTGACACCCCCTATCCATGGCGTTGGCCATACCTTCTCTTCACCAAGGTGTGGAGGGTACTGGTTATGTAAGTCCTAGGGGTGTGGAGTGAACCCACCTCATCCGAGCTACATGATGTTAAACTGCCAAGAACCAACATCCTCAGCACATGTTGTTAAACTGTGACTCCCCCCCATGCATCCTATGCGGGGAGTGGGCGGACACCTTGGTGTAAGCCCCTAGCATTTATTGAAGGAGGTATCACCGCCACTCCTCCATTCTTCTTCAGTCCCAAGGACCAGAGAGGGGGGGATAGACACTGGACCCCTCCTTTTTTTGGTACCAAATCCCTCTCCCATTGGGCTTTGTTGCCACTGGGCCTCCATCCTGAATTAAGTCCCAACCTCATTAGGATGCTAACCATGCATAAGCCCATGTTTCCTCTCTGGGTCGCTAACCATGCGTAAGCCCCTGTTTCCTCTCTAGGCTGAGGACCATGTGTAATCCCCTATTTCCTCTTTGGGATTCTAAATATATGTAATCCCCACTCCAATTACCATGGATGAACCTTTTGTGATGTGATCTTAAGGCCATTGCTTCCACTTGTTTCTCACACCAATCATAGCTCACATGGGCTTAGAGTAGGCATCGACCATGACATCCTATTTGGGCAACCTAGAGTGTAATCCCCAAACACCACCTGAACTACGAGGTCTTTGATACTTGCTAAGGCAAGGTACGTATGAAGCCTCCCCAATATTCAATCCCACCACCCATTGTTCTTGACCATCTTCTCGTTGGTTCACCAAAAACTTGGGCAGCCTAGAGTGTAAGCCCCAAACACCACCTGAACAAGGAGGTCTTTCATCCTTGATAAAGGGAGGTATGTAGGAAGCCTCTACAATGTTCAATCCCAAAACCCATTGGTCTTGACCATCTTCATGTCAGTTCACCAACACCTTGGGAAGCCTAGAGTGTAATCCCCACACAACTTGAACTACGAGGTCTTTGATCCTTGCTAAGGTGAGGTACGTAGGAAGCCACCACCAGGTTCAAGACCACGACCCATTAGTCCCAACCATCTTCACGTTGGTTCAACAAAACCTTGGGAAGCCTAGAGTGTAATCACCAAACACCACCTGAACTACAAGGTCTTTGATCCTTGCTAAGGCGAGGTACGTAGGAATCCTCCACGAGGTTCAAGCTAATGACCCATTGGTCCTGACCATCTTCACGTCGGATCACCAACACCTTGGGCAGCCTAGAGTGTAAGCCCCAAACACCACTTGAACTATGAGGTCTTTAATCCTTGCTAAGGAGAGGTATGTAGGAATCCTCCACGAGGTTCAAGCCCACCACCCATTGGTCCTGACCATCTTGATGTCAGTTCACCATCACCTTGGACAATCTAGAGTGTAAGCCCCACGCCACCTAAACTATGAGGTCTTTGATCCTTGCTAATGCGAGGTACGTAGAAATCCTCCATGAGGTTCAATCCCACCACCCATTGGTCCCAAACATCTTCACGTCGGTTCACCAACACCTTAGGTAGCCTAGAGTGTAAGCCTGACACAACTTGAACTAAGAGGTATTTGATCCATGCTAAGGCGAGGTACGTAGGAAGCCTCCACGATGTTTAATCCCACTACCCATTGGTCTTGACCATTATCAAACCAGTTCACCACCACCTTGGGCAGCCAAGAGTGTAATCCCTAAACACCACCTGAACTATGTGAACATTGATTCCCTTCCATGGGGATAGGTAGGAAGCCTCTTCAAGGATCTAACCCAAAGAAATCATCATCCTTATAATTGTTCCATCCCATTCACCATCCACTTCATGGAACCTCCCGTTATCCATCTTGATTCATACCTAGTCTGCCACATCTTGGGGGGATCATGCCACCTCATTCTCCATTCCATTAAACAAAGTTCAGGAAGCCAACCACATGTTGGTTCCAACATTAGTGTTCTCTCCAGGGGTTTCACCCATCTGATCCACTCTAGTCAATGTTTTGATCTGTCCGATCCATCTCCGATGGACGTTAAACTTGTGTCATACCCTGTGTTAAACTTGGGATGCTGAGTAAAACCTCAGATAAATGTCCTTGGAATATGATTTGATGTGTTCTATGTGTGATGCCTTGGGCTTCCACGCCCTCGAGAAGCCCTATAATAAGGGAAAGAAACCCAAACGTGCCAGTGTCCCAGCGCCCAGACATGCCAGTGATGCCCAACGTGACTACTCCCATGATTTAATGTTCCTACCCTGACCCAACCCATTGGGATGTCCTAATAGAATTCGTGTAATTAACTAGTTTCCATGAAGATATGGCTCTAGTAAGAGATTCACGAACAACATCTTAAATATATAAGGGAGACCCGGACTAGGTGACGAGTTCCGAGGAGGAATCCATGGAAGGAAGAACCGACATGCCATTATCCCATTTCGATCAAGATGAAAATGTCCCTGAAAATGTGATGGATGTTTCCTACCTTTGGAAAGTGGGAATGTGGGGCAGATAGCTACGTGTCCTCCACAGACGGATGCGCGTGCCCTGAAGATGGCATCGGAAATAGAAATGGTGAACCTGATGTGAAGATCTTCTCCTCAATATGGAGATTTGTAGAGCTCGAGGAATCTATGGACTAGCGTGTCACCAGATCCTGTTATTCGCCATTGGGTCCTGTCATGAAAATAGCGGGCCTGGCGTGAAACTCAATAGAAGTTGGGGTAGTAGAACATTGGACATCCCGTTCTGCAATGTTGTCAGTGTGGATCCCTCTTACCGGTCATGGAAGATGGAATAGCGCTGGGACATTGGTCGTCGATTCCCCTTTCTTTCAGCACTGATGAGTTAATATCTCTGCTTTGTAGGAATCAAGTTTCTGCACTTGGAACGTGATAAACACCTGCACACCGACATAGGGGTAGTGGCAGTGCCAACGCAGATGTCCCACACAGTTCTGCCTCTTCTACAATGGACTATGTACCCATGGACCTGGGGCGCTGACGACCCATCTCCCCGTCCGAGGTCATCCAACGAAGGGTGATCGATGACCTCCTGCACCGTTATGAGGGGGGAATAATCCCAAACTGGGATATGGAATGCCGGGATCTATAGGAATCTTTACCTCATCGCCAACGCCACCCCCGAGGGCCACGAAAATATCCGCTTCTCCCCATGCTGACATATAACCGTTTTAGGAGCCTCTCCCCGGAACGCTTTGATAGATCCCTGCCTCACACTGACGAGGTAGGGGACGTCCAGCCTAGCCCGGTCAGAGTCCCATTCTAGGTGCTCCCAGCGAGGGCTCCCACTCAGCCACATCAGTGCCACCAGCTGTTCTTGCTGGATGAGGAGTATGTAAGCCATGTAACTACACCACCAACCCCGGTTCGACCAACCTGACGCCAACGTCGAGCGCAAGCAGAGGAGGATGCCTGCCAAGGGGTGTCAACGTCAATGGATACTATGTCCTGAGCCACCGCTGATGCGTATCATCCGTTACCTATATACACTGATCATGATAACTTATATGCCCAACCTAATGCGAGGCCCCAACCAACCCCCAAGTAGGCTGGGTCAACTCTCGTGGTCGCTAGCACAAGCAGTGGCCGCCACGAACTAACCTGCAGGGATGACACCTAGTATGTAGGTCCTCCCCATACCACTTCCATAAGGAGCGCGAGCCTTCCCCTCTTTGAGGATCAACATGGAGGTTTGCCCCGTGCCACCCTCAATCCTAATGAGGGCCTTCCCGGCGGCAGTGATACTCGGTACGAAAGCCTTTCCTGTGCCCATTACACTGGGTATGGAATCATTCCTCCTGCCCCCGACCATCGATGTAGGGACATTAACCATCTGGTATCTATTCAACATAGGGATACTCCTTGTGTCCTCTTAGTAGCTAGTGAAGGTCCTCCTCTTCTCGGAAACCAGAGGGGTGAAGGCATGCCTCGCCTCACTAGCACCCAACACGGAGGTCCCACCCATTTTCAGCTAGACCGGTACAAGGACCCTCCTCATACTGAGGTCACCAGGGGCAACATGCATGGAGGTCCTCTCCATAACCCTTCTAGTTATATAAGAGGTCTTTCCTTCTCCAGTTCTATCCATGGAGATCCTCCCCAGGTCCCCTTTGACATTTGTCCCAGTGCTCCTTGCACCCCAGCTTACGTAAGAGAAAACCCCCTCTACCTCAGCACCAGTGTAGTCGAAGGGCCTTGTGTCAGAAATCAGCCCTCTCCTGAGGAGCCACCTAGGGGCAGGAAGGTGGGTCGCTGCTGCCATAAGAAGAATTCTAGGAAGTTTCGGACAGAGATTAAACTAGTCCACTTCTCAGACTTTGAAGCAAAATATGACTCAGCACGGTAACCCCCCTCTCGTTCGTCTGAGTCAAGGGATATTGCAGGAATGAGGCGCATCAGCATAGTACTCCCAAAGTACGAGGTCCATAGGATTCCCACCTCTCTCCACTGGTATTTCTTGGAAGATGAAAATCTGGAAACTCCACAGGTCACAATTATGAAATTACCACCGTCGTCACCAGAAACACTCTCTACCTCAACAATAGATCACCGAGGACTATTCTGGGGGCCAATGGCAGGAAACCATCAACATGAACTATCGCTAGATTCCCTATACTCTTGTAGATACCCAAAGATTGAAGTAAATGAACATTACAATACATTTGTGGAATAATTAATACATAATAAAAACTAAAACTCAAGGATCATAATAGTTTAGTGTCTTTGGAAACTCAGAGCGTAATCTTCTAATCGTGGTGAAAGATCTTCAACATATCCCATAAAGATCTTCCCCTTTTGTTTTCTTACCTAAAACCTTTCTTTAAATCCTAGGGAAAAGAAAAAATATAAAGGGCAAGCTCAAATTCTCAGTAAGGGTAAGCATGGATAAAATTAAACAAATCATATACATTTGAACTTAAAAACAAGAACATAATGTTTAAAAATAAAAATCTTGAGAAATGACCTAAAAAATTGAAGTACGTAAGGAATAGATCATAAATAAACATTAGTAATGTTAAAATAGCATGGGAATAAAACATTTAATTGTGGAAACCATTAAGCACATGTTATGATTTCCATAGTATCTAAGGCATTGCTGCCAAGACCATCTTAGTGGACAAAGTCCCTTTCTGAATCGAGTTCACTCCTCATTCCAGTCCTGTATTACTGAACCGGTTTAACTTGCCATTCCAACCATGTCTATCCCATGAGATATAAATCTTTACCCAGTGAATTGGAGGGAGATATAGGTCCCACCCATCTCATAATGAAATCATTCTTACTTGTGCCACAGAACAATCATAAATCATTCATCATAAACCAAAGAATAAAATAGGTTTCATAAACATCATCCCATCATCAAATAATCCATATAAAAGAAATGGATATCATTTCATAATAAGAAAAGTGAAACCATTTAAATCATAGAGACTTTATACTTGAAACATACACATATGAAATAATGTCATCTTAGATGGAAAATGGTTTTGATAAAACACTTGAAATGAATTTTTGAGAAAAATATTCTTTCTTTTTAAAAATCAATTTCTTTTCACAAAAAATCAAGAAATTTTAAAGGAAAAATACATTTTTGAAAATAGTCACGAAATCTTTTGGAGGAATCTTCAAGAAAATAAGGCTCTATAAAACCATAAAAATCTGTTCGTGCCATATAAGTTAAAAAAACATTCTTCTCGTACTTTTTCCAGAAAAGTCAAAAAGTACCTCGTAAAAGAATGATTCCATACATACCATGTAGTAAAAGTCAAAAATTGGTAAGAAGGAAATTAAACATACATGAAACCATTTTTAGGAAGCATGGACATGGATGAGAACAATAACCCCAGTAAATACTTACGAATAAACAATATCGGATAAGAACGAGATTGGAAAAGTTATCCCTTACCTTAGGTCCGATATGCTTCATATGGATCCGAACCTCTTGTATAATGATTTAAATAATGTCATTGACTTATTAAATAATCATATTCATTGTTATGATATCATATATGTTTCACTTATGATTTTATATTACCCGTTCTTTTGTAAATTCCATGTTAAAGCAGCGTTTTTGGCAAAGTCATTTCATTTATCGTATGTGTTTCGACTTGTCGTTCTTGATATTATTACTTATATCCTGATTTACATAATTACAGAATGTAAAACATGATTTATATATAATATATATTCATCATATACATATATATTATAGATCGATAAAAGGAATGAAATACACCGTTCATGGAGACGGTAGGCCGTACGTACGCATGAACGCTGTTTTCGTTTCCTTATTGAATTGAATGAAACTAAATAGATGACATACATATATATATACATAAATCAAGTAGAATTATTATTTAATATATTTCATTATTATTCATCATATAAAATTTATAATCATTCATGTATGGTTAACATAGAGAATGAATCTCATCGCGTCGTGGAGACGGTAATCCGTATGTACGCACGAGCGATGATATCATTCCCATAATTATTTAACAGAATTGGAGTAGATGGTATAATATATCAGAATCAGTATAATTTTATAATAACCATATATAGTTATTATTTACACCATTATACCCATCCATGTAAGGTGTTGGGGGAAAAACATATTACACCACGTCGTGGAGACGGTATTCCGTACGTACGCATGCGCGATGATTTTGTTTTCCGTAGGATGGATAGACAGTGAAATAGGGTTGTTTAATATTTATAATAACATATAAGTATATAAGGGATACATATGTTATTACTTCATAATGAAACAACTAAAGAAGAGGGAGTAGAAGAAGAATTGAACTTGAAGAAAATGGTAGAAGGTATTACCTCTTTCTCAAAGTGCCTCCTTTGAACTTTCTATTAGGGCACTAAAATTGGTCTTTGAAGAAGACCAGGACCTCTAGGATGTTTCTAGGGAAGTGTAGAAGAAAATATTTCAGGTGTTGGCCGAGTTTGAAGGCTCCAAGTGGTGTGAGGAAGAGAGGGAGGAGGTGCCCTTTTATAAGGGAGGAGAGGGGCACCTTTGGAAATTTTAAAAAATATTATTTTATTATAAAGTCATATTCGGTTTTTAATAGCTCCAAATTGATTTATTTCATAGATAAGGTGGGGATGGGTCGAAATAATCTCATCCAATAGAATTTGGACAAGTTTAGGTTACTATTTTAACCTTATCATTTAGATTTAAATTTAAGTTAAATAATATTTCTTTTACCGTGTCTTCTTGTTTTCTTACACTATAAGGATTAATAAACTTATATAACAAGCCAAACGAACCCAAAGTTTTTTATTATTAATATATATAAACTTATCTAAGTCATTTGGCCGAAAATTATATTTTTAAGAATAAAATAACAATTAATAATATAATATATTTTTTAAAAACTATTTTATGTCAATTTGACACTATTTGGTAATTGATTTTTGTGAAAATCCTAACAGAATGATTAGTTCGAACAAAGTTAACTAAATAAATAATAACATGTCCTATTAACCTATAAAATTAGTGTAATTCATAAAAAGTCTCAAATTACATTTATTTGGGTATTTATAACATCAATTATGTCAATATTTCATTAATAAGATAATTATTGCATCATCATTGTGTCATAAATAAATTAAATTATTTAATGCATAAAAATTATAAATAAAACACCATTATGTAGGAAATCCTTTTATATTTCTAATGAATATTTATAGTCAAATTTACTTTATGTATAACCCTATATTAAAAATGATTTAGTTATTAAACATTGATTTTAACTATTTTAACCCTTCTTTAAATAAATTAATAATAAATTTCTTAATCTAATCCAAGTGGGCCTAAATGGTCATATTTTATTCCTAAGGTTGTTTTTGGTCGAATTAAACTTATCAAATAGAATTAGGATATGTGTTAGGGTAATAATAATATCATTTTACCCTTAATTACCCTATTTACTTTTAACCGTGGTAAATAAAAGTAAAAAGTTACTATTCACCAAAAAATTATTTTTATCTCATTGAACCACATTTTACTTTCTAACATCAACTGTGTCTCTCGGATTTTTGAAATTCCATTCACAGAAGCGGTAAAATTATGTTTTATGTAAATTTGCAAATTCTCCTAGGAGGTGGGTAAAGGACGGTGAAAAGTTCAATAAAATTTTTATATATCTAAAATTATTATAAAATGACTCCAATGAATTACATTGAACTTATATTGGTATTATGTATCAATTTATAAATAAAATAAAGTTAAATAAAATAAATAATTATTTAAATAAAAAGTCGGTTTTTAAATAGTAACCCAGTGTTTTCACTATTCATCAAAAATTGAAAGTTTTTAGAAAAATACCAAAATTTCACCCTAAGCTAATTTCGATATTAAAAAACAAAAAATGAAGTCCATTTTGAAAGTTAAAATTTCAAAAAGTGGGTATTACTATTCCTAACGGCTAGTTCATAATAATATTATAATAATATCTCTTTTAGTGAAACTTGGTATTGCGTACTGCACACGCTATCGAAGAAGGTCTTGATTGCGTGTAATGCAAGCCATGTCAGGGCTGCGCGTAGTGAATTCTCCATTTGGTGTTGCATATAACATAATCAGAACTTATTTCATTTATACATTAAACATAATCTATACTTAATGTTGCGTAGAATAATTTCCACAAAACGAACTTCAAATAGTGTGTAACACTAGCCAAGAATAGTGTTGCATATACTGCAAGCTAATACGGTGTTGCGTATAGTAAAAGCTAATATTGGTGTAGCGTACAACACATGACATCAAAGTAATTAAAAATAATATTTCTCATAAAATTTCGGTCTGTTACATTCTACCCCCCTTAAAATGAATTTCTCCCTCGAAATTCATTGGGGTTGTAAATGGTTTACTACTTGACAATTTCTTTCATAGAAACCCATATCGTAAAAAAAAGAATACTAAAACTTCATTTTAAAAAGGAAAGTTAGAAATGTAACGGTTTCCCAGATTAACTCATCACTGGGTTTCCACATAGGAGAACATAGGTGAAAATATGGATATGGAAGAGAAATCCAACCATCATGTTCTGATGGAGAGTGGTAGAGAACATGGCTAGGAAATAGCCAACAATCACAAAGCCATATATTTGCGATGATCTAAGGTACCATCTGATTCGTCGGATATAAGAGAACTATGACAACATTTGCTGGTTTTCAATATCATTTCCCTAAAGTTGAAAATTTTGAATTAGAAGAAATTCTTGCTTGATTTTGGTACAATCTCACTATTTTTCGTGCTTTGAACAATTTCCACTTCATCTCTTACAGAAATGAAGTTGAATTTGTTATTCGTGAAGTGCTAACAGATCATGTGATAGAATTATGGGTCATTCCATCTATCTCAAAGAAAAGGTTAGAAAAAGTTATCGAATACATAAGTCCATGTATGGTGAAGTTAATCAGATATGATTCCAAACAAGGACTTATACTTTATCTATCATACCTCTTAATAAAATAAAACTAGTTTCTACTAACCAGGGACTTCTTGTAGGCCAGTGGTATGTGATAAAGGCCAGTCGCACATCAGTTGTGGGTTTGATTCCCACAGCCTTGTCCGACGTGATGGGTTATCGCCCATCCTGCAGGTTGTCCTTTTTCTAAAACTACATTACAATAACATCCCATCAATAATATCGAAAAGTTCTATCCTTAAACATTACTAACATATGTCCATCATAATCCATTACAATCTTTAGGCTTATCTAAAATACTTTGGTCCAAGCTCATAGTATAAAGAAAATAATTACTTGAAATGTCACATAACAATCACATGAATTCCATCATTTATCCCCCATATATCATAAGATATATCTTGTTGGTCAAATTACAAACATGTGAATACCTTAATCATGTATTCTCTTGAAGAATGAATACCCATTGAACCTTAGTGAAAACATGAATGTTGTTATATTTTTATACTTTCCACATACCAAAATTCCAAAAATTCTATATACTCAAACCATAATATCACTTAGTCCTTATATCAGTAATGAGCTCATGAATACAATCAAACATCTCATTATCTTCTTATCCCTTCATTATGCGCATATCATGTAATTTCCAAAAATATCTGAATAACCTTCCATTGTTACCGGTACCATTCAACATTTACTTTCAAATACTTTAGAAAAAACAATAGTGTAACAATCCTTAGATGATTCTTTATTCCATAGTACCATACATTATTCTTTATAAACAAACAATCATTCCACTAACTTCTTAAACCACTGACTGAGCTTCATCATTTCTTTCATCTCATATTTCATTTGTAGTCTCTTCATCATAATCCACATAAACACTACCCATATGACCATGCTGATTCTATTCATGAGATTTTACCTTAGGGCATTGGTTTGCATAATTCCCGTACATTCCACATTTAAAACATCTAATAATTGTTGATGTCGTAGAAATACCATTATCCTTGTCCATGGTGTTAACTGAACCTTTTCCATTGCACTTACTGGCTTTGTGTCCTTCTTTTCCACACCCAAAGCATCTTCCAGTTCCATTGAAACATTCTCCCTGATGCCTTTTCCCACATGATTTACATGAGTGAAATTGAACTTTCTTTCCTCTATGATCATCATGAAACTCCATCTTTCTCTTATTATCTATGTTGGGAAACTTAACAAAGGTGAGATTATTGATCATATTATGAGATTGCTTATTAGGCCTAATAACGATGTTTGGACCACCAAATCCCGTTTCATTTGGTTTCTCATGAAGAATATCATTCCATTGTCCATCATATCCTCCATTATCGCGAATATTCCTATTTCCAGGCATTTTCTAAAACCCAAAAAGAATAGTGTGAGAGGTAAAAATCATGCTAGGGAAAACAACATAGTAAAGGGGGAGTACCCTCAATATCTAACATCTTAGGTTAAATTCTAATATCGTTACAATTGTTCTAGGACTATATCCTATACGTATACTTATCCTTAGGGACATCCTTAGACATACCTTAGAAATATCTCTAGGGATCTCACTAACATTTTCGCATCCTAGTTTCCAAAGGTTTACTAAACCTTTCCTCTAATACCAACTGTAGAGACCAGAAGCTTGATGTACATGGACATTACATTACTTTTATAGAATACTTAATACATAACAAAAACCAACACTCAAGGATCGTAATAGTTTAGTGTCTTTGGAAACTCAGAGCGTAATCTTCTAATCATGGTGAAAGATCTTCAACATCTCCCATAAAGATATCCCCCTTTTGTTTTCTTACCTAAAACTTTTCTTTAAATCCTAGGGAAAAGAAAACATATAAAGGGTGAGATCAAATGCTCAGTAAGGGAAAGAATGGATAAAATAAAACAAATCATATACATTTGAACTTAAAAACATGAACATAATGTTTATAATCAAAAGCTTGAGCAATGACATAAAACATGGAAGTACGTAAGGAATAGATCATAAAGAAACATTAATAATGTTAAAATAGCATGGGAATAAAACATGTAATTGTGGAAACCATTAAGCACATGTTATGATTTCCATAGTAGCCAAGGCATTGCTGCCAAGACCATCTTAGTAGAAAAAGTCCCTTTCTGAATCGAGTTCACTCCTCGTTCTAGTCCTGTATTATTGAACCGGTTTAACATGCCATTCCAGCCATGTCTATCTCATGAAATATAAATCTTTACCCAATTCATTGGAGGGAGATATATGTCCCACCCATCTCATAATGAAATCATTCTTACTTATGCCAAAAAACAATCATAAATAATTCATCATAACCCAAAGAGTAAAATGGGTTTCATAAACATCATCCCATCATCACATAATCCATATAAACGAAATGGATATCATTTCATAATAAGAAAAGTGAAACCATGTAAATCATAGAGACTTTATACTTGAAACATACACATATGAAATAATGTCATCTTAGATGGAAAATGGTTATGATAAAACACTTGAAATGAATTCTTGAGGAAAATATCCTTTCTTCTTCAAAATCAATTTCTTTTTACAAAAAACCATGAAATTTTAAAATAAAAATATTTTGTTGAAAATAGTCATGAAATTTTTTGGAGGAAGCTTCACGAAAATAAGGTTCTATAAAACTGCAAAAATTTGTTCATTCCATATAAGTTAAAAAAACATTCTTCTCGTACTTTTGCTGGAAAAGTCAAAAAGTACCTCGTAAAAGAAAGATTCCATACATACCATGTAGTAAAAGTTGAAAATGGGTAAAAAGGACATTAAACATACATGAAACCATTTTTAGGAAGTATGGACATGGATGAGAACAATAACCCTAGTAAATACTTACGAATAAACAATCTCGGATAAGAACGAGATTGGAAAAGTTATCCCTTACCTTCGGTCCGATATGCTTTGTATGGATCCAAACCCCCTGTATAATGATTTAAATAATGTAATTGAATTATTAAATAATCATATTCATTGTTATGATATTATATATGTTTCACTTATGACTTTATATTGCCTGTTCTTTTGTAAATTCCATGTTAAAGCAGCGTTTTGGGTAAAATCATTTCATTTATCGTATGTGTTTCGACTTGTAGTTCTTGATATTATTACTTATATACGGATTTAAATAATTCCATAATGTAAAACATGATTTATATATAATATATATTCATCATATACATATATATTATAGATCGATAAAACGAATGAAATACACCGTTCATGGAGACGGTAGGCCGTACGTACGCATGGACACTATTTTCATTTCCTTATTGAATTGAATGAAAATAAATAGATGACATACATAAATATATACATAAATCCAGTAGCATTATTATTTCATATATTTCATTATTATTCATCATATAAACCTTATAATCATTCATTTATGGTTAACATGGAGAATGAATCTCATCGCGTCGTGGAGACGGTAATCCGTACGTACGCACGAGCGATGATATCATTCCCATAATTATTTAATATAATTGGAGTGGATGGTATAATATATCAGAATCAGTATGATGTTATAATGACCATATATAGTTATTTTTTACACCATTATACCCATCCATGTAAGGTGTTGGTTGAAAAACAGATTACACCACGGCGTGGAGATGATATTCCGTACGTACGCACGCGCGGTGATTTTGTTTTCTGTAGGATGGATAGATGGTGAAATAGGGTTGTTTCATATTCGTAACAACATATTAGTATATAAGGGATACTTATTTTATTACTTCATAATGAAACAACTAAAGAAGAGGGAGTAGAATAAGAATGGAACTTGAAGGAAATGTTAGAAGGTATTACCTCTTTCTCGAAGTGCCTCCTTTAAACTTTCTATTAGGGCACAAAAATTGGTCTTTGAAGAAGACCAGGACCTCTAGGATGTTTCTAGGGAAGTGTAGAAGATAATATGGCAGGGTTTTGCCGAGCTTGAAGGCTCAATGTGGTGTGAGGAAGAGAGGGAGGAGGTGCCCTTTTATAAGGGAGGAGAGGGGCACCTTTGGAAATCTTAAAAAATATTATTTTATTATAAAGTCATATTCGTTTTTTGATAGCTCAAAATTGATTTATTTCGAAGATAAGGTGGGTATGGGTCGAAAGAATCTCATATAATATAATTTGGACAAGTTTAGGTTACTATTTTAACCTTATCATTTAGATTTAACTTTAAGTTAAATAATTTTTCTTTTACCGTGTCTTCTTGTTTTCTTGCACTATAAGGTAAATAAAATTACTATAACAAGCCAAAAAAACCCCAAGTTGTTTATTATTAATATATATAACCTTAAATAAGTCATTTTTCTGAACCTTATATTTTTAGGAATAAAATAACAATTAATAATATAATATTTTTTAAAAAACTATTTTATGTCAATTTTGACACTATTTGGTAATTGATTTTTGTGAAAATCCTAAAAGAATGATTAGTTCGAAAAAAGTAAACTAAATCAATAATAACATGTCATATTAACCTATAAATTTAGTTTAATTCATAAAATGTATCAAATTACTTTTATTTGGGTATTTATAACATCAATTATGTCAATATTTCATTAATAAGATAATTACTGCATCATCATTGTGTCATAAATAAATTAAATTATTTAATGTCTAAAAATTATAAATAAAACACCATTATGTAGGAAATATTTTTATATTTATAATGAATATTTATAGTCGAATTTATCTAATGTATAATCCTATATTAAAAATGATTTATTTATTAAACTTTGATTTTAACAATTTTAACCATTCTTTAAATAAAATAATAATAAATGTCCTAATCTAATCCAAGTGGGGCTAAATGGTCATATTTTATTCCTAAGGTTGTTTTTAGTCAAATTAAACTTATCCAATAGAATTAGGACATGTGTTAAGGCAATAATAATATCATTTTTACCCTTAATTACCCTATTTACTTTTAACCGTGGTAAATAAAAGTAAAAACTTACTATTCACCAAAAATTATTTTTATATCATTGAACCACATTTTACTTACTAACATCAACTGTGTCTCTCGGATTTTTGAAATTCCATTCAGAAAAGTGGTAAAATAAAGTTTTATGTAAATTTGAAAATTCTCTTAGGAGGTGGGTAAAAGATGATGAAAATTTCAATAATATATTTATATATCTAAAATTATTATAAAATAACTCCAATGAATTAAATTGAACTTATATTGGTATTATGTATCAATTTTTAAATGAAATAAAGTTAAATAAAATAAATAATTATTTAAATAAAAAGTCGGTTTTTAAATAGTAACCCAGTGTTTTCACTATTCATCAAAAATTGAATGTTTTCATAAAAATACCAAAATTTCACCCTAAGATAATTTAGATATTCCGAAACCAAAAATGAAGTCCATTTTGAAAGATAAAATTTAAAAAAGTGGGTATTACTATTCATAACGGCTAGTTCATAATTATATTTTAATAATATCTCATTTAGTGAAACTTGGTATTGCGTACTACACACGCTATCGAAGAAGTTCTTGATTACGTGTAATGAAAGCCAAGTCAGGGCTGTGTGTAGTGAAAAATCCATTTGGTGTTGCGTATAACATAATCAAAACTCATTTCATTTATACATTAAACAAAATCTATACTTAATGTTGCGTAGAATAATTTCCACAAAACGAACTCTAAATAGTGTGTAACACTAGCCAAGAATAGTGTTGCGTATACTGCAAGCTAATACGGTGTTGCATATAGTACAAGATAATCTTGGTGTAGCGTACAACACAAGACATAAAAGTAATTAAAAATAATATTTCTCATAAAATCTCGGGTTGTTACACCCCTGATCCAAAAATTGTGTCCATCATCCCATCTTATCGCGACATAGCAGCCAGGTCACTACACTCTTCAGAGGACAACCCGAGATTTGGCGGCCAGTCAGCTCGTTCGCTGTACTCTCAACCGGCCAGCCTGCTGTCTTAGCGGTCTTCCTCAGTACCACTGCCAGTTCTTCAGCCACCCCCAGTTGACGAATGGAGAAATCAAGGGCCATACCCTAAATTCAAGTTGAGGAGATTTGGAACATCCTCACGGCAAACCATTTCCCCGAGATATTATAGCCCGTGGCAGTGCCAAATTTTTGTGCACCAGAATCCCTCACCCCAGAAAAGGTTGAATGTTTCCACCAATCCCTTTGGGAAACACACATTAGCCTTCATTATCAATAAGTGGTTTATCCCAGGAGCCAAGAGAACTTCAAAGATATTGGCGAGAAGTGCCATCCAGTTGATCTGGCTCCTCTCCCTATGGCTCAGCGCCCGGAGTCACCAGGCCACTGTAGGGTCCTCTAGCAGCAATGCGTTTAGAGTTTCAAGATACTCTGCAAGATCATCAAGGAGGCTTCTCCCCACACGCAAGTCTATGGCTAGGGGTAGTATGTTTCCCTCCTCTTCAGTCCTATCCAGCAGTATCATGAGTTTCTTGGCGATATCAAGGACATGCCCCCAAGAAGGGTCACAACCAACTTGGCCGACATAGTGGATGAAGAGGATGAGTTGGAGCTTCTTGATGGGGACTTAACCCCTGAGGGCATGCCACCACTATTGGACCCATCAGGGATGGTTACTCACCAGCATAGGAACCTACTAGGTATCCCTGCACATACCGAGGCATTAGTACTCGACCAGAATTATAGTAAGGTTAAAGAGAAAATCAGAGTGGCCAAGCACTCCGACCCATCTGCCTCAGTGCAGAAGATAGAGGAAGACTCTGAGAATTCCACATTGCACCAAAAACTTTCTGAGAAGAAGTAGTTGGTCGATAAACTCTTGGATGAACTCACTGTAGAGAGATGGATAGACTATGGTGATCCCCGACCAGGGTAGTAGGGGTAGGAAAAAATTCTCCTCGGTGAGCTACCTCTAGGTAACCCTGACCGTCCTTCCCCCACAGGCAGGGTTGAGGATGGAACTTACAGCAAGATGGCACAATATGTCTTTCCAAACCCTCCCGAACGACATGAAATTCCAAGGGAACCAGCTTGGGCTCCTCATCCTCCCTAAGGGTCGTGCCGTCAGCAGCTCCATGAGCTGCTGGTCCATCTTATCGTGTTAAAGAACCCGCCAACATGCTCATGGTTAGGGATACCCGTCAAGGTAGATACCCCTACCCAGATGATCTGATGGCGGCACTTGTTGCCCACCTTGAGGCGTTGGAAATAGGACAGGTAGAAATCCCACCAGATGGCAAGACATATCCAACATGGGTGGATGACATGCCAGCGCCACCGGGGTTCTGGAATCCCACTTTATCCCCCTTATGGGATGGGGGACCCGCAACAACACCTAGACCACTTCAACTCAAGGTGTGGGCCAATGTTAGGGACTCCAATGCAGTAGGAGGCTACCAAGCTCCGCTATTTTGTTTAGACATTGGAGTGGCCTGCATTCGTCTAGCACAACCAGCTCCCCGTTGGATCCGTAACTAGCTAGGAGGACCTTGGCAGGCAATTCCTCTACCAGTTCATCTCCACCACATAGAAATCGAGCATCATAGACCTCTTCAAGTGAAAACAAAGGCCTGATGAGCATGTTGCAAACTTTATCTCTCAATGGAAAGGGCTTACATATTCCCTTGAAATTACACTGAATCAAGATCAATTATTGATGATGTGTGTAGGAAATGTCAAGAAGGAACTAGTTCCCTCTCTGATAACCCAGAACTACCCTGTGGGATTTCGAGACATCTCCGATAAGGCCTAACGCCTAGAAGAAGCCCTGTAACAGGCTAGCCAGACATGTCCGTTGCCCCTGTAATTCCCTTTAAGAGGGCTACCAAAGCCGAGCTAGCCATAGTGGCCCAAATAGAGGCCCCCAGGAAGTTGGAATTATTACCGACAGAGCCACTTATCCTGCCTCGTAGAGGCCCTCCACCACAGGCGCTTCCTCCAGCCCAGCAGCGGCTTCCTCAGAATCGGCAGGTGGCTCCGTGGAATGCACTGCCACCGCCTATGTGGGACAACCAGGCTCTGCCTCCTCGACATGCTCCTCTAGCTCTTCATTAGGGCTAGGCTCTAAGGCCCCCCATTCTAGATAAAAGAAACCAAACCTACTCTCTTAATGAGAATCGGGTCCCTGAATATTTCTAAAGTGCCTTAGAACAAGGGATTGTGCATTTTCATGAATGCAGAAGGCCAGAAGAGTCAAACCTCACTAATCACCCCAACTACTTCCCCTATCATAATATCCTGGGGCACACCCTCAAGAAGTTCTATGTGTTCAAAGACTGGGTTCAAGACCAGGTCGATAACAACATAGTCAGGCTAGGCCCAACCTCGACATAAATGGAAGGTGTCTTCGTATGTCTAGACAACACAATGACAGTGAGGGTGAGTGGCAACATGTTTCTAACCACAAGTACCAGAAGAATGATGATTGGATGGATTGAAAAATGGTTTTTTGTGCCCATGGTATCATTCATGCATGCCTGAATTAGCCAGAGCCTTCCGAGGCTGCAGCCTCCACTTCTGCATCATCATCTCAGCCGACCCCTTCCCAGAAGAGCAAGCGTCGACGACGAAAGGGAAAGCAACGCGCATCACCCATACCATCATCTTCCCACACTCTTGATGACTTCATGCCTCTAGAGATGGGGATTCCTCCCAAAATCCACCCAGAAATAGATGAATCTTCAAGTGATATTCAAGGGTAGGCTTCAGTTAATACTGGGGAGTTGGTAAACTGCTATATGACTCCCGACGACGGGGAGAACCAGAAGAACATCCCCAACATCCCAAGACGATGCCAACATCGGCGAAGCCGTGACCATATGGGTCATCGAGCCACATTAGTTGGCACCTCCATCCAGGCCGTGCATGCCACTGAGACCAGACAGCAGGCCTAGCCCGGAGCTCAACACACGCATCCTCTTCATCCAGTGTCATTAAGCTCACCTCCACCACCATTTGTGTTGCTGGATCAGGTGGAGCCACTTCAACCATGACGTGACTAGCCTCACCCCACTATAGTCCGGTCCGAGTCATCCAAACCTCATCTGACAGCTACTATGCGATATTTTACTTGTGAGCATCAGGATATACCCAACACTAGTCAGCTGCCGACCAAGAGGGCAGGGCCCGCCATGCCTCCTGTCACAAAACGACCTCCTTCAAGAAGAAGTTTGCACATGTCATTGAAGTATGATGTTCTCAAGAACATTTCCAACATCCTAGTGAAGATTTCTATCCTCGAGGCCCTTCAATTGTCGTCAGATATGCGTGAGGCCCTCGCTGAGGCTTTAAGAAGCCCCCTCCAGTTTGAGACCGAGGTGGCAGCTGCAGGAGCCTTTCATGCTGAAGCGGTCGAGAACGATGAATTTCAGGCCATCATTTCATTATATTTAGAATATTAAGGCTCTTTCATACAGGGGAAAATCTGACCACTTTACATCACCGACCAATTTAACGGCGTGGAGGTTCGCCACTTTCTTGTTGACACTAGATCCGGGATTAACCATATCCTGACACAGACACTGCGGAAGATGGGGTTATCCGAAGATGACCTGACTCCCTCCAATGTAAGAATCTAGGGATACGATAGGACAGAGCATACCACAGTCGGTAATATCCATTTAAATACCTAGTTCGGTGGCCTAGTTGCTAGCACTAAGTTTATGGTTGTCTCCTAAGACATCACGTACAATGCATTGATGGGTAGACCATGGATCCACTTGCACACGGTGGTCCCCTCATCCTATCACCAATGCTTCAAGTACTCCCTCAATGGTCAATTAGGAATAATCCAAGGTGATGCATCTCCTTTCGCCTCTTGTGAATCCCGATACTTGGATGTTGACTATTACAAGAGTAAGGACAAGCAGATTTATGCCAGTGAAGTCGAACCCATCACGGTTGCAACTGACCCTTGAGTGGGTCTGGATGAGGCATACATCTTCCTGATCCATTGATTGGAGGCCACAACCCCCAACATGGGGCAATTTTTTGTTGTCTCTGGTAGGAGGGAGAAGCATATTTTCAAGTCCAAGCGACGGTGGGAAATCACCTCGTACTCCAACACAAATTAGGCTCAGGTGATCCCGGAGCCTCCTACCCTCATAAGGTATCAGGATGTTCACCCAATAACAACAACAGTACATCATATGTGACTTTTTCTCCCGGATGGAATTAACTAGCTCAAGATGACGCGCAACTATTACTTTGATATCATCATGTTTGGCCCCTTGGGCTGAAGAACAGATGGGATCGGGTCCACAACCTTCATCGCTATGGTTTTGGCAGTACCAGAATCTTCTAAAGTGGTGACCACTACTGGTCAGACTGGTACCAGCCTACCATTGAAATATGCTAACCCAGAAGAAGCTTCTCCCACTGGAGATCCCTCCTCTACAAGCGAAGAAGAGGATTTGGAGGACGCTCTCCTCGCCTTTGAAGCGGGTGTCTCCATCGCGGTCGATGAATTGGTATAGGTAAACCATGGTAGTGAGGTAGATCTGAGACCCACATTGATCAGTTCCACCATGTCCATCTAAGAGCAGTAGCGTTACATGTACTTCCTTAAACAGCACCATGACATGTTTTCCTGGAGTTACGATGAGATGCTAGGACTAGATCCTCAGGTAGCCATCCATCACCTCGGTATTACGACAAATGATTGCAGGTTCAAGCAGCCTCCTAGAAAGATGCACCCTTCTCACAATGCCATGGTCAAGGCCAAAGATGACAAGATTATCAGATAAAAATTCATTACGGAGGCCCAATACCCCAAGTAGCTAGCCAATATTATGCCAGTCAGGGAGAATAATAGACATATCAGAGTCTTCATCAACTTTTGAGATCTCAATCGTCAGTGCCTGAAGGATGATTTTCCCCTTCCAATGATGGAATTGTTGATCGATGCTACGACTGGGTTCCAAGCCCTTTCCTTCATGAATGGGTACTCTGGATATAATCAGATCCAGGTGGCCACTGAGTATGAGGAGTCCACAGCTTTTAGGGCACCACAAGGTATGTTTTGTTACCAGTTCATGCACTTCGGCTTAAAGAATTCAGGTGCCACCTATCAGCGGGCCATGCATCACATATTCAAGCCAATCCTTGGGAAATTGGTGGACTGATATGTGGATGACTTGGTGGTCAAATCCTGCTAACTCCAAGACCATTTCAGGGACCTCGATAAAGTGTTCGGATTCCTCCATTCCCGCCACCTGAAGATGAACCTGTTGAAATGTGACTTCTGGTTAACCTCTAGGAAGTTCCTTGGATTTGTTTTCAGGTACCAGGGAATTGAGATAGACCTAGAGAAGATCAAGGCCATCAGTCAGATGCCTCTCCCAAGAAATATTCAAGAGCTTCGAGGTTTCGAATTCCACATAGACTATATACACCGATTCATTGAAAATATTTCCAGAAAGTGTAAGCCATTTTCTTGACTTATAAAGAAAGGAAATAACTACGAATGCGATGAAGATTCCTAGACCACGTTCTAGAAAATTAAGCAGTATCTAATCCAGCCTCTGGTCTTGATGCCACCCATCTCCGAAAAGCTGTTGATCCTGTACGTGACTGCCCTGGAATGATCTCTCGACGCCCTCCTCACCCAGAAGAACAATGAGGGGCCAAAAAAAGTTCCTCTACTACCTCAGTAGTATTATCATTGATACGAAGACTAAATAATACACCATCGAAAAGAGCTACCTTGCACTGGTATTCATAGTACAGAAATTGCGACACTACTTGTATCACCATGAGGTACAACTGGTGTCTTGGGTAGACCCACTAAAGTACATTATGAACCTCCCCATGTTGACATGCCGACTGGCATGGTGGGCGGTAATCCTCCAGCAATTTTACATTAGGTTCATGCCCTAAGAGGCTATTAAGGGACAAGAATTAGCAGATTTTATTGATACCAATCCAACCCCCACAGACCTTTCCCTGGACCTGGATTTTTCCGACAAGGAAATCCTCTCGATAGATCATGTCATCCTGTGTTGGTAGATGCACTTTGATGGCACCTCTTGGAGCCCCACTTGTAGGAGTATCAATGATTCCAGACTCAATAGAGTATTCCTGGGTATTGTCTTCATCACCCTAATGTAAGACATTCTTCCGTACTCATTGCTGTTGATAGAAGGCTGCACCCACAATGAGGCAGAGTATCAGGATCTTATCACTGGCCTCAAGCTGGCCCTCAGGATCTATGTGCCCCATTTTCATGTGAAAGGGGATTCTGAACTAGTCATCAAGAAAATCAATGGTGACTATGTCGTCAGGAAGTCAAAGCTCATACAATTTTTCGAACACACCCTCCAGCTAATGGCCCTCTTCCTATCTTGACCGAAAGTTACTCATGTCCCTCGATCAAAAAACAGTCGAGTCGATGCCCTGGCTGGCCTGGCTGCATCACTCGCCGAACCCCAGCCAGATGACCTGATTATACATGTAACACATCAGAGAGTCATTGCTCCTATCACCATAGATGGTGATGATGACCTGTGGGTAAGCTATCTTACCACCAGAGCCTCCATGTCAGGACACCCAGGTTCCTCAGATGTAGTGGTTGAAGTGACCCCTAACTAGACAGCCCCCTTGGTCGAGTTTCTTTAAAATGGTTGCCTCCCTGCTGACCAGGAAAAGCGTGAGTGAACTCGACTCCACGCACTGTAGTTTACCCTCCAGAGTGGTCCAAGTCTTGAGCATATCCTCTATAAGCGCGAGATCTATGGTGTTCTCCTCCATTGCATCCAAGGATTCAAGTTTTCTCAGGTTATGTAGGAGGTTCACGCCAGTTTCTGTGGGGCTCACCAGACTAGGCCGAAGCTATCTTATCAGATCCAGAGAATGGGGTACTTTTGGCCCTCTATGATCCATGATTTCATCGAGTTCACCAAAATATGTAATGCGTGTGAAATTCAAGCAAACTTCATGAATCAGCCACCATAACATCTCCACTCCACCAAGTACTCTTGGCCATTTGTGGTGTGGGGAATCGATGTCATGGGACCATATCCACCAGCGACAGCTCGCCAATGAAAGTTCATACTAACCGCTATAGATTTATTTTCCAAGTGGGCAGAAGCAGTTCCTCTCAAGGTGGTCAAGGCCTATTATATCATTTAATTCATGATCTCCAACATCATCTACCAGTTTGGAGTCCCTCACGCCGTCCTCATCAATAACGACACCAACTTCCGAGTAGCCAAGCTGAAGAAATTGTACGCCAAGTACAACATCCATTCGAACCATACCTCCCACTATCATACGTAGGAAAATAGACATATCAAGGTGTAAAAAAACCCTCTCTAACATTTTGAATAAAATGTTTGGTTAGAATAAGAAGAGTTAGTTGGACAAGATCCCCAACTCTCTATGAGATTACCAGAAAACGACTTGTAATTACAACTAGGTGACTCCATACTCATTGGTGTACGAAACTGAGGCCTTTTTTCCCATCGAGATCTAGCATCCTTTGTTATGCATAGTGTTATATAACCAACATGAACAAAATAAGTTAGACGAAATCCATCTGGCTGAATTGGAAGCACATGATGAGAATAGTCTTCATCCCCTGCACAATCTGTAAAGGAATCAGAATAAGACATCTAGAGCCTTCAACAAGAAGGATCACCTCTTCTCTTTCCTGTAAGGCGACTTTGTATTGTCCCTCCAGATGCTAATGATCCCTTGCAGGAAACCACCCAAGTTGGAGCCCAAATTGGAAGGACCTCACATAAATCCCAGGGTTTACCCCAATGGTTCATACTCCCTAGTGACCATTGATGGTGAGTGTATAAATCCTCCCACCAATACCAAGTTTCTCAAGCAATAATTTTCCTGAGCCATTATGGTCCTGCACGACCTTAAAATTCATGACGGTCCTAAAAAACCCTAAACTACATGATGGTCTGGCATGAACTTAAACTGTCTGATCCTGCATGACCCTAAACTACACGCTGGTCCTGCATGGCCTTTAACTGGGCGGTCCCAAATGACCCTAAACTACATGCTGGTCCTGCATGACCTTAAACTACATGACAGTCCCACAGGACCCTAAACTGCCTGATGGTCCGATACAACCTTAAACTGTTCGGTTCCACATGACCCTAAATTGTACTATAGCCCTACACAAACTTAAACTAGGCGGTCCCGCATGACCCTAAACTGATAATGGTCTGGTACGACCTTAAACTACTCAGTCCTGCATGACCCTAAACTGCATGATGGTCCTGCATGACCCTCAACTGCTTCGTCCCACATGATGTTAAAATGTATGTCATCCTACAAGATGTTAAGCTGCACCCTTAGAACTACATGTGGCTTGATTCCCATCCACATGGGATATGTAGGAGCACTCAGTGTTTCGTCTTGAGCTCAGCCACAAACTCTTCTCTTTGACTATCCCCATAGGTATAGTTCTCTCAGAGGATCCTAGCATGATATGGTGTAGGATTTCTTAGCCCCACATGTTCCAGGATTACAACGGTCTCACCATGTGCCCAATCCCCATTCTTCTATCCTCCCACATCCTTACCGTACGATGCTAAACTGCGTGGCCTTCAAGAACTACATATGGCTTGATTCCCATCCACATGGGATATGTAGGAATGCCCAGACACGTCTTCTGTTGGCCCAGACCCAATGCCAGAATCTTCCCTCAGGTCAAGACACATGGTGTGGTGCAAAACTTTTCCCCAATTCATGTAGAGCTTATCTCAATCTCGCCCTACGTCCCACTCCCTAGATGTGTTCGCCTCTTTCATAGATGGGTACAACTATGCTTCACCCACTCCTTTGATTGGGACTCTATCATCTTTCCCATCCAGAAGGGCCCCCAAATGGCATGTATTCTAGGCCAAAGCGCTCTCCTACAACTTCGGGCCAACGCCCTTAAGGATGTTGAGAAACAAATTGATACATGTCTCGCGTTGCGAATAAGGTCAATGGTCGATGCTCATTTGTTGTTCCCAGTCCAGGTCACTATAGGGACGTTGTGTTTCGAACATGGTCAAAAACTATACTTTTCTACCCCAAGATGTCCCAAACATTGAGTGTAGTAGTTCATTCTTCCCCATTGTATCTCCAATTGACGAACTCCCTTTAGGCGATTCCAGCTATTAGACCCCTATATGATAGGGAGAGCCGAGTCTGGATCCTTGTTCCCCACACCGAGCATTGCTCACATGGGCTTAAGAGTTGTGATGAGGTAGTAACCGCATAATAGGTCATATGGCTACCATTGGTCGAGATTCCAAGCCTCAGGCCCCTTGGACTTTTCTGGCCCCTGGCCCAAGTTCTCATTTAGGGCTATGTGGTGCAGAGTGGACTTATGTCCTCATTCACGTCGGGCTATTTTTCCCTGCCACACAGATCCCCGTGAGGCATCCCTCCTATCATGTGTCATCCATACTGCGAGCACATGCCCTGCTACATTTCTCATGCCCAATATTGGGCCCCAGCCCAGGTCTTAAACTATTACAAGATTGTATAATGTGGTATGAGATTATGTCCTCATTCACATCGGGTTACTCACTGCGCCGTACACCTCTTTTATGTGGGGTATCTTACCCATTTTTGTCTTTACTGCATGATGATAAATTGTACATCACTCCCTTCAAGAACTACATGTGGCTTTATTCCCATCCTCATGGGATACGTAGGACTGCCCGAATGTATAGAATTTGGGTCTAGCCCCATATCTTAGAAATATTCCTCTCATCTTGGCCCCTTGGACTTTATTCCCTCAAAGAGAAGAATATATAGTGTTTTATGGGATTATGTCCTCACTCACGTCGGGTTTTGTAACAACCACACCATTTACCTTCCCCTCTTGAGAGTTTTCCATCCTTTTGTGTTGTATTTGTCGTTTCAAATCGGCCTCTCTCAAGATGAGCCCCTCATTCCTCTTTGGAAATTCACTAATGTGCCCAAAGGTACTCTGGTTTAGCACTTGGAATGTCAGATTCTACCCAAACATGCTTTCACCCATTTCTCAGGCTCTGTGTTCCCCTTCATTAGGGCTTCCATCACCTTTCACACCCAAAGGGATCGCCAAATGGCATGGATTCTAGGCATAAGGGATCTCCTACCATTAAGGACCAACGTCTGTGAGGGATTCAGACAACAAATTGATATAAGTCCCACATTGTGAATATGGTCAGTGGTCAGAGCTCATTTTTTCCCCATTTCAGGCTAACGCGATATGGATGCTATGTTTCGAACACGGTCAACAGTTATCCTCCATTGTTATGCCAACCCCATTAAGCCCAAAATGTCAGCTAAATGATTCACATCCTTCTCCACCTGATCATGTACAAGTAGAACTTTGAAACCCTTGGTACTATTCCTCAGTGCACATCTGCATGTTAGGAGGAAAAATCTGCGATAAATCAATCATTCAGGGCTCCACCGATTTACCCTTTTCATGTATTTCACATATTACAAATAACTTAACCGCCCTTGATTCCTACACTAAGTTCGAATCACGTAGGATTAGGGATTGGTTAAAGGTACAAATTTACTTGGGATAGTCCTGCTTTTCCATGGTCCGAGTTCTAAGACCTTAAACTAAGATCTCTTCGTATTTCCCCTTTGTGAGAAATACGTACAACTTGATTCCCATCCTTATGGGGTATGTAGGAATGCCCAAACATCTCGTCTTTGGGCCTAGATCAGTTCTACTAATTTATCTCTTATACTCTTCCTTTTAGGTCCCCACCCTTATAAGGCCACGTGGTTTGGAATGTATGAGCTTCTTCCCTCATTCATGTTAGGTTTGCAATAGCCACGCCACATACGCCCCCTTCTAGGATCTAGTCACTCCTACCAATTGTCATGCATGAAATTAAATTGTATTTTGTCCTACATGATTTTATAGGCAACCTTCTAGAACTACTTGTAGCTTGATTCCTATCCTCATGGGAAACATAGGAACACCCAGGAATCTCGTATTTGGGTCCAGCTTAGCTAAGAGCCAGTCTCTCTTACTTCCTACCCTCTTACATCTTTTTGGACCCTTGGCCCGATGTTTCTTTCTAGGAACCACTCACAGTGTGGTGTGGACCTCATCCTCATTCACTTCAGGTACTCTTTATTGCACCATACACATTCCCCATTTATCCTCATCTCTACTACATCTATTCTGCATGATGTTAAAATGCATGGATGGTCCCATCACATGACCCTAAATTGAGAAAATATCGTCCTTGCCGCACGATGAAAAACAAAACTGCATTGTGATGTCCTCACCTAAGTGAACATCATGTTTGGTATCAGTTACACACCATACCATTTTCCAATGCCTGCATATGTCTTGATTCATGTGGTGATACTCGGACCTTCCATCATAGGTCCATCACTTCACAAGAAAAAAAACATTCATCCTAAAGGAAAAATAAGATCTACCAAATACCGCTCCTTTTGGTGCAAGGGCCAGACCCGCAAAACCTTATCTTATAACTATGTTCAGCTTGATACCCATCTTCATGGGGTATGTAGGAACGTCTGTTCACCTTTTCTTGGGTTCATCCAAATGTTTTTTTGGCCCCTCGGCCTGAAACCTCCTCCATGAAGTGCACAGTGATTCAGACCAGGTCCCCATTCACATTAGGTTTTGTAAATTACATCACCATGTGTCTCGTATGTTCTACCATCCATGGCCCGAGCTCTATGAACATAAACTAAGATCACTCCATGTCCTTGACGCAAGACCTTAAACTACATGACATCTTTCAGAACTACATATGGATTTATTCCCATCCTCATGGGATACGTAGGAATGCCCATGCATCTTGTCTCTGGGTCTAGCCCTAGGAATCCAAAATCCTGTCCCCTCTCTTTTGGCCCCTCAAACTGAAATCTTTAAGGAAAATGTTTTTTATTGAGTAACTCATGGGTCCTTATTCACATCGGGTTTTTGAAAACACTACACCATGTGCCTCCTGTATCTTCTTCCCAGCGTGGTCTGAGCTCTATGACCATAAACTAAGATCTCCCTATGGGAACTGCACATCACATTTGGCTATTTCGCCACCCAGCACACAACCCATTAGATCAATACCCCCTTAACGGTCCACCTTAGGAACATAAGTTGAACTTTTGTGACCCTAGGACCCTTTTCCTTGGTAAGAGACCTAACTCCCTCTTTCTGACACATCCTATAGCTGTGTTCAAGTATATTTAGGAAGGGAGCCCGAAGTGTGGAAATTTCATGGGGACATTCCCCTTGTTCCATGTCCAAGCTTACTGGGCCCATTATTTGGATCCTAATCCTATTTCATATCTGAAGGGAACCCCTTCACATCCTGGTCTCATGCCACCTCGGCTCACCTACCATTTCGGGACAATGTCCCTAAAGATCTCGGATGACATTTGTGACAGGTCCTGTGTTTCAAACATGGTCAACAGTCGACCCTCACTTTTCTGTCCCCATTCCAGGCTAACATGGTATGGATGCTGTGTTTAGAACATAGTCAATAACTATCCCCTATCATCACGCCACCATCATTGTGTTCCAGATTTCGAGCATCATGATTCACATGTTTCCACTCCCTTATGTTCAAGTAGAATTCCAACATACTCGGCTTTACTCTTCTGTGAATCTAGCTGTGTTATATAGGTGGGTCAACATTAGTGAGACATCAGTCATCTAATGTCCCATCTTCCCTAATGTGTGCCTCCATATTCTAGGAAATTCCCATCACTAATTCTTGTTTCCCACATCGAGCACGACTCACATGGATGTAGTAGTTCTGGTAGGACGTGTACCGGCATAGCCATTTAAACACATACCTTCCCTCATCCCACATGGTGATAAACTACGCTCTCAGAACTATGAATGGTTTGATTCCCATCCTCATGGGGTATGTAGGAATGATTGACCACTTTGCTTCAGGCCCAACCTAATTCTCACTCTTGGTCCCTTTACCTGAAAGGTTTCCTCCGGGGATACGTGGTGTGATATAGACTCTAGGTCCTCATTAAAGTTGGGTTTATAGCTACCGTGCCACATAATCCATTCTTGGTATCTTCCCCTTCACTCCAAATCCTATCATGTGACGTGAAACTACACGAGTTTGTATATACTCAACACATGCCACTAAACTGTTGTTCTACCCTCAACAAGTTTGGGATGCTCTATGTTAATCATGGGAGGTGACAGTTTCCTCATCAGAGAGGTCCTGTTCAGAAGTGTGTTTGATTTCTGATAAAGCCAGTGTATCCACCTAATCCGTTTCCACCATGGTGACATAATTTCAAGAGTGTTAGACTATAGTCGAACAACCCATCACTCCACTCTCCATGCTTTGCGTGCCCTTTATTTGGACCCTCTCCCTATCTTGCCTCTAAAGGAACCCCCTAACAATATGGATGCTCAGCCTATGGCTCGCCTACTATCCTGGGCCAATGTTCTGGAAGGCTAATCGATGAAATTCTGAGTCAGGACCCATGTTTCGAAGAAGGTCAGCAGTCAGCCCTCGTTTTCCATCCCCATTTTAGGATAACACAATATAGATGCAGTGTTTCGAATGAGGTTAACCATTATCTTTTATTGTCACGCGTCCCCATTGTGTTCCGAATTTTGGGTATTGTAATTCACACTTTCAATTCCCTTATGTTCAGTTTTATTCTAGCGCCCCTGGAATTAACCTGCTCGTGCACAAGAGCATGCTGGGAAAACGGTAATTCATGTGTTCTGAGAGCTTCATTCTCCAGTCAGGTCTCTCCCTTCTCTTCCCAAGAATCTAGATTGGTTGTTCAAACCCCTGGATTACCATATCCTGATTTTCACTCCAACATTTGAACATGAAAATAAAGTTTTCGTCCCTTGTTTCTCACATCGACCCTAACCCACATGAGCTGAGGGATTGACCTCTAGACGCTCCACGAATTTCACAGGAATGCAATTAACCAACACAAATAACGGAACTCATGCATGCAGTTGGCATAACATAATCAAAGCATGAAAGTGCATTCCAAGGATACAGGAATCACAACACCCTAGGATAAACCCCTCCAATGGACAGGTTGAACTCATCAAAAGAGCGTAGCAGCTCTGCCACCCTCTGGATGGCGGCGTTAGGGATTTTCTACCGCCTGTTCAGTTCCCGCTCCTCCTCGGTAGCGACGGGGCAAAATTCATCAGCCGTAACCCGGGCCCACTCCATGCCGGTTCGGATGGCGATAATTTCATCGGAGGCCCACTTCATGCCCTCTTTATCCTCTTCCAGCTGGGCCTTCAATCACAATATTATCTCAGATTGCATGTCGAGGGAGGTCGAGTGCTCACCCGCCCAACTCTACCACCGCTGGACCTCATCATCATCCTCTTGGAGCCTCTTGATGTTCAATGCTTTCCTCCACTGCCAACCCTCACCAAGGCCATGGTCATACTCCTGAATCTTATCCACCATAAGATATCAAATGATCATATTAGAAAATTGGGCATCCACTCCCCCAGCACACAGTTCGGGCAGTCGTGAGCGATGTTTGTCCATCTCATCCAGCCATAGTGCATGAGGGGTGTCATCAATGAAGTGCTGGTTCCACTTCCATGATCAGCGAAAGACTATTCTACTATCCTATTCATTAGAGGCTATCTTGTCCTAGTTAGTGTGGTTGGCATGCTCATATGCTGGGAATTACCCTAAGAACTCATCATCCAGATTCACATCTGGTGTTTGATCAGGCATGTAGAGACTAGGACTGTCTGACAGATCCTCATCGTCGGACCCCACCTTGATGATCTCAGGCTCAGCCTCCCTGATGGTCCCACTAGTGATCAGGAGCACCACTATTCGATCAATCTGGACCTCAACCTCCACAGTCACTGACATTCCTGAGGGAAAGGCGCTGCCGGGGATAATGAATGACCACGCTAAGGCAACCCACACCATTTGGAGGACCGTGCGTACTAAAATGGGATCATGCACATCAGTTAACATGTTAGATGGATGATAGTCATTAATTTGGTAGAGGTGACTTATAGAGAACAAATTATCAGTCTTATTCTTGGGTCTATGCCGTCAGGACCCAAAATCATGGCCCTCCATATATTGTTGGAAGGTATGAAGATTCATGAGCCGCTTCAGGTATTCCAGCCCCGCCAGACATGCTGATCTCTATGAAAGTAAGTGTGGACCTTGAAGGTCCCATGTCTGTATCTCTTGAAGGGATAGAACAAGCTCTGTGCACAAGGCCCTCTTGCACAATTTAGATGTTATAAAAGAGTCTAGAATGACATGAAAGTGGGCCCTGAAGAAGGGGTTTGAATATTTACCTCAAGGGACTTGAAGAACTCTTCAAGATCTGACTCTTGATCCCCGACTTCACCATCCTCCAAATGGGCTCCCTCTCTCAGCCTCATCTCCCCAAGAGGATTCATCTGATTCTTCTGACAGAGGGAACCATTCTCTTAAGTTAGTATCCAATAACTGTGGGGGATTAGTGCTGTTGAGAAACACCTTGACCCGATCCATCATAAAACGTGGGGTACCACAGGAGTGTACAAAGACCTCCAACTCTGTCAGGTATTGATCTTCCTCCACCTGAGATACCGCAAAGCTGGCCCTAATGGGGCCTATTACAGGAAAATCAATCACAAAATGGTTCAGATGGTGCCACATCTCCGACGGGTTGAGGAAGTTCCGGTTAACATACCAGATGTCCCAGGCCTCCAGTAAGAATACATTATCTGGAATATCAATGTGGCGCAGTCACTTCCCTGGAGCTTGAGGGGATATTCTACGGAACCCTCTAGGTGGCCTCCCCTAAGGATGGCTCTGCTCTTCTGGGACCACCGAGTCCATTTCCACTGCCGCCTCTCCCTCAACTTGTGCGGACCCCACTACCACGACAACCCTTCCATCGCGAGATGTCCCTACCACCTTTAAACTCAGCCACAAGGTTTGGGAGACACACCATCATCAACACGAATGGTCAGTTTCTTCAACATTTTCCCTGGGTAGACCGCCTCGAAACTCTGGGCATATTCCTTCACTAACCCAACAACAACTGTTGGTGGAGGAAGATGGTTCCGCATCTTCTCGTATACCCATGTGAATATGAGCCACATTTTCATCATCACACATAGGTGTTCCCTGTAGCACACACCCAAATAGACCTATAGGGTCAGTCACTGCATGCACCGGAATTTCTGAGCAAATTGGTGCAGGGTGTATGGATCGCAGAGAGGCTCACAGTCTACCCTTGCCACCAAAACTCCACCTCAAAAGGTTGGGAGATAGGAATGGTGCTCCTCTATTCCCCGGTCATTGTTAGTGAATATCTTCATCGGCAATAGTAATGGGTGGAAATTGAACTCTTCCACCTTCCACACTTGGTTCAGAACCGACGGTGCAGTCAGCCTGGATGGAAAGCTCCCTGCAGCGTTCAGGATGGATGGGAAGAAGTTTGATTCTAGGGGGAAATGGGGTTCATGTATTCATAAACCCCCCTAACGTGTGCCGATATCCACCCATACAGACATTGGAATGGCCCGCATATTCTCTATGGCCTCTTTCCCTCACTGATGTACCATAGCATCTTATATAGCTTGGCGAGAATTGGGATCTCGAGGTTGACCCGTCCTCCTGTTGCCAACACGGATTCCATAATAAATTTGCTTGGTCGCACTCCCATGTTGGTGTCCCTCACTTCTAGGATCCAAACACAGATGAGAGCCGCGATGAATGCTGCCAGTCTGACTATCGATTTTTGTTTGGTGATGACGCTAAATCCCCACTTCTTCCACTGGATGTCCTAAAAAAATATCTAGTATGAGTGCTCCTTACTCCGGGCCCCCTTTGGGAAAGTCTGACGCCTCGCTGGAAACTATATGTTCTCTGGGAAGCTCATGAACTATTTGAACCACCACTTAAAATGGACGTCCCTCACCGCCTCGTTGTCCTCTCCCGACACAAGCTCCATCAAAGCCATCACCAGTGGCAACATTTTCTCTGGGTCCTCCCATGAACTCATGACGGGGAGGAATTTTTCATACATAGATCCCAGTATCAGGACCCCCGAGATCTGGTGGACATCACACAAGCTGATGTCGACTTCCCCATGGTGAAAATGGAATGTGTTGGTCCTCGTTGACCACCTGCTCAATAGCACCGGCATCAGCTGCTTCGGCTGGTAGATGTGAAACTCGGAGGCCCAAGCTACCTCATATAGTCCCAATCTTCTTAGCTCTACCCCAAACTCCTCACACAAGGTGCCTACCCTATAGGCCCGGACCCAATCCTCTGTGAAGTTGTTGCCCTGGCGCAGGTCCCACTCCTTAGACTACTCCTTCTCTAGGTTCCCCAGAGTCGCCTTCAATATGGTCTGATGCATGGGAGGAGACGTCTTGGCTATAAATCCTTCTGATCAATGTTATTCAAGTGGTTGTATAAGAAGTCAGCAATGACAGGTTTAAAGTCCTCCCGGGCATGGCCGTCAAATGCCCTGAACCATCGGTGCTAGCACAACATGCTTCTGATCCAGTAAGCTAGTTAGTCCTAACTACCTTTTGGGATAAAGACGTCATCCCTCAGCCTGAAGCCATATAAAGGAAACCTCTTGGATAATGGGTAGTCCCTATGGCTCTCTGATAGCATCCCCACCAAAGAACTATCGTCAGAGTGGCTCTGCAGTATATCTCCAAAACCCAGGCTATTCGACATATTGTCCCTTTGGGAAGCATCTACAAGGACCCCCTGGGCAGCTTCTTGACAAGCCATTCAGTCTTTTAGGTTGGGGCGATTTTTTAGGTTTGTTCATGAAGAATGTTCACGAAGCCCATCCTTGGCCTCTTAGCGCGGAGTTGTGAAGCACATAGATGCGAAGTCAAAGACTCTCTATACGCCGTGAAGCTGAAGGCCAGATTCGCAGAGAGCAAGTCGTGGAGTACACAGAGCTTTGCAAATCGAGAGTACTAAAATCCAAAAATTGTGAAGGAAAGAAAGGAAAAAATAGAAGTAAGACCCTCTATTTATAGGTGATGACCATCAGTGATTCACATCACGTCTTGATCACCACAAGCTTCACGGTGCGCCCAGCCGACCCGTCGCTTTCCCGCTCGACGATCTTCCTTTGCGAACCAGCTTCATGAATGACTGTGGAATTTTGGCAAATGACCCTCAAACTTTGACCCTTGGTTTCTTCTCATCTCTAAATCTGATGGGGGGGGGGGAATTTCTTGGCACCAAAAATCATGTGGGAGAAGGATAATAAGAAATCCCCCGAAGCTGACTCACGAAGCCCTTTCATAGAGCGCTATGGCCCCGAGTGCCCGCTGCAAAAAACGAAGGCGGGATGCTCTATGAGATGATTTGACATTCGAAAGCTAGCCGCAAATCCAAGAGGCAAGATGATCCAGAATCCCCTTTGACGTTTGCGAGCCGACCGTGAAGCCTGGAAGCGGGATGCTCTGTGAGCACCTTTGACGTTCGCGAGACCGTCGTGAAGCGAAGAGGTGGGATGCTCTCTGAGCCCCTTTGATGTTCGTGAGCATGCCATGGAGTGGAATCAATATTCGCGCCGAGAAGGTTCTACTTTGCAATTCCTCTTTCCTATAAATACCTGCCTCCCCCTAGACCCAAAGCATGGATCATCCGAGCTTTCCTCTTCCTAGAGCTCAAATCGCAAAGCACTTTCTGCTCAGAAAACCATAATTTTCTCATGGAACTTTTTCTCCATGAAGTGCCTCCCCTTTTCCTTGTTTTCTCCCCCTCTTTGGAGGGGGATTCCCTTCACGAATCCCACGGGCCTTCACTAAGTACAGTGATCCTCATGGGGACTCGGGTCATTGTGGAGCATTTATGCTTTGTGAAGCACCCCACATGCACACATGACTCAAATTCTACGGCCGAGTCACTGAGCCTCGTGAATCACATTGCTTCACAAGACCTTGCTTCATGAGGCACCCATGCTTCTTAGGGAATTGCTTCATGAATTCCCTTACACTTTACAAAGAACCTCTTATATGAACCTATTCCCTATGTCTAGGATAGGCCACTTCACTTTTCAAAGACCGCACCTTCCCGAAACCCTTCCCTTGCATGGAGCACCAGAGCTCTACGATGCCTCTACTCATAAACCCCTTTGCTCTGAAACTCCCTCTCTCGTGCAACCTCCTATGTTTGCATGAAGTAATTTAAAAGTCCCTTGGATGACACTTCCCATTGCATTGCTTCACCTCCTGCTTCTTCACATAGTCTTGCTAATGACTATTTCTTGTTCGCATAGCCATGATAACATGGACAACCCAATGGTTCACTCCATGACACCTCCTCGCCACGGCGTTGACTGTCCCTTCTCTTCACTAAGGTGCAGAGGGTACCAGTTATATAAGTCCTAGGGGTTCGGAGTAATACCACCACATCCGAGCTATAGGAAATTAAACTACCAAGCACCATCATCTTCAGTACATGACATTAAACTGTGACTTCCCCCCATACATCCTACGTGGGGAAAGGGCGAACACCTTGGTGTAATCCCCTATCCTTTCTTGCAAGAGGTAGCGCCACTCCTCCTCCTTTCCTCTTCGGTCCCAAGGACCAGGGGGGATGGACGTCAAACCCCTCCATTCTTCGGTACCAAATCCCTCTCCCACTGGGTTTTTTCACAACCATGACTCCATCCTAGAGTGAGGCCCAACTGCATTGGTCTGCTAACCATGCATAAGCCCCTATTTCCTCTCTAGGCCGCTAACCATGCATAATCCCTTATTTCCTCTCTAAGCCACTAACCATGTGTAAGCCCCTATTTCCTCTCTAGCCTGCAGACCACGTATAAGCCTCTGTTTCCTCTTTAGGCTACTAACTACATGTAATCCCCACTCCACTTCCCATGGACGCAACGTTTGCGACGTGATCATTAGGTCCTTGCTACATCTTATTTCTCACACCGAGCATGACTCACATGGTCTTAGAGTAAGCATCAACCAAAAAATCCTATTTGGGAAGCCTTGATTGTAAGCCCCAAATACCACCAAAACTATGAGGTCTTTGATCCTTGCTAGGGTGAGGTATGTAGGATTCCTCCATGAGGTTCAAGCCCACCACCCATTGGCCCCGACCATATTCCCGTTGGTTCAACAACACCTTGGGAAGCCTATAGTGTAAGCCCCAAACACCACCTGAACTACAAGGTCCTTGATCCTTGCTTAGGTGAGGTACATAGGAAGCCTCCATGAGGTTCAAGCCCACCACCCATTGGTCCCAACCACCTTCACATCAGTTAACCAACACTTTGGTCAGCCTAGAGTGTAAGCCCCACACCACCTAAACTACGAGGTATTTGATCCTTGCTAAGGCAAGGTACATAGGAAGCCTCCATGAGGTTCAATCCCACCACCCATTGGTCCCGACCATCTTCAGGTCGGTTCACCAACACCTTGGGCTGCCTAGAGTGTAAGCCTCAAACACCACCTGAACTATGAGGTCTTTGATCCTTGCTAATTTGTGGTATGTAGGAAGCCTCCATGAGGTTCAATCCCACCACCCATTGGTCCCGACCATCTTCATGTAGGTTCACCAACACCTTGGGCGGCCTAGAGTGTAAGAACCAAACACCACCTGAACTACGAGGTCTTTGATCCTTGCTAAGGTGAGGTACGTAGGAATCCTTCATGAGGTTCGATCCCACCACCCATCAGTCCCAACCATCTTCATGTCGGTTCAGCCACACCTTGGGTAGCCTAGAGTGTATTCCCCACACAACCTGAACTACGAGGTCTTTAATCCTTGCTAAGGAGAGGTATGTAGGAAGCCTACATGAGGTTCGAGCCCATCACCCATTGGTCTCGACCATCTTCACATTAGTTCACCAACACCTTGGGTATCCTAGAATGTAATCCCCACACCACCTAAACTACAAGGTCTTTGATACTTACTAAGGTGAGGTACGTAGGAAAACTCCATGAGGATCAAGCTCACCACCCATGGGTCCCAACCATCTTCATGTAGATTCACAAACACCTCATGAATCCTAGAGTGTAAGCCCCAAACACCACCTGAACTACATGGACTTTGATTCCCTACCACGGGGATATGCATGATGCCTCTTTAAGGCTGAAGCCCAAAACCATCGTCATTCTCATAATGGTTCCATCCCATTCACCATCCACTTCATGGAACCTCCTGTCATCCATATTGATTCTTACCCAGGATTTCAAATCCAGATGGGATCATGCCACCCCATTATTCATTCCATTTAACAATATTCAGGAAGCCAACCACTTGTTGGCCCTAACATCATTGTTCTCTCCAAGGGTTGCACCCATCTGATCCACTCCAGTCAGTGTTCTGATCAGTTTGATCCATCTTTGCTAGAGGTTAAAATTGAGGAATACCCTATGTTAAACATGGGAAGATGAGGAAAACCTCAAATACATTCCCATGGTATATGATTCCCCACGTTTGATGTGGGATGCCTCGGGCTTCTGCCCCCTTAAGAAGCCCTATAATAAGGGGAATAAACCCAGAAACACTAGTATCCCAGCGCCCAAACATACTAGTGATGCCCCACGTGACTACTCCCCTTACTGAAGGTTGCTGCCCTAACTGACCCCTTGGAATTTCTCGACAGAAGTAGTGTAATTAACTAGTGTCCATGAAGATATGGCGGTAGGAAGAGTTTCATGAATAACATCTTAAATCTATAAGGGAGACCTGGACTAGGTGATGAGTTCCAAGGAGGAATCCATGAAAGGAAGAACTGGCATCCCATCATCCCTTTTCAATCAAGGAGAAAATGTCCCTAAACAAGTGATGGATGCTGCCCACCTTTGGAAAGAGGGATTGCGGGGCAGACAGCTGCGTGTCCTGTACAGACGGATGCGCGGGCCCCAAAAAAGTTTCAGAAACAGAAATGGTGAACTCAAATGGATCAAAAGGATCTTATTTTTGTCCTTATGTTGATTTTGGTCGAAATAAACTTATCCAATAAAATTAAGACATATGTTGGAGAAATTTTAATATTATTTTAACCTTTAATTACCTTATTTACTTTTAACCGTGGTAAATAAAATTCAAAATTTCCTACTTACTAAAAAATTATTTTCATCTTATTGAACCACATTTTTCATATTGATGTAAACTAAGTCACTCGGATTTTTCAAATTCAATTTATAGAAACGGTAAAATTATGTTATATACAAATTTGAAAATGTGCTTAGAAGGTGGGTAAATGTGCCTAGAAGGTGGGTAAAAAGATTTTAAAATGGTTCAATAAAATTTTACATATATATTCTTAGAATAAAATGACTATAATGATTTACATTATAATAATATATTTATTATGTATCTATTTTAAGATAAATTTTAAATTAAAAATAATTATTTAAATGAAAAATTAGATTTTTATGTACTATGCAGTATTTTCACTATTCATCAAAAATTGAAAGTTTTTAAATGTAAAATTACTTCCAATGAGAAAAATTGGATTAAATGATACAAAATAATATAATTATACTCCAAAACCATTCAAATGTATAATTAAACAATATAAATTATTTTGATTAAAAAAGTTGTTTTCAATGAAAATTTAGTATTTTTCGCTATTCATCAAAATATGAATGTTATTAGAAAAACACCAAAAAATTTATCCAAACTAAAATTTTATGCCCCGATTCTAAATAATAAGTTTATTTTGTCAAATTGAATATATAAAAGTGTCAAATAAGGAATTTAAAAAGGGTTCTCCATTGAAAGGTGGTAAAATTGCATTTTTTTGAAAAACATTTCTTTTATCTGAAAATTTGTTTTTGTTCTTATATTATGTCTACAAAACACATAATATGGATGATAAAATTATATGGAGTATATAAAATTTAAAATTTAATTAATACTAATCATAACCTCTTTTTTAAATGGCTAGTTTGGTAAGTCGTGGTGCGCTGAAACTCGATGTTGCGTGTGACGCAAGCTATTGAATTACTTTAAAGAGACAACATATTATGAAATCATGGGGTGTTATATTTGGTATGTGGAAATAAGTGATAAATTATTTTTTATAGAATATAATGTTATGTTAATTATGGTTATTTTTTAACCATACTCCTTAATTTTAGGATTTTGAATTTGAATAGAAATATTTTGGGAGAGTCTTAAAATTAACTACTTGTGGAATGGATTATGATGAGAAATAAAATTTAATTTTTTAGGTTAATGTATGGTTTTTTATATTGAATATCATGTGTTTAAGATTTTTATATCAATAAACATTTAATCAATGAAGGAATATCTTGTGGATTTTATGATTTATTAAATATCTTCATGCATAAATAAATTTCATCATAAACATTCATTTCCTTATGTTATGGATGAAAGGAAAATAGAATGAATCACAAAAAGGATGTTCTTATGATACTAAAATAAATCAAGTATGTTGTTATATATATGGTAAAATAATCCACCAAATCCTGGGAAAAGGATTTTGGGACAAAAATATTTTCTATTTAACTTTATTTATGAGAAACAAGTGGTCTTTTAACTGATAAAAAATTTATGGTTTCATGGTTGTTAACTTTCTAATGACCATGTTTTCTATCACTCTCCATCAGAACATAATTGTTTTATTTTTCTTCCTTGTATTTATTTTCACTTACCATTTATATTATCCTATTTGAAATCCTATCATTGTGATGACCATTGTATTTCTGTTTCCCTCATATTATGTGGAAGTTTTATTAACCCTATTTACGAAGTTGGTTTTCCAAAAAGGAATTTTAAAGTATTAAAATTTAGTTTTTGATGTCAAAATTAAAATTTTGAGGACTAAATTTATTGAATAAGGGAATAATATATAACACTCTAATATTTTTTAGAATTTATCTTGTTAAATAAATTCAAATTATTCAATAGCATATGTTTCATGCAACACCGAACATAAACGAACCTTGTTATACTATTAAATATTAACATGACTGTGGGAATAACAATGTGAGAATTTGGTATATAAGTCTAGAAAATAAAATAATAAGATCATCTATAATTTTATAAATAAAGTTTTGGTATCTCATAAATAAAAATATGATATATTTATATAATGAAATAAGTAAATAAAGGATTTTAAAATGATTAATTATGTGTTAGTATTTTTGTGAAACGTAAATTTTTATTTACAATTATATAATTAATATAGTGATTTAAAAGAAAATTTATTTTCATTAATATATTCATAAAATAATATATTTTTTCATTAATTAGAATAAAATTTTCTCAGAATATAGTTAATTTTTCAATGTTTTCAAAGTGTTGTCAAATTAGTTATAATATTAAAATTGGAATTATTTGAATAAATGACGATTCTAATTAAAAATTAAATTTATCATATTTAGAAAATTATTTTTATAAAAGGGATACTATTTCTGAAATCTATCCATTAAAAAATGGTTAGGGTGAATTTTTGGGTTTTTTCAGAAATAGTTGAATTTTGGGTGAATAGTGAAATACGATAATTTATGGTATTTAACATTTTTAGCCAAATACAAGAATATTTGTGTCATTTATGATGTAAGAACCTATTATTTATAACTCAAATGCACTAGATAATTTACTTAGTAACATGAACTAACTCAATTAATAGTTTTTATCTAAAGTAATAAAAAAATGACTAAAATAATAAAAAACACCCCTCTTCCCCCACTACAAATACCGCCCCTCACCACCCCTTATCCTCACACCTTCTAAGCCATTAATATTGTATAAATACTCAAAAATAATCTTCTTAAGATTATAGAACATCTAAAATACTATCTGTTACTACTAAAATACCAAATCAAAGTGTCTTAAGGAGGTTCCCAAGGAGACAATATTCAAGAGGAAAAATACCTTACATGTTTCTTTTAATTATTTTATTTTATTGTCCTATAATAACCCCCTAAAAAAAGGGAAATGATAGCTCTATTATCATATATATACTAAAATTATATTTTTATAATTGAAATTCAATCATCAAATCCTTTCTCTTCCCCCTTAAAAAAAGGAAAAATCATCTGTGACATGTTGAGTCACCAACTTCATGGACGATGAGTTGTTATTTTCCATTACCAACTTAATGGATGTTTATAAAACCATTAATATTATTATATCATATTATAATATAAATCTAAAAGTTATATCCTATTATATAAAAAATATATAATTAAAATATTAAATAAAATTACCCTAATTTGTGATGGCCATGAAGACCACCGAAACAAGTTAAAACATTTTAACCCACATTTTATGTAATGAATCATCCTAAAACCATATAAATTTTTTTATATGAGACCATTTAAAATTCTGGAAGTTCATTATCACTAATTAATTTCAATTCTATATTTTTTATTCCATGTTACAATAACTCACAAAATTATACATAAGGTAACGAAAAATAAAACCATGAAACAGACACTCAGAGAATAAAAAAAATCAAACATTATAACTCATCAAAGTAGTCATAAATGAAATTAATAAAAATATGATAAATAAAATATATTTTGAAAGGATTATGAATAAAGTAATTAAATAATATAATTTTATTATATTGGACATTATGTGTAAGTACAGAATGTTTCCAGACATAACTTAAGGTGTTTCTCATCTCACTTTTATTTCTGTAAGATATGACTTATTCAAAAATTACATCATCAGTGTGGTTTATGTATAGTTCCCTTTAGTATATCATATCATGAATCAATTTATCATCATTTAATTAAATTTTTCATTTTATAATTATTAATTTTATAGGGTATAGAGTCCGAGTAATTAAATTTTTTTAAGGGATTTCTTAACACAATTTTCATTCTTTAGGTTAAACTGTTGTTTCTTTGATTACAACACACTATGGTTATATGTAAAATAAACATTGATTAACTAATTTTTTTATTTCCAGCTATTTTATATGGATTTATAGGGAATACAAATAACTTATCCATTTGGTTAAAGATATGATCACTATAAGGGACTGCGTCTCAATCTTTATTTCATAGAGTCATAATTAGTACTATAAACCTAATATTTTTTTGATGAATATACTACCATTTTGATATAATTTTTAATTTTTAATAATATTTTTCATAAATATATAAATTTCTTGTAACATTGATATGATTATTGTCTAATCTATATACCATTTTTTTATATATGGTGATTACTTTTAATGTTATTTGATTAACTTTGAAAGAATGTTAAATCTGTATATTTTACATAATATGGATATTCATTGATAATGCATATTGATTTCATTAATTAATTCAATCATTTTTACATTTGAGTAATTCTTTAGACATGCATGCATAGGTGGGGCCTAGTTATAAATAGTATCTTGAAGCATCGATAGGTCTCATGAGGCAAAATAGTCGGTGACAAACCCTTCACATTTGTTACCAAGAAAAATCAGATGAGTTTCTACCCACATCGTTAACCCATATTATGAAATCTATTAATGGTATTAGTTTATGTAATGGATAAATGACATCTATAAATTAATCATTTCCTTCATTTAGTATTAATTTATTACTAACCATGTGGTTTTCACTATGGAAAACCTGTGGATTCTTTTTCATTCTCAGTTTATGAATTAAATGGCATGTGTTTTTTAGTTATTAACATTTACATATTGATTAAGAGTTATTGATTATGATTCAATTATTTTTGATTCATTTCTTTGTTGTATGTAACCCTTACCAAGCATTTTAGCTTACCATTTTATTTGTTTTCCTCCACAGGTGATGAAGATGATATTTTTGAATAAGTGTCAAGGAAGCAGTTTATTTCCCTTTTTTATGTACTCTGTTTAATTACCAATATTCATAAGTGGACCATGTATTTTTATAGTTCTTCAAGGCTAATAAAATTATTGATCCTTGGTGATGTGTTATCCTGTATCTATTCCATTATTGTAAAATAACCACCAACATTGGGCTACTCTGGCTGGGGTTCTTATAATTAATTTATGATAAAACCTCCTCATAGACATTAATTAAATTTGTCTATGTTCTTATTTGTGTTAATTTAAACATGTAATTGAACGTTAAAAAAATTTGTATCAGGAATTACTATGGGAACACAAATATTTTTATAATATAATATAAATGAAAAATAATTTTTTATTATATAGATCTATATTAGTATTTAATTAATAAATTAATAAAGCATTATTTGACCATTAATAATCATCATAAAATTATTGTTATTGATTTCATAGTTAATAAAAAATAATGAAAAATCTCATGGAAGGAATTTTAAACATTATAAATAATTATAAAACATTTGTAAAAGTATCATTAATGACATAGTAATGATGAACATTGGATAATGAATGAATACATTCCTGATATTGTAAAAATAGTACAAATTATGAAAATTATAAACACCTGATGTGGAAAATAAGTAGAATTCCTATAGATAATGACTATATATAAATAAGGAAAATGAAATTATGCACGATTAAGGGTAAGAATAATTTTATTACCAAAGAAATGTTTTTTTATACATTAGGTTAATATTTTTTGGAGATATCATGATAAGAGGTAAGGTTTTTCCATCTCAAATTCATATATTCAATATATTATTTTTATAATTCATATAATTTTTATTATGGGGTGAATATACTGCATATAAGAGATGTTATATCATTAAATTCCATTATTCATGGTATTTTAAGATCTATTTTATATCCTCAATTTATATAATTTTTTATTAATAATTATCTAAGTCATAAGTTGGGTGCTTTTTTATCTCTATTTTTATTCATTTGGAATCGTTATATATTCAACACATATTTCTTTTTTTTGTGGTTTATATATTGAAAAGGAACACTTTTTTCAGAATACTAATTGATTTTATTTTAATTAAATGTCTATTTAGTAATCCATCCCACATATTATTTTGATTCAAGAGTTACCAAATTATTTTAAAACTCAATATTACCCATGGTGGAAAACCATACTATGTTTTAGTAAAGTAAAATTTGTTTTATTTTTATAGAAAATTTGTTCTTGTTTAAAAACAATGAAGTGGATGTGGCTATAGAACAGATTCACATACTGGTAATATTTAGTAAAAGGGTCTGTTTAGAATTGAATCAACTATCAACCTCACACACATGAGTGGGGCTGTAGAAGCACACACAAAGAGATAAACCTGAAGGATATGGTTTATAATATCCTCAAACTCTTCATTTTCCATAATCATTTATTTTTTCTACCATTTCCTTAGTCTCCTACTAATATAAATTATTGAGCCCAATTACAGTCTTCTTGTGGATAACCCAACACATTTATTGTAAATGTGCCACTATATTTCATTAAAAAGGTTACTTACAGTTTCTATGATGATTCCATATAGTTTCAATAATGATTATGGGATGGTATCGTAGAAATCCAAATACTTCTCATGAATGTGGAAGTATTTTTCCTATATTTTGTTATTTAATGGTTTCCACATTTTTGTTCCTCTAGAGGTTAACTATGGAATGGTATAAGATGTCTTGTTGTTTGTTATGGTGTATATTTTTGACTTAATCATGTGAAGAGTGTGAATCAAAATTATATATACCCTAAACACATTTTAAGGTCTCAAGAGACAATATTTATTGAGTTTTTCTTGTCTTTTACAAGATATATCTGTATAGATTCTATTCAAAATTCTGTAAAAATATGTTATAATGATTGAAATTTTGTATTTAATTAATGTGAGATCAACAATTATAGTTATTCATGTTTTCATTTATTATCGTGGATATAAAATGCTATCCATTTTTTTATTATGTATTCTGGTTGTTTTTTATTCCTATCTTATCACTTATTCCATGATTATGTTATTATAACATATAATTTTTATACTCCATAATAATAATATTAGCTCACCCTCATTTGTTTTTCCCTATGAAAACGAAATTAGGACTATATATAATTTTAAAGGATATGGTTTAAGTGATAATTATGTATCCCAATATGTTTATGTTTAATCTTATGCTTTTAAATGTAATGTATGTACGTGTCTATCCATCAAAAAATACTAAGTATTTGTATATTCTTAAAACTATTTATTCTATACAAATATTATAATATAACGACCATATATATGTTTTTAGTGCCCAATATGTGGAATTTGGTATCATAGAATGTTTATTAGGAACCCTTGGGACTATATTTATTGGAACCTTGTTAGATATAACATGTAATACAAAAACACTCATTTTTTATAGATAAAAAACTATAAAAAATTATAGGAATTTTATTTAACAATTCAATATCAACAGATAATTATATTTATTCCATTATAGAAAGAAAACAACTAATGGGTGGGATGAGAACCATTTCAACAACCACAAAAATTATAGGTATATCCCCCATGAACATGTCAATTAATATATATTTGAGGATAATCAGATCAAAACCATGTTAGTGTGATAATCTTAGTTTATAACCAATAATATCTGCCACATTGAGTGATCTAATGATCTAAAATATGGTGTAACTATGTCAGTCCACTTAATAAGATGAAAACTACCAACATTAAGTAGATGTATGAATTCATTATTGGTTGAAAAATATATCAAGTACATAGAAAAGATCTTTCACACCCTGGGAAGTATTGAAAAGGAAAGAATTATCTTGGTTTTTTATCATCTGAAGGAAAATGTGAACCAATAGTGGTCACTAAGTAGAAAACTTAAAGAGGAATACAAGATAATGAACAAGGAATTAGAATTTTTTGAGGTGATTTTTAATGAAAATTACATTCATTGTGAGTAAAAGGAGGAAATGGAATAGAATATCTTCAATATTAGAAAAAATGAAGAGAAAAATATTGTTGAGTATGAGGCTAACATAGAAAATGATAACTCATTGTGTTGTAAACTATGTTCATATAATCTAAAAATGTTTGAAAATTTTATTTATGGGTTAAAGAAAACCCTTTGAATGTTAATTTTCTCTGAGAACAATTATTTTTTTAGGTTATAGTCATGAGTTCCATTCAGAAAAAATTTGTTCTCAATGAAGTTTGAATTTATGAGAAATTAGAATGATAACAACCTGTTGACTATTATGGGGAGAAAATTATGGAAATGGGGATGGAGAGAATGAAGAGTTTCCCCACTTGTGTTGGATCTAGGATGAAACATATTAGGAATTGTAGAAATGGAATACAATATTATTAAAATTTTAGAGAAAACCTCCATCAATCTCATTAATTCATTGGTAATAGAAAATATATTGATGTTATATTATTTAAATATAATGAGAATGAACATTATATAAACCAATGTCCCAAGAAACAAGTAAAGTTAACTTATTCACATCCAAGAGAGAAGGTAAAAATATTTTGGGATTACCACAACCAAAGTTAAAGTTAATAATGATGTGATGAATTTTAGTTTCATCATAGACACAAATAAAACTATGTTTTCATTGGATTTTATATTTCTACACAATTTTATACCTTATATATTTAAGAAAAAATAGATATTCATATTGATTCCTCTTATAACCATTTTTTACTAAGACAAAAAGTGCGAATCTTATTGAAAACAAATGTGTTAGGAAGTTCAAAAAAAGAATTAGGTGAAAACTAAATTTTCAAACATGGATATTATACCAATGGTTTATATTAATATGATCCAAGTGATTGATGTTCTAATTCATAAAGGTGAAGATGATTCTCTAGTCTTTAGAGGGGAAACATCATCATCTAAATCCTGCCAGGATTTACCCCACAAACATTTCTTTTTTGAAATTTTATGAATTGAGGATGATTAGTAATGATTTATGGATATGGAATATATCATAGGAATAAAAGTTTTTCCTATGGTACAAAAATTTATAGAAGTTTTACTAGAACACATACCTAGTCATCCAACAATGTGTCAAGTTGATATCACCATAGAACTCATTGTTGATGAAAGGATGACATATAAAAACCTCTATAGAATAGTATCAATAGTATTGGTAGAGTTTAATAAATAGAATTAGGAATTTTTGGATAAGGTATTTGTACATCTTAGCGTTTCACTGTCAATAGACCATGTTTTATATGTAAAAGTGAAGGATGGGTCTAGGAGATTGTGTATCGATTATGGGAAGATCAATGAAATTATTAAAAATAATTATAATCCATTGCAAAACACTGGTGAATTGTTTGATAAATATTATGGATCCTAATAATTTTCAAGGATTGATAATTTCCCTGGTTAGTATCTACTAAGGGTGATGAAATATGGTATATTAAAGACATATTTTGAACATGATATAGAAATTACTTATTTCTAGTATTTATTTTTGTGATGTGAAAATGATCCTGATATAATTTTAGATATGATGTATAACATGTTTGAGGAATATCTAGATAACATATTGGTGGTATCAATTAATGATATCATGATATACTCTATGAGATATTAAGAGATTGAGAATAATATTAAAATATTTATAAATACCATCTAAAAATAAATGAATTGTATGTAAAATATTCTATGTGTTAATTTTTTATCCGAGAATATAATTTTCTATGATACATTATCTAAAAGGTTGGAATATCTACTAATAATTAAATGATGATGGTTGTAAAATAATAGATAACAATTATGGATATAACTATGATCAAATGTTTCATAGGTAAATAATGTTACTATTGACTTCTTGTTCAAGAAAATTCAAATTTTTCTAATATTTTACCCATGTCAACATGAAAGTGGGTTTAATTCATATGGTATAATGAATGTAAGGAATGTTCTTAAGATACAAAGATGTGATTTATTATTTCATGACTGTTTAATTCACTATTATGTAAGGAAGTATTTGTAATATATATTGATTCAATAAGGAAAAGACTTTATTGTGTACTTATTAATAATAATTTGTTGATTTAATATGCATAATGAAAGTTGATAATAAATTAATAGATTTATTTAATAAATGAATTTAAATTAGAAGACATAACATTTTCATTGAAAATATTGATACACTACCTCTAAAGTGAGAGATGTGATAAATATAAGGGCCACAAGAATTTTAACTACTTTTACTATCATATGGATCTCAACATGAGTCAATCAATATGGTTGAAAATATAAAAGCAGGTCCAGGATCTAGAAAAAGCCCACCCCTTACAAAAAAAATTAAAAAACTGAAAAAGTGGTAGCGTAAGGGGGTTTACAAAGGCATGAATAAGGTATATCATGCGCGTCCAAATCAACAAGATGTGAGAAAAATATCGCTATGACAAAGGGCCATTGTGAGGAGACCTCCATGACCACCCTCTTGGATAGAGAATCAGTAACCTAGTTTGATTATCTATAAGCATGACTGACATTCAGTTAAAGATGCTCGAGGAGAGGCTGGCATGCAGTCCACAATGGGAGAATCCTCCATGAAACATCCCTGGACCTTGGCTGCAAAATGTGCACCGCTGTACTTGAGTCAGATTCTACCCATATGTTCCTCCAACCATGGAATACAACATAGTTGATAGCTTTAATCATAGCCCATAATTCAGCATCAAGCGCAGAACCAATTCTGATATAATGATAAAAGCAGCCCTTAACGAAGCCCCGATGGTTTTGGAACACCCCACCACACCCAGAAGGTCCTGGTGTACCAGAAGCCGCACCATCAACATTCACTTTCAAACATGATGAAATGGGAGGAGTCCATATAATCAATTTAAACATAAAAGGTTTCTTGAACTTGACAGAAAAGGATCCTATATACAAAGATCTAGTAAAGATAGATTTATTTAGGCAAGGGGTGCTATATTTCCTTCTTCAAGAAATTTAGAAACCACCTTTACTATAAATGTTAGAGAATTCATAGTAGGATAACGAGAACATAAAATGTTTTATTAAAGGATAAACTCTTGGGAAATACATATTATTCACATATAGTGATGTAGTGTTAATGTTTGAGAAGAGGTTATGTGTTCCATACATACAAGTTCAAAAGGGAACTACTAGATGAAGTAAATCACTCAAATTTATATGTACATAATGGTATAAGAATCATGTATTGGTATTTAAGAGTATATTTTCAATCGGATAGTATGAATCTAGAAATTATAAATTATGTGTCTATATTCTTAGTACACTAGAAGGAAAAGTCTAGAAGATAATATCTTAATGGACTCATGAAACTATTGGGCATGTATTGTCTCAATAATACTCAATAAATCTTATTGATTTTGATGATCACAAATACCCTTGTTTTTTACTAATGATATTATTTTATATGTATTTTAAGAAATTAATATTCTTTATAATCCTTATTTTGAAATTATATTCAAGCTTATTATTTGCGTGGAATATTCATCAAAGTGTTCGGAATGCTCCTAAATGTATTCTGGAAACACAGTTCATACTCTATGTTGAAGAACGCAACATAAGGAAAAAAATACTACGTTAGTATTAAACCTTATGTTGAAAGATCACCAAGTATGGTTAATCAAAATTACCTTAATAGAAATGTATGGATAAAGAATCTTATGTTTGGATGGAACCTTATATTCGACAAAGATAAAAAGTATGGTTAAAGAACAGTATGTAAGTATGAAACCCCACATTTAAGAAGAAAATAAAGGGATCATCAACCTTACTTTTGTGATCAAACTCATGTTGTCAACCTTACATTTGATGAATGCGCGCTACGTTGTTGAACCCTATGTTTGGTATTTTTTCATTTTTAGAAGGAACACTATATTTGACTTTTCAACATTAGAGATTTGAATTGATGGTTTTATCAAAGTTTTATGCAATGGTCTTAGCGGAATATTTGGATAATTTAAATCTCATTTTAGAATGATTCAAAGATCATTATGATTGATTCAAAGAATCATATTAAGTTGATAAATTATCTCCTATTATAAGGTAAGTTACAACTACTTTGATATGTCTTGTGAATTTGAAGTCTCATGATTTATTAGGCGATTTTATTGTATTTGGAATTAAAAATTTGGATCTCTGCATTATTTATTCTTTCGGTGTATTTATTCAATATATATGTGTGTATGATGTAAATAATATTCAACATATTGAGCCATATATTGCAAATTGTTTTTATCAATTTAAATTTCATTCTTATAAAGATGTTTTACAGATCTACTGAAATAATGGACAACACTTTGTTTTTTACAAAAAAGGCTACACTTTGAAGATATACATTTTTTGAATCTTTTATTTGCTGTAAGTCTGCTACTACTATTTTTTTTGATTTTATTTAAAAGATTTATTGCAACCAGATCGCTTCAGAACTACTTCTTCTTGAAGAACATATTTTCTGAAGAAGAATATCCATCTACTGTCAGTTGCTATTTCAACTGTGAAGTTTAATAAGATCCTTCTAAACCAATATATTTTTGTTGAGAGTTTCAAAATCTCGTATTTAGTGGTGGTGTTGTATCATCTACTCAACCAAAGCTATGGATTTTGGGTTCTATAATAAAGAAAAACAATCCTTTGTTTTTAGCATTATTTTTAATAGTGTCCACTTCCTACACTCAGTTATGGATTGGTCTTATGATATGATGACCTGACTACTAAAATTCACCAAACTCGCAGAGAGTGTAATTGGTGGAGTGGACTAGGGGATCTTTATGTCCGAAGGCTCTAAAAAATGTCATGTTCTATATTTCAATTTTATCAACTACTCATACTTTTATATAGAAGATAAACAATTCTTATTCAAATAATCTACCATTAATATAAAAAGGCATAATTTATGAATGATTTTTAAATGACACAATTCACCCCCTCTTGTGTATATTTGTATATTATGGCCAAATAATTTGTATTAGAGGAGATATTTTGAAAAAATATACAACAAAGATAAAAGTCTAAGGTCTATACAAAGATAAAAATGACTGATCAAAGTTAATGAATTTCAATGGTTCATACTTTTTATTTCAATAGAAAAAATTATGGATCCTAGAATTCATGAATGATTATATTTTTGAAGAATCTGGGATTTAAAGTCTACTCAAAGGTTATTACTCCTTATATAGTTCATGAAAATCCTAAAACATGGACTTGTGCTATAGAGGATGATTATGAATCGAATTATAAAGATATGAATGCTATTATATGTGATCTTGGACCAGATTGATTCAACCATATCTATTAATGTCCTACTACTATGAAATGTGGAAAACCAATGTAGTTTCCTATAAAATAATAGATAATATAAGACAAATGAGGTATGAAATAAAAAAGTTGAAACTTGATACTTTTATAATGTTTTATAGAGAAAGTATCCATCAGATGAATGGAAGGATAAAAAATATTATCAATAATATAACATCCCTAGGTGATCCTATCAAACAAATAGATCATGATTTGAAAGTATTGATATTACTAACTACTAAATGAAATGGTATATCAGCTACAATTCAAAAATATTTACCTGTAAAAAAATCTGACAATGAGAGAATTAATTGGGACACAGATGTTGTATGAAGCTAAAATTCAAGGTGAAGATGAATATCATAAAGTCTAAGTGAAAAATAAAAATACCACTAGAAAGGTAACATATTAAAATCAAATTAGAAGAATAAAGAATGAAGTTAGAGAAGAAAAGTGGTCAGATACATCTGATTCTGAAATAGAACTGGCTGAATTAGCCAATTTGTTTTTGTAAGTTTTAAAAGAAGAAAAGAGGATTTAGAAAACCCTTCAAAATGGATGATAAATACTCAAGATAATCCAAATCAAATGAATAAATTAGGTCATATAAGACATGATTTTCCTCATCTAAGAACTGAAAAGAGAAAGAAAAAAAATAAATATCAGAAAAATGATGATTATGAATAAAATGGAAAAATAGAAATGAAGGCTAGTTCGATTATTTATGATGACTCCAAAAGGTCATAAAAATATGATTTAGAAAAAGGATAATTGAATCTGAAAGAAAATATGTGCTTTATGGATGAAGAAGATAAGTTATAAATCTATTATTCCTCTAATTATGATTATGATTCTAGCTGTTCAAATGATATATTAGTTTCCTACAACACAATCCTAGAAGAAAAATATGACTCTATTAAATAAGCACAAATATTTAAAAAATATTAAAAATTTTGTTGTAGGATAAAGTAATACCTTACTTAAATAATATGAGGTGTTAATTGTAAAATTTAACTCATCTACCACAAATTTTATTGATCATAAAAATAGAATTAAAGCATTACAAGATGGAGTAGAAACTTATAAAAGTGATTCAATCTTCTTTAAAAACAGAGAAAATATTCTGAATGGAATTCTTGGAAGAAATGTTATTAAAAAGAAAATATTTGGTATAATTAGTAAGGGTGAAAAATCTAAACTATATAAGTATTATTTTGTTCCCTACTCATAAATTGTTATTTGTTATTTTTGTGGAACAGAAGGTCATACAACAAAAATCATCTATTCGAGAAATCCTTAAATAAGTATAATTAAAAGATATTTTATTTTAAAAATTTTATCTAAATAAAGTGATACGAGTTATGGAAAAACAAAGCTGATATAGATTCCCAGATCTCTGCTAGCTAACACTAATAGACCAAAGAGGATATGAGTACCGATTGTTTTTGTCTAAATTTCCATTTTAGGAAAGATGTCACATAAAAAGAAAATATATATGGTATATGGATAATGGATGATCAAGGAACATGAGTGGAAACTCATCAAACATTAATACACTGAATCAAATAGATGGAGGTCTAGTCACCTTTGGTGATAATGCTGAGGGAAAGATAATTGGAATTTGAACTATTGGAGATCCAAAAACTATCTCAATCAATAAATTACTATATGTACAAGGGTGGAATAACAACCTAATAAGTATCTATAAACTATGCGATGATGAATATTATGTGTATTTTTCAGAAAATTCATGCACTATATTTAAAGTTAATTACTTTAGTTTAGATCACCTAGAACTGATAATGTTTATACTTTGGATTTAAATTTCTTGTGTAAAAATAAATTGAATTGTTTAACTACTAAGATAAATGATCCCTGAATATGGCATATGAGACTTGGTCATTGTAATATTTATGCTTCAAATAAACTTTCTAGGAAACAGTTAGTTTATAATTTAACAAGTATTAAATTTTATGGTGATAGATTTTGTGATGCATGCCAAATTGGCATGAAACACAATTCTTCCTTCAAATCTATTAAGAAAATTGCAACATCAAAACATCTAGAACTTATCCACATGGATATATTTGGAAAATCAAGAGTATCAGGTTTGGATGTAAATTTATATGTATTTGTTTTAGTTGATGATTATTCTCGATTTACAAAGGTCTATTTTCAAAAACTCAAAAGTGAGGATTTTACTATTTTTGAATGTTTTTGTAAAATTGTTCAAAAATAGAAATGGTTTTAAGATAATTTCATTAAAAATTGATCAAGGCAGAGAATTTGAGAATCAAGAATTTAATTCCTTTTTTTCAAATATGGGTATTGAACACACCTTCTCTACACCAAGAACACCTCAAAAAAATGGAATTGTTAAAATAAGAAATAAAACTATTCATGAAATGGCTAGGACTATGCTAAATGAATAAATTCTTCTTACCTACTTATAGATTGAAGCTATACGCACAACCTTCTATACCATGTATAGAGTTTTAATTCATCCTATTTTTAAAAAGACACTTTATGAACTTTGGATTAACAGAGAGCCTAAAGTAAAGTATTTTAATGTTTCTGGATGCAAGGTGTATATCATGAACACCAAGAATAATCTTGGTATGTTCGATCCAAAAGATGATGAAGGAATATTTTTAGGATATTCAGCTACCTGTAATACCTATAGATTGTTTAAAAAAATGTCAAGGATTTTTGAAGAATCAGTTCATGTGAGGTTTGAAAAAACTGAACCTTTTATTAAAGAGAAAAATAAAACTAATGAAATTAATAACTCTTTGAAAACATGAGACTTTAAAACCTAAAGAATGTTTTTGAAAATAATATAAATAAAATTAAAACTAGTTCATAATAACCTCATAATAATGATAATAAAAGTGTTTTACCTAGACAGTCTAGAACTCTAAAGAATCATCCTTTATAAATAGTTATAGGAGACTTAGAGATAAGAATAAGAACTAGAATCCACGTAGAAAACATAGTTGAATTATCTGCCATTCTATATCAACTAGAAACTAAATATTTTGAAGAAGGCTTAACAGATGAGAGTTGGATGTTATCAATGTTAGAAAAGATAAACCAACTCAAAAGGAATGATGTTTGGGAATTAGTTAAAAAACCATCAAATTATCCAGTTATAGGAACTAAATGGATCTTTAGAAATAAATAATATGATCAAGTGATTATAACTAGAAACTAAATCAGATTAGTAGGTAAAGGATATAATTAGGAAGAAGGTATATATTATATAAAACCTTTTCCCATATATCTAGATTAGAAGCAATTATAATCCTTTTGGATTTTTCATATCACATGAACATTAAATTATATCATATGGATGTTAAATATAATTTTTTAAATAGATATTTAATGGACGAAGTTTATGTAGAATGACCTCCTAATTTTGAAAATTCTCAAAAACCAGATTCTGTTTTTAAACATACTAAAGCTCTCTATAGCCTTAAACAAGCACCAAGATCTTGGTATGAAAGCTTACATTGTTTTCGTTTGAAAAATGAATTTACTATTTGAGTTGCAGATCAAATTTTATTTAATAAAACCATTTGTTTTAATAAATTATTATTTTAAATTTATGTTGATGATATTATTTTTGGTACATATAATGAAAAAACATGTAATGATTTTTCAAAACTTATGAAAAAATAATTTTAAATAAATTTGATAGGAGAATTAAATTTATTTAGGACTTAAAATTTATCAAAAATATTTGTGAAGTGTTTTAATCCAAATTAAATATATTATTTATTTACTAATAATTTTTGGTGTTGAGAACAAAAAGACATATTTAACTCTTATATCTAAAAATATAAAACTTGATTTGGATGAAGCTGGAAAACTAGTGGAAAAAGCTTATTTAGGGGTATGATTGACAGTTTATTATATCTTACTACTATAAGAACACATATTATGTTTTCTGTATGATTACGTGATAGATTTAAAACAAATCCTAAAGAATCCCATCTTATTGCTATCAAAAGTATTTTTAGATATTTAAAAGGAACTGTTTTCAATATCTTATTTATCTAAAAACATCAAATTTAAATTTAATATCGTATTCAGATACTGATTTTGGAGGATTTATATTATATAGAAAAAGTACCTCAGAAAGCTTTCAACTTTTAGGAAAATCTTTAGTGTCATGGTCAAGTAATAAACAATACTCTATTTCCCTATCAACAACCAAGGTAGAATATGTATCTGTAAGAAGTTGCTGTGCACAAGTATTGTGGATCAAAAACACACTAATGGATTATGGAATCAATTTTAGTAGTATGCCTATATTATGTGTTGATACAAGTGATATAAATATTTCAAAAAAAGCTTATATGTCATTTAATAACTAAGAATATTGATATTAGGCATCATTTTATAAGAGATCATGTTCTTAAAAAGAAGATATCCATAAAATTGTCAACAATTAATATCAACTAGTTGATATTTTCACTAAACCACCTCCCACTGTAGGATTTTTATTTTATTAAGGGTGAGTTAGGTTTATTTAATTTTTTTAATAAATACTATCTTTTTATTTAAATTATTATTTTTATTTATTTATTCAATGCTACTTATGATAAATCTATTTTATGATTATTCTAAATCAAATTTGTTTTAATATTTTTATTATTTATATATATATATATTAGTTAATTTATTTTATCTTATTTTTTTCATGCCGTGTGTTTTAAAAAATTATCATGATTACCCCATGTGCCCGTCATAGGAAACAAAATATGACATCACATATAAGAAACCTTTTGAATGCCTAACCCTTTGTTTTTCAAACTATTTCATCTAGACCTAAACCTTATTCAACCTTCTAAACCCTAGATGATGAAAAACCTCAGTGCTTTTGTTTTTTAAAATTGATGAAAACCAAGTGAACCGAAGAGGGTGAAGCTAGCAATCTGAAGTGAAAATGAGTTTCTGTGAGAAATATTCTTCAAGGAAAAGTAGTTGATTTTGAATGGCTCTACCAGATGAATCTACTTTGAAAACAGGAATTAGAATTTCAAGGTCTGGAGTTTGTGTTAAATGAATCAAACTCTGAGTATCTCAATGAGGTAAAACAAAATTTTTTCTATAACATTCCCTAATTTAGTTTTGGTGATTCTAAAGACAATTTTATCACTAGAGAAAAAGATAAGTTTTTTTATATTTCATCCACTAAAATTTCCCAAAATTTGAACTATCATCATGTGGGATTCTTTCATTTTGACGTACGATCTATTGAAAATAAAGTTCATAATTCTGAAGACATTATGTATTTATTTGGGTTTAAAAAAATATTTGGAAGATGTTTTTAAAAGATATCATGGTAGATCAGAAAACTTTGGTTTTGTTTATTCTAACCGATATTGCTCCAAGGATTGGTGAAATAGAGAAGATTTTGTATCCATGCATGTACATCATGTTTCTCTTTTTATGTGAATTAAATATGCATTTTACAATATATATGTTCAGATAACATCACTACTATTGTCATCCAGTTGCAAAGATTACTTTTTATCATTATAGAAGGATAATTTCTAGAATTATATTTAAGAAGAATATGATTCATTTAATAGATTCTCGAATAAAATGTAATCACAAAAATTTACTTAGTGTAGGAAAATTAAGGAAGATAGGATTTTACTAGAGTACAGTAAAAGGAAAACTTATTCCAGTTTGTGTAGATGAAAAAAAAATCAAGATCGTTTTCTTAGGGGGATAAAAGTTCTATTGGAAATGAATGAATTGGAAAAACCAAAGGTAAAGGACTTTCCAAACCAACCCAAATAATATTGAGATTTTTTGAAGAATAGGAAGAAGAAAATTTGATAAAGGAAGTGGTTGTAAAACCAAGGGAAAGAGTATATCCAACTGTTGAAGAACCAGTGTTATGTTAAGGTGAGGGTACTAGATCCATTCATTTAAAAAAACCTATTCTCGAGGAAGAACAAAAAAATGAATGTAAAATTAGAGTTGTGTAAGATGTTTCTATTCTTGTTGAACAAGAAGAATAAGTATCTATTCAAGAAGAATAGAAGATACTTATATCAGAAAATGTGGCTACAAAAATTGTTGAAAGTATTTCTTACTCTATTTTTGATCATTTGGATGAAAGACAAGAATCTATTTCTGGATGAAAAACTGATGTTCCTGATAGTATATCTTATTTAAGTGATAAATCAATTGAAAAACTAGTGAATAATTCTTTGGAGAAGTTAACTTCAAGATCTTTAAAAATTGTGGCAGTTAATCAGTCACCACATCCAGATGAAGGGACATCTGATTCCCTGAATAATCAAGTTGAAGATCTTGTGATTAAGTTCAATATATATTTGAAATAAAATTCAATTATTCAGCCAGAACATGAAGTTGAAATAAAAAATTTACAGGATCTTAAAGAAAATTCTATTTCCAAGAAGGAGTTTGATGCTTTTAATAGAGAAATGTGGAATGTGGTTGGAAAAATCTAGTTTGAAGTTGTTTCTAAGTAAATCTTTGAAGATATCAAGTTGTATTTGTGGAGTCAATTTGAATAAATCAACAGTAGTTTTGTACACTCTAGTAAATCCACCTCTGCTCCTACTACCTCTCCAGATCTGATTCGAGGATTTCAGGAAATCATAACTGTTATGGATGGCATGAATGATCGTCTGCAAAATCTTTAGTGAAATAGTGATTCTCAGTTAATTCTTCTAGACAATCAGAAATTTATAGTTGAAAAATTGACTCAGAATGAACCATGTATCAGATATCATCTAAAAAAATTCACAAAAAATTGGAACAATTTATGAAGCAAGAAAAGAGTTTACATGAATTTTTGAAAGTTAATCTTGTTGTGAATTTTTATATTAGTCAATATTCTAGAGTTTTGATTACAGAGTTGGGTGATAATCTTTTGACAAATTTTAGGATATAGATGTTAGAGCCAAAAGACATGTTTGAAGATTCTCAAAATCGTGCAGAACCATAACCAAGCCAAGCCAAATCCAACCCAACCTTTTCTACCCTAACCATATTAGTTGATTAACCTATTTACCAGTCACACTGACTATTGTAATTATACAGTTTTTGATCAATAATTTTTTTTTATTTTTAGTGCTTTATTTCATATTATTTTATGTTTATGTATACAAAAAAATATAATCTTATTATTATAAACCTATTATTATAACATTCAATTATTGATATGTGAAAAATTAAATGTGTTTTAATATTTTTCTATATTTTCTTTTTAATCTCACAAAAGGGGGAGAAATTTGGATAAACACAACATTTCTTTTTTATCAAAATAATGCTTTCAAATAGAATTACAAATTTTTTTTCTTTTAATTATATGAAAATTATAATTTTTTTACTAATTTTATGGGTTTTGTGATCAATAAAAAGGGGGAGATTGTTGGGCATGTATTGTCTCAACAATACCCAATAAATCATATTGATTTTGATTCTCATAAATACCCCTGTTTGTTTTACTAATGATATTATTTTAAGTTTATTTCAGGAAATTAGTATTCTTTATAATCCTTATTTTTGAATTATATTAAAGATTATTATTTACATGGAAAATTCATCAATGTTTTTTGAATGCTCTTAAGTGTATTATGAAAACATGGTTCATACCATATGTTAAAAGAATGTAACGTAAAGAAAAAACTCTACGTTTGTTTTAAAGCTTATGTTGAAAGATCAGTGGGAAAGGTTAATCAACCCTACCTTGATATAAATGTACGGATAAAGAACCTTACATTTGGATGGAACCATATGTTTAACAAAGAGAAAAAGTATGGATAAAGAACCCTAAATAAGTTTGGAACCCTACGTTTGAGAAGAAAACATATGGATCATCAAACTTACTTTTGTGATCAACCTTAGGTTGTAAATGATACATTCATAGAATTAATTCTACATAGTTGAAACCTATGTTTGGTATATTCTTGTTTTGATAAGGAACCATACATTTGACTTTTCAACATCGGATATTTGAATTTATTATTTTATCAGAGTTTCGTGCAAAAATATTTGTGTAATATCAAGACGATTCAAAGATAATTTTTGAACAATTCAAAGCTAACTATGACTGATTCAAAGAATAATATTATGTTAGGAAATTATCTCATATTATTAATGGATGTTACAACTACTCTGATCTATCTTGAAAATTTGAATTCTCATGATTTATCAGGTTATTTTATAGGATTTATAATAAAAAATAGGGCTCTCTACATTATTTATTCTGTCAGTTTATTTTTACAATATATATGTGTGTATTATATAAAGAAAAAGTGATATATTGAGCTAGATATTGAGTCATATTCATGATTTAAACTAGATTGTTGTGAAAATATTCTACAGATCTACTACAATAATCAATCAGACTCTATTTTCTATAGAAAAGGATACACTTTGGAGGTATACATGTTTATAATCTTTTATTTTCTATATGTCTGATACTACTAATCATTGATGATTTTATTTCAAAGATTTATTGCAACCAGATCAATTTGAAACTAGTACTTCTTAAAGAATCTATTTTCTAAAGAAGAAGATCCATCAAGTGTCAGTTGATGTTTCAACTGTGAAGTTCAAGCAACTCCTTATTTGTCAATATATTTTTATTGAGAGTTTCAATTTCTTGATCTTAGTTATGGTGGAGTATCAGTTTGTTGATCTAGGGTGTGTATTTTTTGTTCTCTATTAAAGAACTAGAAAGCTCTATTTTTATACTTATTTGTAATGGTGTAAATTTCCTTCACTCAGCTGTGGATTGGTCTTATGATATGAGGACATGACTAGTGAAATTCACCAAACTCATAGAGAGAGTAATTTGTGGAGGGGACTAAGGGGTCTTTATACCCTAACCCATTATAAACAGTCATGTTCTGTATTTTTATTTTATCCTCTGCTCATAATTTTTTACAGAAGATAAAAACTTCTTATTCACATAATCTATAATTGACATCAAAAAGATAAAATTGTGAAATATTTTGAAAAGACAAAATTCCCCCCCTCTTGTGTATATTTTTCTTATTCCGAACTAGTAGAAGCCTCTCTCTATACATATATTTAATTAGGACATAATTATAATTCAAATTTTCACAAAAATCTCAAAGGATTCAATAAAAAACAATGTTATATGGTTCTTTATTGATCATATTAATATTCCTTCTAATTTATTAATAAGAATAGAAGATATATAAATTTAGCTGCTTTCCAAACACTATATTAATTAAATGATAAGGCTTCATGGGGCACATCATTATATTTCACCTAATCATGACACTCTGTATATAATGAAATTATTTATGAGACATCAATTGGATCTTGATGTTGAGTTATATTTAAACACTTCCTATCATACCAAAACTAATGTTCAATTTGAAGAGACTATATAGTCATTGGAAGAAAGTTTGTGACCATATTATCCTAAATTTCATGGAATGTGGGATTCTTATCTACCTCTATTGTATTTTATGTATAATAATATCTTTCTTTCAAGAATAAAAATGGAACCATATAAATCATTGAATGTGAAGATGTTTAATACTCCAATAATTTAGGAAAAAGTTTGTGAAATAATTCTATTTGGACTAGAGCTTGTAAACTATATTACTATTAAAGTATGAACTATTCAATATCATATAAATGATTCCAATATTAGAAAAATGATTTATACTGTTAATTTCTTGAATGGATTGGAATTTCATGTTGGGGAGCATTTATTAATGAAGGAATCACCATAGAAGAGAGTTATAAGATTTGGTAAAAATGTAATGATAATCATTAGGAATATTGGGCCTTTTAAAATACAAGAAATAATTAGACCTGTATCTTACTAAATAGAGATGCCTCCCAATAATTCTATAATATAAAAAATCTTCCATGTTTCATTACAGAGGAAATATATTCGAGATCTAAAAAATGTTCTCACATCAGAGGGAATAGAATTAGAGTAAGTATTGTCTTATAATAAAGATACTATCTATATTCCTGACACCAGAGTACAATATTTGTAAAATCAGATATCATGATTGGTCAAAGTATATTGGGGATAAATAACTAGAATAGGAAACCTAGGATCCGAATGAATCAATGAGGTAGGAGTGTTCACATTTGTTCAGTATCTCATATATACCCCCAATATCAAGGATAAATTTTTGAATATCAATGGGGAATGTAATACTCAAGACCCTACAATATATGGTAAAAATGATTTCCTCAACTATAACACTAAAATGATCATTTATTCATCAGGATATTTACAACTCTATGTTCTATATTGGAGTTAGAAATTTAATTTTTTTGATCATTCAATCTAGGGATTCAGATAGTTTATAAATCTTGTTTCAGAATAGAATCTATATTGTGGTACCTCTAAAAGAACATATTTATAATTTGGAATGTAGTTCCCTATAGGTTTCAAAGGTATCTAGATTATATGGGGGTTTATGGCTCACAATTTCATCTCTTAGAATAAAAAATATGGTGCATGGTTAGAAAATAATTTTTTAACTACTCATACAAAAGATTTGGATTGATTAGTATAGGAGTATAGTTTTATAGAGCCTATAAGGGACCCTACATAACTATGAAACGTATGTAGAAAATTGTATAGTCATTTCAGAATACTGGTACATGGTTTATCTAACTGTGGGTCTAACCATATGAAGTGATGTGTTTCAAGCATACGGGACCACATGGTTGTCCAAAAGTTTGGAAAACCATGTGATAAAACCTTACACCCTTTATTAAGTGGAAATTTGTCACACTTATCATTTTAAAAGGGTTCAAAACACTTATTTATCTCATATTCAGCTAGAAGTAATATATGAGGTTCTCTTTACAATCTCATATAATCCTTGGTAGTTCTCATACAATTCATGGTCATTTTTATTCTTTTTGAAGCACTAGAAATTTTTTAGTGATTATAACACTCTTATAGTCTCTAGTATTATTTTTATATTATTATCAAACTCAGTTCTATCATTTTTGTTGGTTATGACATATATATAGGGTATTTATAGTTCTTTGATTTTTCCCATTTTTTTCAAATCACAAGAAGACACAACATTATTAGGATATTATGGGACTAAAAAATAATTACCATAAATATTACCCATAGTCATCCCATATTTTAATTTTTTTATGTTATCATGCCAAATTTTCAGTAGACATAAAAAAATTAAATTTAATCCTTTTAAATTGGTTATGATTCATAGTTATACAATCTATAGAACTTTTGTATGATTTAAAATAAAGGTGACCCTTATATAAAACATTTTTATTAAAATTTACCTTGGAATTGGATACAAAATAAGTGTTTTATAAGAAGTAATTGTGAAGTTTGGAAGAGGAAATATGATTTATTATGATGATTTTTAAATTAAATTTTATAATAATCAATTTTTTAATGGGAATTGAAATATTAATGATTCATTATAATATTTAATTTCATCACAAGGGGATTCCCTAACATATAAGTAAACCACTAAATTTCTATAAAACATGGAGATCTACAAATTGACCCTTAAACTAGGTAAATGTCTAGATATGATTTTTAGCCTAATAAATAATGGTAATGATTTTTGTGAAATAATAATGGAAAAATAATTTTTTAAATGAAATGGTTGAAACAAACATTTTTAATTTATTAGTTTTATAATGAATGATTTTCTAATGGAAACAGGTGGTTAATTGATATAATTATCTTGTGATTCCCAATTACCTTATTTTTATAAAATTTTAAAAGTTGTAAATGTAATGGTTATCTCTATAGTGTTATTTAAAACAACCTTAGGGGTGGATATGATATGTTTTTTATGGAAACACCCTTGGGGTTGGGTTTTTTTGAATTTTATGGAAAATAATTCTATAGGGAGGAATGTGATAAATTATGAAAAAAAATCACTATGAGGTGGTCCGTGATAAGTAAAGAAAATTCCCCATGAAGGGGAGGTATATTGAGGCTATGAAAACATCCATAGAGATAGAATATTATGGATATTGAATACACTCAGAGTTGATATTAGTGATAACTATGAAACCCCCTATAGGGGTGGTATGTGTTGACTATTGAATACACCATGGGTGGAGGTCCGTGATAATAAACTCCCTGAGTGGAGGTATTTGATAATCTAAACAACACATTCTATGGGTGGTATGATATACTATGGTATGAATAATCTATATGGAATTCTTAGAGACACTGATCCATAAAATATTATGAAAAATTATTGAAATGAGTGGTCAAGTCCCAAATAAAGTCAAGAATGAAAAACTAATGGAGCCTCCAGACATTAGCCTGTACAGGACTAACACACTCCTAGGGAAGGGAACCAATTAAATTAAAGATCATACATGAGTTTCTAGGAGTGGCCCGTGATGCCAGGATGTCAACAACCTTATTTAAATCTTCCTATCTTTTATTAATATTTATGTAGCTATTGATGAATATTGTCCATCTATGGAATAAATAGGTAATAGTCCAATATGTTTTTATGAACTTGTAGATGGACCCATGGTTGATAGATGAAAATGTTTCAGCCCAATCAAATTCTAACCCATTAAAGAGACAAAACTCAATCCATTTAATACTTTATAGGATTCACCCATGATGGAATACTCTTTCCCAATGAAGAAATGAAAAAAATATATTTAAAAACCATTTTTATAAATGAATATCCTCCCCACATCTACCAGTTAGTCCATTAACGATCAACATTTAACTTGAGACCACTGGAATAAAGGGCCCAAAAAACCCATCTACCATGATGATACGGTCTATGAACCATAGGATCCAACCCCATGCCTCAATAAAAGAACACATAGGCAGAAAAAAGAACCCACTATCTAAGGAGCGGAACATTCTCTACCGCTAAAGAACACACGTACAAAAAATCATAGAAACACCATGAAACTTTATGAGTCAGGCACATAGCATTGATGATGATTGCTGGTTTGATATAAAATTCTCTTAAATTATTAAATTATTAACCAATTAAATCATTTCATTGTATAAAAATGATTATTATCCTATATTTATATTTTTGTTAACCCTTAATAGCGGCCTACTGTATTTCTCTCAAACAATACATAGGGTACCATGTAACCATGGAAATTGAGAAGATTCTATTTTCTTAGGGGATAAAAGTTAAAAAAAGGCCCATTACATGGTACTGTTTTCATGATTGGATGGTATTAATGAATTAATAGAGAAGGAATATAGACTAGTTGGAGATGTGTTGTTAGAAAATGTAATAATTTTATTCCATTTTAGTGTGTTTTTTTTATGATCATCCATATGTTATATGGTATGGTTTGTATTGAATATTCATTTACTACTACAAGGGATTCTGTATTTTTTTATTTACAAAAACATTCCTTGACTTTTATTTGATGTTATTATGGTATTGGTTTTACATTTAACACTATATTATTATTTCAATTGCTACTATAACAGGATTTCCCAGTCACCCCATGGTTACCATATATCCCATCATTACTGGTTTGTAGACTCTAGTATACGGGAGGTGCAAGTTAGGCCACGTGGTGAACCACGACACCTACTATTCATTGTCTCCCATTTTGGGATGCCACAATGTTGTTATATCCCATATCATTGTGCCTTAATATTTTTTTATGGTATACTCAAGATGAAATTTTTATCTGTGATCTATAATATTATCTTTTCTAGGAGTTTCTAACCTATGTACATATGATAAAATGATTTTACAAGGGTGGAATTTTTTTTATTATCTTATGATTTTTCCATTAATTGGGTTCCTCTTTGAGTAACTTAGTTGGGTGTGATAATATTAATTTGTTTTGAATGTATCTCATGGAATGACATGTAAATAAGGATTGTATTAAATCCTTAATTATTTTTGAATCAATAGATTGATAGAGAATCTATATGCAGCATGTGATTTATTACACAATGGGATTCTTATGTTATACTAGTTTATTCATTACATATATATTTTTACTTACAGATGTTTATGTTTTCATATATTATTATGTTTTATAATAACTTTTTTGTTATTATCCTCATCCATTTATATGGATAAAATACATGTGTATATAGGTATTTTACTCAACCAACTCCTTTGGTGTCTTCTAGTTAATAGGATGATTTAAATGAAATATTAATGTAATGGTTTTGGTAAAATAAACTGTCAGTATGAAAATTATAATTTTTTATTCATTTATAAAATTTGAATTGAATTATATTCATCTAATACCATGAATTATAATGATTAATAAATATTAATAATTGAGAATTGAGGACTAAAATTTATTAAAATGTGAATAATTATGTTATTTTTTTTCATAAAGTGAAATATGAAATGAGAATAACATTGGGATTTTATTAAGGTGTATTCTATATGGATGTGAATTTTCACTATGTATGTATATTTTTAGGCTAGATTTGGATCATGGGTGGTGATACCTATGGATATGGGTTTTGATACCTTGATGGGTTTTGATGTTCTGAATGTCAAGATGATTCCTATTATTTCTTTAATTGTGAAGTCACCATGAGTTCATTATGTGTTCCTTGTATCATGGTTTATATAACCCTTCTTGGGGTTGTGTTTGACCATAGTGATGGTTTCTTGAATTTTGGTTCTATTGTTGGTGAAAAAATATGTTTATATGTGTGGGAAATTAGGTAAGTAGTTGGATTAGAACATTAATACCGTGTGTTTTTGAGTGTGAAGCATGAATATATGCTTCTATGTGTGGAATTGGTCCATGAGTGGTGCTATAGATGTTTTGGTTAAAGGTAAGGCAATTCCTTGGTTATTTTTTAATATAATCACATGAGTGTTTATGTTTGGGTTTATGGTATTTTTCAAAAGGAAAGATCATTCAGAAGCCAGACCAACCTATTATGATGTTATACTAATTTGGTAATAATTTTTGACCCTAGTTAAACAAATCTATGGTTGTTGGATTACGGTCAATTGAAATGGATTTTGGATAAATGAATCTAATGAAATGTGTTCATGTGGTGACACTTGACTCATTATGAATGTTGGGATGTTTTATGAAAGAATCAATGATTCCTTGAGTTTGGTGAGGCTGGCGGGCTAGAAGGCATAGTTATATTTTGTTGGTGGATCTTATTCCTATAAATGATAACATATAACTTTTGGGATCTTGATACAAGTTATTAAATAGAAAAAACGTTCATGAAACCATGAGGTTTTGATAGAATATATGTAGCAGTCCATGCTTGGGATACATGATATTGTTTGGGTGATGTAATAGGGTGGTTTAACGGTAAACACATGTCTCTATTTGATGACATCGATGTGGTGGAAACTGGATTTGTGTGAGTCTATTGTGCTATGTACTTCTAGGATAGACCATATCTGTTCCATGAAAATTAATTTGAGTATCTGTTAAGCTTGAGAGACATAGTGTCTGTAGTCCTATGATGAATTGCACCTTGAATTCTAGGTAGAGGATCATGGAGATTTGGAAGGTCTTGAAGGATGATTCTCTCTTCACGTGATCTGAATGGGAGTGGTTGTGATAATTTTGTGAAGAGAGGCCAGCAAAAGTTTAATGGGTTTTGAGATTTCCCTATGGCGAGAGGTGACATTATCAATAGGATAATAGTGCTATGGGAAAAATGCTTGGGTTTGACCAAAGTAGATTCATCAGAGTTCATTAATATATTGATCATGGATTGGGGTGATTGGAAAAAATGAGGAAAATATGCACACTTGATTTCATTTTCTTTCCTAATAATCATTTCCTCATTTGGTTTTGAATCAATCAATTTCCACATCCTTGGTTACTCCTCGAAATGGATAATCAAGTTGATTGTTTCATCCATGAAGTACAAAAATAACTTTTAAATGATCACAATATCCATAAAATATTGAATATCAATTCATTATTTCTATAAATATTTAATAAAAACATATTTTTTAGAATATTATATCCAATATGAAAAAATATAATTCATTAACCACTAAAACCTCAATAAGAACCCCCAAAATTCAACTTATCTTATTAAAAACATATGTAGCCTTACGAATCCACTAAATTTTACATAACCAAATTCGAAACACAAAAATCAAAATGATTTGATCCTGTATATATTTTATAATATCAACAATAACATCTTTACCCAAAAAACATAATGTTACTCATAATTTCACATACCAAACTTGAAAATACCTCTATCATATATTATCTGAAAACATAATAATTACCTAGATCTCCAAAACAACTAAAAGAAAACATATATCCTTTAAAAAAATAAAAAAAACTATTTTTCCTCAAATAAAATTAGATACTATTTCATATATTCCATATATCATTAAAATTTAATAAACATCATCAATGATGACCTAAATCACATTTACATCAAATCATTAAACAATATAAATGTCAATAATATATCTAATTTTATTTATAATTTCTAACCATGTATTTATATTAAATAATTTTTTTAAAGAAACATTAAACTCAAATTTTGGGTTATATTTCCCTTAATCACGTGTTATCCAAAAACATTACCTCACCACTAAATCACTTATCTTGGTTTTCAGTACCATTGAGTATATATTTTCAAAAACAGAATTAAAACCATTCCTGAAACAACCATTTTAAGTTTGATGATTTCTTTAACCAAACTATCATTGATATAAAACCTTGACAATATAAATATTGAGTACCAATATATAAACTATCTAATCATTACACTTTTTCTATTGGAATAACATAGTTCCTTGTTCTTTTAGTTAACTGATGGATTTGGTAATTTATGAATTAAATTAACAATTTCCCTATAAAAAAGACATTGAATTCCTCAGTTATTCCTATATATATAAAATTTATTTCCAAACATAAAATATATTCCCCATTATTTGAATAATTCTCCTAGGCTCCCCTTCCTGTGTTCTTGACATGAATAAAATTGAACATTATTTTATTTATGGTAATTTGTGCACAAAACTTCATAAATTTATATCTTCCACTTAATTTTCTACTTCTCATTGAAAAAAATAAAATTCATCCCTAAACTCATTTCGAGTCAACATGGACCTAAATTCCCAAGGAATGGAATTATTTTGTCTCTTTAAGTTACATATTAGAAAACTCGTTGGTCAATATGGTGGGAGGTTGTGACCAACACAGAATTTTAGGGTATGTTATTACTTACATTGGTACACTATTATTCATATATAGTGATGTAGTGTTAATGTTTGAGAAGAGGTTATGTGTTCCATACATACAAAAGTTCAAAAGGGAACTACTAGATGAAGTAAATCACTCAAATTTATATGTACATAATGGTATAAGAATCATGTATTGGTATTTAAGAGTGTATTTTTAATCGGATTGTATGAATCTAGAAATTATAAATTATGTGTCTAGATTCTTAGTACACTAGAAGGAAAAGTCTAGAAGATAATATCCTAAGGGACTCATGAAACTATTGGGCATGTATTGTCTCAATAATACTCAATAAATCTTATTGATTTTGATGATCACAAATACCCTTGTTTTTTTACTAATGATATTATTTTATATGTATTTTAAGAAATTAATATTCTTTATAATCCTTATTTTGAAATTATATTCAAGCTTATTATTTTCATGGAATATTCATCAAAGTGTTCGGAATGCTCCTAAATGTATTCTGGAAACACTGTTCATAGTCTATGTTGAAGAATGTAACATAAGGAAAAAATACTACGTTAGTATTAAAACTTATGTTGAAAGATCAGCAAGTATGGTTAATCAAAATTACCTTAATAGAAATGTATGGATAAATAATCTTATGTTTGGATGGAACCTTATATTCGACAAAGATAAAAAGAATGGTTAAAGAACCATATATAAGTATGAAACCCTATATTTAAGAGGAAAATATAGGGATCATCAACCTTACTTTTGTGATCAAACTCATGTTGTCAACCTTACATTTGATGAATGAGCGCTACGTAGTTGAACCCTATGTTTGGAATTTTTTCATTTTTAGAAGGAACACTATATTTGACTTTTCAACATTAGAGATTTGAATTGACGGTTTTATCGAAGTTTTGTGCAATGGTCTTAGCAGAATATCTAGATAATTTAAAGCTCATTTTAGAATTATTCAAAGATAATTATGATTGATTCAAAGAATCGTATTAAGTTGATAAATTATCTCCTATTATAAGGTAAGTTACAACTACTCTGATATGTCTTGTGAATTTGAAGTCTCATGATTTATTAGGCGATTTTATTGGATTTGGAATAAAAAATTTGGATCTCTGCATTATTTATTATTTCGGTGTATTTATTCAATATATATGTGTGTATGATTTAAATAATATTTGATATATTGAGCCATATATTGCAAAAAATTTTATCAATTGAAATTTCATTCTTATAAATATGTTTTACAGATCTACTGAAATAATGGATAACACTTTGTTTTCTACAAAAAAAGGATACACTTTGAAGATATACATTTTTTGAATATTTTATTTTCTATAAGTCTGCTACTACTATTTTTTTTGATTTTATTTAAAAGATTTATTGCAACCAGATCGCTTTAGAACTACTTCTTCTTGAAGAACATATTTTCTGAAGAAGAATATCCATCTACTGCCAGTTGCTATTTCAACTGTGAAGTTCAATAAGATCCTTCTAAACCAATATCTTTTTGTTGAGAGTTTCAAAATCTCAAACTCAGTGGTGGTGTTGTATCATCTACTCAACGAAAGCTATGGATTTTGGGTTCTATAATAAAGAACAAAAATTATTTGTTTTTAGCATTTTTTGTAATAGTGTCCACTTCCTACACTCAGTTATGGATTTGTCTTATGATATGATGAACTGACTACTAAAATTCACCAAACTCGCAGAGGGTGTAATTGGTGGAGTGGACTAGGGGATCTTTATGTCCGAAACCTCTAAAAAAAGTCATGTTCTATATTTCAATTTTATCAACTACTCATACTTTTATATAGAAGATAAACAATTCTTATTCAAATAATCTACCATTAATATAAAAAGGCATAATTTATGAATGATTTTGAAATGACACAATTCACCCCCTCTTTTGTATATTTGTATATTATGGCCTAATAATTTGTATTAGAGGAGAGATTTTTAAAAAATCTATAACAATGATAAAAGTATATGGTCTATACAAAGATAAAAATGACTGATCAAAGTGAATGAATTTCAATGGTTCATACTTTTTATTTCAATAGAAAAAATTATGGATCCTAGAATTCATGAATGATTATATTTTTGAAGAATCTGGGATTTAAAGTCTACTCAAAGGTTATTACTTCTTATATAATTCATGAAAATCCTAAAACATGGACTTGTGCTATATAAGATGATTATGAATCGAATTATAAAGATATGAATGATATTATATGTGATCTTGGACCAGATTGATTCAACCATATCTCTTAATGTCCTACTACTATGAAATGTGGAAAACCAATGTAGTTTCCTATAAAATAATAGATAATGTAAGACAAATGAGGTATGAAATAAAAAAGTTGAAACTTGATACTTTTATAATGTTTTATAGAGAAAGTATCAATCAGATGAATGGAAGGATAAAAAATATTTTCAATAATATAACATCCCTAGGTGATCCTATCAAACAAATAGATCATGATTTGAAAGTATTGATAGCACTAACTACTAAATGAAATGGTATATCAGCTACAATTCAAAAATCATTACCTATAAAAAAATCTGACAATGAGAGAATTAATTGGGACACAGATGTTGTATGAAGCTAAAATTCAAGATGAAGATGAATATCATAAAGTATAAGTGAAAATGAAAAATACCACTATAAAGGTAACATATTAAAATCAAATTAGAAGAATAAAGAAAGAAGTTAGAGAAGAAAAGAGGTCAGATACATCTGATTCTGAAATAGAACTGGCTCAATTAACCAAATTGTTTTGTAAGTTTTAAAAGAAGAAAAGAGGATTTAGAAAACCCTTCAAAATGGATGATAAATTCTCAAGATAAATCAAATTATATGAATAAATTAGGTCATATAAGACATGATTTTCCTCATCTAAAAACTGAAAAGATAAAGATAGAAAATAAATATCCGAAAAATGATGATTATGAATAAAATGCAAAAATAGAAATGAAGGCTACTTGGATTATTTCTGATGACTCCAAAAGGTCATAAAAATATTATTTAGAAAAGGGATAATTGAATCTGAAAGAAAATATGTGCTTCATGGATGAAGAAGATAAGTTACAAATCTATTATTCCTATAATTATGATTATGATTTTAGCTGTTCAAATGATATATTAGTTTCCTATAACACAATCCTAGAATAAAAATATGACTCTTTATTAAATAAGCACAAATCTTTAAAGAATATTAACAATTTTGTTTTAGGATAAAGTAATACCTTACTTAAATAATATGAGGTGTTAATTGTAAAACATCTACCACAAATTGTATTGATTATAAAAATAAAATTAAAGCATTACAAGATGGAGTAGAAACTTATAAAAGTGATTCAATATTCTTTAAAAAAAGAGAAAATATTCTGAATGAAATTCTTGGAAGAAATGTTATTAAAAAGAAAATATTTGGTATAATAAGTATGGGTGAAAAATCTAAACTATATAAGTATTATTTTATTCCCAAATCATAAATTGTTATTTGTTATTTTTGTGGAACAGAAGGTCATACAACAAAAATCTTCTATTTGAGAAATCCTTAAATAAGTATAATTAAAAGATATTTTATTTTAAAAATTTTATCTAAATAAAATGGTATGAGTTATAGAAAAAGAAAGCTGATCTAGATTCCCAGATCTCTGCTAGTTAACACTAATAGACCAAAGAGGATATGAGTACCGATTGTTTTTGTCTAAATTGCCATTTCAGGAAAGGTGTCACATAAAAAGAAAATATATATGGTATATGGATAGTGGATGATCAAGGAACATGAGTGGAAACTCATCAAACATTAATACACTAAATCAAATAGATGGAGGTCTAGTCACCTTTGGTGATAATGCTGAGGGAAAGATAATTGGAATTTGAACTATTGGAGATCCAAAAACTATCTCAATAAATAAATTACTATATGTACAAGGGTGGAATAACAACCTAATAAGTATCTATCAACTATGTGATGATGAATATTATGTGGATTTTTCAAAAAATTGATGCACTATATTTAAAGTTAATTACTTTAGTTTAGATCACCTAGAATTGATAATGTTTATACTTTGGATTTAAATTTATTGTGTAAAAAGAAATTGAATTGTTTAACTACTAAGATAAATGATCCATGGATATGGCATATGAGACTTGGTCATTGTAATATTTATGATTTAAATAAACTTTCTAGGAAACAGTTAGTTTATAATTTAACAAGTATTAAATTTTATGGTGATAGATTTTGTGATGCATGCCAAATTGGCATGAAACACAATTCTTCCTTCAAATCTATTAAGAAAATTGCAACATCAAAACATCTAGAACTTATCCACATGGATATATTTGGACCATAAAGAGTATCAAGTTTGGATGTAAATTTATATGTATTTGTTTTAGTTGATGATTATTATCGATTTACAAAGGTCTATTTTCAAAAACTCAAAAGTGAGGATTTTACTATTTTTGAATGTTTTTGTAAAATTGTACAAAAATAGAAATGGTTTTAAGATAATTTCATTAAAAAGTGATCAAGGCAGAGAATTTGAGAATCAAGAATTTAATTCCTTTTTTTCAAATCTGGGTATTGAACACACCTTCTCTACACCAAGAACACCTCAAAAAAAAAATGGAATTGTTAAAATAAGAAATAGAACTATTCATGAAATGGCTAGGACTATGCTAAATGAATACATTCTTCTTACCTACTTATAGACTGAAGCTATACACACAACCTTCTATACCATGAATAGATTTTTAATTAATTCTATTTTTAAAAAGACACTTTATGAACTTTGGATTAACAGAGAGCCTAAAGTAAAGTATTTTAATGTTTTTGGATGCAAGGTGTATATCACGAACACCAAGAATAATCTTGGTATGTTCGATCCAAAATATGATGAAGGAATATTTTTAGGATATTCAGCTACCTGTAATACCTATAGAGTGTTTAAAAAAATGTCAAGGATTTTTGAAGAATCAGTTCATGTGAGGATTGAAAAAACTGAACCTTTTATTAAAGAGAAAAATAAAACTGATGAAATTAATAACTCTTTGAAAACATGAGACTTGAAAACCTAAAGAATGTTTTTGAAAATAATATGAATAAAATTAAAACTAGTTCATAATAACATCATACTAATGATAATAAAAATGTTTTACCTAGACAGTCTAGAACTCTAAAGAATCATCCTTTATAAATAGTTATAGGAGACTTAGAGATAAGAATAAGAACTAGAATCCACGTAGAAAACATAGTTGAATTATCTGCCTTTCTATCTCAACTAGAACCTAAATATTTTGAAGAAGGCTTAGCGGATGAGAGTTGGATGTTATCAATGTTAGAAAAGATAAACCAACTCAAAAGGAATGATGTTTGGGAATTAGTTAAAAAACCATCAAATTATCCAGTTATAGGAACTAAATGGATCTTTAGAAATAAATAATATGATCAAGTGATTATAACTAGAAACTAAACCAGATTAGTAGGTAAAGGATATAATTAGGAAGAATGTATATATTATATGAAACCTTTTCCCATATATCTAGATTAGAAGAAATTATAATCCTCTTGGATTTTTCATATCACATGAACATTAAATTATATCATATGGATGTTAAATATACTGTTTTAAATAGATATTTAATGGAAGAATTTTATGTAGAATAACCTCATAATTTTGAAAATTATCAAAAACCAGATTCTGTTTTTAAACATACTAAAGCTCTCTATAGCCTTAAACAAGCACCAAGATCTTGGTATGAAAGCTTACATTCTTTTCTTTTGAAAAATGAATTTACTATTTGACTTGAAGATCCAATTTTATTTAATAAAACCATTTGTTTTAATAAATTATTATTTCAAATTTATGTTGATGATGTTATTTTTGGTACATCTAATGAAAAAACATGTAATGATTTTTTAAAACTTATGAAAAAATAATTTTAAATAAGATTTATGGGAGAATTAAATTTATTTAGGACTTAAAATTTATCAAAAATATTTCTGAAGTGTTTTAATCCAAATTAAATATATTATTTATTTACTAAAAATGTTTTGTGTTGAGAACAGAAAGACATATTTAACTCCTATATCTAAAAATATAAAACTTGATTTGGATGAAGCTAGAAAACTAGTGGAAAAAGCTTATTTAGGGGTATGATTGGCAGTTTATTATATCTTACTACTATAAGACCACATATTATGTTTTCTGCATGATTACGTGATAGATTTTAAAAAAAATCCTAAAGAATCCCATCTTATTGCTATCAAAAGGATTTTTAGATATTTAAAAGGAACTGTTTTCAATATCTTATTTATCTAAAAACTTCAAATTTAAATTTAATATCATATTCAGATACTGATTTTGGAGGTTTTAGATTATATAGAAAAAGTACCTCGGGAAGATTTCACCTTTTAGGAAAATATTTAGTGTCATGGTCAAGTAATAAACAACACTCTATTTCCCTATCAACAACCAAGGTAGAATATGTATCGGTAAGAAGTTGTTGTGCACAAGTATTGTGGATCAAAAACACACTAATGGATTATAGAATCAATTTTAGTAGTATGCCTATATTATGTGTTGATACAAGTGCTATAAATATTTCAAAAAAATATTATATGTCATTTAATAACTAAGAATATTGATATTAGGCATCATTTTATAAGAGATCATGTTCTTAAAAATGAGATATCCTTAAAATTGTCAACAATTAATATCAACTAGTTGATATTTTCACTAAACCACCTCCCACTGTAGGATTTTTATTTTATTAAGGGTGAGTTAGGTTTATTTAATTTTTTAATAAATACTATTTTTTTATTTAAATTATTATTTTTATTTATTTATTCAATGCTACTTATGATAAATCTATTTTATGATTATTCTAAATCAAATTTGTTTTAATATTTTTATTATTTATATATATATATATATTAGTTAATTTATTTTATCGTATTGTTTTCATGCCGTGTGTTTTAAAAAATTATCATGATTACCCCATGTTCCCGTCATAGGAAACAAAATATGACATCACATGTAGGAAACCTTTTGAATGCCTAACCCTTTGTTTTTCAAACTCTTTCATCTAGACCTAAACCTTCGTCAACCTTCTAAACCCTAGATGATGAAAAAACTCAATGCTTTTGATTATTAAAATTGATGAAAACCAAGTGAACCGAAGAGGGTGAAGCTAGCAATCTGAAGTGAAAATGAGTTTCTGGGGGAAATATTCTTCAAGGAAAAGTAGTTGATTTTGAATGGCTCTACCAAATGAATCTACTTTGAAAACAGAAATTAGAATTTCAAGGTCTGGATTTTGTGTTAAATGAATAAAACTTCGAGTATCTCAATGGGGTAAAACAAAATTGTTTCTATAACATTCCCTGATTTAGTTTTGGTGATTCTAAAGTCAATTTTATCACTAGAGAAAAAGATAAGGTTTTTTATATTTCATCCACTAAAATTTCCCAAAATTTGAACTATCATCATGTGGGATTCTTTCATTTTGACGTACGATCTATTGAAAATAAAGTTCATAATTCTGAAGACATTATGTATTTATTTTGGTTTAAAAAAATATTTGGAAGATTTTTTTAAAAGATCTCATGGTAGATCAGAAAACTTTGGTTTTGTTTATTCTAACCGATATTGCTCCAAGGATTGGTGAAATAGAGAAGATCTTGTATCCATGCATGTACATCATGTTTCTCTTTTTATGTGAATGAAATATGCATTTTACAATATATATGTTCAGATATCATCACTATTGTTGTCATCCGGTTGCAAGGATTACTTTTTATCGTTATAGAAGGGTAATTTCGAGAATTATATTTAAGAAGAATATGATTCATTTAATATATTCTCGAATAAAATGTAATCACAAAAATTTACTTAGTGTAGGAAAATTGAGGAAGATAGGATTTTACTAGAGTACAATAAAAGGAAAACTTATTCCAGTTTGTGTAGATGACAAAAAAAATCAAGATCATTTTCTTAGGGGGATAAAAGTGCTATTGGAAATGAAGGAATTGGAGAAACCAAAGTTTAAGGACTTTCCAAACCAACCCAAATAATATTGAGATTTTTTGAAGAATAGGAAGAAGAAAATTTGATAGACGAAATGGTTGTAAAACCAAGGAAAAGAGTATATCCAACTGTTGAAGAACCAGTGTTACGTTAAGGTGAGGGTACTAGATCAATTCATTTGAAAAAACCTATTCTCGAGGAAGACCAAAAAAATGAAAGTAAAATTAGAGTTGTGTAAGATGTTTCTATTCTTGTTGACCAGGAAGAAGAGGTATCTATTCAAGAAGAACAAAAGATACTTATATCAGAAAATGTGGCTACAAAAATTGTTGAAAGTCTTTCTTACTCTATTTTTGATCATTTGGATGAAAGATAAGAATCTATTTCTGGATGAAAAACTGATGTTCTTGATAGTATCTCTTATTTATGTGATAAATCAATTGAAAAACTAGTGAAGAAGTCTTTGGAGAAGTTAACTTCAAGATCTTTAAAAATTGTGGCAGTTAATCAGTCACCACATCCAGATGAAGGGACATCTGATTCCCTGAATAATAAAGTTAAAGATCTTGTGATTAAGTTCAATATATATTTTCAAGAAAATTCAATTCTTCAGGAAGAACATGAAGTTGAAATAAAAAATTTACAGGATCTTAAAGAAACTTCTATTTCCAAGAAGGAGTTTGATGCTTTTAATAGAGAAATGTTGAATGTGGTTGAAAAAATATAGTTTGAAGTTGTTTCTAAGTAAATCTTTGAAGATCTCACGTATTATTTTTGGAGTCAATTTGAATAAATCAAGTGTAGTTTTGGCCAGTCTAGTAAATCTACCTCTGCTTCTACTACCTCTCCAGATCTGATTCGAGGATTTCAGGAAATCATAACTGTTATGGCCAGCATGAATGATCGTATGCAAAATCTTTAGTGAAATATTGATTCCCAGTTAATTCTTCTAGACAATCAGAAATTTATAGTTGAAAAATTGACTCAGAATGAACCATGTATCAGATATCATAAAAAAAATTTACAAAAAATTGGAACAGTTTATGAAGCAAGAAAAGAGTATACATGAATTTTTTAAAGTCAATCTTGTTGTGAATTTTTATATTAGTCAATATTATAGAGTTTTGATTACATAGTTGGGTGATAATCTTTTGAAAATTTTTAGGATATAGATGTTAGAGCCAGAAAACATGTTTGAAGATTCTCAAAATCATGCAGAACCATAACCAAGCCAAATCTAACCCAACCTTTTCTACCCTAACCATATTAGTTGACTAACCTATTTACCAGTCACACTGACTATTGTAATTATACAATTTTTGATCAATAATTTTTTTTATTTTTAGTGCTTTATTTCATATTATTTTATGTTTATGTATACAAAAAAATATAATCTTATTATTATTAACCTATTATTATAACATTCAATTATTGATATGTGAAAAATTAAATGTGTTTTAATATTTTTCTATATTTTCTTTTTAATCTCACAAAAGGGGGAGAAATTTGGATAAACACAACATTTATTTTTATCAAAATAATGCTATCAAATAGAATTACAAATTTTTTTCTTTTAATTATATGAAAATTATAATTTTTTTACTAATTTTATGGGTTTTGTGATCATTAAAAAGGGGGATATTGTTGGGAATGTATTGTCTCAACAATACCCAATAAATCATATTGATTTTGATTCTCATAAATACCCCTGTTTGTTTTACTAATGATATTATTTTATGTTTATTTCATGAAATTAGTATTCTTTATAATCTTTATTTTTGAATTATATTAATGATTATTATTTACATGGAAAATTCATCAATGTTTTTTGAATTCTCTTAACTGTATTATGAAAACATGGTTCATACCATATGATAAAAGAATGTAACATAAGGAAAAAACTCTACGTTTGTATGAAAACTTATGTTGAAAGATCAGTGGGCAAGGTTAATCAACCCTACCTTGAGATAAATTTACGGATAAAGAACCTTACATTTTGATGGAACCATATGTTTAACAAAGAGAAAAATTATGGCTAAAGAACCCTAAATAAGTTTGGAACCCTACGTTTGAGAAGAAAACATATGGATCATCAAACTTACTTTTGTGATCAACCTTAGGTTGTAAATGATACGTTCAGAGAATGAATTCTACGTAGTTGAACCCTATGTTTGGTATTTTTTTATTTTGAAAAGGAACCATACATTTGACTTTTCAACATCGGATATTTGAATTTATTATTTTATCAGAGTTTCATGCAAAAATATTTGTGTAATATCAAGACTATTTAAAGATAATTTTTTAACAATTAAAAGCTAACTATGACTGATTCAAAGAATCATATTAAGTTAAGAAATTATCTCATATTCTTAAGGGAAGTTACAACTACTCTGAGCTATCTTGAAAATTTGAATTCTCATGATTTATCAGGTTATTTTATAGGATTTATAATTAAAAATAAGTCTCTCTACATTATTTATTCTGTCAGTTTATTTTTACAAAATATATGTGTGTATTATATAAAGAAAAAGTGATATATTGAGCTAGATATTGAGTCATATTCATGATTTAAACTGGATTGTTGTGAAAATATTCTATAGATCTACTACAATAATCAATCAGACTCTATTTTCTATAGAAAAGGATACACTTTGGAGGTATACATGTTTTGAATCTTTTATTTTCTATAAGTCTGATACTACTAATCATTTCTGATTATATTTCAAAGATTTATTGCAACCAGATCAATTTGAAACTAGTCTTTCATAAAGAATCTATTTTCTAAATAAGAAGATCCATCAAGTGTCAGTTGATGTTTCAACTGTGAAGTTCAAGATACTCCTTATTTGTCAATATATTTTTATTGAGAGTTTCAATTTCCCGTACTTAGTGATGGTGGAGTTTCAGTTTCTTGATCTAGGGTGTTGATTTTTTGTTCTCTATTAAAGAACTAGAAAGCTCTATTTTTAGACTTATTTGTAATGGTGTAAATTTCCTTCACTCAGCTATGGATTGGTCTTATGATATGAGGACATGACTAGTGAAATTCACCAAACTCATAGAGAGAGTAATTTGTGGAGGGGAATAAGGGGTATTTATACCCTAAACCATTATAAACAGTCATGTTATGTATTTTTATTTTATCCTCTGCTCATAATTTTTTACAGAAGATAAAAACTTCTTATTCACGTAATCTATAATTGACATCAAAAAGATAGAATTGTGAAATATTTTGAAAAGACAAAATTCCCCCCTCTTGTGTATATTTGTCTTATTTCGAACTAGTAGAAGCCTCTCTCTCCATATATATTTAATTAGGACATAATTATAATTCAATTTTTCACAAAATATTTCAAAGGATTCAATAAAAAACAATGTTATATGGTTTGTTATTGATCATATTAATATTCCTTCTAATTTATTAATAAGAATAGAAGATATATAAATTTAGCAGCTTTCCAAACACTATATTAATTAATGATAAGGCTTCATGGGGCACATCATTATATTTCACCTAATCATGACACTCTGTATACAATGAAATTATTTATGAGACATCAATTGGATCTTGATGTTGAGTTATATTTAAACACTTCATATCATAACAAAACTAATGTTCAATTTGAAGAGACTATCTAGTCATTGGAAGAAATTTTGTGACCATATTATCCGAAATTTCATGCAATGTGGGATTATTATCTACCTCTATTGTATTTTATGTATAATAATATCTTTCTTTCAAGAATAAAAATGGAACCATATAAATCATTGAATGTGAAGATGTTTAATACTCTAATAATTTAGGAAAAAGTTTGTGAAATAATTCTATTTGGCCTAGAGCTTGTAAACTATATTACTATTAAAGTATGAACTATTCAATATCATATAAATGATTCCAATATTAGAAAAATGATTTATACTGTTAATTTCTTGAATGGAATGGAATTTCATGTTGGGGAGCATCTATTAATGAAGGAATCACCATAGAAGGGAGTTATAAGATTTGGTAAAAATGTAATGATAATCATTAGGAATATTGGGCCTTTTAAAATACAAGAAATAATTAGACCTATATCTTACTGAATAGAGATGCCTCCCAATAATTCTATAATATAAAAAATCTTCCATGTTTCATTACTGAGGAAATATATTTGAGATCTAAAAAATGTTCTCACATCATAGGGAATAGAATTAGAGTAGGTATTGTCTTATAATTAAGATACTATCTATATTCCTGACACCAGAGTATAATCTTTGTAAAATAAGATATCATGATTGGTCAAAGTATATTGGGGAAATAAATAACTAGAATAGGAAACCTAGGATCCGAATGAAGCAATGAGGAAGGAGTGTTCACATTTGTTCAGTATCTCATATATACCCCCAATATCAAGGATAAATTTTTTAATATCAGTGGGGAATGTAATACTCAAGACCCTACAATATATGGTAAGAATGATTTCCTCAACTATAACACTAAAATGATCATTTATTCATCAGGATATTTACAACTCTATGTTCTATATTGGAGTTAGAAATTTAATTTTTTTGATCATTCAATCTAGGGATTCAGATAGTTTATAAATCATGTTTTAGAATAGAATCTATATTGTGGTACCTCTAAAAGAACATATTTATAATTTGGAATTTAGTTCCCTATAGGTTTCAAAGGTCTTTGGAGTATATGGGGGTTTATGGATCACAATTTCATCTCTTAGAAGAAAACATTTGGTGCATGGTTAGAAAATAATTTTTTAACTACTCATACAAAAGATTTGGATTGATTATTATAGGAGTATAGTTTTATAGAGCCTATAAGGGACCCTAAATAACTATGAAATGCATATAGAAAATTGTATAGTCATTTTAGAATACGGGTACATGGTTTATCTAACTGTGGGTCTAACCATATGAAGTGATGTGTTTCAAGCATAGGGGACCACATGGTTGTCCAAAAGTTTGGAAAACCATGTGATAAAACCTTACACCCTTTATTAAGTGGAAATTTGTCACACTTATCATTTTAAAAGGGTTCAAAACCCTTTTTTATCTCATATTCAGCTAGAAGTAACACATGAGGTTCTCTTTATAGTCTCATATAATCCTTGGTAGTTCTCATAAAATTCATGGTCATTTTTATTCTTTTTGAAGCACTAGAAATTCTTTAGTGATTATAAAACTCTTATAGTCTCTAGTATTATTTTTATATTATTATCAAACTCAGTTCTATCAATTCTGTTGGTTATGAAATATATATAGGGTATTTATAGTTCTTTGATTTTTCCCATTTTATTCAAACCACAAGAGGACACAACATTATTAGGATATTATGGGACTAAAAAATAATTACCATAAATATTACCCATATTCATCCCATATTTTAATTTTTTTTATGTTATCATGCCAAATTTTCAATAGACACAAAAAATTTAAATTTAATCCTTTTAAATTGGTTATGATTCATAGTTATACAATCTATAGAACTTCTGTATGATTTAAAATAAAGGTGACCCTTATATAATACATTATTATTAAAATTTACCTTGGAATTGGATACAAAATAAGTGTTTTATAAGAAGTAATTGTGAAGTTTGGAAGAGGAAATATGATTTATTATGATGATTTTTAAATTAAATTTTATAATAATAAATTTTTAATGGGAATTGAAATATTAATGATTCATTATCATATTTAATTTCATCACAAGGGGATTCCCTAACATAGAACTAAACCACTAAATTTCTATAAAACATGGAGATCTATAAATTGACCCTTAAACTAGGTAAATGTCTAGATATGATTTTTAGCCTGATAAATAATGGTAATGATTTTTGTAAAATAATAATGGAAAAATAATTTTTTAAATGAAATGGTTGAAACATACATTTTTAATTTATTGGTTTTACGATGAATGGTTTTATAATGGAAACAAGTGGTTAATTGATATAATTATCTTGTGATTCCCAATTGCCTTATTTTTATAAAATTTTAAAAGTTGTAAATGTAATGGTTATATCTATAGTGTTATTTAAAACAACCTTAGGGGTGGATATGATATTTTTTTTATGAAAACACCCTTGGGGTTGGGTTTTTTTGAATTTTATGGAAAATAATTCTATAGGGAGGAATGTGATAAATTATGAAAAAAATCACTATGAGGTGGTTCGTGATAAGTAAATAAAATTCCCCATGAAGGGGAGGTCTATTGAGGCTATGAAAACACCCATAGAGATAGAATGTTATGGATATTGAATACGCTCAGTGTTGATATTAGTGATAACTATGAAACCCCCTATAGGGGTGGTATGTGTTGACTATTGAATACACCATGGGTGGAGGTCTGTGATAATAAACTCCCTGAGTGGAGGTATGTGATATCTAAGAATACTCCCTGAGTAGTGGTATTTGATAATATAAACAATACATTCTATCGGTGGTATGATATACTATGGTATGAATAATATATATGGAATTCTTAGAGACACTGATCCATAAAATATTATGAAAAATTATTGAAATGAGTGGTCAAGTCCCAAATAATGTCAAGAATGAAAAACTAATGGAGCCTCCAGACACTAGCCTGTACAGGACTAACACACTCCTAGGGAAGGGAACCAATGAAATTAAAGATCATACATGAGTTTCTAGGAGTGGCCCGTGATACCAGGATGTCAACAAACTTATTTAAATCTTCCTATCTTTTATTAATATTTATGTAGCTATTGATGAATATTGTCCATCTATGGAATAAATAGGTAATAGTCCAAAGTGTTTTTAGGAACTTGTAGATGGACACATGGTTGATAGATGAAAATGTTTCAGCCCAGTCAAATTCTAACCCATTAAAGAGACACAACTCAATCCATTTAATAATTTATAGGATTCACCCATGATAGAATACACTTTCTCAATGAATAAATGAAAAAAATATATTTAAAACCCATTTTTATGAATGAATATCCTACCCACATCTACTAGTTAGTCCATTACCCATCAATATTTAACTTGAGACCACTGGAATGAAGGACCCAAAAAACCCATCTACCATGATGATACGGTCTATGAACCATAGGATCCAACCCCAAGCCTCAATAAATGAACACATAGACAGAAAAAAGAACCCACTATCTAAGGAGCGGAACATTCTCTACCACTAAAGAACACACCTACAGAAAATAATAGAAACACCATGAAACTTTATGAGTCAGGCACATAACATTGATGATGATTGCTGGTTTGATATGAAATTCTCTTAAATTATTAAATTATTAACCAATTAGATCATTTCATTATATAAAAATTATTATTATCCTATATTTATATTCTTGTTAACCCTTAATACCAGCCTACTATATTTCTCTCAAACAATACATAGGATACCATGTAACCATGGAAATTGAGAAGATTCTATTTTCTTAGGGGATAAAAGTTAAAAAAGGCCCATTACATGGTGACTGTTTTCATGATTGGATGGTATTAATGAATTAATAGAGAAGGAATCTTGACTAGTTGGAGATGTGGTGTTAGAAAATGTAATAATTTTATTCCATTTTAGTGTGTTTTTTAGGATCATCCATATGTTATATGGTATGGTTTGTATTTAATATTCATTTACTACTACAAGGGATTCTGTATTTTTTATTTACTAAAACTTTCCTTGACTTTTATTTGATGTTATTATGGTATTGGTTTTACGTTTAACACTATATTATTATTTCTATTGCTACTATAATAGGATTTCCCAGTCACCCCATGGTTACCATATATCCCATCATTACTGGTTTGTAGACTCTAGTATACGGGAGGTGCAACTTAGGTCACGTGGTGAACCACGACACCTACTATTCATTGTCTCCCATTTTGGGATGCCACAATGTTGTTATATCCCATATCATTGTGACTTAATATTTTTTATGGTATACTCAAGATGAAATTTTTATCTGTGATCGATAATATTATCTTTTCTAGGAGTTTCTAACCTATGTACATATGATAAAATGATTTTACAAGGGTGGAATTTTTTTATTATCTTATGCTTTTTCCATTGATTGAGTTCCTCTTTGAGTAACTTAGTTGGGTGTGATAATATTAATTTGTTTTGAATGTATCTCATGGAATGACATGTAAATAAGGATTGTATTAAATCCTTAATTATTTTTGAATCAATGGATTAATAGAGTATCTATATGCAGCATGTGATTTATTACTCAATGGGATTCTTATGTTATATTAGTTTATTCATTATATATATATTTTTACTTACAGACGTTTATGTTTTCATATATTATTATGTTTTGTAATAACTTTTTTGTTATTATCCTCATCCATTTATATGGATAAAATAGATGTGTATATAGGTATTCTACTCAACCAACTCCTTTGGTGTCTTCTAGTTAATAGGATGATTTAAATAAAATCTTAATGTAATGGTTTTGGTAAAATAAACTGTCAGTATGAAGCTTATACTTTTTTATTCATTTATAAAATTTGAATGGAATTATATTCATCTAATAAAATGTATTATAATTATTAATAAATATTAATAATTGTGAATTGAGGACTAAAATTTATTAAAATGTGAATAATTATGTTAATTTTTTTTTCATAAAGTGAAATATGAAATGAGAATAACATTGGGATTTTATTAAGGTTTATTCTATATGGATGTGAATTTTCACTATGTATGTATATTTTTAGGCTAGATATGGATCATGGGTGGTGATACTTATGGATATGGGTTGTGATACCTTGATGGGTTTTGATGTTCTCATTGCCAAGATGATTCCTATTATTTCTTTAATTGTGAAGTCACCAAGAGGTCATTATGTGTTCCTTGTATCATGGTTTATATAACCCTTCTTGGGGTTGTGTTTGACCATAGTGATGGTTTCTTGAATTTTGGTTCTATTAATAGTGAAAAAATATGTTTATATGTGTGGGAAATTAGGTAAGCAGTTGGATTAGAACATTAATACCGTGTGTTTTTGATTGTGAAGCAAGAATATATGCTTCTATGTGTGGAATTGGTCCATGAGTGGTGCTATAGATGTTTTGGTTAAAGGTAAGGTAATTCCTTGGTTATTTTTTAATATAATCACATGAGTGTTTATGTTTGGGTTTATGGTATTTTTCAAAAGGAAAGATCATTCAGAAGCCAGACCAACCTATTATGATGTTATACTAATTTGTTAATAATTTTTGACCCTAGTTAAACAAATCTATGGTTGTTGGATTACGGTCAATTGAAATGGATTTTGGATAAATCACTCTAATGAAATGTGTTCATGTGGTGACACTTGAATCATTATGAATGTTGGGATATTTTATGAAATAATCAAGGATTCCTTAAGTCTGGTGAGGCTGGCGGGCTAGAAGGTATAGTTAGATTTTTTTGGTGGATCTTATTCCTATAAATGATAACATATAACTTTTGGGATCTTGATATGAGTTATTAAATAGAAAAAAAGTTCATGAAACCATGAGGTTATGATAGAATATATATAGCAGTCCATGCTTGGGATACATGATATTGTTTGGGTGATGTAATAGGGTGGTTTAACGGTAAACACATGTCTCCATTTGATGACATCGATGTGGTGGGAATTGGATTTGTGTGAGTCTATTGTGCTATGTACATCTAGGATAGACCATATCTGTTCCATGAAAATTAATTTGAGTATCTGTTAAGCTTGAGAGACATAGTGTCTGTAGTCCCACGATTAATTGCACCATGACTTCTAGGTAGAGGTTCATGGAGATTTGGAAGGTGTTGAAGGATGATTCCCTCTTCACATGATCTGAATGGGAGTGGTTGTGACAATTTTGTGAAGAGAGGTCAGAAAAAGTTTAATGGGTTTTGAGATTTCCCTATTGCGAGAGGTGACATTATCAATAGGATAATAGTGCTATGGAAACAATGCTTGGGTTTGACCAAAGTAGATTCATCAGAGTTCATTAATATATTGATCATGGATTGGGGTGATTGGAAAAATGTGGAAAATATGCACACTTGATTTCATTTTCTTTCCTAATAATCATTTCCTTATTTGGTTTTGAATCGATCAATTTACACATCCTTGGTTACTCCTTGAAATGGACAATCAAGTTGATTGTTTCATCCATGAAGTACAAAAATAACTTTTAAAGGATCACAATATCCATAAAATATTGAAAATCAATTCATTATTTCTATAAATATTTAATAAAAACATATTTTTTAGAATATTATATCCAATATGAAAAAATATAATTCATTAACCACTAAAACCTCAATAAGAACCCCCAAAATTCAACTTATCTAATTAAAAACATATGTAGCCTTACGAATCCACTAAATTTTACATAACCAAATTCAAAACACAAAAATGTAAATGATTTGATCCTGTATATATTTTCTAATATCAACAATAACATCTTTACCCAAACAACATAATGTTACTCATAATTTCACATAAAAAACTTGAAAATACCTCTATCATATATTATCTGAAAACATAATAATTACCTAGATCTCCATAACAACTAAAAGAAAACATATATCCTTTAAAAAAAAATAAAAAAACTATTTTTCCTCAAATAAAATTAGAGACTATTTAATATATTCCATAGATCATTAAAATTTAATAAACACCATCAATGATGACCTAAATCACATTTACATCAAATCATTAAACAATATCAATGTCACTAATATATCTAATTTTATTTATAATTTCTAATCATGTATTTATATTAAATAATTTTTTTAAAGAAACATTAAACTCAAATTTTGGGTTATATTTCCCTTAATCACATGTTATCCAAAAACATTACCTCATCACTAAATCACTTATCTTGGTTTTCAGTACCATTGAGTATATATTTTCAAAAATAGAATTAAAACCATTCCTAAAACAACCATTTTAAGTTTGATGATTTCTTTAACCACACTATCATTGATATAAAACTTTGACAATATAAATATTGAGTACCAATATATACACTATCTAATCATTACACTTTTTCTATTGGAATAACATAGTTCCTTGGTCTTTTAGTTAACTGATGGATTTGGTAATTTATGAATTAAATTAACAATTTCCCTATAAAAAAGACATTGAATTCCTCAGTTATTCATATATATATATAAAATTTATTTCCAAACATAAAATATATTCCCCATCATTTGAATAATTCTCATGGGCTCCCCTTCCTGTGTTCTTGACATGAATAAAATTGAACATTATTTTATTTATGGTAATTTGTTCACAAACCTTCAAAAATTTATATCTTCCAATTAATTTTCTACTTCTCATTGAAAAAAATAAAATTCATCCCTAAACTCATTTCGAGTCAACGTGGACCTAAATTCCCAAGGAATGGAATTATTTTTTCTCTTTAAGTTACATATTAGAAAACTAGTTGGTCGATATGGTGGGAAGTTGTGACCAACACAGAATTTTAGGGTATGTTATTACTTACATTGGTACACTCTTATTTATGTATGAAATATTTTATAATCCCTTCTAAATCCTAGTTCATTACTTGTTACCCATGTTTTAATGATTTTATTGAGATAATGAGTTTTTTAAAAACCTCTATATTTATTTTTAGGTTTCCTATCATTAGCTTATTAATTCTTAATGCTTGGATTATAGATTAAAAACTTCGATATCTAGAAAGTATTCACATATAGAGAGGTAGTTTTTGGGTTTTAGTCTGTTTTGAACTTCAATGAGTCTTACTAAGTATCCTTTGAGAAATGAAATCAAAACAAAGATAATTAAATTATATGATAGAGGTTTATAGTTGAAATGGATACACGTTCATCAGGGTGATGGGATGATCATCATAGATGACTAAGACCATGGGATACATACTTGGTGTTAGAAAAAGGATTGTACATGATTAGTCACATTACATTAGGGCACACCATTATATTTGAATGGAGGGTTACACAATTATTATTCTCTTTTAAGATTCATGTATCATGAAAGAGGCTATAAAAGGAAATGTGGTGAGTCTTACACAAGATATTCCTTAAGATACATGATGTAATAGGTTGTCGATAGGAGGGTTTGTTTTGGAGATTTCACCAAGAAGGGGGGACCATGTGTCTGGAACCAATAGGAGTATCTCAACACAATGATAATTGATGGTTGTACTAATAAGGATGAACATATATATACAATAATGAAGAATATATTGACTCATGGTGAATTGATGGTTTTTTGGGGATTACACATAGGTGGATGATCATATATGTAGTCTCATTCCTCATACACTAATCAATGATTTAGGATGATTAAACTTATATGATAAATTTTCTCTATGATATAGAATAATTTGGGTCATACCCAAAAGTGGATTCCCATGTATCAGGAATTAGGTGGAGTATTCTAAATTAAGTAGAATTGATGGTTAGGTTGGTGATTACACATTGAAGTATGACCATATATGTAGATCAATAAAGAGTATTTTAAATTAATGGGAATTGGAGGTTTAGTTGAAGAATACACATATGAAGATTCTAATATATCTCTAATGAGGAGTAGTGTCTTGAATCAAGGTGAATTGAATGTTTGTTTGGGAGTAACACATTGAATGATACCTCTATATCTAAAATTATAAGGATTATAAAAAATCATGGTGATGTAAAGGTTTGATTTGGGAATAAACCTAGGTAGTTGTGTATATATCTAGAACCATGATAAGTATCTTGACTCAAGGTGAATAATGATAACCACAAGAAATATCATGACTTAATGGTGTTTCATTTATCCATGTGGAGTATTATGACACCTAGAAATTGTGTGGGGCTTAAACATTAATGACTTATAGAAAGTCATACCCTAGTCATTGACTTAGGTAAATGTAAAGAGATATAGGGGATCAAACCTAGGTGATGCTTGTGAATTATCCCCCGTTTATAGGTAAAAATATGAGGAAGGGTGATTTTGAAGGTTATGGATTTTATGTATTAGGAGGACCAAAACAAGAGGTTCATCTCAACACTAAGTATATATGAAATTAATTTCTTCCTAGGTATGATACATAAGTGAGTTGGGATTAGACATAGCGAGGGAAATAGAAGAATAATATCCCTAATTGGGGATAACAATGATTTATAGCCCTAGTAAGGTATTGTGAAGGTTCTTAGACCTATTAGGGGAACATGGGTGAAGGGTAAACCTAGTGGACTAGAATGGGAGAGGGTTCACCAAAGTGGAGTGCCTTTGGATAATGGTTAAATAAATAAATGCATCTCCCTTGTAAATGGTCACCCATGTGGGTATCCCTAGTTGGGTATGGGCAAGAATCAACCCAAAAGGTGTTTGGATGCCCAAGTGTTTTCCCCATGGGACAGATACAAACTAGCTTCTACCTAGTGAGGGATTTCTTAGTTTGTTCACCCATGTAGTTTGTTTCCCATGTGGGTCTTCTAATTAGTGGTCACCCAAGTGGTCCACCCATATGGTTCTCTTAAGTTGGTTCTGGGAAAGGCTCCAGTCAAATGGAGACTGGGATCCCAAGTGGTTTACCATAGTGAGGGCTCGCCGAAGTAATAGTGAATTGGGAGACTCATCATAGTAGATGGATGGCCATATAACTCCTCCCAATCATTGTTGGACTTATTGGGTGAATAAGTAATATGAAAAGAGAACTGACCATATTATTATTTAGTGAGATCATCTATCCCCCTATAGATTTTTGGTTGGGGTCTTTTTATAGACCAATTAGTGGAATCACATAAGAGGGATGTGAGAGAAAACTGTGAGAGATGAGAATAAGTGATGGGGATGTGATATATGATAATTATTTTGGTGAATGGAATATATGAGTTTAGAGAAGGATCTAAATCAAAGACTTTAACGATAATTCATATTTCATTATAAAAAATCTTGACTTCTGACAACCATAAGTTTTGATCTATAATCCCGTTTGGGCACTTCATATAGGAAAAAAGATGCCTAGGAAGTGAAATAGACCAATTTATATAGTTCATACACCCTATAAAATTTTATTATAATTACAAAAGGGGCTTATAATATAAAAAAAATATGGCGTTTCTAGTTTTTTATGTTTAATTTTCAGAATCCATGACCTACTCCTAGTGTAAGGTTCTCACAACCACGCCAATGAATTGAGAATTTTTTCCATGTAAACTTTATCCTTAGGTGTGGTACATCTATTGAGAAAAGGGAGGAAAATATTATTGTTCCTTTTATATAGTGAAACACTTCTTTCAAAGCTCAACATGTGTTGTCTAGTTGATGATAGTACCATGAATTTAGTGAAAATTTTTGTGGAATGAATTTATTTATTCCAAACATCCGGCCCATATAAATGGATTCCTTCATAAAAAATAATCTTATTATAATGTAAAATTAGGTAAAATTTATCATTTTATAATCATATATTGTTATTTGGAGTAGTCTCACGAGTGAGAGAATGCTTTCCAAATAGAGGATCTCAACATTGGGATTTTAGTTATCACGAATATAAGAATATTGAATCATGATGTTTGGGATATCAAGAGTACTAAATTACATTAGGTGTCTAATTTTACTATAGGATTAATATTATATCAATGAAAAAATATCTAAAATAAATAATAAGAAATAATTTTGGATAAAAACATACAATGGAATGAACGTTGATTTGTAGCTAGATCCAAGACAAGTGTTCTAGATGTCTCCATGAATCCTATGAGAGAAGGATGTAATCCTTATATAATTTTTATTAACAGAATAATTTGTTGATCATGATCATATATATAAGGATATAATTTTCAATATTGTTTCATAGATAAAATATAGTATAATAAAACCTCTTAAAAAGATATAGTTTATATTTATGTGAGGAGATATCATCAATTTTACATTATTTCTTGCAAAGGGACTCATGATTCAATATGGGTGTTTCATAGATCTTAATCCAATAATAAAATATCAGGATGAATTTATTAGACTATAATAAGAAATTTAAGTTCATGTATGATGCTCCATGTGTCATATAGTTTAATGTTCTTCAAGGACTCAGTACCAATCAGACGAGTTATGGTGAATTGTGATGTGATATATTTTTTCCTGAGGTGAATGGATTTAACCAGCATAGATTGAATTTTTCTAGGTCCAAATAGTGGTCCATATTATATTTATATCAATCTATTTTCACCCAAAATTTTTCTTAATCTAGTAATTAGTGGCCTTAATAAGTTTGAACTCACCTTTTACTTAGTCATCCCTTTTTGAGTAAAAAAACTAGATTTATACCTTTTTATTTTTATTAAAATGATCATATTTTAGATGCATTATAGAGGGAATTACTAGTGAGAAGATACTCAACTTTTGTACAAGGGTACCTTTTTGGGGTTTCCACTTATAGATAACCACTCTTATTTCCATGTGAAGTTTATGTCCTTTCAAGTTAGACCAATGTTACTGGAGTTTATGGTTGAACAACATTGACTAAAAGTGAAGAGTTATGTATAGTGACATGGGTATAATAACCCTGAAATTAATTAAGCATTGAATTACATGACTGTATAAAAAATTTAGGAATGATGAATATAGTTTAAATTCAAAATTATTAAACTATAATTCAATGATATTTTAGGCCAAAAAACATTGAATATATACTAATACAGTTCAATACCACTTAGATTTGACAAAAAAGTGGGTTAGGTAGTCTTTACATTTGGGGAATAAAGAAACATGATGTGAATGGAGTGGTTAATTGTAGTATAGATGGAATCATGAATATATACACACATTTTATTTTAATAGTGCTCAAACTAGAAGTTTATTGTTGTTTATGTCTAAAATCTATAACGAAATGAGTGAATAAGTACATGTTGTGAGGGAAATGATAAAGATGATTTGAATGAAGAACCTATCGCTAAATATTGACAATACTAAAAATGTGTAGGCAATGAGTTTTTGATCTTAATGTATAGTCCCTATAGTAGATAGAATTTTCCAAAAGGATAATCTCATTTTATGGAATCAATATCACTAATGTAATGTCACACCCAAGTTATAAGGGGATGAAGAATATATTTTTAAAATATGAATTTTAAATAAGAAATGATTTATGAATGTATAACATTGAGTGTACTTGAATATTTTTGAATAGCTTGATTATGGATTGGGTAAATCATAACCAATGTATGTATGAGTTGATGAGAACTAGAGTCTGGTTGGAATATGATGATAATTAATAATTGAATAAGGTAATTACACCCTCAGTAATTGGATATCATACGGGTTTTGAGGAATAATTTTCCTCCAGGACCATAATTATCCCTGACATGTTACTTTATAGGATAAAGGGTAAACATTAATAATCAATATCTAATCCAAGAAATATAAAATTAGATCAGAAAATACATTCCAAAAGGTCTCTATAAAATAAGGAAATTAGTGGATTAATCATGTCACGTGGTAGCGATTCCAAGATGAGTATATCAGCACATTTAATTGGTTAGTGTTGAATTAGACATTAGAGATACAAAGTGGGATCATAGAGGATGTGATTATTTAAGAAGGGTTTGGGCCCCCAATGTTTATTCCATTGTATACCGAACACATTACCATGTAAAAGGGATAAAAACTCATATTATTGATTAAAAAATAAAACAAATGGGTAGTATACTCAATATGAATAGGTATCCTAGTTGATAGGGAAATGTTACCTTGGGAAAAAATTAAGAAAAATTAGGAAATAAAAAGAATAATTATTTTTAACTTTTTCTTAGAACATGGGTCAAGTAAAATTATCTAGATTTTTTTACATACACACAGAAAAATACATGATCAATAATACCTCTTTCTTTGATACACTAAATAGGGCTAAATAATAATATATAATGTCTGACTTATTAAATACATGAATTTATCAAGATTCCATTTATTTATTTTCAATCTAACAAGACATTATGACTCATTAGTTTTGTAGTCTAAAGACATAAAATTTTGAATATAAATGGATTCAATTTATGGACATAAATATTTTACCAAACATAACTCCTATTCAAGTACATTATCTTAGATCAAATACTACTGCTGTTTAACATTAAATAGCTTGGGAAAAATAAAACTGATGTTTAAGGTCACATACCATGGACTAGGAGATTGCAGTTGGGTCTCAAATAGGAAACCATATAGTTAATATGTATCTTTTAAGAAAGGTAGTCAATCCACAATTAGTTTATGGGTTTAAAAGTTTCCTTGAAATGATCTAACTCATATTTAAGGGAAGTGGAAATTTTATTTGGGACACAGGCCTATAAATGATAGAACTTTCATCGGAATATCCTATTCATATCCAAATCCGATGTAGGTGTGGGTGGGTTGGGGGGGGGTGTTTATATACTGACTAACATTATGGAATTGGGTCCATGATAGTGTTCTTGGATGTTTCAATATATCCCATAGTGATGGTAATCTAACCTACATATAGTACCTTTGATGGAAGATTCATCACACAAATATAGTCCATTTGTGTGGCATATGGACATTAATGAGCTATAGAGAAGGCTAACCATGTTACAATTATTTCTACATTCTTGGATATCCCATGTTGGGAATAAATATTCCACATGGTGTGGGACACTTGTAGAGTATAAGGTCATGTAAGGTAAAAAAAACAGACGCTGAATTTGGTCATAGTGTAAACTAATCATGTTAAATGTAATAATAATAAAAAACCATTAAAATCACATGATTCATGCTCAAAACGAGAAATAATATAGAATTTGAGGATTACTTATATTGTATTATTATATATGCCAAAAATTTATTCTATTGTTCACAATATAATTATTTACCTTATTGTGGAGATGTTTTCCAATAAATTTTCATCATGTGACCATGACATTAATTCTATTTTTATTAAAGTCATACCATAAAGGATAGGGAATAACCCTTTATATTAGATTGAAATAAAGTACAATAAAAAAATTGATGAGGTCATACGAGAACACATTGCCTCATGCCAATCAAAAATAAAGAAAAGAAACACTCAAATATCAATGTCACATTGGTATTGAGTGCTGTAATCACCATACCAGTTAGAATCATAGTCAAAAGGTCCATGGGGCTTGGTAACCATAGATGGATTTAGATATGAATAGTCCTTCCTACATCTTTCTTTCATAGGAGGAATAGGTTAAAAAATATAATCATCCACAACAAAATTTTTTTCCTTCTAAAAAATCCTGATTGTAGGATGTTTTTTTGGGGAGGCACCCTCTACAACATCCCACCTTCCCTAGAGGTTGTGTGTTACCTTTAACATGATAATTTTTTCTTGTGTACTTGATTTCACACCATCACTCAGAGGTTTTTGATCTCAAGAATAGTAGCAAAGCCTTTATGCACTTTTCAACTTTAAATTCATAACCCCAAGGCTTATTCATGTTAGTTTAATGTTAGAATCCTAGAATTGGATCCCAATTATCGAATAAAATTCATCTAAATCATGATAGTTAGGGTTTGTATCTTTTTTTCAAACATGAGTCCTGTACAATGTGAGGAATGATAGGAAATTTATAAAATCATTTTCACTACATGATGGAGAATAATATTGAAAATGTGGGGGGAATTTTCATTTCATTTCAATAAAAAATCTATTCAAATATTTTTCTCTCATTGATGAGAATTATTGAAAGTGAAAAAATTAAATAATGTTACTAAAATTGAAGATCTATATTTCACTATGTATCCCATAATATAGGAATAGAGTAACATGAAATTCTAAAATGTGTTGTGGTAGGAGACTGATACCGAGAGTGGAGGTAATCTCATGCTGGGGCCATAGAAACATGATTTTTTATATCTTATGATAAGGATATTGACCATACAGTTTAACATAATACATGATGTTTTATATTTTTATTAACTTCACATAGTGAGGATGAATGATTGTAATGTTTTTCAATGTGTGAATGGGATAAGGTGAACCATTGAAAATATTTTTCAATGAAAACCCATAGAAGCCGTTCATTGTTTGGGGGTATTTTCTTATTGGGGAAATTATCATCCCTACATATGATTATGGAAAAATGAATTTTTTTGTGGGATCTTAAATAGATTTGAATCGTACATATGGGACGTGCGTATTATGGACTAGACCATTCTATGATGTTTGTGGTCATTCAGGGGGTATTAAAGCATTATATAGTTTATACTCATACAACATGGAGGATTCTTAATAGTAGCTAAAGAGTATGATGGAATGAAAATGATAACAACCATTGATCACATTTAACATAGGTAAATGAATGAGGTAAATAATGTGTAAAAATATCATAATTAGAGACTATAGACTAATAGGTGTATATTGACCTTTATTAATGGTAAAAACTAATTCTAAGCTTAATCGATGGATACCAGTGGGAGTAGGTAGTCCTTTATAACACTCAATCTAAGGATAAAACATAGGGTTCATGTGAGCCATTATTATAGGACCAAAACATTATCTTGGGTCACATCACATGATTAGGGAAAAACTTTTTTATCGACCATAAAATCCTAGAGGGGTCCTTTTTGATAAATTAGTCCCACCTACTAATTTCAAAATGAATGAATAAACTAATATAATTAAATAAATGATTTTTTTTTGATTCCTACATAAGAAATTATGATGTTAGTTCAATGGATGAAGGGGTGTTCAATAGGTTTTCAAAAATTCCATGATTATACCATTACATGCTATACATGATATTTTGGTAGGAGGAATGAACCCCGACTGAATGAAATTTTAATCCAAACCTCATAAATAGCATAGTTTTAACACAATATATAATTCTAAGTTATTGGTTATTTATTAAAGTCATTTTGAGTAATCTATTTAATAAATTTTATTTCATTTAAACTATACAATATTCCACATAGTTTTAAAATTCACGTGGATTAGAAAAAATGTCATGCAGTTTAATGTCATGTAATGGGGATATAATCATGGACCTATACAAAATATTTTCAATTTATATAACTAAGACATGTTGTATAGACAAAATATACAATTAAATTTAATTTGGATGTTAGGATATGCATTTTAGACTCATGTGGTCAGAACATCCGTGCCTTATAATTTTTTTCATATCACTAGGACCATGGTGTCATTCAGTTTATAGTCATTTTAATAGGACTAGTGGCATGTGTTGGAAGGATTCTCTAAGTAGTTATAAATAACCAAATGATAATAGTTTCCCTATGGGCCTAATTCTAGATATTGAAGTCCCAACGATGGGTATTTTTTTGGATATGTTCAAGATAGAGGCTCTAGGTGTCACTATATTTCCAATAAATAGAGGAATCAAGGTGTATATTTTTATAAAAATGGGTGTATTTGGAGACTAGTTCTATATGGAGGTCCTCCTAGGTGAGTGCCAAATCATCACATAATTTTATGTTATGTGATAGGCCTATTATTATTCACTCTTTTGTATGGATGGTGACTGATGCACCCTTTTGAGAGATAGTTCCCATTGGACTATTTGGTTGTCCAGTTCCCATTAGACTATTTGGTTGTTCAATTTCCATTGGACCATTTTGTGGGTATTTCACCATTATAAAGTTTTTAGTTTTATTCCAAATAATATTATTCTCCATTTATTGGGAATATGAATAAAATATTTTCCACACATTCTATGGAATTTATTTATTTTTCTAACCTTCAAATATCATATTATTTAATATATCATTGATTATGAAGCATTCCTAGATTATGTGAACCAATATATGATGGTAAATATTTTAATTTGGCTGATCATATTAACCTAATTCATCTATATTCTTAATTAATGGAAGCATGATTATGTTTTATTCTATTGAAAAGGTAATTTAACCATAAACCTGATCATTATGGAAGGAATAAATTTTATCCTTCCTTCATTTATGGTCACCTCTTCTAATACATTTCAACTTGTGAGTGAAATTATATGCTTCATCTTCATCTAGATTCCATATACATTATAGTATTTCATGATAAGATATTTCAATTTTTATATGAATATAATACCCTATGGTTTTTGGTATTTTCCCAATCTCCTAGAATTCACCTGGGTAATTAAAATAAATATGAGTATGTGAAAACACATCCTATACGATTTTCACATTGATCTATAGTAATTGTTTTGTGGGAATATAAGTTTTCCATAAAAATGTTAGAAGCTTCTATCTTGAATTAAAATTTGATAATCTATCATTTTCCTACAACCTGTATTTTTGATAGGTCAAGGATTTTATTTTACCTCAATATAGTGAAAAATTGGAAAATGAATAGCTGTAGGAGATATTTTTATCATGAGATAGACCTAGTTTTAAGGTTACTATTCAATGTAATAGTGGGGAATACCATGGTCTTCACAAAGAATCAATGATTGATAGACTTCTATTATTTAGTGATTCAAAAAATTAGAACACACTGGAAAGAAATGTCATTGAGGTACTAGTTAATATATCTCATTCCAACTAATGTAGAGATATTATGGTTCCCAATGTTTGGAGGGGATGAGTTGGATCCACACAATCAGGATAAAAATTCCTCTATTTTTTGAGTTCTTATCAGCCTTAAAGAGAATGAATCCAAGAAATTAGGTAATATATTATTTCCTAGTATATCCCAATCCTATTTAACATCAGATGAGGTTCTTGAACTAATATCTAGAATTTTCCATGTTTTGGGAACACATGGTAATAAATTAGAACAATAGTATTTTGGGATTATCAATTTAATCTAGGTTCAATTAATTTCCTTTATACTTCCATTATTGGTTGTGAAATATTCTCAATTTAAATAGGTTCAATTGAAGGAGTCATGGAATATTTAACCTGATAAATATACTTAAAATATTTACCTCCCTCGAGAAACTCAACATTGATCTGTTGAAGCTCTACCATTTTTGATTCAAGTAGAGAAATGTTCCCCCCTTCTAAGATGGATTCACAATAATTATGTGATGGTTGTGTAGCGAATTTGGAAAAAATTATTATTTTCAATAGATTCATTTTTACATCATCATTTGATCCAATATTGATGAAATTTACTAATTTGAAACACACGATAGATAGTATAGATCCCCACAAAAGATAATTATAAATCATACTTCATTTATCCTCACATGATTACCCTTATAGGTGACTTTTTGGGTTAGAAATGATAAAAATTTTCCAAGATTATTTACTAGGGATCTTCTTGCATTCATACTGTCACTATAGCTAGTTGTATATATTCTTGATGCTTTTAGCTAGATGTATTATGGAATTACACTTGAGCCAATTTTATGGTGTGCTAATTGGCATCAAAGTTGTTTAAAGAAGCATGGACATGGTCCTTAACTGGAGTTTTAGTGGTTTGATTCCCTTTAAGTAAAATCCTTCCATATTCCTAAATTTGGATCGATAGGACATAAACTATTTCCTTGGTAGTTTATATTATAATTTTTTCACACAATAATGATAATGAAAAATATATATTATGGACATTATGGGAAGATTCAAGTTGGTTTCCTTAACATAGTATATGTAATCCTTCACCTCCTCAAAATAGAGAGTAAATTGGTTTATATCCTCTTGGGATAATATCCTGAATTTACTAGATATGGAAACATGAAACAATTTATTCCTCGCAACTTGTCACTGACATAATGAAATACATGGCTTCAACATATTGAGAAATTCATGAGATTATTATAATTTTGGGATGGATTCATTGAATGGATACCACCACACTAAGGAAATCACAATCTAGTGCTAAAAGTATGGTATTAATGCCATTCATTATTGAGTCCATGTGGTCATTGTTTCTATGGTACTCAATAAAATGTTTGGCATTCCTTGTAGTTGTGAATAGGGGATTGAGATGTCATGTGAATATTACCATCTTATGAAATTATTTTTAAGTGGTTTGGTAAATTTTGTGATTCCATTTAGATTAAATGAAGTTATGAATTTCATGTAGAGGGACTAAAAAAATTGACTTGTTACTATATACACAAAAAGGGTTCATTATCAACTGATCACCTTGATATAAATGACGGGAACCAAGTCCATTTTAGTAGATGGAGGTTTGAAACATTTAAAATATTCACTTCGGGTTCAACATTTTTTTTCATATGCATATTCTAATGTCTTTCATGCCCATAGTAATTTTTAGTCAATGAATTTATATATTTTAATAATAGATGGTCACTAGGGCTTTTATAGAAGAATCTTAGGAAACAAATTTTTCAAGAGGATGGTAGGTCATGCTCACCACACCCTTTCATAAGAATCACAACCTACTATGATACTCACTTATAAATATAATATATATTTCTTCATCCATTTCAAATCCAAATACAAGAATGGTTACCTATTTTCCAATGATCTGATTGAGACCATGTGTTTGATGTAAACCGCTATATGTATTAGAGGTTCCCCATCTTTAATATATTAATTTAGAATTATTTGGTTTAACATCACCAAGGTGGGATATATAGAGTTCATTTTCTTCATAGGAGGCATTTATTATAATGTATTTGGGAATGAAACTTGAAGAGGAATCCTATGTATCTTGTGACATAATGAATCTAAACCTACATTGATTGGTTAAATGATCAGAGATTACACCTGAAATGGGGTCCTGCAATGGATGTACTTTATCATGATGATAATATGAAAATAATAGATCTATATGAACAATTGATTCAATCTCTGTCCAAGAAACACAATATAGTAGAAGATCTTCCATATTTAATGAGGTCATAAAAAAATTAGGTTTTAAAGGAGGGATATACAGTGAGGATTCCTTGAGAGGATTGAGGTTTCATAAAATAGAAAACAATAAGACACAAGGAAGCACTTAGGCATGACCTTACCTATAATACATGAACTATTTTTGGGTGAGGTGAGGGTGTGTTTTTGTAATTTCAGTAGGAGGACCATGTTTCATGAATTAAGATATAAATATCAAATAAAATGGAATTGATGGTTTTTATAGTTATTACACCTAAAATTATTCTCATATATCTAGAACCATGAGGAGTATCACGACTAAAGGTGAATTTATGGGTTTTTTGGGAATAAACGTATAAAAATTCTCAAATACATAGACTCATTCATTACCCAATAATGTTTTAGGAATGAAGATCACACTAATAGGAGACTTTATACCTATGTTTAAGAATAATTAGGGGTTTACTCATAAGTGGATTACCATGACTCTATAAACCTTAGGATAATATCAAAATAAGATGAATTGAGGTTTTTATGATGATTAAACATAGGGGAATCACTATATATCTAGAATGATGAGGAATATATCGACTCAAGGTGAATCAAATGTTTGTTTAGGGCTTAAAACTGGGATGATTCCAAATATTTGGAACTATGAGGGGTTTCTTGAATTGAGGTGAATTGATGTATTGGTGGGGGATTACACCAAGGATAATTCCAATATATCTCAACCCATAGGGAGTATATCTACTCCATGTGAATTATTGGTTTTGTTGAGGCGTACATCTAGGAGGATTATAATATATATAGAACTATGAGAATCATCCTAACTCAAGATGAATAAATATAAAATTGATGAGTATCTCAACTAAACGGTGTTTTATGAATACCTAAGGAGTATCAATAATCTATGTAATTGTATCTATATTATTCATTAAAGCTATAATGTTTAACCATTATAGGACATTAATTAAGGTCTAGGTAATGAGAGATAGGTGATTTCAACTTGGGGATTCCTATGAATGATTCCCCCTACATACTGGTAAAATACGAGGAATATATTTTGTTAAATTTGGTGATTACACCAAGTAAGTGGCCCAAACATAGTAGAGAATCTTAAATATATGTGTATATGGAATGAATAAATGATTAATTATGAGACTTGGGGGAATTGTTTCTTATACCTAGTGAGGTATAGTGAATATTATTATCACTTTGTGGGATATCAATGGTGGATAACCCAAGTGATGTCTAGAAATTATGCATGGCCATATTGATGGATATTGGGTGAAGGGTTTCCCAAACGAGGTACCTTGGTCAAAGGTTCACCCAAGTGGAGTGCCATAGGTAAAGTTTTCATGCAAGTAATGAGTCTCTCATGTAATGGGTATCAATTTTAATGGGTCACCCAGGTGGGTGAAAAATTAGTTCTACCATGTGGGCAGTCCAAGAAGGTCTCCCAAGTTGGTGTTGGGTGTGGATCAACCCAAAAGTGGATTAATCCCCCAAGTGTTTTCTCTAGATAGGGATCTCTCAAGTAATGATTAATTTGGGAACTCATTTAAGTAGAGGTCTTATTATAGTGCTTCCACCATGAATGCGAGATTTGGATGGGTGAACATATAGGGTGACTACAGAACTTACAGTAATCTTAATTCATTTGTTTATTTGTCCTCCTGAATACTTGAGGCAGTAGGGGTTATTATAGAATGAAAAATGGACTAGGGTGAGAGAGTTATAAGAGTAAAATCATGATATGGGTGAGTGATATGGGAAAGACAACCATGTAATGGATAAGGTAAAATTACTTCTTCGGGATTGGAGAATGAGCTATGTGAAAGACTTTATTGATAACTCAATTTCATTTATATTGTATCATGGATTTAAATATCAATAAATTATTATTTATAAGTTAGTTTCAACTACATAAGGAGTAAAATAATATCTTTTAATATGAACTAAACAATGAATATGGTGTATTGATCCTTGAATTGTATTTCCTAATTTCAATAAGCACTATAAAGACCCTCAGAAATGTTGTTTGATGTGTCAAAAACACTTTTATCAGTAATTTGAGAAATACATAGCCTACTCATAAAAATGGTTTCTCACCACAACATGCCTTTATAAGAAAATATTTTTTAGGAATATTCTATCCCCGGTGGGTGATATTTCATAAAAAGCATGTAAATCCAACATACTTATTCTTTCAACTTATATACACATTTCTCCTAAATCCATTCATACTTCTTTTTCAATGTGAGGATAATATAATGGGTCAAAAAAAAATGTTTTGATACCAAAATTTCTACATTAGGAAACTCATAGATTGTTTTTTTAGTAATATATTATATTAGATGATTAAGAATAATTATAATTTTTCTCATTCCATATTCCATCACATACTGTTGTATATTAAAACTATCATTGAATTTTACATCATATTAAGGGTTAACATGATTCTTCCAAAACTCATCCATTGACTAAAACCAAATTTAAATTATAGTGTGAAAAAAACTTATAGTCATATAATACTATAATATTACTCAAAATCTAGAAATCTTACATCATATCTATGGAACCATAAGTTTACACTAGTCTATTAACAATAATAATCTATTAAAAATCATTCATAATGGTTTATAAGGAAAATATGAATTAACCATTAAATATATACTAGGAGTATCAAATAAGGTTTCAATTAAGGGAACATTAACGGTGAATAATAATGATTGCTGAGATATGCTCAACAAACTCTTACTGGCATTATTAACCCTAGATTTGTTTTTTTTGAAAACCAGGTTTACTAACAGTATCTAGATAGGGATACATTTCCTTGAAAAATATATAATCATTACCTTAAAAAATTTGTGATAAAGTATACAAAGATTTAACCTCAATATCTGTTATAGTGATATGTTTCTAAATCCAGGTTTTCCAAAATCTAATTATAAATGTTTCTACCAAACATTCTCTGATAGAAACTGCTATAACTCTAAATCTAGTATCCTAGGGCAAGAGGTAACTTTAAACACTGGTATAAGATAAAATCGATCACATACCAATGATATAATAGTTTAATATTATTTAAGAACTATATATTTAATTTTATATCACATTGAATTGAAAATATAATATATATCATAACAAAAATAAATATTGTTCACCCTTGAACTCATTCAATGATTCTTTCTAGATATCTCGAGGAAAGGAAAACTAATAAATAGTGTGATTAAAGTCTCTGTAAGAGTTAAATAAAATGGAATATATCTATAGTATGTAAGAAATTTTAATTATTTAATGGTAAATAACTAAAAAAACTTCCATTTAATCAATAACATGAGAATTAAGAAAAATATGATAGGAATAAATGATAATAATATAATTCTATATGAATAATCACATGATCAGGAAAAATTATAGATGAGAAACACATGTATTCAAAAAATCACATGGATAACAATAATTTGTTTCATAATTATGGAATTTATAAGGACAGACATCTTAAAGATATCATAAAGGCCTCATTACAAAACACTATAAATATACCATCTTGGCCTCATGATAAGACAACTAACATAAATGGGTAAGTACTCAACTATATAACCAACCGATTTTCTCTCATGAAACCTACCAATACATCGAGGGGGATACTATTTTATTCCCGATGCCTCACATTATATGTCCAATTAATCCTTATATAAGTAAAAGGAAAACATAATCAACATAGCTAAATAATCAATAATTGTTTGTATAGGAAGATCAAGTATATGAAATGTTTATACTTTTATGAGAAATGATAAATATAAACTATCTATAGAAGGAATAATCTCAGTATCATTACAAGATATACCTAGTGTAGAATAATTAAAATAAAGGACTGTTTTCATTAATGAATATAAATTCTATAAAATTATTATTAAAATCATTCTTGAGGAAAATATGATTTTGACTTTGGAAATAAATTTTGAATTTTTTTTTCAAAATATTATGAAAAATAACAGCATTTTAAAGCTCCATGGAATCTTCTTATACATGATTCAATATATTGGATGGTCATGATGGTATCAAATTATGTTTTGGCCATGTACATAGAAATAATTATTCTATTCATATTTTCATAAAATGTAAAATGAAAATCATTCATAAAAGGAAAAGATTAAAAATTTTATACCATTTTTTAAAAAATAAATCCATTTAAAAAATATATATAATAGTTAATTACAAAATACTAAAAAAATTATATAAAACATATTATTTAAAATATGGACATGGAAGAAAAAGGATTGCAAACTGAGGTGAGAAATTAAGTCATGTTTTTTTAAAATACTATTCTTGTATATTCTGCACATAAACATAGGAAAATAAATGAAAAATCTATAATATATATATATATATATAAAGAGGAGAATAAAATTTTATGGGTTTAGGATATATGGATTAAATAACTCCCCCAGGGGAGAATTAACCATAAAAAATTCTGAATAATGATGAGATTTTTAGATAAACCCTTATTAAGATAATATCATTATTTTGATAATTAAGCAATGAAGTGATTATGTGTGATAAATTTAAATCCTAAAAAACATTTTTGAAATAAAATAAAATATAATTAGAGTCTATTTCATGCATGATCAGTGAATAACATAGTATGAAAAGATGATGTATAACCCAATGAATGAAAATTAAATTAAGAGGATACTAACCTCTTGTCTGATATGATTCATATGTTATTTTAGCCTCATTTAAAATAAATTACAATTAATTATATATAAATTAATGAATAATAATCATATATATGATACTGTATGTGATTAAATTATAATTTTTTATTTTTTATTTATAAACAATTCTTTATTAAAATCACTTACATGGGTGAAAACTGCTACTTTTTTCCATATTTTTTGGTTCAGTAATTTAGTTCCCTATATGCGATCCTATCACCATAAACTCAAAAATGGTAATAAAAACAGAAATATCACACACACACACAGATATATATATATATATATATATATTTATAATCATCCATAAAATGAAAATATTGAAAATTAATTATAAAGTTCATAGAGACGATAGGTAGTTCGTAAACAAGAACTATGTTTTCAATTTTCAATGAATTAGAGAAAATAAAAGAAAATAATAATTACCATTTAAAAAATAATTATCTTATTATATATAAAATATATATTTATTAAATATATACTTATTACGATTCTTGTAAAGTGTAAATGAATAACGAATAACATGACTTCTTGAAGCTGGCAGTCTATATGTTTAAATGAGTGACATTATCATTATTCAATAAATGAAGAGGTATAAAAGTAGATATTTCATTATAAATATATACGAATCAATATTTCATAAATATCATATATAAATAGTAAAATTGTAATAGTAACTATTCATGAATGAAGGAAATGGAAAATAAATTGTATTGATACGTGGAGGTAGCTTCCCACAAGTACATATGAGCGATACATTCCCCACTCAATTGATGGGAAAAATAATGGATAATGGTTGTTTAATAATTATAAAAATAATTTAGTATATATTGGATAAATAATTTATTAATTTATATTAAATTCCACATATTTATAGTGGGTAAAACTAGAAGTATAGAATAAAGTGATCAGATATGGAAATTATCTCTTCTTAAAAAACACATTTAGGTGTTCTCTTAAGGATGATAGGGTTAGGATTTTAAAAATCACATCACCTATAAAATAAGGATAAGTATGTTTAAGTAGGATTTTCATTCAGTTTTGGATATGATAAATGGATCAAAATTTGTAAATAAGTGATCTATTGGGGTGACCTTTTAAAAACTAGGTGATTTGCACAATTGTAATTTTTGTAATGATTTAAAATTATATTAAGTAAATTTCATGGAAAATATGGTTCAATAATGGATCATATTAAAAGGTGACAATTATAATATCTAATTTTAACCAAAAACATGTTTTACGATTTATTTATATCACTTTTACGTTTATGATTTTAGATTATCCTCGACAAACATGTTTTAGCCTTAACCAGAATAATGCCTTTTTATTATCAATGATGTATAATTTTACATATAAGTTAAAATAATCAAATGAAAGGAAAAAAGATGAAATTTAAAAACAATTCTCATCATACACTTTCTATTTAAATACATTTATGATTTTAAAACAATTTAATAAAATATTATATTTCATAATATACAATTAAAGTCATATTAACACTATTCAATTTATTTGATCTTAATGAAAAAAATACATAGTTGTAAATAAAATTAAAAACTTTAAAACATCCCTAATGTGTTATATTAATCTATAAAGTTAATAGAAAATAGTAATTCCTAAAATTCATCATACTTTTAACATATTTAAAATAATTTATTAAACGTTTATATTAATTAAATATATATTGTTCCAGTATTGTGTAAATATTTATCTAATTATCCAATCACTAAAAATTTAAAATAGATTTACATGAAAAAAATATTTAAAATTAAAAAATAACATTTATAAACCAACAAAAAATCTTCTTATCTATATATTAAAAAATTCGAGATATTAAAGTTATAAGTTCCACATTTTGTGTTTATTATTTTATTAAATAAATATAAGGGTAAATATTAAATCAAAAATGGAACCAAGTATCCAAGTATTATAGGTATGGATGGTAATGGATGAAATATATATATACAATTGGATAAAGAAAAGTGTTATGGAAATCTAAAATCCTTATCCCACTGTTTTAACAATGTTTTATCTTTCTTACCCTTACTAAGGCAGAAAATATTATTAATGATTTCTATTCATAATAATGAAAAGAAGAATGAATCTATTTACCATATTTTTCACCCTTATTAAAAATATGTAATCCATTTTTATGATTAAATTCATATAAATGGAGGAATTTCAATATAAAGTAAAACTGAAAAATGATATGATAAGCATTTTCCATAAAATAATGTTTTCTAAAGTATAAATTTTACATACAAAAATATTTCATAAACATAATTCTAATGAACATAGTGATATTAATAATAATATAAATTTACATTTTTGACTATTAATCCATTAAGAACAACATTAAAATTTTCTCCTTTTCTAAAGAAAAAGTTATGTTTCAATAAAAATTAGTATTTTACCTTTTCATAGAAAAGAAAACCCTTTCATAAAATTAACAAAAATTGAATCTAAGACAAACAAACAATTATGATTTATAAAACATTTTCCTCTGTAAAAGAAAATTTCTAATAGTAATATAAGTATAATATATTATTTACAGACAAAATGAAATTAAAACCATTTTATGGAAATAATTATTTCTGAATATTTTAATGAAATTACTAAAAAATGTGTATTTATAAATTAATATATTCCCATTATCAAAATAATTTATATATAATTTATAAATTTTTTATTCTTATATAATCCAAAAATTTATCAACTAGTGTATAAGGGTATATAATATTACGATTCATTTATACTCAAAGTTGTGTATATCGAAAGATATTGAGGATATTAAATTTTTTATTTTAAATATATACCATAAATTCTCCAGTTTTAGTCAAAAAAATCTCCTACTATAGGTTCCACATATATAACTATATATTCTCTTTCATTCTGTTATATTTTCAATACTTTGTTCACCCCCTTTGAATAAAAAATGATTATCATTTTATAGAACTAGGGAAAAAAAATTCAATTATATTATTTTCTTAAGAAAATAGTTTTCAAAATATTATCTAACACTACTTATGTCAAATACCATTACAATAAACAAAGATAATTATAATTTCTACATTGATGGTAAAAATTATCAATCTATCTAATTATCTTCTTTTCCTTCTCCTTTGATGGAATATCCTCAATTTAATTACACCCTTAAAAACTCCTTGTATAAAATTAATTATAATATCACGAGTGTCACTTAAAAATATAATCAAGATGATGATATTGGTTGAACACCTTGGATTATGTTATTCTCAAAAATGATACCATGGCCAATGATTTTATAAATATTTCCATATGTTATTCAATTATACTAACATGTTTGGGTTTCAGATTTTAACTTTCAAACTTCTATTTAATAACGCGCTACTGGATATATATACAATTCATTTAGGAAGGATGTACCATATTCCCTTTCATTGTTATCACACTATGGTTATTATAATAGACTACCATGAGAATTATTTAATCCACTACTATATACTCTAAATGATGTTCCTTATTTTATAGTAGTGTGAATGGTTTTTTTAAATATGAATCACTTTAGTTCTTTTGAGAGGTGACTCAATTAATCTTACCGAGCTACCTAGAAAAATAAAATCCAATTAAAATGCATCCTCAACTAATTTATTTTCTATCTACATTACCACTTTCTCAATAGGAATATGAGTAGGAATATAAATATTTTTTATATGATACAAAATATACCAACCTATAAAAAGGAGCATCCAAAATATACAACATAATCCACATTATAGAAAATAGAATATCCACCTTAGGGAAAACATGGTAGTGAGAATCCAACAATGTTGTCAAAATTTAACTATTATTTTTGTTGTATTATATACCATGCTTCTATTAATCGTATAGTTTAGTGTTATAAAAAAATCATTTCATTTTTCACGTTTTCTTATGTTCATTCCAACCATTATTAGGGTTAGAATAATAATTATATCATACAACTCAAACTTATTTAGCTATTACGTGATCAAAATTATTGATTAGATAATTGATGGTACCAAAAGAATCAATTTATTGAATGAAATTAGATGTTTTGTAAAAATTGTTTATATAAGAAAATGTTCTAAAAAATTAATTGGGTGATAAAGGACTGATGACATAAAATACTAGTGAAAAGTGAATATTAATTATAAATAATTATGAAAGAAATTCATCGAGGGAAATGTTTTCACCATTATTTATTTTTCTAGTTCACTACACTGTTGAAATTTTACCCAACTCATTCTCAAAGGTTACCTCCCTGATGGAGTGAAGGTATGTGATGTGTGCGAACATCCAACATGATCATGCTATGGGAGGAGTGAAGTAGGTTGGATTAAATACTAACCACAAGTATTGTGAATTAATTGACCAAAGAGATAAAGAGAGTCAATGGGTGGAGAGAAATAAATAGATAGGTATATATTTTTATACTAATATAATTTGATTCTCTCTTTTGAAAAAAATCTAGCTATAAATAAAGATGGTTTTCTTATGTGTTTTCTAAAATACATCACATAATATTTATAACATTTCCATCAAAACATAAATGGATAGTGTATAAAAATCTTGATGCTAATAGACCATATCCAATTAATGGAATCTATTGGTCTAACATGACAAGTAAATGTGTGAAAAATAATGTTTATTTGATTATACATAAAATTTATATCAAATATAGATTTTTATAATTAAAAACTATATGATATTATGATAATATTTTTAGTACCAAAAAATAGTATTACTAACTGTTCTAATTGTCCATGATTGATTCAAAAGGGTTAGATTGAGGTATGTTTGTATAAATTATACAATACAATTTATTATGAAGTATATCTGACTGGATTTACTAGATCAAGTCCCTATTATAAGAATCATGTTATATAAATGATTTTATGTCAATGATGAGTTGTAAAAATTATATTAGATGTACATATACATAGAAAAAATATGAATTGTTGGTGTTGAAGTGTATAAAGAAAGATGAAAAAACATTAATATATTCCTTAGATATATTGATCCAAGAAAAGGAATTAGAAAATTCTTCTATGACATATCCTTAGATAATAATATTATCACGATATTATAAAGACTATTAAATACTCACCAGATTAAGCCCACCATAAGAACCATTTTCAATGTTATTTGATTTAGAATTTACTATGGATACTCTAGAGTAGATTGTCTACTATAATGTCAAAAAACATAAGGATCATATATATCCTCTAAGGGTTCATTGGTTGAATAAAAAAAGTAAAATTATTTTGGAACCTGATAGATGAATTAAGATTACTTTAACACACCTCTAAGGGAGAGTTAAATAGAGTCCATAGAGAAATATGTACCAGAAAATAAAGGCATTTTGTAGAAACACTAGATGATGCACCATTATATGAGTATTTTCTTATGAATTTGTATTAGTATAAGATTGTATATCTTTACAAAGATATCATAATGACATTAAATGTGATGATATTTATATACACATTCAATATTCTAATAGTCAATAATGAGGAATCATAATTATACAAAGGATTTATAGAAAATTTTATGTTATTTTTTACAATCAGTTTTAAGGAATGTTTCATAAGATGTTTTGAATCCTATATTTTAAGATATTTAATGGAGGATAAAAATGGAAATATTTTAGATTGATATTAAATTATTGATAGGAAAATTGAATCTTGGGTTAATTAACCAAGCATAATCTTTTGATAATATTTTCCTATTTAAAGGTGTGTGGGTTTATAGAGATAAAATATAATGTATGTATCGATGGATGAATAGAAAATGTTTTTAGGAACTGAAGTAGATATGGAGTGTACTTATATAGAAGTTTCAAATACTATGAAAATGGACTAGATAATATTAGATAGATTTTTCATATCATTTTTATCGGTCAAAATGTCTGAATAAACTATAAGATAAATAGAGGTGAATAGAATAACATGTCATCAGATCAATTTTTATTAGACTAAGGTTTCCATAAAAAGAAGTTATCATACGAACATTTTTATAAAAAAATTATAGAAATAATAACATGATCTTAAAGTTCAAATAACTCATAAATGAAAAATAACATGAAATAAAATAAAGTGTGAAGAATGATCATATAACATAAAGAAAATGAACTGAAACATATTAGTGAAGGATTTTTTGTTTGTTGAAAAAAATATTTCTATCATATATTATGTGTGAAAGTTCATGCCCTATCAATGCAATATAGTACCTACAAGTGAAGGATATTACCTACAAGTTTCAACCACCAAAATAATAACTTTCTAGTGGTTGTGTGGCCCTGGATTACTTCCAAACATTTCTAAATAATATAAAATATTACTAAGTATTGAACCATAGAAAAATATTTATTCCTAGTGGTGAACTTCTCTATTGTTTTCTAGTAGTTTTTTTATAAATATTCTGAGGTGATGGTTGCTTTTACGTAAGAAAACAAAATGACGAATATATCACTAATTCAACACATCCCCTATTATGTTTCACATTGATATTGATTGTTCCATTCACTTTGTAGTAGAGTAATGGTTTATTTTTTTGACTCTTTAATACTATTTAATGAAATGGAATTCCTCCATGAGAATTCATAACTATATTTTATGTAAGGGGATTATTGTCTTTGATAGAGTGAAATATCATATATAGAATGATAAAACACTACCCTATGCCATACCCATTGGATATAATGTTCTTAAAAATACTAAAAATGGTTTAATTATTCACAATGACGGTCCTCCCTTTAAATAATTATACAAGAATAATCATGAAAATGATGAAATCCCATAAATGATAAAATTTACTCCCCTATTAAATATAAATTTTAATGGTTATTATAATCATAATAGATAAAGAAATCTAGGAATATTTGAATAATATCAAAAAAGGAAATTCCAATGTGAATAATTCTATGTTTAATATCTGTAGAATAAATTATGAGGATTTAAAAAGTTAGATATTATAAATCTATTGGTGACTTAGTTACAATGGTGAATGACATTGTATGCACACTAAGATGATTTTGTGTGATTTTGGAAGAATAAATTATAGATTAAATTATTATTGAAATTATTCTAGTTAAATTATATTCCAAGTTATTATATTTGGAATATATTTATCCTAAAACTCTATTGTTGGATGATATTAACGGAATTATCATCACATATGAAAAGTGAAAAGAAATTTACCTAAAGAATAGAGGATAATATGATCAAGAAATTTCTTTCAAATCCAAAATGTATGGAAAATATATGAAATATTTCATGGATGAATATAGTGACTATGATATAGTAGATGATGTATAGATTTTTTTATATTTTTTTCACTATTTTATAAAAGGATAAAATAAAGAATATGTATGTACAATGAATGTTAATATTGAATTTATTTGGTTATAGAGCCATTGGGAATTTTTTTGAAACTTTTTCTCAATTAAAGGGTGATGAATATATTGATGAAGAAGATATATAGTTGGTAATATATTTGAAAAATATTTAAGGGTGAGGAAATTCATTTTATATAGAAAAATAAAATAAATTATATAAACATAAAAAGTGAATCTTTTGTTCTAAATGTGAAGAAGATGATGAAAATAATTTCCATGTAGAAATATATAATTATGATGCTATTGAAAAGTTGTTTATTAGAAAGTGGATGATGATAAAATTACCCATGATGAAAGATGTAACTCTGATGAAGAATAATAATTACAACAAGAGAACAAGATATAAATTTCACTTGAGAAACATTTTAGGGAGTGTTTCTAAAATATTTGAAACATAAAAATGGGATCAATAAGTTGAAGAAATATAATCTATTATAAAATAATCAGAAATTAGTTCTTGATTAAAAATATAGGTTGTTAAAATAAAATGCTTAACTAGAGAAGTCACTTGATGAATAGAAAAATATCAACATAAATCTTTATTAAAAGGATTAAATTAAAGGAGAAATAATTTAATCATTTGCAATAGAAGCTTATTGAAGATGATAACATAATAAAAAACATTAAAAAATCATTTCTTCATGTTTTTTAAAGTTATAAAATGTTTAAAATTTCGATTTATCAAAAACGATAATAATTAATGTTTAATGAAAATGTTGAAAATTTTCAAAATAAGACAAAAGTAATGAAGACCATGTTTATAGAAAAAATAACCGTAGTTGAAATTCTAATACATATAAGGAATAACTATTTGGAGAAAAATTTCAATAATTAGAGACTCATTAATGGCTGAGAAAAAGTTAAATCTTATAAAAAGGATGCTAAGTTGCTAAGAAAATTTTGGCACACAAAAATTATCGAAGGATGACAATACGAAAAATTATGGAAATAAGGGGAAAATTTATGAACAACATATTAGTTAAATATGAAAAAATATTTTAGATGAATATTATTTGTACTGTATAGTCCTTTAGAATACAAAAAAATATTGGTTCAATCATCACTATATCAAAGAATCTTGGACATACTTAAAGAAATACATAAGGGGGAGTTTTCACACTCAAAAAAGAGAAAATAAAAAATTATGTCCAAATATTGTAATCGTGAGATGATTATAAAATTATATATATCCTCTACTGGTAGTAGGTAGTCATGAAAAACACTATCAAAACATATCTGATCAAACTTCATAATATTTTCACCTATAGAATTAAGTAATCATGTGTATCTAAAAATCCATATGTATTTAAAACATAGGGTTGATTTTTAATACATATCATAAGGATTCATATCAATGATTGGATTATAGAAACATTGATTCTCAAAATGATTTATTTCTCTAATTTATTATTTCTAAATGAATCAAGGAATATAATTTCTATTTATATAGTTATATCCATCTTCACCAAACATTTTTATTATTATTTTATAAACATTATTCTATTTTTTATGTATGATTCACCAAATAGATAAAATATTCCATGATTTTCCTAAATATATCTAAAATACAAATTTTTATATTCTACACCATTCTTTATAAAATTATATGTATCCTCTACTGGTAGTAGGTAGTCATGTTATAAATTGTTCATATAAGAAATTAACATTATACTATTGATATAAAGTAAGGTGATAATTATTTTGTTACTTCTAGGAAACATAATAAAATTTATGACATAATTGATAATTATTAATTTATATTAGAATAAAACATTGACTTGATAATTTCATGTGATAAAGAAAAACAACTCTCATCTCATCTAAGGAAAAAGAAGAAATGGATGGTCCAAAATAATATTGGTGATTAAGGACATCAAGTTCAATCTAGATAATCCCATAGCTTAGTTTCACATACTTAATTATTTTCATAGGCTGAGAAAAGTGATGTTGAAAAACATTTAGAGAATGAAAAGTTATTTTATTCTATGAGTAATGTTTTGATCCAATTGAGAAGATTGAGACACGAGAACTTGTGACCAAAAACAATATGAATGGTATTGTCACAAAATGGGGTTTCCAAAAAAAGTTTAATGTAAAATTTTAAGTGATAAGAAAAAAATTATAATTTATTTATAAAGATCACTCACAGACTGAATGAAGTTATTCTGATGAAACCTTTGATACAGCTGTGTGGATTCAATCATTCTAAATCATTATTTCTAAAATTTCATAATAATGTAATAGGATATTTAAGATAAAATTCATTTTGTCATTTGTTAATGGATTTCTTGATAAATAAGTTTATATTGAGAAACAACATGTATTCGTTTTGTTGAAAGATGAAAGATATGTGTTAATAGAAAATGTTTCATTTTATGGGATGAAGAAGGCTCTAAGATTTTGGTATTCTAAACTTGATACATTCTTAGAGAAGATTAATTTCGGTAAAGTATTATTTGAGATCAACCTCTATATAAAATAATAATCCTTCTCTCATTGTGATTTTTTATTTTCAGGATATATTATTTTCATGATATCATGAGGAAATGTGTGAAGATTTTTCTACAGAGATAATAATGTTATATGAACTGTATATTCTAGGATTAACCAAATATTTATTATATTGAAAAAATTTCAAAATAAAATGTATATATTCATAAATCCTAAGATATACTCTAAGTAAGATTTGATGAAATTTGGAATGGAATATTCGAAGCTGTTTTCCACTTTTATTTCATAAGGAAGAACATTATAAAAATATAGGAATGGAAATAATAGACACTCTATGTATTTTACAAACATTATTGGAATTTAATTATATATTATGAGTTCAAGACCATATTTAGTGAATATTTTTACCCATTTTTCTATGTGTAATGGAACAAACCTTATGGTCCATTATTTTGTGAAATATATGATCTTTGAGGTGTCTAAGAAGATATATGGGGTGTTTTTGGGACAAGTGTGTTGTTCCATTGGTTTTTCATTCCTACAGTTTTCCAAATTTCTTGTTTTCCAATTACATTTTATTCGGGAGGCATGTCGTTCTTATGGAGAGTTATTATGGAAGCATTTTATTCTAGAAGAATCTCATTCTAGCGATATCTCATTCTAGCAGCATTTGATCAAGGGGTATCTCATCCTGGAGGTGTCTCATTCTTGAATCATCTCATTCTGGTGGCCTATTATTCTAGCAGTGTGTAATTCTAGTAGCGTGTTATTCTGTCTGTGTGTCATTCTAGAGACCTCTCATTCTATTAGCGTGTCATCATTGATGTTTCCCATCCTGGTGGTGTCTCATCCTAGCGGTGTGTCATCCTAACAATGTCTAACCCTATCGGTGTGTCATCTTGGAGGTGTCTCATCATAGCGGTGTGTCTTCCTAGCAGTGTGTCATTCCTTGTGGTGTCTAATCCTAGCGGTGTCTTATCCTAGAGGTTTTTCATTTCCAATAGTTTTCATTTTTCTATTTTTTCTATTTTTCTCTTTTTATTATATTTTGATTATAAATGTGTTTAATTATTTAATTGATGGGGTTTAAGACTGTTTCAAAATCTATCAATCATGTCCTAAATTTATCCAATGTCTGGAGACTTTTAAATGGTCATTTTTTTTGTATATTGATATCCTCCATTAATGGAAATTCTATATTTTTTCAAATCCCATGAGTTACAAATCTAATTCTTCTTACCCTAAGACCTTCCATTCATTCATTTATTCTGTCTCCTTTATCCTAATATAAGAGGCTCTCAATTGTTCTTACCATATGAGTAGTGTAACCTTGTTTCTGAGGTTGATTTTTTTCCCTAAAATAACTCCTTTTTTATGAATTCCCCTATTTTAGGGAATCATGTCTTGGAAAAAGGTTGTGTCAATCATCTTTCTTCCAAGTAGGGTTTCCCTTAATTTATCCTTATGTGTATCATGAAAGATAAGTTTATTATTGTTAAATCTTATAATCATGGTCACAAACATATTATAAAAGATAATGAATCATTTTATATTGAATTTAATGGGGTAAGGGAATGTGTATTATGATTTTACTTATTTTATTTATTTAATTTCATCTATTTTGATACTATATTCTTATGCATGTACTTTCTTGATGAAAATCATCTATATGGGTGATGTGATTATGATCCACCAACTTCCTTTTAAAATCACTACTTTTGTTGTTTAATAGTATCATTATAAAAAAATGATTAACCACATATATTCAGTTAATTAAATTGATACTCAATGATCTTATGGTTTCAGTGGTGACACACTTAAATAAATAAATTTAAGTGAATAAGAACCCCGTTTAAAAACCTAAATGGGTAATATTGTAACATATTATGTGATATGTGGGATTGATTTGGTTTTATGTGTGGTACTAACTTAATATGAAATACTATATTGTGATGTGTGTGGGGGAAGTGGATGACATGTGGCTACACAATGGGGTTGTGATTGATGGGGTATGGTTATGCAGCAGTGATGTGAAACTGGATGTGGATGTAAAGTGTTGTGGATATGGATGTTTGACTGTGGTGTTATTCTTATGATTTTTGGTTGGTTCTATTATATTTTCCCAAGTATTAACGGAATTAATACTACATGTTAATAATTTAAAATGGGTATGTTTAATGAGGAAATTCATGATGGGCTATGTTGATTAAACTTTTAATGTTTATATATAAACTAATGGTTTGTAAATATGAAATTAGTTGTATTTATAAGTTGAATGAGTTTTCTAATTAATTTTAATGACTTAAATTAATGTGAATGATATTGGAATTTATTGATAAAAAAAGACTCTAGAAAATGACTTAAAGACTAAAGTATCATCTTTGGATTCCATATTGTTTGTGTGATATTTTGCATCTAGTGGTGGTAGTGATTGTGTAGTTTCTATGATACGATTATTTCTTGTTGTAAACCCATAGGATGGGATTGTGTAGTGTAACTCTATATGTATATAAAATTTTATTTCCTTGTGAATTCTATATAAACCCCACCCACATTGAGAACTATGTGCCGAACACCCGTATCATCACATGGGGCAGTGTCTTTCCCAAACATACTGATCTGAGGATGGATGGATTGTCACACTCTCTTGCATCTTCTAGGTGATGTAGGTATTGAATAAGTTGTAACGATCAATGGTCCATTAGTGGATTAGATAGTGGATGTGATGTGGTTTTCCAAGTGTCTTTGGGATGAGTTGTGATGTGATATCCTAGGTGTATTCCGGACGAACTGTTATGTAATGTGCTAGGGGTGTTCGGTATGAGATTTGATGTGTTGTGAGTCCTAGGTGTGTGTGGGAGGGATGTTTTGTGAGGATAAGGTTTGTGCGGGTGGGATGTGTTGTGAGTCCTAGGTGTGTACGGGCAAGATGTGTTGTGAGGCCTAGGTGTGTGCGGGAAGGATGTGTTGTGAGGCACAAGAGTGTGCGGGCGGGATGTGTTGTTAGACTAAGTGTGTACATGCAGGATGTGATGTGGTATATTTGGTAGTGGTGGTATTTTCAGGACATTTTCTGTTGGGGTGAGAGTAGCTAATCAGTGAGTAAGTGGTGCATGGTACCCTATCATCGATGTGATTTACAATATAATATATTACAAAGATACATTATTCAGTGACTGATCCCTAGTGAGGTTGGTGTTTTTTTCAGTATACCTGTTTAGGTGCTTTTTGGTTCTTGTAAGTTTACATGAGTTTAATTGTATACTATTTTCACATGTACATGAGAAATTTCTGTTTTCCTACTGAGTGTACATGTATACTTTTCATGCATATATAAAAACTGTTATTAAAATTCCATGAGAAATTTGTGGCCCATTCTGTACATTTCTGGTTTGGACCATCAAAGTTGTTTTTGTGTCATAGCCTTATAATTTTGTCTTTTGAGATTTCTTTTGAAGACTTTATATGTATTAGGTTTTATTTATACATGCCTTTTGGGAAGATTTGGATTTATTTTATATTATTCCATGGAGTTATATGTGGTTTGTTTATCTGATCTCATGACATTATTTTCTTATAATGGGTAATGCCACCCATATTTTTATATATTTATAACCTTGCTTCTAGTCACTATCCTATGATATTTTAGAGGTTTGACTATGGGGTCATTATCTCTCTTTCTTCATTTCCATCCTATGAGGGGTATCTTCGGAGGAGGGGCTCATGATAAATGGTATCAGAGGCTGATGATTGAAAGATAATGTGGAGTTGAGAGTTAGTAAAAGTGATTATTTCATAGGGTGGTATGGAAAAAATGTTAGTTCATATTGGTACATGACATATGATAGGGATATTGGATTAGAAACAGAGATTTAGGGCCCCTCATGTTTCGATGAAAGGATTTTGAACCTACCGAATGACTAGTGATGTGGTACCGCTATTAGGGTAGAGACCTATGAGAGTTACATTCATCATGATGACTTGTGTTCTTATATGAAATAAGTGATCTTGGAAAGTTAAAAAAAATTAAATTAATCATTAAATTTTATGTATCTTTTTCTGAATTTTCCCACGAAACTATTACTAATAAATTCTTATTTTTTTCCAAATTATTCATATAACATAAAAGTAAAGAGTAAAATTATACTTAAATGGCTTGTACTGTTTGTTTGTAACATCATGATGTTTGAATTTGTTTTTTTCCTTTCCTTTCATATAAAAAATCTCAATGAATTGGATTTTGGTTACTTTTTTATAAATGTATAACATGTCATCTAGTTTTTTTAATGTTTTAAATTGATAGAGAATTATTCTTACTGTATTTTGTTATGATAAACTATATAAATTTTGGAAACCCATATGAAATGTGTAACCTTAATGTTGATTTTACACTAACTTGATAAAATAGATTATTTTCAAACCATGCTTACAAGTATTCAAGTTTTCATGTGAGTTAATAAGTCTTGTGTTTCTTTCCATTTGCAATTTTTGGTGATCATGTGTTATAAAACTATTGTAAAAGTTGGTTTTAATATTTAAATTCTGAAATTTATGAAAATGACCATCTTAATTATTTATAATTCCTTTGAATTTTGAAACCTTAATAAGAATAATTTTCTCTTTATTTATAAAGATTGCGGTTCTAATGTATTGATTTTACCATATGTTATATTCATATGTTAGACTAGAAATTCTTCTGACATTTATTTCTAAATTTTGTAAAATAATAAGCATTATTTGTGGTACATTATTAAGAGTTAATTTTTTAAAAGATTAAAAATATTATTCTATAATTGATAATAATTTTTTAAGAACTGAAATATCCTTACCTCACATGTTATGTCATGAGTAGTTCGTTAGGGAAAGCATTCCTAAAGTTTAAATCCTGAGTGTTGAAACTAGGGAAATTATTGTATGAAATACTTGAGCCTATATCATGTTTGATATGCTGTATTTAAATAGTGAATTTTAATCATGTCATCATTATTACAACTTATAATCATGTTCTTTAGATAAATGAAATTAGTACGGAATGATAATATTGATCATGAAAAATCATGAAATAGAGTAATACAACTTGTTTAGTCTTATTTTTGTTATCAGAAAACATGTTTTCTTGAGCCATGAAATGTTTAAATAATTTTTAGTCTCGGAACTATAAATCATGAAACATAGTAATACAAAATGTCTAGTTTTAATTTTGTTGTCAGAAGCATGTTTGATATTTATTATTATGACAATATGTTGTTTATGCAATGTAGTATTTTAATTGAACATAAGAACATAGCTTGAATAATTTTCAAATAAATTTGGAAGTGTATTTCCTTGATAATATGAACCCAGAATGTCTTGTTTAACCAGATTAAATATGGTGTGTGATATAATATGTGTACAATATTGTATTTAACAAGGTTTAATGTTATATCCATTTAATTTCAAGACATGATTATTCACTATAAATAACCTGGAAATTTTGAGTGTTTATTTTGGTTTCATTGTTATCATTGCATTTATATGCTGATATTCCTTATTAAAACTATAACTTCTTGGAATGCTTTTTTATGTAGTGACTATTGTAGATTATGAGACCCTTTACCATGCATCATGATTAAAATAAATATGTATTAAAAGGATAAACGCTTATATACGACTAATGAACTAATTCACCATGGAAAATAAAAAATTGTGTGAAAGTACCCATTCTAAATAACGAGAATATGTAATATAAGCACCTGAGAAATAATAGATGATACTATGTGTTACTGCTATGTGTGATTGTTATTATTGTAATTACTTGTGTGACAAGTGATTTAAAAACATACATAATATAAATAAGGGAAAACCTAATCCATAATCGAGATGCATTGTAAATTGACATGATTGAAACCATGCGGGCGAGTCAATGCCTCTAAAGTAGATAATATCTCAACATGGGAAAGTGGATTCCTTAATTTATGTGTTTAGGGTTTTTGTGTGATGATAATGGTGATCGTTGGTTTGGGTTGTGTGGAGGATGAGATGGATAATGTAGTTATGTGAAAAGGGTGGTTGTGTGTGGATAGTAAGGTGGTGAGATGATGTGGTTGTGAGAAATGTATAATGGATGTTTTAGTCGGCTGGTAAGTTTGGATAGTGGTTTTGTTTTTCAATGATCGTGATGTGTGGTTTTTATGGTGGGATGACTTGTGTTGTTTGGTTCTGTGTCTTTACTCGTTTTATACCTCCCCTCCCATAAACATTTCAATAACATAATATCGGTAATAAATTATAATGGTCATTTTGGAAATCATTAGATTAATAAAAATGGGTTTTCCTCAAATGTCTAAATCTTTTAATAAAGGAAGTGATATGAATTTTTGACTATTATCATGTTGATTGGTTTTTTCATGATTGATTTTATATTTATCACACATGTTATGAACTCAAACATATGAATATATGGAAACAATTTCTTACATCAAGCCGCATTATTCTACCATACATTTTTAAACTGTACAGGTGAGTCAGTGCCACCCAAAGTGGACAATATCATGGTGTGGTGGATGAATTCAATTGGTTTTTAGGATTATGGTATCTTTATTTTTACTAGTATAAGTGTCCGTGCTAGTATATAAATGATATTATAAACTCTTAAAAGTAATGAAATTCACTTGTACAAAATAGAAATTGAAATGTTAATCTCTTTAATGTTTCTACATAAGTATGTTCATGGTAATTATCATCTTGGTGAAAAACATTGAGGAATTATAAACCTGTATTAGTAGGTTCATTCGAAACTCATATAAATTGTTTGGTTGATGCCATATGTTAATTCATGTTTTCTAAATTTGATATTAATTTTTCTTAATATTATCTTCATAAAAATAATTATATATTTGTCTTAGTAGAACTGATGAATTTTTTCGAAAGCATGACACCTTAAAATTTATACAAGTTATATTAGGAAACATTTTGGATACTAGTTGTTTTAGAAAATTTTATTGGATATATTTTCAAAAATATTATTTTGATAAACACCATACTATAAAAAGGATTCAGAGTTAGGTTTTGACTCAAAGTGGTTTTCCTAGCCTACTGAATTTTTTTAATACATGAATTTTTAGGGAAATAATTTAATTGGAATGACTTAAAACATCAAAATATTCAAAATTAAATGTTCATATACATGTATGAAAAGTAATAGATCATTTGAAAAATCATTCTTAGCTTTTAAACTCCTTCACCAATATGAATTAATAAAAATGTTACTCATGCATGTTAAACTAATTCCATCGTGATATGTTAAGCAAGATATGTTTTAAATGTTTTTGAATTTAAAATTTCAAGGATTAATAAATTAGTATAATGAATGTATATATATTCATACAATTTCATTCTTAATTGGTGTTATTTAATTAAAAATGTATAACAATAATTCAACTTAACAGAAATCTAATCATTCAATTTAAAAAATGTAAAGAAATTATTTTTCAATGTGTTCTTTTCCTTGGTGTTAATATTATTATTTTATTATTATACATAGAATATTGGAATTTTTTGAAACCTCACTCCCCTTACTTCAAGATTTTTTTTTGTTTTTCAAGGATGAATATTAGGTTAATATATATCTAATGTGATGGTCTGGATAATTATTGATCCTTTCTTTCCATTATAGGGTGTTCTTACTGATTCCTATTTTTAGGGAAGTTAGGTTTGTTAAACTATTATGGGAGTTCAGAATAAGAAGTTTAGTTGGGGGTAGTGTTTATAGTGTAATGACATCTCTGAGAGGTAACTTTAGGAAGGGTTGGATTTTAATTCTTGATTGAGAGAATATTTTGAGAGGTATCTAATATAATATCCCAGACCTTTCAGTCCATTAATTTTCCAGAAAATTGATGTTTAAGGTGTCTAAGGGAAGTTTGGGGTGTTTTGGGACATGTAAGATATTACAATGGTGTTCCATTACAACAATTTTCCAAATTCATGTTTTCAAAATATGTGTCGTTCTACCGGTGTGTCATTCTGTCGGCATGTCATTCTGGAAGTGTGTCATTCTAACATCATCTCATTCTGGCAACATCTCATTCTTACATTGTGTCATTCTAGGGGCTGTCATTCTAGTTCCATATCATTATGGAGGAATATCAATCTAGTATCATGTCATTATAGTGGAGTTTCATTTTAGAAGAGAGTCATTCAGGTGATGTCTCATCCTGGCAGTGTCTCATTCTTGCGGTGTGTCATCATGTTGGTGTCTTATCATGGTGGTGTCTCATCCTGGAGGTGTCTCATCATGGGAGTGTCTCATCATGGGGGTGTGTGATCCAAGAGGTGTCTCATTATGAAGGTCTGTCATCTTGGATGTGTTTCATTCCTAGCGGTGTCTCATCCTGGTGGTGTCTAATCCTGACAATGTCTCACTTCCAATAGATTTCCATTTTTTCAATTTTTATAGTTTTCCCTTTTTACATCTATTTTTATGATAAACGATTTTAATGAAATAATTGATGGTTTTTAAGTGTATATAAAAATATATCAATCATATCTTAAATTTCTATAATGTACAAATACTTTTAAATAGTCATACCATGTGGTTTATTGAGATCCTCCTTTAATGGGAATTCTAAGTTGTTTCAAATATGATGAGTTTCAGATGTAATCCTTCTAAGATGGGGACCTTCCATTCATTAATTCTTTCTCCATTCTCCTAATAAAGTAGGTTACGAATCATTCTTACCATTGGTGTTGTGTAACCTTGTTGATGAGGTTGTTTTTTGTTTCCCTAGAATGTATCCTACTGTACGTGCACCCGCTTTTGGTGTATCAAGTCTGGAAAAAAGGTTGGGCTATTCATGTTTCTTCCAAATACGTTTTTCCTTCATTTATACCTATGTTTATCATACAGGATGGGTTTTTTATTTTTAAAATTTTTTATCATGTTAGAAGCCATATTGAGACTAATAATGAATCAATTTATATTGAATTTTAAGGGGTATGGGAATGTGAATTTTGATTTCACATATTTTATTCATTTGATTTAATATGTTTTTATACTATGTTATTATGGACATACTTCCTTGATGAAAACCATATCTATGAGTGACTCAATTATGATTTAGAAAAACCCATTTTCAATCCATTTTTTTGAATGGTATCATCATAATTAAATAAATGATTACCCATATATATTCAATTTATTAAATTTATTCCCCAAGATCATATGGATTCTTTGATAATAACCACAAATAAATAAGTGAATTAGAACAAGAGTGCCCTTTTCTAAACCTGAATGTGTTTTGTTGTGATATATGATGTGATATGTGGGATTTTTGTTGTTTTTGTGTGTGAGACTAACATAATTTTTAGAATCCATATTATTGTGTGTGGGGGGGGGGAGTTGATGACACATGGTTTTATACGGAGGATGCCCCCTTTTCTAAAACTGAATGTGTTTTGTTGGGATATATGATGTGATATGTGGTATTACTGTGGTTTTTTGTGTGGGACTAACATAATTTCTAGAATCCATTTTATTGTGTGTGGGAGGGAAGTGTATGACATGTGGTTTTATAGTGGGGATGTGATGGGTGTGCTATGGTTATGCAGTGGGGCTGTGAAACTAGAAGTGGCTGTAAAGTGATGTGGATAAGTATGATTGGATGCAGTGTTATTCTTATGATGTGTGGTTGTTTTAATTATATCTACCCAATTATTAAGGTTATTAATACTTCCTGTTAGTAATTTAAAATGGGTATGTTTAATGAGGAAATTGATGATGGGATATTTCTGATAAACTAGTTAATGTTATTATAAAAAAAATTTCTTGGAAATATCAAATAAGTTGCCTTCATAAGTGAAATGTGTGTTCTAATAAATTTTGATGACACAAAATAAAAGTGGTTGATATTGGAATTTATTGATAAAATAGAGACTATATAAAATGTATTAAAGGCTAAAGTATGATCTTTGGCTTCTATCTTGTTTGTGATATTTTATGCATCAAGAGGTGGCAATGATTGTGTAGATTATGTGAGATCATAGTTCTTGTTGTAAACCCATATGATGGGATTGCGAGGTGTAACTCAATATGTATATACATTTTTATTTCCTTGTGATTTATATATACACCCCAACTACATTGAGAATTATATGAGGAACACCTGCATTGTCCTGGGGGGGGGGGGGTGTCTTTCTCAAACATCTTGGTGGGAGGATGGATGGATGGCCACCCACTATTCCCTGATCCATTATCCAGGAAAGGTAGTTATTGCACATGTTTTGATGGTCAGAGGTCTATTAGTTCATTAGATAGTGGATGTGATGTGGTTTCCTAGGTGTCTTTAGGTTGAGTTGGGATGTTATGTCCCAAGTGTCTTCATGATGAGTAGTGTTTTTATGCCCTAGGTTTCTTCAGGATGAGATGTGTTGTGTTGTGAGGACCATGTGTGTGTGGGTGGGGTGTGTTTTGAGTCCCAAGTGTGTGAGGGTGGGATGTGTTTTTAGGCCTAGGTTTGTGTGAGGGGATGTCTTGTGAGGCCCAAGTGTGTGTGGGTAGGATCTTTTGTGAGGCCTGGGTGTATGTGGGTAGGATGTGTTGATAGGATCAGGTGTGTGCGGGCAGAATGTGATGAGGTATATTCAAAAGAGGTTGGATCGCTCAGACATTTTCCATTGGGGAAAGAGTGGATAATTATTGAGAATGTGGTGTGGGGTACCATATTATTGTTGTGATTTTTAGTATATTATATTACTTGGATTCGTTATTTGGTGAGTGAGCCTTGGCGAGGCGGGGGTTTTGGTTAGTTTACCTGTTTAGGTGCTATTTTTTTATACTACTTTCACATGAGTGCATTAATATTTTATTTTCAAATGTGCACTAGAGACTTTGGTTTTCCTACTGTGTATACCTATAAGATCACCCTATGTATATAAAAACTATTTTTAGGATTCCAAGAGAACTTTGTAGACCCTCCTAGACGTTTCTAGTTCATACCTTCGGAGTTGTTGTTGTGTCACAACCTTATATTTTGTTTTTTTTTGTGATTTCTTTTGGAGACTTTATATGTATCAATTTTGATTTATACATGCATTATGGGATTGTTTGGATTAATTTTATATAATGTCATGGATTTTTTGTGGTTGATTTATTTTATCTCCTGATCTTGTTTTCTCATAAAGGGTAATCCCTCCCATATTTTGAGATCTTTATACCATCGATCATATTCACCATCGCGAGGCCTACTGAAGGTGGGATTTAGGGGTCATTATATCCCTATCTTTATTGCAATCCCTAACGGGATATCATTGGGGGGAGGGGGCTGTGACACTAAGTTTCAATTTTCTACAAGATAATCTAATCATATGGTTAGAAAGATAATTCTCTTCTATATTATATGAACATTTTATTTCAAGTTGATGTATTAAAACACATGAAATATTGATCTATTTTCCTACACATATATATATCAGGAAGCTTGTGTTGAATATTGAGGATCCACATGTGATGGAGTATCATTTTTTTTGGAGAAATATTGGAATATTATCAAATAAATAAACAATTTTTATTATATCATTTCATTATCTTAGTAAAATATATTCCTACCACTCAATCCACCACTAAATTAGTATTTTTCATGATATATTTGGAAGTATTTTTAATTGACATAATGTTTCCCCTTCTCTTTAGTTGTGATAAATAGAGTTCTATAAATATGACTGTGAATACAGTGAAACGTTTTCATTCTAGGAAAAAATATATATTGTAAAACTTCATCAAATAGTATGGGGAATGAAATGAACTAATGATTAATTTTTTTTACCAAAAGAAATTAATGTTCCAAATATATTCAAAAAACCATTTCTAGAGTAATCATTTGATATGTTGAGGTTGATATTTTGTGTATAACCTTATTCTATTCAAGGATAATATATGTGATATCCATAAACTCTATCATGTTTTTAGATAGTGTTATCAAATGAAGAAAATATATAAAATATATATGTATGAATTACTTTGTTCATTACCTTTCATGAAAGATAATATTATCATGGGGAGTTTTAAAAGGGGTATGTTTTGATTTATGAATGTGTGAATGATTTTGATAATTTTTGATGCATTTTTCGAAATTTATTTCATATCATCTTTCAAGATAATAAAATTAAAGCTTTAAACAATATGTTTGATGATATTGTTTTGAATATATGAGAAATGAATAATTTTATGAAAATTTTCTTAAATCACTAGTAAATGACATAATTTCATTATTATTTAATAAAAGTAATTTCTTATTCCATGTTCACTCACATAGGATTATAATAGTTGAATAAGAATTCATTTCATGAGTTTTGGAATATTAGTGACTAATATTCATAATTTGTCAATATAATCTAGTGAGGATATTTTTTTTAAACAATTATTTTTTGAGGTGTTGTTTTGAGAAAAAGAAGATTATGGAAAAATAAATATTATTAAGTGTTTTCTTTTATTGTTAGACATAAATCAAATTTCATTGAGAATATTTCCATAAACTTTTTGAACAGATAGAGAAATATGGTTTAATGATATTAGAATATGTCTAGGTAGTGGATTCTATAAGTCTAATGAGATTAGACATTTTTGTTGTATTGATTGTTTATCATAGTATGCCTATTTGTTCTATCAGGTAGAGATGTTCAAAAAAGAGAAACCAAACAATGATATTCTAATATTAGAGTACTGAAAATCATTATTTTTGAATGTTCTAATGGACTAATATTGAGTACAAAGCGTATATTTAAGTATGTTTATTTATCATTTATGCTATGAATTATTTTTAAGTACCCCACACCGAGTTTACCAGACCTATTCTATAATACTAGGATCATGTTACAAACATGAAGTTATGTAAATGATGATATGGATGAATTTTATCATATGGGATTATAAAATTTTAAAATGAATTTGTGAAGTTGAAGTATGTAATAAAACCAAAATAGATATTTATATTTTCATCAAATATGATGCTCTAAGAAAAGTACTTGAATAGAATTCTATGAAAGATTTCATCAGATATGGATATTATAAAGACATAAGGGAGATTTTTCAAAATTCATTGGATTTAGTTGACCATAAGAACCATTTCAAAATGTAATTAAAATGATAATTTGTTATGGATGATCTTGAGATGATAGAGTTCTATCGAGTCATCACATGCAAGAAGGATAGAAAAGTTCTTGGAGTTCCTCAGATGGATAAAAGACATACATACACCTAGGTACACTTTTAATTGAGTTAGATTATAATTAAATATTTCCAATGAAAAATCAAATAGATTCATTGGACATAGAAGTAAGAGAAGTAGACCATAATAATGAAGGATCATAATATGAAGATCCATCATAAAAATAAGTTCATATAAAGTGGTTCTAGTCAGTATTTTTTTATCGTTACACTATATTCCTAAAGTTATTATATTTTAAAATTATGATTAATGTTATCCAATGATCCAATGATCCAATAATCACGATATATGAATCAGGATTCAGGTTATGATTTTTGTAATACTTGACTAAATTTTTTACAGAGTGTATTATGTAATGTTTGCTACGAATTTTTGAATCCTATCATTTATGAAGTTTGAAAGAGGTAAAATGTGGAATGATTTTATTGAGGTATTCAGTTATAGAGAAATAAAAATAATTTTTTAATTCACACTCATTCCCCATTCATAGGAGAAGCGATGGATACATATAGTAGAGTTGGTATGCGGGGATAATATATTATGCTTCTATTGTTGGTAAAATTTATAATGTTTTATGGTGATATATTTAGAATCTTTAGTTCTTGTGTTAAATAAAAAACTATTGAGGAATCAAATGTAAAAATAATAGAGAAATAATTACTATTATTATTGTAAAAAAAATGATGAAGAAATTCGATAAATAGATGAGACAAGATGAACATAGATTAGAACCACGTTTCATTAGAATGAGGATTATAAATAGAGAATTTATTGGATAAGAAAATTTCATACATATTCATAGGAATAATTTCATTCTTGAAGTTATGTAACAATGTGAAAAGGAAGAATAAAATTAATGTTGAGAAAGTGTGAATAAATTACATACAAGACAATGATAATATACTGAATCCTATTAGTGATGGTTTTTATTATTATTTCAAAATACTGTTTTTCAATATTATCTATATGATGAGGACATGATTTTTAAGGAATATATTGAATCCAATTTATGAAAATTATTCACTTTTTATAATAACAAAATGAATTTTTTTCTAGTGGTTTTTTGGTCTTGGATTACTTCCATAAATTCCCAAGACCTAACTATTTTTATTGATTTGTGAACCCTATAAATATTTGATTTCCCATGGGTGTGCTTGTTTTTTGTTTTCTATTATAGTATGTTCTCAATAATTAGAGCTGAGGGATTCTTCGACGTAACAAAAAAGAAAAATAAAAGTTCACTGATTCACACCAAGACCCTCTGAACAATAAAACATATATTTATTAGTCCTTACATGATAGGGAGAGGATATTCCAAATTCATTTTGGTTATTTTTTATATGAATGTGGGAATTCCACCCATATTAATGGAGTAGAAACACCCCATTTATTTAGGTTATGATGAAACATGCACTGTGGTATTAGTACATAAGACTTGATGAACTCTGGATTGGTTGAAACTAGTCTATATTGATCTATATTTTCTAATAAAGTAATATTTACCTAACAATGAAATCATTTTTTATAACAATATCCATCTAAGGAGGGACTATGATTATTGTTTTTCCCTTTCCATGAAGTAAGGAGACCTTAGTAATGACGTGAAAATTTCCATCAAAGAGAGAGTTGTGTATCTGCAAATTTAGGCGAGTCCCAAATTTCAAATCTTACATATCTACTATGAATCCCCAAATTCACACTTAGGTCCATTTATGAGAGTTCACTAGTGCATTTGACATCTTACTCTAACATACATGCATGAGAAAATATTCATGCATAAATTTTATTCTCAATTACTTTCACATAATTTTATTTGTTCATGATAAATGTATCCTATAATTCCTATATTTTTTCTATAAATAAAACCCTCATGTCACCATTTCTTATAAGGACACAAACACACAAGGAAGATAAGTTATAGAGATATTAATAATTAATAAAGACCAACTGTGTTCCAAGTTTTATAAAATCCTTCATATGACTTTCTATGCTAAAGAATCAAAATTAAATTACGTGAACTCATGGTTGTTGAGTTACCCAATTAATTAAAAATTAAAACCATAGTGATAGAAAATTTACCGAAATTTCAATAAAATAGAGGTATGATTCAATAGGGTTCCAAGAAAAAAAGACACACTTGAATAAATAAAGTAATGAGAACCATTAGACACACCCATATATTAAATAAATACATAATCTAAGCACATATAAAAGGGATAGACTTATAAAAAGACACTATACTAGGGATATCCTTTTCCCATAAACATATACCAGGGTGACCTTTCACAAATGCTGTTAAACTAAAGAAACCCATTTCCATGGACCCTATATATGGGTGTCAATTAACCTAGGTTCCTATACATTGGAAGCTCATATAATAGTGTATTCAGTATGGGTATCAAATTTTTATTGTCATTATCTTGGGTGTCACAATCTCCTAGGTCCACTTCCTAGCTGATAATATCATTTGTATGTTCTATGATTTCTAGAGGTATATAACCAGACCTTATACATTATTGGTCACCCTATAGATCGTGAATTCCAATAATATAAGGAATTTATTGGATTATTCATACATGAAGAACTCTCACAGTAATCAAAATCAGTAATTCCATTAATAATGAGTGTCCCTATCATTATTATATTAATAAAACCAAAATTTCTTCATGATTATCATCTTGTATATGCCATATCTTATATGAAATTATCCAAAGAACATGTTAATACCCTTATATTTATACCCTCACTTGATTCACCAACCTGGCCAAGAACTTCAAGGTAGTATATACATAATCTGAACACATACACATAAATTTTGAAAGAAATACCAAGCCTCTATTTTATTATAAGCCCCAAATCATTCCATTGTTGGAAACATATTCTATGAGTTATCATCCCATAGTTGGTTATACTTTCTATGAACAATAATGCATTATGGGGAACATTCCCCATATATTATCATTCCACAATGCGCTATAACATGATCCGTGGAACTAGGGGAATGAAAAGAATGATTATATTTGAAATCATCCCTGTAATTTATTGGCTACAATTAGTGATGATTATATAAACTTCCACCATAATAAAATGATGTTCTATGTGTTGGTGAGTCACAGTTTTCATTTAATAGTGTGGTTGACCTCTAGTTGAGATGATCAGGTTTTATGTATATGATATTTTATATGATCACCCATCCATTATTGAATGTTAATTTTTATGTATTGTAAGTTTTAGACGACAAGATTCATGCATTTTTTAGGAGTATATGGATGAATATCCCATGGTAGTTCTAGAATTTCCCCAACAATGGGAGATCAACATACAAATTAAAATACACATATATACTATATTAATATCTTATATATATTATCTAGTTTCCCAATTAGGGATTTTGAAACTATAGTTGTAGAAAATTTTCTCGTGGAAATAGGTTTCCTTAGACTTTGTGTGTCCCCATATGAATCTATGGTGTTTCTCACTAAGAAGTGAGACACCAATGTGAGGATTTTTTTTGACTATCACCACATAAAAAAAATATCAGTCAAGAATACATTTCCTAAATTGAGGATCCAGGATCTCTCTAAATCACTGATGGGAAATAACTGGTTCTTGATGAGCGATCTAATATCTATTTATTACCTCCTTTTAGTTAGTGATCATGATATTTTAAATTTTGAAATCAGATACCACTTTGGGAATTTGGAGTTTCTAGTGTTTCCTTTAAATATAAAAAAAACATCATCTATGTTCATGGGTATCATGAATTGAATTTTATAAACCTTTATGGACTAGTTCTAGTAGTTATCATTAGTGATTTCCTTGTCTATTATGTATTAGTTCCCAAGAAATTAAAAATTATAAATATTTATTTGGAATATATTTAATATCACAAGATATATAGTATTATCTAATGGTTTCAGTTGTATATATAATATTTGAACTTCAAGATGAATGTTAACATAGAGTGTAGAGTAATAGTAATCCCAGTGAATATTAAGGAATTCTATGAATGGTATCCACCTAGGAATATGTTTGATGAGTGTAACTTTCTTAGGTATGCATGATATTACCAGATATTTTTTGATATCTCCTCTAGTATCTCAGTACCCATGGCTACAATTACAAAAAAGTGGTATCCCATTATACATTTTATTAATACAAGAAGTTTTATTTTGGATATTATGTGTTAGATTTTAATTCACTAAATCTTATGGTTTCTGGAGGATGTAGTCGGTTAAATGGTGTTCTAAGGAAACACTTCGACTCAGATCTATTCTGTACTAATTTAGAGACAAGTTTTAATTTCATTCCTATCTAGGAAATTACGACACCATGTGTAAAATTATGAGACCAATTATTTATATCCCATTAGTGGACAATTTTGATAGATTCGTCTCTGGTTCATGGAATCTACAGGATATATAAACAATTGGTTTTCTAGACAACAATAACCTCATGATCTGCTTCGTGTTGGAGGAATAACTAATAGAAGCTTCGTCATTCATCCCTAGAATATGCAATTGGTCTGTATTCTACCTTCACATATGGAATTATGACTGTAACATGATGTAAGACCCCCCCATTGGTGGTGACTTGGGTGAGTTACCATAATATTCCCCTACCATTTCAGAACCCTTCCATTATTAGCATGCTTGGAAATGTCATAGGAATATTCTTGTGCTATAATATAAAAACCAAATAATTATGCCATTATGTTAATCCAAGAGTGTGTGTTGGAGTTTATGTTTCATGAAATCCATTTTATTTTAATTGGATTACAATTGGAGAGGAATATCATTGTAGGAAAAATGTGGTGTAAAAATATTGGGTGGAGTTTTGTTCTATCTGTAAGAAATTTGGTCACTCATTAGCGGCATGTAAACCTGGGTCGAGACCACATGGGTTTGGGACCAACCATATAGATGGATCGTCAGGACAGAGACAAGAGGTTATTAAGATGATTCATGGTGAACCGTGGACTAGATGGAATTCATAGAAGTTAGATGTAGCAGTGGGAGGCAATAACAAGGTACAAGACAATAGAGATGTGTTTGCTCCAGATGTATGTCTGAAGGAATCTTCTCAAGGAGGGGTTACCTTCAAGCGAGGTAACCAACCGGCGGTTACCTATTTGGTTGGCCCTATATTGATAACTAATATAGCTATTGGTCAGTCAATCTATAAATATGCGAGCTGAAAGAGTGTAGAGGTTCCTATTCAGGTTAAAATGTAATGGGTAAATGTCGAGGAAGATATTGAGAATATGAATGAAGTAGATTCCAAAAAATGTAGACAATATGGATTGGGAAAAGAACCAAGTGGAATGAAACCAAAAATATCTAGTAAAAATGTTAGAGTATGTAATCGTTTTCAATGAACCATGGTTAATGACCTGAGGAAGGAGTCATATGGGTCATGCATCAGGATTATACTACTAAAGAGGCCTCTATAAAACAAAAAATTTAGGAAATTACAGTGAATGAAGATCGCAATGAAAATGTTGATGGTGAGGACACTCTTATAGGGAGAGATGAATCATAAGAGGGTAGATTCAGCTTAGATGTTAAACATATTAACGATCCTAATACGACTGAGGTTATGATTCAAGAGTTGGAAGGTGATTCAGTCAGGAACTTCATGGATGGGTGGAAGGGAATTCTTAAGGAGAGAAATTATTACTTCTCTTTGCCTATTCCAATGGATACACAACTAGTGAAGATTTTGAAATCCAATAAGTTGGATAAACAGTGTATGTCATGAGTTGTTTTTGATAAATCCTTGGAATTGATCATGATCTTGAAAGAAGAAATGGTTGAAAAAGATTTTCCTCTCAATTATACTAAAGATGAAGAAAATAAAATGATGGGGAGATCATTAAGGATACATATTAATGAGGATAAATATGAATGGATCAACAAGAAGGACATGATCATAGTTAGGGGATTCAATAATGGGAAGATCAACATTGAAAAATATATTTAGTCATAAGACAAGCTGTTCTTTCAATTTGAAGATCTCATTAGGAATAAAATCGGCAGTCAGGTTAGTAATATCTCTTGGAAACTATTTAGGGAGATTAATTATGGTAGGATTAAGTTTCTCATTAATGAATCTGATATTTACTTTTTTTTTGAACTCATGGTCTCTCTCTTTTTCGTCAGAAGTGTTTGAATATAGAAAATTAATTTTAAGTCATATTCATGCGATGTAGTTATGAAATATTGGGGGAAGGTAATCTGATTATTGGGGTGGAAATTGGGCATAATCATGATTTATTATAATGTATTATAAGAGGTTCAAACAAAACCCATTTAAATTCATCTAATAATTTCAAATATGTTCCATGCACTCTAGAATCAATATTCATTACCATGTATACAGTGAAGTGTTTTTGAAATTATATTATGATGTCTCTATAATCAATTTTTGATTGAAACTCAATAGGTTCAAGTAGGTTTGGCCAAAAACCTCATGTATTCAATGTGAATTTGTGATTCCATATCGATTGATTTTAGTATTGGAGTCCCACACTTAGTGAATAGACATAATGTTATCAAGACCATTGATGACCGACTAAACAAGAAACACAATACCATCTTTCCAGGGTGTAGAATTCGATATAGAGTTTGTGATTATTTTATATGGACGTGATAATTCTATTTCATGATATAACAATTATAAATCCCATAGTATTTATGAATCATTTTCTATATAAATTAAATTTCAGCGATAGCTTCATTTACAAGAAATATAGAGTTTATCTTGTATTACACACAACAATAAATTTTAGCAAACCACATCATATTATTAAAAATATTATTTAAACTTAATCATTTAAACCTAGCCATTAAACTTAGTGGTTAAATAGTCAAAACTAATTTTTAATTTTTTTAAATAATTTGTTTAAACAAATGAAACAAATTGATAAAAAGTAATTAATTTTTAATAAGATTATTTATATTTAAAGAAAATACTATATTCTCTCAAAAACATTATTTCATTTTAAAAAAATATAAATTTTTACCACTTAAAAAAAATAAAAGTGAAAAAATTTAATTTTTGAAATATAAATGTCAAATTTATCTTATAGTGAATATTATATAATTTTTCAAAAAGATAACTTTTTCATTTAATACTGAAAAATACCATTTTTAGGGTGTTTTTTTGTGTTTACAATAATTAGAAACATTCTAATTATTCCAAGAATGTTTTAAAATTAATATTACCTCAGTTATATATTTATTAATCTAATTTAATTCATTTTAATCAATTCCAAATTGAATTTGGATATTAAAACTTTCTATACATATGAGAATTTTTACTATAGAAACCTACTTTTTCATAACATTTTCTTGGTATAGTTTTAAATTAAAGTATACCTATTTTATAAATAATATTTAAAAATTGGTATGAAATATTTTAAATCATAATAATTTATATTTTTTAAATAATTCCATCTTGATCTTTATTCATTATGAATAATTAATGAAGTAAAAATTAATTACCATAGTTGTGGTGAAAATTGGTTTACTGGGGGGGGGTGGGTGGGTAAAATAAACATATGAGTGGTAAAATGACCTAGATACTTATTAAACACAAATTTACTACCATATTTCAAACTTATATCTTATAGGATCATTATAAAGGTTCTTGGCACAGTGAAAGACAAGTTGGGTATAAACCCAACTATGATTTTTACCATGTTCAAGGATTATTTCGGGATCAGTATAACGATTAAAACCAGTATCCACAAAATAGAATCAATGATTTAGATAAAGAAGGAAGAGGTTGGGAACCTTTAGAGAGGATATTTCAGATCATGTTCATACTTAATTTAATTAATTTAAAAAATAAAATAATAAATTGATCTTCAGTATTTTCTTTGTTGATGATGTTGATCCTTCAGAATGACCCATCCAGATTATCTCATTATGCTTGCGAGGATCCAAACTAGAATCCATCTAGGAGTGATCCACATGCGCTATGATGGCCTCCGACTGACACCACTCATTCTAAGGGTGCTAGTGGAGTGAAGTGAGTGTCTTGTGTTGGTTGCTCCTGATCAATTTTTATTTAGCCTTGAAGAATGTCTCTTGTTTTTGAGAGGGGGGGGGGGGGGGGAAGAGGATTTGAGAGAGAAATTGTTTAGCTCAACAATTCTCAATTCACCAAGCATGTGGTGTGTCCTCCATGGCACAATATACATAGTTTTATATTTATACGCTTGGAACGTTTTTTACAATATTTAATTTCATAATATAAATTAAATACATTCATGAACATAGAGAAAACCCATGATCATAATAATAATACCACGTCATTATTTATGGTGCGCCAATTTGCATAAAATGTAATTATGAATAAAATTCCGCATCACAAAATAATAGTTGGGTCATTATTATTTTAACATGGGCCATCTAATAATTATTTATCATATTGATAATAATTATTTTAGTACCGGACTATCCATGGTCCACACGAACTCCACTTCCATTAATTTAACACCCGAATAAATAAATAAATAATTTATTCTCTTAAATAAACATTTTATTTACAAACCAGTAAATAAATATTTATTAAATGTGCAGTAAAATAAATAAATATATTTTATTTAATTTATGCGACTAGCTTAACATTATTAAAATTATTCCATGGTCTTGAGAATAATATTTATTTCATTAATTAAATTCAAATAGAATTTAACAAAGACCACAAAAAACACTTAGTGTGTGACCCTCTATGATTCTTTATCATTGGCATTAGATGGGCTTTCCTAAATTCTAAGAGTACACTCTAGAAATGGGTCAAGGCACCCAAGAGAAAGAACGTAAAGTTTCAATAATGAAATCCACATATGAATGATCACTGTATAATATAATCCCTTTGTCACAATATCTCATCAAGCAGGTTTCATGATAGTGTCATCAACTTTTATGCTTGATACATTGTTCTTTGACTACCTGAAATAAACTCATCATTACACCATGACCCTAGAATTTTGCGTGATGGTTTTATTTAAATCTAAGGGATGAGATATCAAATTCTATTAATGGAAGGGAAAAATCCTTCCTCAAATTATCCATTAATATCATGTCACTTGTGACACACCCAAAATAACCTACTTCCCACCAACTTTCTGTGTTATAGTTTTCACCAGTAAGTCAATGTGCGCGAGTTGTGACACATATTAATGATAATATTAAAGTCTAAGGATCATTACACAAGCTTGTAGATAGAAATATATGATGACACCAAAACATGCATAATTCTTATTGGTGGGTATGTTCTCATAATATCCTATCTTAGAGATTATTATGTACTGACTTAATGAGAGGAAGTCTCATATGCTTACAAGTACTGGCACCTAACAGTATGCATGCTATGTGTCCCATAATAATATGTCATCAACCATAGAACTAAATTTAGGTATATTGTTATAGAATTTTATAGTTCTCATCATAGAGGGGAACTACCATAACCTTATCAATGCAACAAATAATCTAGGTCATTATTACATAATAGTCAGGAAGAACAATGAAAAATATGTAAAAATATGTTTAATATTTAAATACATTAAATATCCATGTAATCAAAGTACAAAAAGTTGGTTCTAGGACACCAAATCTTACAAACTCCAACTTGGACTAGAGCCAACTACCTACAACTTTCAGTCTTATAGACCTCACATGGTGATCATGTTTCTACTAATTCAAGGCTTTAGCCAAGGGGTATGCCATGTTGCATTCTATAGTAATACTGCTTACTGCAACTTCACCTATTGGAGAAAAATCCCTCAAGAGATTATACTTCCTAAGTATGTGCTTCGTCCACTGATGTGACCATGTATATTTTGCGAGAGTCATCGCTGTATTATTATCACAATACAATGTCATGGGATCTTTACTGTAAGGTATCGCATCTAGCTCCTGGATAAAGCTTTGCATCCAAACTACTTCCTTATATGCCTCAAATGTTATGATATACTCGGACTTTACTGTAGAATCTACAACCACACTCTTCTTTGAGCTCTTCCAGCTCACTACACCTCCATTCAGAGTGAATATGTATCCCGTTTGAGACTTCATGTCATATTGATCAGTCTAGAAACAAGCATCAACATGTCCTCTGATAACTATTTCCTCATATCCTCTATAAACTAGGAACATATCCTTAGTACACCACGAGATACTTTAGGATAGTCTTGATTTCCATCCAATAGCGGTCACCTGGGTGAGCTTGATATCTTCCAACCACACTTAATGCAAATGCGACATCCATCCTAGTAAATAGCATGACATACATAACTGACCCAATCACTAATGTGTGTGGAGTCTATTCCATTATCATTATTTCATCATGTTTGTGAGGACACATTTTCTTGGAAAGATTAATGCCATGTGATTCTTGAAACAATCCCCTCTTGTATTGTCCAATACTGAATCTCTTCAGTATCTTACCAAAGTATGTACTTTGACTTAAGTCCAACAATCTATTGGATCAATCATGATGGATCTTGATCCCAAGAATATATGCTGTCTCGCCTAGTTCTTCATGGAGAATCATTGATTCAACCATGCCTTAACAGATTGTATGACTGGTATCTCATTTATAATAAGTAATATGTCATCAACATATACTATTATGAAAATGACTGAACTCCCACTAAACTATTTATAGACACATGTATCACATTCGTTCTTGATAAAACCAAATTTTGTTATGGCTTCATCAAAATTAATGTTCCATGACCTGAATGATTACTTTAATCTATAAATGGATTTCTATAAACTCTATACCTTATTGGCATCCTTTGGAGTCATAAATCAATCAGGTTGTGTCATGTAGACATGTTCCTAAAGGTTCCCATTAAGGAAGGTTGTTTTGACATCCATTTGAAAAATATCATAGTAATGGTAAGAGAGAATGGAAAATATAATTATGATGGATTTAAACATTTCAACTGGGGAAAATATTTCATCTTAGTCAAGTCCTTGATGCTTTTTAAACCTGTTAGCAACCAATCATGCCTTATAACTACTGACTTGTACTTCCAGGTCCAGTTTATTCTTGAATACCCATTTGAAACCAACAATATTTACATTAATTAGAGGATCTACCAAAATCTAGACTTGGTTTTGATACATGGAATCCATTCCAGAATACATGGATTCATTCCACTTGGCAATGTCTGTGCCACTTACTGCTTCGTTGTAGGTTAGAGTATTGTTATTATCACTAATAACTAGTCACCATCATCAGTAACTAGAAAACTGTACCATTCCAGTTATCTAACCTCTCTTGTACTTCTATGCAATACTTGGGTCTCTAGAATGAATTCTTCTTCCATGGGTCACTGTGGAATCTGTTCTTGTACCAAATCTTGTGTACCTTAAGCGTCAACTTCATCAAAGTATATCTCTCTCCCACTATCTCTTTTGGATATATGCTCTCTCTCAAAAAATATGGCATGTCTTCCACTATAACATTTTTTCTAAGGGATTGTATAGGTAATATCCCCTTATTTCCTTGGGGTATCCTATAAAGTTATAATTTATTCCTTTGGGTTTGAGTTTGTTACCTGAAGAGTCCTTAACAAATGCTTCGTTACTCTACACATGTAAATTAAATAACATGGATTTTCTTCCACTTGAGAACTTCTATGGAATACCATTTATCGATTTAGTTGGAACTTGGTTTATTATGTGGGCTACTATTTGTAATGTATATCCATAAAAAGAAAATAGAAGACTCACATGACTCATTATTGATCTCAACATATCTAATAAGGTGTGGTTCCTCCTTCCGCCCACTCCATTCCACTGGGGTTTGTTTTTAGGAGTGACTTGGGATATGATCCCAAACTATTTCAAGTAATCAATGAAGTCTTGATTAAGATATTCTCCACCTCAGCCTAAGAGGAGTTTTTTAATATTCTTACCAATATGGTTCTCAACTTCATTCTTTTATTCTTTGAATTTATAAAAAGAATCCGACCTATACCTGATTAAGTAGATATATCCATATCTACTAAAATCATCAAAAAAAGTTATGAAGTAAGATTACACTCCCCTTGATTCACTAGAAATGGTCCACAGACATTGGTATGAACTAATTCAATAATTTATTTAGACCATTCAACTTTCCCACTAAATGGGGCTTTGGTCATTTGGCTTTGTAGACATGTATGACATACGCCAAGTGGTTTTAGTTCAAAAGAATATAAATATCCATCTTGATGAATCTTTGTCAAGTGTTTCTCATTTACATGAGCGAGATAGAGATGCCAGGGATGGGTGTGGTATGATTCATGTGAAGTTTCTTTTTTATCGATTTCCATTACTTGGTTTGTGTAATCCAACACATAAAGACCATTTTTGTAAATGTTCCATAACAAAACAAATGTTATCTTTGTAAAAAAAGAAACATTCATTTCCAAACATGAAAACAAATCCATATTTATCTAATATGGATACATAAATATTGGTTTTAGTAGTATAAGGCTGATAGTAATAACCCTATAACACCAAGATCATCCCAGTTGGCTACAAGAGTTGGTAGTCCCCTACATATACAATAACAAGTCTCACTTTGTTGGCTGCTCGTAGATGTACCCCCCTCGATCAATCATTCTGAATATACTTGGTTCCTGTATTTGGATACATATGTGATCACCAAAAGATGTATATAATACACAATTTGTAAAAACAGATAGATTGAATCCATCTAATGGCCCGAATGCCTTCATTTTTTATTGATTTTTGACAATACACCTTTCAAAGGGTGATGTGGAACCCTTACAAGGCCCATAGGCATAAGTATTACAAGGCCCATAGGAATTAGAGGAATTAATTTCCCATAGGATTAAAACATTACATACAACCCAGACTAACTACTTGGAATCGCTCCTCACCAGAATCTTCATCGTGAAACAAGCTCTCCACCTTCACATGGCTATTTGGCTAGGCTATCCCATGCATGTACAGGCTTGTCTTGATGGTAGGTGCCATACCCTATCATTCATGCAATCCATGTAGCTTTAGCTATGGTGAATGATCCTTGCTCAACCTCCTATAAAGCTTGTTCCTTATAGGTTGTCTAGTTTTCATCTGCACTTAACATGGACTAAAGGCCTTGAGGTGGCCCGAAGGCCATTCTAGCTCAAAGGCTTGGGTGGCCTAAAGACCTTAAAGGACTCGGGGTACAAATCGGTGGCCCGAAGGCTTAAACGAGGGAAAATTCCTGGATGCTACAGTGCCAAACAGTGCCTGGTACAATTCCATCTACAATACCTGCTACACTATCACACATTTCCTACTAGAGTTCTGCTATAGTACCCCTAGGAATTATGCCTCTCCCTGGATTTGATCTCACGTCACCTGGATGAACTTAAGAGACCTCACCAACCAGGATGAGGCTCATGTGAAACAAATAGATTGAATTAGATAAAAAAATCACCAAAATCTTCCCCTTGCTTCTTAGGCTGGGTTCAGTTATTCTTCTAGTGGCCTTTCTTTCCACATGTGAAACATACAATCTCTTGTTCCCTTGCCTCGCCTTTGATATTTATTTCCTTAGAAGCCCATGAATTAGCTTTGGTCTCAAAGATCTTCACATTCCCTTTCCTCTTATTAACTATAAAAACATAAAGCTTTTCGCGCTTCATATCATCATCCATTCGGCGAATGAGAATAAGAAGATCATATAGAGACTTCTCAATGTTTTTCACGTTAAAATTAATAACAAAGATGGAGAAGCTCTGAGGGAGTGATGCAAGAATGTGATTGGTGCCCAGTTCATCAGGAAGTTTAAAACCTTGAACCTCTAGGTGCTCAATGTATCCAATGAGCTTGACTACATGAGGCCTAGCTAGGTCACCCTCTCAAAGTTTACTCTGAAATAGTGCCTTGGAGATCTCAAAAATTTCCTATCTTTATCTGTCCTCATAATGACCATGGAGGTGATCGAGCATGCTATACACACCCATGTTTTTATGATATTTCATGAGAAAAATATACATTGATGATAATATAATACACTGAACATCGACCGTGTTGTTTATATGTTTCTCACAGACCAGGAAATCCTCATCACTCATCTCTTTGGTAGGCATATAAGGTAATGCTGACTCCAACATGTAAGACTTCTGTTCATAGCATTGGATAACCTGAAGGTGTCTAAAACATTCCTAGAAGTTACTACGGGTGAGGATGTTGTCTTTATTCAGAATTGATCATAGGGATTGTGTGGTGGATGAGCATGTCATTTTTATTCTACAATTAAAAGAGAAGATCATTAGTACTTTCTTGATGATATTTTATGATAAATATTAAATTTTATTAAGTCTTCCACTATTTTATCAAGTCCCAATAACCCTCACCATTGTACTCAGAATGTCTAGTTGCCATGACATTATAGTTGCAAGGATCCATATTTCCCTTCGCATAACCCCAAAAAGGATTGGTCAAGAATTTAGAAGGTATTTAGGTAGGAAGGTCTTTGCCAATTGTTGGCTTGTAGCTCTGTGATCTGTTGAGTGGACTCCCTAATCCCGAAATCCTGATTTTGGATTTCCTCAACTCTTACCTCCAATATTACACCAAGTCTAGCAAGGGATAATCCTCTTGTTGTAATATGATTAAGTCAACCCAAAAACATTTCATAAGGGCTTTCTTTATAAAATTAAGTGTCCCAACAATGGCGGGTTTAACAGACAATTTTATTGAGTTTTTCCTTTAATCAAGTTACGGAAGGCTTCATCTGATTTAATATTTTATTTTATGTATTTTTATCACTTATGTGTGAGTTGTTTATTATCATTATCACATGATTGTTTATATTAAGTGGAACATACTTAAGTGATTAACCATGTCTTGATAATATTTACGCATGAGTCTGGTTTATTTTAGTTCTATCTTGCATGCTTGTTTAATTCATTAATTATGTGATTGTGACAATACATCCATAATGATAAACCATGCAAACGACAAAAATAAAATAAAGGGCATGATCGTGATATTTTCTAATGGTTATTTTATCTAGCAGTTGATAAACTAACCCTAAATTTGGGGAGAAACATCTTGAACCTTTTCGGTTCGTGGTTATAGCTTTCCACCTTTCCACCTCTGTATCTCCTAGGATTGGTTTCATCTCAACTCCAACCTGAACCACCTCCACATGCTTGGGATTCCAGCTATTACATATGCCTTTATTAACTCACAGGAATATGAGGGGTAAAATGGGGTTTTATATAAAATAAACCTTCGGAACACAAGACCTACATATTAATGAGGAGAAGGCTCACATGATAAAAAATTTAATTTAAATTAATTAATTAAAAGAAACCATTTATATAAAAAGTTTTTTTGTCTAGCTCATGATCATTCATACATTCAATGATATTTACACATAAATAAATCTAGAATTAAATTCTTTAATCATCTTGGTTGAAGATAAATCACGCTCAAATTAATTAATTATTATCATTAATTAATCAATCATTTTATCTTAAACCCTCTTCTAAATTTCTTTGAGATTATCAACCATCATAATTTTAAACAAATAAATTCATTTAAAATTATCTTTGTATGTGTCTTGTACTTTAGAGGCAACCTGGTGAATTCCTATTCAAAACTACCGAATGAGTAGAAATAAACATTAAACAAATGTTAAATTAAAAACATATATATAAAACACCTATCAAGTGTTGTGCCTCAGCTTCACACCCGCACAATGGTACACATCTCAAGGGTTTGTATAATATATTAATAAATTTTAATAAATCTGCATAATTTGGATAAGTACACGTTTTTTAGTTCCAATTACACGATGTGTACTTTTTTCACCATCCATACGAAGTACATTATTGGGGAAACGACATGCAAGTGTACTTCGAAAATCTTCAGAGTACACAGAATGTCTAGTGGGCCAGATTTCGTGTAGTTCCTCATTACACAGTCTCTAGCCAGTCAATCCATGTATGAGGTACAGGGTCTAACCCTAACCTGAAGGGACTACACTTTGTGTCTAGTTGGCCACAAGACCTATAATCCAGATACCATATGCCACCTATTCCTAGTCAACACACATAATCATTATGACTTAGAAAAACTCCAATGACATTGCTTGGATTGGCTGACTAGACCAGGTGCATTGAACCTTGGCTACATATCATGTACTTCCAAATACACATTGTGTGTTCTGGTGTAGTATGAACAAAAACCTTTGGAAACTCTAGATTAGATCCTTGATTATTTTTCATCAAAAATTAAATAAAAATATTATTTCTGTAAGGTTAACGAGAAACAAAAGATGAGGATTAGATATCGAGATTTATATTTTTAGAATGATTAAATTGAATTGAAAAAATTAAATTATTAAATGTGTAAATCATCAACGAAATATTTTAATAATTATAAACTATGATGTAACCACTTTGATAGAACTTGAAGGTTCCTGGTGCAGTGGAAGCACGGTTGGGCCTGCACCTAACTTTGATTTATACCATGATTAATGACTATTACGGGATCAATACAATGGTGAAATCCAGTCTCCATGAAATAGAATCAAAGATTTAGATAAAGAAGGAAGAGGGTCGAAACCTTAGGAGAGTATCTTGCACATCATGTTTATAATTAATTTAATTAATTTCATAAAGAAAGTAATACCTTCATCTTTGTAATTTTCTTCATTAATGATGTTGATAATTCGAAATGACCCTTCTAGATTATCTTATTGTGCTATAGAGGATCCAAACTAGAATCCCTCTTGCAATGATCCACACGTGATCTGATGGCCTCCGATTGACACCCCTTGTTCTCTGGGTGCTAGCGTGGAGAAGCAAGTGTCTTTTTTCGATCATTCTTAATCGCTTGCTCTTCATCCTTGAAGAACGACTCTCATTATTGAGATGGGTGGGAAGAGGATTTGAGAGAGAAATTGTTTAGCTCAACAATTACCAATTCACCAAGCGTATGGTGTGTCCTCTATGGCATAATAGGCTTACTCGTCTGTTTATATGCATGGAAATTTAGTTAAAATATTTAATTTCATAACAGTAATTAAATAAATTCATTAACATAGAGAAAACCCATGATCATAATAATAATACCGCGTTACTATTTATGGTTCACCATCTTGCGCAAAATGGAATTATGAATAAAATTCTGCGTTACAAAATAATAGCAGCATCATTATTATTTTAACATGTGACAACTAATAATTATTTATGGCCTTTCAAATAAATATTTTTCTACTAGACCAGCCTTGGTCTGCTCAAACTCCACTTCCATTTATTAAAAAAACTAATAAATACATAAATAATTTATTCTCATAAATAAATATTTTATTTAAAAACTAGTAAATAAATATTTATTAAATGTTCAATAAAATGAATAAATATATTTAATTTAATTTATGTGATCATCTTAACTTGGGTAAAATTATTCCATGGTCTTGAGAATAATATTTATTTCATTAATTAAATTCAAATAGAATTTAACTAAGACCACCAAAAACACTTATTGTGTGGCCCTCTAGGATTCTTTCTCATGCGCATTAGGCGGGCTTGCCAAAAGACTGAGAGTACCGTCTAGAAACGGGTCAAGTCACCCAAGAGAAAGAATGTAATGTGACAAAAAAAAACATCCAAATATGAATGATAACTATTTAATATAATCCATTTGTCGCAATATCTCATCAAACAGATTTCATGATAGTGCCATCAACTTTTATGCTTGATATGTCATTCTTTAACTACCTGAAATAAACTCGTCGTTACACCATGTCCATGGAATTTCGAATGAAGGTTATATTTCAATCAAAGGGCCTAGATATCAACTTACATAAATGGAAGGGACAAATCATTCCTCGACTTATCAATTAATATCATGTCACTCGTGACGCACCCAACATAACCTACTTCCCGCCAACTGTGTGCATGATTGTTTTCTTTAGTAAATATAATAGAACGAGTCGTGACAAGTATTAATGATAATATTAAAGTCTAAGGATAATTACAAACACTCTCAAATAGAAATATCCAATGACACAAAAACATAAAGAATTCCTATTAGCGGGTCTGTTCTCATAATCTCTTATCTTGGAGATTACTAAGTAAAAACTTCATTAGAGGAAGTCTCATCTGCTTAGAAGTACTCTCACCTAACGGAATTCATGCCATGTGTCCCCATAATAGTATTTAATCCAAACATAGAACTATATTTAAGAATATTGTTATAGAATTTCAAGGTTCTCATCATTGTGGGGAACTACCATGACCTTATCAAAGAAAAAAATACTCTAGGACATTATTACATCATAGTCATGCAGAACAAAGAACAATATGTAACAACATGTCTAATATTTAAATACATTAAATATACATGTAGTAAAAGTAAAACCAGTTGGTTCTAGGACACAAAATCTTACACCTTAATTGTCTATTATGGATCATTGGGGCACGAGAAAAATTCGGGTAAACTATTTTCTTTTCAAATATTCCAAGTGTGTCCCCTCCCCCACTTATAAAAGATCACCATATATCCTCTCTTATTCACATAGAAAAAACTTTGAATCTGATAATACCTTCCCAAATACCTTACATGTTTAATTTATATAATCCTAGAAGCCATATTTTTATCATAAATTTATCCTAGAAATGCTTTTTGTGTAAACCTAAGGACCTTACTCAAACAAGATATAATGGTCTTAAATGAGTTTTTATTTTTTTCCGTAGAACACCTCAAAAAAATATTACTAAACCATTAAAAATATAATAACCTAATTATATTCTTTATAATTAGTTTTTATTATGCTTTGGAAATGAAATACATCTATCTCCTTTTTCTTCAAATGTGAAACAATGGCGATGAACATGTGTAAGGAAGACTACTGCCTCACAAACTGATGTCACAAGGTTTCCTTCAACTATGCTCATAGTTGGTTATGATGATGGATATATGTATATATATATATATATGATATTTTTATAATAAATAAATTTCAGTAAACATATTATCATATTCACATTTTGACAATCAATTCTATAGGTTATACAATAATATCAGTCATGTGTATAGTTGACCACCGACTCTCGATGCAATGTGATTCACATTTCACATACGTTTTTTTATAAAAGGATATAAGGGATAAATTTATTTTTTATATATGATATAAATTAAATAATTAGTATTCTTTAAATTTTATTATTATTTACGTTCCTTTCACTCTATCCTTCAACAATAATGTACTAAGGTTCATATGTACGTTTGACCTGCCGTATCTATGAATGATGTAATTAATTTGGTATATCTAACATTAATAGATTATTATAAATAGATATAAAATTAATATATATAGAATTTATATGATGGTTAATATCATGTAAATTTTAGAACCACGATAAATGTAAGAGGAAAAAATATACCAAACAAAAACATATGTGAAAATCAAAACAGTTTTTACAGGAAACGTAATTTTAACACGGAATTGTTAAAAAATGAGTAATAAAATAGTATAAGTACATAATATATAATATAAAATATATAATTACGGTCCATAAATAGATTTATAATAAGTTTATATTTCTTATAGAGGAGTCTATAGTGCATTCAAGGTAAGATGAAGTCAAGGTAAGGGAATTTTGTCTCCATTTTCTTTCTTTGAGATATTTATTATGTTAGGAGTATATATTATTTTATAAGGTGTATATACACTACCATCAACATGTAATATCATGATTTTTTTTATTATAATGATATTTTAAGTATCATTTTTTATTCTTTCATTAGGATTCCAATTCATTGTTACAAAAGTTGTATGGGTTTTATGTTACAATCTCATCATTTATCCCAATAATTTATACTCATTGTTAGATAAGGAATTATTATGATACTTATCTCATGAAAATCATGAATTTCATTATAATCTTGTTATGTCACGATAATAAAATTTTTCCCTTAATTTTAATTTATTTTTAATCAATAGTTCAAAATAATTTTTTTATGAAAAATCATCTTAATCATTCTATTTCATAGAAAACCCTTTTTTCTACCATATAAATATTTTATAAAAATTATATAATTTTTTTGAAAATTTTCCAAAGTATTTATCAGATAAATTCATACACATGTTTATATTTTTTTAATTTTTTGAAAAGTAATATTCACTTCATTTAATAAAGAGTCCAATTTAGATTTTACAAAAAATATTAATTTAATATTTTTTAACATGTTTGACATTTTCAACTATCATAACCACAAATTTTTTTACTCATTCATTTATTACATTAAAACTTTATATTCCAAGATAATAATTTTCTTACTATTTAATGATTTTTTTCTGTTTTGAAACTTAGTTTCAAAGTTCAAAGTATATTTTACCCAAAAAATTTTCCAAGTCATCTTTCAAAATCATTTTTCATCGAATATGACTTCCTTTGAAGTTAAATTTTCTATAAAAGGGATTAGTTTGAATGATACTATTCGATTATTTATCTAAATTATTATTGTTTATGATGATGTAATTTTTATGAAACCCCTTTATTTTTCATGGCTTATACTAATGTTAATTAGTAAAATTTTTATCAAACCTGTTTTTGTTACATTAGTTATGATACAATGGAAGGATGAATACATTATGATATTGTGGAACACATAAGTATGGCTCTTATTATGAGATGGGTGATACCTATATGTCCCTCTAATGCATTGGGGAAATATAAATATCTCACGATATAAATATTCGAATGATGTTAATGGGATTGATCTACTATTTAAAAATTGTGAGTCTTAAACCACTATGGTAAATAGGTGCGTATTGATAAATAATTTGAAATATGTGATGAGTCATTATCTACTATATTGATAGTCATGGTAGATAACCATGAAATACAAAATGTATTTCAATATTTAGTATGGTGACACACTTTTATGACATGATATTATGGTTCATGATTTATTTATGATGATTTCTCACTCATATGGTCCATTTTTTCTTAAATGACAATGTTTGTCCCATGAATAATTCTTATCATCTATGATTGGTAGGCTATGAACTTTATATGTTATGTTCATGATTACATAACCTTATGATTATCTTAACCTTTCATATTATCATATATTGATATCTCTAATGTTTACCCTTACTGAAAATCTATGAATACCCTTTCATATGTTTCCTTCCCCAGGTTATGAAGAATGGTTTAGGCAGGGTATTCCTTATAGGGGTACTATGTGAGAAGATATTTTTGTTTGATATTAAAGATCATTCATGAAATAAGAATATTGTATTCAAATATCTAAATATACTACAATATTAAGTTTTTTGGTAATGTGATTATGAAATTTATTGAATAATAATCTAAATACAAGAGATATTTCTATATGAAAGAATTAGTCCTTATAGTTGGTATTAGAGTTAAATTAAGGAATTTGATCCCAAATAACTATCATGTGTGAGCATTAGATGAATCATAGGTCTCTATACATGGGATGCATGAGTAAAGGGATACCACTGGGGATAATGGCTTGTCCCTCCAAGGAGTTATAACCACCCATGGAGTTTTCTGATTTGTATTAGTTATTTTCCACTAGAAATAATTCTAGACCATTATATTTGGTATCAAAGGAATGGTTTAGAAAATAATTATAAATTAGGATTGTGAGAACATTAGTGAAACAATGAGGATAAGTCTACGAATTAGATAAAATCCTAATGTGTTGGTATGAAGAATATTACACCATTTTTTCTTAAAATACACCCCTTTATAGATAATACAAGTAGACATGGTTCTGTAATAGATGAACTTAGTGGTAATAACCCTGAAAGAAGGCTTATCGAGATTGACTCGAGCATTTCATGGTACCTGAAAATGGGGATTACTATGCACCAGGTTTGGAACTCCTAGGAGATATGCTTTGGTTAATCCACATTTTCTTTACAATAAACACGAAGGATTTGTACAAATATTGATAATGGATGAATGTAAACCATATGGTTTCATATATTGAAAATATGGTGTCATGATTTTGACATCATATAAATTATTTTTAATGCTTATGTGGTTTTCCACTATGATTTTTTTTCTTATTCTATACTTTTTGGTTATAGTTAATGGAAGGATCCTGAATGAACCTTGTAAATTTTTAATGTGATGCAAAATGAAATGATTTTACTCATATGAAACCAAATTCAATGATATCTTGGATTTATAATGTTTTCTTTATATTATTGTTAAAATTTCATATTCCTCAAACCGTTATTTGAATATAAACTATCAATGGAGTGAACGACAATATATTGAATCCTTCTTATAAAAACATCCACTCTCTTTTTGTGGGTTTTCTAATCCACGAGTTATTGAATGATTTATAAAAACCATTGAGATGATATTTTCTATTCTCTAATATTTCAAACATGAAAATGTTGTCTATCCAATTTATCATTTGGAAGGTGAATCTAATAAATTTTGTATCCTTATTAAGAATAAAAATTAGTAGGAAGAAATTAACTCCATGAAATGGGACTATAAGAGGATATTTATCAGTATCTAATTCCATCATATTCCATATACCTGGATGGATAAGTAATTCCATGAGAGTAATTATAAGGGTAATGAATATATGGGTACTTATAAAGCTAATTTTATAAGGATTTCAAGGTAATCTTTTAGTTTAATCATTGTCTCAGAATAAAAATTGATCGATTCTCTGGAGGTTTGAATCCAACTATTTTAAATTCATTGGCTATAGTAGATTTAGTATCTACAAAAAAATTGATCATTTTTCACTCTATGTAGAAATAGAAATTAGATAATCCCAGCATTCCTATGGCTATAAGGGAATTATCTAGTCTCATGAAAAGTCAAATATTTCACATGGATTAATTCAATTTAATCCATCTACATAACATAAATATTGTAATATGCATCAAGGGAAATCCTTGAATTGTATTAAGATGGGATTTCAATGTGGAAAAGTTGTTCAAAAGGGCTATTAATGTTGAGATGAGATATGTGGAACTATTAATAAAATGAAGGAGAAGAGTATGCCAACTAATGCACCACCTATTCCTCAATGATCTAAATTCATTAATTATGGTCATTATGACAAACAACACCCAAATAGGAATGTATTTTATGATCTGTTACAATATCCTCCCAAGCCTAATTATTAATGGAGATATCATGAAATCATGTCTACCGATGTGGGTTATGATAATGATGTGTCTAAATGCATAAATATCGCATAATCTAGAAAAACTAATGTCTTATTTGATTATAGATCTATATACTCATTTATATCTATTAAAATTTAAAAGGGAATATAATTACATATTTAATTATTAGATATTGAGTTATTTATGAAATCTATTAATGATATGATGGTTTCATCAGATGTTTATAGTTTCCCCTAGATTTAATTTTGTGGGAAAGTGCTTCCTAACAATCTTGTGAATCTCCATTTATTCTATTTTGTGTGGTTTTAAAAATGGATTGGATTTATATATTTGTATCCTCTATTAATTATTGTTGAAGTTAATTATCACATTTTATTCAGACTGAATCAATGGAAATTTATCATTATAAGGATGAGTAAAAACATTCAATGGAAATTACATCATCGTTATGGGTTTTAATTCCAATCCTTGAAGGATATTTTTCTCATATGGTTAGGGATAAACACAAAATCAAATTCAATCCTATTTTTATATAGTTTGATTATGTCTTCCAATTAGAATTTCATAGTCTTCCTCCATGTCTGGGAGTTGATTTCACAATAGAACTCAGACTTGGTGCTTCCCCCATTTCGAAGAATACATACAGATTGTCTCCAATTAAGTTTAAATAATTTATGATGCAATTCTAGGAGAATCATGATAAGGGATTTATACAACCTAGTGAATCAATATGGGATAAACATACTCTCAATATTAAAAAAAATGATGGATTAATTCTTATTTTAATTGACTATTTATAATTTAAGAAGATCACTTTTGAGAACTATTATCATCTACCCTATATCGATGATTTATTTGATAAATTATTAGGATATAAATAATTTTCCTCGATTGTTCTCAATATTTCTTCTATTAGTTGAGGGTCAAAGTGAAAATATTACCAAAAATGCCTTCCATATAAGGCTTAAACACTATGAATTTACAGTGATACCATTTGGTATTTCAAATTCACTAATAATACTTAAATATTAAATGAATATATTATATAGTGATTACGTTGATAATTCTGTGGTTGTATTTATAGATGATATTATTATATACTCAAATATCATGTAAAAGTATGAAAATCATTTGAGGATTGTTCTGAGGACCCTATGGAAGAAAAATATGCATGGAAAATTTATAAAGTGTTTTTTTAATGTGTAATTATTGGGATATATAATATCATGTGAATATATTTCATTGTATAATTTAAATTTTGATTTTATTTAAATATTCCATATCCCAAAAATGATAACAACTATCCAAAGAATTATTGGTTTGAAAGGATATTATAAATACATTTTTGATAATTTCTCACAGATTTATAATCCACTCAAAAATTTAACTCAAAAACGAATAATTTTTATTTGGATGTATTAATGGAAGGATAATTGCAAGGAGTTAAGGAGAAGTTTTGTCAATGCACTTGTCCTAACACATAATTGTAGTGGAGAAGATATTTCAATCTATAGTGATTGATCAAAAAAGTTATTAGGTTGTGTTCTTGTACAAAATTATATAGTGATAGATTATGCCTCATCCCAATTGATGGTTCATGGTTAAAATTATCTAACTCATGATTTGGATATAGAAATGGAAATATTTTCATTAATTACATAGAGGAATTATATTTACAGATAAATGTGTAAGATATATAATTATCAAAAACTTTTAGAGTATATATTCACATAAATATATTTGAATATACTCCATAGAAGATGGTTGGATTTAATCAATGAATATGACTACCGAATAAATTACCACCCTTGGAAGTTGAATAAGGTGGATGATTATTTTAGCTGAAAGGATCAGTCAAGAATATCAATGATGTGGATACTAAAAGATATATAATTTTTAGATTTTAAAATTATGGAAATTATGATCATAAAGGAAGGAGAAAGACCTCATCTTTCCGAAATTATTGATCAAACATCTATTAATATGAGGATTAGTGAGGCACAAATGGATTATGTGAAATAGGAAAAGAAGGTGGGAAATGTGCATGATTTCAACCATAATCATGATTGAATGAAATGGTTCAAGAATCAAGTATGTGTTCTATTCATATCATATTAAATGAAGGATCTATTAGAGTAAGCTCAGAGTTCTATATTATTTATTCATCATGAGAGTAAAGAAGTGAATATAGATATTAAATATTATTTTATATTAGATGGAATGAAAAGATATTTTTAAGAGTTTTTATTTTTTTCAGTATGTCAACAACATAAGGATGACATAAAAATGTCTAAGGGGACATTGCAACCATTTACACATAATAAATTGGAAATGGAAAATCAGAACCATTGTTTGTTATATTAGAATCCCTAAATAATCCAAATTTCATAATTGTTTTTTGGTTTTAGTTGATTGCCTTAAAATTAAGAACACATCATCACCATTATAAAAGAATTATCTCTTAATTATATTTCTAGAATATAAATTTTGTAAGAGATAATATTTATGGATTAAAAAATTAAATTTTATTTTATCAGGATATATGGTTTACCTATAATGTTTTTGAGGAGTCTATAATATGTTTTAGATAAAGTGTTATGTTTCAACATCACATATCTTTCTCAGATTGATGGTCAGTATGGGAGAATAATTAAATACCTAGAGTATATGTGGAGTTATTTTTCTATGGATTTAAAATTTGGCCGGGATACAAACCTTCATCTATTTGAGTTTTCGTAAAAAATATCTTTGACATGAGAATTAGGATATCATATTTTGTGTCCCTCAACTGATAGATATGTATGACTCCAATGTGCTGAAATGAAATTAGAGAAATAATGTTTTTAGTTCCTAAGTAAGTCGATTAAAAGTTAGATAATGTTAGATCTATTGAATAACATATCAAGGAAACTCATAGTCTGTAGAAACATTATGGTGAAAATCACCAGTGTGATATATAATTTGATGCTAGTGACAAGGTATTCCTATGAAAATCATTATGAAATAATATTGTGATTTTTTTAAACAATGGAATGTTTATCTCCAGACATATTTTCACTTTTTATAATATTTATCATATTGGGACAAAAAATTCTCACTTTATATAACCAACAAATATTTATTTGGTTTTTGGTGTGCCCTATGTTTCTCTCTAGTGGAAGTACATACATGATCCATCATATTTTCTAAACTCAAATGTTATACCATTAGAGTAAGATATTTCTTAAGAGGAACACCCAATAGGGATTATGGATCATAAATATAATCTATTTTATAATAATACTACTCCCTTGGTAAATTTTTTATAGAAGAAATAAAATTTTTAAGGTTCTATGTGTGAACCTAAAAAAATGATGAGGTAGAAGTGTTCTCATTTTTACTATATTAGAGTAATTAATTTTGAGGGATTAATTCATTTTAAGGTGGGTACAATGTAATATCCTAACTTTTGATTAATTTTTTTTAAATGGATTAAATTTAATTGATATATTTTCCTAAATGAAACATGGAGTTTTTCATGTTTTACACAAAACACTCTTTTTAGCTTGGGCCACACAAGACACCATGTTTTAACAAACTATTATATATTATTACTGTTATTATATATAGTTGAATGTTATAAACCTACCATTAAAAATATTTGTAGAATAGTAATAAATATATTCTAAATATTATGAATAGTGTTTTATATAATTAAATTTATATTTATAAAGTGCACTTAATGATTTAAAAAAGCATTATAAGTTTCGATTTTTTTCATAAATGGTTTTAATACATTTCTTGATCGAATTATAAAATTAATTTTTACATCATTTAAAAAATTTATTTTAAAAAATAATAATAATTTTTTATATCTACATGTCAAAAATATCTTGAAGTGATTTTTTGCGATTTTTTTGAATAGATTAAATTTTCATTGAATTGTGAAAAATATAGATTTTAATTTAGAATTTCCTTTTCATTATAAAATTTTAAATCATAAATATTGGTTTAATTAGGTTATAAAACTAAAATTATTTAATTTATAATTTTATTAATGAATTTTTTTTCATTGTAATTAATTCCATTCTAAATTTAGATATTAAAAATAACTATACTTATTAGAATTTTCTCTTTGGAAGACTATTTTTTAGTAACATATATGGGTTTTTCATTTCATTAAATTCTACTGATTTAATGAATTGAATTTGAAATAATATATCTAATATTTTGAATAATAATAATTTATATTTTATAATAATGTTATCTTCATTCTCGAACATTATGAATAATTAAAGGAGTAAAAATTAAATATTGCATTTAAGGTGAAAATTGGTTTTCTTGGGGTTAAACTAAAATGATATGTGGTAAATGAAACTACAAACTTTTACAACACTTATATTATATACATATTGTAATGATTCATATTTTACTCTAAATAAATATCCATTTAGGGGCATTTTTTCAAGAGAAATATGAGCCTACACCCTTTTCATTTTAAATTTCCTATGTCTCTCCTCTCCATAAATTACAAAAGTCCACCCCTCTACTCTCATATTCACACATCCTAACCCCTTTATATTTTACATTAACAACCCAAATAGTTTCCCACAATTCCATAATCTCAACCTATAAGCCTTACTTTTCTCATAAATCTGGCCAAGAAAGGGTTTTGGTTCAAACCAAATGAGGTCACCTAAAGAATATGTAAGCTGCGTTAATGAGAATTTTTATTTTATTTATTCATCCACCTCCATCTGATTGTATTAAAATTTTAAAATATAATAGCATTATTAAATTAACAATAATTAGATATTATATTATTATGGTAATTTCCATAATTAATCTCATCTTCCCAGAAATGGTAAATGATAACGTCACTAATGTGTATAGAGGACCACTGCCTTACGAACCGATACAAACCATTTTCCAACAACATATCTCATGGTTGTGTATGATGGTGTATAAAATTCCCGAATATGATATTTTTAACTAATATATACTTATTGAAATATTTTTTCACATATACCATTTTAATTTCCATTCCGTGGGGAATATGATAACATCGATAATGTTTCGACATATTACCGCCACACAAAGTGAGGTTATTAATTTTAAAATTACATTTTCAGGGAATTTTATTAGATATAAATTTAATTAATATATGTTATATATAGTATATCATAATAAATATGTATGAAAAATAATTTTTTACCTTCCATTGTTCATCTATCGAGAAAATGGAAACAACTTTTTGCATGCATCTGGCATACCATCTCAATGAGTTGTGTCTTCCATTTTCTATCACTACCATTAAAAAATTACTATAAATAAATATATAATGAATATATATATTATATATATATATATATCTTATTTAAATTTATGAAAATTATATAACCATGATTAATTTTACAAGACTAAAAATAAAAAAAAACAAAATATACATAAATAACAAAGTAGTTACAACATGAAATGTAATTTTAAAAAAGAATTTTTAATTTATGGGTTCTAAAATGTATAATTAAATAATATATTAAATGATAAACAAAATAATTTCATTTTATATATTTAAAAATAAATTTATATTTGTTATATAGGAGTCCAAATCACTATTTAGGAAAGGGGAATATAAGGTAAGTGAATTTTGTCTCCATTTTCCTTCATTGAGATATATGTTGTTTCATGCATCTATCATATTTTATGAAGTGTATATATAGACCCTTAGACATTTAATAAAATTTATTTATATATTATCATAAAATTTTATGATTCATTTAATTTTAATCTTTTATATTTCTTGTTACTCAATGTTACCAAAGTGGTAAGGGTTTTACGTCAAAACTATATCATTTATTGGGATTGTTTATCATTAAAATTATAATGAGAGAATCAGATGACACATCAATCAATAAAATAAAGAATTTTTTTCTAATATTTTTATGTCATGAGAATACATGTTTTGACCTCATTTTTCATTATTTATATACTAAATATTTCTAAAGAATATTTTTAAGAAAAATGTTATTTTTTCTCCCCTTGGTCGAAAACCATTTTTTCATCCATATCCATGATTCTAATTTTTATTTCAAAATGATCTAGAATTATATAAAGAATATACCAAATATATTGCGAACAAAGAATTTAATTTTTCAAATATATTTCAAAAGAAATCTTCATATTCTTTCAAAACATTTACCATATTTATTTTATCAAAAATGTGAAAGTTATCTTTCTTTTATCAAGTATAAAATTTATCATAATCATGAAAACCGAATATTGCAATGCCTACATTATATTATAAATTATTTTTTTCAAATAAAATCAAAACATAATTTTTTGATATATTTTTTATTTTTTAAAAATAGTTTTTTAAAATTAGAATGCATATTTTCCTCAAGAAATGTTCTGAGTGTTCCTCAAAAATATTTTTCCATATAAGATGACATCCTTCCCTGTTACCAATGATATTATAGAAATAATATTTAATGATACCATTATTATTCTTTCTCTATATGTATAATTTTTAAAAATACCATTTATTTTTCTTGGGTTATTCTATCACGAATTGATGAAATGATTACGAATCCTACTTTATTTTTCATGGTTTTTATGTTATGGCGTGATGAATGTATTATGATAATTCCCCACAAATAATTATGGGTTTCATTATGAGATGGGTGGGACTTATATCCCCCACCAATAAATTGCTCAATAATTTATATAAAATTAAATATCAATGAAAAAATTATTTATCGGACTGATACACTATAGAGAATAAGTGAGTCTTGATCCACTATGGGGAATATGTTAATCTTGATCTGCAATGAGAAACATGTGATGAGTCCTAATCCACAATTTTTATGGCCTTGTAAGTTACCATGATATATTAAATGGTTTCATGTATTTATTATGGTTCCAAATTTTTATGAAATAATAATATGGTTCATGATTGATTTATATTGTTTTCTCAATATTATGGACAATGTTTTTTGAAATGATAAACTTTTATATCATTACTCTTATTTATAATATATGAAAATTTTGGTATGAACTTCATAATTTATGTTCATGATAATATACCATTGTGATTATCTTATAATTCCATATAATCCTAGTTTGATATCTCAAGTTTTTAATTTACTAGTCATATGATATTTTCCTTTCAAATGTTTCATTTCTTCGGTTATGAAGAATGGTTTTGGTAGGGTATGCCTAAGAGGAGTCATTTGTGAGAAGATATTTTTTTGGAGATATTGAACATACTTCAAAAAATATAAATATTATGTTCTTAGTCTCCAATGATACTAATCAATTATGGTTATTGAGTGTGTGTTTATAAAATTTATTGAATATTCATCTAAAACATTATAATATTTATATATGGAATCATAGTTCTTAATAATTAGTATTAGAGGGAAAATAAGGAATCTCATACTTGGTAAGTATAACATGTAAGAATTGGATGAAGCCTAGATATCTACCCATGGGATTCATGAGGAAATGTATGCCACTAGGGATAGTGGTGTGTCCCTACCAAGAGGTGTAGCTTCTGATGGAGTTCCCTGATAGGTATCAATTATATTTCTTTGGAAATCATTCCAGACCATTATACCATTGACAAGAATTTCAAATTAATATAATAGTTATATTTATATATAGTAGAGGTGCTTTATGGATCTATTTGGAACTCTAATGTGGTTAATTAGATTTTTCCATTCATTATCATATAGTGAATATAAGTATACTAGTTAGGTTCAAGTAAATAAAAATAGGACCTTTGTTCTTTATTTTTGATGGATCATGGTGAATCACTAGTATCTTATAGAGTTTTTTTTTAAAAATTATCACTTCACTATTGGTACAATAAATTTTGAGGCACTATATGGGTTAACTAATAGTTCATCCATATACTAGATGTAAAATGGATAGTCATTTCATATGAGACTATAATTAGTGTTATTGATAACATAAAATGTGTATAGGATCCCAAAGAAGATGAAGATAACTCACAACCATGTGAATTCCTTTATGGACTGATGATAATGGAATATAGAGTTCTAGATGTGGGATAATGTGTTCATAATAGTATATTCTTAAATTTTTTTGTAGATTTTTTTAGAGATTCTAGCTATCATTTAGGTTCATTGGTTAATTAATGATTTTGTTTATTATGGGAGAGTTTTGTTACCACCTTGAACTACCACTATAATTAGACTGTGTGTATTAGTTATTACACATGTGAAAACTATGGAGACACATGAATAACCTATTAAAAATTATTTCTAGAGAAAATATATATATCAAGGATGGTACTACAATATTTTCATTCCTTGTGGAATTCACAGACCATTAAGATAAGACCCTTCATTTTTGGGAAACACTATTGTTCCGTATTCTATACCAGGATGGGGACCTTAAAAGAGAAAAGGTGAATGTAATTACTAGATCTGGGATCAGTAGTATCACCTTCTCGAGTCGGTAATTCTTTATGGGTTGTAATTTCATGAAGTATTGGATGATTTAGTGACCCAATTTTTTTTATTTAAAACCATTTGAGTACATTTAATTATATTTTAGAGTTGGTTATTGGGTTGTTCTTATATAATTCACACTACATAAGAATAAATATATAATTATAAATTTAATATATTAGTTTTATTCTATGTAAATGTGTTTGTGGGGAAAATCATTTTATCCTAAAAACACCATTTTGTAGAAAAACATCATAACAATTTGAATTGGGGTTTATGGTTTACCCCAAATGTTATGTTAACTCAGTTGACATATTAGGCCTCAGGAAAGTCCTATCTTATGTTTTTTAATAAGACAATAAATCAATTAAAATTAAAATTTATAAACCCTAATGAACTATATTTTTTTTCATAGAAATACATAAATTATGATTATCCTCATTCCTCAACATCAGACCTAATTATAGAGATACAAGGAATGTGAGTTTAAAGATTGAATAATTAAGTGTGCATTCTTAATGGGATCAATCGTGGAGCAAGGTAATGTCATAGATATTGATATCATCAATTTGAACATGAGGTATTACTCATTATCTTTTATTTATGACATAATTTTTCATAAATTACTTGTATAAATTTATGATTTTGATCTATTTATCTGGTTTTTATCATAAAAATTTTATTTTTAAATGATATTTCCTAGATGATGTTTTGACATAATTTTTTGAATGTGGATTGAAATTTGGTGGACTATGGAAAAGTTATCTGATCATTAACCAACCTTTTTCTATATTATGTGGTCTAAAACATTTGTATTTTGAAAGTGAACAAGGGGATACTAAGATTATAGAAAAACAATTTGGATCTTTTCATGTATAAAGGGGTGAAATGGGAAGATAAAAATACAGAATGGGATGTTTAATGGTGATAATAGATTACTAGATGTGAAAGTTAATGTATAAAATATATATGTGGAAATTTGAGTAATCATTGGTGAAAATGTGATAATAATATTATAAATTTTCATATAAAAGATTGATGTCGAGGATTCATTAGAAGTTTTCAATAGACACCAAATTTCTAGAAGAGATATGGGTTATTGATGATGGAGTTTTGAATGAAACCAAACATGAAAATGGATGTGGATGTGGGACATGTTGTGGTTGTGGTTTTTTAAGATCAATGATGCAATCACTTGAGTAGTGATCCTCAAACCAGATGCTACATATATAACTCTTATGTTGTAAAGGGTTTCCATATTAAATTTAATATTATCAAAGGTGTAAAATTAACTGACCACCATGTTCAAAAGGGTTTCATATATTAGCTTGTTATTTATTTCATGCTCGACTAACTATTTGGACTTATATGTCACGTGTTCTCTGGAAATATCCATGAATTTTAGATAAAAAATGGGTAACTTAATATATATGTTTTAAAACAAAATAATTAAAACACTATATACTAATCACTAAAACACCATGTAGGTTTACCCCAATATGTAATGTCAAGGGTAGCACATGAGACGACTACATTAATGGGGCTACAATTCATGTCCCCACAAGTACATGCCTTTTACTACTTTAACTTTGGATTTTTTAATTTCACATTTCATTGGAATTGGATATGAGAACAGTAATATTCTATTACATATAATTTTTTTATATTGAACATGATGGTACATTCCTCTTCAACATCATAGATAAGATATTTGGTGATCTTGAAAAATATATGTTCTCAATATCATGAGACTAATGACTGGGTCAATTAGAGATGATTAGATCAAATATCAGGTTGGGTAATCTTGTAGAGGTAGGTTTTTGATAGGCATAAAGACAAAATAATTATTCACAGAGATTCGTGCACCCACCATATTCTTATAGCACACATCATCAACATTTAGGTGATGTTTTGATACTCACTAGTACCCGAAAAGTTGTGGTTCCCCAATAGTATTGATAGAGTCTAAAACTATCCAAATATTAATGAATTTACCTTATATCAATGTAGATAGATATTCCCTCATTTAATGAGATCTACTAAATGAGGAATATATCCTCCACCAGGTTTCATTACCCCCTTAACCAATACTCATATTGTGGCAAGGCATATATCACCCAATATAATTTATAAGTGGTGATCTATGTGTGAAAATGAGGGGAATTTTGTATTCTTGGGTTTCTTGTGGTTATCGATCCTTTAATTGATGGGGTGTGATGTGAAGGAATCTCCTATGTCTGTATTTCTCCACCGTTAAATGATATTTTGGTTACTTCTTACCTTTTTGGTATTAAGTTGACATTTATTCTTAACATTTCTATGTTGTTTTGGTATCATCCTACTAGGTAGGTATATAGTCACCCATAAATTTGTGATATCCACTATGTATCACGTCTTCTATAAATGGAAGTTAATTTAGTGGTGATCTTGATATATATGACTCTAGTGAGGGAGAAATGTATCGGTACTCAGAGGGGATGATCATATGGATATGTTCATGTTGGGAGCATCACATTTACAAGTATCATATATCTCTAGTTATTCTTTCTTAGTTTTCATTAGTTATATTGGGGACTATTTCCACATATATTTTTCCATTTAACTTTTTTTTCTATATGGATTATTAGCATGTGTCACGTCCATTATATAATATAGTTGTTTTTATTTTTTAGCTTCATTTTTATTAAATCCTTTTTGTAGGCATTTGGTTATGCATAGACAATTTGGACTAAGGCCATTCATGTAGTTTGATATGGCATTTTGGTTCAAATGATTAACCCCTAGACTATGATAAATGATTTGGAGTCAGCAAACTCAACATAATTATAGACCAGAAAGGGTCCAGTTAGATTGGATCATGTTATTTTATAAAACCGAATTAAAATTTTAGTGTAAAGAATTCACTGAATGATAAAAAAAGAAAAAAATAATATTAATTTGATTTGAAAATTTTGGTTATTTTTTCCTTTAGTAATTTCTAACTTTTTGTAAAAAACAGAGATAAAATCATGCTACCGAGGTTTTAAAAATCCTAGAAAAATAGTTTTAAGTGAAAATATTTTTCTTTATTTTGTAAAATTCAATATATTTTATAAAAATTTATCCATATGTTTTTTTACTTTTTATAAAATTACCCTTATCGTAGTTATGATTTGTAGGAACAAACCCTATATGAATCAAATATAAGATGTATTTTAAATTATCGAAGGATCCAATTGGGAATCTAAATTAATTGAAATGTTTTAAGAGATTATACAGTGATAAAATATTATTAAATGATATTTATTTTTATATTATTTTATAAATAAAGATAATACATTATCAAAAAATATTTACATTTCTAATAAAAAAGGTAATAAATATCCAAATGTTATTAATATAATGACAAACAAATCATCTTTTTTAGTAGTGATCGACAAAACCACTAATAATTGATCTATGTAGTAGTCAATCTATTTAAAAATGAAACCTACCAAGATTAATATTATTGGTAAATTTAAATAATGTATTCATGAAAAAACCCGATGAATATCATGTAATTACTATTTGAAACTAAGATGATTCCTTTAAATTCAACCTTATTTTTCATAAGTCATGATCTTTTTGAAATAATAGAAGAATCAATGTAAATGTTATTCTTTTTCATTAAATTAAAATATGTTTTTATTATAAATGAGGAAATTTATTATAACTATTTATTTAAATAATCCATTCAACATTTGGATATTTTATCATCACAAATTATTTAACTTTCAACTAAATAATTCCAAAAATTTATAACCAATTACAATAAAATTTAATAACTCATTCTATTAAATTTAAATCCTTTTATAATGTAAAAAAAATCTCATTCTTCATTTGTAATACCATAAAATTTCATGGTGTGATACTTTCACTCATGTCTCAATGAGAAAATGTTCATTTAGTTCAATATATATGTGTATGAGATAAAAAATAATTTGAACATCATATTATTGATTCATATTTTCATAATTATATTACTTAATAAATAAAATATAACATCACACATAATATATTTATTTATATATGTTTGTAATTTCCTTAACCTCATGGAACATATGTCCCTGATGATATTTCTTATTAAATAGGGGGATTAATCAATTGTTGAAGTAAACATGATTTATTAAAAAATTGAAATACTTATTATGGTATTTGAAATAACTATATTTTTAAATGGAATAGAATAAATGTAAATGTACAATATTTTTCATATAAAAACAATATTTTATATAATAATTGTCTAAATTTTGTGACAACATCCACTTAATAATCACATGTGTTATATATGATTATACATGTGATGTTCTTAATATTTTTGGATAAATTTAAAATCTTTATTAACATTAATATACTTTGAGATTTACTTTTTCTTATGAGATTCTACTTTTGAAAGTAATTTTAACAAATCGCATCCCATCATTTTCTATGATTATCATTATCAAAAGATAGACCAATATGTATTGAATATAGTTCATAGTTTTATTATCATATTATATCATATCTTAGGAAAATTGTAATAATGAAACAAATTATTTCTATATATAGCAATGTTAACAAAAATGATTAAAATCATGATGAATTTTTAAATTGGATATGTCATGGTTATCATAGCTTGATTATAATGATGATGTTGCATAAATATAATATCAAATAATGATAATTCCAATATAAATAGAGAAACAAGATGCATAGAAAAAATATATACACTAAAATATTTGTTTATTTATAATATTATGTTAACATATATGTAGAATTATTAAAAATTCAACAAATAATCCAAATATATCACTATTTTACAAAAATAACTTATGGTATGAATTAATGACAAGGGATATATATTTGAGAATTTTTTGGTAATGGAAATTTCCACTAATGGAAATGATGTCTTCAAGGATCAACACCCATATAAATTATGATATTATAATTAATAATAATATGATATAATAATTTTTCTTGGATGATCTCAATTTCCAGACATAGTTTTTAACCTTCACCTAACAAGCCAATTTTGTAAAATCAAGTGTAACCAAAATAATTGAATTCCACATCAGGTTGTAATATTCCTTATTAAAAACAATATCTAGAAAACCTACTGGGAAAACATGATGCATAAAAGAAAAAGTTTATCATTTAAAAATACCAATAATTAAATAATGATAAACAATATAATACTCACATATCCATATTACATATAAATTATTTTTAAATGGAAATGATTTCTTGAATAACTCTCAATGTTTATCAAAATGATATTTTTTTGAATATAAATCTCACTATTATTATGATGAACGTTGGTAATATATCATTTTCACGAGACATGAATTTTTCTATCAGTGTTGATTTATCCTACCATTATAAATTTTATACGTGGTACATTATAATCAATTATATTCATGGGAATTTTATTTATTGAAAAAACAAAAATATTTTCAATTTGACGTATAGTTGACATAAAAAACACTTTCCCAATGAATTTCGATCCACATAGAATGAATTTATAATTTTTACAGAAATATTTTTTAAGAATTTCATGAAATTATTTTTCTAAAAATATGTAAATAAACATACATTTTAAGATGTATCTATATATAAAATTGTACAATATAAAGAAACACAAATAAATATATTTTCATTGTAAATTTTGAAATAAAGGTCTTATTTTACCATTAAATAAATAATTATTATATTAAATTTATTGTAAAAAATTCATATTCTTATAAATTTATATATGTAAATTTTCGGGTGTATCATATTGGGATAAAAAATAATGTGTGTATATATTTAATTATTCATGTACAACTATGTTAAAAAATATTCCTTCATTAGTGAAATATATATACAAGAGACACAATTGATCTGGAAGAAAATATAGTCAAATATGTAAAATGTTATCAAAAACTAATATTTCACCTTATTATTAATTAGTTAAAAAATATGATGACATTTTTTTATAATTTTATGACAAAATATTCCTTAATTTTTATAAAATTTTGATTACTTTTGATGTATTTTAAGAGAATTTAGGTAACAAGGAGTTCTAACACAAATAAAACAATTTATTTACACACTATAATTTAAAATTAATTTAAATATTATTCCATAAAAAATATTCTAGGATTTTATAATTGTTTAATATTCCTTAGGAATTTTGAAACCCCATAGTTTCATATATGCATGTTGGAATTTATGTTTCAATATAGAAAAATATTTATAATGTGAATAAAAAATATTCAATTTTATTTATCAATAAATTAATAATTAATAACACTTATAAAATAATATCATATGATTTTAATTACATTAGTATATTGTATAACCATATTAAAATATCATAGGTCGATCATAACACAAATTTGATAAATAATTGTTTTCCAAATAATTTGGATGTTGATACATATCAAAATATAATATTGTTCAGGATTTTTGAAATAATTTTAAAATTGAAATATATCATCAATACCAAATAAAGTGATCTCATAATGTTTTTGGTTCCAACACCACTTATAGAAAAATATATTACAATATTTTTTTTGTAAATATATTAATTATAAATACCCAAAAATCCCACGTATTTTTTTAAATTATAAGGAATTTTTCCGAGTCTACAATTTCTGATGGCGTGTGTTTCCAAGGACCAGAGTGCTCGGAATGTTTTTCTATAGTTTCTAAGTGCGTTCAGTGTTTTTTTGAGTGGGTTCTGGTAACTTCTGAACCGATGAAAAAAATTAAATTCTGAGGGAACCGTTGAACTCGCAGTGCCGACAATTTCTTACTGAGAGCTTCACCTCAGCTACGTTCTAGCGAGAACGTAAGTTGATTTTCCTGCCACGCGAGTGTTTTATTTTAAAAAATGGAAGTGAAATAAAAAAATTGACAAACTCATTTTTTTTTATTTTCAAATCCTTTTCAATTAATATGGGGTCTACTAAATCCCACATTAATTCCTTCCAACTGCATAATTAATTAAAGACTTCATTAACAGAGTCTTTAATGGGTTGACAAAGGGGAAGCCCAATTCTCTTCTACTTGGAGGAGTTTTGGGTGGATTTATTTTTTTATTCATCTTCTTCATCTTCTTCATTTTTGGGACCAAACATGGAAGAAGAACCTCCTTTCGTCAATGAGGATCATCCTCATCATCTTCAAAGAATTCCAACCGTGTCAAAAGAGAAGGATCCGAACGCGAAGGAATCCATCTTCGACTTTGTCTCCTCCAAACTCTTCACCATCAACGATCGAAAAATGAGGTAGTGTTCGTTTTGATTTATTTAGATCTTCTTTCATAATTGTTCCTGATCTTCGTTAATGGATGATTGCTACCACCCTGACATGGGGGTCACGGGCTGAACAAACACGGCTCGACCATCTCCGATTTTTCTTCGTTTTGTTGATGATGGGGGTGGAGAAACAGCGGCCGGTGATGGGGAGACCGTGAAAGGAACCAGCGTCGCAAGGGCCGCCTGGTCGCTGGATGAGCGCGGCATCGTCGTGCCGCGTGGGGGATCGGGTCTCGGCCAGCTCGGGCCACGATGGAGCAAGGAGGCGGGATGATCGCCGGAGGGGCGCGACACCGTTGTGCCGCGCGAGTGGAAGGGCCACGGCCAGGAGGGCCACAGAGGTCGGAAGGTGGGAGTGGCACCGTCATGGCACGCAAAGCTGTGGCCAGGTGGGCCACGATGGATGGAGGAGGGTAGCCGGCTGAGCCGGCAGCCAGTGGGCGCGCCACATGCGGGATCCTTCGGGTCCCACGCTTACCAGGTCAGCGCCACATGCCAGCCATTACAGGGAGACGGGGGGGGGGGGGGGGCAGACCCCCACCCCATTTGCTCAATCTGGGTGGGCCCTGTGAGGCACAACCACCCGCTGACTTCGGTTGGCAGACCGCCTCCCAGCCACGCGGACTAGGACGGACCGGACCCGGACCTAGTTCTCACCCATTTTATCGTTTTTCCCATATCTTGGTCTACGAGTGTCCGATTTCCGAACAGTCTACGTTGAAGGAAAGATTGGAATGAGGTGGTTCTTTTGGAATACCCCACTTGTAGTTTGGATGCTGTTGGGGTATGTCCAGGTTGGATTGAGCCTAAATCCAACCAGACCCTCGGAGTAGAAACACCAATAACTCACAGACCGGGCATCTGATTGACGCACCGTTTGTCGTATTGTGTTCCTTATGATGAGACAGAACTATGGGATACATCAAATCGAGACATCATTATATTTTATGTATCGACACTTGTCTTGAGATGTGGACCCTCCTAAAATCGAGCATGTTGTGTGTGAGAACCCTATGGATGGATGCGACTGAGATGATAAGATCCTACGTGGACCAAATACTGTACCAGGATCCTCCATGGGTTTGACAGCGATGATACTAGATTAGGATCATCCATGGTTTCGACAATGAAAATACTGGATCAGGATCCTCCATGGGTTCGACATCGATGAATTCTGTACTGGGATCCTCCGTGGGTTCGACAACGCTAATAATGTTCCAGGATCCTAAGTGGGTTCGACAGAGGAGATGTTTCAGTGGCTACATCTAATCATCTCAACCCCTCTACTTGAGTGAAATAACTGTGTGAGCTGTGTCTTGACTATGTGATGTTATCATCAAGATGATTGAATTTCTTTCAATGTGGAACGGGATGTGCTTGGCTCGAGATATAATGCTAGTTGTGATTGGTAACTTAGGTATATGTATGGTAATATACCTAACTATGGATGGTTGATACTCTGTGTTTGTATCTTGTTATTTTGGTTTATCCTTGGTGGATTTTGGGATACATTGGGGGGTCTCGGGGTCTCTACGGAGTATCGTTATACTCACCCCTGCACGGGCTTCACCCACACCTTGTTGTGTTCTCTCTAGATGATGGCCAGGAGTGATCGAGGCTAAGGGAGACAGATTGGATGCTACTCAGAGCTGGACTATATGGGAAGTACCTCAGGGACGAGTTGTTAGAGATCTATACCTACCCTTCACGTAGGATTCTCCGGTGGATGATCGAGGAACAATTTCCTTTTTTTACTTGTACTTGTACTTGTTGTTCAGTTGGTTTTGTATACTGGCCCACTTACTTTCAGAACACTTTAATTTTTTTAGTAATTTTCGCTTCTACTGCTTGCGTTCAGACTGTGTGTGTTACAGGTTTAAAGGCAATTCCTTCCCTTTTTTATCAGGGATTCACCTTTGGTGCTAGTCTCTAGCCCATAACCTATGGAAGGCGGGCTTGGGGTAGTCACGAGATGGGTCCTGAGGACGGGTCATGAAAAATTGGCATCAGAGGAGTTGGTTCTACCATAGAAAATGGACTTTGATTCTTTTTACATCAGTAGTGTGAAATGTTTTGGGTGCGGTTATCAGTTTAGGTAAACCTGTGTTGGTGCGGCAGCCGAAGTATCCATACACTAGGACTCTGAATTCCGATTTCCGACTCAGTGCATGAAAACACTGATTGCGTGTGTGTTTCCTTTGAAAAGTGTTCTTTGCAATTAATTTGAGTCATCTCACTAGGTATACTGTTTTGACCATGGAAAAACTGTTTTTTGTTCAGGATGGCCCCACACATGCAGCCAACCAGGGTTATGGGTTTTGTACGAGATGGTAGCCCACCGAACGATGAGGCCTCGATGCAGGGTCGTATTACAATGGAGGTCTAGCAGTACCACTACCCGTTGAGCCACCGATGCCACCAGCACCAGCAGAAGAGAGTGCACGCCGTCTAAGTGCATTGCATGAGTTCCAGTGCCAGAGGCTGCTGAGGTTCAGGGGAGAGACGAACCCACAGGTAGCTGAGGATTGGCTGGAGGTTGTTGTGAGAGTTTTCAGATTGGTGGGGACACCATCCGACCTCATGGTGATCCTTGCTATGAGTCTCCTACAGGCAGCAATAGGCAGATGGTTGAGCCTGATGCTCTAGGTGCATAACGAGGCATCACTTCTCTTGGCTGACTTCGTGAGTATCTTCCAGTCAGATTTTGTTCCAGCCACCCTTCATGCGATGTAGATTCAAGAGATACTTCATCTGCAGCAGGGACGCATGACGGTGGCATAGTACTCAGGAATGTTCACCAAACCTCTCGCGCTACTCCACAGATATGGCGCGAGACCCATTCTTCAGGGCCTAAACCTTTGATTAGGGAATCAGGCATGAGATCAGGGCTTTGATGATCTCCCTAATCATTCCCACGCAGGCAGGGGTGCTGGAGTAAGCCCTTCTTGTAGAGATTTTTCTTGCTGAGTAGTCACCAGCAGCGAGATCCACCATAGGGAAACACGTTGTGGATTCTTCTGAAGCCAGCAATAGATAGATTTCGTAGAGGTCCAAGCGGACTAGAAAATCAGGTGGGCGACCGCAGGATACATGTTCGGTTGTGCGGAGCACACGAGACAGAGCTAGCCATACGAGGAGCAAGCAGTGCTATGCATGCGGCAGGCATGGTCACATGACTCATGACTACCCGACCCACCATGTAGATGTGAAATAGACAGTAGAGGGACCTCCTAGGCAGAGGCATAGGTTTGACCATGGTGGTCCGCTAGGAGCAGGCAGATGTGGCAGAGGAGCTGGCCGAGCTGCAGGTGGTGGACTACGTTTCGAGGTCCTACGACCACCACCACTAGGAGGTCCACCCCGACCACAGGGTGCTGGAAGATAGGGGTGGGCTCAGCTCCAGGTAGTTGAGTCCTACGACCATGGTGTACCTAAGATGATTCGAGGTACTATCTGTGTATACCACACCCTTTCTATAGTACTTATAGACACAGGTGTGAGTTATTATTTTTTGCCGCTGCCCTCGTGCAGAGCTCGGAGATTCCAGTGGATCCGTTGGCCTGATTCTTATGGCTAGAGACTCCTACGAGAGATGATTTGATGATTATCCACTGGTTCCGGCAGTGTTACCTCACTCTAGGAGGCAATAACTTCAGCTGAGATCTTCTAGTAGCAACATCGAGGCCTTACGACATCATCTTGGGTATGGACTGGTTATCCACAGTTCATGCTCAGATTGATTGCATTAGGTAGAAGGTGCAGTGTGTCCATGAGGATGGGATCAGGTTTACCTTCACTAGTGAGAAGGGAGCCCTTGCAATACAGGATGGACTTACCCAGAGGAGGGGGGAGTTGATCACACATTAGTTGGCTAGCCTCATTCTCGGACTAGTTGATGTGCAGAGTCTTAGTTTTTCTATTGTTGTGGATCAGTACGCAGACATCTTCCCTAATGACATACCAAGACTACCTCCTCACATAGAGGTAGACTTTTACATTGACTTGTACCTTGATATGAAACTGATATCCACACCAGAATATTGGATGGCTCCCGTAGAGCTTCGTGGGTTTCAGGTACAGCTGGAGGACTTACAGGGGAAGGGATTTATCCGACCTAGTGTTTCACCCTGGGAATCCCCAATTTTGTTTGCCAAGAAAGCGAATTAGAGCTTGCATTTGTGGGTTGATTTTTGGTGCCTGTATCAGGTGACCATGAAGAACAAGTACCCACTATTGAGGATTGACGACCTCTTTGATCAGGTGAAGGGAGCACGTTGGTTATCAAAGATAGATCTTCGATCAGGATATCACCAGCTTAGAGTATGGCATGAGGATGTGCAGAAGATGACCTTAAGATGCCAGTATGGCCACTACGAGTTTATGGTTATTCCATTCAGCATAACTAATGCACCAGCTGTGTTCATGGAACTCATGAACATGATCTTTCAGTCATACCTTGATTGCTTTGTGGTAGTCTTCATCGATGACATTCTGATCTACTCAGCTACCGAGGAGGAGCACGCCTACCATTTGCGGGTAGTACTGGACACTCTATGTGATCACAAGCTTTATGGTAAGCTCTCGAAGTGCCAGTTCTATATCTGAGAGGTACACATTCTGGGACATGTCATCTCAAAGGATAGAGTTGTAGTGGATTCAAAAAATATCGAGGTAGTACTCTCTTGGGATCCACCCAGGAGTGTGACAGAGGTGTAGATTTTTCTGGCTCTAGCTGGGTACTATCAGAGATTTGTTCCAGACTTCTCCAGAGTTTCGCCACCACTTTCATCATTGACGAAGAAGGGGAAACCCTTGGTGTCGTCAGAGAGATGCCAATGGTGTTTCTATGAGCTGAGGCAGAGGCTGACTAGTGTACCCATATTGAGTCTATGAGGGGAGGGTGTTTGGTACATTGTCTATTGCTATGCATTAAGGACTGGGCATAGATGCATCCTGATGCAGTAGCAAGCAGTGATATGTTGTGGTTATTGTTAGCTGAGACATCATGATCATAACTACACCACTCATGACCTGGAGTTAGTAGTAGTGGTCTTCACCTTGAAGATGTGGTGGAACTATCTGATGGGCGAGCATTTTACAGTATACTCTGACCACAATAATCTCAGGTACATCTTCTCATAGAAGGACCTAAACCAGAGACAGTGGCATTGACTTGAGTTACTCCAAGACTATAACTTCGAGATAGTATATACTCATGGGAAGGGGAATGTTGTAGTAGATTCCCTCTGTAGGAGATCAAGCATTTAGCTGTAAGGAGAGGCGATGAAGTAGCTGGCCATGTTACAGATATCCTTTATAGGTCGAGATGGAGAAGCATTTCTTTAGTCTCTTACAGTCACACCTCCACTTCTTCAGAGATTTAGGGAGGCATAGTGTGGGGATGTTGACTACGATGCTCGACAAGCATAGTTATCCACTGGGCAGGCAACTGATGGACTTTTTGTAGGTGGGGAGCTATAAATTCTCTTCAAGGGACGTGCCATGGTACCAGTGTCACTTCGGGAGGAAGTGTTGAGGGAGTTTCACACATCGCCTCTAGCAGTACATCCAGGTGTGAAAAAGATGTACCAGGACCTCTGGCAACAACATTGGTAGACATGTATAAAGAAAGCAGCATCATAGTTCGTCTCATGATGCCTCACTTGTTAGCAAGTGAATGAGGATCACAAGATTCCACCAGGTTTAGTTCATCCCTTAGAGGTCCTAGTGTGGAAGTGGTATGGGATATCCATGGATCTCATGATCGGACTTCCACATAAATCCAGAGGTCACGACTCTCTGGATGATTGTTGGTCGACTCACCAAGTCGGCCCATTTCCTACCGATCAGAAAGCAGTGTTCAGTAGAGAGCTTCAGGCGCCTCTACATCCAGGATATCATATGACTTCATGGTGTTCCATCGACGATCATCTCTAATCTAGATTCTCAATTCCCTTCCTGGCTATGGAAGGGGTTTCAGGAGGCTTTCGGGATGCATCTTATCTTGAGCACCACCTTCCATCCTCAGACGGATGGCCAAACTGAGAGGACCATTCAGACTCTCAAGGACATGCTCCGTGCATGCGTCCTCGACTTCGGTCGCAGCTGGTACGATCACTTACCCTTGGTAGAGTTTATGTACAAAAATAGCTACCACTCCACCATCGGGATGACACCTTTCGAAGCCCTTAAAGGCCGACCTTGCAGATCACCTTCGTGCTGGACTGACCCAGAGGAGTCAACACTCATGGGACCAGAAATGGTGCTAGCTATGACAGAGAAGGTGCAGGTCATCCAGAAGTGGATGAAGACTGCACAAATCAGGAAGAAGTCCTATTCTGATAGGAGACGTAGGCCTCTGGAGTTTGAGGATAGTGACCATGTCTTCCTACGGGTCTCACCTCGAAGAGGTTTACGAAGATTTATCCAGGGCAGAAAGTTATCTCTGAGGTTCATCGGACCCTTCTAGGTCCTCAGAAGCGTAGGCGAGGTGGCTTACTGCCTGAATCTTCCAACTTAGTTTCACCAGGTGCATGATGTTTTCCACATTTCACAGCTGAGGAGATACGCGCATGACCTGACTCACATAGTAGATTGGGGCGAGCTCGACATCGATGACGGGGTGACTTTCTCGGAGGTTCCAGTGGAGATCGAGGATTGACAGGAGATATTCTATCATGGGTGGTTGATACCTCTTGTGCATGTACGGTGGCGGCACAAGAACCACTAGGAGAGCACATGGGAGCAGGAAGCTCAGATCCGTGCTCAGTACCCCCATTTGTTTACCTAAGATTGAGTTTTGGATTTAGGGGATTTAAAGCCTTGATGTGGGGAGAATGTAAAGACATGAAAATTCCCATTTATTTGTTTTTAAATTATATGGAATTATTCCGAGTCCGCAGTTTCTGATGGCGCGTGTTTCCGAGGCCCGAAGTGCTCAGAATGTTTTTTTGAAGTTTCTAAGTGCGTTCAGTGTGTTTTTGTGTGGGTTTTGGTGACATCTGAACTGGTGCTCAGAATTGAATTTTGAGGGCACTGTTGAAGTCACAGCACCAATGATCACATAGTGATACCTTCACCTCAGTTGCATTCGGGCGAGAAGATAAGTAGATTTTTCTCCATCATGAAAGTTTTATTTTAAAAAAGGGAAGTGAAATAAAAAAATAAAATTGGCAAAATGAATTTTATTTTTGAATTTCAAATCCTTTTGAATTAATATGGGGTACACTAAACCCCACATTAATTCTTTCCAAACCCATAATTAATTAAAGACCCAATTAATGAAGTCTTTAATTGGGGTAAAAAAGGGGAATCCCATTTCTATTCTTCTTGTAGGAGTTTTGGGTGGATTTATTTTTTATTATTATTCTTCTTATTCCTCATTTTTGTGGAGCGATCTTCTAGGAAGAACCTTCTTCCATCAACGAGGATCATCCTCTTAGTCTTCAACAAATTTCAACCGTGTCAAAAGAGAAGGATCCAACCGCGAAGGGAGACATCTTCAAATTCATCTCCTCCAAACTCTTCACCATCAATGATTGAAAAACAAGGTAGGGGTCGTTTTGATTGATTTCGATATTCGTTCTTCGTCGTTCTTAAGGTCCGTTAAAGGTCAATTGCTACCACCCTTCCATGGGGGCATGGGCTGAAAAAACATGGCCCAACCCCCCTCTGATTTTTCTTCATTTTGTTGACGATGATAACGGAGAAACGACGACCGACGACGGGCCAATCGTGAAAAGAACTAGCGGCGAAAGGGCCATCAGGTCATTAGAGGAGCGTGGCACTGTCGCGCTGCGCGAAGGACCGAGCCGCGTCCAGCGCGGGCCGCGGCGGAGCAAGGCGGCCGGATGACCACCAGAGGGGCACGACACCGTCATGCCGTGTGGGTGGAAGGGCTGTAGCCATGAGGGATGCGGTGGTCGGACAGTGGGTGCAGCGCCATCGCGCCGCCCAATGCCGTGGTAGGTAGACCGTGACAGATAGAGGAGGGCAGCCAGGTGAGCTGGTCACCGACGGGCGCGCCACAGGCGGGAACCTTTGGGTCCTGCAGTTACCAGGCCATATACATGCACCGACCATTACAAGGAGATGAGGGGGGGGGGGGGCTGACCCCCCCTCGCTCGGTTTGGGCAGGCCCCGTGAGGCGCGACCACCCGCTAGCTTCGGCTGGGAGACTGCCTCCCAACCATGTGGGCCGCCCGTCGCGGGCCGGGCTAGTTTCTGTAGGCCAAGCCGGACCCGCAGACTGGGTCATACCCCAGTCTAGATCCAGACCCAGGTCGGGTCGGCCCAGGCCGGGTTTGTCCAGCTGGGCCGGACCAGACCCAGACCTATTTCTGACCCATTTCACCTTTTTTACGATATCTTGGGCTACGAGTGTCCGATTGATAAACCGTATGCGCCGACGGAATGCTTGGAACGAGACGGTTCTTTTGGAATACCCCACTAAAGGTTTTTATGCTGTTGGGGCATGGCCAAGTTGGATTGAACCTAAATCCAACCAAACCCTCAGAGCAGAAACACCAATAACTCATAGACTGGGCGTCCGATTGATGTGCCGTCTGTCATGTTGGGTTATTATGATGAGAAGGAACTATGGGATACATAAACACGGGACTTCATGGTAGTTGATGTATCAATAATTTTCTTGAGGAGCGGACCCTCCTGGAATTGAGCTTGCTGTTTGCGGGAACCCTATGGCTGGCTACGACTGAGATAATAAGATCATACGTGGACCTACTATTGTACCAGGATCCTCTATGGGTTCAATAATGATGATACTAGACCAGGATCCTCTGTGGGTTTGATAGTGATGATATTGGACCGATATCCTCTGTGTTTTCGGCAGTGATAAATTCTGTACCGGGATCCTCTGTGGGATCGACATCGCTGATACTATTCCATGATCCTACGTGGGTTTGACAGGGGAGATGATTCAGTGGCTGCATATAATCATTTCTACCCCTCTAGTTAAATTAAATACTAGTGTGAGATGTGTCCTAACTATGTGATGTTATCATCAAATTATTGACTTCCTTCCCATGTGGAACGGGATGCGCTTGGGTTTGAGAGATGAAGCTAGTTGTGATTGGTAACCTAGGTATATGTATGAGCATATAACTAAGTAGGGATGGTTGATGCTCTGTGTTTGTATCTTGCTATTTTGGTTTATCCTTAGTGGATTTTTGGATACCTTGGGGGGTCTCGGGGTCTCTACTGAGTATCGTTATACTCACCCCTACACGGGCTTCACCGGCACCTTCTTATGTTCTGTGTAGACGATAGTCATCAGTGATCGAGGCTACGGGAGACAGACGAGAGGCTACTTGAAGCTGGACTAGATGGGACATACCTGAAGGACGAGTTGTTTGAGATATCTACCTACCCTTCAGGTAGGATTCCCCGATGGACGATCCAGGAACTGTTTTCTTTTTTTTACTTGTACTTGTACTTGTTGTTCAGTTGAGTTTGTATACTGGCCCACTTACTTTCAACACACTTTTCTTTTATTAGTACTTGTCTCTTCTACTGCTTGTGTTCAGACTATGTGTTACATGTTTAAAGGTAATGCCTCTGCTTGTGTTCAGACTATGTGTTACATGTTTAAAGGTAATGCCTTCCATTTTTTATCAGGGATTCTCATTTGGTGCTAATCTCCAGCCCCTAGCCTATGGAAGGCGGGCATGGGGTAGTCATGACACGGGCCCCGAGGACGGGTCGTGACATTAATTTTCCACCTTGGAAGGAAAATTTATTTATTTATTTCTTCATAAAATGAAAAATTATTATATATAATCAGTTCAACTACATTTCTTTTATTAATTAAACTAAAACTTTTTAGAATTTTATAATATATTTATTCAATTAAGTGTTGTGGGCATCATATAAATAATCTTTAGACCACTTTATATAAGATACATGATTCATAATATTTATAATATTAAACATGAAAAAACATGATATATATATATTGAAAAAATTAACATGTTTACAATTTTAATTTCTACTTATTTAAGAAAATATTTTGCTCACATTACAGGTGGGTACTCCTAATTATTTACCATCATTGATATTTAATATAAATATTTTAAATAAATATACAATATAACTAGAGATTATATAAATAAGTTCTCTTTATAATAGATAACCTTGGGTAAATTATTATAGTTAATCATATATGGAGAATTAATTATAAAAATCCAAAATTTTTTAATAAATGAAAATTTATTAAACATTCTTCAATTAATTAAATTAATGAATCACCCCAAAGTATAATTATAATGAAATTAATTACCATCTATAAATTGACCAATATTTTTACATCATAATTAAACCTAGATGTTCCAAATGAACTTTCCATATATTAATTAATGATAGATAAAAATTTTGATTACACTATTTGAATTTATTGTATATAAATTCACACTATATAAATAAAAAAAACCTTAAAAATTATATTTAATGTATTTATTCAATAATTAATAGTTTTCACATATAGAGGTATTAAAATTATCCTTCATCCAGTGCCCCATTCTGATATTCATTTCCTAGATTGTTTTTAAATCATAGTATTTTTATTACATACATAGGATTTAAAAAGAATATTTTTTATTAATATAATATCACTACTATGATTGAATATATTTTCTCTTCTATAGACTCATCCTAATTTTTATTACTATTTAATATTAACATTTTAAAATGTAACATCCCTTAATAAAATATATTATTTGTAAAAATATATTATATATCTTAAAGAATTTAATTTTAGAAATAATTTAAAAGTTATATTCTTAAAAACAATGTTTAGAATATCATCAAAACCCTTCATTATTTATATTTACCACATTTAAAATATAATCATAAAAAGTCATTTTATATAACTAAAATATATTCTTTATCTATAATATCTATTTTTAGTAATTTTAAAATATTTATACTATTAAGTGGATGCCCGATGTATTTTAGGGAACATATACATGTTGGTGATGTAATTTGTAAGATTATTTTAGATTTAAAATATATCCTCCATCGCGATCATAATTAAAAATCATAAATTATATTTTGAAAAACCAAATTTAGGGATTAAATGGAAAATCAATTCATCAATTTTTTTACTTTACATCATTTCAAAACTTTATGTAGAAGAATTAATTTTTAGAAATGATTTTAAATCATATAATATAAATGAGTCCCCCATCTTGTTTTTTAACTCTACCAAACATAACATTAATTAGAGGGGATATATTATAGTTGATTAAATGAGATAATATATTCAATCCATATAGAACAGATATATAAATAATATTTTATTTTTCAATATTTATACTACATGGGAAAAATTAACAAATAAAGATGTTATTAAACATAATTCTAGAAGACATTACTTTTATACAATCATTTTAAGAGATAATATTTCATAAATTATGATAAAATATGTTTTGGTAAATTCATGATATAAACTAATAATGTTTCATTATTGTTTATTTGAAAATTAATTATTATCAATTAGTAATGATTTCTATCAAATCACTTATGGTTGTTATATTAATAATATTGATGCACCAACTTTTTTTTATACATTTTCATATATATTAATGATCATAAAAACTTGTCTTTCACCACATATCAATCATTTTTTGTGGATAGTTTTTCTTATTCATAGTTATGATGATTCTTAGGTGTTTTACGTTCAAAGACACAAATAAGTAAAGGATAGAACAAAAAATTTAATATACAAGGAATGTACTTCATACACATGCCGTGCAATATTTCCAAGACACGGATGAGGAAGACTGGATACCCACCCATGTTTCCGGCCAAAGCATACATGTCGTGTACTTCCCAAATACACACCGTGTGGCCCTTTTAAAAGTTTTCTTTAGTTGATGAATGATATTAAATGCCATGTATGGTGGTAATACACGCCATGCACTTCTACCTACCAGGAAACGTCGTGTTCCAAGTCATAGATGGCATGTTAGCTCACCTAAAGGTGGAGAAAAGACGGTCAAAAAAATTGACTAGGGTACACGCCGTGTACATGATGGTTAACACTATGTACTACTAAAACCTATAAATAGGAGGCATCCCATCCATGTTCAAGATTCATTCAATATTCATTAATTCCAAGATATTCTAATGGGAAGCACTCTAGAGGTGTCCAAGAAGAGAAGAAGAGAGAGGGAAATAAGATGAGAGAAAAGAGGACAGAAGGTGCTTCCGTGATACCTTCCCAACAACCTTAACTATGAAGCTTTCAAGAGGATGAAGTCAGGTATTGTTAGTAGTTTAGTTATTATCTACTCCATGAGTTTCTATATTCTCTATGCTTTGGGGCTGTAGATGATTATGTGTTGCATTTTGTACATTGTGATATTATAATTATGTTATTTATTCTTCTCTTATAATTCCTTAACAATCCATTCAATATTTCACTAGAAATCTTGTATTAGACCAAGAATGGGATACCTAGATATCTTTTATTGAATTATGATTAAGAAAATCCATGATCATTGGATGTGCTTATCATCTCAAGAAGGGTTTTAATTAATATAATTAAAAGAAATAAAATTCTTAAATAAGGAATTGATCTCTATTTATTTAAACATAACTCACTAGACCAAGGTGGTTCTATTGTATTAATAACCCATAGATGTGGGTTATCATGAAAAAAACAACCTCATAAGAAAATTGATTTAATAAAAACCTTTAAAATCCACATCCCTGATGCATTCTTCTCATTTTTCATTAAAAATCATTTTTTTATTTTTATTTTTCTTTAAAAGTAATCTATCAAGGGATTAAAATTTAATAAACTTATTGTTAAAACACCAAAATCTACTCTAAATTTTAGAAAAATTCACTAAATTAATTATAAACTAAAAAAATCAGAACACAACAACTCCCTTTCCCTGGGGATCTATCCATTACTTTCTCTATACTTGTTTGGTTAAATAAATTTGGATTTTTCAAAAATAGCACGTTGGTAGAAATAATACCAAATTTTGGAACCTTTTCCAGGGAATAAAGTAAAAGGTGTTTTGTTTAATAAAGTTTGTTTTAATTTATGTGAAAATAAAAAATAAAAACTCTAAAAATTTCTATTCTTAATCTCATTTTTGATTTTCATTATTTTATTCTTCCTCTTTTATGCTTGGAAATTTTTTAGTGTTGTGTATCTTTGAACATGCACAAGTGGATGAATCATGCATTCCAAGAGCACCGAATAATCAGATATCCTTCCATTTTATCTGGAGATTGAACGAACAATCTTGTGGTGATGATGTGCACTTATGGATGAGAAAAATCCAAAAAATTCCATGGAGAACATAGAAGAGGGATACCTGGTTTCTCTCCAAGGATTTGGGAAACCCCATCTGCCTGACGACAATAGGAACCAACTGCTCACAGTTTTGAGGACCCAAACCAACCATCCAACGTCATGGAATTCATGCCATGAATCCAATAGTGAAAACTGGATCCTTTTATTATAGGATATGGCCTACAAAAACCTCAAAATTACTAACCAATAAGGCAGTTTCCATATGCATCCAGGCTCAAGGCCATACTATGCTCCTAAGCAATAATATATGCCCCCTAAAGAACAAATTCCCCCATGGTGAACACTTATGGATTATGGAATCTCCTCCATCCATGGAGAAGACATGGGGATTGTCAGACCTCTGGTGTAGGGATGAAATTTCGATATGAATCCGGACATCATGAAACTCATACAAAACACAATAAAATTTTGAGGATTACCCAGTGAAGACCGAAACACTCATCTCTCCAATTTTTTAGAGATATGTGACACATTCTAATACCATGGGGTATCCAAGGACTCTATTAACCCTCTCTTATATCCCTTCTCTTTAAGGGATAAAGAGAATAAGTAGATCAAAGGACTTACTCAAAGCTTCATCCTCACTTGGGAGGCATTAGCCTAAGTATTTCCATCCAAATATTTCCCAACATCAAAGACAGTAACATTGAGGAATAAGAATCTCAACTTTCCAAAACTAGATTCTGAATCCTTATACATTTCTTGGGAGCATTTTTAAGAAATTTTAATGAAGCACCCTCATCATGGCTGTCCATTATGGATGTAATTCGAAACATTATATAGCGGTCTCACAAAAAACACTAAATCCATGGTGGACACAGCTTTTGGGGGAAAAATAATGAGTAAATCACTAGAGGAACTCTTTAACATTCTCAAAGTCATGTCTTCTAATAGATTCCAATGGAAAATAGAGTGTAGAACTAATAAAAGAGGCATAAAAAACATTGATTCCACAATGATGTTTTCTTCTCAACTTGAAGAAATTTCCAAGAAGATTGATGTGTTAAATATGAAGAACACCTCTCAAGCTCAAATGGGGAATCATCCATCATGCAGTGATTTTGGGGACAATCAAATCATGGGAGAATGACTAGGAACAAGTGATGGTGCCTCGACATGTGAGGTAAACTATTTATCCTAGAATAGAGGTCCAAATATTTACCCTCAGTTCCAAAATTCAGCATAGAATGAGAACTCAAATACAGGCTAGGGACAACAACATCAAAATTCATAACCTCACCCCTAAAGGCCGACTAGTTATGGGAAACAACAATACCATCATCCCTATCCAAGATAGCAACAATAGGGGTACTCCCAACCAAAAGGGTATCAAAACCCTTACCTGGCGTAACAAAAAAGGCATCCAAAACCTCAACCGGCTGCACATAACCATATAAGGAACCCCCATCAAAGCTAGAAGAAATTATAACAAAATTCATAAAAAACTAATAAAGCGTGATTTCAAAATCAAGAGGCATCCATTCAAGGCCTTGAGAATCATATTGGTAAACTTGAAAATCACCTTTTATCAGGAAAACCTGGTACTATGCTAGGTAATACCAAGAATATCCCATGGGAAGAAGACTATGCTGTCATATTGCGAAGTGTGAAGGAGATCCATCATAATTTTACTACAAATCATGCTATGAATAGAACTCCAAATCTACCAACATCCTCTTCCGAAAAAGTAGTCAAAATCGAGGAATCTACCTCAAATTTGGAACAACCAAAGATAAAACATGGAAAGGGAAAAGAAGTGGTTAAACCTTTTGAACCCATTTTCCATTTACTAGACAAATGAAACAGAGGAAGATGGACCAGCAGTTCATGAAATTCATGGAGGAATTCAAGAAACTTCATATAAATATTTCCTTTGTCCAGGAAATAATTCAAACTCCAATGTATATGAGGTTTATGAAGTAAATACTCTCCAACAATAGGAATATCAATGATTTTCAGAACATTCCCCGAACTATGTAATGCTCAGAAGTGGTGAAAAATTCTCTTACTCCCAAGCTCTAAGATCCAGGAAGTTTCAAAATTCCATGTACAATAGGATCTTATGAGTTTGGGAAATCCCTTTGTGTCTTAGGGGAAAGAGTAATCCTTATTCCCTATGGTGTCTTCAAAAATCTAGGGCTAAATGATCTTCAACCAACTCAGGTAGTCCTTCAACTAGAGGATCCATCCATTAAATACCCTAAAGGGATACTTGAGGATGTGCTCATAAAAGTGGGACATCTTATCCTTCCAGCTAACATCCTCATACTTGACATGGAAGAAGATCAATAGGCACCAATCATTCTGGGAAAACCCTTCTTGGCCACTCAGTAGGTGTTGATCGATGTGCACCAAGGCGAGTTGATCTTCAGTGTAGGAGATGAAAATATATCCTACAAAATTATCAAAGTAGTTAAGCACATATCATTGAAGGAGAAGAGGATTTTTTCATTGATGGTGGTGAATGACCCCTTGGGTTACATGGGTGATGACATGGATTATTCTTCTATATCCACTGATCTAGTCATCAACGACACTCAGTAAAAGTTGAATAGGAAGAGTTGCAATTCATCATCAGCAAGGGTGGTCATTATTGGCAACGAGAAATCATTCTTGTTATCTTAGAATAAGACAAGGTAGAACCCATGGTTACCTCAGTTCTGAAGGCCCCTCAACTTTTACTAAATCCTCTCCCATCATCCTTAAAATATGGGTACCTGGGTGATGAGAACACTCAACCAGTAATTGTTATTGCTTCACTCACCAAAGATCAAGAGGAGGAACTCCTACATGTTCGGTAGAGAAGAAAACAGGCCCTTATGTGGACTATTTCTGATCGTAAAGGTATCATCCCCACCATTTTCACTCACAAAGTGTTACTTGAAGAAGGAGTTAGGCCCTCTCAACAACCACAACGACGGTTAAATCCTCCCATGAATGAGGTAGTGATGAAGGAGGTAATCAATCTCTTAGATTCAAGTATCATCAACCCAATCTTCGATATCCCATGGGTATGTCCTCTATAAGTGGTACCCAAAAAGGAGGGTATCACCATAACCACTCATGGTAAATATGAAATTATCCCAACCAGAATAATCACATGATGGAAGGTATGTGTGGATTACCAAAAAATAAATGACACCACAAGAAAAGACCACTTCCCACACCCCTTCACGGATCAAATAATGGAGGGCTTAGTAGGGAATGAATTTTATTACTTTTTGGATGGTTATTCTAGTTATAACCAAATATCAATCTCCCCTAAAGACCAAGAAAAAAAAATACCTTCATAGGACTTTATGAAACTTTTTTCTATCAGAGGATGTCATTTGGAATGTGTAATGCTCTCGTCACCTTTCAGTATTTCATGTTAGTTATCTTACATGATATGGTAGAACAAATTCTATAATTCTTCATGGATTGCTTTCCCACCTATGGGAAATAGTTCAATTATTGATTGAAAAATTTGGAATTAATTCTAAAACAGTGTAACACACAAATCTAGTTTTAAACTGGGATAAGTGAAACTTCATAGTACAACATGGAATCTTCTTAGGCCATATAATTTCAAAGAAGGTAATTGAAGTTGACCCAGCCAAGATTCAAATCATTTCACAATTTTCTATCCCCACATCTGTCTAGGAAATCCAAATATTTCATAGGAATTTTTTGTTTCTATAGGATATTTTTTCATGATTTTTCAAATATTTCTCCACCATTAACCAATTTGATTAAAAAAGACACTATATTTTAATTTTACAAAAATGAACTTCAACTTTCCATCTTCTAATAGAAATATTGGTAGAATCCCCTATCATGATTGCCACAAATTGGGGGAGTAGTTTGAGGTCATGTTTAATCCAAGTGACTATACAGTTGGAGCAGTTCTTGGGAAACATCTTTGTAAAATCTCCAGATAGATATATTATGCTAGAAGAGCCTTAAATGAAGCACATATCAACTATACTATTATTAAGAATGAGATTCTTTCCATGGTAATTTCATTCGATAAGTTCTGTTTTTATTTATTTCTTTATAAATTAATTGTATACACTGACCATGTAGCACTAAAATACCTACTCAACAAGAAGGATGAAAAACCACAACATATCTATTGGGTGATTCTTCTCCAAGAATTTTACTTGGAGATCTATTAAAATAAGGGAAGTGAAAATGTTGTGGCTGATCATCTCTCCAGGTTAGAATTGCCCCATCTCGAAAGAGAAGATGATAGAGACATCAAGGATGACTTCCCAAATGACATATTTTCTCTATTGAAGCTACACCTCATACTAGGTATGATAACATATCCAATTACATGGATACAAGATTCATTAAACTTGATATAAAATTACACCAAAAGAAGATATTTCTATTAGATGTGAAAAGATATTTCTAGGAAGACCCTAAACTCTTCCGCTCTTGGGGAGATGGAGTGATCTGGCACTATTTCGTAGAAAAAGAAATTCAAGAAATTCTAGAATACTATCATTCTTCCCCAACTAGGGAACAATGTGGACCAGACTAAACAATGGAAAAAATTCTTCAATCTGGCTTTTTTTTCTGGCCCACCATGCATAAGGATGCTAGAAATATCGTGACACACTGTGATAAAAGCCATTGAACAGGTAACTTGGGAAACCGATATGAAATGACTGAAAACCCCATTCTTGAGGTCGAAATATTCTATGTATGGGGTATTGATGTCATGGGCCCTTTTCCTCCATCCTTTGGAAACTCTTACATACTAGTTTTTGTTGACTACATATCAAAGTGGGTGGAATCCGCTGCTATAACACACAACACCACGAATTTAGTTGTGGCTTTCATGAAGAAGAATATTTTCAGCAAGTTTGGTGTTCCACATGTGCTGATCAGTGATAGTGGAACACATTTTGAAAATTTATTGATGTAAATGTACTTATGAAGTATGGAGTGATAAATAACTAGGGGACACCTTACCATCCCCAGTCCAGTGTCCAAGTGGGGGTCTCAAACTATGAATTAAAATAGATACTAAAGAAGATAGTGGGTGCTTTAAGGAAGGATTGGTCCCAGAAACTTGATGATGCTTTATGAGAATAAATGGCCACCTTCCAGAGATGTCTAGGGATGTATCCATTCGGATTTATATATAAGAAGAAGTGTCAATTACCTATAGAGATTGAGCATAAATCTTATTGAGATGTGAAGGATCTAAACTATGATATCAAAGCTGCAGATGAAAAGCTCAACTTTTATTTGAAGGAACTTTACAAGATTTTGTGGGAGGCATACAAGAATTACAGGATATATAAGGAGAATAAAAAGGTGGTCCATGACCATAATTTCTCTTGGAAATCATTCCATCCTGCTGATGAGGTGCTTTTATTTACCTTCTTTTTGATATTGTTCCATGGTAAACTCAAGTCCTGGTGGTGAAGGCCTTTCAAAGTGATCAAGGTATTTTCCCATGGTGTGGTGGAAGTGGCTAGAGTGGACGGTCAACAATTCAATATAAATGGGTAACTTTTGAAACCATATATTAAAATGGAAGCTATGGTGGGTACACTCTCCCCCATAAAATTATGGTAACACAACCCTCAGGTAAGGTCGATCCAATGATGTAAAACAAAGGCACTTAATAGGAGGAAACCTAGAGGTTACACATCGTGTACCACGTATACACACAACCTGTAATTATATTTTTAGTATATATTCTAATATTATATATAAATTTTAAATACGTTAATAAATAGGGATGATGATGGTGCTGATGGTAAGGTTACTGGAGTTTATCTTAGCCGTCGCTGGTTCACATCCCTCTATACCTACCTTCAAAAATGAGATTCATCTATTATACCCATGTTTTACTAAATGAAATATGTGGTATTTTTAAAAATAATATATACGTCTTTATAAATAAAATAATACCCGTAATGGGGAAGGACAAGCTATCCGAGATCATGAATCAGTTCCAAAAGTCTAGGTTTCGAATCCTAACAACCGACCCATTTCTATCCTTTTTAATTTTAATAAAGCCACACGATGTGCATTTCGATATACGTTGTGTGAGACATTTTTTTATTAAATAATTCAAATTATTTTCAAGGAAAAAGAATATATGCAGGTGAAGTTGATATATTGGCATAGTATTGGGAATTGAATCAAAATACCTACGTTCAAATTCAACTAATCTCCCTTCTTCATCCCTTTTATTCAAATTAAAAACACACACCGTTCATTATCTTAATCTCATTTTGAAGTATACCATTACCTTAAATTTTAAAATTAATTATAAATGGGAAGCATCACAACCTTCTCTCCATTAGTTTAGGCCTTACGTTTGGAATGACCGATCACCAGTTCGAATCATGCCCCAAGCACTAGACCAAATGTTATAGTTCTCTTATCCCAATTTTAGAACAGACAATGTGTATTTCTCGATACAATATGTGTATAGATTTATTTTTTAGTACATAATATATATATATATATTTTAATTTTAATTTTAATTTTAATTATTATATATTTTACTATAATAAATATATTATCTAATTTATTCATTAAAAAAACATACATGATGTGTACGCTTTAAAACACGTCGTATACTCTGATTATAAAGGTCGAGCTATACCCAAACTCAGGCCGTGTCGCACGACCCCCCTCCCCTTCCCCATTTTATTATTCTGCATGCCCTCTACACTCCCAATATTAAATCCATATATTATCAGTGTTTTTTGTCACCAATTCTTTTTTCATTTCAATATGTGATCCCGATACACCATTCTCCACCTTTTATTTCATCATTTTACTTAAATTTAAGGTGATTCATTGATCAGCCAATCGTTTGGATTCCTGCACAGTACATAGGGTGCGTGAAGAACACATGTTGTGTACATCCTGTACAAAGCCACACATGAAACGTTATCATAATTTGGTCCGTATAAGGACTGTACATTTGGTACACGCCATGTCTCGTGAGTACCCTGGCCATTTGGGCCAGACCATGTCCTCTAGGACATGGCCCCTTCCCATATGCCTCTATATGGCGTGTCTATTTAGGGCAGGATGATTTGAATTAATAGGACTCTGTGTGGATGATATACATGCCTCACACACCATGTTTACACATAAAACATGTACCAAATTATACACTCTGTGTATTTCCATTTTCCCCTTCCCTAGTCAAGCTATGTTTTTCCACTTACACAAGCACCACTCCATTTTGTACTACATAGCGTGTACACCTTGTTACACGCAGTGTACTGGGTTTTTTATTAACACATGACCTTGCAGCATGTCGATCCAGGGTACACGAGTTCTTCTACAGATCCTATTACATGCCCTTTACCATCAATCTACATGATGTGTTCTCCTATATTTTCAGTTTTATTATATTTTATTCTTTTTTGTCTTTTTATTTTTTTTGTCTTTTTATTCTTTTCATTTGTTTTATTTCATCTTATTATAGGTATGGATGATAGAGATCATGCCAGTAGGAGGTATCCCAATTAAGTTACTAAGGGTGAGTGGCCTCCTCGCTGTCAGATTCATCTTCAAAATTCCGAGTGGCTAGCTTGAGATTTTCTAGTTTGCTAGCCCCCAACGTTGGCCTCTCTTCCTCCTCTTCTAATGTCACATCCATCTGCGACATATGCCGATATGGTAGTCCCTGTGGAACCTTCTACTATTGATCCTCTAATGGAGGCATCTACCCCATCAACTATGGCCGAGAGCTCCAGTGCTGCCACTCCTTCTTCAAGCTCCCTTCCCTTAGAGTTACCCTCTATTCCTACAGTGGACCTGACTAAGCCGACACCTACACCCTCTTGAGGCAGCCCTCTAATCCATCTCTTGTTTCTACTTCTCCACCTCCTACCACTACTGTAGGCCCATCTTCTCTAGCCCCAAACATTCCACCACTACTTACACTGGCTGTTTCCTACCCTGTGTGTCCAAGTATGATTTTTCCTCATGGTAATCCTACGACCAAACGATTACGATGATTCTCCGACCACACTATTCAGTTGAGTGGCCGTAATATAGACATCAACATTCCCCCACATCTGGGCATCTAGTAGGATATTGAGGATATTTTGGGACATACTTATCTACTAGATAGATTTTAGGTTAGCACTCCTATATACTGAGATTTATTTTTGGAGTTCATGGCCACTTTCTAGTTCAATGGGCCTACCTACCATCAGAAACCCACCGATGCAGCCTTCCCAATTCGCTTTCAGCCGGAATAACACCCCTTTTCCATTTCCATGTTAGATTTTGGCCGAGTGTGCATCTTATACCCTTGTCCTTATACCCCACATTCTGTTTCTCCCATTAACATCCCCAAGAGCTCTAACCTTGTTACCATGTGGTGGGATCTTATTGGGCCGGACAACATGTACACCCCCACATCATATAAGAGCACACTCATCCTTGACTCGTCCCTTCATTTCCATCATCGGTGCTTTAAATCCATTATTTTTCCTCGCCATGAAGATATGGGTGTCATGTTAGGATGGGACATGGAGATCCTTACTTGTATGGTCTAGCACAACTACCCTAACCACCCCAGCCTTTCCACTACATACTTCCACTCTATGATTCATGGCTGTCAGAGCAACCTAAACAGGTGTTTCTATGCCACCATCCTGGCCCACCATTTGATAGTTTTTGATCAATCTCTCCCTCACGAACCCTTAGGATCTCCTTAGTATATCTACTTCCCCATGATAATCTACATGTGGATGGTTGAGCATTGGGGTGATGGCTATGTGCTTGTGTAGGACACCCCAGCTCTTGAAGGGGTGAGAACTAACCTGGTTTCTCTTGCTGGTGTTTTTGACTAGGAACCACCACATCCACTCGCAGATTTTCCCTCACCACCCACCCCCTTATTTTAGCTTTAATTCCTCTTCCACCATCCCCTATTTTTCTGAGCCTTCCACCTACCCACCTCTCTATGAACCCTTGGTCAATCCTTCCTTCATCCTCTACCAAGATGAGTTAGAGCGCCTCTAGGATGATATGAAATAGACTCTTGGGAAGCTCAAATAGATGTTAGGGATTCTTCTTCAACACCATTTACTTTCACTACCAGTGACTTCTCTTGCTCCAACAAATCCCTCTACTCGTCAACCTTGTAACTCCTAGCCTCCAATGGCATCTCTGGTCACAGATTCCATTCTCTTCTCTCATACCAGGACAGCTGCCACTAGCACATATCTACGATAGATGTTCTAGTCATTAACTACTTTGTTATGCCAGTGGTACATCCTGTTCCTACCAACCAGAGTGACGATTTCATACCTCCAGTATCTACTATATTTGATTCTCTATTTATAAATTCCTCTATAGAAGATGATACCTCTTATGAGGAGACCCCTTGAATGGTTTTTGGGAACATATATTTCCTTTTTATATATATATTATGTTCTCTTCTTGGTATGTGATGATGTATGTATTTTCATATTTTTTCCCTTCCCTTGACAGTCACAGGTACTCTGGTGTGACATAGGAATCTCTCTTTTGACTACTTCCCCATTTTTTCAAACCACCATGAGGGGAGTCTTTTTTCCATTTTTCCTTTTCCTTTATAATTTGGGTTTACTTCGTCCATTGATTCCCCTCATGTTCCACCCATTTCCCCCATATTCTCTCATATTCTTTGGTATTTCACTTGGGGGACCATGTGCTATATTAAGTGTGGGGGTGGGTCTCTAATTACACTAGACTTTTTCTTGAACTGATTTATGAGATATCATTAATAGTTGACATATTTTAATCTAGATATTTTTTTATTAAATATTTTTATAAATAATAAATACATAAAATAGAATTTTTAAATGTTACATGATTACTTAAAATTTTCAAGCTATTTTAAAATGATTCCTGATATAGTTTGATTCTATATTTAATGCCTTAGAAATTTACATTTATTAGAACTGATCATTTTTACTCATGTCATAACATTGATCGACCCCAGTATTTTTTCCATTCTTGAGAGGTATTCTAAGACTTTTTGACATATTCTTTTTCATACCCACATTTTTGAGAGATTCTTGGGATATGCATAACTACCAGAACTTGTGAGTTTTTATCTTCAAAAAATTATGATTTTTAAATCACATTAAAATGATGGAGGCATTTGATTGTTTTACAGCCCCTTTGACCTTGAGAGGTACCCTACATCTAATATTCATAAAAACCATAGAAACTATGAAATTCCTTGACAAAATGATACATTATAAGCCTATTTTCCCTTCGTACCCTAATTATTTTATAATTATGCATTATTATTCACTTGAGATTTAGAAAGATATTTTTCCCATTAATGGTTTATGTTGGTGAGAACCCATGAATATAAGTGTGGAGGAGTTTATCACATGTTCATTTGGGAATAAGGGTTTCTAATACAACTATTCATTGTACTCTTAGTGGTTCCTATTTAAATAAATTGAAAAAAACAAAAATGAAAAATATGGACCAGATTCTTTATTACATATTTTTGATGGTTTATGGGCCCATATTGGCAATGTAAGATCATCTCGATGATACCCATTTAGGGATCTTTATTGGGAGTGAATTTCCATTAAGATTTATTTTGAATATCATTCATTATTGTTTAATAATTCAGGCTCATTTTCAATCCTTTGATATTATTTTTCGTTATTACTTATCAACACTTAGCCTTAAAAACATTTGAACCTTATTAAAAGCACTCATTATTTTTGTGATTTGATTTCTGAAGTGAAGAATGAGAACACTTTCAAACCTATGGATAGAGTGCAAGTACTAAATAGTGAGAATAAATTTGATTAAATAATATTGAGTGATGAGTGTGGTATCTTTTAGTAAGGTAAATCATCAAGTGGCATGTTTATTTTTGAAAAGATAAAAAATGTGAATGAATGAGGATGAATTTTTTTAATTAAATTATATATGAGGCATGATAAGTATATATTTTTAATTGAAATATGTTTTGTGACTAAAAAATAATTTTCTTTGGAAATAATATTTAAAATTATAATTAGTTCAATGATCCTCTTTTTAGAACATGGATTCTATTGATTAGATGTTGATATCTTGCATGAGGAAAGATAAGTACTAATTATGGAGGAATTTTATGTGCCTAATTTGTGTGTACCTTTTCATATATATTAATGAGCATACAAACTTTTTTTGGCAAAATATCCATCATTTTTGTGGATCAAATTTTTTATATTGGTGATTTTGATGATTCTCATGTGTTTTCCATTCAAAGACACAAATCAGGAAAGGGAAAAACAAAAATTTAAATATACATGGCATGTATTTTAAACACACGCCATGTATTATTTCTAAGACATGGATCAGAAAGACTGGATAAACACCCATGTTTTCAGCAAAAGTATACATGCCACGTACTTCCCATATACACATCGTGTGGACCTTGGTGACTGATGAATGATATTAAACACCATATATGGTAGTGCTACACACCATGTACTTCTACATACCAGGAGGCACCATGTTTGAAGTCAAAGGCAGCATGTTAGCTCACTTACCAGTGGAGAAAAGATGACCAAGACGCGTTGACCTGGGTACATGCCGTGTACTTTCCAGTATATGCCATGTAATACTAAAATGTATAAATTAGAGTTATCCCCTCCAAGTTTGGGAGTCATTTAGAATTAATTCATTCCAAGATATTCTAAGGGGGAGCACTCTGGAGATAGCCAAGAAGAAAACAAGAGAGGGAATGAAGAAGAGATAAGTGAGGAGAGAAGGTGCTTCCGTGATAAATTCCAAAAAACCATCGCTTCAAAGTGTTCAAGAGAATGAATTTAGGTATTGTAAGTAGTTTAGTTATTAGATACTCCATGAGTAGTAAAATTACCTATGAATTGGGGTTGTAGATTATTATGTGTTGTATTTTTTCAATTGTGATATTATAATCGTGTTATTTATTATTATCTTATAATTATTTAATAATCCTTTCTAAATTACAATAGAAATCCTATATCAAACCAAGAAAAGAATATCTAGATATCTTCTAAGGAATTATGATTAAGAACTTCCATGATCATTGGATGTGATTATCATCTCTAGAAGAGTTTCAATTAATATAATTAAAAGAACTCAAATTCTAGACCAATGAATTAATCTCTATTTATTTAAACAGAACTCACCAGACCAAGGGGGTTTTGTTACAGTCATAACCTTGAGATGTGATTTATCATTAAAAAACAACCTCATAAGAAAATTTATTTAATAACAACATTTAAAATCCACATCCCCAATGAATTATTCTCATTTTTAATTAAAAATAAACCTTTTGTGTTTTTCTTCATCTTTAAAAGTAATCTATTAATAAATTAAAATTTAATCACCCTATTGTTAAACCAATCTGCTCTAAATATCAGAAAACTTCACTAAATTAATCAAAAACTAGGAATCCAAAACACAATAACCCCCTTTCCCTGTGGATCGATCCCTTAATTATACTATACTTGATTGTGTAAATTAATTTGGATTTCTAAATGTAACACTTTAGAAGAAATGATAGCATATATTAGTTTTATTTTTAAATAAATCACATATATTAATCATCTTAAAATGGATTATTCACCAAAAAAATTGTTTAAAAAAAATAATGTATATGAATTCACTTTTGGAAATGAAATAACATTGTTTTATTAATTATTCTTATTCAATTAAGACATTTGAATACAAATATTCAATCAATTTTTTTAATTTTTTAGTCTGCTTACATAAATTTGATATGTAATATATATATATCCATTTTAAAAGTGTTAAAGTAAAATTATCATATTTATGTTTTTCTTTATAGATACTAGATTTATTTTATATATTTTACATGTAAAATTCAAAAAATTATGATTAAACGTGATATGAATTACTCATTATAATTGTTTCTCTATAAATTATCTAGTTAAAATCCTTACACATTTTTTAAATATATATTTTTAAAAATGGAAATTATTATTACCTGAATGAATTAAAGTATAATATTTTTCAACATTGACTATTATTATATAGAAAATATTTTGGTTTTAGTGGAGAAAATTTATAATTCTTCCCTAAAAATGTAATATAATTAGTAATACATCAATACTGATGGGTTTCCTGGGGAATAATACTATAGTTGATAGTTGATCGAACTACCATATGTGAAGGGGAATTCCAATGTATATTTATGTTAAAAATACGAAAACATGTTTAATTAGGAAAATCCTAATGGGTTTTTGAGGGCATAAAACTTATCAAAGTTCATTAAAAAATCATGTAAAACCTATAAATGAAGGATATATTCGTACTCATATTAGACGAAATGAATAAATTAACAATAAAGTGTATTTTATCTATCAATATGAATCTTACTAGGTTCATCCAATTGAGCTTGGAAATGATTATTGGGAAGCATGTAACACACTCTTTACTCTAAGGATATCCACACGATGTTCAAGTGAACAATAACTTTGAAGGATCACATATTCCTTTTGTTTTATATAAAAATTTATTTATAGAGAGAGATAAAAAGAAAGAGGGCATAATTATTTAGGGGAATTATATAATTAGAATCAGACCCACAAAATCATAGTATTGACCACCTTAAGAAGCATCGATGACACTTCTAAAAACTAAAAAACATTATAAATATTTGGAAATAATGATGGATTTTTCATCCCATTTGAAACCAAAGAACATGGATAATTGTTTTAAAACCATACATTTCATATTCAACTATCCAAAAAACTATAAAGCATCATAAAATTATAATCGACCAAACAGGATATCTTAGAGTATGATAATATAATTGAATAACACTTTATAAAATAAAAAATTAAAAACCATGTAAATACCCATTATATAGAAACATTAACAAAAATTTATATAGTCTCTACACAAATAATGATGTGATTTTTATCTCTATATCATGGTCATACCTTTTATGATTTTTTATTCAATCTACATATTGTACTAAACCACCTGGATATGTAACATTTTCAACTTATTCCATTTAATATGAAATAAATTTTGGAATAATATACAAAACACATAATGGGGAACATAATCTAAATTGGAAATTATTTAGGGATAATGTGTCTAAAAATTAGATTTCAAGGGTCCAACTATCTCTTATGGTATTTTATGCTTTGTTTTTTTTCTTTCATTGGTTCTCACTCTTAATTAAAAGTTCTTGAGAATTTAGAAATTTAATTTTCTATAAGTCTATCGTAGAGGAAACCTTCCTAGACTTATTTTACAAAGAATGAATTTGAAATAATCATTTATATAAGAAGGATGTGTGGGGATGAGATTTCACCTGGTGAGAAGGCCACCAAAAAATATCTATTCCTTGATGAATGATGATCCAGATCGAGCTTCTATTAGAGAGGTGTATTAAAGGAATGAGGATTAAGGTAAATATTTTGATATGAATCAATGGATTTTATCATTATTTCATAGTGTCAATTTAGTTGGGATTTTTGAAAAATGTGACAATACCCCTATAATTTTATGGTAGGATGCAATTTTGAAGAGAATATAATTATTTCGTCACTCAATATTTGGACAAGTTTTCTTCCCTATGTGTCAAAGTCAATTGAAGAAAAATAATATGGATAGTAAGTTAGCTATTATTTTAGTTTTGTAATAATATATGTGTATTTCATTAGGGTGTGGCTTCTATCAATTATCATTTCCAAACGAAAACCTAAAGAAGAGGGAATGAGGCCTTAGTTTAGTCTTATTGAAACTATGTGATATATGAATTTAGTAATGGAGCACATGATTTAATCAATTAAAGGTAAATAACACTTATGTTCTACTTGGTATAAAAAAATTTGTCTAAACTAGATATTTTTTCTCCCTAAGATCCTTTTTTATTGACTCTACAATTGGGTTTTCTATAAAAACTGATAAGTGAAATGTATAGAAAAGTATTAGATACCATTTTAGATATCTCATTGTGGTTGATTTAAATTACCCCTTAATATAAAGGTGGTTTTATCCACTCGGTCTGATGAATTGAATATTCACATGTATTATAAGGATATTCCTTCATTTTTATATTTGTTAGGAAATTCATCACTTTAATAGTACATGTAAGACCTGTCTAATTATCTCAAAATGTTTAATAAGTGGATAAGATGAATCTAACTATTTTAAAGGAATGAATTGAATCGTGCATGATGTCGATAATGTATGTCCAAACTGTCAAAATAAGAAGGACCCTTAGGGAGCATATGATGCTTTAATGAGGGATACAAAGGTGTCTAGTTAGAGATATGTTGTTAGTTTTGGTCCTTTTGCATGTCAAGGGAAATCAAATTATTTGGAGATTTTTTATGGAATTTTTTTACTGATAAAGCACAAGATTATACCTTGGTGATTAGATATATAGGTGTTGAGACTATAAATATTAATTAAGTCCATACAGTTTCTTCTATGGAGGATACTGGTGTCAAAAGATGAACTTTGTCCTTGAAGTAGGGTCGTATAGGGGCTTTAAAAGGCCTTCTGGACTAAAAATATATGGAATTAAGGTATGGATGATATGATGAGTAGGAATTGTCCTTGGTTAAAGCTATAGTTTCCTTGGGAGATGATTGATTTCATAAACATGAGACAAATAACATGAAAATTGATATTGAGACTAGTGATTATAGGGTTTTATCTTGTTCTTATTAGGTAAACATTGTGAGATATCATCCTAGTGTTAAAATGAAGATGGATATTTTAAATATTGAGCTTCTAGACCAATATTAAAATTCTGGTCAGCATTATATGAATTTTGATTTCTATCAAGCCATCAAAAAAGTGATTGGAATCTCCAGGATCATGGGATTGTGGGGAGAATTGCCATACCTCAATGAGGATATAATATTTCTAGAGAGTAAAAATAATTACATATACAATGCGTCTCAAAGAAAGAAGATAGATTAGGATGGGAATTCATATTCTACTAATAAAAAATTGAGTTATTAGAATACTATTCTAATTTTAGACCCATGATGGGTAGAATAACAACCCCTAGTCACAATTTCTATGGGGAAATAAAAAATATTCAGTCCCTTAAGTTCATATTTTGAATGGTTAGAAGATAGTGATCCCTATAATGTTAATTATGATCTTTAATATTCATGGTTATTTTAATGTGGGAATCTGGATTTTGTTTAGGGATGTTATGTTGAACTTGACCCCTTCTATGTTTTCTCTTTGTTCTTCTATTACAATTATTTAATAAATGGTGATTTTCCCCTACACTATTTTTTAAAATATCCAAATCACCATTTCAATAAATTCTGAAATTATTTTAGAAAATATATAAATAATTTTTACCATAATATACAGCACATGTCACTACTTCTCAATTTACATCCAAAACAATATGTGATAAACTCAGAAATGATTTAATAACCTCATAAACTTTTTAATATCTCTCAATATTTTTAATAAATTCATAATAACCCAACCTAATCAAATTTAGAATATAAAAAATGTGAGACCCCAATAGTTGTTATTTAATGTTGAAAAATTATAAATTCCTTGATATATATATGTATAAAAACATGGGACTATAGAAAATCATCAACATAACTCAAGATAGAAAGGGATCTAATATGGTCTCTATAAAAGTATTGTATATTTAAACTTGAGTTCACTAGTTGTATTTTATATAAGTATTTCTAATTATATAATTTTATTTTCAAATATGTCAATAGATAATTAGATATGGAGAATTTCATAATCATACATCCAATTCATGTATTATAGATACTCAGATTATATATTAACAAACAACAGACACATTAAAAATTATTCAACCGAGTATTTGACCACACCATATTCACCACATCCAATGAGAAACGATGCTCACATGTACTGTATCTATGTACTTATATAAAATTACTTGGTCAATCTCAATCAATGGACAAAACATAATAATTGTAATATAATAGAAAAAAATGATATATTGGATATGACACAACTGATAACATGACTAAAAATATATTCAACAACCTCTAAATTTTATCTTTCTCGAGGTTGTCATAATAAATGTATCAATTAAAGAAGGTTACCATTTTTTGTTTTCTAACAACCTCATGTTTGGGGATTCAATATGAAATTAGTACCCTTAGTGTACTAAACATAGAATGTATAACAATCTATATATTATACTTGGTTGTTCAATGACTATAAAAAAATAATTTTGAGTCTAATTTGTATATTTCATAATTATTTATTGAATCCTTACAATACTAATCTTATGATTTTGTCATATGGTATGATAATAAATAGAAAATATTGGACAATGAGAAATAAAAATCTTATGTTGAGTGGTAAATTATTTTTTCAATTCATCAATATATACAAAAACTATAAAATATAGATAAATTGTTGACTAAATTTTAAATTACAAAATATCAATTAAATATTGAAAAATATTTTAATAATACTACTAATACCATGAAAAAATAACCAATATAATAATTTTATTCATGATATAACTCTAGTGTGGCCTAACATTTTCTTTTATTTTAATGATTTTTAAATACCTTTAATATATATATAATTTATTCTCAATATATATGTGACCATATAATAAAAAATCACGATAATGTCATTTAAGAAGTAACATATTTAACTTTTTTCCAATAACATGGATACTAAAAACATTATACATATGCATGAACTCATTAAACATATTATTACAACCCCTTTACTTCCCAACATAAAATGCGATAATTTGTTTTTATTTTTTTGAACATTGAACTATTTTTTTGTTCAACATCACAATTTATCACAAAACCATTCCAATTAACCATTTTATGTTAATTTTTCTAAAAAAATGTATTGTATCTCTGTATATTAAACATAAATATTTATCATCATACTACAATCTTTTTGGGTTGCATTTACATTGATTTCTGAGTTTTTAAATTTATTTTTTTCATCATTAGATCTACTTCAAGTCCAAAAATTCCTTAAATAACCTCATAGACACTATATTCCCATTAAAATGAATAATATGAAAGGTAAAATCTTTTTAGAAGTGACACATATTTCATATTATGGTAATATTAATAATAATTTACAATTAATATGTATATTAGATGTAGAATTCTATGTATTTGGATAATTGTTAGTAATTACTGAATATAGTATATAAATTATTATATGTTTATATTGAGGATAGTAAAAACCTCATATTTTAATAAAAATGAATAAAGTATCTTATCCATGAATAAATATCTTTTTTCGTTATCATCATTTAAAATGTATTATAAAATATGAGTAAGCATAAACAATGTTTATTGAATATATCATCTCATTTATTGAAAATAATTATCTTTTCATCATCAATGTTATACAAAACACATGTATTAATAAAATCCATATGAGCTCTTAAGTTTTTCTTGACCCCACCACCACAAAAATATCAACACATTACATTAACCCTTGAATATAGTCCGAAATTGAAAAAGTTAATCCTTATACAATTTAATACTATTACACATTTATCTAAAATGTACATAATTTGTAGATGGCATTATATAAAATGTAAAATTTAAAAATTAAATTTTTATACATTATTTTCAAACTTAGACTGTATATTGTGATTCTTGAAACATTTTAAGAATTTTTTGAAATTCAAAATCCAGCAACCAAGTTCACCATAATAGAATAACATCCCATCCTTCCGAAAATTTTTCTTAGAATTAAAAGATTAAGGGTAATAATTAAACCCTTCAATATTCTTTATCATTCCTAAAAAATTACCCATTAATACTCCTAACACAGCAAATATTATTTGACCTCCCATGTGATGATTCTAAATCCTAAAAAATATGATAATATCTATTAAAATTTTCTTGTTCTCATTCATGTAATAGTTTCTAATGAACATTAAAAACATTTCTTAAAGTTATTGTATAAAGATATTCATAGATAGATAAATACATAAAATAGATCCATCACCCCAATATCATTTATTCAACTAATAATATTTTGTACATGAGAAGAGATTGATTCCCCTTTAATCATCATGCATATAAATAATTCATTTGAAACCTGATACCACTCATGCCTTTTATATTCTAGATATATCCTTTCTATGTTATATAACATGTTGAATGAATCCATGTTCTCATGTTCCTTAACTAATTTAAAATACATTGTCACAATTATGGTAATTTATTCATTTATAAAATATATTAAATTTCTCACAAAAATAATCTAGATCAATTTGTTTTATAGAATTTACTATTTTTTATTCATGAAGTGGTTCATAAAATTAATAAAATTATCACTCCATCTTAAGAATGGTTCATATGTTTCCCTACCAGTCAAATTTTCATACTTTAATATTCAACTATTCCAATATTGATCTCAAATAAATTTTTCATTATAATGATTCCATCATATCTACAAAACTATATTTTATCAAATGACTATCATGTTTCACTTTAATTCAATAAAAATTACCTATAAATTTTCTCCCAAAAACAATGTCCCATTTAAAAAAAACTTATACCCATTACTGTGTCAAGATCCATATTTCACTATAACTAGAGTCTGATTTAGAATTCATCTTAGCACTAATATATTAATGTATCCAGTCATTCCAATCAAATCATATATTACTCTTTTGAAATCTGAGAATCCAAGTAAAATTTTAATCCATCGTATATATATATATATTAACTCCACAATATTCCAAGGTAACAATAACCCATAAGGATTCCCCATTATGTATAACCAAAATTATATTACAAATATGAGTATCTAGTCCCACTAGGTTAACCCTTAACATTCATACCTTTACCAAGATGATCCATTATCACCCATATTTGTCATGATTTGTCCAATTATATTATTGATTTCTTGAAAGTGTAACTATAGATGTAATTTAGCACATAGTTTTTCAAAAAGGATATGTTTTCTCACAATCTTATCTTACGTATTTTATTTACATGTATGCATAAATATAATGAATTGTTTTTAAAAACATATTCCTTCTACCGACTCAATATGTTTAATCAAACTTGATGTGAATTTTTTTCCTAACTCATAAATTATGATACTATCCAAAATTAAAATTCATGTATAGTTATAATATCCAATGGAATACCATGCATATGTTACATGAATCCATTTCATTTAAATTAATAGAATCATATAAAGTCATCAATACTCATAATTGTAATAATGGTAAAGCATTTTGGAAACCCTGAATTATTTAAAAATATATGGTTTTGTATGTCTATTGAAAATTATGACCCATTGTCCCTATACCCATAGTTAGGTTCTCTATAGAGACCAAAATTCCATCAAAATACTGGTTTCATATATCTATAAACCCTAAAAAACCTATAAATTTATAATCATAACCTCTGAAAAATAAAAATAAAGGTATAATGAAATTATATCCATTATCATACTTATCATTTAACTCCTTAAATATATGTATTATTATTTAATTATGTAAATAAAACACATAAGAACAAAATCATTTATATATTCCAAATTTTAAAATAATAAATATTTAAATAAATATGGTAATAACACTACATTAATTATCAATTAGAATATTAACACCTGATATAATAAATATAAAAATAACAAATTAATAATATAATTATTTTTATAATACTTTATTTTTTGAAATTCAATAAAACAATAATCAATATGAACATTAATGATTTATTCTCAAATGAACTTTTTAATATTCATAATTTACATGGAATATAATATGAACTACATTATTTTCCAAAAATTGTGAAATTTATGAAAACATTTATTATCAACTAAAAATTACATATTTCATGACAAAACTATACATGAACTAAATCTAAAATATTTTCTAAAAATTAAATTCAATAAAAAACTTTTCAACTCTCATCTATGATTTATTCATTAATAAATATTAACCCACAACATTGTAGAAAATATTTAATATTATAAACACTTAATGAATTATTCCCTATTTCAATCCACATTAAACCAAGATTAAATCAAATAAATTATATTTTATATGGATAAAATATCCATTTTAATTATCATGCTCCTTTGGATATTATTGGTAAAATTAAATTTTTAATAAAATTTAAAATACCAAGACCTTTTTTGATATGGGCCTTGGAATGTGAATAATTCAATTGAAATGGGGTAAACATTATTGTATTTATTATACCCATGGTTTGATGTACCCTAGATAACATCTATTGTGATGGGAATTACACAGACTATTTTAATATTGTTACAACATTATTAAGAAGTTGTTTTTTTAAATCCAACCCCATGAACTATGGATGTTTTAGATAAGGGATATAGATTTAATGGTTATACAAAAATACTTGGATTACGTTGTCCATCATAAATTTATCTATCCTCATGATTTATTGAATAATAGTGTTTTAATCTTTTATCCATATTGGGTTGATATCCTATAAATATGCTATATTTTTTTCAAAAAAAAATTCTACTTTTTTTTAAAATCATGACATAGTCTCATATTAATCATTATAATATTCCCATTTGATATAAAAAACTCATGGATTTAAAAATATTTATGTTCCATTCCCAATCTTAACCAAATACATCATAATTTTTGAAAATACTATTTTCCATACCACATTATTCATTCAAAAAATGAAACCAAACATATTGAAAATGCATCTCATGAAACTTATGAGATTTTGAGGGAATATACATTATCCAAATAAAATATAAAACATCATACAGATCCTATAAATCTACGATAACACTCAATTATTTTTGTAATTGATAAATTATTTTATAATGGACCGCCTTTTCTATATAGATTTGAATCTGTCCAAGATCTTCCATATGAGCATGATAATGATCACTATAATGTATCCAACTAATAAATTTCTCCATGGGTATCTCTAGGCTATGTGAATATCTAAATGCATTGGAACAATATTCTATTCCTCATTATTTTCTATAGCCATGGATTTAGAGAGAGAAAGAGAGCTTTAGATTTGAGGATAATTCTATAATAGGAATAAAGCATACCATCTCATGTTATTGGCATCTTTATATAAGAGTTCATGAGTATGAGAATAAATATGAAGGTTATAAGAATTTTATAATATTCAACTCGGTATAATGAAATGTTTAACTACCTAAAACATTAATATTCCATTATCATTCCCCTATAAATTATCATCATATAATAATCTACTATTCACGATAATTTAGACTAGAATAGTTTGGAAAAACTATACAATATCGCATAAAATAGTGACAACCATTCACATCAGTATGATGATGTGACAATCACCTTGTTGTAGGATATCGTCGTACATACCAAATTTTTTTCAAATCCACTACATCATAGTCAATCATTGAGTATACAATTCAAATAAATATATCTTTAATATTATGGTAATTGTTGGAATTTTACCACAAAAATAATAATGATAAGACAATAATTATAAAAATATATTAAAAATGGGATTATTAGATTTATTGGAATTGAATGTAAATTTGAAATAATAAATGATATTAACATTTTATATGATGAAAAATTATAATATAAAAGTAATATAACCATAAAACAATGATAATTTTAAATGGAATGTAGAGATAAGATGTTTATTAGAATAATAGAGGAAAATTTATATTCTTATTTATTATATTTTATATATATATATATATTGGAAAAGATAGAATATATTATATGGAATAAACTAATCCATTTTATACGAGATATATATAAGGGTAAAACTAATTAAATGTGGTTTGTAGGTGAAAAACTTGTCTAGAGGTTGTGGAAGTAATCAAAAAATGGGGTTTCTACATGATCCATCAATTAGTTTGAATTTAATATATATAAAAAATAATATACCACTACATGGATGAAGATAGTATTTAAAATATCATTTTAAATGATATTTATGGGGATCATTAGAGTCAAAAATATATATCAACATATAATGAGAATTAGAGATACTGTGTGTTGGACTTGTTATCAAAATTTTTATAGTGAGTTGGAGAATATTGGATTTGTTTGGAATTGTATCAATAATTGATTGATGTGTTTGAATTTTCATTGGAGGAAACTAGTTCACGGTTATTGAAGGATGGAAAAGTCAATATGGGAAGTGAAATGTAGATTACATGAAGACTTGTGTGTTAAAATGAAATCCTAAAATATTTATCATGACTATTTTATATTTAAAAGAGGTTTGATTCCATTTGAAGGTGTTTTGTTGAATATCTATGTCAGGACCTGTTCCACGAGTCTCAAACATGACTACCCAAAGCCTGCCACACATAGGCTAGGGGTTGGTGACTAGCACCTGAAGGCTTATCCCGAATAGGGAAGGAATTACCTTTGAGATCTATACACCCTAAAAAAGGGAAACTAAAGTAAACAACTAGAAAATAAAGGTATTAATGCAAGGGTAATGTACAACCACTAGTACAACTATAAAATGAAAATAGTGGGCTAGAATATAAGCCCCTAGAAACTCAAAATAAAGTAAAAACTGTCGTATCTTCCTTGGAGCTCTATATGGAGGGTAGTAGCTGTAAGTCTGAAGTCGATGAAGAGGATCTCGACTGCTCTAGTTTCAGCAAGCTCCACCAAGTCCGAAACCTCAAAAGTCTGCCTCGGATCATCAGTTGTTTGCACCAGACACACATGTGCCGGAAGATCTCATTCAAGGGTGAGTATAAAAACTCAGTAGGGGACCCCGAGACCCCCAACGGTCTCTCAATAATCCAAAAAAAAACACAAGAAATACCTCAAAGGTACTATCAAAAAAATGATCTAAATCATAAAGCACAAAGAAAAAGAGACAACTCACTCTAACGGTATAACATCAAGTTTACGGGGATAGGGATTACTAGTCATAAATCCATATCATCCTATTGGTAGTAACTATATTGCTTACCTGTATAGGTCATTGTATGGTCACCCATATTGGTCGGTAGATGCTGAACCGTATTGGTTGCTGGTGATGACCCTTATTGGTCAATGGTACTAAGCCATATTGGTCACTGGTGCTGACCCATATTGGTCACTGGTGATGACCTGTATTAGTCGCTGGTGCTGACTCGTATTTTTTTGTTGGTATAGAGGTAGGGAAGATTAGTCGTACAACTAGATCATCCACTATGGAGTTTCTAATGCTGAACCGCATTGGTCGCCCTTCTTCTTTATATCACAGCCAACCACTGGATTCTAACATGTAGCACGCCTGATCTCTGAAAGATTCTTCTCCTCACATTGGTCATATTTCAACTGGTACGATGTCCTGAAAGAAATCACACCAAAGGGACTACCCCGTCATAGGGGTATCAATGTGACAGATGGCACATTAATCAGACACCTGATCAAGGAGATATGGGTACTTTTGTATAAGGGACCCCAGTTGGATTCAAGTCTAATCCAAACAAGGTCAAACATCAAACTCCATAAAAACTCACTTAGAGTATCTCTAAAGGGCTGCCTTGTCAAAAGGGTCTTTATGCCATAAAGGTTGCATCGATCAGATTCTCAATCTACTAGTTACACCCCTTTTTGTGAAACGAGGGTGATTAGACCTCAGTCCGGCTCGGCTCAGTCGGGCCCACCAGAATATGCCAAAGGGAACAATTCCCAAAAGGGGTCCCAATTCCATAGATGATGTGTCAAACAGACACTCGGTTCTTCAACTACAAGTGTTTTTTTATTCGGGAGCTGGTTGAGTCGGGGCTCGGTTTGACTCGGTCAGGCCGGCCCAATGCAACAAGTCCTAAGGTCTACCTAACCCCACCCAAGACCAGCCCATTAAGGGTCATCCCATTTCACTGGATCCAGCTCAGCTGGTTCGTGGGCTGAAGCCGTGGTTGGCCCGACTCGTCGGGTTGGGCTCGGCCCACCCGCACTGGAACACTAGGCCGCAGGTCCGGCCCGACCACCAGGTTCGGTCGGGCCCGTGTCTAGACCGGTCCACCTGATATGGACCAAATTTCCAACTGGAAACTCGAACGTGGGTCCATTTCATCCTACCAGTGGGGCACTGCACCATCACGTGCCACAGTCATCCAAAAAGGCTGAATAGTTTCCAGTCGACATGGCGTGGCATGGGGCCGCACTGCCCCCTCCTGTCATGGACCACTGGCTGTAGCTACTGCCACTGCCAGCCCCTATGGGCGTCACCCTTCTCTCGTGTGACCGGTTTCTGTGAGCCTCCTTTGGCTATCATTGGTCGCTTCCGGCATGGCGTGCTGGCAGTTCTTTCTGTGGGCCAATAGACGTGCTACAGTGACCCGTTCTTGGTGCCGTCTTCACCTATGAGTCTCACATATTTCTGTAGTCAAAATGTGACCCTCTATCCAATGTATCCATCAAAATTGAGGAAATACATCTATGAAGAACGCAACATGAACAAAGCGGCGGAGGGTCCTGGACTTGTTTTTTCACCCCGTTCCCTTTGCGTTAACTTGATAACAAGCGAAGAAATATTTATCTAAAATTAAAGATTAAATAAACTCATTACAATAATGTTAAACCAAAACCAAACATAAACGACCTAACTCAAGATCCATTGGAGGCATCATGATTGCGGCTAGAGGAGCATCCACGTTGGATGGAGTCGTCAGCATTCGTAAATCCTGAATTGTTGACGCCCGAGCATTCATCCTCTATCGGTGGATGTTTCTCCAGAACTCTGCTAGAATTTCCTTGAATGAAGAATCCATGCCAAAACCCCACCCTAATCTCCATTTAAATAGGAGGGTCAAAGTTCAGTAACACATTGAAAAATTAATGAGGTTCGTTAAATGATTTAATGAACCTATTTTAATTCACAACGGTTGAGTTACATAGTTGATGAGTCAAGCCATTAAATGGATTGACAAATCATTTTTCCCTCCACCGTCACTCATCCTTCAGAGAAAAATAAAATAAAATAACTATTACATTTTATTTTATTATTTTATTTAAAGTCCAAAAACTATCATTCTGTCCCGACCAACTGCGGTTGAAGTGTAGCTTCTCTTAAGTGAATCCATGTGTGGTGGATTCAACTATGCTCTCAGATTTCAATTCCAAGCATCGGTTCAAAAGATAGAAAAAGCCACCTGTACATTTACTGAACATACCTAAAAAAAGTTTAGAATTTAATTCCAAGAACACAGGGCCTCAGAATCAAATGCTGTCAATTTTTGAAGACTCATAATAACCCCAAATAATTAATAAAATTACATTTAATTTTTTGAGTCTTCACATTCTCCCCACCTTAGGGAATTACGTCCCCAAAATCCAAACAATGCTACACAAACAAAGAGGGGTACTGGGAACACATATGATCCCCCTTCTCTTATATTCTCTCCTGGATATTCTCATGTTGCCACAAAATGTGCACCAGAGGTATCGACCGCCCATGAAGGATCCTCTCCTGTTGATCCTCTATCTCGACTTGGTACTCTTCAAAATTCACCCCATCATCAATCTCCAACTCTCCATGATAGATAATGTAAGATGGGTCATGCACGTATCTCCATAGCTAGGCTACATGGAATACTTCGCGAACCCTCTCCAACTTTGGTGGCAGTGCCAAGCAGCACACCACCATGCCAATCCCCCGATGTATCATGAATGGTCTGATAAACATCTAGGAGAGTTTTCCACCTCATCCAAATCTCCATTTTCCTCATCAAGGGGAGACTTGCAAGAAAATGTGGTACCCCTCCTGGAACTCTAGTGGCCTCCATCACCTATCACCATATGAATTTTGTCAGCTCTATGCAGTCTTCATCCCCTCTCGAATGACCTACACCTTCTCAGTGGTATCCTATACCATCTCTAGGACCATGAGTGCTGGCTCTCCTAGATCCATCCAGCATAAGGGGGATATGCATGATTGTCTTTAAAATGACTCAAAAGGGGCCATACCAATGGTGGTGTGATAGATGTTATTGTACGAAAACTCCACCAAGGGTTGGTGGCCCTCCCAACTATGACCAAAATCTAGGAAACATGCACTAAGAATGTCCTCCATGGTATGGATGGTCCGCTCAGTCTGACCATCTGTCTGCAAGTGAAAAGCTGTGATCAAGCGAAGATGAGTCTCGAAACCCTCCTACAATTATTTCTAAAACTGGGATGTGAAGCATGTTTCACGGTCTGATACTATCTTTGAAGGCACCCCATGAATTCGCAAGATCTTTTGAACATAGAGACATCTCAATCTCTCTATCGAAACCTTCTCTTGAAAAGCAAAGAAGTGGGCCGACTTGGTGAGTGGTTCAAAAATCACCCAGTTGGTATCTTTCCCTCTAGATGTATGTGGTAAGATTTTCATTATATCCCTTAATATCTCTTCCCACTTCCACTCTAGTATCTCAAGGTGTTGGGTCAAGCCTGCCAGTACCTGATGCTCGACCTTCACTTGTTTGTATGTGAGGCATCTAAAACAAACTCCTCCACCACATTATTCATCCATGGCCACTAATACTAATGTCAGAGATCCTGATACGTCTTCATCACACATGGATGTATTTCCAAAGGGGATGTATGGAAATCCCTAAACACCTCCTCTTGTATCTCCACTAGTACAACTGTACGTCCTCTGAAAATGATCGCATGATCCCCACCTTTAGAATATTTTTCAGGAGTGTGGACTGAGGACATCTGATCACCTTTAGTCTTGCAACTACTGCCTTTGTGTTGCACCTCCCTAACTCACTGATGGAGTGGTGGGGAAACTACTATTGACGAGATGTAGTCTATCTCATATATATCAATGTATAATATCTGAAGTGAGGCTAACTGCTTTGAAGCCTCACTCAGTAGCTGTGAACGTGATCTAAAGGTAAGTGAATCTACCACTATGTTCCCCTTCCCAAGAGTATAGAATATCTCAAAGTCATAGCACTGGAAGAACTCTATCCAACATCACTGTATGAAAATCAGATCTTTCCATGTGAATATATATATGAGACTCTTGTGTTCTGAGAAAACAATGAACCGCTCTCCCATCATGTAGTGTCTCTACATCTTCAGTGTGAAGACTACTACTACCAAATCCAATTCGTGAGTCGAATAATTATTCTCATGATTCCTCAGTTTTCATGATCCATAAGCAATCACTACATCAACATACATCACAACGCAACTGAGTCCAGTCCTTGATGCATCGCAGTAAACCACGAAGTCAGTGCCCTCCTCTGGAAACCTTCGAATAGGAGAGCTGGTCAAGATCTACCTCAATTGTTGAAAGCTCTTCTAGCATGTCTCTGACTAGTAGAAGGGTTTACCCGTCTTTTTAAAGGTAGTCATAGGTGATGTCACTCTTGATAAATCAGGTACAAACCTCTGAGAGTAGCATGCTAATACACGGAATCTCCGCACCTCAGTAACACTCATGGGCAGCTACCAAGAAAGTACTGCCACAATCATTGCTGGATCCACCGAAAATCCAGCCCGTGAGATGATGTTTCCCAAGAAGTGGACCTTCTGTATCTAGAACTCACACTTAAAAAGATTCCTATATAACTGGTGCTTCCAAAGTGTGTCTAGAACTATCCTCAAGTTTATAGTGTGATCTTACTTGGACACTGAGTACACAAATATGTCATCAATGAAGAACACAAAAAACCAGTCTAAGTAAGTCTGGAAGATCCTATTCATGAGACCCATGAACACTACATGGGAATTTGTCACACAGAATGACATCACTAGGTATTCATAATGTCTGTACCAACATCTGAAGGCCATCATTGGGATGTCCTCATCCCACATAGGAAGCTGGTGATAGCCTGATCTAAGGTCTATCTTTGAGAACCACTTCACTTCTTTAAATTGATCAATCATATCATCAATCCTCGGTAGAGGATACTTGGTATTCGTAGTTACCTGGTTTAGGCACTGGAATTCCATGCATAGCCTCAAACTTCCATCTGTCTTCTTGGAAAACAAGACCAGGGATGACCACAGGGAAACACTGGTCCTTAAAAATCCAATCCTCTATAAGTCCTCCAACTATAACCTTAGCTTCTGGAGCTCTGTAGGGGCCAGCCAATATTCTGGTGTAGATATCAGTGTTGTTATTGGGTAAAATTTAATGCTGGAGTCTACCTCTCTACAAGGAGGTAGTCCTAGGACAACTTCTGGAATGATTTCCTCATACTTGTCCACCACCACTAGAAACTGTGGACTCATCTCATCCACCATGTCGATGGTCACACAATCCTGTTGATATGTAAATGGATGCACCCTCTTAAGTGCAAGTATATCTCATACTGCTCTATTTCCTTCTCACCCAAAAAGGAAAACTATCCTCAATCTCTATGCGTCCATCACACTGTACATCTCAAGATATCAATATGTGCATGAACTATTGATATACAGTCCATGCCTATAATGACATCTTAGGGCTTCAATGCTTATACTAGAAGATCCCATCTAAAAATATCTCCTCTGATAGTAAGATCACACTGTCGGCACTACTGTGTGACCACTGAATCTCCTTTTGTAGGATTATCCAAACAAAAAGGTCAAGTTAAAAGATTAGTCATAATCTCAGAGTCCCAAACTAAGTCCACAACAAGGAAAAAATGGTTGGAACATGTGTCGATAAGAACTATTGCTAAATTAGAGAAGATATATATTGTACCACGTATCATCGTAAGGACGTTATAATCATGAGCCTCTACTACCTATAGCTGGCCCTATCCCTATCCAACTACTCCTTGAGCTCATGGTGGACCACCTAGGGCTGATGGTCATAGTTCATAGTGACCCTGACCACCTCCTACTACATGTACTATTCCACTTACTCATCCTCTGCCATGCTAATGCTCATGCTCTTGCTGCTGTCGGTGCCTTGATGGCCCCTCCACCAACTGTTGATCATCCATCTAGGGAGTCTGAAAATCAAGAGATCTAGAACCATGTCCCTATCAGTAAAACAAATCATTCCATACTGGTGTATCCTTCAGCCTCTTGAGCCTCGTACCTATGACCTTGATAACTTGGGTCATTCTCTAGAAGTTCTCGCCCACTTGGGATTCTACGTTATCCGTATACTACCAGATACAGATGACTCATCTACCTGTCGTCTAGTAGGGCCTCTCACTATCGATACCTGCTCAGAAAGGAATATCTCCATCAACAAAGCTCACTCTAGCACCGAACCCGAGATCAAGATATTGAGAGAATCTTTTACTTCTCTGATCTATCATCATATCCCATTCTAAAAGGTTTGAACCCTGAAGTAAGGGGCCCATACCACGTCGGTGGAGTATTGGGAGCGGTTAGTAAATCTAATAGTGTTCTGAGCCATAATCTAAATTCCCTACTCTATATGCATAAAATCTTGAATATGCACAGAGCATAGTTGTGGTAGCACAAAATCTACCCTAAAAGTCTCTCAAAGTCTATCTTGGTGATGGTCGCCTCCTCATGCACCTGGAGCATCGAGCTCCACCATTATCCTACTAAGCCCTGAAGAAGGATAACAACCAAAATAACCATCTTCTTGGAGGGTGTCTCTACTAAGTGAAAGAACCATGAAACTTCTTGAATCTATTCCTTTACTGGCTGTGGTTTTGTCTCGCCTCGAAACCTCAGAGGCCACTATCTCTAGAAAAAATGCAACATGCTCAGTAGGCGTGCATGGTCCACTGGTAGCATCTATTTCTCAAAGTGTGGTGGTGCTACTAGTATACCAACCAAAGGTGCCATCACTATGAGCGGTCCATATAACGATGTCTCGTCACTTAGTGGTCCAATGTCACAATCTCTAACTAGAATTCAGGCCGGATATCTTCATGGAGGAATCTTGTAAGAAATAGATGTTCTATAGTTAATAAGTTATATCTAGTGATCTGACTCAAGAAATATCAAGAAAACATTTCAAAAACACTAGTAACCAGTGTTTTCATGTACCATGTCAGAAAATAGAATTTATGGTCCTGCTGTATGGATACGACAGCCACCCGAGCAACACTAGACTCCCTATACTGAAAACCAAACTCAAGACACTTTACACCATTTCTTCATTAAAATTAGAGTCTTAGTTCTTTAGGTAGAACTGACCTCCTATTGATACCACTTTGTCATGACCCATCCCACCGGGCTCGAACGTGACTACCTCAAGCCCACCTCCTAGAGTCCAGGGTTTGGTGACTAGAACCTGAAGGATTTTGTAGAAGAGGTAAGGCAATGCCTTAGAGTTATGTACACACTAAAAAAAGAGAAACTGAAGTTAAAAACATGAAAAGTAAGGTATAACCATGAGAGTAAGGTACAACCAAAATTAAAAATGAAAACTGAAAACAATGGGCTATAATAAAATCCCTAGAAACAGAAAATAAAGTAAACTATTGTCACATATTCTGGGGAGGTCTACCTGTAGGGTAGTAGCTGTAAAACTGGAGTCAAAGAAGAGGATCTCAACTGCTTGCATCACAGCAAGCTCCGCTAAGTCCTCCACCTCCAATGTTTACCTCAGAGTGACAGAAGGATGGAAAGACACACACATGCAGGTGGATCCCATGCAGGGGTGAGTATAAAAACTTAGTAGGGGACCCCAAGACCCCTGAAGGTCTCTCAATAATACCAAAAAGAAAAACATCACATGAAATACCACAAAGGAAATATCACAAGCATAATCTAAATCACGAATCACAAAGAAAAAAGAGAAACCTCACTCTAACAATATAAATTCAAGGTTACTAGGATAGGGATGACTAGTCATAATGCCATATAAACCTATCCATAGTAACTCTAATACTAAACTGTATAGGTCAATGTATGTTGACCCATATTTTTCACTAGATGCTAACTTGTATTGGTCGCTGATACTGACCCATATTGGCCACTGGTGCTGAACCGTATTAGTCACTAGGGCTGACCCATATTGGACGCTAGTGCTGACCTGTATTGGTCACCAGTACAAAGTTAGGGATGATTAATCATACATATTGATCATACAACTCTGGAGTTTCTGATGTTGACCCACATTGGTCGCTCTTATTCTTCATGCCATAGTCAGCCATTGGATTCCTGCATGTACCACTCATGATCTCTAGAATATTCTTATCATCAAGCCATCCGTCATATTTCAACCAGTATGAAGTCTTGGAAAAAAGTGTACCCAAGGGAACAACCTGTAATAGAGGTCCCCAAGTGATAGACAGTGCATCGATCAGATGCCCAGTCTGTGAGATATGGGCACTTTTGTAAAAAGGGACCATTTGGATTCAAGTCTAATCCAACCCAGGTCACACATAAAAATACGTCAAAACATAGTTAGAGTGTCACCAAAGGGCCTCCTTGTCACAAGGGTCCTTATGCCATAGATGATGTGTTGATCGGATGCCCATTTTATTAGTTACACCACATTCTATGAAATAGGTGTTATCGCTCCTCAGTCCATCCTGGCTCGGTCCGGCTCACTGGATTATAGAAAAGGGACCAATTCCCAAAAGGGGTCCCAACTTCAATGATGGTGTGTTAAGGAAACACTCGATTCTTCAGCTACAAGCATTTATTTATTTGGGAGCCAGTTGGGTCGGGGCCCAGTCGGACTCGGTCAGGTCAGGCTGGCGTAATGGGTTCTGGTGTCACCCTGACCCCACCTGAGTCCGTCCCATTAAGGGTCGGCCCAGTTCACCGGGTTCGTCCTGTCGGGGTCAGCCCGACTAGTTCGCGAGCCCGGGCTATGGTTGGCCTGGCCATTGGGTGAGGCTTGGCCCACCCATGCTGGCTTGTTGTCCCATAGGTCCAGCTCAGTCTGTTGGCTAGGTCCGACCCATTGGTTGGCAGGTCCGGCCCGTACAGCTGGGCGGGTCTGGCCTGTTCAGTCAGCCCGCATCCACCTGAGGTGGACCGTGTTTCCAGCTGGCCCTGCCGATGAAGGGCCATTTCATCTAGCTAGTGGGGAGCTACCCCACCAGTTGCAACCATCGGCCAGTGGGGCCGAACTATCTCTCGCCAACACGGCGTGGTGTAGGGATGCACCGCCCCCTCCTACTGCTGCCTGGTGTCTACTGCAGCTACCGCTGGTAGTGCTTGCAGATGCCACCCTTATCCCATGTAGCTAGATCGGGATGATCACCTCTGGCCACCGTGGCGCGGGATGACATGCCGCTTTCCCACCACCCGCAGCTATTTGTCACAGGCCTCCTTCAGCCACCGTCGGTATGGCGCACTGGTAGTTATTTCCATGGGCCACCAAACGTGCTCTGGTGGTTCATTCTTGGTGTCGTATGCGCCTATGAGTCCCATGGACTACCGCCGTCAAATATTGACCCTCTGTCTCACATTTACATCAAAATTAAGGATGTTCATCCCTCATGAATGCAACATGAACGAAGCGGTGGAGGGTCATGGCCTCGTTCATTAGGCTCGTGCTCTATGCATTTACCTAATAACAAGAAGGAGAATATTTATCTAACATTAAGGATTAAATAAACTCATATCAATAATGTTAAACCAAAACCAAACATAAACCCCCTACCTCGAGAACCATTGGAGGTGTTGTGGTTTCAGGGGGAGGAGAGTCCACGTTGGATGGAGTCGTCGACATTCGTCGATCACAGATCATTACTTCTGGATCTTTAGTCCTCCGTTGGTGGATGTTTATGCAGAATTTTGCCAGAGTTTCCTTACTTGAAGAATCTGTGCCAAAACCCCACCCTGAGTTCCATTTAAATAGGAGTGGGAATAGTGGGTAATGCGTTGAAGAATTAATGAGGTTCAATAATGTATTAATGAACCTATTTTAATTCACAACGATGGAGTTTTGCAGTAGATGAGTCAATACATTAAATGTCATGAAAAGTCACTGATCCCTCTACCTACGCTAATCCGTTTGATAAAATGAAAATAAAATAACAATTAAATGTTATTTTATTATTCATTAATAAGTCCAAAAGTATATTTTTCTCCTGACCAACTATAGTCGAAGTGAAGCTTCTCTTAATAAAATCCTGGATCTGCAGATTCAACGGTGCTATTAGATTTCAATTCTGAGTGCCAGTTCAAAAGATAGAAAATGTGGCCCACACGTTTATTGAAGGTACCTAAAAAAAGTTCAAAAATTCATTCCAGGAACACCGGGCCTCATAATCACACACCGTCAATTTTGGAAGACTCGTAATAATACCAAATAATTGAAAACAATCATGGAATTTTCTAAGTGTTTACAATATAATATTACATTTTTTAATGTTAGGTTAAAGAATAAATTATAATTATAGGATTGATGAATGATAGATGAGAGGGGGGAATAGTGATCTGTATTGTTCTAATTGTTTCTCAAATAACCATTGTGAACTATTATAATGAAGTGTTCTTGATTCAATAATAATCATGTGCACACTAAAATAAGGGAATATAATTTTTTTTAAGGTTCACCTATCAATGCGATAAAGTTATTCCTTGGGGTGACATGGATTCCTCCATGGCCACAGTCCCCACAAGAAAAGTTATGTTAGAACAAAAAATAGGGTATAAGAATGAAAAAAATATTTCCTTGAATATTGACTATGCATCGGTGCATCCCATGAACATGTTCATCTTATAAATTTCTATTATAAAAATTAAAAAATGAATTATTTATCCAAATAGACATCTGATAATTAATTGGTCATACTACATTCTTCCACATACTCTAAAATTGTATTGAAAAAAGAGATAAAAGCATCCTACAAAAATTCATAAGATAAAGGTTATTCATTAAATTACATGCAAAACATATTCATAGTATGAATCTAATTTTTATTATTCATGTTTATTCAATACAATATAGATAATAAAAAAAATATTATCTTATCTTTAGATATCCCGATCTTATTCTTCCTTTCCTCTTACAATAATACTATTCAAAACACACACACCCCTTTTTTCAATATAATTTGTAATTTTTTTTAATACATTATTAAACTTTTATAAATCAATAATTTATCTTTTTTAATACCTTAATATTCATTTTGAGACATTATATTGGGGTTTGATGGAAGAAAATAAGAACATAATGGGCCAGAAGAACCAAACCACAGCCTGGAGCTACTTTTATACTACTAGGTATTCGATAGAGGGACACTAGCTAGCTAATGGTTGTAGAAGAAGACCAATATTTTTGTAGGTCCCAATGAATCACCATTAGCCATGGTATAGGTAATGATCCTCGGTCAAGAAAAAATAGCTCATAGGATACTCTACACTCGTTATCCAGTGAGGTTCATCAACACACTGATAGTACCTAGGTAGCATGGTAAGTAGGGGAGCCTATATAATTTTATTATAATGTTTTTTTCAATATTTTAATCTTTTGTTTCAACCCTCACAAGACATTAATGACCATAGTAGATTCCTTTTTTTGATTTATGTCATCTCATTCTCCTCTTTTAGGTGCTTATAGTCTAGATCTATTTATTGGCATCCATAATGTATGATCAAACTATCCAAACTTGAATCCTTTTCTATTACTACATTTTTTATAGATCTTTTATATTTTATCTTTATACAAGGATACAATCATTACAAACTGAATAATTATAATTATTTTGACATATCAAGAACATATATCCATAATTAATGACAACCCTTGAGTAGGATATAGATCTTATAATGATTTTAATTATTTATGTAAGTTGAATTGATTAAATGAAATTGTTCCCATATTCTTCATGAACCATTTTTAGAGAACCAATTTTGATAAAAACTATGATTAGTTATAAGGATCCTTGTATAATATAAATGACATGTTAAACAAAACATGACAATAATAGAATTTTTTATCTACAAGATTGAGGTTGGAAGATCCTAACCTTATAGGTATTAAATAAGGCATTGGATTGAACTGATTTCATGTCTAGTTATAAGATGAATGTTTGACATTAAACAAATTTTTTGGATGTGTAGCTATGATACTCATGTTTCATATTGATCAAATGTGTGTTTTTTATATTGATACTAAATATTGATATTCAATTTCTGTGCATTTATGTGATGTACACTTTTTTATGTGATTTTATGGCCTTTATAGGTTGCAATTATAGTCTAAGGTGATAGGTAGAGTATTGTGGAATTTTTCCCTTATATTTTTGAGATTTACTAAAATTTGATGATAAAATTAATAGACCTGTATATAGTGTGGGGTTATGATTACTTTGATATATTACTGGAGTTTGAAGTGGAAGATGTCGACCACATGTCTAGATCCGAGGTAAAAATTGGATGTGATGGTTTTGTCAAATGAGTGAACCATGAAATAGATGAGCCTTAAAAGACATGTGCACAAACCCAAGGCTTATTGTCCATGTTTCTAATCATATATGTATAGTGTACTTTTGGATGAACATTGTTTATGATTTTTTATAAATTTCTATCTATCATGGATCTGATGTAGGTACAGTGAGGTTTCTTGATGGATGGGTTAGCAAATGATTGATCGTTAAAAGATCCATTATTGATTTCATTATAATTTATTTTATATCATAATATACTAATATTGTTAATTTTTACTCTATTTAATACTTCATTTATGGCATCCTAATGGGATTATATTCATATTGTGGATGAGAATCTTATTCATGTGTGAACTTCATGATCATGGATCCAAAAAAGAGAGAGGTACAAGGAGTTGATGAGATGGATCATAGTCTTCAAAGGATGTAATAGGATAAAATAAAGTGTGATTATGTTGTGTATTCATTTGTTTTATGATTCTTGATTATACACCCTATAGACTTAACACATTGGGGTTCATTTTTTTTATATTTCAGAACAATATGATATCAAACATGTCATATGTCATCTCATTGTTACTAATTTATTTTTTTATTCAATTTTCTATAATTAGAATTAAGTTATTAGGACATAGGTGTATGATTTTTAAAAATGAGGTTATAGAATAAAAATTGCACTATTTGAACTCTCAATTCAAGTCAGAAACATTTTGAATATTTTGAGGTGCACATGAGTTCATGTTTCTCAATCACATAGGCCTGGTTAATTGGTATAAGGTGTTAAAAACATTATCAAAGGATTTATTTTAATTTTCCATCTCCTTTAATATTATTTGAAGATGGAAGAAAGGTGATAGGATATGTGAAAATCTATATGGGGAGTAACATATGTGTATGGTCATATCTTAAGTGATATACATATGGGTTATTAGTGATGAGATATATTTTAGATTTAGGAATTTATAGTTTCATAATGATCCTATGTGTATTGTTTTGTTACAGTTTATGAGAATTTTTTTCACTAATGCATCAATAATTTTGAAATATAATTACATTTCATATATATTCATATCATTTCCTATGCATGGTAATCCATTTAATTAAATATATTGAACATTAAATTGTTCTAATTTTATCTATGGTATTGGAATTAAGATTATTTGAACATGATAATACTTGTTGTTATATATACATAATAGTTAATTTGAATAATGTGTTAGTGTAGAAAATGAAGCGTAGGTGTTGGGTAGTACATGGAGGGTTATGCTGATAATTTTGGGTAGCCCCTAGGATTTGTCAACAGTAGAGATCCCTAATGTGCGTATGTAAATGAAAATGGTTGTTAAATTTAATGAAATATTATAGAAAGTGTAATAATTATTTATAATTATAGTAAATGAATTATAAAATACATCATTGTAGACCACCTAGGAATGTAGACCAAAATTATTCTAAAAGGGTGTACATCACCGTTTCACCTATAGATATACAAGTGGATACAATTGAGGGTGGTCTCATGAATTTCTAGTTGTTTAGGTTGTGTAACTTCTCCAATCTAGGTTATTATTTATATTACCATGTTATGGTGGTGGAGTTACCAAGACAATGATTTATTATTTTAGAGATATTCGACTCTAAAACCCTCATTCAATCAATAAAACTGAATGCACATAGAATACTGAGGGTGGGATTGACACCATCGATAGGATATTCGATTTGATGTAGACCATAGGGGACTGACCAAGTGGCTTGAAAAAATTCATGATTCAAGAAACCTCTAGAAGGTCGTGCGGTGTTATAAAGCCTGAGGGTATGGATGATGGTCTTACATGGGTGACCATGATGAATTTATTCTTCAAGTAATTATTTATCCATAAATAAAATATTTATCATTCTAATGTGTTTATAGATCCTCAAATGGGGATAGTTTCAGTGTTTGTTTACTTATCTTGTTTCATGGAGTTCCTTATATTTACTCCAATATTTTTTATAGATGAGTCGATGGACTAGAATATTCAGATTAGTCTCTGACCATAGTTGAGGCATCTGTTTTAGAAATTATTTCATAGTGATATAAGAAAATGTTCTTCACAATGTCTTTCTGACCAAAAAAGTACTGGATGTGGACAAAGCTACACCTATTCTTCCAGTTCCAAGTAGATCCGTGGTGGGATCTTCTAATGCTATATTGGGGGCCTATTTTGGTAATATGAAGATTTTAATAAACCATATTTATATAAACATAATTTCACTTCTATAAGTGATTCCTATTTAGTAATATAGTATTATATAAAATACATGCACCACATTATAGAACCAGAATGATGTTATTATATAATCTGAATAATAAACATCGATATTAAATATGGTAATTATAATTGAAATCATTTTTATGTTAAAAATATAAGATAAGATAACTAAAATAGGAAATTTTGTTAAGCTTGTTTCCCCAGAATAATTTCACTCATGAACAAAACTATAGACACGAAATAGAATAAAAGTAATAAAATATTCATTTTTAGAATTAATATATATATTTATATATATAATTAAGATAAAATATAAGTTATTATTTAATTAATGAAATATTTTTTATTACTAGAAATTTGAGAAACAATATAAATGATACCAAAATATCTATTGTAAAAGTAATCAGATCATTAGAATAGTAATCATACCTATAAAAATAGTAACCTGACTATTATAATAGTATTATAAAATATCAAAGTGAAAAATAATATTATGTTACCTTATAAAATAAAAATATTGCATATTTATTTCACTATTGAACAAAATAAATCTTTTGAAATTTATAAATTAAGGGTTCGTTTGTTTTTTTAGGCCGCAGCCTCATTTATTATTAAATCAAAGAAAATTCCTCTTTTAACTAGGTAGAGGGAGACCCATTACATAACCTGAAGACCTAGTGGGAATTTAGCCCATTACATGGCCTGTAGACCAAAATTTTGTCCCAAACCCCATTCTATGAGTAGTACTACTATAGTACCAGCCTTAAATAGTACCACACAGTACCCTGCCACCACTGTAGTGCCCTGCCACCACTACAATGACCTACCGCCGCTATAGTGCCCTGCCGCTATAGTACACTTCCATTGTTGCAGTGCCACCACTAATACAGTACTGCTCCATTTCCTGTCCCAATTGGGTTTGAACCCCCTTTTTTCATGTAGAATTATGGGGTGGTTTCCACTAAGCCAAACCCCATGTAAATAAATTAAGTGTCTGTATTTTTTTTAAATTATAAATGTTTTATTTTAAATTATATAAAAAATTAAACGATTTGAAATAAAATTTATTTTTATAATATGGGTTTATATAAATAAATATAATCCATTATAATTATAGTATAATTTTGAAATGCCACAAGTAAATTTATTAATGGCTCAAGAAATTATTCATGTTATTAAAATTGATAATTTTTAAATAATAAGGAATTTAAATAAAAATTAAATTTCTAATATTGATATTTTTTCTTAAAATTGAGTTCATTTTTTAAGTATTAAAAATGGAAAATTATTAAGGTGAATAATTTTTATTTGTCAAAAATAATTTAAATTTTACATAATTTATAAAATCCAACAAAATATGATATTTTTTCATTAAATGTAGATCACCTTATTAATTGAATTGGGGTGTGGAAATAAAACATTAATTCAAAAATACGTTAATTATTTACTGTATACACTCAAAATATATTTTTTACTTTTGGTAGTGTGTAGGAAAATTATCTAACTAGTGAATATTATATTCAGAGACCCCTATCCCCCTAATAAATACCACCCCTCATAACCCCTTATCCTTGTATATTTAAACTTCTTTTATTCACAAATCAGCTTCCAAAATATCTTTACATACCTCCAAAAAAATCCACAGAGTCATTGGACTCATAAAAATTAAAATCCAAGGTTCCATAAGGGGAATCCTAAGAGGATATATCCAAAGGAGAAAGTAATACACTCAACCGAGCTTATTAATTTTTCATCATCCACATCCTCCAAATATATTTCATCTCATATAACATAAGGAATATAGTATCACAAAATACTTGAATTTTATTATTTTAATGTAATATATATCATCTATCAACTTTTCACATCTCACATGACCAAAAAAATATGTTGTTCAAAATATGAACGGTTCAGAACCTCCATAAACAAAGCACTTAATTTTACCATCTTCCTTCATGGATAATTTTTTAATTAATATCATGATTAAATATGATGATAATAAAAATATTATATCTTATTTATGTTTTTTTATTTATTAATTACGTTTTAATTAAACAGAAAATAATGTTCATGATTTTGGAAAAAACTGCCAAAATGAACTAACCGTGTAACATTAACATTTCTAGTAAAATATTCCTAACTATATTGGAACACAAATACATATTTGGGACTATATTAGTTTCAATAGATACATGGATAATGTTTATTTTACTTCTCTAAATTTATTAGAAATTTTTATAAACATCAATAGTATTTACAAATTAATGCGTCTATGGATGGATGACACGAATGACCTTGGGAGAGTAAGAACTGAAACATTACATAAATTAAAATACTTTCAAATAATATAAAATTTAAAATATTAAAAAAAAATCTTAATAATTTACTAAACAATATATTTATTAAAAATAATTTTATTGTTTAGTATTTTAAGTGATAGTGAAGAACAAATATTGACATGAGATAAGACAACCCCCTTACACACCGTATATTACTTATGGTTTGTAATCTCTATATTTTCCTTCATTTATCTATCAATTATTCTTATTTACCTATTCTATATTATTAATATATTTCTACCAAACATATATCCTTTTTATCCACTTTTACTTAATGGGTATACACATGTTTTATCGGTTTCCTCCTTAATTTAATTTATTATGCAAAGATGATTGAAGATAAAATATCAATTTTTTTATATAAGTTTATAAAAAACTAAATTAAATGTATTTCAATGTCAATTATTTATAAAAGAATATTTTTATATGTAAAACCATTTTTCTTCGATTCTATTTATAGAAATTATTAGGATATTACCCTCTTGAAAAACTATTTACCTATTTTTTTAAAACCCCACTTAAGTGGTATGTCTACAAAGTTAATCCTACACTCATTTTCTAACAATCGCATCCCTTGAACATTATTTTTAGTTAAAATTGATTATCATTTAGATAAGAATGTTTATGGAATCTTCAATCAAAAAATTTATTGAAAACATTATGAGATTCAATTATGAAAATCCATAATACATGATTATGTAATCCATTTATTTTCAAGTTTAATTATTATATTTATTCCTTATTCAAGAATATATACTGAAAACTTTATATTCATGTATATGAAATTATGATTTCACCCACATAGATATCTATTTAATTTATTGATGATTATTTCTCAATTGATGATATATAATGGTTCAAGGAGTAATTGTAATACTTGATGGGAAATTTTCCACATTGTTATGTTGTCTTAGAAGTGATCCTTAAAATATGCTTATGTATTGTTTTATGTTGTTTCCACTCTACTATAATTTCATTATATTTTAAATCTATCTTAATTATTGTACAATTCTATATTATTATTCATGATCCTTACCTTATTTGATATGGTGTTATTCCAATTAACTCATATGTTATGCTCTTTTATCAGCCATGTTCTCATAATGGGATTTAGTGTTCACTAATTTGTATTTTTTATTTTCTAGGTTATGATGTGTTGTTTTAGTAGATATAGTGGATTTATGATCTTGTTATAGAGATTAAAATATTGATTAAGTCCACTATTTTTATATATATGTTTTATGTACATAGTCTTCAAAATACTCTAGGACTCCTAATTTATTGGTTGTGTATTTTTTATATTTATATTAAAAAACATGTTATAAATGTTTTATGAGTATTGGAATTTTTTATTTGATATCAAATTTTAGAATTACATTTGGTGATTAATGAACAGTTATATTATGAAATAAAACTTGTATAAATTTTGTGGGTAAGAAAATGGTTTGTAATTTTTTTAAAGTATATAGTGGGTGGATTCCAAAAATATTATATCTCTATTTTGGTAATAATAGTAGATGTGGATTTGGAAATTATATTCAAAGTGGTAATAACCCTAAATGATTATTGGATACTAACTCAACCTCCAACTAGTTAATGAGCAAGAGGCCTTCTTACACACTCGGTTTGACCCTATTAGAGAATATAATTTCAATAATTTATAAAATATTTAATTACCATTGTTAAGAAATTAATAAATTGGTAGATTATAGACATGGAATGAAAAATTACCACAGATAAACTAGATATAAATCAAGATACTAATAAGTTAGAATATATATTTCATTTATAATTAATTAATTTTATTTTCATTTTTTCCTATTTTATGATTATTAGTCTATATATTTCCATCCCCAATATTCATTTTTTTTGTTAAATTTTGGAAATAATAGGAATATGACTGAAAACCACTCTTATATAAAATATAATGAGTTCCTTAATTATATTCTTAACCAGATTAGAGAGATAAATAGGGAGAGTTGAGAACTTCATAATAGTACTAAATTAATTATCTTTAATTAAGTATAATAACTTCAATAATGTGGAATTACTACCTTATCATAAATAAGGTAATGTTATGATTGATTCCATTATAGGATAAGGGCCACCTACCATTAGTGGGAATTATAATCCCTTCATCATTAATAATTGTATTACATGCATTGAGATGGTATTCTCTATCAAAAAATTCATTTACTAATAGAATGTTTCACTGGATGTTTATCACCTAAAGTGGAAAGTATTTGATTATTGTACACTATAAAAGAACATGAATTCAAAATAGGGAATTGATTCTTGGGAATGGGATGGATTCAATAAAATATTTGCCAAAAAATATTCTCCCCAAACTCTCCATCTAAAAATATACAAGGAGTTACTTTGACATAAAATAAAGGAAGATGAGTCTATTAGTATGTATAAATAAAATATCATAAGGAATTTTTTATATGCCTCCATGATATCCATCAAATTGAATTTAGGAAGAGAAATTCCTTACGTGATTAAACCCAAACATTAGAAAATGATAGGTGAATCAAGAGATTGATAACTATGAGGATATTGTTACATGCGACCTTAAGGTCAATATGAATATCATAGTCTCTAATTGGTTCCATGGGGTAGGATATAATAACTAGATAATGCTTCTTGATTATGGAGGATCAATAGATAAATACATTGGGGGAATGAAGTCCATATAGGACACATGTAAAAATTGTTAGAAGAAGAATCCCGAAAACTATTTCAAGGGGTCAAGGAAATACCTCAATTGTGGATAAGAGGGGAATTTTAATAATCAATGATAATGGGATATAATAAAGAAAAATTAAGTGATAGAATAATATAATGTCAAAATTAGCACTCAGCCTATGGTCATTTTTTTAAAATTAATGAAACATAGACATTGTAGAGGATAATTCCATAAGAAATGGGTTGTCTGAGATAATGAATGAAAATAACCACTATGTCATAGAGATAATGAATGGGATATATTTACAATAATTTGGAATATCCAAATAATGATTTGGTGAAAGGTGCTATAGTTATTTATTTATGTATAGTGATCATACTATTGGATTATGGTTTTACAAATTATTCCATATCACCCAATTTTAGTATACCTATTCAAGCACCACCTCATAACATGGTGGTTGAGTTATCAATGGGAATAATAAATTTTGAAATTCTTGCATACCATATTTAAAAATCCACCCTTATCAATATATCTTTGTTGAACCTCCCAGTGATCCTTGTCATGATTTTTTTCTATTATGGGTATGAATTAACTATCCCTCTATAAATCCAATATCATTTTAAAATGGAGTGAAATCACCACACATATCCCATTTTATCCTGTAAATCTACAAAAGTGTATGGAGGATGATGAATATATATTGGAAACATTTTATCAATCCTGGATATTATTTATTTTTGATAAATTATATCTATATAAAATGATTGATACAAAGGAGGGAATCATAATTGATTTCATGACCACTATGAATAATTATATTGATTTGTTTCAAGAAGTGTTGAATGTATTATTCCTAGACATGGTATTAATTTCTGAACTAAAAATATACATGGAGCCTTCGTGTATCGAAGAATCCTTATTAATCATCTACCACTAATTTGGAATAACTGAAGAATGTGTTTTATGTGAATCTGGACAAGGGTTTTATAGGCATGAGTCCTCAACTTTAGGATGTATGGTTTATCTATGTCAAGAATATGGATGGATCAATGTACTTATTTATTTATTACCATGAACTAAAAATATCATAATAAATATCAATTATCCCCTACTGTGGAATTAGTATAGTTCCAATTAGCTATATGAGGCCCAATATTTCTCTATGGTATACCTTTAGTTGGGATAAAAATAATAAAAGGTAAACAAGTAATGTTTTATCAAAAATTCCTTCAAAACATGGTATGAACAATATTAGACAATAGTGATTTCCATTATACTAAAAAATTAAATATCAATAGTAATTTTCATTTTGATTATAGTATTTATAGATCAACTCAAAAAATTTGAGTAATTATTTAATGATGATATTATGAAATAATCCAAATTAAAAGATGAGAAATAAGAGATTATGAATATTATTATAATGAAATATGTGAAAGGATGATATGTTTAAAAGTACAGAAAAATTGTGTTTTTTATTAAAGAAGTAAAATTTATGCTGTATATTGATGTTTTTTTAACGCATAATTGGATTTTAAAACCCTGGGACCAATTAGAATGAGAAGGGATTGAAGATTTTATGGACCAATATATTATAATATTGGATCAAGGAATTAAACAAGAGGCTTATCCCAACACCATTACTCATTGTACCTTAAATAATGGTAATTTGTATGGTATACAATGGTACTAAAATAAAGGTATTGGTTTGCGTCCTGATGAATCTTTTAAAGTGATATCCTATGCCACATGGTGGGTCAATATTCATGAGAAAAAATTCTATCTTTTGATCTGGAGTATGGTGGAATTATCTATGAATTTAAATTTATTATAAATATATTTACTTAGAGAAATGTTTTATATATAGTTATCATAAGAGCCACATGTATAGATTCATAAAGAAATAGATTATTTTGTGTCAGAGAATACAATTAGAGTTGATCAATGATTATGACTCCTCGATCCATTAAAATTCTAGAAAGAATAATAAAGTGGAATATGATCAAGGTAGAATGGATCAGAAAACCATATCAATAATGACAATTAAGAGGGATCTAATCATAATATTCAAGAAATGGATGGACATGGAAATAATAATTGATGGAATGATATTATTTGTTACTAATAGGTTATCTCAATAATACCTTTTTTTAAGATAAAGGATGATCAATGAGATTGTGTGTAAATACAAAAGAATTCAGAAGCTAAATGAAAGGGGAAATATTCGAAGTTAAATTTTCATGAAGTTGAATTTGAAAGATTTGTGTAATGATTAGGTGAGAATCAAATACATAGATAAATAAATATTTACTGAATGATGCATGTTTAATAACCTTCTCTATACACCTAGGGAGCACAATGATATATCAAGATACCCAAGAACACTATTAATGAAAAAAAATTAATATTAAGATCAAAATATACACATCAATATTTTTAGAATATAAGAATGTAAAGGAAAAAAGTATATATAAATGGGTGAAATTATTATATATTCCCGCATTAAAATGGGATAACATCACTATTTATTTTTTCACACGCCTTATGACCATATAATACTACGATATAAAGACTTTTTTATGTCATGAACAATTCATTTCAAAGGAGTATGAGATTAGAATAATTTTATAATTCAGTTCTATTAACATAACATATTACACTCTTTAATTAAATTTTCTCCATAAGAAGGCCATTATGGGAAGAGATGTAGAACACCTTCATATTGGGATGAGGTTTTTGAACAGAAAGTGTTTGGAGCTAAAATGTTTTATGTAATGGAATAATATTTTATGACCATTAAGAAACACCTTTGGACTACTCAAAGTCAATAGAAGATCGATACAGATAATCATCATTGTGTCTTGGAGTTTTAGGATGGAGATAATGTGTGAATATGAATATCTATATATAATGTATTCATGCGAATTGGGATAAAGGGAAAATTATGTTCTAGATACATTGACCCCTTGGAGATTCTTGATCAAAATATACTTTTTTGTTATCGACTAGAACTCCTTTAAACCCTATCTCAAGTATATTATGTGTTCAATTTTTAATCCTTCAGGATATACATAACACAAACAAGTAATGAATTTATAGGTGATACATTTGGAAGATGATATCTCTTATGAGGATTATCTGATGAAAAGCATATCATCAAGAGATAGTGTTATATGTAATAAGACAACTATCCTAATCATGTGTTAGAGAGGAAAAAACATATGGGGAAGTGACATGGAAACTAAAGGACAAATTAAAATAGATGTGCCCTTAATTTTTTCATATTATTGGGTAAAATGGAAATTTTATGGTCAAAATTCATAATGGGGGAAGAATGTAACTACCTAAAATTTTATCAACGTAATTTCCCTTAAATAGAGTTGTTATATTTACTAATTTATATTATATGAACCACATGTACAAATTGATAGAACCAACATCATTTTATTATTTCAATTTGAATATTACATTTTTAGAACAAATATAGCCATAAGTATTAAATTAATTAATATAAGGACCTGACCCCTATTCAATCCATGAAATCATTTTTAACTAAGAATACATTTTCATGTATTCATTAATATTTTTAAAGGTTTTGAGTTTTATTAGAATTTTTCATAACACTTACATAAAAAATAATGCACCATATGTTTTATGTAATCCCATATGTTTTTTCAAGAATAAAATTATATTTGACAGCGTATATGGTACACAACACTAATTTTATATTATGATACATAAAACAATGAGTTAATTTAATAGCATGCATTATATGAAAGACCAAGATTTATCGAAAAACAATATACTATAAATATTATTATTTTATATGATAGTTATCACCTAGCTATTGGAATGGTGGGTATGTGATTAATTAACTGAATTTTGAAAATATATATAAAAAATGAGTTTATAATGAATTCTCTAGTGACCAATTTATTACAAATGATAATAAAAACATATTGAATATAATGAAAATGTTTTTATTAAAAAACTATTTTTATGTGACCAGAAGGTTTTTTTCATAATAAATTAAATTAATTACTATTATTTAATGATACAAATTAAATATACATATTATATATTATATAATTTTTTTGAAACTAATCCATTATATTTGATGGTTATAATATAAGAACAAATCAAATTTTATGCACAAAAGATGTATTTTTTAAAAGTCACTTTTTTTGGCATTTTAATGGCACACTAGTTATAAAAATATAATTATTCACTTTTAAAATATTTTTTTTACAAAATAAACATAATTTTTTAAATAATAATTTCAAAATTATCAGATGAAGATAATTGTTTCCCTAAAAATTTATAATTTCTTATAAATAGTGAAATATAATTAAATTTAATATAGAATTGTGTTTTCATCTAAATTACTTACAATGTTAATTCATATTTTTAATTAGTTTCGAAGTAAAAATAATTAAATTATAAATATGTGATTCTGAAATATTAAATTTGAATAATTTTTATGTAAAAACATTGTGCACGTTTTAATTTCTTTCACATCAAAAGCAAGCTTTCTTGTCACGTTAATAAGATTAATTTTTAATAAAATTCCACCAACATTGTGATTCAAATTTGAAAAAAATAGATTACATATTTTGAATCATAATAATTTATATTATCCAATTAATTCAACATAATTTTCAACCAAATGGATTATTGGAAAAATTAAAATCAATTACAATGATTAAGGTAGAAACATATTTACTTAGTAGTTAAACATAGAATATTAGGTGTAAAAATGAGCCAAAAATTTTCTAACATCATTCTTATCAACATATTTTGACCCTTATAACCATATTATATAAATGTATGAGTTTATGGGACACTTTTCCATGAATATGACCCATATTATAAATTATGAATAGAAAAAGACAAAAAATATACCTTTATTTCTTTTTATTTCTATAATGAATTGTGGATAGGGAAAAACAACATTGATTATATTATAAATGTTATTTCAAAAGATACGTTATTTTATATTATCATATATTCTGTCTTTAATTTTTTTAGATTTTATAATTTCGTTAAATTTATAATAAATTCTAACACATTGATTAATTATTTAATAAAGAAATAAAATAAACAATAAAAAAATATTAAAAGTGGGTTAAATAAACTGATTTTTTGATCCATTATTTTTATAGTTAAATATATCATTATAAAATTATTTTAACGTTATATCTGAATTAAACTATTGTATTGATAATTTTTTATAAAATTAAAATTAAATAAATAATTTCAAAATCGATATTAATTGTATTTTATAATAAATGATATTATATTAAATAATATAAAATTATATAAAATCATATCCTTAGAAATATTATTTTAAACTTTGATTTATATTAAAAATTTTCTTTTATTTTACCAATTTGAAATTATATAATAAAAATATTGACCACTAAATTATAAAATCATTGTTGGCAAGGTTGTTATTAAAGTAGTGGTTTTGCAGGTTACATGAAATTATGTAAAATATAGTTTTCATCACATGTTGTTTTTTTATTAAATAATTTGTATTTAATAATTAATATAAATAGATCTAAATTTTATAATAAGCCTCATATTAATTTACTCATAATAGATGACTTGCGTTAGTTTGAAAACTAATTTCCTTAATGAAAAAAATGAAAAAAATAAAACCTTGAATTTAAGGAACAAAATGATTAATAAATGCGTTTATTTGTTTTTGTCTTAGAGGTTCTTATTGACCAAATAATCCATCCCATATATTATTATTAAATTTTAGAGGCATATTTGGTTGGGGAGACCTCCAAATAGTAAATAATGTTGATTATTTACAAGAATACAACTCAACCTCAACTATAAATGGGAACTCACTCTCCCCACTTCTTCACACATATCAAGGATTTTTCTCATCCAGTCTATACCCAAATAACCATCCAAATTACCCACCCTCATCCTAGAATTCATATTTTGGATGAAATAAATGCATTCAAGTTTGTAGTGAAAAATTAATGAGGATACCATAATAAGAGGTAATGTTCTTTTAAAGGCATTTTTATTTTATTTCCTTCTCCACCCCTTCAATTGTTATTATAACAATAATATATAATAACATAAATATTATAAATATAATGATATTTTTTATTGAATTATAACACCCCAATATTTTTTGAATTTATTTTTAAATTGATTTTATATTTTTGAATTTTTTAATTCCACACATCACAGAAGACAACTTTTTTTATATGAAAGTACTAAGTGTGGATTGTTTAATACACAACCCCAAATAATTATATCACTATATAATTCACTTATATTATCTTGAAGTAAAAGAATCACTTTGTTTGGATTGTATTAAACACAATATTGAGTCTCTTTGATAGCTTGTGTCACATGCACGGTAGAGTTTTACAAAACAATAATATACTATTAATATTCTTATTAAAATATTGTTATAGATAACACACATATATTTGAATTAAAGTTATGAACAAGATTAAATAAAATGTGAAATATTATTTAAACATATATATAAAATGAATCCTTTGGTTATCAATTAGTTGTAGTGAGTGTATGAAATGTTTGAAAATAACCAAATTACTCTTCTAACAAAACTATTTTTCGATATAATAAAAAATTTTCATAATAAATAAAAAAATTATTTAATTTTTTAAATAAAATATATATATTATATATTCAAAACAAATTATATTAAAACCATATATTTGATACGCGTAAGATCAGAAAAATCCCAATTTTACACATAATATACTATATTTTTATAAAATAACTTTTACCTCATCTTGATACTATTTTAAATATATATATTGGAACTTTTATAAATTTAATAATATAAAATTATATTAATTTTTAAATAAAAAAATAAAAATTAGGTTAGGGTGAATTTTTAGAAATTTTAGGTGAAGATTTATTTGTGTATGAATAGTGAAAATACAAAATTTTAATTCCAAAGTACATTTATGTATAATTTATATATAAGGATAAATTAATTTTTTTTTGTTTTTTAATATTAATTAGGTCAATTTTAAATATTTTAGTCAAATTTAGGTCATTGAAATCAATTTTAATTTTAATTTGTATATAAAAACATAGAAATCGATTGAATGTTTTGACATTAAAAACCCACATTGTCATCTGGTATAAAAGATTAATTTTAAACTAATTTATACCACTTATGTGACTGGAATTTTGAAAAATGAATTCCATAATTGGAATCAGAATAATTTATAATATATAATAATTTCATGTTATTTTTCACTAAAAAATATTAGTAAAAGTGATTAAATTTAATTATAGCGATTAAGAGAATATTGGCTTAATAATTGACTAATCCTTAATCATAATAGCCTAAATGACATATAATCAGGATAAAAAGTTATTTTATGGACATTTGTTAACCCTATCATACCTTTAATCAGATTGGGTCCATTATTGGACACACATTTTATAATAACCCAACTTTTTCTTACATTACTACTACATCATTTTATTGATAAAAAACATAAATTAATTATAGGAACATGATCCAAAAGTTTAATATATTGGTAAAAATAGTACCATAAATAACTTTTAAAAAATATAACATATTAATTTATTGAATTACTTCTTAACTATCTTATTATTGTACCTTGAATTCTCTTTAGTATAAAAAATCACTTAAGGATATACATCAAAAGGCGTGATCTAAAAGCCTAGTAAGAGGATAGATAAAACATGAAACAATATAAATATGGGTGAGAGTAATCATTATCACAATAACATATGCATCAGATCATAATCATTAGAGTATTATTTAAGAAAAGGCATGGAATGTGGCAATGTATAAAAATGAAAAATCATATCCTAGTGGTCAACTACCACACACAATTGTCAAAAAAGATAGCCCTATGTTCATGCATATTTCAATTTATCTCATAAGGTTAATCACATTAACCAATTCATTGGAGAACTATATAATTTTGGGTGCACTCGTCACATCAAAACATTTACATTTCACAATAAAAGTTTAGGCACACCCGTTATCTCATTACATTAACGTTATCATGTGTCCCACATATAAAATATATCAATCCTGATCAAAAAATAACCATGTAAAGGAATGGGTTTCTTTCTACAAATCATAAATTCCTAAACACTAGGCTCTAAAATTAAATATGGAATCACATACTTGATATAAGAATCATCAACATTGATTTAAGAAGAAACAATATCAAGAAGTAAAAGGTGAGTTTTTTTGGAAGAAGTGTTCTTTGGAAAAACATTGTGTCTATCATAAACTCAACTATAAAAAATATATATCCCATAAAAGGTAATATAATTATGAATAAATTATATAAGGAATATCCATTCTAAAAAGAGAGTGAAAGATGGAAAACCCGATGAAAGAGTGATGGGTTTGAGAATTCCCCTTACCTTATGTCTGAATGATTTCTTAACATTAATATACTATATAATCACATTAGATTCATTAATTAAAAATTAAAGAAACTTTTATACATGAATATGATTTATTATTTCTTTATTATGTTCTTTTAGAGGCCTTTGTCTGAGTAATAGTGTATAATTTCATCATTTAGGGGTGTTCGTTTTCTAAGTTTTAATGATTGGTTCACTTGTATACATGAATGGAAGTTCTTATTAAATGTAGATAAATTTCCAGAATAGTTATTATATGTTATTAATGATATTATTTATGTTTAAATGATCTTTTATCAAATTTGGTTACATGGTACGAGGATGAATCGTGAGAAAAAATATCATGATGATCATTTTAGGTTAATTTTGGCCATTTTTCGATCACAACAAACTCGTTTTGTTTTTTAATTTAGTATTATGTATAAATGTAAGTTACATTACATAAATATGGATATATAACACACATTAAAATAATTTTTCAATCATTTAATGGATTTTTTATCATCCTTCAAGTTGTTAAATGAAAATATACGTGCATCTCCCACAATGTCGGTAAATTGACACATCACAAGTGACAATTTCATTTTTATAATAAGAGATAGAGATAGAAATGAGTGTGATAATTTATTATCCATTAACAAGATATTATTATATTATACCAAACATATTGGAGTTATCATTCCATTTGGATTACGGGAGGTGAGAAGAGAATAAGAAAAGAAATGAAATTGAAAATAAATTAAATGAAAGAGAGAGAGGATTTACGTACTAAATTCATCCACCTTGAGAACCTACTTATGGAAAGTTTTTTGTCTTTTCTTGAGATCAAGATATCTTTGATGTCTAGTAGAGAATAGGAAAGAGTATTGGGAATAATTTATGCAAGGATCAAAGCATTAGAGGTGTGAGGAGAAGAGGGGGTGAAGGGTGGTTTTTATAGGGGGGGAGAGGGGTGTCTTCTCATTTTTATATTCATTAGTTTATTATTTTAGAAAATAATTATGAATATTTTGAGAATTATCTATAAATATATTAATATAATGAATAATTATTCACGATTAAGGTTCTTATATCCTACTTACATCAACAATGACTCAAGAATTCAAGTATTTATTACTTATATTAGTTTACAAATCATAAAAAATTAAATTTATTTAGAAAAATCCCAAAATGTCACCCAAACAATTTTTTATGTGTAGAATCAAAAATTATATTCATTTTATGAACGTAATTTTCTAAATATGTGTAATTAAATTTTAAATTAAAACCACCATTTACTTGTAAAATACAAATTTAACAAATTATAACTAATTTTATAATAATTTGAAAAATTACATAATGTCACATAAAATTATATTAAAACCAAAAGACATCACAACATTAATTAATCAATATATATAATGAAACGTAATTTTATTTTAAATTAATAAATTAATAATAAATTTTTTATTAAATATTTCTGACTTACAAAAATACCAACACTTAATTAGTAATTTTTAAAACATTTATTTAATAAGACTATGATATAATTATATCATATTTTCACTTATAAAATGTCTAAATTTTGTTTATACTTTCATGGTTGAGTATTCTATTCATTTGAAAAGTTTACTATTCATAAGAGTCATATTAATATTCCTAAGCTCAAATTACTATTTCATATGTATTGGTTCCTTAACTTCTAGAAATGCTTCTTATTTGATTAATTATTTATTTATAATGATTTCATCATGTTATCTAAATTATTTTTTGATATTTATACAGTATTACTATAATAACAGATAAATTCCATTGATAAAAGTTTGGTTCATTAAATTTTACCATCTTTTGAAATTTCTCCCATGAATTTTTTTTTATATAAACCAATGAGGGTTCTTCTCCTTCATCTCGTCCTCTAGTTCCTAATTCGCTCCTTCATACATATGGTTCCACAAAAACACTTTAAAAGGTGGGTATTCTAGTTGCATGTAAACTTATCTCTCAGGTCTAGAATCTTTACAGGATGCTCCTCATAAGATATATCATCTACCAACTATAGCACATTAGAGTTTAGTATATGTGAGGGATATAGTTTTTACTTCTTTTTTAGTGATACATGGAACACATCATGGAATTGTTCCATATTTGGTGGAAGTGCAAGCCAATAATCTATGGATCTGATGTAGTCAAAGATCTAAAATGGGACAACATACCTTGGTCTTAGCTTAGGTTACTTTCCAAACCACATGACTCTCTTCCATGATGATATTCTAAAGAATACTTTATCTCAAATGTTGAACATCAATCCCCTTCTACGGTTGTTAGCATATCACTTTTTCCAAATATGTTTGGAATTGATATATTACTATATAGATTAAACCCTCTCTGTCATCTCTTGGACAAGATCTGGTCCAAGTAGCTTTTTTTCACAAACTTCAACCCAACATGTTGGATTTATAAATCTCTTTCCATACAGAGCTTCATATGGACAAATCAAAATACTCGAGTGGAAGCTACTGTTGTATGAGAAATCAACCAATGGGAGATGATGATATCATCATCCTTTTAATTCTAAATAGTAGTATCTTATTATATATTCAAGCATCTAAATATTCCTTTTATATTGTACCTCATTTTTAGGGTGATTGGACGTGCTGAAACCTAATTTAGTACTCAAATCATGTTAAAGACTCCACTAGAATTTAGATATGAACCTGGGATAACGATCAGAGATAATTGAGAGTGGAAATCCATATAGTCTCACAACTTACATCACATATATATTAGTATGTTTTTCATGAGAGGAATCTTCCCAAACAGTTATAATGTGGGAATCCTTGGTGAGTTGGTCCACCACAACCCATATCACATTATTTCATTTAGATATATTTTGGAGACCCGTAATAAAGTCCATAGTGACATTATCCCATTTTCACATGGGTATATGGAATGGATGCATCATCACATTGGACTTCTATTTCTCTACCTTAACTTGCTGTCATATCAAGAACCTTGAGATATACTCTGTAATCCCCTTCTTCATTTTTCCTACTAGATGTTTTCTTAGACATCATAGGACATCTTGGAACTACTCGGATGTATATAGAATGTTGAGAAATGTTCATTATACAATAACTCTTTATTTATCCAAGGTGATGAAGACACAAGAATCCTTGTTCCAAATAGAATCACACCATCATCATCCGTATATAAATCTTTCATCTTCCTTTATTTTACTACATTAACCTTATTTTTTAACTTTAGGTCATCCCTTTATGACCCCTTAATCTTCTCTTAAATAAATGGATGAGGAATAAGTTAAAAAATGTAGGATTCATTACCTACCATTATCATTGTGAAATACATTCATTGTATATCCATAAAAATATGGTCATTCTCAATCTACAACATGGATAGAGTAGTAGGTTATTTTCTGTTAAGAGTGTCAACTACATTATTTTCTTTCCAGGAAGACAATGAATAGAGAAATCATAGTCTTGGATTATCTATAACCATATCATTTGATGCATGTTAACCACATTTTGTGTGAATATATATGTTACACTCTTGTGATTGGTATATATGTCACACTTCTCACCATAGAGGTTGTGCTGCCTAATTTTGAAGCAAAAAATCACAACTACTAGCTCAATATCATGTGTCAGGTAGTTCTACACATGGATATTCAACTTTCATGATGTGTAGGCTTTATTATTATAAATATTCATGCATAAACAACCCAAACCATTATTTTAACAATCACTATATATCATAAAACGTTCTCCAATTTTTGGTAATGTGAGTACAAGCATAGTGATCATCCGTCTATTTTGTCCCTTGAATCATTCCTTACATTCTTCTATCTATACATACTTTAACCCATTTCCTTGTTAACATAGTTATGGATCTTTAAAATCATGAATGATTTATCAAAAAACATTATTAATACCCTACTAAGTAAAGAAAACTATGGATTTTCATAACACTATAGGGTCTAAGCCATTCCTTAATCACCTTTTTTGAACGGTCCACATTTATTATCTCACTTATGATCACATGTCATAGGAATGTGACTTGCTACATCCAAAAGTCTCACTTTTTTAACATGGAATTAAACATATCCTTCTTTAATGTCACTAAGACAAGACATAGATATTATTTATGTTCCACATTTCTCTTGAAGTAGATGAGATTATCATCGATAAACACAACCAAATAATTTTCTAGTTAATGTATAAAGTCTATATTCATAAAAGCCATAAATATTATAGGGGTATTAGAAATTCCTAAAGGAAGCACCAGAAACTCATAGTTCCCATACCTTGTATAGAAAGTAGTCTTCTAAATATCTTCCTTATTCACCTTTAGTTGGTGGTATCCAAAATGAAGATCTACCTTTGAGAAGTACCGAGATTATCACAACTTATCGAACAAGTAATAAATCATTGGAAGATGATACCTATTCTTTATGTTGATCATGTTGAGTCCCAAATAGTTGATACACTACTACATTGATCTATAATTATTCCTGATAAAGATCATTGGAGCACCCCAAGCTGATGCACTAGGGATTATAAACCCTTTTTCCAAATTTTCATGAATCTACTTTTTTAACTCCCCTAGTTCCATAGGATCTATCTTATAGGGACACTTTGAGATAGGAGTAACTCCATGTATGTGTTATATTAATAACTTTACCTCAAGATCTAGGGGGTCTCTGGGTAACACTTCAGAAGATATGTCACTATATTCCCTCAGGATAGGGATTTTTCCTAGGTTGATAAATACCTTTGACTCAACCAGTTGGTAGAGGCATTATTTCTTCACAGGAAACCAAAAACCAAACCTTTGAAGGATTTTGACAAGTAGATTTGTTATCTTCCTTTCATTTATATAGGATTATGGGATGGTTTGGAAAATGAAAAGATATTTCCTTTTCAAAAAATTTGATGTGTTATATATATAAAGGGATCCAGTCCATCTACGGTAGAGAATCGAATTCCACCAAGGGAAGTGTCATAACATTTTCTGGAATAAGCTTCCCACATACGCCCATAGAAGAATATTACAACAGTTGGGTTGTAATGATTTCACCACTTGGTGTTGTTATAGATATATATACCTCAAGGTTTTAGGTTTTCGATCCAATAGTTCTAGAAATCCTGAAAGATAAAATGGAGTATGCAGAAATAGAATCAAATAGGACCTTTTCCATTCTTCATTTAATAGGATGTCTACCTTTAATTAATTAATTTTCATGTTCAACTTCAAAAGAAGTGACAAAATATGTCTTTCCTTCCTCCTTTGGATTTTGTGGATGTTGATGTTGATTACCCTTGAGGACTTGAGATATAGTGCATTGGATTTCATAGTTCCCTTTCTCCCTATAGTTGTAGCATTGGACTATGGGTGGTTCTCTCTTTTCCTCCACCACATTATCCTGCTTCCTCCTAACTTTTCAACATTCATGAGATTTTTGGCCTTATCTCTCACAATAGAAGAATTTCACCATCCCTTTGAAGAAGTTACCATCATGATTATTCCTATATTTCTGACATGTAGCTGGTTGATTTTTCTTTACACCTTTCTCATTTTTCCTCAAACTTGAAACTCAATATTTATTTTCTAATCAATATATCCTTGAGTATATTCTCTAAAATTGATCTCCACTTTAATATCACTTCGAAAAACTTCTTCAAAAATCCCAAAGTCCTGAATTTTCTAAGTCTTTTGTAGGTTTGGTTTTAAACCACTAATGAATATATCAATGTTTATATCATTATTGATAACAAAACCTGAATCATACCTTGCAAGACATGTGAAATTTGGTTCATATGTAATGAAAAAATTTTCTTTCCTTTTGCATAAACTCTATAAATTCTATCTATATATTTTTTCAAATAGTTATAGGGAAATACTTATTAAGAAACATTGTCTTAATGTATTCCAATTATATATCTTCAATTTCTTCCTTTTTCATGGTGTTCTCAATCAAATCCATAAATTCGTCAACCTCTCCTAAAAGATGATAAATTGCAAGATTCACCTTCCCCATCTCAGAATAGTGAATAATAGAAAACAAATTCTCTATCAAGTTAAACAACTTTTCTACAACTAGTGGATTAGAAGATCCACTAAACATTAATGATTGTTTATGCATAACACACCCAATATACAGTTTCTACCTCTTAGGTGAAGGTGAATGCTCCCAATTATTTAGGTTATTGTTCATAACCTAAGATATGTAGGAAAGCATCACCATGAAATTTTCAACTCCACATCAAAAATTATTGGATATGTTATTTGGGAACTCACTAAATATTCCCTCACATGGGTTGTTGGCCTGGTTTCTCCTATTTTCCACCATTTTCAAAAATATAAAATGTTTGAACAAAACAAAATCTAAAAGTCACCAATAATTTATCACCTTAGTAAAATTATCTAAAAAGTCATATATTTTTTGATCCCCGTGTTTATCATTTTCTAAAACAAATATTCTTGGGTGATTACTTATAATTAGTCTCATAATAAGGATTTTTTTACTTCGGTTCTCTAATCCTTATTCCTAAATTAACTAAACTGTGCTCTAATACCAATTATAGTGGCTCTTCTTTTTCTTAAATTTCTATTACATCATTTTAATGATAAATAAAATAAAATAATTATATAACCAGGATACAAAGGTTTTGTATCTTTGAAAAAATAGGACAATAAATTACTTAAAGAAAAACGTAAACATTTATTTAATTCATTAATCTATAGCCTCTTATTGTCCTTGAAATTCTCTTTAGTACAAGTAATCATCTGAGTTTACACATTAAGAAGGTGTGAGATAAAATCCTAGTAAGAGGATAGAAAAGAACATGAAAAAAATATAACATGGCTGAGAATAATAATTATCATTATAACATAAGTATGGAATCATAATAATTATTGGATTCATTACGAAATGGTATGGAATGTGGCAATGCATAAAAATGAAACATCATGACTTAGTGATCAACTACCACACATAGTTGTGAATAAATATAGAACCATGATCACACATATTTCACTTTATCTCATGAGGTTATTTAAATTACCCAATAAATTAGAGTTACATATAATCCCAAGCACACTTTTAACATCATAACATTTACAATGCGCTATATAATTCCAGGCACACCCATCACATCATAACATTTACATAATAATGCATGCCACCAAGAACATATATTAATCATCAATAAAAAATAACCCCTGGAATGGAATGGGTTTTATTTCACAAATATTAAATTCATAAAAATTGTGTTCCCAAATTAAAGAGGGAATAACATACTTGATATAAGAATCATCAACCTTGATTAAAGAAGAAACAATCTCGGGAATTAAAAGGTGTGTTTTTCTGAAAGAAGATTTCTTTTATAAAACATGTTGCTTTTCTTAAAATCATGTAGAAGACATTTATATCCTAGAAAATGAAATATAATAATTATTAAATTATTTTATGGAATATCAATAATAAAAATGTGGAGAACTATTGGAAATCCAATTAGAGAGAGTTGGGTTTGAGAATCCCCTTACTTTGAGTCCGAATAATTTCTTCACTTTAATTTATGGTATAATCACATTAGATTCATTAATAAACAATAAAAACACCTTTATACATTAATATTATTCATTATGGTTTTATTATATTATTTTATGGTCCTTTATATGAGTTATAGAGTTTAATTTCGTTGTTCAAGGTTATTTATTTTCTTAGTTTTAATGATCAGTTCACTTATATACATGAATAAAAGTTCATGTAAAATGATGATAAATATACAAAATTTTTATTATATGTTATTAAAGATATTAAATAAGTTTAAATAATAATTTAAATAATTTGGTTATATGTTATGAGGATTAATATATATATAAAATTTAATGATGCCCATTTTAGGTTAATTTTGGCCATTTTTCGATCCCAATGAACTAATTTTGTTTTATCATTTTGTATCATGTATAAATTTGAGGTATAGAAAAAATATATTGTTATAAAATAAAATTTAAAAACTTTTTTTAACCATTAAATGGTTTTATTGTCACCCTTGAAGGTGTTGATGGAAAATAAAAGTGCATAGCCCATGTTGTCGGTAGATTGACAAATCACAAGGGACTATTTCATTTTTAAAATAAAAGTGAGAGAGAGTGAAATTATTTTGATAAGGGATCATCCATTAAATTGATAAAATTTTAATATATAAAAAATAATAGAGTTATCAGTCCATTTTTATGATGTGAGTTGAGGAGAGAATAAGAAAATAAATGAAATTAAAAGGAAATTAAAAGAAAGAGAGAGGATTTACCTCTTGAATCTATCCTCCATAATAAACTCCTTAGGGAATGGTTTTTGTATTTTTATGAACCTAATAGATCGTAGATGTTGGTTAGGGACTATTGAATAGTATTAGAAAGCATTTAGGCAAGGTTCAAAACATGAGATGTCTGAGAAGAATCAGCGGTGAGGAGTAGTATTTATAGTAAAGTAGAGGGGTGTTTTCACATTATAATATTCATTTGTTTGTTATTTTGGATCAAGAAAATAAATATTTTTATAATTATATATAAATATAGATAAATAATGAAGGATTTTTTGAGATTACCATGATGACCTAAACCTTACATCAACAATGGTTAAAAAATTCATGTATTTAGTATTTATCATATTTTACTATACATCAAAATTCAAGTATTTCATAAAAATAAAAAAACATATACATAACCATTTTTTCTATATTTTAATTAAAATATGAACTCCATTTCATGAAAATACTTTTCAAAATATGTGTAATTTATTTTTTCATTAAAATAATCATTTAATTAGAAAATATAGATTTTAAAAACTATAACCAATTTTATAACACCTTGAAAAATTATAGAAGTTCTATAAAATTAACTTAAATCTATAAGACATAAATATATCAATTAATGAATAAATTTTATGACAATAATTTTTTTTTAAATTATTAAATCAATCATAAAATTGTAATTGAATATTTTTGAATTTAAAAAATTCCAACACATAGTTAATAAATTTTAAAAAAATTATTTACTTAGAAAATGCTATATTTTTATCATATTTTTACTTATAAGACGGAAAAATTTATTTTTATTTTTATGGGTGAGGATACTATTAATTTATCCAATTTACTATTCACATACTTCATATTACTCTTCCTAATGTCATGTTTATATTTCAACGGTATTGGTTTCTCAACTTCTATAAATAATTATTATTTGATTATTTTTTATATATAATTTTTTTATGATGTTATCTAAATGATTTTATGTAATTTAAAATATATTAATATAATAATGGAAAAATTCAGTTGATAAAATATAGGGTCATTACACTATTAATAGGAACATTGTTGGTGGAAATCCCAATTTCCAAAAAATTCTAGATTGATACTCCTCCACCACTATAAAATAAAACTCAACACTCCCACTTATTCAAACTTATAAATCTATTTAGATCAGACAAAATATACTTCAATAATCACCAATCTTACCTATCATAATCCTATAATCCCCCCTTTTATATTAAATCCATGCAAGGATGTCTTTTAGTGAAAACCAAAAGGAGTTACCCAAAGAAGATGTAATATACTTCTTCAAGATCCTCCGATTTATTTTCATTATACACTCCATAAACACATATTATTTCATACCTATATAATAAAATAAGTATCATAGATATTCTAATATATTTATATTCCTTAGGTTCTAACTGAAATTACATGCACATCCATTACCGTTATTCTGTATGGAAAACTACCACCTCAAAAAAAAAATGATGTTCATTTATCCATTAACACATATCATGGTTGATAATTATAATGGAAAATAAGTTCTTATATGATATATATGATATTAATGATTTATTAAATCATTTATAATTAATATATAAAATATAACTTCATGCTTTTACATTTTATTTGAATAAGATATCTTCATTTGTGGACATGTGGACTACCGCCAACTTAAAGGGATGTAATTCATTCCAAAATTACATGGAATGTATCAATGATGTGTTTAGAAAAAATATATGATATATAGGAAATAATAATTCCAATAAATTTATAATATATATATATATATACACGTCATTAATTTTTTTTAAATAATTAAATGCAAACAACATTCAAGCATACGTACGGCCTAGCGTGTCCACGAACGGTGTATTCCATTTCATATTTAATTATTTTATAGATTATTATAAATACATAAACACTAAATATATATGATAATTTTTCATAATTTACATTATTTTAATAAGTAAATCATGATTTACGATATAAGATCAACAATAAAGAGACAAAACATATATGCAAAAGAAAGATATTTCCCGAATGTAACATTAACATAGAGTTGTTCATAAATGGGTAATATAAATTAATAACCAAATAATATATGGTAATAAAGATAAATTTTTTTTCTATAGTATATTATTAATAAACTTATATTTATTATACACGGGGTTTTAATGTGTAGGAATAAATTCAATACTTGGCATAAGTTTTGTCTCATCTTATTTTATATATATGTAAGATACAGTATTTATTTGATGATATTTATTTCATGGGGTTTTAATGTGTATGAATAAATAAAATGGATGTATTATAAATATTTTTATGGGTATTTTTATATATATTTGATGATATTTTTTTCATGGGGTTAATATTTCTAGATTAACCGTGTTGGTAATGTAATAATGTCTCAATTTTCATTCTTTGAGACACATACCATGTTATGTTCCAATATTTTTCTTTGAGGTGTATATACTACCTTTAAAATGTTATATCAATAATATACTGAATTTCATGATATTTTTAGAATCAATTAATATTATTATTTCCATTTTATTGTGATACAAAGTTACCAAAAGTTAAAATGGATTATTGGTTCAATGTCATCCTTTATCAAGTTTTTTTTGATTTTCATCTATTGATGAAATATTATGATTCATGTCTCAATAACTATCATGGATTTTATTAACCTATGGTAACTCATGTTATAAAAAATTAATGGTAAAATTTTTCCAACTTTTATTTCTTAAAATAATTAAGAGAATGTTTTTTATGAAAATAAAACTTTATTTTCATTTTGGTTAGAAACCTATGTTCATTAAAAAATATGTGCTCTAAAAATGTGTCCTATTTTTTTAATATTATCCTATGATTTTTAAAGAAAATTTTTTCACATGTATTACATTTTTCAAAAACATTTTAAAATTAATCTTCTTTTAATTTTATAATTAAGTCACTTTTCTAAACTTTCATAGTGCAAAAGGAGTGTTTGGAATGTATAGACTTACACACTATCATGGCAAAAATTTCTCTGATGATTAATTTTAGAGTTTACATGTTTATTTGTTTATATAAAATTATTTTTCTAACGTTCTAAAATTTGGTGATTTAAAAATGTTTTTCAAAGAAAATGGGTTTTTAATAAATGTTTTATGTTTAAAAAGTATCATAAATGATTTTAAATATCCCTTTATATGTTTTAAAATGTTTGATTTCAATTTTTTTTGTTTTAATTATCTAAATAAATATTTTACAATTTTTCAAATTATTTTAATAGAAAATGGGTTTTAAATTGTTTTAATCAACTTTTTTTATGAATTCACAGAAAACTATTTAAACAAATATTTCAATATTCATTTAAAATAAATTTAGGGAAAAGGTTTTAAATATTTTTTGAAGATTTTTTATAGGTTTCCAAGGTTTTTTTAAAGAACATTTGTTTTAAAAATCATTTATATTAAAAAAAAGAAATAGTAATGGATATTTTCATTGAGAACATTTTTTAAAAGAAATTTAAAAATTATTTTCCATCTATTATGACTTAATTGGTGTTACTAATTCCTTTATAAGTAAATTATACATAGTTTACATTTATATTATTTGTTTTAACGGTTTATTTTTTGATGGAATGATTTTTATTAAACCTATTTATCTCTCACGTGTTATATTTTTATGAAATTATCTTATTTTGGTTGATTATGTTTTAAAAAATTATAGTGAACCCATTCATCATTCCACAGGTTTTTATAAAATTACATTTTTACGATACCCATTTAATTTCATGGGCAATGATTTGATTTATCATGGTCTTCTGTCATGACTATGTATGATTTCATTATGGTATGGTTGGGACCTATATCTCCTTCCAAAGAATTTGGGTAAACATTAATATTTCATAAGATATACATGGATGGAATGGGGAGTGAAATCAGTTTAATAAAGGTATTTTTCTACTAAGATGGTCTTTAGAGTTAACCTTGGTTACTAAGATGGTCATGGGAGTGAACCATGACTACCGAGATTGTATATGGACTGAATCCATACTACTATAATAGCTTGGGTAGTGGTTTTGTGACTACTATGAAAATGATTATATATGCATATGTGTCCATCAGAATTCCTTATCTTATTACTATGTTTTCAAGGATTATTCTCTTGATTACTTTATGATTTTGGTCTTATTAACTTCCAATATTAATTCCATATATCATGTTTCTAATATTTTATATTCAGTGTACGATTATATTATGTTATTATCAATTTCTTATACCCTTATTAACATGTTATGCTTATATGCTTCCTTAATTTATCCATAATGAGTATTAGATATCACCCTTTTATTATGTTCCCTTTACCTAGGTTATAAAGAAATTTATTACTTAGAATTACTAAAGTGAAAGATATTTATAGTAAACATTGATGATCATTCACCAATTTAAAATATTTTGTGACAAGTTTACAAAGATAGTAAACTATTACGACTATATGAAATGTAATTTGGAATTGTTATGAATATTCAAATAAAATTATATAATATCCTTGTATGACAATCCCAGGTCTCTATAGTTTTTATAAAAGGAAAATTTTAGTCAACCTTTGGAAATTACAATTAATAAACTTTTGAAAGATCTCTAGGGATATTTCTAAAGATATTCATAGGGATGTCTCTAAGGATAATTATAATAATGAGTTAAAGTATATAAAAATAACATAGAATCTTTGTAAAGGATATAAAATGTGGTTTCTGAGATATAAATCCATGTCTTGGTACTACAAGTGGATGTGTCTTTGGCGCATATGTACATCGGGGTCACAACCCCAAAAACACTACATAGAGCTACAATCGATCAATAACTAGAGCATGACAATGTACCTTACTATAAAACTTGTTTGAAAATCCTATGAGATATGCTTTGAGAATTAAAAGAATCCTTATTAACCATCATAAAGGTTTTAAATAGATTTTGACTTAGAATAACATTGGATGAAACTAATATTTCATATATTAAATAAGTAGGTGACATTATTTAGACATAATATAAGCATTTTTCATGATTACTTGGTTTTATCCATTGATAAGTGTTTCTAACCATACAAATTATGGTTTTATTTAATAGAGGTAAAATATAAGGAATAATGCCTAAATTTAATGTTTTAGATGAGGAAAGTATGGGAATTATTAAAATATATATCTTAATTGGGAATCACATGAATATAATTAATAAGGTCAACAAGTATTAATTTTAATGATGAAGATATAGATACTAAAAATGACATGTGATAGGTAAGGGATGTTCTTCTAGTATTATTTACATTAAACATAAGAATCATGATTAGATTGATGTTTATGAAGATTATTACATGATTTATATTTCATATTATAGGAAATGGGTATTAAAGGATATTATGATGAATCTCGATTAATGGTTTAAAAATAAATTTGGATGATGGAATTATATATGTGTAGGAATTTAAGAATTGTGTTATAATAATCTTGAAGTATATGTTTTCCATGAAGTATTTTCCAAAATATGTGTAATATTATTGATGAGATATAAAATGGATTTAATGGAATGTTTTTTTGATCAATGGAAGGTAACCCTTAATGTGACCCTAACATTTAGAATATTGTATTTAGCTTGGATAAATAAATGATTTTTATAGATATAGTAAATTAGATAGTACTGATTTCTATGCAACTAATTATTTATTTATTGGAAAAGTGTTCTTTGTCATCATGGAAGAAGTTTACAACATTTTTTGATTTATGGAATATAGCCAGTAATCTTTAGAATAAGAAAGAATACACGTCTTTGAAAAGTATTTATGGTAATTAAGCTTACTACCATATTTCAAGGGAATATATGTTGATAGTATTTACATTTTTGGAATGAGAAAACCAGGAGGCACTTTTTGATATGTGGGGGATTAATTTTAAGATGATTTCAATACCTTATTTCTAATGTTTTTTATTTTCATATTTGGGAATGGTTATATAGAGAAAAAATTATAGAAATTTATTATTTAACTTTAGATAAAGTTTGTGAGATTAAAGTATTATCTCACCACCTGAGGATTTAGAAATATTGTATAACATTTTCTAACCCATTTTGGCTGATTCACACTGAAAATAGATGAGATGGATTATCATGGATCTCATGATCTCTTAGTGTATCAAGAATGAAAAATTCACCTTCCTTTTTATAGAAATTAGTGATGTCATAATTGATCAATACATTAAAAAAAAGTGTGATTTTACTTATGAAAGGTCATAAAATAAATCATGTATATGTTTTCAATAAAATTATTCAGCTTAAGGAAAAGGTTCTTGAAATAATATTTTATTCTGTTATCATAATTTTTATGATATAAATTACATCTTTAATGATTCTCTAATTTATGGTTTTGTGATTGTTAACATTCTCTATATCAACAAATTTATTATGATCAATGATCTTTATTAATATCTATGATTATTTATTCTTTTCTTACATGTCCTTATTTTATGTTCCCACATATTTTATATAATATAGAAACCAAACTTCCTTATTTTAAGCCTTTGACAAAAAAGAATAATATTAATGGAGAAATTCATTTTAGGGGTGGGGGTTATTTAACAAAACATTATTTTTTGAGTTTTTTTCTAATTAATTCTATATTTTTGAAATGTTCGATTTCACACAAGATTGAATATTGTATTTTTCATATAAAATAATTAAGAGTGGATTGTGTTATAAGAAACAACTATTCAACATTGTAATACAAAAAAACATATATTATCTTGAGGTACATAAAACACTATTCTTTGCTGGTATTACACATAATACATAGTCCCTTCAGTTTATTGTGTTACGCACAAGGTCGAGTTTTACTGAAGTATATGATACTATTAATATTATTATTAAATTATGATTAAAGCTACAACCTATATATTGGATTGGAATTTAGGAATAATATTAAATAAAATATTAAAACATTGTTTAATCAAGTACATAAAATTAATACTTTGGTTCTAAATTAGTATAATTGAATTTATGAACAATTTGAAGATAAAGAAATTCCTTTTCATAAAAAACCAATTCTTTATGTACAAAAACAATTCAATATCAGTAAATTAAGCAAAAATATTCTGATTATTTTTTCGATAATATTTATTGTTTATATATTCAATAAATATTTTTATACTCATTCAACATATTTTATAATAATTAGATAAGAAAAAACTCGATTTTACGCATAATAACATATATTTTTATAAAAGTAGTTTTACTTCCATTTGAGGGAGAACCTATTTTAAATATAAATTTTGGAACTTTTAAAAATTTAATATGAAAAAAAACTTCATTTTTAAAATATAAATTTAAAAATTATTTTATGGTGAATTTTTTGAATTTATCTATGATGTTTCAATTTTTGATGTATAGTGAAAAATACTAAATTTTATTTAAAAACATTATTTTTAATCTAATTTATTTATAAGGTTAAATTTCATGTTTTATTTTTTAAAATATTAATTATAATAATTTAACATATATTAATCCAATTTAGGTTATTTTAATTATTTTAACTTTGAAATTGGATATTACAATATAGAATACTTTCGAATGTTTTTTACTTTATAAAAACTATCATCGTCATCCCGTCTGTGGGATTAATTGTAATTTAATTTATTTCCATTATAGGATTTGAAAATTTTAAAATGGTTTAAATAATTTTAATAATAATTATTATAATTTATAATAACTTCAACTTAGACTTTTTCCAAGAATATTAGTGAAATTGAATAAAATTATTTACAGTGATTAAGAGAAAAATTATCATCACAAAGGAATAACCATAAAATTAATTTCCAAAAATAACTAGAAACTTATTCAAAATATATATTATATTAATATTTATAACCTATACTAAATTTTATTGAATTTTGACCATTATTGGATCCACTTTTTATAGAAAAATGTGATTCCTCTTCCCTTTTCCTAAATATACAAAACAATTACTCCTCCACAATTACAAACGGCACTCAACCCTCCCATTTATTCACACCTCTCAAGAAATTTTAATCCACCAAAATATTGTCTAATAAGCTACCAATATCCATAAACTAATATTATAATCCTCCCTTTTGGTAAAAAGGGACCAAATAAATCCCTTTGGTGCAAGCCAAAGAATGTTATCCAAAGAAGAGTTAACATCCTTCCTCAATGTCCTTTTTTTATATTAAGTTTACACACAATAAAATCATATTATTTAATTATTATAAATTAATAATTGTATCCTAAATATTATTAGATGTTTCTATTCTATGGGTTATACCTGTACATAAATACACTTCCATCCAATGTGTAACAAACTTACTGTTCTTGTGTACGTCAAACTACAACCTCACGAAATGATGTTGATCATTTTTTCTTTACTACATCTCATGGTTGATAATTATGATGGAAACTAGGTTTTAAACTATATATATGATATATATGATTTATTTAGTATTTTAGAATTACTATATAAAACATACCTTTATTCTTTTCATTTTGTTTAAATATAATTGCTTCGTCTGTGGATGCATGGACTACTACCCCCTCAAAGCGACGTGATTCATTCATGTTTTTCATGGAACATATTAAGGATGGGTTTAGTAAAAATTTATGATATATATGAGATAATAATTCTACTATAATGATAATATATATATATATATAAATGATATATATTTATTTCTTTAATATTAACAATTAAATAGAAACAATAGTCATGCATACTTATGGCCTATTGTCTCCATGAATGGTGTATTCCATTTAATATATTCAAATTTTATTGATTATTATAAATAAATATGTACTAAATATATATTAAAATTAAATCATGCCTTACATTATTTAAGTAATTAAATCATGATATGTGTATGAATATCAAGAATGAAAAAGCCAAAAGATATACGAAAAACAATGTAGATATTACGTAAAACGTAACATTAACATTTTGTTTAAAAAAATTATTAATACAAATTAATAAAAAAAATAATATATGGTATTAAGTATATTAATATTTTTCTTTTTTTTATTTATAATAAACTAAAATATATTATACAGAAGGTTTGAATAAGTATGAATACATTCAAGACTTAAGGTAAGGGTTCTCTCATCTCACATCTTATATTTGTGAGATACATGCCATATTCATTAGTCATTTATATTATGTGGTATATATATCCCTTGGATGTATTATATGACTATTATTCTAAAATTTATGGATATTTAAATATCTATTTGACAATATTTTATTCACAGGGTTTATATTTCAAAATTTACCAAATCGGTAAAGTAATTCTGTCTCAATATGCCTTCTAGGAAGAAAATGACATGTTATGTGCCTACATTTTTATAGGATGTGTATTTTATATCCTTGAAATTTTATATAATTAATCTCCTTATTTTCATGATATTTTATACTTTGTTTAATGTTATTCATTCCTTTTTATTACTATTCAATGTTTTTAAAGTGTTACCATTTTATTGCTACAATGTCATTTTTTATCAAGATTGTTTATGATTATCCTTCCATTGATAAAATTTTATGATCCATATATCAAAAAAATCATGAATTTTGTTTCACTATGGTTAATAATTTTATATACATTTAATTTTACTATTTTTTAATTCTTTGGTATTTAATATAAATATGAAAATGATTGTATGATAATTCGACTTTATTTCTACTTTTAGGTGGAATTCCATTTTATATCCAAACATTGTTTTCTAAAAATGTTTTCAAAAAATGATTCACTATTATCATATCTTTTTTAAAGGAAATTTTTACCCATGTATTACCTTTTTAAAAATGAGTTTAAAAGTAATTTTCTTGTCAATTTCTAATCAAGGGACTATTGTAAATGTTTTAGGTGTAAAAAGAATGTTCAACATGTATGGACTTGCCCGAAATTATGAACATCATTTCATTTATACATCATTTGTATGTTTAAAAGATTATTTAAAATAATTTTTCCCAATAATCTATATTTTTTTATTTTTAATTCATTTTAAAGAAATAGTGTTTTCAAAATTTTTTATGTTTAACAATTTTTTAAAAAAAATTCAAAGAAACCTATATATGTGGTTTAGAAAGGATTTTTCAATGAAAAGTATGTAAATGATATAAAATATTCATTAAATATTTTAAATTTATTTGTAATTATTTTTTTTCAAAAAGATTTTATTTTTCTTCTATATGTTTGGTAAGAATTTTTTTTAAATGCTATCAATATTCTTTTATATGTTTTCAAGGAAAAATGTTTGAAAAATATTTTCTATATTATTTATAACTCTTTAAGGTCATATTCAAGGAAAATTATCTTCAAACTTTTTTACATTTTAAAAATTTCTTTTCAAAGTGTAAAGGATATTTTCCTCAATAAATGTTTCTAATAGATATTTAAAAATTATTTCTTATCTAATATGACTTTCGTTGGTATTACTCTTACTTTATTTGGGAAAATCATATAACAGTTAAATTCATATTATTTCTATTAATGGTTCATTTTTTAGGGAATGTTGTTTACAAAACCTGTTTCTCTTTCATGGGTTATATTTTTAGGATTTTTCATTCTTTTCATGTGTTATTTTTTGATGAAATGATTATGAAAGAGGTCTCTTTTGAAAAGGTTTTGACATGATTAAAGTTTTTTTATTCTCATTTCATATAATGGGTTATGATATTTTTATAAAGATCTGTTATAACAAGTATTTATGATTAAATTATTAGATGAGTTGGACCTATATATCCCTCCAATGAATTGGGTAAATATTTATATCTCATGAGATATATATCGATGGAATGATGAGTTTATTCAGTTCAAGAGAAGATTTTGTCCTCTAAGATGGTATTGAGAGTGAAACCTTACTACTAATATGGCCATATTAGTTATCGATGAATTCCAAGATTTTATGGGTAGTGAACCCATACTATTAAGATTCCAATGGATGTGATTCATTGACTACAACAGAAATAATTTTAAAAGATTATGTGTCTACCACAATTCGATTCTTTATACCTATTATTTCATGGATTTGATCTTGATTTCTTTATCATTCATTTTTTGTGAAATTAAAATCATTATTTCATATATCATGTTTCTAATCTTTTTTATACCAAGTATGATCTTATACTGTTATTCTCTAGTTCTCAAACCCTTATGTTCATGTTATTCTTATGTAATTACTTTATTTACACTTACTAAACATTATAACTCACCCATTTATTATGTTTCCTTTCCATAGGTCATGATGAAAAGATTTAAGAGGAACTACTATTTGGGATGACCATTGTGGGAAACATTGAATATCATTCACTGAGTTATAAAATTTTGTTCTACATTTTCAATGATACTAAACTATTACGGTCATCTATATTGTAATTTTTAAATGTGTGGAATATTCATCTAAAAAAATCTAATATCCATGTTTATTAAGATTTGTTATTTATAAGTACATCCTAAACACAGACACACTTTCATAAGTTGGGTTATGAAATCATCGTTCATTTGTATAGTAGAATACCCCCTTATGAGATGATTTCATTCATTTTTCCATTACCATGTCTCATGGTTGAGAATAATAATAAACATACTATTTACATATTATATTTGTAATATTTATAAAATAATAAATCCTATGGGTCATTATATCATTTAAAACATTTTTATATTCCAATTTTCGAGGGATACAATAACATTTCTTATGTGTACAATGGACTACCACCTCACAAATCAATGCGAAGAGTTTTTCACTAATTTGTTACATGTATGGTAATAAGGGTAACTATATGTTTTATCAATTAATAATGTGGGTTTATAATTTTTCCATTTGTATTGATTGAAATCACATGGAACATGATAATTCATTATTATGACCTTTTCCTTGGATAATTCATTATTCCATGTTTTAATGTTTGATGTTCCATGTATTGATGTGTATGAATATTTTTTATGTTATAATCATTAAAATTTATTATGTTTCTAACCCTTATAGACTTCTTATTCTCATTGGTGAAATTGAATTTACGATTTCTATTTTTACCATTAATAAACATTAGATCTTACCCTTTTATGTTTCTTTTTCCCATGTTATTTATAAAGATTTTGACCAAATAATGTCTAGAATGGATTTCAAATGGATTATGATGATGTATTAATGTCAAAAATAAAATTTGTGTTAAGTGGTATAAATAATCATTTAATTTCATGTAAGCTGTTTATTCGCGTTTTTCCTAATTCTTTAAAACTCTAAACCAAAAAGGTCATCTAGTATGTAAATGATCCAATTTTTTATTTTGATGTTCAATTTTTTGGATGGAAAAAATGGTCCACCCTTATCATTATCAAATCTTAGAATTTAAAGACGATGATTCAAAAACTTTGTATGAGATTGTTGGTTCTACACTATTATATTTGGTATCAAAGATCGGTTCAAATAACTTTAAAAATTATGATTTTTCCATGTGAGGTATCTTAAGATTAAGGGATACCATCAGATGTCTATATAATTAATTTTGATCATAAGTTCAATTTCATAAGCAACTCATCTAAGGTTTTTAAAAATTTCAAGGTTATTAATTACATTTCGAAGGTGCTATTTCGGTTTTGTTATTCAAAACACCTAGGATTAACATGAAGTATTATTTAGGTATGGATTAGTTTTCATTTTAAAAAAAAGGAAATCCCATATTCTTTGTGAAAAAACATCACATCTGGCATGATGATAGGGCTTGATCCTATGATATAAAGATGATATGGGTTTTTTTCTTACCACTGGCCTATAATATTTCTTGGTTAGTATAACATTTTTATATGTAAATATTGAGTTTAATATTGAAAAATATGTTGTGATATTTAATAAATATTAGTTTATTTATCATGGTATAACACATGATCAAATCCTTCTAATCATTGGGTTTTAAAATCAGTTAGGAAACATGTGAATAATATTAAGGAAATTTATTTATGGAATAACTTGTTTTGAAAATTGGGTAATAGGTTTTCTGATTACTTTCTCATAAAAATTTTCACTCGTTTTTGGTATTATTATTCCATGTTTGGACCTTTTTCATTCTGGTTAATGTCTAAAGAAAGATAAAATGTTTTGACTATTAATTTTAAGGTTATATTATATTTAAAAGTTTATTTTAGTGTATCCAGAATTAAAAATATATCTTAAATACTCATCATTTAGAGAAAATATGTGATTTTGTTGGAAATTGATTAAAGGAAAAAATTATACTCATCAATTAAGTATATATACATATTCTCTTAGTTTATATAATAAGATAATTTCTCATCACTAGGAAAATGATCTTAAAATAAAATTATTATCCTAGTACCCTCAATTCTAATGAACCAATAGTCATTTCCTTCATCAATGATTTATGGTTTCAATACCTTAACAATTCATTTACTATTCACTTGATTGAAATAAATGACCTCAATCACTCCCTATAATTAATTATGTTTTTCCTCTATTCCCATCTATGTTATCTTATCTAGAATCCTGGTTATGTGTTATTACACATGAAATATATATTTACTCTTCTATATATGTGAAAGGATGTTTTATTAATCCTTTTTATGATATGGCTTTACAATAATAGTATTTTAAATTTAAATCATTTGATTATAGAGACAAAGTAAAAATTCAGAGGGTGCAATTATCTTATTTTGGGGGGGATGATGTAATACTCTATGTTTCTAAAATATAAAAAATTATAATCAATTGATTAAATGGTAAACAAAATTGATTTTATATTTTGATATATGCAACAATGAGTTTCCTCAATAGATTGTGTTACACAGAAAACAAAGTTTTACCAAATAACAATATACTATTAATATTATAATTTATGTCGATAGTTATCACCAAACAGTTGGAACGTAGGTTATAAAAATGATTTAACGAACTATAAAAATATGTTTCACACATGTATATATAATAAGTTATTTTTAGACTAACTATTTATAATTAAAAATATATACTAATTTAATATAATGGAAATGTATTTATTTTAAAACGATTTTTAGGTGGAAAAAAATGATTTATCTTAATAAATTAAATAAATTAATAGTATTTAATGATATTAATAATATATATATATATATATAATATTCAATAAAATATTTCTAAATTCATTGAATATATTTATAGGCATAGGATAAGAAAATACCTCCTTTTACTCATTAAAAGATGTATTTCTATATAGGATGAATAATTTTAATAGAGAACATGTTTAAAACTAAATTATTAAATAAAGTAAAATTTTACTTGAAAAAATAAAATTCATTTTGGAAATTGGAATGAAAAATTTATCTTAGGGTTAATTTTTTATTTTTGCTGAAAAGTTTCATTTTCTAAATGTACACTTAAAAATATTGAATTTTAATTCAGAACAGTCCTTTCAACTAAATTATTTCAAAATATAATTTAGATATAGATATTTTTTAAAGTCATAATAGTTCTAATTATTCATCAATAAATCTAATATATTTCATTGGAGACGTTTTCATGTTGAGTTTTTATATAAAAACATTGTGACCTTTTGAACTATTTCTCTTTAAGAACCCACATTATCATCATGCCTTTTAGATTAAATTTAAATTAAATACTTCCACTTCTATGAATTTTTCAGCACCCGACTTCCTCAAGAGGAGGTAAGGGGTAGAAAAGTGCCATGAACTTCTTTATTTAAGATGAAGGAGAGATAATGACCCCATAGTCCTGCCTTCAATTGGTCCTGGAGTGGTGAATAACACAAAGGGTATAGAATATCACATAAAATTAAAGAAATTACCCTTTTTAACAAAAATAGGATCAGGAGATAAGACCGTAAAATCCCAAGTAACTCTAAACATTTTTTGTAATGGAAACCAAAATTCACCCCATGTAATGATTTAAATTCAAGCGATAAAAGTACAACCAAAACACCAAAAAAGTACCAAAAGAGTGAAACTAAGCCGCACTAACACAACTATCCCGACACCCGAGCTATTAAAGTACAGAATGGTCCTCAAAGTTAATTTAGAAACCTAAAAAAGTTTTATAGATGTAGAGTGAGTATATAAGTACACCTGGTAGAAAAAAAAGTTACTCATTCACAAGTGGGAGAAAATATTAATTCCACTGTGAGAGAACAATAAAAATTCAAAGAACCAACCATGGAGTACTAACCAACCCAACCTCACCAAGGCACACTTACCAAATAATGAAAGTCAAGTAAAGTAGTAGTATAAACACATCGACATATGGTTTCCCCACACCACTTTACCACTTGTTAATTCATCATTACTAATAGCTAACATCTTGATGCTACCACTCTCCCAAATGCAATCCCACTACCATAAACTATCCGCACACACCTTGGCCTTAAACCACACACAATCCCACCCACGGACACCTGGTCCACAACCACACTGTACATATCACCAACAGACACTTGTTCTTCATCCAGAAGACACTTAGGAAAAATAAACCTGCCCAAGGGATCTAGTTCAATGGTAAGCCTCAATCCATTACAACCTTCCCAGATATGCTCAAGCAGTAAGAATTAGATGTGGGTGAAAGGAATAAGGTCAACAACCAGCCATCCAACCTCTCACTGAGATGTTGGGAAAGACACCCTCTCCCATAAAATGGGGGGGTGTTTGGTACATGGTTATCAACAAGGGTGGGGTGCTTATATAAATCAAAAGGAATTAACATTTCTACATATAAGTAAAAAACACTCAGCCCAACCTACGGGTCCCCAAAACAACAACCAGAACACCAGAACCTCTTTTACTGCTACACCTATATGTAAAACAAGAAAAATAGTCACAAAAAAATCATAACCCAACCCCTTATTTGTTTAACCATTTTCCATTAATTAATTAAGGGGTTCAAATTAGTTTATTCTAGAACTACTCAGGGAAACTATAGAGTACAACATCTGCAACCACCTTTTAAAGTGAATAACCTGATTAATAAAAAAACAACGACCATCTCAATTTGTTCTTCGATACTTCCAACCTTGAACAAGGGATTAGGTACCTAAGTAACTCATTTACATTTTAACACCTATTTATAAAAGAAACAAGGAACAACCAACCCGCAGTACCACTGCAAACCCCCTTTTCTTTCTAGATACCAGTTCAATCATTCCTAACTATAATTCTTCAATGTTATACCGCACAATCCTCCTCTCACAAAAAGAACCAGAATCCCCACTACACAATAACACCACACCCATAAAAACATATATAAACATGAATTCACCACATAACACAGTCCTATAACCCTACTACCCAAACATTCCCCAAATGTATTACCACTGAATAACAAGTTTATAATGACACCACAGTCCCGTCGATGGACACAATACAACAAAGGCAGTCCCACTACCTACAAATCCATCAATTCTGCAATCAATAGGTCTTTCAAACTGGGATACTGACATGCCCCCTATAACACCTCATTCACAAATCTCATAGAAACTACCATTATCCCACAACATATTTTGGTTTAGAAAGAGGGGTTCTTTAATTCCACTTTATAATAACCATGGTGATCACACAATAGGCTTGATCCTAGGGAATCCATTTCAATTATCTAGGTATAGGTGATTAATAGATTTATTGGTACATCTATTATGTTAAGAATCATGAAAAAATAGGATATCACTAGTGAAAAAGAAAATACCACCAGCAATCATGATTTTCAGAAGGCATAAAACCACAAAACCCCCTAAAAAGAATCAAATAATATTGGTGATTAACATCAAACCACTTTCAGCCCGTTATTATATTTACCCCTATAATATTTTGATAATATCACATTCTTATTTATCTCTTGTTTTAAGAAAATTATTCAGTAGTTCATCATAAGGAATCATTAGTGCACCCACCCCTCATGATACATGATTAATGAGAGGAAAAAGAAATCCACACTGGAAATAGCAGATGACCAAAACTCATCCTTGTTCAAAGAAAAGAGGATCACATGAGAAGAACGAAATAACTCCAAGAATTATGAGTATTAGGGGCTCTATCATAGGCGCTCTACTCATCTAGAGAGTAAGACATTGTGCACACCAAGAGGGGAGGGAAAACACACCGGAGAGGTAATATCCTAGATTTGAATAGACAAATCCTATTTTAAAGGAAGAACAGTTTCAAAATACATTAATGTGGGATAATGGTTAATATCACATGGTTTGAATATCTCAATGTCCCAAAATCAATAGGATATTAAATATATACTTAATATGCTTTAAAATTACCTTAAAACACTGAAAAAGGGGTTAAACTTGGTTTAAATCAAATAAAAAATAGGAGGGGCGAAACTGGAAACTAGGAAAAACTGGAAATGTGTCACTGAAGGGTGAGTCACCGATGGATGAGTTATTGATGTGACTTACCAACACTAACCCACTAACATTATGCTACCGATTCAATGACCTGCCGATGCCTCAACCTACTAACATAATGACCTACCTATGCCTCGACCAACTGCTGCCTCGACCTACCAATGCCTTTACTCACTGATGACGATTCCATTGAATAACCAATGCCGACACCCCTGACTCACTGATGTGGATTCCCTTGGGTCACTGATGTCGATTCCCCTAACTCTCTAATGCCTATTCCCCTGAATCACCAATTCCAATGGCTCAAAATTGATTTTTTCTAAATCTCAAAACGAGTCACCGATAACCCAATGAACACCCCAAAAACTATTTTTTCACAAATGAATGTCCTGTAGGGGTCTACGTCATTACAATATATACCTATAAAAATATTCTCATTCTCAAGAATTCAAAACTAACCCTGAAGAAAAAGGGTTCCAAACAACTAGACCATAAGATACCTCTCATGTACGAACTACCCTGCATTGTTCAAAAACTAGAGTGGAAACAATGACATCCAAGGAACCCTCCTTAACATATATCACCTAAAAAATGTACAAAAACTATGGCCCCACTTCCCTAAGTGACCAATCAAACACCAAATCCCCCACTGTCTAGACACATGGTTTAAGGAGTGTCTTCCTCCATGTTAGGATAATATACTATTTGGGAAACACTAACTCACCCGCACAGGTTTAATCACATCCACATTAATGTGTCTTCATAAGGGATCTAGTCCTCCCCTCCCCACCATCATGACCTTTCACAAACATTAATAGAATAAAGATACAACTCATATCATATCAATCAAGGTCAATCATTACATCATAAGAAAAGCACAAAGAAAAATGAGAAGAGAAAAAATTAGAACAACTGTGGGTACTGGGCAAGCATCTCTACCTCCCACTCCAATAATCTCCTCAAGGCTTCCATGCCTCCACAACACACGAACCAAAGGAATGGTTCATCCACAAAGCACCTTATCATGATTTTATTGTATCTCCAATGGCCACTCCACAAACATCGAATCATCCTCGATATCCAATTCTTCCCAGTCAATGACATGGGATTCATCATGTAGATACCGACGAAGATAAGAGACATGAAAGACATTGTGGATCCTATTCAACCATAGGCAATGATAGCTGATATGCCACCTTTCCAACTCATCCCAGCACCTTGAATTGTCCAATGAACCTCAGAGAAAGCTTTAACCCCTTGTCAAACCTCCGCTGCCCACATTGTGGGGAAACCTTTAAGAACTTGTTGTCCCCAAGCTCAAACTCTAAGAGCCTCCAATTGTGCTCGACATATGAATTATTTTGGTCTTGTGCTGCATTCATCCTATAAAAAAAGCCAAACCTTATCCTTCATGCTCTACACTACCTATTATCCAAGAAGTGCTGCTTCTGCGACCTCTATATGATATAATGGTGAACAACACAAACTTCCATACAAAGCCTCAAATGGTTCCATGCTAATGGTAGTGTGATACCTATAATTATAATAAAACTCTACTATGGGAAAGTGTCATACCCATGACTATCCAAAGTCCAAAACACATTCCCACAACCTATCCACAAATATTTAGACAGTGCTCTATGTATGACCATCCGTCTGAGGGTGGAAAGAAGTGCTAAAGTGTAATTGGGTTTCAAAAGCAGGCTTGAAAACCCTCCAGAACCATGATTTAAAACATGCAACCTGATCTGAGATAAAGGATCTTCGAACCCCATAGATCCATACCACCTCATCTACACACCTCTATGTTAAGGCATCCACTGTTCTTGATTTTTTAATGGCTAAGAAGTGAGATAATTTCATTAACTGATCCACTACTACCCGAAGAGCATCACATCATCCCTGAGTCCTAGGTAATCCTATAAATAAATCCATCAAGATGACATCCCACTTCTACTCGGGAATGTCTAAGTGGTAAAATAGACCATTGGGAACACGGTGCTCAGACTTCACTTACTAACACACTAGGCACCTTTCCAAAAATTCATCCACTACCCAATTCACCCTGATCCACCAAAAATATTCCCTCAAGACTCAGTACATTTTTGAAACTCCTGTATGCACCTCCAGTGGTGAGATATGGATCTCACGGAGAACTCCATCACGCATTTCCACTAGGACAAACAAAATCCCACAAAACAACATCTTATTCTCACTATCCACTGACCATACCTCTAAAGCATCACCCCAGACAACACGATCACACATCAATTCAGTCTTTGAGTCTCCCCACTGAGACTCCTCCACCTACCACACTAAGGACGACTGCACTGTCATCTGAAACAGACATCCTTTTACACCATCCACTCCCACATCCAGACACAAAGTATTCAAATCCTCCATCACCTTCCATGAATCCATGGATTCTTGAACCAAAAATTTCACCGACTTCCTTCTTAAGGCTTTGGCCACCATGTTCCCTTTTCCTAGGGTATACGATATATCAAAGTCATAGTCCTATAAAAACTCTATCCACCTCCACTGTTGTAAGTTCAGGTCCCACTGGGAGAATATATACCTCAAACTCTTATAATTATTAAAGACCAAAATATGATCCCATATGAGGTCAATAAAACCTAATTATCATTTAATGGTGGGTTCTTAGTGGGGATTTATCAAAATACTACTATTTTGTTAAGATAATTTAGTAGCAGTTTATTAAAAACCAATACTAAAACTATTTTCTTTTTGATAAACTAGAAACTTCTCCCCGAACCCCTACGACCCCCATGACCCCATGACCCCTGCAACACTCGATGCCCTAGGAATAACGCACCCATCCTCACTTTCTTCTAGTCTTGACCCTCTCCACCCCTCGACACATCTCACTGCCCCTCACCATGCCTCACCACCCATTGTCACCTGTCACTTCCTTCACCACCCCTCAGTGCTAGTCTTTATACCATTGGGGGGGGGGGGTTGTGGTATGATCCTGTGTTGGTTTCTCTAATGTGGGTTAAATATTAGTTCTTTATTTGCAATCTTGATGGTTTGGGTGTGATCTTGTATTTATAGGTCCCCATTGTGTTTCAATTGTGGTTTTCCACAAGAATCTAGATATTTCCAAGCGTGTGGTTGGTGATTCTATAATTTAACATTACTAAATGAATTAAGTATGCTTGATGTGCTTATTAATTGTATTTTATGAATATTTTTAATAGAGAGAAATACATTTTCAAGGTGTTTCTAGGTGCATATACTTTGAAAGATGATTTTAAAACTAAAATTGGGTAGGTTATATGTGTGTATTATTTTTTATGATTTTTAAATGTATTCCATGAATTGTGTAAATATTAATAATTATAGTTCTATTCTTAACTATTTAATTAATTATATTGGGTTATATCATGATATTATGTAATGATATATTCTCCACTATGTTATGTGAACCAAGTGTTAATACATACTCCACTATATTAGGGGAAAAATATTGTGATATCAGATCCTCTATGTTATGATTTACTATAAATATTTCTATGTAAATTTTTTATACCACACTTGTAAATGCATATTTTATGATCACTAGATCATATTTATTTAATTATTTTTCCATATTCTTACACTATTGTATATTTTTGGACTTTTGAGACTATACGTCCTTCTATCCTGACATGTGATCAACTCTCATGAATCAATGACATATTAATAAGTTATTTATTCCATGTTAATGTTCTCTATATACTTATGATCTAACCATTAATAGTATATTGATAAGTTTTTAACTTACTAATAATTTTGTCTTATCCAATTCTTATGTTTTCCATTATTATATCCTAGGTTTCTAAAACCTTTCCTTTCTAATTTCCCAAGGCTTGGAAGTATCAGGGGGAGTTCAAGAAAATTCCCATGATAAATTTATAGATTTTAATTCATGGACTCTTAACCAATTGTGTTATCACTATAACTTATTTGTGGTTAGTTTTTTCCCCAGTACGGTTATTCGGTTCTATAGTACGGTTTGTCTATTCTTTATTGTGGTCGGTTGGTTCTTTCAGGTGGTTGGTTGGTTTCTTATTATAGTTTGATGGTTATTTTATTTGGTCATTTATTTCCTTATTTTGGTCAGTATTATATATTTATTTGGCCACTCAATACTTTATGTGGTTGGGTGGTTTCTTCATATAGTCACTTATTCCTTTATTCATTCAGTTTGTTTCATCTTGTAGTTGATTGGTTCCATCATATAGTTGGTTTATTTATTATTGAAACCAATTTATAATTAATATAATTTTATGGTTATTTAATATAGTTTGTAAATACCTTCATTTGGTTAATTTTTTGGATCTAAGTGGTTGATCCATTCTCATGGTCTGTTCAATAGTTTTTTAAAAATTTCAAGTTATTCAAAATAACAAGATTGTTTTACAAAATTATCTGAAAAATGATTTTAATGTAAAATGTACAATTAAATTCATAAAAATATATTTTAATATCTATTTTTTTGGGTATTTAGTGTTTTATTTTAATTCATTAAATCTATGGATTTAATAGGTTATCCCACTTTCTAAAATTAAAACAAAATTAAATAGAAATTGAAAAGGTATATTGACAGCAATAATTTTTAGTGTTATTCCAGGATCTATTTTTGGAAATTTAATATACATGATTTCATTTATCATAATAATTTCATCTTTCCTTTGAGTCTAGAAAAAAATACCTTACTCATAAGCCTTGGATTCATCTACCCTAGCTGTGAATCCTTTCACCTTATGATTCTTGGCATGTTCTACATCCTGGTTCCCCATGTATTTTATAAAGTTGTGAGTAATATTTAAGGTAGGAGTTTGTTTCCATTTAATATTCATAACTTCTATTAGATTATTATATAATTTATCAATCCCTTACATTAGTGATATCGTGTTATGAAATCATCATTTTCCATATATTTTGGGGTAGCAAAGCATACAAAAAACTATAGGGATGAGATCACTGTTCTCCTATTCTATTACGGGACTTTTTATTTTTCAAGATTTTGTTTTCTAGTGGGTGGGTTCTATGGGATAACTAATTATTTTAATTAAATATATTAAGTTTAATTGGAAAGAAATGGGTGCATAGTTATTTACAGTGCACAATGAACAATGGCTACAAGGCCCCTCAATGAAAAATTGAATGATGTAATGCATGATGTGTGGAAATATTAATTTGCAGCACATAAAAGAGATGCATATATATATATATATATATATCCAAAAATAGAAAACAATAAATTATACAACAATTACATAAATCAAAATTCCTAAATTTTTTTAAACAAACAATTAAATATTGGAAACCATATATCTAAAAAAAATAAACAAAATAAAAAATAAAAAATATAGCATAAAAAAGGGAAGTCCCCTTTATCGACAGATAGTGGGATGGAAAACGATAACTGAAAAAAACAAAAAGAATAAAAAAATGAAAAAAATCAGTACTTCGGAACTTGGGGTTTTCTGTGTGCGTGCACCTGCCATGGAAAATGAGGGTGGGGTCGTCTCGATTGATTAGTCTCGGTCAGGAAGTGGGTGTTAAGGGAGACGACTCCCACCGCTCCACTTGGTCTAACAACAAATGTTTAACACCTCATGCTTCCACGATACGTTTCCCTTTGAATAATGGAATAGCTTGCATTGTATGCAACTTCGAGATTCTAACACACCACGACCAATCAAAGTAGCAGTTATGAATAGTAATACCAACTTTTTGAAATTTTATAAATATTATCTTTGAAAATTGAATTCATTTTTGGATTCGTAATATCGAAATTAGCTTAGCATGAATTTTTGGTATTTTTCTGAAATCATTCAATTTTTGATGAATAGTGAAAAAACACTAAGTTATAATTTAAAACGGAAATTTTATTTTAATAATTATTTATTTTATTTAAATTTAATTAAGGTAAAAATAGATACACAATACCTATATATTTTCAATGTAATTCATTGGTGTTAGTTTAGAATAATTTTAGATATATAAAAAGTTTATTGAACTTTTCACCTTCTTTTACCAGTCTCCTAGGAGAATTTACAAATTCACATAAAGCTTAATTTTACCTCTTCTGTGAGTGAAATTTAGAAAATCCGAGAGTCATAGTTAATATCATGGAGTAAAATGTGGTTCAATAAGATAAAAATAGTTTTTGTTGAATAGTAACTTTTTACTTTTATTTACCACGGTTAAAAGTAAATAGGGTAATTAAGGGTAAAAATGATATTATTACCCTAACACATGTCATAATTCTATTGGATAAGTATAATTTGACAAAACATAACCTTAGCAATGAAATATGATCCTCTTTGGTCCACTTGGATTTGATTAGGACATTTATTATTATTTAATTCAGAGAAGAGTTAAAAGAGTTAAAATCAAAGTTTAATAACTAGAACATTTTTCATATAGGGTTATACATAAGTTAAATTCAATTATAAATATTCATTAGAAAGCTAAATATATTCCCTACCTAATTATATTTTATTTATAATTTTTAGTCATTAAATAATTTAATATATTTATGACACAATGGTGATGTAGTAATTACCTAATTAATGAAATATTAAAATGATTGATATTATAAATATCCAAATAAATATAATTTTAGTCTTTTTATGAATTCCACTAATTTTAAAGGTTAATATGACATGTTAGTATTGATTAAATGAATTTATTTTGAATTAATAAAGTTTTTATAAATTTAACAAAAATTAATTATTAAATATTGTCAAAATTGACGTAAAAGAGTATTTAAAACAAATATTATATTATTAATTTATATTATATTCCTAAAAATCTAAGGATCCGCAAAAGGTATTATGTAATGATAGGTGTATTATTAATGAATCAAATGGGGTTCTATTGTATGTATATTGTATGTTTATTATCCATATATTATAAAAATACAAAGATACATGGTAAATGTCAAACTATTTAACTAAGAGTTAAATATAAATGATAAGGTGTATATAGTGACCCAAACCTGTCTAAAATCTATTGGTTGAAATGATTTCGACCTATCCCCACCTTATAATAGAAATAAGACACTTTGGATCCATTATAAACCGAATATGAAATTATTATAAAATAATATTTTATGTTTTTCCTAAGGTGCCCCTCACCCCTCTCATAAAAGGGCACTCTCCCTTATCTCAAATTCATACCTTCAGAGCCTTTTGGTTTGGCCAACCCTGGCCCAAATATCAACTAAACTTCCCTAACTTCATCCTAGAGTCCCTCCTTTGGTCATAAATTCAAATTAATGAGCCCTTTTGATCAAATCAAAAGGAAGAATCAGAAGTAGAGGTAATGATTTCACTACCCTCTTTCAAGTTCCCTTCTTCTTCCACTTCTTCTTTATTTGTTATTTCCATTAGAAAATAATAAATCCAGTATCTTCTATATACTGTGATGTTATTATAAATATGGTACAACCATATTCAGTATTCTATGCATCCTTTGAATGACATGTCATTATACGTGTGTACGTACGACCTACTGTCTCCACATCGTGGTGTAATTGTTATTCAATATATTAATATTTGGATGGGTATAATAATGAAGTTTAAGTCATGTAAATAATAAATATAACATGATAATGATTCCGTATATATGATATAACATCCAATTATATATTATTTTAATTTCAAAATAATGATATCGTCGCTCATGCGTACGTACAGATTTCCGTCTCCACGAACACGATGAGATTCATTCTCCATCATATCCATTCAAGACTAAAATTCATTTGATGATTAAAAATAATGTTTCGTGACATGATATCATTCTGGATATGAATAATAAACATCCCATCCATAACAAATATGGCTCACATAACAAAGAATATAAAGGAAAATAATCCATTAACACCCAAAATAACGATAATACTAAGATATTATCAACAAATCAATGTTAAAAGATCATATATGATATCATATTAATGTATATTAATTCTTGTATAATTAAATAAAAATTATTTCACCATTATATAGGAAGTTAAACTACCCACTTACAAGGAAAAAGTATGAAGTAAGGGGTTTCTTATCTCACTTTTAATTCCGTGAGATATCAATTGTTCACCATTTATTTATTGCATGTGGTGTGTGTAATGCTCATGGTTGTATTAATTGTGTAATATAATTTAATTTATGGATATTTAAATCATCATTGTATGATCCATTTTTCATAGGTGTATGTTTCTTAAGTTACCAAATCAATAAGGGAAATTGAAATTTCAATTTCAACTCATTCGGCTTTACGCATACTTGATTGATTATTTTTCTCCAAGATTATGTGTGGAATCACTATTTATTTGCTTATGTCAAAATTTACACTCCCCTTTATGTGGATATATTTTTTATACACATAATACCTACATTTATAAATTCTGAAGTCATCGATATGAACTTGATAAGAGTAATTTAAACTCAATCTCCATTTATTGAGTTAAACATCTAATTCATTGGTGTTGTTTTTTCAAGAATATGTTTTAATGTACTATGATTGTTTTACACTGAATATCCAATAATATTCAGTGTATTTATATTTTTCACACATAATTATGTCGTTGATTTATCCTTAACTTAAGGATATAGTCTTTATGAGATATTTCATATCAATTTACATTCCATTGAGACTCCTTTGTTGTTATAAACCAAATCACTTTTATATGGTTTATAAAATGTTCTTCGATATAATATATCATTAATCACTTTATTCTCATGATATTAAAAAGTTTTGATTACCTCAATTATTTTTATTCTAGTGTCTCTCTTTTGGTTAGGAACTCTTACTAAAATATCATTTTAAAATGTTTTAAAGATTTACTATTCTAAATATTTCTCATCAATGTACATGTTTTAAAAATGGTTTTAAGGATTTAATCATATGGACATTATTGTTTTAAAAATAAAATTCATTTTAAAAGTTTTAAAGTGTATGTGACACTTTTATTCAAAAATATATTTTTAAAATGGGTTCATGACAGGTAGTGTGACTTTTAAATTATTTTAAGAAAAAAGGGGGTATCTCTCTCAAATAGTTTTGATGATTATTCTCATCTATGTAAATATCCTTCATTATTATTGATTGAGGTTATTATATTAAAATAAAATCTTCCATATTGTATTTAATGAGTTATGTTTGACTGTGGATGTGCTATTATTATACCATTCATGGTTTACGGAGAAATTATTGACATTTCATGTGTTAGTTTTAATACGAATATTTATGTTATGTTTAATCCTATTCATATAGCGAATGCATTGGACTTAGTAAGTGATGGGTGGAGCCCACTATAGCTCCTAGAAGCATCGGTACTTCTCATGAGACAAATTAGTGTCTTGGCACAAGGCCTTGACAAAATCTTATTTGTATTATTGGCACAAGGCCTTGACTACGTGGTTATGATAGTCTGGCATTATGAATTCCATTATTATGAAAGAGGTTATTGATATTGCATGTGATTATTCGACTAGTAGAATATCCATATTAATACGTAAATGGAATTATTTCATTTTATCTTTTCCATATTATGCTGAAGTTGATGTTTAAAAGGATTTTTTTAGTTATACATTGCCTTAAATGTTTATTCTTTTTTACGAAATATTCTGCTATATTTTTATCCTTACTGAGAATCTGAGATCACCCCTTTCTATGTTTTATTTTTCCCAAGATGAGAAGAAGTATTTTATGAATAACCATCAGGGAAAGTATGAGGATATGAGTGTGGTCTACAGATACAAGATTTTTTTTGTAGTTTTTCACTTTATGATGTAATGCAAACTTTATGAATGTATATAGTGATTCCAAGGCTAGTAAACTAATTGGTCTTTCGAGACTTGATCTTTTGTGATCGTGACAATGATACGTAATAATGCACCGACTCTAGGTAACTGGGATAGGGGCATTACAGTTGGTATCAGAGGAAGTTTAGTACAAACCTTGGAAACTAGATTTATATAAACTCTAATTAGAGCACATAGCCCTAAGATTGACTTTGAGGATTAGTATAGAAGAACATCCTAGAAATTTGGTATAGTATAGATTTTGTGAGTTTTCCAAGAAATAATTTTCTGTTTGGAAACGACCAGGTAGAGGCATATCTGGCATAGATGTACCTGTGGGTAAAACCCAAAAACACCTATTTGCGCTAGACTCAAACAAGAACTGGTGCATGACAACGATCCTTGCTTCACTCTTGGTTATGACACTCCCGAGGGATATGCTTAGGATAATTTACATTTTCATTACAAATTTTTTTTAAATATTTCAATATAAAATGAGAATAAATGACCTTGGTTAATCCTAAGGTGTTTCGAATTGAAATTATGGTGTCATGATATTATCTAAATGATTTTATGACTACTGTTACTCACATAATGCTTTCTGGTTTTTGTCAATGGCTGGATTCCAAAGAAGTCATAATAGCTTTGACCATGATGTACAAGGTGTTAATGGTGGTGTAAATGAGCAAACAAATGGAATGTTGATAGGTGTAAAAGATATCGTGTTCATTCCAAATCAGTTTTCCAAAAATATGATCAATAACATATATATTAACCAACTCCCCGACTCAATAAAGAAGAGAAATGTGATAAATGATAAGAGCTCTAGTAGTGGAGACCATGTAGAAAAAAATCCTCAATTTCCATCATGCAAGATATATGGATGGAGACACCCAGGAAAGTGTCTTAATGGAACAAACAAATGCGTTTTGTGTGGGAAATAAGGGCATAAAGTAAAGAATTACCGAGAAAAATGGAGAGTACTATGGAAAAAAATAAAAATGATCATAAGATTCCAATTACAGTCATTTTTTGTAAATATAAGGGACCTTGGAATCACCCAAGTCAATTCCATATTCTATAGGATAACCTCTTGGTCAAGGAAGAACATATATTGAAATAAATGGATAACAAAATGGTTAGAGGTATTAGTTCTCTTCATTGTCAAGATTAATTTGGATGAATTTTATCTTATATTTCTAACCCTACAATTTATCATGTGAAAATGATATTTGAGGAAGAATTATCTTTTCTCATGTGGATATAGTTATAAATAAGAATTTGGTTTTATATGATCCTTGAATTTGAGGCAATTACAAGTTATTATATTTTGGGATAAAATTTCAAGGTATGAGATAACATTTGTGGTTAAATTATGTTATGGTTATTTTGAGGAATTTATCTCATTTTGGTAATGTTATAAAATATAGTTTTTGAAAAAGGACAACACAAAGACCATGCTGCAACCCATCACATCAGACAAAGCTATGGGAATAAAACCCACAACCAGAGTGTGATTGAGATTTATCGCCTACCACTAGACTACGTGAAGTCCCTCGTTAGGGTGACTAATTATTTTTAGTTAAATGATTTTATTGATAAATAATAAGTTGATTTTGGATCTTATGTCTTATCAAATGAATACCCTTAATATAGGAAAATGATTTAGTGATTAGGTGATAAATGTTATTTGGGAAGATGTTTACTTTGTTGGGAACACTATATTCCCAAGGAAAATAGGATACTATGGGATTTCATTTGAGTAGTAATGGTGGATTTTTATCTATGTTTTTTATCGTGGATTTATAGTGATTTGGGTTATTAATGGAAACTATTAACCTATAATAGAGAATATGTGATTAGGTAAATTAATTTTAAATATGTGACTTTAAGAGTAGATGAGGTCATTTAGAGATAAAATTTAACGTAGAAGACTACATAACCAAATTCTTCTAAGTTTTGGGTTTCAGTATTATTTTGGATTATATTGAAGGATTTTAAGGAATATTGTTTATTGAATGCAATTTATTTAAATTTGGAATATTGTTGGTTTAATTTTAGAAATTAAGATTAGTTTTTCTTTCTCTAAAGGAATATCCTTTTATGGGATCATCATATCTTATACTAACCATTTTGGTTTTGATTAATCTCTAAAGACAAGGTAAATATATAGTTTATCCTTCGCGGATCATGTGATTCTATAAGATGTTTATCCTAGCTCTTCTAGTGTGACCAAGTCTTCTTGAGTACTCATCATTTAAAAATGCGTTAGTAGTAGAAATTTATTAAAGAATGAAACTTTATTTAAAAAGTAAGTATATCTATTTATGTTCTTAGTCAATCTCAGAAATGAATTCCTCATCTTTATTTAATTTAACTTTTAAAAAATAAAAATGTTGTCTGTTTACTTTTCCTACTGGGAAACTAATGACAATTTTTCCCATCACAAGTTTTTGCATTTATTATTGTTAACTTTCTCTTGATCATGTTTTCTATCCCTCTCTATCAGATCTTGACACTTAGTTTATCATCCATATCCATGTTTTTCTACATGAAATCCTAGTATAGGTTATCTTAGGTGACCTTTGTACTTCTCTTTCTTTCTTTTAAAGTGATAGTTTTATTGAATCTTTTTCTGATGTGGGACTTTTTATTATTTTCCCAAGCCCAATTTTAAAAATTATTAGGATTCAATTTATTGAAGGAGGGGAGAATGTAACACCCCAATATTCCAAGGTATGTTTTCCTTTGAATAATACAATAGGTTGCATTGCACGCAACTTCGAGATTCTAACACACCACAACCAATCAAAGTAGCAGTTATGAATAGTAATAACCACTTTTTGAAATTTTATAAATATTATCTTTCAAAATTGACTTCATTTTTGGATTTAGAATATCAAAATTATCTTATGGTGAATTTTTGGTATTTTTCTAAAAATATTCAATTTTTGATGAATAGTGAAAAACACTGATTTATAATTTAAAACCGAATTTTTATTTAAATAATTATCTAATTTATTTAAATTTAATTAATGTCAAAATAGATACATAATACCTATATAAGTTCAATGTAATTCGTTGGAGTTAGTTTAGAATAATTTTAGATATATAAAAATTTATTGAACTTTTCACCGTTTTTTACCCATCTCCTCGGAGAATTTGAAAATTCACATAAAACTTAATTTTACCGCTTCTATGAGTGGAATTTTGAAAATATGAGAGAGACTATTAATATCAAGTATTATAATGTTGTTAAAAAAGATAAAAATAATATTTGGTGAATAGAAACTTTTTACTTTTATTTACCACGGTTAAAAGTAAATAGGGTAATTAAGGGTAAAAATAATATTATTACCATAACACATGTCCTAATTCTATTGGGTAAGTATAATTCGATGAAAAACAACCTTAGGAATAATATACTAACCTCTTTAGTCCACTTGGATTAGATTATGACATTTATTATTATTTAACTCAAAGAAGAGTTAAAAGAGTTAAAATCAATGTTTAATAACTAAAACATTTTTAATATAGGGTTATACATAAGATAAATTCTATTATAAATATTCATTAGAAATATGAAGAGATTTCATACATAATGGTATTTTATTTAAAATTTTTAGACACTATATAATTTAAATATTTTATTACACAATGGTGATGTAGTAATTACCTAATTAATGAAATATTAAAATAATTGATATTATAAATATCCAAATAAATGTAATTTGAGTATTTTTAAAAATTAAAATAAATTTGTAGGTTAATATAACATTTTAGGATTTATTAAAGGAATATAGGTCTAATTAATAATGTTGTTATAACTTTAAAAAAAATCAATTAATAAATAGTGTCAAAATGGACCTAAAAGAGTATTTAAAACAAATATTATATTATTAATTGATATTATATTCCTAAAAATATATAGTTCAGAAAAAGGTCTTATATAATGATAGGTGTACAATTAATTAACCACTTGGGTCACTTGGATATATATAGTAAGTTTATTAACCATATATTATAAAAATACAAAGAGACATGGTAAATGTGAAAATCTTTAACTAAGAGTTAAATATAAATGATTAGGTTAATATAGTTACCCAAACCTTTCTAAAATCTATTGGTTGAACGGATTTATATCCATACCAACCTTATACTAGAAATAAGTCACTTTGGAACCATTATAAACTGAATATGAAATTATTATAAAATAATATTTTATGTTTTCCTAAGGTGCCCCTCACCCATCTTATAAAAGGGAACTCCCCATTCTCTCAAATTAATACCTTCAAAGCCTTTTGGTTCGTAAATACCCAAAACAAATATCCTATAAAATTCCCTCACTTCATCCTGGAGTCCCTCCTTTGGTTTGAAAGCCAATTTAAAGAGCCATTTTGATCAAATCAAAAGGAAGAATCCGATGAAGAGGTAATGATTTCACCACCCTCTTTTAAGTTCCATTATTCTTCTACTTATTTTTTCATTGTTATTTCCATTATAAAATAATAAATCCAGTATATTCATTTATACTGTGACGTTATTATAAATATGGTACAACCATATTAAGTATTCTATCATTCCTTTTAAGGACATGTCACCATACGGGCGTACATATGACTTACCGTCTCCACATCGTGGTGTAATTGTTATTCAATATATTATTATTTGGTTGGGTATAATAATTATGTGTAATTCATGTAAATAATAAATATAACATGATAATTATTCTGTATATATGATATACTATCCAATTATATATTATTTTAATATCAAAAGAATGATATTATCGCTCGTGCGTACGTACGGATTACCGTCTCCATGAATGCGGTGAGATTAATTCCCCATCATATCAATTGAAGACTAAAATTCATTTGATGATTATAAATAATGTTTATAGACATGATATCATTCTGAATAATAATATAAAACATCCCATCCATAACAAATATAGCTCACATAACAAATAATATAAAGGAAAATGAATCCGTTAACACCCAAAACGATGATAATTCTAATATATTATCAACAAATCAATGTTAAAATATCATATATGATATCATATTAATGTATATGAATATTTTATAATTAAATAAAAATTATTATACCATTATATAGGAGGTTAAACTACCCTCAACCAAGGAAAAAGTACAAATTAAGGGGTTTCTTATCTCACTTTTAATTTCGTGAGATTTCCATTGTTCACCACTTATTTACTACATGTGGTGTGTGTACTACCCATGATTGTATTAATTGTGTAATATAATTTAATTTATGGATATTTAAATCATCATTTTATGATCCTTTTTTCATGGGTGTATGTTTCGTATGTTACCAAATCAATAAGGGAATTTTAAATTTCAATTTCCACTGATTCGGCTTTATGAATACTTCATTGATTATTTTACTCCAAGATTAGGTGTGGAATCACTATTTATTTGCATATGTCATGATTTACACTCACCTTTCTGTGGATATACTTTTTATACTCATAATAAATCCATTGATAAATTCTCAAGTCAGCTATATGAACTTGATAAGAGTTATTTTTACTCTATCTCCATTTATTGAGAAAAAACATCTAATTCATTGGTGTTGTTTTTACAAGAATATGTGTGAATGTCCTTTGATTGTTTCACACTAAATATCCAATCATATTGAGTGTATTTATATTTTTCACAGATAATTATGTCATTGATTTATTCTTAACCTAAGGATACTATCTTTATGAGATATTTCATCTCAATTTACATTCTATTGAGACGCCTTTGTTGTTATACACCAAATCACTTTTATATGAAGTATATAATGTACTTTGACATAGTATATCATGAATCACTGTATTATCATTATATTAAAAAGTTTTTATTACCTCAATTATTTGTATTCAAGTGTCTCTCTTTTTATTAAGAACTTTAACTAAAATATCATTTTAAAATGTTTTAAAGATTTATTATTCTAAATATTTCTCATCAGTGTCCATGTTTTAAAAATAGATTCAAGGATTTATTCATATGGACATTAATTTTTTAAAATTAAAATTCCTTTCAAAAGTATAAAAGTGGTATGGGATAGTATTATTCCAAAATCAATTTTTTAAATTGGATTCTTGTCAAGTAGTATGAATTTTGAATGTTTTCAAGAAAAAGGGGGTATTTCTATCAAATAGTTTTTATGATTATTTTCATCTATGTCAATATCCTTAATTATTATTAGTTTAGGTTAATCTATTAAAATAAAATCTTCCCTATTGTATTGAATGAGTTATGTTTGACTGTGGATGTGCAGGTTTTATACCATTCATGGTTTGTGGGAAAAATATTGACATTTATTATGATAGTTTTAATAGGAATGTTTAAGTTATGTTTGAACATATTCATATGGGGAATGCATTGGAATTAGTACGTAACGGGTGGAGCCTGCTATAGCTCCTCGACGCATCTGTAGGTCTCATGATACAAACTAGTGTCTTGGCACATGGTTTTGACAAAATCTTATTTGTAGTCTTGGATCAAGGCCTTGACTATGTGGTTATGATAGTCTGGAATTAAGCATTCTATTATTCTGAAAGTGGTTATTGATATTGCATGTGAGTATTCGACTAGTAGAATATCCATGTGAATAAGTAAATGGAATTATTTAATTTTATCTTTCCCATAGTATTCTTAAGTTGAAGTTTAAAATGATTTTTTAGTTATACATTTCCCTAAATGTTTATGCTTATTTATGAAAGTTTCCGCTATATTATTATCCTTACTGAGCATCTGAGATCACCCCTTTCTATGTTTTATTTTTCCCAGGATGAGAAGATGTATTTTATGAATGACCTTCGGGGATAGTATGAGGATATGCGTGTGGTATATGGAGACAAGATTTGGTTTTAGTTTTTCACTTTATGATGTAATGTAAACTTTATGAATGTATCTTGTGATTCCAAGGCTACTAAACTAATCTATCTTTCAAGACATGATCTTTTGTGATCATGATAATGAAACATAATAATGCACCGACTCTGGGTAACTGGGGTTGGGGTAATACCAAATTAGTCACGACTATCATCGGAATAGGATATGGCTACATAGTAGTGGAGGTTGTGAGGTATGTATGAGGGACACAGGCTAAAAAATACAAAAAATAAACTAAAAAATATGGCGTAGTGGTGCGCATCGCACCACTGCGCTCCAGTGCGCACCATAGCGTACACCATTGTGCACCATTCCAAATGAGCCATGGAAAATACATAGAGTGGTGCTCATGTTTTTTTCATGTTCCATGGTACGATGGTGCACCATGGAGTTTTCCGTTAGTAACTATGAATGAGTTTAATTGCAAGGGTTTTTTAATTACTTGATTATTTCTGACTATTTCTATCAAATATTTTAACATGTTGTGATATACATGTTGAGGATTATATGAATTGTAAACTATTGATTTCTTTGATAAACATAATATTGAATTTTTTAACACATATTTCATAAAAGGATTAATATGAATATTTTTCAATGAATTTGATTCATGTGTTAATATAAAAACTGTGTAAAAATACCCTTGCATATTAAATTGTGTTCAATTTTTTAAAGGATGCCTAGTTTTTTTCCAGAGTGCAGCATTACATTGCCTCGTGCCTTAGAATCTCCTACGATGGCATGTGAGGCGTGAACCATTGGAACACCTCAGGGAGGTCACCTCACCTCACCTACGACGAGGCACTCCGTCTATGCCTCGCCTCGCCTCTCATCAAGGAACCCTAATCCACACACCTTTAACAACACTAGATTTAACCATGAATTTGATTATATTGTAGGTTCCACCATATGATATACCATATAATGAATATAAATGTTATGAATTTAGGAATTTAGAATAAAACATAGTTATGTGCTTATAAGTATCTTCCTAAAGGAATCTCAACTAGTTATTCTAAATCAAAATGTACTAAAGTAGATCCAAAAAAACATCTACATAAATTCATTACCTTGAAACTAATATCCTATTTTTCATCCTTGTAGATAAATAAAATTTTATAGGCTTTATTACAAACAATGAAATTCCACCTATAAGTTCAGTATTGAAAAAATGAATTGTTATACGCAAAAACATAATCTAAATAGGATCCACTAAATATTAAATCCCCTCTATCCAATTTAGATAACACATACTTTAACATCATCAATCCTGTAATTCTCTAAATGAATAAAATTTTATAAAATGAATCCATTTAATAAAAAAGTGTATCATGATTGTAGCTTAATAGTTTTTAGAACCATGATGGTTCTCTAATTAATTATTGACATCGGATTACGATACATTTTTCAATGATTTCTTAAAAGAATATTTTTATTAAAAATGGATTTCTACTTGTATGTTTACTCTTGGGTTTATTAATGGGTTTCAAATAAAAAATGTAACTTGTTTACACAACATTTTACTCACCACTAGAATTTATGAATTTCATTTATACCTTTTAAAATGCTTAATTATTTTCCATATGTATTTATATAGGAAAACATTATTTAACATACTCATATTTTTTTCAAATAGTATATATGCATATATTTCCCTATTTATTAATAGTTATGTGTTTTAATTTTTTTAATATTGTGTAGACACATTGTGATATACATGGATAAAAGTTGGATCACATTATTGAGGAAAAAACCTTAGTATGCTAAGGGTTTGGAGGAGTTTTTCTATTTTTATATTTTTAATCGATCCTTTGAAGGGAGAATACAATCTCCATGTCCAAAATGTATATTAAGAATATGTTTGATGAGAGATGATGTTTATGAACACATGTTATTGAAGAAACTTATAGCTCAATATTTGTGTTGGATTTTCCACGGAGAGTAAAACATTAAAAAAAGTTTGAGCATAAATTTCAATCCACAGATTGAGATCCCAACTTCATTGAAAATGGAAAATGAATTTCAAAACCTTATAAATGATGCATTAAGCATTGCAATACACCAACATCAACATCAACACATATAAGGACAACCTATTTTTGGTGATACAAATAGAAATGTGACATGTGATGTTTTTGTGACTATAGGATAGCCAGATCAAGATTGTATCATATCATTTGATCCTCCTCTTGATTCTGTGGGGACTAATGTAAGAGAAAACTTCACTGAGTATACATATGCATTTAATGGTTTAGTTGACGATGAAAATCTGAAGGTGTATAGTGGGTGTTTAAAATATTCAAAACTTTATTTTCTACATATGTTGTACCATATCAAATCTCTATGTGGAAGTACCAATAAGGCAATGTCCATGATATTTGAATTGCTGTGTGATGAATTTCTTGAAGCAAACATCCCCGAGCCTTTTATGTTATGAAAAAAGTTGTTAATAAGATTAGTCTGAATTATACAAAAATACATGTGTGTCCCAACGATTGTATGATTTATTGGTGAGAGGATTCAAGTAGACAGGATTGAAAAAAATTATTCCTCTTGATGGAAATCAATGGGTGATGTTGGTAGTCTGAATAAACTTACTACCATGAAGAAGAAGAAGAAAATAAACAATTCTAGAAAGGTTTTGTGTTACATTACTTTAGAGCGCTTACTGCAAAGATTATTCATGTCATCGAAAACGGCTGAACACATGAAGTGAAATTCTGTAGATAATAACAATGATGGGTTAATGTGACATCCAAAACATTCATAATCCTAGAATAAATTTGATTCATTACATAAATATTTCAAATCTAATCTAAATAATGTTCAATTAGGATTGGATGCTAATGGATTCAACCCATTTGGGAATTTGAGTACCAGTTATTGAATTTGACAAGTTGTTTTGATCCCTTACAATCTTCCATTTTGTATGTGTATGCAAAAAAAGTATTTTATCATTTTGATGACTATTCCTAGAAAACAAATGCCTAAAAATGATATTAATTCAAACTTTCAGCCTTCAATTGAATAATTATAGGAGTTATTGAGCAAAAATCTTGAGACATATTATGCTTATTCTGAAATAATGTTCCAAATTCATGCTACTCTAATGTGGAACATTAGTGACTTATCTAGATTTGGGAATTTAGCTAGTTGGAACACATACATGGGTTCAGATTGTCTTGTTTTTAAATTTTATTTTGAGCCCAAATGACTACCTCATAGTAGAAAATAGTTCTTCTTATGCCATCGAATATTTCTCGATGCATCTCATAGATTTCAGCTAAATAGGTCAAAATTCAATGGTTTCATTGATTGTAGACCACCTCCAAAGTTGTTAACTAGTTTTTAAATATTAGATGAACATGGAATTATTAATACTAAATTTGATAAGGTCTATCATTTGAATGATAGAGGGAAATGTGTTTGAAGTTCATCGTCAAGTGAAATTGGAATGCAATAATGGAGGAGAAAATGTATAATCTTTATAATGTCATATTGGGAATTTAATTTTTTGTGTCATAATCTTGATGTGATGCATATTGATAAGAATTTTTGTGACCATTTTATCTTCACATTTCTTAATGATCATGAAAAGACGAAGGATCATCTCAATGCCTAGAAAGACATACAAGCAATGAACATAAACATGATCTCTGGCTAAATGAGAATGAAAAGTATGCTCCCTAATTTTTTCAATGAAAAATAGGAATAATGATACATTATATAGAATATTAAATAATTTAAAGTTATATTATTGTTATTCAAGTAACATATCAAGATGTGTTGACTTAGATAATCGTAGGTTAATTGGATTGAAAAGTCATGAATCTCATATTTTGTTACAGTAGTTACTATCATTTGCATTCCATACATTATTAACTAAAAAGGTTAATATTTTTGTACTACAATTATACACATTTTTCTGATTACCATGTGAGAAATATATACATCCATTTGAGCTTGAAAACCTCTAAGAGTTATTTGTATTGACACATTGTGCAATGGATATGATCCTTCCTCCGTCGTTTTTTACTGTCATGATGCATTTAACTATGAATTTGGTTGAGGAAGCTAAATTAGGATTCCAAATAAATTATCAATATATGTATCCAATTGATATGTACTTTATTTATATGATTTTCAGTTATTTAAACAATTATTGGAACTTAATTAAATACATAATTCTGTTTTTTTTCTTTTATTTCCCAGATATCCTGGGGATTTGAAATCATACGTGAGAAATAAAGCACAACATGAAGGCTCTATTTCTGAAGAAAATTTGGAAGAGAAATGTATTAAATTTTGTTATATATACTTGGATGATATTGAGACAATATTTAATCAAGTTGGACATATTGAAGACACATCGAATCAATCTCCAATACATGGGAAATAAAAAATATTTTCTACTGTTGGCTAATCAGTTGGGAGGACCTCAAATGTTAGAATGACAAAAATGTAATTATTATAGTCACATAGACATTTGATAATGAATATTGGAATTGGATATCCATTTATTGAATATTTTAGGATACAAACAAAGATACAAATGAGAGTTTGAACAACAAATGAAAATGATATAATGAAGGTTGTTAACAAAGAGATTGCAGAATGGTTTGTACGATGTGTAAGTTCATAAATATTACAATAAATATGGATATTAGGTTGAAACATTTATTTTTAAATCAAATAATTTGTATTTATTTTTTTAGATCATGAATACTGATACTCCAGAATAGTTTCAGTTTCTTTCTTGAGGTAATTTAAAAAAAGATAGAAATTTCAACGCTTATAACATGAATGGATTTAGATTTCATACATTCAATTGATAAGATGGTTTGAAAACACAGAATAGTGGTATATTTAAATTCTATAAAGTGAGATACTATGGAATGTTTAATGATATTATTGAATTAAACTTCCACCTGAATTTTAAAGTTGCGTTATTCAAATACAATTGAGTAGATATCCTCAGAGGTGATAAAAGAGATTCCTTGTAATTTACTTATGAAACTTATCACACTTGATGGATGTGGGTGATCATGAATTGCATGATTAAAATATCTTATCATCATAAGCGAAAAAGGTATATTATGTAAATGATGTTGTGGATGAAGGATGTAGTGTATTTTCTCACATAAAACAAAGATATTTGTACGATATGGGTGATGAAGTGAATGATTTGACCTCTGACATTGAATCTCATAAACAAGAATACATGGACTTATTTTTCATGAATGATGTTAATAATATTAGTCTATCAATGGTGGATGATGTGGATGAAGTAATGGAGTAGAAAACCAACGTGATTAAAGGGGAAAATGACTGCATGTACAGTTATGCATTAATTCATTTAGAACCCACTTATTTTATTTGTGAAGTAATTCATTATCATTGTTATGTATATTTTGTTTGTTAGTACTGTGCATATGTTATCATTTTTAATTTTTTTTCAGAATTATTTTTTTGAAATATATGTTCTGAACTTAATTTTATTTGATTAAATGATAGAAATGCCAAGGAGGAAGTGAGGTGAAACTTCTTGTTCTTCTCAAAGATACTGGAGGTTGAATATTATAGGTACAAATTTTAATCTAAATAAATTTGTTGAATTTTTATTATACTAATTTATTTTCATAAAATAGGGAAGCAATGAAAGTATGGAAAAAAATATAGATTGTTCAAAAGTATGGAATCTGACCGGAGATAATATAGTTTTCCCATTTAATTTTTATGGGGACCCTATAGATGAGGCCACAAGATTTCTTGGACATATTCTAGGCCATCTGGCTGTGAAGCGGGTCTCCCTTTTGGTTAGATATGATGATTAGAAAGTATGGAGTGATGTCAACTTGAAAATAAAGGTGGATGTAAATTGTGTCTCTAGGATTTATTTTATGGAGTTATTAATTTAGTGGTGGTTGTAAAAGTGGTGGCGGTTTTGAGGTTTGGTGGTGATGTTTTGAGTTAGTTGACACTCGTTTGGTGAACCCATATGTTGGTCATGGGTGTGGATATATATATATATATGTTAGTTGTCCATTTATTTTCATTTCTATATGCATCCCACCCATCCTAGGTGTTATTTGAACTTTGGTGGTGATGTTCTAATTTGGTTGATACTCTTGTTGTGAACCAATAGGATGGACATGTATGTTGATATATGTATATATATATTAATTACATGTGTGTTTCTATTTCGATATTTACTGCACCCATCCCAGGTGTTATATGATTTTCCACATGTTTTTTTAGGGTACTGGTACTGGGGCGGAATAATCAACAGCATATTTATAATTGTAAATCTACCTTTAGCAGCAGTTTAAACTGATAATCGGTAAATGTAACATATATAGAGGAAGATTTAACCAGCTCTATAAGTTTTTATTTTATTATCTTTGAAAGTAATAACTGCCTCTAAATACATGTACGGTATAATTTAGTAGTAGTTTTTTTCTTTAGTAGCTGTTTTTGTGAAAAAATGTATATTTTGTAGTAGTAGTTTTAACCACCACTAAACAGTTTTGAATTGCCATTATCATTTAGTGGTGATTGGTGTTATTTAAGTGAAATTTTTCCCAAGGAAAAAATGAATCATTTTTTGGCAACGGTTATATCCGCCGCTAAAAAATATTTCCTTTTTTCTGGGAAAACCACTGCAAAAACCACACCAACCACCGCTAAATGTGCTTACTACAATAGTTTTTCAAAACCACAACTAAATTGAAGAAACCACCTCATATTGAATGTTGAAACCCAGTTTAACATCGATTTTATGAAACCACTATAGAAGCATATGGAAATAGTTTAAACTATTTCTATGCAGTGGATATTTTATAGTGGGTAATGTCTGCACAACTTCAGTGAAAACACGACTATAGAATGATCCCTATCATGGCTGGCATAGTTAAATTCATGGTGACATAACTGCCTGGACCCATAAGGGATCACACCTTGATGCTACATCCACACACACCGCAAACATAAACCGTAAGCATCACAGAACACCTCAAACATCACCCCTTCCTACAGAAACCTGAACACTGCATCACAAACTAGCTTCCACTTCAGGTAGATAAAAGATGCATGAAACTGATCACTCCACACTAATTCATGGTCTTTTCAATCCAAAGTGGTCAAAAAAATCTACAACTCAAGAGAAATCAGGTACGATCATCTAGTAATGGCCTGACATACCCAAGAAGCTACAAAAATCCTCCACATTATTGGGTGATGAATAAGAAAAAACTTCTTCCACATTTGATGGATCTATTATTATCCCCTACCGAGACTCCACATGCCCAAGGAAGTGAACCTCTCACATACAGAACTTTCATACGGACAACTACCCATAGATATGGTGGTGTTAGATGACCCCCAAGAAAGTCCTTAGATGTTCGGCGTGCTCCTCCTGTGACCAAAATTAGATCAGGATGTTGTCAATGAACATGACGATGAACCAGTCTATGAACTTCTACAAGACATAGTTCATGATCCCTAGGATGATGGATGGTGAATTTTTAATGTCGAAGGGCATGGACATGAACTTGATGTTCTCATAGATGCTCTTAAAAAAATTCATTGGGATTTCACCCTTCTTCAACCTCAACTAGTGATATCTAGACCACATATCTACCTTAGAGAACCAAACTTCTCTTATTAACAAGCTGAAAAGTTCGTCTATCCATAGAAGTGGGTAACTGTTATTGACCATTACCTGATTCAGTCTCCGGTATTCAATGGACATCCTTAGATCACCATATGCATTTTTGTGAACATTACTAGGGCACCCTATAATAACACAATCAGTCGAATAAAACCCTTCTTTATTAGGTCATCAACTTAAATTTGCAACTCCCGTAACTCAGAAGGTGCCATCTGATAGGGATCCATCAAAATCGGATAGGCAATAGGTTGCAATTCTATCCTAAAATCGACATCACATCGAGTGGGTAGAGTCCCAACCTTCTCTAGGATGACATCTTGGAGCTCTCTAACAACTCTTGGAACCTCTACCATATATACATCTATGACCCTTCTGACACGTTGGCTAATAGAAAAAGAATGGGCTCCATACTTCGGCTGCCCTTATGGCGACTGCACTTGCAAGAAAAAACTACTTGTTGGTCCTCCATATATGAAAACATGAATCTCATTCAGAATCTGTCGATACTAGAATGCATAGAAAACCACTAGTTGATGCATATGATGACATTGTACGATCACATCTATAGCAGAAGAAGATCCATGCTGGACCGATACAACCCTAACATATGTCTAAACCCCCAAAAAACATCAAACAAAATAGTCTGACCTCCAACTAGCATACTCATCACTAGGGGAATGGAATGTATCCCTACATCTAGTCCCATGGCATTAGATAGATTGGGTGTAACGAAGGAGTGTGAATCTCATGAATCAGAAAAAAAGTATACACAAGAGTACTAAACATGCTGATTGTACCTCAAACAATGTCTAGACACACTCGAACTACTACCTCAGAGACATAAAACTTCTCATTCCCAACACCTATACCTATCTACTATAAAAAACCTCCCCATCCAAGCCATAGTCGAGGTCCCAGAGATTAGCCTCCCCCAGAACTGTCGACCCTCAGTGGAGCAGGAGCCTGCTGCCCCTTCTGATGGAAGGGCCTAACCAAAAACTACTACTTCTAAGGTGGGAGCTGAACCTTCCCACACCCACTATACTACGCTCAAACTGGGTACTGGTTTTGAAGATAACCATGACTTCTAGAGACAAATCATCTCGATCCAGGACATATGGTTAAAGTGAGAGGAACAAAAGATCAGAACTGCAACTGCTAAGGCCAACATCCCACTGGTCAAAACCTCAAAGGCCCTTATGCTGGAGACCTAGTGCGAACTTCTTTTCCCTTTAACAAAGTCAGCTGGATCCCCTCTCATAGTACACCTCCCAACGTGTGCATACTTTCTACTACCATAACCTTCTTTTGAACCTATAGGTATGTCAGTAGAGTAAAGGGAGTAACAACATACTGGAGAGAAGGTCAGAGTGCATCTTCCAAGCATCTCACCTATGAATCCTCATTTGGAATGAGATCTGAAGAAAAGTGTACGAGATCCTTGAACTTGATCCACAGTTCCCTCACCTCCATACTCCCCTTCTAGATGGATATAATCTCCTTATTCTTAGCCTTCAACCTAGGGGAAAGAAACTCCACCGGGAACCCATTTTCCAAATTATCCCACAAAACATCAGTATCCTTATTTTACCCTAGGTAGAGCATCCACCACTAACACATTGGTCCCCTAATCTGGATGACTTCCAATGGAACCCATTAATCCGTCAGAGCTGAGATCAAGGTATAAGTGATTTTTATCTTCTCAAGTCAGCCCTTAATCTCTGAGTCTAAAACTATACCATCATACTTTCCCACGGTTTATCATTAGAAATCACAAAGGGTCTTCTACGATATGGTATCCTCCTCCTCTCGATCGGCCCTCTACTGATCAACCATATCTGGATATTGGGACCCAACTACTCATACCACATGTGGGTAATGTCCATGTGCCATAGTTGAAAAGGGTAAATAAGGAACTCTTATGCCTGGGTAGTGGAATGTTTTATTTTAAATTCATTTTTAATATTCATTTATTTTAAATTCCCAAAACACTCAAGACACATAAGAACACAAGTCATTTTGATGCATGCACCTTTCTTAGGGTCTCTAACCTACAGTCAGTGTAGCCTCACTTGGTCGTTCGATAGGCTGAGAGTCCTTGCATTGAATCATGGGGGGACCTAAAATCTCATGTCCTATCTAGTCTTCCATATCCTATCTTGTGCACCATGATTTCCAAACACTATTAAAATACCATCCCATGAAATCCTCACTATTCATAACTCCAAACTCCATCCTATCTCTCAACAAACCTCCCTTTGATACCATTCTTTCACGAACTGCCTTCCTCAAGATGAGGGAAGGGGATGAAAAGTACCATGACCTTCCTTCTTCAAGATCAAAAGAGATAATGACACTCATGTCCCACCTTGAATAGGTCACAGAGTGGCGACTAGAACCAAGGGTATATAATCTTACACTAAATGGAAGGAAATACCCTTTCAACCAAAATAGGATCAGGATATTAGACAATAAAATCCCAACTAACTCCTAATATTTATGTAAAGGAAACCATAATCGATCCCATGCAATGATTTAAATGTAAACTGTAAAAAAGGTACAACTAAAGAACCAACAACAAGTAACAAAAGAAAAAATCTAAATAGCACCACAACAACTATTCCGATGCTCAAGATAGTAAAGTTAGGAACAATCCTCAAAGTTCACCTAGAAAACTAAAAAGAGTTTTACAGATTTAGGGTGAGTATACAAGTATACCCATAAAGAAAAACTAAAGCTACCTATACACAGGTGGGGGAACATACTAATGCCCCTATGAGAGAAAATTGGAATCTCAAAGCACCTACCAAGGAGTACTAACTAGACTAGCCTCACTAAGGTACACTCACAAAATAACACGTGTTAAGGAAAGTTTTAGTATAAGAACATCGATTTTTGGGGTACCCCACACCACTTTCCCACTAGAAAAACCCACATTACTAATTTTCAACATCTTGATGCCACTCTTCCAATTGAATTCCTACTACCACAACTTGCCCGCACACACCTGGGTCTCAAACCACACACAATACGGACCACAGACACATGAGCCACAACTACACCATATATCTCACCCGCTGACACCTGTGCCTCATCTAGAAGACACTTGAAAAGAATTGCCCAAGGGATCATTGAGCATGGTAAGACTGAAACCATTCCAGCCTACCTGGATATGCCTGAGCAGTAAGAACCAGAAGAGGGTCTAAGGAATAAGGTCAGTAGCCAACCATCCATCCTCCAACAAGGATGTTGGGAAATACACCCTCCCCAATGAAATGGGGGTGTTCATCACATGGTTCTCAACAAGGGTGGGGTGCATATAGAAATCAAAAGGAACTAAAATTTATACATATTCATAAACAAATAGTAATCCCAACCTATGGGTCCCCAAAACAATAACCAGACCACCAAAACCACTTTTATGACTACACCTATATGCACAATCACATAAATAACCACCACCAAAGCATTAACCAACCAATTTTTTCATTTAACCATTTATTATTTATTAATTAAGGGGTTCAATTTAGTTTTTTCCAACACTATCTAGGGAAAATACTAATCACAACACATGTAACCACCTTATAAGGTGAATAACCTAATTAATATAACACACAACAGCCTACTTACTCCATTCTTCGATACTACCAACATGGAACAAGGGTAGCATGACCAAAGTAAAGCAGTTATATTTAAAAACATATTCAAAAAACAACAAGGAACAACCAAATTGAAGACCCACTTCACACCCTTATTCTTTCTAAACACCTGTTCAATCAATGCCAACTACCATTCATCCAGGATATTCTGCACAATCCTCCTCTCACAACTAGGATCGGCAGCCCGCTTCACAACAACACCACACCCAGCCCAACATCTATAAACATGAAGTCACCACAAAAAACAGTCCTGTAGCCCCTCTACCCAGAAATTACTCAGATGAAGTCCCATAGCATAACAAGATTATAACCACACCGCAGTCCCACTGATGGACACAATAAAAAAATGTAGTCCCACTACCTACAAGTCCATCCAATCCACAATCAATCAATATCTCAAAAATGGGATACCAACACTCCCCATATACCACCCCATACAAAAAACCCATAGAATCTACCGTTAAGACACAATGTATTCACATTTATCAAGAAGGGTTATTTAATTTCACTTTAAAGTAACCAGGGTGGTCACACAATAGGGTTGATCTTGGGGCATCCATTTTAGTTAGACACATATACTTGAGTAAAATATTTCATGTTACAACCATTATATCAAGCACCATGACAAAAATAGGATATCACCAGTGAAAAAGAAAAAACCACCAACTTCCATGAGTTTTAGAAGACATACCTCCACAAGAAACCATAAAAAGAATCAAATAATACAAAAGATTAACATTAAAACATTTTCTTCCTATTATTTTATTTACCCCTATTATCTTTTGATAATATTACCTTATTATTTATTTCACATTTTAAAAATGTTATTCCCCCTTTATTCATAAGGAATCATTAGTACACTCACACCGCATGATGCACAATTAAGGAGAGGAAAAAGAAATCCCTACTAAAAACCATAGGAGATAAAAACTCATCCTTGTTCCAAGAACATGGGATCACATGAGTAGCAGGAAAGAACAACAAGAAGACCGAGATGAGGGACTCTAGAATAGGTTCATCACTCTTCTAGAGAGGAATTATTTTAGGTTCACCAAGAGGTGATATAAAACACATTGGGAAGGGAAGATCCCAGATTTGAAGAGCCATATCTTATTTTAAAGGAAGAATAGTTTCAAAAGACATTACTATGGGATCATGGTCAAGATCATGCAGTTTGGATATCTCAAAGTCCCAGAATTGTTTGTAAATTAAATTTATACTCAATTTCCTTCAAAATTTCCTCAAAATCACCCAAACAAGGCTTTAAACTCAATTTACATCAAATAAAATGTTAGAGGAGTGAAAATGGAAACTGGAAAAAACTGGAAATGAGTCACTGATGGGTGAGTCACTGATGGGTGAGCTATCGACACAACCTACCGATGACAAGACACCAATACTGAGATACCAATGCAACAACCTATAGATTCCTCGACCAACCAATACAACGACCTACATACACCTCGACCTACCGACACCTCGACCTACAGATGCCCCAAATCACCGATGCCAACACCATTGACTAACTGATACTGATGGATCAAACTCACAAACGAAAACATTTAAAACATTATTTTTTGGATAACTCTTGGAATGAGCCACTGATAGCCACAAAACACCCCAAACACTGGTTTTTTCACAAAGTAATGGCCTATAGGGGTTTATGTCATTACAGAATTGAAATTGATAACTGAATTCCATATTAGAAATAATAATATTTTATATTATATAATAAGTTCATCATAAAGTTTTATTATCTATGTGGTTAGTGAAAAAAATTAAAATTAATTATAGTTATTAATCTAAAAAATAGTTTACATAGTGGTAAAACATAGAATATAATGTGTTGAAATGAAATAAAACTTGTCCAACATCAATTGGATGGACACATATCAACCCTTTGGACCTTAGCTTCAAAATACATGTGTTCTTGGGACCCTTTTCAATAACTTTGATCCATATAACATGTTATGAAATGGAAAATATAAAAATACTATGTTCTTTCTTTTAATATCTACAAAGTATTAAGATAGGTAAAAACAAGGTTTTGATTTTAAATATTATTTTTAAGGAAAAATCAATTCTTGTATTCATATTAATTTATCATTAATTTTTAAGTGTTAATATAATTACATTAATTGATTATGAAACACCCATACATAGAATATTTATTTAATAAGTAAATAAAATAAATAATATTAAAAACAATAAAAGTGTTGTAAATAGAATTATTTTTTGTGTTTCATTATTTTTAAGAAGAATATATCATGATAAATATATGTGAATATAATATATTTCAGTTCCATTATTTTTTTCATAAAATAAAATTTTAAATATAATGTCTAAACTAACATTAAGGTTATTTTACATTAAATGGTATTTTATTAAATAATTTTAAATTAATAAAAGTGATATCTTTTATAAAGTGACTTTTAAATGATAAAAAATAAAAAATATGTTCCATTAATGGAACAATTATTCTTTTATAATGTACATGGTTAAAACTAAAAAATAAAAATATTATTGTCACGTTTAGGGGTAACGTAGTGTTTTTTGTGTGTTATATGTGATTCTATTAAATTTCATTTCTAACACACAAGGAATTTTTATTTAATAATTTTCATTTATTATTTAAAATATTTTGGTATAAATTCTTTTAAAAATAACACTTCAATTTATTATTAAAGGATGAATTACATATGTTAGAAAACTACTTAAGTTATGGAAAACCAAAAGTGATAAATATATGAAAACTTTGGAGTCATGGAACAAAATTTTGAAATTATGTATTTAATTTTTGTGGTGGAGGTGTTTCTGGAAAAAAGAATCCATCTTATACATTATTAATCAATGTTGTATGAATATAAGGAAGGTGTGGCCTTACAATAGTAAATATGGTTAAGTATTTAAAATAATTCCACTCCTCCTGAAATTTGAAAGGATAATCACCCTCCCCACTTATCCACTGCTCTCAATCCTTTTGTATCATCAAAATCCTTCAAACATTAACTCTCAGATTTCCTCACCTCATATAATAAACCTTAGGTTAGGAGGAAATATAACCATGTATGGTTTTAGTGAAAACCTAATGTGGATTCTCAAAGAAGGGGTAATTTTCTTGTAAGAGCATTTTAATTTTTCCAGTTCTCCAAATTATTCAATTATTTTTATGACATGATTATATAAAAACCTATGGATATTAAATAATAAAATATTTTTTTTATTTTAAGGATGATACCTACAACCAGACACACTTTTATAAAATGTGTTATGAAAGCATCATTTCTGTGTACAACTGACCAACGCCTCACGAAATAATGTTGTTAGTTTTTCTATTATGATCTATCCTGGTTGGGAATAATGGTGGAAATATTTAACATATAATATATTTATGATATTTATAACATGAAATCAACTATTTAGTTATTATATCATATTATAATATTTTATATTTTATTCCTTATGGGATATGATAACACCGCTCATGTGCACAGAAGACAACCGCCAAACTAAGCGATGCGAAGCATTTTTTCCCTAAAGTGTTACATGGAAGGTACTAAGGGTGAATATATTGAATATATATAAAATAAATTAAATAATTTTTATATTAATAAAAGAATTAAATTAAATTAAATAAGATATAAAATTTTCTTTATACCCTTTTCACACAATGAAAAAGTAATAATGTCGTTCATGGATGTGTGAACTACCTCCTCCTCGAAGTGATTTGATTCCTTTTACATCAAAATAATGATATATATAAGTATATGTAAGTAAATATAATAGTATTTATAGTATAATTATAATTATATAAAGGTAAAATATTTTTTAATTTTAGTTTATAAATATAATTAGAAAATGGAAATTTTACATATACATATGTATAACCTACCATCTCCATGATTGTAATGTTGGTTCATTTCTCATTACCATATTTAATGATATGATTTAAAATTGTTAATAATTTAAAAAATTTATAATTATTTCATGATTATTATTTTGGAGATGTTTAAATAATGACCATTTTACCATAGTAGATGTATCACCCCAACCATCCTGAGTATGTTTCTCTTTGAATAATAAAATAGCTTTTGTTGTACGCAACTTTGAGTTCTAGCACACCACAAGCAGTCAAAATAGCTGTTTAAAAAGAAATTATAAATAGTGACACCAAATTTTGAAATATAATTAATTTTATTTTTAATAATTGACCTCATATTTGGGATCAAAATGTCAAAATTATCATGGGAAAATTTTTAGTATTTTTCAGAAAACATTCAATTTTATGATGAAGAGTAAAAAACGCGACGTTATAGTTTAAAACCGAATATTTATTTAAATAATAATTTTTAAATTTTAATTTATTTTAAATTAAAAATGTATACATAATACCTATATTAATCAAATTAAATTCAATGTAGTCATTTTATAATAAGATTAGATATATAAGATTTTATTGAACTTTTTAACGTCTTTTACCTACCTTCTAGGCACATTTGAAAATTTTCATAAAACATAATTTTACCACATCTGTGAATTGAATTTAGAAAATAAGAGACACACTATTGAAATTAGTAAGTAAAACTTGATTCAATAGGATGAAAATAATTTTTGGTGGATAGTTATTTTGAATTTTATTTACCATGGTTAAAAGTAAATAGGGTAATTAAAGGTAAAAATGATATTATAATTACACTAAAACATGTATTAATTGTATTTGATAAGATTATTTAGATAAAAATAAACTTTAGGAATAAAATATGATATTTTTATCGACTTTCATTATATTATAACATTTTTTATATTTTATTTAAAGAATAATTAAAAGTGTTAAATTCAAAGTGTAATGATTAAAACATATTTAATATAAAGTTATAATTAAGATTAGTTTGACTAAAATTATTCATTTGAATGATAAATAGATTTACTATATCATGGTATTTTATTTATAAATTTTTGAAATTATATAATTAAATTTATTTATGGAAGAATGATGATGCATTAATTACGTTATTAAAGAATGTTTAAAATAATTGATGTTATAAATATTAAAATAAATTTTAATTAAAAATTTTGATGCCATTCAATAATTTTACAGTTTAATATGATATTTTAGGGTTTATTAAATGTTTTTTATGTAATAAAGTTGTTATGAATTTCACAAAAACCAAATACAAAATTGTGTCAAAATTGACATAAATGAGTTTTTAAAAAAAATACTATTTTATTAAATGATATAATACTCTTAAAAATATATGATTCAGACAAAGGACTTATATAAGGTTAGATTTGTCATTTATTAACAACTTTATGTTCTCTTAGAATTTTATAGCATGTTTATTAACCATGTAATATAAGAATACAAGGATACATGGTAAATGTTAAACTATTTAACGAAGAATTAAATATAAAAGATAAGGTTAATACGATAACCTAAACATCTCTAAAACCAAATGGTTGAGAATATTTTGACCCACACCAACCTTATACTTGAAATAAATTCATTTTGAGCTTTTAGAAACCAACAAATATTATATAATAAAATAATATTTCAAGATTTTTCTAAAGTGCCCCTAACCTCTCTTATAAAAGAGTACTTCCCCTTCTCTCAAATTCACACCTCCAAATGCATTTGTATTGGAAAACCCCTACTCAAATATCATCCCAAATATCCTAAATTCATCTTAGAGGCCTTAATTTTAACTGATATCTTACCTAAGGAGAACTTTTTTTCAAATAAAAAATAAGCATCTGAAGAAGATGTAATTATTTCATCACCTCTTTCAAAATTCTTTTCTTCTTTCACTTATTCTTTCTTTGTTGTTTCCATACCAAAATAACAACTTCAGTACCTTCCATAGGATCTGATTTTATTATAAATATCATAAATTCATATTCATTATTCTATCCATCCAATGAATGAAAAAGTCACCATATGTTTGTACGTACAAATTATTGTCTCCATGTCATGGTGTAGTTTGTTATTCAACACTTCATTATTTGGATGGGTATAATAATGAGTATAATTGACATAAATAATAAATATAAAATGTTAAGGATTATTTATATATAATATACAATCCAACTAGATATTATTTCATCATCAATAGAATTATATTGTCACTCATGCGTACGTACGACTTACAGTCTCCATGATGCGGTGTGATTTAATTCCCCATCATAACCATTAATGAATAATTTTCATTTGATGATTAAAAATATTGTTTAAGAACTTAATATCATTCTTTATATGAATCAAATATATCCTATCCATAATTAACATGACTTAAGTAACAAAACATATAAAGGAAAATGAATCAATTAACACCAGAAATAATGATAGTACTGATATATTTTTGACAAAGAAATATTAGAGGATCATATATGATATCATATTTATGTGGTTCATCTATAATATAATAACAATTATTTAACCATTATAAAGGTGATTAATATAAACTTTACAAATGACTAGTACAAGGTAAGGTTTAGTTTAACAATATCTTTATAATCTGAGGTTGTTTATATAAAAGTATCTACTGAGACTTCTTTATCATCCACATCAATGTTTCTTCAAAATGTATTTAATTTTTTTTACTATTTCCTAGAATATAGGTTAAAGTCATTTATACCTTTGTTTGACCTTTATAAAATTATTTGAATGGAATATTTATATAATTTTCCAAACAAGGTACATTATGGCATTTTCGAAAAATTAAGTAAAAATGTTTTTTAACTTATACAGTGGGTACGACCTTTTTCCGTCATTATAACACCTTCGAAGCTTCCCATGGAAGCTTATACGAATATTTTCAAAATAAATTTTTTCTTTACTTTTAAATGATTTTAATGTAGAATTATATATTTCACTCAAATAGTTCTATGGATTGATTTCATTCATGTTAAAATCCTTTAATTGATTTTATACTTTTTTCAATTTGATTCATTATTATAAAATTTTCCATATTGTATTGAAGGTTTTGTTGTGTGTTGGACTGTGGATTTACTATTTTGATACCATTCATTGTTTATGGTTAAAATATTAACATTTCTTATTCTAGTTACAATATAAATGTTATGTTATGCTTCAAACTTTTCAAACACCGAATGCATGGGATGTAGTAAGGTATGGATGGGGCCTGCTATAGCCCCTCGATGTATCGGTAGGTCTCATGAGACAAATTAGTTTCTTATCACAAGGCCTTGAAAAAATATTTATTTTTATTCTTGTCATGAGGTCTTCAATACGTGGTTATGATGTCCGACATTATGCATTCCATCATTATGAAATTAGCTATTGATATTACATGTGATTATTCAACTTGTAAAATATATATGTGAATAAGTAAATTGAATTATATAATTTATCATAGCCATATTAGGATGATGTTTAATTTTAAAATTCTTGTGTTTTAGTCTTATACATCACCTTAAATGTTTATTCTTATTTATGATAGTCTCCACTATACTATTATCCTTACCAAGCATTTGAGCTAACCCCTTTCTTATGTTTTATTTTCCCAGGATAAGAAGAAGTATATTATGATTGAACAACAGGAATATGCTTAGGGATATGAGTGTGTTCAAAGGGGACACAATGTTGTTATTTTTTCGTATCATAATATAATGTAAAAATTATGTGTGTATCTAGTAATTATAAGGATACTAAAGTGATCAGTCTTTCGAGACTTGATATTTTGTGATCATGCCAATGTTATGTAATAACGAACCGTCATTGGGAAACTAGGGTCAGTGCATGCATTAAAGTTGTTATCAAATGAAGTTTACAACAATCCTTGGAATCTAGATTTAGAAAAACGCTTATTAGAGAACATTACCCTAAGATAGACTTTTAGAATTAGTATATAAAATCATGAATTTTTTTGGTAATGTATATATTTTGTGAGTTTTCAATGAAATAAATCCCTGTATGGATATTATATTTGGATGTGGTTATGGAAAGGATCTACCTAGGAGTGAAAATTTTGATAATGAGTTTCGATATTGACCTGGGGTATCCTGGTACACGACAATAGGCCTTACTGTGCACCTGTTTTGACACATCTAAAAGATATGATTAGGATAATTCATATATTATTTAGTAACCATTATAAATGATTTATTAGTAAATACTTCCCCAAAGAATTTTTTTTTACGATTATGGTTTATATGCATAAATTTTTCAATTTATGTTAAATATTTTACAATTTTGAAATTATGAATTTTGATTCATAAAATAATCCAGTTCATGACATTGTTTATAAATGGAACATAGTGGATGGAATGGAAACCATATCAACACATGTAATCCATGTAGGGATTTCCCTCATACTCAAGATAATTATAGTGGAGCTAGTGACCCCACTGGTGTAGAGCATCTTATAACCATACATGGACAACTCACTCAGGTTATGAGTAATAACCTTACTCGTATGGAGCACCCAGATCTACAATGTGGGGGATCAATTATAGACTACTTCATGAGGCAGAAACCACCAACACTCAATGGGACAACAAATCCATTTGTAGTGGAGAAATGGATAAGTTCTTTAGAGAGAATATTTTATGCATTGAGGTGTGGTAAAAGAGAAAAAATTTTCATGGAAGTTTATCACCTTACTAGAGAGGCAGATCAATGGTGGTTATTAGTTCAAAACACAAAAGATGATGAAGAAGTATCAAATATTGAATGGAGGGAGTTTAAAGATATTTTATTAGAAAAATACTTTCCTCATGAACATTGAGATGATATTGAAAAGAAATTTCTGAGTCTGAGGTAAAAGTAGGATGATAATATAGCAAAGTATGAGGTGAACTTTACAAGGATATCAAGGCATGTTGCAGATTATATATGTTACCTAAGAAGTAATCGTGATAATTTTTTTATGGGTTAAAACCATTTCTCTATCGACCATTGTTATCACAATATTTCCCATCATACGAAAGTATAGTCTCATGTACTATCAAGAATGATATGGAATTCTCTAAGTATTACAACTTTAACATGAATAAAGAGAATAAGAGATCAGTTGAACACTCTGAAAAAAATAAGGGGAAGAAGGGAAAAGATAAATTTTTACCCTGCAGTAAATGTTTGAAGAAAAAAACTATCACTTTCATGAAGGGGATGAAATATTGTTACATGTGTAGAGAAAATGGCCTCCAAGCTCATGATTGAAAGGGAAATATATATATTTTCAATGTTGAATGCTACAAATGTAGAGAAATGAGGTATTATTCAAATGAATGTCCTAAGAGTCAAGGAAACTAACCTTTGAAAAGGCCAAGGGAGAAAGGTCAACCTAATGTTATCACAACTATTGAGTTTGAAGTACCTAATTAAGTGGTGGCAGATACTTTAATCATTTCCTCAAAATTATACATTACTTTATTTGATTGTGGATCATCACATTCTCTCATATCTTCCCATTTTTCCATGAAAATTAGATATTTCCAATTTGAATTAACAAGTGTGGTTTTAGTCACATCTTTTATGGAAGTATCATAAAAATAATGTTTTTTAAACCAATTAACATCATGGAATATAAACATGCTTTATCTGCCGATCTTATTGTCATAACCATGATTGAATTTGGTATAATTCTCTGTATGGATTGGATTTTGGACCCTGATGCAAAAATTTAATGTAGATAAATAAGGTTACAATTTTTATAGTGATAAAGAAAACATTATATTTAGATCAGATACATCACCATCTGATTCTCATATAGATCCACTGCCAGTAGCTCTAAAAAATTCAATTATTGTGGATAAAGAGAGTAAAATAACTATGGGTAAGGAAAGGAATGTTAATATAGAGGATGTACCTATTGTGTAGGATTATGTTGATATTTTTCTAGAGGATTAACCTTGACATCCTTTGGAATGATAAATTGAGTTTTCTAATTACTTAATTCTTCATTCAAGGCCCATATTGAAGACCCCTTATAGAATAGACACTGTGGAATTAGTGGAACTAAAGAAAAAATGAGAGGAATTGAGTAATAAAGTATTTATTCTCCCTAGTGTTTCTCCATGGGGAGCCCCTATTCTTTTTTTAATAAGAAATATGAATCTATGTGGTTGTGTATTGAATACAAGGAGATAATTCTACAACAATAAAGAACAAGTATCCCCTACCTCACATTAATGATTTACTTGATCAACTTCACGGAGCACAATATTTTTCAATGATTGACCATTGATCTGGATATCATCAGTTGTGCATGAATGAGGAATACATACCAAAGAAATCATTTCAAACTAGTTATGTTCATTACAAGTTTACAGTAATTTCTTTTGGACTGACTAATGCATCCTCTATTTTGATGGATCTAATGAATAAATTTTTCAAGGAATATCTTGATGGATTTGTAGTAGTATTTATTGATGATATCGTGGTATACTCAAAATTCTACAATGATCATGAAAATAACTTGTTCACTATTCTGAATACTCTTAGAAGAAATGAATTATATGGGATGTTCATAAAGTATTAATTATAATATTTCATTTCATGTCAATATTGTATCAATGGATGGAATCTCTTTTGATACTTCAAAGGCAAGGGCAATCCATGAATGTCCCACACAATGAGTATAACTAAGGTACATAGTTTTATTGGTTTAGTAGGTTATTATTAGTGTTTCATCCATAATTTTACCTAATTGGCTAACCCATTAACCAAACTCACATGTAATGTTGTTAAATTTGTTTGGAAAAAAGAGTGTAATTTTTTTTGAATAATTGATGAAAATATTAGTTGATGATCCTATCTTGACTCTACCATCAGGGAATGATGGGTCTATTATTTATAGTGATGATTGAAAGAAAGGATTTGGTTGTGACCTTATGCAGAATAATAGGGCTATTTCCTATGTGTCACAACAACTAAAAATTCATGAACAAAACTATCCCACTCATGATCTTTAGTTATATGCTATAATATTTTCTCTGAAGATATTGAGACACTATATGTATGGTGAAAAATGTGAGATCTATACTGATCATAAGAGTTTGAAGTATAATTTCTCACATAAGAAACTCAACATAAGGTAAAGGAGTTGGCTTGAACTAATCAAGGGTCATGATTTCACTATACACTACCACACAGGGAAGTAAAATAAGGTGGAAAATTCTTTGAGTATAAAGGATCATAGAGTTATGAACAAGATGAGAGTTTATAGGGATCCTATGGTCATGGATCTAGTAACGATGGATATGGGAATAATCATGGAAGGTGAAACATAGATACTTTTCCAAATGGTTTCCAAACCATCATTACTAGAAAAGATTAATAGTTCTCAGTCATATAATGAAGAGTTTCAAAAGAAGATTGAAGCTGTGAATGATGGGGGATTGATTGAATTCTTATATTAAGATGGAATTTTGAAATTCAGTAGGAGGTTTTGTGTTCCCGATATACTTGATCTGAAAATGGAATTGTTGGACGATGCTCATAGCTCTAATTTTTATATAAATTCGGGTAGCACTAATATGTATAGAGATTTGAAGGATCATTTTTGGTGGGACAACATAAAGATGGACATTACTGATTATGTGTCAAGATGTATGGTTTTTCAATAGGTGAAGGCTGGAAGACAACATCCTGGAGGATTCATGCAACCTCTTCCCATACTTGAGTGGAAATGGGATGATATTACTATGGACTTTGTCATGGGGCTACCAAAGACCACTACAAGGAATGACACAATATGGGTCATTATTGATGGTCATACCATGTCAACACATTTTATTACTATAAGATAAGATTAACTTCTTGAAATTTTAGCAAGTATATATATTAATGAAGTTTTATGAGTTCATGGTGTACCCATATCGATTGTTTTTGTTAATGATCACCATTTTACATCAAGATTTGAAAAAATTCATAAGAAATACCTGGATACTAAACATAGTTTGAGCACTTCCTACCACCCTCAAACTGATCGAAAATCAGAACAGACTATTCAAAACTTAGAAGTCATGTTAAAATATTGCTCACTTGGATTTCAAGGTATGTGGGGTCAGTATTTACCTCTGATATAATTTTCCTATAACAATAACTTCCATTTAAGTATTCATATGAAACCATATGAAGAGTTATATAGAAATAAATGTCGCACACCAACTTGTTGATATGAAGTCAGTGAAAAAAACTTTTTGGCCCAGAATTTGTTGTGGAAACATTGGAAAATGTGAATATTATCAAAACTCAGATCAGAGTAGCTCAAAGATGGAAAAATATCCATGACAATAACCAAAGGAAGGATTTAGAATTTCAAGTAGGATATCCTGTTTTCTTAAAGTTATCTCATTGGAAGGGTGTTATAAGTTTTGGTAAGAAGGGTAAATTACATCCCAGGTAGAATGTATCTTTCAAAATTCTATAACAAATTGGGGTTGTAGCATACCATTTGGTAATGTCGCCAAGTATCTCCAAAGATCATGATGTGTTCCACATATCACTGTTGAGAAAATACATGCCTAACCCAATGCATGTACTCACCTATGAAGAATTAGAATTGGAACCCAATATTTTTAATTGTTCAGATCCTATCAAGTCTCTTGATACCAGAGAACAAGTGTTGAGAAACTCGACTACTCATCTGGTAAAAGTTCTTTTTGGAGAACCCATAAAGTGGAAGAGGCAACGTGGAATCCTGACGAACTTATGATGAAGAGCCACCCATGTCTTTTTATGAAGTAATATTCTAGAAATTTTGAGGAAAAAATTATTTTAATGAGAGAATATTGTAACACCACAAGAGTCAATGGTATGCTTCTCTTTGAATAAAATGATATCTTGCGTTATATGCAACTTCGAGTTCTAGAACCCCAAAATCAGTCAAACAAGCTGTTTAAAAAAAGTTATAAATAGTGATACCCATTTTTGAAATTTTATTAATTTTATTTTTAAAAATGGACTTCATTTTTGGGTTCGGAATGTGACCATTTTCTTCGGGTGAACTTTTGGTATTTTTCTGAAAACATTCAATTTTTTGATGAATAGTAAAAAAACACCGCGTTATTGTTTTTAAACGACTTTTTATTTAAATAAATATTTTTAAATTTAAGTTTATTTTAATGTAAAAATAGATACATAATACCTATATTAATCTAGTATAATTCATTGGAGTCATTTTATCATAATATTAGATATATAAAATTTTATTGAATTTTTTAGCGTCTTTTACCAACCTTCTAGGCACATTTACAAATTTGCATAAAACATAATTTTACTACTTATGTGAATTGAATTTCAATAATCAGAGATCCACATTTTAAATAAGTATGTAAAATGTGGTTCAATAGGATGAAAATAATTTTTATTGAATGTTTGATTTTGAATTTTATTTACCACGGTTAAAAGTAATTAGGGTAATTAAAGGTAAACATGATATTATAATTACCCTAACACATGTCTTAATTCTATTGGATAAGTGTATTTAGACCAAAATAAACCTTAGTAATAAAATATGATCCTTTTTATCCACTTGGATTAGATTTGGACATTTATTATATTTTATTTAAAGAAGAGTTAAAAGTGTTAAATTCAAGGTCTAATAACTAAAACATTTTTAATTTAGAGTTATACATAATATAAATTCAACTGTAAATATTCATTAGAAAGATAAAATTATTTCCTACATCATGGTATTTTATTTATAAATTTTAGACATTAAATAATTAAATTTATTTATGACACAATAATGATGCAGTATTTACCTTATTAATGAGACCTTAAATTAATTGATGTTATAAATATTAAAATAAATGTAAATTGGAACTTTTAATTCCATCCACTAATTTTATATTTTAAAATGACTTGTTAGGGTTGATTAAATGTATTTTTTTCTAAGTAATAATGTTGTAATGACTTTCACAAATATCAAATACTAAATAGTGTCAAAATTGATATAAATTAGTTTTTAAAACAAATACTATTTTATTAAATGACATAATACTCCTAAAAATATAAGATTCAGAAAAAGGACTTAGATATGGTTATATATGTCATTAATGAACCACTTGATGGTATATTGGCATTTTATTTTCTGTTTATTAACCATGTAATATAAAAATACAAGGAGATATGGTAAATGTTAAACTATTTAACCATTAATTAAATCTAAAAGACAAGGTTAATATATTGAACTAAACTTGTATAAAAACTATTGGTTGGGAATATTTCATACCATACGCACCTTATCCTTGATATAAATCCATTTTGAGCTATTATGAACTGGAAATTGTAAGATCCTAGATTTCCCTATAAGTTACATTTTATTTGCATTTCAGTTTAGGCCCTTTATTTTGGTCAGTTAAGTGCTTTCCAAAGACATTAAGGAAGCTCAAGGGTGTCCCAGGGGTTATGGACATGAAAAAAGGGGGGAAATGAGTTTTATGGGCTAGCTGCATAGTCTGTGAATGGATAGTGCTAACCGTGCGGGAAGCCAAGGAAAACCATGCAAGAAGACAGTTTTTGGAAAGTATCCTCTGCATGGTTTGTGCACGGTTTAGAAAAATGTGTGGGAAAACCATGTGAAGGGGATATTTTGGGATAGAATCATCTTCACAGTTTGCGAATGGTTGGGAAAACCATGCGGTCAAACCCTACATCCCATAACTTTTAAAAAGTTTTTACAAGTTTTCCACTCCAGGATTTTATAACCCACTCGGGATTTTCCTCCCCATCCTCCCTTAGAGCCCCAAGAATTAACCAAGGGGAAAAAGAGCTCCCAAGGATCAATCTTTTTCGATTAATGGTGGTTTGAAGTGTTGTCAGTTGCAGATTGAAGATCTGGGTAAGTCTAATCTATTTTTTACTTTTCTTTTTTGGTTTAGGGTGTTTGTTTCTTTCTCCTATCCATACGTAGCTCTCAACCCCAACTTTTTCTGTGAGTTTTAGGGTAAATAATCAAGGGTTGGTTGAATTGATATCTAAGGCTTCAGTTGGGAGTTACTTTTCCAATGTATTCTAGGATATTTGTATACAATATTATATCCATTGAGTTTTGTGTAGATTTGTGAATGTGGAGTTTATATTCTTGACCTCTTTTGACGATTTCATAGTTCATTTGACTTAATATGGGGTTATTGGTGTCTAAATGGTTAAATTAACTTTTCTTGATCTCCATGGGATGCAAGAAGGATGAATAGACCCAATTAGGGCCATATGTGGGGTGTTTCGATGTATTCTAGTCTTAGAATTAGCTAAATAGTGTAAGATCGTTGTGCAAGAACATAGATCCCTAAATGAATACGTTAATATGATTAAATGAATTGATGGGAAACACTTGGTGACTAGATTATATTTGAATGTGATTAGTGAGATAGGCATGGGAAATAGGAAATGGGGCTAAGGGGTTAAGTAATTACAATGACGAATGTGTCAATGGATTGAGGCAATAATGTTATTCTCCCATTTATTGAGATTATTGTGATGTTGCAAATGATGTTGTATATATTTTTGCGATATGGTGATTTGTGGTGAATGATCAATATCAATGTTAACATGGCTAGGCTGAGTGTGGTATTGAATTGAGATTCTACACACATGGGTCAAGTTGGATAGAGGTTCAAGCTCCTACCCTAAATGCAAGAGATAGGGAAGGGGATGAAGTTATATTCCCCTAACAGTTACATTCTACCAGAACTAAGGCTTCGAGGCGATGATATTGGGAATTATTGTGATATGATGCCTAGTGAGATATAACATGTTTCATTATAACCTGTTGAAAATGTTGATCATGCCTAATCCAAGGAACACATTAAAAGGGTGACATGATAAATGAAATTTCGTAGTAATAAACATGAGTTAATTGGTAGGTTAACTTACAGGAACATAAATAAAGATAGGATATTGATCTGTTTAACAAAAAATGCCTTTATTTTTCATTTTCATGCACTATCTACCTTGTTGGATATTTTGTAGACACTGTTAGTGGTGGCCTACTGAGTTATACTGACACCGTTCTCGGGCCACCGTTGGGTACCCTAGCAGATTTCATGTTTGAAGGTTCGGACAAGGGAAAGGGACCTATGTTAGGGAGATCATTTGGACATGGGAGTGGTTTGTGTGAGGTTCCAGACTTTAAGTCTAGACCATTTTGGGGATTCTACTATTTTATTTCTTTTGGGTTTTGTTCACTTGACATTGTAGCATGGCATGGCATATTTATTGTTGCTTATGATTATTCCTAGTTCTAGGATTTTGTTATTTATTCATGTGATGTATTATTCTATTTTGTGTCATGTATTTGAATTATTATTTTCTATGCATTACTATGGTATTGAGGGTATAGTCTCCCCATGCGACCTAATAGACCCTCGCTGCTAGTCGGCAACCTCTAGAATACGGGGAGGCACACAACTACCCATCCTGGGGAACTAGTTTAGTGGAACCTAGGTCAGAGATGTTACAAAGTGTTATCATGGGTCGTTCTTTCTCTTTATTAATATTTGGGGATAGTAGACAGGAGATTTGGAATGTTTCAGGCCTTGGTAATGAGATCGTTCTCAGGAGTAGATAACCCATGTATGTGGGAAAACCCAAGTCACCCTAGAAAGGGATTGTTTTTCTTATTGTGTGTTGTTACATTTGATGATATTTCACCATTTGTTGATGCACTTTTTGTGTGATTTGACAGTTTTGTGATATTTATCTTGTGCCCAGAAAGGTATGATGTCATGAATTCATGCATCATTCTAGGCACCAATTTTGGAAGGTAACATGCATCATGATAGGAACACAGATTGGATGGGTGTGCGGGATGTATATGTCAGGATTCATATGTTCTTTAAAAGCAATTAATTATGCCTAATAATACGGTATGAATGCGTAAAAAGGGGGAGTGAAAATTTCCATTAGTAATTATAAAATGGTTTTTTATAAAGAAGTAAATTTAGAATAATTTGTTGTTGGGGTAAATTGGAATATGAAAATGGTTATAATGGGAGTAAAAGATAAGGATTTTAACCCTAAAAATTTGATATCGTGTTGTCCATGAACATAGGGAGATGGACAAGGGTAGTGAACTAGTTATGAGTGGTCTCTTTAGATTAGTGTAAAAAAATTCTTTGGTTATCACAAGTGATGATCCTATCTATACATTTTATTTCTCATAGAATCTTTATGGTTGTATTCTAAAGCTCGTGTTTGGAATTGTAGAGAAATGCCACCTCAAGGATTTGAGATGGTTGGGAGACATGTAGACATTCCCAAGAATTCTCCTCCAGTAGTGGAGCAAGAGAACATGGTGATCCAAGTGGACATGAAAGAGCAGTTCTGTGAGAACTTTTATCATTTTATGTAGATGATGAAATGAGACCCAGGGCAGGTTACACTGAGCATGTTTGAGATGACCAGGGAGTTTCAGCTACAACACCCTCCAACAATTACTGGAGAGGGTGGGATAGAAGTAGGAATGTTTTGGATAAAGTCATTCCAAATAATTATTGACCATCTAGAGACTCCTCTCAAGGAGAGATTCATGTTAGAGGCCTATATGCCGAGGGGAAAGCAAAATTTTGGTGGGAAATTGTGGTTTAGACAGATTAGGATGAGGGGATGATGTAGAAATGTTTTCAGAAGTTTCTTGATAAAATCTATCCAAAAACTGTGAGGTAGGAGAAGGTTGTAGATTTTATGAGGTTGAATCAGGGTACAATGTCGGTTATGGACTTTACTAGCCGTTTCAATGATTTGAGACGCTTCATTCTGATGTTTATGCGAGATGAGGCAGTTGTCGAGAAATTATTCTAGGATGGGTTGAGACACAATATCATGTTTTAGGTGAATATATGTTGATTAAAAGGTTTTCTGAAGTGGTGGATCAGCCCATTATCTCAGAAGGAAACCTGAAGGGAGATTCAGGTATTGAACTTTTTTCAATATTTCAGTGAGAAAGTGGTGTGGTTTTGATCGTAGGAAGCACCACTTTGGAACCTTCCAGTAAGGTGGAAGCACACAGAGTGGCCAGAAGAGGTGGTCAGCTTCTTAGGGTGTTGAACATGTCATCTGTTTTCATTGTCGTAAGCTAAGGCACAGGCATGACCAGTGTCCCCACCCACCAGCTAAGTTCCAAGCTTGTGGTAGGCTTGGCCACGTGCAGATATTCTGTAAAAACCCATGGAAGTCGTGGAATGATGGAGGTCAGAGGCAGATATGGTGGGTAGGAAGGGGGTCAATTACCCCATATCAGGTAGGAAATTAGAGCTTTATAGGCCATACTAGTAGGGGTGGTAGACATGGAATTATGGGGCAAGATCACCTTTACCAATAGAGCAATGCAGTGTAGGGTACTCAGGCTAGAACCCATTGTAAAGGGGTGAGTCACCCTTATACAGTTCAGGTTACACCTGAAGGTGATGAGGCAAAGCCGTCCACTAATTAAGGTACGATTCTTCTAGCTTCCATGTTTTCTAGTTCTTTATTCGATACTGGTGTTACACATTCCTTTATTTCTTCTCAGATTGTACTTGTGTTGGGTTTAACCGTAGAGACTGTATGTGAGGTAATGTCACTTGATACTCCACTATGAGTGAAAGTTGAGGAAATCAGGTTGTGTAAGGGTTGTTCTCTGGTGGTTGGTGGGCATCATTTTCCTGTGAGATCTATTTGTCCTAGATATGTACGGTGTTGAACTAATCATGGGAATAGATTGGTTGGTGTTATATCAAGCCCATATCGACTATTACCGAAATCGGGTAACATTCAAATATCTTGATGGTAGAACTCAGGTCTTTCATGATGAGTGGGATACTCAGGTGGGCCGCGTAGGGCTGCTACGCCATCAGATGGGGGAGCTAACACCCAATGTGGCTTGTCCTATGATAGATTATGGGGAGAAAGTACATCCAATATTTCCTTTTGTTATGAAACTGTTTTAGGATGTGTTTCTTAAGGACTTACTAGAGTTACCATCTGAGTGAGATAATGATTTTATGATCAAATATTTTTCCTGGAGTGGAGCCAGTTTCTATTCCACCTTACCAAATGGCGCAAATAGAACTCCATGAACTCAAGGTTCAGTGGGAGTAATTAGAGTTTAAGTTGTTTATATGTCCTAGTACATCACCTTGGGAATCTCTTGTGCTATTTTATAAGAAGGATGATGCATCACTGAGTCTATATATTAATTATAGGAAGCTAAACTATATGACAATTAAGAACTGATACCCTCTTACTAGAATTGATGACATGTTTGGTCATCACAAAGGTGCCTCAGTTTTTTCCAATATTAATTTGAGATCTGGATACCATCAGTTGAGGGTGAGACCCTAAAACATGCCTTGGACGACTTTCCGAAGTAGTTTCAGGTTGTATGAATTTCTAGTAATGCCGTTTGGTTTGAACGATGCACTATCTTTGTTTATGGACATGATGAACCAAATATTCCACCCATATCTATATCAGTTTGTAGTTTTTTCATTAATGACATCTTACTGTACTCCATAACTCATGAGAATCATGACTAACATCTTGACATCATCCTGGGTACACTAAGAGAGCATTGGATTTATGCTAAGATATCAAAATGTTAGTTTTGGATTGATGAGGTGCACTTTTGGGACATATCATATCTGATTTAGGCGTGTCGGTGGATCCAGAAAAGGTGCAAGAAGTGGTGTCTTGGGAACATCCCAAGAATGCCTCTGATATTCAAAGTTCATTGGTTTTTGCTGGTTATTACTGAAGGTTTGTTAGAGATTTCTCTCATTTGGATGCACCACTCACATGCTAACCAAGAATGGGGTTATGTTCGATTGGTCAGAGGCTTGTGATAATGCTTTCCAGGAGTGGAAGAAGCAGTTGACAACTGCACTGATTTTGATCTTACCTAAACCAAGTAAAAAGTATACCTTGTTCTATGATGTATCTAGTTTTAAACATGGGGCTGTGTTGATGCAGGAGGATCGAGTTGTAGCTTACAGGTTGATGTAGTTGAGGCCACATCAATGAAATTATCCAACTGATGACTTGAGGATACCTATTATTGTTCATTCCTTAAATGTTTTGGAGGATTTAATATTTGGGAGAACCCTTTATGGTCTTTACTGACCAAAAAAGCCTCAAATACATATTCTATCAACAATATTTGAATCTTCGACAGTGATAGTTGGTCATGTAATTAAATTCCTTTGATTTTGAATTGGTTTACACACTAGGAAAAGGGAATAGTGATGCTGATGCTCTGAGCTAGAAGAATCAGAATCATGTGGTTTAAGAATCCTGTTCTACATTGGTGATGGTGGCCTTGTTTGTGTAGATGCATTTGGTGGTACAGGAGGGGCATAAGAAGATGACCCTTGCATCTATAGCATTTGAGTCCTCACTTTTGAGCCACATTAAGGAGATTCCGTTGGTGGTTTTGGAGTGCTTGGCTATAAAATAGAATATTAAAGGTGGGGAGTCACCTTCTGGTTGGACCTTCAGTATTGATGATGTTTCTTTTGTTCATGGACGTTTTGTGGTGCTGGAACAAGAAGAGTTGATGCACGAGTTCCATGAATAAATGTGGGTAGTGCATATGGGCTTGATTAAGACGTACTGTGATCTATGTAATCTATTCTAGTGGCTGGGAATGAAGAAGGAAGGGGAAGGGTTTTTGGCATGATTCATTACCTATCTGCTGGTGAAGGCTGAACATCATCGCCCATGTGGGTTGTTGTAGTCATTGCCTATTCCAGAGTGGAAGTGGAATGAAGTCATGATGGAATTTTTGGTGGGTCTTTAGAGGATTCCTCATAAGAATGATTCTATTTGGGTGGTGGTAGATTGTATGAACAAAGTGGCCCATTTCTTATTGATTCAAGAAACCTATACAGTCGATCAGTCTGGGGAGTTATATGTTAGGGAAATAGTATGGTTGCATGGTGTGCTAAGAACTATAGTTTCAGATCATGATCTATGTTTTACCATGCACTTCTGGAAGGTACTTCAGAAGGCACTAGGTACACATGTTTTTCTGAGTATGGCTTACCACCCATAGACTGATGGGTAGTTAGAACATACAATTCAGGTATTAGAAGACTTGTAGTGAGCATGTGTTCTGGATTTCAGTGGTTCGTGGGAAAAGCACTTGTCGCTTGTTGTGTTTTCTTATAACAATAGTTTTAATGCTACAGTCCAGATGGAACCTTTTTCGTCACTTTATGGGAGACCATGTAGGTCAACGTTGTTTTGGTTAGATGTCGGAGAGTATGAGCTATTAGGGCCATGTCTTGTGTAGGAGATGTCAGAGATGGTTCATTTGATTCAGTTGTGTATAGAAATAGCTCTGAGTAGTCATAAGTCATTTTCATATGAATTTCATAGACCTATTGAGTTCGTGGTGGGTGATAATGTGTTTCGAGGGGTGTCTCCATGGTTGAGTCACCATCGAATTTAGAAGCAGGGCAAGATGGCCCCTAGATACGTGGGGCACTTTCAGATTGTGGAGAGAATCAGACCGATGGCTTATCGATTTGCTCTTCCACAATGGTATAGTGGGATGAATGATGGTTTGCATGTTTCATAACTCTAACAGTATCACCCAGATCTATCTCATGTGATAAATATAGAGGATTCTGAGCTTGTGGTTGATTCATCCTTTGAGGAGAACCTGGTCTATATTGTGGATCATAGTGAGAATGTTTTACGTGGAAAGGTTGTGCCCCTGGTCTGTGTTCTATGGAAACATGAAAATTTTTAGAAGGAAACAAGGCAGTGAGACTCATATATGCAAGTTTAGTGGCCCAATAACTTTCCTTTATAAACTCATTATTCCCAGGAAGAGCGTCTTGGGAAGAGTGGTTCAGGGATGTGCAACTATAAGGTTGGGAGGTTGTAATATCCCAGATTTCTCTATAAGGAATGTTTTATTTATTTTTTAGTTTAGGCCCTTTATTTTGGTCAATTAAGTGCATTCCAAAGTCTTTAAGGGGTCTAATGGGTGTTCTGGGGGTCTAGGAAATGAAAAATTGTTAAAATGAGTTTTCTGGGCTAGCCACATGGTCTGCACATGGTTAGTGTTGACCCTGTGGGTAGCCCAGGTAAACCGTGCAAGAGGAAGGTTTTAGGTCAGTAGCCTCCACAAAATTTGTGAAATGTTTGACAAATTTAGTGGGTAAGCTATATGAAGGGGCTCTTTTGTGATAAAATAATTTTCACGGTTTGTGCACGATTGGGAAAACCATGTGGGAAAATCATGCATCCCAAAAATGTTTAAATAAATTTACATGTTTGCTGCTCTGGGATTTTATAACCCACATGGGATTTTCCTCCCCCTCTTCCCTTACAGCCGTAAGAATGAATGAAGGGGACCATGATCCCACAAGGATCAATATCTTTTTATTCATGGTGGTTTGGAGTGCCATCATTTTTAGATTGATGATCCAAGAATAGATAATCTGCCTCTTACATTTCTTTTTTGGTTTAGGGTTTCTATTTAATTACCCTCTCTGTAGAAAGCTCTCAAACCCTACATTTTTGGTGATTTTTAAGGTAAATCATCAACGGTTGGTTGAATAAATATCTAAGCCTTTATTAGGGAGTGTGTTTTACAATGGATTCAAGGTAGGTGGTCTAAAAAATTATATCCCGTGGGTTTTGTGTAGATTTGTGAATGTAGGGTTTTTATTCTTTCCCTATTTTGATGAGTTCTTCGTGATTTTGACTTAATATGGGATAATGGGTGTATAAATGGTTAAATTAACACCTCTCGATATCCATGGGATGCAAAAAGTATGGCTTGACCAAATTTGGGCCACTCGTGGGGTGTGCTGATGTCTTCCAGGATTAGAATTAACTATGTAGTGTAAGATCATTGTGAAAGAATGTAGAGCCACTGATTAATATGTAAACATTCTTAAATGGATTTATGGGAAATTCGAGGCGACAAGATTATATTTTAATATGATCAGTGAGATAAGAATCAGAAAAGGGAAATGGGGATAAAGGGTTATGTAATTACAATGATTAATGTGTCAATGGATTGAGGCAATAATGTTGTTCTCAGATTTATTGATATTATTGTGATTTTATAAATGATGTTGTCTTTGTTTTTGTGAAATGGTGATTTGTGGTGAATGATAAATAAGCATGTGCAGATGGCCTGGCTGAGTGGGGGTAATGACCTATGGTTCTACACCAAAGGGTAAAGTTGGACCAAGGTTCTAGCTCCTCCCATAAATGCACAGGTTAGCGAAGGGGACAGAGTTCTATTCCCCCAATGGTTTCATTCCACCCAGACTGAGGCTTTGAGGTGAGGATATTGGGAATTGTTGTGATATGATGCCTAGTGAGATATGAATTTTTTAATTCTCACCTGTTGAAAACGTTGATCATTCCTAATCCATCAAAAACCTTAAAAGGGTGACATGATAAATGAAATGTATTAGTAATAAACAAAGTTTAATAGGTAGGTTAACTTAAAGTAACATAAATAAAGATAACCTATCGATCTTTTTACCATAACATGACTTTATTTATCATTTTCATGCACAATCTACCTTGCTGGATATTTTGTAGACACTATTGGCGATGGCCTACTGAGTTATACTCACACCCTGTTCAGGCCGCCATTGTGTACCCGAGTAGATTTCACAATTTCAAGTTAGGAAAAGGGAATGGGCCTTGTGCTAGAGAGATGAGTTGGACATGGGACATATTTGGGTGAGGTTCCAGACTCAGAGTCTCAACCATTTTAGGGATTTTATTATTTTATTTCTTTTGGATTTTCATCACTTTAAACCATAGAATGTCATGGAATATTTATTGTTGGTTATAATTTTACGCAATATTGGTATTTTGTTACTTATGCATGTTATGTATTGTTCTCTTTTGTTTCTTCTATTTATATTATTAGCTGTTGTAGCATAATCTGGTATTGAGGGTATGGTTTCCTCATGTGACCTATTGGACCCTCGCTGCTAGTCAGAAACCCCTGGCATATGGGGAGGAACACTAGATGACATGTAACTACCCAGCTCGGGGCACCAGTTTAGTGGCACCTGGGTCAAGGATGTTACAAAAATAATTTTATAATAAAATAATATTTCATGCTTTTCCTAAAGTTCCACTAACCTCTCTTATAAAAGGGTTGTTCCGATTCTATCAAATTTACACCTATAAAGCCATTTGGATAGGCCATCCTCTACTCAAATATTCTCTCAACTACCGTCACATAATCCTAGAGGCCTCACTTTGATCAGAAATCCACCCTAAGGATACCTTTTGTTCAAATCAAAAGGAAGCTCATGAAGAAGAGGTAATTATTTCATCACCTCTTCCAAAGTTCTTTTATACTTCCATTTCCACTTTCTTTGTTGTTTCCATACCAAAAAAATAAATCCAATACATTTTACATATTTTGATGTTATTATAAATAAGGTAAAAACATATTCCTTATTCTATCAATTCTATGAAAGACCAAGTCACCATATGTGTGTATGTAAGGATTACCATCTTCACATCGTGGTGTAGTTTGTTATTCAACAGTTCATTATTTAGATGGGTATAACAATGAGTATAATTAATGTAAATAATTAACATAACATGTTAATGATTCTTTATATATAATATATCATCCAACTAAATATGATTTTATCATCAATATAATGATATTTTCGCTCATGCGTGTGTTTGGCTTACCATCCCCCCGACGCGATGAGATTTCATTCCCCATTGAAAAAATTAAAAAATAATTTTCATTTGTTGATTAAGAATTACATTAAAGAACGTAATATATTTCTAGATATGGATCAAATACATCATATCCATATCAAACATGACTTACATAACATAACATATAATGGAAGATGAATCAATTAACACCCAAAAGAAAGATACTATTGAAATATTTTTGACAAAGAAATATTTGAGGACCACATATGATATCATATTTATGTTGTTATAATATAATTTAATAAAAATTATTTAACCATTATAAATTATGTTAACATATCCTCCACTAAGGAAAAGTAAAAGGTAAGGGTTAATTCCACAATATCTTTACTATCCAAGGTTTTTTATATGTAATTACTTACTGGGACATCTTTATCATCCACATCCATGTTTCTTAAAAATGTATTTCAAGACATTTTTACTATTTTATAGACTATGGGTTAAATGTAATTTATACACTTGTTTGACCTTTATAAAATTCTTTGAAAGGAATATTTCCTTCGTTTTCCAAAAAAGGTACTTTATAACCTCTTCAAAAAATTAAGGAAAGAATGTTTTTTTAAAATATACGGCAGGTGAGGCCTTTTTCCACCATTATAACACCTTATAATTTTCCATTTAAATATTATAAAAATATTTTAAAAATAAATGTTTTCTTTACTTTTAAATGATTTCAATGTAGAAATAGATATTTCACTCAAAGAGATTTTGGATTGATTTTATATATGTTAACATACTTTTATGGATTTTATACTTGTTTGAAGTTGATTCATTATGATACAATATTTAGTATTTTATTTAAGGTTTTGTGATATGTATGACTATGGATATACTATTTTAATACCATTCATGGTTTATGGTTAAAGTTTTAACATTTCGTATGTTAGTTTTAATACAAATGTTTGTGTAATGTTTCAACCTTTTCATATAAGGAATGCATTGGATGTAGTAACCGTCAGGTAGGGCCCATTATAGCCTGTCGATGCATCGGTAGGTCTCGTGAGACAAATTAGTTTTTTGGAACAATGTTTTGAAAAAAAATTATTTTTAGTATTGGAACGATGCCTTGACTATGTGGTTATGATGTACTATATTATGCATTCCATCATTATGAAATTAGCTATTGATATTACATGTGATTATTAGAGAATAAGAATGTCCATGTGAATAACTAAATATAATTATGTGATTTATTTTTACCACATTATGTAGAATTTTGTGTTTTAAAGGCTTCTATTTTAGTCAGATACATCACCTAAAATGTTTATGCTTATTTATGATAGTCTCTGCTATATTGTTATCCTTACTGAGAACTTGAGCTCACCCCTTTCTTATGTTTTATTTTCCCAAGATGAAAATAATTATATTATGATTGACCTACAAGAATGGGCTAAGGGATATGAGTGTGTTCAAAGGGGACATATTGTTCTGGTTTTTCTATTTGATAATATGTTGTAAAACTTATGTATGTATCTAGTACTTCCAAGGATACTAAAATTATCGGCCTTTTGGGAATTTATATCTTGTGATCATTCCATTATTATGTAATAATGCACCACCTATAGGTAACTATGGTCAGGGCATTAAAGTCAACCTACAAATGATATTTTTGATATTAAAGTTGAATGTAGTGAAAACATCTGACTTAAACATAACTAGCTAAGTAATTTTATATAACATTTTTATAAGAGAAATAAGAGTAATAATAAAATTTTAAAATTATATAAATATATTAAATAATAAAAATATTTTTATTATTCAAGAATATAAAGAACAATAATGATGAATCAAACTCAAGGTAATGAGTTTTCTCATATATCTTTTATTTCTGTGAGAAATATGCAATAATCCCTACTATTTTTTTATGGTGTATATACATTATAATAATATATTTATAAGTATTATAATTAAATTTATAGGGAATCATATATCTGTTTTATTATTTATAATTAACAGGGTTTACAGATTCAATGATACTAAAGCGGTAATGGATTATTGTCATAATTTCCCTTCCTTGTTATGGTTGTTATGTTATACACCCATCATCTTTCATAAGGTGTTTATAATTCTGATTCGATATTATATATAATTAATATACTTATATTTATAATATAATAAATTATATTATTTCATGGGAATTGTGATTAAATTTCACCTAAGTGGTAAGAGTATTTTTTTAATGTTTCATCGTTTATCGAGATAGTTTTTGATTATGTCTCCAATGTTGAAATTTTATAAATATCACCAAAACTATTCAAATTTTTTATTCATGTTATTATCTAGTAATTTTACTATCTTTTAAATATTTTATAGATAAATGTTTTGAGACCATTTTTTCAAGATATGTTTAATTCATTTAACTCTTCAGTTGAAAATATTGTTTCTTTAAAACCATGTTTCAAAAAAATGGTATCAGAAATATATAGTTTTTCAATTATATTAAGAAATATATATCAAGAAATTGTTTTATTAATTTATAAAGGCTAAAATTATAATATTTGAAGGTTATTTTCAATGAAAATAATTATCAAATTCATTATATTTTAAAAATTTATTTTCAAAATCATGAGAATATTTACCTAAAAAATAGTTTTAATGATCATTTAATGGTATTTATATTCATCAATGTCAATAAACCTTTATTCTAATAATTCTACATTAGAGATATTTTGTAATTAAACAATTATAATTCTTTACCTCGATATGGATTAATGTTATTTCAAATTGATTGTTGTTGAACTCAATTATTTTCCATGGGTTAACCATGTTTCAATGAGATTGTTATGAAAAAATTTTATTTCCTTGGGTTAACCACGATTCAAAGAGATTTTTATTGAAGTTTTTTAATTTTCCATTGTTTAATATTATTTGAAAGATAGGTTTCTTTATGTTGGTTCTTTTTTATTAATTAATCATTTTCTATAAAGAATATTATTTTTTCATTGTGTAATGATGAAATATATTTTACATGCAATTTATTTATTATTTGGTTATATGAAATTATATATTATTGGTGTTCCTAGATAATGCCAAGTGAGCCTGTTATAGATTACATAATGAGTGTTATAAAATATAAATCTAATGAAATGGGTAATTATTTTGATCTCAAGATAATTATATTTAAATTTGGTCATATGATTATTCCAATTTTTAAGGGTTCGGCATGGGTTCTGCAAGGGGTTTTAAGGGTTTTATGAGATGATTTTCTAAGATACCAATTTTTCTTATTTATAATTACTATGGGTTTCTTATGTTTCATTCATTAGAGGTTGTTATCATGTGGAACATGATTATTTATTCTTAATAATTATTCCTTTGCTAATTTATAATGTCATGTTTCAGTGTTTATAGTTATAGGTGTTGATGGGTATCAATATTCATATGTCATACTCATGAAAATTTATTATATCATCATACCATTATGAACATTTTATTTCATTGATGAAATTAAATTTCAAATTATTATGTTTAACCAAATAGAGAATTTTATCTCACACTTATTATGTTTCCATTTCTCCATGTAATAAAGAAAGAGGTTAAATGAATAACGTAAAGAAGGTATTTCAAGTGGATTACTATGAAGTATTAATGTGAAAAAGAGAAGTTGACTTAAGTGTGATAAATTCTCATTTAATGTCATGTGAATTGTTTATATATGATTTTTCCCTAATTTTATAATATTAATTATATAAATAGTCATTTATTATTTAAATGATCAAATCATTACATTTGATGTTGTGTGTTTTAGATGAAGATATGGGTAACCTATATCATCATCAAAGATGGAAATGTAAAGTATATAATTATAGAACTAGATCCAATGATATATGTTTAAGGATTTTAGAATTTATATTTACTCTTGGTATCAATTATCACACAACCCAAGACTTATATAATAAAACGCATTTACATTTCCTAACCAATCTTGAAGATTTCAAATATAATATCTTCTTTTTAATACCCATCCTTAAAACCTATGAATTTTTTTGAAAACATGTGATAAAAAAACTTATAATGGGACATAAAAAAGAATAATAAATAAAAAGTTTAGTCCATGTTCAAACCATGATATCATAAATGTGTTTTTGAATTAATAGAATAAATATTTATCTTAAATAACCAATCACTTACACATGAAATAAGATTTAAGGAAATTTTTTTATTATAAAACACATCATAAGAAAATAAAAAGTAAAATAATAAATATGAAGGTTTGTTTGAATGAACTGAAACCCATGAAAATATTTTTCTTAAAAGAATACCTTTTACCCTAAAGTGACATAATACAACCTTTAAAAAAAGATTATTTGTTTACATTTTTAATCAATTTATTGACATGAAACAATATAATCACTTATAAGGAATTCATATCAGTTACATGGGAAACCATAGTTGTATAACACTTAAAATTACCCTTAAATGAACCCTTAAAATTAAAATAACCATTATAGTTGACTTTAAATATAATTATATGGGAAAAATAATTATTACTCAATGCATTGGGGAATGACATTTGGTTCACACATCATCACTAGCTATATCAGGATTAACTATCACATGTCCTATATGAAGAGAAGAAATCATCATAATAAATTTAAAAGGACCATATAAATCATAAAATTAATAAAATCCTTCATTTCTATCATAAAATACAAAAAACATAATTCTGAATAAATAATAAAAAAATTGTATATTCATATATTTCTTTCTTTTAAAATCATAATTTTAAAACTAAGATTCCCAGAACAAAGGGATGACGAATTTTTATATAAATAAATAATGGAAGATTATTAATGAATACACTTATCCAATAATATTTTATGGTGAGGTAAAATAAATCATCACCGTATAAATTAAAATAGATCGTTTATTTTTTACACTAGTAATGAAAGTAAAAAAACGTTCCATATAAAATAAATCAAAATATTAATATTGAATCAACTTGAAAAATAATAAAAAGTTTTATAAAATGTTTCAAAGAAATAATAAATTTCAATATAAATATATCAATAATTTTTTCTAATAATATGTACATCGAATTAAATTATTTTGGAAAATATATCTTTAACAATATTTGAATCAAGTTTTATGGTAATGTTTCTCTTATATCGAGTCTGAATCATCAAGTATGTTTTTTATCATCCTAAATAATAAACTTATATCATTTATTTACATTATTAATAACAATTCCAAAGTTTATTGTTTGTTTTATTTTACTTAATTCAATGTTATAATTTATTACTTAATTAATTAAAACTATGTCGGCTATTTTGATGATATTAAACTTATGTGTCCAAAATGACTTAGATTGTTTTACTATGGTGAAAGTGGTTTCTATTAAATCATTCCAAGATTAACACTCATTATATAGTTATAATTTTTATATTAATATTAATTTTAAAACCATTTTATATAATATGATTATGAAAAATTTAATTCATTACATTTAGAGAGGGGTTTTGTCGTAAGTATACAAGAATAACGTCTCAATTTTCAAATGAACATGATGGAAAAAAGATGTGAATTATTTTATATTTATAGAAACATTATTTTTTTTCAAAAATATTTTATTATTTGTGTCAATACATTTATATATAGTATAAATGTGATGTTTATATAAAGAAAAATTATATAACTTCGTGGAGGTGATAATGAAAACAAACGAACTAATGATCATATCATTTTTCTAGGAATAATAAACATAAAGTGTATTATATAATATCTTACCATAATGGTAATTATTTCATGAATATCATATGTACATAAAACCTAAATTGATCATTGTATACATTAATAAGAGGTTCTGTGGGGAATGATTTACATCAGTTCCTAAGGAAGTAGTCCATTATTGACAAGAAAAATGGATTTAATTCGAATTTGATAGAATAATGATATTATTATAGTCTATGTAAAATATAAATATAAATATAAATATATTTGAGATTTTTTTATTATTCAAAAATGGATGAATAATATTTTAAGGAGGAAGTATAATAAATAAAATAAAAACAATTAGATATAGGGTATACATATTTTACAAAGAACCTCTTTTTCTTTAAACATTATGCTGACTATGGTTTTCATTTTTTCCCATTTTAAGAATTATGTTACACAATTAGGGATTCTAAGAGGGTATTTTCTAAGTTAATATCAAAGATAGAGTCCTAAAATTGAGCAAGTAATAGAGCAGTAGAGGGTCCATTTTATATTTAATGTGAGAGGATTCATTGAATTTATTAAATTATTAAATTAATTCAAATTAATTTTGATGTTCAAGTGGATAAAAATGGATATAAATAGAATGTTGGATGATTATAGGAGGAAATATTCTCATTTATTTTTTAAAATTTTATATCCTTTTTAAAATTATTTATATGTTTCAACCCCAATTAACTTTTTTTTAAATTATGATGATATCAATATTTGTTACTCTTCAGTGATAAAGAATTTTTTTATAAAAGGAAAAGTGAACCATAAATAGAATAAGATTTTTTATTAATCAAATAACATTCAATTGTCTATGATATAATTTTTAGGAATTTTCAATCATTTAATGAATTATTATTTAGTTTAAAATATCATTAATATGATTTTTTACTATTAAATTACATAGAATTTTATGTAATATATATAAGAGTAGAATAATAATGTTAATATTTATAAAATATTCAATATGTAATATGTATATATTATTTTATTGGAATCTTTAAATCACTTATATAATATATCATTTAGAATTTTTAAAATTAGTTGCCTAATGTTTCTTCTGCTTTCTAAAGTATTGTGTCAGTAGTGTGTAAACCTTTAATGTAAATATATAATCACTAAAAATATTAATAAATTAATTTCCTAAAATTTATTCCATTATTCTCAAAATAACCTTTAATATTCATCTATAACATAATTTTATCCTTATTTGAACATATAAGAGGAATTAAAAAGCAAAAGAGTTACATTTTGTTTCTTTATTTACGTAAAATAAAATGAAGGTAAAGGTGAATGATAAATGGAAAAGTCATATTTTTAATTTTAGTTAATAATGGATTAAATAGACACATCTAATGAAACAATGGATAATTGTTTAAGTAATTTTAATCATTATCATGTTTGTTTTAACAATAATCAACTCATTTTAACATTACCATTGTATTTAAAAATTACAATGGTTATTATTCATAATGACTAAAAATAAATAGAACTGATTAAAAATGTTTTAACACATAACTAAAAATATCATATAAAGTTTACAAGAATTTTTTTCTTGAAATAAATGAATTTAATTTAATATGAAACCCCAAAACACTTGAAAATGGTTTTTATGAAATACGAATTTCTTATTATAAAAATGTTTTTATAACAAAATCATGTATAAAATTCAATACGAGGAACATAATTCGAATTTTTATAACAAAAAGGAAATAAAAAATTTTGTAGAACTAATAAAAAAATGAAATTTTCCTAACAAATACATGAATATAGATTATAGTTTAAAATAAGAAAAATATATTTTCCACTTTTTGTTAAAAATTAAAACTTTTTAGAAAATTCTAAAAAATTCAAACTAAGCTAATATAGACATAAAAAAATCATGAAGAAGTTAATTTTTTAAAAGAGAAAATATACAATTTTTTAGGTAATATATTAAATAATACCATCTAATGTATGCAAACCCAATTTGGATACAAATAATGCTTTTTTACTTTTTTTATGGAAAATTAAATTATATTATTATAATAAAAATAACTATAATCTTTATTAGTGATTATTAATAAGTGATTAAAATGATTTATCATAACATTACCCAAATTTTTACCTTCATATGAGGAATAAACTTTTCAAAATTGTTAATTGTATGGTTTTTTATAAAACCATAACTTGATGAATCACCTTATTCCGTAACACCATCTCTTTGAAGTCAAGAATATAAAAAGTATTTTCCTTAGATGAATGGTCTTCTTTTAACAAAACTATTTCGCGGATCAAAACATTAGATTTATCTTGATCATACTTTCTTAACAACAAAAAATTACATACACCATGTTCTTGAGAGAAACTTTTATGTCATTCCACATTGTATGAAACTAAACCAATTTTTTCTAGGATTTTATAATATCTAACGTATTGCTGACATAAATAACCTTTTGTACCCTAACACATTGAAAATTTCCATGAATATACTTTAAAACAATAAAGCCACCTACTTCAAGTGAAATATATTTCTTTTGGTTATCTATGAATCATTTTTACCTATATTGAACCTTCCCCATATTTTCTGAATCAACTTTACCTTATTGGCCATTTCTTTTACAAATTTTAATCACTAAAACATTACATCACCAAATTCATTCCAAAAAAGATAGAGTCTGACACTAATTTCAATGTAATTCCTAAAAATTTCCATATTTATTCAACAATGAAAACTGTTGTTACTAGATAATACGACTAATAAAAGATAATGATCCCAACAGTAATAGTAATAAATTTAATAATCATTAAGAATTTATTTTAATGTCTGTATCCTTCACTCCAACTATCCACCATATTGATGATTAAATCTAGTAAATAAATACAATTGAGTAAAAAATGATTTTAAAAAAACCTTCCAACAAATAAATTTATACATGGGATCAAGGTCAGATACAATAGATAGAGGGACATCATATAACATGATTATCACTATGAGGAACATTCGAGAGAGATGATATAAATACATAGTATGTAAAATGGAATGGATATATATATATATATATATAGATAGTTGGTCCCAATCATATTATTTCCCAAAGTATTTTTTGGAAATGAGACAACAGAATCCAAGGATATATTCTACCATTTCCATTACCTAAATAAAAAATATAAATCACCCCCTTACGAAATTTTAATTCTATTTTCACCTATTGACAATTAAAAAATTTCATGGTAAAGTAGAAACTACCACCTTTCATTCAATTTCAAAAGTGATACACTTGATTGTATCTATACATCATGGTGATTATAGGATGAAGGAAGAATACATATATATGGGAACCAGGAAAAACACATTCTTATTGTGAAAATTACAAGGCACATTGAAATCAATTTTCCAAATATAATAACAATTTATTCATAGAAATTAAAATTTGGAAACTATTATATCATAAGTGCCTGAACATTTTTATATAAAACATTATCCTCCTCTATATAATTCTTAATTCATTTTTAAGGTGATGATTATATTAAAACCAGAATGAAAACAAATAAAGTTCTTTCATGCACAATTTCTAGGGCCAATTTCACATAATCATTATCCAATTTGCATGATTCTAACCATAACATAGTTAATGTAGGGTTATCCTTGTGTATCAAAGAACTAGCTACATTGTTTTATTTTCCAGGATTATAATTAATTGTACAGTAATAATACTTAATAAATTCCATCCATCATATATGCTCATGTTTAACTCTTCATGAGTGAATATATACATCAAAATATTTTTTTATCATTATATATATAACAAATTAATCCGTTTAAATGATGCCTCAAATTTTTTAAATAAAAAAACATGGTATCTAATTCATGATAATAGGTAAGATAATTTATCTCATGATATTTTACTTGATGTGAAGCATAAATAATTACCTAATTTTTCGTCATAAAAAACCATGTATATTGAAAGAAGAAACATTATAGATGAAAAAATAATCAATTATATAAGGGATGTACAATACAATAGAAATCACTGAACTTATTCTTAGTTCATAGAAATAACATGCACACCCTTTTATACTAATAAATATAACTCATTTTTATGTAAACTTGGTTAGTGGAATAGATAATTGAGAAAATTTACAAACAATCTACTATTAACAACCAACTAATATGTTGAAAATATGAAATGTTGTGACATTTTAAAGACATGGAAATTCTTAAACAGAACTATGTTTACTTGGGTCAATAGTCATTCCATCTTTGGAGATGATATCCTTATGGAATGAAATATGTTACAAAAAAATCCACTGAAAATATATTTTTCTTATAAATTATGTTAAATAAGGTTTTGAAAAAATTACTTTGGAGATATTCACGATCCTCATAAAATTTATAAAATATAAATATATAATAACAAAATGGAAACATATTTAAATAAAAATAAAAAATTATATTCATAAGATCCTCGAATACATTTGTTGTACTAGTAAAATAAAAAGGAAGAACTACAAACTCATAAATACCATATCTATTCCAAATAATTTACTTTGAAACAACTTCCTCATTCGCCATCATCTGATGGTATCCAAATCAAAGATCAATTGTTGTAAAATATTATAATCCCCATATATGAACAAAAAAATCATCAATATGATGGAAATGATACTTGTTCATTATAAGGATTATACTCAAGGCTCTATAATGAATAAAAAGTATCATTAAACCATCATTCTTTTAAAAAAAATATAATATCACCCCATGGATAATTTCTATGATGAATGAATCATTAATCATGAAACTCCTATAGCTACAATTATAATTCCAAAATATCAATTAGATCCATTCGATAAAGGGGTTTTGAGATTGTATTAGGATTAAGAAATAATACAAAAGTAACGTCAACTTTCTAATAAATTATAACTCCAGGAAACTCATCAAGAAATAAATAAAAATATAATTTCACTAAGGGGATATCACTGATATAAATAGTATCCATCCTAATAACATTATGTGAAATATAATTTTCTTTTACATTATTTTATATTTTCTCATCTTTCTGACATATAATTATTGGTATAAATTCATTCTTATACACAAATAAAAAATCATTAGGAAAAATATTTTATAGATCTATAATTTATCATATCATGTTAAACATAAATATAATCCATTCAAATAACATCATAAGACTCATTTATGGAAAATAAAAAATGGTTTACAAGTAAATCCATTACACAAGAAAACATTAATATTCATGTAATTTATTTTAAGTTTTAATACTTTCCTAAGGTGTTTTTATAAATATTTATAACATGAATTACTGAGGTTATGTTTCTAATTTATTTTAAAAACATTTCCAAAATAAAAGAGTTTGAAGAACCCATATATAACTATAATTTAGAATAATATGTATAAACATTTATCATACACGAAACCCTATAATTTGATGGTTCACCATATACTGATGTGTAGATAAATGTTTTTCCACACATTTATATCTTTTTTCTTGATGATTTCCATTATTTATTTCTATATTTAGAAAAGTAACCAGTAATGATCGATCAAATTACAATTAATTAATCATACAATTAATGTTTCATTAATTTTATGGTCATTTCCTTTGAAATCATGAGAAACAACCTAACCATACATAAAGGAATCACTTCCTAGAAATTATAAGACATTCTCATAGCTAATTCTTTACCCATATCATAATATAAAAACATGATAATTTTATATTATGATTTTATTGATAGATGTGTCCCTATTTCATTCCTTCTAGACCTTTTCTTATAAATTTTTTCACAGAATTATCGATCACTATAAAACAAAATTTCTACCTTCTTGGCATAATGAAAATTTTCTCATAAATATTATATTCATGTGAAACCAATACCTTTAAATATATAAGATTAAATTACAAGTAATACAAATTTATTTTACTATCAAGATCTGAGATAAAATTTATTCTCTAAATTTACAATCAGGTGAAGGATTATATACACAAGATAAATTAATATTTCTATTTATGACTTAATTATAATAATTAATTTTCCATCCTATGTCAAAAATTGTTTGGAAAATATTTCTCACAGAAAATATTCTTAAATGTGTCTCATTCTATGGTGTCAACATCTTATCCTTCTCATCTATTCAAAACCACTAACCACTATCGACTGGAATCACAATCATAATGGAAAGTAGAAAGAGTTAAAATTTGATTATATTAATAACCAATGACTTAAAATATCTTTTATGAGGACTTAAACCAACCATTAAATATTAGAGGGTTAGATGACCCACTGAATTCTAGATATTTTTTTAGGAAATGCTACATCGTAGACATGTTACTATGTGGTGAACAAGGCTTAAATATTTCATGGACACCGCCATGATATTTTAGAAACATAAAATGATTCATCAGTGTAAGAAACCACTCTATTCCAATTCCAACAATTTTAGTATTTTAATTTGGAAGGATACTTTACAATTTGTTCCATCCTAATTTTTCTTCCCTATTTCTTCTCTGGAAATTCATTATTAACATACATTACATAGATAAAACAACATGAAGATATTCAAATATTATATCATAATAAAATCATTCTATAATAAATTAAGGGAATTTAAATCCGTTATAATAACATCTATAATTATATAAAAATTTTCTTTGATTCCAACTATAAGGATACAACAATTATTCAATACATATTTATTAAAAGTAGAACTCATATTCATTTATCATATAATATTATTTTCCTCTAATGTTATATGTAGTAATTTCATAACACATAGATAAAAAAACATAGTAAATATTGAAAAACTTCTCCGAGTATTTATTTTATGAAAAGTATTAAACTTTTAAAATACAACAAGTTTTATTTTAATTATAATTCATTATAATAGTCAAAATAACTTAATATTCATTCCTAATTATCCATAAAACTTATGGAAAACATTTAAAATAAATTTATGAGAACGTAAAACTCATTAGGTGAAAAAAAAAGAATTAAAATAACACATTAGTCCATTTTAAAACCATTAAATCATAAAATAAAGATTTCATTTATTAAATTAAAACTTGATCTCCAAATATTGCTTACATACTCATGAAATCATATTTAATACAAAATGTTTTAAAAAATATAGATAAGAAAATATACATGAAGAATCATAATTATGGGGGATTCATATAACACGGTAGAACCATTGAATAATGATTTATAAAAAATAAATTTTTACCCAAAAAGGATATAATCATTCCTTTTAAAAATGATCATTATCTTAGCATTAGATATCAATCTATTGATATGGAAAATTATTTGAAAGAAAATAATATATATATAGGTTACTTGAGATATCATGATAATAATAACCCTAAAAACCCTTATAATTTGAATAACTATTACAATCAACTGCAAAAAAAAAACAATATAAACAACATAACTACTAACCAATGCATTTTAGAGGTATATTTTCCTCACACATAATCTTTGGGAATATCGAGATAAAAATTAATTATAAGATATATAGAGATCATACATCATCATGACCAATGATAGAAGACCATAACATGCATGAATCACATAAAACATTTCATTTCCATAATACAACTCATAAAAATAAACATTTGAACTCATAAATGTTTTTTTGATAATCATATATCTCTTTCCTTTAATCACCAATTCTCAAATCTATCATTTCTAGAAAAAAGAGAAATAAGAGATTTTAATTGAATAAAATGGAATCATATAATTGAATCCAAATATTAAATAATATTTTCAGTGGATAGAAAATGAATTTATTCTATATACATTTAAATAAAATATTCATTTAACCATTTTTAATGAAAGAAAAACCATTCCATATAAAATATATGAAAATATTTATTTTAGAATCATATGAAGGAATGTAATAAATACACATAAAAACATTTCTATTATTCATTTATGTTAATATAAATTTATCCCTACAATAAATTGATGACTCTAGACAAGGAAAATATATTTAGTGAAATTGGTATTCAAATAAAATTTAATCGGGTTTCTATTGTAATGTGTTCTTTACCTAAATTCATAATCATTAAATATATTATTTCAATACTAGAATAATATTCTTATATTAATTTTTTAATTTTAATAAAAATTTTAATGTTTATTATTCATTTTATTTTATTTATTATGATGTTATGTTTAATTAAATGATCAATTAAATTCAAGTCTCGCATTGTGATGTTATTCAGATTATATATCCTGAATAATTTTGTTAGGTTAATAGGGGTAAAAAAATAATTATTAAATAATATCAAAAATAATAATCATAAAAAAAATTTATTTTTTATATTTTAATTTTAATTTTAATAATATTCATGAATTATGGTTTAGAAAAATTATCTATGTTACAATTCTAGAAAGAGTAGGTCGTATGTAGGTATGACTAACATTTCCATTATAGAATTAAAAATGTAATAGAAGGTAATTATTTTTCCATTAATAATTACTATATCATAAATATCATATTATTTATATAAATTTACTTATATATAGCATCCAAGTGATGTGGTTAAGAAAAATGAATAACATCACTTCTTGGAGGTGGTAATCTACATATAACAAAGAACAACGATATAATATTTCAATGGACTAAAGGATAATAAAAATTTTATATTTCATCTTTATAGAATATTAATTATATCATGAATAATATATATATATGTGTGTGTGTGTTAAATTAATAATAATCTAAAACCATAATGGGTTTTGATAGAAAATGAGTTACATTAACTCCCAAGGAAGTACTACATCGTAAACACAACTGATTGGTTCATTTCACCTTTGACGGAAAAGGAGATGGGATTAGTTTAGTAAATGAAAATAAAAAATATTAATAAATATATTATAATGTTTTTATTATCTAATAATGTTTGGAGAATATTTTAAGGGGGGTATAATAATAAATATAACTAAAAAATTCTGTTAGAACATATAAATCTTTTTTAGATGTCCTCAATTTCATTATTACTTAATCCCACGAAGGATGGTATAATTCTCAAACTAATTAGTTTAGAATATAAGGACGTTTTTTATAATGGTATTTGGGTAGATATTAGTTGATGTAGATTATTGAAATTGTGAGATGAAGAGTTTATAGGAGGTTCACTTTTATAAGTGATATGAGGAGAATTGTTGTAATTTTTTGAAGCATTAATATAATATAAATTAATTTATATATTCTAGTGGAACTAAATTTATATAATTATAATATATACTGAATAAGTATCCAAATAATATTAGCAAATAAAACATGGAAATGTTTATATTAGGAATCTACACTTAACTATTTTTTTAACCCCAATTAACTCTTTTGAAAAATATAATGATATCATTATTTTTTACTCGTTAGGGGGAATACAGTTATTGTATGAGGAAAAGTTAGCCATAAATGAATGATGTTTTTTTAACCATACAATTTTTTTATATTTTGATAATATTATTATGAATTAAAAAATTTTAACAATATATATTTCTATTATAAAATATATTTGATGTTGTTATTACAGATATTCATTATCATTGAATTTACTATAATCTTGATAAAAAGTAGAATTTGAATGTAAACCTTTAAAAAATATAAAATATGTGATATACATAAATTTGTTTTATGAAACTTTGAATAATTGATAATATATTACTTTTATATTTTGTAATATCCTTTACATGATTTTTATACTTTTTCACATGCAATATGTCAGTATTGTGTAAGCATTTAAGGAAATGATAAAATCACTTAAAATAAGATGTAAATTACCATCATAAAAATTTATCTATCCTAAAAATATCCTTTAATGTTGATTTATATATATTATTTTCCAAATTTGAGAATATAATAGGAATTTAAATCCAATAGAATGACAATTTTTATTTTTCTATCGATAAAATAATATAAATGCAAAAAGAAAATATAAAAAGTGTAAAAAGGTCATAGTTTCTATGTTTGGATGATAATATTTCAAATACACTCACCCTTGGAAATAAAGGCTTGTTATTGAATTAATTTTAATCCTTATCACATTAGTTTCAACCCTCAAGAATTCATATTACCTTTAGAGTTATAACAAAAATTTTCTATCGATTATATTTATAAGAGAAAAAATAAAGGGGAACTATTTACCAAATTTTTTCCTCATGATTCATAATATTGATTCCATTTTTAGGATTAAATTTATATAATTTTTTGAATATAATTTTAAAATAAAACAACAAAACATGATGAGAAATAATATTCTAAAAATTCCTTTATAATTATAAAGAATTTTATATATCAAATTAAATTATAAAATTCATTACAATAAACATATTTGAAAATATATTAATAAAAACCAGTTAATAAAATATTAAAAATAACACAAAGTAGTATTTTATTTTCTATATTAATGAGAAGAAAGTATAGCTTCTATTAAAATCCTTATTTTTCACTATTCATTGAAAAATAAAACTTTCCAAATATTTATCAAACAATGATCCTAAGGTAATTTTAATATTATGAATTGTAAAATAAATTTCATTTTTTTAAATTATAATTGCATAAATTGTTAATATATTTGTTACATTAAACCATAAAATTCATGAAAACATGATCTTTTTATAAATAATTCTCTTTCCCCTTTGATAGAATAATTACCTAATATTATAACAAAGAATATACCTCTACAAAAACCCATTAAGGAATGTTAATAAAACATGAAAATAAGTTTTTTTAACATTACCTAGTTTATTATAATTATAATGTGGAAATTGTGTAAATAAAATAACCAAGATATAAAAAATTTGGATATGCATGATCCCCTAAAATAATCGTACTAAATAAAAACACTATAGAAGTGAAACATATTATTTTTAGTTTAATATTTATTTTGAAAATGAAAATATATCTAAACATTACATAAAATATATTTGAACTAATAATGAATAAAATATTAGTTATTTATAGAATATTTAGATCTCAAATGACTAATACAAATTATACCATTAGACAAAAAATATTACCATTAGAATAGTGATCTAAACTTTAGAATTAATAATATTCCCCTCAGAATAGTATAGAAAGGAATAAATGATAAAAATTTTATTTAGTTATTTAAAATAAAAATATGAAATATTTATTTCATGATAAAACTAAATAATTTTATAAAAATAAAAATAAAATAAAATTTTTTTGTATAACATTTATTTTTTATTCACCTTTTATCTGATATAAATATTTCAAAATAATTTTATCTATATAAATTAGTTTCTTAAAATTATATTAAGAAGAAGTATAATGATAATATAATTTCATAAGAGTATAAATAGTTTTTCAAAGGATAGAAAAATTGATCATGATCATAAAATTTTATTTTTTAAATAAATAATGATATCATTTAAAAATCAAATTTGAACTATCTAGAAATTAAAATTTAAAAAAGTTTAATTTTATAGAATGTAATTAATGAAAAATATTAGGGTATAATTATTGATATTTTTAAAAATTATGTAAACCTTTTGGTGCATAGTGAAATATGGTAAAATAGGATATTTTAAATTATATGTTAAATACATAATTAACTATATAAGGGTTATATATAAAACCATTAGATCAATTATATTTGAAATATTTATTTTATATATTAAATAGATTCACAAATATTTTTAGTCTTTAAAATAAATAATAAAAAAATGAATATTATATTCAAAAACACCCATCTCATCAACTTATAAATACCACCCTCGCAACCCCTTATCCTCATACATTATATCCTAATTACCTTTACAATGATATAAAAAAATTTCCCTACATATCTAACCCTTCAATATAATCCTTGTCCTACTAAAAATAATAATCCAAGGTTCAATTATAAGAATTCTAAGTGGATAAATCAAAAGGAGAAGGTAATATAGTCAACCGATCTTTTAATTTTTTCCTTAATCATCTTCTAAAAAATTTCACCCAACATGAAATAATGACTCGTGTAACATAAATATACTAAAATGTTATTATATAAAGGGAATATATTTAATCTATCATTTTCTCTAACATAGTCATTCTAAAAATGAAATTATTTTCACAATATGGTTGGTTAAACACTTCTATAAAAACACACATATTTTGTCCTCAATATTCATGGATGCTTATATAAATTATATTATTGTCAAATAAAATGATTATAATTATTTCATAACATATTTAACAATTTTTAATGCCTTATTAATATTTTATTTTAATTAATTGAATCTATTTTTTTATGTTTAGTAAAACCACCAAAATAAACTAATCCATGACTTAACACTACCCACCATATTACATTGTCTGGAAAATGATCCAAATCCTTTTCTTTTTCCATGGTTTTTGTTGTTTCCATATTATAGAGATCTTATGATTTTATGATTCTATCTTATCTATTTCATGCTTCAAAATGATTTTTTAAGAGCCTTTACTTAAATAAAATCTTGTTCTTCTAATTGACTCATTTGTTAATCTAAATTTTCCTATTAATTCTCTTACCAAGATTTTTAGCTTATAAATTTTATATACATATTCCTTATGTTATCCTTTTAATTTTAAGATTAAGAAAGGTATCTAAAATCATATTATTAATATTAAAATATACAAATATTATTTTAGTTTCATGTGCCTATTTTATGTCTATAGTCTTCCAAAAACACCAAGCATTTAGATCCTTTGGATGTGTTTAATATATATTTATATGAATAATCATATAAAAATTTATTTATTAGAATTTGGTCACTAATAATTGGAAGGATGAAGAGATGAATGATGGTTGTTTCATGTTATCAAAGGGGATAATGGTTTCCTTATACCCCTCTATGGGAGGAGCTGGTCCCTATTATTTAAATTATGGATATAGTGAGACATATCGCATTTTTCCCATGAATCAGAGAAAGTTTTATTAGGCTAGAATGCTATGGAATTATAAAAAAATCATATTAGCGTTTTTATAGTTCATCTTAATGGATCTTGGAAAACATGTATTGTTATCTATGGATCATGTGTGATTCCTTATCAGTAGGCTCATAAACCATACACTTATTTGACCTAGGTAGTTATATTCTTCCAACAAAGTTTTATGGATTTGATTCTTGTAGAGTCTAAGTAGTGGAATGTGTCCCCATTATATAAAGAGACGATTCATTGAATGTTAGAGGTATAATGTTGATCACATATATGCTATCTTATATTATGTCATATATATGAGATTTTTGTTCCATTAAATCTACTAACATTGTTTGTTTACATGAAATTTTAGTTAAGATATATTATGAGTTGTTATCACGTGGAAGACAATTTTGGACGAAAATGGATTATCTCTAGTGTTTTATATAATTTTTTGGAAGTGGTTATTATCTATATAAATTTATATAATGTTATGATTGTTGATATGACTAGTTTTATATGAACTTTGTATTTGAATGGGTGTCTATTTGTCGGCCAGAAATTTACTTCTATAGGAGACAAGTACACATTACTACACAAAAAAAAGAGGTGTTCATTTTGAATATGGAATTGGTTGATGGAGTTGGTATATTGTTACAAGACCTAAGTAATCTTAGATACATTACACTTTATATCAGGGGAAATATTTTTTTACTGCATTATAAACCCTTCCAAAAAAATTAAAATGATGGTTATGTTTCGACCTGCCAGATAAAGTCTAATTGATAGACTAGTTTTATTTAAGGGTTCTAAAAAATATGTTTATACTAAATTATGATTCCATATTTCATTTAAATATCTTTATATAGAGTTTTTAGTGAAGTTAATCTTAGGATAATATTTTTTTTTGTTTTCAATGTTTTCAATATTTTATGTTATTAAAGATATCGTGATCCATGAATATATATAAAGGGGGATACATTCATTTGTGCATTCAAATAATTAAATTTATTGTTTTGAGGATGTTTTTTGAAGTTCGCCATAAAAAATATCAGATATACAGCTAGGTATGATGAAGTTTTTATTTTTTTGTTTGTGATGATTTTCATATTGAATTTTTTTGTTGAGTTGTAAAGGGTGATGCTGAAAAAATTAATCAAGAAATGTGAAAATTGGAAAATGTTCAATTTGATAAAGTCCAATTAGATGAAGGATTTCACATGATCTCTTAGAATGATATTAGATAGATTACATTGGATAAATTTTAGATCATACATAAGATTATGAGTAATAAGATAAATGTTATTGTTTGAAAAAAATCATATAGTTGTTTCTTAATAAATATTATCAGATAGTGGATATCATCAAAAGGTAATGGGTAATGTTGTTAGATGCATGTAATTAGACAGTGTAAATGTATGCATAAATTTTTTCAATTTTTTCCTATAAATAAAATATGTATTATCAGACATTGACTCTTTAAATTCAGTAATTACTATAACAGTTTATTAAATTAATGATTGGACTATACTGGAATTAGCATTATGTTCTTTATATAATTTTTGTAGATATATTTAATGTGATGATGAAACTATGTTCTATAAATGTTTTAAATATCATAGGAGAAATATGCATGATGAATTATTAATTATACCAATGATTTTCTATGATTTAATTTTCAATAGGCCTCAAGAATAATATAAAATTCATGAGAATAATCTCCGTATGTTTTTTGAGTGGGACTTATAAATTATGACTTTTAATTTATGTAGGTATATAAAAGTTTGTTCCCATCATTACTAATTCATTAACTACATTAACATATGGGTCTTCATAAATAAAAAAGAAGTGGTTATTGTAATTTCATGAAAAAAATAATGTGTTGTATAAATAGTTCCAGATAGAGATACTTGAAGGATTTCTAATATGAAAAGATTGAGCAATAATTTTGAATTAATGAATAAATTATTTGAAGTGGTATTTTTATTAGATAGTGATGTTTTTACCAGAGGTTCTATATATAGGAAACCTTAAAATAGTTCATATTATGTTTTTGGAGAGAATATGTGCATAGGTAAATGGACAAAAATTTCAAAATAATGGTATATCAGTTATCTGATGGAACCATGTGGAGTTTTCTAGAAAGATGAATGAAACTAGAAGTTATATTAATTGTAGAATAGAATGAGTATTATAAAAAAATCTTTGGATGAATTTATTTCCTTATAATAGGTAAGGATATTCACTTCACATTATAACCACATAATACGATTTTATTTCTATTATATTTTATAGTATTAGATTCTTTCTAAACCGTGCCATGGACAAGATACTCTTATTGAGCAGTGAACTGTATGAATAACTATGTTCCAATGTATTTTTATTCTATTGTAGTGTCTTTAAATAACTAACATATTCACTATTAGTGAATATTATTTCATAATGAATAATTTTTTATAAAAATAATAGGTTACTAATTAAACATCTTCTCATATTAGTGATCACACTAATCCTATCTGGTATTTTAAATTGTTATTAGAGTAAAAATTCACTTCTTTGAAACTTTTATGATGTTTTAAAAAATGTGAGGTTTCTATGGATATTATAAATATCGTGAATGGTAAGGATGTTTTTGTTTCATATGGAAGGAACTATCATATTTGTAATGAATTAATTGTTCCTTATGATATATCATTTTGTAATGATGTTCTTAATTTTAATACATATGGTTCCCCACCCAAGGCCGATGGATTTCTCTTAGTAGCTACTTATATGAAGAATTTGGATAATAATGGGTGACCTATAAAATATATACATTCCTAACTCTTTTAAATTTATTTTCTTAGAGGTAAATGAGTTGTTATACCTAAATGCATCTTGTAAAACGAGTAGAAAATCTACGAAAGAAATAAGAATATAAATAAAGGTATTTTAATACCCTTGATACTAAATTATAAAGATATTTACAAGTTTTATTATGATTATATTATTGTATTACTGAAAATGATGAATGAAATTACAATAACTATAAGATATCTTGGTGAGAATTTTATAGATTCAACAATTGTTGAAAAGATACTACGACTTATTATTAATAAATATGATGGTGACTATTTTATCATTGGATAATAGAGACCCTAAAACTCATTCTATTAATGATCTATATATAACTCTCATCACTTACCAAAAGAAAAATGATATGGTTTTGATTTAAAAATAAAAGGAAGTTCATGTAATTTATTTCAAAAATACAAATAAAATAAAATATATAAGTGTTATTGAAGATGAATCAAGTGACTCTAACACCAAAGATGAGGATATGAATTTTTTTGATGAATTTATGTGTTTTTAAAAGGATAATGGAGGAAACTTAAAGTACATATGAAAGTTACAAATTATGTTCATTTTCTATAGAGTTTTTGGACACTTTGATGCAAATTCCCCATGTTTAAAAGAAGTATAAGAAAGTAACGATGTTGAAATAAATTAAATAATATCCATTACGATAAAGGAAAAAAATTAAATTCCATATTAAAAGGAAAATTAAAATAATTTATCTAAAAAAAGGAGACATTATTTGTTTATGTGTGGAAAATTTTATGAATTGAAAATAGATTCATATAATATCAATGGTGTTTCTAAATAAAAAATATAATTGGAAATGATAATGTGATAAATTTAAAAGAGAAGAAGGAATTAGTTCATAAGAAGATGAAATTGATATGGGTTTTTTTCTCTAGGGAGATTGGACCGATCTTATTTTCATAATTTTTATGACATGAGATGGAGAATAATATGTTGAAGAAGACTGTTTTGTCAAAAAATAATCAGGAATAATTTGTTGAAAATTAATAATCATTTCCATAATAAATAGAAGTTCTGACCAATTTGCATGATGTGAAACAAATTTCAAAATACTTCTTGAAGAAATGTTGATTTTTTGGTGTAAGAGTTATAAAGTGTCAAAAAAATTATCATGATGATAAAGGTGTTATAAATATCGAAAATTCATTTATAAAAGTTAGGGAATCTATTAGGATGTTTAAACTAGAAAAGGATTGATAGAGTCATATTTTTAATTGTATATAATTTTTTTAAAACGTTAATATATTATTATGGATTATATTTAAATAATTTTTTGATTTATGTAAGGATACCAAAAAATTATTTGAGAATGAAAAAAAATTAATTAAGCTAGTTGAAGACACTCTGTACCATATTATGATGTGGTATGTAATGAAACTGAATATATAAAGATAGAATAATCTGATAGTAAAGTCAAGGACATGTGAAGGACCGTATATAAAGATTAAAATTGAATAACCAATCTGAAAAATTATATTTCAATTATAAAAACACATTTTATGTTGTGAATTCACTATTAAAGATGTGAAATCATTACAAAATAAAATGTATGGCCCTACACATTATATGTAGTGAATATCATTCACAACATGAATGATTAAGAATTACATGATGTTAAGCCAATACATAAAGATATCCATAAATATATTTGGACCCACGCATTACATGGAATGAAATTTTTTACACAATGTCAAAACACTGAGAAGACTAAAAAATGGTAAATATTTACATAATAACAACCATGACACCTTTTTATAACCCCTTGATAGACCTAGATAAATTTTGACTCATTAAAATGTCATTTATGATGACTTGAGTATCTAGAAGTACAATAAATAATAGTATGTGGTTGTTTGAATGGAAATTAGTTCTCAAGAATATGCCATTGTGTCTCATTATAAGAATATTTTTAGGGGGTTTCTATACTTTTTTTAATACCTTTTGTATTGTAACACATCATTATAATTATAATTTAAAATTTTCACCTTTATTATTCCACCCCACTTTCTATTTTAAACTTAATCTCATTATCTACCTTTACCTGTTTCCATTCTCTTATCTTCTCATATAGAAATATAAAGTGGCTAACCAAAGGCTTTGGCCTAAAATAGGTTTTGTGGAGTTATAAATTATTCAACATTTAATTCCTCAATGATATGTTTTTTCTTGTGGTGTATGATATTAATATTCATGGTTGAAGATAACACCCACCATGACAAGAATTATAAATCTATTCCAACATCCTATCAATGGATATAGCCTTTTAATACATTGAAGTAGTTTCCTAAGAAATAAAAAGAAACAATCAAGGTGTAGAGTATAAATCCATTTGTGATGTAATATTATTGTTGAATTTAATTTAAATAAAAATTAAATAATAGATTTACCCATGTATCCAACCCTAGGGCCAAGACAGTTATTCCCTAAATTCCATCTATTTTCATCTTCATGTTAGGATGATGTTATTTTATTTTATTTTTTTAAATCCCATATCCCTAAAATTTCATTGTATAAATGACTAAATAAAAAAACATAAAAAATTTGAATAGGTTGAAAATTATTAGTGACTGAACTGATTACGATACTATTGATGTGAGAAAACTCTAGTTGGCCTCTATACTACTTTAGAAAAATAAAATCGTCATTTGGAATGCCTTATGATAGGTCTGCATTAAGGATCTACAAATTGTTTTGTAAAATTTTTAATAGAAAAATGAAGATTTGTATAAGAAAAGGGATACTGAGAATGCCATGTTTATAGAAAAAATGAAGATATGAAACTCCAAATCATTCTAAGAATTCAATGTCATATCCAAAATATTCAATAACATGATATTTATTGAGAATGTGGTTAAAATTCTAGAAGATAACCAAAACAATGGTTCATAGATAATACCATATTTTAATGTATGAATATTAATTGAATTTAGATACACAATTATGATAATTATGTAAGTTATAAAGGGAAATATGATTTATTTGGTAATTTTTTATATTTTAGAGGATTTGGGAATAAATTTTATATTTCATGGTTTAATAATCAACATTGTAAGCAATTCATCAGTAGTTGGAGGTAAATATTGATGGGTAGTCAACCCAATTAAATATGGTTACTAAATATTTTAAGGTTTATGATAGAAAATAAAATCTAACCTTTTGAAATTATTGTTAGATGATATGATCAAAAAAAATATCATGAGAAGGGATATCTTATATTGTTCCATCACGATGATATTTTTATAACCAATCTCTAAAAATTCATATGAAATAAAAAATAATAATAAACCCTTACTTATTAAAACATATTTCAAAGAAAAAAAAGGATAATAAAATTTAATATTTGATAGTTGGGATTCATTAAAAATATCATATATTTTATGTTAATGAATAATGTAGAAGATAATAAATAAGTATGGGTTCAATTATTCAATGATGAGTCACTTAAAAATAAAGTGTCGTATCTGACATCATTATCCAAGAAAAGTAAAAATCAAAATGGAATTTTTTTATTTGGTCAAACACTGTTTTTTGAGTGTTTAAAATCATTTGGATGAAAAAAACTATTTTTAGAACATATGGTTTTTATTATAATTGAATATAAAAAAGTTATTATTATATTCCATTAAAATAATTGAAACTTGTATCATGTTGGCGATTTATAAAAATTATTCTATTAGTGAATGATGATATATATTAAACTGTGGATTAAATGGATGAGGAGTATGTGTCAGAGGAATATAATCAAACTATTGAAAAGTGTATGTATACATGATATTCATAACATGAAAATAATAAGAGATTGGTGTTTTTCAATATTAAAAATTTAAAAGATTACAATATCTATACTTAAGAATGTCGATATCCATTCAACTTGTCGATAAGATTGGAGATGTTGTAATATATATAGAATAATTAATAAATAATAATAATAAATGTATTTCATTTATTTTATTGATGACTTTAATCAAATTATATGTATTATGATCTTTAAATATAAATCATAGGCTTCAAAAGTTATTAGAATTTTCAATAGTAGTGAGGTAATTGAATGTGTACACTCTGTTAAGAAGATTTATATTGATAATGGTGGTTAATATATGAGTGGTAAGTTAAAATATTATCTTGAAAATTATGTTATTTTTTAATGATAGTAGTGCACATTACTAACCATATTAGAAAGGTGTAACTAAAATATGAAATAGCTATTTGGTGGAGATAGAATGAACAATATTTTACAATCATGATAATTTTAAATATTATACTCAAAATGATATTGGAGTCAAATTCTATGTTCATAATTTTTGTTTCAATATTAATAGCTCTTGTATTTGTCATTAAAATGTGTATTACAATGAAAATTAAATATTTAAATACTAATTTTTTTTCTAGTTAATCTGTCATAAATGTTATGGGTAAAAATCTTGGGATGTTTATCAGAGAGGTGATGGTGGAGTATTTTTTGGATACATTCATAATAGTCAGATATATATATATATATATATATTAATAAGTAGAATGGAATCAATTTTGAAAGTACATATGTAATGCTTATTGAACATTATAATAATAATTATTCACAAACAATGCATATATGAATGAAAGGAATGATAAAGACGTTGCAATTGATCAACATGGAAAATATTCTAAGGATTATAACAATATTTATATCGAATGAGATGAATATTCAAATTTATCTATCTCAAGTGATGAGGAAGAATTATGTGCATATCATCCTTACCTAACGAGGAATGTGTAAGTTAAGAACATCATTGGTGATTGATGAAAACGTTTCAGAATAGAACATCAAATCTAGTTTGAGAAACATCCTTATACTCCCAGATTGAACCAAAAGATGTTGATGCGGATTTTTAACATCAAGAGTGGATAAATTTTATTAATGAAGAGTAGTTAAGATTCCAAATAATTGTACTAGAGAATTTTTTTAATCCAAAAAATAATTATGCGACTGATACAAATTGTTTGTTATGAAACATATTGAATGAAAAGGGTGATGTTATAAGAAAGAACCCATGAATAGTTTGTAATGGATTCTCAAAAATTTTAGGAATTGACAATGACGGTTCATTTTCTCTAATGTAATTATTGGAAACTATTATAATCTTTATTTATATGTAATACCCTATGTTTTTTTAAAACAGAAATATTAAATCTATGTTTGATAGCTTATGTGACATGAAATACCTAGTTTTAATGAACCAAAATATAATATTAATATTATTATTTAAACATTACTTTTATAAGGTAGATGTAAAATATGGATGTATAAAAAAGGAATAACCAAATTTCTAAAATTTTGTATGAATAATAAAGAAAATATATTTATTAATATGTACTTAATTTTTGGATAAGTCTTTATAATTTTCAAGAATAACTTTTTCAAAGAAAAACTATTATATTTATTTTTGTGAAAAAATAAAATAAAAAATTAATTATTTCCACTTCAATAAAATATATTTGGAAAAATAAAATTTATTTTTTAAAACAAAATATCAAAATTTTCTTGAGATAAATATTTTTATTTTTTCTAAAAATAATAATTTTATAATGAATAGTGAGCATTATTAGTTTTAATTGAAAGATGCCATTTTCAGAACCTTGAATTTTTATTTATTTAAATGGATTAAAACTTTCCTTAGTTTAATATTATTATGATTAATAGAATTTATTTTATATGAATCAATTTCATGTTTAGTTTTTTTTTATAAAAACATTTTATAATTTGGAAAACATTTTCTATAAAAACTAGTTTTTTCTTCACCCCTATTGGTTTAATTTTAAAATATAATCTTCCATTTTTTAGAATTAAACTTTTTAAAATGTTTTTAATATTAAAAATCATTATAATTAATATAATATAACATGTTCAAAATATTTTTAGGTAAAAATTAATCTTAAAAAAATAAAAATTAATTATTGTTGTTAAGGTTAATAAAAGCTTACTAGGACTTAAAATATAATTATAATGGTTAAAATTTACTAAACACTTATCCAAATATTATTGGATATACTTTTTCAAATAAATATATTCTATGGTTCTTAAATGATAAATTCTAGATCTTTTTTTCATGTTTCAAATATGGGTATAATTTATTCTTATAATAAATTCATAGTGTGACCTCTCCCCAAATTATAAAAGGCAATGAACTATAATATTCTATTTGAACTTCAAAATATTTATTTATAATATATGGCATGTTCAAATAAATTCCTTAATTCTATCCCCATGTGCAGGACTCTTTATTTTTACCAAAAATCTAATCTATGGAGGATTGAGGTGAAATCTTAAAGAGGCGATATGAATAAGAAGTGTTGTTCTTAACCTAGAATATTTGTTCTATTTTTTATTCCACCTATTTAATATCATAGTAATTATTTATTATAAAATTAAAAAATTATCTCCCATATGCTAATGTGTTATTATATTAATTTAATATCTTAAATTCATCTCCACTTCAATTAAATGGCTAATGAAACAACTAATCGTGTGTTTAGAGGAATACCGCCTCACAAACTGATGTAATTTATTTTACATCATAGAATCTCATAGATATTTGTGATGATGGATTTAATTAATGTACATGATATTCATGAAATATTAATCATTCAATAAAAATAATATATTATTTACATTATTACCTGACCATCAATTGAATAATGAAAATGTAGTTCGTTTGTATGGTGAACTATCGGCTCACAAAGCGATGTGATTAATTTTATATTACCACATCATGTGGATAGTATATATAAGTGTATTTAAAGATTTAATATAATATGTATAATATAATTATAAATATTTAAATATAATATAACACCTTCATACATTCCAACATTTTTGTAGAAAAGTGGAAACATTTTGTGTGCATACATACGATCAAATGTATCCATGATTGTAATGTATATAGTTTTTCAAAACCATAAATCATTATTTTATTTAAAATAATAATTTATATAAAATATGATAATCATGTGATTATTATTATTCTATATATTATGGAATAATATTCTCTTTGAACTTATTCATATTTCCAATGTGATTTTTGACATATGAGTCGAATAGCATCAAGATGTCTAACATGAACCTAAATTATAAAGTAATTTCAAAAAACATGGTAGTGAATAAAATAAAAATAAAAAAAACATGAAAATTGTTTTTAATGAAAGTTAATAAGTATTATAGGTTTAATATTTTGTAATTTAATTAAAACTCATAATGATTAAGGATCACTGTAAGAGATCTCTCTCAACCACCCCTTTCTTGAGGTTTTGACCAGTATCTCTATAACTCACTTTCCCTATATCATTAATGTTATGGAATGATTCTTATTTAATCATATATTAATATAAAATATATATAACATGATTATTATTCACATTTTATGGTGTTAATTCATTCCTTTTATTCATTTCCCAAAAGATTTAATTTTGAAATTTTCATTGACAATGACCTTAGGGATGATTATATAACTATTTTTTCCCTTGTGTAATTATTATGGAATGAATTAATATTGAAATACATTATATGGAACAAATAGAACAAGAAAGTTTTTTGATTTGTACAACAAGATAATTCTCTAATGACTAGAGTAATGTTTTAGTCTCATGAGATATCATGTATTTTATTAGGGAGTAAAACTAAACCATTATGGGACATTGTACTCCATCTGGAATTTCCCATGAATTTATCCTTGTATCAGGTTTTTATCATGTTATGTGTTGCTTTAACATTTACTACATTAATCTAATATTATAATACCACAATTCTAATATTATGATCTAATGCAATTACTCACAATCCTTTATTTTATGATATCTTATTATACCTTTGACTCACATGTTATGTTTATATATCATTTTAATTTCCTTACTAGTAGTTTCATCTCACAAAATCAATTTATATATTCCCCAAGTTATCTTATATAGTTTTATGATTCAAAATTAATTTTGGATCACATTTAGAAGAATGGAGTTATGATTTTATGTTTTATATTTTTTTATGTAATGAAGAAATAGTATTATAATTACACTTGAAATCATAATTTTTGGGATATATTTATTGGAAATTAATGTTTAAAAATAATATACTATTATATATAAATAGAATGGGTCTCTATAGTTGGTATTAATTGAAAGGTTTATTTTTTTCCTTTAGAATCTAGGATGATAAAACATTTTTGAAATCCATGGGGATTAGTAAAAGGATAAGATAATGTACCTTAAAATATCATGGATTTTTTTTAAATTATAGAAAGAGATAGGTTTCTAAGATATTACATCTATGTAGAGATACTAAAATTAGATGTGTCTCTTTAATAGTTGTACCTATGTGTAGTAAATTTGAATTTTTTTTATTTGGACTCAATCTTCACATAAAAAATGTTTCACACTCCCAAGGGAAATGTTCTTGAAATTCACAAACTCTTTACAAACCATTCTAAAGGAACTAACAAAATTATTAGTTTATAAAACCAAATAGATAAATTACTAGGGATAAGAAATAATGAATTCAATAAACTCATAAGTTGGTATATACTTATCAATTACATGTTTCTCATCCCATATTTATAAGCCTACATTTTTCACATTTTTTAGTTATTGAATTCTCATCTTCTTTACTTCCATTATTTCATTGAGAAAATAAAAGAATCATTGATAAAAAAACAATACAAGAGATGTGAATATTACCCCAAAGTATTCTTAATAATATGAGAGTTGAAGATAAAAATTTAATTGATGTACTTGATCAATTATCTCAAGTTATCAAAAATAACATAAATCAAATGTAATTTTATACTCCTCAAAAGAATGATCACGTTGCATTTCAATATTTTATGTGAAAAGGCCTTTAACCTTTAGTGTATCCAATGGACCATTCGTCTCAGAGTAATTTTTTTTGACTCCATCGAGTAAATATTTCTTGTCTTTCAATTCTCATAGAAAGAGTAAGTTATGTCGGCCATTTATCATGTTGAGGGAGAAACTAATGAGTAGTAGACACCAATCAAGAACACAAATTCCAAATAGGATAATGATTACATAGAATAGAAATACTTTAAGAAAATATAATTTAATAAATATTTTCACCAATAAAACCTTATTAAAATAGAGAGGGAGTTCCTCTTTCTGAGTCAAAATGATGTTGAGTAAATCACGGAACATAATGAAAATTTTAAATGGTTTTCATGGTATGCCTTAATATTTTTCATCATCACTGAATGTAAGGTGGAATGCTTGTTTATCAGATTGATGTATAATATATTAATGGAATTAGTTATTTGATAGATTTATTTTCCTTGAGTGGTTGCCTATTGTTCCCAAAAAATAGAGATAGAGATCAATGACTCGATGTGGTCTCATTTTAATAAAGACAATAAAATATAAAATGCAATATTCATATATAGTATTAGAAGATAAATACCATATAAGAATGAAAACCCAAAATCCAACCTATCAAAAGTATGGAATGAATAATAATATAAAATATAGTTTGGGAACCAAGATATTATTTAAATGTTTAAAAGGGGGTACTAGTGATTTTAGTGTTGCTGGGAAATAAAGACACCCACTAGTGTGTAATACAAAGATATAGTTCAGATAAAAATTCAACAAGAGGTGAAGTGATTCAACTACAAGGAACATGGGAATTATTCAGGACAATTCCCAAATACATGTGTTTTTATAGACAATAAACATCATCAACAACCCCCATGTCCTATAGTGAAATGTTTATCATATGCTATCTCTATTTTTAAGGTGGATCCTGAAAATGTCTTGGTGAGAGTTATGATAATTATTCATTAATGAATAGATAATGTAAAAATTTAATCATGTCACACCCAGATGTTTGAAATAATAATATTTTGTTATTATTATTGTTGTTGTGGTTATTATTATTATACGTTTTTTACTTTTTACTTTTTTTTAATTCTTATTTAATTTTTTTTCTCTTGTAAGGGTTCCCTCCTTTCTGCATCAAACTCCTCTCCCCCCTTCTCCATTTCCATTATGAACAAACCCCCCCTATTTTTATTTATTTCACATGGAACCTCCCATATAGTTGGCTGATCACTCCTCCCTACTCCGACACTCGATTTCCTATGCCCCTCCATTTGAAAAACCCATGGTGCACCATTTACACCCTCGTGTGACCCATATCCGGGGTACTGATTCCATCCGGAGAACCTCAGGTCAGCTTCCCTCCACCATACTGGTGCTATGCACCCCTCTCACACCTCTGGTGCACCCCTCATGCTACCTGTCTCCCCTTCGGCAAACCCCATCCGGAAAAGTAGCCTCTGGAACAACCCCGTACTGGAACGATTTACTCGGGTAGCCCCTTTATCCATCTTATTAGGGTTTTGGTTCATTTTTATTTTTGGTTTTAGGTTTCAAGCACGTAATATATTTGATTTAGTGTTAAATATTGATAATTTTGGTTCCATTTTTTGTTTTAGGATTCCTAGAAATGTTGTAGAATGTTGATGGATTCTTGAGGTGTTGCGCTCACATGGATAGGTTTGTGTGTGTGTGTGTCTATATATATATATATATATATATATATATATTCCTTCCTTGCACATTTTACCTCATGGTGACTGGAGAGTGTATAATTAATTAAGGGTATACACATATATATAATAATACATGTGTTCGTAAGTTTAGGGTGGTATTCATCAAGAGTTTCAAGTGAAAATGTTCTCTCACTAGGTCTTCGCCTCCTTGGGGTAGGTGCCTATGCAATTTGTTACCTATGGAATTATGATGTTCTTATTATTGATTTACCTTTTATACAAGTATAAATATATTAGATATCCTTGTGTGGATTTGAACCCATTTTATTATTCATTGACTTTGGAATAAATGGTAGGTTTCTTGAGTCATCGTTTCCTGATTTAATTTCAGAGATTTAATTGTGCTTGGCCTTCTAGAAAATGAATTTTGGTCCTTTTAATGGTTTTAAAGTGGGGCAATGTTTCTTGGACCATCTTGTTTTCCATTGGGGGAAAATGAAGTCTTAAAATTGAATTTAGGTTTAAATTGAGGTGTGTCCTCAAATTATTTCAAATGGGGATTCGCTTTTATTTGAAAAGGTGGATTTCATTGAAAATGGAACATGGTTTGGAAATGGGGTTTTATGCATTCTTTATTATTTATAAAAATGAAAATAAATGTTTTTAGTGTGAAATGCACTTGAGTCTTTGTGTTCGATGGGTTTCCTTAATTTAAAAAGGGTGTTTGGTTTTATAAAATAAAAATGGAGTTTCCATGGATTTATGTGGGTACACTTGAATATGCTTATTCCTTCCATTGGAATTGTGTTTAAAATTTCAGATTTATTTAGAAATATATTTTTAAATGCTTATGAAATGGGTGAAGGTCTAGTTGGAACTTGTGATGTGATATTGGTTTTCCCTTATTGATCCCCATCGTTGCATATGTGGTTTAAGCTATTTATGTGAATGATACTTGTGCTATTTATATCTTTTTATTAGAATTTTGGGTGCCTTTGTTTTATTAAATGATTAAATTAATTATTATTTAATTAAATAAAACACTATGTTATGGATTGATTCAGGGTATGTGATATCTTATGTTTTATGGTCGTGCGAATGGTCCCCCAGAACATATTCTTATGGACTCTGTCAACCACCGCTGAAGGCAAGTCAGTTTAGGATATTTTGGTTTGTTGCCACCATTCGAGATATGGATTTTATGTTATTGAAGGATTTGGTACCATTTAATTTTGGTATTTTGTTAAGGTTTGTAGTATTTTTGGTGCAGTTTGTTGAACTCTGCTTCACGGATTCGAGTAGTTAGGTCTAAGGTGACTCACTTTCATGTGCATAGGTATATATATATATATATATATATGGGTTCCCCCATTACATGTATAGTCATCCATTGAAGTGAATATGAATGTATGAGCCTAGGTGTACCCATGTATATATATTAAAATGCATTCATAGGTGATTGGAGACTAGTATATGCATATAAGCATATGTGTAAGGATCCCCTTAGACATGTTAATGGCCATGCAGGTGTTTTCATTGGGGATATGTGTCCTTACATGTATGTAAAGTCGCATATACTTAGTTGGAAAGTAGTAATTTTTAATTAGATTGTACAAAGAGCCGAAGTGTATGGCTTGGTTCCACCTTGAGGTATGTACCCTATGCCTATGCCCTTAATTTTACTTTAATAATTTATTGGTTGTTTTAAATATGTTTACATTTTTGCAATATAAAAATGCTATGAAAATCTGGTTTCTATTTTTAGAAATTATTATGCCCTTTTTTGGAAAATTGGAATGTATTTATAATTCCCATTTATCTAAAGTGACTTTTCTTGAAAATTGAATTCCTAAGTGGTTTTGAATTAGTAATTCATATTTTAAAAGTCTTTTTTCCTTTCGATCAGCTAGTTTTAAAAAGTGTTCCCTATATGTAATTAAGCTCGTTTGGATCTTTAAGAATGTTTTATAAAAACGAAAAATCTATCTTGAGGCACGACCCCTTATTTTAAAAAAATTATATGTGTTTGGAATGTTTGATTTGTGATATGTTCCTAGTAAAAAGGATTGTGCATTATTGCGTGATAGAAAAAGAGGGGATGCGCTCAAGGAGGGAGATTTGTGGTGATAGGTTGGTTGTGTTTTTAGTAAAGAAAATGATAAGTACATATATGTTTCCTTAAAAAAACTCACTAAAACTTGACATGGGGGACAATGGGAAACATGAGTATCTAGGTGGGCAGACATGGACTAGTACTCTAGATGATACATAAGTGGTTCATCCCAGTTTCGTCTACCAGGATTGACGCTACAATGAAAACTAAACACTTGTGATTATTGGAGACCACTAGGTTATGTGTGTGTTTCCTACTAGTAGATTGTGCAAGATAATTTAGATATTTGTGGCTCCTATGACACATTTCACTAATGTACAAGGATCCTAGGTCCTCAAATAACACTAGGTACTTATGGATTTCCCATGGTTCTTGTGATGTGATTTCCATTTCAGTCATCTCATAGTTGATGACTTATTAAAGAATACCATATTTTAATCTAAATTGTTTTCCAATCATTTTGAAATGTTAATGCATTCTTGGATTCTATTTTGAAAATGTAGAGGGAGTGAATTGATTTACTTGAAAATGAAAAAATGTTTCTTGAATTTGAAAAGAATGAAAACATTATTTTGTTATGTCCTATTTTCAAACTAGAATGTTTTGAATTTCTTATAAAAGGTAACAGAATAGGGCATTGTTGTATCTTAGAATTCATAAATGAGCATCTCAGTGCTCACACCCACTTTTCATTTTATTTTATGGTTCCTCTAGTTTTGGATTTCTCTTGGATAAAGTGTAGTTTATGTTCTATGGTGACCCACGAGGTCACATGAGGTATGTCTTGTTGCTTCACTTATTCATTAATTCACTACCAGTTTGTTTGGTTTGTTTTCTTTTGTTTATATATTTTCTCAGTTTATGATTATTTATCGGTCATTGTTCTTTCCATATTGTTACTAACTAGTTTATCTTGATACCCTACACTAGTTTCCAGCCCGTAGGGATCGGGAACACCCTTTGGGCCATCTCGCAGACCGAATCGGGTGACCAATTCATGGATGACCAGTGTTGGTTTGTGAAAATATGGTATCAGAGGAGGAACCTGTTCTTTTTTGTGTCAGGTAACTTGGTGATTAAGTTTGTCGGGACTCGAGAGGTATGTGTGAGAAGGACATCATGAACCCTTTCCCATCCCGATACTCAAGCTTACAAGGATAGTTCGAGATTTGAATTTTATTTTTTGTCTTGGTCTTTGTGGATAAGGGATGACCAAGGAAGTGAACTAGTGTTACGAGGTGGGAATGCAAGAAAGTGATACCTATGTACAACCTGAGTGAATGGTTCAAGATTCTTCTTGTGGTTAATGCTTGCTCAGATCATGGTCTTCTATGACATCTTACAGAGTTGGAATAGCCACTAGTCCCTTATTTTTGGATGTTTTCATGTGAGTTATGTTTCAGATTAGATTAAAATGACTTGAGTGGATTTTAAATATGAAAATGGTTCTTAGAAAAAGGTTTTTTCCAAAGGGAATGTGGGTTTGGAGTGGAAAAGTTGTTTCAAAATGGAATTTTTTTTCTTTTGATGGAATATGCGATTTCAAAGAAAAAAATGGGATGTGCTTTTGGTGTTGTTTTGGGTTATGGGTAAAACTTTTTGGAATTTGAATTAGAAATGTTTGGGAATATTTAAATGTATTTCTTTAATGATAACTGGCATTTTTAAATTGGGTGATAATTTGTGTTTTACATTGAATGATCTGTTTTTAAAATTAGATGTGTTTTGAATTTACCCTTGGTATATCTATAAGGGATCTCATATATAGAGGTACTGATGTGGAACATGGATAATTGGTGGTATGTGTGGATGGGTGCATTATCTATCACAATGGTATCTTTATATGTTAGACTTCATGGGATACAAGTGGTGGATATTCAAGTTGTTTTGTTTACTGTAAATTGTTTTCCAAAAGGAAATTTAAATGTTTTGAAAAGTGAGTGAGCAATTGTTTAGTGTTCTATTTTATTGTTTGGAATCTTTTTTCATGGGTTATTGCTTTTGACATACTGAATATTGGTTGGAATAGTGTTTTGATCTTGAGATTTAGTTTGTGATTGAGGTGTGGAAATTTTGATTTATAATGAGTTTTGATTCAGATTTGTGCTTCTTGTTTTTTAGTGTGTTGCCCAAAATATTCCCAGAGGTTTCTAGTGAGTCCTTTCTGGTTGTTGGTTCTATGCAAACTCTTAGTGGAGTGGTGGAATTGAATTCATTTCAGTTTTTTTAATCTTCCATGGTGATCGTGATCTATCAAATGTAGAGGACACGCTTGGTGAAGTCGTTGGTGTTTTTAGGTTATTCAAAACTCCCAAAGCTATGAGAGTATATGATAGTTTGAGTTCTTTGGATAGTCTGACTTTTGATTGGTGGAGGAGATAATCCCAGCCTTGTTGCATGATGGGATGTCTTGGAAGGTGTTTAAGGCCACTCTCATCTGATGGGTTATACATGAGGGAGGGAAGGTGAGAAAAGTGGCAGAGCTCGTGAGTGTCTAACAAGGACAATGAATAGTAATGCCTTATGTTGGGAATTTCAAGGGGTTGGTTCCCCTTTCTCCAGAGGTAGAATCATATAATTAGTTAAAGTTTCTATTGCATGACATCTTTATCCAGGGTTTAAGGACCGATTCTTTTTTTTGTTTTTAGTAAGCTTCCCTATTCGATGAGGAGAGAGAACTAGAAGAACCTATGTTAGACAAATTTTCTTTTTAATAATATCTTCTATTAGTTGGGACACTCTATTTTTTCCTTTTTATGTGGCCATTTTGGGTGATTTAAGTCAGCTTTTCATCATCCTCCAAAGGCATTCCGTTATTGTGTACATTTGGGACACATAGAGAGGCTTAGCTAGTGGAATATTTAGAAGGAGTCTTGACTAGAAGATGTTAGCTCTTAACTATGGGGAATCAGATGATTCAAGGAATTTGAGCTCTAGACATAGGTCTTAGAGTAAATCTTTTCCCATAGTAAGGAATCGTCGAGTGTGGGGTACCTTAGTCTAACATTTTTCTCCAGTACTAAAATAAATACAATTTAAATTTCTATGTTCAATATTCCTTGGATTTAAAGCTTCTGTTTTGTGGTAAGAGGAATAGAGGTCTCATTTCTTTATTATGGTCTTTATTCATTGAATAACCTATTTTGGTTGTAGGAAGGCATGGTGATCTTGTTTTCTTTTAATTCTAGTATTTTTTCCTCTACAAATGTGAGCTTCAAATATTGTATCTTTATAGTTCTGAGTCTCAAGATGATTTTCTCTCTTATGTGGATAGATCCTTTCGTGACCCGCTCTTGTTTTAGGATGTGCTCGTTTTGGAGACACATGTGTCTTGGGAAATAATGAATTGGTGTTTTATCCACCGTTCAATTTGGGGTCTTTCGTTGGGGACCCCATGTGGTGGGGTCTGGTTTGTGTGAAGAGTTCCTGGGTCAATTTGTATTGGGACCGTATCAGTCTATGCTAATTTGATTAATCTATTTGGTTCTTAGATGGTGGGGAGAAACACCATGAATCTTCTCATTATTTCTTATAGATTTAATCTGTGTAGGAGTTTTGGTCTTTTTTGGCGGTTTCCTCTTTCATTCAAGTTAGCAGTTCCTGTGTTGTTGTGTGCTGAGAGTCTCAATTTTGGTTGTGCTGATCAGTTTCTTGTGGTGGGGAGAACCCTTCTCATTTCCTGATGGATCTTCTCATTTCAGTTTCCTATAGATATAGTCAGGTGTGACTTCAAGAGTGAAATGTTACACTGCATTTGTGATTTTTTGTCCTCATTCAGTTTCGATCTTGAGTTTGATTCCTTGTTTGGCGGGGTGACTTTCTGGGGTAGAATGTTTTATGGTAGGGAGAATTATCACACCTGGATATTTGAAATAATGTTATTTTATTATTATTATTATTATTGTTGTTGTTTTTTTTTGTTTTGTTTTTTGTTGTTGTTGTTATTGTTATTAATTCTAGTTTGTTTTTTTTTCATTTTTAATTTCTTATATAATATTTCCCCCCTATAAGGGTCCCCCCCTTTGTGTATCGAACTCCTCTCCCCCTACCCCCATTTCCTTACGACTGGAACCCCCTATTTTTTCTTAATGCACATTTCGTCTCCCCTATGGTTGGTTGATGAATCTTCCCTACTCCAACACCTGATTTCCAGTGACCCTCCTTCCAGAAAACCCACAACGCACCATTTTCCCCCTTGTGTGACCCATATCTTGCATCATGCTTCTATTTGTAGAATCTTAGGTCACCTTCCCTCCACCCTTCTAGTGCTATTAAATCCTCACACACCCCTCTTCCACCCCTCGTTCTTCTTGGCTCCCCTTCCACAACCCCCAAGTGACGAAATAGCTTTCGACATGGACCCTTACCAACACGATCTACTCTAGTAGCCCCTTTTCCCTTCTTGTTAGGGTTTTGATTCATTTTTATTTTGGGTTTTAGGTTTCGAGCAGGTAGGATATTAGATTTAGCATTAATTATTGATAATTTAGGTTCCATACATTGTTTTAGGATTCCTAGAATTATTGTAGAATGTTGATGGATTCTTGAGGTGTTGCGCTCACATGGATAGGTACGTGTGTGTGTGTGTGCGTATGCATTCCTTGCACATTTTAACTCACGGTGTGGGGAAAATGTATAATAAATTAAGGGTATACATATATATATATTATAATACATGTGTAATTAAGTGGGGGGAGGTCTTCATCAAGGGGTTTAAGTGTCGAAGTGGTCTAGCTAGGTCTTATCATCCTTGGGGTAGGTGCCTATGCAATTTGTTTCCAATATAATTATGATATGTCTATACTTTCTTTTACTTTTATGAAAGTATAAATATATTTGATATCATTGTGTTGATTGGATCCCATTTTATTATTCCTTAGATTTGGCATAAATGGTTGGTTTTGTGAGTCCCTGTTTTATGATTTAATTTGAAATATTTAGTTGTGCTAGGCCTTCCATGGAATAAATTTGGGCCCTTTTAATGGTTTTAATGTGGGGCAATTGGTCTTGGCCCATCTTAGTTTTCATTGTGTGAAAATGAAGTCTTAATAAGGGAATTTATGTTTAAATTGAGGTGCGTCCTCAAATGATTTCAAATCGGGCTTTACTTTTATTTGAAATGGTGGATTTATTTGCAAATGGAACTTGGTTTTGAAATGGGGTTTTATGCATTCTTTATGGTTGATAAAAATGACAATAAATGTTTTCAGTGTGAAATGAACTTGAGTCATTGTGTTCGATGGGTTTCCTTAATTTAAAAAGGGAGGATAATTTTAAAAAATGGAATAGAGTTTCCTTGGATTTATGTGGGTACACATGAATATGCTTATGCCGTCCTTTAAAACTGTGTTTCAAATTTCAGATTTTTTAGAAATGGATTTTGAAATGATTATGAAATGAGTGAAAGACCAGTTGGTACTAGTGACATGATATTCATTTGCCCTTATTGAACCCCCTTTTTGCATATGAGGTTTATCTTGTTTATGTGATTGATGTTTGTGCAATTGATATCTTCTTAATGTGATTTTGGGTGCCTTTGATTTATTAAGTTATAAAATGATTTATTAATTAATTAATTGAAATCCTAGGTAAGGGATTGATTAAAGTTTTGTGATTTCTTATGTTTTAAGGTCATGTGAATGGTAACCCGGGACCTATTCTTGTGGACTCTATCATCCACCATCAAGGGTGAGGCGGTTCGAGATATTTCATTTCCCTGCCGTCATCCAAGGTATGGATTTTATGTCATTTCAACGTTTTGTACAATATAAAATTGGGACTTTTTTTGTTATAGGGTTTGTAGTATTTGTGGTGCAGTGTGATGAACTTTTCTTCATGTTTTGGAGTCTTCAGTTTAAGGCGACTCACCTGCATGTGCATAGGTAAGTATATATATATATCTGTGTGTGTGTGTGGTGGGGGCGCGGGGTTCCCCATTACATTTATAGTCTTTCATGGTAGTGAATATGCATGTATGGGGCTAGGTGTTCTCATGTATATATATGAAAATTCATATGTAGGTGAGTATTGACTAGTATATGCATATAAGAATATGTTTAAGGACCACCTTTCACATGTTCATAGCCATGAAGGTGTGTTCATAGAGGCTAGGTTTCTTTACTTGTATGTGAAGGTCTGTATACTTAGTGGTAGAGCAATATATTTTAGTTATAAAGCACCAAGAGCCTAAGTAGATGGATTGGTTCCACTATGAATTATGTCCCCTATACCTATTCCTTTAATTTTAAATTCATAATTTCTTGATTTTGTTTTTAAAAATATATTGTGCATTTATTCTATATAAACATGCTGGGAAATCTAGTTGTGGTTAATAGAAATGATCATGTCGTTGTTTTGTAAATTGAAATGTATTTCTAACACCCATTGGTCATAAGTTATTTTTCTATATAATTGATTTCCTAAGTGGTTATGAATTGGTTATGAGTATTTTCAAAGTCATTAGGCCTTTCATCGTATTAGTTATAAAAAGTGTTCCCTGTATGTAATTAAGTACATTTAGAACCCTAATAATGTTTTATGAAAAATAAATAATCTATCTTTAGGCACACCCCCTTGTTTTATTAAATGATGTGCAAGTTGAATGTGTGATTTTTGATATCTTCCTAGTAAAAAGGATTCTGCATTGTCGTGTGATGGAAAATGGGTGGATACGCTCAAGGAGGGAGATTGGTGGTGAGAGGTTGTATGTGTTTTTAAGTAAAGAAAATGATAACTACATATATGTTTTACTAATAAAAACTCACCACCACTTGAAATAGAACACAATGAGAAACATGGGTATCAAAGTGGGAATACTAGGACTAGTACTCTAGATGATACATAAGAGGTTCATCCCAGTTTTTTCTATCTATAATTACGCTACAACACTAACTAAACATTTGTGATGATTGCAGACAACTAGGTTATGGGTGTGTTCCCTACTAGTGGATCATGCATGAGAATGTATGCCCTTGTGGATCTTATGCCACATTTCACTAAGGTATAAGGATCGTAGGTCCCCAACTAATACTAAAAACATAGGTATTTCCCATGGTTCTATTGATGCGATTTCCTTTTCAGTAATTTAATATTTGATGTCTTATTTTTGAAAACCATATTTTAATTTAAATTGGTTTCCTTTAAATTTGAAATGTTAATGCATTCTCGGAACATATTTTGAAAATGTTATGGGGGAGAAACGCTTTACTTGAAAATGAAAACATGTTTCATGAATTTCAAAATAATGAAAATATAATTTTATTATTTTTTATTTTCAAACTAGCATGTTTTGAATTTCTTATAATAGTCAAAGGGAATATGGATTTTCGTATCTTGGAATTCCTATTGAGCATCTCGGTTGTCATGCCTAATTTTTATTTCAGTTTCAGGTTCATCTAGTTTTGGATCACTCAATGGGTGAGTATATTTTACATTTTGTGGTGACCCACAAGTTCTTTTGAGGTATGTCCCATTGCTTCATTTATTCCTTTTTTTTTCAGTGCCAGTCTGTTTGGTTTATTTTATTTTTTTATCTATTTTTTCAGTTTATGATTATTTATCTATCATTGTTATGGGAAACATTTTTACCAATTGGTTTATCTCAATGCCTGAAACTAATTTCCAGCTCATGGGGATCAGAAACACACTTTGAGCCATGTCGCAGACCACCTTGGGTGACTGGTTCAATGTCGACCCGAGTTTGTTCGTGAAAAATCAGGTTATGTTCATTTTTTCATATCATGTATGTTTAGTATAACTAATCGAGAAAGACCTAAAAATAGAGGGTTGACATTTATGTGAGAAAAACCACTAGAGTAATCGATTCATCACAATTATATACCTCCTCCCCAAATAATGTTTATGTATAAAATATTACAGGAAAAATATTATTATCTCCTTTAATGTAGTTTGATGTTATATTAGTTTTTGATTATCTTAACTTATAGAAAGATAACATCAACATCCTCTTTTATAAAAGTGGAATAAGTATGATGAATCTTATTTCTAATTTTCTATTAAAGTGTCGATTTATTCATTTATGAGAAAGTATATATATCACAAATGATTGGGAAAAAGGAAATAATCATACTTATGGACTTTCCCCTTATAAAGTTTTATACTAATGTATTCCCCAAATAGTATCATGGTATTCCTCATACATGAGGTGCGGTCATATCAATCGCTTGTACTCATAGATCCCCACCCATATCAATGACTCCAAATATAGTGGAAACCATTAAAATGGAATAGATGAAGAATTATTTAAAATAGAATATGGATAATGGTTATATATTTCAATGTGAGTCATTATGGGGTACACTAGTGCTCTAAATCAAGAAGAAGGATTGGGTAATGTGTCTCCATATCGATTGTCATGAACTCAATAAAATCTTGGTAAATAATATGTATCCCACTTAATTGATAGATGACTTATTCAATCAAATATTTGGAGCCCATATTTTCTCTAAGGTGGACCTTCGGTTATTATACCACAAATTAATGGTGAATAACAAAGATATTCATGAAAATTGCCTTCAAATAAGGAAAAAACACATTGATTTCATAGTGATACCTTACATAATCACTAATTCTCCACAAAACATTATTTTTTATTGAATAGAGTCAATAAAGATTACATAAAAAAAATTGGTCGTATTTATAGATGGAATTTTTATTTACATTAAATTTAAAGGGAAGCATAAGGATCATTTGAAAATTATAATTATGGATTTGAGAAAGGATATTCTATATGAAAAGTATATTAAAGGTGAATTTTGTATCATGGAAGTATATTCATGGGTGATAGTATCACTCAAAAAGGATTATATATGGACTATTCTAAGAAGAAGGCGATTTAGTACTATCTGGGACCAAAATATATATTGAAGATCTATAGATTTATTAGACTATATGAGTTTTCTCAATTATTATTGAGAAACTTATCATGATTTTTAAACCCACTGCCCAATATATGAAGGATCGTGGTAAAGTATTTGTTGACTAGTGAATGAGAATAGAGATTTATGGAGTTGAAAAAGAGGCTAATCATTGCACTAGTCCTCATACTTCTTTCAAGTGGGAAACTATTCATGGTAAATAGTGATGCTTCAAAAAATCAATTATAATTTTTACTATAGTAAAATAAAAAATCGATAGCTTATGCCTAAATACATTTTAATGGTAACAAAAAAATCAATCCAACACATGATATAGAAGTTGATTCAATGATATTTTCATTAAAAATCTATTGAAATTATATCTATCGGAAGAAGTGTGAAATATATGGATCCCATAAGAGAATTTTATAAAAATTCACATAGAAGGATATTAATTTGAAGTAGTGAATATTTTTATTGTTGGCCAAAGAATATATATTCTCCATCCATTACCATGATGGGAAAGCTAAAAAAGTTAAAGATGTTCTATATAGAAAGGATCTATAAATATTATCAAGGATGATAATTAATAAGGATACAATGTTCATATACATTCAAATAATGGACATGGGGATCATGAAATATACATTAATGCTTTTGGTATGTCAAGCAATGAAGTATTAGAGGAAAACTATTAATAGTATGTTACAAACATTACCCATACCTATATGTAAATGGGAAAACATTACCATGGATATCATTACTCATCTTCATAATACATAAAGAAGAAAAATTTCCATCTTTGAGGTGGTGGATATTGATCCAAATTCTTCCCATTTAATATAAATTTGATATGACTTCTTACTTGATAAACAGGAAATGATAGATATCAGAGAGGTGGTGAGGATACATGGAACACCACTATTGATTATATCAAACTGGGTTCTGAGATTTACCATTGTGTTCTTGATGTTTTTATAACATGATCTAAATTCCGAGTTAAAATTTAATATAGCTTATCACCCACAAAATAAAGAAAATAAAGTAGAATATTAAATTATTAGAAGCTATGTTGATTGATTTTTTTGAATTAAAAAGATTATGGAATCAATATATTCATATGACTGAGTTCTCATATAATAATAGCTTCCACTAAAGCCTCTAAATGGCTCCTCATGAATCCCTTTATGTGAAGAGATATAGACCACCTTAATGATGGGTTGTATTTGGTGAATTTAAGATGTCAGTGCCTGATTTTTTGGTAAATCATATAAATTATCAAGATCATTTAACATCACATCAACACTACTTAGAATTTAAAAAAGTTATATAATGAAAATCATCAATGACACATAGAATTTGAGGTTTGGGATAAAGTGTTTCTCTATATATCTCCACAAAAGAGTCTCATAATATTTTTGTTGAAAAAAAACATAATTTCCAATTATATATAACCCTCAGAGAATCACTATTGCAACAGAGATGTGAATTATAGAATTCCACTCCCACTAACCCTTTCTAAAGAATAATATGAATTTATTTGTATCGATCGTGAAGACGTTCATACTATATCCCTCACATGTAATGAACTAATGGGTCATATAACTTGAAAATTATATATAATATTATGAGAAACGAGTGAAGATCATGGATCATAGAGATAATGTTCTAATAAATTAGAAGAACCACATAGTCAAAGTGTTATGCGCCAAACATAAATACAAGATTCAACTTGGGAGTCGAAGGATAAATGAAGTAGACGTACCATCACTTATTTTCACATTGATCATTAATATTAAACTTAAATGTATAAATAATTTATTTGGGGAAGAATAAAACACCCCATTTTTAAAATAAATAATAGGAAAGCTGAGTTTGATATCATATAATACACAAAAAATAAATTTTTAATGAACCTACATATAATTTTATATTATTATTTAAACAAGACTATTATAACAACGGTTTTAAATTTTGGGGTTATAATATTAATGATAACATTTTTAAAATCATGTATGATGAATAAAAAAATATATGTAGGGAAATATGTTCTTAATGTTTGGTAATTTATTTATAGTCTTTGAAAAAACAATTTTACCAATAAAAATAATATATATCAATTTTTTTAAAAAAATAATAAAATTTAATTCTTCTTTTTTTATAAATCTTATTTGAAAAATTTTACTTCATTTTAGGAAAAAGAAAAAAAATTATTTTAGGAATAATTTCTATGATTTTTTAAAAAATTATTTTTTTAATATATATGGAAAAATAAGGGTTTTTATTGAAAACATTATTTTCATTTAAATAATTAGATATATTTTATTTTAATTTTTTTTAAAATTAAAATTAGGTTTATTACGCTATGTTTTATTCGATTTAGGCTCCAGAATCAAGTTTATGCTGTGTTTGGATATAAAACCTTCTGATACTTTTGGAAACATTTTTCATTAGAAAATAGTTTCCTCATCGCATCTATTGATTTAATTTTATACTATAATTGACCACTTCTTTGAATGGAATTAAAAAAGTATGAAATAAATAGAATAAAAATGATATTATATAATAATTCAAATGTAAATATTAGTTATATTGAATTATAAAAATAGTAATATTTAATTACCATCGTTCTGATTAAAAATGGTGTACTAGTGGGTTAAAATAAAATGATAATGGACTAAATTAACTTAAAACATGATCAAATACAATTGGATGGACATATTTTGACTTTATATCACCTATAGATTGAAAATGATCCATTTCGGAGTGTTTTATCCTTTGAAAAATGTGGGTATAGTTTATTCTTCTTAGAAAATTCAACTTGTGTAATATTCCCCATTTATAAAGGGGAATATCGTATCATCTCTAAATTACATATAAATGTATTTTGATTTGGAAATTACATAAAAAATACATTAAATACTTCCCTATAGATATCCTAAATTAAAATAGTTTTCTAGAAATAAAATATATGTAGCTATTAGGAATAATCCTAATGTTGTGGTCTCAAGAAGAGATATGGTTCTTAAACAAGCCTCTTTGTTCTATTTATACTTAAAATTCATAAAAATATTTCAAATATTTTCATATAAAAAATCATCAATATCCGCCATATACAAAAATTTTATTATTTTAATGGAAAATCTTTAATCCATCAACAATCCATTAATGGGAATTGAAACTGTCAATCTTGTTTATAGTGTACTACCACCAAATAAAATGATATAATTTGTTTCCACCACCACCTCTCATAATTTTTCATGATGATGGATGTAATTTTAATATAGGATATTAATTAAATATTAATAATTCTATAAAATTAATATATATCAAATTTTTTATTAACTAACCATACATTAAAGTATTATAATGTCATTTGTGTATATGGTGAACTACTCTCTCACGAAGCATTGCAATTAATTTTTTTTATTACACCATCACATGGATAGTATACGTAAGTGTATTAAAAGTCGTACTATGATATTTATAATATAATTATTATTATCGAATGTAATTGAATAGTTAGTTTTTTCCATTATGATCATTAATAAATTGAAATGTTAAACATTGGAACGTATGATATACCTTCTCTTTGATTTTAAATTTTTTTTTTCATTTTTCAGAACCACAAATTATGGATATTTATAAAAGTATAAAGGTTTTCTAAAAATGATAATTATTTCTTGATTGTTATTTTGAATATGTTGAAATAATAATTTGTTTGACCTTATTTAACATTCCAATTTAATTTTGGATATATGATACAAAGATGGCCACACTGTACGAGTTGAACCACAATAATTATTTAATTGAATATAAAATGGTTATGCATAAAATAAAAGGAATAATAAGAATGAAAAACGTTATTTATAAGTAAAATAATTATTAGTAGTTTATTATTCAAGATAATTAAGAACACATGTGATCATTGGGGATCAAGGTAAGAAATCATACTAAAATACACTTTTCCTCAAAATATGAAAAATATCTCACTAAGCCCCTTTAATTATCTATTTTTAAAGTTATAAAATCATTTAAAGTATGTTTTATATATATTCAATAAATAAATAGGTTATTAAACCATCATATTATTAGGTAATACACTCATTATTATCATATAAAAAATTCTTTTATTATGAAATTTCTATTGATTATGATATAGGGAAATATTATGAAACACTTTTTATTTACATATGTAGTTATTATATTTTATCTAATGATTAAATTCTTTCATATATAATATAATGATTATGAATGTGTTATCATGGGTTCACCCTATAGTTATCCATTGAATTTGGTGATGTTTTAGTTCACGAGATGTCATGTATGAGATTAGGGAGTAAACCAAATCTATTGTGGGAAATTGTCCACCATACTATATTGTCCTAAAAGATAGCCCTGACTCATGTCCATGTCATGTTATATGTATTTTTCCATGTTTTGAATTTTACCATGAACTTATTATACCATGTTCCTTATGTTATGATCTTATATGATTACTCATGCTCTTTTTATTTTATAATATCATGTTATACCTTTAACTCACATATTCTTTTTCCTAGTATTGTTAATGACATTACTAGGATATTCTACCCACCCATTAATTTTTTTATTCCCAAGGTTATATTATGTAGTTTAGGGTTCTAAAATGGATTTAGTTTCTCATTATAGAGAATTAAATTAAAATTTGATGTTTTAGTTTCCTTTAAATTAAATATGAACCTTGTGTTCCAAAGGCATTGTGTCACACATTGATTGGAATTAACTTATTGGAAATTTATTTTTAAAAATAATGTTATAATATGTGTAAATGTATTGGTTCTATATATATTAACACTAAATAATAAGGATATAATATTTTCTATATGATTTAGAATTAATAAATTATTAACATGAAGTTAGATGAAGAAGTTTGTATTGAAATACCATGTGGTTTAATGCTTGGGAATGATGAATGGTCTAAGGGAACGTAAAAAAAGGATTTTTATACGTTGATGCACAATCTTAGATCTTATTATACTAAATTTGATGCTTTTATATTGTAGTTAAATAAAAAAAATTAAAATTGATTGTATCCTGTATATTTAATATGTTCATGAGGTTTCCTTAATTATGATTTCATATATTGATGAAATCATATCCAATAGAGTGATGAACAATACTGTGAAGGTGTTTCTTATGAGATAAAGAATATTTATAAAATTTCCTTCCTATTAGAAATAAAATAATTTCATGTGTTTCAAATCATGAAAAAATAAAAACATTTTCTAATATGAAGATAAGTACGCTAGGGATCTCTTATGTTTGTTCATAGAAAAAAATATGGTGTCCAATATAATTTTATTATCAAAAATGTTTTTGATAATACGTGTATGAAATGGAGTTTGATTCTAAATTATTTAAAAAATATGAATTTTTTTATATCTGATGTCTTCAAGGATAAATTCCAAGTATATTGTTATATATTTAAGGAGTTATCAATGTTCCCAAAAATACATTAATGTTAGGGTTGGAATAAAAATTAAGAAATATGTTGATGAAACTCCATAAATCCATTTGAAATATGAAACAACACGAATGAATAAATAGTTTTTTTATATGTATGAATAATGGCCATGAATTGTATGTGATAAAAAAATATGCATCTATTGGAGTGTTTTAATTTAGAGAATGATTTGTTAGATGCAATAAAAAATTGAATTCTTTGAATCTCAGTATAGAATAAGTTTAGTTTTTATGCCCCTTAAGATGAATGAAACTTATATGGATGAATAAACAATTAGAAGACATTTCTATTGATAATATGTTACCCCTCCACCTAAAATTTTATCATCATAGTATTCTAAATATAACTAAAAATATAGTGAAACATTATCTTTTAAGCACATTGATATGAAATTTCACTTCATCCAAAAGCATGTATAAATGTATTAGTTGTGGTGGATGTTTGTTCCCACAATTAATCAAGTTACTAATATTTTTAAAAAACCATTTCCAAAGGAATAACATCATAATATATCATTGGTCATGGGAAAAAACCTCACATTATTCAAGATTATGGACTAAAAATCAATCCCCTCTACATATTGTTTTAGTTAGAGTTTTAAATGGGGAGTGAAATATTGAACATATAATTTTCTATTGGTATTTGTTTAAAATTTTGTGGTTAATTAAGAAAATTGAGGTAGTACATAAAATCTGTGAGATGTGATTTCAATGTGTATGAACTTCTTAACCAATTTTTTGATGTGAATAAAAGAAATGTTGTTATTTATAGAAGATATAGGGAAATGTTTTAATTTAATTATTTTTTTGTGAACTAGATTTCTTATGTACCTCCTTTTTAAAAACATGCTATTTTTTATAATGTTTATTATTTCCTACACCGATTTCACCCATCAAGTACTATAAGTTTTTGAAATTTAATCCACTTCATGAGTGAAAATGTTCATTGATTTATTTTCCTATGTGAAATTCAAAAATAAAATGGGACATTGCTAGGACCAAAATATTTGGATATTTTTTTGGAAGGATACAGAAGGTTTTTAAAGGATTTTTTTGGCTAAATGAATTTTTATTCATTGTTTTTGTTTTTTTATCAACATAAAACACCTAAATTTATTAATCCTTATAATAAATAGATAATGGAAGGATAATAGTGTAAATAGTTATATGGAAAATTTTGACAAAATGGAATATTCTAGACTATGATTTTTTGATAGAGTTTTCATAAATGGTTATCCTATATTTTATAAAAATAGCTTAGAAAATAGTTTCTGGTTATGTAAAAACTTTTTTAAATTCATCTACATTTGTAATGATTTGAACATCAAAAGTTAAGAATAATTTCATGATACAAATTGATAGTAGAAAGGGGGATTAAGATATTTTCATATAAAAATTTCATATTATGAATTTCAGAGGAAGTTATTTGATGTTTACCAAATAGAAAATAGAATATTGATTTTTGGTTGTGTAGAAGTTTTTCCTTTATGTTTTTAATGTTTTTTAAATAGATTATTGATAGTGATGTGTGATTTAATATGATGAGGAATGTATTCCGATGACGTCCAAATTAGAAAATGTATAATTGGATAAAAGTTTTCAAAAAATATATCACAATTAGATTATATTAAGCCCATCAGAAAAAAATGAATTTCGAACGAATGATTATGAGTATTTGGAAAAAAGGATTTGCTTAAAATAATGGGATAAATATTTCTATATAATTTCTATAATGCATTGACTAGAGAGAAAATGAGCCATGTAATGTTTTCTATTGAAATTCATCAAATTTTGAAAATTTTAAGAAGATGTTTTCCAATGTAATCTTACAAAGAAGAGAAGAATTATTTGTAAAAGTATAATTAGATTATATAATTTCAACAATGATTTATAGAATTATTTTTTAGTAAAAAGTGGTACTATTTTAATGTTATTTTTGAAAAATTCATTTATATATTTTCTTTTATGATGAAAACATGATCTGTTAATGTTCCCAAAATGATGGGTGGAATTTAAATTATTCTATCTATAGTAGAAGGATGTTTTTTTGTTGTTCATGAATAATTTAATTTTTATTAAACTTAGAGAATAATATACAATCCCTGAGATGCATTGATGTGAATTATTTTGAGTGGGAGTTTGGAATAAAAATTATTCATTTATGAGGTAAAATCAATTGGCTTTCCAATCATTTTTATATAATTAATAATTAAATAATCGGAATGTTCATAGACAATAAATAATAAATTACTATTCATTCATGGAAAATCTAATGTTCTGTATAAATATTGTCGAATAGTGATACTTAGATAAATTATAAAAGATAATTTTTGAGATATAATTCTTAAACCAATTAATCTCTTGGTTGATGAATAATTTTTTTATCTAATAGAGAAGTTATTTTTAGAGGAACTTGAAATAGGAAACTAAACAACATTTCATTTTAGGTGGAATTAGAGAGACTGTATGTAGAGGTGAAGAAATAGATAGATCATTAGAAAGAATTATTAGTTATCTTAAGGGGCCAAATGAAGTGTTCTAAATAGAAAACTAAAAATTAATAACTGATCAATGGTAGAATGGAAAAATGTTTTAACATATTTCTATGGAATAATTTCTTTCCTACTTATGGGAATGAATGTGAGAAAGTGGTTCTTAAAAAATAAGATTTTTGAATTTGTAAAAGTAGTGAAGATAAGACATAAAGATACTATTATATAATGATTCAAAAGGTTTTTATATAATCATTAGTAAATCTTATATTTGTTCAAGGATCACCTGAACAGTTGTTTGACTATTGTGAAATTAATGTGTATGGATATTCAATTCAAGTTTTAACAATATATAAATATTATTCTATATCTGATTAGGTTTCATTTTTTTAAAAATAAATTCCAATGGATAGATACTCTTCCTGGGTAGCTATCCATGTAAATATGTGTGTTCTAGTGGAATGTGTTTATGTTATTGTCTCTAGAAAATGCATAGAACATTAATAGGATATAATGTTTGTCTTATAAGTAAAAAAATTAAAAAATAAAAGATCCCTAATTCACCCTTCCCTATCTCTATAATCACATAGATCCAAAACAATACTTTAAATATAACACCAACCAAGTTGAAGGAACTTAAGGTGATGATCAAGGATTTGTATGTGAGGGGTTTTATCACACCAAGAACATCTATATAGTGTGACCATGTGTGGTTTATAAACAAGTATTGTAATAGAAATTAGTTCTGGGTGGAAAATAAGAATATGAACCTAGAGTTATTTTAAAATATATTCCCATTGTCAAGGATCGGGGAATTGTTTGATATGTTATAAAGATCCTTTTGGTATTGCATGATTTACCTCTTACTAGAATACCAAATAGATTAGCTCTGAGATTATTATTTACCTTGTATAGTTTTTGGGAGTAGATATGGTTTTATGATTATATTTTTATGAAATTTAGGTTAAAAAATTAAACCACTTTTATTGATAGATATCATGAATTGGATATATTATCCATATCATAACCCATTCATTATGGTGTTCATTGATTATTTTCTTACATACTGATAGGAAATTGAGTTACACATAAGACACCTTGTGATTTTCTTTAAAACACATTGGGTATATTATCTCTATGGGACGTTTTTTCCATTCCAATTATATATGAAACAAGTATATTTTCATGGGAAAATAATATTTGGGGATGCAATTTCTATATACCTTGAAAATGTATAGAGTTCATGTATTGGGAACACTATAGAAACATTTTTGAGATCCGTAATTTCTATAGGTTATTGGGATACCAAAAATGATTCATTAATAACTTCTCAAAATTTTAATCACATATAAATGGTCTTAATATAAAAGGGTTCAGGTTTTACAAGATGGATAATTTTGAGGAATCTTTTTTGGTTTTGAAGAGGATATTTAATACAAACCTCATCCCAATTGTTCTAGAATAGATGATTGGATGTATGTTTTACCGTAAAGTCATATGTGTTAGTTGAGGAGATGGAGAGGAATTATGTAACAAAATTTGGGTATTTCACATAATAACCAAATGATATGACATACACTTCACATGACTTGGATTTGGTAGCTGTGGTCTATAATCTAATGATTTAGAACCCTAATCTCTTCAGTGAGGGATTTTCCACACACAAAGTCCACATAGGATTGAATTACTTATTCTCTCAGTGAGACATGAATCTCCGATAGAGGAATAGTTGTTTCAAAAATATTATTTTGAGATATATTATTCTCTTGGAAAGGAAAATATTATTACACAAAATCAATATAGGAAAAAATGGAGCTTGAGGAGAAACACTCAAATTAGTAAAGTATGTTGATGAGATTGTTAGTTGAGTGGTTGGGGGATATATGAATTGACCATGGAGTAGTTTATATTTATCCTTTAATTATATAATTTATATTACTAAACATGTTTTATAATTTGACTTTATTTAAAAATATTACTCACATCATGTTATGTTTCTCACCATGAATACCTAGGATCCATGCCTATTCTACCAAAATTCTTCACTAATATTTTTCATATTTTTTCTTGTTCCTTTAGAACATATGATCATTATGTTTTTATCCATTTGCATACATGGAAAATGTTCAACAGTTATGTGTGGATTTGAGCATGAGAAGACACATTTAATTTTCAATGGATATGTTCATGATGATTAGATCAATGTTTTGTAGATAGACACAGATTTATTGCAAGTTCTCTATCATGTAATTGAAACCTAAAATGTATATGAGAGAAAGTGGGGGGAACTAAGACCTCATATAGGCAATTAATATCCTTATTTTTTACCACAATATTTCAAAAATCAATAGTAATAGATAGTTCCTTTGTTTTTAGTGGAAATTAGTTTTCATTTTGGTTTTAATGATTATAGAAATACCATATTTGGGTTCCTCATTAGAGATAAATATTTTTGTGAATATTTTGATAACAAAGTGTGCATGAGGATAAACACATATTATGTTATCCCTTTTTTGTGGTAGCTTGGGTATTTGGTGGTATATTTTTATCATGCGCCATGTGAACCAGTTATAGTGTCTTGGAGTATACTCTGGGAGTACTTAGTCCTAGAAACATGCATACAAATAGAAACCTCCCAACTAAGATTGTATAGACATGACCATATACTAGGGTTATGAAATATCCAAGTACACTACTAAACACACAAATATTGCTTGACTTATTGTTCTTGGAAATGGCTAGGTACCTGATTTGGGACACGAGCAGGTACATAGGAATAACCTGAAGGATATAGGCAAGGAATAGAGCACATATATTGGAAATAAGAGGATAAGAAACACCTTTTATCACTCTTAAATGATGTGTATTACAACAAGACCATTGATCCATGTGCTGGTGAGGATATGGCCAAGAGACCAGGTGACGCCACACAACATGTGACCCATAGTACACACAATGTACTATTCCGAAGAAATTATACCTCTCATATATTATTGATATTGAATTGAATTTAATATAGTTAGAATCATATCCTAATATTTTTTCAATGTAGAAAATGATGGTAACCTTTTTAGTAACTATTGAGATATGGTACAAGATCTTCTAAGAATGATTCTATATTAGGAAACACTCAACAACGATAGTGATTTTGTAGGATTATCAAAGAGAAACATGGGATGGAACACCCCCCACAATCCTAGTAGGTTTTGGGCACCCCAAACGCATCTACATACTGAGTGGTATTCTCTAATAGACAACATAATAGTATCATACCTACAGTGTGGATCTCCTAAACCAACTAGGATTTGGGTCCTTTACATACTAAGTGGAACCCCTCCTAATGAACTATGGAATGGTTCGTTTTCATACAAAGTGGAACCCAAATGAATGAATAGGGTGTGGTTCCTCTACCTATAGAGTGGAACCACCCTAATGTACCATGGAGTGCTTCCTGTATATATTGAGTGGCACCCCCTAATGTAGTAGATAATGGGTCCAATCTCTATCTATGTAGTGGGACCACTATAACATATTGAGTTGTGTATCCTCTTAATTAAGATTATACCCCACAAGATAGAGAGAAATTATGGAGAGGAATGGGTCCTACACACAATTGCTTTTTTATATTTTTAAAATGTTGGGGATTGATGATGGATGTTTGGAGCAGCAGCCCGACTCATAGTTCTGGGCTGATCAATGTGATGAAGAACACCATTATCTCTCTCTTAAGTTTATTATATGAGAATCTATATATATATGTGTGTGTGTGTGTGTTTTTTTTCTCATTTATTTCACTATTTATTTTAGTTTAACCGACCAATTCTATCATGGATTCAAGTTTTCCCTCTTTATTTTTTAAGGAATCATACTATACATGTATAAACTAATCCCTACATTGTATTTTCCAACATGTGTAATGTCTTTTGAAGATGAAGGACTAGGTAGCCAATATTTTTTGGATAATATGGTCACTCAGGTTCATATACTAGCTTTAGTGGTTAGGCATGAAAATCTAGTACTAGGCCCGCTCGACATTTCATTCCAATTTTTGTTAATGTGAGATGTCTTTTTCTAGTTTGGTGTGTATTTTTTCCTTTTTATTTTGGTATACTATGTCTCACTCATTTTTATTATATAGAGGTTAAAATAAAAATCTTTTTAATTCTTGTCTTTATTTTCATTTATTATTATTCATATTCATTTTTCATAGATATGGTTTAGTGAGTGAGCACAATTACCTTAGGAAAAGGCCTTCCATATTAGTTTTTCTTTCTCATCACTTATTGCTAGCCCTGGGATTATGGAGGCAGGATTGTGGATTTGGTGTCAAGATATTTCATCAGATTGGTAGGCCATTGTGGTTTGGGTCATTTCATTTTTCTCCTTTCCAACATAAATTTTCAAGGAAAAGAGTGCATAAAGTGATAATTATAAGGTATCTATATAGTTGATTATATATTCTTTTACTATATGACGGGTCAAATATGGTGATAGAAAATTTTCATATATCATTTTTAAAATAATTACATAAAGGAATATTAAATTTATAAATTCTACATATTTGTTTTTAGGTTTAGTTTCTTGAAAAAAAGTACATAATATGTGATGTACATTTATGTGGAGCCATTGACATTCAATCCAAAATCTAGTTTTAAAAAATAAATTATTAACACATTTAATTTTTTTTAAAAGTGATAAAAATTATAGAAACAAATATATAAATAAAATAAATATCTCACCTTAAAAAAACAATTTCATTGAAACATAAATTTGCAGTGTCATTGGGTACTGGTAACATAGAAATATTATTTAACTTTTTTTCAATCACTTCTACATAATACACCATGCTAGATCTCAATTATACCACCTCTATTTTCATACACATATTAAAAAATTGTTGAAATTGAAAAATAAGGATGGTAGAACTCAAATACTCAATAAGGTGAATCTATATCAATATATTATCGAGGGTTAGATCATAAGTAAAATCAAAAGAATCTATAATAGATGTTATTAATATGAAATAATATAAGGATATTCAATCAGAAATGATCAAACATATATCATAGAATATGTGTTTTGGTATACGAGATAATAAAAATAATCAATGAACCATACCATAATAATCTTAAATTTTAATTTTTCATGGATAAAAACGTTATAAATAAAAACACTATGATCAATAACACTTTATTAGAGTTCATGCTCAATATTTTGAACATAAATAACCAAATCATGTTATTTCTAATCAATATAAACATAGATAACATCAATGAGTTCATGAAAAATATTATGAACATAAAAAATTATGAAATTTAAATATCAATAATGAGAGAATTTAATAATGCATCGATTCACTTCCAATCTGGGAACATTTCTAACTGTATTGAGTTCACACTCAATATTTTGTTCATAGCTAACTACATCAATTTAATAGTAATCAATTTTTTCTATTAATGACGACATTACCCATTGAATTAGTGATATTTATAGGGCCCATTTAATCTCATATAAATCATTCATATGTTGGGAGAGGGAATCAATAATTTAAAATATTAATCATCACATCAACTATTAATTAACACATTAAAAAAATAGGATTTTTGATAACATAAAAAAATTATAATGACCCATTAATAGTAAAAAATTCATATATTGTAATAATATTTTACACCCATTAGGCCATTAATATCCTTAATTATATTTACATATATCGAAAATACCTTTGTAAAATAATTATAATTATTCCTTAATGAATAAGAGTAAAAATCCATTTCTTTTAGAGGCATTTAATATAGAGAAATTCTAGGAAAAATGTTAATGTATTTTTAATTGATTAATAAGTGAAACATATAAATTAATATTGATAACTAATGAAAGTATCTATTTTAGGAAAACATGGGGTATCCATAACTGAGGGAAAATATTATTTTCTAACATTTTCTATAAAATTTCAAATTAATCATATGAAAAACAAGATAAAATAATCATTTTGGAAATTTATAAATAAATGTTAACATAGTAAAATGATAATTATTTAATAATTTATTTTTTATTAAGACATGAATAAACTATATTTATTAACAATGATTTATTATATAATTATTCCTGACTAAAAAGGAAAAAATTACTAGATTTTTGAAAAAGAATATTTTAGAGTTTTTGAGTTTCAATGAGGGGTAAACTGAAATTAATACTTAGGAACCCAATAAAATAAATATAATAGTGGAACATATATTGTAACACCTAGAGATTTTAGGAGAAATATTTTTTTAATTATTAGGTGATACATAAATGAATCTTTCACTGTACACAACACTAGCTTGGCTTGGGTTACACGCAATCACGACCTTCCTCGATAGCATGTATAGTACGCAATACCGAGTTTCACTAAACAAAGATATATTATTATAATATTATAAACTAGCCGTTATGGATAATATTAACTGAATTTTGAATTTTATATCATTATAATTCATCTTACATATTTTATAGAATTAGGTATGAAAACAAAATCCGTTTTTCACAGAAAAGAAGAATTTTTAAAAAAATGTAGTTTTACAACCTCTTGATGGTGCACCCATTCTAAATATAGTTTTTGATATGATTATAAGTTCAATTTGACAAAATACAATTCTTCTTTGGAATCAGGAAATAAAAATTTACTTTGGATAAATTTTTCATGTTATTTTGGTAACCTTCATATTTTGATGAAAAGTAAAAACACGCTATATTTTAATTAAAAACAATTTTTTTCATCAAAATAATTTATATTGGTTAAATTATAATATTGAATGGTTTTAAATTATAAATAGTATATATTTTTACAATTTAATATAATTTATGTCAGTAGCATGAATTTTACATTGAATTCTTAGGTAAAAACATTTCTATCTTTGGCAATGTTTTAACTTTTAAAACCCGTTTGCTTAACAACATGATTAAATTTAAATTAATTTCTGGAAATTTTGTGTTTTGAATTTTGAAAAATGGATTCCATATTTGGAATCAGTGGTTTTAAATTATGTTAATAGGTTACTTTTATTTTTTTGATATTATGAATAGTAACAACGGTAATTTTTATTTACTACGGTTAAAGGTAAATAGGGTAATTAATGGTTAAAATAATATTATAATAATTAAAAATTATCTTGATACTTTTCCTAACCTTATTGGAAGATTATTGGCCGACCAGGGGCACCCTTGGGTCGATTTAGGGACCCCATTGAGCCTCTTGGTAGTCATAATGACAATTTGGATTAATTAATTTAATGTAAAGACAAAATTGACATTAACAAAAATATTTTAGTAATTAATTTTTATAAGGGGTTATATAAATTATATTTTGAACTATAAATATTAATAGGAAATCTAAAAAGATTTCCTACATGATAGTTTTTTTTTAATAATTTTTAGACATTAAATAAATTAAATTATTTATGACACAATAATGATGCAGTATTTACCTCATTACTAAATTATTTAAATAAATAAGATTATAATGATTAAAATATTTTCCAAAACATGTCCAATTCTGATTGGATGATTCTATTTCAACTATGAGTCATCTTATTTTCATCTTTAATGATTTTTGGACCTTTTGAAACTAAAGATAAGTTTATAATAAAATAATACTTTCACACATTCCAAAGGTGCCCCTCTCCTCCCTTATAAAAGGGAACCTCCTCCCTCTCCTCGTCACACCACATTGAGCCTTCTGGCTTGGCTAACCCCTACCAATATATCTTCTCCACTTCCCTAGAAACATCCTAGAGGTCCTGGTTTACTTTAGAGACCAATGTTATTACCCTAAGAGGAGGTTTCAAAATAATTGTAAGTTCAAAGTACCACCTCATTGATTTTATTCATTTTAAGATAACTATCACAGTTATTTAAATAAATGTATACCCTTAATTAAAATTATGTTATTTTTTAAGTTAGGATATAACTTTTAAATATTTAAAACATTTTTAAATCATGTGAAAAATCTATATTTCTTCATAAAATAATTGATTAAACTTCATTTTGATCAAAAGATAAATAAGTATAATTTTTAATACATAGATAGGTATTATTTATGTCTTCTTGAAAACATATATTTATTAACTTAAAAATTACATTCAAACGATTAAAAACCTTAATTTCATAAAATAATTAATATAGGTAAATACTTACAACAGTTAAAATGATTGTATAATTAATATACGTAAAATATTCAAATAACTATGTTAAATAGAATAAAAAAATTCTTAAAAACACATAAAAATTATAAGATTTTATAACCATTACAGAACCAACGATCACCTAAGGACTGGAATGGATAAAAATAGTCACTAAAGGCCTTATAAGAAAATTTAGGTTATTCAAAACTTTAGAAGAAACTTGGTGAATATGGTTCTCTATATACCCTTGATTCTTAGTATGATGGCCATCATACTTTCCATAATGCTCTTCTATTGTGATAGACCGGAAGGACTCTTGCTATTTTCTCAGTCTATTTGTGATATTTTGGGGTCTCTCGGTGATTCTGATAGGTCTCTTATTATGAATTCTTTGTTAGTGAGTTTTTGTTGGCCTTACGGCATTGTAATGTTTCCAGTATTCATTTTGAATAAAGAACATCTTTGTTTTCATTCTGCAAGTATTATTATTTTAGAAGCAGTACTGTTAAAAAACAAATATAATAATAAGGAAAATATTATTATTATAAATTAAAATTTTTCGGGTCATTACAGGAATCCAATTTGACATACTAAAATATAGACTCTGTATTATGTTTACCAAAATTATCATGATCAATTTCACATAATGTAATTAAAAATGCGAAGGACCTCGGAACACCCTGAGATGGGAGGGGTGAATCAGGAAGTGAATGTTTTTATTTTTAATGTTCTGAATCTTGTTCCCACATTGGATGAAACTTATTATATCTGTCATTAAAATGAAATTAAGGAGATGACACACCACTTTTACTTGGTTCTCTACAAAGGGATACATCCAAGGAGCATATGCCGACAATGTTTAGGTCGTACCTAAATCCCCAAATCTTCACCAGTTGTAGAGTACAAGATTTTAGTCACAATCACTCTATTCTAGGCACACTACCCTTACAAAAGATCAGGGATGGCCTTCTGATTCCCTCATAAAACTTCTATAAACTCATCATATCTAATTGATATGATATAATTATAACTCAGTTTATGAACATGAAGGTCATTTTAATATACTGGAATTAAAGCCTTTATCTTTGTCCATCATGTGACAATGATTGTATCAAAGACCTGAGTAGATGCTCACTGAAATCCTAAACCCCTCAACACTGATACTCAAAAAAATCCATTCACAAATCCCATTCACAAATCTCAAACCATCATAGATCACACCACCTCACACAGCACAACCCTTAACGAAGCTCTCTGCCTCGTAAAGCACAACCATTCATGGATCTCACTACCTCGTAGGGAAACATACTTCACGAAGCTCACAGATCCAATGAAAAACATCCCATCCTCACGAATAACATATGAATTATAAGCATTATCATCATTGAAGACATTAAAAGTCTCTTCGCGAAGCTCACGACCACATAAAATAACCTGCTTCGTGGAACAACCCATACTTCAAGAAGTCACTGCAATCCCATATTTTCTCTCTCAAAATCATGGACAATGAAATGGTCTTTCCTTATATTTATAGGCATGGTATAACGTAGAGCTCTGATTATTCAGTCACAAAATCCAGATCAATAAATAACATCTTCATTTTGAATCTCTTTCTTCACAATGCTCATATTAAGCATATATATCTCTGTCAAAACCCATCACATCGCCAGAAAGCACCATAGCAAAGTCACCACTTGCAAAGAAAGTCTCATAATAAAAGAGAACACCAGCACTATCATCATGTATTCATGAAACACACTTCAGGAATCCTATATTTAAAAAACTCATTCCTTTTCTATATTTTTGTTAGACCTTCAAGAAAAAAAACTTTTCACATTTTATTCCATTTCCCAAATTTTGGACCCCAAAAATTTGGCAACCACTATGAAAAGACATCACTTTCAATACTCCTTACAGATTGAACTGTATGATCCCTTTCCTTGCAATCTCCCAAATCATCTGTGAGATGATTGACCACAAACACAAACCATGCTCCATTTTCAGCAAATAATGTCCTTAGTATCAATAATAGGTTCTTTCTTTTTCATTTTTTCTTAGAGTTTCTTGATGTCTACTATTTTTATTAGGACTTGGGTTTGGTAATAAATTTGTATAATTTAAAAAACCATTAATTTTAATTCTATTAGTCTGGGTGGGTAATTAGATTGGACCTCTTTATCTTCCATTTTATTGGCAGACCATGTCACATCTCGTTGATAATATTGAGGTAATTGTCTAATCCTTCCACAGTTGAAACTTTTTATAGTTCCTTTTAGATATTACCTTGGGTTTTTCACACTACACTCATGAAAAATAAAATTCTGAATGTTTTTTAATCCATACTCATTATCACATAAACCTTCATTAAAATATAATTTTTTCTTATATTTTAATTTTAATATGTTCTATGTCGTTAATCATAACATTTGATTAATGTGTATGTATAGGCACATAAATTTCAATATTAGTTTCCATCCTATTTGGTTTCACCTTGGGTAAACCACCATGATTTCTATCACACTGATTTTCAACATAGTTCCTTTTGAATTTATCCCTTACATAAATAAAGGCATTTTATGTTTAAGAATGCATTATTAAAAAATTGTAATACCATCATATATTAAATAACTCATGAATAATGTGTATATCATTACTTATGAAACTTTTGTTTTCAATCTATGTTTCTAATTTTAATTTATATTCAAATATGTTACATAAATATATTCAATTTATCTATATTGGTTCACAAATAAAATTTGTTTTATCTGAAAAATATCAACATGGTGTGTAAAATGAGGTGTGATGTTTAGGCCTATTTTTTATACACAATGTGATGATTAGGATAATAATCAACTAGTATTTTCATGGATATTAAACCATTCCTAAACACTGATAAATACAACATCCACTTATTTGTATTCATATCGGTATTCCATAACTAAAAAACCAACTAATATCTATTTAACAAAAATAATAGTATAATTTCATATTCATAGACTTATAGATTGGGGTTTCACTAAATCCATCTCATACTAATCTAAATTTTTTTAGTTTATGCTCAGATATTAACTGAGACTCCACAGACCAACACTCATAGATCTAGTTTGAAGAACACAATCTATGAACTTAAGATTTCATTCCAAGTGAAATAAATCAGTCCATACATATATATAATACAAAAAATTTAATCCTTACATCCCAAAAATAATCAATGAATATATTAATTTTAAAGTTTCATCATCTCTCGATACATATAATAGAAAAATATTATTTCATTTATTTTTCATAGTTTATACATAATCACACTATAATATATCTCTTTCTTGATATCTCCAATGTTATACTAATTATAATAATTCAATGAAATGGAAAAATAAAAAATGGGTGAGCTAAAATTTTTAGTATGTGAAAGACTTATCAATATGTCATCATAAATTAGATTACAATCATGTCATGATATGAATATCATATTAATAATAACATTAAAATCAATGCTATTAATAAGGAATGAAATAAGGAAATGTAATCAAGTATTATCAAACATATACCAAACAATAATAGTGTATGAACATGTGATTATAAAAGAACACTTGAAGATACAAATAATCATAATATATTGGTATATAAAATATTCATAAGAATAGAAAATATTAACATTAAGAACATGGCTAACTACATTGATTTCACACTCAGTATAATACACATAACTTACCAAATTAATCTCATGCTCAATCAATTTAATAAGGATGAATATATTCAGTTTTTTCTGAATTTTGGTAACATTGATAACTAATTCAAGTTAATGGTCAATCTTTTGAACACATGTAACCATATCGAGTTCAATATCAATCTTCTTAATATAACATACCCAATTGTGTTCAATATCATTATTGTAAACATATATAATGATATCATGTTTACACTCCATATATTCATCTCATTATTTATAATCAATTAACCATTATAGTTTAAGGCTTTAAAGAGTCTATCCCTTCTCACTCTAATCAATCAAAAATGTTCCATAGGAAATCATATCATAAAAATCGTCATTATTACATAATTTCTTAATTAACTTGTTAAATGTAGCTTTTTTTATTATAAAATCCATAAAACATCATAATAATTACCCATAATGATAAAAATAGATTATTTTATCATAATATTATAAAATCAAGGAATAATAAAATAAATAGATTATTTTGACATATATGAAAACAAAATTTATAAAATAATTATAATTATGAATTGAAAAATAAAACAAAAAATCCGTTTTATTTTCGTAACTATTAAATTATAATAAAACTAGATCAATTAAAATATGATTATATTTCTAAAACTATTTAATATTGTAAAAAAATCTTAATAATTAATAATTTCCATGATGGTGTAAAAATGAGGTGTATTTGTAAACATTAGAAGAAAAATTATTTTATTAATTTGTGTAAAAATTCGATTGTTAGTCATATAAAATTCATTTGAAAAGACTAATTTAAAAAATTTAAAATTTAATTAAAATTAATTAAAAAATTTACAATATTGAAAATTTATATATTCATAAAATATTTAGTAAAAAAATTTATAGAATATTGATATTGGAGAAAATGATTCTTGGAAAAAATTGAGAAGTATCATAGGATTTTCATGGAAACATTATTTTGATATTTTTGAGTACCAAAGAGGGGGAAATATATAGAAAAATTTAAAAAAATATAAAAAATAGATCAAAAGAAAATATATTAGGCTATTAGAGAATGAAAATTCAATTTTAGTGGGAATTGATATATAAAAAAGTCTGATAAAATGGATGACTGCAATATAAACACTTATAGATTTCACAATTATTGAATAAGAAAATAATGGAAGAGTGAAAAATAGTAATATTAATAAATACACATAATTTCCATGAATTTATTTATAATATACATTCATAGGAATAATATACACCACACAAATGGAAGAAATTAGTGAATATGGAACAGATCTGAATAAAGTAAAATTGCGACAGGGAAATCCTTACAAAAATTAGTTCTTATTGAATAAAAAACAAATAATGATTGTAACAGCCCGAAATTTTGAATATATCTTGTTTACCAATTTCATGTGTCATTTTATTTTATTTTTATACTCAAAAAAAATGTTTTATTTGATAAACATGATTATAATTAAAATGAGGCCATTGGGTTCTGACTGTTATATGACCATCGGTGAATATGACCGTTGTGAACAAAATGTTTTGATTATTGTCTCTAAATACAAGTAATCTTGGATAATTATTATAGAAAGAAGATTCGATGGCCTCACCTAGTAGTCTTGGACCGATCGAAGCCCATCTAACAGAACTCGGGAAGGAGGTAGCACCACTGGGCTTTACTCTGGACCAAACCCAAGCCGAACTTCATCATGTGAAGCTAGAACGAAGCCACCTTTGCGAGAAGTTCAAACTGATAGAAATTACTACTCGTGCGATGTTGGCCGAGCCTCCCTCAGATTCTCTCACCTTAGCACACCTTACACTTAGGTCCTATGCTGGTGTGATAAGGGGCTATGTAAGGAGACCGTAACTGCCTTGTGTAATCCTTTGTTTTAAATAAAAATTGGGATTTCTTATTATGATGAAGTTTAAGAATTTTCAAATGACCGGATAAATATAGTATGCATATTTTTTGATGAATTTTAGAAAATGGATATTTTAAAAATGTTTATGTAAACCTTAAATAATTAAAAATGTGTAATGATTTTCGAAAAATGGTCTTCTACAATTATGTTCAGTACAAAATTTAGAGTCTAATAAGATCAACTTAATTTTTTATGAATAGTAAATTATGAATAGTGATTTTATGATTAGGATTAGTAATGTGTCCAAATGGATTAGTAATCTCACTTAAAGAAAGTATTAATATAATCTAGGCACCTTGATTAAGTAATGTGATTCAATAAAATGGTTAAATAATAGTTTCATAAATTATTATTCAAGTATTTGTTTTTTTCCAGGTGAATAGTGTTTTTTAATTAAAAATCTAATTAAAAATATTTAGAAAATTATTTTTATAAAACGGATTTCATTTCTGAACTCAGTGGACCGATATTATGCTATGGTAATTTTTGGGGTTTTTTCTGAAAAAATGAATTTTTGGTGAATAGTGTTTTTATTTAATAATTAAATTAATAATATTTAGAAAATTATTTTTATAAAATGGAGTTCATATTTGTAATCAGAGCATTGATATTTGGTTAAGGTGAAATTTTGGGATTATTCTGAGAAAGTTGAATTTTCGATGAATAGTGAAAATTCAGTTTTTAAGTTACAGGTGTCTAATGACATCATTAAATGATGTATTAAGTATGTAATCAATATGGTCGAATTATGAATAGTAATATAAGGTATGAGGTGTCCCAAGTGGCCAATACCATGGGAAAGGCCATGGTTTTGCCAAAACCACTAATGAGGTGTCCCTTGGCCATTAATGCCTTGTCCCCTCACTTTCCCTATAAATACCAAGACATCCTCTCATCCATTCGACTCCCCACTCCCCCCCAACGAAGTTCTGGTCTCATTACCTCCCAAGGAGTCCTCCCATGGTGCCCCCAAGCCCTCAAGGTCCCAACCTTTGAGTTTTAAGAGTTATGTTTTAAGGTAAGGGATCTGACCCCTCTCTTTCTTTTCAAGTGATCTCTTTTATGTCATTCCTTTTAAGCTCCATGTTCTTATGTTGGAGGATGTTCTTTTATACTCCTATTACTGCCCTTGTTATGTTCATATAATGAGATATCCCCTCTTACTCTCATTATTTCGTTTTATGAAGTTTTAAGTGGTGTCGTTAGGCTGCCGAAATTTTTGTAACGGATTCTTTCTCCCTTCTCATTTTTCAAGATCTATTTTCATGTAAAGTATTTCAAGTTCATTTTTATTATGTTGGGGTATGATCTATAAATTTATCATACTGATCTTTTATGATCATATTATGAGAGACCCCATTTAATCCCTTCAATTCAGTATTTTGAAGTTTTAAGTGGCGTCGTTAGGCTGCCGAATTTTCATAAGAGAAATCTTATTTTTGTCTTCCTTTCATGTTCTTCATTTCATATGGAATATTTTCAAATTTCATTACCATGTTCTGAAAACCCTTATATTTTTTCCCTCTACTGTTTTATGGGTCATTTAGGAATGTTTGAACCATGTCCCCTCTCTTTTCAATGTTTGCTAAAAACCTTGTAACATAGCCGTTATGCTGTAGAATTTTCGTCTCAAAATGCCTCTCTCTTTTCTCAAAATTATTTTATGTTATAAAGTGAATACTCAAAGCTCTTATTTCTAAAAGGGTATTCACATATATATCAAAATGTTCTATTTTAAATTATGGGACTTACATACATGAAACCCGCTCTCCCCTTCCGTGGGTTTAAAGTGACGTAAAGATCATGTCTTTAGAGCAGTTTTTAAAACGTTATGATTATGAAATGAAACCCATTTATTTTATGCTATATGGGTTATTTATGAAGTTTTTGATGATTATATATGTGTCTCACATTATAATAAAGGAAAATTTAAGGGTGCTCCCTGATAGCGCTCCAATGCATTGGGTAATGATGTAACCACTAGAGATTACAATTTTCACGATACCTTGGTGAATAACCTTGGTATTTTTCAAATGACACCATGGGGATGGACCTTGGTGATATGTTCGTGATTGTATATGTTAAATGATGTAGCCACATCTTCAAGTTATGAAAAATGTTACTTTTATTATGATATATCTCATGATTTCATTCTCATGCCTTAAAGTTCTTTTCATGACCTTATTGAAGTATATCATGTTCACATGTAAAATGTTCCTCTTGTTTCCCTTACTGGGCCTTCTGCTCACCCTTTCTTTTGATGTATGTCCCCAGGTTATGATATGCAGTAATGAACCTAGGATGAACTTAAGGAGAATCCTTTCAAGTGTTTAAGGAGAAGTCTTTATGTTGTTTTCATTTATTATGTTCCTGGATTCCAAGACACTAAACCTTAAAGATCCTCAGTTTTGTGAAATGTAATGAAAGTTTATGTTATAAGAAGACGGGATGCTATAGTTGGTATCAAAGGATGGGTTAGTTATTTGTGGAAATTAGGATATGAAAAATTTAGGAAGAAGCCTATAGAAAATCTTATATATAAGAAATCTTAATGGTATTTTGGTGAGTATTGAGTAAGGGGTTGCCAAGAAAATACATCCTTGTCTGGATACGAGCAGGTAGAGGTGGCTCTCGCACAGATGTACATAGGGGTAAAACCCGAAAACACCTCTTTGAGCTAGACTCGAACGGGAACTGGTACAAGACAACGGGCCTTGCTGCACTCTTGGTTACGACACTCCCAGGGGATATGCTTTGGTAAATTCATAAGCTTAGTATGAACCATTGTTAAAGGAACAAATATAAAATAAAATAAAGATTCACATAAGAATATATGATCATGGATAACCTAGATGGGAACCTAGGGGATCACATGTTAGGGTATATTTTTCTTCTACAAGTTATCCTTATATGCTTTCAGTTCCTTTTCATGATTATTGGCTAAGTACTTAATCCCCTAATTATGCTTTCTCTTCTTAGTTAATGATTGGAAATGGAAGAACATGTCCAAACAACCAATGTGATAGGAAATGCGACGATTGTCGTATTAATATGACAGGGATTATTAGGGGATTAAAATATGATTATTATTTTGGAAGATGTCCACTATTTTGGGGACCCTATATGATCGATGTAAATAGATTAATACGGTATTTTCATTGAAGAGTAAGGTTGACTTATATTTTGAATAATAGATAAATTTAAGGTGGAATTATAGTAATTTAGGTTACTTATGGGAATGATTAACCTATCTTGGGTAAAATATGTTTAGGTTAGATACTTTTTAGGAGTGGTTGATGTTGTTTAGAGATGAACAATGAAGTTTATTTTGGAAGACTATGTTATCAAATCCTTCTTGTATTTGGGTTTCAATCTTATTTTGGATTATTTTGAGGAATTTTAAGGACCGTTATTTATGGAATGGACTATGATGAACTTTGGGTAGTACCATGGAACTTTGATGATTTAAAAGTAGTTTCCATTCCTATGGGATTCTTTCTTTTTGAAGAGTTGTTTTACCTAACCCTTTCGGTTTTTGGGATAATGTTTAAAGATAAAAGAAATAGATAGTTAATCTTTTGTGGATTATGTGATTCTCTAGAAGATGATTCTTGTGTTTTGATGAGACCAAGTAGTTTTGAATGCTCATAGTTTGGAGAACAGATTATTTTTGGGTAGAAACTTATTAAAGGATGAAACTCTACATGAAGGAAGATATATTTCCTTATGTTTTTGTTCGATGTTGTAAATGAATTCCTCAAAGTTATGAAAAGGAACGTAAAACAAAAATGTTATTGGTTTACGTTTCTTACTAGGTAATCAGAGACCGCTTGCACACATCATAATTTTGGGATTTTCTGGTGGTTAACTTCCTCCTAATCACGTTTTCTATCACTCTCCCTTAGGACGTGACCCTTTGTTTTCTCCTCCATGTCCATGTTTCCTACATGGAATCCTAGTATGAGTAAACTCGTGTGGCCTTTGTACTTCCTTTTCTTTCTTTTAAAGTAATGGTGTCACTGACTCTTTTTCCGATGTGGGAATTTCAATGAAAATTCAAAACCCAATTTTTTAAAATTGCGAGGACACAATTTCTTAAGGGGGGAAGATTGTAACAGCCCAAAATTTTGAATAAATCTTGTTTACCAATTTCATGTGTCATTTTATTTTATTTTTATACTCAACAAAAATGTTTTATTTGATAAACATGATTATAATTAAAATGAGGCCATTGGGTTCTGACTGTTATATGACCATCGGTCAATATGACCGCTGTGAACAAAATGTTTTGATTATTGTCTCTAAATACAAGTAATCTTGGTTAATTATTATAGAAAGAAGATTCTATGGCCTCACCTAGTAGTCTTGGACCGATCGAAGCCCATCTAACAGAACTCGGGAAGGAGGTAGCACCACTGGGCTTTGCTCTGGCCCAAACCCAAGCCGAACTTCATCGTGTGAAGCTAGAACGGAATCTCCTTTGCGAGAAGTTCAAACTGATAGAAATTACTACTTGTGCGATGTTGGCTGAGCCTCCCTCGGATTCTCTCACCTTAGCACAACTTACACTTAGGTCCTATGCTGGTGTGATTAGGGGCTATGTAAGGAGACCGTAACTGCCTTGTGTAATCCTTTGTTTTAAATAAAAATTGGGATTTCTTATTATGATGAGGTTTATGAATTTTCAAATGACCGGATAAATATAGTATGCATATTTTTTGATGAATTTTAGAAAATGGATATTTTAAAAATGTTTATGTAAACCTTAAATAATTCAAAATGTGTAATGATTTTCGAAAAATTGTCTTCTACAATTATGTTTAGTACAAAATTTAGAGTCTAATAAGATCAACTTAATTTTTGATGAATAGTAAATTATGAATAGTGATTTTATGATTAGGATTAGTAATGTGTCCAAATGGATTAGTAATCTCACTTAAAGAAAGTATTAATATAATCTAGGCACCTTGATTAAGTAATGTGATTCAATAAAATGGTTAAATAACAGTTTCATAAATTATTATTCAAGTATTAGTTTTTTTCGGGTGAATAGTGTTTTTTAATTAAAAATCTAATTAAAAATATTTAGAAAATTATTTTTATAAAACGGATTTCATTTTTGAACTCAGAGGACCGATATTATGCTATGGTAATTTTTGGGTTTTTTTTAAGAAAAAACGAATTTTTGGTGAATAGTGTTTTTATTTAAAAATTAAATTAAAAATATTTAGAAAATTATTTTTATAAAATGGAGTTCATTTTTTTAATCAGAGCGTTTATATTTGGTTAAGGTGAAATTTTGGGATTATTCTGAGAAAGTTGAATTTTCGATGAATAGTGAAAATACAGTTTTTAAGTTACAGGTGTCTAATGACATCATTAAATGATGTATTAAGTATGTAATCAATATGGTTGACTTATGAATAGTAATATAAGGTATGAGGTGTCCCAAGTGGCCAATACCATGGGAAAATACCATGGGTAAGCCCATGGTTTTGCCAAAACCACTAATGAGGTGTCCCTTGGCCATTAATGCCTTGTCCCCTCACTTTCCCTATAAATACCAAGCCATCCTCTCATCCATTCGACTCCCCACTCTCCCCCAACGAAGTTCTGGTCTCATTACCTCCCAAGGAGTCCTCCCATGGTGCCCCCAAGCCCTAAAGGTTCCAAACTTTGAGTTTTAAGAGTTATGTTTTAAGGTAAGGGATCCGACCCCTCTCTTTCTTTTCAAGTGATCTCTTTTATGTCATTCCTTTTATGCTCCATGTTCTTATGTTGGAGGATGTTATTTTATACTCCTATTACTTCCCTTGTTATGTTCATATAATGAGATATCCCCTCTTACTCTCATTATTTCGTTTTATGATGTTTTAAGTGGCGCCGTTAGGCTGCCAAATTTTTTGTAACAGATTCTTTCTCCCTTCTCATTTTCAAGATCTATTTTCATGTAAAGTATTTCAAGTTCATTTTTATTATGTTGGGGTATGATCTATAAATTTATCGTACTGATCTTTTATGATCATATTATGAGAGACCCCATTTGATCTCTTCAATTCATTATTTTGAAGTTTTAAGTGGCGTCGTTAGGCTGCCGAATTTTTAAGTGGTTCTTCACCCTTCTCGTTTTGAAGTTCTACTTTCATGTCAATTCTTTCAAGTTCCTTTTTTTTATGTTGGGGTATGATCTCTATATCTATCATACTGATATTTTATGACCATATTATGAGAGACCCCATTTGATCTCTTCAATTTAGTATTTTGACGTTTTAAGTGGCACCGTTAGGCTGCCGAATTTTTAAGTGGTTCTTCAACCTTCTTGTTTTGAAGTTCTACTTTCATGTCAATTCATTCAAGTTCCTTTTTGTTATGTTGGGGTATGATCTCTATATCTATCATACTTATCTTTTATGACCATATGATTAGAGACCCCATTTGATCTCTTCAATTCAGTATTTTGAAGTTTAAGTGGTGTCGTTAGGCTGCTAAATTTTTAAGTGGTCCTTGCACCTTTCTCCCTTTTCAATGTTCTAATTGCATGTAAAGTCTTGGAAGTTCCTTTTTATTATGTTGGGGTATGATCTTTATATCTATCATACTGATCTTTTATGTTCATATTATGAGAGACCCTATTTGATCTCATCAATTCATTTTTGGTTGAAGTTTATGTAACGCTGTTAGGCTGCCGAATTTTCATAAGAGAAATCTTATTTTTGTCTTCCTTTCATGTTCTTCATTTCATATGGTATATTTTCAAATTTCATTACCATGTTCTGAAATCCCTTATATTCTTTCCCTATACTGTTTTATGGGTCATTTCTGAATGTTTGACCCATGTCCCCTCTCTTTTCAATGTTTTCTAAAAACCATGTAACATAGCCGTTATGCTGCCGAATTTTCGTCTCAAAATGCCTCTCTCTTTTCTCAAAATTATTTTATGTTATAAAGTGAATACTCAAATCTCTTATTTATACAAGTGTATTCACATATATATCGAAATTTTCTATTTTAAATTCTTGGATTTACATACATGAAACCCGCTCTCCCCTTCCGTGGGTTTAAAGTGACGTAAAGATCATGTCTTTAAAGCAGTTTTTAAAACGTTATGATTATGAAATGAAACCCATTTATATTATGCTATATGGGTTATTTATGAAGTTTTTGATGATGATATATGTGGCTCACATTATAATAAAGGAAAATTTAAGGGTGCTCCCTGATAGCGCTCCAATGCATTGGGTAATGATGTAACCACTAGAGATTACAATTTTCACGATACCTTGGTGAATAACCTTGGTAATTTTCAAATGACACCTTGGGGATGGACCTTGGTGATATGTTAATGATTGTCTATGTTAAATGATGTAGCCACTTCTTCAAGTTATGAAGAATGTTACTTTTATTATGATATATCTCATGATTTCATTCTCATGCCTTAAAGTTCTTTTCCTGACCTTATTGAAGTATATCATGTTCACATGTAAAATGTTCCTCTTGTTTCCCTTACTGGGCCTTCTGCTCACCCTTTCTTTTGATGTATGTCCCCAGGTTATGATATGTAGTAATGAACCTAGGATGAACTTAAGGAGAAGCCTTTCAAGTGTTTAAGGAGAATTCTTTATGTTGTTTTCATGTATTATGTTCCTAGTTTCCAAGACACTAAACCTTAATGATCCTCAGTTTTTTGAAATGTAATGAAAGTTTATGTTATAAGAAGACGGGATGCTATAATGATATAATATAATAAGGATTTATAAATACATTTGATTTTACATAATATATAACAAAATAATAAATGTTTTAGAATATACATAATTAAAAATAAAACTAGTGGTCAATATGCAATAATCCTCAATTAAATAAATGTTTGATGAGAAACTCATACAAATTTTATAAAATTTGGCTCAAAAATATATTTTTTTTATAAAAAATTAATTAAAACATTTATAACCATTAATAAATAATTACTTATGATATAATATTTCAAATATAAAACATATTAATGATATAAAAAACTATTTCCATGATACAAAACATGTCCCCATGAATGAAATTTGAGGTAAAACCCTTACCTTTACTTCTAGCACCCATGAAATTTTATTTAACATTTAATATAATAAAAATTAATATAAAAATGAATTATTTCATAAAATTTTTCAAATCCAATTCATTTTAATATTTTTTATAATAATTTTTTTTATGAATTCATTATTTAATTACTATTTGTTCTAATCAATAGATGTTAGTAGTTTTTATTATTCATCACATGTTTTGTACTGCTGATTTTAGAAAAACAATCAGGATAAAAAATTCACCATTATTTTTTTAGGGTAATATAGTAAATTTTAAATAACTATTAATAATTTTGTAGTTTCATTCCATGAGATTTTTTTTATTTTTCACTTAGATGAAATATTAATACATTATTTATAATGATTGTTAACATATATGTTATGGAAATAGAATCAAATTAATGAAATTAATTAATCATTCAAAATTTATATATATTCATAATTTTTTGGAACAATTAATGTTACGAATTGATGAAAAATTAATTTCATCACATCATGGAGTAGGTAGCTAGTATGTACACATGGGTGATGATTTCATTTTTCAATGAATGGAATGAAGTAATGGTATAAAATATGTTATCTATAAATAATCCTAATTATTTTATAAATATTATATATATATATTAATTAAATCAATCTAAATAAACATCTGTTATTTTTTTTGATGAAAAATTAATTATATAGCTTCATGGTGGTGATATTCCACCTCTACATATCAGCAACACATTCATTTTCTATTAGACTCAAAAACTAATATACAATGGTTTTACCATTAATATAAAATAAATTATGTGTATTTAAGAGAAATATGTATTAATATTAATTAGTTATTTAACAGTTTTGGTAGGTTTACTAAGAATTAAAATTGAAAAAATTAGGTAAGAACATATACATCTTCTTTAGAAAATATCTTTTAAAAACAACCTTAATGCTTCTAGGATGGGTTTTTTTGGAATACCTAAACCTTGATATTATAAATAATGGTTAGTTAGAGGTATTTAGGTAGATAATGGTCTATATAAGGGTCCATATTGTGTGATAATTTTAGGAATACAAGTTCCCATTTAAATGTAATGGGAGTGGAACCTTTGTAAATATCGATAACTATAAATTAATATAAAAAGAGTTTCATGGGAAAATAAAAAACAATGGGATTGGTTTTGAAGATATTATGTGATGAGGTTTAATTACACTCAAAAAATATAATTTATACATGTTTTAGTGAAAATTATGTCCTTATCTTTTATTTTAAGAACTCATTTTAGCCCTTTTAACCTTATACCACTATGACTAAATTCTACCATGTAAACATTTTTCAATGCCCCAAAAGTAATATGAAATTATTAACATATATCAATATTTTAGTACCTATATGGAATCCCTTTTAAAACATTTAATTTCTATATGTGGTAAAACATAATTTTAATATAACTATGAAAAACCCAAAAAATAGCTTTTTGGTAACTGTCCTTTAAATCATAAAAATGATTCTAAAACATTACAAGATATAAATATTATTAAAATGATGAAAACTTGTTCTGTAATAAATAATTCGGTTTCATGTGACTTTAAAACCAATACGAATATGAATTTATTCGTGTAATTACATTATTAAATAAAATGATTAAAAATAGTTCATTAATTCTAATAAATAATATTTATGTTTTAAAGTCTTAATCATAGATTTATAAATGTAATATAATAAATTTAAATAAATTATATAACTATTTTCAATTAATTTTTTAAATAATTTTTTAAAATTATTATTCTATTCTCAAATTGCGACGATGGATTAAAATTTTCTATAATTATAAAAAATAGAATTTTCATAATTCACGAAAAGAAATATTTTTGAAAATTCATATAAACTAACCATTTGTGAATTTATATTTTATGATATAAAAATTAGTTTCATTTCAACAAATTCATATTATATAAATTTTAAAATAAATTGTTTAAATTGAAATATAAAATATAAATAAAAAATAACATTTATTGAAAAAAACTATTTTTAAATTTCAAATTTCTTAGTCATATTTCATATCAATTTATAATTAAATAAGTACTAATTTTTAGTTAATATATGGAAATATTTAATAATTTATACTAAAAAATTAAAAAAAATAATTGAAAAATATCATTTTAACATTAAATTACTAGAATGGCTTAAAGCATGAGTAGAACCCATGCTCCCCAAACTTTATAAAATGAAAATGTAAAAGTATGGTGATTAAATGAGGTACAATAAGTTTGTACCATCATGATAAAATTGGAAAGAAAAGAAATTGACAAGGAATACCGAAATATAATACCTTTAAGGACATATGAGATCTCAATAAAAAAGAATCAAGACTCACTAATGCAACTACCGCCAAGTCATAGGTATTCAATTAGACCATCATGTAAAAACGGATTAACTATAGTTATACTTGTGCTATATCATATAGTCATGGACAATCATAATAATCATTAATATTTAGTAAATCATTATCATTGACAAGTATGGATTCTAAAATTTAATTAATTATAAGGGGAAGTTTGGATATAATCTTTCATGTCATTGTCAAGGTCTCATGGAAAACAAATACAACCATCCGAAATGTTGGGGCATGTAACACTTAGAAGAGTTTCTTGCCACTGGATGTTTGACTTATGGATAGTAGGTCCCAAATTTTATTGGCCTTATTCTTGTTGATGGGGGAATCGAAAAGGTTAAAGATCCATTTTCCCATCCAAATTTGGGATTCCAGGTCCCCTCGGATCATGTGGAGGTGTTTGAAGCTTCTTCTCCTCTTGGTTCATTTGTGGTTCCATCCCATTCTTCTCATACCTCTGAAAATGGCGTTTCATGTCATCCAAATTTAGCGGTGAATGGTTTTTATCTTGATAAGAAGAAAGGAAACAACCTACTGTGGATGGATAAGGCTTCATTGTCTATCGAGGGAGAAAGACCAAATATTTTAATTTCAATAAGAATTCACATGTGGAGGCCTTAACTAAAATGTTTTCTCATTTTACCACTCTTTCATCTGATAAGTTTCTTAATAAGGTAGCTAAAATAAATTCTAAGGATGGTGGTTCTAGTATAAATACATTTAGTAATATCAAGGGGATGGAGGGAGGCTTCAGTGGTCATAATTATAATTTTCTAGTGATAAAAGGCTAGCGAGAGGGAACAACTTGAGTGTAGGGAAAGCAGGTAAAGAAGTGTTATCTTAGCTTAACCTAGGATATTAACTGAAACTCAAGAACCGGTTTGTTGTTCTAATTTTAAATAATGATCCAGATATATGGTGTGACCTCCACTTTGAAACCTTAATCCGAATATTGCCAATTCCCCTACCCTATCCCTAAGGGGTCAGTATACAAAGACGGTACATGTGAACTGGGATAATACCTCTTATATGAGGAGTCTATCCATAATGAAATTTAATTTTACAATTTAATGTTTCTAAAGATTGATTCATGATTTATGTCTTTAATAAAGGTATGATCGTCTACTTCATATGATGCATGCCAATTTTTAATCTCTTATGGAATAAATTTGTGATGTATTTTGAAACTTTAATCCTTTAATATGGTTGCTCATTGTATAGGTTTTAACTCAACCCCTTAAATGTTTTTTCTTCCTCAATAAAAAATTAATTATCAATTAGTATTTCATGTAATGAAACCTATCTCAAATATAATTATTTAAAGTATATTTACAAAATTAAATCTTATTGTTTTACGATATATGGCATAAAAATATAAAAATAATTTTCACACAATAAACACCCCTATATAATTCCATTCTACATGACCTCACTAGATAACAATTTACAGGGAAGTATATCAAATTGAATGGGTGATGATTTATAATTGCAAGTGGCTAAATAATAGAAACATAAAGTAGGTGGTAATTATAGATAAATAATAAGAAATAACAAATTTACATCATCATAAAAATGTGAGTAATTACATGAAATTTTGGATACAACAATAATGGATAAATTTATAAATATATCACTACAGTTCATCCTGTTGATTTCATACAAATACAAGAATTTTTATTGACTAATGTCTCATGAAACATTAAAAAATGATTTTTCCAAAGTATCATAATCATGATATCTCTTAATATTAATTCATTACCAAATTAATTTTAGCTCCATTATGGCTCACACATATTATGAAAAAAAGTATGTTTATTATATAGATCATATATCATTACATACCCTCTAATTTATAACATGTGTTGAATAAACAATTGGTTTGATATAAAATCATAGAGTTTAAAAGACGTTAAAGGCATTAATGTTTTATAATTTAAACTAGCGATTATAGAATGTATGATTAATACATGGAAATACTAAATCAAGAAAGTATAATTATATTGATAGGAATACCCTAAATTAAAATAGGTTTTGATACTCACAATATAAATATATTTCCGGGAAAATAAAAGGATTATTTTTGTAGAATAATGTGTTTAAAAAATGTATTATAGGATGGGATTATCTAGAGATAAATACAAAAAATCACTAACCAAAAAAACTTTTAAAGAAATGTAATGATTAAAAATACCTTAAAATATATTATATTTAAATAAAAAAGATATAATATAAATTACCTACATTAACTAAAAAGAGTATAGGAGAATTGGGCCACTAAATTTATGTAAAATTTCCTAAAAATTGACAGAAGTCTCCTTAAAATATTGGCGACTTTTACCAAGGAATTAATATGGGAATATGAGAGGGAATGATGATATAATGACCATGGAAGTGACCAAAACGGATTTTATAGGTGGTTAGTTATTGAAAAACAAGGATAATTGTTTATTATTTCTCAAATATATTAATTGGAATTATTTTTTGAAGAAAAAACTTTTTAATTGTCCAACCATAGTTTAGGCTCATGGTTTATGAAATCAATGGAATGTGTTTTAACATATTAATAAATCATAATACTAATTCCTTTTCAACATATTAATATAACCTCAAAATGATTCTATATTTATAAATAATTATTTTTTAAAAGACAAGATATGACTTTAAGATTTTTTGAATTTCTACAATGATTCTAAAAATTAATTTTAAAATAAAAAAATAAAATAATTATTTAAACCTATTTAATTTCATGAAAACTAAAATATATCTGATCACATCATTTTTATATTTTTATGAATATGTGAAATATATGAAAAAAATAATATTTTCACAATTCGCATAATAATAATGTATTCTACAAAATTATCAATAATTAATAACAAATTTTTTTTAATTGGCCATTTTAGATATAATTTTATTTACAGGAAAATATAATTATGATAATTAATTAATTAAAATAATATAATATTTCATTTCTATAAAATTATATTTTTTAAATGGAAACACATTATTTATCCAAATTTAAGAATTCTAAATTTTATAATAACATACAAATTGAGCCATAACGATTATATGATCGTATAATAATATATTTAAATTATAAAAAATATATCTAATAATTTTTTGAAATTACTTTTAAAAAGTTTTATAGCTATTCTATTGGATATTTTTACCATTCCAATGGTTATATAATAGTTACGTTAAAATGCACAGGTAATGATTAGATCCTAATGATCACATTATTTATTCTAATAAATATTTACTCCACCATTCTCATACTTAAACATTAAATAATACACTCATAATGTTTCAACACATTCCTTGATAAATTCTACCTTATTTCTAGTGAATCCATTTATTTTTATGATTTTTATGATATGATATATCTTTCAATCAATATTTATCATAGTGTTTTTTGAATCTATGTTTCATATATATATTTTTGGACCACTTGATTGTTCTTCATTGTCTATTTCAATTTGTGTCATGTGAAAAACTTCACATATCCATATTTATAACTATATGTTGATTATTTACATATTTCTCTATAGAGTTCTTCATAAGGATAAATTTGGGTAAAAACTATGAACCTATTCTTGTATAATTATATAATATGTGGAAGATGTTGATCCAAAATCCCATGAAAAAAGTGATCTAGCCTATGCCATGTCTTATAATGTTTTAGTAATACTCTCAGAATAACCATATATTTCTGGATCAAAGGTTTTTGTTATGTTTAAATCTATATTCATATCCCTCTTTATTAATCCTACAAAATTTAGAAGTAAATCATTTATTATGGTTAGAAAAAATTAGTATTAGTGCTCTATAAAGTCCAATACCATATTTAATTTACTGAAGAGAGAAGTTATCAAAGGAAAACCCTCTTGTATAGCAATATAATGGGATTATTTTTTTAAATAAATGAATCCCTAGTTGAAACCTCCTATATCGATTCTTGGTATATATGGTAAGAATGTCAAATGTGATTTCCCCCCACTTCTATAAGGGAATATGTTGTTTTTTCAGTACTCAATTTTTTATTTCATTCTCCTCATTCACAATTTTTAATACTATGAATCATTATGTAAAATAACTAATAACCCTATTCATATTATCCCTAAAATTGAGTCTATATAAATATATACACAATTTTTTTATGGATTTATAGGGAAAGAATAGTTGTGAGGTTCATCCATGAAGATATTCTTTATCTCTTTTACAGATTGGACACATATCCATGTGAAAAACATCAGTACTCACTCTTGATCAATATATAATATACACAAATTCCCCTTTTCCCATTCTATATATTATTTTATACCATAGTATCATTAATTTAGAGTTTCATGATATACTTTAGTAAAAATTATTGATAAAACATTGGAGATAAGATTGATAATGTCCCTTCTCTTTTGACATTCATGACAACTTTTACCATAACTGGGATAAATATATACCCTTAAATTCTCATAATTTAAAAAATATATTGATTTTTATTCTTCATTAATGATTTAGTTTTTCTAATTTTATAGGTTAATAAGAAAAATTAGGTTTATATTTATTAATAACCTCCAATCATTACCATTTTCTCATGTTTTCTAAATTTGTGTGAATATGTAATTCAATATTTTGTGGTCTATCTACATATCATATTCAAACCAAAAAAAATATAATTCAACCATCTATTTAGTGTGAAAACTAACTATATTCAACTATAAAAAATGGTAGATTACTTCTACTAATGAGGCTTCAACAACCGATATGCCAAGGTAAACAGAAGTTCATTTCTCCTGAGTACTCATCTGTGTCATTTAAAAAATAAAACAATATAGTTGCGAATTTCATCACCATTAGAGGCTAATGTTAACAAAAGTTCACTAACAATAATTCCTTTATTCAAATTAAAATATTCATCACACACTTTTCTGAGATAAACATAACTATATTTTAAAATACATTGGTTAGTGGATTTTAAATATTTTATAACATTTTTCATAATCCCTCTACGGTATCCGAATGAGAGAAGGAAACTAGAATATATGTATTTCTATGGTATCCAAATGAGAGAAGTAAACTAAGAATCTATTTATTTTTTTAGGAGACATCCACTCCACAATGAAATTTTCCTTAATTAGATTAATTAATATTCCATCACATTTTACAATATATCTCACTAATGTTACTTGTTTCAAACATAACTCATATATAATTATTTATAAGAAATAATATCATTCAATATATTTTTTAGTATAAAACATAGATAATTAACATCTTACTATATACTTATATACTATATGATAATTTAATTACAATATATAACCATAAGTGTATCCCGATGGTTCCTAAATATTATATTCCACAAACCCATAAATATATCAATATAATTAGTCAATCTAATGGGCATTATAAAAAAAATAAAAATGTCAATATATATATTTTAAAATAAACATTTGGGATATCCTATTTAATTACACTAAATTGATGATACAATGATCATAGGTCAATCATTGAGAAGAATTCATATCCATAAAACTATATAAATAAATCATAAATACTTGTAATAGAGTGTTTCTTCCACACTAGGATCCAATTATGTTCGATATAATTAATTTAATCTATTTGATCAATAATTTTTCTTCACAAATATAATAAGTTCTTCAATGAAAGAATTACTTGTTAAATTAAACCATTTTTAATAATTTCTCCTATTAGTTGATTAAATTATTATAACTTTAAAAATTCCATTCTATATGGGGTCTTCAATATCAGTTTGGATCTAGGCATGGCTCCAATTGATATTTTTTCCTCTCTTTCTAGGGAAGGTCTATATAATTATAAAGTAAATAAATAAATGTATTCTTGGATAATGGGTAAATTTCCAATCTTATTAATTTCACTTTCTTCCCCTTCATCGCCAATGATTTCCATGAAGAAGGCTTTGGGAGTAAGTTATCAATAAAACTCAAGATATGATATTTCTAATTTGAAAATAAATTTAGTTTTTTTTCTTTCTATGTAAATGAAATTTCTTTTTCTTTATAGTTTATCTTTGTATTTTGATTATTAAATAAAAACCATACCTAGTATTTTATCAAATTATACCATTTAAAAGGAAATAACTTATTTTTTGTGATAGTAATAAACAACGTTAAATGGAATATATCTATAGATAAATGAACAATGCATAAACCATCCCTAATTTATATTTGATCACTCCACTTCAATATTTTGTTTCACATTTATGTTATTATAAACTAGAATGATATAAATAAATGTGTATAACCATAATAAAATAATTCACTTTCTTGCTTTGAGTTTACAATTGCTACACCCACTACAACATATTTTAAATAATCTAAATAAACTATAGAAATTTATATCGAATGATTTTAATCCATTGAACTATGTTGGAGTTGACGCTAAATCAACTAAATTGATTTATGATTTGGACTTTGGCGAATAATGTTTCCAAAATGTCTATAGTTGATGCATTTGACTGCTATTTGTGAATCCACAATCACACCATTTTCATTTTCATTATTTTTTAAGGATTTAAATATAAACTATAGTATTGGAAATCATATTCATATTTTATGCACTTGAAATATGTTAAGCTTACTTAATGAAGATTCAATGAATATTTCTTTTAAAACATTTTTTATATAGGAAATAAAGTCTCTTCTATTCTCTTTAATGGTAAAAAATGGTCCCATTATTTGAATCCATCTTCATCTTCTTATAATTTTTTAATTAAAGACCTAAATAACCCAAAACATCAATTACACATTTATATAACACCATAGTCTCTCCTCTTAACATCTTAAGACTGATATTTCCATTGATTTCCATAGAAAAGGTCACATTCCACCAAATAATTGATTGATACTTCCATAAGAGTTATTGAAAAATCATGAAACATATTGTGTAGTACATGTAAATTTCATTTCATGAAATCCTAAAACATTATTCTACTTTCTCATCAACATTAATAATTCCATTTGAAAAGTTTTCATGAGAAATAATAAAAAAAACTTGTCAAAAAAACATTTTTTAACTCTATCCTCTCTATAACTTAAAAATCATTATTTTTCTTTATGTTTTTGATAAATTCCCTCCACTAGTTTTATTCTCCCTTTTTATCTAAGAGTTTCACTTCCAAATTAAATGTACCTAAATTAAAAAAATGGAGTACATAGAATATATTTCAATTAGTTTGGATATATTTTTCAATGATAAATGGATCAATGTGCCCACACCCAACCAAAAAAATGTTTTCATTCATTAATGGTGGATTCAACAAATAGTTTTTCCTAATTTGGATAAGGCAGGTACACCATGGGGTTTAGAATATTATTCATAATTTGAGACAACTTATTCAATTTCATTATAAATATTATAACTCTAAAATCTATCATATTAGGAAGTTTTATATTACATTTTGTTTTCACATTTGTTGATTAAATAGGGTTTTATATTCCATACCATTTTTATAAAATAATACACCCTAAAATTTAAAAAAAATAACATTAGAAATCATTTGATAATAATTTTGATGGGGATTTTTATCCTTAATTTTTCATATTTCATACTTCTTAGATGATATAATAAAATAATTTCTACCATTAAAAAATTAATAATTGTATTATTTATACATAATTTATAATAGTTCAAAAATATACAGTGGTCATTAAAATCATATCCCTTTGGATTATCAAACCATGTATGTACTCATGATCATTTGATTGAACTTAGTGAATATAATTTTAATACTCACCCAACTAATTTCAGTGTTATTATCCCAATGTATATATAACAAGAAGAATTGTAGTATCCAAACAGGGATATCATTTGTTAGAAACAAACAACAATATATATTACCGAAATTATAAAATGGTTTCCCGTATTTTGACTTGTCCTAAGGGGTTTCAATAATGTTTTATAGTATTATATAAAATAAATAATCCTTTATTCGATACAAAATATGATGACCCAAATTATTCAAACATGATTTTTAACATAATTCATGAGAAAAACAAATTCATAAATAATATCCCCATATATTTTTAATTTTAGTGTCTTATAAACTAGGTATATAATAAATTAATTATATAGATCACATAAACGATCATTAGTTTTATTAAAACCACAAGAATGTATCATTTATAATTATATTTTTTGTTACCTCACATAGTAGGATTTCTAGGGTTAATACATTAAATATTAATGGTTAACAAGATGCTCAATAAAAGTATAAAAAGGAATAGTAAATTATGTGATCATATGAGATAAATCATGAAAGGTAAGTGAATAAAATGATCACTAGTTTATAAGTTATAACATGGAAATATTTATATATAAAAAAATAGAGATTCATAATCATATCACTATATTTCATCATCAAGGTAACACAAAAATATAAACAATATTATTCTCCAATGTATCATGAATCCTTACCATGGTTGGATTCAATGGTTATGATAAACATGATTTCTATAGAGATTAATTAACTAACAAATGAATTGGATTACTATCATGGGAACACATCATATGATTAAATTTATGTGTGCCTTGCATATTTTATAACATAATAAAGTATTTGAATTACAACTCTTAGAGAAGTAAAAAGTTGTATAATATGAAATCATATAATTTTTAATAGTTTAAAGACATGACATTCCATCATTATTATTACATAATAAGGGTATATGGAATTTATACATGGAAGAAAATCAATAAATTATAATTGTATATTTACAAACATGAATAAATATGGGGTTTTATGTTACCAACATTTATGTATGGATAGGAAAATAAAATAATGACTTCAGCGGCATAACATGTAATCAATATAGACTATGTAATGGTATTATTCATTGGGAATGGTATTATCTCATTTAAAGAACATAGTTCTGATAGTAATGTAATTTTAATGAATACATTTATACATATGATGTTTAAAATAAATAAATATTATATAATCAAAGTACGTGAATGAAAACATTGAAAGAGAAAGGGAACCTAATACTTTTTATGCCACTTTATAATCTTAGTGGGGCGACTATTTAAGTGATTAAGATCCTTGAAAATGGGAATAATGATAGGATATGGGAGGGAAATATATTATAATGAAATTGAATGTGAGTGAAATGGTGGGTAGAGGGTTGTGTTTACATCAAAATGAAGAGAGTTCTATTTCATTTTTCAAATGTTGCATTGGGAGTTTTCAGTTCCAGAAAACAAACTTTCCATAGAGTCCCCATGGGTTTTCCTCATAGTTTTTGGCATTAAGAACGTTTTTTAGTATTAAAATTTCAAAAACGTATTCTTGTGTATTCAATTAATATGTCAGCATAAATGGATCCTTTATTCATTAAAAATCATTTTTTAAAAGTCAAAATATTCTTTTTAGACTTTGGAATTTATTTATTAATAAAAAATTAATTATAAAATGAGATTTTAGGATGTTAGAAATGTAATATATTTTATAACATCATTACTACATATTTATGAATTCATAAAATATACCAAAAACCAAAAAATATATTTTTACAATTCAATGAAAATTAACTTATTTTAAAACGTATTTTGTAATTCACCCTAACCTAATTTTTGTGACGTAATTTCATATGTAATTCTTAATTAAGGAAAATAAATATATAAATATAATAATTAATTATTTTTAAATAAAAAATTACATGTTTTTTGTACAATACTATTATAAATGTTAATACAATATTTATTCAATTTAATGGATTCTACATATTATAATATCATATACACTAATTCCTAAAAAATTTATAGAAAATTAATTTTTTTAAAATATCATTATGACATATTATAATTTAGAATTGTCATTTATATAGCTCTATTACAATTCTATTATGTGTTCTTATTATTCAAATAGTCATATAATGGTTTCATTGTATTATTCATGTAATAGTTTTATAATAGTAAGATCATAGTGTTCACATTTCCCAATCCACCAAATATATAATCCACAAATCTCACACATAATACTTCCCAAGTTAACTTATAGAGGTTTTATAATTCTCTAGATAATTTCAACATTTTTCTTATTTATCCCCCTTATTTTATAAATATTTATAGAAGAAGACACCTTTATCAGGGAATTCAAACTTTTGATGTTTTAATTCTCAGGTGTATTATTTTTTTGGTATTTATCTTTCTATACTATTACTTGTTATTATAGTCAATATTATTTCATTATGTGTAATGTTATTATGAATGTTAATTTTATTTCAATTTTTTTCTTATGTAAAATGTAAAAAAAATCCTTGAGAAACTTGATTTCTTTTAAGAATAATAAAAATAAATTTTAGTCTATTACATCAACGCCATAGGGTACATAAGTTATATATTGAGATCATTTAATGCATATAAGAGATATCAATCCCACCAATATATGAGTGTTTACTTCATTAATTTTATAATGGGACAATATTTTTTGGTGAAATTTTTAATGAAGCATATGATATAGTCCATATGACCCAAAAATTCCTATAGATCATTGAGATTTTGAGAAGGTAGAATATTTAGTATTTTCATAGTTTTCTTGGGATAAAATTTGATTCCAATATATAATTAAATAAATTAGAGAAACTCTCTAAATGTTACCCTAAATGAACATTTTAAAGGTTTCATCTTCGATTTTTGTTGTTATAGATTATAGAAAACACTCTTGAGTTGAGAAAGGTGATCAAAACAATTTTGATGCTTGAACATTATGTCGTCAACATGACACTCAATTACTTTTCCCATACATGGATTGATGATATAGTGCATGGGATGTTGATATATTTAACCAGTGATCATCAACCCAAAATAATTTTTTTGATAGTTTTATACCCCTTGACATGACATTAAGGTAGTATAAATTTTGGAAATTCATATTTGGTTATAATTTAAATTAGAATTTAAAAAGGAGATGTTAGAGAAATAATTGGTCAGATCAATCAGTAACATTTTGATCATGACAAGTAAATGATACTCTATTAAGTGAAATTCAAGATCACCAAGGTCAATATGAAATCTAATCTTCATGTTTTTATTCATAATTGTTACAATATTTAGAATTAATTTTTGGTATCTAAAATCTTTAATGAGGTTGTACAAAATGATATATTCAACTTTAGTAACAACCATAGAAGTATGTGTTAGTTACAAACTATTGGATTCTGGTTAAAATACAAGGTAGTCTTTCATAAAATTAATATCATTGGTATACGTAATAGTATGATGTTAAGAAGTCTCTATATAGTTTTATGCAATGAAATCTCTTTGGTGATTGGGGAAGGAGATATATGTTTCATGATCCTCAAGGTATATGTTAGAGCTAATCAATATAGGCATAAGATAATTCTCTACACACAAATTAACTTATAAGTGTTTATCAACTATGATGGTGAAACCTTATTTAAATTTTTAATGAGTATATATTTTTTATTATTCTCAATCTTTTTCCACCTCTATACTATGTGAATATAAATATTAATTGGAATTACATGATATGATAAAGGAAAAGTGGAAATTTTTCATCTTGAATGTGAGGTAGGGGTATTCTATATGTGTTCCCCTTTATCAATGTACCATCAATGGTAAAAGATTCATTACTATATTTATATTTATAAGATGACATGGAGAAATTATTATTATGTGGATTTTGTATTTTCTAGGTTATTGACACTCTTATATATGATATTTTCCATATTATGTACAAATATCACAATGATAATGAAAAATGTGCCAAAAAACATGGATTACCCTATTTATAGGTATCCATATACAGTTGATTAATGTGACATGATGGTATTGAATTATATTAAATATCATTCAATCCTAAATGGTCTAAAATACACTATATTTCCATGTTGGTAGGCATGGTTTGGGAAACTGTGGTTTCATTATTGTGAAGTGGTTACTACAAAATAACAATTTTTTTCTAAAATGTATAGGATCGGAATATGGTAAAATTATTTATCATACTATCAATTGTAGAATTAATGAATCGATGAATTCATTGATCAACTATTTATTATATAATTATATTGAATGAAAACATGTTGTTTATATTGATTTCACTTCAAGGGATGAAACAACCAAAATCTATGTCATTTAGTTTACTTATATAGATGAAACTATCTACCATCGGTTTCATCTCCTCCTTTTAAAAATAGTATTTATATATATTACGCTTTATAGGACTGAAATATTACATTAAACCTATGTTTTACTCCAAATTTCTGATTGATGATGCATTTTATAAATCAATTCTAGGATGATTTACTTTAACATGCTTATAAATCCTTGTAAATACCCAAAACACTGAATGTTGTTTCATGGTTAACCACTATAAATTAGATTTTGAACATAAAATCACTGAATTAGGCTCTATGTATGATCTTACCAAGTAGCCTACGAACCTTCTTATTATATCCATAAATTGTTCAGATATAGGTAAATAAGTCTAAATGATTATAACCAATATTATGGAGGATCAAAACAAGTATGAGGTTGATCCAAAAAACATTATCAATAAAGGCCTAATGTTGGTGAAAATCACACACCATTATATATATTTACATGGTCCTAATGTTCCGAGGAATGAATACTTATCGATCATACAACACAATGAAAAATATTTTATTTTATTCTCCTAGTATAATATTTAAAAAATAAGAGGATTTACATTTTATCTCTGATTAAAAAATAGACTCAATTATGGATTCACCATGCTATTTGAGAGGTGAAGATGATTATGATTTTAGATCCTAACAAAAAATTGATATCATCTCCCAGAGGTTGTATTTTTAGACCAAATTCCTACAATTATTGTTTTAGGGTAGCTTTATGTCCATGGGTTTGCTGGTGGATATTGAATGATTCATTTTCTCTCTTCCTAGTTTTGAATAAGGTTTAATTTTGTGGTTTTATTATTGGGAAAAACTTCCCTATGGAAAATAGGACCATAATAATAAATCTTTTCATTTATATATAAATCCACTGGTACAGATAGGTATGAGTGAGATCTTTAGGTATTGAGATCATCTAAGTACTATGTTTGGGAATATTAGAGTACTTTTCAATAGTTTTATATAGCTTATATATACATAGTAAAAATTATTTACGAACATAATAGTATATTTTGACCTAATCTTATATGAACCCAATAACCTATATAAATAGTTACCCAATTTCAGATTTGGAGTTATGTTTTATAAAAAACCTCATCCCAATAATAAAAGGGGTATTTTTGGTGTATGATGTTGGATGCAATGTATTGATCTTCCAAAGAAGAAGAGGATAAATTTTGATGGTGCATTTCAAAATATTTATTTTGGTGGGATTGTACCCATCCCTCCAATGATGGAAATCAGATGTTTTAAAGGGCATAAAATGGATTAGAAATAGTTATTGATGCATACAAATATATCCAAATGAATATTTTTACTAATTAAAATGAATGTTACTTTTCCTAATTATGGTAAAATGGGATACACCCTCCATAAATTTAATTTATAAAATACATATTTAACATTATACAGACATTTTAGAAACTAGTGTAGAGGTATTTGTGGAGAAATAATTTTTCTATTTCAAATAACATCTCTAATTTCGTATCTGTCAAATGTGAGATTTAGAATATTATAATACTATTGTAAATTTATCATCCATATACACTTACATCATTATAGATCCTTTAAAATACACCATATACATCAAATATATTAGGTTACCACTACAACCCTACTAATAAAACCATAATTCCATATATTTATCCATAATAAATCCATTAATCATCAGTAGAAAAATACCACCCCACCTCAAAATGAACATTCTGAACCTAATTTAACATTATCTAAATAATAAAAACCATTTTAAAATTATCTCAAACATCATATACACTATTAAAATTAATGTTATTGAATAAAAATGTAGAATAATGAATTTCATAGTGACCCAACCCCATAAATCCCAGATTTTATGTTTACTAACCATAAATTAGCATGATCTAACAGAATAAAATATCAAAGTACCAAAGAGTAAAGAAGTATTAGTAAACCATATATATAAATTAGTCTTGTATTATGGATGAATACAATAATTACAACCTTTTTTCATTTTAGGATATCTTTTATTTCATCAAGAAAATCTGGGAATATATTTCTTAGTACACTTCATGGATTATTAGGGAAGGGAAAAAAGTAATACGGAGCTTAAATTCTCAGTAGGGATCATCTATTGTCGAATAAATAATGAATCAATGAAAATAGAGAATATGGAATGGTAAAAACTAAAGAAACATGACTTGTAATCAATAAATTGATATATAAGTGAATAAAAAATATGGCACTGTAAATAATTGAAAGCACATTTCATTTAAATAACTTGATAAGGCATAATCAATATAGAAAAGTATGAAACTAAAAACAAATTACATTTAATCCATTAACTATGAATAAAATGCATCTGAATATTTTTTTCTAGTTAAAATACTAATGTTAATAAATAATGAATATTAAATATAAAAATTATTAATTAATATAGGTCATGTTTCCCAGGATCAAGCTACCTTTATAATCAAGAACGTTAAGAAGAAAGTTTACATATATGGGTAGAAACTCACCTATTATGCATGGATATAATCTTGAAGGGGTTTTCACCGATACGTTTCATCTTATGAAACTACTGATGCATCGTGGGGATTACATTAAATGGTCCCTATCCCTCATGTCTTTCATTAATCTATCCCCAACCCATAGGGATTGCATTAACTAGTACACAACATGGATAATGCATTTCAAAAGAATTTAAATAAAAAATGTGCCGTATCAAATATCTTTATTGAGTAAAGGATATAGATTTATAAATATTTACCCAGTCAAGAAAATAACTATAAATGTAAACACGATATATAAAAATGATAAATAGTTTAGGAAAAAATGAAATACATGATAAAAGATATCGGTAATCAACGAAATTTAATGTTCAATGATCAGAGGAAATTGAATATTTTATGGGGACAAAAAGGAATATAGGTAGTGAATTTCAACACTATCTATGGAAAAACAAAACATATACCATAAAATGGGAGGATAGGGATGGTATCAATTCTACATTTCTCAATTGGAGTACAATAAAGGTTTATTGTCATTGAATAATATAAATATTATAAAAATATATATTAAAAAAATTCATGATGAAATATTCTCTTTTATTTTGATTTTTTTGAAAATAAATGTATTTGAAAAAAAAATTAATTTTTTTTATATATTAAACATTTAAACATGCCAAAATAATTTCAATGAAATGATGGCGGGTAAATCCATACATGCTGTATAAAATAAAAATAACAATCATTTTTTATAGTAAAAATGATAGAAAATGCCTTGTTCAAAAAAAGACATGCACATTCATTTGAAAAAACATTTAAATGAAAAAATTGTAAAAAACCATTTAATAATTAATTTTTGAAAGTATAAAATATTTTCAAACCCTTTTTATAAAGTATGATTTTTTAGAGAGTAGCTTCACTGAGTAAAGAGAAAAATAAAGTTAGGTTTTCTTAAAAACATTTTCTAAAACATTTTGAGGAACGAAGAGTGGAAAATGGTACTGTGACATGATAAAGGTCCTGAATAACCATAAGATAATGAAGTTAATTTTTTTAGATGAGGATAATATAAGTTCTTATGATATAAAATCAAGTGTTAATACTCTCTAACAAAATGATATTTTGATGTAAACCCTTAAGAAGACCACAACATTAACGCGAGAATCAATCATTGAATAGATTATGTCTGTCAAATTTAAATCCACTTAAAATTATTTTATATAATATATATATATAATTTATTAAACACATACTCTTATAATATTAATCACAACAAGTAACTAATATAACCCAATGAAAAATAATCCGGTTATGATATTCTTTACTAATTCGTAACTTTAAAATAAAATTCCCTTATAATAAATATTTAAAATTTAAACTCAAAATAAAATTATTATAAAATAAATAGTTATATAAGATATCAAAATATGTATTATATAAACAAAACAATTTAAATATGTGGTTATTATGACATAAGCCTCATTATTGTAAAGGTGAGATCAGAATCTCAAACATTGTATTTACATTTGGTTGAAAATCATTTTACCTCATATATGTTGGTTTTAAATGTGTCTATAACTTATACAAGAACCAGAACAATTTTTATAAAATCATATATTATCTTTATATATATCTTATTACTCATATTTTAATAATATTGCATCATTTTCATTATTTAGGGTGTTAACTGGCATGTTTTCTAAGTATGTTTTGACTTGCTACATGTTGTTACTTTTACATAGATCATGATTTCATCATATAAAGAATGTAAACCATGATATAATTATCATATATTATAATTATATACTTATTTATAATAATTAAAAATATTTTGATAGAAGAAACGAAAGAAACCATTCCTGGAGATGGTAGGTCAAACATACGCATGAACGCTTCTTTCAATTCACATACTTATTAAATTGGTGAAAATTATTGTTATATAAAAATATATGTGTATTAATATTAAGTTATTATATTTATGTCATATTGTTTACATATCATTACTAAAATATTTTTTATTAATTCCTTTTATAGTGTGAATTAATCACATTGCTTTGAGGGGGCGGTAGTCCAGACATCCACAAACAATATTATCATATTTACACAAAATAGAAAGCATAAAGGTATGTGTTGTAAAAAAATTAATATGAATAAATAAATTATAAATATAAAATATATCATATAAAAACATCATGTCTATCATAATTCCCAACCATGGAAGGTGGTAAATGAAGAATGAACTACATCATTTCATGAGGTTGTAGTTCATCGTAAATGAATGGTATGTTTGTTATCTATTAGACTGATGTGTGTAGGTTCAGGTATAACCCATAATATAACAACACATTAGTATAATTATAATACTTTTGTTATATTTTATTTGGAATTAGAAGATTTTATGGTGTAAAAAAACTTAAATAATACAAAAGTGTTTGAAGAAGAATGATACCAATTATTTAAGTAACTCATTTTTTTTCACCAAACGATTTCCTTGGATTGATTTATTAAAAATGTGTTGATTATAGGTTTATTTTTGAGATTTTTAAAACATATTTGTTCATATATTTGTTGAGAGAATTTTTCTTGAGAGGTGTGATGTCATGGCTAGTCCCCAGTGGCCCATTCCGTGACAACCCCAAGACCACCTTCCATAGGCCATGGGCTGGCCACTTGAATCAGAATGGAATATCCATAAATCAGAAAGACATTGACTTTAAATCTATAAAAACACACCATATAAGAACACAATAAGATTCAACCAAGAAGTAAACTTTTTTTAAAAAAGTGTACTAAAAGTAAAGGGTCTGGAATACAAGACCAACTGAAAGGTACAAGTACAAATGAAAAGAGAAAATAGCTCCTGGATCATCCATCAAGGATCCTACCTGAAGGGTACGTATAGCTCATGATTAATAGTCCCTACAGCACGTCACATCAAATGGTCCACCTCTGAGCACCGTCCAGTCTTGGATCCCTCAGCCTTGATTAACGATGTTCGTCATCTACACAAGACACGTCAGGGTGTGGGCATAACCTCTGCAGGGGTGAGTATAAAAATACTCAATAGGGACCCAGAGACCCCCAAAGGCCTCCTAGAGTTCCACAAATGAAAACCCATAATGAAAGACATCAATCACAAACCACGAAGCTGTCATCAAGTTTACTTAGGTATATGCCCATACATATACCTATGTCATAAAAATATAATCATCTCATACATGAGGAAACATAAGGCTTTAAATTTTATTCCATTTCCACAACTGATACATGAGTGAATAATTCGACAAAGGTAACACCACAATGGTAAAAAAGCGAAGGAAAAAGTACCACAAAGGTAACACCACAAAGGTAACACCACGAATATAAAAGTTTCACAAAGGTAACACCACAAAGGTAACACCACTAAGGTAACACCATAATGGTAAAAGTACCAACAAGGTAACACCATGAAGGTAAAAGACTCAGCTCAGACCATTTATAACTTAAGTATATAAGTACTGATGACTAGTTGTATAACTTAGTCATATTATTCTTCTGAGAGCCTCTGTTGTTGACTCACACAAGATTGGTATGTGCTGACCGACAAAAGATCATTGAGCACTGACCCATATAGGATCTAACACACACAGGATCATTAAATACTAACCCGCACCGGATTTCTATTTGATGACACACACATTAATGATAGATTCTGAACCACATAGGATCGGTGTACTTTGTTCACGTTACAACCAGCCATGTGATTAGTACACTAAGGGAACTTGATTCTGGGAGGATCTACTTCTCAAGCCATCATTTGTACCTCAAAAACCCAGAATTTCCACAAAGAAGTATCTCAAAGGGCTCTTATTTCATAAGGGTTCCAGAGCGATACATAGTGCGTAAATCAGATGCTCGGTCTGTTAGTTATTAGCATTTTAATGTCAAGGGCCCAGTAGGATTCGAGTTTAATCCAACTCGTCCATACTCCAACTTTCTCCAAAAATCAAGTGTAGTTTACCAAAATGTTCGTCTCACTCCAAGGATCCAATATTTGTAGAAAGTTTATGAAACAGACGTTTGGTTCATAAGTAATAACCCTCTAAGAGAAACTGGTCGTGTTATTTCTGGGTCCGGTCTGACCCGGTTGGACCGACCTGGCTTGACCCAGTTTAGGTCTGGCCTAGATAGGCTGGGCCTTGGTGGCCGCGCCCAATGTGCCACAGTCCATCCCAAACTGTAGGGGGCGTGGCCCAGCCAGCAAGGTGGGTGGGGCCAGGCCCATGGAGGGGCGCGACTTGCTGGGCTCGTGCGGCACCACCCACAAAGGGGCGGGGCCAGCTGGGCTCACGTGGCCCAACACGCAGTAGGGCGTAGTTAGCTGGGCTCACGCGGCCCGTTCTGTGGAAGGTGGAGCCCACTGGCTAGGGTCCTCCATAGCTGGCACGGGGGGGGGGATGCAGACCCCCCTCGGGTTTCCCAAATGGCCTTAGTTATTCAGTTTTTGAAGTGGTGGCACTACGTGGAGCCATCCAAACACTGCGGGACCCACAGGAGGGTGGGTCCCTCAACCACCATGTCTTCAAGCTGCAAACTCCTCCAGTGGCGCGTGACGGAACGCCACACCGCCTCCACAGACGGCCAGTTTCGGCCGCAATGCTAGACGACCACAGTTGTATACCCACAACCTCCTCCACCTACAATGCGCGACGATGTGCCTCCTCCTCTTGCGGCATGTGACGGGGAACCACCACCCCTGCAGTCAGCTAGTGCTCGCCTCCGCCATCACTGGCCGGCATCAGTTGCCGGTTCTGTCATGTTGGGGCCACACCGGCAGTCTTCTGTGGGTCACCAGGTGAGCTCCAGTGGCTCATCTATCAATCTGAAGGTTCGAACAGACATCTCGGGATACCCTCTTTGTCGCTTGTCTTTTCGTTCTGAAATCTATCCAATCTAAAAAAATCCCATGAAGAACACGTTGGTAAAACAAGTAGTGGAGGGTAAGGGCCTTGGTTTTTTGGCCCACACCCTTAATGTTATCTTAATAGCAAGAGGGTATAATACAATTTAACAAACTATTGAAATTAAAACAAGAAAAATCCCTACCTCATGATTCATTGAAGAACATCCACGCTTGACGAAGATTTGGCATTTTCCATAACCACAACAAGCCTACAAAAATGCCGCTCAATCATCATTATTCGGTTCGTGATTCAGTGGCGCTCCTCACCGCTATCCAAAACCAGTCCCAACCTCCAAGTGGTTGGTGGCGTGGCACATTATCTGAACTTCATCGCTTAGTGAAGTCATGACAATACCCCTCCTCAAGAGCCATTTAAATAAGTGGAAGAAGAGGTGGGTAACACCTTTGGGAATTTATGAGGTTCATTTAATAATAAACATTCCTAATCCAAATGGAATAATAATAAATATAAGGGATTCAATCCAATTAATGGATTGAAATGCTATTTGGACCTTCCATTCCACTTTTCCATTGGAGGAAAAATAAAGAGAAAAATAACATAACATAACATGTTATTTTATAATTTTTTATCAAAAGTATGCAAAATGAACTTTTTTACCCAGACCACTGAAGTCGTAGAGAAGACTCCCTTAATTGAATCCAGAAATTTCAGATTCAATGGGTCCCTCATAATTTTAATCTGAGCACCGGTTCAAAAGATATAAAATGCCACCGGTGCGTTTACTAAATGTACCTTAAAAGAATTTCAGAAATTTATTCTGGGAATAATGTGCATCAGAATCACGCACCATCAATTTTAACAGACTCATAATAATTTCATATAATTAAAAAATAACATGGAAAATCTAGGACTCTACATTCTCCCCACCTTATGACATTTCATCCTTGAAACCCACATCATAGACTAAGGAAACAAATGGCGGTATAGAGATTGAATATGAGACTCCTACACCCATGTTCTCTCTTGGAGGTTCTCGTGCAACCAATGACTCCAGACTAGAGGTATCGATCGTCCATGAAGTACCCACTCCTATCAATCCTTAGTCTCCACTACATCCTCCATAAATGTCACCCCATCATCAAATTTCAGTTCGCCATGATAGTTTACATGAGATAGGTCATGCACATATCTCCTCAGAAAGGATTTTTGGAAGGCATAGTTCACCCTCTCTAACTATGGTGGTAGTGAAAAGAGGTATACCACCTCACCAATCCTTCGAATTATCCAAAATTGTCCGATCAAAATTGATGAGAGTTTTCAGCCTCGGCCAAATCTCCATTGTCTCCATCAAGGGAAGACCTGCAAGAATACAGGGTCCCCCTCCTGTAACATCAGAGGTCTCTGTCTCCTAACATCATAATACTTCTGTCTACTCTATGCAGTCTTCATCCACTTTTAGATGATCTAAAACTTCTCAGTGGTAGGCTTTAACGACTCTGGACCCATAAGTGCTGACTCCCCTAGGTCTGTCCCTCATAGAGGTGATCTGCATGGTCGACAGTACAGGACCTCAAAAGGTGTTATAATGATAGTGGGGTGATAATTGTTGTTGTATGAAAACTCCACCAAGGGCAAGTAATCCGTCCAACTGCAGCCAAAATATAGGACACAAACACAAATCATGTCCTCTAGTTTCTGAATGGTATTATCCGTCTGAACATTTGGATGTGGATGTAAGGTGGTGCTCAAACGTAGCTAAGTCCCAAACACCTCTTGCAATCCCTTCCACAACTTGTATGTAAAACGTGCATCAAAGTCAGAGAAAATTGTCGATGTCACACCATGATGTCACACAATCTTCTGTATATAGAGGAGTCCCAATCCCTCTACTGATCCCTTCTCTTGGATATGTAGGAAGTGGGACGACTTGGTGAGTCGGTCAATGATCACCTAGATGAAATCATGTCCCTTGGACGTACGTGGAAACACTGTCACAAATTCCATGGATATACCTTCCCACATCCACTTTGGAATTTCTAGTGGATGTGCTAAGCATTATGGAACCTGATGCTCAACCTTCACTTGCTGATAAGTGAGGCATCATGTAACAAACTATGCCACGTCTTTCTTTATCCTTGTCCACCAGTGTCAGTGTTGGAGGTATTGGTACATCTTCACCACACTAGGATGTACCACCAGAGAGAACGTATGGAACTCCCTCAACTCCTCATACCCTAGAGATACTGGTACCATGGTATGTCCTTTGATGAGGATGACATGCTCCCCACATTTAGAAAATCATTCAGGTGCCTGTCTTGAGGATATCTGATCACATCGAGCCTCATAGTCAATGTCCCTAAGTTGTACCTCCCAAACCCGCTGAAGAAGCGGGGGAGTGACAGTCAAAGTCTAGAATTAAGATTCTCCATCTCTATCCAAAAAGGTTATCTATAATGTGGCTAACTGCTCTATTGCCTCACTCAGTAGCTATAAACCAAACCTCCTACTGAGTGCGTCTGCCACTACATTCTCCTTCCCAGGAGTATAATCTATGTCAAAGTCATAGTCCTAGAGGAACTCCGGCCAATTCCATTGTCTCAAGTTCACACCCTACTCTGATAAGATATACCCGAGTCTCTTGTGATCAGAGTAGATTATAACAATTTTTCCATTTAAGTAATGTATCCACATATTCAAGTCGATGACCACTACTTCTAACTCCATGTCATGGGTGGCATAGTTCTTCTCATGTTGTCTTAGATTTCATGAACCATAAGCGATCACTACTCTCTCCAGCATTAGGACACATCCAAGTATGGTCTCTGATGCGTCATATTAGACTACATACACAACACCCTCTTCCAGTAGCCTCAAGATGGGGGCACTCATCAGTCACTACCTCAGCTCCTAAAAAATATGCTGGCATCTCTCCATCCACACGAAGGGTTGTCTCTTCTTTTTCAACGCAGACAAGGGTTCCACAACTTTGGAAAAGTTGGGTATGAATCATTGGTAGTACCCAACCAAACCCAAGGAAACTAAACACCTTAGTCACACTATTGGGGAGCTCCCAAAATAGCATAACATCTATATTTTTTGGATCCACTGCAACTCCATCGTCCTTGATAACGTGTCCCATAAAGTGGACCTCTCATATCTAGAACTGACACTTCAAGAGCTTACTATAAATCTAGTGATCTCAGATTGTATCCAGATCTATCTACAGATGATAGGAATGTTCTTCCTCTGATGTCGAGTACACCAAGATGTCTTCAATGATGACCACCATGAATCGATCAATGTATGGAAATAATATCATGTTCATGAGTCCCATGAACACTACTGGGACATTGTTTATGCCAATTGGCATAACAAAGAACTCATAGTGGCCATACAAAATTCTGAAGGTCGTCTTCTGCTCATCCTCATATCGTAACCTGAGGTGATGATAGCTGATCTGAGGTCTATCTTTGAAAACCATCGAGCTCACTTCAGCTGATCAAAAAGATCATCAATACATAGAAGTGGGTACTGGTTCTTTACGGTCACATAGTTCAGGAATTGATAGTCCACACAGAGTCTCAAAATTCCATCTTCTTTCTTGGCGATCAAAATCAGGGCTTCCAATGGAGAAACACTGGGCGTTATGAACACCTTCCTCTGCAAGTCCACCAACTATACCCATAACTCATGAATATCTATGGGAACCATTTGATATTATTGTTTAGATATCAGTGCTCTCCTGAGGTACACGTCGATGTAAAAGTACACCTCTCTCAGAAGAGGTAGTCCCAAATCATCATCAGGGAAGACATTGGCATACTAGTCTACCACTACAGGATAGCTCGGCCTCTCAACATCAACTAATCCTAGGGTAAGGCTAGCCAACTGATGGGTGATCAGTTGCACCCTCCTCCAGGTAAGTCCCTAATGTGAAGCAAAGGTTACCTTTTAGCTGTTGAAGGAAAAATTAGTTCCATCCTCATAGACACACTGCACTTTACGCCTACAAACGTCAATATGAGCGTCGACTGTGGATAACCAATACATACCCAAGACAACATTGTAAGGCCTCAATGATGCTACTAGAGGATCTCAACTGAAGCTCTCACCTCCTAGAGTAAGCTCGTACTACCGACAATAGTGTATAATCATAAAATCCCCTCTCCTGGGAGTATCTAGCCATAAGGATCGATCCAATGGCTCTGTTAGATTCTCTTAGCTACAAACGACGGTCTTGGCAATAAAAGGTTGATCAGAACCTGTGTCTATAAGTACTGCGCCAAGGGTAGAGTAGATATAGATTATAACTTTAAAAATATTCTTAGTGCTATGGTCATAGGCCTCAGCTTTCAAGATTTGAACTCACCCCTGTCCTCCCACTCCCTATGGTCAGGGTGGACCTCCATGAGGAGGTGGTGATAAAACCTCTAATCATCTCCCAATTCCTACTGCATGAACAACTACTATACCACATACACCACCCTTTGGAAATCCTCTCTCAAACATTTTCCTATTCCTTGGTGGTCTTTGGTCCGTTTGTGGGTTTTCTGTATGGTGGGTCAGGAAGTCATGAGCCATGTGACCTTGCCCGTTGCATGTGTAGCACTGCCTGCTCCTCAAATTTCCTCCTCTGTCCCGTCAGCCCCACACCATAAACCCTGTATCCTAAGTTCTTCCACCATATGATCTAGCCCACTTGGGCCCTTGTGTCATCTGTCTACTACCTACTGTAGATTATTATGATACATGATGTCCGGTGGTGGCTCTCACTGTTGGTGCCTACTCAGCTAGGAATCTCTCCACCAAAAGCACTCCCTCTAGCACCCTAGCCCACATCATAATGCTGAGTGATATCTTTGATGCTCTAATCTACCACTGGGGACCTTTACCCAAGTTTCAAGCCCTGAATAAAGGGTCTCATACCATGTCGGTGGAGTAGAGGGAGATATCAGTGAACCTCATCGAGTGCTGGTCCATAGTCATGTTGCCCTGCTATAAGTGCAACAACTCTTATATACACACCAAGCATAGGGTCGCTGGGAAGTACACTGCCCTAAAAAATCCCTCGAAGTCTACCCATGTGGGAGTCTCCTCAATGTGTAACTGGAGTGTGATATTCCACCATCTCTTAGATTCTCCCTAGAAGAGACTAGCAGCAAGGATCACCATCAGATCAGCTAGTGTCCCAACAAAGCAAAAAACTCTTGCCACAACCTCCAGCCAGTCCTTAGCCACCTGCAGATGCTTCTTGCCTCAGAACCTCAGAGGCCTCTTCAACTGAAACTCATGAAACATGCTCAATCGATATGCACCCTCTGTTGGTGGGGCTGGTGGTATTTGTTTCCCAATGGGTGGTGCTGCTGCTGATACACCACCTGAAGGTGCTAACATCATAAGAGGGTCCTACACTGAGGCCTCATTGCTTAGTGAGCCATCATCGTGTACTCTCTAGGGAATCCTGGATGGATATCTATGTGGCGTATTCCTGAAAGAAAATATGTGTGACACAGTCAATAAGTTATACCTGGTGATCTAACTCAAAGAAATCAGAAGTAAAACAATTCTAAAACACACACAATCGGTGTTTTTGTGCAACGAGTCAGAAATCAGAATTCAAGGTCCTGTTGTATGGATATGTCGATCACCACACCAACACTGGATTCCCTAAAATGAAAAGCACACTAAGAACACTTAACAAAATTCTCACATAGAAAACATTAGAGTCCAAGTTCATCGATAGAACCGACTCCTTTAATACCACTTTATCATAACCTATCCCCTAGGGCCTGTGCCGTGACTACCCCAAGCACGCCTTCAATAGGCCAGGGGCTGGTGACTAGCACCAAAAAGGTGTATCCATAATTCAAGAAGGTATATCCTTTAAACCTATAGAAACACACAATCCAAAAACAAAATAAGAAGAAACCACGAAATAAACTATTGTAGTAAAATTTTTACTGAATGTAAAGGGGTCAGAATACAAGACCAACTAAAAGGTACAAGTTCAACTGAAAATAAAAAATAGATCCTCGATTGTACACCAAAAATCCGACCTAAATGTTAGGTATATCTCAGGATTTTTAGTCACTACAACACGTCGTGTAAAATGGTACACCTCTGAGCACCATGCAGTCCTGGCTCCTTCAACCTCGATCAATGTTGTCCATCGTCTGTACAGGACACAATAAGGTGCGGGTGTAACCTATGAAGGGGTGAGTATAAAAATACAAATTAGGGACCCCGAGACCCCTGAATGTCTTCCAGAGTTCCACGAAGATAAAACCACAAAGAAAGACCTCAAGAATAAAGCGTGAAGCATTCATCAACTCTATATTGGTATATGCCTGTAAATATACCTAAGCCATCAAAATATAGTCATCTCATACATGAGGAAACATAAGGTTCAAAAATTTAAGCTTTTTACACAACTGATCCATGATGGAAGAATACCAAAAAGGTAACACAAAAAAGGTAAAAGAAAAATAACGGTAACACCATGAAGGTAAAAGTACAACAAAGGCAATACCACCAAGTTAATACTATGAAGGTAACACAAAAAATGTAACACCATGATGTTAAAATACATAGCTCAAACTAGTTATAAATTATTTACATAAGTACAGATGATTAGTCGTATCTCAAATTTATCTTATTCTGTCGAGAGCCTCTACTGCTAACCCACACAGAATCAGTATGCGCTCTCCAACATAGGATCGTTGAGCGCTGACCCACACAGGATCTGACCCACATAAGATTGATAGATGCTAACCCACACAGGATCGCTAGGATCTAGTAGAAAGTTCATCAAATGGATGACGGGTTCACAACTTATCACCCTTTAAGAGAAACTGGTGTGGTTGGGACTTGATCTGGTCTTACCCTTTCAGACCGACCCGACCCGGCCTAGTATGGGCCTGACCTAGCTGGGCAGGGCCCTAGTGGGTGCAGCCCAACCACTAGGGGGTGCGTCCTGACCCGCAATGGGGACACGACCTGCTAGGCTAGCACGGCCTAGCCCACGGAGGGGCGCGGCCCACTGGGCTCACGTGGCACAATGGAATCGTGTGGCCCTACCCGTGGTTGGGCGCAGTCCGCTGGGCTTACACTGCCCGACCTGTGGAGAGCCCAACCTGCTGGTTGGGGTCTACCCTAGCTGGCGTGGGGGCTGGGAGAGCGGATCCCCCCGGTTTTCTTGAATGGCTATAGCTATTCAGTTTGTGAAGCAGCAGTGCCACGTGGTGTCGCCTAGTCATCGCAAGACCCACAGGAGGGTGGGTCCCTCCACTGTCGTGGATTCAAGGCATGGCCTGCTCCATCGGTGTGCGACGACATGCCACACATCCTCCACGGTTGTCCGCCGCCATCACCCACCGATGACAGTCACTGGTACTGTGGTGCTGGTGCCACACCGGTGGTCTTCTGTGGGTAACTGTGTGAGCTCTCGTGGCCTGTCTATTCATCTAAAGGATCCAATGGACATCTTGGGATACCTTCTCTACTGCTTGTTTCTTCTTTCTAAAATCCATCCAATCTGAACATAATCCCATGAAGAACATGTTGGTAAAACAAGCAGCAGAGGGTTCGGGGTTTGTTTATTGGCCCGTACACTCCATGTTAGCTAGATAGCAATAGGGTAGAATAGGATTCAACAAACTCTTGAAATTAAAACAAGATAAATCCCTACCTCAAGATTCATTAATGAAAATTTTTGCTTAAGAAAGAGTCGGTATTCAACGTTCCTGCAACAAGCCTCAAACAACGCCGCTCAGTTTTCATTCTTCAGTTCGTGATTCAGTGGTGTTAATCAACGTTCTCCAGAACGGGTCTCATCTTCCATCTGATTGGCGTCACGACACATAATCAACACTTTGTCTCCTGGTGAAGTCATGCCAATAACCCTCCCCAAACTCCATATAAATAGGTGGGAGAAGAGGTGGGTAATGTCATTGGGAATTTATGAGGTTCATTTAATAATGAACCTTCCTAATCCCAATGATATAGTTACAAATATTGAGGAGTCATGCCAATTAATGGCTTGACATGTCGTTTAGTCCCGCCACACCACATGTCTATTAGAGGAAAAAGAAAATGAAAAATAAAATAAAATAACATGTTATTTTATTACTTTTTTTCAAAAATCCCCAAAATTAACTTTTTCACCCAACCTACTACAATCAAAGCGAAGCCTCCCTTAAGAGAATCCCAGTGCTACTGATTCAACGGTTCCCTCATATTTTTAATCCGACCAGTAGTTAAAAAGATATAAAACGCCACCTGTGTGTTTACTGAACGAACACTAAAAATGTTTAGAAATCTATTCTGGGAACACTGAGCCTTGGAATCATATGCTTTCAACTTTCATAGACTCATAATAATTCCATATAATTAAAACAAATACATTGGAAATCCATGTCATTACATGTGAGGATGTGGGTGGTGTGATTTCCTTTTTTATATTGGAGGAGAGTGGCACTCTTGTAATTTTTTTGAGAGAAACTTCCACCCCCGTTTTTCCAAGTCATGTGTCTCCAATAATGGTCCAAATTAGATAAAAATGAGTATAGGGTATAAATAATTATATGAAATGTATTATTGATAGGTTTTTAGGTTTTTTCCCTTATGTTTAAGAATTTTTCCCATTTTAATCAACTTTTTTTCATAATCGCTACAATTAATTTTTATCACATTCGTTGATGTTTTTTTCTCATAAACCATGTTAAAATTATTATAAATTAATAATTATGATTATTATTAATATTTAATCAATTTTTGAAAATTAAAATCATATAAGTGTCAGATATTAATTCAAAATTCATCCTCCAGGTAGGACGACAAAGCAGGTTTTGGAACTAAACATTTCCAAAAGATTGGTATGTTTTTTTGTCAAATTTCAATGTGAAATTGAATCTAATTCCATAAATTTGATTAATATATTAATTATTTATCTATTTTAACATTAGAAAATGAGAAAAATTAATTATACTTATAAATTAATGAGGTGAAAAATTAGTTTTGAATTAAAATTGTGAATTTTTCACTATTCATAAAAATTAAACTTCATAGAAACAAAATTTACCCTAACCTGATTTGTATGTTAATTTTTAAAAAATTAATATTATTTTTACATATAACATTAACTAAATTTCCATTAAAATTATTTAAAATAACTTTTCCATTAAGCCGTTATAAATGTTCCTTTATAAAATTATATGATTTTATACATCACATTGGGATTATTCTCATATTATGCCTATAAAATCTATTGGATTAATGTAAAAAATATTTTATTAAATATATAAAATATATATTTTATAAATCTTAGTCACTAATATGTAATAATTTACTTTATTCAGGTAAAACACATTTTTTAGTATAAAAATAGTTCCTTTTTATTCAATTGGGATTTTTATTCATTTATAGTTAATTGGTAACCTATGAATTAATATTATATTTTTATTAACCGTAAATGTTTCATTCTAGTTAACACTATTCATATGCAATAGGATAATGTATAGGTTCTATCATATTAAATTAAATAATAATTTTTTATTAATATATTTTAATCCGGTAAAACTCTATCTTGTGTATAATGTAAATCATCAATGAAACTCATTGTTGGGTGTGAGACATGCTAACTCTATATCACATGAATGGTAAGCTATATCATGGGTTAATTTTATTAAAATAGTAAATATATTATAATTTATTGGGATATTATATTTCCTCACACTCTTACTATTTCATTTCATACACTCTACTGAATAAAATGTTCGTAATTTAGAATTTTGGGACATTACATTCACCCCACCTTAAATAAATTGGGACCTTATAATTCAAACTCATTATTGGCAATATATTATTTAATATTTATAATGATGGAATCCCAAATCGTGAGAAGGGTTCATAAAACAATCTATATAAAATAGATAATGAGAAGTGAAAATGTGGTATGGACAAACATATAACCAGGTATCTATCTAGGAGAACATTAGTATCTTGTAGAGATAGATACATGGAGGAAAAAATAAATTTTTATAGATATTCATTGGGGTCATCAATCAGAAATATGTTAATGATCAATCAAAAGTTATGGGCCTCAAATCTATAAATACATGATGATTTAAAAGACCATTGGTTCCACATAAATTAATGTATTAGGACTACATATTTGTTTTAAGATACTCTTCGTAATATTGAGGAATTATTTTACTATGTAAGTATGTAATGAAATATATTTACTTTATATATTTCAATTCCAAAATTTTCATCTAGAGTTTATGCTTTGATAAATTTTAAATTCATCCATTACATTAGGACATGGATATCCAAAAAATAATTTTGATTCATGAAGTAATAAAATAAAATTTTAACAGATCATAAGGGACAAAAAAGCTTGAAATGTTTAACCACATGTCTCTAAATGTTCTATAATTTCAATATGGTTAATGCATTAATATATAAACCTAAAATTTAACATTTATGGTTCATAATTAATATTTATTCCTAAAATTATTTAACAAAAAATAATTATATATTAAGAAGGACATTATATATGTAAGTAGATGGAATTAAACCCTTATCGTCCATAGGTCATTGGTTCATGTTCTACAGACTTCTCAAATTTTACAGGTTGTCACATGGAATACAGATTGTCATTTTCAAAAAACATATTAATAAAATTTCAAAAATAAATATTATAGAAATCCTGGAAATCATGTTATAACATAAATAAACTTTACACGATGGTTTCCAACATAACCTCAATACATTAATATTTATCCATTTATTTCTATATATGTCCTTCCATGGTCTAGTGATTATTTTCTCGATGATGGAATTTCCTAAAACCCAAATCCATATTATGAGAAACAATATTCATAGTGAGAAAATAAAATGATCTTTTAAAGGATATCTAAATCAAGACACCTTATTTTCAGTATAAAATACCCTAGGTTTAACTGAGGTTATCCATTTTCATTATATATTAAAATACTTCATAATGGTATGTAAATAAGATGTTAATTATCCAATGTATATACCTTAGGAGTGTCAATCAAAGTACATTGTAAGGCTCATTGTTGTTTACACGGTTACACCGAGTCAAGACCTTTGCACCATGTCAGAGTTATTACCACTAATTATATCTATTTCAGAACCACATCCACTTGTCGTATCCATAAATTGATACATTTATATTATTAACCATTTAAACTCTACCTTACTAAAATTTTAGTATGTTCCTATATACTAATTCTCAAATTCTACCATCAGGATGTATTCTATAATGTGTGTCTTCTAAATATAGTTCATAAGGATGTAATAAAATTCCAATCATACCAACTATAGTGACCAAACCCCAGAATACCCGAATCTAGTGTCTACAACCATTACATTGGCATAACAACAAGGAATAAAATCATGAAAGACTAAATATTTTAATATTTATGGTAAACCACATACATACATGAGTATTTTATTATAAATTAATTGATTAATGAAAACAATTTTTTTCCCTTATAGGACAACTTTTTATTCCATCTTGAATATCCCTAAAAATATTTCTTAGTAATGTTTTTAGTATCCTAGGGAAGTAGATCAAAATAAGGTTATTCTAAAATTTTTAGTAAGGGTCAAGTATAGTAGATGAAATAATGAATCAATGTTAGTAGTCAATATAGAAAGGTAATAAATGAACAAAAATTGAATTTAATCAATAATTTAAGAAGGAAGTGAATAGAAAATATTTCAGGTTAAATAACTGAAAACCCATTCCATATATATAATTGGATGAGGAATAATCAATATGGGTAGGCAAAAAAATCTAAAACACAATCCATTTAATCAATAAATTGAAAATGAAACGCATCTATAGAAATTTTCCTAGTGAAAATATCACGGATAATAAATAATGAATATTAATGAAGAAAATTCTTAATTATCAGACATCATGTTTCAAGGAAAATTATCCCTTTATAGTGAAGACCTTTCACAAGACAATTTAAATCTATTTATTGAAAATATCTATTCTACTTGGAAATAAACTCAATGTGTTTTTCAACAACAAATTTCATGTCATGATACTATTGATTCATCATGGGTCTTACATTAAATAGTAACCAATCTATAGGGCATGAATTAACAAGCCCCCAACCTATATGGCGTGCATTAACCAGTCCCTAAACTATACAGTACATGTTTAATGTATTTAAATAAAAAATCACCTTACCAAATAACTACATTATTTAAAGGATAATAATTTAATAATATTTCCCTAGTCAATTATATATCTTTTAATGTAAGAATTATATGTGAAAATGATATATGTATCACAAAATAAAAACATACATCATAAATGATATGGATAATTAGGGGATATTTAATGTGTAATGATCATAGAAAATTTAATATTTCAACGGGACTAAGAAGAATCAAGGTAGTGAATGTAAATACTATCCTCTGTCAAATAAATCACTATTTATCCAAATTATGAATAAGGATTGTATAAATAGCATGTATCCCAAGTGGAATAAAATAAAGTGATGTTTTCATTGGCTAATTAAAAAATTAAAAAAAAGACCTTTTAAAAACATTATTGGGGAAAATAACCTTATCATTTTGAAAAAAAAATGGAAAAACTTTTATTTAAAAATAAATTTTGATTACATTTACTTTAAATATTATCATTTTAAACATGAAAAAGAAGCATTGATTAAATTATGGATGTTAAATTTATACATACTGTACAAGGTGAAATGTACAATATTTTTTCATGGTAAAAATGGTATAAAAAATCCTTTTTTCAGAAAAAGATATGGATATTTTTTTGAAAAAATTTGTAAAAGTAAAAAGGGTAAAATTTATTTAATAAATATATATAAAATTCTTAAATAAATTAAAACCTTTTAATAAAACATGTTTTCTAAAATATAGAAAGTACTCTAACTGATGTGGGAAATGAAGTCGAGTTTTCATAAAAAAATATAAATGATTTTGAGTACCAATGATTAGAAAATAAAACTACTAATTGATAGAGGTAATGAATTAATAGAGGTTAATAAAATTAACTTATTTATTATATAATGATTAAATAATTTCCTTTTATGGAAATCCATGTGTAAACAACACCAAATAAAATAAAAAATAAAGTAACTAAATAGATAATAACATTGACGTGAGAATAAATAAATGAATATAACAACTGTGTCAATAGTAAATCAACATAAAATAAATATAAATAAAAAAATTATATTAAAATTATATTATTAACATAATATGATCATATTACTTACAATGAAGAAGTAATATAACCCAATGAAAAAGAAATCAGGTTATAAGATTCTTTACCACTTGGTAACTTTTAACGGAAAGTACCAGATAATAAATTAATAAAATTAAAACTAAAAAAACATTTAATATAAAATAATTAATGATATAATATATCTAAAGGATTATTAGATATACCACACACAAAAAATAAGTGGTGAATATGACGTGTTCCTCAAGAAAGTAAAAGTGAGACAAGAATCCCTTATGTTGCATTTCCTTTTGATTCAACATCCTTTAAAAATTATATAATAGGTTTAAACATATAAATAACTTATAAAATAACCATAATAATTTATATAATTTCATATATTATGTTCTTGTAATATCTTATTAAGCATTTTTTAATAATCATTTATTATTTTCATCATTTTGGGAGTAAATTGTCATGTTCTCTGAGTATGTTGTGACTAGATACTTGTTTCTCCTCTTACATAGATCAAGATTTAATCATCTTAAAAATATAAAACATGACTTAAATAAAATATATATTACGCATATTTATTTAGTATAATTTATATTATTTGGATATTGAACTGAAATGTAGCTTTCATGGAGACAGTACGTCATGCGTACACATGAACATAGCTTTCATTTGTTTGTCTTATTAAAAGAATAAAAAGTAAATGATATATATATATATTTATAATAATATTATAGTATTCTATTAATTTAAAATATGTTATATATTTTTATTAAAACTATCATTGATACATTTCATGTATAATGTGAATGAATCACATTGTTTTTAATGGGCGGTAGTCCACACATCCACAAATGATTTTATCAAACTTTTATAAAATGGGATTTATAATGGTATGTGTTATAAAATAATTAATAAAGAATAAATAAATTAATAATATCATTTATATCAAATAAAAATTGTGTGTTCGTCATAATTTCCAACAATGAAAGGTGGAAAAGGAAAAACAAACGGAATCGTTTCGGGAGGTGGTAGTTCGCCATACATGAATAGTATGTTTGTTGCCCATTTGACAGAAGTTTGTGTATGCATAATTTGAAACTTAAAAATAAAGTTTTTGATATATTATATTTGATTCTATTATTAGTAAATAATTTAATATGAATAGTTGAGGTGGTGGATAATATAAATAATACAATAGAGCTTGAGGAAGAATGTTACCACGTATTCGAGTAACTCATTTTGGTTTCCACCAAAGTAATTCTTTTGGATGGATTTATGACCAAGGTGGGAATACAGGTATAGATGAGGTATGTTTAGGAGATATAATGGATGAAATGGGTCTAGAAAATGTTTCTTGAGTGGTGTGAGGATGTAGGAGGAGTGGGTTCTTTTTAGAGTGGAGGAGAGTGCCACTCTTGTAAATTTTTGGAATTGGAATTCCACCCATGATTTCACCATGTAATGTGGCTCTAATAATAGTCCAAATTCTATAAAAGGATTTATAGCTTCTCAATATGTCTATTAATTATATTTTTAACATTTGATTATGTTATTTTGGTCCTTAAGTTTTGGGCATTGTCCCTTATTAAGCTATTTTTTCTCTTAATCATTGTAATTAATTTTAATCTCATTCACTATTATTTTTGGTAAAAAACTAAGTTGAGAATTTTATAAATTATAAATTATTATTATTAAAAATATGGAAACAATTTATAAAATTTCAAATATCTTACGTGGCATAAATTAATTTAAAATTACTCCAATGGACATGACGACAAAGCATGTTTTTATACTAGAAATATTCATAATATTGATTTGTTTTTATATACAATTTGAATTTGATATTAATTTGACTAACTTAAATCGGATTAATGGATTTATAATTTATCAAATTTAAATATAAAACCAATTATAAATATAAATTATCCTAATAAATAAATTATGTGAAAAATTAGTTTTAATGAAAATTCGATATTTCTCAATAATCATCAAAAAATAAAACTTACATGAAAAATACAAAAATAACAGCCAAAAATAAATTTTAAATTTATATTATATAAATTTTGTATTTTGAATTAAAATTTTAATAAAATTTCAAAAATAAATAATGAAAACTTGGTTCTCCATTAAAAGGTGGTAAAAGTGCCTTTATAAAAATAAATGTTTTTGTGCATAAAATTGTGTCCATTATCATGTCATGTTCATAAAATATATTGGATGAATTTAACAAATCCTTAATTTAATATAAAATACATATAATGCGTTATTATCATTCAAAAATTTCAATTGATTTACTTTATTTAGATAAAACTCATTTGTGATTATAAAGACATTTACTTTATATTTAATTGGTTTTTGTATTCATTTATTATTAGTTTGTAAAAGAAAATTAATTTTATATATTAAAAAATATTATTTTCATAATCTAGTTAAAAATATTCATTACTGTAAATTTAAATGATAAATTATAGCTTATTATATTAAGGAATAATATTTTGTTAATATAATGTTGTTCGATACAACTTGGTCTTTCATGTAACGAATGTTGTCAAAAAAACTCATTTCTTTATGCAACACATGCTAACTTAGTATTTTGGGAATTAGAATCTATACCATGGATTAATTTTATTTAAATATTAAATGTATTATAAATCATGGGATATTATATTCCCTTACATTCTTGGTGTTTCGTGTCATACAAGCTATTGAATAAATTGATTTTACTTTAGAATTTTGGGGTGTCACACATAGAGGTAGTATAATAGAAATATTCTCTAAATATAATTTCCATATATGATTATTCTACAATTACACATTAAAAATATAATCTTGAATTTCCAATGGTTATGTGGAAACCCACATGGGTAGGTATCAATTTAATGAAGAACTAATTTCTACACAAACAACGTCTCTAATTCTCTCAAACATAAAAATTATATCTTCGTATATCTAATGACATCAACCTTATTGGGAAATAGTAGGTGGTTAATTTATTTAATTGGTAAAATATAATATATATCACATCCCAGAAAAATGAATATTTTAGTAGTATTTTAACACTAGATGCAAACTATGATGTCACATAACATTTAAAAAACATAAACCACAATATTGTATTTTATTTGACAACACTGTTATTTTAATTAGAATATTTAAACATATCAATCAAATTAAAATTCCTATAATCTTGGGGATAGGAAACGTATGAATGGGGTTGAATTCAATGTCTTGATACTCACATAGACATCAATAACTTATTTCTTAATAATTCAATGAACAAATTCAGGCATTTGAAACATACCATTAAGGCCTTGTTCGAAGACATATTACATAAATTAGTATGTCCTCAAATAAATAATTAATCTAGTTTGTCTAATTATATATTCTGACACATCTAGGGAAAACGTAATTATAGGACCCAACCATAAATTAATATGTTTAATAGACTCATCATATGAAAAAACATACATAACATAATTAACACCGATTAAAAACCAACAACATCACATATTAGAAGAACTAAAATATAGAATATGAATACATAAACATGTTTAACTAATAATTAACCATCCAACTATATCATATATATTTTATCCTTAGATTATATAATTATTATAATATTATGTAATTGTTATTGATAGATATTAATACACATTAAATATATCACTTAAAAATATCTTGAAAAAAATTTCAATTTCCAATGGAAATAAATTCCTAATGTCTGAAATATTTTCAAAAAATTAATTAAAAAATTGCAATGTAAGTATACCTATATACATATAAAATAATATTTATGGTACTTATTGGTGACGAAAACATGATTTTTTATGTGGTATAAGTTAAAAAACATTCCTTTCACACTTTTTTTAATGGTAAAAAACAACATCTATAAAAAAATGATAATAATATTACTTTTAAACCATGATGTAAAAATACAATCATGAAGGGAAATTTATTCAATAAATCATTGCATAATGTTAGAAACATACATTTTGTAATGAGAAGGACATTATAGACATTAAATAAAAATATTCACGACCATGTAGAAAAAACAATCATTGTTTTACTTTAAAACATTATTTTGGTATTTGGAGTACACAAAGGGAGAATAATTAAATTATAACTTGTAATTTATAAAAGAAAATAGTGGAGAATAAAATATTTTTTTACACGAAAATGTAAAATCATAATTCTTTTGGAGTCTTAAACCTAAACTATACTAGATAACAATTTTAATGTGATAGCCCCACATGCATCATTAATGCATGTAAGGTTACCGAATTTAAGAATTTTAAAACACAAAAAACCAATAAACTATATAGTAGTATAGGATTTGAATGTCCGAGGATGAACACAAAAATACTGGGTTGTAGAAGATATTAATTAATAAAAATAAACATATAATGATTTAGATTTTCTAAAATGTAATATAAGCTATCAAGAAATTTATTGGTAGAGAATGTGGGAGAAGAAAGTATAAAATGTTTTCCATGTAGTAATTATTCTAGGCTCATGAGATGACAAGGTGTGAAAAAACTAATTAACAATTTTTTTGTTATCATAATCAAGTTATATAGAGTACAATGGTCATGATAAATGCTATGAGTAATAAATTTTTTAATAACTGATGTAGGTGTTGGCATCTCTCTCATGCAGTTAACCTCTGATGAACTAGGCGTAAGTGGCTATCATGTTTTCCCATTCCCCCTTGATGGGGAGGGTCATTCATCACCCCTCAAAGGATCTTGACTACTACCCTTCTACCATTTCTATAACTCTAACTACATCCCTTTATTCTTTCAGATCTCTCTCAAAAATAATGTTTTGGAGTCATTTGAATGATCAAAAAAATTGCTGATTTTGAGTTTTGAATTCACTAATGCATCCTCTCTACTACATATGAAAAATATTTCAAGATTTATACATAACCGGCTGCCAGTGGATTCTTTTGACCACCTCATATTTGGATTGTGGGGTTTTCTGGAGTGGGAAAGTCATGGGCTCCTCGACTCCAAGCACATTATGGTTATGTTTTCTTTTAGGGAAGATCTGATCCTAAACCAGTCAACTACATATCATATCTAAAATGGATCTCAGTTCATTCCCTTGAAATGGTAATATTATTTTCACGTGAGGCATGATTCGTAAACCATATATATTTAGGTAATATTTTCAGAAAAAACAATTACTTTTAGAAATCTATTCATTCTGTGCATGTTAGCGAATCTTGTAGGACGATATTGGTGTTTGAATAGTTGGACTAGGGTTGTTTGGAATCTAATTTCCCTAAGAATTTGTGTGGATATTGATTTGGAAATACTACCTATTGAATCATTTTTAGTGGATGTTGGTGAATCATTTCAATATAAACAATTTTTTATCATATAATCTTATTGTGATTTTTCTCTATATGAAATCCTTTAGGAAATAAACTATAGGTTTTAGGCATGGGAAATATTTTAAAAAGGATTTTATCTTGAGATTACATCAATTGGATCAGGTCCTAGTTGGGATTCTTTTTGATAGTGGTATATTATTGAATACAGACTGTAGTAGATTTTTTGAGGGTTGGGATTTACTATATTTTGATCAAACTTTTCAAGATGTTGGAATTTTAAACTCATGTGATGAAACATATGAGAAGACAAAGATAAAAAAACCTCTTCCTCCTGAACTGAAAGTCAAAGAAATATTTATTATAATTGTAAGAGATCTCAAAGGGTTTAACCATTCATTAGATATGGTGCCTCAGGGCATTTCAGCTACATTGGGTGGTAGCATTGAAGATGTGATTGATCCTACTATGGGTGAAACTCTTTTTAGAGGTGGAAAATGCTACATTTTTTTTAAAAGGGAAATTTTTATGAATGTGTAACCCATTACTATTCAAAATGAATGTGTAGTCTATATTTTGGTTTTGGAAGACACTAACACACAACCTCAGTTCATGGGGTGAGTCTTTATACAACCAAGAGACTCTGATGTGACATGATGAGAGCCAATGTATGGTGTTTTCGGATTGAGTGTACAACAAATTAATTTTCAGGGGGATATTTAGAAATTTCACACCTCATCTAATATTCCTTATATGTGTGAAACTTTTACTAATGATAAAAGGGTGTTAGAAAACACCCCCATAAAAAATTTGGTGATTGGTAAATTCTCATTAAAGGAAAGTATCACACATGGGAGGAAGAAACCAATTGACAGTTAAGGATTCATTTTTTCCCCCTAAAGAGAAGGTCAAGGAAAGACTACTCAAACATGATACATACAGTCTCTACCATATCATCCTCCAATGTTTCACAAAGGTTCAATTCTAATATCCATAGGATCTTTAATCAAAGTAACTCTAAATATGAATGTGAATCTATTGATGATTATGGTTATGGAGATTATTTCTCATATTATGATATATAATTTTGCTTCTATTGGATGAGGGTAATTGTTTTCTTCCCTGTATTCTCATTATGTCGACTCTTTTTCTTTTCTTAATAAATTTCCAAAGTATTATATTATTACTGGAATTTCCTATTAATAAGTTATCTCCATCCTATGTTATCCTTTTATCATGTCTAGGTATATCAGATTACAAAGGATGGGTTACCCACAACCTTATTTAATCTTTGGGAAAGGACAGACTCAATAGTCATAGACGAATTCTAAATCTTATTTCTCACATTAAATATATTCATTGAATTAATATAGAAAATGGTGATGCTCAATGAAATTATGAAATTAAACCAAATATATCACCCCACTCACAATGGTCAATCAAGAAGAAATCATAGAAATGATAGAATTGATAAAAAAATATAAAATCCCAACATTAATTGTAATAAAATATTAAGTATCTCATACATTCAGTCTGCATTCATCATGCACACCATAGAACCAATAAATTGCCTTCTCAGGCTTACCATGAGCCGGTGAAGAAAAATGAAAATAAAAAATACAATAGAAAGGTTAATAAGAAAGGACATGAAGTAGGTGAGAGTACCACAAAAAGAGACACCTCATCGAATATCCCTTCGAATCCTAGATGATCTTAAGATATGTGGCTGATGGGTGTTTCTAAATGAGGTTTAGTCAAACCAACAGTCATGTTGTAGATCTCACAATTGTTTTTCTATTTTCTAAATAATTCATAACATTAAATGGAGTATCAGGATGTGTAATTCATGTTAGAATCATCTTTTCTAGGTACTCATATCTTTAATTTTCATGATGTTTATTTGATTACATGACTATTAAATGTTTTTCACAGCATGTAATGGTGTCATGACATACACTGGTTGTGGAATTTCTCTCTAAAATCTCAAATTTTGTGTTGAGATACATGACATGTAAATGGTCTCTGTCTACTGTTCTTTTATTCTCCATCATAATGAATCTAGTATCACACTGTGAGCATCGATCATGGAGTTATGTGTCTTTCAACTACAATTTACATACCTTTTCATTACTTTTTTTAAATCTATAGTCTAAATACATTAAACATAAAACAATTCAATACATTACATAATTGGAAATATTATTCATTTAATTACTAAAATCAATACATTAAAACACTATGAAATGTATGCATGAAATACCATTATTAGATTGTGTGTTGGAGTCCCAAATGATTGGTTGTACATCACTATAGTTCATTGTGGTTGGTTTCAAGGGTGTTATAGTGGGACATTTGGATATTATTCCATGGATCATATTTTCATATACCAAATTAGATACTTTAGGGGTTTGGGGAATTGTATATAATCCCCATCCACCCTCCTCCCCATTAGAATTTATTTTTAAAGGGGGATGTGTTGTGAGCCACCCTGGTTAGTCATGATCCCTATTAAATATTGGAATTAATGCACTCTAATGAACATAGGTGTAATATGTGGCTACATGTATTTATTGTTTTTAATATTAATAAAAAAATATCATATAATTATTTTTTGGGTAACAATTTATTTAATAATGACCATTCAGTAGTTATAGAACTAAAAGGCAATACCCATTAACTGTTTTGATGAGAACCCAAATTTTCCATAAAAGTATTATAAATTATATTTCCTATAGTAAGGTGAAATCATTTTTTGGACATAAATTATATAGTATATCAAGGGTGGAGTCTCATATGACATTGTGGCCTCTTCTCATTGTGTACTCCATGGGTAATATACAATGTATTATAGTCTGATAATAACAAGCACCCATAGGAAATTGACATTTATAAGTGTCAAGGGATGCTCTTATATAAATAAACATATATTGAACCTTTCGATTCTATATTATTACTAATGAGTGTCATATGTCATGTACTATAATGTATTATAAAAAACAATTATAAAATATACATGTGATGAGGTAGGATATGTTAAGTGCATCACGAGTAATATTTTATTAATGGATAATACAAAAAAAATATTTCAACAATATGTTATTTAATGAATGTTTATATCTGAGGACAATTGATAAAAATGATATATCAAAAATAAATTCATATCAGTGGTGTTATATAGTCAAGTTCTATTTCTGTAATGTCTAAGAAATAGGCATTGATAATATAGGTTGATTGTTCCAGCATGCAGCCTGTTTTATTAGAGATATAATGATAAAAGTATTATATTAAATAGTAAACATATGTATGTGGTATTATATCATTGTGTAATTAAAATATTTCTCTATTGGTTCCTTGTCATGTTTCAAGATGATAACATTGAAATTTAAGAAGGTTCACCTAATTACATTGAGAAATATGACTAAAGGGTCACACAATAAGTGTATCTAGAATCTGTGTAAAATAATATAATATTTTTTATTATTTAAAAAGTTGAAAAAAATATTTTATCATGTAGATTAATAGTTATTCATTTTTGTATGATCGCATATATTCCACCACCAGTTATTATGAGAGAATACTACATGAGAAGAATATATAGTTAATATTTATTTTCTATTTATTGAATATAATATTAATTTTATTATTTGTTAAATAATGTAGTGATATTTATTTATTTGATAAATATTCATTATTAAAGGACTTATAAATATTATGAAGGAATGGAAAAATCAGTTATATGAATTAGTGATAAATAATATATATTTAATATTAACTGAATAAATAATTTTTAATTTAATTTTTAAGTTTAGTGAACGTTAATAAATAAATATTTTATTATTATTCAAAATGACAAGGGGTTGTTTAAGGACATCGAAAAAAATAAGGGTTCATGAGAAATTATATTTTTTAACCCAAGTGATATATAAATAAAATTATATTATTCTATTATGAGTCATAATTCATCTGTGTTGTGAACAATGATATCAAGGTATAATCATCTTAAAGGCCTTGAGATATCCTTCTCCATGAACCCGTTCAAGAATGAGAGTGATCCACCCCCCCACCACTCTCATGTCAAGATAGGTGAAGGAGAACCCTTCTATGAATCATTTATTGGGGAAATCAATGGAAAACAATGCAAGCATTATGATCTTCCATTCTAGCACCCATAGATTCCTATGGTCAGGTTTGTAGGTCCATAAAACAAATTTAGATCACTATCATAGGGAATATACAGTTGATTCGAACAATTCAAATACAATAATATGTAGATACGTTTCCAAATCCATCTATGAAGAAGGAATTTCACCTAATAAAATTAACTAATTTTTTAAATTTATTATAAATAATATGTGATGATCATAATATTTAGTTCTGTAATTCATATAATGTTCATATTAATTGATTGAATTATTTTTATCATGGCATTAATCACCATGTAAAAATCTTATTAATCATCAATCATGATAAAAATATATGTTGGGAATAACCCATCTGATGGGTCCACTACACTCGAAACATAAAAGTGTTATTAGAGGGGTCTCATAACTGATAATATTTATTTAAATATCAAGTATTGATTTAATTTTTTTATATTAAAAATAAATATTAGTTCTTATTTAATCTGAATTATGAGATATAATTTCTTTATCTTCATTTCTAGAAAATATAAACAAATCTATTAATTTTGTAAATGATTAAATTTCAATAAACTCATATAGTGGTGCTGAAGAGTATGTATAGACAAAAAAGAGTAGATCCTATGTAACATAAATGTGCATGCAGTTTAATCCAAAGTTACATGTTGTGAATCCTAAAGGTAAATGTAATTTACATGTTTTTAAGGAAACCTAATTCAATTCATAATTTATTCTTGGTGTGAAAAATTATTAAAGGAGATAAATTTTATTACACACTGTGTGTTGGTTGGGGAGATCCTAGGACACATTCAGATAGAGTACAAGTTGTGTAACTTCTGTACCCATTATGTTGTCCATTTTTAAAGGACATGCTATCAATTTTCTTACATCGTCTACATGATTGGTGTTCATGTACCTTGATCCTCAAACACTATGCACTAAAATGGTTTCCATTTCATGGTTACATGATGATTCCGTAAAAAGTTTTTATAGATAGAAGGTGAGAATGATATGTTATGAGTAAATTCAATGTTCATTCTATATTCATTATCTAAATCACACATAATTAAAAATTAATTTATGATTATATTCAAAATTTATACATATGTGTTTTGTGTGGTCATAAAGTAGATTATATATTCCATGGGATGGGTTATATATATGTATATAATTTAGTAATTAATTTCAAAATAATTTTCAGATACATATATTATGTATAATTCAAAATACATTTATTTCTCTACATGCATTGATGAATAAATTAACACATAAATACCATGTGTTCCAAATGGTCATTACGTTGAGAATAAACACCATTAAAATACATGATTAGTCATGAATTCAATGTGTCACATGATTACAAAGTATATGGGTATAACAAATGTTGGGATGTTCAGAAGGGTACTCAATGTGTTTCCTCCAATATATTTTTTAATAAAATTTTAAATTAAAAATAAATATTTATATTGTTTTAAAATTTTATGGCTGAGATTATCACATAAATTTGGAAGTGAAAGAAGATAAAATAATTGAATAATTATTTAAGATAACCAATTTATCCTAGCATATTTTTTCTTAAATAACAACTATTATAATTTAATTCTAAGAAATGCCTAATTAATTGTATTCATGTGGATGATCATGTTCCAAAAACATACATTATTATGTAATATTTTTATTTAAATTTATTATTAAATTAAATTATTGAATTTTGTTTCATCCCATTTATCATTATGTAAGTTCATGTGTTCCCATTTTTTTATGTAAAACCCTTAACCAATCATTTTATTCCCCTCATATACATGTTAGTAAAATTATATGTAATTGATGGTTCTCCCAAGGTCATTTTTGCATTTTATTTATTAAGATATAGAAAAACCAGTCACAGAGTGATACATTTGTGGACATGTGGAATGCTACAACAAGAACCATAAAATTTCAAAGTTTTTTTCCACCTTGGTTGAATGATAGTTTATCACATTTTAGATCAATTAACCATATGTAAATTCTAATTGTCATACCACATTATTATATCATTTATTTCATGTTTCATGGTTATTTCAGTATAGATGTTTTATTACAATTGCATGGAATATTGAATTAATAGAATTACGTGATAGTAATAAATCAAATTGAATTACACACAAACATTATCCATGACATGGTTAATCAAATATGTAAATACAATAAATATTAAAGAGAATTTAAACAATATACTACATGGAAATTTATGCAAAAAAGGTAAAATCCCTATATTATATATGTTAAATCGTAATAAACTTCCACAAATTTAGTTAAAATTGAATCATTTTTCAATGTAATTTACCCGAAAATGTTGGGGTGGTTTCAATTATTAATAAATTATAACATGACTCTTTCGGTTAACATAACATAGTTCACATCATGGGTTGAAATCCAATGAAGGACATGGTGTAACTATGATGGAATATTCAAGGAAATCCAGATGAAGGATATAGGGATTTAGGATTCCACTCAAAAGATCAATGAATTGTGAGTTAATAGAGTTGGAAATTACAAGGCTTGTATAAAAAATTTGAAATTTCTTAATTAACCAAAGGATATTATGTGTTTTTCTATTCATTGAAAGGAAATCGTATCTCCAAGAAGAACCAATTCATAATGCGCCTGGTAAAGTGTCAAGTGATAAAGTGTTAACACTCTATAAGAAACATTTCAAAAATTATAAATACATTTATAGTTTCATGATTTTATCTATATCAAATTATATTTTAATGAATCTCAAGGACATTGTTGCACATAAAATTATTTATCACCTTTAGGATATCTATTAATATAATTTGAGATAATAGATATGTGAGATATCAAATGTCATATTAATAGTTAATCTTGCGGAGTCGATAGTAGTTAGGCCTCATGCAGAGAAAATTATTATCTACATTGAATAGAATAACATCATGGGGGTTAAATTCATAGATTAATTACACTCAAATCACATTCTTTACTCATGAACCAAGTACTTCTCCGTTTTATTATTAGCTATAACATGATCGGTATAGAGAATATTTATTCAGAACTTATTACTCTGATTTGAAAAGTGGGAATGGACATGGGGATTGACAAACCCACTATCTATTGGTGAATAATAAAATGTAGATCAATGTTAAGGGTCCCAAGAATAATAATAATGATAAAGATCATGTTCACCATCCTCTAGGTAAGAGGAAGATGAAGATGAAATGCAATGAAAAGAAAATCGTATATTTTTCAGGTGGCAAGAATGGAGTCTCTAAGAATAACTTCACCAAGATGTAATGAGAATCTAATCATCCTTTAATTATCATATGAAATAATTTATTTTATAAAAAATTGGCACTAGATATATCTTGTAATTCTCATATATATATATATACAAATACAATAACTATGTAGATTATGAATGATTCGTATATGGAGGTGGATTTGCGAGTTGCTAATGGAGTGAGGCTGAAATATCTATCCATTGGTGAGTACAACCTTTTATTGACAAAAGAAATTTTATTTTTTTTAAGAGATTACTAAATCTTATAATTATTAAAAAAATAATAGTTTCTATATAAATCTAAGATACATATGGTTTTACATTAAAATTAGGAAATAATTTCTCTTATATCAATAAAAAATGATATATAATGGAATAATTAATAATTTTCCTTATATAAAAAATTATGAAAATAAAGTATGGGAAATAGATAAATTTTTTTCACATGACACATATGAAACCCAACTATGGAATCACCATCTTGATAAAGTAAAAATGAATCATTTGATAAATCTCTATCAAGATGTATATTTAGAATCTATTGATCTAAAACATCCTCAAAGATGTTGTGGTAGTTTACAAATAAAAATGAACAAACTACTATTTGGTGAACATGTTAAAATGGATAGAGATATTTTTGTTTTGGTATAAATAAATGTGTGTCGAACATTTATAGTAGAAATTTGTAGTGGATATTCTTACATCATAACTTTTATTGATGACTTGAGTATATACGGTTATGTCTATTTGGTGATGTATAAGTGTGATTAATTTGATAAATTCAATGAGTTCTATAATTAAGTAGAGAATCAACAAGGAATAAAGATAATGAAGATTATATCAAAACCAAGTATTGAGTATCGTAACTAATGGTTCATTTACATTCTATATATGTTTTGTACTCTATATCTATTCACTCCACCTCACAAAAAAATGTGGAATGGTTCTAGTAAAAGGAGGAACAATTCCTATTTATAAACAGGTTGTTTGAGGATGAGTCATCTACATATTCCATTATCCTTTTGGTTATATGAATTCGACACTTTGCCATAAAAACTAAATTGAGTACCAAATAAATCATAAAATTGAATTCTCAGTGATATATGGAGTGGAGTGAAACAAATATTATTTTGTACATGTGTATGGGGGTGTGAGGAATTTTTTATGTCCTTATGAGATGACAAACTAGCAACCAAGGGCACACAGATTATAATTATGGAGTATCATGCGTAAACAAATTCATAATACCTATTCGACCCCTCAAAAAATAAATTCAATGTTTTTATACAAGCCTCAATTTTTGTGAGTGAGCACATACTCAACAAGGACTGTGGGAGAAAGTTTTTCATTTATGATATTAATGATAATGATAAAAAATAGTTAGTATATGAGAATATATTCTAATTACATAGTGAATAAGTAGTTCCAGAAATAAAATACGACCTTGGAGTAATAGAGAGGTAACATAAATTGAGATATATATTATATGACAACCCTGCTTTTTATCACAACTTAAACATGCTTTATTACATAAAACTTCACTTGATACAATAAAGGAGATCGAGAGGTTTAGTGTCTTTGGGGCTTAGGATCATTACATAAAAACTTTAAACTTGAAATACAACATCCTTATTGAAAACTTCTTTTACATGACCACTACATTCCTTCGTACTTAGCATTGCATGGGATAACCTGAGGACATGCATAAGAAAAGGGTGAGCTATAAAGCCCAGTAAGGGAGTGCACAATGAATAACATGAGGAGTACAATACATGTTAGGCAATAGTCATATCAATAGAGCATAAGAGAGACATGAACATAAATGCATGATAAAGCATGATAATCATAACATGGAAATGTGGCAACAACACTTAACATTGAATTAGCATGAGCCAAGGCTCATTGCACATGGAGCATGAGTAAACCCTCATTGCACTTGAAGCACGAGTAAACCCTCGTTGCACTTGAATTAGCATGAGTCAACACTCATTGCACATGATGTATCATGATACTATACTTTACCCAATGCATTGGAGCGCTATCAGGGCGCACCCTTCTTAAACATTTCATTTCATGCATAAGTGTGCCACATGGATCATAAAACATGGATTCATAAAACATAATCATTTATTCCACGATAAAGGAATGTGGAATTCATACATGAAACTTTACAATCAATATGTAAATGTGCATAAAGGTGAATACCCTTGATGGAGAAATGGGCATGGTATTCACTACACAAAGACACTGGCTTAGAAAATCGGTTCGATTTCGGCAGCATAACGGCGTGACATAAGAATTCATAAAAAATAGTTGATGAGAGAGAAAGGGGTTCCTCATCATATTTACATGTAATGGACAGTAAGGAGATCATATATATACATGTCCCAACAATAGAAATGGAATTTAGATTCATGATACAAAAGTATTGCTTAAATATAAAAGAGGAGAAAAAGGTTCCTTTCGGAATTTCGGCATAGTAACGGGTGTACATGGGAGGCATTTAATGAGAGAGAAAGGGGTATCCCATCACTAAAACAATAAGAGGTCAGTATGGGAGAGGTGATAAACCATACCCCAACATTCATAAATGAAATTAAAAGGGCAATACAACTTAAAGAAAATTGACAAAAATGAGAAAGGAAGAAAAACCCTTACTTGGAAGTGTGCTTCCAAAGGCTAGAGAGAGGCTTGTGAGAGGCTTCTTGGGAGCTTGGGGCACCTTGAGAGGATTCTAGGGAGAGTAGGGCAGAGGTTGGACGAACTTCAAGGGCTTTGGGTGAGGAGGAAGTGGGAGCTTGGGTGGGTTTATATAGGAAAGGTGAGAGAATTCTTTATTATTTAGGTTTGGGACCCCTTATATTAAAATAATCCAAACCACAAACCATCCCATGGTATTAGCCCATGGTTTCTGGAAAAGGAAAGAGGAAAACAATATTTTTCAAGTCCAAGGTCCGAACTTATTAAAAAATTAGGGTTGCTTATGTGGAGGTGAGTCACACTCCCATGGAAATTAATTTAAAAAGGCAAGGTGCTGAATAAGTCTTGAGGGCTCCATTAATGCTTTGAAAAGTGAGTCAAACAAACCCAAAACCTCATTATTTTAATGATAAAACATATATTGGCCGAACCTAAGGATTATGGTATTTTATTACATCACCATTGGGTCATTATGATGTCATAAAACACATTATATATTTAAATGGTATTTAATTTTTACCCAAAAATTGGACTGTCTCAGAAAATTATGAAAAATTCACCGTTGGATAATTTCGACGTCCTGATTCCAAAAATTTTATAATTTTCTAAATATGTGAATTTTCACTTTTAAAATAAAAACCGACATTTATAAAAAAATTCACGGGTTTTGACAGAAATGGCTTTCAAACCTTAATAAACATTTTAATTGCATTCATAAAATTATAAGATCATTTATAATTAATGACAATTAATTTAATATTAATAATAATATTTTATTAAAAATATTATTTAATTCAAAAATCCTTTAATTTAATAAAATATAATTCTTAATTAAATAATAACTAAAAACACCATTTGTACTTTAAAAACTAATTACAATGTACCAAAAATGACTAGAAATTATATTCATTATTATATATAAAAAAAATAATGTACATGAACATGGTTCTACTTATTTGTTACATAACCCCTTAAAATAGCCGCATAAGACCTAAGGGTAAGGTGCGCGATGGTGACAGACTCTTGGGGCTACTCGGATAACATCGCTCGAGTGGTAATCTCTATCAACTTCCATTTTTCCCATAGACGATCACGTTCGAGCTTGACTTGATGAAGCTCAGCTTGGGCTTGGTCAAGGGCAAAGCCCAAAGACGCCACCTCTTTACCGAGCTCCGATAAATGGGCTTCGTAAGGGGCAATTCTACTGGATGAGGCCATCGCTTCCTTTGTCTGAGTAGAAAATTGGTTCGTTAAAGCCTTATATTTAAACTACCCAGATGATCACTGTTCAACGGCTATAAAAGTAAAGGTCACAAATCTTAACGTAAAACTTAAAGAATTTGACATCTTATAAAAACATAAAGAAACATTTAACTGGATCAAGAGGGATTTTCCATTAATGAAAATTTGGGTCGTTACAACATTCCCCCCTTAAGAAATTTCTCCCTCGAAATTTTCCTTTTCCCACACTAAAACAAATGTGGGTAACTTAGCTTCATCATATCCTCCGACTCCCAAGTTGCTTCTTCAAACTTGTGGTTTCTCCACAACACCTTGACGAGGGGCATTGTATTATTTCATAGAACTTTTTCTCTACGATCCAAGATCTTCACTGGTTTCTCCTCATAAGAAAGATCGTCTTCTAATTGTACCACCTCAGAAGAGAGTACATGTGAAGGGTCTGGTATGTACTTCCTTAAGAGGGATACATGGAAGACATCATGCACCTTGGCCATAGTAGGTGGAAGTGCTAGTCGATAGGCCAAAGCCCCAACACGATCAAGAATCTCGAAGGGGCCGATGTACCTTAGACTTAACGTCCCTTTCTTTCCAAACCTCATGACCTTCTTCCACGGAGATATGCGTAAAAACACCATGTCTCCGACTTTAAACTCGAGGTCTCGTCGACGATTATCTGCATAACTCTTCTGTTGACTTTGGGCTGCCTTGATATGCTGCTGAATGGTTTTCACCTTCTCCACCATTTCTTCGACCATTTCTGGTCCAAGCAGCTTACGTTCACCGACCTCATCCCAACATGCCGGTGTTCTACACCTTTTCCCATACAGGGCTTCATATGGTGCCATTTGGATGCTCGAGTGGAAACTATTATTATAAGAGAACTCAACAAGAGGAAGATGTTGATCCCATCCTCCTTTAAAGTCCATTGAGCATGCCCTCAACATATCCTCAAGGGTTTGGATAGTCCGCTCGGATTGGCCATCAGTTTGAGGATGATAGGCCGTACTGAAGTTCAGTTCAATATTCAGAGCATGTTGAAGACTCTTCCAAAACTTAGAGGTAAATCTTGGATCTCGGTCAGACACAATAGATAGTGGTACTCCATGCAACCGTACCACTTCCCTGATGTATATCCGTGCCAGTTGATCCAAAGAGAAATCCTCTCGAATAGCAATGAAGTGTGCAGTCTTTGTAAGACGATCCACAACAACCCAGATTGCATTGTTGCCTTTGGATGTCCTTGGAAGTCCAGTGACGATGTCCATGGTGATGTTCTCCCATTTCCATTCAGGTATGGGCAATGGTTGCATCATCCCCTTAGACTTCTGCCTCTCTGCCTTCACTTGCTGACACACCAGGCACTTTGATGTATATTCGGCGATCTCCTTCTTCATATTATCCCACCAAAAGTTTTCTCGGAGATCTCGATACATCTTTGTGCTCCCTGGGTGAATAGAGAAATTTGAACTATGTGCATCATCCAAAAGTTCCTTCTTCAGCTTCGAACTTGATGGGACACATAGTCTTTTCCCAAACCGCACAATTCCATCTTCATTAACATTAAACTCTGAGGATTTTCCCTTTTTGATAGCTTCCACTTTTTCTTGGATTCTCGCATCATCCTTTTGAGCATCATTTAACCTTTCCAAAAGAGATGGTTGAGCAATCATTTGTGAACGGATTGATGATGTTCCCTTCTTTATGATTCCCACGTCCATCTTCATCAAGTCTAAGAAGATTGGATCCTTCTCAATTCTCATCATTGATAGAATTGCTGGATCCTTTCTACTTAGGGCATCCGCCACCTTGTTCGCCTTCCCAGGGTGGTAATGTATTGAACAGTCATAATCCTTGATTAGCTCTATCCATCTTCTCTGGCGCATATTAAGCTCTTTCTGTGTGAATATATATTTAAGACTCTTGTGGTCAGTATATATCTCACATTTATCCCCATAGAGATAATGCCGCCAGATTTTCAAGGCAAAGATCACCGCCGCCAACTCCAAATCATGCGTTGGATAGTTTCGCTCATGGATTTTCAACTGCCTTGAGGCATAGGATATCACTTTATCATTCTGCATCAGCACACATCCTAAGCCCTTCTTCGAAGCATCACTGAATACCACAAAAAGCTCCCCACTTGTGGGTAAAGTGAGCACAGGTGCAGTGATAAGCCTCCTTTTCAACTCCTTGAAGCTTTCTTCGCATTCATCACTCCAAGCAAACTTTACTCCCTTTCGAGTTAGCTTGGTAAGAGGGTTAGACAATCGTGAGATGTTTCTCAGAAATCGTCGATAATATCCAGCTAACCCCAAGAAGTTACGGATATCAGTTACCGATGTTGGCCTCGGCCATCCCTCAATTGCTTCTGTTTTGGAGGGGTCTACAGATATCCCATTGCTTGTGATGATATGGCCCAAGAATGAGACCTCCTTCAACCAGAACTCACACTTGCTGTACTTGGCATAGAGCTTCTCCTTGCGCAAAGTCTCCAGTACAGTTCTTAAATGCTCCTCATGGTCCTCCTTGGTTTTGGAGTATATTAGAATATCATCTATAAAGACTACCACAAATTTATCTAGGTAATATCTAAAGACTCTATTCATCAAGTCCATGAATATTGCTGGAGCATTGGTGAGTCTGAAAGGCATTACTATGAATTCATAGTGCCCGTACCTTGTACGAAAAGCAGTCTTGGGGATATCTTCCTTCTTCACCCTTACTTGATAATATCCCGACCGCAAATCGACCTTGGAGAAGTATTGTGCTCCACGCAGCTGATCAAACAAGTCATCGATTCTTGGGAGAGGATACTTGTTCTTTATCGTGATTTTGTTAAGTTCACGATAATCGATGCAAAGCCGCATTGACCCATCCTTCTTCTTGACGAAGAGGACTGGTGCACCCCATGATGATGCACTTGGGCGTATAAACCCTTTATCCAGATTCTCCTGTAGTTGTTTCTTCAGTTCTTCAAGCTCAACCACAGCCATTCTATATGGAGTCTTGGATATTGGTAGCGCCCCAGGTATAAGTTCAATTGAGAACTCAACATCTCTTCTTGGAGGAAGACCAGGAAGTTCCTCGGGAAATACTTCAGCGAATTCCCTCACAATAGGCATTTATTCAAGGGTGGTTTCTTCCTTGGACTCAATCATCTGAGCCAGATATGCGTGCTCATAAGGCAGTAATATCCATGGTTGAGATGATGGAGCTAAAGGAGATTCATCTTCCTCCTGACACTTGTAAAGAATCGGGGGTCGATTCTCCATATAGAGTGTGATTTCCCTCTCCCGACAATTTATGTTGGCTCTATATAAGGAAAGCCAATCCATGCCAAGAATTGCATCAAATTCCACCAAAGGGAGTATGACGAGGTTCGCCGGGAAATTCAATCCACAGATTATAACAGGGGAGGACTTATACTCATGGGATGCAATGATTTCCCCATTTGCCGTACTCACCGACATCTTTACTTCCATGATTTGTGGTGGTGCAGGGATTATTCTACTAAACTTTTGAGATATAAAAGAATGCGTAGAACCTGAATCAAAAAGTACGTTCGCTATTCTTGAATGAATAACTAGCGTACCTGTCACCACTTCGTTGTCGGGGTTCACTTCGGCAGAAGTGATGGCAAAAGCTCTTCCTTGCTGTCTTGGAGGTTGTTGATTGCCTCCGATAACCCTTGGATTAGGGCACTGATTCGCAAAAGGACCCGGTTCTTTGCATTTGAAGCATTGAACAACGCGTTGAGGTTCGAACGGAGCGTTCCTCCCCTCCGTCGCAGCCGTGGGTCCTTCTTGCTGACAGTTAACAGCTAGGTGCCCTTCTCTTCCACATTTGAAGCATTTTCTTGTCCCCCTAAGGCAATTTCCAGGGTGCTTCTTTCAACACTTTTGGCAAGTGGGGTGCTGGAATTTCTTAGCGCCGTTGGATTTATCCATCGGACCACCAGAATTGAAGTCCACCTTCCGCTTCTTGTCCCCATGATACCCCTGTGATTCTCCGATCTCCATTTCAACCTTGAGGGCACATCGGACAATTTACTCATAGCTGTCGAAGTCACGGATTGCTAAAGATTTCCGCAAGCTAGGCTTCAGCCCACCAAAGAAGCGGTCAACCTTGCATTCGGGGGTAACGACAAAGCCGGAAGCGTATCGTGCAAACCTTGTGAAGTTTGCCTCATACACTCCCACAGATTCCTCATCTTTCTGCTTGAGGGAAAGGAAGTCCCTTTCCATCTTAAGACGGAGGGTGCGTGGAAAATATTTATCGAAAACCATCTTTCGGAATACCTTCCATTCCAAAGCCTCGATCTCCTCCTCAGGCTTCGTATTTTTGATCAATTTCCACCATTGATCAGCTTCACCCTCCATACGATAAGCCGCTAGGAGGACTTTCTCTTTTTCAGAGCATTGGAGGATGGAAAATATCTTTTCAATGGAGTTGATCCATTGTTCAGCAATCGTGGGATCGGATGATCCACTAAACGTAGGAGGCCTTTGTCTCATGAAGCTTTCAATAGCGACTTGTTCTTTCTTAGGGGGGGTTGAACGTTCCTCTTGAACAGTGTTTCTATTCAAAACTTGAGTTAGCTGAGAGAGAAGCGTGACAAAGTTCGCGATTCCCGCTCCCATCGGATTGGGCATCTCATTAGTACAATCATCACACTGATCTTCACAACGGTTGTTAGCCCGAGTTCTCCTATTACCGGCCATTGGCTGGAATAAAAGGAAAGTTAGGGGTAACACATAAAGGGTAATCCAAAGACAAAAGTTGATGACTTATAAATAAACTTTAATCTCTTTAACTCATGAGTCTATAGGATTCAATCCAGGCTTTTCATGATCTTCCTTCTAACATATATTCTTAGGGGCATTTTTCCCTTAATTAGGGTTCATACTAAGATTGTGAATTTACCAAAACATATCCCCCGGGAGTGTCGTAACCAAGAGTGCAGCAAGGCCCGTTGTCGTGCACCAGTTCCCGTTCGAGTCTATCTCAAAGCGGTGTTTTCGGGTTTTACCCCTAGGATACATCTGTGCCAGAGCCGCCTCTACCTGCTCGTATCCAGACAGGGATGTATTTGTTTGATAAACCACTTACTTAGTGTTTACCAAAACTTAGGGGAGTTTTTATTATTCTTATTCTTGTATCTAAGGTTTTACTAGGGTTTCCTAATCCCAAAAATAACTAAACCTATCCTCTAATACCAACTATGACAACCCTGCTTTTTATCACAACTTAAACATGCTTTATTACATAAAACTTCACTTGATACAACAAAGGAGATCGAGAGGTTTAGTGTCTTTGGGGCTTAGGATCATTACATAAAAACATTAAACTTGAAATACAACATCCTTATTGAAAACTTCCTTTACATGACCACTACATTCCTTCGTACTTAGCATTGCATGGGATAACCTGAGGACATGCATAAGAAAAGGGTGAGCTATAAAGCCCAGTAAGGGAGTGCACAATGAATAACATGAGGAGTACAATACATGTTAGGAAATAGTCATATCAATAGAGCATAAGAGAGACATGAACATAAAGGCATGATAAAGCATGATAATCATAACATGGAAATGTGGCAACAACACTTAACATTGAATTAGCATGAGCCAAGGCTTATTGCACATGGAGCATGAGTAAACCCTCATTGCACTTGAAGCACGAGTAAACCCTCGTTGCACTTGAATTAGCATGAGTCAACACTCATTGCACATGATGTATCATGATACCATACTTTACCCAATGCATTGGAGCGCTATCAGGGCGCACCCTTCTTAAACATTTCATTTCATGCATAAGTGTGCCACATGGATCATAAAACATGGATTCATAAAACATAATCATTTATTCCACGATAAAGGAATGTGGAATTCATACATGAAACTTTACAATAAATATGTAAATGTGCATAAATGTGAATACCCTTGATGGAGAAATGGGCATGGTATTCACTACACAAAGACATTGGCTTAGAAAATCGGTGCGATTTCGGCAGCATAACGGCGTGACATAAGAATTCATAAAAAAAAGTTGATGAGAGAGAAAGGGGTTCCTCATCATATTTACATGTAATGGACAGTAAGGAGATCATATATATACATGTCCCAACAATAGAAATGGAATTTATATTCATGATACAAAAGTATTGCTTAAATATAAAAGAGGAGAAAAAGGTTCCTTTCGGAATTTCGGCATAGTAACGGGTGTACATGGGAGGCATTTAATGAGAGAGAAAGGGGTCTCCCATCATTCAAACAATAAGAGGGCAGTATGGGAGAGGTGCGAAACCATACCCCAACATTCATAAATGAAATTAAAAGGGCAATACAACTTAAAGAAAATTGACAAAAATGAGAAAGGAAGAAAAACCCTTACTTGGAAGTGTGCTTCCAAAGGCTAGAGAGAGGCTTGTGAGAGGCTTCTTGGGAGCTTGGGGCACCTTGAGAGGATTCTAGGGAGAGTAGGGCAGAGGTTGGACGAACTTCAAGGGCTTTGGGTGAGGAGGAAGTGGGAGCTTGGGTGGGTTTATATAGGAAAGGTGAGAGAATTCTTTATTATTTAGGTTTGGGACCCCTTATATTAAAATAATCCAAACCACAAACCATCCCATGGTATTATCCCATGGTTTCTGGAAAAGGAAAGAGGAAAACAATATTTTTCAATTCCAAGGTCCGAACTTATTAAAAAATTAGGGTTGCTTATGTGGAGGTGAGTCACACTCCCATGGAAATTAATTTAAAAAGGCAAGGTGTTGAATAAGTCTTGAGGGCTCCATTAATGCTTTGAAAAGTGAGTCAAACAAACCCAAAACATCATTATTTTAATGATAAAACATATATTGGCCGAACCTAAGGATTATGGTATTTTATTACATCACCATTGGGTCATTATGATGTCATAAAACACATTATATATTTAAATGGTATTTAATTTTTACCCAAAAATTGGACTGTCTCAGAAAATTAAGAAAAATTCACCATTGGATAATTTCGACGTCCTGATTCCAAAAATTTTATAATTTTCTAAATATGTGAATTTTCACTTTTAAAATAAAAATCGACATTTATAAAAAAATTCATGGGTTTTGACAGAAATGACTTTCAAACCTTAATAAACATTTTAATTGCATTCATAAAATTATAAGATCATTTATAATTAATGACAATTAATTTAATATTAATAATAATATTTTATTAAAATATTATTTAATTCAAAAATCCTTTAATTTAATAAAATATAATTCTTAATTAAATAATAACTAAAAACACCATCTGTACTTTAAAAACTAATTACAATGTATCAAAAATGACTAGAAATTATATTCATTATTATATATAAAAAAAATAATGTACATGAACATGGTTCTACTTATTTGTTACATAACCCCTTAAAATAGACGCATAAGACCTAAGGGTAAGGTGCGCGATGGTGACAGACTCTTGGGGCTGCTCAGATAACATCGCTCGAGTGGTAATCTCTATCAACTTCCATTTTTCCCGTAGACGATCACGTTCGAGCTTGACTTGATGAAGCTTAGCTTGGGCTTGGTCAAGGGCAAAGCCCAAAGACGCCACCTCTTTACCGAGCTCTGACAAATGGGCTTTGTAAGGGGCAATTCTACTGGATGAGGCCATCACTTCCTTTGTCTGAGTAGAAAATTGGTTCGTTAAAGCCTTATATTTAAACTACCCAGATGATCACTATTCAACGGCTATAAAAGTAACGGTCACAAATCTTAACGTAAAACTTAAAGAAGTTGACATCTTATAAAAACATAAAGAAACATTTAACTGGATCAAGAGGGATTTTCCATTAATGAAAATTTGGGTCGTTACATATTATTTAATCACTAAATATTTTGACTCATTATTGGTTGAAAATGATGTTCATTTATCCTATAAAGTGGTAATAGAATGATCAGATGTCTCTGGATGGCATATATCCATGAACTCTAAAATGGATTCCATATAATAAAAAGTTTTTTTGTTTATAGTTGATGAACATGTTGATGTAAATCACATAAAATTAATATTGTTATCCAATAAAAAACTAGATATATAAGGTAAACCATATATAAATTAATAATGGCTAATGGAAAATGAGTTTAAAAAGTTCTAATTAGTTAATCATGATGAATTATTTTCACTAAGTTCAATGTTAAAATTAAAAAAAATTATACTTTCTATAACAACATACCATGACTATAAAATATGGTTTATGGATGATATAACATTATTCTATAATATAATCCTTCTGGAAAATCTCTACATGAAACAACCTGAAGGGTTTATAAATCTCGATTATTTCAAAGGTATGTGAATGTTATAGTGATAAATTTATAGATTTAATTAAGAATAAAATTTATGGAACATTAAATTTGGTGAATATAAGATAATTTGGTTTCATTAAGAATGAATGTGAGCCATTTGTTTACAAGATGTTTTGTGAGAATGTGGTAATTATCCTAGTTGTATATGTTGATAAGATATTACTTATAGGAAATGAAATTATATCCTTGTAGTCTATTTAGGACTAGTTAAACAAGTTTATCTCTATAAAAGGATAAGGAGAATAAGAACATATTTTGTGGATTAAGATCATTCATGATAGATCCAAGAGGATATTGAGACTAAGTAAATGTTCAAAAATTTACCAAATGATAAGATATTTATTAAGAAACAATCCTGGAGGGGATGAGTTCTAGTTTCAATTGGTATACATAATTTTAATAACATGTTCCGTCATACCAAAAAGGAGAAATAGATATAAATTAATATCCCATATTATTTAGTTATTAGATCAGTAATTATATCAATATTATGTTTTAGAGTTGGTTTTGGTGACACATTGAATGTGGTTGAAATATTTCAAGATGATCCCCAATGGAAAAATTGATCTACAGTTAACGTTATCCTTATCTATCTAAGAATAATTACAGATATGGTCTTAGTGTATTAATGAGATTTGGATCTATTTATCATTGGTTATACCAATGTTAGTTTTCAAATAGTATTGAATGAAATAAAGTGACAGTCCTGATATGTTTTTATCTCAATTGAGGAGCATTGATCTAGATGACTATAATGAATTTAGTTTTAACTAATTCTATAGTGGTTTCAGAGTATATAATGTCTTGTAATGCATCCATAGAAGCAGTTTGTATTGTAAAAACTGTCTAAGAGATTGATGTGGTACCTAAAAGTAACGACCCTATAACAGTGTACTATAACAATACTATAGTAACGACTCTGGGAAAAGTTACATGGTCACACAAAAAGATAAGGAACATACATTATAAGTATCAACTTTGGAGTAATTTTCCTCTTATGAGTGAAGTATCGATTTGAATATTTCCTATAAAATAAATTTTGGAAGCACCCATGACTAAATTGCTATCTCAATAGAGGAATTAGTATCACTTGAGAGCTACTGGGATGAAGGTTGTTATTAGTTGGCTCCCGTTCAAGTGGTTTCAGTTAGATTTGGAGCCTTAGAACCAACATATATGTATATTATGATAACCTGTATTCATTATTTTGAATATTAATAAAATCGTTATCATATCGTTATTATTATTTTGTGTAACATAGTATGTGATAATATCCTTCAATTATCCATTGAACTGAAATGTCATAGAATATCCCTGTTATGATGAGAACCCATAAATACCGTGATTGTATTCTTAAATACATGATCTATATCTAAATAAATTCAAATTATGGACACAAATTATATAGAAGTGAGGTGAACTGTGTTGCATTTGTTGTCAATAAGGTATGTTGTTGATCAGAAGATGTCAAAGAATGAATGGATGTCAAGGAGAGTCCATATGTGAATGACAAAGGGTATGATGGTGTTGGTGATGAATGGAGGATGGCCATTGTGTTAAGAGGCATGTCACTTAGGAGATTCACTAAGTGGCATAGAAGATTATGGTTGAAACATTCTCCATGTATATCAGACGATTGTAGAACTGATCTTAATGTTTCAATACTTGTATCAAGATGATACTAAGTGAAAACACTTGAAGAATGAATGATGATGGAGCATCATCACATCAGACGATTGTTGAGATGGTCTTTAAGTTCAATGAACTTGTATCAAGAGGATACAATGTCACAACAATGTTTGAAGACCATGCATTGTCATAACAATGCATGAGGAGATGAAGATGATCCATCCACAATCACTAAGTGGATGATGTGCATTAATGAATACCATGCACTATCTCTTAGTGCATGATGAATTGAAGATGATCCAACTTGATCTCAGATTGGATCATTGAAGAATTATTTGATTCAGGAGCTTCGGTTGAAGATGAACCTTCGGGAATTTCACACCTAAGTGAAGATTGAATGAGAGGAATGGAGGAATTCTTAAGAAGAAGAGAAGAGAAGAAATGAAGAAGTTGAGAAGGATTGAGGAATTCAAATGAAGAAGAAGATGAGAAGAAATGAAGAGGAAGGATGGCTTAAGTGGCATTTGGCATTTTATATTGGGATTACTTTGTTTCTTAACAAAGTCCTTATCATTTCCATTGCCAAAAAATTGGCCAGCCAAGGGCCAGCCTTAAGGGTTCAACCCAAGGCACATGTGGGACTAGGTCACCATGCCCAAGGGGATCCCATGGGGCCAGCCCGAGAGAGGCCGGGGCCGTGTATAAGCCCCAAGGCCACGCGGTGATGAAGCCCGCGAAGCGTGAGCGTGAGGAGCGCGCCCGTGTGTGCATAGTGGGCGCCAGTGGCGCGCCCGAGTGGCAGGAGTGGGCGCAAGAGCGCGCCCGCAGAGTGAACACGGTGCGGGGCGGCACCGTGAGGGGGGAAGTTCAACTGATCGGCTGTAGGGAGCGCTTGGGTGATAAACCACGGAAAAATCAGCCGCCAATTCGATGTGGGACGCGCATTTTTTCCGCGGAGCAAATCGTGGCCATCCATCTGATCTCGCGGACGATCTGCGCCGCACATCTCATCGCGTCGCTCCCATTCAGATCCAGGCCGTTGAAGATTATTTGATCGCCTGATCCGACGACTCCCCGTCCGTCTTCAACCTCGAGCTCGCCCAAAGGCAACCCGCCACATCACCTGAACTAGAGGCCATCCGACCCCCGGATTTCGAGTTCCCGGCCACCTCTGAAGGAAGTAAAGGCTCCATCCGGTTCGACTGGCTACACTGAACACGTACATGCATAAAAATATGCATGCATGCAACGAGGGGAGAATTTTGAGTTTGGCCGAGGCAAAAGAATAGGCCGAGGCCACGGGGTTAATATTTTTCATGGATCACCCTTAGAAGAAGGCCGTGCATGCGTTCTAAGTCGCATGCACGTGGAGGAGAAAAATAAAGAAGAAAGAACTCGCGTGTGAACAGAGAGAAAGAAACGAGATTCTCGGCCCACGTTTAAAGATTTTCAAAGAACCGAAAATCTCGGTGGATCAAGATTTATATCCTGCGGATGTTTTGCGGATTCCTCTGCCTATAAAAGAAGCACCCAAGACATAGAATTGTTTGCCGAAAAATTCGAGAGAAGTCCTGTGAGTGCCTTTGTGCCTCGCGAAGTAGAAGCCCCACGCACACTTGCGTGGCTGAAGTCCCGATGCCACCCGAGCCCCGAAGGTCCCCTGCACGCATCACTTGCATGACAGGAAGAGCTCTCCCTGCCCGCATACTTGCGTGACAGGAGAAGCTTGCGCACCCAAGGTGCTCTTGCACTCTTGAGGCTTGCACGACCCGAGGCCGCATCACTTGCGCACCCCGCGGTAGGTTGAGCCTTGCACGGCTGCCTTGCACCCGAGGCCTTGCACGGCTCTTGTGCCTTGTGCACCTGTGCGACAATGGAGTAGAGGAGAGGCCGCACCAAGCACTTGCGTGCCTTCATATTGGTAGTGTGTGTGCAATGTGAAGGATGAAGGCCGAGACATTTTTGTGTGTGCATGCTTGAAGAAACAAGTGTGTGTGCAAGAAGAAGAAGGCCACAACACACCCCGTGTGTGTGCAAAGTGGGAGAACACCCTATGGGCAGTGGGTGTGCAAAGAGGAGGATTGTGTGCAAAGTGAAGACCTCACATTGTGTGTGTTTAAGAATTAGAGAAGGCCGTAGCCTTGGGTGTGTGCAAAATGAAGAAGGCTTGCACCTTGTGTATGCAATTTGAAGAACACCCTTAAGAAGAGGAGAGTGGCCAAATCAAGTGTGTACAAAGTGAAGAAGTTGTGTGTGCAAAGTGAAGAGGCCAAACCTAGGTGTGTGCAAAGTGTACACATTTAGAAGAAGAAAGAAGAGGACATCCACACTAAAGTATAACACACTTCTAAGTGTGTGAACAAATTGAACAAAGTGTGTGAGTGAAGAAGGTGTGTGTGCTTAAGGAGAAATTACACTCTTTGAGTGTTTATCACACCAAGGAAGAGAAGAAGGGGAGTGCATGCTTGCATGCATGCACATGCACACGTGAACAAAGCCAAACCAGCTTGTGTGCATTTGAGTTGTCCCAGACCAAGTGTTCTTGAAGAGAATTGAGAGGCCATGCAGTCAGTGCATGAGGAAGAAGAGATGCCATGCACTCAGTGCATGAAGTTGTGATGAAGTGAGACTGGACCAGACTGAAGTTAAAGATATCAGTTTTCTGAGTATTCAGTAGTTGAAGAGAGAGGCCGGGTCATCCTTAGAAGAAGGTGATAAAGCTCGAGCAAGACGAGAAGACCTGTTCATCACAAGTGAGCAGAGCTATAGAGCAAGGCCAACAGTCTTTATCCTAGACTGCTGACGATAGTTGAAGAATCTTAGAGTGAAGAAGAGCTACTCGTGTGACTCGAGGAGCCAGGAGAAGCCCCCTATGAGACTCAGGGTGGAAGAAGTCTTCAATGGGATTCTGGAGCAGGCCAGTGGGACTCTAGTAACACTGTGGGACGCAGTATAAAGACCCTCCTGTGGGACTCAAGAGAGATACAGCAGGACTCTGTATCGACCATTTTAATTCTAACAAGATATAATGGAGAAACCATGTTGGGGTGTATAACCAACATGGCAAGGACGTAGGCCTTTGGTGCCGAACCTTGTAAATCCTTGTGTCCAGTGCCTTTACATTTACTGCATCATTCGAGATAAGGCTGAGAGATACAAGAAGAGTGGATCGAGTCCTTAACAATCCATAGAGGTTTAATTGATTAAGAATCAATTAGTAAAAAGTTTTAAAGGTTCACTGATTCAACCCCTCCCCCTCTCAGTGATTCACACTGATTCGGGCACTTCAATTGGTATTAGAGCGAGGTTACCTCTAAAAGATCCAAGGGAGTCTTTATGAAGTGCAGATTTGAAGAAGTGAGTGAATACCCTCAAATGGAGATATCTGCCAAGACTCTGAAAAACAGGAAGAAGAAACATGCCAAGAAGATGAAGAAGAATATTGTTGCTGATAGAGAAACACCTGACAATTCATTTTATCACTCTTTTGATGAAGCTTGTCCTAACTGTGATAATGATTGAAGAATTAATGATCTTATAAATGCAATCGAATATCTTCGGAAGATAGTCCCCAGGGAAGTAGCAATGTGTATTACTACAGGCATCCTTGATCTTCAAGAAGAAAAATTACAGCTAGAAGAAGAAGCCAATGCAATGGAAGATCAATTGGCTAAAAGGGTTGGCATAACCAACACTCTCAGAAATCTGGTGAAGGCTAAAGATGAAACAGTATCACTTTGCAATGAAAGATATGAAGACACTACTAAAGAATTGCAAAGAAGCCTTTCTGAGAAAGAATTCTTTAAGACTGTGGTCAAAGATGTTTTCCATGCACTGGAAAAAAGGAACAAAGTTTCAATGAATGTTAGAGATGATCAACTTGAAGACAAAGTAAACAGGGTAAAGGAGCTTGACAATTCATTACAAGAAATGAAGAAGGTGCATGAAGACCAGTTAGAACAGCTAAAAGAAAATTGGGAAGGAAGGCTAAGAACTGTTGAGGATGATAAGAACTCCCTTAACATGAAATACTTAGAACTAGAGGTGATATTGAAAAATCCGCAATCACCCAAAGCTGAATCCTCCCAGTCAGCTAAAAGTAGAAATGTTGCTACAAAAGTGTGCTTTGAGAAGGATGATTCTAAAAGAAAGACATCCTCTAATGAAAGGGAAACATCTTCTAAAAAGAAGGTACCATCCATACCATCTTGTACTCATGCTTCTAAAAGTGTTTCTACTAAAAGTGCAGGATGGAAGAATGAATCCAAACAAGTATGGATGAAGACAGTGAAGAAAGAATTCTCTCCTGAAACAACACAGCAAGTCAAGAAAAGTACCCCACAATCAGAAGGACTGAAGAGGTCAAGATTTGTGGGTCAGTGTTGGTGTTGTAATAAGTATGGGCACTATGAAAAGGATTGTTGGTACAATCCATTGAATGTCAAATCACAAAGCAAGCCCATGCCAAGGGGGAGCAAGCCAGAGGAAAAGAGGCAACATCCACAGGTCCAGAGATATCTGTTTACTGCAAATAGATTGGGATTACTTGAAAACATCTGGGATGATTGAAAAAGTGGTCAAAAAGATACATGTCAATCTCCAACTGTATCCAGAGTTAAAAAGAAGAGAAGATCACTGAACCTGGATAAAATGGAATCCTTGGGAAGAAAGAAGAAAGTTGAAGATTCTCCCAATAAGGTTTTGAAAAAGGACAAGAAGTCCTTGGAGTCTAAATCCAAGATGGGTGATGCATCCAGAAGGACCACCAAGAAAACATGCTTCTACTGTGGAAAGAAAGGACACACCATGGATCTTTGTGAACAAGCCATGGAACTAAATAGAAGCAGACTGGACTCAAACAGACAATCAATCCAGATGAAGCAGAAGGGATTGATTGAAAATAAGTTGCCTAATAAAGGTATCTTAACAGCATCAAAAGAACCATGTGGAATATCCAGAACTGAGGCCACACTTCCAAGTGACTTACTAGTCATATGGACAAATCAGTTACAACTTGCCAATGATCTGCAAAGAGCTGAAGATGATGTTCTGGCAATTGCTAAGGCAACAGGGAAGAAGAAGATTTCACACGAAGATCAAGTTCTGTGTGTGAGGTGCAATCAAGCTGGACATACTAGTGATAAATGCATGATATCCATTCCAGTTCAGAAGGGATTCTTCAAAAGAATGAAGATTGCACCAGGAGACTCTAGTGTTCAGAAGGCACCTAGAAATAGAGGAGTCACACACAAAGAAGTTAAAGAGGTGTTGAGATCCACACCAGAACAAACATCATTGAAGATCAAATGTGCAAGTGTGAAGAATGGTGAAAATGGGACATCTCGGTTGAGAGAATCTTCTCAACCTTGTTGTTCACATTGATGAACCAAGGAGGCTCCATCTTATTCCCTAATCACTTGTATTTACATGTGCTGAAATTGCAGGGAATTGAAGATGATGATCATTCTCAATTGGAGGATGGTTTGGAAAGAATGGAGTGCACCCCTTGAGGGGGAGCCAATCTGAAGAAGATGGGATTCTGAGATTTAATACCATCTTGAGAAAAGCTGAAGGTATTCCAATCATACTTTAATCCCTTGATTCTTAATTGTATTCATCATGACAATTAAGGGGGAGTATTGATTGAAGAAAAATTGATGAAATGGGGAGCTTTATCTTTGCACTGAACTTTCTAATGAGTTTTGTGAAGTATGTGCAGGATTTAGCAATTCATTGTTATATCTGAAAAATTTCAAACCCCTTGAAGCATGATCTCACATGTATAGTGAATGTTGGACAACATTGAGTACCTTGGTTACATCACTCTTGTTTTCTACACCGGGTTAGCCCAAGTATACTTAGAGTTTATTTACTAAAGGTTCTTTGCTAAAGAGAACATGTGACATCATCCCTCTCTTAGTGTTTTTCAAGAAAATACTTTTCAAAGGGAGGAAGTGATATTTTGAAAAGGAACCACACCACACCTTTGCATTTGGTTGCCAATAAGGGGGAGAAAGGCTGACATATTTCCCCAGAAATGTGTGGCACACATATTGACCCATTCATATGTGTTCTACTGATTGGATTGCCAATATGTGCTCTAGTGGTATTGACAACAAATACAAAGGGGGAGATTGAGGTGCACTGTGTTGCATTTGTTGTCAATAAGGTATGTTGTTAATCAGAAGATGTCAAAGAATGAATGGATGTCAAGGAGAGTCCATATGTGAATGACAAAGGCTATGATGGTGTTGGTGATGAATGGAGGATGGCCATTGTGTTAAGAGGCATGTCACTTAGGAGATTCACTAAGTGGCATAGAAGATTATGGTTGAAACATTCTCCATGTATATCAGACGATTTTAGAACTGATCTTAATTTTTCAATACTTGTATCAAGATGATACTAAGTGACAACACTTGAAGAATGAATGATGATGGAGCATCATCACATCGGACGATTGTTGAGCTGGTCTTTAAGTTCAAAGAACTTGTATCAAGAGGATACAATGTCACAACAATGTTTGAAGACCATGCATTGTCATAACAATGCATGAGGAGATGAAGATGATCCATCCACAATCACTGAGTGGATGATGTGCATTAATGAAGACCATGCACTATCTCTTAGTTCATGATGAATTGAAGATGATCCAACTTGATCTCTGATTGGATCATTGAAGAATTATTTGATTCAGGCGATTCGATTGAAGATGAACCTTCGGGAATTTCACTCCTAAGTGAAGATTAAATGAGAGGAATGGAGGAATTCTTAAGAAGAAGAGAAGAGAAGAAATGAAGAAGTTGAGAAGGATTGAGGAATTCAAATGAAGAAGAAGATGAGAAGAAATGAAGAGGAAGGATGTCTTAAGTGGCATTTGGCATTTTATATTGGGAGTACATTGTTTCTTAACAAAGTCCTTATCATTTCCATTGCCAAAAAATTGGCCAGCCAAGGGCCAGCCTTAAGGGTTCAACCCAAGGCACATGTGGGACTAGGTCACCACACCCAAGGGGATCCCATGGGGCCAGCCCGAGAGAGGCCGAGGCCGTGTATAAGCCCCGAGGCCACGCGGTGATGAAGCCCGCGCAGCGTGAGCGCAAGGAGCGCACCCGTGTGTGCATAGTGGGCGCCAGTGGCGCGCCCGAGTGGCAGGAGTGGGTGAAAGAGCGCGCCCGCAGAGTGAACACGGTGCGGGGCGACACCGTGAGGGGGGAAGTTCAACTGAGCGGCTGTAGGGAGCGCTTGGGTGATAAACCGCGGAAAAATCGGCCGCCAATTCGATGTGGGACGCGCATTTTTGCCGCGGAGAAAATCGTGGCCATCCATCTGATCTCGCGGACGATCTGCGCCGCACATCTCATCGCGTCGCTCCCGTGCAGATCCAGGCCGTTGAAGATTATTTGATCGCCTGATCCGACGGCTCCCCGTCCGTCTTCAACCTCGAGCTCTCCCAAAGGCCACCCGCGACGTCACCTGAACTAGAGGCCATCCGACCACCGGATTTCGAGTTCCCGGCCACCTCTGAAGGAAGTAAAGGCTCCATCCGGTTCGACTGGCTACACTGAACACGTACATGCATAAAAATATGCATTCATGCAACGAGGGGAGAATTTTGAGTTCGGCCGAGGAAAAAGAATATGCCGAGGCCACGGGGTTAATATTTTGCATGGATAGCCCTTAGAAGAAGGTCGTGCATGCGTTATAATTCGCATGCATGTGGAGGAGAAAAATAAAGAAGAAAGAACTCGCGTGTTAACAGAGAGAAATAGACGAGATTCTCGGCCCACGTTTAAAGATTTTCAAAGAACCGAAAATCTCGGTGGATCAAGATTTATATCCCATGGATGTTTTGAGGATTCCTCTGCCTATAAAAGGAGTACCCAAGACATAGAATTGTTTGCTGAAAAATTCGAGAGAAGTCCCGTGAGTGCCTTTGTGCCTCGCGAAGTAGAAGCCCCGCACACACTTGCGCGGCTGAAGTCCCGGTGCCACCTGAGGCCCGAAGGTCCCCTGCACGCATCACTTGCACGACAGGAAGAGCTCTCCCTGCCCACATACTTGCGCGGCAGGAGAAGCTTGCGCACCCAAGGTGCTCTTGCAATCTTGAGGCTTGCACGACCCGAGGCCGCATCACTTGCGCACCCCGCGGTTGGTTGAGCCTTGTACGACTGCCTTGCACCCGAGGCCTTGCACAGCTCTTGTGCCTTGTGCACCTGCGCGACATTGGAGTAGAGGAGAGGCCGCACCAAGCACTTGGCGCCTTCATATTGACAGTGTGTGTGCAATGTGAAGGAGGAAGGCCGAGACATTTTTGTGTGTGCATGCTTGAAGAAACAAGTGTGTGTGCAAGAAGAAGAAGGCCACAACACACCCCGTGTGTGTGCAAAGTGGGAGAACACCCTACGGGAAGTGGGTGTGCAAAGAGGAGGATTGTGTGCAAAGTGAAGACCTCACATTTTGTGTGTTTAAGAATTGGAGAAGGTCGTAGACTTGGGTGTGTGCAAAATGAGGAAGGCTTGCACCTTGTGTATGCAATTTGAAGAACACCCTTAAGAAGAGGAGAGTGGCCAAATCAAGTGTGTGCAATGTGAAGAAGTTGTGTGTGCAAAGTGAAGAGGCCGAACCTAGGTGTGTGAAAAGTGTACACATTTAGAAGAAGAAAGAAGAGGACATCCACACTAAAGTATAACACACTTTTAAGTGTGTGAACAAATTGAACAAAGTGTGAGAGTGAAAAAGGTGTGCGTGCTTAAGGAGAAATTACACTCTTTTAGTGTTTATCGCACCAAGGAAGAGAATAAGGGGAGTGCATGCTTGCATGCATGCACATGCACACGTGAACAAAGCCAAACCAGCTTGTGTGCATTTGAGTTGTCCCAGACCAAGAGTTCTTGAAGAGAATTGAGAGTCCATGCAGTTAGTGCATGAGGAATCAGAGATGGCATGCACTCAGTGCATGAAGTTGTGATGAAGTGAGATTGGACCAGACTGAAGTTAAAGATATCAGTTGTCTGAGTATTCAGTAGTTGAAGAGAGAGGCCGGGTCATCCTTAGAAGAAGGTGATAAAGCCCGAGAAAGATGAGAAGACCTGTTCATCACAAGTGAGCAGAGGTACAGAACAAGGCCAGCAGTCTTTATCCCAGACTACTGAAGATACTTGAAGAAGCTTAGAGTGAAGAAGAGCTACTCGTGTGACTCGAGGAGCCAGGAGAAGCCCCCTGTTAGACTCAGGGTGGAAGAAGTCTTCAGGTGGATTCTGGAGCAGGCTAGTGGGACTCTAGTAACACTGTGGGACGCAGTATAAAAACCCTCCTGTGGGACTCAGGAGAGATATAGTGGGACTCTGTATCGACCATTGTAATTCTAACAAGTTATAATGGAGAAACCATGTTGGGGTGTATAACCAACATGGAAAGGACGTAGGCCTTTGGTGCCGAACCTTGTAAATCCTTGTGTCTAGTGCCTTTACATTTACTGCATCATTCGAGGAAAGGCTGAGAGATACAAGAAGAGTGGATCGAGGCCTTAACAAGCCATATAGGTTTAATTGATTAAGAATCAATTAGTAAAAAGTTTTAAAGGTTCCCTAATTCACCCCCTCCCCCTCTCAGTGATTCACACTGCTCCGAGCACTTCAAGAAGATCTAATGTGGAGACACATAAGACTTTTATGCACCTTCTCATGGTGTACAACCATAGTAATATCCAGTATTGGATATTATATGAACCATAACCACCTATAATAAAACCACATTTATTTGTGTCATTTGATGTTACTTTGTATGGATGTGTGTATTGATCCGTAGAATTAAATAATATAATTAATGGGTAATATATGTTTCATTATTTTATGTATTAATAATAAAGGTGATGCCATATTCATGTGGTGAAGTAGGATACATTGGGTGCATCATGATTGATATTTCAATGATAAAAAATTAGAGAGAATTTTTCCATATTGTTCTCTAATGGATGTTGATATTTGAGGCCATATGATCGAATGATAGTGCCTAATTAAATCTATATCCACACTGTTCTAAAAAAGTTCAATTTCTAGAATATCAACAAAAGAGACATCAATCAAATAGGTTTATGGAACAATCACAAGTCCTTCTTGATTAAAGATATCATTATAAAAGAATTATACTACATTTTAATAATCTACCTAGGTATTTAATTTAATTGTGAAATTTAATTACTTCTCTATGGGTTACTTGGTGTGATGCTATATTCAAACAATGAACTTTAGGTCACTTCACTAATTCCACTTAGAATGAGGACCATAAGGCCACATGGTAGTTGTATCTAGAATATCAATTGAATTATATATTATTATTTATTATTTAGAATATTGATGAAATATTATTCCCACAAATGTTTTAATAATTATTCATCTTTTGAATGAATTCATACATTCCTTCAATAGTTATTTTATATAATGTTATGCATGAAGAGTATTTAACAAATAGATATTTTCTATTTAGTGATTATAATAATTATTTATTTATCATTAAAAAATTAAATGATATTTATTTATTAAATAAATAGTCATTACTCAAGGTCCATTAAATATTATGGATGAATTTTTTACTGAATTAATATTATACTGAGAAAAAATATTTGTTGAGTATTATTTTAATAAATAATATTTACTTTAATTCGTGATTTTAGTGCATGTGATGAAATAATAACAATATTATTATAAAATTGGGGTTCCAAAAGTATTATTGAAATAATAAGGGTAGATGTAAAATTTTTATATTCTAACCCTAGCAGTTTATAAACCCAATTATGTTATTTTTTCAAATCTCTAATTCATTTTTGTTGTGCAGATCGAGATCTTGAGGAAATCCTCTCAGTACACTAGAGATCCCACTCTCCATGAACTCTCCGAATAATGATTACCAATCCCCCCTCCACCACTTTTATCTCTGGGGAATTGAAGTTAACCCTTTATTGTTGTGAATATTAGATAAATAAAACGAGAACCTTGAAGGAGTTTGAATATACTATTCTAGCAACCATACTTTACAATGATGATGTTCAATGGTTCTTGGAACATGTGTGGATCAAAATTAGAGGAAATATACTCTTGATTCATACAAACAACTATAGAAATATGTAGACATGTTGGAGGATCTATAAAATAAGATATGATTTCTAATAAGTTAAATCATTAATTTGTTAAAATAATTTTACATTATTTGTTTTTTGATCCTTCACTTTGGTTCTGAAAGTTGACTATTGTATATATTATTTTTTCCAATTCCTATAACCATGGACTATATCATCATTTAAAACTCATATTTATCATTGATCACGAATAAAAATTAAATGTTGGGAATGACCCATCAAATGCATGGGATGATCCTACAACCACCAACATTGAAAAAACTATTGGATAGTTTCCCAAAGTGGAAAATATTCTGAATGAGAATCATGTATTTCCAATGTAGATCCAATAATTTGTATCCAATGGGGTAGGCTACCTCTGATTCAAATGGTTATAACTGAGGTGTATATTGATGTAGTTACATATGATTGAAATATTTTTCCCTATGGGTCATTGATGTTTGTTATAGAGGTTTGAAAACATGAAATATGTGTGTCACACTATAAAAAATACTACCTTGTATCACATCAAATCCTTGAGGGGTTTTGGAAATGGTATATAGGTCAGATCCACCCTACTCCCAATCAAAATTAATTTTTAAAGGGTTATGGGAAATGACCCACCCCAGTGGGAATTGGGCAATAATAATTTGAGAAATCATGGGGGAGTGACCAAAAACTAAAAGTATTGTGATCGAGGGTCCTACAGTCCAAATTTTGATCCTACATTAGAAATAAATCCTTACCATAGGTTTGAATTCCTTTTATCAAGTTCAAGAGTCATATTATATAAATAAATATTTATTTTAAAACAATTTTATAACCATAATAATATAAATCATGTATATTTTCCTTATATCCATTTACCTCTAATTAATTGACATTTCTTTATTAAAATCATTATTTAGGGTGATAAATGTTTAATTTTTCATGTATTATTTTGTCCAATATTTTTGGTCCTTGTATGTTGGTAATGGATAGATAATCTACACAATCTTAATCATGATATTCATGTCATAAAAATTCATTAAATATAAATTTAATTTTATCATTAAATGTTATATATAGAAAATGGATTACACTTTGTACAGAGATAATAGGCCATACAAAGCATGTACACTATTTTAATATATCAATTAAAGAAACAAAATAAATGTGGATAATAATTCACCTTTATAGAATATTTTTTATTTTAAATATATAATATATATTTCAGATATATATCGTTATTACCATCCATGAAAAAAAATTAAAAATGTATCACGCCGCTTCCTGGATGTAGTAGTCCACACATATGCACTATCAAAATTATTGATTTACAAAAGATTATAGGTAAGAAGGTAGATGTGATATTATAATTATATTAGTATAAATATTTAATAAATAATATATATATAAATATTAAATACATAATTATACATAGTTGGGATATGCGTTGGTGGAAAACGAATGGTATCAATTTATGAATCGACAGTCTTCTATACACACGATTAACATATTAGTTTCCAATTTTATAATTAATTACATGGTTATATGTTATTAAATTAACATAATAACATACCCATCTAATAAAGAAACATTTTTATTATCCCATAATGTTTTTATATTATTTAAGAGAGGTGCAATAATTAGAAATTCTAAAATACATGATTAAGAAATATACCTCTTATCCATAAAATGCCTTTTGGTTTGAACCAAATGAATAACAAAAAGAATTTTATGATCAAACCATGGTCTCTGGGTAATGGGTGGGGATGTTAGTAATGGGTTTTGTTTTTTATTATCTGATCCAAAAATGATTCTACAGTGTGGAGAATATAGTATATCGTTCGCCTTCCTAACTGAGCTGAGTTGATAACTTTTAATTTTTTAAATATTTTAAATACTGTCTTGTCACATTCTTGGAAACATAGACAAAAAATAGACCATTCAAAAACCTAAAAACATATAATGGAAACATATGTAGATAGTATAAAAACTATATAATTATTTAGCAAATTGTAACCCTTATTTTTTTAGTTTAACTCAAAGAAAAAATATTTTAACCTTAACTATGAAAACAAATTTTTATAGTTTTTATTATTGAATTAGAAAAAAATTAATATGAAGTTATTAAATAATATAATTATGATTATTCAAATTATAAATCAATTTTATCAAATTTAATTTAAAAAATTGGTAGAATTTAATTTGAAATTAATCCAACATCCACGATAAAAATACAGGATTATAAATAAAAAAGTTATTTTAATATATGAATTGTTTTTATAAAAAAATTTAACATTAGATGGATTACAATGAAAAATATTTTGATAAAAATAATATAATTATTCTTTTAAAATAATTTTAAATCAAAACATTATTTGGAAATTCTCTAAACAAAAAGTGAATATTTTAATAAAAATGAGCAGTTGTCACTATATATTAAAAAAATAATCTCTTCAATTTATTTAAAATACTAAATGTAAGATAATATTTATGAAGTTAATTTTGAAAAATATATTTTATAGAAAGTGAAAAAAATAAAATTTTATTACGATTTTAAAACCAGACAATGAATCTTTTTTGAAAAATATAGAATTTAAGTATAAAAATAAATTTCTTCTTATACTATGCACTAAAAAAAATATTTGAAGGAAGAAAAAATATTTAATTAAATATATAAAATATATAAATGTAATTAAAATAATTCAACAGTTGTGATTAGTTTAATATAATATTGAAATACACTGTGTGTATAAAAACAATGTTTTAAGAAGTAACACTTCATTTACATTCAAATGATTTTTATTTTCACTTATAATAAATTGATAACCAATAAATATATTATATAAATACATAATGCATATATTTTTTATAATATATAGAGTTCTATTCTTACCAACCATCCTCGTTTCAAGTGGATAAATTTAATATATTTATATTTTAAATGTATATTTTCATTCAGTTAATCTTAGTGTTTCATGTTATTCAAGTTATAGAATAAATTAAATCTATGTAAAACCATATCCCACCAAATCATAGGGTTATATATTATACCCCGAGTAAAATTATTTCTTCTCTACAAATTATATCACATTGATATAATAAATTGATGATTTTTCTTCCACAGTATATCCTACAATTCCCATACCGCTTCTTCAAATTGGTGGTTTCACCACAACACTTTTATCAGGTTGGAAGCCTTGTTTTCCCAAACATTTTCTATAAAATCTGGAATATAAATTGGTTATTCATAATAAAAAGTTATTTTTTAGGTGTTATTATCCATGTGTTTAGTAAAACTAAATGAAAAGAGATGTAATTACACATGAAATATATATTTAACACATCATTGAACTTCCTAAGGTTTGGTGGAAGTGAAAAGAAGTAAGATATTGCCTCTAATCATTCATTAAATTCAAAGGGGACAATATAACTATGGATTAGATTTGATTTCTTCATGAATATTATAAACTTACTCCATTGAATGACTTATAGAATAACCTACTCACCAACTTCAAACAACAGATCTTTTCGATGATTATCTTCAAAACTGTTCAATCAAATCTAAGATGCCTTGGTGTTCTATTGAATAGTTTTTACATTATCCACCATTTCCTCACCTAGGTCAAGTATGAAGAGATTCAATTATACAACATTATTCAAAAAAATGGAGTAATACACATTATCAAATAATGACACTCAATAGGATCCACCATAATTAACATTTGAAAAATATAGTATATAAAAATAATACTAGAGGAAGGTATTTATTCCATCCAAATTTCATTTCAATATGAAAGGATATCAACATAACCACTAGGGTTTGAATGGTAATATTATAATGACCGTTTATCTGAGGATAAAAATAAGTATTAAAACATAACTTCATATCTAATTTCAGATGAAGGATTCACTAGAACAATGAAATAGAACTCATATCCCGATCAGATACAGTAGATTATGATACTAAATGAAACATTAGAAATTCTTTAATATATATTATGGAAATAAGATCAAGTAATAAATCATATTAGATAGTGATTAAGTGAGTTGCCTTCATATGAAGATTGACTAACACTTAAATTGGTTGATATATCTATTGGTGGGTCTGATAACAAAATACATGGTTATGTTTTCAAATTTCCATTTTTTATTGGTAAATATTATAACAAATCATTAAAATTTATAATCCTAGACTTAACTTGATGACATACCAGGAATCAAGATACATATTCTGTAATGTCCAATTTCATGTTTTCCCACAAAAAATACACTTTATAATCTCTATACATCATCACACTTATCAGATGAATAGAGAATGATGAATTATGGGCTTCATCTAAGAGATTATTCTTCAAATTATTTATTTAAAGAACACATACTAATTTCTAAATCCTTATCATCCATTAAAATCATTATTAAACATAGGTATATTTCTAAAATTATTTTATAGAACAACATATTTATTCATTTCCTCATTAATATTCACATGTATAGCTAGTTGAATAGTATATTGATTAAGATATCCTTTATTCTTGACATCATGATTTTAAGATACATCATTTACAAAGGCATAAATATATTATATTTTGTGATCCTAATTATAGATAAAAAATAATGGTCTTTCGTACATAGATTATCATCATCCTTGTTCACCATTCATGTTTGGTGATGTATTAATCAACCATAATCATTGATCAATTCTAAACATCTTAGTTGGTGCATATTCAACTCATTCTATGTGAATATATTTGTTAATATTTTATGATCATGATATACAACACTCTATTCACCATACAAAAAATTCTTCAATATCATTAATTTATTAATAAAAATAGTGATCACTAAATCTTAATTTAGTTAATTATTATCATGAAACATAGATTTTCATGAGACATAAGCTACCATCAAATAATTTTCATTAGGTCATATCCTAGTACCATCTTAGATAGTATACTATTTTATACAAAAACGTTTTTGCAAAAGGTTAATGTAACAATATCAATACTAAGTAACCTTCTATTTGGGTCATTATAATTTTACTCACACTCATCTATCCAAAGGGACTTGGCTCCCTTCAATGTTAACATGGTGGATTAATTTTAAATTTATGAGAAGATTTCCAAAATGTGTTGATAATATACAGCTAATACCTGAATAATACTACTCATAGTCACTATGGTTTGTATTGTAATATCCGGCTTTTTAAAATGATAGTAAAAGACTTCGTTTTTTTGTAACATTTAAATTCCATATGTTAAAGAAAATATTTATGAGTGAAAAATAACATAATTTGTATTGAGGATTTTTAGAAGTGTAAAATCCCATTTAATAGTGTTGAATATTCAATCAGATATTTTTGGAGTAAGACATTAAGCCAGTGTGATATTCCAAGGCCTCTAAATGCTTGGTGAAGAAAAAAATTAAAAATTAAATATATAATATTCAGAATCATAAATTTCATCAAAATGATTTAATGAATCAAAAATGATGTGTCAAATGTAAAATCAGATAACAATTTTAGGCCCAAGATGTGGTGTTTACCCAAGGTGGGGTATCACATTGGATGGTGTCAGATGTTTGGACACCTTGATCATGAGTTAAAGTAATTAAATAAAATTTTAATATTTTTTTGTCGAAAAGAATTTATTAACGCATAAACAGTGCATCATATGAGAAATCTAATACCGCTGTTGGGTCTGGAATAGGGGGTTTACACTAGCAAGAGAGTAAATTTTATATGCAACTGGTTTTCTAATCATGCAGAAATTTATATTGATTTAATTGATGTTTTATTAAATAATTTATTTATTTATTTATTTAAAATAATAAAAATGTGTACTAGTTATCTTATCCCCAATTTTAGGCATGTTCCACCATTGTTGACAACCAAATAAAATTGAAATCTTAGGTTTGTGGTGTTTAACCACAATAAAATTAGAAAATATAATTAGGGGTTAATTAAATCACTCATCCAAAATTAAATGGTTAAAATAGACCTCAAATGAAGAGATTTAATTTTGGTTTCTAGAAGAACACATGGTTTGGATCCCCTTTATAAATGAACAAAACCGTTGTATTTTCATAGCTAATTCGACCAATGGAGAACATCATTGGGCGTCCATGGGTGAATCTGGAGAATCATCACTTGTTTTTCTCCTCTTCCTTAGAAGTGGAACGCCACCCAAACTACACCTACTATGCACCTCCTTTGAGTTTCAAGTTTATTTTTATTTATTTTATTATTTTATTCACTTTATTCGATGATATACTAAATTAAAAATTACTAAAAAAATTGCTTGAATATACATAAAATAATAAAACCAAAAATCAACATAATATAATTCAATTTTTTTTATCAAAGTATAGTAACATGAATTATCGGATGATAGAAAAAAAATTAAAATGATAACTATATTAAATATCAAAGTATTATATATAATGAAATTATTAAAAGAAAAATATTTTGAATTTATCAACATATAATTGTTAATAATTATTTAATGATAATTGAAAATAATTATCAAAGAAACTTTCATGAGATTATGGAAGATAATATGTATATAAATTGTAAAAGGATAATGAAGAAGAATTATCATGTGATAATTTTAAAAAATTATTATACAATAAATTCATAAAATTATAAAATATAATTTTAAAAAAATCATCAAAAAAAATTAAAAGGTAATTATCAGAAGGAAAATATTATTAAAATTTTCAAATGATAATTAACATATTAACAAAGTATAATTATTAAAATGATCAAATGATAATTTCTAAATTACAAAATTATTGACGTTAAAAATTATGAAACAATAATTGCAAGATTATCAAAGGATAATTATTAAAATTATCAAATGATTCTTAATAAATTATTATACCATAATTATTTAAATTATAAAATGATAATTGTGATATTATCAAATGATAATTGTGATATTATCAAAGGATAACCTTAAAAATTATGAAATCATAGTTTCTTTATTACAAATTTATAATTTATAAAATATATTATCAAAATATAATTATAAAGGATAATTTATGAAAAATTATCAAAAGGTAATTGTAAATGTTAATATATAATAAATCATCAAATATAATTATAAGAAGATAATTTATAAGAAATTACAAAGTGTTAATCAAGATTCATGTGCAGAATGTAATTAGAGAATGCATTGACCTAAACTATAAATTTTAAATTATCCAGGAGACAGAAAGTATTATTGCTGTGATATTTTGATTCTTCGTGAAATAAAATAGTGGGTTCAGATTTAGGATCCCTTGATGAAGGTCGATCATTTATGTGTTGATGATTACATTAATAGGTCCAAGAGGAGGTGTAACAAACCACACATGGGGGGTTTTCCTTTCCACTGATGATGTTGGGTCTTGAGGTAGGAATTTCTTTAAAATTGTTGTATTTGTTACATATGTTTCCCTAAAATAATTTATGCATAGACATATTTGATATTCTTTTTAGATTATAATCACATGTGGGTGTGTGTTACCCTTAAGAACCATATGTGACATTTTTTCCCTGACTAACTTATATGTCATTATTCATGTTCAATGTTGATCACATGTATTTGTGTCTTGTATTACATAAGATGATGTTTTATGTGTATGTATCCCATGATATTGTACGATATGATTCCTTGTGATTGATGTGATTGCTTGATTCCTTGACGATGTTTAATAGACATGTTAATGCATATGATGATACTATATTTCTAATGATGTGTGCTATGTTCTTTATCATGCTATGACTTGTAATATTTTCTTTTGGAGGATTCGTATGCGTATACATAATAGGTGGTTGTCGGGGTTTGATTACAACATGTGGGGTGCACGTATGACATGCAGTGATGATGATAGTGCAACATGATAACCTTGTAACCTTGAATGTACTCGATACCTTGTGAATGCTGTGTAAATGGCCAAAACATGATTCCATGTGGATTTCAAGTGTTATATGATGAATTCTTGATTTCAGATTGGTTAGAGATACTGGATGCCATGTGGATCACTAGTATTACCTGATGCCTTGTGGATTTAGGGCATGTTTTTTTCACTTATTAGCTTGTAGATTTTGTGTGACTCACCATTAGCCTTGTGGTTAGTAAAGGATACTTATTGGCGTACAAGATACATTTGGCATTGAGCGGAAGTAGGTACAACCAGGGTTTTGTGGCTATTTGGTTTGCACAAGACTACTTGGTTTTGGATTTTTTGTTATAATGATTATTACACATTTATTTTGTTACAGAATATACTTATATACTTGAGAACACGAGGTTAATAATGCATTGGTGGTGTCCTACTGAGTCTTTAATCACACCTTACTAGATCATTTTGATGCGCTTGTATATTGCATGAGTGATTTGGAGAAGGGAAAGGACCCTATGGTGGATAGTTGAGATGTGGACCATGGAAATAGTAGTAGACCTAGACAGACTCCATAGGATCTTATATTTATTTATTTACATTTATCTACTTTATATCCTTTGTACATTCTTACTACTTACATGAGCTTCTTTATTTGTTTTACAAGTATTCCATTTTTTAATTTTGTACATGATACTGTAATTATTTATTATACTATTTATTTTTTATTATAGATACTAAGACATGATACTGAGGGTAATGTATCCCCAATGATAAACCCAGTCCCTTGCTTCTAGTTGGTACTTTCTTGCGTATGGGGAGACACATATGAGGTTATGTGGCATTCCAACTTTGACCAATAATTTAGGATGGGATGATACAACATAGCGTCAGATAATGAACACTCACTAAATTATTTCTTATCAATTCTTAGATTGGGGAAAGGTATACAAGAGTTAGGATGGCTGGGACTCTGGAAGGGGAACTATTTCAGTGCCTGGCTGGCACTGCATAGTGGACTTCTGAGTTATCCCAAATTGGGGAACTATTATTTTATTGGTAGTGTTTATTAATAACCACCTTGGGTTTTCCTCAAGATGTTGATATGTGATTTTTGGGATTTTGAGTATGTTCATAAATCATGAATAGTCACTTATATTCAAATTCCATATATTTATACATGTTGTTGTGATGCATAGTAGAAAATTAATTAAATTCTTGGATTTATGCAATCTGTTAGGGATAGTTTTTTTGTGATATATATCTATGTTTTCATGTTGTGTGATATATATTTATTGGTATTAATAAGTTGAAAAGAGTATAAAATAATGTTAATATATAAATATATATATGATGGTTATAACTAACGTGAATGGATGAAAACAAGGGTTAGTGCTTAGAGGGTTCTATATTTGTTTAAGGGTAGACTTCTAAGACAAACCTTATGTGATCCCATAGACTAGTCAGGGTTTATACAAAAAACTATGTTTATTTTATGAATAGTTTCCTTCGCAGTACAGAAGAAGTATCCTTGATTTATATTATAGGACTACTTCTAAATAAATATGAAATACATCTACAAAGGATTAGGTTTTATCAATACCACAGAATGTGTATGATAATGTAGATGACCATTGACCTACACTTGCTCTATGGTATAGGTAGAAGGACTTCTTAAACTAGAATATGTTCTCTTATCACCTCTCCAAGGCATAAAATTTCATAACTATGGTAAAATATGTCATTAAATCCACACAAACATTCTTTATCCTTCCATGGAACTTGAGGCCCTCGGTATGTTGAGTAATGGGTTGAAATTGTCATAGATATTTTACCTAGTAGAAACTATAAAGGACCGGTGGGTTTGGTAAAATTGAGATGATTTTGGGTGTGAAACCCTTTACATACCCTATATTGTATGGTTACATCCTATCTAAATGAGCTCAAGGATATTGTATTTAACTTGGAGAGTTAGGAAATCATAAATATTAATACATTAACATGGGATTCACATATATTATTTTCTAAGAAGGGTGAAATATTTTATCAGATATGCATTGATTTCATGAAGCTGAACTAGGTGATGGTTAGAAACTGATATCCATTTTCCTTAATCAATGATATTTTCAATTGGTTGTGAGGAGCCTAGTGGTTTCCAAGATTGACCTTTGATTGGGATATCAAAAATTGTGATTTGGAGATGAGGATACTCCAAAGTAAAAGTTTCATTGAAATTTTGGAATTTATGAGTACATGGTTAATTCATTAAAGATGAATAAAACCTCAATGGTGTCCATAAACACCATTAAAAAAACCTTCCATTCATACATAGACTCGTTCGTCTGGGTTTTCATAAAAAAATTCCAATTTTATCACTGACACCATAGAAACATGATAGGTTCCAAGATATTGTCTTAAGTATTCTTGAGGAATATAGGATTTACACTAAGCTATTGAGATGTGACTTTTGGATTAAAGTGGTGAAATTCCTAGTACATTTGGTGTTTGAGAACAATATATTTTTGAACCCATATATGGTTTAGGAGGTGATTTATTTGACACTTCCTCCATATGTTTGAGATTATGAGATCTCTTTGTTTATCAATATATTAATGAAATTTTATTTGGGAGGTCTCTTAATTATTAGTAATATTAATAGGCCTAAAATAATAGTTATTTAAATTATAGTGGTTAGACCAACATGAAGAGGGTATCCTTTAGCTAAAGGTATGTTTGAAAACACCTCCAAAACTGGAACTCTATGATCATGGAATTTGTTTGGAAGCATACTGTGATGCATCATGCGTTGTTTTGGGAGTGGTGTTGATAAAAATAGAGAAGTTAGTTTCCCATGTATCTTTCCAGCTACAAGCCCATGAGAATAACTACATTATACATGACTTGGATCTTGGGGTGGTGGTTCCTGAACATAAGTTGTGGAGACACTATATATTTGGTGAGAGATTCTTTGTTGATATGGACCAAAAGATCCTTTCCTATATCTTAACTCAAAGGGACCAAGACATGATACATAAGTGCTATATTGAGATGCATGGTTTACGTCATGTTCTCAAAATAGAATAAATAAATCCATAAGGAATTAGTTGAGATTGGGCATGACATAACATCCTCATTCTGATAGATAGCCTGGATGGACTATACAAAGATTGGAGGATATGCTTCGTGTATTCATGAAAGACTTCGATAGAGAATGGAATGATCACCTATTCTTGATGTAATGGATTTGACCTCTCTAGTACATTCCTTTGTGAAATGTGGTGCTGGAGGTGGGGCGGGAGCTCAAGGTGACTTGGGGGTGCGTTTGGGTGGACTTTTAAGGAAATATAAAGGGCAATAGCATTTTCACTGTTAGCACACGGTTTGGCTAAACCGTGTGGCCAAACCATTCAAGGTTGGTGATGTAGGAAGTGGCTAATGCACGATTAGAGCACAGTTTGGCTAACCGCACGGAGTAACCGTGCAAGTAGTGTTTTGTGAGGTAGAATCTAACACATGGTTAGCGCGTGGTTTGTTAAACCATGCAGACTAACCGTGCGGGAACTTAATGTTAGATCCTAAAATTGTGGATCTGAACACTTTGACCTCTAAATGGTTCATTTAATCCCTTAAGTGTCCATAACTCAGGATTACCCTTCCTTGGAGGTATAAGAACCTCTCCCAAGAATTTTGGAGGTGATCCGGAGGCTTTTCTTGGAAAATCGAAGCCATTTTCTTGAGTAATGTGATTGTTCTTGCTTGATTTCATAGATCTACTTCGATATACTCCTCCTATTCTCTTGGTTTCTTGTATCTATGCCCGTTATGGGTAGATATAAGCATGTGGATGTCGAATATGATGATATTTGATCATGGTTGTGTTAGGAGAGGATATCTATAGAGGATTCGTAGAGAATCGGCCAATTTTTTTGAGTGTTCTTCGACCGTCATAATTTCATCAAAAACAATTGAGGTAGGGATATTACCTTCATCTCCCTCTCAATTTTTTGCATCATGTGGGGTGGGTATCCTCTTGTTTTATGAGATACGGTTGAACTGGTAAATAAATATAATAAGTAGTTAAATAATCAGTTTGGGTATATATTTGTTGGTATTGTTGTTTTATTTCCATCAATGCTTCTCCTTTGATTATGTTGTGAATGGAATGGGCTTATGAATACTAAAAATCATGTTCATTGGGGGCCTTTTCTTGTTCCATTAGATGTTTCATTGTTTTTTCTAGTTTGTTTCGTTGATGGAATTCATAGAAAGTGGAAATTGGTTAATCTTGTAAAATTAGATGGTTAAAGTAATACCTAGAAACCTTGTATGATCACCCCAATTAAATTACATGAAAGAATGAATTTTGTGGGTGCTGGTTGGGGTTTAATTATGTGAAGGTGTGTTTTGTGGGATGTTGTGGAACATGTGAGCAGCGGGTCTGTGGTTGGCTTGGTTGTGGGTTGGCATGTATCATATGGTTGTGACGGGAAGCAGAGTGGTAGTGAACTGTATTGATGGGATAATGATGTGGTACAGGTTTTGTTTCCAAGGTGTTTGTGGATGTGGTGGTTGGTAGTAGGGCTACAGGGATGGGTTGTGAATATGAATAAAAGTGTAATAGTTAACTACTGAACTGTGGGGCATGGTAGTTGATTAAATACTGAAAATCAACAGAATTGACTAGCTGGTAAAATAAAATGGTTTTGGGTTGCATGGGTTTTCCCTAACATTATTTGTGGTTGGCAGGGATATGTTTTATGAACTTTTGATCAAGTTTGGTTGTTGTCAGTGTCTTAGTAGTTAAGGAACTGATAAACTGAAACTATTAAAACATGAAAAGAATAATGGGGTTTGGGGCTGTTCGTTGTGTGCATAATTTCGTGGTAGAAGTTTCGAGGCATGTGCTCTGATATTTTGTGTAGAAGACTTAGGATGGGTTGAGTGGTTGATATAATTATATAAATCTATATGTTTTATATTTCATTACGCACCCCACTCATGTTGAGCACCACGTTCCGAACACCCGTGGGACAAGGGGTGAGATTCCCAAACATCCAAAGGATGACATATTACTATTCTTCCATGTGCTCCCTCTTCTAGGTTCTATAGCTAAAGATCATTCATGCAGGTTACGATAGATGATTCCCAAGAGTCTTCGGGATGAGATGTGATGTGGTTCCCAGGTGTCTTCGATATGAGATGTGGTTATGGACTAGGATTGTGTGCCGGTGGGAAACTATGAGCTTCGTATGACTAGGTTGAGGCACTAGCTGGAGCTTCATATGGACAGGTTGCGGCACTAGCTTAGGAATATGGGGAAGCCTCAGAGTGTTATGAGTGAGGGTTTGAGTAGTATTCAGTGGGAAGGTGGTGCGAGGTACCCATACTTTGATAATATTACTATACTACTCTATTGACTTGAGATATTTGGTGAGTGTGTCTTGTAAGGTTGGGTGGATAGATTCCTTTCTATGCATTGATTCCTTCTATTTTTTCATTGGGTATTAAGATGTCTCCCCACCTGTGCGCGAGAGCTTTAGGTTTCCCTAATGATTATACTTGTATTCTCAACCTACGTTTACTTTTAGGTTTTCAAGAGGACTTCAGGGATTGTGTGGTACCTTCCTAGTTGGGCATTGGAGTTTTGTAGGTTGTATTTTTTTGCTTTCCTTTCCTGGTATTGTGCTTTGGAGCTTTTCTTATACTTGTACTTTTTTTCAGTATTATATAAAACATCCATATGGGCTTCGTTTTGCGTTTATTTTCATTTACCTATTCCATTTTATTTTGGTGTTTGACTCATCATATTTCCTGACCTTAACTAATAAAAGGATAATCACTCCCATAATTGTGAAAACTCATACCCTTGGTGCTAGTCACCACTCCAGGGCCTACTGGAGGCAGGAGTCAGGGGTGATTATCTCCCTTTCACCATTTCCAGCTAAGGAGGGGTATATTTGGTGGGAGGGGGTCATGACAGAATGGTATCATAGCCATGGGGGTTGAGAGATAGGATGAAGTCATGAGTTAGGCACAGTGAGGATTTTATGGTATGGTAGGGCAATAGTTTCGGGTGATATTAGAGTGTGAAATAGGCAAGGGAAGACTGGCTAGGACACCAGATTTTAGGCCCCCCCGTGATTTGATGCAATGACTCTGGATCTACCGAACAACCAAGTGAGGCCACACTGATTTCAAGGTAGAGACCGTAAGAAAGGTACAAGCATCATAATGACTTGTGTTCTTGTGTTTCTGGGGCATTTTGGATATTTTAAATGAATAAGAAGTCTATGAAAATTTAAGAACAATATTCTACACTACTCGAGCTTAGGCATTCCTTGTTTACCTTGCAACTGTGGCACCTAGGAGATGACCAAGAGTAGTGTGAGCGATCGGAGACCAGGAGGTTTACTTGGATGAACAACAAAGGGCTTGATGAGAGGAGGAGGGCGATCAGTGGTAGAAGACGCTTCGAGCCTTCCAGCAGTAGACTCTTGGGAAGTACGAGGGAAGCATCTCAGACATGGAGACAGAGAGATGGGTAGAAGAGCTGGTGATAGATTTCAGCTTGATCCAGGCTCCAAAGGAGTACTGGGTTCCTCTGGCTGTGATCTAGATGCGTGGATCTGCGTGTCAGTAGTGGACGCTTTATCTTGGGGAGAAGAGGGAGGCTGAGGTCACATGGACTGACTTCGAGAATGAGTTTCAGGTGGAATTCCTCTCTTCCATGATGAAGGATGAGAAGAGGTAGGAACTACTCTCCCTCCTACAGAGGAGTATGTCAATAGGAGAGTTGGGGATCAAGTTCAAGGATCTCCTTAACAAATATCCCGACCTCTTTCCAGATGAGGAGTCTCAGGCAAGATGTTTGGAGAAGGCACTTCAACCTTCTCTCCAGTATGATGTTACTCCCTTCACCCAACCGACATACATGAAGGTCCAGAAGAAGGCTGAAGTGGTAGAAAGGGTGCACACATTGGGAGGTGTGTCGCGAGAAGGAATCTAGTTGGGCTCTTCAAAGGGGAAAGCCATCAGCAGTAGGGCTCAAGCATCAGGGTCCTCTACCTTCTGACCAGTTGGGAGTAGGCCTCAGCAGTTTCAGTTTCGATCTATCGGTCCCCACCCTTTTACTTCTAGATCGGGACCAAGGTGTTTTATTTGTGGCAGCCATGGTCACCTTCAGAACCGCTGCCCAGACTGTGTACAATACAATGGAGGTGGACTGGTACAACACCCGCCTCAGCAACAACAGTTTCCAGCCAGGCCCTTCTAGCAGCAGCAGTAGGGGAAATGAGCTCCTGCTCCTCCGAGGGAAGACGTTGCAGGAGGAGGCCGACATCAGGGCGCTCCTTAGGTAACTTGACCGGGGAGTATTCGGGGAGGTGTCCGACAGGCGAGAGGCAGAAGAACTGGGAATGGGCAGATGCACGCCACAGAGGCATTCATCCTAGAAGAGCCATATGTCATTCGAGGTACGATCAAATTGTTTAGTACCCTTGCTTATGACATGTTTGATTCGGGAGCTTTTCACTCCTTTGTTATGCCCAGTCTAGCCCATGCCTTGGGCCTAGACATATAGATTCTTTCCACACCCCTAGTTTTTAGTACGCTAGTTGGAGGTCAGACCATCTTGTCTCATGTTTTTCGGGGATGTAGGTTGATGTTGGGGCCACACCAATCTAGTGGAGATCTTCTTTTACTGCAAATGTAGCCATAATACGTCATTCTAGGCATCGACTGGCTGTTCTCAGTGTGTGACTTCATCGATTGTTTCCAAATAAGGGTTGTGTTTTTCGACTCGGGCGGGCGACGGGTGACTTTCATCGGCGAGAAAGGATACCATGAAGGTAACCCGAAAGTGGAGCCCCTCCTTTACATGATAGCTAAACTGTCTGTGGAGTCGGCGAATACAGAAATGGTAGAAGTCCTAGGGATCGGCAGTGAGTTTATGGACGTCTTCCCTGAAGCGGTGGTGACCCTACCCCCTCGACGTGATGTTGAGTTCAAGATAGACTTGCAACCTGGTGCCCATCTGATTTCAATGGATCCCTACCAGATGGGACATTCTGAGTTGCAGGAGTGGCAGATTCATCTTGACGATATGATTAAGAAGGGTTTTGCTCGACCAAGTTCTCCACCTTGGGGTGCTCCTGTCTTGTTCGTAAAGAAGGTAGATTGTGGTCTAGGCTGTTCATATACCACTGGAGACTGAATCAGGTAACAATCAACAACCGTTTCCCACTCCTGAGGATAGAAGATCTCTTTGACTAGGTGAAAAAAGATTGTTCGTTCTCTATGATTGATTTGCGTTATGGATATCACCAGTTGAGGGTGAAAGAGGGTGACATCTCGAATACTACCTTCAGATGTAGGTATGTGATCTTTTAGTTTGTAGTCATGCTGTTCGGTGTTACAAATGCACCAACTGTGTTCATGGGACTCATGAACTCCGTATTCCAGGAATACCTGGATCGGTTCGTAGTCATGTTTATTGACGACATTCTGATCTACTCAAGATCATAGGAGGATCATGTAGAGCACCTGAGAAGAATTTTAGAGGTCCTCCGACAGCACCAACTCTATGTTAAATTTTCCAAGTGCAAGTTCTGGACACGAGAAGTTCACTTCCTTGGGCACGTGGTGTCCGAGCGGGGAATAGCGATGGACCCATCGAAGGTCGAGGCGGTTGTTTCTTGGGTACCACCCAAGAACGTGGTAGAGGTTCGTAGTTTCCTTGGACTGGTAGGTTACTACAAGAGGTTCGTACCCAACTTTTCCTGAGTTGCATCACCTATGACAGCCTTGACGAATATGTTTTGAGCTTTCGCGTGGGATGAGGTGTTTGAGGCATCGTTTAGTTACCTGAAGGAGAAGTTGGTTAGTGACCTAGTTCTGAGATTTCTAGAAGAAGGGGTAGCGTATGAGGTGTTCTGTGATGCTTCAGGGAAAGCCCTCAGATGTGTGTTGATGCAGCAGCAAGGGGTGATCTCTTATGGTTCTAGCCAGTTATGTTCTCATGAGCATAATTATTCCACCCACGATCTGGAGCATGTGGAGGTCATTTTAGCGCTAAAGTTGGGGCGGCATTACCTCATTGAGGAGCGCTTTGTGGTCTTCACGGATCACAAAAGATTGAAGCATATATTCTCCCAGTGGGACCTGAACTTGCAGTAGTGAAGGTGGATGGAGTTCCTTCAAGACTATGACTTCAAAATTTCCTACACCTCTGGAAAACAGAATGTGGTGGCCGATTCCTTGAGAAGGAATTCACCTAAGGATGAGGTTCAAGAGTCGGAAGATGCTTGGAAGGAAATGAAGGAGTTGGCTGCCCTACACCTGGATGCAAGGATGGATGGTGGTAGATGTTGCATGTATCAGATGATAGTGCATTCTTATCTACTACGGCTGGTGGAGGAGTCCCAGAGGGGAGACTCAGAAAGTTATGTGATGTGTAACTGGGTTGCCCAAGGCGATGCCCCAAAAGTGTGGACGAAGGATTGTTAGAATCAGATGATTTTCTGAGGGAAGATGTTTGTTCCTAAGATGATCTGTGAGAGGGTTCATGGTGAGTTACAAAACTCATCCCTATAGGTACACCTGGGAATTTTCAAGATATACTAGGGCTTGAGGAGACATTTTTGGTGGCCCTAGGTAAAGCGGGTGGTGGAAGAGTTCATGGACAAGTGCCTAGAGTTTCAGCAGGTGGAGGCTGAACATTGTATTCTAGGTGGTTTGTTGTAACCTTTAGATGTCCCTGAGTGTAAGTGGGATGACATCTCGATGAATTTCATCATAGGGCTACCAAAGGTTCATGGAGGTTGCGATTCCATCTGAGTGATGGTGGAATGGTTGACGAAATCAGCTCACTTCCTGGAAATCAAGGAGTCAGGTGTAGTGGATGCCTTAACACAGAGGTATGGGGATGAGGTGGTGTAGTTACATGGAGTTACTAGGTCCATAGTCTTAGATAGGGATGCACAATGTACCTCATGAGTCTGGAGAGTATTCTAGCATGCTTTGGGCACCCAGCTACACCTTAACACTGCTTTCCACCCCCATACAGATGGAAAAACCAAGCGTACCATCCAGACTTTGGAAGATATGATACGAGCATGTGTTTTAGACCTTGGAGGTTCATGAGTAAAACACTTTACTCCGATAGAGTTCTCTTACAACAACAGCTATCACTCTACCATTCACATGACTTATTTCAGAGCTTTATACCGGAGGTTGTGCCACTCACCCGTATGATGGAAAGAGGTTGGATAATTAGGTGTTCTTGGCCCAGAGGTGGTGCAGAGCATGACAGAGAAGGTTCAGCTTATACGAGAGAGGATGAAGGCATCTCACGACCGGCAGAAGTCATACAATGAAATAGGAGGACACCCTTGGAGTTTGAGGTCGAGGACCACGTATTCCTGAAGGTCTCCCCCCGGTGTGGGCAGCAGAGGTTCGACAGAGGGAGTAAGCTTTCCCCTAGGTTTGTCAGATCGTTGGAAGTGATGCAGTAGGTCGGCGAGGGGGCTTATCAACTAGAGTTGCCACTACAACTAAAAAGGGTGTATGATTTCTTCCATTTATTCCTGCTCTGTCAGTATCTTCACAATGATTCACACGTCCTTGACTGGGGAGAGCTAGATATCGAGGACACTACAACGTTCATGGAGAGACCAGTGATGATCAAAGGTCGTAAATAGAAGGTGTCTTATAGACGAACCATTCCTTTGGTTTATGTGTTGTGGAGACAAGGTGGGCTTGAGGAATGTACCTAGGAATGAGAGACACAGATGCTCACCCATTACCCAGAGTTATTTTATGTTTTGTTATATTTTTTTTGTACTTCGTTGATGGAACACTTTACTTTGCTAATTAGGGAATGTGCGGTTTTCCTTTTCTCTGGATGTGTGTGAAGTGTCCTGAGGTGTGGGGAGGGGAGGAACTGATCCCTAGTTAAGAAACCTTAAAGTGGATGCTCCTAAACCCATGCAAGAGAGTCAGTGCCGCCCGAAGTGGATAGTATTTGAACATGGAGGAAGGGAAACCCCTCACCCACATGACCAGACAGTTTGGCCTTTTGTTTTTCTTTGTTTAATGGGGGAGTGGAGTGGTATGATGGTTATTTCTTAGGAGATAGATGGATAAGGGGGTGCTCCTTAGTAACAAAGAGGTTTTCCCCTGAGAGGTATCTTTCGAGGGGGAGTTCTTCCGACCACTCTCCTTTCATTAGGTTGGTTTTTGAATTCTCGAGGATGAGAATGTTTTGAGAGGTATCTGATGTAATGGCCTAGACCTCTCTCGTCCATTCCTTTGTGAAATGTTGTGCCGAAGGTGGGTCGGGAGGTCAAGGTGACTTGGGGGTGCGTTTGGGTGGACTTTTAAGGAAAGCTAAAGGACAATAGCTTTCGCACGGTTGGCGCACAGTTTGGCTAAACCGTGCGGCCAAACCATGCAAGGTTGGTGTTGGAGGCAGTGGATAACGAACGGTTAGCATACAGTTTGGCTAACCTTGTGGACTAACCGTGCAAGGAGTGTTTGACGAGGCAGAAGCTAACGCATGGTTATGGAACATTTTGTTAAACCGTGCGGACTAACCATGCGAGCACTTAAAAGTTATATCCTAAAATTTTGGATCTGAAATCTTTTCCCTCTAAATGGTTAGTTTAATCCCCTACGCGGACATAACTCATATTTACCCTTCCTTGGAGGTTGAATAACCTCTCCCAAGCATTATGGAGGTGATTTAGAGGCTTTTCTTGGCGAATCGAATCTGGTTTCTTGAGGTATGTGATCATTCTTGCTTGATTTACTAGATATACTTAGATCTACCCCTCATCTTCTCTCGGTTTCTTATATCTATGCTCGTTATGGGTAGATCTAAGCATTTGGATGTCGAATATGATGAGGTTTGGTCTTTCTTTTGTTAGGAGAGGATATGTAAAGAGGATTCTGGGAGAATCCACCCAGTTTCTTGAGCGTTCTTCGATTGTCATGGTTTCGTCAAAAACCATTGAAGCAGGCATCTTACCTTCACCTCTCTCTCACTTTTGTGCATCTTGTTTGGTGGGTATCCTATTGTTTTCAGATATACAATTGAACTGGTAAATAATGATAATAAATGGTTAAAGAACGAGTTTGTGGAGATTTGTGTTGGTATTGTTGTTTTATTGCCATCAATGCTTCTCCTTTGATTATGTTTTTAATTTAATGGGCTTGTGCCTATTAAATATAACAGTCGTTGGGGTCCTTTTCTTGCACCATTAGATGTTTCCTTGTTTTTATAGATTGTTTCAGGGATTGAATTCATAGAAAGTGGAAATTGGTTAATCATGTAAAATTGGATGGTTAAATGAATACCTGGAACCCTTGTATGATCACCCCGATTAAATTAAATGAAAGAAGGAATTTTGTTGGTGATGGTTGGGGTTTAATTATGTTAAGGGTTGTTTTGTAATGGTTGAGCAGTTGGGTTGTGGTTGGCTTGGTTGTGAGTTGGCATGTATCATATGGTTGTGACAGGAAATAGAGCTGCGATGAATGGTTTTGAAGGGATAATGATGCAGTACGTGTTCTTTTACGAGGTATTTATTGTTTTGGTAGTTGGAAGCAGGGATGCATGGATGGGTTGTGAATATGAATAAATGTTGAAGAGTAATCTAATGAACTGTGGGGCATGGTAGATGATTAAATACAGAAAATCAATGAAATTGATTGGATGATAAAATAAAATAGTTTTGTGTTTCTTGTGTTTTCTCAAACCTTATTTGTCATTAGTAGGGATATGTTTTACGAATTTTTGATCTGGTTTGGTTATTGATAGTTTATCAGTAGTTAAGTAATTGATAAACTAAAACTATTAAAACCTGAAATGCATAATGGGGTTTGGGGATTTTCATTGTGTGCATACTTTCGTGGTAACAGTGTCGAGGCATATGCTCAGATCTTTTATGTAGAAGCCATAGGATGTGCTGAGTGGTTGATATAATTATATAAATCTGTACATTTTAAGTTTCTTTATAAACCCCACCCATGTTGTGCTCCACGTTCCGAACACTCGTGGGACATGGGATGAGATTCCCAAACATCCAAAGGATGGGTGGTTATTGTTCTTCCCTGTGCTCCCTCTTCCAGGTTCTATAACCCAAGATCCTTCGGGCAGGTTATGACAGATGTTTCCCAAGATTATTTGGGATGAGATGTGATGTGGTTCCTAGGTGTCTTCGGGATGAGTTGTGGTTATGGCCGAGGATTGTGTGCCGGCGGGATACTATGAGCTTCATATGGCCAGGGTGAAGCACTAGATTGAGCTTCGTATGGCCAGGTTATGGCACTAGCTCAGGAAGAGGGGGAAGCATCAGAGCGTTAGGCGTGAGGGCTTGAGCAACATTCAGTGGGAAGGTGGTGTGAGGTACCCATACATTGATAATATTACTATACTACTCTATTGACTTGCGATATTTGGTGAGTGTGGCTTGTATGGTTGGGTGGATAGATTCCTTGCTAGGCTTTGGTTCCTTCTATTTTATCATGGGGAATTAGGATGTCTCCCCACATGTGCATGAGGGCTTTAGGTTTCCATACTGAGTATACTTGTATGCTCACCATAAATTTACTTTCAGGTTTTCATAAGGACATTAGGGACCGTGCGCGACCATGCTAGATGGGCGTTGGAGTTTTGCTGGTTCCAGTTTTTGATTTCCTTTCTTAGTATCGTTATTTGGAGTTTTCTTATACTTTTGATTTTGTTTCAATATTGTATAAAACATTCATATGGGTTTGGTTTTGGGTTTATTTTCATTTACTTATTCCCTTTTCTTTTGTTTTTTGACTCATCTTATTTCCCGTCCGTAATTAATAAAAAGGATAATGCCTCCCATAATTGTGAAAACTCATACCCTTGGTGCTAGTCGCCACTCAGGGGCATACTAGAGGTGGGACTCGGGGGTCATTATCTCCCTTCCACCATTTCCATCTCTGGAGGGGAATCTTTGGTGCGAGGGGATCGTGACACATGAAATAATTCACTATCAATAATAGTTACCATTATTCAATTCATATGAAAATATATGGGTTTCGTTACAGGAGACAATGTCGATTCCCACTAGTTGGCATTGAGGAAGGTGAGGTAGTAGTTGTGAGGCTAGTTTTCTTCAACAAGCCTCTACGAGAGTGTATCCGATTATAAAGAGGTTGATCACCACCCAATGATGGTAGATATCTTATTCTAACTATAAGTTGATACCTTTTGAGTTCTTTATGGGAGATCCATTTTCCTTTAGAGTGACTCCTTGGATAGGGAACCATTGTTTGTGGGAGCATTGAAGGCTAGATAAATTTTTTTTTGGGATATTTGAGATCACCAAGAGGATAGGGGTATTGGAAAATCTTATAGCTCTTCATTATAACTATTAGGTTATACATGATGTGTTCTGTGTTTCACAGTTTCATAGGAATATACTTAACCCTGCACAGGTTATTGAGTGTGGGGAGGTTGTTCTGGAGACAAATTCTTCTTATAAGGAGTGTGTGTTGTGGATTATCAATCGATGTGAGAAGACATTATGAGGGAAGACAATAATACTAGTTAGTATTTTCTAGTAGCATGGGAGGATTCAAAAAGAGACTTGGGAGCATGAGTTTGATGTTCAAGTTCAGTGACCAGAGTTGTTTGAGCAAGAGAACTAGAGATACTTCTTGTCAATGATAAGTCAATAGAGGTGGATAATATTAATATCATGATTTTTACCATGATAAGAAAATCCCTATTTATTGATAATTAATAAATAACATATGTGAAAAAAATGTTTTATCAGTGAAAAATAACTTAAAATGCGTCAATGTATTTTCATAAGGATAAATTCTCAGTAAACACATTAGGATATTCAATTTGATAGTTTTAGATTGTGAAAGCGAGTTAGTGTGAGAATCCCAGCCCGCAAAGGCTCATCGAAGATAGAATAAAAATACTAAATATATTATATTATGCATGATAAATTTATTAAGAAAGATTTAAAAACTCCAAAAAGGTGAATAAAATGAGAAATTTGAGACCATTGTTAGGTCAAGGATATAGTTTTTACCCTAGGTGAGGTATAACATTGGAAGGCATTAGATTTTGTTATTCCTCATTCTCGAGTTGAAGTAATTAAATAATATTTTAATATATTGTTTTATAGAAAATATTCAATAACTCTGAAACTGTGAATCATAAAACAAATATAAGACCACTTTTGAGTCCGGAACGATGTTTTACCATAGAAAATGAATAATTTCTATACCCAACTAGATTTTTAATCACATCACAATTTTAATTTATTTAATTGATGTTATATTAAATAATTTATTTATTTAATTAAATAAATTAATAAAAATGAAAACTATTCATCTCCTACCCAATTAGGGTGTGTTCTACCATTGTTGAAAGCTGGAGAACATTAAAAGCATAGGTTTATAGTGTTTTTATCTGAATAAAATTAGCAAACAACATTATGGGTAAATTAAATCACTCATCCATCATTAAAATGTTGAAATAGAGATCAAACATGGAGATTTAATTTGGGTTTCATGAAGAACATAAGGTTTTGGTTCCATTTATAAAAAAACCAAGTTGTTGTATTTTCATAGTGAATATGACCGATAAAAAACAACATCAGGGGACCTTGGGTGAGTCTAGTGAATCATCACCCATTTTTATCATATTCCTATGAAGCCCAACCACACTGAAAAAAACCTACAATTCACCTCTTATGAGTTTCATGTTTTTTTATTATTTATTTCATTATTTTATTTAATTTATTCAAGGACCTCTTAAATTATAAATTATGGAAAAAATTGATTGAATAGAAATTAAATAAAGAAACCAAAAATAATCATTATAAAATTACTAAAAAAAATTATCAAACTATATATACATGATTTATCATATGATAGGTAAAAAATTCAAATGATAATTACATAAAATATCGGAGGATAATATATAAAAAAATTATAAAATTATAAATATTTTGAATTAACCATAATATAATTATTTTGAATTATCAAATGATAATTGTAATGCATTATCAAGGTACAATTTCATGAAATTGCTGAAAATATGTTTTACACAAATTATCAAATGATAATTTTGAAGAATTATCAAGTGATAATTAATACTAATTATTGAAGAATAATTGCATGAAATTATAGAATATAATTTTTTAGTATTTAGTAAAGGATAATTAAAATTTAATTATATCTTGAAAAAGATTATTAAAATTATCAATATATAATTAAAATATTATAAAATGATAATTACTAAAATTATCAAATGATAATTTATATATTATAAAATGATAATCATTAAAAATTATGAAATTATAATTGAAAAAATATTAAAGGATAATTATTAAAATTATCAAATAATAATTATGAGATAATCAAAGGAAAATTATTAAAACTGTTTAACCATGATATCTAAATTATAAAAAAATAATTATTAAAAATTAGGAAATGATAATTTCTATATTATTAAAGGATAATTTATTAAAAACATTATCAAATTGATATTAAGATATAAAAATATAAAATAAATTTCCAAAAGATAACTATAAAGTATAATTTATAATAAATCGTCAAAAATAATTATAAAATGATAATTAATGAGACATTTTCCAGAGATAATCTTTTTTCTTGAGGAGAATATAATGAGCACTTGGGTCAAACAGAAGTAAAAATATGAAATTATCCAGGGGAGAGAAAGTATCTCACATGTAATAATTTGTTTCTTTTTGAAATGCAATAGTGAGTTTCGATTTAGGAACTCTTGAAGAATGTCAAGCATTGATGTTTCGATGATTATAATAATAAGACAATAAATATTTGAATCTAACCATACATGGTGTTTTATCCTTTCCATTGATGATAATGACTTTTGAGGTTGGAAGTCCCTTACCTTTTTTAGATTTTTTGCATATATTGCTGTAATAGGACTTATGGATAGACATATTTGACGACCGTCCTAGATTATTATAACATGTAATAGTGTGTGTATGCCTAAGAACCATATGTGTCACATTTTTTATGAGTACCTTGTATCTTATTATTTATGTTCAATGTTGATCACATTCGTTGTTGTGCTACCTTACTTATGATGATGTGTTTTTTTGTGTAACCCCAGATATGGTATGATTTTATTCTATGATATTGATGTGATATATCGATTCCATGTTGATGTTTGATATACAAGTTGCTGTAAAAGATGATTATAAATTTACCAAGATGTGTTCTATGGTTGTTATTATGAAATTACTTGTCATGTTTTCTTTGGTGGATTGGTATGTGTATTCATGATAGGAGGCCATAACGTCAATATTACTCTTTATAGGGTGTGTGTATGATGTGAAATGATAACGAAAATGCATATTTATAACCTTGTATATTGACATCTACATGATTACTTTTGTATTCTTTGTAAACGATCGACACTTGATTCTATGTGGATCTTGACTGTTTCTGGATGCCGTGTGGATTCTGAGTAGGTTATATCTTCTGGAAGCCTTATAAATTCCATGAATTACCTGATGCATTATGGATTCTTGGTAGGTTGTTTTCACTTGATGACATAGGTATTTTTAGTTAGTTGACATCATCCTAATGCTCATTTTTTGATACTTAATGTCATACAATATATTTCCAGCATGGAACCAAAGTAGAAATGAATGGGGGTTTGTGGAAGATTGGTTAACACATGATTTCTTGAGTTTGGATTGTGTGTTATGATGATTCTTACACATTTATTTTATTTTTTTGTACACTTTTATACATCAACACATGAGGTTAAGGATACATTGATGGTGTCCTTTATAGTCTTGTACTCACACCCTACATGGAAATGTCGATGCTCTTGTATATTGCATGAGGGATTAAGAGAAGAGAAAGGACCCAGTTTTGTATAGCTATGCAGAGGAGAATGGATATAGTCGCAATACTGGATAGACTCAAGAGGATATTCTATTAATTTATTTACATTTTTCTACTTTATCGCCTTTGGACTTGATTATCACTTAGGGGAGATACATTATTTGTATTACATGTATATCATCTTTACATTTCTTCATGTTACACTGATTATTTGTTATACGGTTTACTATTTTTTATAGATATTATTACACGATATTGATGGTATATTCTCCCAACTGATGGAATCAAACCCTGACCCTAGTTAGAAACCTCTTGTGTATGGGGATATGTGGATGAGGTCATGTGGAATTCTGGGTTATACCCAGGGATTTAGGTTGGGATTCTATAAGTATGGGAAAATGTTTAATAATATCTATGTTTTTAGGGTCTATTAATATACCCTCACATTCTCTTATGTAACTAATTGATGAAGATTCTTGAAACAAAAAATCACAGATATTTAATTTCATATACAACTTCTCCTTCCACAGGGTTGTGAACACAATTCTAAAATGATCTTCTTACACTAACTTCATATTTGAATTTGTAAGAGTATCATATTTAAATACTACGAAAAAATATTCCTGTTAATATCTGAAGACATTATTCAACAAATGTATAAAGATTTTATGATAATTGTTATGTCCAATTGGAAATACTATAAATTTATAAGGAACATATATTTCAAAGTAGGTTGTATGGGATATATATTCCTTTTTATTACAATATGTTGAAACACAAATGGAAGATAAATTTTTTAAAAATAGAGATCTCCCATTGATTGATCAAATAGATCATAAAAATGGTATAAAGGGTACTTTTTATTAATAAATATACTGTTAATTGGAAAATAATAAATAAAAATATGAATTTATCCCTCATTAATAAAAATAATAGTTAAACTCTAGGGATAATCACAAGGATAAATTAATCCCTTATCTATTTTTTCGAAGAGTTTCTTCTACGATTCCTATAACTCAATTGGGGGAATTCTATATGAATTCCTTGAAATTGGATTGGAAGGTGCTGTGATTTCAATTAAAACAAAACTTCACAATATGTGGGAGGATTTAGAATTTACGTAGGAAACAGATAAGCATATTCCCAAATTACAGTCACATTTTCAATGTGGCATTTATCACTAACCTTTTAATATATATTTTCTGGATGAATAGGTATCAAAACCCAACTGATGAAAGTAGCTTCCATTTGTAATTCAAGGTCATCCCCACACTGATAGTTGATTCTAGGTACATTTAAAAAATTAAATTTATCTTCCCTACCTCAATAATCGATATTGGATCTATACGTGGAGATTCAATCCATTTACCAAATTACATTAAATAAATCTAGAATAAGAACAACAAGATTCTTAGGAAAAACATTCCCACAAACTTTTATCATAGTGATGTTATAGACATGAGATGTGGCCATCCCATCATTAGGTTTCTTCACCACCAACTCAATATATAATTAATGAGGTGCTAATGTGATACCCATAAAAAATGTTTCTGATATAATGTAGGAGTATTAATTGGAATAAAATAAACAAAATTCCGTCCTGGAGTGAATGATATGTGTACTCTTCATAAAGTAAATTGGAATTTCCATGTAATATATATTAATTTCATAATGTTGAATATATCCCTTTGGAATATTTTTCAGTACATTCTTTTAAATTTTTGAGAATATTTTAGAATAGAACCCCATCTCTTTATAGTTAAATCACAATACACTATTGGATTCTCTATTACACATTTTTTCACAAAGATGTCCCTTTTATCCAAACATATGGAAAAATAATTTTCCTTTTATGTATGTAAAAATTTATTTCCTTCCATAAGTATAGAATGTTGAGAGATTCTCCCTTCTCTTATTCCAAATATCCAATTTTTTATTTTCTATCATATTCTTCCCTTTCTTCCATTATAATACATTGTTGAAATATAATCATTTCTATATCTTGAAAACATATGACAATATATAATATTTTGATGATAATTTTTGGGAGACTAGTTTAATTTGAATGATTAGCGTAAACTAATAAATGTGATGGTCAATATTTTTTTGGATTAAATATATAGTGTACGACATTTCATACTAACCCTATAATGAAAGATTCATACTTAACATAATTTCCCCCATCATTTTTTCATAGACTCATAAATTTCCACTACACATCCTGTTTTTGTTTTGCAAGGAAAATATTTTTCATATAATAGTTCATAAAAATCCTTGCATTTCATGATTTTATTACCTCGTTATCTATAGTGTTTTAAATTATTGAACACCACTGATCTGAATTACCATAGAGATGGTAAACATTTATGAAAATGTTCCCCATTAATTTCCTCTTAAAGTAAAAAAATGTATTGTCCACAAAACTTATCCATTACTCATCTACAAAGGGATTTCAGTCCCATTAAATGATAGTGGTTTTTACATATAATGTTATCCATCATTGGTACTCCATGTTTTTTATTAATATGATTCTTTATATAGGAAATTATTTTGGTAATAACTGGAGTTAGATACCTCAGTGTAGTTATAATTTGTTTAGATCGAACAATATTTTATTACGCAAGGGTGAAATTATTACATTAGTTATAGGAATTGATATGGTTTATATTAATTATACTAAGAAAAATTTCTATATAATATAATACCTTATATTATATCATAACATTATGAAACATAATGTATAATTTCATAACATGTTAATGAAAAAGAATAAATTGAAAAAATTGTGTATAACATTCATTATAATCAGAAACATGGAATCTATATGAATGTTATCAAATAATTAAAATATTTATATATCATTCATTACTGTTTGTAAAGAATATTTTAATTAGCCATATAATTTCCCCAATGAGTGTCAAACCATGTGTAGTGTAAGGGAACAATCACTGTGTACTAGAATAATGGTGGAGATACACTTAAAATATAGAATTTTGGGACTATTACCCCTATATGAATCTATTATAAAACTATATAATTTTATAGAATCCAGATAGATAGATATATATATACGGTAATCTATACCTTGATAAAACATTATAATGTTATTCTATACATAGAAAAAGCAACAAATTCATTTATAAGTCTATATTCCATAATCTATGTTTTTGTAAATAATATAATATAGGTTTCTTTTTAAATAATTTTAATACCAACTGTAATGACCCCACACATAGTTTCCCATATTCAGTGGTTACTTTATTATGTCAGTAATGGATATAATAAATAACATACTTAAAGAATAATTATTTTATCATTCTTAGAAAAATAGATACATACATGAATATAAAGTTACATTAAAAAACATAATATAAAAAAATTGAGATAAATAATATTAACTTTATAATATCCCTACATATTAATCATAGTAAAATTCATAACCTAATTGGGAAAGAATACATAAAACATTTGTGTGATCAAATACTCTTTACAGTATGTTCACAACAGATGATAATAATGATTTAATAATACTGAAGGAATAAAAAATGAAAATAATAATAATATATATATAATCACATGAACTACAAACATATCCATAGATATCATAACTATTAAAATCAATAACTATAAATCAATAACTGATTTAATAATGATGAAATGCATAATGCTGGAAATTAGAAACTTACTTTTATGGACTTGTGCCATGATAACATATATTAATACCTAAGGACTATTCCAAATACTTAATCTAATTTTTTATCATGAGACCTACTAATCGATATAAGGGATATGTAATTATTTTCACCACCAAAACATAATAATTTCAAATCATTCACCATATGAATAAACGAAATAAGTTAATCAACATGTCTTAAAAATTGAATGTTTTCCATATTGTAAGAACTAGAATAGATAATTTCAATAGATTATCTGGTTTATCTAATCATAGTAAATAAAAAGATATATAGTGTTTGGTATCTGTAGACTATATCCTCAATGTATTATACAAAAAGTATTTTCACATATATGAAAATACATTAAATAGATTACTGGAAAATTTCTTTAGGAAAATAACCATTTCAATCTGAAATCACTTATAATAGTTTAAAATTTTTCCCAAATATTAAGTAAAACACTTTATTTATAAGGATACTCTTAAATATTTAATGTATGATTCAAATTAATTAGTCATAATGATAGTGATATATTGTATTCATTGAAAATATTTTTAAAAACATTCCATTCACACATTTGTAAAAAGGAAAAAAATATTCTCATTCAGAAAATAACCGGAATATTTAATTCAAAATAACATTTAAAAAGTAAAACATTATTAAAAATATCATTTATAACAAATTAGTATTCTATAATCTTTCTTTTCGAAATGTTATGTAATATATAGGTATGGAAAATATTGATTCTCGACCAAGTAAGAAAAAGTTTATTTTCCAATAAAAATTTATTCTAGTATATTGAGTACATAAGGGGGGAAATGAAATGAATGTTTTTAACTTATATAAATTACTATAGGATAAAAAATTGTATTGTGATTTAAATAAAAATGTTAAATAATTATTCCAATAGATTATTAAAAATAGATAATCTTGACTAATGATGAAATTATAAATTAACCCTTGCCACCAGTTTGAATTCCTTTGTACATTTATTGGATAAAATTATAATAAAAATATATTTATTGTCAATATATTATCGAAATATTATAATATTTATATAACCAATTATGATTTACTTTTAAATATTCATTAACCAGTAACCCACAATTCATTATTAAAATCACTCATACAAGTAGTAACTGCTATATTTTTCTCGTACCTTTGGATTTGAAGTTTCTATTATTATATATTGATCAGTGTAAAATAATATCCATAAGTATTATACTGATTCAAATATTAAATATATTAAATATATATTTATTTACTATAATCCATAATCTTTAGAGATAGAAAAATTAATAACACTATGGATGGAGACAATAGGATTTGGATATGCTAGAACACTATTTTAATTTTTCTATAGTTGGAAGAAGGAATGTTAGATAAATGTTATAGAATATTTGTTATTTCATATATAAAATATATATTTTATAATCCTATCCTTATTTCTAAATATGATAAAATTAATTCAAAAACATATCACAATTGTTTCTTGGATGTGGTTATCCGCACGTTCACATGAGGAACATTATCGTTATCCAAAAAATTAGAAGAAAAGGAAGAATATTTGATATTTATAAATAAAAATGAATCATTATTTAATAAATAATATATATATATATATAATACATCATTATATCCATTTATGAGAGGCAGAAATGGAAAATGAATTAAATCGGTTTGCAAGGTGGTAGTCGGTCGTACACATGATCGACAGTTTTATTTCCCATTTAATGCGTGAGGAGAAATATATAGCTTATTCCATTAACATTATAATATATTATTATATTAAATATTTTAGTGTTATTATTAAAAAATTATAGAATAATATTTGAAAGATATATAAGTACAAATAAAACAATAACACACTATAAAAAAATTTACATTTTTTTAGAAAATTGCTTTACATTTTTAAGAAAATACATTTAAAATAGATTTTATTAAAAATAAACTCTAGTTCATGTTTTGGGATGTATGGAAGTTATGTGTGGATTTATTTTCTAATCTAAAAGTACCTTGATATTTTATAGATAAGAGGATAGGGTGTCCACATTTATAATTGAGGTGAGTAGCTCACTTTTAATTTTTTAATGTTTTCAAATAATATAATGTAACTTTCATGAAAAAGGATAAAATTGGACTATTCATGATGAATATCTTATATAATGTGGAAAAATAGAATTAAAATATAATTAATACATATGTTTACATCATTTTAACCTATATCGTTTTTGTTGACCCCCCTAAGTAGAAATATTTTAGGTCTAACCACAATAATAGATTTTAACTATTTTTAATATTAATTATGACAAATAATTAATTTGAAAATATTAAATAATAAAAATTTATGTTATTCCAAATAATAATTGGTTCTATTTTTTTAAATTCTAGGAATATATAAAACATAATTTAAAATCAAACACATAATCCAAACACAAAAATCTTGTTTCCAAAGAAACTTTCTTCTTGAGAATAAATACGTTTATATCAAAATGTAATCTAATATTGATTCAAAGGACATAAATTGGATTAATGATAATATAGTTTATTTAAATTTAAATTTAAATTTATTTATAAATAAATGTAAAATTTAACATTCTTTTAATAAAAAGACAATTTTTAATAAAAATCAATATATTTCACTAGTCATCGAAAAAATTATAATCTCAGAAAATAATCAAAACATGAAACTAAGATAATTTATAAATACTGATTTAAAAATTTATGTTTATTTTGTAAATTAAATTTTCTAAAATTTCCCCAAATTAAATTTAATGTATGTTTCAAAAAGTTGATGAAACTACATTTAATAAAAATATAATTTTTCAGCATAAAATTATATTTATTCATATCCCATGACTAGAGAAGATATTAGAAAGATGATAAATTTTTTGTTTAATATATATATATATTATATCTCATTAAAAATATTATTTAATAGTTATTATATAATTAAAGGTAAAAACACATCAAGTGTATAAAAATTATTTTTTTAGAAAAAATTATATTTCACTTTCAAGAAATATTTATTTTAATTTCAAAGTTATCAATTACTGGTAAATTTATTTTATTCATATGTAAAACATATAATTTTCATAATTCATTTAGTTACTATAATAATTTTTAACACAATGTCCATGTGATACATGTAACATAAAAATATTTTAATAGTATATCGTGGTTTATTTAAACTGGATGTTTCAGGCAACATATGCTGTCAAAGAATTTAAAATTGTCTAGACACAAATATTTCAAAAATATCATAGTGTTAAAGTATTTAGTTTACTCTATGAGATAGATCCCATAACCTTTAATTCTAGAACAATTCAACCTCCCATTCCCTATTTCTATGATAATTATTATGCTGAGTTTTAAATGATTTAAATTATGATGTATTTTTATATACAAAAGTATGGGAACTATGGGTAAAAAAATATTTTTTTAGTTGTTACCTTAGTGTAACATATTCCATGTTAAATGAATTCTTAGATAACCAATTAGTAAATTCTTATACATATTTGCACAATATTTTTTATATTCTTTATCTTCTTTTAGTGTAGTGAAAAAATTATTAACATTTAGGGAAGGGGTTTTCCATGCTTCATTTTAAAAAAATATCATTTATAATTGATTATATATATATATAAATAATGTAGTTAAGTATATTTTCCACCATCACATGATATAATGAAAATTAACCAAGGTAGTCATTTCAACAAACTTCATCAAGATTTTTGACATCTAATAATTTGAGCATATTTTTTATATTCATTATATTATTTTAGTGGAGTAAAAAATATATTTACCACCAATGTACTTATTTTATGTTCATTTTATGTATTATATTAGAATAGTGGGTAATGAATGATATATTTATAACATCATTGTTGAGGCCTTTTGTGTATTTTATTTTATTACATCATGTCCATTTAATTTACTATATCTATGTAAAAGGATGAATTAGATTCTTGTTTATTAGTATTTATATTGAAAACTCTCATATGTTTTATAGTCTCCTCACAATTCCATATTAAACCCACACCACTAGTCAAAAGACTCTATAGTATAAGGTGGATGGTTTTCACTAATATGGATGGGTGTTGATAGTGATTCGAACAATTTGGAATGATGGGGAAATATATAATGGAAACCATGATGGAAACATTTTAGGAGCATGAGTTTGAGGTCCGTTATGGATTTTTAAAAACTGGAAGTTATATGTTTAAAGACTTTTTAGTTATAATTGTAGGTTACGGGAGGAGCAGAAGTGCATTGGTGGATTTTCCCAACTTTAATTTTGGCGTTAAACAACATTCAAACCGAGATCTATCACGATATAAAATGCTAGATATTTAGAATATAACGATGAACGAAAAACAAAAGAGGGAATCCTGGAATAATAGATATAGGATCATCATATGTTGGTGATAATTAATTTAAATAATTCACAAGAATTACCTTGGTGGAATTATTTTTTCATTGATGTCTCCGGTCACGATCCTGTGATCTGTCATTACATCATAGAATCCAAGTGTAGGATTCCTCTAGCGATGATCCACACGTGTGCCACACATCTCTGGACATCGCCAAAGGGAACTTCAGGTGCTAGCGTAGAAGAACCCTCACTTACAATGTCCGCATTTGATTGCCCTGGTCTCTCGGTCTTGAGAGTGTTCTTGGAGGAAGGAGTTCTTTCAGACTTGAAAGAATTATCCAAAATTGTTGTGCACAACAATTGAGGAAAAGTGTTGGGGTTGTGAGGATATTTATAATCCGGTTTGAGGTTATAGAGTTATGCCAATAAATAAACACATTACACATTTTATTTATTTAAATAACTCTTACTAAAAACCCCCATGTCGAATTATTAATTCCTTGACATGTTCCCACACTGATTATAATAAATATCATTTAATAAAACAATATTATATCATCAAAATCCCGACAGGAAAAACTACACAGCGTGTAATCATTAATACATTGTGGTTACATGTTTTCCATAAAACTACACGACCTGTATATTTAATATACATGGCATGTACTTTTATTTTCTACTTTCATTTATTTCCTCCACCACATTTATGAGTCCTTGAGTAATGGATATTTATTTCTTAAATAAATGTAAGTGCATTACATGCAAATAAATGTATTATTCCTCCCACAATATATTCTCTCGAATAACTAGTGTCAAAATAAATGCAATCATGAATCCTTAAATAATTATTAAACCAAAATCGTGAATAATTTTTATTTAACTTTCTAAATTAATATTTAACTGAGATACATGGACACACTTTTTGTGTAACCCTCTAGGCCTCTTTCTTAGTGGAATTTGGGGTAGTCTTCCTAATTTACATGGTTAGCATCTAACAACACGCCAAGGCACCCATAAAGAAATAAGTTAACACCACAATGACGTGTCACCTCATACAAATTCTTATCGTGTAATATAATCCATTTTCCTCGATTTCTCTAATCAAGAAGGATGCATGCTAGTGCCATCAACCCATGTGATTGATTATTCTTTCTTTGAATTTTCAAAATTGAACTTGCCCATAATTTACCATGGCCATGGATTTTTTAGGATATATCAATTCCATCAAATGGCTTGAGATATATACTTATGTTATGGAAAAGAAGAGACAAATCCTTTCTCACATTATCTATTAATGTAGTATTACTCGTGACGCATCCAACGTATCCTACCTCGCTACGAATAGTGTGTCATCATAGTTTTCATCAATACATCTATGTGCTCGAGTTGTAATACCCATTAATAATAATATTAAAGTATAAGGTTCAATATACACGCCCGCAGATAGGAATAACCAATGACACTATGAAATGTGGATTTCCTACTCGCGGGTCTCGTTCTCATAATATCCTTTTGTATATTACCAATGGTGCACACCATGAGAAGGTGCCTCAAAGTTTTATGAGTCCTTACCCCTAATGGCCTATATTATTTTTGTCCCTCAAATACATCATCCGGGCATAGAACATATATACAATAACAGTGTTATGGCACTTCCGGGTTCTCATTATAGCAGGGATCCACTATGACCAATTAATGAAACAGCTGTCCTTAGGACATTATCACATGCATTGTCACGTAGAAGAACAATCAAGATGGTATAAGGCTTTTATTAATGAATAAAGTAAAAAGTAGTTGGTTCTATTCCACCAACTCCAATAGACTCCAACTTGGATCAGAGCCAACTGCTAACAACTTTTAACCTGCTAGCTCTCACATGATATTCATGCTTCTACTGAGATATTCATTTAGTCATGTGGTCCACAACCTTCTCTTTTGTGGACACTTTTCTTACTAAAACATCACCATTTTGATATAATTCCATCAATAGGTGATAATTTCGGAGTATGTGCTTTTTAAATTGATGTGACCTTGGTTCTTTTCCGAGAGCCACCGCTGCAGTGTTATCAGAATACAGTTTAATGGGGTCTTTACTGCTAGGCACCACATCAAGCTCCTGGAAAAAGTTCCAAATCTAGACGGCTTCCTTTTCTGCATCATAAGCCGCTATATATTTGGACTCCACTGTAGAATCAGCGACAATTAGCTGCTTTGAACACTTCCAGCTCACAACTCCTCCATTGAGACATAAAACATATCTAGATTGTGACTTCAGATCATTCTGATCTATCTGAAAAGCAGAATCATCATACCCTCTGATGAAAAGCTCCTCATCTCCTCTATACACTAGTAACATATCCTTAGTTTTTCTCAGATACTTAAGGATAGTCTTAGCAGTAGTCTAATGTTGTTCTCATGGATCTTCTTGATATCTACCTACCATGCTTAGTGCATAGGAAACATCAGGCCTGGTACATAACATGGAATACTTGATGGATCCTATTTCCGAATCATATGGGATCTTACTCATTATATCTATCACATATTGTATCTGAGGACACATTTTCTTAGAAAGATGCAGGCCATGTGACACCATAACCAATCCCCTCTTGGATTGTTCCATACTAAATCTATTTAGTATCTGGTCAATGTATGTACCCTGACTTCGTCCAAGCAGCCTCTTGGATCTATCATGAATGATCTTGATCCCTAGAATGTTGGCTGCTTCACCCAAGTCCTTTATGGAGAAACACTTGTTCAACAATTCCTTAACTGACACTATGGTTGGTATGTCATTTCCAATAAGTAATATTTCGTCAACATATACTACTAGGATAACGACCACATTCCCATTAAACCATTTATAAACACATGGCTCACATTCATTTTAAATATACCCAAATTCCATTATGGCTTCATCGAATCAAATGTTCCATGACCTGGATGCTTGCTTTAATCTATAAATGAATTTATGCAACTTGCAAACTCATTTGTCTTCACCTAGTGTCACAAACCCTTCAGGTTGTGTCATATAGACATCTTCCTAAAGGTTCACGTTAATGAATTTTTTTAACATCCATTTTCCAAATCTCATAGTCATGGTAAGTTTCTATGGAAAGTAGGATTCTTATAGATTCAAACATGGAAACTGGAGAGAAGGTTTCATCATAGTCTATTCTATGATGCTGTTTGAATCCCATAGCCACTAGCCTAGATTTATAGGTGCTAACTTGACCTTCAATGTCCATCTTTCTCTTGAATACCCATTTGCATCCAACAGGCTGTACATCAAATGGCTCATTGACTAGAACCCAAACTTGGTTCTGATACATGGAATCCATCTCAGAATTCATAGATTCTAGCCATCTTGAAGCTTCTGAGCTTTCTAATACTTCCTTGTAGGAGATAGGTTCATCATTTTCCAACAATAATGATTCACCATCCTCAGTGACTAGGAAACTAAATCACTCTGGTTCCCTTACCTCTCTTGAGCTCCTATGCAATACTTTTGTTTCTGGAACCTCTTCCATAGGGACCTATGGAAATTTTTACTATACCAACTCCTGTGTATCTTGAGCATCAACATCATCAAATTCAATCTTGCTCCCACTATCCATTTTGAGGATGTGCTCCCTCTCAAGAAAGACAGATTGTCTGGTGACAGTCACTTTCTTTTCTTGAGGGTTATATAGGTAATATCATTTAGTTTCCTTGGTATATCCTATAAAGATACACTCCGTGCCTCTGCGTGCCAGTTTGTTTCCCGAGAAGGCCTTAACAAACACCCTACATCCTCGTACATGTGTGTGCAGCAAAATGGGTTTCTTTCCATTCCATAACTCAGAGGGAATTCCATTTTCTGCCTTAGTTGGTACTCGATTTAATGTGTATTTTGAAGTTTTTAATGCATATAACCAAAAGGATAATTGAAGATCTGCATGACTCATCATTGACCTCACCATGTCCAACAAGGTTCGGTTCCTCCTTTCAAAAACACCATTCCACTATGGTGTATAAGTAGGAGTGAGCTGAGATAGAATCCCAGACTCCCTTAGAAGACCGATGAACTCTTGGTTCAGATATTCTCCACCTAGATCCAATCGAATTTTCTTTATCTTCTTACCCATCTGATTCTCTACTTTATTCTTGAATTCCATAAATTTATCTATGGACTCTGAATTATTCCTCATTATGTAGACATAGCCATATCTACTCAAATCATCAGTAAAAGTAATGAAGTAGGAATATACACCTTTAGATTCTACTAAAAATGGTCCACAAACATCAATGTTCACCAATCCTAGAAGCTCTGTGGCCCTTTCTCTATGTCCACCGAAAGGAGGCTTGGTCATTTTACCTTGTAAACAAGTGTGACATCTATCAAGTGGTTATAGCTCAGAAGAGTCTAAATAACCATCTTGGTAGAGCTTTGTCAAGAACTTATCGTTTACATGACCGAGATGGTGATGCCACAACTAGGTGATATATGAGTTTGAATTGTTATCATTTGCGAATACTTGGTTTTCGTAATTTAATACATACAAACCATTATTTAAATGTGCCATACCATAACATACGTTATTATTATAAAAGAGACACGACTTATTTCCAAACCTGAAAATAAATCCATCCATATCCAAACAAGATATTGAAATTATGTTCTTGGAAATAGTAGGAACATAATAACAGTTACGTAAAACCAAAATCATCCCAGTCGGCAACGAGAGGTGGTAATCGCCAATAGCCAACGCAGCTAGGCTTGCGCCATTAGAAGCCCAAATATCCATCTATCCTCTAGCGAACTATATAAATCTACTTGGTTCCTACATTTGAATACAGATGTGATCCCCACAAGCTGTATCTAATACACAATGTGTAGAAATTGAAATATTGCACTTGATAACGAATGCACCTTTAGTGTCCCCATGCTTCTAGGTGGAGTTCCTCTTCTAGTGGCCTTGCTTTTCACATTCAAAACACACCACCTCCCATTCCTTGTCCTACATCTGGATCTTCCCCTTCTTGGAAGGAAAACTCTTGGGGGCTTCAGACCGTTTATAAGTCTTTGTCCCCTTTCCCTTGACCTTCCTTTTCTTATTCACCATAAGGACTGTGGGTTTCTCATGCCCCATGTCCTTGTCTACCTGGTAAATCAAGGTCAAAAGCTCCGATAGGCTCTTATCATTGATTCTCAGGTTATAATTGACAGTGAAGCTTGAGAAGGTCTTAGGCTGTGATGCTGGGATGAGATCTGTTTGAAACTCATCTGATAATTTAATCCCTAAGATGTCCAGGCATTCAATGTAGCCAATAAGATTGACTATATGAGGCCCAGCTGGCACAAAATCTCCAAGAATAGTTGTAAACAATGCATTGGCAATCTCATACCTCTCCTGTCTCTCCTTCTCATGGTGGCGATCCTTAAGGTGAGACATCATGCTATATGTGTCCATGTTTTCTTGTTGCTTCAAGAGCTCATTAGACATGGCCGATAGTATGAAAAACTGGACATCTGTGGAATTATCCACGTGATACATGTATGGAGATAGTTCTTCATCACTATCCTCTTTCCCAGATACTATTGAAATAGGCTCTTCCAGCACATAAAATTTTCTTTTCGTGGTGAAGGATGACGCGTAAACACCTCTGCCACTTTTGGAAATTGGTGCAGGTGAGAAGGTTTTCCTTATCGAGTATGGCGCAAAATAATATGTTTGAATTCATTTTTTTTTCTACAAATTAAGATGACTAAAGGTTTAGTACTTTATTAAAAAATGAGAAAAATAATTAAATTAATACTTATTAGTCTCCTACTATTTTATCAAAATCCAATAGCCCTCACCATTGACATCGGAATATTCTGTTGCCTAAATATTCTAATGGAAAGGATCCATATTTCCCTTCACATTACCCCAACTAGGTTTGGTCAAGAAACTTGATGGGGTTTTTTAGGCATTCCATGTGCCAACTATATTTACTCGCAGCTCCTTGACCCGCTATGTGGACTCCCCAATCCTGAAATCCTTTTATTTTGGATTTCCTCAACCTTTGCCTCTTGGTCACACCAAGTCCTACTGTGGCAGTCAACCCTTGATGTAAACCATGTAAAGTCAACACAGAACCTGGAATTAGAATTCCCTGATAATTGAAATCACCCCAACTAGGGTTGGTCAGGCACTTTGAACTATGGTTCGATTCTAACCAAGATTATGGAAGGTTATAACGACTTAATATTTCCTTTGGAGGATTTTATCCTTAAACGTAAATTTCCATTTTATTATCTTTGATTACATGCTTGTTAATATTAAGTGGGATATACTTTAGTGATTAACCATGTCTAAGATAACATTTATTTATATGCCGGTTTTTATTTTAGTGGCATCTTGCATGCTTGTTTAATTCATTAATTGTGTGATCGTGACAACAGACCCACAAAAAATAAACCATGTAACTGACAGAAATAAAATAAATGGTATGATCATGAGCTTTTCTATTGGTTAGCTTATCTAGGTATTGAGAAAATAAACCAAGACCTAGGGGAGAAACACCTTGAACCTTTTGGGTTTGTGTTTACAGCTTTCCACCTATCCACCTTTGTATCTACTTGGATTGGTTTCTCCTTGGCCCCTGACTTGAGCTGCATCCACTAGTTTGGGAGATCCATCCATTACATATGCATTTATCTCACACAAAGGTGAGGGGTAAAAAGGGGTTTTTACATAAACGAATCCTTGGGCGCGCATGCCATACATATTAATGAGGATATGGCTCACATGCCAACAAATTTAATTTAAATAAATTAATTAAAAGAAACCATTCACATACAAAGGTATCAGTCTAGATCATGATCATCCGCACATACAATGATTTTTTCACATAAATAAAAATAGCATTCAATTCTTTAATTGTTATTGTTTAAGATAAATCACGCTCAAATAAATTAATTATCTTTAATTAATCAATCCTTTTATCTTAAACCCTTCACTGAAATTCCATAAGATTCTCATCCATCATAATTGTAAACAAATAAATTCATTAATAATTATCCTTGTACATAACCTATACCTTAGAGGCAACCTGGTGAATTCCCATTTATTACACAGATGTTAAATTAAACACATATATATAAAACACCTATCACGTGTTGTGCATCAGCTTTACTCCTGCACTATGGTACATGTCTCAAGGGTTTGTATTATATAATAATAAATTTTAATAAATATGCATAATTTGGGTGAGTACACAACATGTAGTTCTAACTACACAACTTGTACTTTTTTTCATCATCCATCTGAAGTACATGCCTCGGGATAGGGCATGATAACATACTTCAAAAATTTTCAGAGTACATGCCGTGTACAGTGGGACACAAACCATGTAGTTTCTGCATTACACGGATTCCAGCTGGGCAGGCTATGTTTCGGGTACACGGTCCAACACAAACCCGAAGGGACAACACACCGTGTTCAGTTGGACCACAAGTCGTGTAATCTGGAAACCGTGTGCCACTTGTTCTTGGTAAACACATGGTGTTATAAATGATATAGGTATAATCCAATACACGGCCTTATATGGCGGATCAGTCAATGCATTGGACCTAGACTACACGGATTGTATTTCCGAATACACACCGTGTATTTTGGTGTTGTACGGACATAAACATTTTGCTCCTCTAGATGAGTTCCTCTATTTTATTTTAATCAAAATTAAATGAAAAAAATTTGTTTCTGTGAGGTGAACGAGAAATGTGGGAGGAGGAACAGATCTCGAGATTCATTTTTCTAGAACGATTATAGTTGAATTGAAAAAACTAAATTATTTAATGCATAGATGACTAACAAAAAACTAAATAATTATAATCAACGATGTCACCTGGCTCTGATACCACTTGTAGGTTCTAGGCGCAGCAGAAATGCATTGGTGTATTTTCCCAACATTAATTTTAGCATTAGACAACGTTAAAACCGAGATCTGTCACAATATAAAATGCCGAATATTTGGAATAGAATGAAGAACAAAAAACAAAAGAGGGAATCCCGGAACCATAGAGGTAGGATCATCATATGTTGGTTATAATTAATTTAATTAATTCACACGAATTACCTTGGTGGAATTCTTTCTTTGTTGATGTCTGCGGTCACGATCTTGTGATCCATCGTTGTGTTGTAGAATCCAAATGTAGGATTCCTCTAGCGAAGATCCACACATGTGACATGTATCTCTGGACGTCACCGAAGGGATCTTCAGGTGCTAGCATGGAATAACTATCGCTTGCGATGTCTATCATTGATCACCGTGGTTTCTTGATCTTGAGAGTGCTCTTGGAGGAAGGTGGTATTTCTCCCTTGAAATAATTCTCCAAAATTGTTCTTCCCAATGATTGAGGAAAAGTGTTGGGGTTGTGAGGATGTTTATAATCGGGTTTGAGGTTATAGAGTTATGATAATAATTAAAAGGGTAACGCATTTTATTTATTTCATTAAATATTATTGAAAACCCCCATGTCTAATTATTAATTCCTTGACATGCGCCCATGCTGATTATAATAAATAACATTTAATAAAACAATGTTATATCCTCAAAATCCCGACTGGAAAAACTACACGGCATGTAATCATTAATACACAGCGTGTACTCATTTTCCATAAAACTACATGGCGTGTATATTTAATATACACGGTGTGTAGTTTTATTTTCCACTTTCCTTTATTTCCTCCACCACATTTATTAGTTCTTGAGTAATGGCTATTTATTTCATAAATAAATATAACTACATTACTCCCTAATAAATGTATTATTTTGCTCACAATATATTTTCTCGAATAACTAGTATAAAAATAAATACAATCAGGCATTCTTAAATAATTATTAAACCACAGTAGTGAATAATATTTATTTTACTTGTTAAATTAATGTTTAACAAAGAAACATGGAAACACTTAATGTGTGACCCTCTAGGCCTCATTCTCAGCGGCATTAGGCGAAGCCTACCTAAAGTCCAAGGTTAGCGTCTAACAACACGCCAAGGCACCCATAAAAAAAGAAGTTAACACCTCAATGACATGTCACCTCATACGAACACTTACTATGTAATATAATCCCTTTTCCTTGATATCTCTAATCAAGCGGGTTTCATGCTAGTTCCATTAACCCATGTGCTTGATTATTATTTCATTGACTTTACAGAATTAAACTCACCAATAATTTACCATGGCCATGGATATATTTAGGATATATCAATTCCATCAAAGGGCTTAAGATATCTACTTATGTTATAGAATAGAAGGGACAAATAATTTCTCACATTATCTATTAATGTAGTATTACTTATGACACACCCAACGTATCCTACCTCACTGCGAACAATGTGTCGTCACAGTTTTCGTCAATACATCTAAGTGCAAAAGTTTTAATACCCATTAATAATAATTTTAAAGTCTAAGGATCAATACACACGTCTGTAGATAGGAACATCCAATGACACTATGAAATGTGGATTTCCTACTGGCGGGTCTCGTTCTCATAATATCCTCCAGGATATTTCCAAGGGCGCACACCATGAGAAGGTGCCTCAAAGTTTAATGAGTCCTCACCCCTAAAAGACTATATTATTTTTTTCCATAAAATAACATCATCTGGCCATAGAACATATATTCAAGAACAGTGTTATGGCACTTCCGGGTTCCCATCATAACAGAGATCCACTATGCCCCATTAATGCAACAATTGTCCTTTGGACATTATCACATGCATTGTCTTGTAGAAGAACAATCAAGATGTGATAAGGCTTTTATTAATGAATAAAGTACAATGTAGTTGGTTATAGGCCACACATTCCAACAATAATTTTAGTCTTATGGTCTGGACCACCACAACTTTGATAATTGTTCGAGTAATAATAAAGTTTGTGTTTATATTAGAAAGACCCAGTTAAACAACATCTACATTTTAATTTTTTTTTAAAAATGTTTTCATATGTTTTATCCTATAGTGTGCCTTGATTTGGAGGTATTTTTTGTAATGTTTTCAAAATTATTGGATGGAACGAGGTTGTTGGAAAAAATAAGTTCCCAACATAGGTCAGGAGTTGAATATGGATGTCCACTAGGACTTCTTAGGGATGCGATGTTTGAAACCTAATGATTTTATGTTCTTTTTTCAAATATAATAAATCTAATTGATGGATTTTGTTTCATAAAACACCATGTTAATCTTTCCATACATGAAACTCTGGATTATCTTGTGTCACAAACAAAAGTTTTTTAAAAAAAACTATGATATATTATTAATATAATTAAATTAACTCGACTATTATAACCTAACAAATAAATATAGATATATTTATATTAATTAATAGATTTCTAATATCATGTTTTTCTTTTTTACATAAAGGATACATTTTGACAAATAAGTACTTAATTTTTGGTAAAGTCATTATATGTTTTGAAAATATCATTTTCTAAGAAATGCATTTTGTTTCTTTTTTTGAATATAAATGAAATTATTTTTTTCACATTCATAAAATAAATTTGATAAAAACCCAGCCTTTTTTAGTTTGGAAAGTAAATTTTTTTATTAATGTGACATTTTTTTATTTTTTTGATAATTTTCATTTTTGATTAATTATGAAAAATAATGAGTTATAATAGAAAGAATCATTTTCATTTAATTAGTTTATTAGTATAAATTATATTATAAATTTATTTTAATAAAATGTAACCTAAATTATTAATCTACAAATCTAATTTAGTTTATTGGAAGAGTTTTTATTCTTAATTTAGATATTAAAATGTTGCAAACTTTTGAACATTTGCAAAGTAAAAACCTAATTTTTCATCATGTATAAATGATTATTTTTTAATTAAAGGTTTCTATTTATGTGAATTGAATTTTGAAAATTTTATTTCATATTTGGAATCATAAATAATTATAATATCTAATAAGGGTAAATTAATTTTTTTCTAAGATGAATAGTGAATGCAGTAAAAATTATTTATCACAGTTAATATAAAAATGGTTTTATCGGGGGTTAAAATTGAATGATAAGAGTGAAAATGACCTCACATATTATATTAATTTTATTATAAGAGTTTATTTAAGTCTTGGAAAAAATTTATTTGATGAATGAAAATTTCTTTCCACTTCACCTTGATTGTGACCCATATGATATGTTAACTAAAGAAAAAGAAAAAAATATATGTTTCTAAATTTCAATATCGATAAAGATTAGGTATAGAAAAAAATATAGTTTCTATTATGAATGTTATTTTACAAATAAAAATTAATTTATATTTTGGGATAATTACAATATATTTTTATTGATTAATTAATTAATTTAAATGCTCAATAAATGCAAACACACTAATTACTATGTTAGTAATTTACCAAAATAAATTATAAGAAACATTTTAAATGTGAAGTAAGTTGAATAAATTATTATATATAAGTAATTTTTTATATGAATATATCATGAAACATAGGTTTTATCATAACAAATTCTGATCCCATAATTTTCTTCATTTTCATTAAATTCAAATAAAATGAACAATGCTCAAATAGACATTAATGTAATTTTATAATAGATAAAAAAATTAAAATGATTCAATATTACTAAAAATAATTGGTTCCTCTAAGTATTTTTTTTAATGACATAAAATTAAATTTTTTTTTAATTCATTGATAAATTAATCCATTAAAATGAATTTATTTATTGATAAATTGTAAAAAAATATGTAGCACAGTTAAGTTTAAAGAGGTGTTTTTGAACATTACATGCACTTATGTTAAAATTAAATTTTAGCACAAAAATAATTTATATTTTATAAATATGACATTTGATTTGTAATTAGGTGGTCCAAATTATCTAATATTTATTACTATAATTTATAATTAAATGATAAATTTCCATGGTTATCAAACTAGTTAACTTATTGAAAAACAAAAAATTTTAATAGTTGGAAAGCGTAAATGTTAAAGAAAACAGTATTTAAAACATGTATTTTAATGTTTCATGGAGGTATGGATAAGATATATCATCCCTCTATAGCATTAATGATCAAATTTTGAGCCACATGAGGTAATATTCACCTCCCAATAGTCATTAAGTTTGAGAATATATAAAAATACAACACCTCCTCAACTATAAAAGGGAACACACCCTCACTACATACTTATACAATTTAAGCCATTTAGTTGGGAAATGATATTCCCAATCACATAACAACTTCATTGAATTCATCATTGAAGCCTTATTTTTGTAAAAAATCCAACCTAGTAAGGGTTTAGTTAAAACTAGAGGAGAATACCTGAAAGAGAGTTCAAGATTATCAACAAGATTCACTATTATATTACGATCTCCACCCTTTAAATTATAAATATATCACGTTTAATTAATATCCATAGTATTTACATATAATGATATTTTGTTATGTTAAGGGTATAACCTACAACCACACACACTTCCATCAAATGGGACATAAAATCATCGTTTGTGGTTAAGGATTACTCCCGCATTGCAAACCGATGTCCTTCGTTTTTCTATTACCACCTTTTGACGGTTTAGAACAATGATTTACTTATATTTTATGTATGATATAATTGATATTTATAATTTTATTGTGATTCTATAATCTTTATTTCACAAAATCTATCATGATTTCTATTTTTTGAGAATATGATAACATCATTTGTATACAAGAATGACACCCACCACATGAATCGATGTGATTCATTCACATTATACATGTGATGTATTAAAGATGGATTTAATTAAAATATGTGATATATATGGATCATAAATTATTAAATAATGATAATATATAGATATATATATATATCATTAACATTTCTTTCAACCATATATTAATATGAAAATAAATTATCATGCGCTCATATATCCTACCGTCTTTCTAAAAGACGTATTTCATTTTAAATCATTAAATAATATGGTTTAATCAATATATATATATTATATAGATATATTATGATTATAAATTTTTTATAATTTTATATATTAATAAATCATGATCAGTCTAAGAGGACAAAAAATAAAAAATCAAAACATATATAAAAACAAACCAATTATTACCCAAGACACAGTATTAACATGAAATCATTAAAAAGAAGGTAATAAATTGTCATAATCAAATAATATATGGTATTATATATATTAATATGGTTTATTAATATATTTATAATAAAATTACATTTATTTAATATAATTTTTCAATTATTACAATGAATGTCAAGACAAAAATAAAGGGGTTTTCATCTCACATTTATTTTCATTGATAATGATGTTATATTAACCACCTATTTGTTCCATGCAGTGAATATAAAAATAATGAATTTATTTTATGATGACTCTATATAATTTTTTTTAATTTTATGTTCATTTTAGTATCTCTCTTTCATGGGGTTCAAAATTAAAATGTTATAAAAATTTTAATGGTGTTTGTTCTCAATTTTCTTTTCATTAGATGTATGTTATGTCATGAACAAATACTATTTAACAATGTGTACTCACAACTCCATTGATATAGAGTATCATTATTTTTTTCATCCTAAATTAATTATGTGTTTCATTTTATACTATTCATTAATTGGTCTTACGATTCAATTTAACTAATGTGGTAATGACTCCATGTTACAATCTCATTATTCATCAGTATTGTTTACGATCAAGTCGATTATGTTGAAATGTAATGGTTTGTCTCAAAATAATTGTCATTAATTTTGTTCTCCATTTTTCATTCATGATTCTTTTATGTAATGGTACCATTTGTATAATATTTTCTAAATATGAAAATTATGAATTTTTTTAAGAAAATATTACTTTATTTTTATCTTCTATTGTAAATATATATTATTTAAAGAGCAGGATTTCCAAAATTGTTTTCGCCAATGTTTTTGAATGATATTTGTTTTTTATATTCAAAGAAATGTTTTTTTAAATTTTTTTTTGAAATGTATTTTAAATTATTTATATCATTATCTTGTATGAGTTTTAAATATTATTTTAAATTAAAATGATTTTTATAATATTTTACGTTTTGAAAATTGATTTTAAATGGATAGATATTTTCATACAGAAATGTACTAAGTAGTATTTCAAAATTATTTTTCGTCAATGATGACATTATTGTTTTGTTGATAATACTTTAATTAGGATATTATTAATGTATAAATTTCTTATTAATTATATAAATGGTTTATGTTTTGATGAAATAATGTTTATCAATCTTATTTCTGCTCCATGAGTTATACTACGATAAAATGATTATGAAACTCGATTTTTTTCAAAAGTTCATTTATGATGATAAGATTATGAAAATTGTACATTTTTTTAGGATATGATTTGATAAAAATTTTATGATACCCTATTAATTTGAAGTGTTATGATGCAATAAAATTTTTATGATCTAGTGGCACACAAGTGCATGGTTTTCAATATGTATTGGTAGTGACCTATATCACCCTCCAATGCATCTCATAGAGATTTATATATCACGAGATAAATATGGTAAACAAGTTGATGGTAATTATCCAATATTTGAATCAGGTGTGACTTGATATACTATGGGAAACATGTGTGCCATAATCCAATATGGGTAATGGGTGTGTTTTGATCCATTATAGGAAACATGCATGTCTTAATCGATTATGGGAAACATGTTCATCTTGATCCACTATAATTATGGTCTTGTTATTTAATATTGACACACTAAATGGTTCGTTTTCTAAATTTATGATTGTTCAATATATCTATGACATGAGATTATTGTTCAACATTGATTTATGATGATTTATCACTTATATGGGACATGGTTGAAAAAAATGACAGATTATTATTTGATAAACCATATTTATGATCTATTATAGGTTTTATATAAACATATTACGTTTTATTCCTAGACATCTTCTTTCTTGTCTTATATTTTCATATGATCAAATATTCATATGTCTTATGTTTACCATTACTTGTCACCTTAGATTACCATTTCTTATTATTCCTTTCCCCATGTTATGAAAAAAGGATTAGGTAGGGTATTATTATGAGGATTATTATAGGAAAATATTTTTTTGGGAGAAGATGAAGATATTTTAAAAAATTATAATTTTTATGTTCAATGTTTCAAAAGGCAATAAACAGTTACAATTCTCAACTGTGTGTTTGTGTAATGTAATATATATTCATCTTGAAAGATGTAATATCGGAGTATTATAAACTTAGTTCATTATAGATGTTATAAAAGGGGTTGTTTAGTAAATATATGGAAACATGGATGATAAAACTTTAGTGAATCCCAAGGGATATTTCTAATGGTATGTTTAGGGTTGTCTCTAAGGATAATAATGCAAACAAGTTAATGTATCAGAAAATATCCTGCAATTTTGGTTCTTGAAATTATATCTGTATCTTTATATGAAAATTTTTAGTGGATATCGAATATATTTACCTAGTCTTATAACCCCAAAAAACTATAATGATCTAGACTCAATTGGGAACTAGTGAACAAAAATGCTTCATGTTACAGACATGGTTCGACATCCTTAAGAGATAAAATTTCAAAATTTAAAACCACTTTATGAACCATCATGAATGATTTATATAGAAGATGATGATGAATGACCAATTATAAACATAAAATTTCATATATTTAAAATAATTTTTCTTGAATTATATATCTTATAAGTGATTTTTCATGATTATGTGTTTTTCCAATATGATTACTATTATGCACACTATTATTTTTTATTTTATTAAATTGACAGATATAGAAGTAATCATGTTAACATGGAATGTGATAAATAATTTGGTCTGTATGAGAAAATAAATGGTATGAGTATTAGATTTAATTACATGTGATTATGCCTAATATGTTTTCATAGAACATGACTAACAATGCATACCTTATCAAACTCACAGATTTATGAAAACATTTAATGATATAGTTCACTTAGTATTCGGTAAATTCTAACCAGAGAAGAATAAATATTATTTTTCTACATGTAGAGAATATAGGAATAAGAGCACAAGTGAATGTATCAGAAGAACACGAAGAATATTTTTATATGGAAAATAAAGGGACAATGCAATTAACTGTAAAGGGAAAATGAAAAGTTTATTTAACTCAATGGAAGATCATATTAGTTTCCCAAAGGTGGTATAAATGGATGAATTGTTTAAATGTGTAATGTATGGTCATTATGAAAATTGATGTCCCAGGGAGTAGGCTTGTGAAGAGAATCAACACAATGGTATGAGTAATGGTTATATTTCTGAAGATGAATAGACTAAAAATGACATGTGAAAGGAATCAAGTTTTAAAAAATAAGATGAAAAATCCTAGTTAATGTTTTGAGAAGGTAGAGGGATGATTGATGTATTAATGTTTATGAATTAAAGGAATACAAATCATGAAATACACAAGTGTGGTTAATTTTAATTTTTTAATTATATATTTTAATGGATATGTGGAATGATGTTGATGATATAGAAAAGATACATAACACAATGGTGGTACTCATGGAAAAAATGTGATTAAGGGAAGTATAGTCATTAATTTATTTATAATTTGATATTATGATGTTTAGAAATACATGATTGATTTATATAATTTAAATTGGAATGTATTAATTACCCCAAAAGTAAGAGATAATTTTTGAAAATCTAGTTTATTTTATCACTGATGGAGTTTTAAACATTTTTGGATTTAAAGAATATATCTAGTAATATATGTTTTATTAAATGAGTAAGGGAGAAATAATGTTTTCAATATAGATTTATGGCAATTCATGCCATTCTAAAATTTCAATATAATTTTTGATAAATGCGTTCACATTTTTTTCATGTGACAATCAATAGGTACTTTATGATATATATGGGATCAATGTTATGTAGAATTTTACAAATTTAGTGAACTCCATTCTAGGTTTTGAATATTCATAATTAAGATCATTTAAAAATATAGCTATTTATGAAATAGTTTCAATTGAAAATTAAATGATGTTTTAGATATTAATTTATTATTTCACCATATGATGATTTATATATTTTGGATAACTTATGATCACCATTTTTTTATAATAATTGACGATAGGTTGAATTAATCATTGTTATTTCTATGTATATAATTATCTTTTACTACGTAAGGCACAAAAAATCAAACTTCCTTTATTGGAGTAAGATATGAAGTGTAAACTGATTAAGGTATAATGCGAAGGTAATTTATTCTTATAAAATTGAATAGAACCGTGTTGGTATATCTTATCATAACAATTATGCAGCATTAAGAAATGATATTGAAATATAAATACTATCACACTACCATCATTTTTATGAATCAAATAGTACCTTAAAAAATCACATATTTATGTTTTTGTGGCGATTAACCATCTCAAGATCACCCATATCCTTATGATCAATCATTTTTATCTCTCCCCATCAGTATTTGGGTGATAATTTTCTCTTACATGTCCATGTCTTAACATTCCAAATACATTCTCATATATGGAATCCATGTTATGATGAAAATTTGGTAGCCATAATGATTCCAATATCCCTTTTATAATGAATTTGTTATTGTTTATTTTTATGAACTAGGTCAATATATTGGAATTTTTAAATGAGAAATCCTTGATGACCAAGTCAAATTTCATGGGAAAGATCCATTTAAGGGTGGTTCAATGTAAACACCGAAGTTTTTATAAGTTATATTTTAGAAAAAATTAATTTTCCTTCATGTTTAGTGTTACACAAAACACTGAGTTACACTTTTGATACACACAACTCTAGCTTAGCTTGCATTTCATGAAACACTGAGTTTTATGAAAACCCTGATATATTATTGATATAATTACATAAATTGAACCATTATAATATATCCATTAAACATAATAATATTAATATTAATAGAAACTATTTAAATAATAAATCATATGGGTGTACATAAAGGAATCTTACTGATAAATATGTACTTACTTATCAGTAATGTCCTTATATGTTTTGAAAATTATATTTTCTCACAAAAATGATATATTTTCATTTTTAAAGATTAATGAAAATTATTTTCTCAAATTTAATAAAATTAATTTTATAAAATAAAAATAATTTTTGTCTTTATATATTAAAAATTGGAATATAGTGAATTTTCATTATTTTTCAGATAAGTTTTATTTTTTAATGAATATTTAAAAATACTGAATTTTAACTATGAACTAAAATTAAATTTTATATAATTATGATGATAGATTATGTTGTAAATTTATTTTAGAATACAATTAGTTAAATTATAAATCCATTAATCCAATATAGTTCATTGTAATGATTTTTTATAGAAAACTGATATAAACTCTTTGTAACCTTTTGAACAATTTCACAATGAAAATTTATCTTCTCATCACATCTAAAAGATTTTTTCTAAATTATTTTTTACTGATTATGTAGATTTAATTTTTAAAAATTAATTAAAAGTGAATAAAATATTTATTATATAATACAAGTTCAAAATTAAAAAATTATTTTTTATATATTACAAGTACAAAATTATTTTGACCAAACTTAATAGTGAGTGTAGTAATAATTAATTACCATGGTTAATGTAAAAATGGCTTTACCAGGAGTCAAACTAGAATGAAAAAAATGAAATCAACTAAAGTACTGTCTAAATTGTTTTAGAGGAATATATCTCAAAATGGTCAATTGATTTATCTAAAAAATCGGAATTAATTGTCAATTTACATTTATTTTGACATAAATAATTAGTTAAATAATGAAAAAGAAAAAAAAGTTTCTTAATTTTAGTTTCAAAAAATCATTTTGATAGGTAAATAATATTGTAGGTTTTATTATATATTTTATTTTGAAATATATTTTTCTTTTTCTCTCATGATAATTTATCTTATGTTTGTATATAAATATTAATTACATAAAATTCATATAAAACATGAGATTAGTAAATTTTCATTGAATAATTAACTGAAATAAATGACACTAAAAATATTTAAAGTGATGTAAATTGAATTAGATATTATATTTAATTATTTGTTAGATGAATATAAAATGTTACACATGTAGGAGAATAATATTATATATATATATATATATATATATATTATTTTTCTAATTTTTTTAAAATTCAAAATAACCAAATAATGAAATTTTTTTTATTAATGTTATTTTATAATAGTTTATACTTTATTAAATTATTTGATATGAATAAAATCCAATATTCTATAAAGTAATTTTAAAATTTTAATAGGTATCCAATATTTCTCATGCCTGAAACAAATTATTATTTATAGTGACTATATTGATTATTAAATTGTAAAAACTCGGTTAGCCTGGTTATGGTTAAAGATTTTTTTTGAAAGTTACATGTGATTATATAAAAATTTATTTCCCAAACACATAGGATTTTAGTTTTATAAATTAGATATAATATATGTAAAAAATCGGCATTAATTATCTAATATTACTCACTCTAATTTAGTTTTAGAGGATAAATTACCCAGGTTATAGAACATGTTACCTTTGTAAAATACCAAAATTGTAAAAGTGCGTAAGCATAGAAGATATGTAATAATAAGTATAAAACATCTGATTCGATGTTTTCTAAAGGTAATATTATAACATATCATCCCCTAGAACTTTGAATATCATATTTGGATCGAATTGAGGTGATAATGATATCAAAATAGTGAATAATTTTAATTATTTACAAGAATTCCATTCCTTAATTATAAAAGGGAACTCACTCTCCACAATTATTCACACATCTCAATAGATTTGGATCAACAAGTATTTTATAATATTGCTTAAAAACATATATAAATTCATCCTATATTCTTTATTTTTGGAATAAATTTATCTTAGGGGGGTTTTTGTGAAATCCAGATGAGAATTCCTGAAGGAGTGGTGATGTTCTTCAACAAGAATCTCAATTTATTTCTTCTCAGACCAATTAAATTATTATTATATCATTAATATATAATGAAATCAGTATCATAAATATTCTATTAACTTTTTCATGTTAATTTTATGATCTAAAACCGCACACACTTCTATCAAATGGGGTATGAAATCATGGTTCATGTGTACGGAAGACTACCTCCATGTGAACTATTATTGTTAATTTTTACATTACCACCTTTACATGGCTTGTAATAATTATGAATTTAGATTATATATTAGATATATATTATATTTATGAAGTTATTAAATTTTTTTAATTTTTATATGACTCATACCTTCATGCATTCATTTTTCTAGGAATAATATAATATCGTTCATTTTAACAGCATACTACCACCTCGCGAAGGAATGTTATTTTTTTATTATACAAATAGAATGTGTTTAGAAAGGTTTTATTGAAAATATGTGATATATGTTTCATAAGAATGTTTTTAGAAATATATATATATATATATATATATATATATATATATGTCATTCATTTTTCTTTCAACCCAACAAGTTAATGAAATGCTGTTTTGAAGCATATGTATGGCTTACCATCACCATGAATAGTGAATGTCATTTTCAATCATTAAATATTATGAAATAATATGAACATATATATATATATATAAAGAATATAAATTATTTTATTATCTTTTTTATCATTATTTATATCAGGAAATCATGATCAAATTATGAGGATAAAAAAACATTTACAAAAAACAAAGCAGTTATTGCTCAAGACATAACTTTAACATGAAATAATTAATTAGTGGTTTATAAAAGTTAATGGGAAATCATATATGGTATGATATATATTAATATTTTTATATAATATATATATATAATAAAATTATATTTATTATAATGTATGCTTCAATGAGTATAATGGAAGTTATAACTTATGTTGAGGGATTCTCATCTCACTTTTATTTTTTGTGAGTCGAATGATATATTAACTATATCTTCATTATATGTGGAATGTGTTATTAACATGAATATGTATTTTTTTATTATAAATTATTTTATAGGTATTTAAATTTAATTTTTTTGAATTTTCTTTCATTTAGTTTATGATTCCAAAGTTAAAAAATCAGTAAGTTTCTCTCATCTTAAATTTCCTTTTTTGATACATAAATTATGTTATACACCTACATTAATTAATGAGGTGTATATAAATACCCAATTACATGTAGTATACTGAATTTATTCATCATAATTATATTTTAATATTTATTTTATGTTATTACTTTATGGGGATTATGCCTCAATTTTTCCAAAGTGGTAATGATTCCATGTTACAATCACATCAGTCATTGAGATTGTTTATAATCTACTATCAAATGTCCAAATTTCATGAATTTCCACTCAATAATTATATTTAATTAATTATTCTATTTTTAATCATGGTAAAATCGTGTCATTATACCTTATTTATACTATTGTGTACTTAATATAACTAAGAAATGTTTTTAAGAAAATATGTTTTTAAATCTCTATTCGATTGTAAATTTATTTTCCTCCAAAACCATATTTTAAAAATTTATATTCAAGGGTGTTTTTAAATTATATTTAAATATCATTTTCACTGAAAAAGATTTAAAATATATTTTGTTTAACTTTTTTATTAAATTGTTTTTATAATCATCCTTTATATGATTTCAATTTTATTTTGAAAGAGAATTATTTTTATAATGTTATATGTTTTAAAATATATTTTTAATTGAATGATATTTTCATCATGAAATTTCCCAAGTTGTTTTTCAAACTTATTTTCCATTTAAGATGACATATTTTCAAGTTACTTATACTGCATTTTCATTATGATGTATGGTTATCATTCTTATATATTATCTAAATTGTTTATGTTTTAACAACATGTTGTTTATGAAACCCGTTTCCCATCCATCGGTTATACGAAGACAAAACACTTATGCAACCCGCTTATTTTAACAAGTTGTGAAATGATGAAATTATTATGAATCCTATATATTCTCAACATGTTATCATATGATGATATTTTATTTGTACCAATTTAATTTCATCCGTCATGATATGATGAATGTCTATTTTTTTGATGGCACACATGTGTATGATGTTAATTATGTGATGGGTGGGACCAATATATCCGTAAAATGCATGTGGTAAATATTTATATCTCATTAGATAAAAATGGGAAAATCATTTATAGGACTGATCCTCTCAGGGAAACATGTGTTTCCTTATCAATTATGGGAAACATGTGTATCCTGATCCTCTATGGGAAATAGTTGAATCTGGATCCACTATGGGAAATAAGTGTTTTATGATCCACTATGGGAAATAGGTACATCTAGATCTACTATGATGATGGTATTGGTAGTTATGCTTGACACATGAATTTTTTTTTCAATATTTATGAAAGTGACACACATTTAGGATATGATATTATTGTTTATAATTACTTTATTATTATTTATCCCTCTTGTGGGGTATGTTTAAATAAATGGCAGAGTTTAATCCCATGAAACATGGTTATGATATATTATAGGTTGTGTACTAACATCATATGTAATGTTCATTATTATATATCCTTATATTCATATTATCATTGATTTATATCACTAATTATTATTATAAAAGAATCTGATATTATCATTTCTTATAATTTCTTTTCCCGTTATTATGAATAATGGTTTAGGATTGGTATTCTAATGTAGAGCACAATGTGATGGTTTTTTGTAGGAAGTGTTGAAAATCCTTATCCAAATTGTAAGACTATTTTCCATGTTTCCAAAGGATCTAAACTAATATAGTCCTTTAACTTGTTTGTTTGTAATACATAATGATTTATTCTTGATTTTACTTGTCAAATAGAAAGTTCATGCATCATATAAACTAAGTTAGGGGAATAACAATACAATATGCATCAATGAAATGTAATTGATACAAAATCTCCTATAACATGAGAGTAAATTTTTAATTGTGAGATCCATGAATGAATATAATCAATTTAAAATTTTAATATATTGAAATAAATTAAATTCATTATATAAAATTTCATAGGATAGTATATACACAACCAAGAATAAATTAGCGGTGACTATGGTATAAGTCTCACAGTAATAAAAGTGAGACAAAACCCCTATACCATATGCACTATTTTGGATCAATACTCTTTAAACACCAATATAATGGTTTTAATAATTTTATTAACTAATAGAATAAATAAATTTACATTTATAATATCATAAATTATATATTTAAAATAGTTTAGTACTCTTTTTTAATAATCATTCTTTATTTTCACTACTTTGGGTGTCAAATTCCTCGTTTTCAAGTGTGTTTTTACATGTAATTTTTTATTCCCACAAATTAAGTAATTATTTAAAAATATCCATAATTTGAAACATTATATAAACATCTTATATATTCTATATATGATATTTTTGATTAATCAATAATATTTAGAGATAGGAAATGAGAAAAACTGTTCATGGGGATGGTAGACCGTACATACATATGAACGATGTTTCCATTTTCTTTTCATATTAGAAGACTGAAAAGTAAATAAAATATATGTATATTTTAATATAGGAATCCTATTTATGCAGTATATGTCACATGGGTTATTTAAAACCAACCTTATGAAATTTCATGTAAATTATTAACAAATCAAAATGCTTTTGGGAGGCTACAGTCCACATGTCCCAAAAAAATGTTATCATACATACAAAAAATGGAAAATATAAATGTATATGGATTATAATAATGAATAATAATAAATAAACTATAAATATAAATATGTCACATATAAACTATAAATACATTATTTTTTTCAACATTGAAACCTGGTAATGCATGAACGAATGAAATCAGTTCGTGAGGTCGTAGTCCACTATACACATGAACAATGATTGTGTATCCCATTTAAAGAATTTTAATATTTATTTATGTAATTATATTGTCATAAAAAAATATTTGTATATTTAAAATACTTTGGTTTTCATAAAATCATGATATAAGAATAATTTATGGATTATAGAAAGAAGTAATGCAAAAGTTATCATTGAAAAACGTTACCTCTACTTTAGGTACCTCTAATTGGATTATACCAAAAGACTAAATTGTTCTGAAGTTTTGAAATTTTTGGATTATAGGATGAAATAATAGATATTTTAGTTTATTTAGTTAGGGTTTTGGATGATCCAAAATGATTTATAGGATTAATGAATTGGGGGGGGGGGGGGTGAGTTCCCTTTTATAAAGAAGGAGTGTCATTCTTGTAAATATAAATGGTTTACAGTATTAGGCGGTCACCCATATATCATGTTACAAAAATAATGGAAACAATTATATAAAAGAGATTAATTGTTTGATATATGTTAATAAAATGGGTTTTTATATGTTTCTACATCACTGGGATCTTTATGATTAATGTTTAATCACTAAGTAAACTCATTTTTAACTTAATCATAGTAATAATTATTAATTACATTTACTAATATTTAGGGTTAAAAAATATATTAATATTATGATAAATTTTGAATTATTATAATTCCAAATATCTAATCCATTTTTCCTAATTCTAACAACATAATAGGTAGAAATTAATTTAAAATTAATCCTGCATACTATATAAGAAAGAAAGTTTTAAAAGTGAAACTGTTCAAATGTTTGAAATGATTTTAATACCAAATTCATTATAAAATTGATCCCAATAACCTAAATTAGATTAATATATCTAAAATTCATATAATATTAATTTAAAACATGTTTAATAGATGATATTTAACTATATATTATTTAAATATTGATTTAATTTTAAATTAAAATTCTATATTTTGTATTATGAATCAAAATATGAAAAATCACACAAAAATACCAAAAATAATCCAAAAATTAAACTTCTTCATTATGATTTAAAAATATTTTTTACATTTTAAAATAATATTTTTAATATTTTCATAATTTATTTTTTAAAAAAAGTGCTTTATTAAAAGGTGGGAAAATGATATTAAAAAATATAGCTTATCTAGGGTAAATTGAATTTCATCTTATGTTATTCCTATCAAATATATTAATTGAATGTAAAAAAATATTGAATATATATTATATTAGTACCATTAATACCATTCAACAGTAATAGTTAATTTAATTTATTATTATTAAAATGCCTTTTGCATATTAGAATAGTTTTTTATAAAAACAATTAATTTTTATTTGGTATGATTTTATATTAATTTTTAACTAATTTATAAACAAGGATTTTGACCATATATTTTCATAATTTAGTTATTCCGATTGATAATAAAAAAATTAATGTCTAAGATAATGTTATAATTTTAAATAATAACATGAATATATTTGCTAAAACTTTTTCTAGCATGTAACTCAAGGAATTTAAGAAATAATAGTTTCATGTAATACAATCTATCAATGCATCTCTGTTTATATAATTCTAATTTTTTTTAGTTTTACACAAGCAATGTTCTGCATATAGTGTAATATACACAATTGGAAATATTGAATTTATCTAAATATAAATATATCATGAAGTCTTGGGTTATTATATTTCCTTATACACCTGGTTTTTTGTTACAAATACACTATCTAATACAACATCCTTATTCTATAATTTTATGTAATTATACAAAGTAAATAATTTTAATGATATTCAAGATTTCCACTAAAGAAATGAAGGTTAAAAAACATTGATTCAAACTTTTGTAAAAAATAAATAGATCCTTATTCAGAAAACAACAAGTATATTCACTTTAATAAATTTTAAAGTGAATATTATAGTTAAAAATGACTTGAAATATTTTCTACAGGAAAACATATATTTATTTAATTTTTTTTAGATATTACGAGAAATGAATTAAAATCTGAAAAAAAGAGAAATACGGTGTGTGCACCTTAATAAAATTGTATTTGTTCATATTGAGAAAAAAAATTAGTTAAATAAGAAGAAAAAGTAACACATAATAATTAAAAATATTATAATAATAAACATGTACTTTTAGAAGAGTTAATGTATACATTTACCCCAAATTAAATTTAACAAATAAATTATCCCAATTGAAAGTCTCTTTTCACTTCAGTAAAATTTGAATCATAATCCCCATGAAAAAATAAAATAATATGATAAAAAAGTATCCTAAAAATAAAGATAAAAATCTAATAAAATGTCTTAGGTGCAGTATTTACACCCAATAAAATAATATTGACACATAGCAAAAATATATCTTAATGAATCAATATTAAGATGAAGACCACTTAATAAAATTTGAAATATATAAAAAAAATTCAATGAAATAAATTACCATGTATATATATTTAAATCTATATAGTTTTAATTTAAATAATAACAATATATATTTTTGGGATTTATATATTCCCAAAAAGGAAATAAGGGGTGAATGTGGCATATGAATCAATGAATTAAATGTGATATATGAAACCATTACCAACAAAAAATATGTTTATTATGTTTTCTAGCCTCGTGTATAATAATATAGTAATTATTATAATTTTATATCAGTACCATATATATATTTATAATATTAAATAAAAGAAAATAAAAAAACCACAACACCCATTTATTAATAATTAAATATTTAAATAATCATTTATAGGTATTAAAAATTTATTTTTTCATGTATGTTTCAGTTGAGTAGTTCTCATAGTTGTTTATTGGTCATTTTTTCTACATAACGACAATGTTAATAAAATATTTAGTGTAATATTTATTCATTATATATACATTTATAACTATTCATATAAAGTGGTGATGAAAATGAATAACATCTCTTCATAGAAACAATGGTCTATACAAACAAATGAGTGATGCTTTCATTTATTGATGGATAAAATGAATATATTTTAAATAATAATTATCCTTTAAAAATCCAAAAATATATCAAAAATAACATAAATATTTTATTACAATATATCATTATTAACAAAAATTAGAAATTCTAATGGAAAATAAATAATATTTTTTATAGAGGTGGTAGTCCACATGTACACATTAGTGGTACTTTTATTTAACATTTGATAGAAAAAAGATATGCATAATGTTATAAAATGATCATAATAACATATCAATTTATTAGATATAGTGATTTTAATTTAATATAATGTTTTTATCTAATTTTCTGAGGTATAAGAATAAGTAAAATGTAAATTGTTGGTTAAGACGATTTCATCCTCATTAAAGAAACTCCTTTAGATCCATCCTTAATGATAATACAATTGAAATTTTATGAATTATGACACAAAATTAATTTATGTAATGAAGTCTGTATGAGTTTTTAATTATTTATCTTTCATGATATTTGGCTCAAAAAGTGTTAGAAAGAGAGAATAAGTGAGGTTTATTTGTAAGATATTGAAGGGGAACCCATGGAATTACTTATAATTAATACAAATTAATTTTGAATTTTATTGTGTATAAAAATTGTTATATTTAAAATATATTATGTATATATGTAAATATACTCTCATAAATAAATATTTGGACAAGATTAGGTGATGTTTTAATCATTAAAACACAGAATTAACCACATATTATATTTTTTGTTGAATACTTTGACATTCATTGTTTTAGCCAACAGGGTTAAGTAATGTTAATCTATTATAAAAAGTAGCACATAAGTTGAATATATTTTATATTTTCAACCATATATCATTCAACCAGATAAATATAATATTTTTATGAGTTTTAATTCATTAAATAATCTTATATTTAACATAATATTTCATTAATGTAATTTTCAGGACTATTCACAATTCTTATTTTAAAAAACAAGGTTGTAATGAAATATGAAAGTAATCATTTATAAAATACCTAATATGTTATATTTATACAAAAATAATTATTTATCACTATAAATAATAAAAAAAATACAACATTGTAACATATTATAATCAATTCCATGATTTATTTTGTGTTGGTACAAACATAGTATAAGCACCCAACCTTAGGCATTACATAATCATGAGATAATTCAAGAATTAAAAATGAGTATCTTTTCAGGATTAGAGTTTTATATAATTAATCCATACCTATTACAGAAAAATTTCAAATATTACAAAGTAGAAAAGTATACCCACCATCCATTTTTTTATAATTTAATTTTTTAAAATAAAATATGAATTCTTTTTCATGATAAAAATATTCATAACATTCACCTAGAATTCATACATCTTATCCATAAATATAACATATGTAAAAAATTTCAATAAAAACATGGAATGATAACAAGAATATCAATAAGGGATATAAAATAAGGAATGGAACCATTAGTCAATGAATATTTTTAATTTATGAAAACATTTTCATAAAATCAAACTTTTCACATAAAAAACATATGTTCTTAAACATATATCATGAAATCATAAAATAACATAAAATAATTATTACCAATAATAAATCATAAAGGTAACTGGTGGAATTCATATCATACTTACATTGTATCTTTCATAACAATATAGGGAGTAACCTTCATGGTTACGTTTGGAATAACAATCACAGTATATTCTCAAATTCTCTTTGGTAAAACCCTATCATTTAAATTTGTCTCATTCACCAATGTATTGTAGAGATATTATGGGCTCAATTTTTCTTGTTTTATCATGGAACCACCCATATATATAAGAAGTTCCCATAAACTGAAACATAATCAAAACAAATACCAGAAAATCCAGCCAGAATCAAATCTTTTGACCATTTATTAAGAATAATCAAAACACATAAAACACACATAAAGGAAAAAATAACATTTCAACACTGAAATCACATTTCTTTTTTTAAAAATCTGCACACATATAAATGAAAACACATTATTTAAAAATAAAAGTGTAAAGTTTTAAAGTAAACAATAATACATTAAAGAGAAATTAAAGTGAGAAATTATGTTTAGGGTGTATATGTTAAAAAAATGTTACAAGTTATTGAAATAATAAATCCATTTTTAAAACACCATTAAAACATTTAAAAAGATGATTTTAGAATCAAAGTGTCCTATAACACATGGAATTTTTTTAATATAATTAACATTTTAAAACACTCATGTCCAAATAATTATACACATAAAACAATTTTGTAAACATTGTAATTAATTAGATATTTCTATAAGAATAAATTATTAAAACATTTAAAATTATGTTTTAGTTAAGGAGACCTAAACAAAGAACATTTTTTTTAAAAAATTGATCGATTATGTGTATTCACTATAAATACAAATAAATAAATTATAAATAAAAGATAATATATCAAATATTTATTTCTCAAAAAATCATAGAATGAAATAATAAATAAGTATAAGTTTAACCCAAAGTGGTTTTAACAAAATTTTAAAAATTATTTGGAATGTAGTAGAAGTTTAACACAAGAATGGAAATTATGTTAAAAAGCTACCTTAAAATTTGTAATCTATCAAATTTTATATCCAATAGAGGTAATAGTCATCAAATGGAACATTTAATAACCTTATGATAAATCTATTAATGATATTTCATATCATATTTCATCATATATACACCATTAAAAAGTAATTAGTAGTGAATAATGAATATATCTCATAGAGGTAAAAAGTGAGATGAGTAAATACTTACAATGTTCATATCAATGACATATGAATTTTCAAATAGAGTTATTATCTTTAGATATAATATATCCAAAAATTTATAATATTAAGTACATAATAAACCAATAAAATGTGATTCCACACATTAACATGGTATGAAAAATCAACAAAGTAGATGTATAACCAAATGAATGGGAATTGAGTTAGAAAAATCACTTACCACGAGTTCACCTCGTCTTGTATGTTCCTTGTTCTACCTAAATAATAAACATAGATTCATATATAATTTATTTAGAACATTTTAATTTTTATTATTCCTTTTATGTCATTAATTACAATGTTATAACAATTACATAATTATTTAAGTTTATGTCAGATGCTTTTTTGATATTCAGTTCTTGAATTGAAAATGAACTTTGTATGATTTCAAAAGTCCATGTGGACATAAGTTCATCATATCCCATATATAAAACATGATATAAATATATTATATATTCATTATATATGCATTTTTAATAATATTTTTAAGACTAACTAAAAACACCGTTCATGGAGACAGTAGGTCGTACCTACGAATGAATGCTATTTTTTTCCTCTCATATTGAAGGAAACAATTAAATTAAATGTATTTAAATATGTATAAATATATAATGTCAATAAATTATAATTAATATTTTGTTTATCAGATATATTTTTACTTTATAAATTATTAATATATTTCATATGATGTGTCCATGAATCCCATAATTTTGAGGTAGTGGTAGTCCACATGTCCCCAAATGATGTTATTGTATAACAACAATATGGAATGCAAGAAATTAGGTTTAATATAAGATATAAATAATATTAAATAGGTTAGAATATACATATATAAATATTATTTAACCTGAAACATGTTTTTAAGACCAGTTAGGATGGCTGTAGTGGAAAAATAAAAAAAACATTATTCATAGAGGTGAAAAACTAACATTACATGGACAATAATTCATTTTCATTGAATAAGACATGGTGAAAAATGAAATGGTTATGAGATATTAAATTATAAACCTAAAATTATATTGTACATATTATTTTTTATTTATCATTCATTTAAGGATGAAGGAGGTGAGAAGATAATAAAAAAAGAAAATAAATTAAGAGAGGTACTTTGAGAAAATTACCTCGTGAATATCCCCTCATTTAAAGACCCTTGAAGTCTTTGGGATTGGTATTTTGGTTATACCAGAAGAACTTGGATTTGTGGATATTTAAGAGGAGAATTTTGGTCATATATTTTATGTGTTAATAGGATTTTTGGTTTTATAATGGGAGGTGGAGTGGTGGTATTTATACTCAAGGAGAGGTGGGTTCAAGTGATTAGTTTGTTGAATATCTTTTATTAAAAGACAATCATATAAAGGTGGCATTAAATTACATGAATTTTTATTATAATTGATGTTTTATCAGATATTTAGGTTCAAGAATCACCTCATCCAATCTTTAAATTTAGTTGTTTTTAAGTAGGATAAGATTTTAATTTTTAATTTTAACCCTTGTAAAACTAGTACTTTTATTATAGTAAATAATTATTTTACCATTGTAAATTTTAACTAACTAATAATAAAGTTTACCTTACAACTTAATTTTTAAATTTTAATTCCAAATATGGAATCCTGATTACCAATTTCAATTCACATCATTGGGAAAATCATAATTAAACTTAATTCAGTAGACATATCTAAAAAGCGTTTTTTAAAGTGAAACTTTCAAAAGATTGAAATGTTTTTATATCTATTTTCAACATGAAATTGGTTCCAATAATTTAAATTAGATTAAATGATTAAATATTAATCTAATTTTACTTTAAAACAAATTAAAATGAAAATATGACAATATAATTGAATTAGACGAAAAAGCTATTTTTGAGTGAAATTGCAGTATTTTTCAGTGTTCATTTAAAAAAGAATATTTTTAGAAAAATGACAAATATTTATCCAAAGTAAAATTTTATTTCTTTATTACATAGAATATGTTTATTTTTTCAAACATTACTTATAAAAGTGTCAAAAACTAGATTTAAAATGGGTTCATCGTCAAAAGGTTTTAAAATTACTTTTTGAAAAATAATTCTTTTATGCATAAAATTTGATTATGTTATTATATCTTGTTAATAAAACATATAATTTGAATTTTAAACATCACAATGAGTTTATATTAAATTAATATAATCCAAAAATATTCATATGAATATTTTATAAACTCACTTATTTTCATTTAAATATTTTTTTAGAAACACATTTCCTTTTATTTAAAATGGGTTTTACACTAATTTATAATTAATTGTGCACAAAAGAATTAATTATAAACATCTATAAATCTTTTTTAATAATTCAATTAATACTATTCATTCCTTTAAATCCTATGGTAGTGTAGTAATGGTAAAATTTAAATAATAATTTTTAGTTGTTTGTATAATCTCTATATAGTGTAACATTTACTCTTTTGATCATAGTGTTTCTTTCTTAATCTTTAGGATGTTACACCCTCCCCTATTAATAAATTTCATCCTCGATAATTGAATTTGGGGATGGTAACTATGATATATAATTTTAAAATACCTTTACTAAAATCCCACATTGGAAAAGAGATTAATAAAACTATCACTTTAAAAGAAAGAAAGAGATCACAAAGATCACCTAAGATGAAAAATACTAGGGATCCTTGAAGGAAAAAATAGATATGGAAGAGTAAATTAACCATAAAGTTATAATATAGAGTGATAGAAATAATTTTAAATATATATTTAACAATCACAAAATCATAAATTTCTGATGGGTTAAACAATTTTTTACTTCATATTAATAAATGTAAATGATAACACTCCAAACATTTTATGCTATATTTTTTCTTAAATACTTTCAATTCATAAGATAACTTATATTGTATAAAGCAATCAGTCTCTGTGAAATAACAATTTTTTATTTATAGGAGGAATTCCTAACCTAGAAATTTTCCACTTATGTATTTTGAATTTCAGAAAACAACAATCTATGGTTGTGATCAGAAAGATATTTGGAGACTAATAGAACCAACTGCTTTGTTTACAAATAGTAACATACTCATATTAATAGTAATATGAATAGAAATATAACCCTTATGTTTATTAAACTATATTATTATTTTATTTTCTTAAGGATATAAGGTAATGAGATGTTGATTAATTTGTCCAGGTGTATGAAAATGAGTTATAGATTTAAATTTTTTATTTTTGAATAAATTATGATTTTATTTAAAAATTAAATTAAAAAAAACATAGAAAATTATTTTCAACAAATTGAGTTAATTTTTGAAATCTAAACATCAAAAAATTGTTAAGGAGGATTATTTTGTTTTTTCTAAAAGATCTAAATGTCTCTTGAATAGTAAACATATAGTTATGAGTTTTCAGTATGTTTAATGACATCATAATGATGTAATAATTCATATAGAATTCTAGTCAACTTTTGGATTGTAAAATATTATATTATGGGTCCCAAGTGGCTAATACCATGGGTAAACCCATGGTTTTTAAAAAACCACTAATGAGGTGTCCTTTGAAATTAATAAAAAACTCCCTCTAATTTACTATAAAAACATAATCATTACATCGTTTTATTTAATTCCAAACTCATTATCCTAAAATCTCAGGAAGTTTTATATCCCTATGAGTCCTCCCAATGTGTCTCAAATCCCCCAAGGTCCCAACCATCATGTTTTGTGAGTTACTCTATGAGGTATGTGAATCTACCACCATTCCCTTTTTAAAATTGTCATTTAATGTTATTATCTTTTTTTTCAATAGGATTAAGTGGGGATATGTCATTACATATCAACCATTTCTGTCCATATTATGAATAATGCTGAGATAACCCTTTTCTATCCTCATAATATTTTATGATGTTTTAAGTGACATCATTAGGCTGTCAAAGTTTCGTGAGGGATTTCCCAAAATTTCATCTATTTTGAGTTCCTTTATTTTCTTCTTCTTTCATCATATACCCAATCCAAATTCAATGATAATTATAGTAACTTACGATAACTGATATTTTATTATTAAAATGGAATATTCTATCATCATCCCTCTTTCAACCTCCTATTATACTAAAAATCAAAATAACGTTTGAGATGTGTTAATTTACCTCATTCTAGGACAACAGGTTCTCAATTTTTATTACCATATTCAATTCTGATCATGAAACTATTTTTATAGTTGAAACAAATCATAAATTAATTATTTACACCTATGTTTTTCTCTATATTCCTTTCACATTCATAATATAAAATTATAATACAAAACAAGTTCATTATACAAAAACTGCCATGTCAATCCAAGCATTTATCATTAACTTTCAATAAATGAGTCATTATCTTGGTATAAAACCCAAAATTGTTGTAAATAATTTATATATTTGTAATGTAAATAATAATATATATTAAAAATTATGTATGTTTATTAACTTTTTAAATAAACTTCTATTCATGAATACATGTAAATCGATCATGAAAACAATAGAAGAAAATGTTTCCAAAACAATAAAATTGAACATCTTAAACCCATGAAAAAGGACATAAATGAACCTAATAAGGATATAATAATTAAATTAAATGTAGATTAATTCCTCGAATTATTAATTACATAATCTAAAATTTATTATTCAGGACATTAAAATCAATATAAGAACATATTTGGGCATAAGGTAAGGGGTTTCTTATCTCAATTTTAATTCTGTGAGATTTTCCATTGTTTTCCACTTATTTATTGCATGTGGTGTATTTTGTACTTCCATTTGATATATATTATGATGATTATTTTTATATTAATGGTATTATATGATTTATTTTGTGGTTATTAATTTTTGGTCATTCGACTCGATTGATTACAATGTGGTACGAGACGTTGTCTCAATTTCCATTTCATTGTCATTTAATTGGTATTTTGCACCAAATATTTCTTATGTGGTGTATCCAATGACCATTTCAGATAATTTTTCATTTGAAATTTTAAATATATTATATATCCATACTCTGGTTTCATGGATATGACTATTTTCTTAAGTTGTATACCATTTTACATATAATGTTTATTTGGAATGTTGTTTTAACTATGGAAATATTGATGAATCTGTATCCTATACTCTATATGGATATTGAGATGAAATATTGTAATTTTATAAAATTTATGTATAAATAATTATTTTGACATTCATAGATGGGAGGGGCCTGCTATATTCTCTCGATTCATCAATAGGACTGATGAGACAAATCAGTTGGCATTAAACCCTTCGAGTTTGTTTCAAAAAATTGGGCATGTTTCTATCTTGAGACTTATACCGTATTAATGGTATAGAATTATCATGTTCCGTATACATGACATCAAATTAATATGAATTACTATATTCATTTTCAATTATTACTATCCATGATATTTTCACTATGACATAATCTATGGATGTAGTTTTATTCTCAATTTATTAATTTCATGTGTTTTTCATTTATTCCCCATGCCATATTGACCATGCCAATTTGATTATGATTCAATTAATGTTGATTCATGATTTCACTATTTGTAACTCCTACTGATCATTTGATATCACCCCATTAATTGTTTAACTTCAACAGGTTATGAAGAAGATACCAATTATTGAGTTCTCATGGATGAATTTAATTATTTTTTATTATGTATTTTATTTTGATACCTTCCAAATGTAATGAGAGTTTCAAGTATATATATAGTTTCTTCATGACTACTAAACTGAGCATTATATCATGATTTCATTCCTTTTAATCCTTCCAATGTACTATTTAATGTATCAGCTCTGGGTTTCTAGGGTCGGGGTGCCACAGTTGGTATTAAAGGATGAGTAGTTGAAAACTTGGGAACTAGATTTAGAAAACTTAGATTAGGTAAAAAATACCTAAGATAGTATTTGAGGATACACATATATTAACATCCTTGTATTTTGTAAGGAAATGATTATGTGGATATTTCTAGAAAATAAATCCTTTTCTGAATACTACAAGTGGATGCAGTTCTAGAATAGATGCACCTCAGAGTGAAAACACAGACAAGGAGTTTTGGGCTTGACCTGACGTATCCTGGAATACAACAATGGGCATTACTGCACACCTAGTTTGACACTCCTACGAGACATGTTTAGGATAATTAATATTTTCTTTAAAAACCGGTATGATGGATTTAAAAGTAAATAGAAAAAATGATTATGAATATGAGATTAGTTGTGAATAAATATTCAAATTATGATAAATGTCTTACAGTTGGAAATTATTAATTATGACCTAATTTAGTGTGTTCTATTATTTTTATGATGGTGCCTAATGGAATAAGGGGAATCAATACCTATAGAAAATGTAGGGATTTCCATACTGAGTAATTCAATCGAGTCAGCGTTGGAATGGATCAGATCCTGACTATATAGGAAAATATTACTTAGGTTGTGTCAAATAAACATGTTACACCTATATTGGATTGTTTCATGTGGTAGATTCCCCCAATATTTTAGTGGGACTACTAATCCAGTGGTAGGTGAGTAGTGGATCAGGTCCCTTGAAAATATATTTTTGGTAGTATGATGCAATGAAAATGAAAAGGTAGTAATGGTAGTATATTTTCTCAAGGGTGATACTGATCAATAGTGGTCCTTGATCTATAATACCATAGAGGAAGAAGAAATTTAAGATATAGAATGGCGGACCATTAAGGAAATATTCTTCGACAAAAATTTCCCTTGTGAACAAAAAACTGAAATGAAGAGAAATTTCATATCCTAAAGCAAAGGGTACTAGAGTGTGTTGTGGAGTATGAGACTACCATCAAAAGATTATCCAAGTATGTTATAAATTACATATGTGATTCAGAAGACATGATTGATCATTTCATTAAAGGTCTTAATTTAAGTCTTTGATGGGAATTGGCTTCTCAAACATTATCTTTATATGATGAAATTGTATTATGTTCCATCAAAACATATAAGGAATTTTCTAGATCAAATTTTTTCAAGGGAAATCAAGTTAAGAAGAGGCATTCTACCAACAATGGAATAGCTAAAGCACTAATAAAGAAGAATGAAATGATGAAATTTCCATTATACGAGAACTTTGGAAATAATCATCCTAGCAAATGCTTGAAGGGCATGAGAGTTTACTATACGTGTTGAGAAAAGGTTCATCGATCTAGTGAATATTAGGAAGGATACAAGTCAATGATGATCTATGATAAAATTTAATAGATATGGGACTCTATTCATATGAGGGTCTTATTCTCCAAGGAAACTTTCCTTTGAAAAGGCTAAGGGAGCAAGGGAAATCTTATAAAATTACCACTATAGAGGTTGAAGTTCCGAATGAGGTGGTGGCAGGTTCTTTTATTGTTTCCTAAAACGTATCCAATGAATTATTTTGTTCTAGATCATCATATTCATGTATATCTTCCCATTTTTCCAATAAAATAAGACATTTCCATTTTGATTTAATAAAGGCGTTGTTAGGAAAAATTCTTATGGGGTGTATCTCTGCAAAAAATATGTGTCAATCTGTCCCCCTCATGACACATAAACATGCTTTAGTTGATAACCTTATCATTATACATATTATTGACTTCTGTATAATTCTTGGTATGAATTGGATATCAAATTATGATGTAAAGATCTATTTTAAGAAGAAGGAAGTATCAATTTTTGAGAATAGTATATAGTCCCTTATATCTAGAGTAGAAACCTCACCATATGATTCTTATCTTTATGCACCCCAATATCTCTACTGAATTCAATACATGGAGAAAATGATCACACAATATCTATGGGTGAGGAATGAAATCTTCAAATTGGATACATAACTATTATGCAAGAATACGTTGATGATTATCCATAGGATTTACCATGACATCCTCCAAAGTGGGAAGTTGAGTTATCTATTGATCTAATTCATTGTGCAATACATATTTCAATGAATACATATAAGTTGGACATTTTGGAATTAGTGGAGATAAAAAATAACTAGAGGAATTTAGTGATAAAGTATTTATTTGAACAAGTGTTTCTCAATGGGGATCCCTTGTCCCCTTTTTCAATAAGAAAGATGGATCCATGAGGCTATGGATTGAGTATAGTAAAATCAATGATATTATAATAAAGAATAGGTATCCTCTACCATGAATTGATGATTTATTTGATCAAATTCAAAGAGGCCAATATTTCTTGAATATTGAACTTCAATCTAAATATTATCATCTGTGTGTGAGAATGTAAGATATTCCAAATACAACATTTCAAACCAAGTATGGGAATTACAAGTTTACAAGAATGCCTTTTGGACTGAATATTTCACCATCTATTTTCATGGTTATAGTGAATAGAGTTTTCATGGAATATATTGATTACTTTTCTGTAGTATTTATCGACGATATCCTGATATACTTCAAATGATACGATGACCGTGAGAATCACTTGTAGACTATTCTAAAAACTCTTATATGGAATGAATTATTTGGGAAGATTATAAAGTGTAAATTTGGGATTAAGTTAGTTTCTTTTTTTTGTCCATATTTTCTCTAAGTATGTATTCTTAGTTGATCTTACGCAGAAAAATGAAATACAAGGATGGACCATGCCAACAAACATGACCGATGTACATAGTTTTATTGGTTTTACAGGTTACTATTGGTGTTTCATTAAGAATTTCACCTAACTAGACTACCTAATAACCAAGCTCACATGTAAAGGGAATAAGTTTGAATGGATGAAAGAATGTATAGAATGCATTGATGAATTGAAAAAAAGATTGGTTAATGCTCCAATTTTGACTCTTCCATCTATAAATGATGGATTTTTTATATACACTGATGCATCAAAGAATTGTTTGTGTCACTTACCTATGAAAAATGATAATGTTATTTATTATGAATCAAGGAAGTTGAAGACTCATTAGTAAAATAATACAACTCATGATCTTGAGTTGACGACTGTAATATTTTATCCAAAAATATGGATACATTATCTATTGGGTGAAATATGTGAGATATATAAGGATCACAAGACTTTTAAATACATTTTTACGCAGAAAGAACTCAACATGAGGCAAAGGAGATGGATACAGTTACACAAACATTATTATTGTTTAATAAACTAACACCTATGAAAGGAAAATGAGGTGGAAGATGCATTGAGTAGGAAAGAACATGGACTTCTGACCCAAATGAGGATTTAGAGAGATCTTATATTGATGGATATACTAAATATAGATATTGTAATTGTTATGGATGGAGGAACATATTTCCTCTTTAAAATGATTTTTAATCCATATTTACTAGAGAAGATAAAAAATCTCTCAATATAATGTTGAGAATCTGTAAAAGAAAATTAAAACTGTTGAGGATGGAAGAATGGAAGACTTTGTGTGTGTGGATTTAGTTCTCAAAGTTGGGAAGAGGTTATGCATTCCATCAATACCTAGGCTGAAAATGGAACTATTAGATGATTCTTATAGGTAAAATTTCTCTATACACCCTGGTAGCACTAAGATGTAGAGAGATCGGAAGGAACTTTTTTGGTGGTTTAACATGAAGAAAGAAATTACTGACAATGTGTCAAGGTGTCTAGTGTTTCCACAAGTGAAAGTTGAGAGCCAACATCTAAGAGGGGTCACATAACATCTAACTATTACTATATTTATGTGGGATAATATTACAGTTGATTTTTTATAGGACTACAAAGAACACCTAGAAGGAATGATTCAATATGCGTAATTATTGATCATCTCACAAAAATAGACCCATTTCCCAACTATAAGAGAGGATTTACCACATGCGTTCTTGAAATAAAATTATATTAATGAAGTTTTAAGACCTCATAATGCACCTCTATTGATTTTGTTCGTTCAGGATCCCCTATTTACATCAATATTCTTGAAAACTCTCCAGAATGCTTTGGATATTGTGCTTCATATGAGTACTGTTTTTCACCCCCAAACTGATAGACATTATGAAAGGGTTATTCAAACATTGGAAGGCATGTTAATATTATGATCTCATGACTTTAAAGTTATATGGGATCAATTCATTAATTTGGTGAAATTTTATTACAATAATAATTTCCATTATATCATTCATATGGTGTTATAAGAAGAATTAAATGGTAAGAGGTGTCTAACCCCAATTTGTTGGGATGAAGATGGCGAGAGGAAACATATTGTTCCAGAACGTATCGAAGAAGAAAACTGCAAAAGTAAAGAAAATTAAGGACAATATTAAAAAAATCCTAATGTAGGAAAAATAGTAATGTTGAAATCATTACAAGGGATTTGAAATTTCAAGTTGGAGATCATGTCTTTCAAAAATTATCTTCGTGGAAGGGTGTCTGAAGATTCGGTAACAAAGGGAGATCGAGCCCCATGTAAATAATGCCATGTGAAATTCTAGAATGGATTGGAGTTGTAGCTTACCATTTAGAAATTCCACCAAGTGTCTCCAAAGTTCATAATGTGTTCCAAATATCATTGATAAAGAAATACATTCTATACCCAATGTATGTACTCACTTAGGAAAAAATAGAGCTGGAACCTGATTTTACATACTTTAAAGAGCCTATTGAGATTATTGAAACAAGGGAGAAGGTATTGAGAAATCAAAAAACTAAAATCAAAAAGGTTCTTTGGAGAAATGATTAAATGGAGGATGAAATTTGGGAACTAGAGGATGTTATGAAGAATAACCACCCATATTTCTTTAAGGGGCTTTACAGATGAAAAATTTTGAGGATGAAATTTCTGAAGGTTGGAATAACATTACAACCCAAAAAGTTTATGGTATGTTTCTCTAAAATACTTTAAATTCATTATATATCCTATACTGCATGAAGCACTGAGTCTCTATGAAACAATAATTGGTTATTTATATGAGTAATACATAACTTATCCATTTTCCACTTCTGTGTTTTGAATTTCAAAAAATGGTCCTCTACAGTTCTGATCAGTAAGTTATTTGGAGTTTGATAGAACCAACATGTTTTGTGAATATTACTGTACCCTTTTGAATAGTAATATGACTTCTATGAATATTAATCTATATTATTGTTTTATTTAAATAAGGTTATAAGGCAATGAGATGTTGATTAATTTTTCAAGGTGTTATAAACTGAGATATAGATTTAAAATTACTATTTTTGAATAAATTAAGTTTTTTTAAATTTTAAATTAAAATAGTTATATTTTTTTAATAATGTAGTTCATTTTTAATTATAAATGTCGAAAAATGGTTAGGGTGAATTTTTTGGATTTTTCTAAAATACCTGAATTTTTTTAATGAAAAAAATATAGTTTTGGGGGTTTAGTTTGTTTAATGACATCACAATGATTTAATAATTAATATAAAATGATGGTTGAATTTTATATAGTAAAATATGACATGAGGTGTCCCAAGTGGCTAATTCCATAGTAAAATACCCTATGCAGCACCATGGTATTTCAAAAACCACTAATGAGGTGTCCTTTGAAATTAATAAAAAACTACATCCATTTACTATAAATACCTACTCATTAGTTCATTTTCATTCATTTCAAACTAATTATCCTCGAAAATCAGGTATTTTTACCTCCATATGAGTCCCCCAAGGGTTCCTCAAACCACCGAGGTCTCGACCATCATGTTTTGGGTGTTACTCTACAAGGTAAGAGAATCTATCACCCTTCCTTTTTTATAACTTTTATTTTATATTATTCCATTTTATTTTCAACTGGATTATAATGGGATATGTCATTCCATACCCCCTTTTCTGTACATATTATGTAATAATTATGAGATACCCATTTTATCTCATCAATATATTTTATGATGTTTTAAGTAACGTCGTTAGGCTGCCGAATGTTTGTGAGGGGTTTCTCAACTTTTCATTTATTTTGAGTTCCTTTCTTTTCTGTTTTTTCCACATCTCCCCCATCCACATGATATGATAATTATATTAAATTACATGAACTATAATTGTTTTTTTATAATATAATATTTCATCATAATCTCTCTTTTCCCCCTACTCTTATACTAAAAATGAAAACACCATCCGAAATGTGTTAATTTGTCACATTCAAGGATGACAGGTTCTTAATTTTTATTACTGTATTCAATTCTGGTCATGAAAAAAAATTATGGTTGAACTAGATCAGAACATATGTATTTAATCCTATTTTATTTTCTATAATCCTTGCATACTCTTAGTATAAAATAATAAATACAAATCATGTTCAATATCAACAAAACCATCAAGTTAATCCAAGTGTTTATAATTAACATTTAACTAATAAGTCATCCTCATGGTATATAACCCAAAATTATTATAAGATTATTTATATATACGTAAGGTCACTAATAATATATATTAACAATTCTTGATGTTTGACCATACTTCAGATAATCTTTCATTTTTGAATAAAAGTAAACCGATCAGGAAAACAAGGGAAAAATGATTCCAAAAAAATAATATTAAACCTCATAAACCCATAAATAATTACATAAATGATCCTAATAAGCTTTTAATAAATATATTAATCATATATAAGTTCTTGGAAAAATTATTTAACGAAACTAAAATTGACTATTCAGATCATTATGATCAATATAAGAACACATTGGTGCATATGGTAAGGGGTTTCTAATCTAACATTTAATTCTATGAGATTTCCATTGGTCACCACTTATTTCTGGAATGTTATGAATTTTTACTTAACATTTATACATATTTGCATTATTATCTCTATATTCATGGTATTCTATGATTAATTTGATGGTTAATAATTTTTTTTCAAATAACTCGATTGATTACAACATGGTAAGGGACTTTGTCTTAAAATGTATTTCATTGTTATTTACATGGTATTGTAAAACTAGTATTTATTATGTGGTATATACACTACCCATTTCAGAAAAATTTTCATTTTAAATTTTAAATATATTATATATCCATATTCTGGTTTCATATATATGATTATTTAATTAAGTGGTATACCCTTTTACATACGGTGTTTATTTTGAATGTTGTTTTAACTAAGGAAATATTGATGAATTTGTATCCTTTACTCCATATAGATATTGATAAAGTGTATTGTACTTTTATTAAATCTATTTATAACGATTTTTTTTGAATTTTAGTGGTAATAGGGGCCTTCTATATCCCTTTTATGCATCGACAGGTCTCATGAGATAAATCATTTGGCGACAAACCCTTCGAGTTTGTTTCCAAAAAGTAGATGGGTTTTAACCACATACTTAAACAATTTATATGGCATAATGGTTTCACATTATAGATACATGATTTCCAATTAATAATCATTCTATTTTTTCATTTTAATTTATTATTATCCCTGAGGTTTTAACCATGACCAAGTCTATAGATGCAGTTTTATTCTCAGTTTATTAATGGCATGTATTTTTCATTTATTCACCATTTTATATTGACTTATCCAATTTTATTATGATTCAATTATTATTGATTTATGATTCCTCTATTTGTTACCCTTTTTGTGAATTTTATCTAACCCCTTTCATTTCATTACTTTCAATAGGTTATGAAGATTATACCATTTTTTGAGTTATCATGGATGCAGTTTATTAGTTTTATATGTATTGTATTTTGTTACATTCCCAATGTAATGTGAGGTTCATGTATGCGTCTAGTTTCATTAAAATTACTAAACATATTTTTCCATTGGGATTTCATTTCTTTTAATCATGACAATGTACTATGTAGTGCACTATCTCTGGGCTTCTGGGGTTGAGGTGCCATATAAATAGAAAATGATTTTGTTTTAATATTCCTTTAATTATGTTGTGGAATTTATTTATGACATTGACTAAGAATTTAAGGAAACTTTATTACTTCTCAAGTTTAGTTTCATCCTTTAATCAATTTATACCAAAAAATCATATTTTTCTTCAAACAATGAGTATTCATGATATCAAGGCCAAACCTAAAGTACTAGAATCAACTTATTGAGAATCACATAATGCAAAAATGATTAATTATCTATCAAACTGATCTTGAAATATTAACCAAAATAAAAAATATCAGAATAAGATCATATAATTTCCCCAAAATTATTAACCATTGTAAGATGAAAAACTACATTTAGTCTCTAGAAATAAAAATCAATACCCAAAGTTCAACATAGACTATTCGATAAATAATTTGACTTTAATTCCCTAAAAAATAATCCAAACTATGATTGAAACCAAAAACTTAGAAGAATTTAATTACATAGTATTCTATGGAAAATTATAAAATTTATGTCTAAATAACATAAATATATATCAATGTATCATACCAAAAATTTAATTTACAAAATCACATATTCTCCAAGATTGGTTAATCATTTCTATAACTAACCCGAACCACCATATGTCCACAATAAAAAAAGAGATTCATCCAAAGTAAAATTAATCCATTACTAATCTAATATAATCAAATAGTATTTATTTACACTATTCATTTATGTTTCCCAAAATAGTGCACGTCTTCTAAGATGACATTTAAAACTTAATCCCAAAATCATTCTCCAATACCAAGGGTATCCATTTGATAAAACAAAAGTTCCCAAAAATAAACTTATTCATATTACATCAAATAGTTTAATTTAAAAAAGAGTCATACTAACCAGGGAATTCACATAGGATAGTGGTAGGAGAGGAACCCCTGTCACCCTTTAGTTGTGGGTTCGATCCTTGCAGCCTTACCGAACACAACATTTTTTCACCCATCTTATGGGTTGTCAATTTTTATAAAACTCAAATATAACCATAACATGTTTTAACGTCAAATGTTATTTTATACCTTTGGTTTTCATCTAAACTTTTAATTACATAAATTATTAATTCATGAATTCTATTATATAGTTAAAATTTTCATTTCATTTCCAAATGATTTAATAAAACTATTCCAAAAACGAAAGAATGTCATACCTTGGTCTTGGTGTCCACATGGTTTCGTCGTCATTTTGTTCACATATATTTAAGGTCCATTCATTTCAATAATTATTAATATATTCTTCAAATTCACATGATTCATTTATCCAAATACACCTTGTACAACTTTCTTCTTATGGGTGTTCATATAGAAATAGTTTTAGAAAAGAATATCATATGACATATAGTTTCATAACATTAAATACGACTTGATTTTTATAAAACATTCAGTCCATTTTTGACTTTAAAATATCAATCACGGGTCCTTCTAAAATACCATGATTTTTATTCTGAATGAATATATATTAAATGATAGTATACATAGGATGCACAGGGGTCAGATTCTTTAGCATCTTCTTCAAAACAATAATACGACTCATTATTTTGGGACAAGGTAAAATATTTAAAAATTCCTTCAAAATATTTACCTTTTTGAAAAATATGATAATTTTATAATATAATATTTTATTAAAAAACCCATGATAAATTATTCTTTCAAGGCATATATGTGGTTTTTGATATCTCATACAAAAATTTATAAAATATTTGTTTGTTAGAAAATGTTTCAGAATCATCTAAATATTACTTTTTAATAATTATTGCAAAAAAGTCATCCGGAAGAGATATGAATGTTGTTTAAAATATTCCTCAAACAATTTTGACCTAATTTTCTCTGTTAGATAGAGTTATAGAATACATATTTAATAAAAAATAATAGACAAAGAAACATAGCATAAGTTTAACCAAAATATCATAATCCCTAAAGTGGTCTAAACCAATTTCTATGATAAAAACTATAAGGGCACGCCCATAAATATCACGTAATCTAGATTTATGTCAAGAATTCACATTGAGAATTTTTTCATGTTTGGAGTTTTAAATAATTAGTCCATATCTATTACAAAATATTTCAAATATTACAAAATAGACAAGTCTAAACGCCAAGTATTTTTTTTATAATTAAAAATATTTTAAAATAATCCCTGAATTATTTTCCATAATAAAAATATTCATAACATTCATCCTGAATTATTCCATTCTATTACCCATCCTTATACCCTATGGAAAACATTTCAAAAAAAAACACGGTATAAGCACAGAAAATCTCAAAAGATATATAAAATAAATGATAGACGTGTTAGTCCAGGAATATTTTGAACTCATGAAAACATTTTAATAAAATCATACATTTCACCAATAAAAACATAAGTTCTTTAACATGCCTAATAAAATCATAATATTCCAATAAATACATATTATAATTCATAAATCATAAAGTTAACTTTTGGAATCCATATTATACTTACATTGTAGCTTTTACCGCTACATTGGGAATAACCTTCATGGTTACATTTGGAAAACCCATCACCGTATATTTCCTAAATATCTTGTGATAAATTATCTCCTTTAACTCAATCTCATTACACAATGAATTTTAGAGAAATAACAAGATCAACCAAAATTTTTTATCATAGAACAACCCATATACATCATTAATTCCTAAGAAATAAACATAATAATAATAAATAAAACTTCCATAAATGAAAAATAACATTTTATTTTTGGAAAGACAATCACTCATAAATGAAAACAAATTATTTTAAAATAAAATTGTAAAATTTTATTGTGAATTTCAATAAATTAAAGAAACATTAATTTGATAAATTTAGTTTAGGGAGTGTATGATAAAAAGCATGCAATGTTATTAAAATAATCAATCTATTTTTACAACACAATTAAAATATTTTAAAAGATGAATTTTGAATCAAATTGTCTCATAACACATTGGAAATATGGAAAGTAATTAATATTTTAAAACAATCATTTAAATATAAATATATACTTAAAACGATTTTCAAAACATGGATAATAATGAGATATTTTTAGAATAATAAACCATTAAAACATTTAAAATGATGTTTTAGTTAAAGATTCCCTTACAAGGATCATTTTGTTAATAAAATAAATTGATTATGTGTATTAACTATAAATTCACATAAATAAAGTATAAATAGAAGATATGTTTTCCAAAATTCATTTATAAAATTTTCATAGAATGACAAAATCAAGAAGTAATAGTATAACCCAATTAATGGAAATTTAGTAAAGAAGTTCACTTGCCATTTGTAATATGTCAAATTGTATAACCCATAAAAGTAAAAATCATCAAATTAAACATTTAATAAAACAAAGATAAATATATTCATGATATTTCATATCAAATGAAATTATATATACACCACACAAAAGAAATCAGTGGGAAATAATTCATATATCTCATAGAGGTAAAAAGTGAGACGAGTAAATCATTACAATGTTCATATCGATGATGTATTAATTTCTAAACAGGGTGATTATGTGTAGAAAAAATATATCCAAACAAATATATGTGTATATAAATCAAAAAAAAATAAAAATTATTCAATACATAATCTTCGTATAATAAAATCTACAAAGTATACATAAAACCCAATAAATGGAAATTGTGTTAAAAAATCACTTACCTCGAGTTCAACTCATATTCTATATTACTAGTTCTTACTGAATAATATACATAGGTAAATATATAATTTCTTAATAACATTTTCATGTTTAATAATAGTTTCATATCATTAATTACCATGTTATAACAATTACATAATTATTTAATTTCATGTTAGATGCTTTGTTGATATCTAGTTCTTGCATTGCAAATGAACTTGGTATGATATGAATAGTCCATGGGGTCATAATTTACTCCACATAAAAATATAAACCATTATATAAATATCTTATATATTTCTTATATAATTATTTATAATAATCTTTTGAAGAAAAACTAAAAAACACCATTCCGAGAGATGGTAGGTCATACATTTTCAAGAACTCTATTTATGTTTTTGCTCTCATATTGAAGAAAAAACATTAATATAAATATATGTAAATATGTATAAATATATAATATAATTATAGTAGAATTAAAATTTTATTTATATCATATATTTTTACTAAATTAATCCTTAATACATTCCATGTGATGTGTGAAAAAATCAAATCATTTTGAGGAGGTGGTAGTCAACACATCCCCAAACGAAGTTATCGTATAACTACGATAGGGATAGCATGAAGGTATGTTTAATATAACATATACAGAATATTAAATAGTTTAGTATATACAGATTTTAATTTTATTTAACATGAAATTTATTTTTAAGACTATCCATGAAAGTGGTAATGAAAAAAGAACAAAATATTTATTCAGAGAGGTGAAAACCCAATATAACTTGGATAATAATTTCATTTATTTAAATAAGAGGAGGTGAGAAATGAAATGGGTATTATATATTAAATTATAAACAAAAATTTTCAGAATATAAATGATTATATATTTATCATAAATTGATAGATGAAGGAGGTGAGAAGAATTTAGAGAAAACTAAGTAATTAAGATAGGTATGTTGAGAAAATAACCTCTTGAATATACCTTCTTTAAAAGACAATTGAGGACCTTGGGTATGGTCTATTTGTGAGACCAGAAGCACTTAGAAATGGGGATATTTAGGATGGGAGTTCTGGGAAGTGATTTTAGTTTTTAAAATGTTTTTCGGTTTGAAAATGGGAGGTCAATTTGTGGCATTTATACTTGAGGAGAGGTGGGATCAATTGATTTTTTATTGATAATATTATATTAAAAGACAACCTCATAAAGGTGGAATTAAATTTCACGAATTTTGATTTTAATTAATGTTTTAAAGGCTGTTTATGGTCAAAGAACATCTCAAAAACTTATTAAATGTTGTATTTTTTAGGTAGGTTTCACTTTTAACATTTAATTTTATCCATTGTCAAAAGATTACTTTTATTATGGTAAATAATATTTTTACCGTGGAAAATTTTAAATACCTAGGAATAAAATTGAGCTACAACCTAATTTAGACCTCATTATTACAAATATTTAATCCATTTACCTAATTCAATTCAATGAAATGGGAAAATTATTTTAATAATTAATTATGCATACAAAACAAAAAAGTGGGGTTTTAAAGAGAACAATTCCAATCTTTGAAATGTTTTTATATCTATGTTAATCATAATATTAGATTAAATGACTTAAATTTTATTAAATTATAAAAAAAATAATCTAATTATTTTATAAAACAAAAAACGTCAATCTAAATATGTAAATAAATTAGATAGAAAAGTAATTATGAGTAAAATGCGGTATTGTAACAGCCGAAAATTTTATCGAGGAAATTTCTCCCTTCTTGTTGTAATGTCATAATCATTAACATTAGGAAACAAAATGCCACATTATTCTAAAATGACTACTATTTGACCTTTTGGCATAAATTTGTGACCCCTATGTCTTGAATTTCAAAAATATGATATACAAGATTATGATCAGTAAGATGTTTGAAGTCCGACATAACAAACTTAATTTTTTGGCAAATAGTAACCTACCCCGATGAATGGTAACATACCCTTATGAATAGTAATATGACCCTTATGAATAATAAACCCTCAAAAAATTTGTATCCTCACCCATGAATGTATAAATAAAATTTTGGTATCTTATTAGTGATGATATGACTATAGTAAAAGTATTGGTATATTTCTATGTCATATATAATTAAATATAATTTATTTATTTATTTAAAAGTAAAAAATTTCCTAATTTTTTTTTCATAAATTAACGATTCTATATCTTTTGGTTTCAAGATATTTTTATATGGATTTATGTAATTTGTAAAAACATTTTTAAGTCAGTTTTAAATTTAAAATCTGTATTTTTCAAGTATAATTTGATTTTAAATAAAAAATTTAATTAAACATATTTTGATTTTTTTTGAAAAAATGGTGTTTATTTTTGGATTCTACACACCAAAATATTGTTGGAGTGAATTTTTGGTATTTTTATAAAATATGTAAATTTTTTAGGAATAATGTAATATTATAATTAAAAAAATAAGCTAAATACAGTAGTTATAGAGTCATGTATGATGTTATACAGATGTTAGTAAAATTGGTTCGAAATAAGATGAATATATTACTATTTTGGTCATGGTATCATCACTATTACTTGTCTTGTGGAGAAATAATAAATTAATGATTATAATATTCAGAAAACCAATCTCCCCTCTACTATAAATACCACCCATCACACCCTCGTTTCTTCACACCTATAAAGATTAAATACTTCTCTAAAATATAACCAAACATATTACCTATACGCTCCCTTAAGATCAATAGCTTCTGGTATCATCAAAATAACAATCTAAGGTGCCTTATGGAGGATTCAATTTGGTAATTCCCCCCCTCTCTTTTCTTTTAAGTTCCAATCAATTTCATGTTATTTTTTAATCTCTCCACACCTGTCCTCATCCACATGGTATTATAAATCTATTATTATACACATAGTTCAATGATATTATAATAATGGTATAATATATCATCCAACCCCTACTCATCTTTTATTTATTTTTGAAAGAAAACGTTGTTTTTGAGGTGTTAATTTATCACCTTTAAGAACGACATGTTTTCATTTTCCTTTACCAACTTAAGATATGGTCATGAAACCATTTTATAGTTTAACCAGATTATTTTATATTTATTATATCCTATTTAATGTTCAGTAACTAAATTATTTACATATTATTAATTTATTAAACAAAACTTGTTTGTTCTGGTCGAAAAACTGCATGAATTAACCCAAATGATCATCATTAAATTCTTATCTAATAATTCATTCTAATGGTATATAAAAAAATTATTTTTAAGATAGTTTAAAGTTATATAAAATCATTGATAACATATAATGACAATTCTCTAGGATTATCCACATTTTAAATGAACTTCTCTTCATGAATACAAGTGAATCGTTCAAGAAAACTATAAAAACGAACATTACCAAACAATGAATTTAAAATTATATAACTCATCCAAAAACTCATAAATAAACATAAAATAACCTTAATGAATTTTATAAATGTATAAATGGTTTTGTAAATTTTAATTAATTAATCTAATGTGGTTATACAGGATATTAAAGTGAAGAAAGTGTTCAGATACAAGGTATGTGGAATTTATGGAACCCAACATTCTTTTGTTGGATTCTACTTCTTTCACTCTATTTTTTGTATGGTTACTCCTAAAAAATTATTTTTTAATAATTATAATAATTTTTTTGGATATATATATTTTCCACTGGATTTTATGTCAAAAATATTTTTTCCAAAAAAATTATTCTTTAGAAAACACACCTTTTACTTCTCACTCAAGGTTGATGGTTCTTGTATCAAGAATGTCATTCCCCCATTTTTTTGGGAACCCAATGTTTATGGATTTATTCTTATGAGATTAAAACCATTCCTTTCCGGGGGTTATATATGTTCATATATGTTTTATGTGGCATTCATGGTAATGAAAATGTTATGTTGTGATGGGTGAACCTGTAATTATATAGCGCAATATGAATTTTTGAATGTGACAGGTGCATCCAGAATTATAAAATTCTCTAATGCTTCAGTAAAGTGATGAATCTCATGAGTTAAATGGAAATTATTGATGAACGTTATTCTATAAGTTTTCAAAAAAAACATTCGTAGTTGACTACTAAGACATGAAGTTTCATTTTTATGCATTTCCACATTTCATGTATTTTATTACTGTTTCCTCTAATGTTAAAGACCAATTTCCTATGTTATGATTGTGACCACCCATTTTTATATGGTTCATATACATCCTTTTATTGGGATTTTATCCCACCCCTTTTTATCTATATCCTTAGGTGATTATGTGTACTTATGAGTTTTCAAGGGACAATAAGAAACTAGAGAAGAATGGATTAAATTAATGTTTATATTTTATGTTTTAAATGTCATGTATATTTCTAGATTTCCCATGAAACTAAACAATTAGATCCTCATTTAGTATTAATATTATGATGTTTATATTTTTAATGATGTAATATTAATGTAATAAATGGCCGGGTCGCTATATTTATTTTTATTTATTCATTAAAAAACTAATATTATAAAAAATACCAAAAATTTATCCAAAGAGGAATTCTATGTATAGATTTCAAGTAATAATTTTATTTTGTCAAATATAACATATAAAAGTGTAAATAACAAGATTCAAAATGGGTTCTCCATAAAATGGTTGTAAAAATGACTTTTTTAAAAATACATCTTTTATTCTTAATTTTTTTTTGTTCTTATATCATATCTAGAAAACATATAATACGAATTTTAAACATCCCATTGAATTTATATTTCACTAATATAATGCAACTGAATGATATTATTATTTTATAGATACACTTATTTTTATTTAAATAGTTTTTTTATAAAAATATTTCATTTTATTTAAAAAAGAGGTGACATTCATTTATATATAGTTGCAGACCAAAGAATTAATTATAAACATGTGTAAAACATTTTTTAATAATTTCGTTACTACTATTTATTCCCTTATTCTAATATATAGGTTATAATGATAACATTTAAATAATAATATTTAGTTGTTAATTTAAGCTTGGTATAGTGTATAATGTATGTTATCGATCATAGTGTTTATTTATTAATACTCCAGATGCTACACATTATGTCATTGTTTTGTAAGAATATATTGTAATTATTACACCATAATAAATATATAAATTAGCACAATTTTTTTAATATTTTTGTGAAAAACTATATGAAAATGTAACTATATCACCCCAAAAAATTTTAATCTATTTTTTAAAATAAATTTTATTTCTTTGATACCATGTGTTACATGCAACACTATGTTTAAATTAATAATGATTTTGCATTAGAACATTAATATTTAAACACAGCTTATATAACCTAGCCATAAAATTGGGGGGGGGGTATAAATAGTATTATCTAACTAATTAAATATATATAATTTTCCTAATTAATATAAATTTACATAAAAATTCAAAATTAAAAAAACTCATCCTTAATAATGATATTTTATTCTAAAAAAATATATATTTCCATTGAAATTAATTTTTACTACCTCGATGAGAAAATATTATATTTAATATTTATGACATTTATCTATTTTTATAAAATGAATAAAATATTTGAAATAAATATATCTGTGTTAATTTTGGATGATATATTGGTATAATTTGAAAAATATTGATTTTTCAATTAATATTGAAAAATTACTGATTTTTTGGAAAAACTCTCATTTATTTTAAATATAATAATTAAATTAAATTACCTATTTTCATTTAATATTATTTAATAGTAAGATAAGTATTATTTAGTTATATACCAATCAATTAACAATTTTTTTTTATAATATTTATATAATATTTTAATATAAGTTTATTTTTTAGGCATTATAACCATTTTTCTCTGACAACTGCTTTGATGTGGATGATAAATCTAAATATTAAATAATTAAAATGACCCAATATTAAAAATTATTTAAATTATATTTCCAAATATTATATCTAAAAAAAATTACTTGACAATCTTATAATTTTCTATACTTTTAATATATTTATTAGAATATCATCTTATGGTTGAAAAATGAATTTTATTAAAACCCATTTTTTGACATGTCTACAAGGATTAATATTAAATTAAATTATAAAATCTATTTGAATTGAATTAGATAAAATAGATTCTATGTTTTTAATAAAAATAACTTTATTATATAATATGTTCAACATAATGTTTTGGTCATAATTAATAATAATGATTGTAAAAAAATAGTTAACATTGTAAAAAAATATAAATTGTAAAAGTGAGAAACCATTGAGGTAATAAATAATATTTTTTAAAAATGTTTATTTTGAATGAATGTGGTGTTTCTTAACATCATATATTATCCAATAATTTTATTTCATATTTTTTATCACTTTTATAGAGTTTGATTTCCCATTATTGAATAGTTTTGGGTACTTATAAGATTGCAACACCTCCTCCCTTATAAACAACCCTCCCTTTCATTTTCTTTCACACATAAAATATAAAATTATTCAGATAATACCAGAAAAAATTACTCCATTACTTCACACCCCTCATCCTAGAACAAATTATTGGTTCATAAATCTAATCTAGGATGGTTTTTGTTATATCCCTATAAGAGTGGTATGAATAAAATGGTTATATTCTTCATTAAGATCCATTTATTTTCATGTTCTAAATTTTCCATAAACTATTTCAAAAAATAACATTATAAAAACACCATTATCATCTACATAATAATTATTAATTATGTTTATGAAATAAAATTTATTCATACTATCTTCCACAAAATGGTAAATGAAACAATCATTCATGTGTATGGAGGATTACCAACACCCAAAACAATATTTTTTTCCAACATAACCTCTCATGAATATTTGTAATTATGGACTTAATGATTTTATATAATAATAAATATAAAATTATCATTCAATAAAATTATTATTTGATATTGTTTCTTACCTTACCATCCATTGAAAAATACTGACATCACTCATATATATGTCAGACTACCTCATCGTGAAGTGATGTGATCTGTTTTTATTACGGCATCACATGGATGGAATAATTACATTTATTTAATGAATTAATATTATTTTATGATATAATTATCTTTCAAAAAATATAAAATTACACTTACCTTATTTTCTATAATGATCGTTAAAATGTGTAAACTATACACATGATTATGTATGACCTACCATCTCAATAATTTTAACAATGATTTATTTTCAGAAACATAATTCAATATTATTATTAAAATAATAATTTGTGTTTAAAAATTATTATTATGAAATTATTATTATTTAGGATATTATGGAATAATGAACCCCTTTACGGTGGTCAACACACCGATGCCATTTTAAAATAATTAACTGAGATTTCTCAAAAATACTGGATGTGGATATAAAAGAATAGAAAATTTAATTATTAATAAATATGAATGATGTTAATGATATAATTATAAGGTTTTAAACCAAGAATATTCCATTAGGTAAAAAATAATTTATATAAGTGTATTATACATGAGATAAAATCAATACCCAATAAGTCCAGACTCGAGGTATTGGTTTCCATCTTAAAACATTATTCTTTGAGAAGCATGTTTTTTATACACATTATATTTATTATATGGTTTATATATAATACCCATTTAAATATTATATCATGAAAAACTAATACATAATTTTATTTTTAGTTAAATTACCCATAATTTATTCTAGGGGTTAGGATTAAAGAGTTACCAATGTAAAAAGGGTTTATGCTTCAATATAATTTTAATTTAGATTGTATATGCTTGAATTTCCATTGAAAGAAATTATTTAATAATTTTTCAAGAAGTCCCTTTTATTTTCTTGTATTATATTAATTTATGATATTAATATAATAGTATCATTTCCCTCTCTTAGGTACTTAAAATTATTGTGTGTTTTTTACGAAATCCGACATCATTTCTCACTTTGATTAAAAATCCATTTTCCTTCCATATTAATGTATTCCAAAAATGGTTTTAAGAAACTATTTAATATTCTAAAATTATTAAATAATGAAATTTTGAGCGAATTATTAGGTAATAAATTTTCTTAAAATGAATCTTGCTATCATTTTCCAAATTTGGAACTTGTTTTATTTTCTTAAAAAAAATTAATGGAATATTTTGTAACATATGTATAGTGTATATAATTTATCATAATAATTTTATTTGATTATTAATTTATATATCCACATTGATAATTAAAAATAAAAGGATTCCAACAATATTTTTTGAATTTTTGTTTTTAAATATTTATTTTCTATATAGAAATTTTATTTCTAAAGGTACAATGGATGTAGAGGAATCCCCAAAAATGGGATTTTAAAATTTTTACACCTATGATCGATATGAATTTCTCATCATCAATGAATTGATGATCGGTATTAGCCAATTATCCTATGTGAATATTTTTAAGAAAAAAATAACTGTAATATACATGGATACATTATAATTTATGCTTGAAGTCTGCTCTCCATCGCTAATTTCTTCTCCAAGAATCCAAATATGAATTATTTTTGATCTTCCACATTGGCATAAAGAAACTACAAGAGCACTTATCAACAAATTCTAGGTTCTACAGCTTAGATTCAACGATTCCTTCTATGCTCATATGATCACTGCATCATGTTTCAAGATATACATGTGAGGGATCCCAATCTGAACTCCTAGATCTATAGCGTATATCTCTAGAATGGACGAGAGAGGATCAAGGAGAGAGAGAGAGAGGCTGTGAATAGTTCTTGGAAAATCCCCCTCCTCTTTTATTTATATAGTGTGATGGAAATTAACCAAAAATTCCTCAATGTCCCCAGAATAAGAAACACTCTATATAAAAACATGTTGGCTACTAAACTGATCCATAAATATAATTTACTATTATTATCACCTCCTTATAATATAATAATTATATTATGTTATAATACTCGTGCCACTAACTTGGCTCGATGTTAATAAAAATATTAAATGAACCTTGAATATTTTAAAATAATATTTATTAAATTTATATTTTTATGTATTTACATTAATACTTTTAAAAAAAATTAAAAATTAAATTTAATTCCAATTATTACTTACTTGAATAATATTTATTTATTTATTTGGTCATAATACACATGGAAAAACATAGAACCCATTATTGGGGCCCACCATGTCTAATATACATGTTAAACTGAATAAGGATGATTTATCAATATACTATTGTGTGTGACACTCTAGGCCATTATATCTACAGCAATGAATACTAATGATAGACCAAGAGAGGGATCTAGAAACCCATCATTGCACCTAAAGAGAAAAGTATATTCACAACAATAACAACTAACCTATGAACACTCACTATGTAATATAATATATTTATCATTAATATCTCACAAAGCATAATGCACATATGTTTCATCTTCTTTTTATTGATTTATTATTTTTTAATATAACTGGATGTATTTTCCTTAGACTATCATGGAAATGTATTTATCATGGTAATACCACCCTGATAAATGTGGTTTTATATATATAACATCCTTAACCTAGAAGTAACAAATCCTTTCTTGACAATACAACCAATTTCATACCCTGTATGAAGTACCGAACACAGGATACCTCTCTATGATATCATTATCATGGTTTTTTCATTCATCAATGGATGATATCAAATGAAACACATTGGTAAGGATCTCAAGTTAGAAGACCAATAGACATGTCTATAGATAAGAATAATAAATGACACTAAAAACATTTGGTGTTCCTATCGGTGGGTCATTTCTAATGATCCCACTACTAGAGATCCCAAAGTTTGAACTTTACAAGAAGAGTTGTCACTGATTATAATCCCATAGAACTCGATAGTCAATCATCTTCTATTTCCAATCAGTACAATGCATCTAGTCCATAAGACATTTCTTAAGAATAATGTCATAGTCTCACGAGAGTCTAACTATAGTATGAGAGATTCAATAATATTTTGACACGATAATTAATACATGGAAATTAAAACTAATTAGTGTATGTAGAAATATCTACAATATAATGGTAGGAATACATCATGCATGTACAATTTTATACATGATAAGGTAATCAAAAGAACTATATAGTTGGGTCTAGGGAAACCACTTTTACAACACTCCAACCTACACTAGAGCCAACTTGCTAACCAAAACTATTAGATCTCATATGATTAAGGTCATGTTTCTGATGAGTCATTTCTTTAGTTTTTGGGTCCACAACGATTCCCATACATGACTATTATACTATTTGTGACCTCATCTCCTTGAGTAATACTTATATATATATGGTATCCCCGAGTATATCCATCTTCTCCACTATAATAAATTGATATATCTGATAGGAATTATATCATAATTTATATTATGATAATTATTTACTTACAAGGTGTGATTCCAAGAATAGGAACAAATCATTAAGATTAACAGCTTCTTAGTTTCATCATAAGCTATAATGTACTTGGTATTTTTAGGTATAGATGAAACTGAATTATATGATCTTGACTCTCTAGTCACCTTATCCTAACTTTGATACTAGATCACATTGATCTAAGGAAGACTAATTTGTATCTCCTCAAAACTACAATCCTTTCATCTACACTTACCAAGTGTATACCCCTTATACATTCCCAATTAAAATCAGATTTTTTAGCTAATTTACATGTAGTTTCCCTGGATATAAATGATATTTTCCTACTATAAATTATATCTTGTAAATATTAGTTCATGAAAATATGATGTCATGCATGATTTATTCTTCACTTAAGATTATGGAATTCAACACATTGCATTAATCTCAACCCATGTCCCAGACATGTCAACATAGAGATATTATGCCATGTGATATGGGAAACAATTTTCCCTTGAATTGTTCCAATTCTTATTTTTAAAATCCATGTCAATAAAAGTATGTCTGACTAGGTCTAAGAAACCATTATATCTACCTTGGTATATCATATTCCCTAGAACATAAGTTGATACTTTATGTCAATATCTAGATAATTAAATTCAACCTTAAATTATTTAACTGCAAGACCAATATCTATTTTACATATATTTCCTAACATATTTGACCTTGAAAACAATAGAACTCCCACTAATCTCTAATAGACACATTTAAATGATTCATTATAAACAAATATTTTATGATCATGTTTCTTACATATATCCTAAATTAGATTTTAGTAACTTGGAACCTTTATTAGAATTCATTGACGGGACCATCCCCTTCTAGTTTTATCATATAGACACATTACAAGTATAATAGTCATTACACCCAATTCTTAATAATATGATCATATAAAATAGTTGCGAAATGTAAAAATCTAATGGATTTAGGCATAATGAATTAGTATGACCAATTGAGCCTTATTGATAGTATGATTGAACCATCCATGTATAATCTTATTTGAATACCTACCACAATATTCATAAAAATAATCCCCATTTTAGTTTGATTCATGGAATCAATTATTAAATATTAATTATTCATTACAATATTATTTAATTTATAGATACTACCTAGTTGTAGGAATTATTATTCTTATTGAATAATGAATCACTATTCATGCTGAATACAAAAGAATCAGTATTTTTTATCCATCCTTTGTAGTAAGATTCACTGGAACATTTTTATTTCACATGTACTTGTGGAACTTGTTTCTAGTCAAGTAAATGTGAATCATAAGCATTAACTAAACACAAGTTAATTTGGATCGCACTATCTATAATATGTATTTGCACTATTATATTTAAATTTATTCTAAAAATTGACAACAATTTTCTATTTTAGGGATGTATGTAATATTCTATGAAATTATATGGATAATTACATTATTTGGACAATTTTTTTTGTTCATGATGCATGTTTGTATATGTATTGGCAAACTCATTACATCCAAAAACATGTTTATATAAAATATTTTATTTCTATTATATTACTAATCATATGATATCCCTTTTTCATTATAGTTAACATATGGTTATGGGATATAATTGTATTTTTTGATGCACATCATGAAATATATTATATGTTTTTGCATGTTATTAGATTGATATTACTTACACCATTACTACGGTGTAAAAAATGGGTGTTTATGAAATTCCCCCCACAAAACATTTTTGATCAATGTTAACATGTAATAATACCATCAATCTTCAATATAAATTTCAATTATATTTTTTATATTATCTAATGTGTATTTAGGATTTACTGCATTCTATACTATATTGATCATTTATTGAATGGTCAAAACATTCTTTGACATGCTGGTAAGAAGCATCTTCTGTATTTTTACCATGCATGTATCATACATCACTTTAAAATTCCTTTATTTCTTGATAGAATCTAATGATATATTTTTACCAGTAGCATACCCCTATAATAGTTCACTCTCTCTTTTTAAACTAATTTGAAAAACCATATGGCTTTCTATTATTTATAAATGTTCTTTGTTCCATGACAATGTATAAACGTCAATAATACCTAGGTTTTTAGATTAGATTATTCAAAATAAAATACATGGTATATAATTTAAATCCACTTCATTCTGGCTTGAAAAATATTTATCATGACAAAAATGGTTAATCTAATGCTTTTAAATTCATCAGGAACTACATATGATTCATGTATTTCTGAAATATTACATAAGTATTTTTTACTGGAAATAAATTCTTTCATGGACTTGGAATAATGTAACCTTGTGTCTCAAGGCCACATGAGATTAACATTGTGGTTACACTTGATAATATTTTTATAAGAATCATGCACTTGGAAATATAGAAGTTGTGTACATCTCACCACTGAAATAGGAATAACAATTTATCAATTGTTTGGAGAATACTGCATACTTTTTATAATGATTCTATACTCACAAAGATACTATATTAATATAAATATATTTGAATGGAATATTTTATGTAATACTGAAGAATTAATATTGATACATTACATGATTAATATAAACTAAAAATAATTGAGTATTTTCTTGTTAATTTAGTTTATTATTTATAGATTCAATAGTTTTATTTCATGATATATAATGAAAATAACCTCTTGTTTTTTAACCATCCTCATTTCAATTAATTACACTGAAAAAGTTTTTTGGAATTATATTCCATTTGCGTTTTTTCTCTGTCATTAAATTAGTTCATTATAAGAATTAAAGGTAAAAATTTCTTTTATATTTTTATTTATCTTTGAGAAAAATACCTTAATGTTAATGAAGATTTTTTCCATACAACTCATTTTGTATCCTAAAATGAGACTTCACGAAATGGGTTAAAATTATATTATGATATGGTGTATATAATGAAATTAATCATTCTTTTAATTTATAGAATCCTAGTATAACCATTAACTATTAATATCATTGATTATATTTCACCTTGAGAACCACTCGGAGATGAGACACCATATTGTATAACTCATTTCCAGATATGGTGACCAAAACTAACATCAGACTTTGATGATTCTTAATTAAATTTCCATCATAATCTTTAACACAATAATCCCATGTAAGCATATTTCTCACCATTTCTTCTTGATGGAGTTTAACATGTACTAGGGATACTAACACATTAAATTTACAACTTCGTAGTATTTTTTTCAAAATCATATACTGCTATTAGATACTAATTCTAGTGTGTATATTTACTTTTTCCATTATTTCAACACCATGATATTTTTATAAATATATAAATTTTTGAATTAATTTATCTTTTAAATATTTTTCATTCAACATGACACTAGAAATAGATAGATAGATATATATATATATATGTATATTAAAACACCAAGTTAAACATTCCTTCCACAAGAAATACCAACTTTTCTTGTTCTACATGCAATACCATCTTGTGTTGCACTACACACAATACCAACATGGATTACACTATAACCAACACCATATTTGAGTATGATATACACAACATTGAGTTTCTATGAAACATCACTATATATATATAATTAATTAAATAAGATAATTATAAAAATACATTAAACATAGTTATAGTAATATTAATAACTACTTTACCAATATTTTTGGAAATTTATTTATTTAAATAAAACATATTTATAATGAAAGATGATGTTTTTGGTTAGGTCCTTTAATGTTAAAAAATTGTTTTCTTGAATGGACTAATTTTTTATATTCAAATTATATTTAGACAAATTTATAAATTTTATTTGATAAAATAATCTTCTTTTTTGAATTTATAATTTCAAAATCAGATTAGGGTGATGTTTTTGGATTTTTCTGAGAAACATTATTTTGTGATGAATATTGAAAAATACTACTTTTTAGGTAAAAAATGCCTTTTTTATAATTATTTATTAATGAAAAATGATATTGTAAATATTCTTTAATGTAGAATTAGACAGATATTAAATATATTAATAAAATTTATTTCATTTTAATCAATTTCCTTTTGAAATTGAAAATAAAATCTAAATAATCTTTTGAACTTTTTCCAACCTTATAGACCCGTTATTTCATCCCGTATGCGGGATTAGTACAAATATTAGTTTTTACACTTCTATGAATTAAATTGAAAAAATCATAAATATAGAATTTTATTATGTATAATATTTTTAGTATAATAATACCATGTTAATTTTTTACCAAAATTATTAGTAAAAGTGATTAAAATTAATCACACTGGTTAAGGCCAACCTAAGCCTTAAAATTAAGGGCACAAATGACCTATAAACTTTTCCAAAAACCATTTTCTATCCGTATTTCTTCCATACACCTTCAATTATTTATGTTTTTTGTTTTTTACGTTCTTTTTGTAAGAACATGTGCACACATAACTTGTTTCTTAAACATGAATGTGAATCATTTTCATTCTCTATAAAAACCAACCAAATCTACCGAAAACTGACACCTATAAAAACTTCTTTGTTCATCCTAGATCATCCCAATTATCCTCTGAAAACTATTACCTTCAAAATTTAAGCCTCCATTTGGGTTGAAAGCTTCTCAAGGAAGACATTGGGCATAAACCAAAAGGAGTTACCCTATTTCGAGGTAACATCTTCTCTCAAAATCAATTCCTTTATTTTTCTTCTCCACCCCTCCACTCTCATTTCCATTATTTTGTGAAAAAAATTATATTCCATATTCTTTTTTTATGAAAATGGTATGACTAGAACTTACAAACACCTCCATCTAATAGATGTTGAATATATTGTTTTTTGTGTACGGTGAACTACTATCTCATAAAAAGATGATTTTTCATTTCTCCTTTATCGCTGTTCATGATAGACATTATGATGAAAAATATGTTTATATATGTAATATATTATTATTAATATTTATTTAAGATATTTATTCCTTTCACAACACATATATCTTTACTTTACTTTTTGTTTTATTACGATAAGCATGTTTGGGGTAGTGTGGACTACTACCCCCTCAAAGAAATGTGATTCTTTCACACATGGAATGTATTAAAGATGGTTTTATTAAAAATATATTATATATATAAAATAATAATGACACTATTATAATTATACACATATATAAATACATATATAAATCCATATATATATATATGTCATTTATATACCTTCTTCCAATACGACAATATAGACAGAAACATCGTTCATCTGTATATACGGCTTACTGTCTCCATTAATACCATATTTCATTAAATAATCATATCGTTTATAGACTATTATAGTACAAATTTACAGTATATACATAGAATTTATATCATTTTTTAAATTCTGGAATCATGATATAAGTATAGGACTAATGATGTGACAAATTAAGACACATACAAAGAACAAAGCGAATTTTACCCTAAGTGAAACATTAATGTAGGATCATTAACAAGTGGGTAACAGAAGTTCATAATAAAAAAATATCATATTATTTATAAGAATATTCTTCTATAAAATATTAATAATAATCTTATATTTTTTATATAGAAATCTTGTACGATTACAGAGAGAGTCAAGAAACAAGTTAATGGGATTTTACCCCAAATTCAATTTCTGTGAGATACATATTATGTTCAAGAATCTTTCCTTTTCTGTAGTTTATGTATTTCCCATGATTTTATTTGATGTATATTAAAATTAAATTTAGGGGTTTTCACATGTCAATTTTATAAACTTTATTTTATGGGGTTTATGTTTGAAAAGTTACCAAATCGGTAAACATGTTTGGTCTCAATTTTCTTTCTTTGGGACCTATGTTTTGTTATGAACCTAAACACTTTTTAGGTTTAAATACATCCATTTTACATGAAATATTAGGAATCTAAAGATTTTTATGATATTTTATTCTTCATGTAATTTCTTTTTCTTACGTGGATAACATGATCCCAAGATACCGAGTTATAATAGTGTATTGAGAAAATCTCATCGCTTTTTGAGAATGTTTATATTTATGATTACCTTGATGAAATCTTATGATTCATATCTCAATAAAATTCTTGAGTTTCTTTTTTCCTTTGTTATTTCGTAATATACTCATGTATTGGTACCATATTCTAATGTTTAGCAATTAATATAGTTAATAAAGTGTTTTTAGGGAATCCTGACTTTACGCTTTATTCGGTCAAAAATATATGTTTTCTACAAAGGGGATCCGAGAAGATTATACCATAACCATATAATATTTTAAAGAAATATTTACCCTTTTTTTATTTAAGCAATCTATTCAATAGAATCTTATTTTAACTTTCCAAATAAGGAACATGTATAAAAATATTTACTGTGCAAAATGGAATGTTCTTTTGACCTTATAAAACATGTACAAATTTTCCTAATGTCATTCCTTTGAAGTTTTCATTGCATTTTTAACAGGTTTAATCATTATATAGTTTATTTACAATATATTTTCAATGAAAATGGTTTGAAAAACGTTTTCAAGTTTCTTTTATAAGTTTTGAAGAAAAATATTTTTCAAAACAGTTGTAAGTTTCTTTTATAACTTTTCAAGTACAATGGTTTTCAAAACATTTTCAAAATATTTTTAAAAGGTATCAAATAATTTTCAAAGAAAAATTATTATAAAATGTTTTTAATTCTATTTTATAAATTCTAAAGGGAAAATTTTATCAATATAATTTCAATAATTCTTTATATGTTTTCATGAAATTTTCTATGTAAGATATTTTTAAATTGTTTCATGTATTAAAAATATTTTTTTATATAAGAAAGGATATTTTTCATTAGGTATTTTTTTAAAATATGATTCAAAATTATTTTCCATATAAGATATAATTTTTTTTATTTTACTCATTAATTTCTAGAAAATTAGCTAAAATTTCCCTTCATATACTTTCTATGAATGGGTTATGATTAAATTCACGGTCTTTATGAACACTATTTCTCTCTTATAGGTTATATGTTTATGAAAACTGTATAATTTCCACAAGTTCCATGTTTCTAAACACGAGTTCCTTTCATGTGTTCTGATTTGATGAAATGGTTATGAAACCTATCTCTTTACCATATGTTTTGATGTTATGAAATATTACTGATACCCATTTCATTTAGTGGATTATGATTTGATGTTTATAAAACCTATGACTTTTTATGGGTCATGATATGATGAATGTTATATTATATTGTGTCAATTGTATGAATGATTTTATTTTGATATGGGTTATACCTATATATCTCTCCAACGTATTGCGTAATGATACCTTTTATATGAGATCAAAGGGTATTCGGGTTATAGCCCAATCTAGAAAAGAAAGAGGGTGTGTGGGTTGTAGCCCAATACTAAAAAGAAATAGGTTGTATGGGTTGTACACCACACCAAAATGAAATAGGGTACAGAGGTAGTACCACAATACCGAGAACAAGATGGTATATGGGTTGTATCCCAATCCTAAAACAAAGTGGGTACACATGTTGCTAGCCCAAGCCTGATGTAGCTACATGGGTTTTACTCGAAGTCTCACATTTTTTAAAGGTATTAATAGGTATCCCTGACATTAAAGTATGTATTCTTATATGTATGCAACAAATCCTATGTCTTTTTCCTTAGTTATGTTTTCATAGATCATGATCCTTATTTCCATATGATTCCTATCTTATGAACTATTAAGATTTATCCCATAAATCCTATTTATGACATTTGATATGAAGGGTATGATATCCTATTGATATGATGATGTTATAATACTAATATTTTTATGTTTATTCATACATGTGTACCTTGTTTACCCTTACTAATAATATAACCTCACCCCTTTCTTATGATTCTTGTCTCTAGGTTATGAAAAGAAATTTAGGTAGAAGTACAAAAGGTAGAGATCCTTATGGGAGATGTTGAAGATCTCTCACCAGGGTAGAATATTTTGTTTCCAAGCATCAAAAGTCACTAAAATATTATAGTCCTCTAGAATGTATTTTTTTAATGTATTTAATATTAATATAGAGAGATATAATATCCATGTATATTAAGCATGGGTCTCAATTGTTGGTATCAAATGAAAGGTATAGTAAACCATTCAAAACTAGGATGATAAAACCTTAGTTATATCCCTAGATAAATTTCTATGTATATATATCTAGATGTATCTATGGATAAGTATAAGGATGAGTTAACATTTATGAAAATGTCATGGAATTTTGTTAAAGGATAAAGTGAATTATTTACATGAAATACATCCATATCTGGATACTATAAAAAGATTTGGATTTGGAACAGATGTACGATGGGGAAAAAACTTCAACAAGATGTTTTAGGATTAACGCGGGGTATTCTGGTACATGAAAACAGACATTGCTACAAACCTAGTTTGACACTCCTAAGGGATATTCTTTAGTAATTCACAAACTCTTCACAAACCATCACGAAGTATTCAGATATAAGTTAGTAATAAATAACCTAGGATAAACATAATGCATTAAATATTAATGAAGGTGTCATGATTTAGACATCTTATAAGTAATTATTTTAATGACTATGTGGTTTTTTTCTATGATAAGTAATACTCACACTATGATTCTAGTTTTAGTCAATGGAGAGAACCAGAAGAAAATTTATTAATGTTTAATGTCATGGAAGCTTTTTTTATGTGCACTCAATTGTGATGATAATTGGAGTGAAATATGTCATGATCATGCCTAATATTTTTTCATTGAACATGGTTAACATTGTTTACCTTAACTAACTCTCAGACTCACCAAGGAAGTGAATGGAGGAGTTCATTTTGTTTTTGGGTAATGAAGACCCTAGGGGAAAGAAGATTATGTTTCATATGTGTTAAAAATTTGGAAATAATCACTTATTTGAATTCCATATAAGAACTAGAAGGTTATTTAACTATGGAAAATAATAACATAAAGCAGTTGACTGTAAGAGAAAAATGAAGAGTCTGGTTAACAAAATGGATGGGAATTTTGGCTTCCCTAAGTAGTCATAGAAGGATAAGTGTTTTATGTGTGGAGAAAAGAGTCATTATGCAACCAAATTTAACAAGATAAATTATCCTAAATATAATCAACAAGTTGGTGTGAGTAATGGTTACATTGTAGATGACGACGAAACAATTAATGAAATGTGAGAGGAAAGAGGTATTATTGTTAATGGGTTAATGATGATATAATAAATGTATTTATTTATTTGGATTAAAAATATATGAATGATGAAATATAAAAGGATTTTTCTACTTATTTTTTCGATTAGTATTTACTAGTTTATATTCTACTAGTGAAGTGATTTAATGACAGGCTGATATTTTGACTAAGGGAAGGAAACCCTTGAGATATTCTTTTTGTTAAAATAATTTTGTATGGATTAAGATATATTTAATTTGGATGAATAAAATAGAAAGTATTGATTACCTTGTAACTATGTAAGGACTTTTTAATATGTGGTTTATGCCATCATTGATGAAATTTACAGCATTTTTGGATTTAAGGATTAAATCCAATACACATTGGAATAAGGAAGCATACATGTTTTCCGAAATAATTTATAGCAATTCAGGTTTCAAGGGAATTTACAATAATGGTATTCACATGTTTTTAATGTAAAAAAAATAGATACTTTATGATAAATATGGGAATCAATGTTAATTTTATTTCATGAATCTCTTTCTACGGTTTTGGATTTTTATCTTTCCGTAGGGTTTTAATGTTATCAGTTCATGAAAAGTTTCTGTTAATCATAATAAGAAGTATTTGTACACAAAGTTTGTGTTGAAAACATTAGTTAAAAGGATAATATTTTATTAAAATTATTTTAAGGATGTTCAAATTATACATTATATTATTGCAGTTTTAAAAAAGGACCTAATATATGTTTGGTGACAACCAAACATGTATGGGAAAGCTGTAGCTCTTGAAACCATGACCAAAGGATTATATGGGTTTGATGCTTACCACTGGCATACATGATGTCCTGGTAAATTTATATTTATATGTAATTATTAAATATTTATTAAGAACTATTAGTTTTACTTTTTATATTTATAAATTAATTCATGTTGAGAGACAAATAGTTTGACTTTTTATTCTTTTATGGGGTTTATGATCTGGTAAAATAGTATTTTAGTTCTTTATGCATCAAAGTAAATTTATGGACATTAATTCCATGAGTCAATGGATGTATTAAAAATATGGAAAATCCCAACCCAAGAATGAATTTTTTTTATAAAATTTAATCAAGAATTACTCGATGTTCTCAAATTGATAAAAAATGATATCCTAATACCTAAAATCAATTGAACTGATGGCTTATAGAATCACTAAATATTTATGACATTAAGGCCCTAATCATTCCTTTTATAATTCACTTGTTTATGATTGATGACCTGAATCACTCCCTACAAATATTTACCCTTTTCCTTGATGTCTAATCCTCACACCTAATTGATGTTTTCCTATGTGGAATCACTGTTAAATGTTACATTGCGTAACAATTATGGTTCCAAATTTCCGTATTTAAGGGATGATTTTGTATCCATTTTTACGATGTGGGTTTCTATGAATGAAACTTTCAAGTATTAAACATTTGGTAACAATGACGAATTTTGAGGGCAAAATTCATTTTAAGGGCGGTATAATATAACACCCCGATATTTTGAGAATTAGTTTTTTTCAAATTAATTTATATTTTCAATATTTTTCATTCCATATGATACTAGAAATATATATATATATACATATATATTTTGAAACACTATGTTAAACATTATTTTCCCATGAAAAACCCACTTTGCTTGTGCTACACGCAATACCGACTTGGCATATGATGCATGCATTACTGAGTTTCTATGAAACACACACACACACACACATATAATAAATTAATCGAGATAATTATGAACTAACTGATAAAAATATTTATAGGAATAATATTCAAATAATTTCCATGTATTATTTTAATTTTGTTTTCGATAAATAAAACATATTTATAATGATAGATGATATTTTTGGTAAAGTACTTTTATATTAAAAATACTTTTTTCTTGAATAGATCGTTTTAAAAACAATTCGGCACATTTAAAAATTTAATTTAATAAAACTAATATCGTTTTTGAGTATGAAATTTTAAAATTATCTTAGGGTGAAATTTTTGGTTATTTCTGAGAAACATCATTTTTTGATGAATAGTGAAAAATACTACTTTTTAGTAAAAAAAACATTTTTTGTACTTATTTATGAATGATAAATGATATTATAAATATTTTTTAATATCACATTTGATAAATATTACATCTATTAATACAATGTTATTCATTATAATAAATTTCACTTTGAAACTACATATAAAATCATAACAACCTTTTAAACTTTTTCCTATTTTAAACCCTCATTATTTCATTCCGCTTGCCGAATTAGCACTAATTTTCATTTTTCCACTCTTGTGAAGAAAATTTAAAAAATACAACCTAAAATATTGTATTAGTTATAATACTAAGAGTCTGATAATACCATGATATGTTTTTTTACAAAAATGATTAGTAAAAGTTATTAAAATTAATCATGGCAATTAAGGCCAAATTTAGATTAATTAGGGAATAAACCATAAAATTAAGGGCCCAATGACCAATAAAATTTTCCAAACCCCATTTTATGTCAATATTTAATCCATTCACCATCCATTCATGAGTTTGGTAGGTTTGGAAAGTCTTTTTTTAGGTAAGAACATGTGCACACCTAACTTGTTTCTAAAAATTACAAGTGAGTCATTTTCTTTCCCTACAAAGGCCACCGCCTATACCCATTCCTAAAACCTCTCAAAACTTTTATCTTTTCCCATTATATGACAATTGAACTCCCAAAAATTCATCATTCTACCTTGAAGCCACCCTTTGGGTATAAAGCTTCTCAAGGACGCCTTTTGGTAGAAACGAAAAGTAGTTATCTGATTTAGAGGTTACATCTTCTCTCACGGTCCTTTCATTTATTTTACTTATCCAGACCCTCCAATAAATTTCTTACATTCATTTATGAAACAAAAAGTATATATATACTATGATTTTTTAATGTAATGGGTCTAAACTAAACATACACACACCTCCATCTAATGGATGTTGAGCATACTATTTCGGTGTACGATGAACTACTTCTTCACGTAACGATGATTTTTTATTTCTCCTTTACCACAAATCATGGTGGAAATTATGATGGAATCTTTATTTATATATTTAAAATATTACATTTAATATGTATTTAATCTTCTGTATTCCTTTTAAAACTAACATCTATTTACTTTCCATTTTGTGTCAATATGATAATCTCGTATGAGGAAGTGTGGACTAACACCCCCTCAAAGCAATGTGATTTGTTCACACACCACAAGGAATGTATTAAGGATGATTTTAATTAAATTATATGATATATATAATATAATATAGATATTTTAATATGTATACATATATATATACCTATTTCATTTACATACTTTCTTTCAATATGATAATAAATATGAAGACAACATTCATGCGTATGTACGGTTTACCATCTCCATGAACGATGTATTGAATTTCATACTCCTATATTCTTTTGATTATTTTAATACACATATAATTTATATAACCGATTTTTATATCATGATTTAGTTTCTTCAATCATGATATAAGTATAAGGAACAAAGATGAAACAAATTAATACACATGTGAAGAACAAAGTGAATTTTACCGAAATTGAAACTCTAAGATAGGATTGTTAAAAAGAAAGTATTGTAAGTTCATAATAAAACCATATAAGGTTGTATGTATAATAATATTATTCTTTAAATGTATTATAATAAAACTATTTTCATTATACAGTAAGCTTGTGTGATTACGAAGTGATTCAAGACACAAGGTAGGGGGATTTTCTCTCACATTTAATTTCCATGAGATAAATGTTATATTCACCACTCATTGATCTTGTGTGGTGTATGTATTTCACATGATTGGATTTTACGTATCTTATATGTAATGTTATTGGTGTTAACATGTCCATTTTATGATCCTTCTTTTATGGGGTTTATGTTTCAAAAGTTACAAAATTGGTAAAAAGGTTTTGTGTCAATTTTCTTTTATTGAGACTTTTGTTTTGTTTCACACCTAAAATATTTTTTGAGATGTATATAATTTAATTTTATTTAAATATAATGAATCTAGATATTTTAATTATATTTTATGATTCACGTAATTTCCTTTCCTTATAGGAGAGCATGATCCCAAGATACCGAGTTATAAGAGTTTATTGAGACAATCTCATTGCTTTCTGAGATTGTTTTTGTTTATTCTTCCCTTGATGAAATATTATAATAAACACCTCAATAATATTCATGAGTTTCTATGTCCTCTTTTATTTCATGATATACTCATGTATCATTAACATACTCTACTCATTGGTATATAAGATTGTTAACAATGTGTTTTTAGGAAATCCGGACATTACCCTTTCTTAGGTCAGAAATCTATGTTTTATAATAAGGGTTTCCAAGAATATTATACCATAATCCTATAATATTTAAATGAAAATTTTGCCCTTTTTTCTTTTATTAATATATTCATGGGATTCTTCATGTTGCTTTCTGAACAAGGAATGTTTTTAACTTTTTTTGTTGTAACACCCCAGGAAAATAAACAATATGACATTTTCATATTTATCCATATTTGTGAATAAAATATTAATATGACTTTAATAGGGATGATATGCTCGATGTCGTACCCAACACACAACAACGAGTTTCTTGGGAATCTTACGTTGCACACTAATAATATAATAATATTATTTTAAATGGTAGTTAACTTTTAGTCGTTGTATTGGCGGGAATGGATATAAATAACTAAAATATTATAATATATGTTTTTAAATGTTTTTACATTTATCCAGAAAAAGATAAAGGCATAAAATATGGAAAGAATTCAATTTTAGGTGTTTGTGCCCTAGTTTTCACTAAAGGTTCACTTATCGCCTTTTGATGGAGAACCATCATTAAATATAGTTTTGTTCACTCTTATACATTCTATTGGACCAAATAAAACTCTTCTTAAGAATCGGGACATCAAAATTTACTTTGTGTAAATTTTTGGTATCTTTCCGACAAAGTTCATTTTTTTAATGAATAGTGTAAAATGTTGTATTTTAATTCAAACCTCTTTTTAATCTAATTTATTTATATTATTATATTATCTTTTTAATTGTTTTTAAAGTGAAATTAGAATATATTTTTACCATTAAATCCAATAGTGGTCGTTGAATTAATTTTACTTTGAAATCAGACTTAAACTAGTGTCAATATTTTGATACTTATTGTTTCATAAAAACATGCTATTTGCTCTGACAACAGAAATTAATTATTAAATTAATTAATTTGACTTATATGTTTTGAATTTTTTAAAATAGACTTCATTTTTGAATTAAGAATATCAAATATAGCTTAGGGTGAATTTTTTGGGATTTTTCTGAAAAACATCAATTTTTGATGAATAGTGAAACCACTAAGTGGTACTTATAAAAACTGATTTTTCCGTTTAAATCAAATTTTTCCATATTTGTGTTTTTAATTTCAAAAATCTGACATACATGGTTGTCATTAAGAAGTAAAATGTGGTTCAATGGGATAAAAATAATTTTTTGGTGAATAGTAACTTATTAAGTTTTTAATCGCGATTAGAGGTAATTAGTGTAGTTTAAGGTAAAAATATTGTTTTAATAATATGAAATGAACTTGAAACATGTCCTAACCTCATTGGATGTGTCATGGCCAACCAGGAAAACCCATGGGTCAACTTGGGGACCCCATGAAGCCACTTTGGTTGGAAAATGACATTAATATCTTTTTATTTAAAGTTATAGTAAAAATGAGACAAACATGAAATGTTTTACTTAAACAATTTTTATATGGGGTTATACAAATCCTATTTTTGACTATAAATATTAATTGTAAAGATAAAACGATTTCCTACATCATTGTATTTTTTTTATAATTTTTAGACATTAAATATATTAAGTTATTTATGACATCATGATGATGCAGCGATGACCTCATTATTTAACAATTTAAATAAAATGGAAAGATAATGTAATATCTAAGACCTAAACATGTCCAAAACCTATTGGATGAGTTTATTTCGAACCCTTATCACCTTAGCCTTGAAATAAATCAATTTGGGACCTTTAAAATCCGAATATCTTTTGAAAATAAAGTAACATTTTGTAACTTTACAAGAGTGCCCCTCCTCTCCTCTTATAAAAGGCCCCCACCTATACCTCCTTAACCACACTCCCAAAGCCTATGGCTCGGCCAAACCCTGCCCATTTTGTCTCTTCACTTCCCTCTCTTACTCCTCGAAGCCTCCATTTGAGCAGAAGTCTTTCCAAAGAAGCCTTTGAGCTCAAACCAAAGGAAGTTACCCGATTTTAAGGTAATGTCTTCTTTTGAGTCCTTCTGTTTTATTTTTCTCCTCCAACCCCCTAAACTCTTTTTGTTCATATCTTTTGTAAACAATCCAGTATCATCAATATACTAGGATTTTTTGATAAGAATGATTAGACCTACACTTTCACACACCTACATCTAATGGTTAAATAACATACTGTTTCCGTTGATGGCGAATTTCTGCCTCACGAAACGATGATTGTTCAACACTCATATAACACCTTCAAAGGTGGACATTAAGATGTCACTATATTTATATATGATATATAATATGTTTATGTTTTACTTAAGCTTCTGTATTATTCATTTGTGGCTTACCTTTATGGCTTCCATTATGGGTATACGCGATATCTTCATTTTAGGAAGTGCGGATTACCGCCCCCTCAAAGTGATTTGATTCGTTAATACCATATGTGGTATGTATAAAGGATATATTTAATGGTATTATATATGATAACATACTGGAATTAAATTAATATTATGTATCATTATGTTTTTATTCCATTAAATATGAAATATAAATGGAAGTAGCATTCATGCATACGTACGACTTACCGTCTCCATGAACGGTACATTTCATTTCTTATCTCAAAATGTTATGTAATATTATAAGTACATATATATAATGGATATATATGGAATATATTACATAAAAATTATGGATATCATTATGGAATTATAACATATATATATCTCTCTCATTTTGTTTTAATTCCATTGATATTAAAAAAAATGAAAGTAGCGTTCATTCGTACGTATGGCCAACCGTCTCCATGAACGGTGATTTTCGTTTTTTTATCTCCAAATGATATGGAATAGTTTGAAAATAATATTTACTGGATATATATGATATTTTAATCATTAATACTATTCTGGAAATTATTTACTTATAACTACTTGGGCAATATTTTTTCAAACAAGTTCATTTTTGACTCATGTACCAAACATCGGCAAAAACGTCTGATATGAACTAACATTATTAAGAAATTATTATAACATTATAATATGTGATATAAAATGAATAATAATCTCTAAAAGAGGTACTTAGGAAATTATTAATTGACCAAAGTTTATTATTCAGGAATATAAAGAAACGAACAAGACAAGTTGGACTTGAGGTAAGGGATCCTACTCCTCTCTTTCTTTTTAAGTACACTCTTTTATGTCATTTCTTCTAAGCTCATCTTTCTTGTGATTGGGATGTTCTTTTATATTACTCATACTTTGATTTTTATGTTCATGTGATGAGAGACCCTATTCTCTCTCATCAATCCATTTTGGAAGTTTTGAGTGGTGCCGTTAGGCTGCCGAATTTTCGTAAGAGATCTAACCTCTCTCTTTCTTTTTAAGTACTATCCTTTATGTCACTTCTTTTAAGCTCCTCTATGCTATGATGGGGGATGTTATTTTATATTAATATTGCTGTATATTTTATTTTAATGTGATGAGATACCCTATTTGATCTCATCAATCCATTTTTTGAAGTTTTAAGTGGCGTCGTTAGGCTGCGGGGTTTTCGTAAGGGATTTTTCATCTCACTTTTATTCCCGTGAGATTTATGCTACATTTACCACAATTTCCTATGAGTGGTGTATGTACTGCCCATTATTCTACTCTTTGTGTAATATACTTTTTTTATGAGTATTTACATCAATGATGTATTGTCCTTCTTTCATGGGGTGTATGTTTTGAAAGATACCCAAATCGGTAAGGGAACCTTTCACCTTCCTCTTTTTAAAAGACTTCTTTTGTTGGGTCTTTTAATTTACATATTGTTATGTTTGGATATGTCCTCATATATCCTTATTGATGTAAATTTTATGTCAAACTAATGAGATTCCCTTTTTATCTCTCATCAACTCATTTTCTGAATTTTGAAGTGATGCCGTTAGGCTATCGAATTTTACCAAGGGAACTTTTTAACCCAATTTTGATTTCTTTGGGTTCATCATGTAGTTATTGAATATGTCATCCTTTGAATATGTGTGAATGACCTTTTATTGTTTCACACTTAATATCCATTTATATTGGGTGTATTTATATTTGTCACACATAATTTTGATATTGATTTATCGTTAATTTAAAGATACCTTCTTTATAAGGGATTTCATCACATTTGACATTTCTATTGAGAATTCATTGTTGTTATGCACAAATTCACTCTTATATGGTGTATATACTGTCCATTGGAATATTATATCATGAATCCATTTATTCTCATGATATTATAATGTTCTGACTAAATGTTATTCCTCAATTATTGTATTCAAGTGTCTCTAATTTTTGTAAAACCCCTTTAACCAAAATATCTCTTTAAATGTTTTAATTATTTTTTCTTATTAACATCCATGTTTTCAAAATGTTTTTAAGGATTTATTTATATGGATATTAATGGTTTTAAATTTTAAAAGCTTCAAGGTGGTATGGGACACTTTGATTCAAAAATCTCTTTATTAAATGTTTTAAATGGTTTTAGAAATGGTTTATTTTTGAATGGATTCATTAGTTCAATATACTAAAATGTTATATTGTGATTGAAATGTGGAAATGTTATGTTTCCTTTATGCATGTTTTATGTGATACATTTATGTTATGGTTCTTGGGAATTGTTATGAAAACGGGTGGTTCCGTGATAAACTAAGGGCGGGTGAGCCCGATATAGCTCTTCAATGCATTGGGTAACGCGAAGGAGTGAAACATTAAGGTTTCTCCGAAGAGATTTAGGGAATATACTGTGATGGGTATTCCAAATGTAACCAAGAGGGTTACTCCCTTCGTAAGAATGTTATGAATGTCTCAAGCTACCTTTATGTCTTATGATTTCTATGATTTATTCATGGTTTGACGAGGTATGTTAAAGTGCCTATGTTTTATGGGTAAAGTATGATTTCATTCTTATGTATATATGAACTCATGTTTCCTTTCCATATTTTTATAACCCTTACTGAGCTTTTTATGCTCATCCCTAGTTTTTGAAATGTTTTTCACAGGTCAAGGGAAAGGTACATGATGTGATGATAGTGTCAAGGATGTGTCAAGAAAGAATCCATGTTTTATTTTCAATATGTTTCCGTTTATGGGAATAATGAATAATGTCTTTTATGTAACCACTTTGTTTAAATGTGGAATGTAATGCAAGTTTCATTATCTAATTCTCTAAAACTCTAAACTTGAAAAGATCCTCAATGTGTAATCTTGTAATAAATCAAGATTAAGTAAGGTTTAAGGCTGGGGACTTATAGTTTGTATCAGAGGTCGGTTTAGATAACTTTAGAGGTTAGGGTATTCTTTAAGCATAAGTGACATTACCATATTGGCTAGGATTTTAGAAAGTGTCATAGTTTTAAGATAAAGTGAATGAGTAAGTATATCTTACTTTTTATCTTACTCATTATTACATGATGGTTATGTTGATATACTCACACTGACCTTTTTGGTTTTTGTAAATGGCTGGATCTAGCAGGCACCAAAGAGATAACAGGTTTGAAGGAAACTGTGGTGGTTCTATGATTAAGATACTAGATAAAATGGTGGATTCAATGAGGAAACCCATGGTTGTTCTAAACCAACTATCAAGGAGTCATGATCAACCACTTGAACCTTGGTATGTTCTATAATGAATCATGTATGAGATGACCAATCGATGTGGAAGTTCAGGTAATAATTATAATGGTAACCATTAGGGTTTATATGATCCTTAATTTTGTGGTAATTATGGATTATTATATGTTATGATGGAAAATGAAAGGCATGAGATAAAATTGAGGTCAAAATATGTTATGTTTATTTTTGATTATTTTATCTCTTTTTGGGGAATTATTTAAGAATTATATAGTTTTGGAAAATGGAAAACACGCAGACCGTGTGACAACCCGTCGCGTCGGACAGAGCTACGGGAATCGAACCCACAACCAAAGTGCGACTGATATTTATCACCTACCACTGGACTATGTGAAGTCCCTGGTTAGTTTGACTGATTCTTTTTAGTTATATGATTTTATGAATTAAGGGTAGGTTGATTTTGGGTTATTTATTAAAATGATTAAACTATCATGGAGGATATGTGATTAGGTTAATTACTTTTCAATACGAGACATTAGGAGCAACTGATATTGTTTGGAGATAAATGTTACGATTTAACTTGGAAGACTATGTGACTAAATCTTTCAAATATTTGAGTTTCAATCTTATATTGGTTTACTTTGAAGAATTTTATGGACAAATTGTTTATCGGATGGTCCTCGTTGAACTTTGGATTTTGTTGGACAAATTTTGAGATTAAGAATAGATTTTATTTTTATAAAGGGTTATCCTTTTTTGGATTATATGACCTTGTACTAACCTTTCTAGTTTTAGTTTTGGTTAAAGCCTAAAGACATGGGATATATATAGTTCTCTTTTGTGGATTAGGTGATTATCTAGAAGTTGATTATAGTACTCTTAATGCGAACAAGTCTCCCTAAATACTCATCTTTTAGAAAAAAAATATGAGTTTGATTAAGGAATCTAGTAAAAGTTGAAATTCAACATGATAAGTGATTATGTTTCCTTATGAATAAATTCCTCAATAAAAAGTATCCTAAAACAAAAATTTTGTCTATTAACTTTTCCTATTGGGGAATCGAATACCGTTTAACCCATCACAAGTTTGTGACTTTCTTATGGTTAATTTTCTCCTAAACATGTTTTCTATCACTCTCCATCAGAACATGACCCTATGTTTTCTCCTCCATGTCCATGTTTTTATACATGGAACCCTAGTATGGGTTTACTCGGGTGACCTCTGTACTTATCTTCCTTTATTTTAAAGTGATTGTTTTACCGACTCTTGTTCCGATGTGGGACATTCAAGGATTTTTCCAAGTTCAATTTTAAAAATTGCGAGGACGCAATTCCCAAAAGGGGGGAAGGATGTAACACCCCAGGTAAATAAAGAATATGACATTTTCATATTTATCCATATTTGTGAATAAAATATTAATATGACTTTAAAGGGGATGCTATGCTCGATGGCGTACCCAACACGCAACAACGAGTTTCTTGGGAATCTTACATTTCTCTCTAATAATAAAATAATATTATTTTAAATGGTAGTTAACATGTAGTCGTTGTATTGGCAGGAATGGATAGAAATATCTAAAATATTATTGTATATGTTTTTAAATGTTTTTACATTTATCCAATAAAAGATAAAGGCATAAAATATGGAAAGAATTCAATTTGAGGTGTATATGCCCTAGTTTTCACTAAAGGTTCACTTATCACATTTTGATGGAGAACCGTCATTAAATATAGTTTTGTTTACTCTTATACATTCTATTGGACCCAATAAAACACTTCTTAATAATCGGGACATAAAAATTTACTTTGTGTAAATTTTTGGTATCTTTCCGACAAAGTGCATTTTTTTAATTAATAGTGTAAAATGTTGTATTTTAATTCAAAACCTATTTTTAATCTAATTTATTTATATGATTATATTATTTTTTAATCGGTTTTAAAGTGAAATTAGAATATATTTTTACCATTAAATCCAATAGTGGTCGTTGGAATTAATTTCACTTTGAAATCAGACTTAAACTAGTGTCAATCTTTTGATACTTATTGTTTCATAAAAACACGCTATTTGTTCTGACAGTGGAAATTAATTATTAAATTAATTAATGTGACTTATTTGTTTTGAATTTTTTAAAATATACTTCATTTTTGAATTCAGAATATCAAATATATCTTAGGGTGAAATTTTGGGATTTTTCTGAAAAACATCAATTTTTAATGAATAGTGAAACCACTAAGTGGTACCTATAAAAACTGATTTTTCCGTTTAAATGAAATTTTTACATCTTTGTGTTTTGAATTTCAAAAATCCGACATACATGGTTGTCATTAAGAATTAAAATGTGGTTCAATGTGATAAAAATAATTTTTTGGTGAATAGTAACTTATTAAGTTTTTAATCGCGATTAGAGGTAATTAGTGTAGTTTAAGGTAAAAATAGTGTTTTAATAATATGAAATGAACTTGACACATGTCCTAACCTCATTGGATGTGTCATGGCCGACCAATACAACTCATGGGTCAACTTGGGGACCCCATGAAGCCACTTTGGTTGGAAAATGACATTAATATCTTTTTATTTAAAGATATAGTAAAAATGAGACAAACATGAGATGTTTTACTTAAACAATTTTTATATGGGGTTATACAAATCATATTTTTGACTATAAATATTCATTGGAAATATAAAACGATTTCCTACATCATAGTATTTTTTAATAATTTTTAGACATTAAATAAATTAAATTATTTATGACATCATGATGATGCAGCGATGACCTCATTATTTAACGATTTAAATAAAATGGAAAGATAATGTAATATCTAAGATCTAAACATGTCCAAAACCTATTGGATGCGTGTATTTCGAACCCTTATCACCTTATCCTCTAAATATATCAATGTGGGACCTTTAAAATCTGAATAGCTTTTGAAAATAAAGTAACATTTTGTAACTTTACAAGAGTGCCCCTCCTATCCTCTTATAAAAGGCCCCCACCTCTACCTCCTTACCCACAATCCCAAAGCCTTTTCCTCGGCCAACCCCTGCCAATTATGTATCTCCAATTCCCTATATTACTCCTTGAAGCCTCACTTTGGGCAGAAGTCTTCCCAAGGAAGCCTTTGAGCTCAAACCAAAAGAAGTTACCCGATTTTAAGGTAATGTCTTCTTTTGAGGCCTTTTGTTTTATTTTGCTTCTCCATCCCCCTAAACTCTTTTTGTTCATTTCTTTTGTAACAAATCCAGTATCATCCATATACTAGGATGTTTTTATAAGAAGTATTCGAGGTACACTTTCACACACCTACATCTAATGGTTAAAGAACATACTGTTTCCGTGGATGGCGAATTTCTGCCTCACGAAACGATGATTGTTCAACACTCATATAACACCTTCAAAGGTGGCTATTAAGATGTCACTATATTTATATATGATATTTAATATGTTTACGTTTTACTTAAGCTTTTCTATTTTTCATTTGTGGCTTACCTTTATAGATTCCATTATGGGTATACACGATATCTTCATTTTAGGAAATGCGGACTACCGCCCCCTCAAAGTGATTTGATTCGTTAATACCATATGTGGTACGTATAAAGGATATATTTAATGATATTATATATGATACCATACTGGAATTAAAATACTAATATGTATCATTATGTTTTAATTCCATTAAATATGAAATAGAAATGGAAGTAGCGTTCATGCGTACGTACGGCTTACCGTCTCCATGAACTGTACATTTCATTTCTTATCTCAAAATGTTATGTAATATTATAAGTACATATATATAATGTATATATATGTAATATATTACATCAAAATTATGGGTATCATTCTGGAATTATAACATATATATATCTCTCTCATTTTGTTTTAATTCTATTAATATGAAAAAAAAATGAAAGTAGCGTTCATGCGTACGTACGGCCTACCGTCTCCATGAACGGTGCTTTTCGTTTTTTATCTCCAAATGATATGGAATAGTATGAAATGAATATTTACTGGATATATATAATATTTTAATCATTAATACTATTCTGGAAATTATTTACTTATAACTACATGGGCAATCTTTTTTCAAACAAGTTCATTTTCGACTCATGTACCAAACATCGGCAAAAACGTCTGATATGAACTAACATTATTAAGCAATTATTAAAACATTATAATATGTGATATGAAATGAATAATAAGATATAAAGGAGGTACTTAGGAAATTAATAATTGACCAAATTTTATTATTCAGGAATATAAAGAAATGAACAAGACAAGTTGGACTTGAGGTAAGGGATCCTACTCCTCTCTTTCTTTTTAAGTACACTATTTTATGTCATTCCTTCTAAGCTCATCTTTCCTGTGATTGGGATGTTATTTTATATTACTCTTACTGTGATTTTTTTTTCATGTTATGAGATACCCTATTCTCTCTCATCAATCCATTTTTGAAGTTTTGAGTGGCGCCGTTAGGCTGCCGAATTTTCGTAAGAGATCTAACCTCTCTCTTTCTTTTTAAGTACTCTCCTTTATGTCACTTCTTTTAAGCTCCTCTTTTTTATGACGGGGGATGTTATTTTTTATTCCTATTGCTTTAAATTTTATTGTAATGTTATGAGATACCCTATTTGATCTCATCAATCCATTTTTGGATGTTTTAAGTGGTGCCGTTAGGCTGCCAAGTTTTCGTAAAGGATTTTTCATCTCACTTTTATTCCTGTGAGATTTATGCTACATTTTCCACAATTTCCTTTGAGTGGTGTATGTACTGCCCATTATTATACTATTTGTGTAATATAATTTCTTTTATGAGTATTTACATCAATGATGTATTGTCCTTCTTTCATGGGGTGTATGTTTTGACAGATACCCAAGTCGGTAAGGGAACCTTTCACCTTCCTCTTTTTAAAAGACTTCTTTTGTTGGGTCTTTTAATTTACATATTGTTATGTTGGGATATGTTCTCAAATATCCTTATTGATGTAAATTTTATGTACAAGTGATGAGATTCCATTTTTATCTCTCAACAACTCATTTTCTATATTTTTAAGTGATGTCGTTAGGCTGTCGAATTTTACCAAGGGAACTTTTTAACGCAATTTCGATTTCTTTGGGTTCAACATGTAGTTATTGAATATGTCATGCTTTGAATATGTTTGAATGACCTTTTATTGTTTCACACTTAATATCCATTTATATTGGTTGTATTTATATTTGTCACACATAATTTTGAGATTGATTTATCCTTAATTTAAGGATACCTTCTTTATAAGGGATTTCATCACATTTGACATTTCTATTGAGAATTCATTGTTGTTATGCACCAATTCACTCTTATATGGTGTATATACTCTACTTTTGAATATTATATCATGAATCCATTTATTCTCATGATATTATAATGTTCTGACTAAATTTTATTCCTCAATTATTGTATTCAAGTGTCTCTAATTTTGGTAAAACCCCTTTAACCAAAATATCGCTTTAAATGTTTTAATTATTTGTTCTTATTAGTATCCATGTTTTCAAAATGGTTTTAAGGATTTATTTATATGGATATTAATAGTTTTAAATTTTAAAATATTCAAGGTGGTATGGGAAACTTTGATTCAAAAATCTCTTTATTAAATGTTTAAAATGGTTTTGGAAATGGTTTCTTTTTGAATGGATTCACTATTTCAATATACTAAAATGGTATATTGTGATTGAAATGTGGAAATGTTATGTTTCCTTTATTCATGTTTTATGTGATACATTTATGTTATGGTTCTTGGGCATTGTTATGAAAATAGGTGGTTCCGTGATAAACTAAGGGCGGGTGAGCTCGATATAGCTATCCAATGCATTGGGTAACGTGAAGGAGTGAAACGTTAAGGTTTATCCAAAGAGATTTTGGGAATATACTGTGATGGGTATTCCAAATGTAACCAAGAGGGTTACTCCCAACGTAAGAATGTTATGAATGCCTCATGTTACCATTATGTCTTATGATTTCTATTATTTATTCATGGTTTGATGAGGTATGTTAAAGTGCCTATGTTTTATCGATAAAGTATGATTTCATTCTCATGTATATATGAACTCATGTTTCCTTTCCATATTTTTATAACCCTTACAGAGCTTTTTATGCTCATCCCAAGTTTTTGAAATGTTTTTCACAGGTCAAGGGAAAGGTACATGATGTGATGATAGTGTCAAGGATGTGTCAAGAATGAATCCATGTTTTATTTTCAATATGTTTCCATTGATGGGAAGAATGAATACTGTCTTTTATGTAACCACTTTGTTTAAATGTGGAATGTATTGCATGTTTCATAATCTAATTATCTAAAACTCTAAACCTGAAAATATCCTCAATGTGTAATCTTGTAATAACTCAAGATTAAGTAAGGTTTAAGGTTGGGGCCTTATATTTGTACCATGCAAAATGGAATGTTCTTTTGACCTTGTATAACATGTACAGATTTATCTTTTGTCATTACTTTGAAGCTTCATTTCCAATTTCTAAATGGATAATCTTTATGAAAATTTTATAAAATACATTTTCAAAAAAATGGTTTCAAATTTATTTTGAATATTATTTTATAAGTTTTCATGAAAATTGGATTTTAAAATGTTTTCAAGCTTCTTTTACAAGTTTTCAAGTTAAATGGTTTGCAAAACGTTTTGAAGAAATTTTAATAGATTTTCAAATTGTTTTCAATCAAAAATAATTATAAATTTTTTGAATATTTTTCTATATGATTTAATGGAAAAGGGTTTTCAAAATTATTGCATGCCTTCTTTATAAGTTTTCAATCTATTTTCAATGAAAAATATTTTTAAATGGTTTTATGTATTAAAAATAATTTTTCAAATAAGAAAGGATATTATCTTTACGAACTTTTTATGAAATATGTTTCAAAATTATTTTCCCTCTATGATGAAATATTTTGATGTTAGTAATGCCTTTTTAGAAAATTATCATCTTTTATATGAATGCGTTTTGATTAAATTCATCATCTTTATGATACCCATTTCACATCAATGGGTTATATGTTTTTGAAATCCATTTTTTTACATGGGTTCCATATTTATGAATCCCACTTCTTTTAATTGGTTACGATTTGATTAAATGGTTATGAAACCTATCTCTTTTACATATTCTAGGATGTGAATAAATATTAATGATACCCTTTTCATTTCATGGGTCATGATTTGATGTTTATAAAGCCTATGACTTTTTATGTGTTATGATACGATGAAATTTTATTTATCTTATGGAACATGTACTAATGATTTTATTATGATATGGGTGGGACCTATATCTTTCTCAAATGAATTGGGTAATTTTATGTTTTTATGAGCTCAAACGGTACACAGGTTGTAGCTTAAGACCAAAAAGAATGAGGATGTATGGGGTGTAGCCCATGATTGAAAAGAAAGAGGGTGTATGGGTTGAAGCCCAAGCCTAAAAGAAAGAGGGTAATCTTGTAGTATCCCAAGAACAAAACAAGAAGGCACATGGTTTGTATCCCATTCCTAAAAGAAAGGCGGTATACAGGTTGTATCCCATGCCTGGAGACATGAAGGTACATGGGTTGTACCCCAAGCCTAAACTAATGTTGGCACATAGGTTGCTAGGCTATGCCTGATGTAGGTACACGTGTTATTGATGATGCATAACATGTTATAAAGGTCTTGGTCGGTATCCTTGACATAAAAGTTTCTATTCTTATTTGTATTCCACAAATCAAATGTCTTATTCCTTATTTATGATTTCATGACTCGTGATGTTTATTTCCTTATGATTTATATCTTATGAACTACCATGATTTATCACAAAACACATGTTTATAACATTTGATATACAGGGTATGAATTTATAATGTTACGATCAAATCATAATACTTTTATGTTCATGTGTATGCTTAAATGTCACCCTAGTTTACCCTTACTGAGAATATGATCTCACCCCTCTCCTATGTTTCCTTTATCCGGGTTATGAAGAAATGTTTTATATAGAAGAACTAAAGGTGGATATATTTATGGGAGGTGTTGAAGATCATTCTCCACAAAAGAATATTTTGTTTCCCAGTTTCCAAAGATAATAAACTATTAAGGACCTTTGGAATGTAATTTAGTAATGTACTAAATATTCATCTAAAAAGATGTTATATCCCTGTATGTTAAGACTGGTTTGCTATAATTATTTATCACACTTTTTCTTGTGGTATATTTTCCCTTTTTCCACTGAAATAAATATTTTAGAAGATTGGTAATTTTATCTTGATTACGTTTTTAGACATTTTGATTATTTAACTATATAATTAAAGGTCTCCCACTATTTTATCGAATTCCTTGAACTCTCAGTGAATGAATTAGAATACCATGACTCTTGAATATTCTAGTGGTAACGACCCTTGAACCTCCATGTATAGTCTGTACGCTTTGGCTACACCACTACTTGGAATGTTCAAGGAACAAATTTTGATATCTTCCAATATTAAATAATAGTTCATTAATCAGTTCAGTAATGCCTAAGATTCTAAAATCCAAACATTATTTACTCAATGATTGCCTCTAAAATGATATCAAGTTAGATATGGGTAATCCTAACTACCACTTTAGTTATGTAGACCAACCACTTTAATAAGAACACTTATGTAGTATGAGTCACCCTATACTATGTCATAAAGAGAACTCCAAACACCTGGTTTTTTCAGATTTTGATGATGGAAGGAAATAATGACATAATATATCATTGAGGGTTTTTATATTTTTATCTCATGGAAGAAATAATTTTTATTTTTAAGCATGTTCTATATCATTGTAGCCACAACTAATTATGAAATAAATAGAAAATACATCACATCAAATGTTAATTTTATATGTGTATTGTTGTTTATTATTATATTTTGTCATGTGTTAACTACATATAAAAATATAATAGACCATGAAAAAAATAAAATGACAACCTAATCATGAACCAATTATAATGGTTGATTCTTAGAGTGAATTATGGATCAACCTAGACCCCAGTGGATATAACTTGAGTCACATCAATTACGACTCATGTTGCAGAACCTCAAATACAATGTATCAGTCTATTATATAGGGCGTAACTATAAGTCTAAAGTATGACATTTCTCATCTTCCCATTATACAACAATACTAGCTAGAAGGTGATGGGAATTGGGGAGTGTAAAATACAAATTTGAAATTTACATTCATTCCCTTATACATATAATGACAATATGATGTCATGTAGATCACCTATTATTAAACTAGTTATTACAAACCATGAAATAAATAAATAAACATCCCAATAGCCATTGGTAGGTCCATGACTCATGAGCAGTTGAAACATGCATTAATTATTTTTCGAGGGAATTTGTATTCAATTAAAAGTTACTCATATTTTAATTCAAAAAATATTTTCATTCGGTTCCATTAATTAATTTAATTTTTGAAACCAAAAATTAAATTACTTAAGTAGTTTAATTTAACACAAAAAATAAATTAATTGACACCAAAATCAATAAAATAAAATTTTTTTACCCAAAATTAATATGCAACTAATTTTTTTTTAACAATAAAAAATAAAATAATTAATTTTACAAATTTTTTATTATATTAATAACAAAAAGCCCCCAAAACCATTGCTAGGTCCTGCGTGTGTTGGGATGAAGCTGCACAGGCTCAATATGGGCGTTGTAGACAACATGCATGGGAATTCTGGTTCATTTAGGCCCTCCCAAGCCGATTCTAGGATGGCCTGACTAACCTGGACCACATCCAGAATAGATCAAACAATATAGATGGAGCCTCAGGTGGTCGGAGAGGATGGAGACCCATTCTGAAGGAGTTTGAACATACGGACACTAGCCGGATAGGCTACGACCTAGTCCAAAGTAGTTTTGGTGGCTACCAGGAAGCTTAGCCTGTGGCATGTAGGACAATGAATTCGAGTGGTCTATTACGAAAAGGGATATCATAAAAAATGGGGTGCGAAATGCCCTATATGAGAATGAGGTGTAGAACGTGACACCTTGGGAAGAAAAAAGTATCAGGATTAAGGGTTGGCCAGATGTGGGAAGGTGCCCATGACCATCAGCATCTGGCCTGATGGCTATCTTCTGGGGAGGCAAGAGCATCCTGGGGTTCATGAGGGCAGTGTATATAAGAGCCACGGGTTTGGCTGGGTGAGCGGCTACCGGTAGTGAGGTAGATGTGCATGCTGCCACTAGCTGAATAACTGCAGGTCTTCTACCATGTATTTTTATAAAAAAATGGGATGGCAGTCGTCCTCCCCATACCCCACAGATTTAGTTTTTTTCTTTTCATTTTGACATAAATGTAACACGAAAGTCCCATTCCACATTTGGTTTATGTAAAAAAGGTCAATATCTTATGCAATTAGGATTAATAAAGAATTAATTAAAAAATAAATGACTTAAATTAAAAAAATTGTTTGATATAATTCATTTCCGAGAAACCTATTTCGACCAACATATTATAGATGAAATCTAGACAGAATATTGGGTTAAGTGAAAATAAAATTTTAAACAGCCTAAAATAAAAAAACAATTAATTTGGTTTTAATTTTAAAACCTTCTAACAAATCAATTCAATAATTATATGAAAAATGTTAGTCGTACGTTAGACTATAGTTTTAGATTTAATCACCACTTATGGTAGTGGGATTGGATCAACACCATATTCTAAATTTAATATGAATTTACTTTTTATTTGACTTAAATTCTTTATGTGTTCCCTTTAATACCAACTGGAGTTACCAAGCACATAAAAGTAGCCCCAAATATGGGATTTTAAAACATTTCCACCTACCATTGACATGAAATTTTCATCATCGATAAATTGATTCCTAGTATAAGTTGAGGATTCCATGTGATGATTTTTAATCTCAAAATTGATACCATAAAATACAGGGTTAGATCTGAAGTCATGTTCGATGTCTGTTCATCATCAGAGATTTCTGCTCAATTAATCTGAAGCAGAATTATTCTAGATATCCCACATGTTCTTCAACTAACTACAGGAGTGCTAATTATCAAATTCTAAGTGCTATCATTGAGAATTGACGACTCTGTTGACACTCTTATGATCACAGCATCACATTTCATATGATGGATGAGAGAGAGAACAATCTAAACATCAGGATCTAGATCATCTCTCTCTCTCTCTAGAATTCAAAAGACATGAGAAGTGAGTGTGTAGCTATAAATAATACATGGAAAATCCATATCCTCATCTATTTAAAGGGTTTGCTGGAAATTTATCAATAATGACTCCATTACACCCAGATAATTATCACTCTATATAAACAATATTTTTACTACGAAACCGAGTCATAAATATAATTTAATATTATTATCAACTCCCTATAATATAATAAATTTCTTTCATGATAATACATGATACATTAAGTCATATACATGGTCCCAAACATATAAATAAAACATTAATATTTTAAACTAAAATTCATGTAGTAAATACTTTCAGGTATTTACTTCTAAATTTGTAAATAAACGTAAAGATTAAATTAAAATAAAATAAATCATAACATAAATAATATGAATTTATTTATTTCATTGGTGATCATACACTAGAAAAAAACTCATACCCCTATGGTGGGTCCCACCATGTCCAATATACATATTCAACTGAACAAAATAACTATTCAACTAAATAGGGAAGGTTCATGAATATAACATTTTGTGTGACCCTATAGACCCTTATCTTGATAGTATGGAATATTATTCACAACCGAAGAGCGAGATATATCAATGAATCCTAGCCAATAAAGAGAAAAAGGATAGTCACAATAGCGACAACCAACATACAAACACAAATAGTATAATATAATCTCATTGTCTTTAATATATCATAAAGCATGTCGCACACGCGTTGAATTATTATTTTTTATGCTAAGAAAATGGTATTTACCATGGAATACCAAGGTTAAGGATTTATCAATGTATTAAGATCCTGGTCAATGATGCCCGAGGTATATAACTTCTTTAATCTAGAAGCGATAAATATTTTTATGACCATTAAACCAATTTCATACCACCAATGACGCACCAAACACAGGATACCTCACCACGATTTAATTTTCATGGGTTTTACCTTAAATAAATTAACATGATCAAATAACACACATTGGAAATGATATCATGTTAGGAAACCAATACACATTCCCATAGATTGGAACAACCAATGGCACCCAAAGCATGTGGTGTTTCTATGAGTGAGTCTATCATCATGATCTCACTACTAGAGATCCCCAAGTGATAAAAAATTGAGAAGATGTCTCAATGCTTATGAACCCCCATCATCTAACAATCAATCATAAATTGTATCCAATTAGTAGGATATATCTAGACCACATGACATATTTTATGATTAATGTCATAGTGTCTTGAGTTTCTCATTATAGCATAAGATCTTCTATAACCTTTTGATATGATAATAGAACTATGGAAATTTACATTAAATAGTTGTTACATAAGTATATATACTATAATGGTAATAATAAATCATACATATCTACTTATATACATGATCCGATAATCAAATGTAATGCATAGTTGGTTCTAGAGAACCCACTTTTACAACAAATTTCCCTAAGAATATTTGTTCACTTTTTAAAAGTATTTTTATCAGTCAATAACAAAAACAATTAATATTATGGAATTATTCTAAAAGAAATAAATATTTCAATTACATATATAAATTTATTCTAGTTCTTTCCTTCTAAGGTTTAATACATGGACAATTTTCATTTCTCCAATGCCTTTATTATGGAATTTTCATTGATTGTGATACGAGGGATGATTATTTAACAAATTTTAATTCCTACGGTAATTCTTATATTTATTAAATATGATTGATTTCATAATATGGAACATGTATTCATCTACATGAAATGAATGTGATATATAAGGCCATAATTATATAGCCTTCAAATGAATTGGGAAATTTTATAGTCTCATTATAAGGCCCCAGCCTTAAACCTTACTTAATATTGAGTTATTACAAGATTACACATTGAGGATCTTTTCGGGATTAGAGTTTAAGAGAATTAGATCATAAAACTTGCATTACATTCCACATATAAACAAAGTGGTTAAATAAAGATAATATTCTTATTTCCCATCAATGGAAACATATTTAAAATAAAACATGGATTCTTTCTTGACACTTCCTTGACACTATCATCATATCATGTACCTTTCCCTTGACTTGTGAAAATCATTTCAAAAACAAATATGGGATGAGCATAAAAATCTCAGTAAGGGATATAAAAACATGGAAAGGAAACATGGGTACATATATACATAAGAATGAAATCATAATTTACCCATAAAACATAAGCACTTTAACATACCTCATCAAATCATGAGTAAATAATAGAAATCATAAGACATAAAGGTAACTTGAGGCATTCATAATATTCTTACGTAGGGAGTAACCCTCTTGGTTACGTTTGGAATACCCATCACAGTATATTCCCTAAATCGCTTCGGAGAAACCTTAACGTTTCACTCCTTCGCGTTAACCAATGCATTAGAGAGCTATATCGGGCTCACCCGCCCTTAGTTTATCACGGAACCACCCGTCTTCATAATAATTCCCAAGAACCTCAACATAATCGTATCACTTAAAACATGCATAAAGGAAACATATCATTCCCACCTTTCAATCACAAGATATCAATACAACAAATTGACATAAAAACACTATTAGAACCATTTTCAATACCCAAATAAAAGAAAAGTAAAACATGGTATTTATTTTTCTTTTAAAAGGAAGGTGTGGCTTGTAGAGGAAGCCGAAACTCAAATAATGGTCACGGCGGCGGAGAAGTCGTTGTCGCCGCATACGTATGAAAAAAAATTTCCCTTTTTTCGTTTTGTAAAACGCTTCGTATAAAAAATATTCCTTTTGGATAAACGTAAAAGTCAAAGGGTTTTATACACCGTATAAAAGAAAGTTGTGTATAAAATAAAATATGCCTCAATGAAAGAAGATTGAGACGAAGCCCCATACCTCGGGTCCGACTTGACTCGATAGTTATTTAATGTCCTGAATAATAAACTTGAGTTAATTTCTACTTTCTTAAGAACATTTTTCATGTTCATTATTCCTTTTATATCACTTATTTCCATGTCATGAACACTATGTAATTATTTAAATTAATAACGGTCATTTTAACGATCATTGGTACTTTAGTAAAAAATAAACCCCTTATAATTACAAGTTTTTCATGTATTCATTATATCTAGAATTATAATCATGATCTATATATCATATATGTCATATATATCCAGTACATGCATTATTTATAATATTACAAAATCATTTAGAGGTAAGAAATGAAATGCATTGTTCATGGAGACGGTAAGTCGTACGTACGTATGAACGCTACTTTCATTTATATTTCGTATTTATAGAATGGAATAATAATGATATAAAGGTATATTATAATTCCAATATAATATCATATATAATATCATAGTTCCATCCTTAATACGTCCCACATATGGTATTTAACGAATCAAATCACTTTGAGGGGGCAGTAGTCCGCACGTCCTTCAATGAAGATATCGTGTTTACCCATAATGGAAACCATAAAGGTATGCCCAAAATGAATAAAACAGAAGCTTAAGGAAAACATAAACATATTATATATCATATATAAATATAGTGACATCTTAATGGCCACCTTTTAATGTGTTAAAAGAATGTTGAACAATCATCGTTTAGGGAGGCATAAATTTACCATCCACAGAAACCGTATATTCTTTACCCATTAGATGTAGGTGTGTGTAAGTTTAGCTTGAATCCTTCTTATAACAACATCCTAGTATATTGAGGATACTTTAGATGTTACAAAATAATAGAATAAAAAGAGTTTAGGGGGTTGGAGAAGTAAAATAAAACAAAAGGACTCAAAAGAAGACATTACCTTAAAATCGGGTAACTTCCTTTGGTTTGAGCTCAAAAACTTCCTTGGGAAGCCTTCTGACCAAAGTGAGGCTTCAAGTAGTAAGAGAGGGAATAGGAGAGACAAAATGAGTAGGGGTTGGCCGAGCCAAAGGCTTTGGGAGTGTGGGTAAGGAGGTAGGGGTGGGGGCCTTTTATAAGAGGAGAGGAGGGGCACTCTTGGAAAGTAAAAAATAAGTTACTTTATTTTAAAATGAGTTTCGGATTAAAAAGGCCCCACATTGATATAATTCGAGGATAAGGTGATAAGGGTTCTAAATCCACTCATCCAATAGGTTTTGGACATGTGTAGGTCTTAGATATTACATTATCTTTCCATTTTATTTAAATCATTAAATAATGAGGTCATCGCTGCATCATCATGATGTCATAAATAATTTAATTTATTTAATGTCTAAAAATTATAAAAAAATACTATGATGTAGGAAATATTTCTAGATTTCTAATTAATATTTATAGTCAAATATCGGACTTGTATAACCCCATATAAAAATTGTTTTAGTAACATAACTCATGTTTGTGTCATTTTTACTTTAACATTAAATAAAAAGTTATTTATGTCATTTCCCAAACAAAGTGGATCCATGGGGTCCCCAAGTTGACCCATGGCTTGTCTCGGTCGGCCATGAAACATCCAATAAGGTTAGGACATGTGTCAAGGTCATATCATATTATTAAAGCATTATTTTTACCTTAAACTACCCTAATTACCACTAATCGCGATTAAAAACTTAACAAGTTACTATTCACCAAAAAATTATTTTAATCTCATTGAACCAAATTTTACTTCTTAATGACAACCATGTATGTCGGATTTTTGATATTCAAAACACAAAGGTGGAAAAGTTTCATTTAAACGAAAAATCAGTTTCTTTAACTAACACTTAGTGGTTTCACTATTCATCAAAAATTGAAGTTTTTCAGAAAATTACCAAAAATTCACCCAAAGCTATATTTGATATTCCGAATTCAATAATGAAGTCTATTTTACAAAATTCAAAACATATAAGTCACATTAATTAATTTAATAATTAATTCCCGCTGTCATGACAAATAGCGTGTTTTTATGAAACAATAAGTATCAAAAGATTGACACTAGTTTAAGTCCAATTTCAAAGTGAAATTGATTCCAATGACCACCATTGGAAAGAATGGTAAAAATATATTCTAATTTAACTTCAAAACCAATTCAAAAGATAATATAATCATATAAATAAATTAGATTAAAAAGAGGGTTTGAATGAAAATACAACATTTTTCACTATTCATTAAAAAATGAACTTTATCGGAAAAATACCAAAAATTCACACAAAGTAAATTTTGATGTCCCAATCATAAATAATAATTTTATTTTGACAAACATAGCTTATAAAATTTTCAAAATATATATTCAAAAATGTTTTTCCATCAATGGCAGTAAAAAAATCTTTTAAAAATATTAGTGTATTCCATGCTTAAGATTGGGTTTATTTTCATTTTAAGCCTCTAAAACACTATCTAATTCATTAATAGACATAGAAAAAATATATATTATTCATTACTTACTTAGGATGTTACATCCTTCCCCCCTTTAGAAAATTGCATCCCCGTAATTTATTTACTTATCGAATAAATAGGGGTACTTATCCCTCATTGCATTTTCAGATTCCCATGTTGCCTCTTCAATCATGTGGTTTTTCCAAAAAACCTTTACCTGGTGAATCACCTCATTCCGTAACAATTGCTCCCTGTGGTCAAGAATCTGGACCGGTTGTTCCTCATACGATAGGTTCTCTTCCAGCTGAACTACCTCTAGACTCAAAACATGAGATGGATCTGGCATGTACTTTCTCAACATCGAAATGTGAAAAACATTGTGTACCTGAGATAAAATCGGAGGTAAAGCCACTCGGTAAGCAACTGATCCAACTCTCTCCAGAATTTCATATGGTCCAATAAACCTTGGACTCAGCTTTCCTTTCTTACCAAATCGCATCACACTTTTCCATGGTGAAACTTTGAGAAAAACATGATCACCTACCTCAAAAGATAGATCCTTCCTCCGGTTATCCGCATAACTCTTCTGCCTTCTCTGAGCTGTTCTCATGTGCTTCTGAATCAGCTGAACTTTTTCTGCCAACTCTTCTACCAATTCTGGTCCCATCAACTTCCTTTCACCCACTTCATCCCAGAAAGCTGGAGTTCGACACCGCTTCCCATATAATGCCTGAAATGGTGCCATCTGTATACTGGAATGAAAACTGTTATTATATAAAAATTCAACCAAAGAAAGATGTTGGTCCCAACTTCCCTGATAATCCATCGAACAAGCTCGTAGCATATCCTCCAAGGTCTGAATTGTTCGTTCTGACTGCCCATCTGATTGAGGATGAAAAGTTGTACTAAAATTTAATTCAGTACCCAACGACTTCTGAGGGCCTTTCCAAAAGTTAGAAGTAAACCTGGGATCACGATCCAATACAATGGAAAGAGGAACTCCATGTAACCTGACTATCTCATTAAGATACAAACGGGAAAGTTGATCAAGAGACAAAGTATCTTGTATAGCAAGGAAATGAGCAGATTTGGTCAAGCGATCAACAATAACCCAGATTGCATTATTTCCTCGAGATGTCTTTGGTAATAACACAACAAAGTCCATGGATATATTATCTCATTTCCACTCTAGAACTGGTAAAGGTTGAAGCATCCCTTTCGGTAACTGCCTCTCTGCTTTAACCTGTTGACATGTCAAACACTTCACAGTAAAATCAGGAATATCTCTTTTCATTTCATCCCACCAGTAATACTCCCGCAGATCTCTATACATCTTAGTACTGCCTGGATGAACTGAAAACAGAGAACTATGAGCTTCACATAACAAATCTCTCTTCAATTGTGAATCACAAGGCACACACAATCTCTTCCCAAATCTCAAAACACAAACATTATCAATGTTGAATTCAGGCAACTTACCTTTCTGAACCAGCTCTACCTTTTTATGCAACTCACTGTATTGCTTATGTGCATGCATGATTCTATCAGATAGAGATGTTCTCACTGATACCTGAAACAAAGCAGAAGAACTTTATGCACCAACAACTTCTATGCCAAAGTTCATCAAATCCTTAACCAAAGGATCACGTTCCAAATGCAACATTGCTAATGAAGCATTACTTTTTCGACTCAAAGCATCAGCCACTTTTTTTGCTTTTCCCGAATGGTAATGAATTGTACAATCATAATCCTTGATTGATTCGAGTCATCTCCTTTGTCTCATGTTCAATTCTTTCTAAGTGAATATATACTTTAAACTTTTTTGATCGGTATATATTTCACACTTTACTCCATACAAATGATGCCTCAAAAATTTTAAAGCAAAAAAACAGAAGCTAATTCCAAATAATGTGTAGGATAATTTACCTCATGAGTTTTCAACTGTCGTGAAGCATAAGCAATTACCTGATCATTCTGTATTTGGACACAACAAAGTCCTTTCAATGAAGCATCACTGTAGATAACAAACTCACCATTCCTGGAAGGTAGTGCCAAAACTGGAGCATTCACCAATCTTCTTTTCAATTCCTGAAAACAATCATCACATTCTTTTGTCCAGATAAAATTAACACCCTTCTGAGTTAGCTTAGTCATTGGACTAGATAACCGTGAAAAATTTCTAACAAACCTTCGGTAATAGCCTGCCAAAGCAAGGAAGCTACGAATCTCAGTTACATTTGTGGGTCTTGTCCAGTCTTCAACAACTTTTGTTTTTTCAGGATCAAAAGTTATCCCATCTTTAGAAACAATGTGACCAAGGAAAAAAATTTGTTGCAACCAAAACTCACACTTACTGAATTTTCCATACAGTATCTTTTCTTTTAGGGTTTGCAAGATAACCCTTAATTGTCTTTCATGCTCTTATTTACTTTTAGAAAACACCAAAATATCATCAATGAAAACCACCACAAACTTATCCAAGAACTCATGGAAAATTCTATTCATTAAGTCTATGAATACAGCAGGTGCATTGGTTAGCCCAAAAGGCAATACTACAAATTCATAATGGCCATATCTCGTACGGAACGCGGTCTTCGGAATATCTGCCTCCTTTACCTTCAGCTGATGGTACCCCGATCTCAAGTCAATCATTGAAAACAACTGAGCTCCCTGGAGCTGATACAACTTTATTTGATGGCCCGACTTCTGCCGAAGTAGTCGCAAAAGATTTCACCACCCCTTTCTGCTTGTAGTCTAACTGCTTCCCATCACTCAAGCTCTTTGTCGGACACTCGTTTTCATAGTGACCCATCTCATTGCACTTATAACATTTCACTAACTGTAAATCAAATTTGGTCTTACCTTCACCTTGATCCTTTTCAGTGCAATCACGAGCCTTGTGTCCCATATTACCACATCGGTAGCACTATCCAGAATTCAGAAGACATTCCCCAGCATGCCTTTTTCCTCATTTATCACAAACTGGAAACTTAGTTTTCTTACCATCAGACTTTTTTGAAGAATTCTTACCTTTCTCCTGCCACCTCGGTCTCTTCTTCTGTTGGTTGTTATAGAACACTTGGTCATCAGAAAACTCAATTTATACCTTCTCAGCACATCGAACAAGCTTTTCATAACATTTAAACTCACGAGAAGATAATGCCCGTCGATATTTTGGATTTAATCCTGAGTAAAAATGATTGATTTTACTATCAAGGTCTCGGATAAAATTTGGAGCATACCTTTCCAATCGAGTGAACCTTTCTTCATAGGTAGCCACTGAGTCTTCCTCTTGCCGCAATTCCAGGAATTGCTTTTCCATCCTAAGTCGAACAGCCTTAGGAAAATACCTCTCAAGAATCATACCTTTGAATTCCTCCCAGTCGAGAGCATCAATCTCATCAGCGTCCCTGATATTTTTAACCATCGACCACCACTGATCTGCCTCACCCTCCAAACGGTAAATAGAAAGACTAACCTTTTGATTGTCCGAACACCCCATGACATCGAAAATCTTGTCCAGTGCTTTAATCCACCCTTCATCTAGCACAGGGTCAGATGATCCTCTGAATTATAGGGGATGTTGCCTCATGAAATGTTCCACCACGGACATGTTCCTCTGCGGTGGATCTGGATGATCTCGTGTATGGATACCACCGCCATTTATAGCCTGAGTCAACTGTTCCATCACTGCAACAAACTGTTCAGTTCCAATTCTGACCATTTCGGGATGCTGATTCGGAAGGTTATTTCCTTCTATATGCCTTCCTAGCACTGCTTCCATGTTTCCTCTGCGGAAAACCATTCTGAACAAACATGTATTAGATGAAGAAACATGGTAATATTCAAATGCTATATCATTTCAGAAAAATATATTTTTGGATAATCATTTAATAGAATTCTAACTCCTAAATTTATCTAAACCGACCTATGATACCAACTATAAGGCCCCAACCTTAAACCATACTTAATCTTGAGTTTTTACAAGATTACACATTGAGGATCTTTTCGGGTTTAGAGTTTTAGAGAATTAGATCATAAAACTTGCATTACATTCCACATATAAACAAAGTGGTTACATAAAGATAGTATTCTTCTTTACCATCAATTGAAACATATTTAAAATAAAACATGGATTCTTTCTTGACACTTCCTTGACACTATCATCATATCATGTACCTTTCCCTTGACCTGTGAAAATCATTTCAAAAAAACATCGGAGGAGCATAAAAAGATCAGTAAGGGATATAAAAACATGGAAAGGAAACATGGGTACATATATACATAAGAATGAAATCATACTTTACCCATAAAACATAATCACTTTAACATACCTCATCAAATCATGAGTAAATCATAGAAATCATAAGACATAAAGGTAACTTGAGGTATTCATAATATTCTTACGTAGGGAGTAACCCTCTTGGTTACGTTTGGAATACCAATCACAGTATATTCCCTAAATCTCTTCGGAGAAACCTTAACGTTTCACTCCTTTGCGTTACCCAATGCATTGGAGAGCTATATTGGGCTCACCCGCCCTTAGTTTATCACGGAACCACCAATCTTCATAATAATGCCCAAGAACCTCAACATAATCGTATCACATAAAACATGCATAAAGGAAACATAACATTCCCACCTTTCAATCACAAGATATCAATACAACACATTGATATAAAAACACTATGAAAACCATTTTAAATACCCAAATAAAAGAAAAGTAAAACATGTTATTTATTTTTCTTTTAAAAGGAAGGTGTGGCTTGTAGAGGAAGTTGAAACTCAAATAATGGTCACGGCGGCGGAGAAGTCGTTGTCGCCGCATACGTATGACAAAAACATTCCCTTTTGTTGTTTTATAAAACGCTTCATATAAAAAATATTCCTTTTGGATAAACGTAAACGTCAAAGGGTTTTATACACCGTATAAAAGAATGTTGTGTATAAAATAAAATATGCCTCAATGAAAGGAGATTGAGACGAAGTCCCATACCTCGGGTCCGACTTGACTCGATCGCTCTTTAATGTCCTGAATAATAAACTTGAGTTAATTTCTACTTGCTTAAGAACCATTTTCAAGTTCATTATTCCTTTTATATCACTTATTTCCATGTCATGAACACTATGTAATTATTTAAATTAATAACGGCCATTTTAACGATCATTGGTACTTGAGTCAAAAATAAACCCTTTATAATTACAAGTTGTTCATGTATTCATTATATCAAGAATTATAATCATGATTTATATATCATATATGTCATATATATCCAGTACATGCATGCATTTATAATATTACAAAATCATTTAGAGGTAAGAAATGAAATGCACCGTTCATGGAGACGGTAAGCCGTACGTACGCATGAACCCTACTTTCATTTCTATTTCGTATTTTATAGAATGGAATCATAATGATATAAAGGTATATTATACTTACAGTATAATATCATATATAATATCCTAGTTCCATTCTTTATACGTCCCACATTTGGTATTTAACGAATCAAATCACTTTGAGGGGGCGGTAGTCTGCACTTCCTTAAATGAAGATATCACGTTTACCCATAATGGAAACCATAAAGGTAAGCCTAAAATGAAAAAAACTGAAGCTTAAGGATAACATAAACATATTATATATCATATATAAATATAGTGACATCTTAATGGCCACCTTTTAAGGTGTTAAAATAATGTTGAACAATCCTTGTTTCAGGAGGCATAAATTTTCCATCCACAGAAACCGTATGTTCTTTAACCATTAGATGTAGGTGTGTGTAATTTTAGCGTGAATCCTTCTTATAACAACATCCTAGTATATTGAGGATACGGGAGTTGTTACAAAATAAGATAATAAAAAGATTTTAGGGGGTTGGAGATGTAAAATAAAACAAAAGGACTCAAAAGAAGACATTACCTTAAAATCGGGTAACTTCCTTTGGTTTGAGCACAAAGGCTTCCTTGGGAAGACTTCTGCCCAAAGTGAGGCTTCAAGGAGTAAGAGAGAAAAGTGGTGAGTCAAAATGAGCAGGGGTTGGCTGAGCCAAAGGCTTTGGGAGTGTGGGTAAGGAGGTAGGGATGGGGGCCTTTTATAAGAGGAGAGGAGGGGCACTCTTGGAAAGTAAAGATAAGTTACTTGATTTTAAAATGCGTTTCGGATTAAAAAGGTCCCACATTGATATAATTAGAGGATAAGGTGATAAGGGTTATAAATACACTCATCCAATAGTTTTTGGACATGTGTAGGTTTTATATATTACATTTGCTTTCCATTTTATTTAAATCATTAAATAATGAGGTCATCGCTGCATCATCATGATGTCATAAATAATTTAATTTATTTAATGTCTAAAAATTATAAAAAAAATACTATGATGTAGGAAATATTTTTATCTTTCTAATTAATAGTTATAGTCAAAAATCGGACTTGTATAACCCCATATAAAAATTGTTTTAGTAACATAACTCATGTTTGTGTCATTTTTACTTTAACATTAAATAAAAAGTTATTTATGTCATTTCCCAACCAAAGTGGCTCCATGGGGTCCCCAAGTTTACCCATGGATTTTCTTGGTCGGCCATGACACATCCAATAAGGTTAGGACATGTTTCTAGGTCATTTCATATTATTAAAGCATTATTTTTACCTTAAACTACCCTAATTACCACTAATCGCGATTACAAACTTAATAAGTTACTATTCACCAAAAAAAATTTTTAATCTCATTGAACCACATTTTACTTCTTAATGACAACCATATATGTCGGATTTTTTGAAATTAAAAACACAAAGGTGGCAAAGCTTCATTTAAATGAAAAATTAGTTTCTTTAACTACCACTTAGTGGTCTCACTATTCATCAAAAATTGATGTTTTTCAGAAAATTACCAAAAATTCACCTTAAGCTATATTTGATATTCCGAATTCAAAAATGAAGTCTATTTTACACAATTCAAAACATATAAGTCACATTAATTAATTTAATAATTAATTCCCGCTGTCCTGACAAATAGCGTGTTTTAATGAAACAATAAGTATCAAAAGATTGACACTTGTTTAAGTCCAATTTCAAAGTGAAATTGATTCCAATGACCAGAATTGGATAAAATGGTAAAAATATATTCTAATTTCACTTCAAAACCAATTCAAAAGATAATATAATCATAGAAATAAATTATATTAAAAAGATGTTTTGAATTAAAATACAACATTTTTCACTATTCATTAAAAAATGAACTTTATCTGAAAAATACCAAAAATTCACACAAAGTAAATTTTGATGTCCCAATAATAAATAATAATTTTATTTTGACAAAAATAGCTTATAAAATTGTCAAAAGATAGATTCAAAAATGTTTTTCTATCAAAGGTAGTAAAACAATCTTTTAAAAAAATTAGTGTATTCCATGATTAAGATTGGTTTTATTTTCATTTTAAGTCTCCAAAACACTATCTAATTAATTAATAGACATAGATAAAATATCTATTATTCATTACTTACTTGGGATGTTACACTCATGATATGTCACATATAGTATTATGGAGTTATTTTAATCCATTACAAAACTCTATCCACAATGTGATGATGTCTTGGTACTTAACACATAACTATTTTTATATCTTGTCTAATATATCCACCAAATTTCCAATGGTTCATTGGTATTTTGATATTATGTTATTTTTGTATTTTTCAATTTCATTACTCATGGGCCTTCACTTTTTTATATATCATTTTATACATTTAACTCACGTGTTATGTTTATTTATCACATTTATTCCCTTAATGGGATTTATATCTCACCACTTTTATCGATTTACACTGAGGTTATCCCATATAGATTTACAAATCAAAAATAAATTATCATATCTTTAGGGATAATAAAATACAATCATTTATTTTATTCTGCCTATTCTATATTAGGAACCATATATTCCAAAGAAACTATATATTTATGATTCATAGTTTTTATTAATTTATATATATGTTAAAAATCATGTAATTATATTTGTAAAAGAATATGTTTTCTATAGTTGGAATTAGAGCTTTTTTTTAACATTTTAAAATCATTACTATAATACTTTATTGAGAACCCTATAGATATGGACAAGGAAAAAATATGTATAAAAAATATCCTGGAATATTGGGGATGTATAGAGTGGTGTCAAGGAAATTAAAACTCTCTAAAAAAATAAAAGTGGATGTAGTGATAGAAGATATGTACCTATGGTTAATAACTCTAAAAATTTACATTGGGAATCTCTTGAATGTTACCTAGTATATAAAATTGTGTGTTACTGTGAAACTACTTTTAAAATCGTGGGGGATATGTTTTTGAAAGTAACCAACTTTTATCTAACCTTTTTTAAGGACTTAAAAAATTTGTTTTGATATGAAACCTTATATGAATTATTATAATGGATAACCTATATTGAATCCTTGAAAAACATATTTCATGATATAATTTTAATTTATATGTTATTAAATATATGTTTATAGGTTTTTCTTTTTTATGTGAATGTACTCTCGTAAATGTTTTTCCTTTATTTAATGGTGGTAAATATGAAAAAGCATGCCAGAAAACCAATGGGATTTAAAAATTAATGCATTCACCAATGAGATTATTGAACCAATGGATATAGAAGGTAGATATCATGTGATAATACCAAATTAGAGGTATAAAATTACAATTAACAACTAGAACACAACTGAAGTACAAATCACACCAAAGAAGATATGGATAGTGTCTCAAGGGTGTTCAAGTGATAATGATGAAAAAGATATGAATATTCAGTTTTATAAAAATAAAAAATATTTGAAGAGGAACCATGAGAAATGTTTTAATTGAACTGAAAGATGCTTCATTTTTGAATAATGAGAGCACTTAACATCTGATTGCTAGACAAAAATGATGTGTTTGACCAACATGATGCTTAGAAATAATGTTCAACCTATGGATTCAATAATGATTTGATATTGGAAATGTGGGTAACTTGGTCATTATTTTGGTCCATTACATAATCCAAATATTAATTCATATGGTTATATATTATGAAAATAATTTAAGAGAAATTATTGGACTATTTAGGTGTTGGAACACAGTTGTCAAATTATGGAAGTATTTTTATTTATGTTATTATGGTTAAAAAAATATTTGAAACATCAAATAATTTTTATATTATTGTTTTCCTCAATTAGTTTCTAGAATATATTGAATGATAATAATTATATTTAATGATTATTTAATGGTAATGTAAAATTCCTTGAAAAAACACATGATTTGGGAAAATATAATTTTAGAGAATAGGATAATGATGAGGTAATTATCATAAATAAAAATTAGATTATTTTTTTGGAATATAATGAGCTATATTGAAAAACTCAGAGGAAAAAGTAATTTCATTCATAAATTTATGTTTGATGATGATAATCATAATAATGAAAATGTTATAAAAAATATAATTATGAAAATGATTATCAAATTGGATTTTCTATTTTTTTAGTACAATAATGACCATAAATTTGGGTGACAAATCACAACATTTTTTAGGGCTATAAGTCTTGAACACACAAATGAAGGGAAACAAAGGTGGTTCTCAAACCACCAGACTTTGTGATGTATTTCATTGTATCAATGTTTTATAACATATATTTTAGTGGATAAATATGATGTTTTGTTTGAAAAAATGTTATATTATTACATCATTTTTAATTTATGATTTTGAATAAATTTATGATATTTTGGTAAACTGTTTATTGGGTTCAGATATATCAAATCATTATTTTTTATGGTCACATATTATTTGGGGAAAAAATTAATTTTTGGAGATATAATATGAAGGGTTTGAGATGACCTTTTATACTAATACCTATTTTAATTGTGATTTTATTTTGGTTATTTTAGGGTATATGTGTTACTTATTCATGGAATGATCACTGTTTAATATTTTGTATTCATGTTGAACATTGTAGATCAATATATTCATATTAATTTCGGGCATTATCTGACCTTATTCTAACTATTTTATTAATAAATATATAATCATTCAATTTTTAATATTTAATAAATCATATAATCTCTTAAATTTTAATTAAATCCTAACAAGAAAAAATTCATATGAAATTTTAGTTCTATTGTATATATAGTTATGTGAAAATTGTTCAATGTACAATAATAGAATAAAATTGTGTTTATGAAATAAAAAGTTTCATATAAGTATATTTTCTATGGTTTTCTATCCTAAAAAATAATCCCTCAACTACATGAAAAAGATATTGAAATAAAAATATTATCCTATTTGATTAATATTTTGGGAATTAATGATATTTTAATTAATCATGGATTTATGGTTTTATTATTATTAACATTTTCTTCATTATTTGAATTCTTATCATTGGTGATCTCTATCACTCTCAAAAATAATTTAATATTCTATTCAAATCCTATATTTTATATTACCAATATTTTAATAACATTTTGAAACATAGTAATGTGATGAACATTATATTTATCCCTTCTCTATTTTTAATATGACTTTTTAACCCCGTTAATGATGTCAATTTTACCTAAGGAAAATTTCCAAATGTCAAACCCTTGATTTCTATGAATAAAACCAATTTATTATGAAAACATTTATTTAATGGGGTTATAATGTTACACCCAATTATTTTAAAATATATTTATCTTAAAAAAATATTAATTTGATTCCTTTTATCATTTTCCACAATGATTTTAAACAAACCATGATCTGTATTAAAATAATGTTATATAAACATGACTAATATAACCTGTACATTAAATTTGATGTTATGAATAGTAGTAACTACATTATGAAATATTTATAATTGTTTTAATCAATAAAAAGTATTTATAAATTATTAATAAATAAGTACTGAACCATAATAATGATATTTTATTTTTAAAAAATATAATTACTTCAAAAAAAGTTCCTTTAAGATAGAATTTTATAATTTTATTAAACAATTTAAAAATTATATCATATAAATTGAAAAGAAGATTTGAAATTACAATATTTGGTATTAAAATTAGGCGATGTTCTGGAATTTTTCAGTAAAATATTTTTTTCAATAAATGTTTAAATATATCAGTTTCTAGTAAATATGTCATATATTTTTCATCAATTACTTGATTCAATATTTACTATATTATTTAATATGTTTTAAATGTAAAATAAGTATTATTAAGTTATAATTTAATTAATTATTAATATTTAATTCATAATTACACTATATTTTTATATATGTTTATTTTTTAATCCCTAATATTTTTTTCCAAAAAAATATATTTAAAGAGCATAATGTTTCTCAATTTTAACTAATTAAATTAACACATAATGAGGAATAATATAAATGAAATACATATAAAATATTTTATTAAATTTAAATTTAAATTCATTTTATTAGGATTAATTTTCATATAATATTTATTCAATCATGTTATTCTTAAAAAAATTATTTCTTGAAAACTTGGTTTTTTACACATTTTTAGATCTATTGTAAAATTTAGGTATTATATTTCTATTAAAATAATTTTATAAAATGAATTAAATATTTTGAATAAAAATAATTTATATTATAATAGATGTAAAATTATTGTTTTTTCATAATTAATATAAAAATAGTGAAAAAAAAGAAATTATCATGGTAAAACAACAAAATGGGTTAATGTGAGTAACCATAGAAGTAATGAGGATATCATGTTTTAAAAATGATTAATTTGAAGAATATAAGTTGGATCATACTTATCTCTCACACAAGAATATTTTTTATGTTTTGGAAGCATTTTTATTGAGATTGACTTCCAATTATCGAACATTTTTATGGATTTACAAAAATCCCACTCCTCTTTCATTATAAAAGAAAACCCTCAATCCTCTCAATTAAACACATAAAAAAACTTTATTTGTAATCTAAGGCAAATTATTTTCCTTAAATAACTCCCATTATCTGAAAATCCTTTTATCCCTTACAAATTTATTCTTGGAGGGATATAGGTACACTTTAAAAGTTGTGGTTTTGAAAAAGTGGTAGTAGTATTCATCGAGAGAAAAAAAATTTCTTCTTCTTTTTCAACATTCAATTATTTATTAAATAAAATATAATATTATAATAAAAGTGTCTCTGATATTCTTATATTTTATTATGATTATTTTTTAATATGAATTCATATCCTCTTTCATAAAATGAAAAAAACCATTATCTATATGTACAACAAACTACCACCTTACAAACATATATAAGTCATTTTCCATAAACACCTATGATGTCAATTTACAAAGATTAATTTAATATATATATACGATATTAATGAAATATTAACCATTTTTAAAAACATATATATTATCTACATTATTATAATAACATTTATTTAAAAATTATAATACCATTCATCTGTACAGTAGACTGTTGCTTCGCCATGATGTTCGATTCGTTTCATTGTTACCACGTCACATGGATTATATATATAAATATTGGTGTGAGTGTGAATTTTAATATAAAATATGATATTTATTATATTATTAAAATATTATAATGATAAAATTACACTTTACTTAAAACCATTATAATCGTTGAAAAATGGAAACATTTTTCATTTGTACATATGACCAAACTTCACTATCATTGCCAAACAGTACATTTTGAAACTGTAATTCATGGTAATTTTTAAAAGAATGATTTCTGTATAAAAATGATAATTATTTTAAGATTATTATTCTAGATATGAAGGAACAATTACCCCTTTTATCATTGTTAATAAACCTATGACATTATGAAATAATGAACTGATCAACCTAAAAACACCTACATAGATATGAATGACTCTTTCATTAAATACGTCAATAAAATAAATGATGTAAATGATTAATGAATAATGGATTAAACTATGAAATATTCCTTAATAAAATTTCTATTATACATGACATTAATGATACACATGATATGCACAGACTCGACGTAAATATTTTCATCTCAAAACACCCTTCTTTAAAAAAAACTGTTTTATTTAAAATATTTATTTTATATGGTGAATATACATCGAAAATAAATATTATATAATGAATAAATAATATTCCATGGTAATAAATGATATAATTACTTTAAGTTATTATTTGGGGAAATGATTTAAATGATACCTAATATACAATGGTTTAGGATTTAATCTCATTAATATCAGGGTCGTTTAAAATTTTATTTCCATTGAGGGAAATAATTTAATCATTATCTAATGAAAACAATTAATTTTATTTGAATATGTTTATTTATGAATTTGTTCAGGTAATATTTTTATATTATTATACTTCGAAATTAATATTAATGAAATTTGTTTTTTAAGAAAATCACATTTCATTCCCATCTATGGTCAAAAATCCATTTTCCTTCCATATATATGGTCTCTAGAAAAAATTAAAAACATTTAATTTAATAGTCTCAAATTATAAATTAAATTAACTCTAAAACCATTTTTAATTTTAAAAAATATTAAATGAAATCTTATAACATCCCATTACCCACTTTCAGGTAATTACATTCTACATATTATTTTCCTCTTTAATTGGGAACAACAAAAGATTCCCAAGGATGGAGAGAAATTCATATTGAAAATTTAATAAGTTTTAGAGTTTTTTTTTAAATTAACCTGGTTCTGGTATAAATGTTTAATGTCTTGGTTGGGTTCTCTACGAGTTTAGAGAATTCCCATAATTTTTTGGGTTTTCGTGTAAGAATATGGAATTTTTATTGTATGTATAAGAAAAACACACTGTGTAATCGGAGGATGTAATGTATAATTTTCTCAAGGATGATACTATGATATTGGTACATAGTATACCGAGAGTACACAAAATTTAAAGGCTATGCGATGTGTAATAATAAAAATAGGGTTTTAATAAAAAGTTGATGAATTTTTTGATGTATATAGATCCTATGAATCAAACTACATATAAAGGTATTAAATATTATAAAAATGTCACATAAATGTCTTTTAGGGTCTGGTATTTGTTAATTATATAATCATACAACATGGAGCTTCTTCCATCTCGACATAGGGCTCTCTAATAGTGACATTGGGAGCCTTCATTCATTATAGATTTAATTATTCAATGATCAATCATAATTATGGCCTTTTTACATCTCTCTAGGTGAGTAATCCTTTCTACTTTTTAATTACCTTTGATTTGGTAGGGATGGTGTATCATATATTAGCTATTCTGACCCATGGTGATGATTCTTCATTATTTTATCAAGATCTACTATGGGTTATTTCATCAAGGGCCAATTCCATGATGTTCATTATGTGGTGGGATTTTATTCTTGATGTATGTGTTTTTTCCTCTTATCCACCAAAACGTATATTAGATTAAATCAATTATGAGATATGTTTATTGATTTTATGGCATAAATTGGGGTTTAATACTTTTTATTTTTGTTAGATGTTGTTTCAGGAACGTTTGACCACTATTTTTAAGTAGGTGGTTTCATCTCTAGCATATGTTGGGGAACTGCATTGCTTCATGTTTTAAAAAATAATTTTATAAATGAAATGGAATGATTGAATGATTTGAGTTGTTTGTGTAGAAATTAATTTTATAAAATATTGTTTTCATATAGTTTTGTAAAAAGAAAATATTTTTATGAAAATGGTTTATGAATTTGTTTCTAATAATTAAGAATATGAGAAGCTATGGGAACGTAGGAGGAAATTAAAGTTATAATCTTCATCCACTGTTAAAGGGTTTTCTTATGAAACATTCCTCTACACCCAAAGACTACTATTTTAGGGACATGTTAGTCCTATTTGGGGTTTGAATTATTTGGGTGTTCCTATGATCTTTAGCTCGATGCATATTTTTATATGCCTTATGAGTGAAAGATTTTCATTGTTAGGTATGAGCATCCTAGCTATCTAGACTTAGTCTAGTCCTTGAAATGATGTCACCAGTTCATTTAGAATATTTTTATGATTTTAGATTGTATTATTGTTTTGTGCTATAATGGATTTGATATGACATGTGGATCCTATTTTTGGGGTAGATTGATACATATTTTTTGATAAAAGCATATATAACATTAATTTAAATGAATTTACTAGATTTATTTAGAAATGTGAATAAGGGGAAATTACATGTTTTACATTATTTTACTAGAAATTTTTAAATTTTCTATCACACTATTCTTCATTAATATTGGTCATGATTGTTTTATTTGGTAGAGAATTTATATGAAAAAATTGGGAGATATCATACTGATATTTTTATTTCACACCATGGGAACCCCGGTGAAAGTGTGGAGAAATTGTTATTTCATTATATGGAAGGAATAGAAAGGCACCATAGTGAGGAAGATATGACTTATATAACATGTGATTTGGTAGATAGTGGTTATATGTTGGGTCCTTTCCGAAAAAATCACATGGTACTGTTGGGGCTGTAGTTTTTGTTATGTAGTCCTTTGTAGTTGGACATTTTTCATAGAGATGTTTTCCTACATTTTCATTTCGAATTATTATATTTTTACTTGATTTTAATGGAATTTTTCAATCTCTTGCACTATTTATATCTACTATTTTAATATATTCCCTGAATTTTTCTCAATATGGGAGAATGAATTCCATCTGTTTGTTGTTTGCTGTCTGGGTGATAGTCTCCAACCCATGTGGATCAGGAACAACATTTGGGTATGCATGGGACGAAGTCTTTTTCCTCTTTTTAGATTGATTCTTGGTCATTTCATTTGAATAATTTTGTCATAGGATATTTATTTCATTACGATTATAATTCATAGGATGTTTTATAGACTGGTCATAGAATTTTCTAAACATGAGAGGTAGGTTTTCATGAGTTCTTGGCCTTCTCATATAATGATTATTCTCAATAAGCCTTTTGATATTAGGAGGTGGGTCTTCGTATTTGATTATTAATCATAATATTATTATTTCTTATGATTATACCAGTTTTAACTATGATTATTCTATGTTTTATTGTTTGTTATATTTTTATGTGTGGTACTATACCTTTGATACATGTTCGGAGAGTTCCACAAGAGGTTCTAGTTCAAACTCCTCAAGGGAATCCACCCCTTGATCAAAAATTTATCGAGGCTAACATGCGATCAATTAATATAGTAGATCATAATGTACCACATGTCTTGAATGTACCTCTAAAGGAATATATTTGGTTTTTTAGAGATTGGTATTGATCATGGGATTACATTCATGAGAAACCAATATCTATTAATGATATGAATAAGCCTCATGAGGTAGATGATTAGCAAGGAATGAATGATCAAATAAATGAAATCCTAGATACACCTAACTAGATCAAGGTGAAGTGAGTAATGTTTATAGTTAAGGGACCCATCCAGATATGGTAATATTACATGTTATAGGTGGACAAACACATGGTCTTAGACTAGAAGGGTTTCAAGACTCTCTTCTTCCAAATTTTTTTTACCAAAGTCACTGATGATAAAGATACATATATAGTTCATCTATTTAAATGATTTATAGAATTAAGTGTCTGAATACAACAATATTTTCTCATTTCTGCTATGTTCTTAACAAGAGGCTGTAATTAATGACCATATGAATGTTACAAATTACCTTCAAGGTTTCCAATCAAATATAGGCCATAGGGTTTTATATAAAAACATTCAACCTATGAAACGAAAGTGTATAGGGATATGATAAAAAATGAATATGTCATTAATTGTTGGATTTTCAACCTCTTATCATCCACTTAGTGGAATCTTTAGTGGTGTTATAGGAAAAAAGATGAAGTTGAAATATTATTACAAGAGTGGTGGAGGTGGTTCTCTGCAGAGACTTCTTGGAAACTTCTAGTTTCATCTATAAGTGTGCCAATGATATAATATTATAGAGGAAAGGTTTAACACACATGGTGTTATTTTCATTCACCTAAAAATATGGTGAATATTTTTGGATGCTATGGTCATTTTCAGTTCTTATAGAAGGATACATCTACACTTTGATATGGTCTGGGATCTTTGGCACCAAAGTCTATGGTGGTACAATCAGAAACAAATACTACTATGAGGATCTAGAAACAATCCCCTATTGTGAATCACTTTAACATATTATATGAGTTCCTAGAAGAGGTATATATAAGTAAAATGATAGTAAGAGGTATTATATTTATTTTTTTGGCATTAGTGGTTGATTTTTTGATAATAGAGCTTCGTACATGTTAAAAACATGATATTTTTTTAATATTATTAATCTTCTAATAAAGCTCATGTAATTTGTTATAAATATAGATAAACCTATTGGAAAGTGGAAAGTGAAATGTTTTTAGTTCAATCTTATAAAATATAAATAGTTGATGCATTGTTATTATGGGGGTTTCTCATTCTTGATCTAGATTTGTTTAGTATCATCAATGGTATGTATTAGGTTATTGATAATCATTTTGAGTATGATTTCTATAATAGGTGTGTATTTATTCTTATAGAAGATGGTATATCATTAGTGTTTTAGGGAGAGTGGGATATGAATACTTTTCATAAAATACTTTCTCACTATGAGATCAATAATTAGTTGTCTACTATTGGAGTTGTGCTCAATAATGTTTCTTTTATTTTTTATCTTCCCATTGTTTTTTAGTAAATTAGTTATATTCATCTAAAATATTTCTCCAGGAATCCTCTAGGGTGGGTGATATACTATACGATTTAGCTATTTTTAAAAATGCATCCAATTTTGATGCCTTTTATCCTAGCAAACTAATGGGGAAGAAAGAGCTCAAGATTTAGTTGGACAATATGGTTGGAAAGGGTTTTCTTTTATATAGTGTTTCACCATGGGAATCCCAAGAGTATTTTTCAAAGAAGTAATATTTTTCAATTTTTTTGTGCATTGGATATCATAAGATGAACAGAGTAACAGTTAAGAACATATATTTTTTTCCTCTTATGCATGATTTTTTCTACCAGTTAATGAGAGAAAAGTATTTTCTAATGATTAAACATTATTCATGATATCATTTCATTAGATTTCATCACTGTGATATAATAAAGATGACTTTTAGGAGATTTTATAGACATTATGAATATCATGTGACTACATTTGATCAGATTAACACTCCTTTAGTTTTAATTTCTTATATGAATTAGATATTTCATCATTATGTTGATTATTTTTTGTAGTTTTCAAGTATATTAGTTTGCTTCATTCAAGATATGAAAATGTGTATGATCATCATTTGAATTTGGTTATAATAATATTGAAGAATAATTATTTTTATGGAATGATTTTGAAATCATATTTCTCAAATCATGAAGTTATTTTGTTGGAAAATGTGATTTCTGAGCATGTCTTATTAGATAATCAAGAAAAGTTAATGGTTTTTTTCATGGGATGAACTACATAATTTTGTCGAGATTGAGAGTAAACATGGTCATAAAATCTACTACCAATTGTTTTTAATGTTTTCTCAAACTTGGTTTTACATTTGACTACTATTAGCAAGAATGGGGTGAAACTGAATTGAGAATAAAAGTGTCAGTACTATTTTAAAAAGTTGAAATGACTTATGAAATATGGTTTCGCCTTGATCAAACCTAAGATTGGTAAGGTGTATGTGGTTCTCATTTATTCTACTTGTGATGGTTTAAGTAATGTGCTCAGGATGGATGATCGTGTGGTGTCTTATAAAACATGTCATATTTGAAGAAATGATAGGAATATTCCAACCCTTTATTTAGTGATTTCCACAGTTATTCATGAACTTTTTTGTTGAAAAAACTATCATTTTCTGATGTTATTCACAATTTGTTTTTGAAATTAATAATTTTACATATATCATTTCTTAGAAAGACAAGAATATATTATATAGGAAGTGGTTGTTATATATTCATGTGTTAAAATTTGATATCACCAACTCCCAGGGGAAAGGAAATATTCTTGCAGATTATCATAGTAAGAACATGAAATTGAATTTTTATTTTGGAATTGAATAAAAAGTGGAACCTTATGTGGTTTAATGTTCAGTTTCATCAAGATTAACAAGATTGCATTTCAGGTATAATTCTGACCAGTGTTTAGTTATCCTCATCCCTCATTAGCCATATTTTATAAATTCATCATCATGATGAAGAGATCATAAGAATTTAAGAATCTATATATGTATGGGAGACGATTTTTTGTTGTTCTTTCTCTTCATATAGTATTCTCGATTTTAGGGATCATTTTTTGTCCTACATTCTATGAGGAACTCAATTTGTTTTTATTTTTATAGTTTATTTTGTTGAATTTATCACGGAAATGTGAAGATGTATTTTGAAATGAGATTGTGATTATGGTGGCTGGGTATGAAGAGTGACATAACTGATTATGTGTCCCATCGTTACACCATCAAATAGATAATTGTATAGTATTTTTAATCTTCTAATTTCCTATTGATTAATATAGACCCTGTTTGGAAATGGGATAAGGTATCAATGGAATCGTTTTTAAATTAAAATAGATGCCTCAATGAAGGAATACAATCTTGGTTGAGATTGATATTTTGATGAAGTCATATCCCTTCATTCGAATAAAAGACACCACTGAATATGGTTTTCTTGGTATGTCATATAAGAAAATTAATTGCATGTTTACATGGAGTTAGTTCTTCAATTTATTAAGATAAAGACATTGTATTGAATCAAGGTTCTATAGAAGTCCACATGTTTTAATGGACACTCTGGTTATATTGAGTACAGCATATCAGCCATAGACAGTCACTCAGATGAGCCATGCTATTTAGCTACTTGAAGATATTCTTAATTATTATGAATTGGATTTCAGTGGATCTTAGGATATCATGCTGATACTGGTTGAGTATTTTTATCAAAAAAGTTTTATGTCATCATCCTTAATGTATTCTATTAAGGAATTTTACAGTCACTATTGATGATAAGATATTTATTATGTATAAGTGGGGAAAACATCATTGATAGGATAAAGATAGTGTTCTAGAGATTTCTACAGAGATTCAAGATATACATCAATATCTAGTAACATATAATTATTTATATAAATATTATTCTTATTAGTGGTATCATTCTTTGTATTTGTGTCATTGGTGAAATGGTTTTCTTGAATGTTTTTCTCTCGTTGGGTAACTGTTGGCTTAGAAAATAGGGAATGTTGGCCCTAAGATAATTTCAACCATTTGAGGTCACTAAAGGGCTCATTAATACTGCTTATTAGTTGTAATTTATGATTAATTTAAATTTAATTGATTATTCATTCAACATATCACATATTATAAAATACCATCCTGATCCCCCTCATGTTTTGTGTTTCGAAATTAATGCAATTAAGCTATATTTTTGTAACTATAGAGGAAATAATTGAGAATGTGGACTCTCATGTGAAAGACATGAATAGTAATTTGGTTCCTTTTTTCAGAGTGTTATGGATTCATGAATCATATTATAACGATTCAAGGGGACATGAGTTACTGATATTGGAAAAATGGACCGGCATCTTCACTAGACATAATTTTTCCACATGACGCCTCGAGGATGGAATTTCTTAGTGTGAAGTTTTCTAACATCTAGTTTCCCACAATCAAGTTAATTCCATTATAAATACCTACATTCCTCACAAACTAATTGAATCATGGGAATCATAATGGTTGATAGAATATTTTGGGGAAATTACCAAAATAAAAAAGAGGTATGTTTATGTGAATTAATGGAGTCCAAGAATAAATGTGTAATGAAATTTTGGTGTTCTCCCCAAGTATAGAAAAAAACATAGCTAGTTTTTTGTTTTCATACAAGAATATGGACATATTAACGTATGAATGGTAAATACACACCATTTAATGGGAATAGAAGTCCTATAATTTCCACAAGGATGATGTAGTAATCTTGGTATACATTGTGAAAGGATTATATACCGTGTAAAGGTTACATACCATGTATGGATAAAAATTGTATTGTTCATAATAGGAAAATCCTATTTTTATCAATATATGGTTCTCATGGCATACACAACATATAAAATTGTTAGAAACCTTATAAATATTATGGAACGTGTGTTTAGGGAGTTGTTTGAGTGATCTTCTATGTGTTCTGGATCCCTTCATTTGGATATCATTTTATATTGTAGTTGGGCTTTATATATTCAAGAGACTAATAATTTATTATTTTTTGTTTCCATTGACCAATGTATCACTGTTGAATTGCATCATTAGATTCATTGACTTACGGTGAGAATTATTCTTGATCCTCTATAGATCAGTTGTGCAATCTAATTTCTAGGGACGATTCCTTGTGGTTAATGATCCGATGTGTGTGAATTATTTATGTAATAGTTGTTTCCTATTCTATTTCATCTATTTAGTAAAATTTAAACAATTATAAGATGTTTTTATTGATTTTAGGGCCTCAATTGTAGGTTTTCGTTTCCAGTTGGTGGATCCTATTGTAGGCATGTGCGACCCAAGTTAGGTTGTTTTGTCACTAGCTTCTGTTGGTGAACTATATTAACATATTTTTTGATAAATTGTTGTATAAATGAAATGGCATGATTAATTAATTTCAATTTTGAGTGTGGAGAATGTTTTTTAATAAAATATGGTATTACCCTTGTTTTTAAAAAAAAATGTTTTAATGAATTGGTTTGGAAAATATATATCATGGGATGTATTGGGTACTTAGTTGAAATGTGTGGTTATAGGACACATCTATTATTCTAGGGGGTTTTGGTGAGATTTCCTCTACAACCTAGTTATGTTGTTCGAGGGTCATTTTATACATGTTTGGGGGTTAAATTTCAATGGTGTTCCTATTATCTCAAGACATGATATATATATATATATATTGAGGCTTAATTCATGCTTGATTGTATATAATAGGTAAAAGTGTCTTATCTATCCAGACCTAATCTGATACATGGTGTTATGTTACATTGGAATTTTGTGATTTGGGCTTCCTCAAGCTAGTAGTGTTTTGGTTGTAGTACCACAGATTTGATATGATATTGGATACATTTTTTTGGATTAATTTAAAATAAATATTTTCTTCTATGAATATTTTGAAATGATTTGAAAGATGTTTACATGTTTTTTATTGAAAAGAGGTAAATGGGAAATTAAATGTTTTTACCTTACTTTGTACATAAATATTCTAAAATTCATATCATTCCATGTTTTCATTAATGATGGGTATGCTTGGATTATTATCCAAATACTTGATATGGAACACCAGGGTGATATACCACTAAGATGTTTTTCTCACACCATGAACGCCCATTATATGGTTCTTATAACATTGTAGGTGTTATGGTGTTGGTAAAGGAAAATAATTTTAGTGAGGTGGATAAGTTTTCTGTCAGTTGGGTTTTGGGTAGATTGATGGTGTTTTCCCATTCTACCACATGGGGCTACTAAAGTAGCTATTTTAGTTATATAGTCTATTTCAGTTGGACTTGTATCTTCGATATTATATGGATACCTTTTTAGTTGTATCGCTTCGATTGTCTCTTATCTATTATGGAATTTATTTATTTTATATGTTGTTTCTCTATTCTATTTGAATATTTTCCCTTTGTTTCATCATATGGGGTGAAATAATTCCCTTATATTATTGTTTGATGAATTTTTTCTAGACTCTATCCAATGGGTATCGAGACCACCCTTCATGTATATGGAATCATTGGCCAGGTTCTTGTTTGGAGATAGAATTTGGGTAGCTCTTTATAAATACTCCCTTCATTTTCCGAACGTGGCACTATTTTATTTTTCTTGTCAATTGTGAAAGGAATGTTTTTTAGACATATAAAACATGTATAAAATTACCCACCATCATTTTCTTGGTATAATTGTTTATAACATAACATGGATATTTTAAAATAAAATTATTCACACAATATTTGTTTTTCAAAAATAATTTTGAACCTGGAAGTATTATTTTTCTTAGGAATGATTTATTTTCTTTTTAAAAGTATTTCCATTCACCGATGACAACAACCTTAATGTGATAAAAGTTTTATAAAATATATATTTCTCTCTTACATGTTTATCAATCCAACACTACCTTAATTTTATGTGATATACATTCATTATTATCATTTATCTAATAAATTTATTTGGAAATTTCCTTTCATTGTTATATGAGGTGATATTATGTAACTCATTTTCATTGCATGAGTAATTATTATATTTGTGCATTACTATAGATTTTCTTATATAGAGCACATTTTAATGTACATTATATTTGTGTGATGTGTCAACCCAAAATTATATATCCCTCTAATACATTGGGTACTGCTTCAGTATCATGATAAATCATGTATAGGAATAGTGAGAGTACTTAATCCATTATGGGACTTTATCCCCCATGAGATATTGTTACAAAAAATTTTGATGTCTTATTTTTTAGTCATATGTTTCTACCACATTTTATTTGATTCAATGATCTTATGATATCATGCTCTTTATTTTATGGTTCTATGTGATTAATAATGAGGTTTCTCTTTTATGATATATGTTATAACTTTTCATCTTAAGATAGTTTTCATTATCATATTTATTACCTTATAAGAATTCTTATAATGCAACTATTTTTTATATATTATAATGGTTATCCCATGTATTTTAGGATCTCAAAAAGATTTAGGATATCATTATGGAGAATAAAATAATAATTTCTGGCAAGCATTGATAAATTATGAATTTTGTCTTCCAAATCCACTGTGAAATTATGAAAATTTTCTTATATTAATATATATATCTATTTATAAATCATTTAATAATATCCGTAAAATAATATGAACACTATAATAGAAACTTTTTCATAGGACCCTTGAACACCCTATGAGGAGAGGGGTGAATTAGGGTTTAAACATTTTCATTTAAAGAGAAAGATCTTATTCCAACATTGGTATAAACCTGTTAAACCTATCAGTTGAAATTTTTTAGTAATTAAAATTTCACATAAAGAGTGTTAACCCAATATATTTATTTGTTTCACCTCTAAGGGTAGACTAAAGAGCATATGATGACCATGTGTTGGTCATAACCCAAATCCATTATTCTTCAATAGTTGTAATAGAATAAAGAAGTGCATAAAAAGTAACATTGTTATAGGAACAGTACCTTTAGAATATTTTAGGTACTTCACACTTTTTACATCATAACAATTATATTGACTCCTCCAACTCTCTACATTGGGTGAAATCTTAATCTGTTTAATGACATGAAGGTCACTTCAGAAGATTGGCATTATAGTCTTTGTCCCCAACTAGCACAATTCTCTGCTTTCACCATAGTCCTAAGTTGATACAAATCAAATCACTATTAACTAAAACTATTTGTTCAAATATAATGTTCAAAAATATCATACCCTTCATAGAACAAATTTTTTATATAATAGAAACTCTATTGTTCACTAACACACACCCTTGTAAATCTACCAAACATCACAGAATTCAAAATATTACATAATATTCATGTATTAGAGATTTTGTTTTCTAATATGCCTTATCATCAATACATTCATATCCATTCCTTTCATTATTCTTAAGCTCATGAAGGATTCACAATTTTCAATTATTTACTGATTAAGTAGACCCTCTCAAAATCATAGTGAATAATCATTTTCACCCGTCCTCTTCATGTCAAATGATGTGGGGGAAACCATATATTTATAGAAACATCCCGTTGCAAAGATTACATTATCCTATAAACTGTTATTTCAAACCTACTGTAAACTTCATGAAGATACAAATTCTCTAACCTCTAATGAAATTTTACTTATTAGTGAACCATCTTGTAATTGCATGGAAAATTGTCATTCCATCACACATTCACAATTATTCTTCATGATGTGACACATATTCATGAAGATAAACCTTTATGAAATTCATTCTTTGAAGAACTCATTCCTTTACCATAATTTGAAATAATAAATAGAGGAAAACCACCTTCCATGAAACTTTATCCATCCTTCTGATTTTGAGCTAAAAAACATGGGAAACACTATGAAATATCACCCCTTCAACATTGCATCCATCTCCACCATAATATCTCTTTCCATACAAACTCTCTGATCAACCCTATCGTGAATTGAAAAAAAAAATATGAAAAACCCAAATTACAACTGTGAAAAGCTTTGTTTCAATAAAATTTATCCACCAGGAAGACTATTTGTGAAATGAAAATAAAGGGAGTTCGATTATTAAATTATTATTTTACTTAAAATAATATTAAATTAACTAAACTTGAAACATTTAGCCAAAATTTACTTTCATTGAATATATATTTATGGTGGTTGTTGACGCTCCTTTTCGTCACATTGTCTAAATGAATGGAAAGGAAAATGACTTAGCACAAATTGATTCATACTTTGAAGAAAACATCAAAAATCGACAAAGGCATGAACAAGGCTTCAAAAGCACATGTGCCGCACAAGTTCCATCACTGTTGCGCATGTCCACTTGCGCGATGCCTAATGGTCGTGCAAGTGACTTGCGTGCCCTAAAGGATAATCGCCTGAGTCTTCTTCAGCCTATAAATAGACCTTGTGGGCCCCCCATTCGGGAGGAAATTTTTCAGAAACTCAGATTTGAGCTCCCGAAGCCCTAGTCTCTTCTAAAAGCTTCCGAAACAGTTCTAAGGTAATTTCTTACCTAGAACGGAAGATATAAAGGGGATGAGGAAGGCCTAAGTGTTGAAACTCATCAACACTTGCACGCCTAAGTGGCCAGCCCTTAAGGGAAATGTCCATACTCTCGTGCCACCTTACTCCTTCAATAGAACTTGCGTGCCTCCCTTCTGGAAGAACATAAAAAGGATTCTAAAGGCATTGATCAAAGTATCGCTCAAGTATACCCTACTAGTTAACAATCGTGCAAGTACCCATGCATTGTGCATGTATACATGCGCAACCAGACTTACGCGCCCACACAGTACTTGTGCGACTCTTAGGACTTCCACGCCATTACCTTTTTGGGTGCCATTCTTTCCTATTTCATCCCTCCTATGCCAATCCACCTCTCCTATTCAAAATTCAGTCTTCAAGACACTCTTCTAAGCCATTTATTTCATGTCTTCTTGATTGAATTCCCTATTTGAAAGGAATTCCGTGAGACATTTCTCAAAACATAGTTATTTACACATCTTGTCACTAAGGTTAGAGATTCCATTCATTCAACCTCATCCTTTAAAGATGAGAGAACCCTAATATAGTCATCCTCCTTAGGAGTAAGCCCCAAATTCTCATTAGCCTTGGCCTCCTCTTCAAGAGTAAGCCCCAGTCCAAGTTCCCAAATTTGGGCCTCCTCCTCAAGAGTAATCCCCAATCATAATTCAAAGTTCCCTCTTTAATTATGGGTACCATTTTCAGGGGTAAATCCCAAATTAACAGTATAGATCTCCATAAAACACATATACATTTTATGAACCCTGTTCACCTAGGCATCCTTTTTTTAGGAGTAAGCCCTAGTCATAAATATGGGCATATTTTTTTTAGGACTAAGCCACAATCATAAATATGGGCATCCTCTTCAGGAGTAAGCCCCAAGTCCCTTAATATTTTTAAAGTCTCTTAACCTGGTCCTCCTTTTCAGGAGTAAGCCCCAGTCTTCTCTTAACCAGTCCTAATTTACCTTTAATCTGGGATTCCTTCTTAGGAGTAAAACCTAATCATAAGTTCTCTCCTAATTTGGGCCTCCATTTCAAGAGTAAGCCCCAAGTTAGAGTATTCAAATCTCAATGAAGCACATATACCTTTATGGACCCTTATCCTAGATTTCTTCCCTGAAGTAAATCCTAATCTTCATTTATCTGGGACATCATATATACATAAGTCCCACATTATTTCTTATTACTGCATCTTTCATGGCACAATTGTCAAAAATTTTCTAATACCTCTTGTTTCTCACACCGAGCATGACTCATGTGAGCTTAGAGTGTAAAAGTAATTATGACATCCTTCTTTGAGCCATCAATCATAAACATCATACTCCCTTACTTGAACTATGTGGGTTCTGATTCCTTTTCTAAACAAAGGATATGTAGGTAACCCATCTGCGGGTTCGATCCCAACTCTGAAATAATCCATTTCCTTCTGAATGACAATAAAATTCAAGTGCCCCACAGAGTGGCTTTAAAACCAACATGGCCATCATAATGACGAAGAGACATCTATATAAATTTGTTGAAGGATACCATTGACCAAGAATCTCTAATAAATACAGATGATTCTCTATTGATGATGAACCAAGAATACATATAAAAGATTCTCTAAATTTCCTACATATTTAATCATTTATTTTCAAATCTGAAGAAAATCTCATTTTATACTTGGTAATGTAATAAGGATTCACGAACATAACTTAAATCTATAAAGAGAGTCCCTGAGTAGACAATAATTCCCCTCAAAAGGTGTGATGAGTCCGAACTTCCATCCTCTCGACCAATGAAAATTCCTAAGCCTCGTTAGTCCACAAACTAATGAATGCCTACCTTTGGAAAGTAGGTCCAAATGGATATGGAATCATTGGATGTTTCTAGTTCTACTAACAAACCTGTTAGAAATAGATTGGAATGTTTGAACCTCCCATCAAGGAGGTCATCCCTGAATTCCGAGGGAAACAAAAAATGGTAAACCCGACGTGAATCCTTAACCAAGTTAAAATGATGTTTTACCTATTTGTTAGGCCCCTATTTAAAACTCAACGAGAGGGACAACAAAAATACAATAATCGACATATGTGCTCATCAGAAAAGATGTAGTGGCTGAATTTATCTTGATTACATCTGTCATATCAAACAGGAACTCTTTTCCAAGATCTTTTGCATTTCCAGAATGGATGCACTCAAATTCACACCTGTGGATACCGCTGCTGCAAATGCCACTACTGCTACTCCTACTGGATCATCGTCCGCTATGAGGATGACATCACCTACTCAGTGTCTTCAACGCTGGTTAAGGAGTACCATAAAAAAGGTACCGTCCCAACTCTAGAGGCAGCCCTTCAATCCCTCCACGTGAACAACCCACACTGGTCGTCCAATAAACGATGACCAGTGATCAAGAAATAGGTGGTTCTAACCACTGTCTCAAACCGTTTCGGGTCTTTATCCCCGAAATTCAATCACCATTCACTCCCATATTCTGGGGAGGTGAATGAGCAGGTCCCTCAGGGATGTAATTCAAAGAAGAAGGAGTCTTTCTTGAGGGATCCTATCAAAAATTACTGCTAAACTCGTGCGGAAGTACGCCCTCAACATGATGCGGGTATTGACTCCAGGCGTTCGGCTTAGGTTCCTCGAACCCGAGCTGGCAAGACGAACCACCAGAGGCGGAATCCGTTCAACAGTGAGAATTTTCTCATCTCTAACATCTCTGGAGAAGTCCACCAACACAACTTGGTGGCAAGAAATGAGCGGGCACATACACCTCCCCATTTTAATTCTGCTGTCCAGCTGACTCGTCTGGCAGCATCACGCCAATCCCACCAGGCAATTCCGGCGGAGTAATATAGGCAGGAATATACACCTATTTATACATTATCAGTTAGTCAGTAGGCTCGTCTGACTACATATAATGAATCTCATCAAATATGTTCGGTGAAGTGCAATCAGCAGGCACAAACACCTGCTAGTATTAATCAAGCCAACCAATAGTCTCACTTGGTAGCACACGGAGAAGTCAGTTGGAAAGCTCCGGTGACAAACAAGAGGAAGACTCAACTCTCTGACCCCACACTTGAGTACTGTCATGATTCATTAATATGAAAAGGAGGATAGAAGAATGCACATAGACCTACTCCAAGCACAGAATGGACGTATATCCCCATTCGAGCAGCTGAAGTCACAAAGAATATTCTGTCAATGGTGAAAGAAAAGAAGAAAATCCCTTCTCATATTCTGGATGCTTTCCAGGATATTATATCAGCTTCAGCAGCATCTCATTGAAAGACACATAAATCTATCCCTACCAGTGGAGTGACACATCCAAAGTTCACTCCAGAACAGACACACACATCTGTTCCAATCCAAAAAGGTTGTGCAACATACTCCCCCATATCATACAGACAACCAAGTCAGCCACATACACCTTATTTGAGTGGATATCGTCAGCCTAACCTGGCCATCTTTCATGATCAGGAACATACACCTGCTCAGAGCAGCCAATTTCATCAACAAGTGGTTTCTAAAGCGAGTAAGAAGTCATATAAGAAATAGACCCACCTAGCACCGTCAGGAGATCAAGAAACAATCTGTAACAAGGCCTTGCTCGATGCTGGAGTTCTTGAATCCCTCATGAAATTATCTGTTGGAATCCAATATTCTACTCCCTCATTTCCCAATAGTGGGAACATTAATTCTGAAGGTCTTCAACAGACACTTCCTCATGAAGGCTTGCTTCATGACAATTCAGTCTATCTCGATGTTTCATCTTCAGATGAGAGCCACAAGAACCCTCTGTGTGGTCAGAAGACCAAGGAGTAAGAGATCTCATCTTTTGTTGTAACCCACCATGTTGGTCCTCCCCATGATGATGAATTTCACTGCGAAAGTCCTCTCCACAGTAGTGATGCACATTTCCCGAAAAATGATCTAGTGGACAATGTAGTGCTGAGAAAGCCCTCTAATCTTGTGGCACTTGCAATTGTGAAACCAGTCATGTCTGATGCTTCATCACTAGCAGGTAAAATACTTTCTCAATTAGAAGATAACCTAGGGTGTATGTCATTCTCCAAGCCACCCCTAAGTCATGCATCTTCTAGTTTGATCAATGATTTCTCTACCAATCTTGTTGAATCCGATGAAGCAATAAGGAAACACCATCTCTGGTCAAATTAGGTATAAGAATCTTCATTGAATGATAAAGCGGAAATGATGAACATGAGAAAAAAACTGAAAAAAGGTGAAGTACCAGTCATGTTTTGGCCACTGGCTGACTCTCAGTATGAAATTCCAAAGGTGTTGATGGATGATGGAATTCATGATATTCATCTCAACAAATGGAAAACACTTTTTCAGTTGATGAAGAAAGTATTATATTATTATGAATTTGAAAATCATTTTACGATAATATAAGGGTTACAATGTTAGATTGATTTGGCATCTCTATCTGTCTCTCGATATCCGAAGGCTGAAAAGCAGCAGAGAGCCTTTCAACATTCATGCCTTGATGCACTAAGAAGATTGTGTCAGTTAATTTCCAATTACCCATCTTGTATTCATATCAGTGGATCAGTTGTTCATGGAGCACTACATTTCATGGTGCTCTCCAGTCAGCAAAGACCGCCGAAAATGGTCTCATGAAATGTTATTGCCCATGGCCGGCCACAGTCAATGGGCTTTGTTTGTAATCAAATGTTTGCCCAAGAACAGGATTCAACTAGTCCCTCTCAAAATCAATCATACAGAAAACATGTTGTTGAATTACTCCTACATCAAGAAAATGAGAATATTGAACAAGCCTCTCGTATGGAGTAAGAACATCATCAAGTGACAGAAGTGTCAGTAATCATCCAATGGTCTTTTGAACCAGGTGATAAATGTGGATAGAGGTTAATGCATCTAGCTAATATCCAGACTACGGTTCGCAAGATCATGAGAGATTTTATGAAAGTCTCAGACATAGCATGTCAAGATCCACCCCATCTTTCCAGACTGGGGACTCTTTTAAACCACCCCTCGGAATCAACAAATAGGATTTGAGGAATTGAGCGGAAACAATAGGAACAGCCCTAGTCCACTGGACTGGGGACTTTTTCAAATCATCAATCCCCTCCTCAGAGAAAGTCGTTTTTTTTTTCTCGATTGGGGAAGAAGCCTCAAGAGGAACGAAGAGCCAAATTATCAGGAGATTCCCTACAAATTATGGTTTATCAAGAAGTTCCGGAGGGATCAAATCAAAAAAAGGCAATGTCTCATCAAAGACAGGGAAGAAGAAAATATCACAGAAATGCTGATAGAAGGGATGTGATGCGTTATGCATCAATCAATGTCATCAATGTCGTTGTTGCTGATCCACCAGATGGGGCTCACTCACGGGACTCATATTAAGAGATTCCTGATCAAGAAGATGTACGCACCGACGAAAATGTAGAAGGTTTATGAACACGAAATCAAAGGATTACTCAGAACCTAGGTAATCCTTCGAGTAACACACTTCCCCCTCTCCGAAAAGGATCCATCGAAGGGAGGGGAAAGAATCAAGTTACATATCCTCCCCCTGGAGAAGGCCAATCGCTCTCACTAGATCGAAGGTTTGCACAACAGGAGGAAGAAATGATGGAATTAAAGAGGTTGAATGCAGAACTACTTCAGTGCAGTCTTCTTCGTGAGCGTGCTGGAGTCAGTCAGCCAAGGGAATTTGTTGCATTTACTGAGATGGATCAAGAATATCCTCCTCTATCAATACACCCTCATAGGTCTAATCCTACGGGTCAAGTGAAAAAATAGTTGGCAGTGTTACCATTAGTTGCAGCACCAACCACCACATCTGTCCAAGCTCCAGTCAT